>CM046877.1:23058755-26005736 GCA_025667525.1 Glebionis coronaria | reverse complement strand
AGTAATCTTCCTTTTTCTATTAAAACTGTAGATATCGATATCTTTGTCTTTTGGCATAAATTCGGTTTGATCCGGCGGTTGAACCGGTGACTCGGTGAACTGGCGACTCGACCAAGTCAACTAAAAACCCGGGTTTGAAAACATTGCTCAAAAGTGATTATCGCGTTTAAAAGACACAATGAGTTAAAATGGAATCCCAAACACCCTGTATTGTTTCTATATCTTTGGAGATCTTATGGTTATAGAACTTTCATTTATGTTTCAACATTGTGTTTCTGAAACTAATATGAAATACGAGTATGTTTATCTAAGCTTTCTGTTTGGTCGATTCTCAAGTAATATGTTAAATTCAACTATGTGTTAGGCTTATTTTGTGATTGCATTACAATAACGGATTTTGCAGGCTTGCAGCAATATCTAGTTGTTGTCGAATCATAATATCCTTAGATGGATATGATCAGTAATCTTCCTTCAAGTATAATAGAAACCATCTTATGCCTTTTACCAATTCAAGAGGCAGCAAGGACAAGTATACTATCTAGGGAATGGAGGTACCGTTGGATCAAAATTCCTAAAATTGCGTTTATCGAGAATGCATTTCAAGTATCAACTGACGAGGCCGAGCTGTCTGTTTTGGAGCAATCTTGCGTTATACCAAATGAAAGAAACGAGATCAACAAAAAGTGTAAATTTATCCATGCTATGAAGCGTGTTCTGAGAATGCACGAAGGTCCAATACACGAGTTCAATCTTTCCGTTGTAGACAGATGACTCGTGGATTGAGACTGAACATATAATATCCCAATTGGTACACAAAAATACCGTCAAGAAGTTAGCACTTAACTTTCTTTATGGGGGATATCAGTTACCGTCATCTCTCTTCTTGTTACATCAGTTAACTGACATGTGTCTCGTTGGTTGCTATTTTTGACCATCAACCATTAACATTTGATGGATTTGATCATCTTACAAGCTTGTCTCTGCAAGAAGTATTCATCTCTAATAAAACGCTTCTACATCTCCTATCAATTGTCCACTTCTCAAGACTCTGGTAAGTGCTTAATAGTATAGAATATCTAATCCACATCGGCTGTTGTAACTTATTTGAGATATGTTAACTTGTTGAAGGATATTAACAATCACTTAATCCAAGGTAGCGACAATTGCACAGTTATTAACCTATTCGAGAGTTTACCCGTGATCGAAAATCTGTCCATTTTCCTCGCGATCGTTGAGGTAATATTATTCACATCACATTGTTAATTTATGTAACTCGGATATTGCTAAGTATTGTTATTTTTTTGCTGTGGCTCAAGTTTTTTGATGAAGATGGAATTCCACAAGAGCTTCCAAACACATTAGTCCACATGAGATACTTGTATATCGGAGAAATACGTTTCATTCACAAATACGGGTTGCCATTTCTTGCTCTTTTGATGCGAAGCTCCCCGAAGTTGGAGAAGCTTAAGCTTGAGGTAATAACATGAATCCATAAATCGATCTTGTATCCTATCTGTTTCGTTTATTATTCCAGAATAAACTGACAAGCATAACTTCTACATGTACTTATAGATTTTAGACGATTGATGGGTTGAGAAATGTGATAGAAGTGACCGTGGTCACACTTAAAAATTATTCGGATATTTGGTTGGAGCATCTGAAAGAATTGGAGATTAAAAATATGATTTATAGAGAGACTGAGTTGGATTTTGTGAAGCTTGTTTTGGCTAAATCACCGGACTTGAAGAAGGTGACTCTGTTCCTACACGAAGAGGTTGGTAAGGATGAACAGATGCAGATTTCACAAACACTCTTAGACTCCCTTCGTGCGTCACTGGAGGTACAAATCATCGTTGAAATTGTTGAGGGGTCCCACACCGGCTCCAGAAGCGTAATGTAACTAATAAAACTAACGAGTTTCTGATGACCATTGATCACATGCTGCTTTGTTTGCAATAATTTTACTTGTGGTTTTGTACTTTGGTAGCAACATCATATTTGTATTTGAAAAAAAAATGGAAAATGGTTGAGTTAGCATAAGAATGATGATTAGTGCTGATTATGTCAAATGCGACACAGCATGCCACATTTTCTTTCACTACAGATATTAGTATTTGTTTTCATTTTATGTATCTTAATATTGACATATTTGTTCACCTTCACAATGATACACGAGTGGTGCTAAAATGGAATCGGTCGACCCACTTTTGGGACCGAGTAAATCGGTCGACGAAACCCCAACCCATTCGACCCTGAGACCAATTGATAAAACCACATGAGGGCAAAAGTTATGACCATTAGTTTAAAAAAAAAATTGGTCACCTTGGTGTGGAAAAAAGTAGCATTTGAAAACATCACATCATTGACAAACTGAAAGATAGGTCTAATAATATCTCCACTTTTGCATTAACAGATAATCACATCACCACATTCTGTAACCAGAAAATCAAACTGTGTAGGTTTTAATAATTAAAAAGAGAGAAATTTGTGGTGCTATATAAACGAGTTACCAAAAGGGTTCTCTTTCAACAATTAATTCTACCTCTGGTGATGCGAGCGGGGCTGTTAAGAGGGTTTCAGGAATCTGCATCGCTTCATCCTTGTTACTCTTTGAGATGAATATCCTGAAGTATTTAAGTACAGGTGACCTCATCAAGATAAGCTTCATAATATCCAATTCAGTCTGGTTGCTGCTTTTGCAAGTTATCTCTAATTGGCTCAAATGCTCCATCCAAATATCCGTATAATCTTCTAGGTTAGGAATGGTGGCCTCACGCCAATCATCATTACGCTTACCAGTCTGCGCAGCAACTTATAATAGTCAGATATGTTATGAAAGCCCACGAATGTTTATATTAAATTTTCGTAAGAAATTACCAGAACTAGGGTCTTAAGCAATGGACATTTAGATAGGAGATGTAGAAGCGTCGTCGCGGAAAAATATGAGCGCTGAACATATAAGTATGTTAACCCTGATGTCCCATGTTTTGGTGAACTGGATGTTGGTCCAGCGCCAAGGTACCAATGTTTGACATATAAGTATGTTAACTCACTCATTGACAAGATAGATGATAAGGGTAAGCAAGTAATAATACACTTGTTCTTATTGTCAAGTATCATTTTCTTGACAGTGGTTTTACTTGATAATGAGATATAATACAGTCGATGTCGCACAAATTACCCCATCGATCATTAAGGGAAAGGTTGAACTCACGTATAGGACCCTCGTGCCTTAACAAAGTTTGACATATATTAAACATAAGTCTAGTCAACTTGATCATCTCTTGCTTCTCCTTTTGCTTTGGCTTCAAGAGGAGTCTTTGATTCGTATCCACAATAACCACAATTTTAGAAATTTTGGTCCAACGATACCTCCATTCCTTAGAGAGGATACTTGTCCTTACTAGGTCTTCATATGGTAAATGACATAAGATGTTTTCTATTATGCATAGAGGAAGGTCACTAATCCTACCCATTCGACGATTTCCTTATTGGCTGCAAAATTGTTCATGCACACACAAAATAAGTCAAATACATTACAGAAAACAATCACACATATATAACATCAAAGACGCTATCCCAGAATTATTTTCACTAACTTTTACAACACGATACATGCCCAGTTTTTACAACATGATACATGTTCGATGCAGATGTAGTCCATGTTTTCTCAACCTATTATTAACCTAGGATTTGTCCATTGATTACATAAATGTCTCTGTCTAGTTACCTAAAAACTTATAATCTGTATGTAAATAGATCATGCCACCGAACACAGTCATCTGACAAGCTAAAGAATTGCAAATGTAAAATCTATGCATACAAAATAATCCACGAGAAAGCTACTAAGAATCGAACAATTATACATACGAAAACGTGATTAAATGCACAAGAACATTAATTAAGCTAGCATGGCGAAAAACACATGAACAACAATTGTATAATCAATATCGAGTTTATAATATGCAAACACATGAAGATTTATTGGGTATACTTTCATGACAAAACAACCCAATTTGGATAAGCTTATTTGTTAGGCATTTGCGCTTACTGGCATTTGGATATCTGATAAGCTCGCCAAGCTCGATAACCTCATAAACCACTAATAAAATCAGTATATGCCTTATAGGGTTTTCCAAGTTTCAATAAGCCAATCAAATAAACTCATCAAAACACCATCCTTATCAATTAATCAGCTTAACATAACTCATAACAATCAAATCAACGTCTAATATAACAGAAATTTATAACTCAAAACAATCAAATCAACGACTAAAGATGATAATTAGGTAATAGTACCGGAGAAGAAGGTGGTGACCGGTGGTGACCGGTGGTGATACGGTGGTTATCTGATCGGTGGTGTTACGATGGTTATCCGATCGGTGGTGTTATGGTGCCGAGATCCATATTTAACGGTGATATATAAAATATAGAATTATATTCATTTCTCAAAAAACAGTTGTATCCCCACTTTAAAAGTTTTAAAAAATACATATATATTTTTTTTTGCTTAAAATTATATTATATTTAAGAGTAAACTGCAAAATACATCCTTTGGTTTTAAGTTTCTCACACAATAGATCACTTGGTAAAACTATTAACACCAGCAATCATTTTGAGGGCGAACTCATCTATTTGACCCATGTGCATGAACAGAAGTTGACATATATCATATAAAAACTTAGTCTTTTTGTCCATCTTTTGCCTTTTACTTGCTTGGGCTATTGTTTGCTCCTCATCAGACGGCTCATCCTAATCAGACGCCGCATCCTCATCAGACGCCTCATCCTCATCTGACGACTCAGCTTCATCAGGCGACTCAACACTATCAATCGACTCAACACCATCAGTCAAAACTTGATCTTTCTTCTCGATAAACGTAAGTTTAGGAATTTTGTTCCAATAGTACCTCCATTCCCTAGAGAGGATACTTGTCCTTACCGCCTCTTCAATTGGTAGAAAACATAAAATGATTTCTATTATGCTTAAAAGAATATTGTTGATCCTATCCATCTTAGAAGATTCTGGAAAAAGAAAAAATCAGTTTACTACACAAACCAAAGAAGTCCAATACAATATACTTACATTTCAACATACTTGCAAGTTTAGACATAAACATAACCGTTGTCAATCGATCAAACAAGAAGCATTGATATATTAGCAAGCAGATATGAACGTTAAACACCGGTCAAATGTACAAAAACATGGAAGAAAAAAAAATATTTTCACTACAACAAAATGTGGGTTTAGGGTCGAAATTTTCGACCCTAAATACAAAGGGATTTCGACCCTAATATTTAGGGTCGAAATATTCGACCCTAAGTGGTCAACCCTAACTTTTTGACCCTAAAAAACTAGGGTCGAAATACCCTTTGTAATTTAGGGTCGAAAAAAAGGGGCCCACCACTTTTCAAAAAATATTTTGACCAAAATTTAGGGTCGAAACACTTTGTAATTTAGGGTCGAAATTTTCGACCCTAAATAATATCCACGTGTAATTTATAAATCATTGTGAAAAGTTTTTTTTTTTATTTATTTAATAACCACGTGTACATTTTAAAAAGTTTGTAAAAACGTTTTTTTTTTAATTTAATAAATTAGGGTCGAAAATCTATTTAAGTTTAGGGTCGAAAATTTCGACCCTAAACATTTTATATTATTTTTTTTTCTAGAAATCATGCGTGCAGGATGGTTTAGGGTCGAAATCTAGGGTCGAAATTTTCGACCCTAAAACTTAGGGTCGAAAATTTCGACCCTAACTATAATTTAGGGTCGAAATTTCGACCCTACCTATATGGTTAGGGTCGAAATTTCGACCCTAAATAGTTTCTGGGCAAAAAAAAAACTGCATTTTGCAGGTTTTTTTCAGATTTTTTCCGGTATTTTTTCCGGAAAAAAATCTATATTTCAACAAATCCACAATATTACAAATCACTAAACAGTACAATACTAATAATTTACAATACGTTAAATAGCCAAAACGTTAGAATACATTTCACCAAATCCTTATTTCACAAATGTAACAAGTCTAAAATTATTACACATCACAATAAATCCATGTTTCACAATTTAACAAGTTTTAAGTTATTACACAAAATAAAAAGTCTAAAACCAACAACTCCTAATCTGAATAGTCCCCGCCGGCCTGATCATTATCACCCGAATCATCCCCCTCATCAGCATCCGAGTTAATTAGCTCATTATCGGACATGTTGTTGGCATTCTCAAGATCTCGAGCCAACTCGTCGACGGTCCGAGTATCATTTTGATGAGGATTTAGGCTGACGGTATAGTTGGGACTTTCCCGAGAGTTAGAACTCGAGGGGCCAGTGGTGTTGACAACGGGTCGATTACAGTTGTTGAAACTGTTATTTTGGGTAATTGGAGGTTGGAGTGGGTTGAGTGGAGCATTATATGGAAATCCGGGAGGGGGAGGAATACCACGGAACTGGGGCATAACAGGGACCTGAGACATACCAGGGAACTGAGGCATACCAGGGATCTGAGACATGCCAGGCATAGAAGCGAATTGGGGTGGCGGTATAAAAGGGTTAGGAGGTCCGGTATACCCTCGACCCACATGTGAAGTATAATGAGAAATCAAATGACTTAGGCGGGCGTTGTTTACCTCAGCATTTTGTTGCGCCATACTAGCATACATATGGGCCAAATTAGCCCGTTGCTGCGCCTCCTCGGTTTGCTTCCTCAGCAGCTCTTTTTCTTGCTCATGAATCCTAAGTACCTCCGAGAGTTGTTCTCGAGTCACTCCCTCACTATAAGAACTACTCCCGCATCCATATGAGGTACCACCACCCGGCAACTTCCTGCCCCTGCCGACGATATTTTGAGTGTTGCGGCTCGGATTTACTAGATCAATTATTTCTTGATCACTTTTGTACTGCTCAGCACCGCAAGAAATCGCTTCTTTTATGGGCATCATTCTCGACTGTGAAAAAGAAAGAGAAAAAAAGAAGTTAAAAACAAATAAAAATATGTTATTAAAGCATGTATAAATTAAATTACTTACATATCTGTCTGCATTTTCCTCGGACATAGTGCCATTCTTGTTTGTGCGTGCCCTCTTCCAAGTTTGTATAAGGTCCTCGTGGGACCCATGCTTGACTTTCTGTACAATATCAAATAAATTAATAACAAGATCTTTACCAAAAAAAATTAATAAAAAAATATAAATAAACAATATAAAACTTTTAAATGATCACAAAAACTATAACGATTCTTACATATTCGTTCCTTCCTTGAGCGAATGATTTTTTCCCTTGATGTGTAGAAACTTTGTTTTTCGAGCGGTTAACTGCATTAATTTCACTTCTCCTCACCTGTTTCGGGTCGGACCAATACCGGCACAAATCACGCCACTCCCTTGCTGATCTGTTGGCCCATGTAGAACTCGATGGGGGCGGTACAAGCGCCGCTTCCTCGGCCAAATCATGGATAGAATAATAGTCATGCTTTAACAAGTTCCTATTTTTGCGCCAAAGTAGCCTCAACTTACAGTTAATTCCTGTTTTTATCCTTTCTCCCACCACATATGTTACCCCGCCATAAGTCACACTATCACGACTATCCAACCAACCCGTCAGGTTGAAATAGGTCTACATGTAAACATATGCATTTAAATAAACAAACAATTTTCAACCAAAACAGTTAATAAGACTAGATGTAATGCAAACAATTAATACCTCAAGTGTAGGAAAGATATGGGCTTTGAGGTGCAATGGTATCTGTTCCCACTCGCAAGTAAGTGGAAGTGGTCGGACTGTTTCCCCCATCAGAGAGCTCAACATCGCAGCATTATCGCCTAACGGATGGAAGCTATTAAGATCATAAACATCAAATGTAACTGCCAAAGGTCCTCCATGCGCCCTATGCTTCCTCCTTAGGCTCGTATTAACCGTAACCATATGTGGTATCGGTTCACCTGCAAAGATTAGTTATTGAAGTTATTGATTCGTGAAAATTCAAACACACTTAATTAACAATAAGAGTTGACATAAAATAAAAATAAATCACAATTTCTTACTTTCGCAATTGCCAGGTACGGACTTTGTAGGTCGTCTAGGTGGAGTACCATCACCATCCCCACCGTGTGATCTACCACCTACACACGCCATCTGTAATATAACAAGTACATGAACACACAATTTCGTGGACCGGTTAATGCTAATACACAAATTCATAAAAATTTACACATTTAAACATATAAGAACAATTTCATTAAAAAAAATTACACATCTAAAGATTAAATCATTGTTTCATTCAAATTACAACTTAAGATCAATTATCACAATCTGAATCATCGCTAGATAAAACTTCTTCAACAACATTATTAGGGTTCACTTCATCATCATCAGACATTTGAACATCATCATCATCATCAAGGGCATGTGCAACGTCATCATCTTCATTATTGATTAGATCATCATCGTCTTCATTAACCTGTGTGGCGGACACTTCTGCCGATTCGTCATTCAAACTCAAATTTGTATCCTCCAAACAAGTCAAACCAACATTCAGCGTAAAATTTGATGAACTGCTACCATGTATAACATCTTGATCGGACTCTTCAACATCGCCATGATAAACATGTTCGACCACCTTCCAACCCTTTGGTTTTCTAGCAAGGTCTTCAAGGTAAAATACTTGTGTCGCAAGAATGTATTGGTTATTTTTGTGAAATTCCTTATTAGTCAAAATATGATGTATGCCCTGCTCAATGTAAGAACGTCTATTGCGTTTCGTACAATTTGGGGGGTTAATGGTGTCAAACCATTTACATCGAAACAACATAACCTTGCGGTTCCCGATATAAGTGAGCTCCAGAATTTCTTCGAGTTGACCATAATAGATCTCTCCATCAAGCCCGGCTGTTGAAATACCGCTGCATTGAGTGGTGTGAAGTTTATCGCGTTCATGTATCACAAACCTCACACCGTTAACTACGCAAGCGGGGTATGTACATGCACTAGTATGTCCACATGCCAAAGAGAATAACTCTTCATTACAGTCGCCTGTCGTTTTTTTTTCACGAATCTACGAAAGAGATACAAACATATTTAGATATATGAGCAATAACTCCAAGGTAATATATCTAATGTATTTACCTTGTGACTAAACCAGGTGGGAAACCTCGTTTCCACGTTATCAGGCGATTCTCTGCAAAAGTTCATGATATTAGGATAAGTCATCCCGAAAGAAGATTTTTTAAAATATAGATAAGGAAGAGACATACTCTTTGTAAGCCAAGATGTCTGATTCGATTTCGGGACTGTTGTTAAGTATATACCATACAACTGCCCGCGTAACATCTAAACTCATATGAATATCTTTGACTCTACCCATCAGTTTGCATGCGGACCGGAACACCTGGAATTTATCTTTTTGTTCAGGCAAACCGTCGTCATTCCTGTCAAGACGGTTAAATCTCGTCTCGACATCCTCAGCAAGATAACGCGAACAAAAAGTTAATGCTTCTTCTGCAACATAACCCTCCGCGATAGAACCTTCGGGCTTTGCTTTATTTCGGACATAATTCTTTAGCTTATTCATGTATCTTTCAAATGGATACATCCACCTGCAGCGAATGAGGGCACCTAGAATAGCCTCATCGGGTAGATGTACAACCAAATGAGGCATTATGTCAAAAAAAGCAGGAGGAAAGATTTGCTCTAAATTAATCATCACACTGATCAATTGGTTTTTAGCTTTTACCATGTCCTCCTCCGTCAAAATTCTAGAACAAAGCTGCTTAAAAAACAAGCAAAGCTGGATTATAGGATCTGCAATGTTTTTGGGCAAGTATTGTTGTACTCCGTAAGGAAGTAACCGTTGCATCATTATATGACAGTCATGAGATTTCATGCCCGTTATGTTGTCATAATTAGCAGTGACTTTTTGCTTAAAGTTGGATCCAAACCCATCAGGTAGTCTAACTCCTTTGATGAATTTACAAAAAAGTTCCCTGTTAGCTTTGGTGAAAGAGTACTTTGGATGAGGCTTCTCAAACTTCCCGTTTCCTTTTGGAACTAACCACAACTCGGGTCGAACTCCCAATTTTTCCAAGTCTTGCCTTGCCTTTGCCGTGTCTTTGGATTTATCGTTTTGTAACAAGATATTCAGTATTGCCTCAAGCACGTTCTTTTCGATGTGCATGACATCCAAATTGTGTTTTAGTAGAAGAAAGGGCCAATACTCAAGCTCCCAAAAGATAGAACGCTTAGTCCAATTCAATTCAACATTTCTATCAGGAGGTGGGTTGCTTTTCTTAATTTTTGGATGCTTCCCCGGCTTACGAATCAAGAGGCTATTAATTTGTAACTGGATATCCATTTCGGTAAACTTTCCCGGTTTAGGCTTCCGTTCGGCTTTACCATGGAATTGCCTAGTTTTATTCCTTAGATAATGATTTGTTCTTAACCATCTTCTATGACCAACATAAACGATTTTGTTCTTGATAGCCATCGATGGAGTGTCCTTGTTACAAGTGGGGCATGCTAGTAGCCTTGCCCAACCCACCCAGAAAGACTACCCCGAGCTGGAAAATCATTGATGGTCCATAAAAGCGCCGCTTTCATATCGAAATAAGTACCCGTAGCAGCGTCTTTCGTCCTGACTCCTTTCCATAAATCTTTGAGTTCTTTAATCAAAGGCGCCAGGAAAACATCAATATCTTTTGCAGGTGATTTAGGGCCGGGAATTAACATCGTCAACATTAAAGAAGTTTCTTTCATACACATCCACGGTGGTGTGTTGTATGCTGTCAATATGACCGGCCACATGCTGTAATTTTGACTCATAATGCCATAAGGATTAAAACCATCTGCAGCCAACCCTAATCGAACGTTTCTAGGGTCACTAGAGAAATCAGGTACCATCAAGTCAAAATGTTTCCATGCTTTACCGTCACAGGGGTGATTCAACTTGCCATCCTTAGACTGTCCAGTAGCATGCCAAGTCATCCACTTTGCTATGTGTTTTGTGTTGAACATGCGTTGAAGTCTAGGTTTTAACGGAAAGTAACGCACCACCATGTTCGCGACCAACTTCCCCTTTGTTTTCTTGGGGTCTTTATATCTACTCTCTCCGCAGACTGGACAATCATCCCTCTTTTTGTTATCCTCTGATCCCCAATATAAAAAGCAATCGTTTATACAAGCATGAATCGATTCGTATCCTAACCCGATCTTTCTGTATGTCTTCTTGATTTCATAGTATGACGATGGGAAATTGAAACCTTGACTACGGGTACAAAACTTCTGGAGACAAGCTAGAATCTGGTTAAACCCGGCATCACTAATTTTATTTAAAACCTTGATGTGTGCAATCTCTGTTGTAAATTCCAATGTAGTCAAATTGGTAAGCGTGTGCAACTTTTGGGTGGACCTACTAAGTAACTCTTCAAACTCGTTATTAGGACCCGTTGCTTGATCAGGTGGAGTTTGAGTCGGAGGAGTTTGAGTCGGTGTAGTTTCGACATTAGTTACAGAAATATCTTCTAAGAACGTATTCATGTCAAGGTGTTCAGGTGAATGTGATACTGGTGTAGGAAGCGGAAGAATCGGTTCACCGTGATATTTCCAAGTGGTATAATGTTCGTCCCACCCGTGTTGGGATAAGTGTACCTCAAGAGTGTGGAGGTCAACCAATCTCTCACAGTTACAACAACGTTTACATGGGCAACGGATCATTTGTGTGATGGGGTGCACAAATGTCTTACAATGCTTGAGGAAGGTGAAAAGACCATATAAAAATTCATCGGAATTACGATTGGATATAGTTGTCCAACTCTTATCAATTATCATAACTGCGTTGCAAATAAACATTATTCAAATAAATGATTTAATTAAACACATTAAAAACAAACAATCAGGAATGTTTTTTCACCTACTAGTGCACTATGGAAGGCAATCCTAACCCACTCTTTGAATGTTTCGTCTCATATATGAATGCGTATAACTGATTTACTATTCGAGAATATTTCGGCAGCATTTCCCCTCTACTCCCCAAATATGTGTTTTTAAAGACATATTCGTAGGAGTAAAGGAGAAACGTTGTCGAAATCATCTCAAACAATAAACCAATTATACGCATTCATATCCTAGATGAGACAAAACATTCAAAAAGCAGTCCCAAAAATGGGGACTTTCCGAAATTAATTTCTAATAAATTAATTTCGGACGGGTTTTCTAAGGTTGATTAATTTCGGACGGGGCTTTTCCAAAATTAATCGACTAGAATCCTAAAACAATCCTAAAATTATTTACTACAAAAGACTAACAATATATAATATAATAAACATATGCATAATATTAATTACACACCTCGGTCACGGCTGAAATAAACAAAGATGGAAAGATAGAAAAAAAGGTCCGGATGAGGAACTTGTCCCGACTGTCCCGGTGCTAACCAAACACAAACATAAAATAAAAAAAATCTAAATTAGTTGGTTTCCGAGATTTTATCTAATTTGAAACAAACACTAAAACAATTTCAAAAAAAAAACATTACCTTTTATACGACTGTGACTCGGGAATTCGATTCTCGGCTGTGACTTGGGTCTTGGCTACGATAAACATATAAAAAAATTAAGCCGAAATCCATTAAGCCTAAAAGAATTAAGCCGAAATAAACTATATATATATACTAAGCGAAATCAACAAAGCCTAAATCAACTAAACCTAAATAAGCCGAAATCAACTAAGCCTAAATATAATCCGAAATCAACTAAGCCTAAATATAACCCGAAATCAATTAAGCCAAAATAAGCCAAAAACTACTAAACACCCACCTTTAGTATAAGTGGCTAGCTACTGCTGCTGTGGTGGTGCTGCTGCCGCCGGCGGTGGTGGTTGCTATTGCTGCCGTCGGTGGTGGTGGTGGTATTGCTGCCGACATATTAAAACAAATTGAACAAATTAAACAAATTATCATTATCATTATCATTATAACAAATTAAACAAATTATCATTATCATTATAACAAATTTAAACAAATTACCTTTATATAATCTCGGATTGGTGGTGGCGGGTCGGATTGGTGGTGGTGGTGATGGTACGGATTGGTGGTGCTGCTGCCGCCGGCGGGACGGATTGGTGGTGGTAGGACGGATTGGTGGTGGTGGGACGGATTAGTGGTGGTGGGACGGATTGGTGGTGGTGGGACGGATTGGTGGTCATGGATGGGACGGATTAGTGGTGAGACGGATTGGTGGTGGGATGGATTGGTGATGTGAAGAATGAATGGATTGGTGATGTGAAGAATGAATGGATTGGTGGTGGGATGGATTGGTGCGACGGATCGAGATGAAGAGATGAAGAGATTGGTGGTGGTATTGCTCCCGGGTTTTTTTTTTGTTGATGAAGATAGAAAATGAAGAGTGTTTTGGGTGAAGTTGTGGATAAAATTTAGGGTCGAATTTTAGGGTCGAAATTTTCGACCCTAAATTTTAGGGTCGAAAATTTCGACCCTAATATTCGACCCTAAATATAAACCGCGAAATTTTTAATTTTGGTATAAAATTTAATATTTTCGTGAAATTTTTTGAAAATAAAAAGTTTTAGTGCCAAATTTAGGGTCGAAAATTCGACCCTAAATTTCGAAATTACTAAATTATTTTAAAAAATCAATAAATAGAGTTTAAAATTACTAAATTATTTATATAAAATATTAACAAGTTATTTTGTTTATATAAAAATTAATAAGTATCACCAATATATTTTATTTATGTAAATTTATTTTATAAATTACAATAGTTACGTTTTAAAATAGTAAATTTCGAAACGAGAATAATTTTAATTTTAAAATGTTTTAAAACATTAGTAAATAGAGTTTATAATTACTAAATTATTTATATAAAATATTAACAAGTTATTTTGTTTATATAAAAAATTAATAAGTATCACCAATATATTTTATTTATGTAAATTTATTTTATAAATTACAATAATTACGTTTTAAAATAGTAAATTTCGAAACGAGAATAATTTTAATTTTAAATGTTTTAAAACATTAGTAAATAGAGTTTATAATTACTAAATTATTTATATAAAATATTAACAAGTTATTTTGTTTATATAAAAAATTAATAAGTATCACCAATATATTTTATTTATGTAAATTTATTTTATAAATTACAATAATTACGTTTTAAAATAGTAAATTTCGAAACGAGAATAATTTTAATTTTAAAATGTTTTAAAACATTAGTAAATAGAGTTTATAATTACTAAATTATTTATATAAAATATTAACAAGTTATTTTGTTTATATAAAAAATTAATAAGTATCACCAATATATTTTATTTATGTAAATTTATTTTATAAATTACAATAATTACGTTTTAAAATAGTAAATTTCGAAACGAGAATAATTTTAATTTTAAAATGTTTTAAAACATTAGTAAATAGAGTTTATAATTACTAAATTATTTATATAAAATATTAACAAGTTATTTTGTTTATATAAAAAATTAATAAGTATCACCAATATATTTTCTTTATGTAAATTTATTTTATAAATTACAATAATTACGTTTTAAAATAGTAAATTTCGAAACGAGAATAATTTTAATTTTAAAATGTTTTAAAACATTAATAGATAGAGTTTATAATTACTAAATTATTTATGAGTCAATATTACATGATATGAGTCAATATGGTATCGTATTGCATGATATGAGCCAATAGGGTATCATATTACATGATATGAGTCAATAGGGTATCGTATTGCATGATATGAGCCAATAGGGTATCGTATTACATGATATGAGCCAATATGGTATCGTATTGCACGATATGAGCCAATAAGGTATCGTATTACATGATATGAGTCAATAGGGTATCGTATTGCATGATATGAGTAATAACTCACTTTTGGTTGGTTAATAAAAAGGTTTTTGCTTGCAAGATCTCTCTTTGCGTTGCTCGTACCTAATTGATATATATCGTTGTTTCGTTCTCGGTATCTTCTCGAATCGATCACGGTCAAAAGTGGAATCGTTGTTATTGGTGACTAAAAAAGGGGGAGCTTGGGTCTAAATCTACTAAACTGATAAAGACAAGTAATAAAATAACACTAGAGACTAAAAATGAAAATAAATCCAGACTTTAAATGAAACAGTAGAAAATACCTTATGAAAAATAAAACTGGAACTCTCTTATTCGGAATGCTACTTGTTATGCGGAATGTACTGCTCCATTCGGAATGTCTCCCTTACTCGGAATAATTAATACCATGCGGAACAAATCTCTTATGCGGAAAGGGAACTCTATTCGGAATACGAGGGACTATGCGGAAAGAATGTCTTACTCGGAATAATCCTTCTTATGCGGAAAAATGCCCTATTCGGAAAAATAACTCTTATGCGGAATATTGGAAGAAAAACCCTTATGCGGAAAAATCACTTATGCGGAATAATTTTGAAAAGCCTATTCGGAATAATTGAGATATTCCGAATAACAAAGAAGAGGGACCACTACTCGGAATAATTGAGATATTCCGAATAACAAAGAAAATCTACCAATACTCGGAATAATTGAAATATTCCGAATAGCCAAGAAAAATACCCTCTATTCTGAATAAATGAAATATTCCGATTAGACACAATCCCAGATTCCCTATTCGGAATCTGGGCGAGATCAGATACTGTAGCGAAGAACAGGGGAATTGAAAGAACACAAATTCAAAACCAAAAATCACCAAGTTTTTGATCAAAACTTAAACCAATCTTACCACTAATCCTTTACTCAAAGAAAGCTTGAATCCAAAACAACAAAATCACAAAACCCACTTACTTTTGACAATTAAACCATTCGAATAAAACTTAAGAACTAAGAGACAAAAAGATATGAAGAACAAGCTGATGGAAAGATTAAAAGATGATTGGAATTAATGATAATATTCAACAAACAAGAAAAGATTACACCTACATGAATGGAAGAAAATTGAACAAGATGAAAACCACTCCTTAAGGGAGATGGTTCCTAAAAACTAGGAAGGAGAATAACTGAAAAACTAGATGAGAGAGTCTTGCATGGGAGGAGTATTTATAGGCTTCTCCCTTTGTTGGTGAGTGGGCTTTCTTCCCTTCTTTTTGTCTTCTCGTCTTTTCAGAAAAGTTGACGTTTTCGATTCTGATTCGGGATTTGTCGTCGATTAAATTCAACTCGTCTTTTAATTTCTTCGTTAAATAGACTTGAGTTTCTTCGACATGTGTAAATCTTCCGTCTTTGGTCCTTTTCTTTGATAAATCTTCAAATAGGCCCATTGACTTCAAATCTTTTGCATCTCTTGGACAATAGACTTCGTCTTCAGTCTTTTTCCTTGATAAAACCCGTGCAATCCCATGTTTTCTCCAATATTTATCCGGTTGGCTCTGAAAACACAACAAACACACAAACCACGCATAATTCCAAACAAATGACATTAAATACGCGTTTTGGTCTTGTTTTAGCAAGAAATAAGTGGTAGAAAAGATGGGTGTTTACACACCTATCAAATCCCCTACACTTAACCATCGCCATGCCCTCATGCAATGCTTAGTGATAAAGCAACATTACAATTTTCTCATAATTAATTAACCTTGGCCTTATTCAAATACTACTAAACAAAAATTAAAGCACTAAGAGAAATTTAAAGTAAACAAAAGGATAGAACATAGCTATGTGGAAATAACTTGTAAAGAGATCGAGGACTTACATTAGGTCTTTGGTGCTGCGAAGATTTATCACCCTCAAGTTTCACGTTCCCCAAACTAAGCTTAAAACCGAGATCATTGTTATTATAAGTTAGCAATTCGAACACTTACACACATGGCTTAATTAAATGCTTAAACTCCCTTATTCCTAGGTGTATCTCTTATATTTTATTTTTGTCTTAGAATGATCATGAAGATGCATTTTTGGACTTATTTCGATAGTTTATTTAGGCTGAAAGCAAAGTAGGACGATTTGATCAATAGTTAGCTAAAGGACAAAATCTCTTAAAACTGCTTCTCGGGATATCAAAAAGTTCATATCTTGGCATAACTCGGTTCACGATTTGAGACCTTTCTCGGGCCGATATTTGGAATGTACTTCATACTTCATATCTTCGAGAGACGTTCTTGAGATAATGGTCTTCTCATCATAATAGAGTTTCTTCACTTTGGAGACTTTTGAGGGGTACTCCAACTTTGTTGACCACGACTTCATGATTATTTCTTCAATCTCTAATCTGGATTTTGAGATACAACGATCCGCCTCCTTTTCGGACTTGGATCTATTTATCCTCATACCTTGTTAGGGTCTTTTCGGATAGACTTCTCCATCATCTTTGTGGGAGTTGATTGCTTTTCGTCGTGAGTCTTGATCCTTCATATTGATTTTGGGAATAATGCTTTTCACATCACTTTTGGATCTTCAGCAATAAAATTGAATCCTCATGCCTTGTTAGGGCCTTTTCGGACTCGCCAATCTTCGCGCCCCGCTTCATAAGTTATGCCTTGGCTATGAACTCTCGTCATTACCGAGCAACTTTTAAACGATCTTGGGCTAGAAGCTAAGTAACTTTTCAAATCGTACGACCTTACTTATTGCAGATAAGTTATTAGCAAGTGATGGGAGAATAGGCAAATAATTACACCAAGTGAGCTTGCACAAGAATACCGACTTATAATTGACTCTATCATTTCTCGTTCTCCACAATTTAAAATCTCAAGTAATGAGACTCGTGGACACTTAGCCTAATAAACCAATTAAGGTCTACATGGTTAAGGATACTAGCTAGAATAAACTTGGATAAGTCTATTCGGGTTGAGTCAAAATAAACGCAACGGGCCTAATAGATCAAAGATATCTAAACTTGCTAAAATTATTTTATTAATTTTTTCTGAATTTATTGCGGAATATACACATATGAAAGCAAAATAAAAATTTAAAAATTACGACAAAATGGCCAAAGTTGATTAAAAATTTGAAAAATGTTGAAAAAGATGATTTTCTGGTTAAATGAAAGCATTTTAATGGAAAAGTCCACTTAAAACTTTGATAGAAGTCCCCCCTACACTTAAGATAAACATTGTCCTCAATGTTTAAGCATGTGGGAAAAGGCTCCCCTACACTTATGACATTGTGCACGTTGGTTAAATCAAGCTAAGGAGGGGACGACTAAAGTGATCAATTTCAAATGTGAATATGAAGATAATTGGATCACGATAGTGGAGAGATAGAACCAGTATTGCGGATAACATGGAAGCACGGTGCTTCAAAAATTCCAAGAGTGCAATAATCCCTGTAATCACATCACCATCCAAAAACAAGCAACCTATATAGCTCCCCCTACACTTATGATGAAAAACGGGAAAGGGGGATAGATACTCGGGCTGCCTCCCGAGGAGCGCTTGTTTTTTTTACCGAGTCGCGAGCCTGACTCGGTCCCGAACTAATTCAAGGGAAACGTGGTGAGGGATGGAATCATCTCCTGAGAGATGTCCTCACCAACGTACAATTTCAAACGCTGGCCATTCACCTTGAAGTTGGGCCCATTTGGCTGAGAAAGCTCAATGGTACCATAGGGAAAGACATTGGCGATGGTGAATGGACCAGACCAGCGGCTCTTCAACTTGCCTGAGAAGATCTTCAACCGAGAGTTAAAGAGTAAGACTTGATCACCAACGTTGAACTCTCGGTTCTTGATTTTAGCATCGTGGATAATCTTGGTCTTCTCCTTGTAAATCAATGAGTTCTCGTAAGCTTGATTCCTCAATTCTTGTAGCTCGTTGAGTTTAATCTTCCGAAAATCACCGGCTTTGTTGATGTCGAAGTTAGCCCACTTCAAGGCCCAGTATGCCTTATGTTCCAGCTCGATGGGGAGGTGGCAGGCTTTCCCGTACACAAGACGATAAGGTGTACAACCAATCGGCGTCTTATAGGCGGTACGGAAAGCCCACAGAGCATCATCAAGTTTATCGGCCCACGAGGCACGATGCTCTCCTACAGTACGTTCCAAAATTCGCTTCAATCCACGGTTGGATATCTTGGCTTGACCGTTGGTTTGAGGATGATAAGCGGTGGAAAGACGGTGATTGACATCGTACTTAGCCATGACTCTTGCAAATTGATCGTTGCAAAAATGAGTCCCGCGGTCACTGATAATAGCACGAGGAACACCGAAACGAGCAAATAGTTGTTTCAAGAACTTACAAACCACCCTCGCGTCGTTAGTGGGTAAAGCTTTTGCTTCAACCCATTTAGAAACGTAGTCGACAGCGACGAGGATGTATTTGTTGCCTTTAGAAGACGGGAATGGCCTCATAAAGTCGATGCCCCATACATCAAAGATTTCACATTCTTGTATGAAATTTTGAGGCATCTCATCTTTATGTGTGATCTTGCCTTGTTTTTGGCAAGCATCACAATGTTTAACCATCTCGTGAGCATCACGATAAATGGTGGGCCAATAGAATCCCGAGTCAAACACTTTTTTGGCGGTGTAGTTGGGACCAAAGTGACCACCGGTGGGTCCTTTGTGGCAAGCCTGGAGAATGTCCAAAGCGGCTGGTCCGTCAACACATCGGCGAATAATCAGGTCAGCGCATTGTTTGAATAGGAAAGGGTCATCCCAAAAGTAAGTCTTAACATCGTTCAAGAACTTCTTCTTTTGTTGGGAAGTTAACCCTTGGATGAGAACACCACCCGCTAAGTAGTTTGCAATATCGGCAAACCACGGGGTGCCATCAAGATTGGGATTTATGGACATTAAGGTTTCAAGGGGAAAAAAGTCATTGATTTCTTTGTTCGGATGGTCCCCTTGATAAGGAGCCTCAAGTCTGCTCAGATGATCCGCGGCCAAGTTTTCAGCACCCTTCTTGTCACGAATTTCAATGTTGAATTCTTGAAGGAGTAAAACCCAGCGGAGAAGTCTTGGCTTAGAATCATTCTTAGTCATCAAGTACTTCAACGCGGAATGGTCCGTGTATACGATGGTGGTGGATAAAACAAGATAGGGGCGGAATTTTTCAAAAGCATAGACAACAGCTAAAAGCTCTTTTTCGGTCGTCGTATAATGCAGTTGAGCCCCCGTCATTGTTTTGCTAGCATAGTGGATTGGTTGGAAATGTTTGTTTACTCTTTGGCCCAAAACCGCACCAATAGCAAAGTCGCTAGCATCGCACATCAATTCAAAAGGCAGCTCCCAATTAGGGGTGACCAAGACCGGTGCCTTAGTTAGCTTATCCTTAAGATGATTGAAGGCTTCGAGACACTCTTTAGAAAAGATAAAAGGAGTATCTTTTTCCAAGAGGTGGGTCATCGGGCGAGCGATTTTAGAGAAATCTTGAATGAATCGACGATAGAAGCCCGCATGACCCAGAAAACTTCTCACACCCTTCACGGTTGAAGGTGGAGGTAATTTGGCTATGACATCAACTTTAGCACGGTCGACTTCAAGACCGGCTTTATAGATTTTGTGTCCTAGCACAATGCCTTCTTTTACCATAAAATGGCATTTTTCCCAATTTAGAACAAGGCGAGTGTCTTCGCACCGCTTAAGCATACGTTCCAAATTGGCAAGGCAAGAAGAGAAGGAATCCCCGAAGACCGAGAAATCATCCATGAAGACTTCCATGGTTTGCTCAACCATGTCATGGAAGATAGCCAACATGCACCTTTGGAAAGTCCGGGGGCATTGCATAAGCCAAAAGGCATCCTTTTGTAAGCAAATGTGCCATAGGGACAAGTGAATGTTGTCTTTTCTTGATCTTGGGGATCGATGGGTATTTGAAAATAACCCGAGAAACCATCCAGAAAGCAGTAATATTCATTACCCGCTAGACGTTCAAGCATTTGGTCCATAAAAGGTAGAGGGAAATGATCCTTTCTCGTGGCATCATTGAGTTTGCGGTAGTCTATACAAACTCTCCACCCAGTAACGAGACGGGTAGGAATCAACTCGTTGTTTGCATTGGGCACAACGGTAATTCCGCCTTTCTTAGGCACACAGTGGACTGGACTAACCCATGGTGAATCCGAAATAGGGTAAATCATACCCGCATCAAGAAGTTTGATAACCTCTTTTTTGATGACGTCATGGATTTTAGGATTCACCCTTCTTTGGCTTTGAATAGTGGGCTTAAAGTCGTCCTCCATGAGAATTTTATGTGTGCAAAAGTGAGGATCAATTCCGCGGATGTCGGAGATTTTCCAAGCGATAGCTCTTTTATGCTTCTTCAACACAGCGACAAGTCGGGCTTTTTCGTCTTCTTTCAGATCCTTTGCAATGATGACCGGTAACTTCTCGTCGTCTTCTAGGAAAACGTACTCAAGATGGGGCGGTAGGTCCTTAAGCTCGAGAGTAGGGGGATCCTCAGTAGATGGTGAAACTAACGATGGATCATCATTAGTCACCTCTTTAGGAGTAGGAGGAGACAATGGGTCCTCATTGAGAAGTCTCTCAATAGTACGAATATCTTCATCCCAATTGGTGAACGAATTATCATACTTAATGTCGAGAGGACCCAAGCTAGCTTCGAACTCATCCAAGTCACTTTCTCCAAAAGGAGTCAATGCCGGAGCAATTGAGGCAACGGTCTCGACATTGGGTAGAGAAGGGAGAGTACTTTTGCAAGCATCATGAAAATGTTCTTCACAAGCCTCATCGAGAACATCAATAGCATTAACACTCTCATATGAATAAGGTTGCTGAGAAATCTTACCCATGTTGAAGACAATTTGATCGTCACCAACTCTCATGATTAATTCGCCTGCGGCTACATCAATGAGAGTGCGACCGGTCCTCAGAAATGGACGTCCAACGATTAATGGAACACGAGGGTCCATCTCATAGTCAACGACGACAAAATCCGCCGGGAAGGTGAATTTATCAACGCCAACAAAGACATCTTCGGCTATCCCCACTGGATAAGCAACCGTACGGTTGGCTAATTCCAAAGTCATTCGTGTGGGGACTAGCTCGGGGAGAGATAATTGCTTCCAAACACTTAAAGGCATTAAGTTTATACTGGCACCTAGATCGGCTAGGGCCATGCAATTCTCTACTCCCGGGAAGTTGCACGGAATCAAGAAGCGACCCGGATCACCAAGTTTGGTGGGCAATTTCCTTAAGAGCACTGCGAAGCAGTTCTCATTAAGTTGGGTCTGAGCAATGTCAAGAAGCTTTTCTTTATCACTTAGAAGATCTTTAAACATCTTAGCGTATTTGGGCATGTGAGCGAGAGCCTCGGCAAAGGAGATGTTAAAATTCAATTGTTTAAACATTTTTAGGAAGTTTGAAACCTGAATATCATCCTTGCTCTTTTGCTTCTCTTTCCTCAACCTTGAAGGATAAGGTATATTGGATGTAGAAGAAGGCTTTAATGGAATAGGATCACTCACAACCACGGGTGGTGGAGAAATGGGGATAGAAGGTGAAGGAGGTGAGGAAAGTTGCTCGGTTTCCTTGTTCACAATCACGGGAGGAGGTGTAGGAAGCTCGGGTTCCATATAACCTTTTCCACTACGAGTGGTGATTGCTTTCATCTCCCCTCTTGGATTTGCAACGGTATTACTCGGAAGAGTACCCGAAGAAGAGGGTTGATTACCTTGGATGAGCGAACCAATCATATCACGAAGGTGAAGAGCTTGATTATTGAAAGAGTTTTGCATGTTGGCATTAATAGCATCGCTGTGTTTGGCCATATCATTTCTTAGCTCGGCTCGAATATCGCTTCCTTGTTTCACCATGTCATTCTTCAAGTTGACAAACTGACTCTGAAGATTCGTCACCATCTCACGATTAGTCTTCATAAACGACTCGACGTCGGGATTCACTGCCATCGGTTGATTGAGAGGTGGAGCTTGGTATGCTTGAGAATTTCCTTGAGTTGGGTAGGTGTTTCTTTGGGATGGATATTGGGTTTGAGCACGAGGTTGGGATTGGTTGTTTCGGTTATAGCTTTGTTGTTGGTTTTGGTTTGCAGGAGGGAAACCGGGAGGCGCAAGATAATTGTTGGAACGATAACTTAGCAAGCTACGGTCTCCTTGAGGACGAGCTTGATAGCCTCCCGTGGGATATGTACCGTATGCTGCGTTAACGTTTTCAGAATAATTGCCTTGAGTGGAAGGACAATCATTATAAGAATGAGGACCCCCACATGTGTCACAAGAGATAGCAACGGCTTTAGCTTGTTGAAAGTGGTTTGTGGCTATGGTCATGAAATTCTTGTTCATTTCAGCGAGTTGTCGAGAAATTTCAGTCATCTCAGGATTGGAAGTAGTAGAAGAAACATTGACTCTCGAGTTAGATCTTGAGGATGCGGATGAATCCCAATTCTTGTGGTGAGTAGTCATGTTTTCAATCAACTCTCGACACTCTTCTGGTCTCCTTTTCATAAAAGTACCACCGGCGGCGGCATTGATCGTGTCACGATCGCGAAAGGTGAGACCATTGTAGAAGGTATCAATGAGAGTGACGGGGAGCATATTGTGATTAGGACAGCGGTCGATCAAATCATTGTATCGTTCCCAAGCATCGAAAAGCGATTCATCATTCTCTTGCATAAATCCACTGATTTGGTTACGGAGGTTAGTGACCATGGATGGTGGGAAGTAGCGCGATAAAAAGCGTTGAGTCATGTCGTTCCACGTATGAATAGAATTCTTAGGAAGACGGTCAAACCATTTTTCGGCATGGTGAGAAAGCGAGTGAGGAAAGAGTTGGAGGCGAAGGTCATCCATAGAAACACCGGGGGATTTCATGCTTTGGGTAATGGTTATGAATTTGTCGAGGTGTTTGTTGGCATCATCATCCGGAATTCCGCGAAATGGATTCGTTTGTACTTGCTGGATCATGTGATGCTTCAACGAAAACTCCTGAGCCGTGACATGCATCGGTGCAATCAGGCCTCCACGTCCGTTCATTGTGGGTTGACATAGCTCCTCCATGGTTCGTAAATCAGGTAGAAGGACATTGTTGTTGTTGTTGTTGTTGTTGTTCAAATTGTGTTGAGGTGGGTGATTATTGTTGTTATTAACACCAGCCATGTCTAATTGTTCGAGAGTCTCGGGCTCTGAATAAGACGTGGATCGAGTACGCATACACTAAAAAGAAAATGCAAGAGAAAATATTTTTGGTTTTTATAGGTTTTTTAATGTTTTTGTATTTTTTGAAAATTTTATATTTTTATGGATTTTTGAAAATTTTTGTGCTTGAAAATAACGTTCCCGAAAGAACGGATCCCAAAATCCAATTTTTCTCACAAGAAACCGTTGATCCTTACGAAAAGAGCCGGCAGCGGCGCCATTTTAATAACTCACTTTTGGTTGGTTAATAAAAAGGTTTTTGCTTGCAAGATCTCTCTTTGCGTTGCTCGTACCCAATTGATATATATCGTTGTTTCGTTCTCGGTATCTTCTCGAATCGATCACGGTCAAAAGTGGAATCGTTGTTATTGGTGACTAAAAAAGGGGGAGCTTGGGTCTAAATCTACTAAACTGATAAAGACAAGTAATAAAATAACACTAGAGACTAGAAATGAAAATAAATCCAGACTTTAAATGAAACAGTAGAAAATACCTTATGAAAAATAAAACTGGAACTCTCTTATTCGGAATGCTACTTGCTATGCGGAATGTACTGCTCCATTCGGAATGTCTCCCTTACTCGGAATAATTAATACCATGCGGAACAAATCTCTTATGCGGAAAGGGAACTCTATTCGGAATACGAGGGACTATGCGGAAAGAATGTCTTACTCGGAATAATCCTTCTTATGCGGAAAAATGCCCTATTCGGAAAAATAACTCTTATGCGGAATATTGGAAGAAAAACCCTTATGCAGAAAAATCACTTATGCGGAATAATTTTGAAAAGCCTATTCGGAATAATTGAGATATTCCGAATAACAAAGAAGAGGGACCACTACTCGGAATAATTGAGATATTCCGAATAACAAAGAAAATCTACCACTACTCGGAATAATTGAAATATTCCGAATAGCCAAGAAAAATACCCTCTATTCTGAATAAATGAAATATTCCGATTAGACACAATCCCAGATTCCCTATTCAGAATCTGGGCGAGATCAGATACTGTAGCGAAGAACAGGGGAATTGAAAGAACACGAATTCAAAACCAAAAATCACCAAGTTTTTTATCAAAACTTAAACCAATCTTACCACTAATCCTTTACTCAAAGAAAGCTTGAATCCAAAACAACAAAATCACAAAACCCACTTACTTTTGACAATTAAACCATTCGAATAAAACTTAAGAACTAAGAGACAAAAAGATATGAAGAACAAGATGATGGAAAGATTAAAAGATGATTGGAATTAATGAATTAATATTCAACAAACAAGAAAAGATTACACCTACATGAATGGAAGAAAATTGAACAAGATGAAAACCACTCCTTAAGGGAGATGGTTCCTAAAAACTAGGAAGGAGAATAACTGAAAAACTAGATGAGAGAGTCTTGCATGGGAGGAGTATTTATAGGCTTCTCCCTTTGTTGGTGAGTGGGCTTTCTTCCCTTCTTTTTGTCTTCTCGTCTTTTCAGAAAAGTTGACGTTTTCGATTCTGATTCGGGATTTGTCGTCGATTAAATTCAACTCGTCTTTTAATTTCTTCGTTAAATAGACTTGAGTTTCTTCGACATGTGTAAATCTTCCGTCTTTGGTCCTTTTCTTTGATAAATCTTCAAATAGGCCCATTGACTTCAAATCTTTTGCATCTCTTGGACAATAGACTTCGTCTTCAGTCTTTTTCCTTGATAAAACCCGTGCAATCCCATGTTTTCTCCAATATTTATCCGGTTGGCTCTGAAAACACAACAAACACACAAACCACGCATAATTCCAAACAAATGACATTAAATACGCGTTTTGGTCTTGTTTTAGCAAGAAATAAGTGGTAGAAAAGATGGGTGTTTACACACCTATCAAATCCCCTACACTTAACCATTGCCATGCCCTCATGCAATGCTTAGTGATAAAGCAACATTACACTTTTCTCATAATTAATTAACCTTGGCCTTATTCAAATACTACTAAACAAAAATTAAAGCACTAAGAGAAATTTAAAGTAAACAAAAGGATAGAACATAGCTATGTGGAAATAACTTGTAAAGAGATCGAGGACTTACATTAGGTCTTCGGTGCTGCGAAGATTTATCACCCTCAAGTTTCACGTTCCCCAAACTAAGCTTAAAACCGAGATCATTGTTATTATAAGTTAGCAATTCGAACACTTACACACATGGCTTAATTAAATACTTAAACTCCCTTATTCCTAGGTGTATCTCTTATATTTTATTTTTGTCTTAGAATGATCATGAAGATGCATTTTTGGACTTATTTCGATAGTTTATTTAGGCTGAAAGCAAAGTAGGACGATTTGATCAATAGTTAGCTAAAGGACAAAATCTCTTAAAACTGCTTCTCGGGATATCAAAAAGTTCATATCTTGGCATAACTCGGTTCACGATTTGAGACCTTTCTCGGGCCGATATTTGGCATGTACTTCATACTTCATATCTTCGAGAGACGTTCTTGAGATAATGGTCTTCTCATCATAATAGAGTTTCTTCACTTTGGAGACTTTTGAGGGGTACTCCAACTTTGTTGACCACGACTTCATGATTATTTCTTCAATCTCTAATTGGGATTTTGAGATACAACGATCCGCCTCCTTTTCGGACTTGGATCTATTTATCCTCATACCTTGTTAGGGTCTTTTCGGATAGACTTCTCCATCATCTTTGTGGGAGTTGATTGCTTTTCGTCGTGAGTCTTGATCCTTCATATTGATTTTAGGAATAATGCTTTTCACATCACTTTTGGATCTTCAGCAATAAAATTGAATCCTCATGCCTTGTTAGGGCCTTTTCGGACTCGCCAATCTTCGCGCCCCGCTTCATAAGTTATGCCTTGGCTATGAACTCTCGTCATTACCGAGCAACTTTTAAACGATCTTGGGCTAGAAGCTAAGTAACTTTTCAAATCGTACGACCTTACTTATTGCAGATAAGTTATTAGCAAGTGATGGGAGAATAGGCAAATAATTACACCAAGTGAGCTTGCACAAGAATACCGACTTATAATTGACTCTATCATTTCTCGTTCTCCACAATTTAAAATCTCAAGTAATGAGACTCGTGGACACTTAGCCTAATAAACCAATTAAGGTCTACATGGTTAAGGATACTAGCTAGAATAAACTTGGATAAGTCTATTCGGGTTGAGTCAAAATAAACGCAACGGGCCTAATAGATCAAAGATATCTAAACTTGCTAAAATTATTTTATTAATTTTTTCTGAATTTATTGCGGAATATACACATATGAAAGCAAAATAAAAATTTAAAAATTACGACAAAATGGCCAAAGTTGATTAAAAATTTGAAAAATGTTGAAAAAGATGATTTTCTGGTTAAATGAAAGCATTTTAATGGAAAAGTCCACTTAAAACTTTGATAGAAGTATTTTAATAACTCACTTTTGGTTGGTTAATAAAAAGGTTTTTGCTTGCAAGATCTCTCTTTGCGTTGCTCGTACCCAATTGATATATATCGTTGTTTCGTTCTCGGTATCTTCTCGAATCGATCACGGTCAAAAGTGGAATCGTTGTTATTGGTGACTAAAAAAGGGGGAGCTTGGGTCTAAATCTACTAAACTGATAAAGACAAGTAATAAAATAACACTAGAGACTAGAAATGAAAATAAATCCAGACTTTAAATGAAACAGTAGAAAATACCTTATGAAAAATAAAACTGGAACTCTCTTATTCGGAATGCTACTTGCTATGCGGAATGTACTGCTCCATTCGGAATGTCTCCCTTACTCGGAATAATTAATACCATGCGGAACAAATCTCTTATGCGGAAAGGGAACTCTATTCGGAATACGAGGGACTATGCGGAAAGAATGTCTTACTCGGAATAATCCTTCTTATGCGGAAAAATGCCCTATTCGGAAAAATAACTCTTATGCGGAATATTGGAAGAAAAACCCTTATGCGGAAAAATCACTTATGCGGAATAATTTTGAAAAGCCTATTCGGAATAATTGAGATATTCCGAATAACAAAGAAGAGGGACCACTACTCGGAATAATTGAGATATTCCGAATAACAAAGAAAATCTACCACTACTCGGAATAATTGAAATATTCCGAATAGCCAAGAAAAATACCCTCTATTCTGAATAAATGAAATATTCCGATTAGACACAATCCCAGATTCCCTATTCGGAATCTGGGCGAGATCAGATACTGTAGCGAAGAACAGGGGAATTGAAAGAACACGAATTCAAAACCAAAAATCACCAAGTTTTTGATCAAAACTTAAACCAATCTTACCACTAATCCTTTACTCAAAGAAAGCTTGAATCCAAAACAACAAAATCACAAAACCCACTTACTTTTGACAATTAAACCATTCGAATAAAACTTAAGAACTAAGAGACAAAAAGATATGAAGAACAAGATGATGGAAAGATTAAAAGATGATTGGAATTAATGAATTAATATTCAACAAACAAGAAAAGATTACACCTACATGAATGGAAGAAAATTGAACAAGATGAAAACCACTCCTTAAGGGAGATGGTTCCTAAAAACTAGGAAGGAGAATAACTGAAAAACTAGATGAGAGAGTCTTGCATGGGAGGAGTATTTATAGGCTTCTCCCTTTGTTGGTGAGTGGGCTTTCTTCCCTTCTTTTTGTCTTCTCGTCTTTTCAGAAAAGTTGACGTTTTCGATTCTGATTCGGGATTTGTCGTCGATTAAATTCAACTCGTCTTTTAATTTCTTCGTTAAATAGACTTGAGTTTCTTCGACATGTGTAAATCTTCCGTCTTTGGTCCTTTTCTTTGATAAATCTTCAAATAGGCCCATTGACTTCAAATCTTTTGCATCTCTTGGACAATAGACTTCGTCTTCAGTCTTTTTCCTTGATAAAACCCGTGCAATCCCATGTTTTCTCCAATATTTATCCGGTTGGCTCTGAAAACACAACAAACACACAAACCACGCATAATTCCAAACAAATGACATTAAATACGCGTTTTGGTCTTGTTTTAGCAAGAAATAAGTGGTAGAAAAGATGGGTGTTTACACACCTATCAATGAGCCAATAGGGTATCGTATTACATGATATGAGTCAATAGGGTATCGTATTGCATGATATGAGCCAATATGGTATCGTATTACATGATATGAGCCAATAGGGTATCGTATTACATGATATGAGCCAATATGGTATCGTATTGCATGATATGAGTCAATAGGGTATCGTATTGCATGATATGAGCCAATAGGGTATCGTATTACATGATATGAGCCAATAGGGTATCGTATTGCATGATATGAGCCAATAGGGTATCGTATTGCATGATATGAGCCAATATGGTATCGTATTACATGATATGAGCCAATAGGGTATCGTATTACATGATATGAGTCAATAGGGTATCGTATTGCATGATATGAGCCAATATAGTATCGCATTACATGATATGATCCAATAGGGTATCGTATTGCATGATATGAGCCAATAGGGTATCCTATTGCATGATATGAGTCAATAGGGGATCGTATTATATGATATGAGTCAATAGGGTATCGTATTGCATGACATGAGTCAATAGGGGAAATATGGTATCGTATTACATGATATGAGCCAATAGTGTATCGTATTGCATGATATGAGTCAATAGTGTATCGTATTGCATGATATGAGTCAATAGGGTATCGTATTGCATGATATGAGCCAATAGGGTATCGTATTGCATGATATGAGCCAATATGGTATCGTATTACATGATATGAGCCAATAGGGTATCGTATTACATGATATGAGTCAATAGGGTATCGTATTGCATGATATGAGCCAATATGGTATCGTATTACATGATATGAGCCAATATGGTATCGTATTACATGATATGAGCCAATAGGGTATCGTATTACATGATATGAGTCAATAGGGTATCGTATTGCATGATATGAGCCAATATGGTATCGTATTACATGATATGAGCCAATAGGGTAGCGTATTACATGATATGAGTCAATAGGGTATCGTATTGCATGATATGAGCCAATATGGTATCGTATTACATGATATGAGCCAATAGGGTATCGTATTGCATGATATGAGCCAATAGGGTATCGTATTGCATGATATGAGTCAATAGGGGATCGTATTATATGATATGAGTCAATAGGGTATCGTATTGCATGATATGAGTCAATAGGGGATCATATTACATGATATGAGCCAATATGGTATCGTATTACATGATATAAGCCAATAGGGTATCGTATTGCATGATATGAGTCAATAGGGTATCGTATTGCATGATATGAGCCAATAGGGTATCGTATTACATGATATGAGCCAATAGGGTATCGTATTGCATGATATGAGCCAATATGGCATCGTATTACATGATATGAGCCAATAGGGTATCGTATTACATGATATGAGTCAATAGGGTATCGTATTGCATGATATGAGCCAATATGGTATCGTATTACATGATATGAGCCAATAGGGTAGCGTATTACATGATATGAGTCGATAGGGTATCGTATTGCATGATATGAGTCAATAGGGGATCGTATTACATGATATGAGTCCTTATCATCACAACCACCAGCATTGGAGGGAAAACATTGGAGGGAAAACATTGGAGGGAAAACATTGGAGGGAAAATGTTAACAATTTCCCTCACTTTTTTAGCATAAAAAGAGAACCACACACACTCCTTATCATCACAACCACCAGCAGATCACACACACTTATCATCATAAACAAATTGTTATTATGTACATGTTGAAGCATGAAGCTTTTCCGTGCAGGTGTGGACATGGAGATGTAGTTCTTCGAGAATCGTGGACAACTGAAAACTTTGGTAGACTGTACTATGCTTGTCCACGTTCACGGGTTCAACCTCCAGTTTCATATGGATGCAAATTTTTTTTGTGGAAAGACGAACGCGTCCAACTACTAATCAATTCTCTTGGAGGTTCAATGAGCTTTTCTCCTCCAAGCTCTTCTTCAAGACCTTCAACGAGCTTTTCGACTCCAAGCTCTTCTCCCAGACCTTCAACGATTCCAGTTTCTTCTCCAAGCTCTTCAGCGTGTGCAAACTGTGTGCGCTTGAATGTAATGATAATGGTACTTGAGCGTACGATAGAGTTGTACCGCAACTCCGATAGGCACACATTGGATTCAGCTGCACTACTTCACGACCTTTACGATGACATGGGGAACCTTAGTTTGAACTAGTTTGTGATGTGTTTTTTTCCGTGTTTACGAGTCTAATATCGTTGTAATATCAATGTTTAATTAAGCGCGTGTTTAAGTGTCCGTGACGAATAAAATTATGTTTAGGAGTGTTTGGTTCTGTGATTAATTAGTATTCTAGCTTGAATCATTGTGAGAATTTAGTTTGTTTGAGTCACAAAATTTAGTTTAAGTCTGTTGTGTTAGGTTTTGCAGTCAAAAGTTCAGTCAAAAGCATTTTACTTCAATCAAATCTTGCTCAAACTCATAAAAAAGGAGCCTTTTTTATTCATACAAACATACAAGTACATTTCAAACACAAAAACCATAAAAGATGCAGAAGCATCATTATACACAACAACATGTGTTAGTATGGTTCTTATTCTATATGAACAACAATTATTAATTAGATTAAAAGAGACACAGTCTTAACGAATTCCTTCATCAAACTTTGCTCAAACTCATAAATAAAGGCTCCTTCTAAGCATTTACGAATGCTTATTTATTGATCCTTCATTTTCTTAACGAATTCCTCCTTCTCAGTCATTCTTGCTGCTGTATCTTTAATTAAACCTTCCAACCGACTTGAGGTTTTCTTATCCTTCTTTTGAGTATCTTTCAATACTTTAGCGCATTTCTTTAAGATATATATATCTCCAGCACGTTCTAATTCCCGGATAAACTGTTGTCTTTCTTCAACAGCTTCATCTAAAACCTCATGTAAACGTTCAAGTTTCAGACCAAAACGTTTGTCCGCTTCGGCAGATTGTTCAAAATATGCTACCATTCGACCAGTCCAATTATCTGAACCAGCAACTTCTTTTAATTCTTCTAACCTTCCTAACCAGGCCATTATTGTTGTTTTTTTAGTATTGGAAAACTGAGATGAGTGATAATTGGAGGCAAACTACAAACCATTAAATAGCAAAACAACTACCCAATATGGATGGCACACATACATCTATTATCATCTTCCTGTTCACAATGGGTACATAATGAAAGCACTAAAACTAGTACCATCAATAGTGGCCAGAGCTAGTGCACAGCTTTAATAATTCAGACTAAAAGAAAATTTTAAAAATATAATTAATAATTTAGGGTCGAAATTTCGACCCTAAATATAAACCGGGAATTTTTTAAATTTTTCGTGAAATTTTTTGGTGTGAAATTTTAAATTTTTCGGGAAAATTTTTAAAAATTTTAATTTAGGGTCGAAATTTCGACCCTAAAATATTAAATATTAAAAATAATTTTTTTAAAAATTATTTTTAATTATTAAAAATATATTATATAATACATAAATTTAAATTATTTAAAATTTAAAATTTAGGGTCGAAATTTCGACCCTAAAATATTAAATTTAAAAATAAATTCTTTTAAAATTATTTTTAATTATTAAAAATTAATTATATAATACAAAAATTATAATTATTTATAATTTTAAATTTAGGGTCGAAATTTCGACCCTAAATTTTTTGGGCCCACCTGCTTTTTGACCAGCCCTTTTGGGTTGAAAAATTGTGGGCCCCCACCTTAATTTAGGGTCGAAAATTTCGACCCTAAATTATGTCCGACCCTAAACTCACATTTTGTTGTAGTGTTTGTGAGAAGGTAAGCATATTAAGCACAAAAGCTTATAAAGTATACTAATGGGATTATTATGCATCGAACAAAATATTAAGATTAGTACAACACTCGGAAGAAGTAGATAGGTGAACTTAAGTGCTAAAAAAGACAGGTGACTGCCCTTTGCACTTTGGGTAACAACATCATGTAACCATGATTAAAAGGGTGTTTGTGTTAGCTTATGTAAAATCGAAAAATATTAAACACCTACTTTTTTGGGCTTATATCTTATTTAAGATTAGAGGTGGCAAATCTTGCCCATTTGGATACATATGGGCACTTTTTATCCATTTTCAAAAAAAAGATGGGGCACTTTTTGCCCATTCCTTATAATGAATGGGCTAAACGGGCGCATATGTAAGAAACTAAATGGGCTTAACGGGCGCACTTGTAAAATACAAATTAGTATACTCGACGAATATTTTTTATTAAATTTTTTATCCCGGTTTTCAAACAAGTATTTTTATTTTTTATTTGTAGGTTTTTATACGTTTTTTTTCCTTTTTTAGCTTGTGCCCGTTTAGCCCGCCCGTTTAGCCCGCCCGTTTCGCCCGTGCCCGTTTAGCCCGCGCCCGTTTAGCCCGCCGCCCGTTTAGCCCGTTGCCCGTTTAGCCCGCCGCCCGCCCATTTTGCCACCTCTATTTAAGATCATAAGGTTTACTTGATAGCAAGGTTTGGATCAAGTGATTAACACTCTCGCCTCTCAGGAGACAAAGGTCAGAGTTGGATCCTTACTCCTTGCAAGGCCGAAGGTTCTTTTCTACCTTTGGTAGAACTGGAAGCTCTACTTGATAAACCATATATATAATTGTAGTATTCCCTCATCCACCCAACAAAAACTGCACGGACTAAATCCTAATATAGCATGGATGATAAGCCATATATAAAATCGTGCATGTCACAACTTATTAGTAATTTCTTATTATAAGTGACTATTTTATTATTATATATGTATGAAAACTAATGACACAAATCGTATTGAAATGAAATGAAAAGTAATTAAAATAATAAAACAAAATGAGTATTAAAAATAAAGAAAATATGAGAGAAGTAAATAAACCGGAGCAGAAGCAGCGGTGGGTGGTGACCACCGTAAAGGAAGAAGGTTAAATGGCCCGTGATAATTGAGGGCTATAGGGTTTTACCGCCCTTTTATATTCTACTTAAAAGTGTACAACTATAAAGTAAGATTATCTTAGTGCTACTTATATTAGTGGGCCTGACTTTATTATGGTTTACATATACAACCGGGACGATTATAGCAGAAATTGTTTAACGATATTAATTTGGTAGTTAAATTAGTAATCGGTTGATCTGATCAGGTTGATTTGTTGGTCGGATTAATGGCGGTGACTCGAGCGGGTTGATTCGATGGTCGATTTTGTGATTCGGTAATTTGACCGGGTTGACCTGGTGGTCTAGTCAGTGAACTGGAGACTCGATCGGTTTGATCCGGTTTGATCCTGTAACTTGATTGAACGGATTGACTCAATGGTTGAACCTGTAACTTGATGACTCAATCGTATTTACCCAGTGATCGATCCATGACCTGATGACTCGATCAGGTTAACTCAATTCGTGACCCAGTGACTCAATTCGATAAACAATGGTCGATCATGAGACCTGTTAATTCGACCAGATCGATCAGGTGTTCGAATCCGTGATCCAATATTATTCTGTGAAAAAAGAAATTTTATTCACCGTTTATATTTTAGATACGGAATATATCACTCGGTTTGTCATCACACCTCTTTCAATGGTTTATAGTCCCCACATGGTAACATGTTTTTTATGCATATTTTGGATATATATGCAATTTTGTATTTTTGGAAGGATATATATGCAAAAGCCCCTGTTATTAATAAGGATATTCGTGTAATTCGGGTACCTTATGATTAACAAAATAATAACAAAAACAAAATGATTCGATACTCGGTTCTTTTAATTTTATAAGTTTCGGTCGGATCTTGGCTGTTTGTTCTGGGACATCTTTTATTTGCTAGCCGAATTTATGGCCAGAAATACATGTCGTGTTTAGTTAGTCCATTGTTATATATGAAAATAAATTGGTTAATTGGATTACTAAGGGGCGCTTGGTTAAACCGAGGAAAATAAAAACGTGCTGGTCACTTCTATATATGTTGTCAAGTTATTTTATTTTATTTTTTATTTTTTTATTTTTGCTTTTTAACTTGCTTGGGTCATTTGTTTAGAGTGTGTCTACTCAATACATTCCATAGATGCCAATTCTTCATGGGAGGCGCTTGTTTATAAGTTTGCTAATATGAACCTTAACAGTGAATATAAGATTCTGTGACTACAATAAAGATGACGGTGAATGAACTAAAGATGTTAATTCAGTTCAAAGTTGTTACTTTCCTTGTAAAGAAATTTACGAGACTCGTGAGTTGTAGCCATGTATGGGTAAAGGTAAAGGAATACAAACGAACAGAATGAACATTCTTTAATATTATTATTATCATTATTGATGCTTGGTTAATATAAGTTGCGGTGATGATTGGAGATGGTGGCAACAACAGCTAGGGTGATAGTCAAGGTTGCGGCGATGATGATGTTGCTAGGGGAAACAATTAATGGAAATTAGGGGTGGCTAGTGGTGGTTGAGGACGACAGCCATTGCAAGAAACGATTTCGGACTTGTGGTGGTCAGTAGAGGTGACGATCTGAGGTGGGTGCAGTGGTAACAGCGATGATCAGTGGTTTTTGGGTGGTTATTGACGGTTGGTGGTTGCGATAAGCGGTTTTGGTAGATGGTATAGGTAGCGACAGGATGTGGAGGTTGTGATGGTGGTGGTGATAGATGACCGGAGGTGTGGTGGTGGTAGCGGTGACGTCATCGATAGCCGTTCATGATGGTGGTAGAGTGTGGTGGCGGCATCGACAAAGGTGGTGGTCGCTGGACAAATACACACTTGAATCTATGGTGAGGTGGTAGCGGCTGATGGTAGTAGTGGTGACGGCGGCGGCGGTCGGCGAAGAGTGGTGGTGGCGTTGAGAGGGTGGTGGTAGCGACAATAGTAGTGGTTAGTGATGGTGGTGGTGGCGGTAGGTGTAGATAGACACATACCTGAATCTATTATTTTGAATCCATTACCCCCAGTTTATAGGAGAATAGTTCATTACCCAGTAATGGGTAATGATTACTTATATTTCTCTTGACCAAACACTGTTAATCATTTTCATTCCCATTCCTTACCTCCTAAAACCCTTAACCAAGCACATCCTAGTTTTCTACATACTCGTAAATAGCTTTGATTATCATAGGATGGTGTGGTTGGAAAAAATAGTATCACTGAGCATCTCAGCGACGGGATTGAATACCCGGATCAAATCAAAGTTCACGCCGCCCGCCCTGAACAAATAGGAGGTGTGGGCCACTCCACCATTTGTTACTTTCACACGAAAGCTTATCACATCACACTAAACACCCTCCTCATAAGTGGTGGAGCTACAAAGTTTATATTGGGAGGGCCAAAATTTAAACAAATTCATTTTATGAGTGCAAAACTAGTACATTCTTGTACATTATTACAAATAAAGTGCATGAAACTTAATGCTAGAAGGGCCAGAACCTCATACTAGAGGACCATCGTATGTAATATCTCAGTAAAATTCTGGCAACATAGCATTAACATTGTTTGTTTAAGTTATACAACAAAATGTACTTTCTTAGGTGGGATATGATAGGGTCGGTGAAGCAAAGGTGAAAAGGTTACGGCTGGTAAAAAAGGGGCGCTCCGTGAACATGTCTGATGAAAATTCGATTAAACTTGCAATGCGTTTTGCAATTTCGCTAATTGGTTTACAACAGACTAAAATATTTGCCTCATAATGTCTATAAGATATTGAGCATTATAGCTATATCATCAAGACTAGTTTTTTGACTTTTTCAAACCACAAGGTCACACAATAATCAACAAGCAACAAAGTGTCGGCATTTAATGTAGGTTTATGAAGTTCATAACAATTATTAAACCCCCAATATGGATCAAAGCACACATAACGGAAGCGATTTAACAAGATCATAATAACAACACAATTATAATTAATCGAATTAGGGTTACATACCTTTATCCTAGCGAAGATCCACAAGATCACCAACGAATCACCAATTAGGGTTTTTGACAAACACTACCAAGATTTAGTCTAAAGTAAGACTACATTACGTTCTTGTACACACGTAATGCAACGAGCTAACCGTGATTCTAGCACATGTAAACCGAGCTTCTACACTTATGGAATATCTACCCAACAACCCTGGATAGGGGCTAGGACTAGATTATTGTTGAACCAAAACCAAAGGATAAAAGGAACCCTAAAAAGGTGTTTTTCCTTTGGAGTTGATCAAACAAAGATACCAAAACCAAAGGTTAAAAGGAACCCTAAAGAGGGTGTTTGCCTTTGGTTTTAGTCGCAGGAAGAGAGAAAGAAAAGAGAGTGGGATAGAAAATAATAAAAGCCATGGGGTGTTTATATAGGCTTGGAGAATCTTATTCTCCAAGTAATAAACCAATTAGGAAACAAAATCCTCCCTTGGGCCTTGTATAACCGGCGGTGGAAGCCCACCCATGGGGTCTTCCGGAACTTTCCCGTTTCCTTCTTTTCTCTTCTATTTAATTCCATAACAGTCGTTTATACTTAACTTTTAATTATTAACGATCGTTAGTTAAGCTTCGGTTTAATTTAATAAATATATAAAATATATTTAATAAATAAATTAACCCTTTACGTAATGTGTGCAAGCCCGTAATCCCGAGTTCGATCCTAACACACGACTATTTAAATATAAGTCCATAAAACTTTCAGCTCCCACTTGGACATATTTCAAAATATCGTGATCACATTGGTTAGCGTCTAGTTACACGCCAATGCCCTAGTCCGATCTCGAGTAAGGTCCCTTGGATAAAACCTTCTAATGATTTACTATCATTATTATTATCCTTTCATTTCAAATACAACGTTAATAGGATATGGATCTCAGTCATTCCTTACATTAACCATTCTGTTTCTTGTTTACGGATATAGCAAGATCACCAAAACAAATTTGGGTGCGGCCGCACAAATATCTTACTACTTCCCCGAGGAGCCCAGCTGTATTATACTTCAAAATAAATTTTGAAGGAAACGAATCCCATTTTGACTACAAGCAAAACTTATGAACTTTGCAACACTTCCGGAAATAATCCTTATAGCTACCAGTTACATTTAGCGTTAGATTATTCCATAGAAATGCACTAGATCCACGACAGTTTCCTAGTATCTTAGGTCTAAGGATAACTATTTAAGATTTACTTGATGACAAAGATCCATAAAGTAAAATCATATAGTTGGGATAAGTCCAATATTTGATTCATCAAATATCATCCAAAATTGACCAATATACTTTCAAGTATACTCTGTCACTATTTTGAATTGTCTTAGTTTAATAATATTCCCATATTATTAATCGACAACGGACATTTAGAAATATCATAATATTCATGGATTAAAACATGTAAAATAGGATACAAAATTAGATAACAAGAATAAACAAAACCCAATATTTATTTTTGTTAAATAATAATGTCTTAACATCCTTTATCCAAATACTAAATAGATTAATGCATGAAAACATGGTCGATGCATTATGCCTATGACACTCGCACTTGTTTAGCAAAGCATAAAATAACCAATCTTGACCTATTGAAATTTTGAGAATACTTTCTTCAAGAATTCAATTCATTGAAACTCTTGTACATGTGCATTCAAATAGTTTGAAATTGCCACATAGTATCAAAATTGTGAAACATCCTTGATCACCAATTTCCTAAACTTCCAAAACACATTTGAAGTTCAAAGTATTCTAATTCTTTAATGTATAATGCAACTTTAATCAACATGTCATCCCCAAAGATCCCATGACTAATATTGAGTGTTACCTCAATTATATCTTTTCAAGTTTTACAACTTGTCATAAAGATATCAATACGTCACCTTTAATATCTATTATGTAATGTTTGATTCCAACCAAAACTCTAAATTTGGTTGGCTATGATAATTTGCACAACGATTGACAAATTATACATTACATAAGTTATTTAATAACTTTTAAATAGATCAATATACTCAAATCATCATGCATTTTAAGCATGATATAAATACAACACGACACACATGAGAATTTCTCAAACTAGATTTAGATTTCTTCATGTTCTAAATATCCATATAAATTTACTACATGGCATATTATGTTGTATTTCCATCGCATAAATAAATAAATTTATTTGTTCCAAGGTTATGTATATCTTACTTTCTAAATCTCCAAAGCAAAGTTTCATCTGAAATGTAAACCAAATCAACATTTAATTTGAATGAAAACTTACTTTCTTACATGTCTATTTGACACATATAATTTAAGAAAATAACCATAATACTCCCACTAGCTTTTAGGAATACTAAAAAATCATCTTATTCAAATTTAAATCCAATCTTGGGTTTCAAATTAAACATAACAATAATCTCGTAGATGCATGCTTTTATCCATTCATGGATAATTGCATTTTGTACTTTTCCAAAGATTTATTTTGAAGTAATAAACTAATTTCGATTACTTAAGTCCTTGCTCAAGTAGTCATTCAAGAAATAGTTCATACATATCCATATTTTTCAATTTAAAATATGACCATCAAAATCTTTATACATTTAATGTGTTTAGGAAATAATACTCGATCACAATTAATTACTTAAATGTGATTAATAATCTATTCATAATACATACATTAAATATGTGTACAATTTTTTCCATAATTTCGACACAAAGATTAAACCACCACAATTGGCGTTTTTCTTCTTTTGACGAAACTCATCTCCAATTTCTAGTCAAACTATTTAAGATAAACCAAATCTAAAATTGATTATCTTATTTGGACAACATCTATAACATTCATAGTATGAGTAATTTACCCAAAACAATATTTAGTAAAAAATCACAACAATTATTTGTTACTCATAATTCTCAGAATATAAATCGCATATCTGAGATATCCTTACGGACCTATGACGTAAATTCCTTTATCTTGAGAGTTAGCATTTACAAGCCTACCTCATGATAATTACTAGTGTATTTTAGAAGATTATGTATCTTGTAATTTTATCTTTCAAGATCAAAACTCTCACTTGCTTTTAGTAACTTAAAATTACTCTTTAAATACATAGCAAATAGATCAACACTCCAACGTTATCTATATGCGACATTACATAATATAATGACAGTTCCATACTCTTTATTTTCTAAACAATCCACTTCATAAGTAGTTTAGCAAAATCCGAACTCCATTTAAGATATAACGTGATTCATCACATTCCATATATAATGGAATCTTATTAATCTTCTTAGCTCAAGTCATACTCAACTTTCTAACCTTGATATCTTTTGGAAGAAAAGAAGATATAGTTATCTTGAATCAATCGTCACCATCAAATTGAGAGCTTGATTCTCCTATTAAACATACCATCATAATGTTGTATTTCATTTAGGGAAATATTGTAAGTCAATCTTAACAATATTAAGATAAATATATATCTTTCGGTTTACCTATATACCAACTAAATCACTTTAATGGTATAATAGATTTCCTAACCATTTTGCATGCTTTATAACTCAAGTACTTCTAATACAAAGTCACTTCATTTCCATGTCTTTAAAACATAAACGTCTTACTTTATATTATACGTCTTTCAAGACTTTATGTTTGTGACTTTATTCAATAAATCATAAACATGTATAACTAAAGTAATCATGAACACCACTAGGTTTCAATAATCTTTTCAAGTTAATTCACTACTATGTTTATTTATGTAATTTCAAGAATACACAAATATTTAACTTTAATAGAATAAGATTACTCTATATATTTATGTCATTCAAGGAATTGTCCATTTTAAGAAACCGCAAAATAATCCACACCCGATCTTACGACATGTGGATATTTTACCCTCGTGTTTACAATTTAGTCCAAGCTTTCACATGACTAAATCAAAACAACAAGTGTTTCTTAATGTGAATGATATATATACTTTTAAGTAGTCTTCTAATCATATTGACACATGATCTAACTTTCATCTAATATTAGTTAGATTGTTAGTATCTTATCTTGAAGACAAGATAATCATATCTTTATTAGTTGTTTCTTGCACATAATGTTCATTTCTCCCACTTGTGCATGGAACAATCTCATATATTAGATAAACATCACATCTAATGTTCGTCTATACAAAATATGATAGTGCCACATATATTAGCTTTTTACAAGTAGATGTAGAATCACTTAATCAACAAGAATCAATACATAACTATCTTTGAAGATATTAGTGTCAATAATTCGAAAGCAATTATCTTAGAACATACTAAAGATAATATGGGTTATTACCAAGACAACAAGGCTTGTAAATCCCACTTAATTAGAGAATGTTTAATAGACTCAAAATCAGTAATACAACACAATTCTCCCACTGAACTTGACAACATTGAAAATGTTTCATAATCGGTGAAAATAATTGGTGTTGTGTTTACTTTCTTACACTTTTGAAAAACACATTCGTAACAATTACTTATAGTGTTTAAGAGTGTACTCTACTTCGTAAATGATGACTTATCCATCAAATGCTTTTTAACTTGAAAGACTTGACATGCAATTTCTTCCTTAATAGGTCTACCAACCCCACAATGGTATGTAGTGCCTATAAATGGTCAAAGCACAACTACTAGACAAATATGCTAGTTTGCCTTATAACTAATTAGCGGTAACTTTAATAACTCAAAATGCACTTTTCTTAACCATTAAAGTTTTCTATGAGTTATGGATTTGAATTTGACTTTCTAAAATCCTTATTACTCCTTTTTCACTCATGGAAAAGAGTTTTGGTTTATCTTTTAAATTGACTCTATCCTCAACCATACGGTTTTAGATCAATAAATGAATAAACCACGTTTACGGTGTAACGTTGCATTAATACATTTGTAAAAGAATTTACAAAATTCAATTTTAGTATTTTCGATAATACCATTCAAGAAAATAAAATTACCCCGGTAATAAAAAGATAGTATTTTCCTTGAAAAACTAGAATCCAAAATGACATAATTTCATCACATCAGTTGATCTGCTAGCAATGAAAGTATTCAAGATGGTAACTTGTTGAACAATGACTGACAAACAAATTTGCAATTTCTAGATATTTAAGGGATTTACATTGCCAAAAGTCTTTTTGCATTGTAAACATGTTTCATCCCTTATTTATGCCTTAAGTTTCCAGATCTCACTGAGTAACTCAATTAAGTCCACTAATCTAAAGAACGTAAAATCTTCATGTGCAATCTTATTCAGTCATGAAGTTTTCTCTCTATTACAACATCGTCGAGAATCTTATATGACGACAATCCTAACTTCAAGTGTTCGTCAATTAGATGGCATATGACTTTAAATTTAGGGTATAAGGTTTGATGTCAAAATAATGCATGGAGAAGCATGCATACATCTCCATAACATTAGTTTAATAAAAAATTTAGTAAACCTTTTGGTGAGACTAAATTTTTCGGCATATATATTGCAAGTTGAGGTATTGGTTAAACAAATTAAAGATTTTACCCACAACTATTCACAACGTACGTCTCCTAGAACTCGGCTAGAGCACAAAGCAATAACATTATTCATTGTGTTTCGGATGTGAATTTGCGGTTAAATCAACCTTAAGGAATTATGTAAATAATAACCGTAGGTAATTCCAACTTTGACGCACAGGCGAGCCGGGAATTCGGTCAGCGACTAATGGCATAACACCTCCTTCCTTAACCGGGTACATGACCAGCGGTGCGTTATACCACTTTATAGTTTATCAAAGTTGAGTAGGCCGTTAAGTTATTATTGCAATTCCAATCAACGCAAATCATATGTCAATTAGATCTCAAAACAATTCATTAATTTTTATATGATTTAGTCCATATTAATTTTTCTTGGAAAAAATTACCCTTGTTTACAACATAAAAACGCATGAAAACAATAAGGTACAAAAAAAACTAAATCATAAACACATAATAACAATTTATATGTGAAATAAATAAATCAAATAGCCACATGCATACGATTTATTCAATAAACATCAAATCTAGGTTTTTATATTCATATAAAAGTCTTCCCTAATTTTAGATTTATTCAATCAAATAAAATATGTAGCAAAACACGTAACAATTACCACATAAAACATATGATCCGTGAAAAACATGCATGTTGATCACGGATCTCCCACATAACTTAACAATTAAATCTCTACGGATCGAAACATGAATTCACATAACATAACAATTAATCATGCAATTCATCAAAGTTCCACCCAAATCACTTAACTAATTAATTAAATCACTATAGATCGTAACCTTAAATACATGACATAACAATTAATCATGTAATTATCTAAAGATCAAAACATGTAATTTTAGGGTTTCAGAAAAAAAAACTATCTTTTTTTAATTTATAATCGGCTAAAAAAACAAACAAACCGACCTTTTTTTTTAAATCGAATTTAAAAAAAACAAAACCAAAACCCTAATTTTTTTTATAAAAAAAACATGTAGTTTTAACTCAAAACAATTATTAGTTAAAAACAATCTTTAGATCTCGATAATTATAACATGTTAAAACAGCTCTCGATGCCACTTTAGGTTTATGAAGTTCATAACAATTATTAAAACCCCTAATATGGATCAAAGCACACATAGCGGAAGCGATTTAACAAGATCATAATAATAACACAATTATAATTAATCGAATTAGGGTTACATACCTTTATCCTAGCGAAGATCCACAAGATCACCAACGAATCACCAATTAGGGTTTATGACAAACACTACCAAGATGTAGTCTAAAGTAAGACTACATTACGCTCTTGTACACACGTAATACAACGAGCTAACCGTGATTCTAGCACGTGTAAACCAAGCTTCTACACTTGTGGAATATCTACCCAACAACCCTAGAGAGGGGCTAGGACTAGATTATTGTTGAACCAAAACTAAAGGATAAAAGGAACCCTAAAAAAGGTGTTTTTCCTTTGGAGTTGATCAAACAAAGAAACCAAAACCAAAGGTTAAAAGGAACCCTAAAGAGGGTGTTTGCCTTTGGTTTTAGTCGCAGGAAGAGAGAAAGAAAAGAGAGTGGGATAGAAAATAATAAAAGCCATGGGGTGTTTATATAGGCTTGGAAAATCTTATTCTCCAAGTAATAAACCAATTAGGAAACAAAATCCCCCCTTGGGCCTTGTATAACCGGCGGTGGAAGCCCACCCATGGGGCCTTCCGGAACTTTCCCGTTTCCTTCTTTTCTCTTCTATTTAATTCTATAACGGTCGTGTATACTTAACTTTTAATTATTAACGATCGTTAGTTAAGCTTCGGTTTAATTTAATAAATATATAAAATATATTTAATAAATAAATTAACCCTTTATGTAATGTGTGCAATCCCGTAATCCCGAGTTCGATCCTAACACACGACTATTTAAATATAAGTCCATAAAACTTTCATTTAAAGGAGAGTATCAATGGCTAAACAAAGAGCAGACGTGCAAACAACCCTGCACACTATGTTCAACACACACAAGTTATGGTCTGCAAATCTGATATGATCTGCATGATAGGCTCATCACTAATGGTCACGGCCATTGTTTTCAGTTTGGTTACGATCAAAAGTTTCCTTAATGACAATGGTGCCACCATCTGTCTAATAGAAATTAAGATTTCCTTGTTTTGACCCATATTGAACCATTACCTTTTTATCTGTATTTTATTCAATTTGACCCGTTTGAACTGAAGCAACCCAAGTCAACCCATTCAGAAACGAGGCGAAAATGTCACATCTAAAAGAAACATTTCTAATAGATAAATAGAAAGAGAGACGAAGGTGGTACGTGTACCAAACTCACCTACTATTCCTCCCTTAACGCATCATTCTCTATCACTTGCTACAATGTGTCTGTTGGGATTTAGAACTAGTTAAACCATTAACTACGAGTGCGCAGCGGAATGGATCTAGTATAATATTCATGATTAACACATAATAAAACAATAATAAAACCAACCTTTTAATTAATTGAATAAATCAATTAATTGATCTTGATCTTGAATCTACAACGGTAAAGTAACCGTCCTCTAGCGATTGCTCACACGACACGTCAAACGAACACACCACGATGCTAGTGGTAACTTCACTTCGATAATCTTTGCAACTAGAAACCCTAATATCCAAAACCCTAATTGGGATTGCGTAAGGATACGGTTTGTAGATAGCAACAAGATTCTTGAAAAATCACCAATAAACCCTAATTAGGGTTTATATAAATCGGACCACAAAGGAATACTAAAACCTAGATTATGAGATCTAGGGTTTAGTTATAAAGCTTAAATCTTTATAAGAAAACCACCAAGAAGGATTGATCTTATAAAGGTTAAACCTTTAGGTGTGATTTTAGGTTAAGGAAAAAGTTCGTAAGGGTTTGGGTGTTGTGTTTGTGTCGATCGGCCAAGACAAACAAGAGGGAGAGGATGAAAAATTATGAGGGGTATGGGATTGTATTTATACACATCCTTGAACCTCCTCAAAATTAATTAGGCCCAACCCAACACCTAAATTAAGTAACTTAATTACTTGATCAACAAACAAAAGATCTTCTAGACCCCTTAGGGTATTCGGCCGCCTATAGGGCACCGGATGTTTCTAGAAGTCGATTTCCTTCCTTAAATTTAAATAACGCACTCGCCTTTAATTAATTAAATCCCATAATTAATTAAACCACCGTTAATTAAATAAAACGTAAAGTTTTTATTATACGTTTAATTATAAATAATAAAACGTAAATAAACGTGTGTTCTCCGTATTGAGTGTGTGCCCCCGATAGGCTCACGCATTTACCGATGGCTAAACGATCGCATATCTCAACAGCTCCCACTTGTGAGAGTTTAGACATACAGCGTCCATAATGAAGCATCTAGCAACACTTCATTATAACCGGAAAATGTTGAGTTAAATAGTTTCAAGAATAAGATCTTAAAGACTAGTAATGGTGTACGATTATTTGAGCTTGCTAATAATCATCCCTTCGTTACAATGTACCGGTTAAACCATGGATATGGATCCTAACTCATTCCATATAGTTTAACTTTAATTCCTCGTTTAAAAATTAATTTAGATAGTCCAAATTGTAACAAGCATCATCTTGATTACATTTTGGGTACGGCCATACAATTACCTAATTAATTCTGGAGGGGATCCAGGGTACTTCACTGCACTATATCAGAGTGGAGGAACGAATTCTATATTGACTGCAAGTGTCTGTGGATGCTGCTTCACAACACTTCCAATTAGAGTCGTTATAGCTAGATCTTCCGAACTAGCGTTGGACATAAAATCAAGAAGCGATATCCACACATGCACAACTTGTTTGCATCTCAAGTCTAAGGATGACCTAATCCTCACCATTTATGTATTCGAATTTACTCATGACAACGGATCCAAAAGTAACCATTCGAAAGTTCGGGGTGTCCAATATTCATATCAATGAATAACATATGAGTTTGGTTGGAAATCGTCCACCATATATACCAGTATATTACCAACACTCATATTTGTCTTAATGTATACAATATTCCCATATTGTTTAACCGACAATGGACATGTTTAGAATAATTAAATTATTCAAGGATTTAAACATACAAACATAGGGCAACAATAATTATATGAAGATAACAAACATCAAATATCTTTATTCATCAGAAAATAATTAAATTGTCTTACAATCCCAAATTATCCAAATACTTCGATTAACACAGATTACATGAGACTATTAGCTGGAAGCAAACCAATTCCATGAGTTAACATGGAATGCTTTTTGAGGTCTAACGCCTTTGTAAAGGGGTCAGCTAAATTGTCGTCTGTGTGAACTTTCTCCAGACTAACATCACCGAGTTCAATCACTTCTCTGAGGTAGTGAACTTTGGAATGATAATGTTTCGCACCTTTAGTGATTCCTGGTTCATTAGCTATAGTAATGGCTCCGGTATTGTCACAATACATCGTCATAGGTTCATTATTTGTGGGAACAACACCAAGCCCAAAAATAAACTTCCTAATCCAAACTGCCTCTTTAGCAGCCTCCGAAGCGGCTATATACTCAGCCTCCGTAGATGAGTTTGCATGGATGGTCTGCTTTGCGCTTTTCCATCTTACAGCACCTCCATTCAGCATGAAAACATATCCCGTCTGAGACTTCGTGTCATCAGCATCCGTAAGATATCCAGCATCAGTGTAGCAAGCAACCATGAGCTCTCTTTTCATACCTCCTCCATAAACAAGAAACATGTCTTTGGTATGCCTAAGATACCACAGAATGTTCTTAACAGCGGTCCAGTGAGAATCACCAGGATTCTGCTGAAATCGGCTAGTCATGTTTTGAGAGAACGCAACATCAGGTCTCGTACATCTAACAGCATACATGATTGATCCTATTGCCGAAGCATAAGGAATTCTCTGCATGCGTCTCACCTCATCAGGTGTTGATGCTCCTTGAGTCTTAGATAATTTTGATTTAGTTTGCATGGGAACAAAGCCACGTTTGGAATTGTCCATGTTATACTTCTTCAAAATCTTATCTATGTAAGCACTTTGACATAAACCAATTAACCGTCTAGGTCTATCACGTATGATCTTGATTCCAAGAATATACGCAGCATCTCCCAAATCCTTCATGGAAAAACACCTTCCAAGGTAAGCTTTTACACTTTGCAACATTGGAATGTCTTTTCCCATCAACAATATGTCATCAACATATAGGACAAGAAACACTACGCTACTCCCACTAGCTTTGATATATACACATGGCTCATTAGGATTTTGATTGAAACCAAATTTCTTGATTTCATCATCAAACCTCTTGTTCCATTGCCTTGATGCTTGCTTAAGTCCATAAATGGATCTTTGAAGCTTGCATACACGGTTTGGATACTTTGGATCAACAAAACCCTCAGGTTGCTTCATATAGACTTCTTCGTAAAGCAGTCCATTGAGGAAGGCGGTTTTAACATCCAGTTGCCAAATCTCATAGTCATAGAACGCGGCTATGGCTAAAAGAATCCTTATAGCTTTGATATCCGCAACAAGAGAGAAGGTCTCTTTATAATCAACCCCGAAGGTTTGAGTGAAGCCCCTCGCTACATATCGAGCTTTAAAGGTGTGTACATTGCCATCCATGTCGGTCTTCTTCTTGTACAACCACTTGCCACTAACAGTTCTAGCGTTAGGGGGAAGGTCTACTAAGATCCAGACATCATTGTCTTTCATGGATTGCATCTCCACATTCATAGCATCCAGCCATTTGTCAGATTCAGGATCTGCCAATGCAGCTTTGAAGTTAGTGGGTTCATTATGATCCCCTAACTCATGTTCCTCAGCGTCAATGTATAAACACATACGGTCAGGAGCACGCCTAGTCCTTGTAGACTTTCGAATGGGAGCTATATCACTTATAGGTTCATCAATTTCTTGATCATCCTCTTCATGATTGCTAGTGTTTTCAGAAGGATGTATATCTTCATCTTGAATTACTTCAAGATCCTCTATACTCCCACTTGCTTCTTGATTCATAAGATTTATCTCTAGGAATTCAGCATTACGAGCAACAAATACTTTGTTCTCGGGTGGGTAGTAGAAGGAGTAACCCATCGTTTCCTTTGGGTAACCTACAAATATACACTTAACAGATCGGGGCTCTAGTTTGTCAGGTTTGATAAGCGTGTCACGCTTAACAAGAGCCTCACATCCCCAGACCTTTAAGTAAGACAGCTTAGGGGCTTGCCCATACCATACTTCGTATGGAGTCTTTTCAACCTTCTTAGTTGGAACCATATTGAGTATGCGAGCAGCAGACTCAAGAGCATAATCCCAAAAGGATTTAGGAAGAGTTGTTTGGGCCATCATGGAACGAACCATATCAAGTAGGGTTCTATTTCTCCTCTCAGAAACACCATTGTGTTGTGGTGTATATGGAGGAGTTCTTTGGGAAACTATCCCATGTTCCTTAAGATGCTCCAGAAATTCATAACTCATAAATTCACCTCCACGATCCGAACGTAGTGCTTTTATGGTTTTACCGAGTTGATTTTCTACTTCCTTTTGAAACACCTTAAATGTTTCAAACACTTCATGTTTATGTTTTAGCAAGTAAACATAACCATAACGACTATAGTCGTCAGTGAAAGTGACGAAGTAACTTGCACATTGTCTTGACACGGTTCTAAATGGACCACATACATCGGTGTGGATTAGTCCAAGTAGATCTTTAGCCCTATCCACTTGATGTGAATAAGGTTTACGTGCCATCTTTCCAGATAAGCATGAAACACATTTGTCAAAGGAATCATCATCGTTTGACTTGAGCAATCCATCAGATTGTAATTGCTTAATGCGCTTTTTGCTTATGTGGCCAAGGCGACAATGCCATAGCAATGTAGAGTCCAAATTAGATTTGGCCCTTTTGTTGCTTACAGCATACATGGAACTATTGTTTGCATTAGAATCACACATATCAATTTCATAAATACCATTATTAGGAACAACATTAAAATAAAACATATTATTTTTCGAAACCGAAATACTTGCATTATTCTCAAAACGATTAACAAAACCGTCGTCATACAAACATGAAACTGAAACAATCCCTCTAGAAATAGAAGGTGCGTAATGACAATTATTCAACATAACAACCCGTCCACTAGGGAGAAATAATTGAAAAACACCAATGGCTTCAACAGCTGCACGATGACCATTGCCCACGTACAGATTCAAAGCTCCTGGCTTCAGCTTCTTACTTATCCTTAGACCCTGAGTAGTATTACAGATGTGAGTACCACAACCAGTGTCATAAACCCAAGATTTATTAGGAAAAGTAAAGAGTTCTATCGTGAAGATACCTGAAGTGCTAGCTCCTTGCGAGGACTTCTTTCTCTTCCACAACTCAGTGAGATACTCTGGACAGTTTCTCTTCCAATGACCAATTTCACCACATTGGTGACAAATGGCATCCTTAGCAGGATTCTCTCTTCTTGGTGGAGGGGGAATCTTGGCTCTAGGAGTAAAGTTAGCTACTTTCTTTCCTTTACCACGATTCTTACCCTTTGCAGCATTAGACGGTTTAGCCTTGTTAGGCTTTTGAACCCTTCCCGCCCTAATAGCATTAATGGTATTAGGAGTAGCAGGTGCAACCTTCTTTGGCAACGTTTTCTCATGCAACTTAAGCATGACATGCAATTCAGGTATTGTCTTCCCCAGGCCATGCATGTTATAGTCTTGCACAAACCTATCATAGTCCTTATTCAGTGAGGCTATAATTAGGCTGACCGAAAGTTTCAAGGACATGGGGTGACCCAAACGTTCCAAATTCTCTATGAACCCCTTCATCTTCAAGACATAGGAGCTCACAGATTGTCCATCCTCATGTTTACACGCGTGAAAGGCACGTGCAACATCAAGGAGTTCTTGATCAGCTTGTTCAGTGAACATGGTCTTCAATTCTTCCATCATAGACCATGCGCCGTGACCCTCCAAAAGTTTCTGGAGTTCAGGGGACATAGTCATGAGCATAAGGCCAGCGATTTCTCGTGACCTTCTGACCCAAGTTGGATGTAAATCCGGGTCTTGCTCTGGTCCTTCATGACCATGAGGCAGAATTGCAGGTAGATCAGGAATTGGTTGCTCAAGGTATTTAACCAAGTCATCAGTTTCGAGCGCTATCCGAAGAGCACGATACCAATCAACAAAGTTATTCTCAGTCAATTTCATCTTTTCAAGGAATGACTTATCAACCGTGCTGTTTAAGCAAGAGTTTTGATTATTCATCTACAAAATAAAAGTTCAACCATTAGTATTTTCGATAATTACATTCTCAAAGAATTAACTACCCAATTAATCATGTTGAGACTAAGATCCTTGCTTGCACTCCCACTTAATATTAGAGGTCCGACCGTCTAGTATTCAAGTGGGGCAAGAGGTAAGCGACGGGCGTTAATTGCATTACAAGTGCAACTCTTAGATTGTATGAGACGATTCATGAAGTTTATTTGTCGTAGAGTGTTTGGATGGGATGTTCTCTCATCTCTTTCGAGAACCTTTGAGCATCTCAAACAAACTTGTTCTACACATAATAAAATCATGAGTATGTTTCATCTCATCTTTATGCCTCGGGTTCCGAATCTGACCGGGAACTTGACTTTAAGTCGTACCAATTTGAAGCTGCAATTATTGGCAAAGGTCTGACTAGTGACAAAGATCGCCTCGGGTATGTAATTCGCCCTAGGTCTGACCAGTTGACGAAAAACAACTACAAGTGCTTCTAAATTGGGTGGCATAGACTTAAAAATTTCAAATAGGTATCACATAAGTTTTAGAAAAACAAATGTCAAAGTGTGTAAAAGAATGCATGCAATTCATTCTCTTATCACAAGTTAAGAAAACAATTTGTTAACTTTTTGGTTTAGTCGTGTTGTACCGCGGGAGAAGATTAAAGAGAGATCAAACCCTATATCCTACTCTTCATGCACCCGAAGGTGCAAGTGCTTGGGATAATTATTCCATAAGTGTCGAAACACCTATGGAACACGGGAGAAGATTAAAGATTTCTCAAACCCTAGATAGCTCGACTAGAGCACGAGGTGCAATAGCAAGTCCATCATTAGTAAAGACACAAAACGGTGTTGTAATTTTAAGTATTGTAAACTAATTAATTATGCAAATCACGTCGTTGAGAAGATAGTTTATAAGCCATCATTACGGTATGTAAGCCCAACTCGAGTGACAATATGATTTCGCAAAACAATTAGAATACAATAAAACCAAGTTTCATAGTTCTTATGTCAATATTAATATTTGTTCAAAAAATCAAGATTTTAACAAATAAACACATAGCCGATTCGCAAGGAAAATATGGTGTATTAATATGACATAGTTTTAAAGCTAGTTTCGATATAAGTACCATCCGTTTTTATGATTCCTAGAATCTTGAGTTATTACGTTTTGCAATTCATAATGGAAAACAAATAAGCACATAAAAACAGACAGAAGGGGGTAGAAGCAGAAGACAGACTCTATATGAAAGCGGTAAATCATATAAGATCCAAGTCTCGAATGAGTCTTCCCCAAATTGAGGACCAAAGACCCTCATCAATTTTTCGAGCAAGGTACTTGATGACGTGCAAAGTATCACAAAAGTGAGATGCAAGGGTCTTTGACGGATAATAAAAAACAAAAGTAATTATTAACCGGTTCAATTTTAACCTACCCAATTTTAATAGATCTAGATCAAGATTAAAACTTTATGACAAGTATGCATGTAGTTGTCATAAAAACATAAATAAAAGAGATTTTAAAGCGAAGCAAGCGTGTTTTATTCTATGTGTAACCCATGAATGCCATACGATTTGACTCGTGATGCCACTGTTGGGATTTAGAACTAGTTAAACCATTAACTACGAGTGCGCAGCGGAATGGATCTAGTATAATATTCATGATTAACACATAATAAAACAATAATAAAACCAACCTTTTAATTAATTGAATAAATCAATTAATTGATCTTGATCTTGAATCTACAACGGTAAAGTAACCGTCCTCTAGCGATTGCTCACACGACACGTCAAACGAACACACCACGATGCTAGTGGTAACTTCACTTCGATAATCTTTGCAACTAGAAACCCTAATATCCAAAACCCTAATTGGGATTGCGTAAGGATACGGTTTGTAGATAGCAACAAGATTCTTGAAAAATCACCAATAAACCCTAATTAGGGTTTATATAAATCGGACCACAAGGGAATACTAAAACCTAGATTATGAGATCTAGGGTTTAGTTATAAAGCTTAAATCTTTATAAGAAAACCACCAAGAAGGATTGATCTTATAAAGGTTAAACCTTTAGGTGTGATTTTAGGTTAAGGAAAAAGTTCGTAAGGGTTTGGGTGTTGTGTTTGTGTCGATCGGCCAAGACAAACAAGAGGGAGAGGATGAAAAATTATGAGGGGTATGGGATTGTATTTATACACATCCTTGAACCTCCTCAAAATTAATTAGGCCCAACCCAACACCTAAATTAAGTAACTTAATTACTTGATCAACAAACAAAAGATCTTCTAGACCCCTTAGGGTATTCGGCCGCCTATAGGGCACCGGATGTTTCTAGAAGTCGATTTCCTTCCTTAAATTTAAATAACGCACTCGCCTTTAATTAATTAAATCCCGTAATTAATTAAACCACCGTTAATTAAATAAAACGTAAAGTTTTTATTATACGTTTAATTATAAATAATAAAACGTAAATAAACGTGTGTTCTCCGTATTGAATGTGTGCCCCCGATAGGCTCACGCATTTACCGATGGCTAAACGATCGCATATCTCAACAGTGTCTAGCGCGTTTTCATCTGAAGTCCACATTATGGCCAAACATAAAATTCCGATTAAACTTAGATAATACATATTGTTCCTAATTCCAGTTCAAATAACTCACGTTCACACACAAACTAGCCAATTAAAATAATTCATGCACTTGTCCAATGAACAGAAAGTACCATAACATCAGATAAAACAGGTAACAGATCACTATAAAAACCAGTTCCATTACTTAAACCAATAAGTATAAACGCACAGGAGTGTGTACATAAAAACTTTGAAACCAAAAAGTATAAACGCAGAGATAAGGCAATATATGCCTAAAACCAAATTTAGAAGTCACATGTAGATGCAATTACAAGTCACATAAACTTTTTTTTTTTGTCGTTCACACTATTCTGATTCCTCAAACATGATTTTTACGTCTAGTGATGCACAAGGGGAGCCCATGAGAATTCCTGAAATCTGAGACTCCTTTTCCTTAGAAACCTTTTTGCGTAGGAATATCCTCATCTTCTTAAGCACCGGTGACTTGGCGAAGATAAGCTTCATAAAATCCAACTGACTCTTCCTGTTGCGATATTTTGTATTTGTAATCTTTAATTCATTCAGATGCTCCCTTATGCATGAAGATAATCAATTCGGTCGTTGTGGTCGGACTCTATTATGGATTTCAACAGAAAACTGAAGAGTAACGGCAGCAAGTGATTGAGTTCAGTAGTTCCCTCTCTATCTATCCAAGGGATGGAAGGGCAGAGTCCTTTGGTGTCCCCCCCAGTCAAGAATTGGAACATAACGTCCGGATAATCTTCGAGAGATGTCTTAACCCAATAATTGTCTAGAACCTGCAAGAAGTGTTGTTGGCAACTCGTGTGTAAGTATATTTTCACATAAGACCCTAAGTTTCACCAAGTTGTGGGAGCTTTTGATTAAAAGAACAAGAATAGATAGCACGGTCTAAAGTTCTCTTGGAACTATGCCATGCAGAAAAGACTTGAAGTATAAGAAAGGTTCACTATATTCCTGATGTTGAATCAACTATATACCATTAATAATTACCTGAAGGATGCCAAACGAAATAGACAGTTTTTCAATCCCCGGTAAACACAATGCTAAAAGGGTCACAGTCTGGGAGAGTTAAACTGTTGATATCCTATAAGAGCTTAAAATAGTCAGATAAGTAATGAAATCCGATGAGGATCATATTCTACATAACAACAACTTACTAGGGTCTTAAGCGATGGACAATTGGATAGGAGATGTAAAAGTGTTGCCTTAGGGATGCACATGCCATCCATAAGTAAGGTTGTAAGACTATCAAATCCACTGACGTTAGGTTGATGATTAAAAGTACAACCAATGAGACGTAGGTATGTTAACTGCTGGAATGAGAAGAGAGAGTGGGGTAACCTATATCTCTTGCAATGAAATTCAAAGTTTGGTGCCTTAATAGTAGTTTTCACTACTAGAAAATCTGGCATCAGCAACGGCCCTTTTCATCGCTATTTCATCACTAAAGCCCTTCAACGATGGAATATTGACCGATATCTTCCATCGCAAAAAAGGGCCTCGCAAAATTTTAGTGACAAGTTTAGCGACAAAAGTTTCTGAGTTTTAGAAACGGATTATCGGTATCCAATCCCTCGCTAGAGCCTTTATAAAGTTACTTGAATGAAATTTGATTCGACCATAAAGTGATGGCTTGACGACAAAATTTCTGTCGCTAAGAATAATGACGAAGCAGTCACAAATCCATATCTATTAATCGGCCATTCATTTTGTTGTTATTACGTCGCTACTAGAGACGGATATATACGATCAAACCCATCTCTAATTTGTCACTATATAAAAATCTTTTAAGGATAAAATATGTCGCCAATCGGTCAGTAAATGATACAATTTATTTGCCGTTTGCTGAAGATGCCACACAAACATATATGACACTGATAATCACGAAATCTATATCCATATTAAATAGCAAAGATATCCAAATAAAATAACAAACATATCGAAATCAAATAACAAGCATATTCAAAAGAAGACTAACATGTGATATTTGACAACATAAAAGGAATTGTAAGCCAAAGAATCTCTCTTGCATAAAAGTTAAAGAGTACCTAAATAGACTTAAAGCTCTTCAAAGTGTAATGGTTGATCATCAAGATGTATCATCACTTGCATTACCTTGCTTTGTTTTTGTTTGGCAGGTAACACGACTCGTGATACCATGATCGACAGGCATATGTTGAATTTCTACACGCATTTCTTCCTTGAGCTCTTCACGCAACTCTTCTTTTAGCTCTTCGCGTATTTCTTCCTTTAGCTTATTCTTCACTTCTTCCTTGAGCTCGCCTTTCATTCTTCCTTTAATTCTCCCTTCAACTCTCCATGAACGCTATCAAGATAGTCCTTAAACATACCAAATTCAAATATTAGTCTTTTGAAATATAGGTTTTTTTTGTATACATAGGTTTCCGACTCGACATTGCGAGCCGACTAATCCCAGGGGCGACTACCCTTTTGGATAGCCCGGATTCGTCGCAGGTGAACCTCCGTGGCCACCCTCAGGTGGTTTTGGTAATATGTAAAGGCGTTATTAGCTTATTCTTGTTTCTTTCCAATAAAATTCAACAAATTAAAAAACATCAGTAAGTAATTGACCTATAGACATGAACCATTAATATCACTAAGCACTATCAGTTATGAACTAAATATTCCATAAAACCAACCAAACACAAGGAACCAACCAAACACTATTGAGAGGAATATTTAGTCTAACTTGGAGACAATATCAGATAATATATCATCAGACGAATCAAACATAAAATGACAGTCAACCTATCGAAACTTGCAGAGAGTATTGCACTAGAACTTGTAGCTAAACACCAAGTACCAACAGCCTGAACTTGCGGCCAAACTTGCAGACATTATTACAATAGAGAATCAGATATTAAAGAACATCCATCATACCAAAAAATTATTGTTCTACACTTCTACACAAAGAAGGGGGGTGTTTGTTTTGGCTTATATACTGTCTTATGACTTATTTAGTTTTGGGATTATGCTTCATAGGCTTAATTCTTGTAGCTTATTTTGGAAATTTTTGGATTATATAAGCTAATTATAACATAATAAACAAATATAATCCGAGGTCTTCTAAAAAAGTACAAAAAGGTGAGCTTATGAAACATAAGCCTAAAACTAATTACTCAGTAAGTCATAAGCATGCTATTATATATATGCAGAAACGAACACCCCTAAACTCTCGGTTAGAATTTAAACAACTAAAATTTATCCAATTAGTGTATAAAAACTTAACAAGTAATTAGTATTCGAGTAATTAATAGTTATCAAGTGATCACTAATGTTCTACACAAACTGTCAGCAAACAGTTCAGTTCCACGTCGTTTTAAAATTCATGCGTTAGAAGGTAAGTGATATAAGGACATGATTAAAATTATGAACATGATTGTTTTTTATCTGTATTTCGGAAACTTGATATGTGATACTTTTAGCAGTAAGAAAGTGCGGATTGAAAAACTTGAAGGTGTTTGTATATATTATAAAGGAACATACCTGAACAGTTTTGGATCCCGAGGATGGAGCACTAGTACAACTTGGTTTACCAGTCATCGTGTATTGTGGATCTGAAATGGAACCCCACCCAAATAATCCACTGTTCGTATTATCTCCGGCGCATTGTTTCTATAGGTCATCATCATAGTTAGGATACTGATATGAATCGTTGGGAAGTCTACAGCAAGAGTTGAGGGGTCTAATTGCCATTAACTATTAGTTAATGGTTATTATGTTATTTTGGTTTATTTTTGGTATTGTTTTGAGGAATAAGTAATCTGCTCCTATATTAGGAGGGGATCACCACAGGGTTTAGGGGAGGAAAATCGTATTTTACTTTTATCATTGTCTGTTAGTTTATTTTCTTTATCAATTTGTCTTTAAGCATCCGACTACGGTTGCTCCTTGTTATCAATAAAGTGTTATCAGTTTGGTTCATATCAAATTGGTATCAGAGCCTCTCATTCTGCTACCTGTGGGAATTTCTGATCCACGATGACAAAAATTACCGATTTGGAAGCCAGTTTCGAACAATACAAAACGGAACAGGCAACGATTCAAGCAGACGCCATGGAGCACAGGATTCTGTTACAAGAAAAGATGGACAAAAATAAGGTTGAATCTGATCAACAATTCGCGGAGATCATGCGGGTGCTGAAAACTCTACAGTCGGCGACCACCACACCGCCGACCACCACACTGCCGTCCACCACAACGCCGCCCATCCACACCCAACCGCTGCAGCCCTACCACAGTATGTCGCTGCAACACCCTCACACCACCACTACATCCACACAGCCAGCCTTTGCCTTCACCCAGCCGTTGTTCGCACAACAACAACATCCAACTCTACCGTTTTCAGCCGCGTATACAAGTTTTTCTGGCCTTCCCTTTGACCCGCAGGGAGTTCCGATTCCCTATGGGTCGAATGGTGATCTTATTGGGTCGTTTCAGACAGGGCAGCGTAGTAGCCATAACCACAGGCTACCGGTGAATACCGAAGGGATGTTCCAAAGTTTCACAGATGCTTCATTGGGAAACACTGGTGGGTTTTTTCCGGGGCCAAACCGAACAATACCACCGCCACCGGTTCACGGGAACGAACGGGGGTGGGTGCCGGGTGCTGATTATCGATTGCGAAAACTTAAGATGCCTCTTTTTAACGGGGATGATGTATATGAATGGGTTTACCAGGCTGAGAGATTTTTTGACATCCAAGGGCTCGTGACGTCAGGAGAGCGACTCAAGGCTGCCATGATATGTCTAGAGGGTCCAGCCCTGTCTTGGTTTCGATGGAGTGACGACAGGGAACCATTCCGGAGCTGGGAAGAGTTGAAGCAACGGATGCTAGTTCGTTTTCAATCCTCACAAGGGGGTAGCTTATACGAACAGTTTTTTGCCATTAGCCAGAGCGGGACCGGTCGGGACTATATAACTATGTTTGAGAAGATGGCTGCACAATTACCAAGGTTACCAGAGGAGGTACTTGAGGGGGTCTTCATGAAGGGGTTAAAACACGAGCTACGTACGGCAGTGAGAACTCAGAAACCCACGGGTTTGAGCCAAGCCATGGATTTAACCTTAATCATTGATGAAACGGGTAAGGAGATAACCCCCAAACCTGCAAACCGAACCATTGGTGATAACTCTCGGCCTCTAGCTGTGACTGCAGGGGTAGGTACGGGGGAGGCCCCGTTTAAACGTATGACCGACTCGGAGTTCGCGGATAAGAGAGCTAAAGGACTTTGCTATCGTTGTGATGAGAAGTACTTCCCAGGACATCGGTGCCCGGAGAAAACACTTCAGGTTCTTCTCGTGGATGATGATGAGGAGAATGAGAAAGAAGGTGGGGTGACGAGGAACAAGCTCCACCTTGAGGACAAGGTGGTTTTTCAGGGCGGGGGTAATGATATGAATCGTTGGGAAGTCTACAGCAAGAGTTGAGGGGTCTAATTGCCATTAACTATTAGTTAATGGTTATTATGTTATTTTGGTTTATTTTTGGTATTGTTTTGAGGAATAAGTAATCTGCTCCTATATTAGGAGGGGATCACCACAGGGTTTAGGGGAGGAAAATCGTATTTTACTTTTATCATTGTCTGTTAGTTTATTTTCTTTATCAATTTGTCTTTAAGCATCCGACTACGGTTGCTCCTTGTTATCAATAAAGTGTTATCAGTTTGGTTCATATCAGATACTTAGCATGATCTAATCCAAATTTATCGACTAGAACACCATTATATGTGGCCTGTAAGAATAAATATGCATATAACAATAACTATGGAAGTAACTACTGAAGTAAGAATAAATACCGCCATAAATACCGCCAATCTCTCTGATTTTGATGTAATAAATGCACCATCCTTCATGTGTGTGAGCTCAAATAGTTCAGTAGCAGCTGGAGGGAGTTTGTGCACTTGTTCCTGTAAATTCAAATTTTTTTGTAAGATTTAAAAGGAATACAAAATAACCCTTGAATTTTGAACTCAACATAACAGATACTCAAAAAATAAAATACATAAAACACAAATGGAAATATAAGTAAATCTTACGAATTTCCTTTTATGTTGAGAAATTGTAATTGAGCCAGCCCAATGTTTCGACACAGAACCTTCCTTCACAGTTGTGAAAACTTGGTTCCGTACCACACTGTTTGTTGTCTTTGCATCTGGGTTTCTCAAGTCAAGGAAAGGCGATGAAGCTCAAGAATTGTGTTTGCATCTCGCTGTTATAGTAGTTTGTATGTTAGAGTTGATAGATTAATTAGTCTGATGTTTCAAATATTCATGTGTAATTTTCAAGCTCAAGTGTATCATCACAATTCACAAATGAGGTTGATCTCGCTATCAATAATTTTTTTATCTTGTTTTGGGGAAGAAGAAAAAAATGAACGAATGCATATAACAATCATTTTACTCAAAGGACACGATAACTAGCATATGAAGGAACACCTCATGGCTACAAACCAGAAGTTATATATGTTCAGGTACATGCTTATTTTCAGACATAAAGGTTGACTTTATAATGATATTTCTGGCAGAAAGATTATTTTTTTTATGATGCTTTGACTTGTTAAATTCAAACAAATATGGTCACTTATTTTTATTTCAAGCCCCAACAATGCAACTATCCTTTAAACAAGTATACAAACACTTTAATTCTTCATCCAACAGGCCTACATCAACATTGTGGTGTCATGGGTCATGCGCACCCTTGAACTCCCAAATGGTGGTTACTAACATGTGAGATGACCTTTTTTTAATATATACAAGAATACAACCAGTGAGTTTAAAATGCAGTAAACAATAGTAATCACTTGCTGCAATCAAATATCCTAGACAACTTAAACCTATGTTTTGCTCAAAATTAGCATAAATCATTCTTAGTTTTGATTCATGAAGCAAAAGTTAATATCCCTACGTATTCCTTTAAGTAATTAGTAATATACTAACAGAAATAAAATTATATTATACTTAATGAAATCGGTTCGGTTCAATTTTTATGATTAGCTTTCTATGTCAAACCCGAAACCGAACCATAAGTTCAGGTATTTGAAAAACAAAATACCAGACCGTGTCGGTTAATTCGGGTTTTGGTGTCCCGAAAATTGACCCTAACCCGACCCTATAAGATATCGGGTTACTAGGTTTTGGGTCAAAACGAGTCGGGCTGAATTGGGTCGTTATCGATTGTGACGAATTGGCTGTTCGAAACACATTTAAAGCACAGTGAATAACGTTTTCTTATAAAAACATTTTACACCACAGTTAAGAAAAATATCAGCATAACTACACAAGTACACAATATATGACATTACTTGTTTGCATAAGGTTAGTACTAATATACTAGTAAGCATTTATACACAATGCTCGATAAGGTAAGTTTGCACTATGAACATCGTACCTTTTTGGATATGCTATTTGGTGAAGTTCCAAATTTATACAGATTGTATTTTGAGGGTTGCAATTTCCCTTAGAGATCACAAGCTTGGTAGGTCATGCAGGTAACAAAATGTTTCTGTATGGATCAGGAGTTGTGTAATTGACCACACAACAATTTCTTATTAACAAGACTATGTCTTTTATTTATCGTAATCATCGAATAATAATATATATAAGGTTGTGTAAATTTATAAGAGATTTAGATTGACTTTTAACCCCGTTTAACCCATTTTTCTTGCTCGCATTTTACCTTGAAAGAGAATAATTAGCTGACGCGTTTAAGACAAAACGAATAAGTCATATAGTGACTTTGTATAATGCTCAACAAGACTAGCCCACAAACTTGACCGGCCCATCTAATTTGTGGTAGGAAGGCATACTTGATTTAAAACAGTCACACTCACACACTACCAAAAGATGCAATGAGCAAAGCGTTTTGTCACATTTTAAGACTCCAATATCTACCAAATATGCAACCTTAATGAGGCAAACAACTTAATAATGATATTAAACTTGCACTGCAAGCTACAAGACGAGCAGTAGCACAAGGAAATCAAGAAGCACAATAACAGTGTTCCATTGTTAGTACAAGGAAGCCTTAATATCGGGTTATCGGGTTGAACCCAAACCCGATAAGATATTAAAAATAACCCTAAACTGACCCTATAGGCCATAGGGTTGGTCGGGGTTGACCCGCTAGACCTGACCCGAATGAACCCGGCCCTTAGTGATATATACAGCATCTTACAACACTCTCAATTGTATGGGTTTGCAAAAATAGTTACGTAATTATTATAAACAAAGCAGTAGTTAGTATTTAAGCAGACGAATTGCATCTAATTGAAAGAACCCTAGATTAATAACATAAAATTGAAAAGTAAAAATTTACCTAATTAACTATAATCATGCAATCAAACACAATGAATTAAGCGCCCTAACATTAAATTAAAGCTAATTACCACAAATTATGATCTGAATTAGTGAAGATACCTTGTTCTGATGCTTCCTAAAAGTATGTTCCATCTGGTAAACCTTTTATTGAAGGAGTGACTCCTACTCCACGATCCCCACATATCTAGGGCGCCAAAAAAATTCAGAATGGCGCCATTTTTTTCACCTTTGTGGATAACCGTTCTAGGAGAAGCACCTGTGGTATATGTTTGGAAAGAATACAATATTTGTTTATTCACTTTGGATGTGTTAAAAGTTAAAACATATATTTGGATGTATAGTGATAATAAAGTTATTATGGTTGTATTAATTTTTTTAACAATTACTGGTATACTATGTTTTATTATCACTCTGATAACTCTTTGTATCCTCGTTAAATATTATACTTTGATATTATTATTATTATTATTATTATTATTATTATTATTAGCTTTAATGTCCGTGTACGCGCGGTATTTGAACATAAACGATAAATTAAGTTATAATTTCGATATTACGATCTTATGTATATATGTTTTTTTAATAACATTTAATGTTTATATGTTTATTTATGTTATAAAGTTTAAGGGGTATTTTGTTTATTTTCTAAAGTTATTAAAAAAACATGAAAATTATAAATTTACATTTAAATCTATATATTTTATTTAAATTCAACCACTAAAGTTTCATAATCTTTTTTTTTACACATATATTTTGTGAGTTTTCATCAAATTCTCCACCAAAATATTTAATTTTGACTAAATTAATTTAATTTTGAGTTTTTCCCCAATCACATAGTTTAATTTTTCTCATGTATCAAAATCAATTCATTTGATTAGTCCAATTGTTTTTCCTACCTCTACTTTCTATTAAAATTTCCAAATAATCTAGTTCTTTTATTATATGAAAGATTCTCGGCTATTAGATTAGTTATTAAACTTAAAATTCAACCCGAGTTAAATCATACAAACGTACGGCTTCTAGACCCAAATTGATAGGAAATACCCGCGAAAGGAAACCTTGACTCACTTATAATTGCGTTAAAAGTTGATAGTCGCGGTTTATTATGGTAACCTTGACTCTCTTATAATCGTACATATACGTAGAACATCACACCGAATGTCCACCATGATGTGTGTATAGCTTTTTGTTATAGCCCAATACCTTTTTAATCCACGGCTAATTAGAAATTTTAGTGACTTATTTGAGACGAAAAGACAATCCATCGTTATACTGTTAAAATTCTGTCGCTAATAGTCGCAACTTTAGTTCGTCGTTAACTCCGTCTCAGTATGAATAAATTTAGCGATGGAACTCCGACAAATGTAAATTCTATCTCTAGTCTTGTTACTAATTTGTCGCTAATTTGACACTCAATTATAAGAGCTAATTTGGTTGCTAAGTTGTCTTTAGTCTGTCACTATGAGCCATTTTCTTGCGACAAAATAATTCAGTCGCTAGATCCGTCACTGTTGTCCAGTATTCTAGTAGTGTTTCTTCGACAAATGAAACATGATATGGTCAATCTTGGCCAATGAGACATCTGGTAACAGTGAAAGACTGAACTCGCGTAATGGACCATCGTGCATTAACAAAACTTGGCATATAGCATAATTAAGTTTACTCTTCTTGTTCATCTTCTGCCTTTTACTTGGATGTTCAAAAGACTGCTCCAGAATGGACGATGACTCGGCCTCATCCGTTGACACTTCAAACATCTCCTCGATAAACTCAAGTTTAGAAATTTTGGTCCAACAGTACCTCCATTCCCTAGAGAGGATACTTGTCCTTACTGCCTCTTGTATGCTTAAAAAACATAAGATGACTTCTATTATACTAAAAGGAAGGCTGCTGATCCTTCCATCCCATGTTATTCTAGTTGTCTGTAAAATTACGAACAGTAGAAATCTACTATCAATAAACTTTGATCGAAAAACATGCAAAATACACCTAATCTATGGAACATCTTAATAGGTTTTGAAATGGAACATAAGATTTTCCAATTGATCAAACATGAAAGCATAGATATAGATTTCTTTTCAATTTAGAACACAAGCAAACAAACAGTACATATGAAAGTTTTGCAACCTTTAAATTTCGATACGTATAGACAAAAAAATAAGAAAAAATAAACCCTTATGATAGCGAAATGAATACCCAAAGCATGAAACAAATTGCACATAAATAATTAAATACTCCGTACATATATTAAGCAAACTATTAGCAAGTATTAAGTAAAACTGTGTGGTTTATTGTTATCGATGCTTATAACAATTTATCATATGCATTCTCATCCTTATCACAATCATTCTCTCCACCCGATAACAAAAAGCTAACAGATCTATATACAAATGTAATAATGTCCATTATCTTAAAACATTGGGAGACATAACAGCAGCAAGCAATATATCAAGGGGATGTCTAAAATTGATTAAATTTTATTTGCTTACCTGCTTATTTTTAGGCTAAAACAGTTTTGAGTTATCCAATCTACTTCTGCTTATTTCTGCTTGATATAAACATATGTCTAATAAGCAGGTAGGGAGCTCCTTATAAAAAAGTGCATGTTAATTTTACGAAAAATAATTAAATTTTTTATTAAAACAAATTTAACTTAAACCGCCACCAAGGTGGCCTAATGGTTAAGCATCACGATGTCCTCACAAGAGGTATGTTCAAGCCTCGATAATGGTCACTGACTGACGAATACTTTGGTTAGGCCGCTTCATCCGAGTCAAAACGCTCACCCTTTCCAGGTAACCGCGACAGGGAAAATCCGATTCTATATTTAACTTAGAACATTTTACATATAAAACTGATTGAAATTTTATAATAAATAGCCATTTTTCATGTATTCTTACAAAACACGCCCTAAGTTCCTACGATGCTAGCCCAAATTGTGGGGACATATCTGTGAACCACGGTCTTAGATGATGTACCTCTCAACTATTAACAGGTTCACATCTATATTAAAATGTGATTCATTTAGGTACATTTCGGGGGTGTCTACCGAAGCTTATGAATTGGGCTTATACTTCATTTAATTTTGGCTTATATTTCATGATCACCAAATTTGTGGCTTATTTTGAGACTTATGGGCTTATATAAGTTAAGCCCACAAGTCTCAAAATAAGCCGAAAATTTAGGGTTTATGAAATTAAGCTTAAACAAATAACAACCCTTGTGTTAAATAAGCGGCTTATGGCTATTATATGTCATGAGTTCAGAAGCCCGTGTAAAGTGTTTGGCTTAGCTTATCAAAACCAGCTTATATAAGCGGATAAGCCCACTCATATAAGCTTAACCAAACACCCCGAAATGAAATGAAATACAGAATAAAAATACTACGTACCTGTTACGAATTTGATGATGAGAATTGGTCATTAGTGGTGGAGCTAGGTGAAAAATGGAGGAGAGTGAGGTTTCATCGGAAAATGGAGTGTTTGAGAGTTGGGTTTGGTCAGGGCTTTGTAAATTTATACTGTAATTGTTTTTTTTTTTTTTTTTTTGGGTAAAAGCTATAGAATACCATCTTAGTTATTAATTTGTGCCGACTTTAAACACTTATTATTTTATCTCGTGACTTTACCATTGTACTTTTAAATATGTTCCGAAATTACCAATATGGTAACTTGTTACCGACACGCTGGCATAATAATATCCACGTAATTATTTAACTTTTTTTTAATATATCCACATCTGATTTCCACTATGCAAACATTAATATAGACATTTCAGTTTTATAAAATAGATCTAGACTAAAAACACACACATATCATTTCATCAATCTTTTTCCCCAATTCACACTACCATTAACACAAATACATGAACCCTAAGGTCATAGACTAAAAACACACACATATCATTTTCATCAATCTTTCGCTCATCTGTTAACCATCCCTGCTAAATACTAATTCACTATACACTCGCTCATCAAGTGCTGTAACTACTAATCCCTGCTGTTGATTTAACTCAGCAAGTGTTGCAGCTAGTCGTTGTACAACTGTTGGATTGCTGCATATTTGATCAATCAATCACGTAAAATCTTATTTATTACGTAGTAAAATCTTAAGAGATTTACGTATTTTTGTTATACATTGTAAACGTATGTTCTCCATTGTAAAATTTATAAATAAATAATACTACTCTACTAAATTAAAAAGTACTTTTGACTTTTATTTAGCTATTTCCAATGTCCATAGCCCCACTTCCCATTCTACACTTTCCAATATTCTTTTTTCATGTTTTCCGACCAAACATCACCCATCGGAAAAAAATGGTTTTACACCTTAAAACTTTGTTTACACTCAGATTGTCTTAGTGAATGATGAGGGCACATTCATTATCAAGATGAGGGCATTTCACTTTTTTTCTTTCAAATCAATATTATTATCTACATGATTTTGTGTGTCACGAGAGGTTTGTCGGGAGCAACTCCCCCCGGTACCCTTAACATGGCCCCGCCCCTGTGGAGAATCCATGGATGAATTCTCACTTATTGAAGAAGCACTAGACTATATTCTTTCTCTTAAGGTACAAGTTGATGTGATGAGGAGTGTTATCAATGCAACTGAGGTTTTAAATGGTGATGAAGTGTGTTGAATAAAGACTACGTAATTAGAACTTCAAAGATAATCATGTATAGGTAATGGCAGCTGGTAGCACATATAGTTTCTTTCTTTTAGCTCTTTTAAATTGCCGTAACTGTTCCATCATGTATATACATATATTAAACTTTTATCCAATTTATTTATAAAATTAGGTTCTGAATCTGCCTAATATTTGGATTACTGGATTAATGCAATTGCCAACAACAACAATAGTCGGCACTTCACGAGATTGGTTTATGGATAGAGTAAAGACAAGTGGATGGGTATTAAATGATTTTTGATTTTTAAAATAATTAATTTAATGACGTGTAAAAATAAACGGTCATAATGGTAATATTGTTACAAAACAAACAAGTACAATGGTAAAGTCACGAGATAAAATAGTAAGTGTTTAAAGTCGGCACAAATCAATAAGTAAAATGGTATTTTATAACTTTTACCCTTGTTTTTTTAAGGTGACCATAATTGAAAATTAATACTTCCTCCGTCCCTAAATAAGTGTCCACTTTTAATTTTTCGGTCTTTTTTGTTCAACTTTGACCGTAAATATTTATATTTGTGTTATATTATACTTGATGAAAATTATACCAATAAAATTTCATTTAAAACTCAGTTTAATCATATATTATGTATCAAGTATTATATAACACAAATATAAATATTTACGGTGAAACACGAAAAATAAAGACCGAAAAAAGTCAAAGTGACACTTATTTAGGATCGGAGGGAGTATTTAATTAACATAAAACTTCTATATTTACATAACATAATTATAAATTTAACATTTAATTAAAATAAATCATTTCATAATTAACTACACTTACTATAATTGTGATAGTTAAATATGTACAAATATAGAAATAATATGTTTATTAAATGCTACTTTTTTTCAAAAATCACAAGTCTTAAGACAAACCCATCATGTTGCTATTAGCAAAACCCTTAATTTTTGTATAAGAATTTTTTTTAACAGGTTGATGGGTCGACAAGGTTAACTTATTTTTATCCGAACTTGCCCAAAAACCAAGTTAGATGAGTCGATACAAACCCGACTAAAAATCAATTACACTCGATTCAAACTTGTTATATTTCATGTCAATTTCAAGTCAGATTTTATATCGCTTCAAAAATCGATACTCCAACAACCTACTATTCACTCAAATCTAACCCATATTATAATGTTGAACAAGAGGATCATATATATGGTTTTTTTTATACCAAAAATCATATTTTTAGGCTAAAACAGTTTAGAGTTATAATAACTATATTTTTTTAAACGGTTGTTGTTGATATACCATACTTATAAAAAAAGTATATTATTAAACTTAAGAAAAATATTAAATTCAATGTAAATATTTATTGTTCAGTGTCTTTTTGGGTTTTCGATTCCTCAGTTCATTTTAGTGCAATTTAAATTTTGTTGTGATTCGATTTTATTTAGAAAAATTCCCAAACTAATCGAATATAATAAATCAAACAACTTGATAACTAAACCATCAAACCAATGTTCTAAAAAGCTCGCAAAAACGCAATGCTTGATTTTCACGCTACGCAGCTACACAATACGTCTAGACGTCTACTTAAGACTTGTCATGAAATGGAAAATAAAAAACGTGATAAGACTCGATAAGTTATCATGCAATATATTATATATATATATAAATGACGAGGAAATATATTTTTTTACTTCGTTTTTTGTATATAATGTTTTTTGTAAACTCAATATATTTTAATATGATACAAATATAGTACTAGTAATTTACAATATTTTATAATTTGTACCGCTTTATTTCATACTTTAAAAACATAAATACTACTGAAAATATTGGGGCCATTTGGTTGAGGGATATTTATAGTATTTATATTTTAGTTTCCTCTCAAATATTATGTCTTGTATAACAAACGAAGAAATTAAAAATCCTCGAATTGGTAAAAAAAGAGAAATTAAAATTTATACAAAAAGTGAAGAATTTTAATTTATTTGATAATTAAGTTTTATAAAGTTTTTTCCTATTGGTTTTTATTCGGGTTTATATAAAATATTTTGTAGAAAATATATATAATTTATATTTATAATATTTGAAATTCATGTAAACTTTTATTAATGAAATTTATATAAAAAGTAAAAAATTAATTTTTAATTTTTTATATAGAAATTTTATAAAAAATTGTTTATTGAGTTTTACTCGTTTAAATAACAAAAAATCATATTATAAAATTATAATTTTTTTTATAAAATTCATATACAAAATTATAATTTTAAATTTTACTCATTTAAATAGAAAATTTGTAATTTTTAAAACTTTTTTTATAAAAATATTTATTTGGTTTTGACTCTTATAAGCAAGAAAGTAAAATTTTAGATACATTTTTTATAATATTAATATGATTATTTTATAAATATTATTATAAAATTTATATGATTCTTTTATAAAATTTATAAAAAAGATCACTAAGTTTATATAAAAAGTGAAAATTCGAATTTTACTCGTTTAAATAAAAAATTTATATAAAAAATATTTATTAATGTTAATTGAACCGACTCAAAATCAAAATTTCAAAAATATATAGATTTCTGTCAATTAAACTTACATAAGTATTTTAAAATTTAAAACTTATAATTCTAAAAAAATTTGGTTTATCAAAATTTGGAATTTGAAAATTTTAAAATCTGTGCCCATGACACACCGACTATGTGGGTATTTGAGATTGCTTATTAAAATGAATAATCAGATAATTATCATTTAGAAAACGTTATTTTAGAAATAGTGTTTGAATTTGATTATGCTGTTTTAAATCGTAATAATCAGATAATTAACTTTTTAAGTGTTTGACACATTTGATTATTTGATAAATAAAATGACTAAACTCAATTAACTTTTCTTTATTTGTGAAAATGAAATAAGTAGCTTAATACTTAATTTATTAAAACTCTATTTTAAAACATTTTAAACTCAAATAATCACTTTTTTGCATTTACTATTTAAACGCTTATTTTATCTTATATTCATTTTAAAAATAAAATAATTAAATAGTATACTTCCACTATATGAAACACCTACTTAAATTTACCAATAAGCCCCAACACCTGATAAACCCAAAACCACCACTCAGAACACCCAAAACCACCATGGCTGAACCTTCTTAATCAAAACAAAAACATGGGTTTTGTTTCAAATTGCAATTATGATAATACCCATATCCCCAATTTCACTGATTTCCCAAAAAGTGACCCACTTTATGCTCAAGAACCCAAAAACAATGATACCCAGATGACAGATTTTACTTATGTTCCAAAAAGTGACCCACTTTATGGTCAAGAACCCCAAAAAACGATACCCAGATGACTGATTTTGCTGGTTTGCCGGAAAGTGACTCGCTTAACGTTCGAAAACGAGAAAAAACCGAAGGGTTTGGTGGGAATGTGAAAAAGGCGAAAAGGGTTAGAAAAAGAGGAAAAAGGGCGAAGAAAGGTGAGAGTGATTTTGAAAGAGTGACAGTGTGTGATTGTGATAAGAGAGGTGATCGGGCGAGAGTTGCGTATTTCAAAGATGATATTGAGGCGTTGAGATATGTTGTTGGCGTGGAAGAGCAAAAGAGGAAGTGGAGTGAGGTTTATTGCGGCCTTGGAGATGTTGTGGCCAAGGAGTATGATTGTTTGGTTGGTTTTAATAATGGTTATGATGCTGACGGGAATTATGTCAGTTTTGATCCCAGGACGCAGTTTGCTGACAACAAGGGTGCGTCGAGTGGTAAGCTGTTTGTATTTATGTTTACTAATTTCTGTTAGATTCTATGAAAGTATGAAGTAGTACTTAAATGCAATTAGGATTGTTTGGTGTTCCACTCATTAACAGTAAAAAGTAGTACATATATACATTTGGTAGACAACCCCGTTTGGTAAGTATCGTATGTAAAATGCTCATCCCCAATTTCCATGTGTTCCGACCTTTTTGACCGGCTAATCCACGGGTTTGAGCCCTCCCCTCTTGGGAAGGTTGGCGTGGCTACTTCAGGCTTGTTATTTGTGCCAAGTAGGATTTGAACTTGAGAACTCGCACATTTTAGTGATGATAGACTATAAAGCACATTCCATGTTTGAACTTATTTGAGTTGGAACTTGGGGTAATATGTAAATATGCATCACTCAAGTTAACTAGAAATTATGCGTTTTCGTTATGATTTACAACTTAGGATGGATACATACTAGATGCGTTATAGCAAGTGATAGATAATTACATGTAAGGCTAAAAGTAGCATATTTCATATTACTGAAACTAACAAAGATCCTTTAGACTGGATGCTGTTACATATTGCAGGTTCAGCCAAAAACTTCTTTTTTCCTGAATAGGCGAATTTATATATGTCACAAAAAACAATATAGAAATACAGTGAATAATCAGGAGCAAGCAAAGGTCACTCCCTAGACAGGTTAGATTTGAATACCGTGTCTTCCATATAGTCCCTCCCACACTCGTATAGAAACGTTAGATAGTAATAAGTTAGATTTGAATCCCTTTTCCTAAGCAATAGGTTTGTTATCTGAGGATTAACATCATGAGTCTCACAACGCGTGTAGTGGTCGACACATGAATTTGTTAACTAAGAAATGTAGTGCAATCTGATTCCAACTGACATGCTAATACATTTCAGGTAACGAGACTGACAATAATGGTGTAAATGATGGTGATTTAGATGTAGAGGAAGATTACTATGAAGATGAATACAGTGATTCAGAATATGTTAGCATCCAAAGACCTGCTCTTTATGTTACTGGAGAACCTGATTTTGATTCCGGGCATCCACAAGATGGGCTCGAATATCTTAGGCGAGTCAGGTAAATATTCCACCTTAAAACTTCTTATTTATTGTCAATTTCGACCCATTTATTATTTATAACAGGGTTGATCTGAGTTACACTTTATCTCAAACGGGTCAATTCTAATAAAATACTGATAAAAATGTTGCTATGTCCTAAAAAAGGGTAGTTTTTGGCAGTGAAAAAAAAGATGATGGTTATTCTCGCATATTAATGTTCGTGTTTTTGTTCATAGATGGGAGACTGAGCGAATACCGAGGGTGAAAGTTGCAAAGATTGAAAAGAATCTGTTGAACAGAGAGCAAACTGTGTATATGCCCAACATCCCTGATATTGCAGCTTGTCCGGAGCATTTTAAGCCATCAAAAGAGTGGGAAGATGTTTTTCTTGCCGACTTTTCAAAGCTAAGGCTGGTAAGTTTGTCCTTTTTACCGGTCTTTCAATTGATTGTACATAAATTGCAAAACCTCTACCATTATGTTTTTCATATTACTAGTATAAAAAAATAGTACTACATATTTGTCGAAAATCGTTCGTTGATACCATATGGGATGCCCCAAAGACCAGCACAGCATACTAATGTTATCAGTGACATAACAGATTAGTCTAATAACGTGTATACCAACTGACAATTTTAGTGCCGTACTGCATAGACTGGGAGGAGACAATACTCATACGAATAATGTTTTTTTCTTCCGGGAAATATGGGCTAATATGAAAAAGTTGACTAAAAAGTTGGGTTTCTGAAGTCCCCAAACATGGATTATTTTACTGTCATATTCTATTCTGAGGCTAATTGTTTACACAAATAATAATATATAATCTCTGAAAAAGTACGTGTCGAGTGAGCCGACTGCCTACCACCCATAAACTTTCCTCTTTTGACCCAATCCACCCGCCCTGTTCCTTTTTCGCTCTAGTCACTTTTTTTAGAACGGCAAATGTTAGTGGTTAGTGGTTAGTGGTTAGTGGGTCGAGTCGTGCAATGACAACCAAGCGGGCAATATGTCTTCTTCGAACGCCTCTAGTCACTTTTATTTTGAGCAACTTCGGTTTTACTTTTGATTAACTTATTCTATATTTGGAAACATCGAATCAATTTCTCTTGCACACAACATTATTGAAAATGTGATACAACAAAACTTGATTCATATCAGACAGATGATGGCACCATTTTGATACAAGAAACTCTTGATTCCATCCCTACAGACGACAAGACCGCTACCATTTATGACTTGCTCACCTTGGAAACAATTATGGATATGGAACTTGTGGCTCGTGTGACCATGCTGAGGAAACGGATAACATCCATGGAGACCCTGAGCTCTTTGGGGAGATCCGATTGTGCATGGCTGTTTGCTCTTTGTGCAGCCATTGATACTCCTTTAGATGCAGATACCAGTGCTTCACTTCGTTGCTTGTTGAGAAAATGCGCCGCCTTGCGTGCTGAAAAAATGTGTTTTGATGATGAAGTTATCATGCTTAATATCTTAGCGACTATATCAGGCAAATATTTTGGTCAGTTGCAATGCAGTTAGTCTAAACACACAAGTTTTTGTTTATTGTGCAACTGTAATGGAACAGTGACACTACAAGAAAAAGGGCATATAGAGACACGTTTTAATGACACACAAAATAAAGTGTAAGTAAAATATATTTTTACCTACACTTTTGAAGAAAATATTAGTATAAGTCTAACTTTCACCTACACTTTTCAAAAAATATGAGCAAAAGTTTAACTTCCATCTACATTTTTTAAAAAGTATGAGCAAATGTCTAACTTTTACCCACATTTTTCAAAAAGTGTGAGTAAAAGCCTAACTTTCACATAAGTAAAAGTCTAACTTTTATTTACACTTTTCAAAAAGTATGAGCAAAAGTCTAACTTTCACCTACACTTTTCAAAAAGTATAAGTAAATGTCTAACTTTCACCCAAATTTTTCAAAAAGTATGAGTAAAAGTTTAACTTTCACCTACACTTTTTATAAAGTGTAAGTGAAAGTCTTTTTACGGACCCGCTATCCATAGAGAGTACCGACTAGCTTTGAGCATTTCGAACCACGGACCGACTCGAACGAATAAATCACCACAAGCTCGAACTTGACCTACCCTATTCCAGTTCGGGCTTCTGTCCACACTGTACTTAATATTTGATTTCGGTTTAACTCGGTCTGGTCTTACGCACTATCGATCGAACAACTAAAACAGATCGAACACAATTGGTTTAGTCCTCTAGTCGAGGTTTTAGACTAAATTGTTCTTAACTCGATATGATTTTTAAGGTTCGGTTTCGAGGTTTTAGACTAAATTGTTCTCAACCCGATCTGGTCTGGTTTGGTTCGATCAGATTCAGTCTTACGCACATGCCTTGAATAAACAAATTGAAGAACCTGACCGTACCAAACACATTGGGTTTGATCCTTGATATGAGGTTTTAAACTAAATCGCTTTCGGCATGATCTGACCCTTTAAAATTCCAATCACTTACTCTAAATGAGATTTTTTTTAAAGTGATATTATTCAATAGTACATTATATTACAAAATTTTATAATAATACAAAATTATAAAAAAAATATTGAAAATAATTATTACCAATTCATAAAATATTTATAATAATACAAATTATACGCAAAACTAAAATTTGTAAAACATAATACCGGATCAGTCATCGTCTCTCACATTCGTTAAAAAGAAAGAAAAAAAAACTCTCTCCTCCAAAACCGGATCGGCAGTCATCTCACACAGTCAATCGTAATGGATTAAATCGGCACTAGGTTTCGAAGTCGGTTTTGAATCGCAACAAAATTGAAAGTAAGTCTCTTTAAGTGATTTTAATTAACTGTTAATGTGATTTTGATTTTAGTTGATGTTGTTAGAATGTGTTACTGATGAAGCTTAATAAGCTCTACTTATTAATAAGTTCGAATTTGGGGGTTGATTGTATAGTTACTGATGAAGCTTATTATAGTGGAATTTTTTATAAATGTTGTGGCTGTCGCTTAATAAGCTCTGCTAGGTTTGATGGCAGGTGGACATATACAATGAATGTTTGTTTCCGAGAGTTCAGTTACATAGTGCATTAATGTTACTTAGGTGGTGTTTGATTAGAACTTATAAAGTTTTAATTGAAAAATCAGTATATAAATTAAGTCACTCGTAGTGTGTTTGTTTTGTGCTTAAAACTAACATACGACTTTCCAGAAAAAGCCACCATGTAGAGGGTCTCCATATTAAGTCCATGACTTAATTCATTATTTTACAAATTTAACCTCCAACTTTTTCTCTTATTTAATTTAAAAGGATATAACAGTAATTTTATTTAATTCAGACACTTTATTTAGCACACGAAACAAACAGTAATATAACCATCTACTAACAGACATCATATATATAAACAGACACTTTAATTTTACAGGACTTATTCGAAAAACCAAACAAACAAGCCCTTAGATCCACTACTGTTACTAATTTAGCTGTTATAGGTATGGAAATTTTTCCTAGGTTTCGTGTTATGATCCCACATCGGCCAAGTATGTAATTGGTTGGTGGTTTATAAGTTTAGGTGTCCCCTGTATGTACAAGCTACGTAGCCTTTTGAGTGAGTTTGAGACTTGGACTTATGAACCGATACGAGGCTAGTATTGAATAGGTTCATTGACTTTCGAGTTGAGTTTTGGAGGTTTTTGGGTTATATAAAATTTGAAAACTCATTAAGCTAAGTTTCTATGCTTTCCAAGCTTATCAAGTAAAGCTTCTAGACTTACCTAAGTTATAATTTCAAGTTATATAATAAGCTCATAAGCTAGGATGCACAAAAACGTCATTTATGGTGCCGTGCCCGTTTGGGAACGCGGCCGAAACGTATCCACGAAGTATCCGCTTTGACAGAAACGTATCTTCGAAGTATCCACTGCCGTTTCTTAAATCTTCAGTTTTAACGGTTCAACGATTGTCTGTAATGATGTTACGGTGAAATGTTTTGAGAGAGAGAAAAGAAGATTGAGAGAGATAAAAAATTGTGACGGCTGAAAGAGATAAGAGAGACTAGTTGACCTATTATTAGTATTAACTACAGTATATAAGTGGGCTTTTAATTATTTTTTTGGCCCAACTATATAATAATTTCATATATGAGCCAAATTATTTCATTTAAGCTAATAGTAACTTGTATGTTAAACTGTATAGTGAGATTTTGCAACATTGTAAGAAATATAAAACTAAAAACACATTAAATATAATCATACATATATTTTTAATATATATTTTGGATTTTCGTTAATATATTTTTAATTTTTTTTATATTTTTACCGTATCCATACCGTTCCCGTATCTTGAATTTTTTATTTTTTCCGTTTCATGTTCCCGTATCCCCTTGTCGTTCCCGTATCAGTGCAACCTAGCTCATAAGACTATTAATTAAGTTTAGACAAACACCATGTCACTTAAGAAGTTGTGCTAGGTTTGATGGCTGTATAGTTGCTGAGGCAGCTTTACGGGAGGTGGACATATGTGATGAATGCTTGATATTAATTCCCCTTTTGGAGTTCCAAAAGTTTAGTGTTAGGGTGATGATGAATGTGGTGCTAGATAGTGAGGTTATTGTCCCCATTCAGGAATTTATTAACCCTTGGTAAGATGGAAATTGATATTTTTAAGCTACACTCGGTAATGAGTAATATTTTTACGGGAGGTGGACATATGTGATGAATGCTTGATGTTAATTCCCCTTTTTGGACTTATGAACCGACACGAAGCTCAATTTTACTTTACACCCCAACAAACATAACCTGGTTTTACAATTTCCATAATACAAATCGATTGTAAATTAAATAAATCTCTTCTAACACAAAACGGTAACTTTATTTATCTTCCAGATTAATAATATTGTCTTTGCTTAAATTCACGGGGTGTTCTTATTACCTTATTTATCGCCTTATTGAGATTTAGTATAGTTGATTACTTCACTTTTATAAGCTCCAATAAGTGCTTTTCTAAATCTCAATAAGGCGATATGCCCGCAAAATAAGCTAATCCGTTACTTAATTGATGGGGTCTTTGGATTAACTTATCTTATGGGCTTATCGTCTTATTCAGACTTAGAAAACCCTTTAAGCTCACTTTTTCCGGCTAATCAAATTATAAACTCAGAGCTTAAAGTTATATAAGCTCAAGTTTGATTAGCTCAAAAATGGGAGCTTGTCGGCTATTCTAAATCTGATAAGCGGTACAATAAGCTAATCCAAACACCCTGTTGATAAGTTACACGTTTAAGACTTGAAGTTGTCTTTGTCGAGAAAATATGGCTGTGTATGAGATTAGGATATTGTAAAGTGAAAGCTTTAAGCTTTCAATAAGAATGCGATTACATAATTTAAGGTTTCATTCTGTCGATATACTAAGCGTTGAATGCTTTGAAAACTTCATCGCTTTTTGGAATAAGCTATTTAACCAAAACATCTTATTTTTCTCACAAACATTGTCAAAATACCCTGTATCAAAAGTTGACTTTTTTTTATCTTTTTCCCCTTAGTACAGAAGCATTAAGCAATTTTTTACTTTGATGAGATTTAAGTTCTACATTCAAGTAAGAACACGGGACCTTTCTGTTCCTAGTTAAAATGTGTTCGGTCTGATTCGACTTGATACAGTTGATGATGTATAGTCCCTCACCGGGTCATGAACCCGGCCCACGGGTACTACCCGCATCCGGCCCATCACGAATGGGCTGGATTAATGTCAGTTAAGCTTATGGGCTTGAATGAACAGTGGCCGCGCAAAGTGTGTGCGGGCCACGGCCCGGTACAGCCGGGACATGGTTAGACCGAATCACAATCTTATTAGGATTGAGATTTACCTTCAAGTATAGGATATACACTAACCATAATTAGAAGATAACAATCAAGCTAATTATGGTGGTTATCTTATGCTTGGGGCCGAAGTAAACAGTGAGCCCATTAGGGTTTCACTTCCTATATAAGGAACCCCCAAGGGTTCCACAAAGGTATTACATTCTCCATACTCTCACCTCACATCCGATTCTTAACCCTAACCGATTACTTACTCTCACGCCGGAGTCTAATCTTGGTATACGTTCCCACGTAAGTCTAACGTGTGTTGCTTTAGTGTGCAGGATCTCAGCAAGTTATTCACTTGGTGCAAGAGCCGGAGCCCAACCTACCCGAATTAAGCCTAATTCGGTTCTAGCAAGGATCATCCAACTTTTGTATCAACAAGTTGACACCATCCGTGGGACCCAAACACTAAGCTAGAATCTCAATCAACGATCTCTTTTAATGACGAAGGGACATCCGCAAGGGAATCCCAGGAACACGAATCCTACGAATCAGAAGTCCACGGGGGATGGGATACTCATCTCCACCCAGTCCCCTGGCAACCAAACAGGTGGGCGAATAACCGAAACGTTTTTCAGCCTTTTGGAGGGGGGGGGGGAGCTCAGACTACAAGAGTCAGAATAAAGGAGGGCGGTCGGATGACAAATTTACCCCTCTAAAGATGACTTACCGGGATATCTTGTTGATGGAAGGGGCGAACTTCCTAAGGCCTCCCCCAATGACAACTCCAATGGACCGCCGTAAAGGAAATCGCTTCTGCGAATTACACAACGACAAGGACCACGACACGGAGGAATGCATCTAGCTCAAGAAGCACATTGAGTCACTGATCAAATCAGGCAAACTCAAACATTTGGTCAAGGATTGGAAGGATGGAGAAGGATAACAAAAAGTACGATAAGAAGGACCCCCAAAAGGACAAGCCTTCGACCATATATATGATCCAATCTTGGCAGCGCCACACAAAGCAGAAAGTTAGTCAAAAAATTTCACGGGCAAAGAGATCTCCCTCCCATTACAGCAAGCAACGTGGCCGATGCACCTCTCACGATTGAGGTAAGTATTGGAACACATAACGTTCGTCGTATGTATGTTGACGGAAGATCGTCGGCAGAAATTCTCTACGAACATTGTTTCGTACAGCTACGACCGGAGATAAAGAGCCAGTTAGTGCCGACCACGTCGCCGCTCATTGGCTTCAGTGGAGATACTATCTGGCCAATAGGACAGCTACGTCTACTGGTGACCTTTGGGGATAAAGAACATTCCACCACAGCGTGGATGAACTTTATGGTGATACGTTCACATTCCCCGTATAATGGCATTATCGGAAGACCAGGGATCTTAGCCATACGGGCTGTCCCATCCATGGCTCATGGTATGATTAAATTCCCAGTTGAAGGGGGAATTGTTACAATTTATAACTCGATCGTGCCGACATCTGAATGCCACGCAGTGACAGCACCAGTCCAGCCTATTCCCATCAAGGAAGGATCACCACCCCCTAATTGGAAGGTAATCCACCCCGAATACCCGGAGCAAGAGGTGGCCATAGGGGAAACGCTATCGGATAATGGGAAGAGGGCCATGTGCTCTCTCCTAAAAGTGAACCTTGATATATTCGCATGGGAGCCCAAGCACATGACAGGTGTGCCGCGTTCGATAGCAGAACATAAATTTCAAATCCGTCAGGGATATCCTCCTGTTAAACAAAAGAAGCGTGGTCAAGCACTAGAACGCAGCCAGGTCATACTGGATGTGGTACGGAAATTAGTAGACGCAGGAATTATGCGCGAGGTATACTACCACGAGTGGTTATCTAACCCAGTCATAGTCAAGAAGCATGACGGAAGTTGGCGCATGTGTGTGGACTTCACAGACTTGAACAAAGCTTGTCCGCAAGACTGCTATCCGCTACCAGAAATTGATTGGAAGGTAGAATCCTTATGCGGATACCCTTTCAAGTGTTTTTTAGATGCGTACAAAGGATACCATCAGATCCAAATGGCGGAGGAAGATGAGGAGAAGACGGCGTTTCACACTAGTCAGGGCGTGTATTGTTACACAAAAATGCCGTTCGGACTAAAGAACGCCGGAGGGACATATCAGCGACTTGTTGATAAAGCCTTCGACTCCCAGATAGGCCACAACCTCGAGGTTTATGTTGACGATCTGGTCATCAAGAGTCATACGGAGGAAGCACTTCTCCGTGATATACAGGAGAAGTTTGACACGTTGAGGAGAATCAACATGAAACTGAATCCAAAAAAGTGCACGTTTGGGGCAACCGGAGGGATGTTCCTTGGGTATATGATTAATCCAAACGGCATCAAGCCTTTTCTGGAGAAGACGGACGCTGTGATACAGTTACCATCCCCTCGGACACTCAAGGAGGTACAATCACTAAATGGAAAGCTGGTCGGGCTAAACAGGTTCTTGTCAAAGTTCGCGGAGAAATCACTACCTCTATTCAAAACACTCAAGAAGTGTATAAAGAAAGGAGATTTCCGCTGGACAAAGGAGGCAGAGGAAGCCTTTGAGCAGCTTAAACAGCATCTCGCGGCTCTTCCTATGCTATTTGCACCCCGACCTAAGGAGGAGCTCATCATGTACCTATCCGCTACGTACGGAGAAATAAGTGCAGTCCTTATGACCGACCAAGACTCAGTCCAGACTCCAGTCTACTTTAGAAGCAGAGCATTGCAAGGACCGGAGCTGAACTATTCATCTATGGAGAAGTTGGTTTTGTCATTGGTATACACCGCGAAAAGGTTGCGCCGGTACTTCAAGACGCACCCAATTGTGGTTATCACTGATCAACCAATAAAATAAATCATCTCTAAGCCAGATGTGGCCGGGAGGATACAGAAGTGGAGCGTTCTACTAGGAGAACATAACATCTCCTATAAACGAAGGACAACGGTCAAGGGCCAAATTTTGGCAGACTTCCTAATTGAGAAACCAGAGGAGGACGGACCAATGGTACAAAAAGAGGAAATTCCAGCGGAACCATGGGGTTTGTTTACTGACGGATCTTCGTGCACGGACGGATCAGGAGCCGGCCTTATTCTCACGAATCCAGAAGGAATGGAATTTACCTACGCCGTGCGTTTTGAGTTCACAGCCACGAATAATGAGACGGAATATGAAGCATTGATTGCGGGTTTAAAAATTGCCGCTAGGATGGGAGTCCACAACCTTGAGGCCTACTTGGACTCAAGGCTTGTTGCGAATCACATCCTAGGAGGACACGTAGCCAAGAAGGATAACATGATCCAATACTTGGGGAAAGTTGTCACACCCCCAATTTATCAGAGTAATACAACACAATGGGGTGCGACGGTCATGACTATCAAAAGACATAGATACAAAGAACGACTATTTAAAAGTCGTTTTAATTTAATTAAAAGCATAAAACTTGTTTCGGAAGCGAATTACACTAGATCATAATAAAACGTTGTTTCAAAAGACTTTAACATTGATCCAAATATCCATATACTAGTCACGACCATTTTCATTTAAAAATCTCCCCTGCATAACCACGTCACTCCTCCGTCTTGATACCTGAGAAAAACATTGCTAAAGCGTCAACACAAAGGTTGGTGAGTTCATAGGTTTAAGTTTAAATAGTGTGATGAACCATAAGATTTTCCAAGGCAACCGGTATATAATCTTAAAACAAATACAAGATTATAATCAAAAGTATACGTTTTAATCACCTACGCCTAAGCTCGTGACACCGAAGCGTTAACCTCAACCAACAAGAAATAATAAGAGCCCGAGCAAATGCCTATGCCGAAGCATTTGTAAATCCTCAAATGTATGTGTATCTAACTTTGGCCACACAACCAAATTAGATACGGAGGTTAGTCCCGATAGATCTATCCATAACATTCACGCTTACACAAAGTAATTAACGGTTCACGATAGTGGGCTAAAGCATCTAGGGATATCGCTACTTAGACCTCATGTAGGCAAACGTATGAGTTTAAAGTACTTATGTTCATCCGTTAAAAACAAGCAATGTTCTCACCCCAAAATAGTTAAAGCAATTAAAAGTGGGGCTATGAAACTCACCTCGATGTAGTAGTGAATATGATCAATAAGGATAGCACAGAAAATCAAGGCACGCAAAACAATGCGCAAACGATCTACTCGTAACCTAAGTAAAATATCCGTACTTAGGCTAAATACAATAAATAATAACGTACAATGCACTTGGTTGATAATTTATACTTGCTATGGATTTATAAAATGTTTTTATACATTTTTATCGTTCAACCATTTTAGTCACGGGGTCAACTTTGGGTCTCGATATCTCGTGATTTAATAGTCCGAAAATAAACGGGTCCTCATTATAAAAACTAGGACGCGAGGTCTTCAATATTTGATAAACAACACATTTTTCTGAAGCCTCTAGGTATAACAAATAATTTGACAAAGTAGTGCGCTCGCAATTAGAAATAAACAAGTAAAGCTTCAATTATTTCTAAGTGTCAAACAAGCAACTTTGGAATTTAATTGTGAGTTCCTTACTTAACTTCAAGACAAACGGTAAGTCACGTTATAAACTAGGCCGTGTCATCTTTAACAAGATATTTTAATATCTTTGGGGCAAGGTCAATAAGCCGGTTAAAAATAGACACAAAGTAGGCTCTATGGGTCGAGGCTTATTGTTTGACATGTATTTTCTTTGTAGATTTTAGAAATGAAAGATAAGCACTAGTTTTTGTATTCATGTTTCTGCTTGGTTTTTTTGTTTTAAGTGTCTTTGGTTTCCTTGGTTCACAGGTTACACGAGGCCTTTACTTTAAAATAAAAATGCATTGTTTTTGTACTTGTTTTTAGCTTGTATGCATACACGCATATAAACATAATTTCCCATTTTGAGGATAGTACACTACTCCTTTTGTGGTCCTCGTCTTGCATAATCTTACATGACAACAAAGTACACAAATATGACCCTACTTGGCTAGAGTTTTCAACATACATACATATACACATAGCATACATTTTTGTTCATTTGAGAATAGCATTATTCTTGCCTTATGCCTACGCAAGTTACACAAAGAAGAGGTGGTCCCAAGTTTGCTTTCACACTTTACAGTTATCTAATGCATCATACATACTACATTTAGCAAAAGTGAAAGGTCCTTTTTGTTTGTGTGACTAAAAGAAATGGTTCCTATTTGCTTGTTAGATATATGCATGCATTCATATCATATTAACACAAAACACAATAACCTACTTCTCATACAGTAAGTCAAAAGAAAAAGAGAAAGAGATGTGCCTACTGTTATTTATTGTTTCGTTGCAGTGTACCCCAAAGGAGGAGGTGATGGTCATTACTAGTACTTGTTTTTATCCATATACACATAACATACAATGACAACTTACCTTAACCATTCGTCTCACATACAAGCTTATACACGTACATCTTATATTTATTTGTTTTAATATTTTACACAGATGTAATCACACACAAATGCACAGTCCTGCTATTCAAAGTTTATCATTTTAGACTGTGGCATAGGTTTAACAACACTGTTTGGAAAGAACTCTTTATATACACACCCATGAGTATATAAATATTTTCTTTTGTTGATGACAACTTCCTGGTTATGTTTACACTCAACCATACACACATACAGGAACCTACGACAATGTCTAGTTTCTGCTTATACGTTAATGTTTTACATACAGGAAGTCAGGAACACAACCTAGATCTCTAGCTAGGAATCATATACACTTTGCATACAATCTCACATATTTTATTACTAGGCAAGGTACATGCGATTTGCACCCATATTCAACACAGCATACATACGTCCATTCTACATATATTCTTTAAGCTTGTGTTTTTCTTGGTATAATAACACTCAGCACCACAAGCTGCTAATTGTATTTGCAATATTGGTTTTGGGATATTTATATGCATGAAATCAAATGCGATTGCCCATATTTCGCTTGTATGCTAATGTCTATTATGCAAGAATTTATTCTCAAGCATACCATCATACACACAACTTAGCATTTTGAGTTACACGAGTTGGATTTCCAACCTTCTGGTTCCCACGCAGCATATAAATAAAGAGTACTATTTACTGCTAGTTGTTTTCTAGTTTTTGTTTCATGCATCATGTACTCATAAGTTACACATAAAATTATACATAGGTTCATGCTTGGTTCATCCTAAAATCATGCTCACTTATTAACATAAAATCATACAAAATCACATGTTTCTGGTCTAGTTAGTTTGCTAATGGGTTTCGGTCATTAAGAACACCCAACCCTTATTCTTTCGAAGACATGTTTAGTTTACGACATGGCTTAGCTAATCATGTAAACACTCACCAAACCCTAGCCCGTGACTTAGTTTGTATGATCATTTCTCAAAAGATTTTAGCAAGTATAGTATCAACCAATATGATGTATAAACGAGGAGTAACGGTTACTTACAAAAGGTCCTAAGAAGCTGAAGAAGATGGTACAAGAATTAGTAATCGACTACTCGTATCAACCATGTACACACGTCCTAACCATCCTAGTTTCTAGCTTGCTTTTAAAAACCAACCCGACCTTCCTTTGCCTTGGCAGCGGCTAGTAAGCTTCCAACAGGGGGTGATGGGTTTTATTGCTTTGAATGTGTGTGTATGTTCAGGTGAGGGTGCTTGGTATTTATAGACTTATGAGAGAGAGTTTAGGGCTAAGGTTTGTTTAGTTAGGATTAGCAAACTTAGTTAGGGTTTGGTTAGCTTGTAACTAATCTTTGTAACCAAGTTGGTACACTATGGAAACTTTCAACTGCATGGGGAAAGAAGAACTTGTTGGGGAAGAGCAAAAGGAGAAGAGTCACGTTTTATGGCAGCAAGAAAAGGGTAGTATGTACTTCTTCTTTGACTATCATCAATAATGTTAGTTGTAGTTAAATGTTTGAAAAGAAACCATAGGAGAAAGAGAGTCTCCAACATTTTGAAGGTGATGAGGGGAAACAAATAGTACACTGTTTAAAGGGGTGGGTAAAAGTACTAGGCTTCAATTGTCCATTGGTAATAACAAAACGTGTTGTTTGAAGGAGTATGGGGGGGACCGATTGTGTTGTGAAAGAAAGTAGGAAAAAATGATTTTCCTTTGTATTTTAGCTATATTATTAAAAGAGTTTGTTTATAGTTTCCAAAAATGTAATAGTTGTTTGAAAGGTATTGTGATGAAGAAAAATCAAGTGGTAATAGTTTCAAGAATATTGTAGTGTGTCGAGGATATATTAAGTGAAACGTTCAATTTATATATCGAATCCTTAAACGGAAGTTATATTAGTGCAAATAGATGCCGCCCCTTTATATTAGAAATTCCTAGTACAAAACGTAAACAATTAAAATTCATTTAAATAATATTCGATAGTATCTCCATTCATAAAAATTTAAATTTGTACACAATTACGCGTAATCAATCGGGAACATCAATAGACACACAAGTCTAACCCGAACCATCGCGTTTTTCGTAATTTAACTAGATTCAAAATTTGCTTTTGTGACATTCGTAATCCCTTAAATTGAGTTTTGTCCTCAAAACTAGCACGTCGATGTCTTTATCAAAATAACAGGTCAATTAAAATTTTATCTTCCTTTCATGGTGTTTCAATGCGTCCATTTTTCTTTAGTTTGTTTCTAAGATTAAAATTGCTATAATCTTGTTAGGATTTAAATGAACAAAACTTTCTTTCGACTTGTACATGGCTCGACAGCGTTCCCTAAGTCTTTTCTTGTATGTCGAACTTTTCTTGACGACATCGGTTTTGCTTAGTGAGTTCCTCTCATTATTAACCTTTGCGTCGTCCCGCGTATTACTTTCACTCTAAAGTGTCGCGTATTGTCATTTTTCGCCTAGATGACTATATATCACACATTTGAAAATTGTTGCACATAGCTTGATTAATCCCGTTTCACATTAACCGTCTACTTGGCAGTGATAAGTAACGTATGCGTCAAGGTTTCTTGAATTGGTTTCCCAAAAATCTAGAACAATTGATCGTCCTAACATATGGTGGTTAAGCCGTTTCTTCCTTTTATATGACATTCAATATTAGATAATTTCGTTAATTAATCAATTTAGTGTGCGTTCCTCCTCGTTTATCTCCTTTTTCGTGGAGAGGAAACAAAAACGGGTGCTCAATTTATATTATAATTAAACCATAGTTTGTTTGGATTCCTTCTATGAGGAAGGTATATAATATTTCTTAAGCTTATGAGTACGGTGTGATGCTCAAACATCGTTAGGTAAAATAGATCTTTGCCCGAGTTGTTTTGATATTCCAATTATATACGAAGGCATGCTTATCTCGACGCCATTGTTCTTTAACATGGGTTAAGTTACGACGAGTTCTGGATATCCGTTAAATTTGGATTTTACTCAAATGACGTTTCGTTCTTCTCATTATTATTTAAAAGTTGTTTTCGATTTTCCAACTCTAATCTATTTGAGTCTAATTGTCGCCAAAAACAATTGGCGCTCTTAGTATTTGCGTGTCATATACGCTCTTAAGCCGGTATAAAAATGTTCGACGTTCGCAGCACATGATAGATCTTTCTTTGATGAATAGGGAAACTTGAATATATTCTACTAATATATTTCATTTTTAAGATGACTACTATGAGCATACTCGCGTTCGGCCACGATCATACGTAGTTGATCAGGCTACGTACGTCTCGGGATCAACGGTTGCATCCTCCTTTTCATCACAATTTGACTCTTTGAGGTTGTAATTATATATTGGTAGTCCGCAGTGCATTTCGTTCGTTACCGTTGTTCACTTCCATAGTCAACAAAATTTGCGCATAGTTTATTTCATTTGTAACCATTGCTCACTTTTCACAATCAACAAGATAATTCCCAAAATTTATTCGTACTAGTTCTCGTCAGGTTTATCAATAGTTTTTGTTCTCCACATCGAGTTGGTCGTCAAACCAAGTTCCAAAACATTACATGGTAGTTCTTACCAAAAATATTTCGCTATTAGTTGCGGCGTTTGATTAATAATACCTTTACTAATCTTTCCACTTACATTATTACGATTGTTATTATTCCCACTAATAAGTGTTCCTGATGGTGATTTCTAATAGTAAAAATAAATTTTGATATTTTCTAAAGAGTATTTTACAAAAATATTTTAGTGAAAATTTTCTTCATTTATTTCTCTTCGATAGGTAAAGAAAGAATTGTAGAAGAAAGCTTTTTCTTAAGTAACATTTTTGATGGATGAATTTTTCTCCGACACATAAAAATTAAAATAAAATTTTCTCGTTGGTTAAACAAAAGATGATTTAAAGATAAAACAACACAATTTAATTGAAGACATGGAGTACGATTACATAATTAAGTTTGTTGGTGGTAACATCGACGGACGTCGAGTCACTTGATTTGCATACAAGTAAAATAGTTCTTAATACATGAATTTTAACGCTCTATCCATGACGAGGGTAGAAACCCTTGGGTTGATATTTGAATATTGTCGGCGCATCTTTCTTGAAAGACAACTGGTGTAAAACGTTGGTAGGGTATTGGACGCACTTTGCCCCCGAGCGTCTTTCTTGGGCAATTTCAAGTATTTCTTGTCTTAATCGACATTCCTCCATGTAGCGTTCCTTCATTTTCTTCTCATGGGACCTTACCACTCGACAATCACCCTCCAAGTGCCCAAATTCATCGCAAAGCATGCAATGGTTAGCACAACTACCTTTGTGGTGGTAGTCACACTTGTGGCAATATGGTTGGTTACCGAGATACTTCTTGTTCAAGATCGGAGTTGTTTTGGGCACATCCTCCAAGAAATTTATCCTTGCACAACCAGTAGAGGGTGGTAAAGTTTTTCCTTGGTGAACACGCGGCGCTTTCCAAGAGTGATCCTTTGGTTTAGTCATAGGGTGAGGGTTAAACCTTCCGGCACCTTGCTTCATGGTGTTAAACCTTGGGTGGTTTTTCATCATAGAGCACCTCCTATCATAAGGTCCTTTTCTTCCACTAACAGAGTGGTTCACTTTAGTTTTCGAAAAGGTCTTTCGAGGTCCAAAAGTGTTAACCGGAGTAGCACTTGTCTCATTAGCTTTTTCGTAAACACTAGGATCCATGGTTCGGTCAAACGTGCAGATACTAGCTTCGAACGCATCAACGGCCCTAATGGCATTTTGGTATTGACGAGTTATGACCTCTTTGAGGTCGTTGCATCCTTGTTCCGTCATTTCAACTTTTCTGTGTACATTATCGCACAAATGACGTATATTTTTGTTAGTTCTTTCATTGTTATCAATTCTTACGATTGTTCAATTTTGACCAAACTTTTCTCACAATTATCGTAATACAATTATCAAGGGATCGTATCATAAAGTTCATACATTTCCTTCTTGAACTGCGTTCCATACATATTTTTGGAGCTTAGAGTACAAAATTTCATTCAACTAATGAATGACTTCTTTTAGTCTTGACAACACGTCATACATTTATTACAAAGCATCATACTTTTATTAGAAAGGCGAGAAATCCTAAAGACCTAGGTGGTGTAGGATCTCTTGAATCTGAGCATGATCCGCAGCTTGCCTAGCCTCGGCATCATCGTTCCTCATTTGTAAAATGGCAATCTGGGACTCAGCAGCCTCAAGAGACTCTCGTAACTCGGCTATCACCAAGTCCTTGTCCTCATCTTGCTCGATAAGGCGATCCACATCAACCTCTACATCCTCCAGACGGCCTATCAGGTGTTCTGCATCGAATCCGAGTGCTTCTGAAGTAGGCTCGTCTTCTGGGGAAAAAGCAACATTAGGTGGTGGTGATGAAGCACGGTTTCTTTTTCTAGAAGTTTCAGGCATTTTTGAAGGCATAGGAGTAGAGATCGGCATAGTAGTATTAGAAATATTTGGGACGGTGGAAGGAAATCCCGTAGTGACATTTGGCATCATGACTGGCGTATCTTGCTCGTCATCCGAATTTATCGTGATTACACTCCGGATGGGGGTAATTCCCTTGTCGGATTCAGATTGCAAAATGACAAATGGAATGAGAGGCATTTTTCCTTTTTTGCCTGTCACCAAATGTAAAATGACGGTTATTAGATGGGTAAAAGTGGAGTATTTTTCTAAAGTTCTAAAAATAGAAATGGGTTGTATGATGTCTTGTAAATTTTCTTTTATTTAGAGTAAGTTCTCGTACATTGATCCACCAGTCTACTTAAATGTCCAAGTAATCCTTATATGGAAAACAATAAGTGAATCGTGGGATGTTAAAGTCCTCTAACATGTTCTTCCACATACTTATTATTTGTACTTTCTCTTAGTAGTGATTATGCACTGATGGATAAATACAATTATCCTTAATTAATACTTTCATCAGTTTAGGTCTATTCAGACGTTTATTTTTGTGCAATTTCCTCTTGTTAAACGTCTGTTACTTGCAACTCGGATTAGTAAGTATGTTTTGAGGTTTAGTCGGCTTATGGCTATTACGTAACCCGTACTAGTTCTTGTTCATTCATAAGTCTTTTCTTAACTTAGTATTGCTAGTTCGTACACTTTCGACAATTTTTACACCTTGAAAGATGGTTGATTTGATTTAAACGATTCGAGTACTAAAATTTTATCACAAAAATTTCATCACAAGAATTGTTCCATATGTTTTTAATCCGTAATCGTTCAAAATGTTCAATTCGAGCAATTACTAAATTTTATCACAAGAATTTCTCTGATTTTGGAATATGTTCCGTTATATCTTATATGTTTCGTTTATCTTGCTCTCGTCTAGCGTTTTGCTCGCAATCTTAGATAAGATTTACAGTCATCGTTATATATTTATACCTTGTATTTAAGATCTTAATATACGCCCACATTTCGCGTCTGGGGTTCTCAAATATCGCGCAACGCGATAATCCCTTTGATGTAGAAATTGGCATAATTGTTTAACCAAGGGTAAGCCCTTTAATTTATATCTATATCGTAACTTGGAAATTTATAATAAAGTCATGATAACTTAGTCCCAACCAATGGACAAATAAAAACTTTGATTTGTCTTTGCGAAATTTTTTTTCCAATAAAAATTTTCTTCGATAACCATTTTACTTACGCGTCAACGTATTTATGGATAGTTCATATATTGCGAAATTTATTCGTTCTTTGAATTGTAGTATTCTTTGGAGCATTACAAGAGTAATACTTGTAATAAGTGTTTTATCATCATATGTCATCTTAAATAGTGACGTTGTCGTCGTTCCACGGTCGCATTCAATTTCAATTTCGAATCCGTTAATTAACGTAGGTCACCTTTCCTCAACCGAGTCTATTCTAAATGTTTAGTGGAGTAACGATTTATCGAACCCAATAAATAGTTGCTCCTCTCGACATTTATAATAGTATCGCTTGATTCAAGTATCACTACAAATTAACATACTACCAAACACATGGTAAATAAATATATGCATATAGTTTTCGTTCTAGGAATCATGGCGATATCTTTAATTCGGCGTACAGTGATATGAAACACAAAACGTTTCGATAGTCGATAATAGTCCCGCAGACTATCTAAAATATAAGTATGCGTACGTTTAATCTCAAAGGAAAATATATATATGGCACAAACCATTCAAATAAATATGGCACAAACCATTCAAATAAATATGGCACAAACCATTTAAACAAAAATGGCACAAACCATTCAAATAAATATGGTGTTGGAAACTCACTTTATGTGACGATATTTAAGAATTCCCATTAGTTATCATAGTCACACACGTTTAGACTAGACTAGGTTCTTGTACTGTTAAGCATGTCGTGTGTGACTATATATACCCCTCCTTAGCTTCCAAGGAGGGGTGTTGGTTGTGTCACATTTTCACTTAATACATTTTATCTTATCTTTCACACACATCTAACCTCTCTTCTCTCTCTCTAAGTTTAACAATGGCTTCCACCACCATCTACCACCACATTAGACCACCGGATCCATTTTAGCTTTTCTACATTTGTCATTAGAGCCACGGTTCCATCCTTGGATCGTTCTTGTTTTCGATTTTGGTGGTCTTAAAATTTTTTTTCTTGGGTCCGAATATATCACTCTTTGTCACGTATTGTTCTTATTTGGTCCAATCTGTCACAAGTTTATCATTTGTCATATCATTTGTTTTCTGGTCCGAATATGATATCATTTGTCTATTTTGTCACGGTCCATGGTTTCAATGTTTGTCTGTGTCAAAAGTGCCTCGTTACACAGTTGTTTTACCAAATTTTTTACCCTGTTTACTTTATGTTTTTGTCCCTGTATTCATCTGGGTCTATTTACAGGGATAAGGACAAAAAGTTGGCAAGTTTCATTTTTTTTCGGGGTACAAAACTTTTGGTCAAAACCCTACTGAGATGGATATTACGATGTTTTCACATTGCGACGGCTTTCTTCTTTTTCGGATGTATTCCGATGGGTTTTCTTTTCATTCCGATGGGTAGGGCCGTCCTCATTGCGATGGATGGTTTGATCCCATCGCAATGGTAGTCATGTCGTCATGCTGCCCAATTTTCTTCATGATATTGCGATGGAGTGTGGGTTATTGCGATGGATGAAGTTTGTCATTGCGATGGACTCCTTTTTGCTTTGACTGTTAGACTGCGATGGACTATTGTTTTACTTTGACTGCGATGAGTTCATTTTAAGACTGAGATGGTAACTCTTTTAGACTCCGATGAGTTTAAAATTGTCACTGCGATGGGTTAACATAACTCATTGCGATGCAGAAAACCGCATGACTTTGACCTTAAATGACTTTTACCATTGCGATGAAGAAAACTCATTGCGATGGGTTTAAAACTTTTATTTGACCTAAAATGATTTTGACCATTGCGATGAAGAAAACTCATTGCGATGGGTTTAAAACTTTTACGTGACCTAAAATGACTTTGACCAGAGCCAACTCAAACTCTCAACCTTATCACTCCACAATCAAAACCATCAATCTAATCCTAAATCCCTTCGTCTCCTAACCCGTCTAATCTCGACAGTTTCAACTCAAAACATTTACAAATCAAGATCTCAGAATATATTCAAACTACAATATAAATCTTGTGAAGATTTATTGGTCTGAATAAATAAATCATCATAGACCCATGTTTGGCTTTGCACCAATTTTCATATACGAAATTAAATGAAGATTCATAACAAAATTGTTATAATCCTTATTTTGTTTCGTTTTTATAATCAAAAACCCACATGCAACAACGATACCTACCTGAGATCTTAATTATTAAGATCGTGAGGAATTGAAAACTCCAGCTTCTTTTCGAAATCTTATGTAGGGTCGTCCGTTTATTTCATCTCATAGAAAGATGTGATTGATTGAATACTCAGATGAGTATGTATTTAGATGAGCTTGATTTTGGTTTTGTGTTTCGTTGGTTGTATCGAACCAAGATGAAGTGAGATTGTGAAGAGATAAATGTCTACATGGGGCGGAGGTAATGAGAAAGGTGAGTGGGGTGTGATGAGATTAGGTATGAGATTTTTAAAGTTGTGTGATTATTAGTGGAAAACACGTGGCATCTCACAATTTAATGGAGCGGATATTTCTATGTCTCTCAGCATACACGTGGCCAACTTGAAAATAAAAGGGGCGGATATACCTAGATTGACTAGGGTCATATTGAGGGTTGACTATGAGCTTGTCTAGGGTCGTGCATGTTAGCTAATATTTAGCCTTCACAAATAGTTAACTCAATTTTGGACCGGGTATTGAAACATGGAATTGTTGGACAAAATTGATGAATTGGGCCGTAATGTTTTTACAACACAATATAAACGAATTTTTAGTTCAAAATTAATTATTTTGAATAGAATTTTGTGAATATTGTCGGGATTTAACTGTGACATAGTGACGTGACAAAAAGACGAGACAACGTGACGAGAATTTATTTTGACGAGACCAAGAAAAATGAGCGATTTTTTAGTGGCTACAGATTTTTTTTTTTGGATCGGATATTAATTATTTGAAGACGGAGACGAATTTTTTGAAGGCGTGTATTTATTTTATCTTTTAATAGATAACTTGTTCGTGCTTAATTTTAGAATGAAGACTTGGTTATCTGGTTTCCGGGTTCGGGGTGGATGGTTGATGACTCGGATAACTATCACTTAAAGGGGTTACATTGTTGTACTCAGTGTCACGCGCGTAGTCGACGTGGATAATTTCAAGAGGGGTTGTGCTTATAGACATCTTTAGTGATGCATTGGGTACTTAAAATCTTATCCACCGTTCTTCATTCAACAATAGTGCAAGCTTAAGTCACAAGATCGAAGGATTCCTATTCAGTTTCATGTTTGATGCATCTGGTTCATTCCATCAGTGGTCACTTCAAATTGCCTTCAAGTGGGTTGGTAAAGATGGCCATGGAGAGTTTATGAGAAGAGATTTTCAATCAACAGCTGATTCTCACCGTATATAATTAAGCTTATTTATTATTCTCACGAGATTTCAGGTTCATGTGCGTACAATTTATTGATGGTTCCGAGTTTCGAAACCATCAAGGGGGAAGAAGAAGACACATTGAACGCACAACGAGTACACGTGATGAACTTCATACCTTATTTTGATTTGAAGACATTCCGGGATGACATTTGTCATAGCCGCAGAGAAAATCAGTGTTTTAACTCGTGGCGTTATCAATCTCTAAACGGTACACTACTGATTCGATGATTAATTGTTTGGTTGTTGCAATTATTCATCATCATTATCCTATATGCACTCCCGGGACTTAATTGACTCTGGTGCATCTCCGGAAGAAGATATGTGCATTTCCGGGACTTAATTGACTCTGGTGTTACGATGTCAACTTCATGAATGGGATAAAGTGTCCAATTCAGTATTTGAGCTTCATAATGGGGATTGACTTACTTTCTTCAACTATGTGGGGGAAGAAATGTTTTGATTCTTTCTGGTATGCATAACTTGAACTTTCAGGGGGAAGAAAAATTTAGAAGAATTATTCAAGCGTGAGAAGAGAAGTTGTTGATCTACTTGGTGTACTCCAAACTTTCAATCTCTCTTAGCAACATTATCATGTTATATGATGGGATTTGCTTGTTAGATTCCGCTGTGCGCTTAATCATTCTAAGCTTTATTGAAAGCTTTGAAGTTGCTTACGAGGATTGTCGATTTAGGGGGAAGCTATTTAAAAAGCTTCTACATCAAGTTTATGTGGCATGAATTAGGAGGAAGCTAATTCAGAAGCTTCTCCTTAACCAGAAGTGTATGGGTTACTTAGCTCGTGCCGTTACAGTATTTCTACTACAAGTTAAAGATGAGTCGTTTTGAAGTCAAAGGCCTCAGAAGACATCATCAGCATTGGACGCTTCATGAAAGCTCTTGTTCTTATCATTATGTACTTGTTAGGAAAAAATATTGTAAGGAATTCTACACGTCGTCCCATGGGGGAAGATTGTTGGAAACTCACTTTATGTGACGACATTTAAGAATTCCCATTAGTTATCATAGTCACACACGTTTAGACTAGACTAGGTTCTTGTACTGTTAAGCATGTCGTGTGTGACTATATATACCCCTCCTTAGCTTCCAAGGAGGGGTGTTGGTTGTGTCACATTTTCACTTAATACATTTTATCTTATCTTTCACACACATCTAACCTCTCTTCTCTCTCTCTAAGTTTAACAATGGCTTCCACCACCATCTACCACCACATTAGACCACCGGATCCATTTTAGCTTTTCTACATATGGCACAAACCATTTAAACAAAGATGGTACAAACCATTCAAATGAATATGGCACAAACCATTTGCGTATCGTAATAATCCATACAAGGATGTTTTTTTTAAAAAAAAAAAAAACGGTTTATTACATGTCCCTATGGTTATCACTCAAACATGGGAAGGGAATACCTAATGTTAATAACACTTAGCAATCAAATTCAAAACTTAGCATTGCAAAAATCATATACTATCTCAAGTCACAACTTACTTGTATCGAAGACGTGGAGTGAAGTGGTTCTTGGAATTTTTGAGAGTTAGTTATAGTCTAGAATTATTTTTCCAAAAATTAAATTTTGACTCACGTTTATAAAAATTGTTTTATAAAATAACCTAGTTCTCTATAACTACAACTCTGATACCAATCTGTCACACCCCCAATTTATCAGAGTAATACAACACAATGAGGTGCGACGGTCATGACTATCAAAAGACATAGATACAAAGAACGACTATTTAAAAGTCGTTTTAATTTAATTAAAAGCATAAAACTTGTTTCGGAAGCGAATTACACCAGATCATAATAAAACGTTGTTTCAAAAGACTTTAACATTGATCCAAATATCCATATACTAGTCACGACCATTTTCATTTAAAAATATCCCCTGCATAACCACGTCACTCCTCCGTCTTGATACCTGAGAAAAACATTGCTAAAGCGTCAACACAAAGGTTGGTGAGTTCATAGGTTTAAGTTTAAATAGTGTGATGAACCATAAGATTTTCCAAGGCAACCGGTATATAATCTTAAAACAAATACAAGATTATAATCAAAAGTATACGTTTTAATCACCTACGCCTAAGCTCGTGACACCGAAGCGTTAACCTCAACCAACAAGAAATAATAAGAGCCCGAGCAAATGCCTATCCCGAAGCATTTGTAAATCCTCAAATGTATGTGTATCTAACTTTGGCCACACAACCAAATTAGATAGGGAGGTTAGTCCCGATAGATCTATCCATAACATTCGTGCTTACACAAAGTAATTAACGGTTCACGATAGTGGGCTAAAGCATCTAGGGATATCGCTACTTAGACCTCATGTAGGCAAACGTATGAGTTTAAAGTACTTATGTTCATCCGTTAAAAACAAGCAATGTTCTCACCCCAAAATAGTTAAAGCAATTAAAAGTGGGGCTATGAAACTCACCTCGATGTAGTAGTGAATATGATCAATAAGGATAGCACAGAAAATCAAGGCACACAAAACAATGCGCAAACGATCTACTCGTAACCTAAGTAAAATATCCGTACTTAGGCTAAATACAATAAATAATAACGTACAATGCACTTGGTTGATAATTTATACTTGCTATGGATTTATAAAATGTTTTTATACATTTTTCTCGTTCAACCATTTTAGTCACGGGGTCAACTTTGGGTCTCGATATCTCGTGATTTAATAGTCCAAAAATAAACGGGTCCTCATTATAAAAACTAGGACGCGAGGTCTTCAATATTTGATAAACAACACATTTTTCTGAAGCCTCTAGGTATAACAAATAATTTGACAAAGTAGTGCGCTCGCAATTAGAAATAAACAAGTAAAGCTTCAATTATTTCTAAGTGTCAAACAAGCAACTTTGGAATTTAATTGTGAGTTCCTTACTTAACTTCAAGACAAACGGTAAGTCACATTATAAACTAGGCCGTGTCATCTTTAACAAGATATTTTAATATCTTTGGGGCAAGGTCAATAAGCCGGTTAAAAATAGACACAAAGTAGGCTCTATGGGTCGAGGCTTATTGTTTGACATGTATTTTCTTTGTAGATTTTAGAAATGAAAGATAAGCACTAGTTTTTGTATTCATGTTTCTGCTTGGTTTTTTTTTGTTTTAAGTGTCTTTGGTTTCCTTGGTTCACAGGTTACACGAGGCCTTTACTTTAAAATAAAAATGCATTGTTTTTGTACTTGTTTTTAGCTTGTATGCATACACGCATATAAACATAATTTCCCATTTTGAGGATAGTACACTACTCCTTTTGTGGTCCTCGTCTTGCATAATCTTACATGACAACAAAGTACACAAATATGACCCTACTTGGCTAGAGTTTTCAACATACATACATATACACATAGCATACATTTTTGTTCATTTGAGAATAGCATTATTCTTGCCTTATGCCTACGCAAGTTACACAAAGAAGAGGTGGTCCCAAGTTTGCTTTCACACTTTACAGTTATCTCATGCATCATACATACTACATTTAGCAAAAGTGAAAGGTCCTTTTTGTTTGTGTGACTAAAAGAAATGGTTCCTATTTGCTTGTTAGATATATGCATGCATTCATATCATATTAACACAAAACACAATAACCTACTTCTCATACAGTAAGTCAAAAGAAAAACAGAAAGAGATGTGCCTACTGTTATTTATTGTTTCGTTGCAGTGTACCCCAAAGGAGGAGGTGATGGTCATTACTAGTACTTGTTTTTATCCATATACACATAACATACAATGACAACTTACCTTAACCATTCGTCTCACATACAAGCTTATATACGTACATCTTATATTTATTTGTTTTAATATTTTACACAGATGTAATCACACACAAATGCATAGTCCTGCTATTCAAAGTTTATCATTTTAGACTGTGGCATAGGTTTAACAACACTGTTTGGAAAGAACTCTTTATATACACACCCATGAGTATATAAATATTTTCTTTTGTTGATGACAACTTCCTGGTTATGTTTACACTCAACCATACACACATACAGGAACCTACGGCAATGTCTAGTTTCTGCTTATACGTTAATGTTTTACATACAGGAAGTCAGGAACACAACCTAGATCTCTAGCTAGGCATCATATACACTTTGCATACAATCTCACATATTTTATTACTAGGCAAGGTACATGCGATTTGCACCCATATTCAACACAGCATACATACGTCCATTCTACATATATTCTTTAAGCTTGTGTTTTTCTTGGTATAATAACACTCAGCACCACAAGCTGCTAATTGTATTTGCAATATTGGTTTTGGGATATTTATATGCATGAAATCAAATGCGATTGCCCATATTTCGCTTGTATGCTAATGTCTATTATGCAAGAATTTATTCTCAAGCATACCATCATACACACAACTTAGCATTTTGAGTTACACGAGTTGGATTTCCAACCTTCTGGTTCCCACGCAGCATATAAATAAAGAGTACTGTTTACTGCTAGTTGTTTTCTAGTTTTTGTTTCATGCATCATGTACTCATAAGTTACACATAAAATTATACATAGGTTCATGCTTGGTTCATCCTAAAACCATGCTCACTTATTAACATAAAATCATACAAAATCACATGTTTCTGGTCTAGTTAGTTTGCTAATGGGTTTCGGTCATTAAGAACACCCAACCCTTATTCTTTCGAAGACATGTTTAGTTTACGACATGGCTTAGCTAATCATGTAAACACTCACCAAACCCTAGCCCGTGACTTAGTTTGTATGATCATTTCTCAAAAGATTTTAGCAAGTATAGTATCAACCAATATGATGTATAAACGAGGAGTAACGGTTACTTACAAAAGGTCCTAAGAAGCTGAAGAAGATGGTACAAGAATTAGTAATCGACTACTCGTATCAACCATGTACACACGTCCTAACCATCCTAGTTTCTATCTTGCTTTTAAAAACCAACCCGACCTTCCTTTGCCTTGGCAGCGGCTAGTAAGCTTCCAACAGGGGGTGATGGGTTTTATTGCTTTGAATGTGTGTGTATGTTCAGGTGAGGGTGCTTGGTATTTATAGACTTATGAGAGAGAGTTTAGGGCTAAGGTTTGTTTAGTTAGGATTAGCAAACTTAGTTAGGGTTTGGTTAGCTTGTAACTAATCTTTGTAACCAAGTTGGTACACTATGGAAACTTTCAACTGCATGGGGAAAGAAGAACTTGTTGGGGAAGAGCAAAAGGAGAAGAGTCACGTTTTATGGCAGCAAGAAAAGGGTAGTATGTACTTCTTCTTTGACTATCATCAATAATGTTAGTTGTAGTTAAATGTTTGAAAAGAAACCATAGGAGAAAGAGAGTCTCCAACATTTTGAAGGTGATGAGGGGAAACAAATAGTACACTGTTTAAAGGGGTGGGTAAAAGTACTAGGCTTCAATTGTCCATTGGTAATAACAAAACGTGTTGTTTGAAGGAGTATGGGGGGGACCGATTGTGTTGTGAAAGAAAGTAGGAAAAAATGATTTTCCTTTGTATTTTAGCTATATTATTAAAAGAGTTTGTTTATAGTTTCCAAAAATGTAATAGTTGTTTGAAAGGTATTGTGATGAAGAAAAATCAAGTGGTAATAGTTTCAAGAATATTGTAGTGTGTCGAGGATATATTAAGTGAAACGTTCAATTTATATATCGAATCCTTAAACGGAAGTTATATTAGTGCAAATAGATGTCGCCCCTTTATATTAGAAATTCCTAGTACAAAACGTAAACAATTAATATTCATTTAAATAATATTCGATAGTATCTCCAGTCATAAAAATTTAAATTTGTACACAATTACGCGTAATCAATCGGGAACATCAATAGACACACAAGTCTAACCCGAACCTTCGCGTTTCTCGTAATTTAACTAGATTCAAAATTTGCTTTTGTGACAAAAGTCAAGTCACTCATAGCCACTTTTGGGAAGTTTTCTATCAAACAGGTACCAAAGGGTGAAAACAAGAAGGCAGATGCTCTGCGTCCACGAGCTTCGCCCATTTATCCAAACAAGTATTGGTGGAAATACTCAAGGAAAAATCCATTGGGGGGGGGGGGATCGCGACTATAGTTGAAGAAGAAGGACCTACATGGATGACCCCGATCATCAACTATTTAACTGACGAAACCCTTCCAGACGATGAAAAAGCGGCACGACGTATAAAAAGGAAGTCACAGCACTTCGAACTTCGAGAAGGGATTCTGTACAAACGTTCCTTCTTACAGCCGTGGTTGCGATGCGTCAGACCGCGCCAGGCTAGCTATGTGATTAGTGAAATACATGAAGGGTCATGCGACATGCACGCGGGCCCCAGACTTGTAGTAGCATGAGCTTTACGCATACGGTACTATTGGCCGACTATGCATCGGGATGCACGAGACATGATTTGTAAATGCAACGATTGCCAAGTGCACAGGCCAGTACCGCGACATCCATAGTAAGAGCTAACACCCATCACATACCCATGGCCATTCTATAAGTAGGGGATCGATATCGCAGGACCTTTTCCTGTTGCCACAGGAGGAGTTAAGTTCTTGATTGTCGCAATGGACTACTTTACACGCTGGATAGAAGCTAAGGCGGTTAAATCCATTACGGGCAAACAGATCAAAAAGTTTATTTGGGAAAATATTGTGTGCCGCTTTGGCTTGCCAGGAGAAATCATCTCGGATAACGGGAAGCAGTTCGCGGATAATCCATTCAAGGATTGGTGCGCGACATTGAACATCACACGGCGTTTCACATCGGTTAAGCACCCTCAAACTAATGGTCTCGTGGAAAGGGCTAATAGAAGCCTAGGTGAAGGCATCAAAGCACGCCTAGATGAACAAAGTGCCAAGTGGGTAGATGAGCTGCCGCATGTTCTATGGCACATAGGACGATGATCAAAACAGCTAATGGGGACACTCCATTCGCGCTGGCCTATGGAACCGAGGCTGTTATCCCAGCAGAAATTGGGATGCCAACAATCCGCACGGCGGAGGTTAATGTCGTCACGAACGATGAGCAACTAAGGATCAACTAAGGATCAATCTGGATTTATTAGAGGAAAAAAGAGAGATATCAGCCATCAATGAGGCTAAGTCTAAGGCACGTATGAAAGCCTATTATGATTCCGAAGTCAAGGGCGTTTCCTACCGACCGGGGGATTTTGTTTATCGTGCTAACGAGGCAAGTCGCGCGGAGAACACAGGGAAGCTGGGTCCAAAGTGGGAAGGGCCGTATGAGGTCACAGAAGCTTTGGGACTAGGCGCGTACAAGTTGCGTGACATGGATGGTCGTGACTTAGATCGTACATGGAATATTTGCAACCTTAAAAGATGCTACCTCTGAAAGGGCTATGGCCTCCGCATGGACACTTCGCTGTGGTCAACTTCAATGAAGATCCATGTATTTTTTGTTTTCATGCTTTCTAGATTCTGTTTGTCTTAGGATTTTCATTTTGTCAAAAAATCGTAAACGTTCTAATAAAATGTCGTGGTGCCTGGTGCCTAGCTAGCTCCACGGCCTGTTCTTGTGAAAATTATTGTCTTATGTCTTTTAGATTTTTTTTATTATTATTATAATATGCCATTTCTTATTCATATGCATTCATTCAAACTATACATGTACTATTCGCTCCCAGGCGGGATAAGAGGATTAAGTGAACCTAATAATTCAACTTGTCGCATAAGAGGGATGCAACCCAAGTGACACGGATCATGTATCCTTACTAGACACCTTATTTACAAGACGTTGTAATAAGTTTCCGCATGCCGTACTTACATAGTGCCGAACATGGTAAAGACACATGCTGCACGTCTAGTAAAATATAGACTTGGTTTTATTCTTGATAAGCCGTGACATGTCATGCAACACAGATATACAATATCTAAGGAATAATAGCAAGTTTCCAACAATCAAAATTGCCGTGATTACCACGGACCCATAAACATGATATTCTAAGTGTTCAGATAGTGTTACAAAAAAAATTGCCGTGGACATCCACAGACGAATATTTGTTACAAACCAAATTGTTCAGAAATTGCATCAATAAAGGAACGCCCTACATCGGGGGAGAAACTTCCCTATCTCCCTCTGCTCTTCAGCTAATCGAGATAATGCTTCACTATGGTCTTTCTTGTCCAGAGCCCGAGCCGCGTTCGCCTCCAATGCCTCACTTAATGTCTGCTCACCAACACGATCCTGGTGACATCCTCATAAATGGGAAGAGTGAGTTGGCTGGGGGAGGTGTGAAATGAGTCCGGGAGTTTCCCTCACCTTGCGAGAATGCACCAAGACTTAGTTTTTCTATGATCTCCTTGTTGGACGCATCATTTGTAGACTCAAGCTCAGCCAAGAATGGGTACTCCAGATCCCGCATAGCAGCCATGGACGAAGTCATTTTCTCTACGGCCCCAGGGTTGAAGTAGGCATGCTTAGTAAAATTTTGCTTCTTGCTTATCAACTCTACGACCATGACCATACCCTCATGACGACCATGTTCGATGTCATCTGATAAAAGATCTGCAAATTGCTGCACAAATTGAGGGGCCTCCAATACTTTCATAACAGCTAGGCACTCCCCATGACCCACCATCCACCTACAGCTAGCAATGGCTGCTAGTAGTTGGGGGTACATCACCTCATCACGGTCTGTGGTAAGGGTGTCCAGCTCTACATCCTTTTGCGCATAAGCCTCCATCAACTGTTCCAGTGCGGTCCTTTCTTTGGCCAGTTGTTCTTTCAGCATCTCCTCGCCTTGGACCAATGCCTGTGCATCTTCAAGCTCCTTCAAGAGGGTGGATACTTGGTCAGTGGAGGTCTTTGCCAAAACTTTTGTCGCGGCCACCTGCATGTGATACACTAAGGTTAGAATGATGCATGATGTGGGCGTGGGTGTGATACTATACGGATACGTACCTTAGCTGTTGAAGCCTCAAGTTGGGCTTCAAGCTCGGCAACATGTTTGTCGTGGGCATTTGCATGCGCGACTTGTTCTTTGATGGTGGCCTCAGTGCTGGCGAGTTGGGACGGGAGGGCTGCAATCCGGGATTCATTTTCTTCAATCATTTTCTCCCTCCGGCGTTCTTCCACTTTAAAGATTCAACGTGATCCAGGGCGGCCTCAAATCGTACCCGCATGGAGGTACCGATAGCCATCTGATGCACCAAAGCCCCATTATATTCATCTACTAAGTCTGGGTGACTTAGTGAATTTATGTCCTTTACCAGGCCGGGTGGAATGCAGTGGTTCAGGTAGTCCCAGCATTCTTCTGCGTCCCTCATCTTAGATGTGGTGGTTGTCTTCCACTCGGGATTAAAATATGTGGGGGAGCCAGACACCGGAATTTCCTTCGAAGCCGTGGGAGTACCTTCTTCAAAGACCGGGCCAGATTTGGTCGTTGCAGCGTGTGCAGGACAGGCTCCTTCCCTTGGACAGGTGCGGCACCAGCCTGGTCATCCCCGCAACAAACATTGTCATGCACATTAGTATTATTACGAATGGACATACCTTTTACTTGGATAAGAGAAATAATGACAGGCATGTGCGGATGACGTACATGTTGGTTTTCTCCAACTCTGATGTGGTGGGAGGAACCTGGGTGACTGGCTTCACAACTAGGGGTGGCACGTTCTGAACCATGTGGGCGTCCTGCGCCGTTCCCGAAGCTTGATTTGTGCTTTCCCCAGATTGATAGAGGGGGTGGTCTTCGCGCAGTCTCTTTGCGGGGGCATTTGCTCTCCTATCACGGCCTCGGTAGTATTCCTTACCCTTTTATTCTTTCTACGGGTGCGCCTTGGAATGGGCTGAGCTTCTTCCTCCTCTTCTTCATCTACTTGTTGTGCCTCCTCAATCATCATCACCCAGCATTTGGCGGAGGCTGGAGGTAGTTCTCTCCATATTATCACCCTGCTCCTCCTCATGGACATGGGTGGCAGTCTTCGGTGGTGAGGAGGGCCCAACTTCATTCTCCAACATCATGGCGTCCCCGTCTTCGTTGTCAAAATGTATGGGGGTCTTCAAGAGAGTTGTATCCTCCTCGTCGGATTAGGGGTCAGGTACGGCTGCCAAGGCGACGGTCACATTTCTGGTTTGTTCAAGAAATGGTAGCTCGTTTTCTCGCCTCGGGCGTGCCCCCTCCGGGATAGCCTTAGGATCTCCCTGGCGTAGAACTCCAAAGAAATTCATTTATGCAAGGCAAAGAAGTACGTTAGTTACGGACAACGCATTTATATATCTTTGAGGGTACGTATACTATAACTACCTTCATCACGGCCTCTCCAAAATACAGGGTATCTGTTCGACGGGCCAAAGTAGTTACGACTAATCCCTAGCAGGCAAAGGAATGACTCGGGTGGATTCCTATGAAACCCAGTCCTATTTCTATCTATTTCTTGAGCGTGCTGGGCATTGTATGTACCGGCTCGGGGAGGAAAGTCAGGACGTAGCCTATGCTTATATATAAAATCAGTTGGCCATACATTGCGTCAATGAAAAAGTAGTGGTCATACTAGTTTTTTAGCGAATCGATGGCTTTATTGTGACTCATGGGGCTGGTGGGGGAACGTTTCTTAAAGGAAAGCCAACCATTCACTAAGTTGGGAGTATAAAACAGCCTAAATAACTCTACGGTTGGGGGGATGCTACGTGCACGGCATAGGATTTCGAATTGGCTAATCTTACATGCGCCTATGCAGTGTAACTGGGTGATATGTACATCATAGTAACCTAGTAAATCTACAAGGAATCTGGTAAACGGGATGCGGTAATTGGCCGCATAAAAAAGACGAGTGTATAAGCCAATATTTCCCTGGGGGCCTCAGTTATAAAATCCCCGGCACCAGGAGAGAAGGGTGAAGGTTGCTAGGAATGAAGAAGTCAGAGCATAACTCTCCTAGTTTTTCTTCCGTCATTACATTCAGCACGGATCCGATGGTAAGGTTGTTCCTATGAGACATAATTATTAAGATATGATGAAAGGCGTGGTATTCTAACCTGTGTGGGGGAAGATCCGTGCGAAAAAAGGTGGTTGCAAGGAAGAAAGCGTTAATGGCGAAAAACTAGCAAAAGACTGTGTGTCACACACAACCGTGTGGGCAACCTATTTATAGGGTTGCCTCGTTGGTAATGGTTCGTTGGATTCATGACCCGTGTCTTCCACTAACCTAGATCGTGGGGTTAGGGAGGTAAGTGGCAAGTAAACATTCAGGCGGGACCCACGAGTCACTTCTGACTCAGAAGATTGCGTCGCTCGAGGTACTGACTGTTTGCACTTTGACAGTCAAAATGTCAGGTGAACAATCAATTGTGTCGGGATATGCGGTCATACGTAAGACCATATTCAATGTTTCATTTAATGTGTCTCGGTCGTCACGTGCGGCTGGGGTATCATAGGGATACTTTCCTCACAAGGTTTCCATGTGCGGTAAAACATGGTTTTCCATATTCAACATTTCAAGATGTTCTTTCTTGGTACGTCCGAGGGGCATCTTGTTAGTCTAGATATTATGCCTACGGCTGTAACAACTAGACTGGGGGGACATGATGACGTATAGTCCCAACTGGGTCATGAACCTGGCCCACGGGTACTACCCGCATCCGGTCCATCACGAATGGGCTGGATTAATGTCAGTTAAGCTTATGGGCTTGAATGAACAGTGGCACCGCAAAGTGTGTGCGGCCCACGGCCCGGTACAGCCGGGACAGGGTTAGACAGAATCACAATCTTATTAGGATTGAGATTTACCTTCAAGTATATGATATACACTAACCATAATTAGAAGATAACAATCAAGCTAATTATGGTGGTTATCTTATGCTTGGGGCCGAAGTAAACAGTGGGCCCATTAGGGTTTCACCCGCCTATATAAGGAACTCCCAAGGGTTCCACAAAGGTATTACATTCTCCATACTCTCACCTCACATCCGATTCTTAACGCTAACCGATTACTTACTCTCACGCTGGAGTCTAATCGTGGGATACGTTCCCACGGTAAGTCTAACGCGTGTTGCTTTATTGTGCAGGATCTATGCAAGTTATTCACTTGGTGCAAGAGCCGGAGCCAGCCTACCTGAATTAAGCCTAATTCGGGTCTAGCAAGGATCATCCAACTTTTGTATCAACAACAGTATAATCCGAGAAAGTTAAATGGTCGGATGTACGGAAGATTGGATCGAACCGGACCAAGGATCGAACATGAAGTAAAATGTAGACTGGGGCCAGCCAAAATAAGTTCATTCTAATCCGGTCTGTCCGGTTCAATTCGTTTTTGGGTTCTCTCCGGTCCACCCTAATCCAGTTCAGGTCGGTTTATGAACCCCTTTACACAAAAGCCCTTCCTGTTGTTAGAATTTTGAAACCAAAAATGTGAAAGAGCTTATTTGGATTATCATCAGTTTCAGAGGTAACATCTTATTCGGCCAACTTATTATTTGTTTGTTAGGGTTTCAATAAGACACCCATTTTGTGGCTTATTTGGGTCTTCACTTTTAAGCTTTTTCCGGCTTATTTTCCAACTTACTGGCTTAGGGGGTGTTTGCTTAATTTTATAAGCTTGGGCTTATGAGCTTATATAAAGGGGGGTTTATAAGCTCAAAATATTGTGGTTTGGTCCAAGGCTATTTGGCGTCATTAAGTTAACCCAATCAATAAGCATTACTCACTTTTTATCTTTTTATTATATGTAAGCTGAAATTAAATAAGCTCATAAGCTCACATATAAGCTTAATGTAGTATAGTGCTTCTATTGATTCTTTGCATTTTTTTCTTTGCGGTAATCTAAACTCTATTTCTAGTGGATGGAATAGTGCTTCTGACAAAAACTTATTATAAATCATGGCATAGATTGTACCATATGGCCCCAAAAACGCTTTCTGTTTTTGTATATCTACTACTCAGCTAATACCATTTAAGTTTTCCTTAGAATTTGAGGGTTCAACGTTGTTTCTTATTAACATGTTAGGTGCAAAAAAGAGGGTAAGATGTCTAACCAAAAAGAAAGAGATATGGGACTTAGCAAATGACCAACATATCTTAGTCAAATTGAATGAAAGATGTCAACCTATTGGAGATGAAGGAAAAGAATTGACAACTTTTCTTGGGACACTGGTGAGGATGCCTCAGCATATTGGAATTGATTACTCGGAATGGAGGAAGGCTCCAGAACAGAAAAAAGGAGGATTTGTGGAGCATCTGGTACGAGAATCATCTCAACAAATCAGATGCAAATATTACAGGTATATTTATATTAGACTTGCAAGCAATAATATGTATCTGTATAGTTTTTATATGTGCACAGCTTCAATGGTTTTTTTGCACAACTATTCAAAAAAGTGATCTAAAAAACCCACGTGTTGATCATCGTCATACTTCAGATAATGTAAATTTTTATAGTTTTTATACTTAGAATTTCTTTAACAAGCCGTAGTTAGAAAATATTTGCAGCCCTTTAGATTTTTTTTTGTACAACTTTTACAGGAAACAAATCATCGGGAAACCAATCAGCGAACCAATCAACTGTCCGTGCAACTATAAACAAATCATCGGGAAACCAATCAGTGAACCAATCTACTGTCGGTATAACTTTTTCACGAAAAAAGTTAGTTGTCCGTAACACTCTCAACAAAACGGACTTTGACACGTTAGGTAAATTTTAAGTGTGTTAGTTAACATGTTGATAAATCGAATAATATTTGCAAGCCTTTTTAACTTCTTTTGTATGTACAGCTGCTATAGGGAAAAAAAGATTATTCGAAAATGCTTGGAAGCCATTAACTGATAGCGTCAACAAATGATACGCAAGTCATCTTAATACATCAGGTAGTTTTTTAGTTTAACAATTTTATATTTGCTTAGATGAGCTTTAAACTACCTGATGTGGGTTATATGGGTCAAACAACCCCATCCTCTAGAAATGGGTAAAAAGGGTCGTGGGACAAACGGGTTAAGGTCATTAGTGCAAGTAGGTAGATAATGCTCCTTCTGCTAAGCTGATAATTGTCCGAACAACTCGGGAGTATCTAGATCCCCTGTTCTCGACATAGGACTTTAGCAAAATTCACAATAGTAATATCCTTAATAACCCCGATAGTTTTTCAACACAAACTTAAAATGGTACTGTTAGCTGACTAGTAGTAATACAAAAATAAAAAGTTGTTAGGATACTGTATTTTGGTCTTAGGTTCAAACGTCACCAAGTAGACAGGAACGATTACACTAGCAGGTTATGTATTGGGGCATGAGTAAACTCTTAAATATGGTTAGCTATTTTTTTGTTATATTATTATCATGATTACTTGTTTACAGGAACCGCTGGAAATTTAAAGCGACGTGACTATTCTGAAGCCCGGGCACATGCCCAGTTTTTTCTTGTTTAAACTCAGTTGTATTTCAATGGATTGTGATAATCAAACTTGCATTTCACACTTGATAACGTTTGTTTCTTATTTGTGGTTTGGTATTGATATGTGGTTTAAATAATAAATATATTTGACTCTCAATTTTTTGTTATTAATTATTAGTTTTAGTGTACTAATTAGATTTTTATAGCATTTTTATAGAAGGGCATAGTTTCAACTTATAATGTCAGATTGTGAGAATAGTTTCAACTTGTCCTGACACTTTTAAGTGTCAGAAAAAGGTGTCACTATATACTTTTATTAGTAGGATTTTAGCTCACACATGCATTGACTGTAGGTGAAAAAAAAGTGTTTTAGTGACACTTTTTTGGACATTTACCGACACTTTTTGTCTGTCATTAAAAGACCTTTTTCTTATTGTGTGAGTTTTGGTCTAAGATAGTTTATCTTAAAAATGATGGTACCCAACTTGAGTATGCATCCGATTCGATATAAAAGTCAAGCTTTCCCACACTTTATAAAAGTGTGAGCAAAAGTCTCATTTATACACACTATAAAAGAGAGAGAAAATATAGTTTTACATACACATTTTAAAAGAGCAAGTGAAAATACTATACTTTCTTTTACTTACATTTTAAAAAAAATGTGAATAAGTATCTAGTTTTTATATAAAAGAAATGATAAGGAAAATTTAACTTGTATTTATAATTATTGAAAAATAAATAAAAGGTTCATTTTTTAACAAGACATTTAACACATAGGTATATGAAGTTAAGTTTGTTTTGTTAAAACAATAGGTTAATTTTTCTTTTACTTTTTACTCTTTAAATAAAACAAGTGGATTATGATTCGCGTGTTGCGGCGGACATGCTTTTATTTGATTTTTAAGGTATATCTTGTTTTTATTGCTTTAAAATGTTTGCTTAAATTAGTTGAATCGAATGTCCTAATCCGATTTTGAAAATATAACATTTTTTATAAAATCGTATGTATCTCAAAAGTTTATAAATGTAAGGTACGTTTTTTTTTGTAATTAAGACTTCTCTCAGCAGTTTATATTTTTTTTATCAAAGATGTCAGTGAACATTTGTTAGATATTTGACAAAAGAAAGTTTGTTATATAAATTATCGTAATCGTAAATAAAAAAGTATATTATTATTTATAAAATTCAAACTTTCATATAATTGATGGTCATTGATTACTGTGTTTTATTTTAGAGTTATTAGTTAGTGTAGTGGTGCATTTTGAAAGTTTTTTTTTTTAAATATATGTTAAACTTCAACAATTATTATAAAAGCAAATACATGTTAAAAGAACTGCAATATTAGACTCGTTTTGTGCACAATGCGGATATCTTTTTAGACGTATTTTTTACGAATGAATCGGTAAATATATTTACATATTTGAGAATAGAAGAGTTATATAAAAAAGGTTGTAGGTAGTTGAAAGTTAAAGGTAGTTTTTGTAACTTATTTTATAATTGAGGGTTTATAGTTGAAGGTGTATTTTATAAAGTAAAGAACAATTTAAAAACATAGTATGATTTTGGGCCGGACCATTTTCTTTCTAGTGGGCCTTTTCTTGCGGTGGTTATCAAACGACGTCGTAACTTGCGGTAATTGAGTATATATATATATATATATATATATATATATATATATATATATATATATATATATATATATATATATATATATATATATATATATATATATATATATATATATATTTATATATATATATATATATATATATATATAGTGCTATATACAGAACCTCATTTTTGGTACAGAACCTACATAACCCATATGGACCAATCAAATTTTAGCAAACATATTTTTTCATTTATTAATTAATCTGTTAACAAAAGGCTATATATGGTATTTTGCAAATTCACGAATTTTATGGGATCCAATATTTTAGGATTTGCCAGTTACTTTGATATGATTATTTTTTTCAAATCTTTCATCATAATTATCAAAACGAAAGAACAAAACCCTAGCCGTATAGCTTAAACATGCATGTTCAAAAAGAAATTGGTGAGTGTTCGTCTGCGATGGATATGTCGAACGATAATACAATGGTTTTGTTACCTCAACTTGATGAAAACTACGGTAAATTTTATATCAATAGTTACTGGAACATTTTTTTTATTCTGTGTATCCTGTATATGATTAGAATTCATATTTTTTGTTTGGGAAAAAAAATATATCAATCGGCTTATTTTTCATGTCCATCATTGTATTCATAACGTATCATACATGTATGTAATTCTTATGTACAAAATTTATTCAAAAATAGGATTCAGATGTATTTATTTTTTGTATAACATGTATGTAATGTACTAAACATACAGGTGTTTGATTCGTATGTTAATTTTATACCATTTTTATAGATGATTCGGATGTTGAAGTATATGAAATCGATCCTGAGTTTCAACCAAGTCCAAAAGGGACACATTATTGGATACCAGAAGTCCCTTTAGAAAAAAACCCTAAGAAAAACGATTTCTTTGATTATTTCGACGATGCGTATAACATGTATAAGGTTTATGCAGAAAAGGCTAGGTTCAACATAAGGAAGTCAGGTATTACGTATAAAAAGGGTCAAATTGTTTATCGGAATATTGAATGCAACAGAGCTGGGAAGCCGAGAAAGACGAAAGAAGTCAATACACTTACTGAATCCGCTGACAAAGATGCTGAAAATGTTGAGAACAAAAAGAAAAAACGTTGGATAACCTCTCAAGCTTGTAAGTGTCCTGCAAGGTTAGGTTTAAAACGAATCGCTGGGACAGAGACGTATAAAGTTTATGAGTTTGTGGAATATCACAATCATAAACTGATAAACGTTAATAACATGGACCTTTCAAAAGCTAGACACCAATTGGAATATGGAGATTATGTTTTTATTCATCGTGCGTCAATGACAAGTATAGGTCCTACAGTAGCTCATAGAATAAAAGTTGCTCTTGTCGGTGGGTATGATAATATGCGTGGGACAACCACGCAGTATCGAAATTTTAGGACGAAGGTTAATCTGTTTATCAGAGATAGGGATGCCCAAATGTTAGTTGATAAAATGATGAAGAGGAAAAAACACGTTCCTCAATTTTCATTTGAGTATCACACCCTTCCTTCTAAAGAGTTAGTCAGATTATTCTGGGCCGACAAAACCATGAAATGCAATTATGTTGCATTTGGTGATGTTGTTTCATTTGACGCAACATTCGACACAAATAAGTAAGTACCTTTTGTGATTTTAAATATATATCTTTATTACTTTAGTATATGACCTTTGTCCATTTTCTTACTATTTGCAATCTTCAGGTATGCATACAAGTTTGTACCATTTACCGGGATTGACCACAATCAGAGGTGTGTGACGTTCGGTACGGCTTTACTATCCGATGAAACTAAGGAATCATTTGCTTGGATGCTTCGGGCATTCTTGAAAACTCATAAGAAACAACCACCTTTCGCCGTAACGGATCAAGACGGTGCATTAAGGAATGCAGTTCTTGAAGTATTTCCCGATTCCCACCATCGATTGTGCATGTGGCACATCACTCAAAAATTACCCACTAAGGTATATAGTTTATATAAATTTTCTATTCAAGTATGTTTCAATTAATTTACAATTTTGTAATATTTTAAAATTTATTATAGGTATTAGGAGATCTCGAAGCTAATTCTGATTTTAGGAAAGATTTTAATAAATTAGTTTGGAATGTGTACATTAGTCGTGATCTTTTTGAGCAACGTTGGGATGATATGATTACTCGGTATGATTTGCACAACAACAAATGGCTCGCTGACATGTACCAGATTAGAGATAGGTGGATACCAGGGTATTTTAGTGACGTGCCTATGTGTGGCTTGATGAAAACCACCTCAAGATCAGAGAGTTGCAATTCTTTCTTTCAGATTTATTCACATCCGGGTAACACACTTGTTCAATTTATGTTGTGTTTTGAGTCTGGCATGGAGAAGCAAAGATACAACCAACGTGTCATAGATAATGATTCCGATGGTACCATTCCGGCCATGTTTACTGACTTACCAATTGAGAAACATGCATGTGAGTTGTATACACCTTCAATATTCAGGGAAGTTCAACATGAGATATACAAAGGGTTTACTGCATGTTTGCAGACTAGTTCTATTACTGAAGGTAGTATTGAGACATGCACCATACGCCATAGGGACAAGAGACAAAACACGGTTATATTTGCCAAGGTAATTTTCTTTTGATAATTACATATATGATATTTCTTTTTTAATTAAAAAGTTTGTTTTTGCTACATCAGTTGAACACATTTGTTATTTATGACTAGGTGGTTTTAAATCAAGCCGATGGTAGTGTCAATTGTTCATGTGGCCATTACAATCGACATGGGTATTTGTGTCGTCATGTCTTCAATGTATTTCAGATAAATGGCGTCGACAAAATACCAGATATGTACATTAACCGTCGTTGGACTAGGCATGTGCTTCCTTCTCATTTGCTAGACAAGAGACATAGATACGGTCCTTGCATTGAAGAGACTGATCGGTTAGCATCTCAAATTCATTCAACAATTGAAGACTGTATTAATCTTATTAGGAACGACAGTGAAAAGTTGACAGGATTTCTTTCAACGGTAAAAGAGTATAAGAAGCAGTTAGAAGCCGAGATATCACAACATAATGTTGCAACAGATAAGGAAGCTTTAATTGTAGAATTGTTGGACGTTACTATTCCGGATAAGCTCGATATCTTGAATCCTCAATCAGTATTTGCAAGTAAAGGTACGCGTACAAGAATTAAAAGTGCAGCTGAGAAAGGCAAAGAAAAAGCTAAAAGTGCAGCTCAGAAAGGCAATGCAAGGACAACAACAAGGCCTTTCAGGTCAAACCGGAAAAGACCTTTCAAACAACGTGAATGCAGCATATGTGGTGATTTAGGTCACAACAAAGTTACATGTTGATAGGTGTGTAAACACCCATCTTTTCTACCACTTAATTACAATAATAACCGGACCAAAACGTGTATTTTATGTCTTTTATGTCGGAATTATGCGTGGTTTGTGTTTTTGTTGTGATTTAGGACGAAATTGTGAAAAATGGAGAAAACACGAGCATTCACGGGCATTTACTGACTTTTATTGAAGAAAAGAATCAAAGACGGAGTCGAGAAGTCAAGAGTGGAAAAAGAACGGAAGTCCAAGACCAATTCTGAAGATTTATCGAAGAAAAAGTCAAAAGACGGAAGTTTATCAAAAGTCGAGAAACTCAAGTCTATTTTATTGAAGAAATTAAAGACGAGTTCAAAAGATATCCCGAGCCACAAGTCCTTAAAGTCCAAGTTTAAAAGAAAGATTAGAAGAAAAGGACTAATGACGAAATTAATGAAGATTAAATGAAGGAGGGACTTAATCCCGCAATTAACAAGAAATGAAGGAGGGGAGGAAGCTTCCTAATCCTCCCCTATATATAGTTAGGATTTGTTAATCATTTGTTTTTGTTGGCTAATCGTGACAATTAGTCCTTCCACCTTTAATTACCTTGTCAATTTAAATACTTGTCCATTTAATTACCTTGTCTTGCACTTAATTACCATTTAATTTCAAGTAAGTTTTTCTCTTTAATTCTTGTCAAGCTTTATCTTTATCTTGTTAATCTCATTCTTCCTTTCTTAATCTTTGATTGTTATTGTTTATGTTTATGTTCTTGATTTTTGTTGATTTATTTAAGTGGGTTTTGATTATTGTGATCTTTATTGTTTGATTTGTTGCTTTGGATTGATTGTTTATGTTTATTAGATGTTTTGTTATTAGTTTGGTTTAATCTTTTTGTTGATTTGGTTAAGTTTTTGTTTAAATTCGTGCTATCTTCTTTCCCTTGTTCTTCGTATATAGTTACTGTTCTTCCCAGATTCGAGCCCAACAAATATTCCGAATAAAGAATTATCAGGTCTGTCTATTCGGAATATTGGTTATTCCGAATAGAGGGTTTATTCCGATTAGGACTGTTATTCCGCATAGGGGGTTTATTCCGCATAGGGGTATACATTCCGAATAGGTAAAACATTCCGAGTAGGGATAATATTCCGAACAGGCTGGTTTTTCCGAATAGGAATTATTCCGAGTAAAGGTTTTATTCCGAATAGGGAACACATTCCGAATAGAGCAATATTCCGAATAGGTGACAATATTCCGAGTAGAGCAACATTCCGAATAGGAATCTTATTCCGAATTAAACAAACATTCCGAATAGACCAACTTTCCGAATAGGGTAATTATTCCAAATAGGTGACATATTCCGAATAGGCCTAATATTCCGAATAGGGGATTTATTCCGGATAGGGAATTTCAGTTTTTAGTTTTCTGCCATTTTATTTTAAGCTTTATTTTTCCCGCCTTTTTCCTTACTCGCACTTTAAGTTTATTTGCCTTAGTTTAAGTTTTAGTTTTAGTTACGTTTTAAGTTTGCCTTAGTTAGATTTAAGTTTGCGTTATTTACTTTATTGCCCTTTAGTTTTAGTCGCGCTTTAAATACTTGCACTTTATTTTAATTAGACTTAGATTTATTTTAATTGCACATTTACTTTAATTGTTCTGCACCTTTTATTTTCAAAACTACAACGACACATCTTTATTTCACCAAAGTTCAACTGAGTCACACATTAAACACAAGTTTTTCAATTCGAAGAGATCGGAACACAAGTTTTTCCTTACTCGCACTTTAAGTTTATTTGCCTTAGTTTAAGTTTTAGTTTTAGTTGCGTTTTAAGTTTGCCTTAGTTAGATTTAAGTTTGCGTTATTTACTTTATTGCCCTTTAGTTTTAGTCGCGCTTTAAATACTTGCACTTTATTTTAATTAGACTTAGATTTATTTTAATTGCACATTTACTTTAATTGTTCTGCACCTTTTATTTTCAAAACTACAACGACACATCTTTATTTCACCAAAGTTCAACTGAGTCACACATTAAACACAAGTTTTTCAATTCGAAGAGATCGGAACACAACGAATCTTTTTACCTGGCCAAAAGCCGTGTATCAAATGGCGCCGCTGCCGGCTCTTTTCGTAAAGATCAACAGTTTTCTGTGAGAGACACGTTGCTTTTTGGGATCCGTTCACTTGTGAACGTTATTTTTCTTGCATAAAAAATTCAAAAAATCATAGAAAATTAAAAATTGATAAAAAACCATAAAAATTAAAAATTTCGAAAATCCAAAAAGATTTTATCTTTATTGTGTCTATATATTGTTTTTGTGTTTGGTTTTGTTTTCTTTTGCATTTTCAGGTGTATGCGTACTAGATCTTCTAATTATCAAGAGCCCGAGCCTCAAGAAGATTTAGATATGGCAGGTGTTAACAACAATAATCAACTACCGCACCTCAACAATAACAACAATGCTCTTCCACAGCCCGATCTTCGGACCATGGAGGAACTTTGTCAACCAACAATGTTTGGACGAGGAGGACCGATTGCGCCGATGCAAATCAACGCTCCTGAGTTTTCGTTGAAGCACCACATGATTCAGCAAGTACAAACAAACCCATTTAGAGGATTGCCTGATGATGATGCCAACAAACACCTCGACAAGTTCATTACAATCACCCAAAGCATGAAGTTGGCTGGTGCCACTATGGATGAGCTTCGCCTACAACTCTTTCCACACACTCTATTACATCATGCCGAGAAATGGTTTGATCGTCTCCCGAAGAATTCTATTCACACTTGGGATGATATGACTCAACTCTTTTTATCGCGCTACTTTCCACCATCCATGGTCACAAGCCTTCGCAATCAGATCAGCGGTTTCATGCAAGATCCCGATTAATCTCTTTTTGATGCATGGGAGAGATATAATGTCTTGATCGACCGTTGTCCAAACCACAACATGCTTCCGGTCACCTTGATCGATACTTTCTACAACGGATTGACTTTTCGAGATCGTGATACGATCAATGCAGCCGCCGGTGGCACATTCATGAAAAGGAGACCCGAGGAGTGTAGAGAGTTAATTGAAAACATGACTACTCATCATAAGAACTGGGATTCCTCTGCTTCTTCTAGAAACAACACGAGAGTCAATGTTTCTTCTACCTCAGCAAACCCTGAGATGACCGAACTCACCCGCATGATGGCTGAAATGAGCAAAAGTATTACGCTTCTCGCTTCAAACCAACAACAACAACACGTTAAAGCGGTTGCTAATCCTTGTGAAACATGTGGCGGTCCTCACTCATACACTGATTGTCCTTCGACACAAGGAAATCCGGAAAATGTGTATGCAGCTTACGGTAATTATTCACCGGAAAATTACCAAGCTAGACAACAAGGGGATAGAGATCTGCTGAGCTATCGTTCCAACAACTACCTTTCACCCGGTTTTTCTCCTCAAAACCAAAATCCCGCCAACAACTACAATAGAAGCAACCAAATCCCACCTCGTGCTTCTAACCCTTATCAACCACCCACCCAACAACACCCACCCATTAATCCCGATGTTGACACAATCATGAGAACTCAAGGTGAGCAAATCAAGAATCTACAGAGCCAAATAATCAATTTGAAAGGAGATATCTTGAAGCAAGGTAATGACATCAGAACCGAGGTTCGTGATAATCTTCAATCCTCTTTCATCACTCAAACAACTGAATTGAAGAATCTGTTGGCTAGTTTCTTGCCCGAAGCTCAACCTTCTTCTTCTTCGGGTTCTCTACCTTCAAACACCGTCACTAATCCGCGAGCTAATGTGAGTGCTATAACTACGCGTAGTGGAATTACCATTGTCAATCCATCTACCCCACCACCATCATCTACACCTCCTCCACCACCATGTATCCCTACTCCTCCTACACCTAGTAATAGTGCACCATTACCGTCTCCGCCTCGTCATGACGATGTATCTCGGAAGGACCCTTCAACATCACACCCTTCAACATCACAACCTTCACCTAACCCTTATCAACCTAGAATCCCATACCCTTCTCGTATAGGCAAGACCAATGATTTAACAAAGGAGGACTCGCAAATAACCAAATATATCAATATGATTTCTCAAATGGGATTCAGCATTAGTTTCCTTGAAGCACTTGTCCACATGCCCAAATTTGTTAAAGCATTTAAGGAATTGCTTAACAAGAAAGAGAAGTTGCTTGAACTCGCCAACACACGATTAAATGAAAACTGCTCTGCAGTTATTCTTAAAGAACTTCTGGAAAAACTTGGAGATCCCGGTCGTTTTGTGTTGCCTTACGTGTTCAACAAAACTGAAGAATTTACTGCCCTTGCCGATCTCGAGGCTAGTATTAATCTTATGCCACTGAGTGTTTGGAAAACACTATCTTTACCCGACCTCATTCCAACAAAGATGACTCTTGAACTTGCAAATCGCACTCTCGCTTACCCCGTCGGTATAGCCGAAGACGTGTTTATTAAAGTTGGCGCATTCACTTTCCCGGTCGATTTTGTCGTAGTTGATTATGAAATGGACCCTCGTATTCCTTTAATACTTGGTCGACCATTCTTGAGATCCGGACGTGCTTTAGTGGATGTAGCCGAAGGTGAGTTAATCTTAAGAGTCGGGAAAGATTCACAAATTTTCAAAATGGGGCAGCTTACAGGCAAATCTTTTGGACGAGAATCAGTCAATATGACTAATGTGCTCGATGACTTTGTCATCTACAACAATCCTCTATTTGACTCTTGCATTGATAATCCACTTTTTAAAGATGTTGTGGATGATTCTCGCCCCAATTTGAAAGCTTCTCCCATTTATGATTCACCACCGGTCTTTGATGCTTATGATGATGATGATTCTAGCTCAGATTCGGATGATTTTAATTGTACTTCTGAGTATCCCGAGCTGCCTACATATGATTATTTTGATGAGGCCAATACTCTCTCAAGCGATTCTTCACATGATGAAGATCCTCCGCCATCACTCGATCCTACTTTGGACGATTATTCATTTGAGGAAGATTTCTCTGAATTTCTCAACACATACTTCCCTCATGAGAGTGATGCTCCTCCTTTAGACTTTGAAGATTATTGCCTTGATCCTACTTTGGATTTGAAGAGCATTTTGTCAAAGGAGAAGAAACCGGTTGACACTGAAATCCGTTGCACGTATGATTTAACACCTCTTTGTCCCACTTCTGAGGACGAGGTTGTGCTTCTTTGCGGATCTTCTTCACACTCGGCTGAGCCTGAGTGCTATTTTCCCTTAAAGAAAAAGGTGTTCGACCCCGGTATTGCAATATTAGAGCCATCTCAGTATCCACCTGATGAAATAAAAGGAAAAATCTTTGGAAATTTTGAAGACATGCTTGCACCGCTTCATACTTGCTCCCACCATGCTCCATCACTGCTTAAGGGAACCCTACCACTTCTCTTTTGGCTTGCCTTGTTCGCCTTAAGCTCTTGCTTATTGATGGATGAAAACTATGTCTTTGATCCTGGTGGATTTGTTTCATGCTACTTCCGTTGATGATCAAGGTCGAGTCAGGCTCACGACTCGGTAAAACAAAAACCAAGCGCTTCTTGGGAGGCAACCCATGCATCTATCTTTTCGCTTTCTTTACCATAAGTGTAGGGGGTACCCCTTGGATTGCTATTTCCTCTCCTCACTTCTTAATCAGGGATTCGAGCTTCAATGATCCACTCTTGATGATTCTTGACGACCCGTGATTCCGTGTTCTACTTCTTCCCGGTTCTATCCTAAACTCTTTTCGATTCACTATTTTATATTTTCTCAATATTAAAATAGGAATCTCTTTAGTTGTCTTTTCCTTAGCGAGATTTAAACAACGTGCACAATGTCCTAAGTGTAGGGGAGTTTACTCCCATATGCTTAAACATTGAGGACAATATTTATCTTAAGTGTAGGGGGGACTTCTATCGAAGTTAAGTGGTCTTTTCCTTGTATTTGTCCTCATTTTAACCGGAAAATCAATTTTTCGACATTTTTCAAAATTTTTGATTTATTTTGGCCTATTAGTTTTTCCCTTTTGTATAGTTATTCTCTTTCTTTGCTAGAATAAATGTTTAATAAGTGGTTTTAGTTTTCAAACGTTGTGAAGCTTTTTGACTCAACCCGAGTTTACTCTAGCTAGTATCCTTAACGTGTTTAAGTCAAGTTTTGCTAGGCTTTTATATAGGGAGCTATAAAACGCGAAAGTCTTAACTCTCACGGGTTAAGAACAAGAACTTTTCGCAAGTTCCTATAATTGATCCTAGAGAGTCGTTTATCAAGGGAACTTTAAAATGCGATTTCTAAACTTGAAAAAGTCTAAGAGTTTGCAAGATCCTATAGGCGACTCAAAAACCCAAAACTTTGATTTAATAGGCTAAGTATCCACGAGTCTCATTACTTGAGATTTTAAACTGTGGAGAACGAGAGATGATAGAGCCAATTATAAGTTCGGTATTCTTTCGTGAATTTATGTGAGTTAATTATAAGCCTATTCTCCCATCGCTTGCTAATAAATTTATCTGCTAATAAATAAGGTTGTACGATTTGAAAAGTTACTTAGCTTCTAGCCCTAGATCGTTTAAAAGTTGCTCGGTAATGACGAGAGTTCATAGCCAAGGCATAACTTATGAAGCGGGGCGCGAAGATTGGCGAGTCCAAAAATGCCCTAACAAGGCATGAGGGCTATGTTTTGTTGCTAAAGATCCAAAAGTGATGTGAAGAATCATTTATCGAAAATCAATATGAAGGATCGAGACACACGACGAAAAGCAAAAACTCCCAAAAAGTCATGGAGAAGTGTATCCGAAAAGACCTTAACAAGGTATGAGGATAAATAGATCCAAGTCAATAAAGGAGGCGGATCGTTGTATATCAAAATCCAAAATAGAGATTGGAGAAAAATGAAGAAGTCGTGGTCCATATATGAAGAATCTCTCAAAAATTCCAAGTGAAGAAATTACAATTATGAAGAGAAGACCATTATTTCATGAACGTCTCTCAAGATTTGAAGTATGAAGTCGCTGCCAAAAATCGGCCCGAGAAAGGTCTCAAATCGCGAACCAAGTTATGCCAAGATATGAACTTTTTGATATCCCGAGAAGCAGTTTTAAAAGATTTGGTCCTTTAGCTAACTATTGATAAAATCGTGCACTTTATTTTCGGACTAAATAATTATCGAAATAAGTCAAACAATGCATCTTCGTGATCATTCAAGACAAATAATAAAATATAAGAGATACCCATAGGAATAAGGGAGTCTAAGTGAATAATTGGACCACATGAGTTCGTGTTAGTTTACTAACTTATAATAACAATGATCTCGTTTTTAAGCTTGGTTTGGAGAAAGTGAAAAGTTGAGGATGATGATTATTCATGACATTTTCAAAACCCAAGGTATGCTTTTAATTTCTTTGCTTTACATTTTTATAATTTTCTATCTCTTTAATAAAGGCCAATGTGGATTGATTATGATGAAAAGTGTAAACATGCTTTGTAACTAATGCATTGCATGAGGACATTGCAATGGTCAAGTGTAGGGGATTTGATAGGTGTGTTAACACCCATCTTTTCTACCACTTAATTACAATAATAACCGAACCAAAACGTGTATATGTCTTTTATGTCGGAATTATGCGTGGTTTGTGTTTTTGTTGTGATTTAGGACGAAATTGTGAAAAGTGGAGAAAACACGAGCATTCACGGGCATTTACTGACTTTTATTGAAGAAAAGAATCAAAGACGGAGTCGAGAAGTCAAGAGTGGAAAAAGAACGGAAGTCCAAGACCAATTCTGAAGATTTATCGAAGAAAAAGTCAAAAGACGGAAGTTTATCAAAAGTCGAGAAACTCAAGTCTATTTTATTGAAGAAATTAAAGACGAGTTCAAAAGATATCCCGAGCCACAAGTCCTTAAAGTCCAAGTTTAAAAGAAAGATTAGAAGAAAAGGACTAATGACGCAATTAATGAAGATTAAATGAAGGAGGGACTTAATCCCGCAATTAACAAGAAATGAAGGAGGGGAGGAAGCTTCCTAATCCTCCCCTATATATAGTTAGGATTTGTTAATCATTTGTTTTTGTTGGCTAATCGTGACAATTAGTCCTTCCACCTTTAATTACCTTGTCAATTTAAATACTTGTCCATTTAATTACCTTGTCTTGCACTTAATTACCATTTAATTTCAAGTAAGTTTTTCTCTTTAATTCTTGTCAAGCTTTATCTTTATCTTGTTAATCTCATTCTTCCTTTCTTAATCTTTGATTGTTATTGTTTATGTTTATGTTCTTGATTTTTGTTGATTTATTTAAGTGGGTTTTGATTATTGTGATCTTTATTGTTTGATTTGTTGCTTTGGATTGATTGTTTATGTTTATTAGATGTTTTGTTATTAGTTTGGTTTAATCTTTTTGTTGATTTGGTTAAGTTTTTGTTTAAATTCGTGCTATCTTCTTTCCCTTGTTCTTCGTATATAGTTACTGTTCTTTCCAGATTCGAGCCCAGCAAATATTCCGAATAAAGAATTATCAGGTCTGTCTATTCAGAATATTGGTTATTCCGAAAGGGTTTATTCCGATTAGGACTGTTATTCCGCATAGGGGGTTTATTCCGCATAGGGGTATACATTCCGAATAGGTAAAACATTCCGAGTAGGGATAATATTCCGAACAGGCTGGTTTTTCCGAATAGGAATTATTCCGAGTAAAGGTTTTATTCCGAATAGGGAACACATTCCGAATAGAGCAATATTCCGAATAGGTGACAATATTCCGAGTAGAGCAACATTCCGAATAGGAATCTTATTCCGAATTAAACAAACATTCCGAATAGACCAACTTTCCGAATAGGGTAATTATTCCGAATAGGTGACATATTCCGAATAGGCCTAATATTCCGAATAGGGGATTTATTCCGGATAGGGAATTTCAGTTTTTAGTTTTCTGCCTTTTTATTTTAAGCTTTATTTTTCCCGCCTTTTCCTTACTCGCACTTTAAGTTTATTTGCCTTAGTTTAAGTTTTAGTTTTAGTTGCGTTTTAAGTTTGCCTTAGTTAGATTTAAGTTTGCGTTATTTACTTTATTGCCCTTTAGTTTTAGTCGCGCTTTAAATACTTGCACTTTATTTTAATTAGACTTAGATTTATTTTAATTGCACATTTACTTTAATTGTTCTGCACCTTTTATTTTCAAAACTACAACGACACATCTTTATTTCACCAAAGTTCAACTGAGTCACACATTAAACACAAGTTTTTCAATTCGAAGAGATCGGAACACAACGAATCTTTTTACCTGGCCAAAAGCCGTGTATCACATGTCCTGATAGATTTCAAGAAGATGCGGCTGAAGGTGGATCACAGGCTGCTAAAGGTAGGTCAAAAAAAAGAAAGGTAAACAAAAAACGAGGACCACAAGTTGCTGAAAGTAATGTTCAAGTAGATCAAGATGATGATGAAGCCGTAGTCGTTGAAGAAACCGAAGGCGATGAGTTACAAACTGGCACGGAAGTTCGATCAGGTCCGGATGGTGAACCTTACACAGAAACATCAACTGAACCCGATGATGATAACGATTCAGACTATTAATTTAATTATTAGTGCTTTACATGTTTTCTAATTGTTAGACTTGTTTAATGTTAGTTTCATTTAATAAATACTGTTTTTTTCAATATTTTCTGTGTGAATCATTTTAAATTTATGTTTTCTTAATAAATAGTGTTTACTTTACAGTAGGTTTCATATTTGTGTTTGTTGTTACATACATGTGTAGCTGCATACTTATTCATTAGGCATATAATTTTTTTGTTACATACATTCTTCATCACCTGGTACACAAATCGTCTTATTTTTTATTATATTTGTACCACATTCATTCTTGGTACGGTTTCATAGTACAATACTACAACTACATAACATATATGTACAGACCTGCATTCTTTTATATGTACAACTAAATAACACATACTGTTATTTTTATGCATATCGATATAACACACTGATAAAAAACATCAAAGATTGTTCCATTTCAATTTAAAATAAACCACCCCGATTATCAGGTTCATAACATAAACTAAATAATACATACTGTTATTTAGGTATGAACATATATGTACAGACCTGCATGCTTGTATATGTACAACTAAATAACACATACTGTTATTTTTATGCATATGGATATAACACACTGATAAAAAACATCAAAGATTGTTCCATTTCAATTTAAAATAAACCACCCCGATTATCAGGTTTATAACATAAACAAAAACACAAAATAAGCATCTACTAAAACACAAGGAAAGTCTTTTAGAAATCAAAATACTTAAAACATAAATGTTCCAACTAGCATGCCTTAAAACCTTCACTCCAGCTATTTGGTGGTCTTCATTCGCTTCAACTCTGAACGTATCATGTCTTGATGCTTGTTGCAGTCTGCTAGTAGTATACTCGCTGCATACTTGTTCCTTAAGCGTCTCAATTGTGTGTTTTGTTTATTGCCTTCTATTGCTAACCCACTTTGCCATTTACCAAGCTCTTCCCCCATATATGTTTCCATATGACGCATTAAAAATACGCCACAATCCAACAATCTCCGATCAGTTTCCCAGGAAAACCGACCACGAACAAGTTGTGTATTAACAATTGACACAGATTTTCTATTACCAGTCCGAAGTAGGTATTGAAAAAAATCATGTTTCTGCAATTGATATTGCATTCTTACATTAGTATACTGTTATTTAATAAAGATTATTATCGCATTAATATACGGATGAGTAATAACCATAACGTACCAGAATTGTTGCAATTTTAGTTGCATCGACTTTTTTTCCCTTCTTCCTTTTCAAGTTTGTTTCCACGTCAGAATGCTTCTTTATATCTATCAAACACACCTTTGTTCTCTTCATGTTGAAACACACAAGGAACTTATGTTCTGCATGACTTACCGGTAGGAAAACCTTCAAATATAGTATACGTATTAAACTGAATTGTCACATATTGGATTTACTAAATTTTCAATATTCATTTATTTTTATTAAACTTACAAGGTCGGCATCCACAAGCATCTGCTCAACACCGTATTTTGCATTTGCAGCCGCAACATACGAAATGAATTTGTCAATTCTAGCATTTACAGCATAATCATCCATGAAAACCTTTTTATCCTGTGTAAAATTCATTAATCAAATTATCTGTTTTTAACAAATATGTTAAACTAAACATGCATGAAATCAAATCAACATACCACTACATAGATTGGAAAAAACACTCTGGCCAATGATTTTTCGTCTCTTTTCGTCTCCATGAAGTTTAAATATGCAGACCATGCGTTTATGACATTGTTTTCCACGACCTCCTGTGGACCTAAAGACTCTATTTGCAACCTCGATGTTCTATGCCCATAGCCGGTCTCAAAAATAACATAACTGTTTCAAACACATTAACCAAATTAATATTTATAAATTAATAACAATCATGTAATTATTAGGAAAAATATCAAACTTAGTTATATTGCCACTTACTTATCGCTCGACCGATATCTGAATAGGAAATCTGCCAACCGTTTCTCTTCAACATTCTCAGCCCTTTCTATTTTAACAATTCTGTCCAAAAATGGCGATTTCATCCTACTGGTCAAAGTAGAAGCCCTTTTTTTCCGATCCATCATAGTACCAACGTTCGTTTGAATAGGAGTTTCAAAATCAATAGGAATTACATCCAACACATCGTCTTCGAACGTACCTGATCTGAGTATGCTATCTCTACCTGTTCCCATATTATGCCTAGTTGACCACGATGCCTCAACTGCTTCAGCAACTGTTACAGCTTCTGCTTGTGTTTCTGGGCCCAAAAAATTTTCAGTTAAACCGAACGGGGTATCAAAACCAAGGTCAAAACTAGGGATATCATACTCAAGTAATCTTTGAACACGTGCTTTTCTACTTCTCTTTCAACCTTTTTAGCACTTTCTATCGCTTCCTTTTGGGTTTGTTCACCCATTTTGTATGGGTCTGGGACAATGTAAGCATTTCCAACTTTTTCTTTTCGTTTACCAACACTAGCAGAATTATCTACTTTCTGTTTATCAACAACCTTATTTTTAACCAAATACGTATCAACATTCACGGTTTCAACCGAATGGTGCATACCTGCATTACTGGAACTCGCGCCATTCAAGCCTTTTGACACTGGGCTGTTTTGTTGAACACGTTTCCCACTTTTAACTGTTTGGTCATCATGATTCATGCCTTCACTGTATACACCCTCACCATGTTTTTTTTCATATCTCAGCGAAGCAATGTAATTCTCACATATGTCAGTCAACACCGCGTTTTTTGGAAAGAGCACCTTAGCCGTATCAAATGTTTTCTCAAAAACACTTCGTTCATTATTGATCCTTTCCACAGTTTTTGACAGCTTCCAAATGAGCTCCTACATAAGAATTTTGTAAAATGTTACCATTCTATATAAAAAATTATTCCAAATTCTTTTAAACAAACATTTATTTTATTTTTAACTTGCCTCCAATTTATCGGGCATTGGTTCTCCCTGATCTTCTACATAGAGTCCTTCAATTTCAACCGTCCCAATTCCACCAGCTTTTATTTCTTCATTCTCACGATCTCTAAGCAACTCCTTTGTCCAAGATCTTGTAGGTGGTCTTTTCCTAGCAACTCTAACATTCGGACATACCGTCCCATCAACATACCTCATCTGTAACATAATGTACAATTATGTAAAATCCATCAAAATATAAAGTGGCTGTTATGCAACATAAGGTACACCTATGTAACATAAGTTACACTTATGTAAAATCCATCAAAAATATAAGGTACACTTATGTAAAATCCATCAAAATGTAAAGCAAAAAAAAAACATATACTATAATACTTACAAGTAGAAATGTGGTTGGACCTAAAAAGTGGCTGTTAGTCATTTCACGATTCCAGCCCTTTTTACATGTCTTCAAGCACTTCCAAATGAAGCTGCACCAATTGATATTCGCCAAATCGGTTGCCTTAGTTATATGATCTAGTATTCCAAGATCACATACACCCCTTTGTTTGACAGCACCCATAATAGAAGCAAATAGAACTACAAAGTTCAATTTGAAGTTCAAATCCGCAACATTTGATTGTCGAATCCGCTTGCTGATCTTACATGGTGTGATGGTTTCACCAACTAAATACTATGATTTCCAATTATCTATCAGCGCTTCGTCTTTAACAACCTTTTGTTCTAATATGTCAAACCCTCTGTTTGCAACCCCAATCATATCAGAAATGGTGTCCTTAGTAATTTCTAAACGCCCTTTTTTCAATACCATTTCCATATTATCTGAATCAAACGTGTCTACGGCGTAAAACGCTATCTTTGAGGGGACTCCATCTAGAGTAAATTCTAATAAATTCCCAAAACCTAATTGTTATAGACATGCTTTCTGAATAGGCGAAAGAGTTTTCAGCGCATTGAATAACGCGGTTCGGCTTGTCCTCGTATTGAACATATACCCATTCACATTTTCAGGATCATCAGGGCTGTAGTCCAAGCCTTCGGATTTTGGTGTTTTTATATTCCTAGGTTGTTTAACCATTTTTTCAACTACATTACCTGAAATCCATAACAATTAACCGATTACATAACATATTACGCACATGTTATATTACCACTACATTTTCAATTAGATTACGTATGTACCTTGTTTCTTTTCTAACTTTCTCCTTTTTGTTGCAGGTGCTTTGTCATATTCAGCTTTAACTTTTTTCAAACCTGTTAAAAATAATCAGAATATCCACAAATTATTGTACGTTATTAAAAAAAATTCGACACATACATACGTTATAAGTTGAAAAAAATATATATATATTACATACCCCTTGTCCCCGCTCCTGATGAACCAGCATATTTTTTTGCACAATTTTTTTCAGAAACATAGTCCGTGACATCTTCTTCAGATGAGCTATTTTCTTCATCCAGTTCTTCATAGTCCACTTCCGTCATTGGTTGTTTACCCTTAGACCTTTGACTTCTACGCAAGCCTGGAATAATCACCCAAGTTTAAGTTCAGTCTTACAAAACGAGTAACACTAAATGGTAAACGTTGCATATTTCTAAAAAAACATTTATGTTTTAAAAAAAACATGTATGTTATAAAATTTATTAAACCTATGCTCATGAAATTTTTTTAAAAAACATACATGGTTTGTTAAAAAACATACATGTTTTTATGATCTGTGTATGTTTAAAATTTTATTAAACTTTTTTCAAAAACAATGACCAAAAAACATACATGTTTTTGATAAAAATACATACATGTTTTTTAAAAACATACATGTTTTTTAAAAACATAACTGTTTTTTTGAAAAAAATATATATGTTTTTTACAACAACATACATTACTTTTCAAATAAACAAAAAATATTATTAAGGTTTATATACATTTTCAAACAGTACGATATACACTTGTGATTTCTAACAATAACCATCTTTTCTATTGAAAATGAATATCTTTTTTTATGATGCTACACAACTAATACTAACACTAAAAGTACGCTATACATGTGCATCATACATGTACCAATATCGATATTTTTAATTTTACCTGATAATGATGAACCACATTCCATTTTCCCGTCATCGAATCCCATGATTTCATCATAATCAGATGAGCTTAAGTAGTCATCGACGTCAATCGCTTCATCTATTGTATTTTCTTCAATTACCGGTAATTTGTTCCTATATCGAGGACTTCGCCGCACTCCTAAAACCATTATACATTTATACATCATCAATAAGTACATTACACATTTATGTAATCCTAACATAATCGAACAAACATACTACATGAATAACTACGTACTGTTCATGCGTGCTATTTGATTTAATACGGTGATAGTGTTAATGCAGTCTATGTTTTTTACCAAAATTTACTAAACAGGTTGGCTTATATCAATAATTGTAAAAAGGATTTACTGATTTTCGAACATTGCAATCTGGGGATATACTAAACTGTATATGGGGGGGGGGGGGGGGGGGGGGGGCGCTATGTCAATTTACATATATGTTAACATAATGTTATTATATGGGGGGCGCTATGTAATCTTAACCTAATCGAATTTAAGAGAAAAGTGCCAAACTGAGTTACCCTGAAATTTAAGAGAAAAGTACATTAGACATTTATGTAATCTTAACATAATCGAACAAACATACTACATGAATAACTACGTACTGTTTATGCGTGCTATTTGATTTAATACGGTGATTTACCGGTTAAATCAAATAGCACCTAAAACATGTTGGCTTAAATCAAATAGCACCTAAAACAGGTTGGCTTAAATCAAATAGCACCTAAAACATGTTGGCTTAAATCAAATAGCACCTAAAACAGGTTGGATTAAATCAAATAGCACCTAAAACAGGTTGGATTAAATCAAATAGCACCTAAAACAGGTTGGCTTAAATCAAATAGCACCTAAAACAGGTTGGCTTAAATCAAATAGCACCTAAAACAGGTTGTATGTTTGTTCGATTATGTTACGAAAACATCTATGTTACACAACATGAACAAACATACTACATCTATGTTAACAAAACATCTATGTTACACCTAAAACAGGTTGGCTTATCTACTAAAAGCTTGGTAAAAAACAAATATATTGAATTTCTATAGTTTAAAAGCTAATTATACAAAAACTTTAAAAAAAAGTATCGGATTTTATATATCATACATTAAAATAATTTTTTTTTACAAAATTTAGAAATTTCGTATATAATCATCATATTAGTTTAAGCATTCACAATTAAATTAGTTAAGAATATCAAAATCAATATAATCAATCGAAAAATTAAAAAAAAAAGTCAAACCTAAGCCTTCCATTGATAATCCGATTATTAGATTAGGATAAATGGTTTTTTTTTTAAATTGGGGATTTCGTTTACAAGAATCATAATATTAAAATCCTTTACAATTAATTTACTTATCCATATCAAAATCATGTTAATCAATTAAAAAAATGAAAAAAATGAAAAAGTAAAAAACATACCTTTCATTGATGAACCGAATGATGAAGATGAGGTTTTGATCCAATGATCCGTACTTATAATATAGATATGTATTATAAAATCGTAGGATAATCCGGATTTTATTTAATACCGTGATAGTGTTAGGTGGATTTGATTTATCAAGGATTTCATCTACCGGATTTTTTGTTTTTTTAAAATGTTTTTGAGAGATTAGTGGAGTGAGTAGAGTCATAGCGGTTATCATTGACAACCGTCCCATCAATGTAGCTGCTTAAGTTGCATGTAGTTGATATTGGTAAATGTTTATTTCCATATTTGCCCTTATTGCTACTTTTGTAGGTTTTTTTAACCTTTTATTAATTATTAAAATGCCATGTTGCATAAAGGTAATGTACACCATGCTTTAATATTTATACAAAACAGGGTTCTGTAGGTTCTGTACCAAAATATGGGTTCTGTATATAGCGCCCCCTATATATATATATATATATATATATATATATATATATATATATATATATATATATATATATATATATATATATATATATATATATATATATATATATATATATATATATATATATATATATATATATATATATATATATATAGTAGGGATCCTGTAAGAAGAAAAAATAAAATGAGAAGAATAAGAAGAAATCCTGACCACAAATTCCACAAAGGAAGGAGAATTTTAAGGGGAGATGCATCTGACTTTGTAGGTGCATCTGAAATGTGTGGCTGTGGTTTCTTCTCATTCTTCTTATTTTATTTAATCTTCTTATTTGATCCTAACTCTATATATATATATAGAGAGAGAGGAGGGTTAATGTAAGATCAAACTAAAAGTTGTAAAAGAAGGAACCAATTTCAACCATTGGATGAAATGATTAGTCTTTGATGTAAAAAGTAATTAATGAATAAGAATATATTAAATATGTATAGTGGGAGGGGTATTTTTGAGAATTAAATTAAAATCTAGTCAATATTTTTCTGCTTTTCTATTGATTTTCGACTTTTTTAATATTTCTTGGTACGTCAATAGCTTTTTAATTTATACTACTCCGTATTTTTTATAAATTCAATAAACGTACAAATTATTGGTAGAGTGGCTCATGTAATAATTTAATGATACATATTAACATAAAAATAATTGATACACTTGAAGCACAACAAATAACATAAATAAGCAAAATTACTAAAAGTAAACCCAACTACTGGTAATATATAAATGTTCAATAATCTCATACATTTGTTCAAAATTTTACTAAACATAAAATCTTACAAAACAGATACAATACATATATAATGGTGGTACATTATCTCTAAAATAATTGATGTATCGTGGCACCCGCCTAAAAAATAACTGATGCATCGTTGAATCTAGACTCGAAATACCTGATGCATCGTTGTATCTAGACTCGAAATACCTGATGCAAATGCCCGATGTATCGTGGTACATAGTGGTACATAGTCTCGCAAATGCCCGATGTATCGTGGTACAATCTCTAAAATACCTCTCGTCTCCAAAATACCTCGTGCACCGTGGTACATCACCCCTTTCAATAACTATTAGATCCTAAAAAATAAATACAAAGGCTTGTGAGAATCTGAAATTTACTAATGTAGAGTAAAAAGTAAAATTTATTAATAGTTTTAATAAATATTAAAACTTATATATTGCAATGTAATCCCATGAAAAAATCACTAGAAAATCAACACTAGAACATAAATGTGGCTTATTTACCCAGATGTCGTGAAATATTGAAAACTCGACGAAAAACGTAACGAGATTTTTGGAGTGTTTTACCCGGAATCCGGCGGGATAATGAAGGTTCGCCGGAATAACGACGCCTCTTCGAAAAAACAAGCGCCGATCTGTGACCGAAGAGGGCTCTCACCGAAGATGTTTATAGTCGCCGGTATATGGGTGGGAAGAGAAAAAAGAACTTGGTGGTTTATGATTCCGGTTCACGTGTAAAATGATTCAATAACAGTTTTTTATGGATCATTGTGTGGTTTTTGTTATTATAGATTGGTTGTATTTTTATTGAATGAGTTTTTTTTTGTGATACTGGATGCAGATGGAGGCTCTACTTAGTTACGAGAGAAGAGATAGTAGGGTTGTCAAAAGATAAATATGCAAAACATCTATAATACCCTTTAGGTTATGTTTTTTATTTCAGTTTTATTTAGTAATCAAATTACACATGTCAATTATTTATTGGGTTCTCATCTTTACAACTATAAAAATGTTCTTATTTGATCCAAATTCTATATATATATATATATATAGTTATATTTTGTAAAACTTTTCTTCAGTCATAACTTTTTAGGCCCAACTGGTTTTGATCCGTTCAGCTCCTATTTCGTATGGTCTTATTTATGGACCTAGTGTCGATAAATCATCCCGAATAGGACCACAAATTGGCCCGAATGGAGAAATCAACTTGAACATGAGTCTACCTATTTTGGTCTGGTCCTCAATCCACACCTTCATGTTGGTCATCGATTTGGTTTGGTTTTGTCCGGTCTAACGCACAATTCACCATTATGCCTTGGACGAACCGACCCTAAAAACCGACCAAGCTGAACACACTCGGTTTGGTCCTTGGTGTGAGGTTTTGGGCCAAAGGCTCAATATAGTTTTTAAGGTCCGATTCTGGTTTCGGTTTTGAACCGCGATGAGCCCTACAAAGTACCAATAACGTACTCGTTTAGAAAAAAAGTGGTACGTACCTATTTAAAGTAAGTTAAAAATTATATACTATAAATATTTAAAAAAAGTTATAACAATAAAAAATTTACAAAGTAAATATCCCAATTCACTACACTCACACACACTCGATCGGTATTGACAACCAATAATCGTTCCTGAATCGTTAGGTTTTGAAAGTTAGTTAATCTCATAGCTAGATTTCAGATTGAAAGTAAGTCCTCGATACGCCTATTCGTTTCTTTTGTTTGTTAATGTGATTTTGAGGATCATGACGAAATTTTGATGAGATTAGTTCAATCATCATGTTTCGATCTGTTTTTTAGTTAGCTTGAATGTGATATCAATTGAATCTTACCATGTTTAGTGTTATGGCTGTAGATTATAGAGTGTTTGGTTTAAATGTTTAATTATATAGTATCGTGTTCAAGTACAACGCGCTAAGGATTTTACCAGTTACGAACTTTCAGCTAGTTTCGAAAGTATACAAAATCATCTATTAGAGAGTTTATCCTACGAGTTTAAGCAGATGAAGGATTGGTGAGTGCAAAATTAAAAATTCATTCCTGGATTTTACAACTTCATATTAGCTTCATAACTTTGAGAAATAAACGGTTTTACTACACCAGACATCTTAACACAGTGAAATTCGTTCTATACCATCTCTAGTACTAATAAATGGATATGTCACTGAGACATAGAGACATAAATGTATAATAAGTTTGTGATTCTTTTCCATTGCGTATTTTATTCATATTAGTTAGTTTTGCAGGCTAATCTTATAGATAGTGTGTGTGTGATATATGATTTATGCTCTTATGTATTAGGCTTATTTTGTGCGTGTGACTAACTTTGCAGCCAACATGATCAATATCCTCAGATGGATAGGATTAGCAACCTTCCTCTAAACCTACTTGAAACCATATTATGTCTTTTAACGTATCGAGAAGTAGTAAGGACAAGTACCCTCTCTAAAGAATGGAGGTATCATTGGACCAATGTTACTAAAATTGTGGTTATTGAGGATTGCGCACAAAACATGAATCTACAGCAAACGAAGACCCACGACAGAAAACTTTTGCCTGGTGTAGGCCAAGCTCTGTTAATGCACAAGGGTCCAATACATGAGGTCACCCTTAGTGTTGTTGCAGATGATTGTTTGGGTTTTGACACGGGAGTACGCAATATAATATCTCATTTGTCAAGTCAAAAGGCTGTCAAGAAGTTAACACTTGACTTTGTTAGTCCCTGGTATGGTTGTAGGAGTAATACGTCGTTACCTGCATCTCTCTTCTCGATGAGTCAGTTAACAGACTTACGTATCAATGGCTGTGACTTTAGAAATAAACCAAGCTTCAGCCTGCTAAAACGTAGGCGAAAAGCTCAGACATCATGGGTACCGAAAAAGAATAAAAAACAAAATAAAACTTCCAGTGGATTTGGTACCTTGACTAGCCTGACTAGCTTATCTGTGATAAACTCAAAGATTTCTATAAAAACTATTCTACATCTCCTATCTACTTGCCCATTGCTTAAGACCGTGGTTCTGGTAATTTCTTACTAAAATAGAATATCAATGCTCATGGGCATGACACATACATCTTATCTGAATATTGTTAGTTTTTTTGCAGAGAACTCACGACTTCTACGATTATGATGGTGTCACTTATACTAACCTAGTTGAGTCTTTCATGCTGACTGAAAGCTTAACTATTTGGTGCAGGATGATTGGGGTAATCTTATCCATAATGTATATGCTTGATTTTACTCGCATAATAGAAAACAAAGATTTATATTAGTTTTTTTAATCTGTGGTTCAAGGTTCTGGCGGCTCCGCTTCCAGGGGAATATTACCACCTTATAATACCACAAAAGCTTCCAAATGCATTGGTCCACCTCAAATACTTGTGTATAGAAGGTTTAGACTTTGTCTATTGTTATTGAAAACCAGTGATTTTTCTTTTGGTCAGAAACTCCCCGAACTTGGAGAAACTTAAGTTGAAAGTAAATATCATAATTTTATCCAAATTTTATTTATTATTCTAATAATGAAAAATACACTTTAACTAACAAAAAATATTCACTTATTGTAGATCAAGGTTGAGGAGGATGATGATGAAGATGATGATGATGAGGAGCATGATAATGAGAGGTCCCCCCTTTCACATGAATATGATGCGGATATTTGGCTGGAACATCTGACCGAATTGGAGATTACTTATTTAAGCAGCAAGAAGACTGAATTAGATATTGTGAAGCTCATCTTGATGGGGTCACCTGCGCTGAAGAAGTTAAGGATATTTATCAGCTCAGATTTTAAGGAGAAAGAGTTGCAGATTTCAGAAACCCTCTTAGAGTCCCTACATGCATCATCAGTAGCAGAATTTATTGTTGAAAATGAACCCTTCTAATATTAGCGTTATATATTACTACTGCAAATCCCTCCTTTTTGTTTAAGTCGTTGAACTTGGATATTCTGATTCTCGTTTCAAATATATGCACCCATGTTACTTAAGTTATAATGAAGTTGCTACTTTATTTTTTTCTTCTGAAAATTAAATGTATTTTATGGATCATCTTGATATCAAGATATATAAAACTCAATTATATACCTCCAAACGATCCAAGTGGTTGTGTGGATAAGAACATCAACGCAATCTTTAGTGGAATTGCTCCATTTGCTCATATCTATCTACTCTCCCCATGACGCTAAGCTTATTGAAACTTCACTTGGTTGCTTGTTAAAATTGATCATGCTTAATATTTTAGTGACTATATAACCACAATATTTTTGTCAGTCAAAAAGCACTTAGCCGAAACACACGTTGGTTTTTTTATTGAAACACGTAGCCATTCATCTATGTTGGACATGTCACACATATAAATGACGAGTACTCAATATGTGGACCTGTGCATATAACCTCTATTTATGGATACCAAAATAGGGATTATATGGACACGTCTGTATACTTCGTAGGTTGACATTGTTGGGTAATCTTGATGGGTTCATGGTTCTGTTCAGTCGTTCACGGGTCACTGGGTAATTGATACCATTCACTCATGTAAAAAGAAGACACATTTATTCTGTTGAGAGAAGACCAGTTCAAAAGGAAGCAACCCACGTTTTAATTAGTCTAATTAGTCACAGGTGCATGCATATTAGTAGGACATGTACTCCCATGTTTACTTTTATTCCTAGTCAATATGTTGCTTAAGTTTAGGAGATCATGCATTTTCATTTGTAGTATTTAAGTGCACTTGTAGTTAGTCACTTTTAATCTATGCTAATCAGTTTCCCATTATTGCAAGTAATATAAACACATTGAAAACCCATCTTATGAGAGTCGATATTTTTGTATGCGGGTGTGTTTATCGGGTTTGGAGGGACTGATTCCATCAGACATATCATGATTATATGAACCTGTCCATATAACCTCTATGTATATTTACTTTTAGTTTTATGTTTTTACAGGCTTTTCTTTGAATTATTCATTTATTTAACATGGTATTTAATCATATAATTACTGTTTACATGTTTTTTCACCATTTTAGATTAACTTATTCTGTGTTCTAATCAAAAAAATTTATATGCACAATTGTTTCATTGTAAATGGTTTTATGTTGGATTATTAAGGTATGTTGACCCGGAAACTTGTTTTGGCCCATTTAATATATAGTTAGGGTTTATGTTTGTGTTTTATCTATTTAATGCGGTAATCGTTGAATCTGATTAATATATTGTTCATATTCTCTTTTTGAGTTTTACATAGTACAAGAGTTAAATTATGTTTGCAATTGTTTTATCCTTGAATGTTTATATGAGGATTTACATGATATACAAAGTTCATCTACTCTTATGCATTAGGCTAATTTTGAGTGTGTACGACTAACTTTTCAGCCAACAAGAATATCCTCAGATGGATAGGATTAGCAACCTTCCTCTAAGCATAATCGAAACCATCTTATGTCTTTTACCATATCGAGACGTAGTAAGGACACGTACCCTCTCTTTGGAATGGAGGTACCATTGGACTAATATTCCTAAAATTATGGTTACTGCAGCTTGTCCAGAGCATTTAATGCCATCAAAAGAGTGGGAAGATGTTTTTCTTGCTGATTTTTCGAAGCTAAGGCGGGTAAGTTTGTATTTGTTGAGTTTTTTCGATTGGTTGCACAAAAAATATATTAGTCCAAAGTCTTTCGTTGATACCATATACGATGCCCCAAAGAATACTAATGTTATCAGTGACATACTAGATTAGTCTAATATCGTGTAAATCAGCTGACATTTTTAACTTAATGTTGGATCGTGTTTGCGTGTATTTCGTGTGCTAGTTTCTTTCTATCTTTTTTTATAAAATTCTATTTGCCGTTCAAAAAAAAAATTGGAGGAGATGATACACATCCAAATTATGTTATATTCCATCCAGGAAAATGGGTAACACGAAAAAGTTGACTAAAAATGGATTTCAAAGTCCCAAAACGTAGATTATTTTACGTTATAAATCTCTTGAATCATGTGATTATAATAATTAGAGTATTATTTAAATGTGTGATTTTTCTAATCTATTTTGAGGCTAATTGATTTTTCTTTTGATTCGCTTATTCTATAAATTATAGGCCTTATCTCAGATTGAAGGTTCTGCTTCTACAATATCTGGAATACAAGAGAATCTTTATCCATATGAGACAGATGATGGCACCTTGCAACCAATTATGGATATGTAAAATGTAGCTCGTGTCACAATGTTGAGGATACAAATATCATCTTTGGAGACCCTAACCTATTTGGGGCCAACCGATTGTGATTGGTTGTTCGCTATTTGTGCAGCCATTGATACTTCTTTTGATACTTCTTTAGATGCAGATACCAGTGCTGCGCTTCGTTCTTTGTTGAGAAAATGTGCTGCATTGCGTGCTGAAAAATGTGTCTTGATGATGAAGTTATCATACTTAATCAGTTGGCGACTATATCAAGCAAATATTTTGGTCAGCTACAAAGCAATTAGTCGAAAGACACAAGTTTTTTATGACTCTTTATTGTGTAATGGACCAGTTAAGTTTTGATCTGAGATGAGAAAATTTTAACTATACTATATTACCCAACTTGAGTATGCCTACGATTCGATAAACTAGTTAGCTCCATGGTTATTGGTTCCGGCACCTTCTATTTCTGTTACCTTAGTTTCTAAATTAGCCTAAGATTTTGCTTTTGTGCAACATCTGGTTAAAAAAATCACGGCTCCGCTTGGGGCACCAACACGAGTCACATAAGATACGACAACATATGTGTGGGACTGGCCAGCTGCGCAAACCATTCTAAATATGGACCCGTATGTCGTGTCACAATGCTGAGAAATAGTATATAACATGTTGGATACCAAAAGCTCTTTGGGTCAAACCGATTGTGCATGGCTGTTTGTAATTTGTGCAGCCAATTGATACATTGACGATGAAGAGATCATAGCTTAGTGACCATATCAGGCAAACATATTTAGTGCTATCGGATAAATTTTTTTGCAACACTAAAAAATTTATTGACAAAAACTCTCATCTTGTGTATACTGGAGCAAAATAATTGGGCCAATAAGTCAAGAAAGTAGCCCATTAAACTTCCATGTTGGGATGGACCTGAAAATATACTTGTTTCTGAAAAGATATATAAGGCAGATTAGAGTATTTAGAGTCGACTGAAAATAAAAAGTTTAGTTTTAGCTTTTTCGAGCTTTTTCTTGGATTTGAAGTATTCGATTTATAAAAACAAACACAAGAAAATATTTAATCAACCAACCTCCCCTTTTATTTTTCTATAACTGCGTTAGGCTATCACTTCAAATGTGATACCTAGCTTTGTGTGTTGGGAATAAATTAAGGCCAGATCACTTGAGCGCTGACAAAAACAAAACAAGCGTTGACAGGAACAAAGCAAGCGCTGACAGCTCAAGCGTTGACAAGTTAAAGTCAAGCGTTGACACATTGAAGACAAGCACTGATGGAAGATATAATCTACACGTTTATTATATTCTAGAATACTTCTAGTAAGGATAGAAACGACAATGTATTTTCTATGTTTATCTTTACCTAGAATAGTTGATACGTAGCTTATTGTACAAGGCTTCTTAGTCTATAAAAGAAGGCCTTTAGGTTAATGTTCAATATCAAGTTTTATATAAGTTTTCATTCGTAAACATCTTTCATTGTAAGCAAGTTCGACATTCATAATCAAAGTGAAAGTTTTGTTTACATCTTGTGTTCTTGTTTAAGTGTTAAATTCCGCATAACACTTAGATTCACAAAGCATATACAAAGGTTTCTCTACGTGCTATACTTGATCTAATCTCGTATACACAAAGCTAATCGATCTAAGTTTGGGATCAACAAGTGGTATCAGAGCTTGTTGAGGAACTTTTGATCTTTGAAGAACACCAGAACCATACACGAACACCAAAACCCTAATTTTTCCAGAAACCCTAAAAACATCAAAACCCTAACAAAATCATGTCTGAAGCAATAACCACCTCCTCTTCACCCTTACCAAACATCAGGATTCCCATGCTTGATGCAACCAACTTTGACTTATGGAAGTTCAACTTTGAACAATATCTGGGGATCTATGACTACACACTCTGGGAGATTATTGAATATGGAAACTCATTCAATAAGGCTCAAAAGATTCTTGATGCCATTACTCAAAGATCAGCTGTTGAAGGATGCCCTGATGAAGATAAGAAAGAAAAACCTGGAGATGGTAGAGCTATAGGTGTTGAAGATATAGCAAAGAAAAGGGTTGACATGAAAGCCCTAAATATTCTGAAAGTCTCTTTGGGACAAGAAAACCAGCACAAATATAGAGGATATGAATCTGCTAAAGATCTTTGGGAAGCACTTGAAGTTGCATATGGTGGCAATGCAGACACTAAGGAAGAAAAGAAAAAGCAACTTCTGGATGATTATGCTGTCTTCAAAGCTCAACCCAATGAGAAACTGAGTAGTGTGAGAAGCAGATTGCTTGACATCACAAGCAAATTGTCCTTCATAGGGACACAAGTTGGTGATGTTGACACCAATGCTACCTTTCTTAAAAGTCTTGGTGAGGCATGGAAGATTGAGGCAAGATCTATTCTTGCCAATAATACTTACAAGAGCTCCTCGTTTGATGACATCTATAACAAACTAAGACTGTTGGAAGATGAAACTCTTTCAGAACATGGAAGCAAATCTAGCACCAGCAACATGGCCTTCTTCTCTCATAGTGAAGGTCAATTCAATCAGAAGGACTCTTTTATGCATCCAATTACTGGATCATCATTTGTCAGCGCTGGAACAAGTCCTGTCAACGTCTCCTTTTCAGACGCTGACACATTCATGAATGACTCCCCAAGAGTTAAACCTGCTGGTTTGGATTTGGATACTGTGTGTGCTTACATTGCTTCTTTTCCCAATGGTTCAGTGATTACATATGAGGACCTTGAGCAGATAAGTGATGAGCACTTGGAAGAGATGGACATCAAGTGGAACATGGCTCTTGCTAGTATAAGAGCAAATAGGTGGAATAGAAGGTTCAAGAAGAAGATGACCTTCAATGCTAAAGACACAGCTGGATTTGATAAATCCAAAGTTGAATGCTACAACTGTCATCGTATGGGGCACTTCATGAGGGAATGCAGATCTCCTAGAAGATCTGATGCTGGTAAACCCTCAAGTCAGATTGTTAAAGCTCAAGATTCCAAAGCTATGGTTGCAGTTCAAGGAATTGATGGCACAGGATGGGATTGGAGCTATCTGGCTAAGAATGCTGAAGAGGATAAAGCTTTGGTTGCTGATATTGAAGAAGAAGAGCATGTTGAATATGCTCTCATGGCACACTCCTCCTCTTCATCTGATAATGAGGTATATGATGATGCTTTTTGTAGCAAAGGTTGTAGGTTAAACACTGATAGACTTAACAAAGAGGTGTTAAAACTAAAAGATGATATGAGCACTGAAAGGTGTAAATTGTCCAATTACCAACTAGCTCTTACTGAAACTGAGAAAACCATTTCTGAATACAAGAAAATGGAATTTGATTTAAAAGATAAGATAAATATCTTAAAACATGAGCTAGAAGGTAGTATGGATATTAGAAACATCATGACAAAGGTCAATAGAGATCTACAGGCTAAGTTAGATGAGGCCATTAAGAATAAAGATAATGTTGACCTCAAGATTCAAAGATTTGATAGAGCCACCCAAACCCTAGGAGACTGTGTGGCTAAGCAAAGGGATCCTAAGGACATGACTGGGATTGGGATGAATGATTACTCTCTGGTTCCACCACCAGCTGGTGACTTCTATGGTGTCCCTAGAAAGGACTTGTCTTGGACTGGGATACCAGAATGCCAAGAAGAGGAATTCATTCCTCCACCAAGGGTTTTCACTCCAGTGGAAGAGTATCAACAAAAATTGACTGACCTAAATGAGTGAAAGAAAGCTAACCCTACTTTGTTTGTTAAGGGAGGTTTGCTATGTGAAAGTCCCAATGAATCACCACCCATTAAGGTTACTCATCCAATCACTGGTAAAGCTGTTGACCTAGGCTAAAACACTGTTAGAAGACCTACCATTAAATATGCAGAGATGTATAGGAATAATAGGTCACCCAAGAGCCAAGTTAGCAATCATGGAACATGTTTCTTCTCTACTAAACCTAAGGTTGTGTCTAAGAAAGCCTGTTACACTTGTGGTAGCTTTTCACATTTGGCATACAAGTGTGTCAACGCTCCCAAAGCCAGCGCTGATAGGAACAATTTCAGCGCTGATAGGAAGAAAGTCAACGTTGTTAGGAAGTCAAACGTTGTCAGACCCAAACCTTATGTGCAGCAAAGTCCACAAGTGATTAGACCTGCCCCATTCTTCTCTAGAAGGTCTAACACTCATGGACAAAGACCTTTTCAAAAGACAAACACCTGGTCAAATAGGCAATGGGTTCCTGTAGCAAACCCTAGGTTCAACGCTGACAAGGGTAATTTCCGCGTTGACAGGACAAAATCCAACGCTGACAGAAACGTGACCAGACCTAAATATTTGCAGCCACAAGGTAAGAGGTCTAAAGCTTCTTCAAGCTTAACATGGAGACCCCAGGAAGATGAAAACCCTAATGATAATGGGATTTCAATGACTTGCAATAGATTTAATTACATTTCAAGGGTCATTACAAAACCTATTGGGGTGAACTGGGTATTTCATCCTAAAAAGGATGAGAATGGGGTTGTTGTGAGAACTAAGTCTGTTCTTATTGAACAACCAGATGAATCCAAGTCTTCTGAGACTTGGGTTCCCAAAGAAAAATAATTTGTTTTCTTTATGTGCAGGGCATTCAAAGACAGATCAATGATTATGGATATTGGGATAGTGGATGCTCAAGGCACATGGCAGGAAAGGAAGACTATCTGACGAACTTCACTCCTATTAAAGATGGTGATAAGGTATACTTTGGAGGGGGCTATGGCACCATTACAGGCAAAGGAACCCTTCTCACCAACAATCTACGTTTTGAGAATGTCTTCCTGGTAAAATAACTTGATTATAATCTGTTTAGTGTATCACAAGTTTGTGATAACAAAAATAAGGTTCTTTTCACTGATACTGAGTGTTTGGTGTTAAGCAAGGATTTTAAGATCCCTGATGAGAAATATATTGAGTATAGAACACCTAGGCATAAGGACATATATAATGTGAATTTAAATGGGATTAAGGTGAATACAAATATGTCTTGTTTTTATGCTAAGGCCTCAGTAGATGAAAGTAATTTGTGGCACAGGAGACTAGGGCATATTAATTTTAAAAATATAAATAGACTTGTGAGGCTTGGTTTAGTTGATGGTTTGCCTGAGAAGGCCTTCCACAATGACCACTCTTGTGTTGCATGTCTTAAAGGCAAGCAGCACAAGGTCTCATTCAAGTCCAAGCAGGTGCATACTAGTTCCAGACCTCTTCATATGCTTCACATGGACCTCTTTGGTCCAACAAATATAGAAAGTTTGAATGGTAAGTCATATTGCTTTGTTGTCACAGATGACTTTTCTAGGTTTACTTGGACATTCTTTCTAGCTATGAAGAGTGACACAGCTGATGTTCTTATTGATTTTATCACTCAGATTGAGAAAAGGTCTGGAAATGAGGTTAAAATGCTTAGGAGTGATAATGGTGGAGAATTTAGGAACAAGAAGCTAGATGATTTCTGCACCAGGAAGGGAATTACTAGGCAATTTAGTATTGCTAGAACCCCACAACAAAATGGGGTTGCTGAGAGGAAAAATAGAACCCTAATTGAAGCAGCCAGAACAATGTTGGCTGATGCTCACTTTCCTATAGCCTTTTGGGCTGAGGCTGTTAATACAGCATGCTATGTGCAAAATAGAGCATTGGTTAACAAAATTCAGAACAAAACACCTTATGAGTTACTTTGGGGAAGAAAACCTAATATTGGTTTTCTCAGACCTTTTGGTTGTCATGTAGTAGTACTAGATACTAGTGATGCCTTAGGGAAATTTAGTGCAAAGGTGATGAGGGCTATTTCATGGGGTATTCAGTCCAGAGCAAGGGTTATAGGGTTTATCTTAAGGAGGACAAATGTATAGTTGAGAGAGTACATGTTAGGTTCTTGGAGAATAAACCTAGTGATCCTGAAAGTGGTCCTAATTGGTTGTTTGATTTGGAACCCTTGTCTAGAACTTTAAATTATATGCCTGTCACTACTCCAAACATTGTGAAGATAACTTCAAATGTTGTGGAAGAACAAGTTGTTAATGTTTCAGGTACACAGGTTATTAAGAGGGTTGGATCACAAGCAGAAAAGGCATCTCCTACATTTGAATATGTCACAATTCCCATTTGGACAGATGCTTTTGCTGCTGCTGCTGCTGGATAAGATAATGGTGGCTTCCAAATACCACCAGATACAAACATGCATGGTTCTTCAGGCGCTGACAAAGGCAAATCTAACGCGGACAAGACCAATTCAGACGTTGATGGCTCAGACGTTGACAACAACATTTCAAGCGCTGTTAGCCCAGACGCTGACAACCAAGAATCAAACATTGACAACACTTATGGGCATCTTTTCTCTTCCAGTTTTGAACAAGGTGGACCTTCTAATGTTCATGAAGAGATTCCTGTTGATCAAAGAGAGTCTGATGAAGAAGATATTGGCAATATGAGGCGTGAGGTTGAGGATACCAGACTTTTTGAAGGAGGGGTTCTCACCTCCACAATGAAGAATCACCCTACATCTCAGATCATTGGTGATATTATGACTCCAGTTCAGACCAGAAGATCTCATCAAGGTCTTGGTGGGTTTATTGCCAATATACACAAGAAGGTTGATACCCCTCTTGTGCAAGCATGTTTGTTTGCATGTTTTCTGTCACAAGAAGAACCCAAGAAAATATTTGATGCTCTCAAAGAACCAAGTTAGGTGGAAGCAATGCAGGATGAGCTTCACCAATTTGCAATTCAGGATGTTTGGGAGCTGGTTGATTGTCCTAGATATGTCAGACCTATAGGGACAAGATGGGTTCTAAGGAACAAAAGAGATGAAAGAGGAATTGTGGTCAGAAACAAGGCAAGGTTAGTGGCTCAAGGTTATACACAAGAGGAGGGGATAGACTATGAGGAGGTCTTTGCACCAGTTGCAAGGATTGAAGCTATTAGGATTTTTCTAGCCTATGCTTCCTGCATGGGCTTCACAGTCTATCAAATGGATGTCAAGAGTGCTTTCTTGTATGGCACCATTGTTGAGGAAGTATATGTAATGCAACCTCATGGTTTTAAGGATCCTGAGCATCCAGATAAAGTGTATAGAGTCAAAAAGGCTATGTATGGCCTTCATCAAGCCCCTAGAGCATGATATGGTACTTTGTCTACCTATTTGGTGGACAATGGATTCAAGAGGGGCACCATAGATCAGACACTATTTACAAAGAAGAAAGGCAAAGATGTGTTGCTTGTGCAGGTCTATGTTGATGATATTATTTTTGGGTCTACAGATCCAAAGATGAGTGAGGATTTCTCCAAGCTTATGACAGACAAATTCAAGATGAGTGCTATGGGGGAGATGAACTTCTTTCTTGGTTTACAAGTTCAGCAGAAAGAGGATGGTATCTTCATCTCCCAGGATAAATATGTTGCTGAAATCTTGAAGAAGTTTGGCTTTTCTCCACATGAAAAGAGGGCTACTACTCCTATGGATAGAGAACACCCTTGGGGAAAGATTGGAGATGGGAAAGATGTTGATGTGAGGCATTATAGATCCATGATTGGATCCTTGATGTATCTTACTGCCTCCAGACCTGACATTATGTTTGCTGTGTGTGCTTGTGCACGCCATCAAGTGACTCCCAAAGAATGTCACCTTTATGCTGTGAAGAGGATCTTTAGGTACCTAAGATGCTATCCTAATCTTGGTTTGTGGTACCCAAAGGATTCACCATTGGAGCTGATTGCATATTCAGATAGTGATTATGGAGGTGATAAGTTTGATAGGAAATCCACAACTGGTGGATATCAGTTTCTTGGGAGCAGGTTAATATCTTGGCAATGCAAGAAACAAACAGTGGTGGCTAATTCTACAACTGAAGCAGAGTATGTGGCTGCAGCAGCATGTTGTGGTCAAGTGTTGTGGATTCAGAACCAGCTGTTGGATTATGGGTATAGTTTCATGCATACTAAGATATTTGTTGACAATAATAGTACTTTATGCATCATTAAGAATCCTGTACATCATTCTAAAACTAAACACATAGAAATTAGACACCATTTTATAAGAGATTGCTTTGAGAAAGGTTTAATACAACCAGATAGGGTTGACACTGAAGAAAAATGTGTCAGATTTATTAACTAAACCTTTTGATGCTGGAAGATTTCAATACTTGGTAACAAGTATTGGAATGGTTAATCTCACTTAATATGTGTTTTGGATTCTTTTTGTAAAAGTATGTACAGGATGATGCATTATTATTATTGGTCTTATTGATGATTTAGATTTTTCACTATATTTTTCTAACACTGACAAAGGTTGCTTGAACACTGATAAGTGTTTTTGCAACGTTGTCAGCAATATAATTGTCTAACGCTGACAAAGCTTCCCTCAACGCTGTCATGTGTTATCGGGGCGTTGTCAGCAACAATGTTAGTTTTGTGGTTTTCAATCTAAATGTGCAGATGGTGTTAGCAGTATACCATTGGATACAGAGTTGCTTATGGATTAATGGAGAAGCATTTGGACAAGTTTTTATTTATGGATGATGGTTGGAATGTTTCATTCCTATCTTGACATAACTTTTTTATGTTCATGCATGATTTTAGCAAACTTTTTGTATCATCGTTTAAGGGGAGGTTTTAGGAACCTTTAGGATGTTTGGGTATTCATATGATACTCTTATCATAATTCTAGATTGTGTCCACAGGTGAGTATGGGTTAGTTTTACTAAATCATGAGGCACTATAGCATGCATAGTATATCAACTTTGCATGCTGCCAAGACATTTTTGGCCTAGAATTGGTTGTGGCCTGTTGGGAGACTTGGGAATGATTTTGATATGGGATTTACCTGGGAGTAACAAGGATTTTATAAGGTAACTTTGTTGTTAAGAATTTTGGTTAGCAAGGGACACTAGAGGACTGTTATGTCTATCTTGCTTATGCAAGTGTGCATAACTGGACAGTGCTTGCCGCCCTATAATAATTATCAGCTTTTGGTTATCTTCTCTAGGATAAATTACTTGTTAAGGTCATTTTTCACTTTTTAAAACAATTTTATTTTTGGACGCTGACAAGATTTTTCCAAGCGTTGTTGTGACCAAATTGGACGCTGACATGGCTTTAGGCGAACGTTGACAAGATTATAGCCGTTGGGCGTTGATCGGTTTTTTTTTACCGTTGACACTCAATGGGACCTACCCAGTTGTTACTTTTTGACATATTTTCAAGCCGTAATTTTAGGAGTTGTTACTTTCATTAAATGCATGAGATAACTTATAACTTTTTCAATATCTTCATGATTAGTTTTTGAAAATCTTTGCCTATTTTTGGGCCAATCACATGCATTCTTTCTATCCTATAAATTTGTCTCCTATTTTTAAACAGGGTATCTATAATTCTTGTCTAACACTTTTCTCTTATCAACTTCATCTTCTACACTTCAAATTACCAGCTTTCATCAATGGCACCAAAGTTTAACTCATCATAATTGGAATTGGGGTTCAAGTCTCAACACAACATGATTGCTTATCTTGTTGCTGATAATGATTTGTTTCCTCAATAAACACAAATGGTGGCGTATTTGAACGCATCCCCACTAAGGTATGCTCTTTCTCATACACCACTCATTCCAGTCACACACATTAAGCAGTTTTAGAACACTGTTAGTTCCTCAACAGTTAATGGAGTGACCACATTAACTTCTATTGTTCATGGGAGGTCTTGGGTGGTTACTGAGGCTTTGGTACGCCAAGCCTTGCATCTTGATGATGCTGATGGTATAGTCACCCTTCCCATAAATGAAATAGAACAAGGGCTTAGGGCTTTGGGATACCCCTTTCCTGATGAAGGTACTCTTAATAAGTATCATAAGCAGGAATTTCCCCCAGCCTGGAAGTACCTCATCCACATTCTCCTTCAATGTTTGAGTCCCAAATGTACTGCACACAATGAGATCAATAGATCCATTGCAAGTGCTATTGTGTGCATTGCAACAGGGCAAAAATATAACTATTCTAAAATGATTTTTGAAGGGATGTGTAAAAACAAGGGGACAAAAATGACTTTAGCTTATCCCCGTTTTCTGCAAATGATTTTTGATGATCAAGGTTACTGCTCAAGGGATCACAATGATTTTTATAAGATCCCTGAACAAAAGAAAGCTATTTTTACGAAGATGAATTCACCACCCCATAGAGACTTACCTTTAACCCCAGCCATGCTTGCTGTTATTGCAGCAGCACAACCCCAACCAGACCCCCAACCTCAAATTGACCCTCAACCACAACTTGAACCCATTCCTGAACCTTTACCCTCACCTGAACAAATGCAACTTGACCAAGAACCCTTTGACGCTGACACATCAAATGTTGGCGTTGATGTGCCTATTTCCAACGCTGACACACAACCTTCACAATCCCAAACACCCCTTAACCAACCCACATCTACCCATTCTTCCACACCATCTTCCACACCACCTGAATATAGGTTGATGAAACGCCAAAGGACTACTGGAGTGTTCTCCTCTGGTGGTCCTAGCCATGAAGCAGAGAGAACCACCACCACAAGTGTGGCTGGTGACCTGGATGAGGCTGGGACTATTGGTTCTGGCTTAGATGCTGGCCAAGGCAGTCCTCATCCTTGCCCAATGAACCTGACTTGGGAGGTTAAATCCCCATTTCAGAAGAGGGCAGACTGGAACCAATGACTCTTTTGGAATTGACGGCAGTCTGCATTAGCTTGCAAAAGCAAAATGCAGACTTAGTACAAATTGTTAGCTCACAAGGCCTTGAACTCAAGCAATTGAGGGAGAGGATTGTTGTTTTGGAAAGTGATCATGCTAGGAGGGGTATGGAGGAGTCTTCCAAAGGGGAGGAAGATCAAAGAAATCTGAGTGATAAGGGCAGCCAAGATGGTCAAACAATGGATGTTGCTGAAGCCCTTACAACTTTGAAGGAACAAACAGGTTTTGATACGTCCTTAATCTCTCCAACGAATCTAAATTTATCATTTACAGCTATGTTGAGAGAGGTTACACAAGGCGCTGAGGGAAAATATTTGAGCGTTGACAAGGCAACTTTGGACGCTGATAGAAGTATTTTGGGCGCTGATAGGATAAATTTGGGCGTTGACAGACCTGCACATGAAGGTGATGTATTCCAGTCATCATCTATCATCAAGGAAGTTTCTACTCAGGTATTACTATCTACCTTACCAACCATTGCACCATCAGATAAGGGTAAGGGTAAATTGGTAGAAGAGATTGTTCCAAAGGATGCAACCCAAGTTGAATTTGATAGAAGATTGGCTGAACAGATGATGGAACAAGGTGAAAAGGAAAAGTCACCATTTGTTGTGACTTCTGAAGAAGAAAGTGATGGAGCTAGCTCAGACTCAAGTGTGATGATTATAGAACCAGAAAGGCTTGAGTATGATGATGAGCTTGCTAGGGAAAAGTTGAGAGACTTAAAATTGCAGGTTGACTTTGACATGCCAAAGGTGGTTTAAATGTACAATTCTTGGGAAGAAAGCTGCATGGATAATCCAGACTTGACCATTTCAGATCAAATATGGGGTTTGGAGCTTCTTCTTAGAGTTCAGAAGGATTGTAAGGTGATTTTGAAGCACAAGGCAAGCAATATTCTCTCAGAGTTAAAAAGGGATAGAAGAGAGCTCTACTTTATGTTGCTCAGATGTCATGGAGTTGGATGGACACATCAGAAGTTGAAGGCTTTGACATTTGATGAGTTGGAACATAGGGCTTATCCTATTTGGGTGAGAGTGCAGGAAGCAAACACTCTCAGACTTCTTTCAGATGAAAGAAAGGAGCAACTTGCAGAAGAAATGGAAATCAAGAAAGCTATGATGATTCCCAGGACAGTGAAGAAGGGATTTAAACTTGAGTTTCCAAAAGATATGGATCCACTATATCCAAGTGAAGCAGTTATAAGAAAGAGCCTCAAGCTCTCCCCATTAGAAGCTTCAAATATGGTGCAGGTGTTACCATTAGATTCCAGGAATCCAATTGTGAGTTATGATGAGGATGAATGTGGATTCTGGAAGATTGGAAGATTTGGCAAGGAGGTACACACTTTTACCACTCTCATATCTTTATTTGCAAGTTGTGATAGAGAAGACTTGGTGGACCTTTGGAGGTTACTAGAGACCAAGTATGAGGCTGAAGCACCAACTTCAGCTAATGGAATAAAACTTTGGACCACATTCAAAAGAATGTGTGGGACAAAAGAGGAAGATCCTGAAATATGGAAGGATCTTGAAGATGACCTCAGTGGTCTTCAATGGAGGTTATATTCAACTGCTGGTGTGTATCATTTGAGTTCTACAAAGTTTGCTGAGTATCTACTTGTGGATGCACAGTATTTCATATCCAAGGCTGTTTTGGAAAAGATGAAGGACACTCAGCTGGAGATAGATTATTCAAGTGACGTGGCAAAGGATTTGATCAGATTTATTCATTACCAATATGAGAAGATTTGTCAGACTCCTTCAAGTTCTTAATGCTTATTCAGAAACTTGATCATAAGAGTGGATATCAAGTTTAGGGGAGGATTGTTGGGAATAAATTAAGGCCAGATCACTTGAGCGCTGACAAGAACAAAACAAGCGTTGACAGGAACAAAGCAAGCGTTGACAGCTCAAGCGTTGACAAGTTAAAGTCAAGCGTTGACACCTTGAAGACAAGCACTGATGGAAGATATAATCTACACGTTTATTATATTCTAGAATACTTCTAGTAAGGATAGAAACGACAATGTATTTTCTATGTTTATCTTTACCTAGAATAGTTGATACGTAGCTTATTGTACAAGGCTTCTTAGTCTATAAAAGAAGGCCTTTAGGTTAATGTTCAATATCAAGTTTTATATAAGTTTTCATTCGTAAACATCTTTCATTGTAAGCAAGTTCGACATTCATAATCAAAGTGAAAGTTTTGTTTACATCTTGTGTTCTTGTTTAAGTGTTAAATTCCGCATAACACTTAGATTCACAAAGCATATACAAAGGTTTCTCTACGTGCTATACTTGATCTAATCTCGTATACACAAAGCTAATCGATCTAAGTTTGGGATCAACATTGTGATCGTACATACAACTCAGAAATCAAAGAAACTAAAAGTATACTTGATCTTACAGGCAAGATCAATATACAAGAACAAAATCAACAAGATCAATCAAGATCAACAATGGCGGATCAATCTATGTGAGAGATGAAACAAGATGAAAAAAATGAATAACGGAACAAACTAAGAAAGGAGTATATAAACTCGCTTGACTAGGGTTGACTGAACTTTGGTCAACTTGCTACATTAAGCCCTTCATGTTCTCATAACCTGTCAAAGAAAAACCAAACATTGCAACATAGAAAATATATAAGGAATATATTTACCTTACTTACCCTTGGACTTATATCAGTTGTCAAATTATGTTTTAATACCCCCTCTTAATTTGACTTCTGATAGAGATCAACAAGCTTCAAAAGTTCACAAAAAGAATTGTGATCTTTAATAGACAACCCTTTGGTAAACAAGTCTGCAACATTATCTTCAGATTTGATCTTAACAGTTTTGATCAAACCTGCAGATACCTTTTCCCTTAAGAAATATAAATCAATCTCAAAATGTTTAGTCCTTTCATGAAATACAGGATTGGCTGCAATTTGAATTGCAGAACTACTATCACAACTGATAGGCATAGGTAAATTCACTTTCACCTTAAGATCATTCATAATCTTAAGTATCCACATGATTTCACAAGCAACACTATTCATAGCTCTATATTCAGCTTCAGCTGAAGATTTGGCTAGAACAGATTGTTTCTTGCTTTTCCAGGATACAAGATTATCACCCAGATAAACAGTATATCCAGTAACATATTTCCTAGTAATCTTGCACTTAGCCCAATCAGAATCAACAAAAGCATTAAGATTCAGATTATTATTATGCTTAAAAGATATACCAGTTCCAGGTGACCTTTTAAGGTATCTAAGTACATGAAAATCTAATTTCAGATGAGATTTATAAGGATCATGCATAAACTGACTTAAACAATGAACAGCATAAGCAATATTAGGCCTAGTTAAAGTCAGATATATCAATTTACCAACAATCTTTTGGTAACAAGTTTTGTTTTCAAGCATAGTATCAATCTCATCTTCAATGAGTTTTTTCTTTTTCTTAGATGCATCTGGTATAGGAGCTTTAGCTGGCTTACAAGCCAACATTCCATATTCAGATAGTAACTCTAAACAATATTTCCTTTGATTAAGACACAATCCTGAGTCAGTATCAAGTACTTCAATACCCAAGAAATATTTGAGTTTGCCAAGATCTTTAATTTTAAATTTTGAACTCAAATATTCTTTAAAGTCATTGATAATACTTTCATTGTTCCCTGTTATGATAATATCATCAACATAAACAAGCAGGGCAACAAAAGACTCAATCTCAGTCTTAGTAAACAAAGAAACATCACTTTTACTTTGGCAGAAACCATTTTCAGTTAACACACTTGTTAATTTTTCATTCCATTTTCTAGGTGCCTGTTTTAACCCATATAAAGATTTTGTTAACTTGCACACCTTGTTTGAGTTAGAGCCATACCCTTCAGGAAGATTCATATAAATTTCTTCATCTAAATTTCCATAAAGAAAGGCATTATTTACATCTAACTGATAAACAGGCCAATTATTGTGCACAACAATAGAAAGAAGACACCTAACAGTCACAATTTTCACAACAGGTGAAAATGTTTCTTCATAGTCTATACCCTCTTTTTGACTAAATCCTTTTGCTACAACTCTAGCTTTATATCTCTCAACATCACCACTAGATTTGTATTTCACCTTCCATAGCCATTTACATGCAACAGGCTTTCTACCTTGAGGTAAGTCAACAATCACCCAAGTATTGTTTCTATTAAGAGCTTCCATCTCCTCATTCATAGCCTCAACCCACCTAGGGTCTTTGGCTGCCTCATTATAAGATTTGGGTTCATGTATTTTGTTCAAGTTATTAGTAAACACAAAGTTATGCATAGACAAGTTATTATAGTTCACCACAGTATTAATATCATATTTAACTTTCTTGTCAAGCATATAATCACTAAGTTTACTAGGCAACTTATGTGGTCTACTAGACCTCCTTAGCTCAGTTTTCTCTGGACTATTATGTTGAAAATATTGATTGAATTCTATAAACTCTTCACCCTCAGAATCATAATTTTCATCATCTAGGGCAACATTATTGTCTATATCATTAGCATCATTATTGCCTAAGTTATACTGGTTTCCAAGACTATGACTTTTATCATTCATAGACTCTGACCCCTGAGTATCACTGGTAACAATGATAGGAGTATCAGTAGATACTTTCTCAGCTAAGACAGACTCTTTTAAAATGCTACCCCTATCTCCTAATTTTTCATCTCTCAAATCATCATGGGGATCATCAGAGTTGTTTACTGCTAAATCAAAAATATTTAAACTATTTATTCCCTGATCTTCAAAGATCAAACCATTTTTACAGACATCATTTTTAAATGGAAACACTGTTTCATAAAACTTGACATCCCTTGAAAAAAACACTTGTTTTGACTCAAGACCAAACAATTTATAACCCTTTTTAGTAAATGAATACCCAATGAACACACACTTTTCAGACCTAGCAGCAAACTTATCCACATTATTAAGCACAATACTAAAACAAAGACACCCAAAACTTTTTAAATGAGAGATGTTAGGTTCTGTTTTATAAATCATTTCATAAGGACTTTTTCCAGAGAGGACTGAGCTAGGAATCCTGTTAATCAGATAAACAGCAGTAAGAATAGATTCAGGCCACATGTTCAAAGGTAATCCCCCCTGAAACATGAGGGCTCTAGCAACATTAAGTAAATGCCTATGTTTTCTCTCAGCTATACCATTCTGCTGTGGAGTATACACACAAGTAGTTTGATGTATAACACCATTTTCTTTAATAAAACTTTCAAATTTATGATTAACAAACTCTGTTCCATTATCACTTCTAAAAACTTTGATAGCAACATCAAATTGATTTTTGATTAGCTTATAAAATTCAACAAGTTTATCAAAAACCTCATCTTTGCCTCTAAGCATGTATAACCACACAGCCCTGGTATAATCATCAACAATAGTAAGAAAGAATCTAAATCCATCTCTACTTTTAACCCTATAAGGACCCCAAACATCCAAATGAATAATTTCACCCAAACATTTGGTCTTATGATCACTTATAGGAAAAGGATCTCTAGTTTGCTTAGCCATGTGACACACATCACAAGGCTGAACATTACTAGCAGAATCAAGATGGATTTTATCCTTAAGAATAGCTAAAACTTGGTCTGAGGGATGACCAAGTCTGTTATGCCACACACACTTAGACAAATTACACTTAGTGATAGCACTATTAACAAACTTCCTACCTGAATCAAACAAATAAAGTCCATTATTTTCACTACCAGTCCCCAAGAGGGACTTTTGATGAGAATCCTGAACAAAACACTTAGATTCAGTAAAGGACACAACAAACTTACTATCTTTAGCCAACTTGTGAACAGAAATAAGACTGACCTTATAACCTGGAACAACCAACACATTTTTCAAAGTAATTTTATTTGATAGTTTAAAGTTTCCAACATGCTTAACATGTTTAATAGTACCATTAGGATGTGAAACAGATATATTCAATTTTGACACATCAATAACATCAAATAAGTGTTCAGTTGAAAATGTCATATGTTGTGATGCTCCAGAATCAAAGATCCAACCAATATAAGTACTATAAGTACTTATATTAGTATTAAAGTTGAAGAATCTACAAGTGACAAAACTAATGATATGATTAGAACCAAATTTTATACCTGCAGCACAAGACTGCACTTCACCAATGTCAGGCTTAGAATTGATCAAATCCATGAGTCTATTTATCTGATCAACAGTAAAGGGAAGAGATTTCCCAGATCCCTGATCAACATTATTACCAAGAGAACTAGTGACATTATTAGAACCATTAGATCCTCCAGTATTCCTTTTCTTGAAACCTGGAGGGTATCCATTAAGCTCAAAACATCTATCAACAGTATGGCCATTCATATTACAATGAGTGCAAACAAACTTATTGTTATTCTTATTAGGACCTCTGTTTTGACCATTTTGACTGTTTTGAGTATTTTTATTACCATTCCAATTATTAGGTTTAGTAACAAAAGCAGTAGCAGTATTCTTATCACTCACAACATGAACCAGATTATTCTTATGAGACTCAACCCTAGATAGAGTAGCAAAAGCAGATTTAACATCTGGCAAAGGGTCTGCAGTTAGTAATTGACTCCTAACAACACTGAAAGTGTCATCAAGACCCATCAGAAACTGCATGAGTCTTATAAGAGAATTGTGACTCTTCATTTGAGGAGCACCATCACATTTACATGAAGGAAGATTGACAAGTGAGTCAAACTGCCTCCAAAGACTGTTGTAATTGTGATAGTATTCAGACAAAGAAGAGCCAGATTGAGTAAGAGAACAAATCTTATAATGCAAATTATAGATAACAGATCCATCAATCTTATCATAAGTTTCTTTAAATTCATCCCATACATCTTTAGCATTTTTAGAGAAAATTTGTCCTTGATATAACTCAAAAGAGATACATCCAAGAATCCAAGATAAAACCACAGCATTACATCTATCCCATTGATCAGCCAAAACATTATCATCATTATTCTTTTCACAGGTACCATCAATAAAACCCAATTTATTCTTAGTATGCAATGCAAGTTTAAATGCAGCAACCCGTACTTTATAATTTTCAGGACCAGTGAGTTTAACACTCACAATGGGCTGCCCATTTGTGTCAGTAGGGTGTAAAAACAAAGGGTCATTAGTATGAATGACAGTTTCACTTTCAGTTTCAGTATCACTAACAGGATCATCATCCTGGTCACCTTTCTTAGAAACAAACATAATGAAATCACACAAAGATCAAACAAAGAACAAATAACCCCTTGTATCTCCTCAACAACCAACAACCAAAGCTAACTAATCCCTTCGACACCTGAAACCCCTTCTAAAACAACAAATAAAAAGAGAGAGAGAGCGAGAGAGGTGTTACAACACGCGCAGCTACAAGCAAAAACACCAAGAACCAATAAGATCAAGAAGATCTCACCAAAACCAACAAGCACAGCGGAAAAACAACCTGAAAAGGTTAGTTATAACAAATAACTAACACAAAATAACAAACGCCCAAAAATTGAACGAACCCCTAATTTCTGGATTTTAGGATTTCTTCAATTAAACTTACCGGAGATACAATTGAGCTTGATTAAGCACAAAAGAACCCAATTAAACACCACAGATCACCAAGAATCATAAAACCCCCAAATTTTAGAAACCCTAAAAACTTTAATTGATAAAAATCTTGTAATTATCCACAATTAGACCACGAATAACCACAAGATTAATCAAGATTGTTAATAAAAACGGTTTAAAACTCAGATATCAAGAACCAAAGGCTCTGATACCATATTCGATTTATAAAAACAAACACAAGAAAAGATTTAATCAACCAACCTCCCCTTTTATTTTTCTATAACTGCGTTAGGCTATCACTTCAAATGTGATACCTAGCTTTGTGATCGTACATACAACTCAGAAATCAAAGAAACTAAAAGTATACTTGATCTTACAGGCAAGATCAATATACAAGAACAAAATCAACAAGATCAATCAAGATCAACAATGGCGGAGCAATCTATGTGAGAGATGAAACAAGATGAAAAAACTGAATAACGGAACAAACTAAGAAAGGAGTATATAAACTCGCTTGACTAGGGTTGACTGAACTTTGGTCAACTTGCTACATTAAGCCCTTCATGTTCTCATAACCTGTCAAAGAAAAACCAAACATTGCAAAATAGAAAATATATAAGGAATATATTTACCTTACTTACCCTTGGACTTATATCAGTTGTCAAATTATGTTTTAATATGAAGCAGTCACTATAACATTTGTTAATCCGATTTGTATTTATTCAAGTTGATATTGATTATATATATGTTTAGTGTATGTCTGGATTAAGTTACTAGATAATTAGACGATTATTATGTGTGCGTAATCAGTGGACGCCTCCTAGGGTTTTTTGAACTACGATTAGATTGAAAGCTCACTAGCAAGACATTTGTGAAAAGAAGAAACTATAATGTAATTGTACAAATAAGCTTCACTTGATTAAGCCGTTGATGTATTTGGGGAAGTCGCCTATATTCCACCATCTCGAAATCGATGACCAAACAGAAACTGTAGGTTAAACACTTAAACGCGAACTAAAGTAATGGAAAGATCAATAAACGGTTCTACTGGACCAGACACGTATGAATCTTAACATCGTGAAACTCGTTCTGTAACATCACTAATACCAATAAACAGATAAGTTCGTCACTGTTTTCCGTTGCGCATTTTATTCATATTAATTAATTTTGCATGGATACTGTGTGTATTCTGATATAGAATTATAGTTTTATACTCATATAGGCTTATTTTGTGCGTGTTACTAACTTTGCAGCCAACAGGATCAATATCCTCAGATGGATAGGATTAGCAACCTTCCTCTAAGCCTACTTGAAACCATATTATGTCTTTTACCCTATCGAGAAGTATTAAGGACAAGTACCCACTCTAAGGAATGGAGGTATCATTGGACAAAATTTACTAAAATTATAGTCATTGACGATGGCGCACAAACCTTGAATCTACAGCAAAAGAAGATCCACGACAGAAAACTTTTGCCTGGTGTAGGCCAAGCTCTGTCCAATACACGAGGTCACCCTTAGTGTTGTTGCAGATGATTATTTTGGTTTTGACACGGGAATACGCCATATAATATCTCATTTGTCAAGTAAAAAGGATGTCAAGAAGTTAACACTTGACTTTGTTAGCCCCTGGTATGGTTGTAGGAGTAATACGTCGTTACCTGTATCTCTCTTCTCGATGAGTCAATTAACAGACTTATGTATCAATGGCTATGACTTTAGACATAAACCAAGATTGAGCCAGCTAAAACATAGGCGAAAAAGCCAGACATCATGGGCGCCCACAATATTAAACAAGTCAATATCTGAAGATAAGTATAAGTTAAATCTTTAAGATTATGATTTGTTTTTTTAATTCATAATTTGTAACTGTAAAACTAATCAACTGATCACAATGCTCATATTAAAGCACTCAATGACGGATCTAGAACATTCATTTTAGGAGGTTCGAGTTATTTATATATACTAAAATAATAAAGTGGACAAAAAGTTTAAGACGGAAAGTAAAATTTCTATACTACTCGTCACAAACAGTCCCTTAAGAAATCCACCCAGAAAGCACCCGCCTCTCCACGTACTTCTTATTACTAGTAGACGTGTACTCGTGCACCCGTAACTTCTTATTACTAGTGATTCGTTGTGCACCCGTAACTCGACCAGGTTGAGCCCGTGGTCAAACTCGTGCACCCGTAACTCGACCGGGTTGACCTCGTGGTTGAAACTGTGACCTAGTGACTCGACGGGTTGATACGATGATCATCGATCTCGTGACTCAGCCAAGTTGACCCGATGGTCGAACTCGTAACCCAGTAACTCGACCAAATTGTCCCGATGACCTACTTTTTTCATGTGTTCCAAATTTAAAGAATACAAAAGCTGGACAGTGAAATTTGTGGACCAAAACTTGGGCCAATAAGTCAGAACCACAGCCCATTAAACATCCATGTTGGGCTTGACACACAAAAAAGATGACGGCTAGAGACTATATATATATGAGTCGACCAGAAACATAAAAGTTTTAGAATATTACGATTTGATTCGCACGATTATTTAGTAAGAGTTGTTAATCCGGTTTGCTTTTATAAACTCGATATTGATTATACAATTGTTGTTCGTTTTTCGCCATGCTAGCTTAATTAATGTTCTTATGCATTTAATCACGTTTTCGTATGTATAATTGTTTGATCCTTAGTAGCTTTATCGTGGATTATTTTGTATGCATAGATTTTACATTTGCAATTCTTTAGCTTGTTAGATGATTGTGTTCGGTGGCATGATCTATTTACATACAGATTATAAGTTTTTTGGTAACTAGACAAAGACAATTACGTAATCAATGGACAAATCCTAGGTTAATAATAGGCTGAGAAAACATGGACTACATCTGCATCGAACATGTATCATGTTGTAAAAACTGCACTGGGTATGTATCGTGTTGTAAAAGGTAGCGAAAATAATTTTTGGATAGCGTCTTTGATGTTATAAATGTGTGACTGTTTTCTGTAATGTATTTGACTTATTTTGTGTGTGCGTGAATAATTTTGCAGCCAACAAGAACATCCTTGAATGGGTAGGATTAGCGACCTTCCTCTATGCATAATAGAAAACATCTTATGTCATTTACCATATGAAGACTGTTACGCATGGATATATTCTATTTGTTTAGGATATATGTTTAGAATCATTTATATTTATAAGTTATCTTAGTGTTTATCTAATAACTAGTATTTAAGGTTTCATATTGTAGTCATTTATCAAATCAATAAAGTTAAAGTTCAGTAAAATGTCTCTGGTTTTCTCATCTTCGTCTTAAGGAGCTAGCATCACGCTTTAAGGGGTGCGACTATCCCGATACTACCCGACAGGGTCGTATCAATTGGTGCTTTCATTGAGAGCCCTCAATTCGTTGAGGGATTTTAATCAAGGTTTCCAAAAAAAAAAAGGTTACTGTTTATCGAAAACACTGTTCACCGATAGTACTATTCACCGAAGCACTGTTCATCACGCTGTTACTGTTTATCGACACTATTCGGGGTACTGTTCATCAGTGAGAAAAAAATTTATTTTTTATTTTTGTTTTTCGATTTGATATGGCATCGAGTAGCAGCGATCGAGACGCACTTTCTAAACTTTTACAGATGGGTACCGTGGCCGAATATCAAAGTGAGTTTGTGATACTTGCAAATCGGGTAACAGGGATCTCTACAAACTTGCTTAAATGTTTTTATATCTCTGGCCTTAAAGTGTCGTTGCAACGGGAATTGTTGAGGTTAAGGCCTACAACTTTAGGAGAAGCTTTCTATTTAGCCCGTATCTCTGAGGCTCGTTTTGAAGCAATTGCAGAAAAAGAAAAAGAGCGGGCCGTTGTTGTTGAAACACAACTTGTGGATGACGAATCGCAGCCTAATCTTAGTGAATCGCAAATGGTTGGTGAATCGCAAATGGTTGGTGCATTGCATCTTCTGATTAGTGAATCACAACCTGTTGTTGTTGGTGAATTGCAATCTATAGATGAATCGCGACTTAACAAGGGTATGTGGTCTGTTACGTCGGAATGGAAGGAGTGTAGAGCAGAAATCCAAAAATTGTTACTTCCCGAGCCAAAGAACAAGTTGGAACAGACTCTCCAAATGCTTAGGAAACATATCAAAATTTGGGACCCGGGAATCAAGAGTGTTCTTCAAGACGTCACCTTGAGGGCAAGGTGAATTCGAAGGAGTGGAGAATGTTACGCATGGATATATTCTATTTGTTTAGGATATATGTTTAGAATCATTTATATTTATAAGTTATCTTAGTGTTTATCTAATAACTAGTATTTAAGGTTTCATATTGTAATCATTTATCAAATCAATAAAGTTAAAGTTCAGTAAAATGTCTCTGGTTTTCTCATCTTCGTCTTAAGGAGCTAGCATCACGCTTGAAGGGGTGCGACTATCCCGATACTACCCGACAGGGTCGTATCAAAGACCTAATAAGGACGAGTATCCTCTCTAAGGAATGGAGGTATCATTGGACCAAAATTTCTAAAATTGTGGTTATTGTGGATACGAATCAAAGACTCCTCTTGAAGAAGCGAAAGCGAGAGCAAACGCAAGAGACGATCAAGTTTACTGAACCTTTATTTGATATATGCCAAACTTTGAAAAGACACGAGGTTCAGGTTCCTATATATGAGTTCACCCTTTCCATTAATTTTTTTGACGACATTGACTGTATAATATCTCATCTATCAAGTAAAAACACTGTCAAAAAAACAAAACTTAAAAATAAGAGCAGGTGTAGTATTAGTTTCTTACCCTTATCATCTCTCTTGTCAATGACCGAGTTAACATACTTATATGTCAAACGTTGGAACCTTGGCTGTGGAAGAACATCCAGTTCACCAAAACATGGGACATCAGGGTTAACATACTTATACGTGCAACGCTCATATTTTTCCGCAACGATGCTTCTACATCTCCTATCTAAATGTCCATTGCTTAAGACCCTAGTTCTGGTAATTTCTTACTAAAATAGAATATCAATTCTAATGGACTTTCTTAGCTTATCTGACTATTGTAAGTTGCTGCAGACAGGTGACCGTAATGATGCTTTCAGTGGGGCCACCATTCCTAACCTAGAAGATTATACGGATATTTGGATAGAGCATTTGAGCCAATTAGAGATTACTTGCATAAGCAGCAACCAGACTGAATTGGATATTGTGAGGTTTATCTTGATGAGGTCACCTGCGCTAAAAAAGTTCAGGATATTCATCTTAAAGAAGGATGAAGTGATGCAGATATCTGAAACCCTCTTAACTGCCCCGCGCGCATCACGAGAGGTAGAATTAATTGTTGAAAGACAACCCTTTTGGTAACTCAGTTCATATAGCACCACAAATTTCCCAAAGATATCCCCTTTATAAGTATTAAAACCTATACAGTTTGATTTGCTGGCTACAGAATGTGGTGATTTGATTATTTGTTAATGCAAATTATACCTATCTATCAGTTTGTCAATGATGTGATGTTTTCATATGCAGAAGATGCTACTCAAGTTATACTTTGAAAAGTAGATTGTCATTTTCACAGGCTACCCAACACAATGGTATTCGGTCTACCCCTTAAAAAACCCGCCACATGACGACCTACTGATGACTTTTTCCACACTACAGCGACCACTATTTTTTTAAACAACCAATCGCCATAACTGTTTCTTCATGTGGTTTTATCAATTCGGTCTTAGGCTCGAATGGGTTGGGGTTTCGTCGACCGATTCACTTGGTCCCCATAGTAGGTCGACCGAGTGAGACAATCGGTCGACCGATTCCATTTTAGCACCACTCGCGTATCATTGTGAAGGTGAACAAATATGTCAATAATAAGATATATAAATGAAAACAAATAATATCTGCAGTGAAAGAAAGTGTGGCATGCTGCGTCACATTTGACATAAAATTTCTTATGCTAACTCGACCATTTTCCTTTTTTTCAATTACAAATATGATGTTGCTACTAAAGTACAAAACCACAAGTAAAAGTATTGCAAACAAAGCAACAGATGCGATCAATGGTCATCAGAAACTCGTTAGTTTTATTAGTTCTGGAGCCGGTGTGGGACCCCTCAACAATTTCAACGATGATTTGTACCTCCAGTGACGCACGAAGGGAGTCTAAGAGTGTTTCTGAAATCTGCATCTCTTCATCCTTACCAACCTCTTCGTGTAGGAACAGAGTCACCTTCTTCAAGACCAGTGATTTGGCCAAAACAAGCTTCACAAAATCCAACTCAGTCTCCCTGTATATCATATTTTTAATCTCGAATTCTCAGATGCTCCAACCAAATATCCGAATAATCTTTAAGTGTGACACCGTCACTTCTGTCACATTTCTCAACCCATGAATCGTCTAAAATCTATATGTACAGTGCATGTAAAAATTTTGGGTGTCAGATTCTTATGGAATAAGAATCAAAACAGATAGTATACAAGATCGATTTATGGATTCATGTTATTACCTCAAGCTTAAGCTTCTCCAAATTCGGGGAGCTTCTCATCAAAACAGCAAGAATAAGTAACCCGTATTTGTGAATGAAACATATTTCTCCGATATACAAGTATCTCATGTGGACTAATGCGTTTGGAAGCTCTTGTGGAATTCCGTCTTCACCAAAAAACTTGAGCCATAGCAAAAAAATAACAATACTTAGCAATATCCAAGTTACGTAAATTATCAATGTGATGTTAATAATATTACCTCAATGGTCGCGATGAAAATGGACAGATTTTCGATCACAGGTAAACTCTCGAATAGGTTAATAATTGTGCAATTGTCGCTACCTTGGATTAAGTGATTGTTAATATCCTGCAACAAGTTAACATATCTCAAATAAGTTACAACAGCCGATGAGGATTAGATATTCTATACTACTATTAAGCACTTACCAGAGTCTTGAGAAGTGGACAATTGGATAGGAGATGTAGAAGCGTTTTATTATAGATGAATACTTCTTGCAGAGACAAGCTTGTAAGATGATCAAATCCATCGAATTTTAATGGTTGATGGTCAAAATAGCAACCAACGAGACATAGGTCAGTTAACTGATGTAACGAGAAGAGAGATGGCGGTAACTGATATCCCCCATAAAGAAAGTTAAGTGCTAAATTCTTGACGGTATTTTTTTGTACCAATTGGGATATTATATTTTCAATCTCAATCCACGAGTCATCTGTCTCAACGGAAAGAGTGAACTCGTGTATTGGACCGTCGTGCATTGTCAAAACACGGTTTATAGCATGGATAAATTTACACTTTTTGTCGATCTCTTTTCTTTCATTTGGTATAACACACGATTGCTCCGAAACCGACAGCTCGGCCTTATCAGTTGATACTTGAAATGCATTCTCGATAAACACAATTTTTGGAATTTTGATCCAACGGTACCTCCATTCCCGAGATATTATACTTGTCCTTGCTGCCTCTTGAATCGGTAAAAGGCATAAGATGGTTTCTACTATACTTGAAGGAAGATTGCTGCTCATATCCATCTCAGGATAATTTATAATTCGATCGCAACTAGATATTGCTACAAGCCTGCAAAATTCATTACTGTAATGCAATCACAAAATAAGCCTAACACATAAGTTGAATTTTGAATTTAACATATTACTTGAGAATCGATCAAACAGGAAGCTTAGATAAACAACCCGTATTTCGTATTAGTTTCAGAAACACAAGGTTGATATATAAATGGAAGTCCTATAACCATAAGATCTCCAGAGATATAGAAACAATACAGGGTGTTTGGGATTCCATTTTAACTTATTGTGTCTTTTAACGCGATAACCGCTTTTGAATGCTTCGATGTGAAATCCCGAAAGGTCTTATACCAATGCAGGTCCTAATTCTATAAGTGCTTAAGGATAACCATAAGCAAAAAATATGCAATTCTAAACGCACCCTTAATATCACAAGTGTACTATTGCAACTCAAGTCTTTAATATCTACACATATTCATTAAATTAGTGAAACAGAATAATTAATTGAAGCTTATTTGCCTCGGCTTATTTTTCATAAGCCCGTTATTTCTGGCCTTTTTACTAAGAGCCCAGGGTATGAAGGACCATAGCTTGAGCCATGGCCATAACGTGAAGCCCATGACGACACACCCCGTACCGAGCCTCGCGTTTTCGGGTGCGGCTCCGTATTTTCCAGCCCAAATGATGGCCATATTCATAATGCGAGATCCACGGCGAAAGACACCCAGTCTCGCCTCATGGCCTCGTGTTTTCATATTAAAAAAATTATATATGTTTTTTTGCTATTTTCCCCACAAAAAATATTTTTTTACCCTATATCTTTTACACATTTCATATATCTTTTACACATAAAAATATAATACTTCTTTCTAAAAAAATGAATCTCATCCAATGGATCAATTCTTACTTTGATCATATGCACCGCCAAATACCGAATATCCAATTACCGGGTTCTTCATCCTCTTCTAATCCAAATAATCCCTCATTCGTAATAGTAATCCAATTCCATCATTAACCAACTTGTCGACAAGCTGGTTCCCCACCTATTCGAACTATCAAGCCCCTACCCAAAACCCGCTTGTCAATTGTACACACAAGTAATTTCAATAATTCCAACAATTCCAACAATCCCAACATTCTTCTCAAAAACCGACTCAAGAAACCGAAGTCCCTGAGAATCAACCCGAAGGCACGGGTTCTTCAAAAAAGGGCAAAAAAATCATATGGCGAAGCATACCCGGGAAGAAGGTGCGAAAAAAGTGGTTCGTATTTATTCGACGCATGCCCAAGAATAACTTTTGGCCGAATTCCATCGAAATTTCGAAAGACCTAAAAGTTGGAGATGACCAAATCGTGATATGTTTTGGTATAAAATACTTGATACGTATGACGAGCGGGATTTGGAAAAAAAATAAGCATAACAAAAATATGTTGACGACTAAGTGGACACCAAAAGAATCGCGAAATACTAAGGTTTAACACTTTACAATTCAAAAAAGGTTCTTAGCAGCGAAAACTAAGAATTTATTGACCCGAGTTCAAATTCTATATAAAGAAGAAAACAAGAATAAAGATTTTTCTCATAAAAGTGCTTGGAATTTTTTTAAAGACAAGTACAAACGGAAAAATCCCCCAAGCTCGAAGAAACAAAGGACGTATCACCCTCGACGATCCCTAGATGTTAGGTGGTGATGAAACCCCGCGTCCATTTAGGGCTCCACAAAAGTCGAAAGCTCAACGTTCTAAAATATCCAAACCCCCCTTCGAGTTCACAAAAATATTATTACTTTGCCAAATTAATGCAACAATAATTAGTTTTGGACTTTGAAAATAAAAAACAAATGAAACGCGAGATGAATGAAATGATTGAATTTGTAGAATTACTAAAAAGAAACGAGATCTCGAAGATACTAGGTATACACACTAGCGAATGGGCTCCGGCGGATGTGGCAAGGTCGAAAAATTGAAAGAAGAGACCCGAAAAAATATTTAGAGTTTTAGATCGTTATCCTATTTTATGTAATGTGTTTTTTATTATTTGTTATGTTTTTATTTTATTAAAGAAATTAGATTTTTAATTAAATAGTTTTAGAAAGAAAAAAAAGGATGGGTCATCGTAACGTAACACAACACCAGAAATACGGTGTTAACCAAGGAGATATTGTTTTGGTGTATGGTGATTCTAGCTGATGTTATGGGAAAAAAGCTGACGTGACATGCACTTTTTTCATAACACCAGCTCACGACACGAAATCTTACCCCATGCTCTTACAATCTTATGAATTAACACGAAAAAGATTCCGGAAAAAAGGGCTTACGAAATATAAGCAGATCCAAATAGGATTAACCAAACATCCCCTTGAAAAGGTACATAGCTATTATAAGCGATTATCATTCTCATTTTTGGTATTTATGGTAAATTACTAAATTACCCTATGTAATTTTTTTGTTTTTTATGGCATACATCTAGTTTTTCTTTAAAAATAAGAACATGGTTGTTTAATACTCCCTCCATTCCATAATTATATTCTACCGAAAAAACGCAATTTATAAAAAAATATCGCCTTACAACTTTCTCTCTCTTACTTTTTAGAAAAATATATTTTTATGTTTAACCAACTAATTAAAAACTTCTTCAAAGTATATAATTATCAGCTCACGTGAGGGTGATCAAGTAAACCTGATCCACATTCCTTATCTACTTTTGAAAGTAGACTATTAATTTAGGACGTTCAAAAATAATAACTTGAATTATAATTTTGGGACGAAAGGTTATTTTAATTTCTTTTACTTTGTGCTTGAAGAGTTCAAAAATTTTAAAGCAAAAAGCAAAGAGCAGGATGATGAGACTGAAATTGCTTAGAAAATGAAAAGTCTCGTTAGATGATACTTTGTATAATAATACAAAAAGGATATAATGGTCATTTAATAACCAAATAATATTAAATATGCATTCTTAAATTATTTATATATAAAATTTGTATTTGAATAGATGCGTAATTTTATGTTTTAGATTAAATATATAAGTAAGTTTCGATGAGATATATACATAATTTTAACCAAAATTTTAACCAAAAAGAGATATACATAATTTTAACCAAAAAAAGATATATATCAGGGTGCATTTGGTTTGTTGGTGAGTTTAGATTTCCGTTTGGTTTGTAAGCAGATTTAGATTTTAATGTGGGTTTATGTTTGGTTTGAAAGAAATAGGAAATAATAAGATTATTTTTTAATTTTTAAATAATATTTTTTTGTAAATAAATTATTATTAAACTTATTATTTAAAAATAAAAAGTATTATTAAAAAGGATAGATAAGAAAGAATGTGGGGATAATTATTAAAAGAGTCATTCAATTTTGAGCAATTCGTGATTGAGTCTAAAAAACATGTTTTTCTTGATAAGGTTCAGGGCAACAAAGGACTAACAAAGAATATAGAGCAGCAACCATTCAGATTTTGACAAGTGTCCAAAAAATAGGGCAATTCTAACAGATTGCCCCAAGATATAGGGCAACAGAGGACATGTGGCGCATTCCGCACCCAGTTGCCCTATTGCCTAAAAAAATAGACCATTTCCAAAAAGAGAAAATTTAAAGTGTTTTTTGGGAAGAGAATAATGGGCAACGGACCTTTTTAGTAATTTTCCCAAGAATGTGGTTGAAATGGATGAATTGTACTTGCACTGGCACAATTCTTCAAAAACCCATCTTGGAGCTAAAATTTGAATTTTAAATCTTAAACCTTTTTTTCAAACTAAATCAAGCGTACCAAACAATTGATATGAAAAAGGGTTGAGCCCAAACCTCCTAAAACCCATATACCATACACATGACCGGTCCTGAGTATTTTGCTACCTTGGGCGAGCTAGCCGAAAGATGCTCCTTATAAACAAACACTACATTCTTTTCAGCGATTTAAAACTTAATCAAGTTAAACAGATCCTTCTCACATAAATTTTTATTTAACGAACAAAATCATACGAGGATAAACTACAAATTACAAGTTTAAAAAAAATACAAAATGATATAGTAGCTCTCGTAAAAGTATACAATGTTAGACAATGATAAAACCCGTATAGCAAACATTGTATTTGTTAATAGGTATTTATAATGAACTTAATCCACAAGTCGGGCTTCGACCAACTAGTTTAATCCACTAATACATAATTTGGACATGTAAAAAAAATAAAGTTGTTCAAACTTGGTGGATTAGTAATCACATGCTCGCTCTATTCATAACTATTGTCATCTGACAAAAGAACAAACAGTATAAGAAAAATATATATTTATTATTATTATTTATTTATTTTTATTTATCAGAATAACAATTTTATTATTAGACATATAATTAATATCTTATTTTATATATTTTAATAACAATTTTGAAAAATAATAATATGATAAATTTGAAAAAATCTCTTTATTTATTTTTAACAATAAACTATTAAATAGAAAGTGAAAAAACGTAAATTATTAATTTAAAAGGACTAATAACACTACTTATACAATGCATACTTGAAAAACAGAAAAATGTTAGTAGTCAACAAAACGCAATAATTATTTCCTAAAATATGCTACATCAAGACCACAAAATGACAAAAGTATAAATTTAGAGCCATAAACAAAATAAAAGAAATTCACTTAATGTCCCACTCAAATTGTTAGTAAACTGTCATTTAGCCATATAATGTAGGAAGTATGTAATTTTATATTTTCTCATGGTTCTTCTCTCTCTACAAAAGTCATCTTCAACCTTAAACTCCACACTCCATTTCTAAATTTATGTGTTTCTTCATATTTTTTCATTTAACACAAGGTAACATGAATCTATAATTTGATGCCCCAAAATCTTAATGCCCTGGGCCATCGCCCACCTCGCCCGATACTAAATCCGGCCCTGACCATACATACTCTAAGATTTTACTTCAGGTTTAGATTTGGTTTTAATAATTTAATATTTTTTAATAAATAAATAATTTTTGTTAAGACAAATATAATAACAAAAAAATACATTACAAAGTGTTAAAAAGTGTGGGCCACCACAAATTTACTCAAAACCCACCTTATATTAGGTTGAAGGGAGTGGCACCTCAAAAACCCACCGTCACCTCAGTTTTTTCACAACTCACAAAAACTCACCTCACCGTGGGAATAAGGAACAAAAAACTCACATCCACCTCACCCAACTTTATATAAACTATACCCCACTAAATACCCTAATACCCTCACAGTTTACTAAAAAAAAGTAGGCACACAAGTCGAGTGGTAAAGAAGTGATCACTGGTAGGTTTTTTTAGTCTTACCCACGCGTAAATTATGGTGGAGTTTATGAGGTGTGATTTAGCCACGTTGGAGTCACGAGTGGGAATAAGGTCCCATTCCCTTGAGCCTTAAGGGTGCATTTGGTTTCCACCATTTCAAGTCAACTCAGTCATGATAATTCTAACTGTTTGGTTGAAATTAGTAAGTTCACAAATTTAAGATAAGTGACAAATATATGTTATCTTTAAATCCAAGGCAACCAAGGATTACATAAATACATAATTTCTTTAATTATTTTTTTAAAATTAATGGGCCACTATTTAATAACTACCACTAAATTCTTTCACTATAAGTTTTTTATAATTAAATGATGACACATTTTAATTTAAAACTATAAATGTAAAATTATAAACCATTTTATTACAATATTATTGAATGTGGGCCAACTTTATTTGTATTCACCTATATTTTTAGAATAAATAATAAAATAAATGTCATTCCTAAAACTGCATGAAAACCAAAGGTCTCCTAAGAATTAGTGTATGTGGGTCTAATACCCACATTCTCTCTTTTGGCAACTAACAAAACAACATCAAATAAATAAAGTTAAAGTCACCTTTTGACTTTAAAAGGTGGCAAACAAACACGCCCTAATTCTTTAAACTTTTTTGGGAGATTTACATCTATATCCTTAGTAAACTTGATAATTACATCAATATCCTTGTGAATTTGATAATTACGCCTATATCCTTTGAACACTTAATAATTTTCAAATTCATCCAAAAATTAAATAAATTGGAGAACAAATAATTTTAATAATTATAATTACCAATAAACTTGTAGTATTACTATTTTACCCTTTCATAATTATATAGAGCTTTACTGTCATTTAATCTTTATCATGTTTCTTGTCTCTTCACCTGCTTCCTTCGGTTGATTTGTGTTCGAGGATTATCATCAAATTTGAAATTATGGAGTGCATCAAGGATTAAAAAATATATCCTGAAAATTAAATTCAATATTAATCTAATTCTTTATAGATTTTATTAATAAGAAAAAAGAATAAGTTCTATAAACACATGTAATTCTAGAATCTTAATTTCTGTTACTAAGCCAAAGAGAAAAGGTTCATATGAAACAATTTGTTTAAATGCATTACTATTTTTTTTGGATATAGGGTGCTGCGATTGAAATGTTCTTTTTGAATGATCATTGTGTGTTGATTCTTTTATTGTGAGTACATGTATCTAACCTTTTGATTTTCAGTAAAGTATTTTCCATTATTTGGGTTTGATTTTCGTCAGTTATTCAATTTTGAGAATCTGGATTTACAAAGTTATGGTTTGAGCTTTAAAAGAAAGGGTAGAAGTGTCATATAGATTTTCAATTTAAAAGTAAATAGATCTTGGAATATCACAATTAATTAAACATGGTTTAATAAGTTTTATGGATATATTTGTGACTTTATCAAGTTTTGGAAGGATATTAATGTAATTATCAAATTCGCAAGGATATTGATGTAATTATCAAGTTTAGTAAGGATATGTATGTAAATCTCCCAAGTTTTTTTAATATAATTTTTTTTAAAATGGGGATATAGCTGTTTTATGAAAGGAAAAAAATGGATATAGTTAATTTAAGTAATTGTAGATCATTTAAAAAGAATTTGACGAATTTGATTATTACCACTCAAACATGACCAGTGTTCAACAAAAAATACCTTTAAAATAATCAACCGACGATACTCAATCATAAAATACTCTTGACTATATCCGTCTTTAATTGAGAATTCGCATATGACTAAATCTTTCATGTTTAAGTGACCTTATTTATTTATTATGGAGTACTCTATTTTTCACTTTATCAAAATACTAGTAGAAACTAGAAAGGAATATTAATTCTATATTTTATGTATCACCGTTAAATATGGATCTCGGCACCATAACACTACCTATCGGATAACCACCGTAATACCACCGTAACACCGCCGGTCACCACCTTCAATAAAATTCGCTTGAAAACAAAATGATTCAAGTTATAGAAATGAGTAAATCGAGCCTGGTCGATGTCATTTTCTTTTGGTTGTTAATTGGTTAATCACTGGATAGCTTGTCGTATCGCGCGGGCATCTGCTAGTGTAATTTTAACCAAAAAGAAATATATATGAATTTTTTAAAACTTTTAAAGTGGGGATACAAGTCTTTTATGAAAATACTAGAAAGGAATATTAATTCTATATTTTATACTCCGTACTATATCACCGTTAAATACACCGATCGGATAACCATCGTAACACCACCAGTCACCACCTTCTTCTCTGGTACTATTACCTAACTATCATCGTTACTCGTTGATTTTTTTTAGTTATAAATATCTGTTACACTAGTCGTTGATTTGATTGTTTTTTAGTTATGTAAGTTGATTAATTGATAAGGAGGGTGTTTTGATGAGCTTATTTGATAGGCTTATTGAAACTTGGAAAACCCTATAAACACGATTGTTTTGAGTTATGTTACATTAGTCGTTCCTTCCTATCTGTCGTTTGTTCCTTCTTAAAGTCATTATTATTTGGGTCCATAAGGATATTATGGATTTAATTGCATTTTGACCAATAACACAAGGACTAACAACATTAAAAAATCATGCAAAATAATTTATCTATGGGTAATGTCATAAACTAAATAAGATTACCAATCATAGTTATACCCAAAAATGGCCTGAGCAAAGGGAGTGGTGGGTGACCGCATGGCTGGCAGGCTTTTAGCGTCAATTCGGCATTGGCGCACCGCTCCGCCTCTCACGTCAACCGACCTAACCCACCTGGTAAGAATTTTATTTTTAAAGAATAATCCAACAATCCTAACAATCCCAACATTCTTCTCAAGAACCGACTTAAGAAACCCAATTCCTCGAGACCCAACCCGAAGGCGTGGGTTCTTCGAAAAAAGGGCGAAAGAATCATATGGCGAAGCATACCCGGGAAGAAGGGGCGAAAAAAAAGTGGATCGTATTTAGGACGCATGCCAAGGAAAAACTTTTGGACGAATTCCATCGGAATTTCGAAAGACCCAAAAGTTGGAGATGACCAAGACCACGATACGTTTTGGTATAAAATACATGATATATATATATAACGAGCGGGATTTGGAAAAAAATATAAAGGAGCGTAACAAAAATATGTCACTTGACGGGTAAGTGGACGCCAAAAGAATCACGAAATACTAAGGTTTAACACGCTTTACGATTCAACAAACCTTCTTAGCAGCAAAAACGAAGAATTTGTAACCCGAGTTCAAATTCTATATAAAGAAGAAAACAATAATATAAAAAATTTTCTCTCATAAAAGTGCTTGGCTTTTTTTAAAGACAAGTATAAATGGAAAAATCCCTCAAGATCGAAGAAACCGAGGACATATCACCCTCGACGATCACAAGATGTTTGGTGATAATGAAATCTCGCGTCCATTTGGGGCTCCACGAAAGTCGAAAGCTCAACGTTCTACAAGATCAACCGCCCGTTACCTTACGACTCACAAAAATATCACTGTGCCGAATTAATGTAACACCGATTAGTTTTGGACTTTGAAAATAAAAAACAAATGGAACGCGAGATGAATGAAAGGTTCAAATTTGTCGAACTACAAAAAAGAAATGAGGCCTTGAAGATACTGGGTATAGACACTACTGAGTAGGCTATGGCGAATGTGGCAAAGGTCGAAAAATTGAAAGAAGAGACCCAAAAAAACATTTAGAGTTTTAGATCGTTATCGTATTTTATGTAATGTGCTTTTTATTATTTTTTATGTTTTTATTTTACTAATGACATTAGACTTTTAATTAAATAGTTTTTAGAAAGAAAAAAAATGTGATGGATCACGGTAACGTAACACCACACGAGAAATGTGGTGTTAACCAAGGAGCTATTGTTTTTGTTTTGGTGTATGGTGATTCTGGCTGCTGTTATGGGAGAAAAGCTGACGTGACATGCATTTTTTCATAACACCAACTCACAACACGAAATTGTACCCCATACTCTTATAAGCTTATGACTTAATGACGAAAAGGGAGCCGAAAAGAATGGGCTTACGATATATAAACGGAGACAAATAGGATTAACCAAACATCCCCTTGAAAAGGTACATAGCTATTATAAACGATAATCATTCTCGTTTTCGGTACTTATGATAAACTACTAAATTACCCTATGTAACTTTTTTTTTGTTTTTACGATATACGTCTAGTTTTTCTTTAAATAAGAACATGGTTATCTAATACTCCTCTTATAATTATATTTTTTCGACAAAAAAAATACAGTTTAACAAAAAATATCATATTTACAGTTTTTTTTTTACTTTTTACACAAAAATATTTTTATTTTTAACCAATTAATTACAAACTTTTTCACAGTACTCCCCCGTCCCAAAATTATTGTCACCCGACAAGAATCATACATCTAAAAAAAATTATATTTATTACAGTTTTTTCCTCTTACTTTTTAACATATTGACAAATTTACCCTTAGCTAATTAATTAATTCTTTTTTAAATTTGTAATAACAATTTTATCCAAAGATAATATATAGTAAATTCATCAAAATTAAGTATTGGACAATAATATAGTTAAATGTGGATCTCGACACCATAACACCACCGATCGGATAACCATCGTAACACTACCGGTGACCACCTTCTTCTCCGGTACTATTACCTAATTATCGTCGTTAGTCGTTCATTTGATTGTTTAATTGAGTTATAAATATATGTTACATTAGTCGTTGATTTGATTGTTATGAGTTATGTTAAGTTGATTAATTGATAAGGAGGGTGTTTTCATGAGCTTATTTGATAGGCTTATTGAAACTTGGAAAACCCTATAAACTCGATTGTTTTGAGTTATGTTACATTAGTCGTTCCTTCCTATCTGCCGTTTGTTCCTTCTTAAAGTCATTATTTTGATCCATAATTATGGATTTAATTATCCTTTCGAAGCTCGTTCGGTACTAGCTGATGCTTCGTAGATCTCTACAATAAAATGAATTTGCAATCTTTTGTTTTAACCTTAGTTTGGAAGGAATGGTGGTAGCTTCGCCAAGTATATGATGTTGCAGGATGTCACTTTTCTGCTTGTCTGCTGTTCAACTTCATTGTTAAATTCCATAATATATGCTGTCTCTTGACTATATACTCGTATGTTGAATTCGGTATACAATGTACTTGTTATGCGCCCTTGATGTGAATCCTAACATGCGTCCTTATGTAGTATTTGGCTTGACTTTTCTGTCATGTTCCAGTCACTATCCATCCTTGATTCCACTTTTAACTTTCGTTTTTGTAAATCACCAACTTCGGGCTTTGTGTCTACGTTTTTCCATGTGTTCCAAATTTAAACATCCATGTTGGGCTTGACACACACAAAAAAACTATCGCCAAGACTGAGTCGACCAGAAAAATAGAATATTACGATTTAATTCGCACGATTATTAAGCAAGAGTTTTGGGACAACAACTACCATAAGATTTGTTAATCTGGTTTGCATTTTATAAACTCGATATTGATTATACAATTGTTGTTCATGTGTTTTTCGCCATGCTAGCTTAATTAATGTTCTTATGCATTTAATCACGTTTTCGTATGTAAAATTGTTCGATTCTTAGTAGCTTTATCGTGGATAGTTTTGTATGCGTAGATTTTACGTTTGTAATTCTTTAGCTTGTTAGATGACCGTGTTCGTTGGCATGATCTATGTACGTACCCTTAGCTAATTAATTAATTCTTTTTAAAAGTTTGTAATAACAATTTCAAGCAAAGATAATATAGTAAATTTATCAAAATTTCCTATTCTATTTTTAATGTTGGACAATAATTTTGGGACAATTTAAAATAGAAAAATGATCAATAATTCTGGGACGGAAAGAGTATATAATTATCAACTTAAGTAAAGGTAATAAAGTAAACTTAATTTACATTTTTTATTTATTTTTGAAATTAGACTATCTATATCTATACTACTTTATAATGCATTTGGGACCTTCTTAAAATAGCAAGGCTGAAAATTCAGACTTTTTTATCTACTAAATAAAGCAAGTTGTTGATATCTTCATCAACATTATAGAGTAAGGATCCAATGAGAAGAAGCTTAAAATAAGAAGTGGTGAGAAGAGACTAAAGCCACACATTTGAGATGCAACGACTTGGATTAGATGCATTTCTATTCATGTAGATGCATAATCTTAAGTTTCGAAAGTTAATTTGATGTGTAGATGGTACAAATTGATTTTCATGATTTGGACACGTGTAGAGGAACAAAAATATAAATAAATCATGAAATGCATCTAATATACGTATATGCATCTAATTAAAAGCTATAAAACATGTTATGATGCATTATAATGCATCTAAGATTATAAGGATGCATCTAATTTAAGTGCATGCATCTCAAATATGCGGTTATAGTTTCTTCTTATCCTTCTTATTTTAAGGTTTCTTCTCATTTGATCCTAACTCCAACATTATATAATATAAACTTTTTAACAACCTTTTGTAACAAACTTTTGTAACAACCTTTTAAAATAACATTTTTTTTCTTTTAAACTGAAAAATCTTTTTATTATTTATTATTTTTGTAATCTAATTTCACTATATTCTTAAAAATTTTGTGCTTTTTAATTCGATATACATTTTAATATATTTTTATTAATTTTTAGTCTTTTTTAATTTTAGTGGGTTTTTTAATTCGATTTTTTATAACTTTACAATGACCAAAAGATTAATATTTGTTAGTCTCAAAATTCGTTATTAGGTACTCGCCGCCGTATTGCGCGGATAGCATTCTAGTCTATACTATCTTATAAAGGAAAAACCAAAATGGTTGAATGTTGAAAATAGAATGGTTGAAAAAATGAAGGTCCTATTAAAATAATATTAAAAAAAAATTACACATAACAAACCAACACCAACCTTAAAACAAAAAACCACCTACAAACAAATATTCCACCCGACATACATCCTCCCATTCATTCATTTACATCAACTCCATATCTATATACACAAAAAAACACACATACAAAATACACATTCACCTAAAAAAAATAAGCACACCACAGGACGCCACCACTACATGTCGCCATCGCCGGACCTCACGACCACAGAAAATAATACTTGGTTATAAAGGTATATTTTGTCTTATTTTATGGATCTTGATTGCTCAGTAATAATTAAGTTTTGATGGTATTTTGATAGATCTATGGTTTTTAATGTAGATCTATAGTTTTTATATATAGGTTTAAGTTTTTACAAGTTTTTTATACGTTTTTATAGGTCAGCTGACACCTTGCCAGAAATGGTCATATCCCTCTCGCCGGAAAGAGCCACAGCTGACTCGCCGGAACAAGCAGCCGGAGGTGTCATAGTATATGCTTCATTTTATTATAAAAGTTTATTGTTAATATTACTCACTATCAAAACCATCAGATTTGCCTTGGATATGTGTTGTGAATACCAATACGTAAGGTATCTACTCTTTATACATTCCAAATAAATTTACGGTAGTTTTTAAAGATGTTGGTTTGAGATTTTCTTTATTTATTTCAGATCTAGAAGTTATGGCTGGTGGTTGGTTATTCGAGACTTTAGTTTGATCCCGGCATATTAATTTTTTGGGTTCGTGGAGTTTGTTGTAGCCGACAATCATGGTGCACACCAGCCGACTACCGAACGTCCATCTATATCAGTTGGTATGTTTTGAAGGCTTTTTAATTTAATTTTGTGTTGTTTTAATCTGCTTTATGTTCTTAATAAATCTTTGACTATTTATAAAGTTCTTAAAGTTTCTAATATAGATCTTTAGATTATATGTAGTTTAAGTTAATGTTTTGATATTTTTTTGTTACAGCCGCCACTCGCCGCTTCTGTTTTCTACCAAAAATAATTATTTTGTTGGAAACAGTTGTTGATGCCGTCACCCGCCGTCGGAAACCAGTCATCTAATCTAATGCTGGTGCTGAAAAATATCCTTAAAGAGTTCATGTAAAATACAGTTTGTGTAAGTTTGGCTATAAATTTTATGTAATCATAACACGTGTTTCTTTTTATTGAGATCTATTTTTTTTGTTTTGGTCTAAATTTATTTGTTTATAAGCTTATTTGTGAGGTTGATATACTGTTGCGATTTTTTTATATAAACTATGTTTTTATTTAGATCTACTTGTGCAATTTTTATGTACATTTAGTTATGATTTGAACATGTTTTAAGTTCGAAATATGGGAATATTTTATAATCTTAGAATTTTGAAATCTGAAATAATTTGAATGTGTTAAAAGTTTGATATTGACGTACAGCTTGTGATATTATGATTTTCTACACGATACTTTTTGGTTTTGATTTCGTAATGACTTTTTGTAACTTGGCAAGTTAAGAAGCGCGTGGCTTTTATAATATGATAGTGTGTTTTTAACCATGACTCATGACAACATATACCATATGGGCTAAAGTTGAACTTCCAATTTGTTCGAATTTGGTTTTTGAAAAAATAATGAAATCTGATCTTGAAATAAACAAACAACTTTAGGTAAAAGTAGACAAGGACGTTTCATTGTAAAAAATGATGTGTAGCATTGAAAAAGAAGTGGTCTCCAAGAACTTTATTTAGTCAATGCTTAAAAATATACAAGAAAATATAACGCATTTGAATAGACTTTAAACATTTAAAATTTAAATAGCCTTGAACGGTTGGATCAGTAGTCATTAATCGAGAGCCTTGAACGGTTAAATCAATAGAAATTAGCCGACTCGCTTGATTCGATCATCAACTCAGTTCAGTTTACTCTATAAAAAGTTAAAAAGAATGTATTAAGACGTAAAAAAATATGTATAAATTTTGATAAATATTACGTATCGAACCTAAAAATTATTTACTAACAAATATAACATGTTAAAATAAACTTAGGTCGCAAATATATACAGCTAACAAGCCATATTTTAAAAAAACACGGAAAAAACCAAAACCTGATCAGATCTCAAGATTCGAGTTGACTCGGGTCCTTCAAACTCAACGTGTTTAACCGGATTTCAAAAATATGAAACACGATTTAATTTGAGCATTTTTCGCTCAAAAACTAATCACGTCAAAACGCGTTTCTAAATGTAGAACAAAATAGATATACAAGTATGTAACACACATAAGATATTATGAATTAAGATTTATTCTTTTTATTTCATAACATTTCAAACACTTGCTCAATCACACACATAAGCATATTTTACATGCACATAACTTTTCGATATCCGGTATCTATCTAATCGTCTTGATAATGATTTTTGTAAAAAATCCACCACACACAATATTATTGTTTCCAACAACTCGAAACTGGAACAAACCAAACACCGAGATAAAATTAAATCCAACGACTAGAAAGCATAATGTCTCTAGGAAGGTGTTTATCGTTATATATATTATTGATATGCAAACACCGAGATAAAATTAACCAAACACAATATTATTGATATGCAAACGCTTTGATCTTAATGTCATCGATGCTGAAATTGCTGTCGGGCAGCATGTTGGAGTTAGAGTGCTCTTGCCTAGAATTCCTCTAGCTTCATCAGAAGAAGATATGTTCCCTTTCAAGATAAAGAGGACGTTATTCCCTGTCCGCCTTTCCTTTGCGATGACCATCAATAATACTCAAGGGCAAATAATTCCAAATGTGGGTGTCTATTTGCCTGACTCTGTTTTCTCCCATGGCCGACTTTATGTAGCATTGTCTAGAGGAATATCACGATCAACAACCAAGGTTTTAGTGAAGCCAGTCAAGCAATTTGTTGAAGAAGGAGTGTACACCTCAAATGTTGTATACCAAGAAGTTTTGCGCGATGATTAAAGTTCGTTACATTTTATAGTTTATTGTTTGACGTTTAGTTTTAATAACAGATTTTAATATGTTGTTTGGTATTAGTTATTTTATTTAGAACTCAATTGTCACATGTTACAACATTTTGCAATTGTACTTAAATCTTACCACGATGTAGTGTTTCGTTAATTATCTGTCGTCAGGCAATTCCGCCGCTATGCGCGGGTACTCGCCTAGTTAATGTAAAGCGTACGAAAATAATAACATGAATTAAACCTTTTAAAATGGATACAACCTTTTTTTTGAGAAATGAATATTAATTCTATATTTTATACTATATCACCGTTAAATATGGATCTAAGCACCGTAACGCCACCGATCGGATAACCATCGTAACACCACCGGTCACCACCTTCTTCTCCGGTACTATTACCTAATTATCATCTTTAGTCGTTGATTTGATTGTTTAATTGAGTTATGTTAAACTGATTAATTGATAAGGAGGGTGTTTTGATGAGCTTATTTGATAGGCTTATTGAAACTTGGAAAACCCTATAAGTCATAAACTGGTTTTTTTAGTGGTTTATGAGGTTATCGAGCTTGGCGAGCTTATCAGATATCCAAATGCCAGTAAGCGCAAACGCCTATCAAATAAGCTTATCTAAATACACCCTGTTGAGGCTGCATAATCATATCTTTAGGTTATACAGCTTTACAGTCTGAATAGTTTTGCCTCTAAATGATAAGGCTATCATAGTCTGAAGAGTCGAGATAACATCATAGTCTGAAGAGTCCAGAGAGTAGCACATCTGTATAATGTATAGTAGTATTTGTTTTACAGAGTAATATTTGAAATTCCATGATCGAAGATTGGATTTAAGGTGCTTTTGTCTCTTCTCTTTAGAGACATCTCGTGTTATAAAAAAATCTTAGAAGGGATGGTTTGATGCAATTTGACACCTTCTGCACATAACTGATGCTTCGTAGATCTCTACAATTAAATGAATTGGCAATCTTTTGTTTTAACCTTAGTTTGGAAGGAATGGTGGTAGCTTCGCCAAGTATATGCTATTGCAGGATGTGACTTTTCTGCTTCATTGTTAAATTCCATAATATATGCTGTCTCTTGACTATATAGTCGTATGTTGAATTAGGTATACAATGTACTTGTTATGCGCCCTTGATGTGAATCCCAACATGCGTACTTATGTAGTATTTGGCTTGACTTTTCTGTCATATTGCAAACTTATGAGCACATGCAACGTGATTAATAATTCTTAATGTAATAAAGCAGTCACTATCCATCCTTGATTCAACTTTTAACTTTTGTTTTTGCAAGTCACCAACTGCAGGCTTTGTGTCTACTTTTTTCCATGTGTTCCAAATTTAAACATCCATGTAGGGCTTGACACACACAATAAAACGATCGCTAAGACTATGAGTCGACCAGAAAAATAAATTTTTTAGAATATTACGATTTAACTCGCACGATTATTTAGCAAGAGTTGTTAATCTGGTTTGCATTTTATAAACTCGATATTGATTATGCAATTGTTGTTCATGTGTTTTTCGCCATGCTAGCTTAATGATCTTTGCGTTTAGTCAAGTTTTCGTCTGTATAATGTTTTGATTCTTAGTAGTTTTATCGTGTTGACATGACAGTGTGTTTATATACAGATTATAAATTTTTAGTTAACTAGACAATTATTTAATCAATGGGCAAATCCTAGGTTTATAATAGGCCTTAAAAATATGGCCTTAAAAGAAAGAAAGAAACAGTTTTTACCCAAACTACAACTACCTAGGACATGTATCATGTTGTAAAAACTGCACCGGACATGTATCGTCTTGTAAAAGGTAGCTGAAATCTTGGGATAGAGACATTGATGTATAATAAGTGTGATTGTTTTTTGTTATGTATTTGACTTATTTTGTGTCTGTGTGAATAATTTTGCAGCCAATAAGAAAATCGTCGAATGGGTAGGGTTAGTGACCTTCCTCTATGCATAATAGAAAACATCTTATGTCAATTACCATATGAAGACCTAGTAAGGACAAGTATACTCTCTAAGGAATGGAGGTATCGTTGGACTAAAATTTCTAAAATTGTAGTTATTGTGGATACGCGTCAAAGACTCCTCTTGAAGCCAAAGCAAGAGGAGAAGCAAGAGATGATCAAGTTGACTAGACTTATGTTTAATATATGTCAAACTTTGTTAAGGCACGAGGGTCCTATACGTAAGTTCAACCTTTCCCTTAATGATCGATGGGGTAATTTGCGCGACATCGACTGTATTATATCTCATTTATCAAGTAAAACCACTGTCAAGAAAATGATACTTGACAATAAGAACAAGTGTATTATTACTTGCTTACCCTTATCATCTCTCTTGTCAATGAGTGAGTTAACATACTTATATGTCAAACATTGGTACCTTGGCGCTGGACCAACATCCAGTTCACAAAAACATGGGACATCAGGGTTAACATACTTATATGTTCAGCGCTCATATTTTTCCGCGACGACGCTTCTACATCTCCTATCTAAATGTCCATTGCTTAAGACCCTAGTTCTGGTAATTTCTTACTAAAATTAAATATAAACATTCGTGGGCTTTCATAACATATCTGACTATTATAAGTTGCTGCGCAGACTGGTAAGCGTAATGATGATTGGTGTGGGGCCACCATTCCTAACCTAGAAGATTATATGGATATTTAGATGGAGCATTTGAGCCAATTAGAGATAACTTGCATAAGCAGCAACCAGACTGAATTGGATATTATGAAGCTTATCTTGATGAGGTCACCTGTGGTTAAATACTTCAGGATATTCATCTCAAATAGTAACAAGGATGAAGTGATGCAGATTCCTGAAACCCTCTTAACAGCCCCGCTCGCATCACCAGAGGTAGAATTAATTGTTGAAAGAGAACCCTTTTGGTAACTCGTTTATATAGCACCATAAATTTCTCTCTTTTTAAGTATTAAAACCTATACAGTTTGATTTTCTGGTTACAGAATGTGGTGATGTGATTATCTGTTAATGCAAAAGTGGAGATATTATTTGACCTATCTTTCAGTTTGTCAATGATGTGATGTTTTCAGATGCTACTATTTTCCACACCAAGGCGACCACTTTTGTTTTTTAAACTAATAGCCATAACTTTTGCCCTCATGTGGTTTTATCAATTCGGTCTCAGGGTCGAATGGGTTGGGGTTTCGTCGACCGATTTACTCGATCCCCAAAGTGGGTCGACCGATTCCATTTTAGCACCACTCGTGTATCATTGTGAAGGTGAAACAAATATGTCAATATTAAGATACATAAAATGAAAACAAATACTAATATCTGTAGTGAAAGAAAATGTGGCATGCTGTGTCGCATTTGACATAATCAACAGTAATCATCATTCTTATGCTAACTCAACCATTTTCCATTTTTTTTCAAATACAAATATGATGTTGCTACCAAAGTACAAAACCACAAGTAAAAGTATTGCAAACAAAGCAGCAGATGTGATCAATGGTCATCAGAAAATCGTTAGTTTTATTGGTTACATTACGCTTCTGGAGCCGGTGTGGGACGCCTCAACAATTTCAACAATGATTTGTACCTCCAGTGACGCACGAGGGGAGTCTAAGAGAGTTTCTGAAGTCTGCATCTGTTCATCCTTACCAACCTCTTCGTGTAGGAACAGTCACCTTCTTCAAGACCGGTGATTTGGCCAAAACAAGCTTCACAAAATCCAACTCAGTCTCTCTGTAAATCATATTTTTAATCTCCAATTCTTTCAGATGCTCCAACCAAATATCCGAATAATCTTTAAGTGTGACACGGTCACTTCTATCACATTTCTCAACCCATGAATCGTCTAAAATCTATAAGTACATGTAGAAGTTATGCTTGTCAGTTTATTCTAGAATAATAAACGAAACAGATAGGATACAAGATCGATTTATGGATTCATGTCATTACCTCAAGCTTAAGCTTCTCCAACTTCGGGGAGCTTCTCAACAAAAGAGCAAGAAATGGCAACCCGTATTTGTGAATGAAACATATTTCTCCGATATACAAGTATCTCATGTGAACTAATGCGTTTGGAAGCTCTTGTGGAATTCCATCTTCATCAAAAAACTTGAGCCACAGCAAAAAAATAACAATACTTAGCAATATCCGAGTAACATAAATTAACAATGTGATGTGAATAAAATTACCTCAACGATTGCGAGGAAAATGGACAGATTTTCGATCACGGGTAAATTCTCGAATAGGTTAATAATTGTGCAATTGTCGCTACCTTGGATTAAGTGGTTGTTAATATCCTGCAACAAGTTAACATATCTCAAATAAGTTACAACAGCCGATGAGGATTTGATATTCTATACTATTAAGCATTTACCAGAGTCTTGAGAAGTGGACAATTGGATAGGAGATGTAGAAGCGTTTTATTATAGATGAATACTTCTTGCAGAGACAAGCTTGTAAGATGATCAAATCCATCGAATGTTGATGGTTGATGGTCAAAATAGCAACCAACGAGACATAGGTCAGTTAACTGATGTAACAAGAAGAGAGATGACGGTTAACTGATGTAACAAGAAGAGAGATGACGGTAACTGATATCCCCCATAAAGAAAGTTAAGTGCTAACTTCTTGACGGTATTTTTGTGTACCAATTGGGATATTATATGTTCAATCTCAATCCACGAGTCATCTGTCTCAACGGAAAGATTGAACTCGTGTATTGGACCTTCGTGCATTCTCAGAACACGCTTCATAGCATGGATAAATTTACACTTTTTGTTGATCTCTTTTCTTTCATTTGGTATAACGCAAGATTGCTCCAAAACAGACAGCTTGGCCTCATCAGTTGATTTTTGAAATGCATTCTCGATAAACGCAATTTTAGGAATTTTGATCCAACGGTACCTCCATTCCCTAGATAGTATACTTGTCCTTGCTGCCTCTTGAATCGGTAAAAGGCATAAGATGGTTTCTACTATACTTGAAGGAAGATTGCTGATCATATCCATCTCAGGATATTATTAAGATTCGACCGCAACTATATATTGCTGCAAGCCTGCAAAATCCGTTACTGTAATGCAATCACAAAATAAGCCAAACACATAGTTGAATTTAACATATTACTTGAGAATCGACCAAACAGGAAGCTTAGATAAACATACTCGTATTTCATATTAGTTTCAGAAACACAAGGTTGAAACATAAATGAAAGTTCTATAACCATAAGATCTCCAAAGATATAGAAACAATACAGGGTGTTTGGGATTCCATTTTAAGTTATTATGTCTTTTAAACGCGATAACCACTTTTGAGCAATGTTTTAAAACCCGGGTTTTTAGATGAGCCGGTCGAGTCGCCAGTTCACCGAGTCACCGGTTCAACCGCTGGATCAAACCGATTTTATGCCAAAAGAGAAAGATATCGATATCTACCGTTTTAACAGAAAAAGGTTTAATGCACTCTATGTTTCCAAGATAAAACCGATACAATTTAAAAAATTACATATTATGTGCAATGTCGTACCAATATTTTTATATTAAGTTTATTCACTTCTGATAAGCATTATCAAAAGGTCCCCTATACGAGTAGTCAAAGCAGACAACATGTAGGGTGGCTAGTACCATATATCGCTTTAGATCAACACCAAACTGTAATAAAATAGAGACTCAAAAGATACTCACTACTTGAGTTCTTCACCAATATAGTGAGTTAGTGACTGCCATTTTCACTCACTATCACCGCCCACCCATAGCTGACTTACAAGAAATCGTAACTACCACCGGTCAATCTATGACAGACAAGAGAGCAAGAATACTGGTCGATCTATAAAATGACAAGAAACCACCACCACATCCTATCCTGATTACATTAATTTCTTTCTTTTCCTTTCATGAGGTCGAACCGGCTGGTTTCCGGTTCACTAGATCAACCCGGGTCGACCGAAACCCGACGGTTAAATCCGGTTTGAATTTCGGAAAACCCGGCACACAACGGACCGATCGTCACTCTGGTTCCCGGTTCAACCGGTTGAACTGGCCGGGTTGAACCAGGTTTTAAAACATTGCTTTTGAGTGCTTTGACGTGAAAAACAGAAAGAGCTTATACTAGTGGAGGTCCTAATTCTACAAGTGCTTAAGGATAACCATAAGCAAAAAATATGCAATTTTAAACGCAACCTTAATATCAATTTCACAAGTGTTTCATATTATGCAACTCAAGTCTCTAATATCTACATATATTCACTGAATTTGTGAAACAGAACATCAAATCTAAGCTTATTTGAATCAGCTTATATTTCATAAGCCCGTTATTTCTGGCTTATATTTGTTACTTATGACTTAACGACCAGAAAGAAGACAGAAAGAATGGGCTTACGAAATATAAGTGGTGTCAAATAGACTTAAACAAAAATCCCCTTGAAAAGGTATATAGCTATTATAAGCGATTATCATGCTTGTTTTGGGTACTTAAGGTAAATTACTAAATTCGACTATGCATTTTGATTTCTACTCAAAACCTTGACAGATTTGATATGTTAAAACTTAAAAGCATATACACTAACAAGGGGGTATTTGGGCAAACCTACTCAATCAACTTATTATTATTCTAAAAACAATTTATTAGCTTAGTGGTAAGACACCTAACCTCCTCACAAGCTCAAACCCTCACTAGGCGCCAGGGATAGGGTTGGAAACGGTCACGTGATACCTTGGACAGGCCGCGTACATCGGAGTCAAAAACTCTACCTTCCTAGATAACCAAGCCAGTCAAAACCTCATCCGTTTACCGGTTTTAGTTTATAAGATTAAGCAATCTGAATAATATAACAAGCGGTGACCCAACAGTAAGAATACCAATATCAGCCTTCCACAGCGGAGGCGAAGGGTTCAAATGAATCAGAAAGAATATTAATCCCCTTGTGATGTCGGCTCGCAATGTCGAGTCAGGGATCCAGGTAAATAAAAAGATCCAAATAATATGCTTATTTATCAAAAAGCTGATCCAATAAAGTCAATAAGCACAAAACATGAAAACCAAAAAGCTTAATTATCAAAAAGCTTATCTAAAATAAAGTATACGAAACCCCCAAAAATATGTAAAATCTAGTGTAATAAATGGGAAACAATTAAAAGTAACAAGAGATTAATTAGTACCTGATGATGATGGGTTGTTGATTGTTATTATATACGGATGTGACACTTGAAACATATACAGGGGATATGTAATGGCACCAAAAATGGTAGGGGAGCCGATTTTAGATAGTGTGAGTGGTGGGGTCATTAGTGTTGGTTGACTAAGTATCATACTACTTGAGTAAATCAATTTCACCCGGATATCCCGAACCGAGTAAACCGTACAACCCGAGAACCGAACCTATGAACACCCCTACTCGGTTTCTCTAGAGTGGGATACTAGGGAGGTAGTGATGAGATGCCATTTTTTTATGTATTTTCGAGGTCATTTAACCCCCTTAATTGTCTAAATGTGCATAAAAACGCCTTAATTTTATTTTGTTATTTTACCAATTTCGAAACTCCTTAATGACTTGGAGCAATATTTAGTGCTTATTTCATCATCTGGAAGAAGTCGGGACAAGGATGAAAGATTTCACAATAAGGCTCAAGATCTGGAATTCTAGGACGCCGTCTAAATCCCTTAAGTGACGTCATTTGAAAAGTGAAGACATTGTCTGAGTCTTCGATTGAAAAAACCCTAATTCGACCAAAACCCGGCGGTTAAATCCGGTTGGAATTTCGGATAAAACCGGCACACAACGGACGCGTCGTCACTCTGGTTCCCCGTTTAACCGGTTGAACTGGGCGGGTTGAACCGGGTTTTAAAACATTGCTTTTGAGTGCTTCGATGTGAAAACCAGAAACAGCTTATACCAGTGGAGGTCCTAATTCTAAGGATGACAATAAGCGAAAAAATATGCAATTCCAAACGCACCCTTAATATCGACGTACTTTCACAAGTGTTTCATATTATGCAACTCAATTCTTTAATATCCACATATATTCAATAAATTTTTGAAACAGAACATCAACTCTAAGCTTATCTGAATCAGCTTATATTTCATAAGTCCGTTATTTCTGGCTTAGACTTTTTACTTACAAGCTTATGACTTAATGACGAAAAAGAAGCCAGAAAGAATGGGCTTACGGAATATAAGCGGAGTCATATAGGCTTAAACAAAAATCCCCTTGAAAAGGTATATAGTTATTATAAGCGATTATCATGCTTGTTTTGGGTACTTAAGGTAAATTACTAAATTACACTATGCATTTTGATTCTTAATCAAAATCTCGACAGCTTTGATATGTTAAAAGCATATACACTATCAAGGGGGTTTTTGGGCAAACCTAGTGAATCAAGTTATTCTTATTCTAAAAAAAAATTAACTTAGTGGTCAGACACATAGTCACATGGAATGGGGATCGCTTCGGCACGGGATCGCGGTTCGACATTTCTCAAAATCCGGTACGACGAGGGGTAGGCGCATTTCGGTTCGCTTCGGTTCGGTGTACCATATTTCGGTTCGGTGTACCAAATACTTAGTAAATATAAAAAAGAAACCTTGTAAATATAAGAAAACCTTGAATTGATTATTCAAAAGTATTGTCTGGGTTCAACTACATTGATACCATTTCCATTAAATAGACGCTGGTCAATACTTCTTTATTCAGATTAAACTAAAATCAAAATAGTAAAATACTCATATTTTTGCATCGAAAAGCTCATAAAATTAACTGACTTCTCTCGTGTAACAATTTCTTTTTTCACATTAAAATTTTTCATTTATTTATTTTATCTCTCACCCAAAAGTCCAAAACCACCATTAGAAACTAAGATATCCACAAAAACATGAAACATCTTGCAGATCTAAAGAAAACGACGATATTATAAAAAGATTAGACCTATTTCCGGCGTCGGTGAAGAAAACCTTCACCCTTCCCGTTTACAAACTTCGTATTACGTGGTAATCGAACACGTTTTCGAGTCCTACAAATCGCCGATTTGCAAAGTGTTGGATCGCGATCCGGTACAATTGGGAATGAGAATTGGGTTCGATTGGGAACCATAATTTATGTGTTTCGATTCGCGATCTCTGGCGATCCGGATCACGACCGTACCGCGAATGGGATCACTCGTACCAGATCGAAATTCGCCAAAGGTTTGGCGATCCATGTGACTATGGTCAGACACCTAACCTCGTGACAAGTTGAAACCTCACTAGGTGCACATGTGTGGTGGTGGCCAGGGATAGGGTCGGAAACGGCCACATGATACCTTGGTCAGGCTGAGTCAAAAGATTTGACCTCCCTGGGTATCCAAAAGGGTAGGAGTCGGAATCCAGGTAAATAAAAATTCCAAATAATATGGTTATTAGGTTATACCAAAGTAGCTAAAGTTTAATTATCAGATAAGCTGATCCAGTAAAATCATAAGGACAATAAGTGGTTGAAAAAGCTAGCTTATCTAAAGAAATAAAGTAGATGAAATGAAACCCCCAAATAAAAAATAATATAATAAATGGAAAAAGATTAAAAGTAAGAAGAGAATAATTAGTACCTGATGATGGATGGGTTGGACCGGTTAATTACTGGAACCGATTTCTCTTTGGTGGATATGGCACCGAAAATGTTAGGGGGAGCCAATTTTAGATGGTGCAAGTGGTGGGGTCAACTTTTTTATTTTATTATTTTATTTGTTTTCTATATTTTAATTATTTTAATAATCTTTTATATAATAAAAGAATTAGATTTTTTGAGAGTTTTATTGAAAAGTGGAGGTTGTAGAAAATATAATTGGACCAATCAAATTGCTTGATTTTGACACATAAGCAAAATCAAGCAATGTGATTGGCCCCAAAAAAGTCAAAATTGAATGAAATTTAGTCAAAACTAAATGTTTTGGTGGAAGAATTTGATGAAATCACAAAAAGTATATGTGTCAAATTTGTAAAATTAAAAACTTAAAAAAGGAGGAGGGCATTAATTAAAACTTTAATGGTTGAATTTTAAATAAATTAGATAGACTTAAATGTAAACTTATATTTTTTTTTTATTTTTTTAGTAACTTTATAAAATAAACGAAATACCCCTTAAACTTTATACCATCTAAATTTTATATTTTAAAAATATAACATATATATAATATTAAAAAGTCAACAAATCACAAGATTATTAATATTCAAATAAAAACACACATTATTGTTTATTTATATTTTGGCATTAACAAAATCAAACAATGCAATCTACATAAATTATTATTAACATGAATATAAATAGTAAAATGAATACAAGACCTCAGATATAGGTAGGGTGGGAATCAGGTCGGGTCATGTCGGGTCGGGTTAAGTCGAGTCAAGACTCAAAAAAATCATACCCGAACCCGAGCCTAATTAAACCTCGGGTCAGTCGGGTTCAGGTCAATTCGGGTCGGGCCAACTCGAGTTCGGGTCAACCCGAGTATAAGGAAAAAGAGTAAAAAGTGGCTCATTCAAGCTATAATACAATGTAAAAAGTGTAATTTAAGTCGGGACAAGTCGGGTTAGTCGGGTTCGGGTTCGAGTCAAGTCAGGTCGTGTCCGAGTCAAGGCTAAAAACTATAAACCCGAACCCGAGCCTAATTATAACTCGGGTCAATTCGGGTCAACCCGAATACATTTTTAGACCCGAGTGACCTCACATATTACAAAAACATATATTTTTTCAAGGTCGTTATGTGTTATTAAAAACAAAATGTCTAGAAAAAGATTGCTAAAATTTTATTAAAAAACTTCAAATATTTTATGCAATAAAGTATAATACAAAATATCAATTAATATTTACTCAAAAAAATATCTATTAATATTATCACATAATGAAAAATCAGGTAAAAACATATATAATACATAAAATCACAATAACGAAATTATTACTTTATTTATCTTTTACGTTCAAGTCCCGTGCGTGCACGGGCATTAAAACTATTTTAATTATATAATTAACAGCTTTTTGAGCTTGTTTTTCTTTAATTAATCTTTTCAAAATAGGAATTGATATTTACACGGAACTATTTACTTAGTACACAAAACTTTTATGTAAATTGACTAAGCCACCCTTTGCATTAGTTAAACACAACAGATTTTATTGTTTTTGGTTTGCTAAAGTATATTTTCACTTTGATCGTCTCAAACCCATTAGAGTTAAGTACATTTTTTGTCCTAATGGTTTGACGGGTATAACGATTTTGGTTCCAACATTTAAAAAGTATCGGGTCTTGTCTTATTTCACTTGACTCGTAACACTTTTGGTTCCAAACGTTAGTTGACTAACGTTTGACTAGTTAATATTAATAAAATAACTAAAATACTCTTGTCTCATTACATAGAATAACTAAAATAACCTTTCACTTATAATAATAATAATATTATTATTATCAATGCATTATCATTTTATAAAAAAAATATTAATAATAATAATAATTTTAATATTATTATTGAAAAATAAAATAACGTTGATAATAATTATTATTATTAAAAAATAAAATTAATAAGCCCACTCGTCCATTTACTTTATCAAATCACAAAAGTTCATCTTTTTTGCATCATATGACAAATTCATCTCATTTTATCATTTATTCGATTTTATCAAACCTCCTAGCAACATATTGCAAGTCAAACACAACAAAGTTTATAGTACTGGGTTTAAATGAGGATGGAGTTGGTCATGGTGTTGGTAAAGTTTGTTCACTCAAGATCCCCTAAATGATGGTACTTCCTCCGTTCTAAATTTATAGTCCCTTATATTATTTTGGGACGTCCTAAAATTAGAGTCCTCTTCCAAAAATAGATGTAAGTAATGTAGCGAATTTACCATATTTCACTTAGTGGTATTAGAAATTACAAACTATGTATAAAGTTTTAATTAATTGTATAAGGGTAAGAATGTCATTTTACAAAAAAGTAAGAGAGAGAATGCAGTGATAGTGATGTTTTCTAAAACAATGTATTTTTTGTCGGAGACTATTAATTTGGGACGGAGGAAGTAACTGCCAAAAACCCACAATCCAATCATAAGTTGATCAAATACCCAAAGTCACGAACAACAATAACCAAATACCGATCACAGTGTCTCGCTCTCCATCTCAAGAAAACAACAACATATTTATTCTAACCCATATCCGACTATGACAACAAATTTCAACATCATTGATCAAGAACCAAAAACAAAAAAATAGACAAAATCTCGGGTTATATCATGTACAACAAAAAGATCTTTATAGATCGAACACAAGGCCGTCATAGATCTTAAACAAAAACGAAAACCAAAAACCTACCCGAAACCTTTCAAAGATCTTGAAGATCGTTCACGTTTCGTGTCCTGAATGGTTTGTGGTTTGCTAAAGTATATTTTCACTTTGATTGTCTCAAACCCACCATAATTTAAGAAACATTCATGATTCATGAAGACCTTGCAAACACTACTCTATGATTAACTCTCATCGTTGTTTCCTTTGAGAACTTAAAAACTTCTACATGTCATATGCTTTTTATTTTAGATCCATATTAAACGGATTGGCGGTTTCAAACGGATGAGTATAGTTTTTAGTTATTTTGTAGACTAGTTTTCCATGGAAAGGTAATGATTTAATAATCTCTCACCGGTACCGGCCATGGCCATAAATTAATGTCAGTAAAAAAGTCTCTTTGTTGATTCCCATTTATGACGACAACATAAAATGGGGGTATGGTACCATGGTTTTCTTTATCGGATATGCTAACGGTTGCAACATCAATCCACGATAATGTCATAAGGATTTCATGGACAAGAGTTCGTCGGTGACAGGAGGTGTTGGTGATCGATCATAGTGGTCAAGCGGTGAACAAGGTAATCAAGATATGATATACCATTGAATGATTCAAAAACTAAAACTATGAAAGAAAAGAAGAGTATCGTATCATATCCAAAACCCAAATACATCTTTGGCGCCTTGTAAATCTGTTGAAATAAAAATGAATGTATGGTGGACTAGAAAGAAAACACATCGTGGGACTTGGAAAAGACGTTTTGTGACAAAGAGAGTGGTAAGGTTAAAAATGTGATGGGTATCATTGTCATTTCACCTTACTTTTAAAATCAATTATCAAAAATACCCAATCATGATTAAAATACATTGTGCATTCAATAACTACACTTTAGGTATATATAAAATTAATGTTGAAAGTAAGGTGATATATGAAATTTATCCCACATTAAAATTTTGTGTACTAACACTTCCCTTTCACAATAAGCAGCTATTTCGATTAGTTTCAAACATATATAAATTATATGTTTGAGATTAATATTTTTTTTATAAATTTGTAAACTTTGTGAATGGTGTATATGCTTTTGAAAATCGAACCGGACTAATGGGTTTAACCGAAAACCAGGGTCACTATCGTTCCGGCTAGCCACCGTTCGAAGACAAACCGGAAGAAAAAGACCGTCGAAAAAAGCTGTTAGTATTACCCCATCGCTTATTTAACAACTTGTAGGTTTGTCACAATGTTGTGTTTTCCCAAGTAAAAATAAGCGATCCGAATGACAAATTGAGAAACGATAACACCTTTCATTACGCAAAATGTGATTTATATATGAAATTTTGTGGTATAAGAACATCCATAATAGATTCGGCATTCCAGCGCCTTGGAGAGCATATAGGCCATGTTCTGAAGTTGCATGTGTACCGTTTTCGGGTATAGGGTTTACCCCGATAAAGAAAGTTGCATATATGAACACCTTAAAAGCCTTAGGTACTGTTCCTGGTGGGCTGGCTGGCCACCAAGGCGGGAAGTCATGACGCCGCCAACCACACCTTTCCTTGCGCCATCGCTTTTGGGCTGGCTGTGGCCAGCCGACGTTATTACCCACGGCGCCACTCTATGGCGCAGCCAACCATACTCTGGCTCGCGCGCATGGGTTGCGTTATGTATTTTTTTAAATTTTTTTTTAAAAAATAAAATTTGAAAAAGTTACTGTTGGATAACGGCAAATTTTTTTAGCCTTTTTTTTACCGTTTGAAGTGTAAAAAAACCCTACTTTTCCTCTTTATTTTACTATAAATCCCTTATAAAACTTACAAAAAATTATACATTCTTCTATAATCAAATTCCTCTAATTTCTATATTTTTTTTCTATCCACCGTGAGTCAAAAATCAAACCAATACCCTAACCAATGGATAAACAATTTTTATCCGATCCTAAAAATCAAATTCCGACTACTCAACTACCAAATTCGTCTACTTCGTCTAACCCATTTGTTAATTATACACCTGAGGCATTCAATTTATGGTTCCAACAATCTCAACAATCGCAAGTCTTCCAACAATCACAACAAAAAAATGTCCAAAACTTTCTGCAACACTCGTCACAAGAACCTAAAGATCCCGATGAGTCCGATGCGCTCGAAGAACAACGCGCGGGTCCATCAAAGAAAGGTGCGAGAAACAAACATATGTCTAAGCGAAACACAAAGAAAGACGCACCACCACCACCACCACCACCACCGAAGTCGGACCGTTCTTTTTGGATCCAATGTGAAGAAGAAGTTTTGGCCGAATGTTAGATTCGAATATCTGAAGACCCGAAGGTCGGTTCCCATCAACCATACGATACGTTTTAAATCTAGCGGTTTTTCACATTAAACCCCCACTTTTTTAAAAAAAAAAATTACCCTTTCAAAAACTTATTAGTGTAATACCTCCTTATTTCACCAAACTTTATGCAGTCATCAAACTACATATTATTTCATACTTCTCTCGAACCATGGTCATAAGTCAGTCACATTCGATCCTATGAATATTGAGATTAACAATCATAGTTATTGCCAAAAATGGCCTATTAATAAGATGTATCATCATCCTATCTGGAAGTTATATAAAGTTATTCCGGAAAATAATCATCGCTAACTTCTTTTCGAAACTCGAAAAATAAATAAAAGTTATTTTGAAATAATTTAAAGTTGCTTGAAGTTAACTTCGGTTTTTCAGCCAGTTCGGTTCATGACCTGCAGGAAATAATCTAAAAGCTGGACAGTGAAATTTGTGAACCAAAGTAAGTCAGAACTACAGCCCATTAAACATCCATGTTGGGCTTCTTGACACCCACAAAAAATGACGGCTAAGCCTATATGAGTCGACCAGAAAAATAAAAGTTTTAGAATATTACGATTTAATTCACACGATTAATTAAGTAAGAGTTTTGGGACAAACAACTACCATAAGAGTTGTTAATCTGGTTTGCTTTTTATAGACTCTTTATTGTTTATGCAATTGTTGTTCATGTGTTTTTCGTAGCTTAATGATCTTTGCGTTTAGTCATGTTTTCGTTTGTATAATGTTTTGATTCTTAGTGGGTGTTTGGATGTGCTTATTGAAAACGAATTATTCATTTTGGAATCTCCATTTTGAAAAATCATCATTTTGAAAACTCCATTTTAAAAAATAGTGTTTGGATTTGATATTCCAGTTTGAAATCGCAATAATCAAATAATCACTTTTTTGAGTGTTTGGCAAATTTGATTATTTGATAATAAACTCCATTTTGAAAACTTACTTTCCCAAAACTCCGTTTTGAAAATGAAATAAGTAGCTTCCCACTAACTTTTTCAAAACTCCATTTTGGAGCTTCTAAACGCAAATAATCACTTATCTCCATTTATTACCCAAACACTTTTTTTTAACTTATCTCCATTTTGGAACTGAGATTTGGAGATAATCTCCTCCGAACCGCACATCCAAACACCCCCTTAGTGGTTTTATCGTGTTGACATGACAGTGTGTTTATATACAGATTATAAGTTTTTAGTTAACTAGACAATTATGTAATCAATGGGCAAATCCTAGGTTTATTATAGGCCTTAAAAACATGGCCTAAGAGCATCCGCAACGCTAAGCTTGAGTAATAGCTTTTTACTGTTTTGCAAAGCTTTCAAATAGCTTTTTTGCATTGAGTAAAAAGACTTTTTAGATTGGTTTTGCAAATAGCTTGTATTTTGTCAAGCGGTTGAAGACTTTCAAAAGTACAATCTTCTAATTAATGCTCCAATTTTTTAGTGTATTTGCTGCCACTCTTTTGTTTAATTGAAAAGCTGTATAACACTTTTTGCATTGAGAGAGTTTTTAGAAATAGCTTTTTGAGTGTTTGAAATTAATGAAAATTATGATATGTCACACATAAAAAGTCTTTGAAAAAAATAGCGCTGCAGATGCTCTAAAAAGAAAGAAAGAAACAGTTTTTACCCAAACTACAACTACCTAGGACATGTATCATGTTGTAAAAACTGCACTGGACATGTATCGTCTTGTAAAAGGTAGCTGAAAATAATCTTGGGATAGAGACGTTGATGTATATTAAGTGTGTGATTGTTTTCTTTTATGTATTTGACTTATTTTTTGTCCGCGTGAATAATTTTGCAGCCAATAAGAAAATCATCGAATGGGTAGGATTAGTGACCTTCCTCTATGCCTAATAGAAAACATCTTATGTCATTTACCATATGAAGACCTAATAAGGACAAGTATCCTCTCTAAGGAATGGAGGTATCGTTGGACCAAAATTTCTAAAATTGTGGTTATTGTGGATACGAATCAAAGACTCCTCTTGAAGAAGCGAAAGCGAGAGCAAACGCAAGAGATGATCAAGTTTACTGCACCTTTATTTGATATATGCCAAACTTTGAAAAGGCACGAGGTTCCTATACATGAGTTCAACCTTTCCATTAATTTTTTGGACGACATTGACTGTATAATATCTCATCTATCAAGTAAAAACACTGTCAAAAAAATGAAACTTAAAAATAAGAGTAGGTGTAGTATTGGTTTCTTACCCTTATCATCTCTCTTGTCAATGACCGAGTTAACATACTTATATGTCAAACGTTGGAACCTTGGCTATGGACGAACATCTAGTTCACCAAAACATGGGACATCAGGGTTAACATAATTATATGTGCAGCGCTCATATTTTTCCGCGATGATGCTTCTACATCTCTTATCTAAATGTCCATTGCTTAAGACCCTAGTTCTGGTAATTTCTTACTAAAATAAAATATCAATTCTAATGGACTTTCTTAGCTTATCTGACTATTGTAAGTTGCTGCAGACAGGTGACCGTAATGATGATTGGCGTGGGGCCACCATTCCTAGCCTAGAAGATTATATGGATATTTGGATGGAGCATTTGAGCCAATTAGAGATTACCTGCATAAGCAGCAACCAAACTGAATTGGATATTATGAAGTTTATCTTGATGAGGTCACTTGTGCTTAAAAACTTCAGGATATTCATCTCAAAGAGTAACAAGGATGAAGTGATGCAGATTTCTGAAACCCTCTTAACTGCCCCGCGCGCATCACCAGAGGTAGAATAAATTGTTGAAAGACAACCCTTTTGGTAACTCGTTTATATAGTATACAGTTTGATTTTCTGGTTACAAAATGTGGTGATTTGATTATTTGTTAATTAGACCTATCTTTCAGTTTGTCAATGATGTGATGTTTTCATATGCAGAAGATGCTAATCAAGTTATACTTTGAGAAGTACATTTCATTTTCTCAGGCTACCCACAGTGGTATTTGATCTACCCCTTAAACAACCCCGTCACCTCAACTTTCTTTCTCCGACGACCCACTGACGACTTTTTCCACACCAAGGCGACCACTTCTTTTTTAAACAACTAATGGCCATAACTTTTGTCCTCATGTGGTTTTTTAATTCGGTCTCAGGCTCGAATGGGTTGGGGTTTCGTCGACCGATTCCATTTTAGCACCACTTGTGTATCATTGTGAAGGTGAACAAATATGTCAATAATAAGATATATAAATGAAAACAAATAATATCTGCAGTGAAAGAAAGTGTGGCATGCGGTTTCAAATTTGACTTAGAAATTCATCAGCACTAATCATCCATTCTTATAACTCGACCATTTTCCTTTTTTTCAATTACAAATATGATGTTGCTGCCAAAGTACAAAACAAGAAGTAAAAGTATTGCAAAAAAAGCAGCAGATGTGATCAATGGCCATCAGAAACTCGTTAGTTTTATTGGTTACATTACGCTTCTGGAGCCGGTGTGGGACCCCTCAACAATTTCAACGATGATTTGTGCTTCCAATGACACACGAGGGGAGTCTAAGAGAGTTTCTGAAATCTGCATCTGTTCATCCTTACCAACCTCTTCGTGTAGGAACAGAGACACCTTCTTCAAGACCGGTGATTTGGCCAAAACAAGCTTCACAAAATCTAACTCATTCTCCCTGTAAATCATATTTTTAATCTCCAATTCTTTCAGATGCTCCAACCAAATATCCGAATAATCTTTAAGTGTGACACGGTCACTTCTGTCACATTTCTCAACCCATGAATCGTCTAAAATCTATATGTACAGTACATGTAAACATTTTGGGTGTCAGATTCTTATGGAATAAGAATCAAAACAGATAGTATACAAGATTGATTTATGGATTCATGTTATTACCTCAAGCTTAAGCTTCTCCAACTTCGGGGAGCTTCTCATCAAAAGAGCAAGAATAGGTAACCCGTATCTGTGAATGAAACATATTTCTCCGATATACAAGTATTTCATGTGGACTAATGCGTTTGGAAGCTCTTGTGGAATTCCGTCTTCACCAAAAAACTTGAGCCATGGCAAAAAAGTAACAATACTTAGCAATATCCGAGTTACATAAATTAGCAATGTGATGTGAATAATATTACCTCAACGATCGCGATGAAAATGGACAGATTTTCGATCACAGGTAAACTCTCAAATAGGTTAATAATTGTGCAATTGTCACTACCTTGGATTAAGTGATTCTTAATATCCTGGAACAAGTTAACATATCTCAAATAAGTTACAACAGCCGATGAGGATTTGATGTTCTATAAATCTATACTATTAAGCACTTACCAAAGTCTTGAGAAGTGGACAATTGGATAGGAGATGTAGAAGCGTTTTATTAGAGATGAATACTTCTTGCAGAGACAAGCTTGTAAGATGATCAAATCCATCGAATGTTAATGGTTGATGGTCAAAATAGCAACCAACGAGACATAGGTCAGTTAACTGATTTAACGAGAAGAGAGATGACGGTAACTGATATCCCCCATAAAGAAAGTTAAGTGCTAACTTCTTGACAGTATTTTTTTGTACCAATTGGGATATTATATGTTGAATCTCAATCCACGAGTCATCTATCTCAACGGAAAGATTGAACTCGTGTATTGGACCTTCGTGCATTCTCAGAACACGCTTCATAGCATGGATAAATTTACACTTTTTGTTGGTCTCTTTTCTTTCATTTTGTATAACGCAAGATTGCTCCGAAACAGACAACTCGGCCTCATCAGTTGATACTTGAAATGCATTCTCGATAAACACAATTTTATGAATTTTGATCCAACGGTACCTCCATTCCCTAGATAGTATACTTGTCCTTGCTGCCTCTTGAATCGGTAAAAGGCATAAGATGGTTTCTACTATACTTGCTGGAAGATTGCTGATCATATCCATCTAAGGATATTATTATGATTGGACTGCAACTAGATACTGTAATGCAATCACAAAATAAGCCTAACACATAGTTGAATTTAACATATTACATGAGAATCGATCAAACAGGAAGCTTAGATAAACATACTTGTATTTCATATTAGTTTCAGAAACACAAGGTTGAAACATAAATGAAAGTTCTATAACCATAGGATCTCCAAAGATATAGAAACAATGCAGGGTGTTTGGGATTCCATTTTAACTTATTGTGTCTTTCAAACGCGATAACCACCTTTAAGCAATGTTTTAAAACCCGGGCTTTAGTTGACCCGGTCGATTCGCCAGTTCACCGAGTCACCGGTTCAACAGCCGGTTTATGCCAAAAGACAAAGATATCGATATCTACCGTTTTAACAGAAAAAGGTTTAATGCACTCTATGTTTCCAAGATAAAACCGATACAATTTACAAAATTACATATCATGCGCAATCTCGTACTAGTATCCAAAAACTTTAAACATCTAAACATAATTATGTAAGTATTTTTATATTAAGTTTATTCACTTCTGATAAGCATTATCAAAAGGTTCCCTATACGAGTAGTCAAAGTAGACCACATGTAGGGTGGCTAGTACGGTATATCGCTTCAATTCAACACCACCAAACTGTAACAAAATAGAAACTCAAAAGATACTTACTACTTGAGTTCTTCACCAACATAGTGAGTTAGTGACTGCCATTTTCACTCACTATCACCGCCCACCCATAGCTGACTTACAAGCAATCGTAACTACTACCGGTCAATCTATGACTAGACAAGAGAGCAAGAATACTGGTCGATCTATAAAATGACAAGAAACCACCACCGCATCCTATCCTGATTACATTAATTTCTTTCTTTTCCTTTCATGAGGTCGAACCGGCTGGTTTCCGGTTCACTAGATCAACCCGGGTCGACCAAAACCCGACAGTTAAATCCGGTTTGAATTTCGGAAAACCCGACATACAACGGACCGATCGTCACTCCGGTTCCCGGTTCAACCGGTTGAACTGGCCGGGTTGAACCAGGTTTTAAAACATTGCTTTTGAGTGTTTTGATGTGAAAACCAGAAAGAGCTTATACCAGTGGAGGTCCTAATTCCACAAGTCCTTAAGGATAAGCAAAAAATATGCAATTCTAATCGCACCCTTAATATCAATTTCACAAGTGTTTAATATTATCCAACTCAACTCTTTAATATCCACATATTCAATAAATTTGTGAAACAGAACATCAAATCTAAGCTTATCTGAATAAGCTTATATTTCATAAGTCTGTTATTTCTGGCTTAGACTTTTTACTTACAAGCTTATGACTTAACGACGAAAAAGAAGCCAGAAAGAACAGGCTTACGAAATATAAGCAGAGTCAAATAGGGTTAAACAAACATCCCCTTGAAAAGGTAGATAGCTATTATAAGCAATTATCATGCTTGTTTACAGTACTTATAGTAAATTACTAAATTACACTATGCATTTTGATTCATAATCAAATCTCGACAGCTTTGAGATGTAAAAACTTAAAAGCAAATACACTAACAAGGGGCTTTTCGGCATTGACGATTGCTCTGTAATTCTTTGGAAGTACATTTAGTTTTTCAGGATTATCTAGGTTGGGAACTATGTGCTTAGCTGTCAATTTACTTCTGAAATTTCTTAGCAGTTCACCTAGCTTATTCATTAGCAACTTTTTGTAGGACACATCCAATTCAAAGTATTGATGCACATATTAACATAATGTTAAAGTAAATGTAGGAATAAGACTAATAGTTGGGTAAAATATTTTGTATGCGTATCGTGGTTTCAGCCCAAAGTTTTTCTCTTGCTTCCGCCTTCACATCTTTCCACGATAGAATCTTCAATCCTATCTACTCTCGAACTGTTTCTCCTAAAAAACTGATAAACAATGATCTGTTTGGCCCTGATATTCTATTCAGTGCATTAAAGTTTACATTTATCTTCATGACACCTGGTTTTCCATATTTTATCCGAAAGTTGGATAACCTAGTTATACCCCTCTTATTAACAACCTTCTGTTTACTGATGTCTTCATCCTCTTCTGATTGATCACCATAATCCTCTGATTCATAATCTCCTTGATTATCGTGATTTACATCATGATTATTAACCAAATAATCATCATCATTAACATTATAATCATGATCATCGTTTTCAGTGTCCATGATTATTGACCACAAACCGATGTGTACACGAACAATAAGTGGAAATGGTATGAAACTAGTGATGACAGTAATTGAGATGGAGATGGAGTTAGAAAATTATGGTATATTTTGTGATTTTGGAGAAAAATCAGGATTTGAGATGGAGATGGAATTAGAATATTATGGTAACTGCATATGCATTAACTTAGCATGGACATTCAAAATTTTGGTGAAAATTTGGCTCCAAATAAAAAAATTACACAACCAAATTTTTTGAACTCCAATTTGCCTCCAAATTAAATATTAAACTTTTCCCTTTGAGTTTCCTGGTAAAATTAAAGTTTGAACAAAATGTTATACTATTTTTCACATTTTAACATTCAACAAAAAAACCTTAGTTTACACTACATAAAAACTTGAATTCATATATTATAAGAAAATGGATATAACATATAGTGAAGTGTACATGGCCTTAAAATACTTATATTAAGTAATTAACAAACTCGTATTGTTGATTACATATATAACTGATAATTGTTTCATAATGATAGTAATGCATACAAATCTATTAAATTGTTGCAACCTGTAGGTTGAAAATGCAACAGGTGCCCAACAATAACAGACCAACAAAACATAAAAAAATTGTTCATATTACACAGGGAGAACTGACATCATCCAACCTTCCAACATTCCTTTTGCCTTTGTTGTTGCTCCCCTCTGTAGCATTCTTTGACCGAACATTCTTACATTATGTATGCCTACAAACAGTGGAGGGCGAATACATGGAGTACTTGAAGAACTTGTGGTCAAACTCCGAATCGGACTTATATTGCTAACTTCTGCAAACATGTACATATTAATGTTAGTTATATGTCGACGAAGGTAGTGTTTAGCAGTATGTGTAGCATGGTTGTGGTTTCCCTAACAACATTTGGATTTGGTTATGCATATGTATGCGTAGCATGGTTGTCAAACTCCGAATCGGACTTATATTGCTAACTTCTGCAAACATGTACATATTAATGTTAGTTAAAATTTGTAATTATAATTTCAATGAAAGATGGTGTAGTAATTTTGATGTGAACTTCCTACTTTTTTTTAAGAAATGGACAATTAATTTGGAACAACCCGAAAAAAAAAGACTATAATTTTGAAACGAAGGTAGTATCTACATATCATATTTGTTGGTAAGTAGTTTATATATTTAGAAAAAATTTATAATTATTATGTATAATTTTATTAATCATTTAAAATATAATTTTTTTAAACCTACCATTGAAAATACAATAATGCTATCGTATGAAAAACAACTTATTTAAAGTTGGTTTTTAATAAAAAGTTTATACCCTGTGAATCTATCTAAAGTTGGTTTCACAATTGATAGCAAATAGAGTATGTATACATCTCAGCTCACATTTGTAGTGAACTGAGGTTAGCGCTAACTTTGTCTTTTATATCTGTCCCACATCGGTCGGTGTTGAAAAAAAATGTGCGTTTATAACCGACATAACATTTATCTTTCTAAAGTGTTCATTAATGTCAAACATATATAAATTATATGTTTAAGATTAATGGTTGCTTTTTTTAATTCATAATTTGTAGCTTTTGTGGATGGTGCGGCGTATATAGTTCTGAAAATAGAAATGATTAATAAGTTTAACTTGGAGCGAGTGACTGTCGGTTCGGCTAGCCAATAAAAGCCAAAAATTTTAACTCTCAATTTCTGTGATACAAGAACATCCATAATGGATTCGACATTGCAGCACCTTGGAGAGCTTATAGGCGATGTAGTTGTTTGCGTTCTAGCAGGATCGGTTGTGTGCCTCCTGCCACTAACGGTCCACCCAGCCAATAAAAGCCTCTGAAGTTGCATGTCTACCTTATTTCGGCTAAAAGGTTTACCCCGGTAAAGTAGGTTGCATGTGTGAACACGTTAAAGCTCTTAAATCTTGCAGTTTTAACCTTAACGTCTCAAGAGTGGTCAAATTATAACACTTCAACACGGTGCCCAATGGCTAATTTTCATATCCATATCAACTTCGCATATTTGTTGCTAGTATATTTTTATTCTTGATATATGTGATCGCTATCATTTGTCTAAAGTTAATGGAGTAGCAATCTAGTCAATATGTACCAGTCCTGTACTCGTGTTTGTGTATTTGAACAACTTCACCATGCATTACATGTTATCTTTATATTTTTCACTTCTGTTTTGTATATTCTGCACGTTTGTATATTTTGCTTGTCTTTAAATTGTGGTTTTGTCAGGCCAACCGAGCAAATACCGTAGTCACCTGTCGTTCTAAAAAACTATGGTAGTTACCTGTTTGGAACTCGGCCCTCCTAAAACAAATGTTCGAAATATGTCATTGAGTGCTTTAATATGAGCATTGTGATCAGTTGATTAGTTTTACAGTTACAAATTATGAATTGAAAAAATTAAACCATAATCTTAAAGATTTAACTTATCTTTTGATTACGACTTATTTAATATTGTAATGTATTATGCTAATTATAAACACACATTTTGTTTGAACACTCACATATGTGGGACAAATGTAAAAAACAAAGTTAAAATAATATGAGTTCATTACAATACACAAACGTGCAAAATAGAAAGATAACATGATAAAGTTGTTCAAATACTTGTGCAAATTACCATAACAGCAAAATACACAAACGTGACTTGAGACAAACATTAAGAATCCAACAGTGTACGCAATAAAGCAATTCAACATGATAACACAAAGATGGCAAACACAAACTTTTTTTTTTATCGAAACACCGACTTTATTGAAAGCAAATAAATGATCAGGTACAAAGAGTAAATGACATTAGACTGTCCAACAGATGATGTAGAGGATTTTGTCTATTTTCTGGAACCTTCAAAAACACGTCAAGGAGGATTTTCATTTATTGACATATTTGTTCACCTTCACAATGATAAAACCACATGAAGACAAAAGTTATGGCGATTGGTTGTTTAAAAAAAATAGTGGTCGCTTTAGTGTGGAAAAAAGTCGTTAGTAGGTCGTCATGTGGCCGGTTTTTTAAGGGGTAGACCAAATACCACTGTGTTGGGTAGCCTGAGAAAATGACAATCTACTTTTCACAGTATAACTTGAGTAGCATCTTCTGCATATGAAAACATCACATCATTGACAAACTGATAGATGGGTATAATTTGCATTAACAAATAATCAAATCACCACATTCTGTAGCCAGCAAATCAAACTGTATAGGTTTTAATAAAGGGGATATCTTGGGGAAATTTGTGGTGCTATATGAACGAGTTACCAAAAGGTTGTCTTTCAACAATTAATTCTACCTCTGGTGATGCGCGCGGGGCAGTTAAGAGGGTTTCAGAAATCTGCATCACTTCATCCTTCTTTAAGATGAATATCCTGAACTTTTTTAGCTTTTTTAGCGCAGGTGACCTCATCAAGATAAGCCTCACAATATCCAATTCAGTCTGGTTGCTGCTTATGCAAGTAATCTCTAATTGGCTCAAATGCTCCATCCAAATATCCGTATAATCTTCTAGGTTAGGAATGGTGGCCCCACGGAAAGCATCATTACGGTCACCTGTCTGCAGTAACTTACAATAGTCAGATAAGCTAAGAAAGTCCATTAGAATTGATATTCTATTTTAGTAAGAAATTACCAGAACTAGAGTCTTAAGCAATGGACATTTAGATAGGAGATGTAGAAGCATCGTTGCGGAAAAATATGAGCGCTGCACATATAAGTATGTTAACCCTGATGTCCCATGTTTGGGCGAACTGGAAGTTGGTCCATCACCAAGGTTCCAACGTTTGACATATAAGTATGTTAACTCGCTCATTGACAAGAGAGATGATAAGGGTAAGAAACTTATAATAGACCTGTCCTTATTTTTAAGTACCATTTCCTTGACAGTGTTTTTACTTGATAAATGAGATAATATACAGTCCATGTCGTCCAAGTAATTAATGGAAAGGTTGAACTCATATATAGGACCCTCGTGCCTTTTCAAAGTTTGGCATATATCAAATAAAGGTGCAGTAAACTTGATCATCTCTTGCGTTTGCTCTCGCTTTCGCTTCTTCAACAGGAGTCTTTGATTCGTATCCACAATAACCACAATTTTAGAAATTTTGGTCCAATGATACCTCCATTCCTTAGAGAGGATACTTGTCCTTACTAGGTCTTTGTTGGAATCAGCTCCCTTCACCCCTCGGACTCACACCACCAGAACACCAATCAAAATAGCAAGATTGGGTTTGAATGTTTTTGTTTATTAATTTGGGAAAACTGATTACAGTAAAGAAGAAATATTGAGGCTTTATATAGCCTTTACAAGAAAAACAGCTAGGAATAAACTACCCACTAGACCACTAACTCTTCCTAAAGACTCGTCACATGACCTCCATATCTGAATGTCCAATATACTAGGTCAAAGTAATACCATTTCAAACCACTACTAAGTACTTAGCTAAAAACATAAAACATAAAATTAACCTAAGTTTCTCCCACCTTGCATGCACGTTAAATGAATGAACATGTACACAAACGATTAAACCAACAGTCTTCATATGGTAAATGACATAAGATGTTTTCTATTATGCATAGAGGAAGGTCGCTAATCCTACCCATTCAAGGATGTTCTTGTTGGCTGCAAAATTATTCACGCACAGACAAAATAAGCCAAATACATAACAGAAAACAATCACACACTTATTATACATCAATGTCCCTATTTATCCCAAGATTATTTTCAGCTACCTTTTACAAGACGATAGATGTCCGGTGCAGGTTTTACAACATGATACATGTCCTAGGTAGTTGTAGTTTGGGTAAAAACTGTTTCTTTCTTTCTTTTTAGGCCATGTTTTTAAGGCCTTTATAAACCTAGGATTTGCCCATTAATTACATAATTGTCTAGTTAACTAAAAACTTATAATCTGTATGTAAACACACTGTCATGTCAACACGATAAAACTACTAAGAATCAAAGCAATTATGCAGACGAAAACTTGACTAAACGCAAAGATCATTAAGCTAGCATGGCGAAAAACACATGAATAACAATTGCATAAACAATAACGAGTTTATAAAAAGCAAACCAGATTAACAACTTCTGGTAGTTTTTTGTCCCAAAACTCTTGCTTAATAATCGTGAGATTTTTTTTTTTTTTTAACTGAATAACTTTTGAGAATTAAATCGTAATATTCTAAAACTTTTATTTTCTGGTCGAATCATATAGGCTTAGCCGTCATTTTTTGTGGGTGTCAAGAAGCCCAACATGGATGTGTAATGGGCTGTAGTTCTAACTTACTGGCCCAAGTTTTGGTTCACAAATTTCACTGTCCAGCTTTTAGATTATTTCCTGCAGGTCATGAACCGAACTGGCTGAAAAACCGAAGTTAACTTTAAGCAACTTCAAATTATTTCAAAATAACTTTTATATATTTGTTGAGTTTCGAAAAGAAGTTAGCGATGATTATTTTCCGGAATAACTTTATATACATCCAGATAGGATGATGATACATCTTATTAATAGGCCATTTTTGGCTATAACTATGATTGGTAATCTCAATATTCATAGGATTTAATGTGACTGAATATAATATTGTCCACTTCTTATGACCATGGTACTGGGAAAATGAGAGAAGTATGATAGAGCCTCGGTGCAGCAGCTGGTGTCATCCGCCATTCCATGGCTCACGCTAAAACTCAAAACGCCAGCCATGACGCACCTTGTACTCATAGGGTAATTTTTTTCATTTCATGACGGGATAATGCAAAATTAAAATACAAATAAGTGATATATTTGTTTCACGAATCTTGAAAAAATCATATGTCAAATTACAAAGGGGCAATTGTTTTCCCGATGTAGTAAGCAATTACACCACCAAAATAAGAAGATGTAAGTATCAGTTTTGGCACCTTCATATTTTCATGTTAACGACACAGTCGCTCGAACACAAGAACCCTCTAATTAAGAGAACATAAGGGCCAAACGACTACATAATATCAATGAAATCTATATTTGTCAGAAAAGATGTAACACCTATATTACGACTTAAGTAGCATCATATGAATCTTAAGGTTACGCCATTCACAATCTCACAAAGTAACCTCAAAATATCGCTGCAGTATGCACAAAAGCCACCTATTTAATGTGAGCGAATCAGAATATGAAAGTTGAACGACTTAAACAAAAAAAAAGGATGTCTTTGTGATACTTGTAGTTCCGTATAGAAGAGATGTTAAAAAATTTCAGTTTCAACAATGAATTTTACCACCGATGACGCACGTCGGGAGGATAAGATGGTTTCTGAAATCTGCAACTCTTTATCCTTACACTGTTCGCTGATGAATATCCTTAGCTTCTTTAGGACAGGTGACCTCATTAAGATGAACTTTACAACATCCAATTCACTCTTGATGTCGCTTAAATAAATAATCTCCAATTCGCTCAGATGCTCCAGCAAAATATCTGCATAATCTTCTTCTAGTGAGATGGAGCATGGAATCTCCTCATGCGAGTCCTCGTCTATAATCTATAATATAGGAAAATGTTAAATGTACTGCCCCTTTGCATCTTTTTAACTTCTAATCGTAGCCCTTATGGAAACACATAACAAAAATTATGGTAAATACCTCCAACTTAAGTTTCTCTAAGTTCGGTGAGCTTCTGGCAAAAAGAGCAATTAATCCTAACCCCCAATACCCCTCGAAGAATATATATTCTATACACAGGTATTTGAGGTGGACTAAAGTGATAGGAACCTGTTGTGGTATTGTTCCATGATCGTCAAAAATCTTGAACCAGAGGAAAAAGAATTAATATAAAGAAACATTTATTTTCTCATAATCGAATCAATCACGGTATATACAATGTGGATAAAATTACCTCAATGAACGCACGCAAAATAGTTAGACTTTCAATGCCCGTTAAAGACTCAAATAGGTTAGTAATAGTGGCATCACCGCTATCATAGAAATCATAAGTTTTCTGCAGAAATTTACTATATTAACTTAAGTTATGAAAGCTCATGAGTAAAGATAATCTACTTTAGTAAGAAATTACCAGAACCAACGTCTTTAGGATTGGAGAAATAGATATGAGATGTATAAGTGCTGTTATATCAATACTAGAGTTGTGCACATATAAGCTAGTCAGGCTATCAAGTCCAGTAGTAGTAGTAGTTAGTTTTTCCTTTTTTTCAGGTAACCATGATGTTTGACATGTTCGCCGACGCTTTAGCTGCCTGAAATCTTGTTCATCGGGAAGGTCACAACAATTGAGATATAGTTCTGTCAACTGACTCATTGAGCAGACAGATATAGGTAACGACGTACGCGAATTACTATCCCCTTCATCAAAATCAATTGTTAATTTCTTGACCGTATTTTTCCTTGACAAAGGAGATATTATACAATCAATCTCTGTGCTAATACGGTCATTTGCAACGACAGAAAGGGTGAACTCGTGAATTGGACCTTCATGGATTACTAGTGCTTGGCCTACGCCACACAAAAGTTTATCCCTATCCCAGAAGGTTATCCCATCCGAAATAACCAAAATTTTAGTAATTTTGGTCCAATGATACCTCCATTCCTTAGCGAGGGTACTTGTCCTTACCACGTCTTGATACGGTAAAAGACATAAGATGGTTTCGATTATGCTTAGAGGAAGGTTGCTAATCCTATCCATCTGAGGATATTGATCTCGTTGGCTGCGCAAAGTTAGTCACGTGCAAAAAAATAAGCCTGATTGTAATTATCTAAACTCACACATGACATTATATTCTGAGATATAAGATTTGCAAACAATATATTGAAATTTAATGTGTCTGGTGGCAATTCAAACGTTAATTAATATTGTGTCTTAGCATAGATTTACTAACATCTGATTTGATATATGTCTCTGGTGTGAAACACATAAACAGCAATCATATAATCAGTATCTAGTTAAAATAAAATGCAAACCTGATTGAAATTGTTATTGTTTGTTCCAAAAAAAAGTTCGAATGAATCTGCCTTAACATATTTTTCATGTGACTTTTCCGACACTAAAAGTATTGGCCCAACGTGGAAACCTAATGGGCTGCTGTCTGTTAGGGGTTTACAGTTTTACACAATAAAATACTCCAGTTTAGATGGAATCGAGTCGATAAATTTACGAAGATGAGGCGATATCAGAAACTAATGATCAATAAAAAAATTTAGAATAACGAGTTAATTAGTATAGTTACTAAATTAGTTATTTAATTTCATATTACTTACCAAAAAGTACTCACTGTCAGTCTCGAATAATAATTAGTTTATTATGCGTTTAGAGTATACAATTTTTTATTTATTAAAGCATAATAATTAGTGGAATAAAACAATGTTATTTTAATAAGATATGATATCTTTATTTATTCTTATGTGATATGAAATAGATCAAGGACTACGAAAGAAGGTTTGTTGTGGTTTTCGGAAATGATTTCTTATGTGATATGAAATAGATCAAGGATTAGGAGTGTGTAAATTTAGAGGGATATTGTTATGTATATATAGGGGTAATTTAATTTTTTTTTTTTGGATTTTTAAAAACTAGTCGTTGCCCATTTAAATAAAAAAAAACTAGCCGTTAGGCTATTTTGAATATTCAAAAAAAAAATTAAATGTTTACAAAACTAGCCGTTGGCTAGAAGATTTTAGAAAAAAAATCAATTTTTTTTGCCTTCATAAAAATAGACGTTTAGGGTTTGTTTGGTTAGGCTTAATTCATAAAGAGTGGGTATGAAAAATAAACAAGGGGAAGTGAAAATAACCCATGGTTTCCACTAGCGTGGGCGTGGCCATGGCGTTTTCCACGCCGTTTATGACGGTGTGGTCCCGCGGCCTCACACAGCCCCACACCGGGATGGTTGCATGAGCTCTTATGTTGTCGAGTTAGATACTAGCAACAAATTTGTGAAGTGGAGATGGATATGCAAATTATCCATCGGGCGTCGTGTTGAAGAGATGGTCGCGTTTAAAAGCTTTAACGTGTTCACAAATGCAACATACTGTATACATCCAACATCAGAACATGGAGGCACACCATGCAACACCAACACGACATCGTGTATAAGATCTCTAAGGCGCGGCAATGCCTAATCCATTATGGATGTTATTATATAAAAAATTCATATTTAAATCACATTTTGCAAAATAAAAGCTTATATCTTTTCTTAATTTGTCAATTGTACCGCTTAATTTCGCCCACAAATTAAATCATTGTGATTAACTTGTTAAAGTCAAAATTTCATCAAATGGAGTAAAATTTAAGTCAAACTTATTTTTATAAGAAGAAAACAAACACAAGTAGTATTTGAGTTTTCTTCTTTTCATCTTTAATGTCAAATAACAACAATATTTTCCATTAAAATAGACTAGTAGGTACTCGTGTGCTGCATCGACAAGTACCTGTGAAGTCGTGAAGATCATCCAGATAAATACAAAGAATTTGGTCCTAGTGATGCCTAGCTAACCCGTTTTTATCGATATTGATGGATCCTGTTTGTGTCGTCTTTAGACTGTTTCTATTGGTCCGAAACGATGGTGATTTTTGGTTTCTGGTTGAACCTGTTAGTCCGGTTCGATCTGGTTTTCAAAACTATATACACCATCGTTAGCTTATATGTCGCTAAAATTGCTAATGATAACAAAGACAAGAAACTTGCAAGGATCTCAAAATAAGTTGTGGGAGCCAAAACTTAAATTATAATTATATGAGTAAAATTATTTTGGATACCATATTTATCATGGATACTAAGGGCTTTATCCCCACCATCCATCCTCACCATATATAAAGGATGAGATTAAAAATATTTAATTATTTCAATTATTTTTAAAATTTAAATATTTTCTAAACCGTTAAGTGTTAAACGGAAAAAATATACCATTGTGACGAGCATTCAATTAACTTTCTACAGATATGCAATATGATATACTTTTAAAGAAAAAATTCATTTTTTTAATTTGCGTAAAATATCATATATGATAATAGTGTTTTATCATATATGATATTAGTGATAGGTTACAAATTATTACAGAATCATATATGATATTGGTTTATATCATATATGAGAAGTATATCATATATGATACTAGTGTTACTATCATATATATATGATAGTAATATATGCATTTTGATTGGGTTTTATTTTATTCTCGGAATCCTCTCGAATTGATCTCGGCTTTAAGTGGAATGATTTGTTCTTGGTTATTAAAAAGTGGTTGGTTTGTTTATCTATTTTAAACTAATGACAAGAAATTAAGTGTCGAAGAGTAAAATTAAAACTTTGAAAGGTTTAAACTAAAAAGACAAGTTTAAAGGTAAATGCTTTAAAACTTAAAGATTATATTAGAAAAATAAATGAGCACTCAATAAAAACTAACACTTGGAAAACTTTGTAAAAATATGAACTTAGTTGAAGAGTACTAAAAGAAAGTAAGATCGGAGTATAGCAAAACAAGTGGTCGGAATATCTGGAAAAAGGGCCTAGATCGGAATATATTCCGATCGGGTGATCGGAATACTGAGAAAGGCTAAAAATCGGAATATGGGGCAGGGTTCCAATCGGAATGTACTAAAACTTGCACAATCGGAAAACTCGAAAATGAATCAATCGGAATACTCTAAACAACTCCAATCGGAATGTGCTGAATGGGACAAATCAGAAAATTAAGAGAAACTACAATCGGAATATGTTCGAATTACTCACCGTCGGAATACTCCAAACTGAGGGCAATCGGAATATTAAAACCCTTTTCCGATCACTGCGATCGGAAAAGGTGTGCTGCTGGTCGGAATGATCAAATCAGAAAAGGGCTTTGCCCTTTCCGAAAATAGAGCAAAATCGAGACTAAAAGCAAGGGAAATAAGCTTATGGAATAAGCTAACTCCCAAAACAAGCTCGAATCCAATATAAGATGATCAAATAAGCACTTAAGAACAACTTATCTAACTTTAAATAAGCAAAAGCATAAATCAAATGACAAAAAGATGAACTTTTTATAAAAACTTTAAAAAGTAAATAAGCAAAATCAACAAATAAGCCAATAAGAACAAGGATCTCAAAGCTTATTCATGTATAAACTTAAAGAAACATAAAAAGTAATCAACTTTTTAAGCACAAATTATTGATGAACAACACGGATCATACGAGATTTGTACCAAAATCAATCAAAATCAAAGAAAGGAAGGATGAGATTAAAGATTAAAAGATAAAAACTTGAACTTGATTAATGAAAGATAATACAAAAGTTTGAATTTGAAAGAAAAAAAGATGGAATCTAGTGAGAGAAAGTTTAGAACTTTCTCTCTCTAAAACTAGAGAAATCCAAAAAACTAAAAACTAACTAAGTGACTAAGTGTGAATTTTTGTGAAGTAAGGCCCTATATATAGGCAAGTCTTGTGGGCTTTGTGAATGGGCTTGGTTTTGGGCTTCTTTTCTTCTTTCTTCTTTTAGTCTTCACGTCTCTTTTCATAAACGTTTCCGACTTTGGATTTTGAGAAGTGTGGGTGAATAATTCCAACTCGTCTTATAATCTTTTGTTTAATTGACTCGAGTTCTTCGACTTATATGAATCTTCCATCTTTGGCTCTATTCTTCGATAAATCTTCAAATAGGCACAATGACTTCAAATCTTTTGCATCTCTTGGACAGTAGACTTCGTCTTGAGTCTTTTTCCTTGATAAAACCCGTGCAATCCCATATTTTCTTCAATATTCATCCGGTTGACTCTGAAAACACAATAAACACAAAAACCACGCATAATTCCAAACAAATGATATTAAATACGTGTTTTGGTCTTGTTTTAGCCAGAATTAAGTGGTAAAAGGATGGGTGTTTTCATACCTATCAAATCCCCTACACTTAACCATTGCCATGCCCTCATGCAATGCTTAGTGACAAAGCACATTTACACTTTTCTCATAATCAATCAACCTTGGCCTTATTAATATACTACTAAACAAAAATGAAATTACTAAGAGAAATTAAAACTTTAAAGTAAACAAGAGGATAGAAGATAGCTTACGTGGAAATAACTTGTAAAGAGATCGAGGACTTACATTAGGGCTTCGGTGCTGCGAAGATTTATCACCCTCAAGTTTCACGTTCCCCAAACTAAGCTTAAAAGCGAGATCATTGTTATTATAAGTTAGCAATTCAACCACTTACACACATGGCTTAATTAAATGCTTAAACTCCCTTATTCCTAGGTGTATCTCTTATATTTTATTTTTGTCTTAGAATGATCATGAAGATGCATTTTTGGACTTATTTCGATACTTTAATTAGGCTGAAAGCAAAGTAGGATGATTTGATCAATAGTTAGCTAAAGGACAAAATCTCTTAAAACTGCTTCTCGGGATATCAAAAAGTTCATATCTTGGCATAACTCGGTTCACGATTTGAGACCTTTCTCGGGCCGATATTTGGCATGTACTTCATACTTCATATCTTCGAGAGACGTTCTTGAGATAATGGTCTTCTCATCGTAATAGAGTTTCTTCACTTTGGAGACTTTTGAGGGTTACTCCAACTTTGTTGACCACGACTTCATGATTATTTCTTCAATCTCTATTTGGGATTTTGAGATACAACGATCCGCCTCCTTTTCGGACTTGGATCTATTTATCCTCATACCTTGTTAGGGTCTTTTCGGATAGACTTCTCCATAATCTTTATGGGAGTTGATTGCTTTTCATCGTGAGTCTTGATCCTTCATATTGACTTTGGGAATAATGCTTTTCACATCACCTTGGATCTTTAGCAATAAAATGGAATCCTCATGCCTTGTTAGCGCCTTTTCGGACTCGCCAATCTTTGCACCCCGCTTCATAAGTTATGCCTTGGCTATGAACTCTTATCATTACCGAGCAACTTTTAAATGATCTTGGGCTAGAAGCTATGTAACTTTTCAAATCGTACGACCTTACTTATTGCAGATAAATTATTAGCAAGTGATGGGAGAATAGGCAAATAATTACACCAAGTGAGCTTGCGCAAGAATACCGACTTATAATTTACTCTATCATTTCTCGTCCTCCACAATTTAAAATCTCAAGTAATGAGACTCGTGGATGCTTAGCCTAATAAACCAATTAAGGTCTACATGGTTAAGGATACTAGCTAGAATAAACTTGGATAAGTCTATTCGGGTTGAGTCAAAATAATCGCAACGGGCCTAATATGTCAAAGACTTGTAAACTAGCTACACCACTTTATTAATATTTTTGACTTATTGCGGGATATATACATATGAAAGCAACGAGAAAAATTTAAAAATTCGGACTATATGGCCAAAGTTAATTAAAAATTTGAAAAATGTTGAAAAAGATGATTTTCCGGTTAAATGAAGGCATTTTTATGGAAAAGTCCACTTAAAACTTCGATAGAAGCCCCCCCTACACTTAAGATAAACATTTTCCTCAATGTTTAAGCATGTGGGAAAAATCTCCCCTACACTTATGACATTGTGCACGTTGGTTAAATCAAGCTAAGGAAGAGACGACTAAAGTGATCAATTTCAAATGTGAGTATGAAGAAAATTGAATCACGATAGTTGAGAGATAGAACCGTATTTCGGATAACACGGGAGCACGGTTCTTCAGAGGTTCCAAGAGTGCCTTATCCCTGTAATCACATCACCACACAAAAACAAACACCTATACAGGTCCCCCTACACTTAGGAGGTAAAAACATAAAAGGATAGATACTCGGGTTGCCTCCCGAGGAGCGCTTATTTTTGATAACCGAGTCACGAGCCTGACTCGACCCAAAATTAGTTCATGGGGAACGTGGTGAGGGATGGAATCATCTCCTGAGAGATGTCCTCACCAAAGTACAACTTCAGACGCTGGCCATTCACCTTGAAATTGGGCCCATTTGGCTGAGAAAGCTCAATGGTCCCATACGGAAAGACTTTGGCGACGGTGAATGGACCAGACCAGCGGCTCTTCAACTTGCCAGAGAAGATCTTCAACCGAGAGTTAAAAAGTAAGACTTGATCACCAACGTGGAACTCTCGGTTCTTGATTTTTGCGTCATGAAGGATCTTCGTCTTCTCTTTGTAGATCAGCGAGTTCTCATAAGCTTCATTCCTTAGTTCGTTGAGCTTGTTGAGTTGAGTCTTGCGATGATCACCGGCTTTGTTGATGTCGAAGTTAGCCCACTTCAAGGCCCAGTGCGCCTTATGTTCCAGCTCGATGGGAAGGTGGCATGCTTTCCCGTACACAAGACGATACGGTGTACAACCGATCGGGGTCTTATAAGCAGTACGGAAAGCCCACAGAGCATCATCTAACTTATCGGCCCACGCGGCACGATGCTCTCCCACAGTACGCTCCAAAATTCACTTCAATCCACGGTTGGATATCTCGGCTTGCCCATTGGTTTGGGGATGATAGGTGGTGCAAAGACGGTGATTGACACCATACTTTGCCATGACTCTAGCAAATTGATCGTTGCAAAAATGAGTCCCGCGGTCACTGATAATAGCACGAGGAACGCCGAATCGAGCGAACAGCGATTTCAAAAAGTTACAAACCACCCTTGCATCATTAGTAGGTAAAGCTTTGGCTTCAACCCACTTTGAAACGTAGTCAACGGCTACAAGGATGTATTTGTTTCCTTTAGAAGAAGGGAATGGCCCCATAAAGTCGATACCACAAACATCAAAGATTTCACATTCTTGTATGAAATTTTGAGGCATCTCGTCTTTATGTGTGATCTTGCCTTGTTTTTGGCAAGCATCACATCGTTTAACCATCTCGTGAGCATCACGGTAGATGGTGGGCCAATAAAATCCCGAATCAAACACTTTTTTGGCGGTGTAGTTGGGACCAAAGTGACCACCAGTGGGTCCTTTGTGGCAAGCGTCAAGGATTTCTAAAGCTGCCGGTCCATCAACACAACGACGAATAATTAAGTCAGCACATTGTTTGAATAGATACGGGTCATCCCAAAAGTAAGTCTTAATGTCGTTAAAGAACTTCTTCTTCTTCTGGGAGGTTAACCCGTCAACGAGAATTCCACCCGCCAAGTAGTTTGCAATGTCCGCAAACCACGGGGTTTCATCAGCAGTCGAGTTGATAGACATTAAGGTCTCCAAGGGAAAAGAATCATTGATTTCTTTGGTCGGATGATCCCCCTGGTAAGGATCCTCAAGTCTACTGAGATGATCCGCGGCTAGGTTTTCAGCTCCTTTTTTATCGCGAATCTCGATTTTAAATTCCTGGAGCAGCAAAACCCAGCGAAGAAGTCTTGGTTTGGAATCTTGCTTTGTCAACAAGTACTTCAACGCGGAATGATCGGTATACACGATTGTGGTGGAAAGGACAAGATAGGGGCGGAACTTTTCAAAGGCATAGACAACAGCTAAAAGCTCTTTTTCGGTTGTCGTATAATGCAATTGTGCCCCAGTCATTGTCTTGCTAGCGTAATGGATTGGTTGGAAGTGTTTGTTCACTCTTTGTCCCAGAACCGCTCCAATAGCAAAATCACTAGCATCGCACATCAACTCAAAGGGCAGCTCCCAATTAGGGGTAACCAAGACGGGTGCCTTAGTTAGCTTATCCTTAAGCGAGTTGAAGGCGTCAAGACACTCTTTGGAAAAGATAAAAGGAGTATCTTTTTCCAAGAGGTGGGTCATCGGGCGAGCGATTTGAGAAAAATCTTTGATGAATCGACGGTAGAAGCCCGCATGACCCAGAAAACTTCTCACACCCTTCACGGTTGAAGGTGGAGGCAACTTGGCGATAACATCGACTTTCGCACGGTCTACTTCAAGACCGGCTTTGGAAATCTTGTGTCCCAGCACGATGCCTTCTTTTACCATAAAATGGCATTTTTCCCAATTCAGAACAAGGCGAGTGTCTTCGCACCGCTTAAGCATACGTTCCAAATTGGCAAGGCAAGAAGAGAAGGAATCCCCGAAGACCGAGAAATCATCCATGAAGACTTCCATGGTTTGTTCAACCATGTCATGGAAGATAGCTAACATGCACCTTTAGAAAGTCCCGGGGGCATTGCATAAGCCAAAAGGCATTCTTTTGTAAGCAAATGTGCCATAGGGACAAGTGAATGTTGTCTTCTCTTGATCTTGGGGATCGATGGGTATTTGAAAATAACCCGAGAAACCATCAAGAAAGCAGTAATATTCATTACCCGCAAACGTTCAAGCATTTGGTCCATAAAAGGTAGAGGGAAATGATCCTTTCTCGTGGCATCATTGAGTTTGCGGTAGTCTATACAAACTCTCCACCCAGTAACGAGACGAGTAGAAATCAACTCGTTGTGTTCATTGGGAACAACGGTTATTCCGCCCTTCTTGGGCACACAATGGACTGGACTAACCCGTGGTGAATCCGAAATAGGGTAAATCATACCCGCATCAAGAAGTTTGATAACCTCTGTTTTGATGACTTCATGGATTTTTGGATTCACCCTTCGTTGGCTTTGAATTGTGGGCTTAAAGTCGTCCTCCATGAGAATTTTGTGGGTGCAGAAGTGAGGATCAATTCCACGAATATCAGAGATTTTCCAAGCGATAGCCTTATTATGATCTTTCAACACGGTGATAAGTCGGGCTTTTTCTTCTTCCTTTAGGTCCTTAGCAATGATGACTGGCGACTTCTTCTCTTCTTCGAGGAATACATACTCGAGATGTGGCGGCAACTCCTTAAGTTCTAAATCCGGAGGATTTTCGACGGGAGGCGTATTCAAAGTCGGAGTATCGATAGCAATAACCGTGGGAGATGGAGGAGAAGGATTGTCTTCGTTGAGAAGGTTGTCAAAGAAATGCATGTCTTCATCCCCATCGGTGGGAGAATCATTAGTAGCTAAATTCACATCTCCCATGGTGTCATCAAGATTGTTCCAAAACAAATCACTTTCTCCAAATAGAGACAGTGATGAATGAATAGAGGAAACGGTTGCAACATTGGGAAGAGAAGTAGGAATACTTTTGCAAGCATTTTGGAAGTGTTCTTCACAAGACTCATCAAGAACGTCAATACAATTAACACTCTCGTTGGAATAAGGTTGTTTAGACAACTTTCCCATGTTGAAGACGATTTTATCGTCACCCACTCTCATGATAAGCTCACCGGCTTCAATATCGATGAGAGTGCGACCGGTCCTCAGGAATGGACGACCCACGATCAAGGGAACATGAGGGTCCATCTCGTAGTCGACGACGACGAAATCGACAGGAAAAGTGAATTTGTCGACTCCTACAAAGACGTCTTCGGCTATCCCCACTGGATAAGCAACCGTTCGGTTAGCTAATTCCAAAGTCATTTTGGTGGGGACTAGCTCAGGGAGAGATAATTGCTTCCAAACGCTTAGAGGCATAAGATTAATACTGGCACCTAGATCGGCTAGGGCCATGCAATTCGCTACTCCCGGGAAATTGCAAGGGATTAAGAAACGACCCGGATCACCAAGCTTGGTTGGCAATTTCCTTAAGAGAACTGTAGAGCAATTCTCATTAAGTTGGGTGTTGGCGATATCAAGAAGCTTTTCCTTGTCACTCAGAAGATCTTTAAACATTTTCGCATACTTGGGCATGTGAGCGAGAGCCTCAGCGAAGGAGATGTTGAAATTCAATTGTTTGAACATCTTAAGAAAGTTCGAAACCTGAATATCGTCCTTGCTTTTGAGCGTCTCTTTCCTCAACCTAGATGGATAAGGTATATTGGAAGAAGAAGAAGGCTTTGGGAGAATAGGATCACTCACATCCTTGGGTGGGGGAGGGGTAGAAGTAGGAGGTGGAGAAATTGGGGAAGGAGAAGGATGAGGAATAGGAGCAGGTGACTCGTTCTCCTTAGTCACAACCACCAGTGGAGGTATAGGAAGCTCGGGTTCCTTGGTACCTTTACTACTGCGAGTGGTGATTGCTTTCATCTCCCCTCTAGGATTCGCAACGGTGTTACTCGGAAGAGTACCCGAAGAAGAGGGTTGATTACCGTGGAAGAAACTAGCCATCATGTTTCTTAAGTCATTCGTTTGACTATCCATAGTGTTTTTCATATCGGCTCTCAGATCATTTCCTTGTTTCATCAGGTCTGCTTTCAAGTTGCGCACTTCCTGTTGGAGATTATCCACGATCACATCGTTAGTCCACATGTAGGTTCCAATGTCTTGATGTGATGCCGGGGTTTGGTTGGAAGGAGCAGTGTATGCGGGTGGTTGATAAGCAGGTTGCTGGTAAACTTGGTTGTTTCGTTGAGGTGGTTGTTGCTGTTTGTGAGGTGGTATGTATGGTCCACGAGATTGTTGTTGTTGTTGAGGAGGTCGGTTGAGGTTTTGTTGTTGGTTGTGGTTGTTAGGAGTAAAACCAGGTGGTGAGAGATAGTTGTTGGAGCGGTAGCTAAGCAAGTTACGGTCACCTTGAGGTCTAACTTGATAAGCAGGTTGAGGATAGGTGCCATAAACTGCATTCACATTCTCAGCAGGGTAGTCTTGGGTGGCGGTACAAGTGGTGTAAGAGTGAGGACCCCCGCATATTTCACATGGTTGGCTAACAGCATTGGCTTGAGCGTTTTTAGCGTTGTTACTGTTGTTGTTGCTGACGGTGTGGGTAACAAGCGATTCAAGAAGCGTAGTGATTTTGTCAAGTCGCTTGTCGCTGTCACTAGTACTAGCACTAGCAACATTGGTCCTAACACTCTTGGTTTGCACACGAGACTTATTCTCAATGATATCCCAAGCAGCATTGGAAGTCTTAGCCAAAAGATTACCCCCCGCGGCACTGTTTAGTGAATCTTGGTCACTCATGCTTAAACCATTGTAAAAAGTGTTAATTTGATGCACTTTGGTAAAACCATGTTGTGGGCATTTTCTTAAAAGATCTTTAAAACGGTCCCAAGATTCACTAAACGACTCATCGTACTTTTGTTCAAAATTTATGATTTCATTCCGCAGAGCGGTAGTACGAGAGGGTGGGAAAAAGTAATTGATAAACTTGGTTTCCAAATCCGTCCACGAGAGAATACTCTGTGGCGGTTCCTTAGCAAGCCAATGCCGGGCTTGTCCCTCTAAAGAAAAGGGAAAAAGTTGTAACCTGATAACCTCTTGTGGAACACCATTGAACTTGACCGTATTAGTGAGTTGCAAGAATCTCTTGATGTGGTCATGTGGATCATCAATGGTACGCCCCAAGAATGGTTGAGCAGAGACCATCTGGATAAAGCCTGATTTTAGCTCAAAGTTGTTGGCGGCAATTGGAGGTATGACAATTGGATCAGTGTTGCCATCTACATGAGCTTGCAGCAGTTCAATCATCGGGCGATTATCCGGAAGAGGCTCATTGTTGTTGTTATTATTCATGTTGTTGAAAGGTGGGTTGTTGTTATTATTATTATTGTTTGGAGGTGGTATGTTGTTGTTGTTTTGTACACCGGCCATGTCTAAGTGATCGAGAGGCTCGGGCTCTTGATAAGACGTGGATCGAGTGCGCATACACCTACAAAAGAACTAACAAGAGAAAAACAAAGCAAAAATATTTTTGGTTTTTTTTATGTTTTTTACTTTTTAGGATTTTTGAAAATTTTATATTTTTTTAGTTTTTTGAAATTTTTTTTATGAAAAAGTAACGTTCACGGGGAACGGATCCCAAAATCCAAGTTCTCACAAAAAACTTTTGATCTTAACGAGAAGAGCCGGCAGTGGCGCCATTTAATATATGCATTTTGTATGGGTTTTATTTTATTCTTGGAATCCTCTCGAATTGATCTCGGCTTTAAGTGGAATGATTTGTTCTTGGTTATTAAAAAGTGGTTGGTTTGTTTATCTATTTTAAACTAATGACAAGAAATTAAGTGTCGAAGAGTAAAATTAAAACTTTGAAAGGTTTAAACTAAAAAGACAAGTTTAAAGGTAAATGCTTGAAAACTTAAAGATTATATTAGAAAAATAAATGAGCACTCAATAAAAACTAACACTTGGAAAACTTTGTAAAAATATGAACTTAGTTGAAGAGTACTAAAAGAAAGTAAGATCGGAGTATAGCAAAACAAGTGGTCGGAATATCTGGAAAAAGGGCATAGATCGGAATATATTCCGATCGGGTGATCGGGATACTGAGAAAGGCTAAAAATCGGAATATGGGGCAGGGTTCCAATCGGAATGTACTAAAACTTGCACAATCGGAAAACTCGAAAATGAATCAATCGGAATACTCTAAACAACTCCAATCGGAATGTGCTGAATGGGATAAATCGGAAAATTAAGAGAAACTACAATCGGAATATGTTCGAATTACTCACCGTCGGAATACTCCAAACTGAGGGCAATCGGAATATTAAAACCCTTTTCCGATCACTGCGATCGGAAAAGGTGTGCTGCTGGTCGGAATGATCAAATCGGAAAAGGGCTTTGCCCTTTCCGAAAATAGTGCAAAATCGAGACTAAAAGCAAGGGAAATAAGCTTATGGAATAAGCTAACTCCCAAAACAAGCTCGAATGCAATATAAGCTGATCAAATAAGCACTTAAGAACAACTTATCTAACTTCAAATAAGCAAAAGCATAAATCAAATGACAAAAAGATGAACTTTTTATAAAAACTTTAAAAAGTAAATAAGCAAAATCAACAAATAAGCCAATAAGAACAAGGACCTCAAAGCTTATTCATGTATAAAATTAAAGAAACATAAAAAGTAATCAACTTTTTAAGCACAAATCATTGATGAACAACACGGGTCATACGAGATTTGTACCAAAATCAATCAAAATCAAAGAAAGGAAGGATGAGATTAAAGATTAAAAGATAAAAACTTGAACTTGATTAATGAAAGATAATACAAAAGTTTGAATTTGAAAGAGAAAAAGATGGAATCTAGTGAGAGAAAGTTTAGAACTTTCTCTCTCTAAAACTAGAGAAATCCAAAAAACTAAAAACTAACTAAGTGACTAAGTGTGAATTTTTGTGAAGTAAGGCACTATATATAGGCAAGTCTTGTGGGCTTTGTGAATGGGCTTGGTTTTGGGCTTCTTTTCTTCTTTCTTCTTTTAGTCTTCACGTCTCTTTTCATAAACGTTTCCGACTTTGGATTTTGAGAAGTGTCGGTGAATAATTCTAACTCGTCTTATAATCTTTTGTTTAATAGACTCGAGTTCTTCGACTTATATGAATCTTCCATCTTTGGCTCTATTCTTCGATAAATCTTCAAATAGGCACAATGACTTCAAATCTTTTGCATCTCTTGGACAGTAGACTTCGTCTTGAGTCTTTTTCCTTGATAAAACCCGTGTAATCCCATGTTTTCTTCAATATTCATCCGGTTGACTCTGAAAACACAATAAACACAAAAACCACGCATAATTCCAAACAAATGATATTAAATACGTGTTTTGGTATTGTTTTAGCCAGGATTAAGTGGTAAAAGGATGGGTGTTTTCACACCTATCAGATAGTTTTCGGCAAACGAAAAAAAAAATTGTCGAAAATATATCATATAGTATATCTGTAGAAAGATAAATAAATGACCGTCGTAATGGTATATTTTTTCGCCTAACGATTAACGGTTTAAATGATATTGATGTTTAAAAAAAAGATGGAAAATGAGTTTTTGGTTTAATCTTATTCATAGAATTTAAATAGAGGTAGGGGGTGGAGATCAGTCCTTAGTATATAAAATAAAGTTTGGTATCCAAATGAACCTAAATCTAATTATATTTTGATTAAACAACAATATTTTCTATTAGATCTAAAACTTAAAAAAGATTATCGTTTGGCATGAGATGAGAGTGAAAGTAATTGACACGTGTCGAAGAGATTGAGAAAAAACTTTAAAATTGAAACTGGATAAATGAAGTTGGTCCCTCACAAATATGTTCTCATACGTTGATTACATATTTTAACATGGTTATAAATAGCGTGAGGCGTGCCGTAGCGGCATATCTAAGCTACAAGCTTTAGCGTCTAAAGCGAAGCTTTAGCGTTTTTAAAGCGTGGCTTATGGCGGCAAAACCTATAAAAATATCTTTACGTTTTATAATATTTCAATGTTATATTTATATTGAGTTCATAATAAGTGTTGTACATAATAATTAAAGTTATAAAACTCTCCTTACATGTAATAATATTCATTTTTTGGAGTTGAATTCAAAAAATTACCGCACCTCATGTCGTAGCGTGCCTTGACCTATAGCGTTGCGTAGAGGCCGCGCCTCAAGCTTTAGCGCGCCTTAAGGCGAGCTATAGCGGGCTATTTAGAACCAAAAAGGGCAAACTTTGTCATAAAAACTTTGTCAAAAAGGGCAAATTTTTTTAACTATCCTTATATTTTAAGATTGTTAAGTATCATTTTAGGGAGTTAATTGTATGTAGCTTGACAATTTGTTTAATTGTATTTATGACTTTAGGATAATATAGGGAAAACAAAAAACCAGCCCCAAAATAGAGTTTTATATCCCATCTACAAAAGTTAGAAATAAAAAATAACAACACTTCCAGCATATTATTCATATATGATAGTATTTGAAGTTTGAAAGTTTGTATCTCATGGTACCTATTAACACATGTTTTCTTTGAACATCCACCGATATGGGACAAATGTAAAAGACAAAGTTCAACTTAATTTGAGTTTACTACAATATATATGCAAGTTAAACAAAAATATGTTTAGGATCGGTGAAACTTTTAAGTACGATATAGAACACACACGACATAAACATCGTTGCGTTGACGTGTTGGATAGTACATACGTTGGATGTATACATAGTTTCATTACAATTGGATTTAACACATATCACTAATTAAGTAATCAATTATTGATTTGCTATCAAATGTGAAACCTTGTGTAGAATCCAACTTTAGATAAGTTGTTTTTCGTTTGGTACTGTTGTCTCCATATAATCTATTTGTCACACCTGAATCGTCTGGCTTTTTGTCTTTTCATGTTTTGGTAATGTCAACAAGTGAATTACCTAGGAAACAAAGGACCACACGACTTTTCGTTTAATTTAGTTTGTAGTTATTGTATGTCGTTAAAGAATAGTTGCTAATGATAAGAAAGACAAGATGATGCCTATGCCTACTAAAAACTTGCAAGAAAACGAAGTGGCTAATACAAATTTACTATCCAACCAACCACATACAATGACTAGCGGATTCGAAGTCCCCTAACAGAAATAATGTTAAAAATATCAGGTGAACTTATTTTCATTTTGGTCACACATTGGCTTCACCGAGGCTAAGCGAAGACAAGGGTAAATGCGTTTACCCAAGGCTCAAGGGAGAGTACCCTCCAAAGGCAGTTGCTAAGGTATTATACTTTAAAAGAATAACGCTGTTTTAAAATGACCATTATTTGCTTAACTAAGCAACATTTGTTGTATTTAAGTACCAGAAGTTGTGGCGGCTTTGTGCCTGAAGTGAAGGTTTATGATCATAACAATTATAAAAACCCTAACATAGATCAAAGAGCACACAACGGAAGCAGATTAACAAGATCTTTATATAACACAATTATAATTAATAAAGGCTAGGGTTACATACCTTTATCCTAGCAGAACGATCACTGGTAAAGATAGATCACAAACACCACCAGGATGTAATCTAAAATAAGATCACACCACGATCTTGTACACACGTGATACGATGAGCTAACCGTGAGTCTAGCACTAACAAAACCGAGCCTTCCAAGCCTATGGAAGATCTACCCAACAACCCTAGAGAGGGGATAAGACTAGATCTAAAATAGCTTTTAGAAAATCAAAGATGAATCCTAAAAGGGTGTGTTTTGGCCGGCGGTATAGAGCAAGAAAAGAAGAATATGGAGTGAAAAATTATGAGGCCTTTTGGTTTGTTTATATACACCTTGAAAACTTAACTTCCAAGGTTAAAAAAGATAAAGCCAAAAACTTTTTCTCCTTATCCATTCTCTTTTAAAAAAACCCGGATATAAACATGCTCAAAAGGAGGTTTCCGGAACTTTCCGAATCCTTCTTTTAGCTTCTTTAACATTCTATAACGATCATTTAATACTTAACTTTTAATTACTTAACGATCGTTAGCTACAGTTTGATTTAATAAATATAATAAATATATTTAATAAATAAATTAACTCTTCACGTATTGTGTGCAATCCCGTGATCTCGAGTTCGATCCTATCACACGACTATCAATTTTAAAGTCCATAAACTTTCAGCTCCCACTTGGACAAAATTCGAATATCGTGATCACATTGATTAGCGTCTAGTTACACTAACAATGTCACTAGTACAACTCGAGTAAGGTTTCCTGGACAAAACCTTTTAATGATATATAACCATTATTATTATCCTTTCATTTCAAATACATTGTTAATAAGGATATGGATCTTAGTCATTCCTTTATTAACTATTCTGTTTCTCGTTTACGGATATAGAAAGATTACCAAAACACATTTGGGTGTGGCCACACAAACATCTTACTATTCCCCCGAGGGGCCCAGTTGTATTTATATTGCAAATAATAATTTGAAGGAAACGAATCCCATTTCGACTACAAGCAAAACACATGAACTTCGCAACACTTCTGAAAATAACCCTTATGACTACCAGTTACGCTTAGCGTTAGGTTACCTTACATAAATGCTATATTCAATGCAGTTTTCTGGCATCTCAGGTCTAAGGATAACTATTTATGATTTACTTAATGACAAAGATCCATAAAGTAAAATCACATAGTTGGGATAAGTCCAATATTTGATCCATCAAATATCATCCAAAATTGACCAATATACTTTCAAGTATACTCTGTCACTATTTTGAATTGTCTTAGTTTAATAATACTCCCATATTATTAATCGACAACGGACATTTAGAAACGTCATAATGCTCACGGATTAAAAACATGTAAAATAGGATACAAAATCAAATAACAGAAAAATAAACGAAATCCAATCTTTATTTCATCAATTCAATAATGTCTTACATCCTTTATCCAAATACTAATCAACAGATTTATTGCATGAATTCGCTAGCTAGTTGCAGCCCAATTGCCTTGGCATGCTTAACTACCTTTGGCCTAGACAAAGCCTTAGTAAAAGGATCAGCTACGTTATCATCTGTGTGAACTTTTATTAATTTTATTTCTCGAGCTTCCACTTGTTCTCGAACGTAGTGATATCTACGTTTAAAGTGTCTGGCGCCCTTCATGACTCCGGGGTCATTGGCGAATATTATTGCCGCAGAGTTGTCGCAATATATATCAATAGGTTCTTTAATTGAAGGCATCACTCCAAGATCTCCATTAAACTTCCTAATCCAAACAGCTTCCATTGCAGCTTCTGAAGCGGCCATGTACTCAGATTGAGTCGCATGCATAGCAATGGTTTTCTGCTTACTGCTCTTCCAGTCAACTGCTCCTCCATTGATGACAAACACGTAACCCGTCTGAGACTTCGTATCGTCTTTATCACATTGCCAGGACGCATCACAGAATCCTGTTACATTCAATTATGTGTCTGGTTTACCCCCGAATACCAAAAACATATCTTTCGTACTTCTTAAATACTTTAGAATATGCTTAACAGCATTCCAGTGGGACTTTCCTGGATTCTGTTGGTATCTACTGACCAAGTTCTGAGCAAATGCCACATCGGGCCTTGTGCATCTTACAACATACATAATAGATCCTACAGCCGAAGCATAAGGTACCTTCTTCATGTAAGCCACCTCTTCAGGTGATGATGCATCTTTCTCATGACTTAACTCATGCTTAACCTCCATCGGTAAGAAACCTTTCTTAGAGTTATGCATGTTATATTTCTTCAATATCTTATCAATATAAGCATCTTGGCTAAGACCAATTAACCGTCTACTCCTATCTCGATAGATCTTAATTCCCAGAATATATGCAGCATCTCCCAAATCTTTCATAGAAAAACATTTACCAAGATAATCCTTAACTTCCTTAAGTCTTGGAATGTTACTTCCCATGATCAATATGTCATCGACATATAGAATTAGGAACACTACATTACTCCCACTAGCTTTGCGGTATACACATGGCTCATCACGATTTTGAATAAATCCAAACTTTTTGATTTTTTCATCAAATCGCTTATTCCATTGACGTGATGCTTGCTTCAAACCATAAATAGACCTTTGAAGTTTGCACACGCGTTTTGGATATTTAAGATCAAGATACCCTTCCAATTGTTGCATATAGATGTCTTCATCTAAGCGACCATTCAAGAAGGCAGTTTTAACATCCATTTGCCATATCTCATAGTCATAGTATGCTGCTATAGCTATGAGAATCCTAATAGCTCGTAAGTCTGCTACAGGAGAGAATGTCTCCTCGTAGTCTATGCCAAAAGTTTGAGTAAAACCTTTAGCCACTAAACGTGCTTTATAGGATTGTACATCACCATCCATGTCAGTTTTCTTCTTATAGATCCACCTATTTTTCACTACTTTAGCATTTTTAGGTGCGTCTGCAAGACTCCAAACATCATTGATTTCCATGGATTTCATTTCCTCATTCATCACAACTATCCATTTTGACTTTTCTGGATCAGACATTGCGGATCGATAGTTAGCAGGTTCACCAAGATCCCCTACTTCCTCCTCATCATCCTCTATGTATAGACATAGTTTGTCCGGCGCACGTATAGCCCTTTGAGACCTACGTGGAGGAATTAATTCCGGTAGAAAACTCAGACTTTCTGGTTCTACAGGAATTTCATCGCTAGTATTTTCAGAAGGCAATGTATCTTCTTGAATTTCTTCAAGATCATAATTCCTCCCACTGAATTCTTGATGTACAAGATCATTTTCAAGGAAGTCTCCATACCGAGCCACAACTATTTTGTTCTCAGCTGGATAATAAAAGTAGTAACCCATAGTTTCCTTAGGGTAACCTACAAAGATACATTTAACTGAGCGTTGTTGGAGTTTATCTCCAGAGTCACGTTTCACATACACCTCACAACCCTAGACTTTCAAATAAGACAAATATGTCTTTTTGCCATGCCATAGTTCATATGGCGTCTTATTAACCTTCTTTGTGGGAACCATATTCAGAATACGAACAACAGTTTCAAGAGCATAATGTTGGGGTTTACTTCGTTCCAACATGGTGAAGATAATCAATAGCCTAACTACGTACCGATGAATGGTTACCGGATATCTCTTGGAGTCGTGTAATCACTTTCCAAAGAAGATTATTCGACCCTATGCCTGGGTTAACACAAATACCTCCTTGGGATAAAACCAAGAGTTAGTTCTTGTTTTAGGCACAAATCAAGAACTCTATGCGTTTCTGTGTTTCTTGTTTTTCGTTTCTCATCATGCAAAATATGATCACTATTTATAGTGATCATATTCCTTTAAGGAATGTAACTCCTAGTCAAAGGTATTAAGAGCATTAATCGGCCTATTAATCTCATAATAACCTTCATAAAGCATAGTGGTTACATGACCAAAAATCTGGTCATCAAGTCAATATTCAACCCTCATTAACTGGTCAAAGAGGTTACAAAGACTTTGTGCATCACCAGGAGCAACGTCCTAACCAGGAGCAGCTTCCTGACCAGGAGCAACTTCCTGACCAGAAGCAACTTCCTGACCAGGAGCAGCTTCCTACTGATATCACAACCACTATATTGAGTCCAGGGAGGTAAGGGACTTAATGGGTGTACACTCCGTACCTCCAAACCCACTTACAAGTATTACCCGTTCCTACAATTGCACTAAATTTCCAACAATCCTCCCCAATTTAGTACAATTCCTTTTTGCATGAAAATCAACTTTAACAAAACCAGTGCATAAATGAAAATGTCCTGAGGATTGAATTTCCATCTTAGTACATCACTCCAAATATTCGAGAATCAGGGTGTTCTAAGAATTGAACCCTTCAACTACTTTGAACACCTGAAGATAACATACACCCAAGTTTTCAAACACTTAAAACGCTCCTGACACCATACAAGCCATGTGTCCATATCCAATTCATAAATGTTGTAAGAGCCAAAGTCCATGCTCCTTGAGGCGGCGAAACCTCAACATTTACATAGGTGGTTCCTCTTTAGTTCATGCTCCTGCTTAAGCACTTTTTCAAAGAAATTAACCATTAAGAAGTTTATAACTTCATCCTCCTTTCAGCAGGTACAAGCACATCCTTGGGATGATATGTAAACATGTGCTTCAGTCCCCTGATTGTTCAGCTTTCCACATTGAACTCAGCTCCCAAGTTTCCTCAGGAGGGAGTTGGGTGTCCTAGCATTCAGTGACTAGAGTGGACTTTTAAACCCATCCCTTTACCAGACTTTATAACCAAGTCTCTAGCCAATCCCTTCGTCAAGTGATCAGCTAAGTTTTGTTGAGACCTCACAAACTCTATTGAAATCACCCCATTCGTGATCAACTCACGAATCATGCTATGTCTAACACCTATGTGTCTAGACTTGCCATTGTACATCTGGCTATATGCCTTAGCCAATGTAGCTGCACTATCACAACGGATATAAATGGGTGCCATAGGTTTGACCCACAATGGAATCTCAAGAAGCAAGTTTCTCAACCATTCAGCCTCTTTACCAGCAGCTGCTAGAGCCACAAATTCAGATTCCATTGTTGAACCAGTAATGCAAGTTTTCTTCTTGGATGCCCAAGAAATTGCACCACCACCAAGAAGGAATACCCAGCCACTTGTGGATGAATTATCCTTAGTATTGCTGATCCAACTTGCATTAGTGTAACCTTCCAACACTGAAGGATATCCAGTATAAGACAAACAATAATCCATTGTTCCTTTCAAATACTTCAGTACCCTCTGAATTGCATGCCAATGCTGAGTACCAGGATTACTAGTATACCTACTCAGTTTACCCACAGCAAATGTAATGTCAGGCCTAGTACTAGTCATGACATACATTAAGCAACCAATAACCCTAGAATACTCAAGCTGGGAGACAGCCTGACCATTGTTAGGCATTAGTTTCTCACTTGTATCCATAGGTGTACTTACTGGAGTACAATCAAAGTGATTGAATTTCTTCAGCACCTTCTCAATGTAATGAGACTGAGAAATTACAATACCATCACTTTCATGTTTAATCCTTATGCCAAGGATAACATCAGCCTCCCCCATGTCTTTCATGGAGAACTTTGATGACAAAAAATCCTTTGTCTGATCAACCTTAGCTTGGTCAGTACCAAAGATTAACATGTCATCAACATATAGGCAAATGATGACTCCTTTACCAGATTCATCAAATTTGCTATATACACATTTGTCAGCTTGGTTAAGTGAATAACCATTAGACAAAACCACTTCATCAAATTTCTGGTGCCATTGCTTAGGTGCCTACTTCAGTCCATATAAGGACTTAATCAGTTTACACACCTTTCCTTCATGACCAGGCATGATGAAGCCCTGAGGTTGGTTCATATAGACCTCCTCATCCAAGTCACCATTCAAGAATGCTGTCTTCACATCCATCTGATGAATAATCAGATTGTGAATACTTGCTAGAGCAATCAACATTCTTATGGTACTGATACGTGCTACTGGAGCATAAGTATCAAAATAGTCTATCCCTGACTTTTGTTTAAAGCCCTGAATGACTAACCTTGCCTTGAACTTTTCAACAGTTCCATCTACCTTCATTTTCCTTTTGAAAATCCACTTGTTACCAAGTGGATTACAACCTGGAGGTAGATCAACCAACACCCAAGTGTTGTTGCCCATTATGGAATCCATCTCATCATTGATTGCTTCTTTCCAGAAAGCAACATCCTGGGACTTCATTGCTTCATCAAATGTTTTGGGATCATCCTCAACATTAAAGCAATAGTAGAATTGGTCAGAGACCTCATCTCTTGTACCTTCAACTAAGTATAGTTGAAACTCAGGCCCAAAATTCCTTGGAGTCCTATGCCTTGTGCTTCTTCTAAGCTCAGGCTCAGGTTGCTGAACCACAACCTCATCAGTGACCCTTTCAGGTTCCACTGAAACACCAGTGTCCTCAGCTCCTATAGGAGTCCTAAGGTTTGGTCTAGGGACTGATGAGAACCTAGTCTCATCAAAGTTAGCATCCCTTGATTCAATGATTGAGTTTATTGAAACTGAATCATTAGGTTCAATAACATAGAACCTATAAGCCTTGGAATGCTCAGCATATCCAACAAAGATGCATTCAATGCCTCTTTCACCCAAGGTTTTCACCTTTGGATCAGGAAGTCTTACAACAGCCCTACAACCCCAAACTTTGAGGTAGTTCAAGTTTGGTTTCCTTTTAGTCCAGAGTTCATAAGGGGTAATCCTGTTCCTTTTATTAGGAACCCTATTTAATAAATAGCAAGCTGTTAACATAGCTTCTCCCCAAAACCCTTGACTCAGTCCTGAGTAGGACAACATGGAGTTAACCATCTCTTTTAGTACTCTATTTTTCCTTTCTGATATACCATTTTGTTGTGGAGTATAGGGGGCAGTTGTTTCATGGATTATTCCAACAGACTGAAAATACTGAGTATTCATGTACTCACCTCCCCTATCAGTCCTAAATCTTTTGATTTGGACTCCTTGTTGTAATTCAACTTCAGTTTTAAATACTTTAAATTTATCTAATGCTTCATCCTTAGTATGCAACAAATAGACATAACAAAACCTTGAAGCATCATCAATAAATGTTACCAAGTATTTCTTATTCCCTAATGAGGGAGTAGCATGAAAATCACATAGATCACTATGGATTAGCTCCAAAACTGTAGTTACACGTTTTACATCCTGAAATGGTTTCTTAGTAATTTTATTCAGCATACAAGTCTGACACTTATCAGTGTCCATGTCAAAAGCTGGAATTAACCCATCCTTAGACATATCTTGCATCCTCTTATAGTGGACATGGCCTAGTCTAGCATGCCATAGTGATGAATCATTCAGTTTAGTGGTAGTCATCAGGACAGAATCAACATTTATACTAGAATCAATATTAAGCCTGAACATTTGATTACTCAAATAGCCAAAACCAATAAACACACCATGTTTAGATAAAACAAATTTATTAGATTCAATCACTTGTTTATAACCACAATTATTCAAAACACTACTAGAAACCAAGTTCTTCCTAATATTAGGAACATGCAAAACATTAAACAAAGAAACAATCTTTCCAGAACTAAATTTAAGATCTACACAACCACGTCCATGCACTAGGGCTGTTGACTCATTTCCCATGTGAAGAATAGATCCATCATTCATTGACTCATAAGTCTTGAACCAGCATCTATCTTTACACACATGTACTATTGCTCCAGAGTCAACCCACCACGCAACATCATCATCCTGCACAAAATAAGTTTCAGATTCATATGTTACATAATAAATCTGGAGAGATTCATTAAACATATTCTGACCTTTTGTGCCTGATCCATTAGCTTGGTTGCCAATGCTAACACCTTTGCAATCCCTTTTGAAGTGTCCAGGTTTCCCACACTTCCAACAAGCCACTGATGACTTCTTGTTAGGATTAGCTTTGGTGTTATCCTGATGCTTACGTTTGCCCTTGTTGTCATTGTACCTGGTGGAGTTGTTATGCTCCACCATATTGACAACAGATGAACCAGCAACATTGTTGCTCTTTGGCTTATCACTTTCATGCACCCTGAGGGATTCCTCAATGCGCAAATGACTGCCCAACTCAACAAGAGTTAACTCCTCCTTCTTATGTTTCAAGGTGTGCTTGAAATCTTTCCAAGAAGGAGGTAGTTTGTCAATGACACACGAGACCTGAATGGTCTCATCCATGTTCATTTTATGTTGTGTAAATCTGCCAAGTATTCCAAGAAGTTCATTGTATTGTTCCATGACTGGTCTTGAATCAGTCATTTTGTAATTTGTGAAATCACTCACAAGGAACTTCTTACTTGATGCATCCTCAGCCATATATTTGGCTTCCAAGGAATCCCATAGTTCTTTAGCAGATTCAACATTTTGGTAAATATCAAATAAAGAATCAGACATACCATTGAGAATTATGCCGCGACACACATAATCATCATTCTCCCATTTGCTCCTTTTCCTCAGTTCCTCCAAAGTAGCATCATCACCACCATCAGGAATAGGAGTAGTCAGCACGTACACCACGTTCATGGTAGAGAGAAGAAAGTGCATCTTCTTCTGCCATCTCCTGAAATCAACCCCTTCAAACTTGTCCAGTTTGGAGAAGTTAGCCACCATATGCTTCATTGCCGCCGCCATTGATTATCACAGTATAATCTTCTTTGATTGTTGGGGTTTACTTCGTTCCAACAGGGTGAAGATAATCAATAGCCTAACTACGTACCAATGAATGGTTACCGGATATCTCTTGGAGTCGTGTAATCACTTTCCAAAGAAGATTATTCGACCCTATGCCTGGGTTAACACGAATACCTCCTTGGGATAAAACCAAGAGTTAGTTCTTGTTTTAGGCACAAATCAAGAACTCTATGCGTTTCTGTGTTTCTTGTTTTTCGTTTCTCATCATGCAAAATATGATCACTATTTATAGTGATCCTATTCCTTTAAGGAATGTAACTCCTAGTCAAAGGTATTAAGAGCATTAATCGGCCTATTAATCTCATAATAACCTTCATAAAGCATAGTGGTTACATGACCAGAAATCTAGTCATCAAGTCAATATTCAACCCTCATTAACTGGTCAAAGAGGTTACAAAGACTTTGTGCATCACCAGGAGCAACGTCCTAACCAGGAGCAGCTTCCTGACCAGGAGCAACTTCCTGACCAGAAGCAACTTCCTGACCAAGAGCAGCTTCCTACTGATATCACAACCACTATATTGAGTCCAGGGAGGTAAGGGACTTAATGGGTGTACACTCCATACCTCCAAACCCACTTACAAGTATTACCCGTTCCCACAATTGCACTAAATTTCCAACACATAATCCCAAAAAGATAATGGTAAAGTTGTAAGATTAAACATAGATCGTACCATATCCAATAATGTACGATTTCTCCTTTCAGATACACCATTTTGTTGTGGAGTATATGGAGAAGTAAGTTTCTGAACAATTCCATTCTTACTTAAATAATCTTTAAACTCTTGACTTAAATATTCACCACCACGATCAGAACGAAGAGCTTTAATATTCTTTCCTAGTTGTAACTCTACTTCGGCTTTAAACGTTTTGAATGTTTCAAATACCTCATGTTTATGTTTAAGCAAATAAACATAACCATAACGGCTATAATCATCCGTAAACGTCAAGAAGTAGCTAGCACATTTCCTTGACACATGTCTAAGTGGTCCACACACATCAGTGTGTAGTAAACCAAGTAGTTCAGTAGCCCTTTCAATATTGCTATTAAAAGGTTTCTTGGTCATCTTCCCAGAGATACAAGATTCACATTTATCAAATGATTCATCATTGATACTTTCCAAAAGCCCATCACGTTGAAGCTTTTTTATGCGAGTCTTCCCAATGTGGGCAAGCCTACAATGCCAAAGATAAGAAGAGTTCTTGTCTAACTTACTCTTCTTATTCATGCTAACAACAGAATTATTTTTCCTCTTGGGATTTTTATCATGCATGTTAATTTCAAAAACACCATTCACAGAAATTGCATCAAAATAGAATAAACCATCTTTGAAAACAGAAATTCTATTATTATCAATCGTGTGAGTAAATCCAAGATCCAACATACTAGAAAAGGAAATAACACCCCTAACAATTGTAGGTGCATAATGACAATTATTTAAAGACAGTACTAAACCCGAAGGTAAAACTAATTTAAATATTCCTATAGCTTCAACTGCTGCTTGTGCGCCATTGCCCACTTGCAGAAATTGTTCCCCATAGGTAAGTCTCCTCTTCAACTCAAATCCCTGTAGGGTATTATAAATATTAATACCACATCCCGTATCATATACCCAGGAGTTTGATTTGTATGAAAGATTAAATAACTCTATCATAAATAAGTTAACTGAAGATGGTGCTGTAGCAACTTGCTCAGCCTTCTTCTTTATGTTCTGCCATTTCATGGAGATAGAGAGAGCACTTCCTCTTCTAGTGTCCAGTCATCTTGCAGTAGTGACAAGTCTCATCTTTCAGAGATTTCTTAGCAAAGTTTTGCTTTGGTTTTGATGTAGTCGCAACTTGCTTGCTCTTATCAACCTTGCCTTTGCCTTTCTGCTTCTTATTCACTTGCGGTTTTGGTTTCGACACTCTACCCTTTTGTACATAAAGTACTTGAGGAGTAGCAGTGGGTGCCTTATCTTTCAAACCCTTTTCAAAGTCAATGAGCATTTCATGCAAATCATTAACTGTCTTCCCCGTGCAATGCATATTATAGTTACGAACGAAATCATTGAAGTCCTTATTAAGGGACCTATTGATCAAGTTAATAGCCATATTATTATCAAAGGGTTGTCCTAGTGCGATGCGTTGTTCCATATAACCCCTCATCTCCATATAATGGTCACTTACGGATTTTCCAGGAGCTTGCTTGCAACTATGTAGAGCATCAACTAGATCATAGATCTCTACAGCTTGCGGCGTTTCATACACAGCCTTGAGTTCATCAAGCATTTGCTGAGGAGAAGCTAGCTCATACTTCCTTTGAAGTGATGGAGCCATTCTCCCTAACATTACAGCAGCCACCTCATGGTGCTTCTTAACGTTAGCAGCGTGTTGAAGCCTTTCCGCATCAGTTGCTCCTTCAGCAAGATCCTCTGGAAAAGGAGTTTCCAAGATATTGATGGTACCCGCTGCTCTCAGAACAATTCTTAGTGAGCGGTACCAATCATTGAAATTAGGGCCAGTAAGTTCAGGCCGTTCAAAAAATGCTTTGAACGCCGAGCTTATTGTCAGATTGTTTTCGGGTTGAGCCATTTCTACAGAAATAAGTTCAAACATTACTATTTTCGATAATAAAATTCAAGAAAATAAAATTACCCCGGTAATAAAACCATAGTATTTTCCTTGAAAAACTAGAATCCATATTGGCATAGATTTATCACATCAGTTGATCTGCTAGTGACAAATGTATTCAACACAGTAACTTGTCGAACAATAATTGCCAAATCATATTGCAATTTCTAGATATGTCAGGGATTTACATTGCCAAAAACATTTGCATTGTAAACATGTTTTATCCCTTCTTTATGCCTTAAGTTTCCAGTTCTCACTGAGTAACTTAATTAAGTCGACTAATCTAAAGAACGTAAAACCTTCATGTGCAATCTTATTCAGTCATGAAGTTTTCTCTCCATTACAACATCGTCCGATATCTTATATGACGACAATTGTAACTTCAAGTGTTCGTCAATTAGAGGGCATATGACTTAAATTTTAGGGTATAGATTTTGGTGTCAAAATCATGTATGGAAAAGCATGCATACATCTCCATAGCATAAGTTTAATAAAACGTTTAGTAAACTTTTTGGTGAGACTAAAAGTTCATCATATATTTGCAAGTTGAGGTATTGGTTAAACCAAACAACCTTAAAGAATTATACCAATAACAACCGTAGGTAATTCCAATTTTGACGCACAGGCGAGCCGGGAATTTGGTCAGCGCTGAAGCATAACACCTCCTTCCTTAACCGGGTACTTGACCAGCGGTGCGTTATACCCACTTTATAGTTTGTCAAAGTTGAGTAGGCCGTTAAGTTGCTATTGCAATTCTAATCAACACAAATCATATGTAATTTAGACCTCAAAACAATTCATTAATTTTGATAAGATTTAGTCCATATTATTTTTCTTAAAAAAAATTACCCTTGTTTACAACATACAATTAAAAAAACGCATGAAAACAAGTAGTACAAAAAAAAACTAAATCAAATAGCCACATGCAAAACAATTTATTCAAAGAACATCAAATCTAGGGTTTTTATGAATATAAAAAGTCTTCCTTAATTTTAAAACTTTGAATCAAATAAAGCAAATAGCAATCAAAATTATATGATCCGTAAAAACATGCATGTTTATTACGGATCTTCCATATTCTCTTAACAATTAAAAACTACTACGGATCGTAACCACACATGACATAACAATTAATTCATGCATACATCTAAAGTTAATTACCATGTAATTTTAGGGTTTACAAATTTTTTTTTTTTATAAAAAATCGGCAAAGCCGTTTTTAAAACAATAAAAAACAAAAACCTTAATTTTTATAAAACCTAAAAAACAACATGTAATTTTTAACACAAATCAATATTAGTTAAAAAACTTTAGATCTTGATAATTATAATCATGTTAAAACGGCTCTCGATGCCACTGAAGGTTTATGATCATAACAATTATAAAAACCCTAACATAGATCAAAGAGCACACAGCGGAAGCAGATTAACAAGATCTTTATATAACACAATTATAATTAATCAAGGCTAGGGTTACATACCTTTATCCTAGCAGAACGATCACTGGTAAAGATAGATCACAAACACCACCAGGATGTAATCTAAAATAAGATCACACCACGATCTTGTACACACGTGATACGATGAGCTAACCGTGAGTCTAGCACTAACAAAACCAAGCCTTCCAAGCCTATGGAAGATCTACCCAACAACCCTAGAGAGGGGCTAGGACTAGATCTAAAATAGCTTTTAGAAAATCAAAGATGAACCCTAAAAGGGTGTGTTTTGGCCGGCAGCATAGAGCAAGAAAAGAAGAATATGGAGTGAAAAATTATGAGGCCTTTTGGTTTGTTTATATACACCTTGAAAACTTAACTTCCAAGGTTAAACAAGATAAAGCCAAAAACTTTTTCTCCTTCCATTCTCTTTTAAAAAAACCCGGATATAAACATGCTCAAAAGGAGGTTTCCGGAACTTTCGGACTCCTTCTTTTAGCTTCTTTAACATTCTATAACGATCGTTTAATACTTAACTTTTAATTACTTAACGATCGTTAGCTACAGTTTGATTTAATAAATAAAATAAATATATTTAATAAATAAATTAACTCTTCACGTAATGTGTGCAATCCTGTGATCTCGAGTTCGATCCTATCACTATTGCACTTTTACGTTTTCGTTTTTTATTATATTGATAATTGATGTGTGTGTTTTTTATGTATACTTTATAAAATAAGAAGGAGCTGGTTCCAATAATTAACCGGTCCAACCCCATCCATCATCATCAGGTACTAATTAATCTCTTCTTACTTTTAATCCTTTCCCATTTATTACATTATTTTTATTTGGGGGTTTCATTTCATCTACTTTATTACTTTAGATGCTTTTTCAACCACTTATTGTGCTTATTGGAATAGCTTATTTAATAATTTAACTTTAACTAATTTGGTAGTGTATGCTAATAACCATATTATATTCGATAACCAAACTATTTGGATCTATTTATTTACCCGGATTCCGACTCAACATTGTTAGCCGACTAATCCTACCACTAAGCTAATAAATTGTTTTAGATTAAGAATAACTTGATTCAGTAGGTTTGCCCAGACACCCCCTTGTTAGTGTATTTGCTTTTAAGTTTTAACATCTCAAAGATGTCGAGATTTGATTATGAATCAAAATGCATAGTGTAATTTAGTAATTTACTATAAGTACTGTAAACAAGCATGATAATTGCTTATATAGCTATCTACCTTTTCAAGGGGATGTCTCTGCTTATATTTCGTAAGCCCATTCTTTCCGGTTTCTTTTTCGTCGTTAAGTCATAAGCTTGGAAGTAGAAATAATAAGCCAGAAATAGCGGGCTTATGAGTATAAGCTGATTCAACTTAGCTTAAATTTGATGTTCTGTTTCACAAATTTAATGAATATATGTAGATATTAAACACTTGAGTTGCATAATATGAAACACTTGTGAAAGTACGTTGATATCAAGGGTGCTTTAGAATTGCATATTTTTTGCTTATCCTTAAGGACTTGTGGAATTAGGACCTCCTCTGGTATAAGCTCTTTCTGGTTTTCACATCAAAGCACTCAAAAGCAATGTTTTAAAACCCGGTTCAACCCGGCCAGTTCAACCGGGAACCGGAGTGACGACTGGTCCGTTGTGTGCCGGGTTTTATCCGAAATTCAAACCGGATTTAACCGCCGGGTTTTGGTCGACCCGGGTTGATCTAGTGAACCGGAAACCAGCCGGTTCGACCTCATGAAAAGAAAAGAAAGAAATTAATGTAATCAGGATAGGATGCGGTGGTGGTTTCTCGTCATTTTATAGATCGACCAGTATTCTTGCTCTCTTGTCTAGTCATAGATTGACCGATGGTAGTTACGATTGCTTGTAAGTCAGCTATGGGTGGGCAGTGATAGTGAGTGAAAATGGAAGTCACTAACTCACTATGTTGGTGAAGAACTCAAGTAGTAAGTATCTTTTGAGTTTCTATTTTGTTACAGTTTGGTGGTGTTGATTTGAAGCGATATACCGTACTAGCCACCCTACATGTGGTCTACTTTGACTACTCGTATAGGGAACCTTTTGATAATGCTTATCAGAAGTGAATAAACTTAATATAAAAATACTTACATAATTATGTTTAGATGTTTAAAGTTTTTGGATACTAGTACGACATTGCGCATAATATGTAATTTTGTAAATTGTATCGGTTTTATCTTGGAAACATAGAGTGCATTAAACCTTTTTCTGTTAAAACGGTAGATATCGATATCTTTGTATTTTGGCATAAAATCGGTTTGATCCGGCTGTTGAACCGGTGACTCGGTGAACTGACGACTCGACCGGGTCAACTAAAGCCCGGGTTTTAAAACATTGCTTAAAGGTGGTTATCGCGTTTGAAAGACACAATAAGTTAAAATGTAATCCGAAACACCCTGCATTGTTTCTATATCTTTGGAGATCCTATGGTTATAGAACTTTCATTTATGTTTCAACCTTGTGTTTCTGAAACTAATATGAAATACGAGTATGTTTATCTAAGCTTCCTGTTTGATCGATTCTCATGTAATATGTTAAATTCAACTATGTGTTAGGCTTATTTTGTGATTGCATTACAGTATCTAGTTGCAGTCCAATCATAATAATATCCTTAGATGGATATGATCAGCAATCTTCAAGCAAGTATAGTAGAAACCATCTTATGCCTTTTACCGATTCAAGAGGCAGCAAGGACAAGTATACTATCTAGGGAATGGAGGTACCGTTGGATCAAAATTCATAAAATTGTGTTTATCGAGAATGCATTTCAAGTATCAACTGATGAGGCCGAGCTGTCTGTTTCGGAGCAATCTTGCATTATACAAAATGAAAGAAAAGAGACCAACAAAAAGTGTAAATTTATCCATGGTATGAATCGTGTTCTGAGAATGCACGAAGGTCCAATACACGAGTTCAATCTTTCCGTTGAGACAGATAACTCGTGGATTGAGATTGAACATATAATATCCCAATTGGTACAAAAAAATACCGTCAAGAAGTTATCACTTAACTTTCTTTTTGGGGGATATCAGTTACCGTCATCTCTCTTCTCGTTACATCAGTTAACTGACCTATGTCTCGTTGGTTGCTATTTTGACCATCAACCATTAACATTCGATGGATTTGATCATCTTACAAGCTTGTCTCTGCAAGAAGTATTCATCTCTAATAAAACGCTTCTACATCTCCTATCCAATTGTCCACTTCTCAAGACTCTGGTAAGTGCTTAATAGTATAGAACATCAAATCCTCATCGGCTGTTGTAACTTATTTGAGATATGTTAACTTGTTGCAGGATATTAAGAATCACATAATCCAAGGTAGCGACAATTGCACAATTATTAACCTATTCGAGAGTTTACCTGTGATCGAAAATCTGTCCATTTTCATCGCGATCGTTGAGGTAATATTATTCACATCACATTGTTAATTTATGCAACTCGGATATTGCTAAGTATTGTTATTTTTTTGCTATGGCTCAAGTTTTTTGGTGAAGACGGAATTCCACAAGAGCTTCCAAACGCATTAGTCCACATGAGATACTTGTATATCGGAGAAATATGTTTCATTCACAAATACGGGTTACCTATTCTTGCTCTTTTGATGAGAAGCTCCCCGAAGTTGGAGAAGCTTAAGCTTGAGGTAATAACATGAATCCATAAATCGATGTTGTATACTATCTGTTTTGATTCTTATTCCATAAGAATCTGACACCAAAATGTTTACATGTACTGTACATATAGATTTTAGATGATTCATGGGTTGAGAAATGTGATAGAAGTGACGGTGTCACACTTAAAGATTATTCGGATATTTGGTTGGAGCATCTGAAAGAATTGGAGATTAAAAATATGATTTACAGAGAGACTGAGTTGGATTTTGTGAAGCTTGTTTTGGCCAAATCACCGGTCTTGAAGAAGGTGACTCTGTTCCTACACGAAGAGGTTGGTAAGGATGAACAGATGCAGATTTCACACACACTCTTAGACTCCCTTCGTGCGTCACTGGAGGTACAAATCATCGTTGAAATTGTTGAGGGGTCCCACACCGGCTCCAGAAGGGTAATGTAACTAATAAAACTAACGAGTTTCTGATGACCATTGATCACATGCCGCTTTGTTTGCAATACTTTTTACTTGTGGTTTTGTACTTTGGTAGCAACATCATATTTGTATTTGAAAAAAAAATGGAAAATGGTTGAGTTAGCATAAGAATGATGATTAGTGCTGATTATGTCAAATGTGACACAGCATGCCACATTTTCTTTCACTACAGATATTAGTATTTGTTTTCATTTTATGTATCTTAATATTGACATATTTGTTCACCTTCACAGTGATACACGAGTGGTGCTAAAATGGAATCGGTCGACCCACTTTGGGGACCGAGTAAATCAGTCGACGAAACCCCAACCCATTCGACCCCGAGACCGAATTGATAAAACCACATGAGGGCAAAAGTTATGGCCATTAGTTTAAAAAAAAAGTGGTCGCCTTGGTGTGGAAAAAAGTAGCATCTGAAAACATCACATCATTGACAAACTGAAAGATAGGTCTAATAATATCTCCACTTTTGCATTAACAGATAATCACATCACCACATTCTGTAACCAGAAAATCAAACTGTGTAGGTTTTAATACTTAAAAAGAGAGAAATTTGTGGTGCTATATAAACGAGTTACCAAAAGGGTTCTCTTTCAACAATTAATTCTACCTCTGGTGATGCGAGCGGGGCTGTTAAGAGGGTTTCAGGAATCTGCATCACTTCATCCTTGTTCCTCTTTGAGATGAATATCCTGAAGTATTTAAGCACAGGTGACCTCATCAAGATAAGCTTCATAATATCCAAATCAGTCTGGTTGCTGCTTTTGCAAGTTATCTCTAATTGGCTCAAATGCTCCATCCAAACATCCGTATAATCTTCTAGGTTAGGAATGGTGTCCCCACACCAATCATCATTACGCTTACCAGTCTGCGCAACAACTTATAATAGTCAGATATGTTATGAAAGCCCACGAATGTTTATATTAAATTTAAGTAAGAAATTACCAGAACTAGGGTTTTAAGCAATGGACATTTAGATAGGAGATGTAGAAGCGTCGTCGCGGAAAAATATGAGCGCTGAACATATAAGTATGTTAACCCTGATGTCCCATGTTTTGGTGAACTGGATGTTGGTCCAGCGCCAAGGTACCAATGTTTGGCATATAAGTATGTTAACTCACTCATTGACAAGAGAGATGATAAGGGTAAGCAAGTAATAATACACTTGTTCTTATTGTCAAGTATCATTTTCTTGACGGTGTTTTTACTTGATAAATGAGATATAATACAGTCGATGTCGCGCAAATTACCCCATCGATCATTAAGGGAAAGGTTGAACTCACGTATAGGACCCTCGTGCCTTAACAAAGTTTGACATATATTAAACATAAGTCTAGTCAACTTGATCATCTCTTGCTTCTCCTCTTGCTTTGGCTTCAAGAGGAGTCTTTGATTCGTATCCACAATAACCACAATTTTAGAAATTTTGGTCCAACGATACCTCCATTCCTTAGAGAGGATACTTGTCCTTACTAGGTCTTCATATGGTAAATGACATAAGATGTTTTCTATTATGCATAGAGGAAGGTCACTAATCCTACCCATTCGACGATTTTCTTATTGGCTGCAAAATTATTCACGCACAGACAAAATAAGCCAAATACATAACAGAAAACAATCACACACTTATTATACATCAATGTCCCTATTTATCCCAAGATTATTTTCAGCTACCTTTTACAAGACGATAGATGTCCGGTGCAGTTTTTACAACATGATACATGTCCTAGGTAGTTGTAGTTTGGGTAAAAACTGTTTCTTTCTTTCTTTTTAGGCCATGTTTTTAAGGCCTTTATAAACCTAGGATTTGCCCATTAATTACATAATTGTCTAGTTAACTAAAAACTTATAATCTGTATGTAAACACACTGTCATGTCAACACGATAAAACTACTAAGAATCAAAGCAATTATGCAGACGAAAACTTGACTAAACGCAAAGATCATTAAGCTAGCATGGCGAAAAACACATGAATAACAATTGCATAAACAATAACGAGTTTATAAAAAGCAAACCAGATTAAACAACTCTTCTGGTAGTTTTTTGTCCCAAAACTCTTGCTTAATAATCGTGAGATTTTTTTTTTTAACTGAATAATCGTAATATTCTAAAACTTTTATTTTCTGGTCGAATCATATAGGCTTAGCCGTCATTTTTTGTGGGTGTCAAGAAGCCCAACATGGATGTGTAATGGGCTGTAGTTCTAACTTACTGGCCCAAGTTTTGGTTCACAAATTTCACTGTCCAGCTTTTAGATTATTTCCTGCAGGTCATGAACCGAACTGGCTGAAAAACCGAAGTTAACTTCAAGCAACTTCAAATTATTTCAAAATAACTTTTATATATGCGTTGAGTTTCGAAAAGAAGTTAGCGATGATTATTTTCCGGAATAACTTTATATACATCCAGATAGGATGATGATACATCTTATTAATAGGCCATTTTTGGCTATAACTATGATCGGTAATTTCAATATTCATAGGATTTAATGTGACTGAATATAATATTGTCCACTGCTTATGACCATGGTACTGGGAAAATGAGAGAAGTATGATAGAGCCTCGGTGCAGCAGCCGGTGTCATCCGCCATTCCATGGCTCACGCTAAAACTCAAAACGCCAGCCATGACGCACCTTGTACTCATAGGGTAATATTTTTCATTTCATGACGGGATAATGCAAAATTAAAATACAAATAAGTGATATATTTGTTTCGCGCATCTTGAAAAAATCATATGTCAAATTACAAAGGGAAATTGTTTTCCCGATGTAGTAAGCAATTACAACACCAAAATAAGAAGATGTAAGTATCAGTTTTGGCACCTTCATATTTTCATGTTAACGACACAGTCGCCGAACACAAGAACCCTCTAATTAAGAGAACATAAGGGCCAAACGACCACATAATATCAAAGAAATCTATATTTGTCAGAAAAGATGTAACACCTATATTACGACTTAAGTAGCATCATATGCATCTTAAGGTTACGCCATTCACAATCTCACAAATTAACCTCATAATATCGCCGTTGTATGCACAAAAGCTACGTATTTAAAGTGAGGGAATCAGAATATGCAAGTTGAACGACTTAAACAAAAAAAAGGGTGTCTTGGTGACACTTGTAGTGCCGTATAGAAGAGATGTTAAAAAATTTCATTTTCAACAATGAATTCTACCACGGATGATGCACGTGGGGAGGATAAGATGGTTTCTGAAATCTGCAACTCTTTATCCTTACACTGTTCGCTGATGAATATCCTTAGCTTCTTTAGGACAGGTGACCTCATTAAGATGAACTTTACAACATCTAATTCACTCTTGATGTCGCTTAAATAAATAATCTCCAATTCGCTCAGATGCTCCAGCCAAATATCTGCATAATCTTCTTCTAGTGAGATGGAGCATGGAATCTCCTCGTGCGAGTCCTCGTCTATAATCTATAATATAGGAAAATATTAAATGTACCGCCACTTTGCATCTTTTTAACTTCTAATCGTAGCCCTTATGGCAACACATAACAAAAATTATGGTAAATACCTCCAACTTAAGTTTCTCTAAGTTCGGTGAGCTTCTGGCAAAAAGAGCAATTAATCCTAACCCCCAATACCCCTCGAAGAATATATATTCTATACACAGGTATTTGAGGTGGACTAAAGTGATAGGAACCTGTTGTGGTATTCTTCCATCATCGTCAAAAATCTTGAACCAGAGGAAAAAGAATTAATATAAAGAAACATTTATTTTCTAATAGTCAAATCAATCACCGTATATAAAATGTGGATAGAATTACCTCAATGAACGCACGCAAAATAGTTAGACTCTCAATGCCCGTTAAAGACTCAAATAGGTTAGTAATAGTGGCATCACCGCTATCATAGAACTTATAAGTTTTCTGCAGAAATTTACTATATTAACTTAAGTTATGAAAGCTCATGAGGAAATATAATCTATTTTAGTAAGAAATTACCAGAACCATCGTCTTTAGGAGTGGAGAATTAGATATGAGATGTATAAGTGCTGTTATATCAATACTTGAGTTGCACACATATAAGCTAGTCAGGCTATCAAGTCCAGTAGTAGTAGTAGTTAGTTTTTCCTTTTTTTCAAGTAACCATGATGTTTGAGATGTTCGCCGACGCTTTAGCTGCCTGAAATCTGGTTCATCGGAAATGTTACAACAATTGAGATATAGTTCTGTCAACTGACTCATTGAGCAGACAGATATAGGTAACGACGCACGCGAATTACTATCCCCTTCAACAAAATCAATTGTTAATTTCTTGACCGTGTTTTTCCTTGACAAAGGAGATATAATACAATCAATCTCCGTGCTAGTACGGTCATATGCACCAACAGAAAGGGTGAACTCGTGAATTGGACCTTCATGCATTACTAGTGCTTGGCCTACGCCATGCAAAAGTTTATCCCTATCCCAGAAGGTTTTCCCATCCGAAATAACCAAAATTTTAGTAATTTTGGTCCAATGATACCTCCATTCCTTTGCGAGGGTACTTGTCCTTACCACATCTTGATACGGTAAAAGACATAAGATGCTTTCGATTATGCTTAGAGGAAGGTTGCTAATCCTATCCATCTGAGGATATTGATCTCGTTGGCTGCGCAAAGTTAGTCACGTGCAAAAAAATAAGCCTGATTGTAATTATCTAAACTCACACATGACATTATATTCTGAGATATAAGATTTGCAAACAATATATTGAAATTTAATGTGTCTGGTGGCAATTCAAACCTTAATTAATATTGTGTCTTAGCATAGATTTACTAACATCTGATTTGATATATGTCTCTGGTGTGAAACACATAAACAGCAATCATATAATCAGTATCTAGTTAAAATAAAATGCAAACCTGATTGAAATTGTTATTGTTTGCTCCAAAAAAAAGCTTGAACAAAAAAGTTCGAATGAATCTGCCTTAACTTATTTTTCATGTGACCTTTCCGACACTAAAAGTATTGGCCCAACGTGGAAACCTAGTGGGCTGCTGTCTGTTAGGGGTTCACAGTTTTACACATTAAAATAGTTAAATTTAGATGGAATCGAGTCGATAAATTTACGAAGATTAGGCGATATCAGAAACTAATGATCAATAAATTTTTTTAGAATAACGAGTTAATTAGTATAGTTACTAAGTTAGTTATTTAATTTCAAAATACTTATAAAAAAGTACTCACTGTCAGCCTCGAATAATAATTAGTTTATTATACGTTTAAAGTACAAAATTTTTTATTTATTAAAGCATACTAATTAGTCGAATAAAACAATGTTATTTTAATAAGAAATTATATCTTCCTTTATTCTTTTTTATTTTTATCTTTTTAAAGAAGAACCTAAAATTTTTCTTATTTGTTAAGACTTTTTAAAATAATTGGTTGAGAATAAATATATAAAATTATAAGAAAAAATATATACACATTTATAACAAAACTTAAAAAAAGGAGATAATTAATAAAAATGTAATAGTTAAACTTTGAATAAATTAAATTTTGTTTTATGTAAAAACCGGGCACTACGTACTCTCTCCGTCCCATAATTATAGTTTTAATTTCAGGTTATCCCAAATTAATTGTCCAATTCTAAATATAAATAGGAAATTTAGATGAACTTTACCTTATTACCCTCACTTGAGGGATCATTACAAAATTTTAAAAAGTTTTTAATTAATTTTTGGGTAAACCTAGGTTTCCGACTCGACATTGTGAGCCGACTAATCCCAGGGCGACTACCCTTTTGGATAGCCCGGAGTCGTCGCAGGTGAACCTCCGTGGCCACCCCAAGTGTAATTTTTTAACTAATTGATTAGAAATAAAAATGTTTTTATGCAAAAAGTAAGTGAGAGAAAACTATAAAGTTGATATTTTTCTTAAACTTTATTTTTTTGTCGGTGAACTATAATTATGAGATGGAAGGAGTAGTTGTAATTATATCTCAATTAAAAATTATATATTAAACACGAGAACTTTTCATATATCCGTATAGGGTGAGGCTCTTTTCAGAACCTAATAAATGTACAGAACTGCGAGAACCGCCTTTTTACTCTTAAAATGCACATGTATTTTTATCGTGTTAGTTCACAATGTAGATGTGCATGGATTCTCATCGTGTTAGGTCATTAGATACATGTATTCAAGGACCATGCACATGTATTTTGTTTCATCTGTATCATAACTACCTTCTCGATGGATAATATAAAAACACATGTGCACTCTTCATATCGCTCATAATACTCGGATTTGTAACCAATAAAACAATTATTAAACGTATAATTTAAACATTACGAAGAAAATACATATGCATTATTAAGGATAAAAGGTGGTTCTCGCAGTTCTATACATTTTATTGGTTCTGAAAAGAACTTTACACTATCCATATATTAGAAAAAATATTAAATTAAATTTGATTTATCTATAAAAAGGTGGGTGCATGAGATTTATAACTAGTAAATAGTTAAAATGAGATGTATCGAGACGAAGAATTTACAAAGATGATGAGATATCAGTAATTAATGATGCGTATATTGATTTTTTTTTCACTTATTACATAACTAGCTTCAAGGCCCGCCCGCTGGGCGGCTAGCTTTAAGATTTTGTTCGATGAAGTAGTTATAGTTTGATAGTTGTTCCATAATGTTTTGGTTGTTTGGTGCTTTCTTTGTTGTACTTTAGAATAAAACAACATGTTAATGAAAAAAACTTATAACTTAGAATTAAGTGATTGGTTGATAATGTTGACAACATTGATGTAAAAACTAATAAACATACAGTATTGTAACTTGATACAATCATGTCAAAATATGCACGTGAGACAAATTCAAAATAAAAGGTTGAATACATGTGAAATCAAAATAAAAGATTACAAATATATTCTTTTGTAAATTCCAATCAAGTGGAGACAACAGATTATAAAGCTAACATAATTGCATATTAAGTAAATAGGATTCAATTCTGCGGTTACAATAAAGGACATGGGCGTAGAGTATACAATATCCATTTTTTATACATTCAACAATGGGTACTTTGCAGGCAATAAGTATTATATTAGTACAACTTAAGGTTTTGAGAAAAAAATGGCCTTCACAATTTACTGGAGCACATGGTGCTAAACTGCAAACTTGTATACTCAAGCATCCAGTCTTTATTGATAGCAACATTATGTTTTTTTTTCAAAGTTTGGTACCTACACAAAGCAAAAGATTTAAAGCAACATTAATTAATACTATAAAAATATGGACTAATTAACCTTTATATAAAGGAGGAGAATCACGCATCCATAGGAGCAGTGATTCTCCTCACAAACTGCTTTTTATAATACTATCCCCTTCTCTCACAACCAAAAAACCCTCTCACAACCAAAACATACACTAGCACCTACACCTTTCCGTTATTTGATTTTACGGACCCCGTTATGCACTCATTGATCCCCGTTGTTGGTTTGATTGGTGTTAATTTGGCCTTTCGCCAATTAAATAATTGGGGGTTAATTGGATGTTTTCCCCCTCCCATTAATTGCGATTGTCCGGTTGTTGGTTTAATTGAGGGTTAATTGGCCTTTCGCTGTGGTTAATTGGATGTTTTTCCCCTCCCATTAATTGCAGTTGTCCAGTTGTTTGTTTAATTGAGGGTTAATTGGCCTTTCGCCAATTAAATATGGGGGTTAATTGGATGTCCATTGCAAGATTGCCCCTTGCCATTAATTGCGATTGTCCGTTGTGTAGTGGCTACAGGAATCGTAGTGGCTACAGAAACCCAATCTTAACCGTTGCAATTAATCTGTGTCGCGGTGGTGTCCATTGATGATGTGCCTCTTAACATCCATATATATACCAGCATCACCACATAGTTGCATATGGGTTTCCATTATTTGTGCTGTTGCTACAGTCGTTCTAGAGAGGTCTTATATATGGGGCAGTGATGATATTAATCAATGAATTTTGTGTTGATTAATTTGAACAAACTTTCAGATTGGTCGTACCTTGGAGGGGTAATTCACTGTTGGTGTTTTGCAGTCATGGCGGTCTTATCGTGTTTGTTTCATACTTTTTTCTCTTCCAGATCTGAGCTTCTCAAAATCTGCTTTACGACATTGTTTGTAACGGAAAGGTGTAGGTGCCGGTGTGTTTTTTGGTTGTCAGACGAAATTTTGGTTGTCGGGGAGGGGTCCTCCTTTGTATAAAGGTTAGTTTCTGGCTTTTTTATTATTTGTAACTTTATATAAGATGCTTAGTTCATACAGTTGGGTGCGGGTCAATTTTTTCCATTTATGACCGTTCATATAAGCTGGTTAGTTAAATTGGTCTATTGTTCATTTGTGTATTCTGTTGGTCTTGTTATTTAAAATGATTTTTGGGTTCGTACGGATACAAAGCTTGGAATGAATATGTCTTAGCCGAAAATGCAATGGGTTAACTCATTGTTTCTGCCTGTTGACTAGCTTATTCTGTGCGGATGACCTCTTTTCATCTGAGGCGTATGATCTTTGAATCTGCGGATGTCAAATGGTTCGTGTTAACCAACTTTGATGACGTATAGTCCCCAGCCGGGTCAGGAACCCGGCCCACGGGTACTACCCGTATCCGGTCCATCAGAGATGGGTGGGAATAATGTCATTCAAGCTTATGGGCTTGGATGAACAGTGACCGCACACATGTGTGCGGCCCATGGCCCGGTTCGGCCGACATAGGGTTAGACATAATCATATTCTGTCTAGGAATAGTTTTACCCCAAAAGAGGAGGATATTCACTACCATAATTAGAAGATAACAATCATTCTAATTCTGATAGTTATCCTTTCCTTGGGGCCGAAGTATCAGTGGCAGCCCACTAGGGTTCCACTGCCTATAAAAGGAACCCCCAAGGGTTCCACAAAGGTATTACGTTATATACTCTCAACTCACATAAAACCCTAACCGATTACTTACTCTCACGCCGGAGTCTAATCATGGGAAATCCTCCCACGGTAAGCCTAACGCGTATTGTTTAGTGTGCAGGATCCCAACCAAATAGTTCACTTGGTGCAGGAGCCGGAGCCCAGCCAACCCGAATTGAGCCTAATTCGGGTCTAGCAAGGATCACCCAACTTTTGCATCAACAAGTTGGCGCCATCCGTGGGACCCATTACACTAAGCTAGAACAAAACCTCATTCTGAATTTCCAATGACGAAGGGACATCCGCAAGCTAATCCTAGGAACACGAATCCTGGAAATCGAAAGTCCCAAGAAGAGGGGATACTCATCCCCAATCAATCACCTAGCCGCCTTGCAGGCGGACCTGGTAACCATGGTGGTTTTCAGCCCTTGGGGGTGACGAGCACGATCTCCATAACACCCCCACCTACTTCAACCCTGGATAACCCTGATCCAGGGATTGCGCCCAATCCTCCTAACAAGCAGCCGCGCAGACCATCAGTGGAGGAGGAAGTAGAAGTCCAACCACTCAGCGAGGAGGATCTCACTCGAGTTCTCACGCAGAACTTTGATAGGATCGTCCTGGGGATCGCATCAAGGTTAAATCTAGGGAGGAACCTCCAATCCAGACTTAACTTTGGTGACACCGGACCAATCACCTCTTCCAAAATCAGAGGAAAAGGAAAGCTCGACCTCAGGAGCATAGCATCTTTGAGGAAACCCCTCAACCTAGGAATGTGTTTGAGCGCATAGGAGATCGCCTCATACAGGAACTAATGCAGTCTCGAGAAGGGGGAGATAAGTCTGACGGTTCACCCGAGCGACCAGATCGAGAGCTGGCCAGAGCCGCTCGCCGCACGAGCGTGTGGGACAGGATGAACACTGGGAAAAGGACTCCTGGTTCGTCCCAAAAAAGTGGTCCTCACCCAAAGGACGGGGCACCACCCCCGTCTCCAGACCCATCAGGGGAGGACTCAGATGACCATCCGCCTAAGCATCGCCGACCTAGGCGTACCCCTCCACCACCATCACCAAACAATGATGAGTATTATGGTGGCCCTTATTATCGAGATGCAGAAGCGGAGGATCTTTCTCGCCCATGGTGTGAACCATGGGATGACCCTAGGCTCACCCGGCCATGGGCGGATCCCAGGGAAGACCCATTCACCCTCCGCATACGGAACTACTCCGAGGACACCAAACGTCGCATGCCGGCATGTGTCAAGACCTATGATGGAACTGGTGATCTGAATGATCACCTTAAAATATTCGATACGCAGGCTAAAATTGAGCGATGGCCCATGCCTATATGGTGCCAAATGTTCAATTCAACTCTGATCGGAAATGCCCGTGACTGGTTTGAGGGACTCCCTCCACGAAGCATTGATAGTTTCACGGAACTACGCACTGCGTTCAAGAATAATTATACTCAGAGGAAGAAGTATAATAGGGATCCGGTCTCATTGGCGACTGTCAAACAACGGCCGGGGGAGTCCACAGAAGCCTTCACTGAACGCTTCAATGATGAGTGCACGCGCACAAAAACAATGCCGGAACTCCTGAAAATCTCTTACTACATGCACGCCATAACAGACAGGGAATTGATCAGGCGCCTCAATGACAAGCTTCCAGAGAGATATGATGACCTCATGGAAAGGGTCAGAAATTTCATAGAAGGAGAAACAGCTGTTGCCGCGGCTTACCCATCCAGAGGAAATGGGTACCGGTCAAACGACCAGTCTCGGAGACAGTCGGGCGGTCAAGGCAATCAGAACAATAGCAAGGGCTCAGACTATAAGAGCCAGAACAAAGGAGGACGGCCAGACGATAAGTTTACCCCCTAAAGATGTCCTACCGGGAGATCTTGCTGACGGAAGGGGCAAACTTCCCAACGCCTCCCCCAATGACAACTTCGCCGGACCGTCGGTAAGGCAATCACTTCTGCGAGTTCCATAATGACAAGGGCCATGGTACGGAGGAGTGTATCCAGCTCAAGAAGCACATTGAGTCACTGATCAAATCAGGTAAACTCAAGCACTTAGTTAAGGATTGGAAGGATGGAAAAGACAACAAGAAGTATGATAAGAAGGATCCCCAAAAGGACAAACCTTCGACCATATACATGATCCAATCCAGACAACACCGCACGAGGCAGAAAGTTGGCCAAAAATTTTCACGCGGCAGGGAAATCTCATTCCCTCCCATCACAGCAAGCGATGTGATTGATGCACCTCTCATTATTGAGATAAGCATTGGAACACACAATGTTCGTCGCATGTATGTGGATGGAGGGTCGTCAGCAAAGGTACTGTATGAACACTGTTTTGTGCAGTTATGCCCAGAAATAAGAAGCCAATTAGTACCGGCCACGGCGCCGCTCACTGGCTTTAGTGGAGACACTATCTGGCCGATAGGGCAACTACGTCTGCTTGTAACCATTGGGAATGAGGAACACTCCACTATGGCGTGGATGAACTTCATGGTGATACGCTCACATTCTCCGTACAATGGGATCATAGGCAGACCAGGTATTTTGGCTATACGGGCATTACCCTCCACGGCGCACGGAATGATCAAATTCCCTGTTGAGGGAGGAATCATCACCATTTACAACACAATCGTACCAGCATCCGAGTGTCATACCGTGACAACACCGGCTCCACCTGTTCCACCCAAGGATGGATCACCACCTCTCAATTGAAAGGTGGCAATTCATCCCGACTATCCGGAACAGGAGATATCCATAGAAGGGGCACTCTCGGATAACGGCAAAAGGGCCATGTGCTCTCTTTTAAGTGCAAACCTAGATATATTCGCATGGGAGCCAAAGCATATGACAGACGTGCCACGTGCGATAGCAGAACATAAGCTCCAGATCCGCCAGGGGTACCAACCCGTCAAGCAAAAGAAGCGCGGCCAGGCGCCTGAGCGCAGTCGAGTAATATTGGAGGAAGTACGGAAACTAGTGGACGCAGGTATCATGCGCGAGGTATACTACCACGAGTGGTTATCCAATCCGGTCATGGTCAAAAAACATGACGGAAGTTGGCGCATGTGTGTGGATTTTACGGATCTAAATAAAGCCTGTCCACAGGATTGTTACCCGTTACCGGAAATTGACTGGAAGGTGGAATCCCTATGTGGATATCCCTTTAAATGCTTCTTAGACGCATATAAATGATACCATCAGATCCAGATGGCGGAGGAGGATGCAGAAAAAACGGCGTTCCATACGAGTCAGGGCGTATATTGCTATACGAAAATGCCGTTTGGACTAAAGAACGCCGGTTCTACATACCAGCGGCTTGTGGACAAAGCTTTTGAATCACAGATAGGCCGCAACTTGGAAGTCTATATGGATGACTTGGTTATAAAAAGTCATACGGAGGATGCACTTCTCCGGGATGTCCAAGAGACATTCGACACACTGAGGAGGATTAACATGAAGCTAAACCCAAAGAAATGCACGTTTGGGGCAACTGAGGGAATGTTCCTTGGATATTTGATTGATCCAAACGGCATCAAACCTTGCCCAGAGAAAACGGACGCAGTGATACAGCTGCCATCCCCTCAGACACGGAAGGAGGTGCAATCCTTAAATGGGAAACTGGCCGGGCTGAATAGGTTCCTATCCAAATCTGCAGAGAAGTCATTACCCCTATTTAAGACACTCAAGAAGTGCATTAGGAAGGGAGACTTCCGGTGGACGAAGGAAGCCGAGGAAGCTTTTGGCCAACTCAAGCAGCATCTTGCATCTATCCCTATGCTAGTAGCTCCCTGGCCAAAGGAGGAACTCATTATGTATCTCTCAGCCACTCATGGCGCAATAAGCGCAGTACTCATGACAGATAGAGATATAGTGCAAACTCCGGTCTACTTTATAAGTAGAACATTACAAGGGCCGGATCTGAATTACTCCTCTGTGAAAAAATTGGTTTTGGCATTAGTATTTGCTACAAAGCGGCTGCGCCGATACTTTCAGGCGCACCCAATTGTAGTCATTACGGACCAACCAATCAAGCAGGTCATTTCTAGACCGGATGTGGCAGGGAGGCTACAAAAATGGAGCATCTTATTGGGGGAGCACAATATATCTTATAGGCCAAGGACGGCTGTGAAAGGCCAGATCTTGGCAGATTTCCTGATTGAGAAGCCGGATGAGGAAGGGCCAATCGTTAAACAAGACGAGACTCCAACAGAACCATGGGTGCTATTTACGGACGGATCTTCGTGTACGGATGGCTCCGGAGCTGGTCTCATCCTCACAAATCCGGAAGGAATGGAGTTCACGTACGCCCTCCGTTTTGAGTTCACGACCACCAACAACGAAGCGGAATATGAAGCATTAATTGCGGGTTTAAAAATCGCCGCTAGAATGGGAGTCCGCAACCTTGAGGCCTACGTGGACTCACGGCTTGTTGCGAACCATATTCTAGGTGGATATGTGGCTAAGGAGGACAACATGGTCAGATACTTGGAAAAAGTCAAGTCACTAATCGCGGCTTTCAGCAAATTTTCCATCAAGCAGGTGCCAAGAGGCGAGAACAAGAAGGCGGACGCTCTCAGCAAGATCGCATCCACAAGCTTCGCTCACTTGTCCAAACAAGTCTTGGTGGAAATACTCAAGGAGAAATCTATAACGAAAGGGGAGGTCGCTACTATAGTTGATGAGGATGGACCTAGTGAGACCCTCCCAGACGAGGAAAAAGCAGCACGGCGCATCAGGAGGAAGTCGCAACACTTCGAACTTCGAGAAGGCATCCTTTACAAGCGCTCTTTCTTGCAACCGTGGCTGCGGTGTGTTGGACCACGTCAGGCCGCTTATGTAATCAGTGACATACATGAAGGGTTATGCGGCATGCACGCAGGTCCACGATCCGTGGTAGCTCGAGCCTTACGAACAGGATACTATTGGCCTACCATGCACAGGGACGCACACGACATGATTCGCAAGTGTAGTGATTGCCAAGTGCATAGACCAGTGCCGCGACATCCGCAGCAGGAGCTTACACCTATTACATCCCCATGGCCATTCTATAAGTGGGGAATTGACATCGCAGGTACGTTTCCCGTAGCTGCGGGGGGGGGGGGGTTAAGTTCTTGATTGTCGCGATGGACTACTTCACACGATGGATAGAGGCCAAGGCAGTCAAATCCATCACAGGCAAACAAGTTAAAAAGTTTGTTTGGGAGCATATTGTGTGCCGTTTTGGCCTACCAGGAGAAATCATCTTGGATAACGGAAAACAGTTCGCGGATAATCCATTCAAGGACTGGTGTGCATCATTGAATATCAAGCGGCGCTTCGCATCTGTTAAGCATCCGCAGACAAATGGCCTCGTGGAACGAGCAAATAGAAGCTTGGGAAATGGCATCAAGGCGCGTCTGGATGAACGAAGTGCCAAATGGGTCGATGAGTTACCACATGTGCTATGGGCGCATAGAACTATGATCAAAACAGCCAACGGAGATACTCCATTTGCATTGGCCTACGGCACTGAAGCTGTTATACCAGCAGAGATAGGAATGCCTACCATTCACACGGCGGAGGTTAATGTCGTTACAAACAACGAGCAGCTGCGAATCAACCTGGATCTGTTGGAAGAAAAAAGGGAGATAGCAGCCATCAATGAAGCTAAGTCCAAGGCTAAAATGAAGGCTTATTATGACGCCAAGGTCAAAGGTGTTTCTTTTCGACCGGGAGATTATGTCTATCGTGCTAACGAAGCAAGTCGAGCGGAGAATACAGGAAAGTTGGGCCCTAAATGGGAAGGACCGTACGAAGTCACGGAAGCCTTGGGGCGAGGTGCGTACAAGTTACGTGACATGGATGGCCGCGACCTAGAACACACATGGAACAACTCCAATCTCAAAAGGTGCTATCTTTGAAAGCTACGGCTTCCGCATGGGTGCTTCGCTATATGTGGCTTTAATGAAGAACCATGTGGTTTATCTGTTTTTTCTTCTTATGTTTTGTTTAGGTTCCTTTTTTGTTTTTTAGGACTTATCATTCTTGTTCAAACAAAAAATGTAAACGTTCTAATAAAATGCCGTGGCGCCTAGCTATCTCCACGGCTTGTTTCGTGCAAATCATTTTTTAGATTTTTTGTCAGTCATAGGAATTTTAGTTGTTATTATAATATGCCATGTTTCATTCGTATGCATTCATTCAAATTACTATACATGTACTATACGCCTCCAGGCGGGGTAAGAGGATTAAGTGAACCTACTAATTCAACTTGCCGCGTAAGAGGGATGCAACCCCAGCCGCACGGATCATGTATCCTTACTAGACACCTTACTCACAAGACGTTGTGGTAAGTTTCGTATGCCGTACTCACGCAGTGCTCCGCATGGTAAAGACGCACGTCGCATGTCTAGTAAATTATAGGCTTGTAGGTATTTTCCTTTTTTGTGTGTAAGACGTGACATGTCATGCAGTATTGGTATACAATATTCAACACAATAAAAATACACAAGTGTCCAAATAAATAACAAAAATGGCCGTGGTCATCACGGACTTACATACAAAATACACATGTCTTAGCCGTGTACATTCACGGACGAATAAAAACTACAAATATTCAGCGGTTACAAACCAGAGTTGTCTGAAATGGATGATAAAGTAGGAGCACCCTACATGGGGGGGGGGGAGAAACTTACCTATCTCCACTTGTTCCTCGACCAAGCATGACAACCACTCACTACGTTCCTTCCGCTTCGGGGCTTGAGCCGCATTCCTCTCCAGCACCCCACTTAAGGGTTCTTCATCGAGCACGATCCTGGTTACATCCTCATAGATAGGGAGCGTCAGGTGGCTGGGTGATGGAGTGAAGGAAGCACGGGAATGACCCTCATCTTGGGAGAACGCACTGAGACTTAGCTTTTCCATGATTTCCATGTTCGATGCATCTTTTGTGGCCTCCAGCTCATCCAAGAATGGATAATGCAGGTCTCGCATCGCGGCCATGGAAGCAGTCATCTTGTTAGCCGCTTCAGGGTTAAAGAAAGCATGTCTGGTGAAGTTCTCCCTTTTCTTGATCAGCTCTACGGCCTGGACCATTCCCTCATGACGGCCGTGGTCAATACCATCGGTCACAAGACTTGCAAACTGTTGCACAAATTCGGGGGCCTCTAGTACCTTGGTGACTGCCAAACGTGCCCCATGTCCTACCATCCACCTGCGGCCGGCAATGGCTGCTAGTAGTTGGGGGCATAGCACGTCATTGCGTTCGGTGGTGAGGGCATCGATCATCACATATTTTTGGGCAAACAACTCTTTCAGCTCCTTGGTAATAGCCCTCTCATCAGCAAGCTCCTCTTGTACCTTCTCCATGCTCTGGATTGTCATCTGAGCGTCTTCCAGTTTTTTGGTTAGCACGGATACCTGGCTGGAGGAGGACTTGGCAGACGCCTCCGCCGCGGTCACCTATATGAGATTAATTGTTAGATTATATTTATTGTAGAATAAAGGGCGGTGCGTCACGGATATGTACCTTGGTTGTTGCGGCATCTAGTTTTGCCTCGAGATCGGCCACTTGTTGGTCGTAAGAATTCGCACGGGCTTATTGCTCCTTCGCTGTCGCCTCGGCACTAGCAAGTTGGGACTGGAGGGTTACGATTTGAGCTTCATTCTCCTCGATCATCCTCTCTGTCCGTCCAACTTTCCTCTTAAGGGACTCCACATGCCCAAGTGCGGCTTCAAATCTTACTCTCATTGAGGTGCCCATTGCCATTTGATGTACCAAAGCACCGTTGTACTCATCCGCCAGGTCCGCATGGCTGAGCGCATTCACTTCTCGCACCAAGCCTGGTGGTATGCAGTTATTGAGGTACTCTCGGCATTCCTCGGCTTCCCTCATTCGTGATGCGGTGGTGATATTCCATATAGGGTTGAACGATTGAGGGGGGGCGGACGTCGGGAGGTCTTGGGAGGCTGTGGGAGTACCTTCTTCAAATACGGGGCCGGATTTCGTGGCGGCCGTGTGAAGCATGGGGTTTCCCTCCACTTCCTTTTCTTTTCCCTTCTCCATTTGGACGTCGGGTGGAGGCACGACACCAGTTTGTTCGTCCCTGAGAAACAAGCATTTGGATACATATTAAGTATTGCTTAAAAGGAATTTGTCGTTCTTACGTATCAAGATGGAGCCTTACATGTTATTCCTTGCTAATTCTGATGTGGTTGGGGGAATCTGAGTGACGGGATCGACATGTGCGGCCCGGATAGTCTCGGAAGTCTGGGTGGTGCTCCCAACAGATTGGTATAATGGGTGGTCTTCTCGAAGCTTCTTGGCAGGGGCGTTGTGTTCGCCAACCTCGGCCGGAGCAGCTCTTCTTACACGTTTGTTTTTCCTGCGTGTACGCTTTGCGACGGGCTGAGCTGTTGCTTCTTCGACCTCCTCCTCAACTTCTTTTTCAGCTTCTTCCTCTTCCTCCTCATTGATTTTTTGTACCTCTTCATCATCATCACCCAACATCCGGCGAAGGCTGGAGGTGGTTAAGTCAATATTGTCTCCCTGCTCTTCCCCATGTGCGGGAGTGGCAGTCTTAGGCGGTGAGGAGGGCCCGGCTCCTCCTTCGAGCATCCTGTTATCACCGTCCTCAATGCTGAAGTCGGCGGGAGTCCTCATTAGAGTTGTTTCTTCCTCGTCCGAGTGTGGATCCGGCACGGCTTCAAGAGCAACCGTCACGTTTCGGGTATGCTCAAGAAGGGGTAGTTCGTTCTCACGTCGGGGGCGGGAGCCTTCTAGTACAAGCTTTGGGTCGCCCTGACGTAGAAGTCCAAAGAAGTTCATTTCTGCCATACAATAACAAAATATGTTAGCCATTACAAAGTAGTTGAATAAGCTTTTTTGTGTACGGATGTTAGCCTACCTTCACCCTGCCTTCTCCAAAACACAGGATATCTGTTGGACGGGCCAAAATAGTTGCGGCTAATCCCTAGCAAACATAGAAATGACTCGGGAAGATTTCTATGGAACCCGGTCCTATTCAGATCTATTTCTTGGGAGTGTCGGGGGTTATATGTACTAGCGTTCGGCTGGGGGTCGTGGGATATCCTATGTCTAAAGGCATAATCAGCCGGCCATACTATTGCGTCAATGAAAAAGTAGTGGTCATACTAGTTTTTCAGTGAATCCATTGGCTTATTATGAGACTGGGGACTGTTAGGGGATCGTTTCTTAAAGGATAACCAACCATTTACTAGGTTGGGGGTGTAAAAAAGCCGGAATAGTTCTATGGTTGGGGGGATTCTTCTAGCATGGCAGAGGATCTCGAATTGACTAATTTTATAGGCGCCTATACAGTGGAGCTGACTAATATGTACATCATAATATCCTAACAGATCTATGAGGAAACGGGTGAATGGAATGCGGTAGTTTGCCGCATCAGAAAGGCGAGTGTAAAGGCCAATTTTACCCTCCGGAGCCTCAGTTATGAGGTCTCCGGCGCCAGGAAGTGAGGGGTGTAGGTTGGTAGGGATGAAATAATTCGTACAAAAGTGATCTAGTTGCTCCTGGGTCATTACATTAAGCACGGATCCAATTGTGGGGTTGTTTCTGTGAGCCATTACTAAATAAAAGTGTAAGGGCGTGGTGTTCTAACCTGCGGAGGAAGGGATCCGTGCGTGAGTGATGAAAGCTAAGAAGAAAGCTTTAATGGCAGAAATGGAGATATAAACTGTGTGTTTCACACAGCCGTAGGGGTGGCTTATTTATAGGGTTGCCTCGTGGGTCATGGCCTGTTGGATGTGTGACACGTGTCTGCCACTATTCTTAATCGTGTGGTTAGGGGGCAAGTAGCAAGTGAAACGTCAGGCGGGACCCACGGGTCACTTCTGACTCAAACGTTTACGCTGCTCGAGGCTCTGACTGTTTGCACTTTTGTCAGTCAAAGTGGCAGGTGAACAGTTATTAATGTCGGGATATGCGGCTCTTACGTAAGACTTGACATTTAATGCTATATTTAATTTGTCTCGGTCACCACAAGCGGCTGAGATAATAATGGAATAAATTCCTAAGTCAGGTTGCCACGTGCGACCAAAACAAATTCTTGGACAACTTATCATTCCTTATTTTTCTTGGTACGTCCAGGGAGCATCTTGGTAGTCTAGAGGTTACGCCTACGGTTGTAACAACTAGACTGGGGGGACATGATGACGTATAGTCCCCAGCCAGGTCAGGAACCCGGCCCACGGGTACTACCCGTATCCGGCCCATCAGAGATGGGTGGGAATAATGTCATTCAAGCTTATGGGCTTGGATGAACAGTGACCACACACATGTGTGCGGCCCATGGCCCGGTTCGGCCGACATAGGGTTAGACATAATCATATTCTGTCTAGGAATAGTTTTACCCCAAAAGAGGAGGATATTCACTACCATAATTAGAAGATAACAATCATTCTAATTATGATAGTTATCCTTTCCTTGGGGCCGAAGTATCAGTGGCAGCCCACTAGGGTTCCACTGCCTATAAAAGGAACCCCCAAGGGTTCCACAAAGATATTACGTTATATACTCTCAACTCACATAAAACCCTAACCGATTACTTACTCTCACGCCGGAGTCTAATCGTGGGGAATACTCCCACGGTAAGCCTAACGCGTATTGTTTAGTGTGCAGGATCCCAACCAAATAGTTCACTTGGTGCAGGAGCTGGAGCCCAGCCAACCCGAATTGAGCCTAATTCGGGTCTAGCAAGGATCACCCAACTTTTGCATCAACAAACTTCACCGAACGAAACAATCGGGTTGGTCAGGACAGTAAGACAGGTTGAAAATAGTATGGCCAATGATGCAAAGTCTATGGATGGACATTTTTACAAGGGCTGTTTCTCAGCGTTTTGAGGTCTTATATATGGGGCAGTGATGATATTAATGAATGAATTTTGTGTTGATTAATTTGAAAAAACTTTCAGATTGGTCGTACCTTGGCGGGGTAATTCACTGTTGGTGTTTTGCAGCCATGGCGGTCTTATCGTGTTTGTTTCATACTTTTTTCTCTTCCAGATCTGAGCCTCTGAAAATCTGCTTTCCGGCATTGTTTGTAGCGGAAAGGTGTACGTCCCGGTGTGTTTTTTGGTTGTGAGACGGAATTTTGGTTGTCGGGGAGGGATCCTCCTTTATGTAAAGGTTAATTTCTAGATTTTTGATTATTTGTAGCTTCATATAAGATGCTCAGTTCATACAGTTGGGTGCGGCTCTATTTTTTCCATTTATGGCCGTTTATATAACATGGTTACTTAAATTGGTCTATTGTTCATTTGTGGATTCTGTTGGTCGTGTTATTTAAAATGATTTTTTGGGTTCGTGGGGAGTTGACTAGGTTATTCTGTGTGGATGACCTCTTTTTATGTGAGGCGTATGATCTTTGAATGTGCGGATGTCAAATGGTTCGTGTTAACCAACTTCACCAAACGAAACTACCGGGTTGGTGAGGACAGTAAGGCAGGTTGAAAATAGTATGGGCAATGATGAAAAGTCCGTGGATGGACATTTTTACAAGGGTTGTTTCTCAGTGTCCATGTCTTGGCAGGGTGACGATTCGGTCGCAGCAATGGCGGGTTTCTGGGTTCGCCTTCCATACCTCCAGATCTAAGCCTCAAACGCAATAACTCATTGTATCTACCTACTGACCTGCTCCAATTCATTGGACGATGGTCATTCTTTATGGATAAGCCTACATCTGCTTCACTTAAGACATTTAGCATGCACTTACCGGCTATGTGAACCCCATATTATGGTGGGTTCTTTGCAACTTCCATGTTTCTTGGACCCGATGCTTTTAAATTTGTGGGTTTGTCTTTTTTGTTGCCGTTCCTCACTGTTGCTTTTAAGGACGTTGTTGTTTGTGATAGAGGGAGATAGTATTATAAAAAACAGTTTGTGAGGACAATGACTGCTCCTGTGGATGCGTGTTTCTCCGCTTCTTTAAAAAAGGTTGCTTTAGGGCTGTGATGAGGGTAAGCGGGTGCGGGTAAAGATACCACATCTCGGATGCTTGGCGTGGCGACCTTGCGAGGTCGCAGCCATCACGGGTCGTGGCTGTTTTCCCCGAATAGCGCCTTATCTGAGCCTATGCTATACCCTGGGAAAAAACAACAAACTTTTGGTAGGCTCGCTTCCGAGGACCCGGGCCTTGCGATCGTGAGCATGTGATCGCAGGCATAACGATTGTCATATGTGGTCAATGATTCTTATGCCGGGTATTCCCGCCTCTATGGTGGTTAACTATTGTGATGCCCGCTGCCTTTGGATTTGTGATATCTCAGGCCTTACGCATTGGAAAAACAGAAAAATTGGTACACTCTTATGGATCCATGGATCTCCTCCTTTATGTAAAGGTTAATTTTGGGCTATGATGAGCGTAAGTGAGCGCAGGTAAAGATACCGCATCTCGGGTCTTGGCGTGGCGACCTTGCGAGGCCGCAACCATGCCGGGTTATGAGTGTTTTTTCCATATAGCGCTTTATCTGAGCCTATGGTATACCCCGAAGAAACTGGAAACCTTTTAGTAAACGCGCTTTACAGAACCCGTGCCTTGCCATGGTGACCCTTTGATCACAGACATAACGGTTGCGAACTGTGGTTGATGCTTTCTGCCGGGTCTTCTTCCCTTTATGCTAGTTAGTTACTGTCATGCCCGTTGCCTTTGGATCCGTGGGTTGTTTGCCAGCATGCGGATCTTGCCAGGACGACCATTTGGTCGCACCCATGGCAGGTTTGTAGGTTCGCCTTCCATACATCCAGCTCTGAACCTCAAACACAATGACTCATCATTTGAACATGCTGATCTCCTCTAATTCATTTGCCGCCGGTCTTTGTTTATGGATGCGTTCGCGGCTTCTTCACGAATTCCCGAAAACTGTTCTTTACCTCTCGCGAAAGGTAACGTTCATTCTCTACGGTTATAGTGTTATTTTAACGAGTAGTAACACTACATATATTTTCATGTTTTAGTTGTGCAGTTGGTATTTGTCGCTGTATGGTTTTTTTTTGGATTTTATCAGTCTAACTAAATGTGTCTATTCTGCAACAATCTGCCAAGGATTTAGAGAATACGATGGCAAGTGAATTAGACCAGATGCAGACGATGAACTTACAACCCCAAACATACATGTAAGTTGTCTTATAGCTGATGTGCATGTGTCTCATCATCCATATATAGTTATACTTGATTTGAGTTTTGATTCCTTTTTCTACCTTATTTCAAAAAGAAGATGTTGTTGGTTGGTAGAAAACATAAAACTGGACCTGCATTTTTTTAAATAATTAAATAAGGCACCTTCATTTAAAACCCAATACCTATGATGGTGTGAAAATTGATTTTATACAAATGTTACCAACACAACAGCTTTGCCGTTTTGTTATCAAATTTGTTTCTATCTAAAGGTAACGAAAGAGATATCTCACGCATGACATTTCTCTCGCTGTAGGACATGTTGGTTTGCTATATTACGTTAGCGGGCATGTATGGTTGCTATTGCTGAGAACCTGGAGTTTCATCAGTTAATACATTTTGGTGTAGTTTTATGTAAAGGTTAGTTTAGGGCTATAAAGAGGCTAAACGACCACGGTTAAAGATACCACATCTCGGTTCTTGGCGGGGCGACCTTGCGAGGTCGCATCCATGCCGGGTTATGGCTGTTTTTTCCATATAACGTCTTATCTGAGGCTATGGTATACCTCGGGAAAACTGGAAACCTTTTAGTAAACGCGCTTTACAGAACCGGTTCCTTGCCGAGGTGAGCCTATGATCGTAGGCATAACGATTGCGAGTTTTGGTTAGTCATGTTTCTGTCGGGCCTTTTCGCCTTTATGCAGGTTAATTACTATCATAAAGGTTAATGGTCGTTACCTTTGATTTGCCAGTTGTTTGCCAGCACGCGTGCCCTTCGCAGGGTGACCATTTGGTCGCACCCATGACGGGTTTCTGGGTTCGCCTTCCATGCCTCCATCTCTGAACCTCAAATACAATAACTCATAGTTTCGACATGTTGATCTCCTCCAATTCATTAGCCGATGGTCATTCTTTATGGATGCGCTGAAACCTACTTCACGAATTCCCCAAGACTGATTTTCATGTTTCAAATATGCGGTTGGTATTTGTCGCTGTATGGTCTCCTTTTATTTTTTATCAGTCTAACTAAATGTATATGTTCTGCAACAGTCTACCAAGGATTCAGAGAATACGACGGCAAGTGAATTAAACCAGATGCAGACGATGGACTTCCAACCCCAACCATACATGTATGTTGTCTTATAGCTGATGTGAATATCGCTCATGATCCAAATATAGTTATACTTGATTTGACTGTTGATTTATTTTCCTTCCTTATTTAAAAAAGAAGGTGTTGTTGGTTCGTACAAAACATAAAACTGGAACTGCATTTTAGAACAGAATTGAATAAGCGGCCTTCATTTAAAAGCAAATACCTATGATGGTGTCAAAATTGATTTTATACAACTGTTACCAACACAACAACTTTGCCGTGTTAGTATCAAATTTGTTTGTGTCTAATTGTAACGAAAAAGACATCTCATGCATGCCGTTTCTATCGCTGTAGCACATGTTGTTTTGCTATATTACCTTAGCGAGTATGTATGATTGCTATTGCTAAAAAGCTGGATTTTCAACAGTTGCTATATTTTTGTGTAGTTTTAATAACTTTTGGTGCATGTCCATGTTCGTTTGTAGGAGAAGGCGCCCCCCAGTTTGAACCAGATCCATATTATACCCACCCGAAACCTCAACTCCTTATCATCATGGAACTTTGTTTTGGCCGATCGTGTTTTGAGGTTGTTGTAATCGTGTTAATGCGGGTGTCAGCGATCTGCAAGAAGGTCAGCTCTTTGATTCTTTCCCTATATGAGGCTCATATTCCGTGGGTAACTGAAGGGCCAGGCCCAGGGCCGACACCGATAGCAGATGCAAACATTGAACAAGACGGTACATCAAACCAAAGGGCCAGACACAGAAAGTGCATCAACCAAGGTCTCAGAAATAGGTGAAAAAAAAGAAACAGGTGCACAGTCTTTTCTTAGAACTTATAATCTGGCTTTTACTTGGGCCAGCCTTCTTTGGAGGCGTGTCTTTACCTAAACGCCACGTTAATCGAAACGTCTATCGAAAAAAAAACCAATATAAAACAAAATATCATACATTCCACGCGGTTCATTGAAACTGATCTTACAGACACAAGATAAAACTAAAAAAAGAAACAACTAAAGCACAGACACATGACCCTAAAGACTCGGCGGTGGACAAACCAAACAGACAACAACATGGAGCTTTATTTTCAGGCCTAAAACATCAGACCAAAGCCAACTCCTACAGCATCCATTTACCAAGGCCTGTTGGCCATAATTTTCTGAGCAAAAGCCTCCTTGAGGTCGATCATGGTCTGGATTCTGGCTGCCTCTGTGATCAAGGTCTGAATGAATGTGTTGTCCTCCGACTGCTTTCTGTCCAACATGGCTACCATCATCGAGATCATAGGGTTGGCTGGAAAGGTCTGCACCTGCTGGATCTCTTGAATGAAATGCTGACGATCCACAACTTTTTTGAAAACTGCCTGCCTAGCCGCATCCACCTTGCGCTTCCATGCTTTGTCAGCCACCACATCCTTCTCCAGATACCAAACAAACAAACCGCCCAAGTCCTTAATACCGCTCTCAGCTTCCAATGCCCAGATCCTAGGAAGATATGCCATTCTCTATTTGTTTAGATTTTTAAAGTAGGTGAGAGGTTTGTGTGGGATTACCAAATGCATACATGCCCTTAAATAGAGCCTCTTCCCATTCCACTGTTGCTACAAAAAGATTCGAGTTACATTTTAGTTCAAATAGCTAACTAAACTTAGCTCACGCTTCCCCACTAATTTTGCCCACCTTAGTTCATTTCCAACTTGGAAACACACCTGCACATGACACCTGAGCTCACCTAGCCTACCCCTTACCCAAACTAGCTAAAAAAATAATAGCACCATAATAATATCCACATATTGCTTAAGACAAAGATGCACCTTCAAAACCTTTTCAGCAGGATACTCTTTCTTTCAATTTGCACCACTTACTCACTGCATACACTCTCCCATCAAACAGTTACCCTTTGTTTAAAAAAAGGCATATCTTTTGGGTCATTTTTTTCCCTTATTTGGAACACCAAGCATGCATGTTCAGGTTTTAAGTTTACTCATACACTATACTTTGTTGTGTAGGTACTCCACCAAAACCCACTCCAGCCAAAGTTCCACCAACAGTAGCTACATCTTTGAAAGACAAACCCGCTGTTGTCTAGCACAAAGCTGTTAAAAGACCTCTACTTCCCGGACAAGAAACACCATACTTTGTTGTACAGGTGCTCCACTAAAAGCCACTCCAGCCAAAGCTCCACCAATAGTTAACTGCTTTTCTATATATCAGTGCCAGGTAGGATCGAATCATTGATAGTACTGATTTGTGGAATAGTAACAGTCGACTTACACGACCTGCATTTCATGATATTGACATAGAAGTGTTTGGAAAAGCTGCTTTGGTGACTGCTGTATCAGAAAAAACAAACTTCTAGCATGAAATAGCTTTACCAATTGATGTGGAATTGTGGATCTTGATGTAGTTGACTATCTTCCGTAGTTTTGGGACATCCATGGAAAATGCTCAAATTGGAACAATTTTACATATCTCTTAATTCCATGGTCCAAAAGACACGTAGCCCAACAAAATGAAAACAGCTTTGTGTAATACAGCTTAAAATAGGAGTGTGGTTAGATATGAGGCCAAGAGCGTCGAGGATCACATTCCTTTACGATGCGACATGCATACTCTTACATACGACTTACGGCAATTTGTGGTCTCAAGTAAGCATGGTGACGAGTGCAACGATTGCTTGTCGTAATCCGGCTCACTTAATTTATTTCGGCGTAAGGAATATCATATAGGAGGTTCAATCTATGATCAGGATATATTAAAAACCGTTGATAATGTTTATATAAGAGCGATTTGTGATATTACGTAAATAAATTGCATGTTAAATGTATAAATATAAATATTAATGCTAATTTGAGATACAGCTAAATTACTATTGCAAAACTATAAAAAGACATTTACTTTTATACAGCCGTGAGTTTCATAGGTCACTAAATAAAAGTTTCTCTTTCCTATCAAAATAACCGTAAAACACCCGTGCTCCCCGCAACAGAGCCCGGGTAACAAATCCTAGTATTAGCTCATTTAACAATATCCATTTATGTGATAAAAACTATAAGTAAACCACAACATCGTATTGTTAAAGGCTAACAATTTGCACACTCTTAAATTTGACTGGGACAATTCAAACTGTGCATTAAATAGTTTAAGAATCAGTAGTAATTGTAGGGAATAATTACTCAAACCACAAACCAATCAAGGAAGTATGCTTCCAAAATTATATGCATGTTTAAGTTAGCTCATATTGACACCTAGAATTCAAGAAAACACCATCCAGACAAAAACATGGGGCCTAAACTATAAATAATGAACAAATAAAATTCTTGCTTACAGATAATGTGCATTTAAAAGATTTCAAGATTCTCTCAAGAAAAGATAATGAAACGAAAACATGCATCATCATCATAGTTTGTTTTGTAAAAAATGGAGATAACTAATTTAAAAAAAATATCAGGGGAACAATAACTGATGATAACTATACTTGGAAAATGCTGCAGAACCATTAGTTAAAAAGACGGATATCCACCAGAAACAGACACCATGGTCTGGTAAGTCCTTCAAATTTAGAGCCTTTGCAAGTGACTTGGTACCACACTACTAGCGCGAGATATCAAAATCGTTAAAGTAAGCGGATGACAGCAAATCACACTTGTCGTGATCAGTAAAAACATCATAGGAATCCTGCAACCATTTGAAGACATTAATCATATGGAAATTACTTGTCATTTTCCCACACTTTTCAAAAATATCACAAGCGTTTAAAGTACACAACAAAAAATTTCATCATATTACTTGATTGCATGGAAATTAAAGTAACTGAAGTACAATACTGTATAAAGATATATAAATGGTGCCAATATATACCAAGTCCATTATCAATAATATTCTATACTTGGTATGTAAAGGGATGTGGCAATAATTATATGATTGTTTAGAGCAATATACATATTTTAAGAACTATTTCATATATTACTGGTGTTTTACAAACAATAACTAAAGTGCATTGCCAAATAATAATCAAAGATAGTAATATGCAATAAGCCCACAACAAAGTTCTTATATTCCTGGTCCACAATGTCAAGAAAAGTGAGTAAATGTTTTTAGCACCAGAATTTCACATTTTATCCACATTGTTAAGTATTCTGCCCATCAGCCTGCATTAATTCATGCTTCGTCAACAGCATTTGACTTACCTTAGCCATGTTTGTATATCCTAGAGATCTATAGTGTTGCTTTAACAGATTGTATACTATTTGGGTGTGCCAATCAAAAAGTGGATTGTGCCAATCAATTCTCATTGTTAAATAATTTAAAAGAGTGAATAAGCCATCATCTATATGATTAACACAAGCATGAATATGACATTTACAACCCATGGGAACAAACTTAGTAAATGATAGTAGTATATAGTTACCAGGAACTACAATTTGGCAATCGACATGTGGAAGCTTGCTAATAATTTGGCAAATATAGCCATTGTTGAAACAATTTCCTATATAGGCAGCAAATTAAGTTGTGATTGTTATATTTATATCTTTTAAAAAGGAGCATTTTCCAAACACTCAAACAGCTTTGGTGTTTGGGAATGCTTAATAAAACTGCTAATCAGATTCCTATTAAAACTGCTTATCAGAACATAATAAGCTAACAGATAAATACATAATCAAATAACCAGCTTGTATAAACAATCCAAAAACACTCTAAAAATAATTTATCCCATCTATCAAAACACGATAACCATATAAACAACCTTAACAACCAATCCCAAACACCCCATATCATTTTAATATCACAACTTTAAACAACAAAATTAGCACATAAGTTCATTAAATACCTTATTTTGTTTAAGCATTGCATGATTCCGCTTAACTGCCTCATGATTCCCCTTTCTGGCTTGGATGCGATGACCCTGCAAATGAGTAAAAATATATATGGTTAATTTATCTGGAAAATTAATTAATCATATAATACAAACCATTCATGAAAAGGATTACCTCTGGATCTTGAAACACGACATCTAAACTCCAAACCTCATTTGGTTTGCCAGATGGATGGGAGTTCCAGAGTCTGATGCATCTAACAAATACCTTCATATCTTCTAACTTGGATCAATATGACATAACTTAGTCATGCCGGCTTCCATATTTTTTTTCTACAAATACAAACAAAACATATTAATGTTTCATATATAATAAAAAACATCAAAACAAAAAGTTAGTAGGCAATAGCATTACTTATTTCTGTATTTGTTTGCAGAATAGAGAGATAATGGAACTTAATTGGATAAGTAGGAAAATAGTATGAGCATTTACAGTGATTGACCATAAAATCAGCAATTTGGTTACGTTTAATGATTTTCTGTTTAAGTTGTTTAAAGATAATTTTGGTTTTTTAAAGTTGCCTAAATAATACGTAAATTAACTATTATTTATACCATTGTTAAAAATAAAACTACTTATATCATTCTATCAAGTACATTATTCCACTAATAATTGGCTTTTCAAACTTTACTAAATAATATGAGAATTTAATATTATTTTCTAACTCATAAAAATAAACCTTAAATCTATATGATCAAATCAATGGTCTAAATTAATAATATTTTCTAACTAATATGATAAATTCAATGGCCTAATATTAACACAAATGAAACAAACAATGATAAACATTAATTATGATAAAAATCAAAATCGAATAAAGAAACATACCTAAAAAATGCCAGAAGGTTTACATATTGATGAATCATAATTAAGGTTGTAGATTCATTTAGGATGTGTAAAGGTGTAAACCGTTTTTTAACATGGTTGACCATATTTGTGGGCCAATCCAATGATTTGATAAGGTGGGATATGCTGGATATGGTTGATACATCTAAGGTTGATTGATTTGATAAGGTTGAATGATTACATACGGCCATAATGATATGATGGATTGAGTTAATACATTGGCTATGGTTGAGTTACAATCTGGATCTAAAGTTTGGAGCAGAAAGTTTGTAGGAGTAAATGACTTTTTAGGTGAAACTTGACAGTGACCGTCGATTATTATTGATTTTACAAGTGGCATTTTTTGGATTTTAAGTGAAAGATGGGCTGTTACAAAACCCTCATTTATATAGGTAGTAGAATTTTTTTATGGCCATCAAACTTGGGTTAATTTATTAGAAATGTATATTAGTTGTCATTTTTTTACCAATTCTACATAGTATATATTTCTTTTAATCTCGTCATTGTGGTAAATCAAATTACTGTTGTGTGTATTATTCTAACCGTTTTACCCTCTCCAGGTTAACAGGAGTGTGCAAAATGGTTAAACAATACACACAACTGTGACATGATATTTTAATAAACCAAATTCAAAAGTAACCCTATAAATTTTAGCTGTGTGACTGTTGAGTTATTACAATCAATGGTGCACAGATTCAGAAAACTTTGAACCATTATATAGCTATCGTAATATTGCAGAAACAACCGTAACTCCGTAAGTATGAAATTTTAGATCTATAATTTCTTATCGTGTGACATGAGTTATGATGATTAGTATAACACCATCTAGTACATACTAGAAAATAAAGTGGCGCGGGTTTCATACAACAAAACTACACACTTCCTTTCTCAATTCTCATCAAATATGATTTAGTTTTATATATGTCTTGGAATCAACATCTCGGTTTATTAGTTCAAGATGATCCATGAAAGACATCCATTGATTTAGACAAAGATGCATCTATTTTAACATAACATAAGTAGCATCATATAATCATATTAGGATCACATCATTCACAATCGCACAAATTTACTTAATAATATCACTGCAAGCTACATATTTCCGAATATGCAAGTTTTGAGACCTAATCAAATGGATGTCTTGGCAAAACTTGAAGTGCTATATAAAAGATCCTAAGATGGTTCATTTTCAACAATGAATTCTAACACTGGTGATGCACGTGGGGCGGATAAGAGGGTTTTTGAAATGAGAAATACTAAATTCACTCAAATTTTACACAAATAATTCCACACAATGACATGTAAATGATTTGATTGGTGCTTTATGTTTTTATTTCTCTCTCTTACTTTTAAATAAACCAATCAAAATCTTGACAACTCATTGTGTGAAAAAAAATTTGTAAACTTTGAGTGGATGTAGTGTTCCTCTTTTGAAATATGCTTTTCTTTAACCTTATAATTCTCTAAGATGTGTATCCTTAGTTTCTTTAATACAGGTGACCTCATCAAGATAAGCTTCACAATATTCAATTCAGTCTCTATGCTGCTTAAGTAAGTAGTCTCAAATTCCCTTAGATGCTCCAGCCATATATCTGAATAATCTTCTATTGAGTATGGAGGCTTTGGATCACGGTAGTAATAGTTTGGAACCTACAATAAGTGTCAATATGTATCATTAAGTGTTCTTGATAAAACACTAAAACAAAAAAGGATAAAAGATAGACTTTTGTGGTTATTTACGTTCACAGTAAGTTTCTCCAGGTTTGGGGAGCTTCTGATGAAAAGAGCAATTAATTCTAACCCATTGCCAATCCAATCATATGTCTTCTATACAAAAGCTTTTCAGGTGACTAATGTTACTCGAACCTGTTGAGGTATTCTTCTCGGGTTTGAGTTTACAACCAAATCCTTGAAGCATACGGGAAAAAAAGATTGATACAAATATTTTTTTTCCTCTGAATTTAATGGATCATATACAATGGGGAAAAGATTACCTCAATGATCTCATACCAAATACTTAGACTTTCAATCGCTTTTAAAGACTCAAATAGGTTAGTAATGGTGGTACCATCTATATCGTAGAGCTCGCGAGTTTTCTACAGAAGCATAGAATTTTAAGATAAATTGTATTATATGCCAACATGCTCATGAGGCTTGATACTCTATTTTAGTATAAAATTACCAAGGTCATGGTCTTAAGCAATGGACACTTAGATAGGAAATGTAGAAACGTTTTCATAGAAATCCTAGAGTTTTGCACATACAAGCTAGTCAGGCTAGCAAGCCCACTTGAACTTTAATTTGGTTTTTTCTTTTTTTGGGTAACCATGATGTCTGACGTTTTCGCTGGCGTATTAGCTGACTGGATCTTGGTATATGTCTAAGGTCACAACCATTGAGATTTAGGTTTGTTAACAGAGTAATTGAGAATAGAGATAAGGGTATGGAGTTATATGACCCGTTGACATAATCAATTGTTAATTTCTTGACAGTCTTTTTCCTTGACAAATGAGATATTATACAGTCAATTTCCCTATCAATGCCACAACCATCTGCAACGGAAAGGGAGAACTCCTGTATTGGGCCAGCGTGCATTAACAGAGTTTGTCCGACACCACAAAATTTTTTAGGGATGTCGATCCGCCTTTGCCTGCAATCCTTAATAACCATAATTTTAGTAATTTTGGTCCAATGATACCTCCATTCCTTAGAGAGGGTACTTGTCCTTACTACTTCTCGATACGGTAAAAGAAATAATATGGTTTCAAGTAGGCTTAGAGGAAGGTTGCTAATCCTATCCATCTGAGATCCTGTTAGCTGCAAAACTAGTTACACACACAAAATAATCCTAGTACATATATGAGTATAAATCTAAATCAGTTTACACACACTATCTATGAAAAATTAACTAATATGAATAAAATACACAACGAGAACAATGACGAACTTATTATACATTTATGTCTTAAATGTGTCATAGTTGTTGGATCAGTCCCTTCACCTCGGACTCACACCTACACAAACACCAATCAAACCAGCAATATGGGTGTTCAATGCTTCTGTATATTAAATAAGGAAAACTGATACAACTTATAACATGAAACCTTCTACAAATAGACTAGGTCCTAACCAATCAAAGTAAATAAAAACTAGGATAGATGTAACGTGGGTACATGCTGCCCATGACTCCTAAAAAATAGGTCAAACTAATCAAGCCGGCAATATGGGTGTTCAATGCTTCTGTGTATTAAATAAGAGAAACATTGCAACCCATTTTTCCGTTTTGTTTGGTGTGACCGTGGGTGCGAGTCCGGGTTTAAGGAGGCTAGTTCCTACATTTGGTATCTAGAGCTTGGTTGGGTGTGGCAAGAAAGAAAGAAAGGACGGAATGCCTCCTTTATACTAAGACAGTGAAAGAAAAAAAGCAACCAACAAGTTTAGGTGACTTTCAAAAAGGGAGTGTGAGACCGACAGGCCGATGAACCGCGAAAGACCGGTGGAACCTTGAAAAGGAAAGTCAAGACCGGGACCGAGACAGAAAAAGTAAAGACCGAGACCGAAGCAGGCAACCAAGACCGAGACCGTGACCGTGGGTTGTCCGAAAAAGAAAGGAAGACCGAGTTTCAACAGCCAAGACTGAAAGATAGTGTTGATTCAAAAGACCGATGACCGAAGTCTGATGACCAAAGTCCGAAGGCCGAAGAAAGAAGACCGAAAGGCTGAAGACGGTAGAACAGAGACTGAAGGCTCGTTTGAGAAAGACTAGACAGATGGCCGAAACAAATAACCGTGACCGACGAGTTATCTAGACTGAAGCTTTAATAGCTCATGACCCAAGTGTTGAATCAAATGTCTGAAGATTCACACAAAGACCGAAAGAAGTTGATCATGTATGGCGATCATAAGAAATAAATAAGTAAGAGAACATAGCAAGAATAATAGCAAGAAAGGTAGGAAGGACTGTTTTCTAAAGCAGTAAACTAGCAAGAAGCAACAAGAGCAAGGTAGCTGCATCACAAAGCATGGGCATAGGAAGAGCAAGGAAGGCGCATCTGATGTACGTTTTGTGGAACAAGAAAACATCAAAGCATGCGGCTTTGATCGGTTTGTTGGCAAGATAATGGAGACTTCAACACACGGGGTGTTGAATAGCGTTGGAAGTTGCATTCAACGAGATGCTTCGGATGTGTCCGAGAAAAGTCGAGAAACGAAGGTGCTTAGTACGTGGCTGACTTAGGGGTGACGTGAATAAACAATTAAGGGGGTGAATGTTGGTTTAATTGTTTATGTCAAGGGGTCACGTATGCATGTCATGGCTTGGAATTACTAAAGTATTGAATAATCTACTATCTTTATATAGCAGGGTTTTTCCTAAAAATTCTCTTACGAAATACCTAATCAATTGCCATGTGTAAATGTTCCTTTTAACAGCCATTGGATCAAATACTCATAACCAGTTTTTTTTACATCATTCATACCATTTTTTTTCACAATTCCTTTTTAACTATACTATACCTTTAATAATTCCATAAAACAAAAACAGAAGATCCAGCACCAGAATAATTCCACGATCCAAAACTAATCCAAAACAAAAATTATTATGCCACAAAGTCATAATCTTTGTGGTTTTAGTTAGATCCAAATCAACGATTTTTGGTGTTTTATTTCTTGATTTAAGGGTTTTTTAACTTGATATTAGGATTTAAGGTTTAATTCAATCTAAATCGAAAATTAGGTAGTGATCTTAAAGCTATGTTTCTTTATGTTTACTTATATCGATTGTATTTGATGTGTGTACAATAATGATGTGCAGGAGCGTTGTTGCAAATAAATAACAAATGGGAGATGTTGACTATTAACCAATTTTCATCCCTTCTACAACTTTCAGAGTTTCCATAAAGAATTTTCCGTTGAGCTTTTGCTACGAATATCATGTTAGGTCATAATCATATTTCTTGATTTGTATCTATTTATACACAAAGTTTAATTCTTTTTGTTCCTGATTAATTCTTTTAATAATCAAAATGATCGGATTCGATCATTTGTAATCCATGATAGCTAATTTTTTTATAGTAATCGTCTGCGGTATATGACCATGCCATCTTGGAGATATCACCAATGAATTTTAATAATGTAACATGTAAGTATATATTTTTATTTGTTGTTATTTATGAATTAGTAGCAGAAATCCACGATTTTTTCTTTGATTTTAAAATTTAGAATCCATACAATGAATAAGTACCTGATTCTATGAATAGATTATGTGAATTTATGCACACAACATGTTTGATGAAAGTGTAAGAAGGAGATTAGTGTTTGGATTTGGTTATGCAAGAAGATCAAAAAGAAATATTGTTTAGTCTATCTTAAGAAGGAGATTAGCATTTGGAGTTGACTATTGTTTATTTGTTGTGTTTATGCTATTATGATGTGCTTTTTGTAGTTGATAGTTGTGGTTTTCAAGCTATTATGGTCAAATTGTCTTTGTAAGGTTGTTTATTTCTTGGTTTATTATAGTAGGAAACATAAATTCAGCAATATAAACAAATTAAGAACACAAAATCATTATAGAAGTATGACAAATTAATAGTAACTAATGAGAGGTTTCATAATTTTGTCTTCAACATCAAATATGTAAAGAAGAGTTTTTCACGCACAATCCTATTAACTCTTTAATAGAAATAGGACATAAGGTTGCTGTTATCTCCATGTCACTATTTTGAACAAGGGATGTTTGCTTGAGGTTTGTTTGAAAGGTACTGATGATGATTAATTTTCTCAACAATCCATCCTAACTATTTCATTTGTAGGTAATTGAAAATAGTCAAATTATAATCTCATCATGGCACTAACTTGTAATAATTTGTGAAACCGGACTTAAAAATGGTATGTTAAATCCTATGTTTTCCTCATTTTTAAATGTTTCAATGTTATTGTTTTGTCACTTCTATACAAATTTTATTATTAGGTATCTTTCATACAAAGTAAATGTCGTTAGCTTCGTCTCTTTTTATAAAAGCTGAACCAATCAAATAGAGGTGACAAATAATGTCCATATGTCTAAATTTGGGTTATTTGGATCTTCTTTTTTAACTAATGAACTAAATGGGTATTGTCTTTTATTTTAGTTGGACTATTTGGACAACACAAAATCATTGGGTTGAATAAATGGGTATTATGGACAACATGTGATGGGTATTTTTTATACGTTAATTAATCTTGAGTCTATTTGTTTCTCTTTTAATATAAACCAAAAATTTGGACCATTTGCCCATTTGACCCATGACCGGTTGACCCATGTCCATTTGGTCCGCGTCCGTTTGATCCAAATATTAATAGTTGCTCATTTAGTGTGTGTCCATAGACCAACACTCGTTTGGCCCATTGCCCATACCCGTCCTACCCGCCCATTTATCTACCTCCACAATCAAAGAACAATGATATATATTTTGCATCTAAAGAGAAACATGATTCATTTGATGATGTGTTAGGTAATCCAGCTAATTGTGGTTTTTATAATGGTAAACTACTTGGTAGAAATGAATTATTTACGCAAACTGAGCTTAGATGCTATATTCAGATTTGAGTATAGATGATATAACTTGATTAGCATTTAAATTATCCCCTTTATATGAAAATTTTGTACTATTAGTCTTTAGGTGAAGTATCCTTGCCAAGGGAGACATTCTTCAACATGGTGAAAGACGTCGCAAATAATGAGCAGCATGTATCTATTAGATCTGCCACGATTTGACACTTTTGACCCATATCCGTATAATAATATATATATTTAAGGTTGTACTTTTATCTTTAAATCTAAGAAAAAAATATAAATTAAATTTATTTAATGGGTTGAATATAATATCCTTATGATTTTTTATCTGTATTTTAGCAAAAAGATTGCCTTTAGATCCTAATTTTTTTTATAAATAAAGTGATTGTACGTAATCCCAATATAAACGATATAGGTTTGACCCGTTTAATAATCTCCTTTTCTACATAAATTTCAGATTCTGTCTCTTTCAATGATATTAAAATTTATTTGCAGGAATATATTCCCTCCCATGTTCCAGTCATGGAATAGATGAAATAAATCAAGAGCTGATTTAGTGCCAATGCGAGTTAATCATATACAGGTTGTATATCATTTATATATGATGTGTAATGATTTACAATTACATTGTAATCTATACCTTTTTCAAGCTATATCTTTAAGTAATAAAATTTGATTTTTATATTACACAGTGCTTATGGGTATCATGCAATATCCATAGCTATTTCACTAATTGAGGCGTATTCTCATATTGTGACACCTAAGCAAATGACATCACAGATTCTTCAAGCCTTCGTCCTCAGGTTAAAACTTCAAAAGGTTTTCAGTTATGATATTCGCTTAATGTTCGTATTTTTTTAGCTTCACCGTAATCCTACTTCTATACTGATTATGTTTATTGAATTCGTAAAATAAGAACATGTCACTTTATTTGATGTATGTTTTTGTATTTTTCTATGTTCTGGTCGTGTAGTTTTTCATATGAATAAATGTCCATCTCTTGCTCTTGAAGTGAGTCAAAAATATACATTGAAATATTAATTAAGATAAACATAAAGTTTTTTCCAATAAGACAAAGATATCATTTGCGAATTTACGTACTATTTTTATTTATTATTGATAATGATTTAAATTATACGTTGATATAATATATATGAATATGTTTCTAATATGTACATTTTAGGTTCATAAGATTGCACCGTCATATAGGTTCAATCTGTCAACAATAATTACTACTTTTATTTTTATGGATGTTATTTATTTGTTATCGAAGATGCCGATGTTCTTTTGACGGATGGCATAGCTTACAACTTTACTTCATTGTCTAAAAGAAGTTTGAGGAGACGATGAAACACACTTGGATAGCCTTTATGGTTTTAGATATATCTTCTGTTCTTTTCAGTTTTTCACATTATTGGTGAACTATAACAAAAATAGAATCCATTTCTACGATTGACTTGCACTCTCTACATTATTTAGTTTCATTCACTTTCATGATTTATATGTTTATAGGATACAGATGTTGATTTCAACTATAATGGTTGTTTCAAGAGTAAAGAGAAAAAAAGATTCAAAGTTTTATGTGTAACAAAGATGGTAACTACACCCACTCTCCAACGAACATTGTCTACAGAGGATTTCTTCTTCACAGTTGTGATTTTCATCGTTTATTTATACGTTGTTCAAACATGTATGAACATGAAATTTTTTCCTTACTATTTATTATCATAGATACTTATTTAATTTATCACATTTTATTATGTTTAATGAGTGATGTGTAATGATATACTCAAAAGCATGTTCTATAATTTCCATTAAATAATTCTTTAAGCTAGTCGTCCTTGGGGCGGGCCTTGAAGCTAGTACTTTATATTTCTGGATTAGGTAATAGTTTGAACCATTAAAAGTGCTTGACCTAGTCCTATGTAAGTGCATTGGCACGTTGGTGTCATGGTACCTGGTCTTTAGGTAGTTAGTATAATATTCCTACTTAGTTCTATGTAAGTTTCTCCAGGTTTGGGGAGCTTCTCATAAAAAGAGCAAATATTTGTACCCCATGATAATCCAAGTATATGTGTCCTAAACACAAGCTTTTGAGGTGGACTAATGTTGTTGGAACCTGTTGAGGTATTCTTTTGTGATTTGCGTTCCAAACCAAATCCTTGAACCATGAAAAAAATAGGTTGATATAAAGATCTTTCTCTCTGAACTGAATAAAACATATACAATGGGGATAAGATTACCTCAATGATCTCTCGCCAAATAGTTAAGACTTTCAATCGCCTTTAAAGACTCAAATAGGTTAGTAAAAGTAGTACCAGCTACATGGTAGAACTTGCGAGACATCTGCAAAAGAAAACACTATTTAGATAAGTTGAGTCATACGCATGCTCATGAGGCTTGATATTCTACTATTTAGTTATAAAATTACCAGAATCACGCTTTTAAGCAATGGACAGTTAGATAGGATATGTAGAAGTGTTTTTACAGAAATTAGTGAGTTTTGCACATATAAGCTTGTCAGGCTACCAAGGCCACTTGAAGGTAACAATGATGTCTGACTAATTCGCTGATGATTTAGCCGACTGTATAGTGAATCGTGGTTAAGGTCACAATAATTGAGATACAGATCTGTTAACTGACTCATCGAGAAGAGGGATATAGGTAACAACAAATGGCGACTCCCATTCCAGGGAACAAAGTCAATTGTTAATGTCTTGACCGTCTTTTCATTTGACAAATGAGATATTATACGGTCAAACTCCCCCTCATAACTCCCTGCAAAAACAGAAACGGCGACCTCGTGTATTGGACCCACGTGCATTAACAGAGTTTGGCCTACACCACACAAAAGTTTTCTACTGTTGATCCTCCGTTGCGTATGATTCAAGGTTTGTGCGCAACCCTCAACAACCAAAATTTTAGTAACTTTGGTCCAGTGATATCTCCATTCCTTAGAGAGGATGCTTGTCCTTAGTACCTCTTGATACGGTAAAAGACATAAGATGGTTTCGATTATGATAAGAGGAAGATCGCTAATCCTATCCATTTTAAGGATATTTTTGTTGGCTGCAAAATTAGTCATACACATACAAAATTAGCCTAATGCATAACAGTAGATAAACTTTGTATATCATATTATTAAATATAGTTTAACTAGCCAGATAAGAACAATGCATTAGTACATCTGTATGATCTGTATCAGTTTCCACATATTATCTTTATTATACATCGATGTTGCTACATACACCAATAATCTTACGGTAAGTAAAGCCTTAACTGTTTCGTAGTATGAGTTCACGTTCTCTAAACCTATATAATTAACCTAGCCATGATTATCTAACAATATAAAACATTTCAAATAGAAAATCTATGTATATAAGAAATAATCCACCATAAAACTACTGGCTAAACAATTATATATATTTGGATGATCAATATCGAATTAAAAGAGCCCGAACCAGATTAACAACTATTGATGTTGCTGTTTGTGCCAAACTCTTGTTGAAATCCAACTAATAAAGCTCGAATAACACAAACATAAACCCTAACTATATATTAAATGGGCCAAAACAAGTTTTCGGGTCAACATACCTTAATAATCCACCATAAAACCATTTACAATGAAACAATTGTGCATATAAATTTTTTTTGATTAGAACACACAATAAGTTAATCTAAAATGGTGAAAAAAGCATGTAAACAGTAATTATATGATTATATACCGTGTTAAATAAATGAATAATTCAAAGAAAAGCCTGAAAAAACATAAAACTAAAAGTAAATATACATAGAGGTTATATGGACAGGTTCATATAATCATGATATGTCCACCTACGAAGTATACAGACCTGTCCATATAATCCCTATTTTGGTATCACTACTACACAAACAACCTTTACCCACGAAATTTTTCCCACGGAACAAAAACCGTGGGAAATTTGACACGGTATTCCCACGGATTTCCCACAGAAATGACAAAAAAAATATTTTGTGGGAAATCCGTGGGAAATTTCCCACGGATTTGCCACAGAAGCATTGACCAAGGTTTCCGTGGGAAATTCGTGGGAAAGTCGTGAAACATTACCCATGGACTTCCCACGGATTGCAAATTAGCCACGGATTTCCCACGGAGTACAAAACAATTGTTGTTATTTTACACATCCGTGGGAAAGTTGTGGCAAATTACCCACGGATTTCCCACGGTATACACATTATTATTATTTATCTATCCTTGGGAAATCCGTGGGTAATTTACCCACGGATTTCCCACGTACAACGTATTATTTTATTATTTATTCATCCGTGGGTAAATTACCCACGGATTTCCCACGGATAACATATTATTTTATTATTTATTCATCCGTGAGAAATACGTGGGTAATTTACCCACGGATTTCCCACGGACGACATATTATTTTATTATTTATACATCTGTGGGAAATCCATGGGTAATTTCCTCACGGATTTCTCACGGAACTCATAATATTTTATTAATTATACATCCGTGAGAAATCCGTGGGTAATTTACCCACGGATTTCTCACGGGACTTTCCCACGGAAAACACATTATTTTGTTATTTACATATCCGTGGGAAATGTGTGGGTAAATTACCCACTGATTTCCCACGGATTACAGATTTTCACGGGTTTCCCACATATTTCTCACGGACTACCAAGGAATGATGAGAGTTATGTGTGGAGAAAGGGGGGGGGGGGAGCTGTTTGTAACTGATGACATGTATTACATTGATAAGGGGGTCGTGACCGCTTACAAAGGTCTTCTTGCTTATGCTCATGGAAGTACCACTACGCTTGAGAAGACAACCTTCACTCAGAGGTTCAAAACAGACGAGGTGTGGGTTGTTTGGAGAGATGAACATGAATCGGAAATCAAGTCCACTAGCCCGTCAATGTATCAGGTCCTAGCTAGTTTTCTTTGGCATTAAGCTTTAGTTATTTTTTGTTTAGAAGTTAGAATTATTGGGTTTAACTATGTTAATAAGACTTTACGATTACGGATTTATGTCGAACGGATAACACATTTATGTATCTTGGGTATTATATTTCTATTTTTTGGTAATTTATTAATTGTTTTTATTGTGTCAATACCAGTTTTTCATATTTTTATATATTTCTGGAATCCGAAAAATGTCAAATTATAATGTGGGAAATCCGTGAAAATATGTTTGTGTGAAATACGTGGGAAATAATTGTGGGTAATCCGTGGGAAACACATGGAAATGGTTACTAAACATTGTGGGAAATCTGTGGGAATATGTCCGTGGGAAATCCGTGAGAAAGAGTTGTGGGAAATCTGTGGGAAACATATGGGAAAATGGGTGTTAAAACTTGTGGGAAATCCGTGGGAATATGTCTGTAGGAAAGTTGTAGGAATATGCCCGTGCGAAATCTGTGGGAAAATATCTGTGGGTAATCTGTGGGCAAAAGTTCGTGGGAAATCCATGGGAAAAAAACCACTCCTTGAATGTTAAAAAATGTGTAATAATAACCGTGGGAAATCTGTGGGAAATTCCGTGGGAAATTCTGTGGGAAAATATTAACCCACGATGTTTTTACAAACGGAACAATTCCATGGGAAATCCGTGGGTAAGGGCCCTTTCCCACTGGATTTCCCACGGAACTTGCTGTGAGTAAAGGCTATTTTTCTAGTAGTGTATCCATAAATAGAGGTTATATGGACAGGTCCACATATTCAGTACTCGTCATTTATATGTGTGACGACATGTCCAACATAGATGAATGGCTACGTGTTTCAATAAAAAAAACCAACGTGTGTTTCGGCTAAGTGCTTTTTGACTGACAAAAATATTGTGGTTATATAGTCACTAAAATATTAAGCATGATCAATTTTTACAAGCAACCAAGTGAAGTTTCAATAAGATTAGCGTCAGGGGAGAGTCGGTAGATACGAGAAAATGGAGCAATTCCACTAAAGATTGAGTTTTAAGTTTCTTAGGTCAAGATGATCCATAAAAAACATTTAATTTTCAGAAGAAAAAAAAGTAGCAACTTCATTATAGCTTAAGTAACATCAATGCATATATTTGAAACGAGAATCAGAATATGGAAGTTCGACGACTTAAACAAAAGAGAGGGATTTGCATATATAATGCTAATATTAGAAGGGTTCATTTTCAACAATAAATTATGCTGCTACTGATGATGCATGTAGGGACTCTAAGAGAGTTTCTGAAATCTCCAACTCTTTCTCCTTAAAATTTGGGCTGATAAATATCCTTAACTTCTTAAGCGCAGGTGACCCCATCAAGATGAGCTTCACAATATCTAATTCAGTCTTCTCGTTGCTTAAATAAGTAATCTCTAATTCGGTCAGATGTTCCAGCCAGATATCCGCATAATATTCATGTGAAAGGGAGAACCTCTCATTATCATGCTCCTCATCATCATCCTCCTCGTCCTTGATCTACCATAAGTGAATATTTTTTTTAGTTAAAGTGTATTTTTCATTATTAGAATAATAAATAAAAATACGATAAATTATGATATTTACATTCAACTTAAGTTTCTCCAAGTTCGGGGAGTTTCTGACCAAAAGAGAAATTACTGGTTTTCCATAACAATAGACAAAGTCTAAGCCTTCTATACACAAGTATTTGAGGTGGACCAATGCATTTGGAAGCTTTTGTGGTATTATACACGTACGGTGGTAATATTCCCCTGGAACCGGAGCCGCCAGAACCTTGAACCACAGATTAAAAAAAAACTAATATAAAGCTTTATTTCTATTATACGAGTAAAATCAAGCATATACATTGTGGATAAGATTACCCCAATCATCCTGCACCAAATAGTTAAGCTTTCAGTCAGCATGAAAGACTCAACTAGGTTAGTATAAGTGACACCGTCGTAATCGTAGAAGTCGTGAGTTCTCTATAAAAAAACTAATAATATTCAGATAAGATATGATGTATATGCCATGCCTATGAGCATTGATAATCTATTTTAGTAAGAAATTACCAGAACCACGGTCTTAAGCAATGGGCAAGTAGATAGGAGATGTAGAATAGTTTTTATAGAAATATTTGAGTTTATCACAGATAAGCTAGTCAGGCTAGTCAGGGTACCAAATCCACTGGAAGTTTTATTTTGTTTTTTCTTCTTTTTCGGTACCCATGATATCTGAGATTTTCGCTTACATTTTATCTGGCTGAATCTTGGTTTATGACTAAAGTTACAGCCATCAAGATATAAATCTGTTAACTGACTCATCGAGAAGAGAGATGCAGGTAACGACATTGACTTAGTACTCCTCCAACCAACCCGCCAGCGTCTGACAAAGTGAATTGTTAACTTTTTGACAGCCTTGTTACTTGACAAATGAGATATTATACGGTCAAACGCAGTGGCAAAACCCCATTCATTTGAAATAACGGAAGGTTGACCTCATGTAATGGACCCTCGTGCATTGAGAGAGCTTGGCCTACACCGCACAAAAGTTTACTCCTGGTCGAGGTTTGTGTATCCTCAATAACCACAATTTTAGTAACATTGGTCCAATGATACCTCCATTTCTTAGAGAGGGTGCTTGTCCTTACTACGTCATGATACGGTAGAAGAGATAAGATGGTTTCGATTATGTTTAGAGGAAGGTTGCTAATCCTATCCATCTGAGGATAAGTTAGTCACACATTAAAAATAAGCCTAATACATATGAGTATAAATCTTATATCACGCACACACTATCTATAAGATTAGCCTGCAAAATTAACTAATATGAATTAAATGTGCAATGCAAAACAATCACAAACTTATTATACATTTATTTCTGTATGTCTCAATAGTAACATATCCGTTTATTAGTACTAGAGATGGTATAGAATGAGTTTCACTGTGTTAAGATGTCTGGTGCAGTAAACCGTTTATTTATTTCCATTACTTTAGTTCACATTTAACATATAATTAACCTAGGAGGTGTCCACTGATTGATTATAGTTCACGTTTAACCTATAATTAACCTAGGAGGTGTCCACTGATTAATTACGCACACATAATAATCGTTTAATTAACTAGTAACTTAATCCAAAAGTATGTTGTCATGTCAAGTGACAATCAAGTTACAAGACTGCAAACAGAAAATCTATGCGTACGAAATAATCCACCATAAATAACCCGATTTCTTGTCGGGTCGGGTTTTGGGTGAGTTTTTGAAAATTAAAACCCAACCCGAGAATAGCCGATGACCCGACCGATAACACCCCTATTTGCAACGCATTCTCCACGACCTAAATAACGTACATACAGTTAACTTTAACATTATTTACAACAATTTTTCACCAATTTCAACAAATAATTCATCAACGTCACCTTAAATCACTAAACAATCCACAAAATAGGTGCTTATGTTATATAAGCCAAAATAGGGTTACGTTATATAAGCCAAACCAAACACACCCCCTAACTGATTGAACAAGCAACAAACATACATCACAGTACCTAACCTAGTGTACAATTTAAGCAACAATACTGGACTAATAGATAGCAAACCTAATGTATAAATATCATTTCATCTACAACTACTGATTTAAACCGATCGAGCAAGCATAAACAACTACATTTACAACCGCATAAATTTAACTAAACCGATCAAACAAGCATAAACACTACATCACACAAACTAAAATCAAACCGATAACGATGGATACATCACACAAACTAATATCAACAATAAACACTAACTTTTACTACACCAAAACTATATAATTACCGGAGGTGAACTGAATTCAGTTGCGGGTTTACAAAGTTAGGTTTAGGAAATTGGGTTGTGGAATTTATACTCAGACCTATTTTGTACAACGTACTATAAGGGTGCGTTTGGTTTGTCGGTGTAGATTTGGATCCGGATACAATATGGAATGAAGAAAATAGGAATGATATTTTATTTTATAAAATAAAAGTAGCTGCAAGCTCGGGATCAATCCCCTTCCGATTTAGTGCTCTCGAGTTTTTCTTGATATATAAAGTTATGTACCGATCCCGTACCGAACCGGATTCGGGTATCGGTACCGCTACGGGTACTGGTACCGGGAAATCGGGATTTTTCCTTTTTTTTCGAGATTTTCCCGATTTGGTACCGTTCCCGTACCGAATTAGTGGTCCTGAATATTTTTTCACCTTATTTCGTAATAGGCCAGGAAGTACGACTGTTTACATGAACAAGTATTAAAATATAATAATTATTTTAATACGTAAATTGAAGAGATAGTTTAAAATATAAAATGTTAGTGTGTGAAAGATAAAGAATCAAGATAAACCGACTAGTGAAATGGGTTTTTTGCAATGATTACTTTTATTGTTGTGTCAAAATCATATACTAAACATTAAGCTACAAAATTAAATTACATATCATTAATAGACGAGTCTATTGGAGTAATATTTTTAAAAATAATATATTTTGTAACTTGTTATGGATAACTTTTTTTATATTAATGTAACATATTTTGTAGAAATATATATTACGTTTAGAAAAACTATTATACTATTATAGACTTTTCTTTCGTAGTGGTGGTTTAAGATCAAAGTCAGTGTTTTAAAATTCGAGTTGATTTCACCGGTTAAATTATTGAATCGTGATCCATTATTAAAACCAACCAAACAATCATACTCATTCGCCACAACATCTCCAAGCCCGCAATAAACCTCACTCCACTTCCTCTTTTGCTCTTCAACGCCAACACACCTCAACGCCTCAATCTCATCTTTCAAATACTCAACTCTCGCCCGATCACCTCTCTTATCACAATCACACACTGTCACTCTTTCAAAATCACTGTCATTTTTCTTCGCCCTTTTTCCTCTTTTTCTAACCCTTTTCGCCTTTTTCACATTCCCAACTAACCCTTCATTCTTTTCTTGCTTTCGATCATTAAGGGAGTCAATTTCCAGCAAATCGGGAAAATTGGTCATATAGGTATCATTGTTTTGGGGTTCTTGACCACAAAGCGAGTCAGTTTTCGGCAAAACATTAAAATTGGTCACCTCGGTATCTTTTTCTTTTGGGGTTCTTGAAGATAAAGTGGGTCACTTTTTGTCAAATTAGTGAAATTGGTGATATGGGTATTATCATTATTGCAATTTGTAGCAAAACCCCTGTTTTTGTTTTGATTAATTTGTGGTGGATTAGTGAGATTGAAAGGGCAAGAAGGTTCGGCCATGGTGGTTTTGGGGGTTGGGTTTTAGAGTGAGTTTGATTGATTTTATATATTATTTATGAAAAAAAAAACTAAAAAAATAGTGAAAATATACTAGCTAATCTGTTTAAAATTTGTTGCAACTTAGCGATCATCGTGAGTTCCATTTGTATCGAAAGTCATTGATTATAAATGTCGTTTTGTGTAAATATAAAACTTAATGGGTAAAATGAAAAAAGAAAAAACTGAAATAAAAACCAAAACTGAACTACTACTTTAAAAAGACCGGAAAAACGTAAAAGAAAAAACCAAAATCAAACAGTTGCGAATTGTAAAAACCAAAGTTTGCATTTGGTTTTTTATTTTAGGCATAAAATCGTCCCAGCCCGCTCTATGCTCACCTTTGACTATAACTCGAACTAAAATTTTTATCTGTTGTAAACCTGTTTTGTAAATGGGTTGGGTTATTAATTCAGAAAAAATGCGATGAGTTATGGTTTACTGTTGAAAAAGTACTAAAAATATATAATTAAAATAAATTTTTGGTATATGGTAGATATTTGTGTGACTAAATTAGTAATTTATGATTCATAAGCCATGGGCTAAAGTTTTTAGCCTCTCCGATGAGCTTGATGCTTATAGAGACTTATAATTTATGAGCTACTTTATAAGCCCGTGTGATAAAGAAAATTTATTTTATAAACCGACTTATTATAATAACCTAAGTCCTTAGAAGCCTCTACAAACCCTACGCCAAACGTACCTATAATAAGCCACTACAAACCCTGTGCCAAACGTACCCATAATAAGCCTCAAAAACTATAATTTTGTGACTTATAAGTCTCAAAATAAACCATAAACTTAAATAGCTTTTTCTTAACTTATTTCTAACAAGCTTTAACTTTGTGACTTAAACACTGGCCCTAACAACTCATACCCAAACTTGAACCCAAGCCTCATCGAAATCCTAATCCCAATCCAAGCCTCATTTTCCAATATCATATGTAGGCAGTGGTATCGATATGCTGAAAAGGTAATGTGAGGTTGAGTTATCACCGTTCAATCACTCTATATGTTTGATACAACACAAACACTCAACAAGTAAAATTATATTCCATTGTTGTTGACTTTTTATATTCTTCAACTTGATATTAAATTGTTATTTTTGTGTTATATAATACTAGCAGGGTATCCTTGCAATGCGGTGGCGGATACCCTGTGGTTGAGCAGAGAAAAAAAGACAATAATGTCGATCATGTCCGGTTCAATAACTTTTATAATTTTCGGTCGAATTTCTCCGGATCGTTTTTGAGCAAATTTTATCTAAGAATAGAACCGGTGGCCACTCTTGCTCCCGCTTGAACCTATGGTCCAGTCTGATTTCAAAACTATTTGAGTAAGCATGTAAATTCATGAACTTTGTGTCTAGGTGGGAATCGGGTCGGCTTGGTCGGGTTCAGGTCAATCGGGTCGGCTTCAATTCGGGTCAAGGCTGAAAATAAGTTACCCGACCCCGACCCAATTTGAACTCGGGTTCGGGTTAACTCAGGTCGGGTCTATTCTGGTCGGTTAATTCGGATTCGGGTCAACCCGAGTTCGGTAAAAAAAATAATTATTCTTTTAAATATAAATTATATATAATTTAAATAATAATAAAAAAACAAATCTTATTCGGGTCAATCGGTTGACTCGAACCCGAGTTCCACAAAAATAAGTAGCCCAAACCCGACCTATTTTTTAATTCGAGTTGACCCGATTAACCCGAATTAGAATTTAAACCTGAGTAACCCGTCCTGAATATACTCGGGTGGGATTGACCTTTTTGAACCCCTATATGTGTCTGTTATTAATTTGTATAATGTGCATAATTACATGTACTTCTCATTTTATGGTATTTTTTTAAAAATAATATTATTAGTGTGTATAATGTATTAAGATTTGTTTTAAGAATAAGAATAAAAGTATGTGTTTTACATTGGTTAATTGTACATATTTTATAAATATGTGTATTTTTAAGTAATGAAATTGTGTATTTCCAATTTCGAATATGTATTCTGTTAATCTCTACTAATTATAAAGGACGGATCCCTAATGTTGAAAATTGAAAAAATTCCTTTGTAGTTTCTGTGGTAAGTTTCTTGTATGCTAGGTTTGGAAATTGAATATCACCAGTATCAAATAATGTATTACCTTTATGTCTACTCGGTTGGAAGGTATTGAAATTTAATGTATTAGAGGAAAGTATTGAAAACTGAATAAATGCAAGAGCTGACCAAATCATTTACAGGCTGTAAACTATTGAAAACAAAATCTATAAAAGGGAAATATTGAATCGTTTTAATGCACACGGTTGGTGTTTTGCTTTGCTTATATATAATGAGACCACTCATATGCACATCCCAAAGGTGAAACCTCTCTCACCTCTCTTTCTCTATACATTCAAAACACATTAGCCATCAACTGTTTGTTTCTGCCTCACCATCGCCACCCTATGTTGCCATCATACATATGTGGTTTAGGTTTCGTTGGGTGGTCGCGGTTTGATTGGTAGTTTTCGATGTGTTTGGTGGTCTGAGGGGTGTTTTGAGTTTGTTATGTGTTATTTTGACCAGTTGCGACAATGAATGTGATGGGATCTTACAGGTTTGATGGTTTCATTTTCTTTGGTTGTTTTGCGTGTGTTTGGTGGTTTTAAATTTGTTAATTAAAAATGTTTTGGATTCTTCTTTTGTTTAAATATATTTGAACATCTGATAAAGTCAAATTTTGTTGGCGTATATGTTTCTGTACGTGTATGTGAAGTTTCAATTTGTCATTGTTCTCTTAGACTTGTGCGTATCAGTATGCGTTTCGTTTAGTTTTGTGTGGTCCAAAATCTTAAAAAAGTAGCATGAGAATCACATTTTTTGTTTAGGCTTCTTTTTTTTCCATTCTCTGTTGAGTTTTGTTTTTGACTTTCTATTTGTTTGAGGTTGAGACTTCAAGTCTGTTATTTTGTTGCATGTGTTTTGAGCTGATCTACAGGTATTTTCTTTTTTCTCTTTCTAGCACATACACACCCCTAAATGCAGAGGCGGAGCTACGGGAGGGGCCAGGGGGGTACGTGCCCCCCCCCCCCCCCCCGGAAAATTTTGTAGTGGAAAATTTTGAATTTTTCGAGATAATTTGGTGATGTGCCCCCTTTAAAAAGTCTCAGACTTGTTTAAATCGAAAGAGAAATTTAGTTTTTACAAGATTTATATAAAAGGAAGCACATGTATTTGTAGGATGGGGTAGTAAAATCTATTGAAGAAGATGAAGATAATTGAATATAGAATACCATAAACTATACCTCGAAAATAGATAAAGAAAATAGTTTTTTTATTTTGGAATCACGTGGGTTGCTCATGCTGCCTCATTCCTTATTTCAATATATATACATAAAGCGGAATTATTTATTCTCCATATACTTGATAAGTTGATATACATACACTACTACTCCATACATAAGCTTTTTCTATTAGTTGTACGAATTAATTTGTGTGTATATTATGTATTATGTAATATCAACCCTCTTTTAACTCATGTACAGTAATACTTAACAAGCTATTTATTTGAATTAGATATATTTTAATTTGTCAATAGGCAATAGCATATTTTTCTTCTATTTTTCAGTTGGCATAAAAAAAAATTGTGCCCCCTTTCAAAATTATTTCTAGCTCCGCCCCTGCCTAAATGTTGTCTTCATAATTACCGCCACCACCATGCCTAAGCAACCAAGAACACTACTGGCTTGGTTATTTTGTTGGTGTTCGAGTGGTTTTGGTGGTGTTTCAAGTCTGTTATTTTGTTGCATGTGTTTTGAGCCGATCTACAGGTATATTCTCTTTGAATGCATTTGTGGGACTCTACATATTATGGTGACCTTGTACTTCTAGAAATTACTCCAAATAACTGTGTGTTTGTACAGAGTTCAAAGGTTCTGGTTAATGACTAGTTTACATATATTTCCATGCAGATTCAGGAGTTATTTATGAAAATTGCTTTCCAACTGATAATCTACAGCTCAAAACTCATGTTGAAGGAAAGAGAAGTTATAATTTTAATTCCTTATTGTTATGTATTTAACTTGGTGCTCTTATGTGAGCCAATATTCACGACTCACTTTTTTATTATCATATTTAATGATATAGAGAAGTTAGATGATGTGTTATTCAATTATCTCAAAGTTCTTATCATCTTAAACGAAAAAACACGAATTGATTAACCATAATTGGTTGCTTAACATAATTTCGCCTTGTTTTGGGTTTTTAAAGACTAAAGCAATATCAGGATGGCCATGGTAGATTGAATTCATGAAACAACCGATACAAAAGAAGATCAAAAGGAATGGCTTAATAATGTGTTTTTCATGTGTAACTTCATGTCTAAGGTTATTCATGAGCAATATGTTAATACCACATATGATCTCGGAGGAATCTGCATATGTAATTGTGTGAATGAAGAGATAATTAGTTAAATGTTTGTTATGCATTTATTTCATAACATCCTTAATATTCTTTAGTAATTCTTTGTCTTTATCTCTATAGTTCTTCAAACCCTTTTTTGTTAACACTTATTGGATAGTTTTAAGTGATATAGAAGAAAAACTATCTTGAAACATTACTGTAAAGTCATAACCTATGTATAAAAAAGAAATGGTGTTGTACATGTGTACTATAACCAAAAAGTGTTGGGTTGTCAACCGGGCTTTTGGTTCACTCCCACCTCACTATGACTCGCACATACTTGAAACTTAGAAAGATGAAAGTGAAATCAAGATTAGGTCGATGAATTAGGATTGGGTTTTCTTAATTGGTTGACTTTTAGAATAAGTATTTACTAGCAAAAGAATTAGTTTATCCATCACCCTCTATTCTTAACGTATAACCTCCATCTCTACTCTTACAAAGTTTAGATGCTTATGTACTACATTTGTGTAAACTTGTTCTTTTAACATGGATTTGTAGGCTAAGTCCTAAAATAAATGTTCTCATACAAAAGAGACACCAATTTAGAAATATGAAGTTAATACATTGTTTAAAAGTTAAATGTCCATTTTCCCTTCAAAGTTTATGTAGCTTTTATTAAACAATTGATGCCATTTTGTGATTGGATAAAAGAAAGGTAAATGAAAAACCGGGGTAAAAATGTAAAATAGTTTTAGTAGTAGAAATTTATTTGAAGATAACTACGACAAAAATTACACTTATTTCAAGACATAGGAAGTAATGTACTTCCATTTTGTTACCAATTATATGAACATGACCTAAAAAACATTGCTATAATCAAAAAGAAGAAAATGCAAGGTAAGTTTGAGATACTGATATAGTTACTAACTTACTATCATCTTAGTTCCACGAATCATCGGTAAAACCTCCTATCCATAACTTGCCAGCGTTGTAATTCCCACCATAGCTACCACATTGTGTGTCACCATGTTCATCTTCTTCCTCCTCGTAACTAACTCTCCTATGGTAGCTTTTGGTCCCTTTTCACATGCATGTCACTTGATATCCCCACCATATTTTATGCATTTTCCTAACATATATATGAAAGTAGCATTGTGGTCTAATTTACAGGGTATGTAATTTCATAAATCAGGTTGGTTGACAGTTACCAAATTGAAACGTAAATCAATGTCATTAGTTATGAAATCACAGCTTGCAAATAAAATCATATTTTCATAGTATATCAAATTCATTAAACAAATTATTACACTAAATCATTACTATATATAATTAAGCGTTTTATCCATACAATCATACCATAACCTTTAATTCAATGTAAATTGAAAATGACCTTTCAATATATATACACCAGATGATAATCAAGGTGTTTTTACTACCATCAGTTCATAATAATGCACAAGCAATAGTTGGCCATTTACACTAACCATCTATTACATTGATGATTGATTTTCTATGTTTAAATAGTCTATTTACTTAAAATCGATGCATTCAACCCAAAAGAAATACACCAACTTAGCTTTACCATCTACATTTTTTTTCATTTTGCCAAAAAAAATCTATATTTTTTTCTTTGTAAACATTGCAAAGATACTTCAAATTAACAAAATGTTACAACTTCATTCTTAGAATTGCAATCCGTAGAACAAAGAAAATTCAACTATATCTCATTGATGCAAAAGAAATAGACAGATGAATGTTTTATTTCACTCTATAGATGACAGCTACGAGGGAGCAACGGGTTATTACATGTTCTTTCATAGATGCAATGAACTATTAATTAAGTTGAATTTCTCGCATATTATGAGTGTTTGCAATCTCATTTTGATTTTTCACATTTTGTTTAAACGTTAAACATAACGCGCGCTACAATAGCATATCGTTAATTGTATATCGTTAAGTATCTATCGCTATGCGCGTGTACTCGCCTAGTATTTTAAAAAGATGTTCGTTATGAAAATGAAGTTTGAATAATTTAATGTTTAAAAGAGTTTTTATGCTTTCTTATACTTGTAAAATGTGTAGTTATGATTGTATATTTATGTAATGAGATGTTCTAAATAAGAGTATTAATTATTTTTGTATGTATAATGTTTTAGTTATGTTTGTACGCATTGTACATTATGCACATATATTTGTAAGTATGGTATTTTAATTGTGAGGTTTAATTACATTTATAATGTTGTAATTATTATACTATTAATTACATTTGTAATATGTTTTATTACATTTATAATGTTGTAGCTATTACTTGTATTATATGTTGTTTAGTTCTAAAATGAGGTAAGGGGTGTTTTAATTATAGAATTTAATGCAGTATATTTTAGTTTTAATTATAAAATTTAATGTAATATGTTTTAAGTTTTATACTTTTGGTATGCATGCTTGTTTTTGTTAGTATGCATAAACCCTAATGCCTCAAACCCACACACCGGGTTCGGGCCTATTTATTCCCTAATAGTTTTGCTTGTACAAATAATACTATATATTGTGACTTGAAAATTCAACTATTTAAAAACAAAAGTGGAAAATGCTTTATAAGATAGTATGATTTGATATAAAACATATGAATTGATTGAATTTGAAATCAATGTTTATTTATATATTTTTTATAAAATGTATACTACATATAAAAGATATATCCTTGTTTCTTGAAAGTGGATAATTCAACATTTTATATTATAAATTATAAATATTGCATTTTTACATAATATTTTGACCAGCGAGTAAACCTGATCGAGTCATCGGGTCATCCACTCGAGTCATCAGGTCACGAGTTCGACTATCGGGTCAAACACGGCCGAGTAATTAGATTAACGGTTCAACCACCGAGTCGATTAGCATATCGTTAAGTATCTATCGCTAAGCAATTTCCGGTGTTATGCATGAATACACGTATAGCATGTTATAAAATATAAATCATAAAATATTATTCGCTAATTAATATGGAGCATCATGTTATAGTATTATTGTAAGGTGATTGAGGTTACTTGTTAGAAATTTAATTCATTCATTAATTAGGTTGTGTGTACATATATATACATGGACATTAATAACATTTTGTCACCATATCAAATTAGTTTATAACAGCGATGAAAAAAGTATCACATTTTGTATTATTTTCGTTCTTCTATGCATTTCAGGTATAAATTTTTTTTCTCAAATGAAAAAAAGTGTGAATAGATGAAGAACTCTTAGATATAATACATCTTTTGATTTTAATAAGAATATTTCTTAAAAAATCAGTCCCAAGTAATGATCATACGACCCACTAACTTAGTTAGTTATGAGTTGAGATTGGATCTAAATTATTTTCTAAGAAAGATTTTTTGACAGGTTAACACAATGTTTCGATGAAGAAATAATACAAAGTGTGCCAAGACCCTTTTGATTGATTTTTATTAAATTTATTCAAATACAATCAACATTTTATCTTGTATTAATATGGATATGCAATGCGTTTCATAGCAAATAATTTTGCTTGTTTATTAAATTATGAAACGTGCAATCAGGGCGGATATAAAAAAGGATCACAAGGATAATGTGTCACTCTTAGCAAAAAACTATAGAGTAAATTTTTGGAAATATTCGAGATTTTTTATAGAAAAATGTAAAAGTGTGCCATCGAGCTAAACTTTCGAGCTGTGTCCCAATGTCCAATACTGCATTCTAAAATTTCATTATGGTTTTTTCATGTGACTAACTTTACGGTGTATCATCTTTTTTTTAACAACCAAATTAAAGGATTTGATCTCGATAATGCAAAGATGTATCTCGGTTCGTCAAAATATGTGACTAGAAACTAATAAAAGTTAACAGTATATCAATTTTCTTGCATTTTAAAAATATTTAGATATTTTTTTAACTTTAAGGCTCCGCCGCATGTACTAAAAATATTATGTCTTTTAACGGTTTTAATTTTCTTGTTAAAATAAATTGTGTGGATAGTGACAGCGAATGCGAATGAAGAATATGGTATTTCAGTTCAAGTGCATCCAACAAACATGTGTAAAAAGACATTGAGACCATGTGAACTTAGATTTGGGGATGATCTTTGCGATGATGGTTGCAAACAACAATACGGTGATAGAGCAAGTGGAGCTTGTCGGAAGATGGATAATTTTTGGTTAAGCGAGTGCACATATGAGTGCCTTTAGAATATGAATGGTTATGACTACAATATATACAATAATAAAGACATAAAACAACTTAATCGGTTTGTACTTTTTTTTGGAAGTAAAAGACCCGTTGATCCTTGTTTTGATGATTAGCATTTCAATGTATTTTATCTCAAATCAATTTACGAGTGTTTGCTCATCTCTACTAATATATAAGGGTGTATCATTTTGTTAAAAATGTTAAATTTTCAACATTTCTTAACACATATTGTCTTTTCACACAATATTATCGGTCAAGGGTTCGACCATCTAGCCAACCACGTCGAGTCACCGGGTCCGTGATCAACCACCGGATCACTTTATCGACCACCGGATCAAGACATAATCTGTAACACCCCCAAGTTGGTCAAATGCAGCGGAATAGTAACTGGGGTGTTACTTGGGTGGATCGATAGCAAATAGTATACAGAGCATGATCATAAAGTATCATTTAAAACATATTACATGAATTTAACTTTACAATTTAAATAAACTGTCTTGAAATCAACATTTATTGTTATTTGTAGAAATATCCCAGCCCGATGGTAAATATGATGCTTCTTATGATGCTGGAATCCAATGCACATGAACCTGCTTATTTTCCTGAGAAAACATATAGAGTAAAATGTGGGGGTCAACACGAGGTTGGTGAATTCACAGAGTTTAATTAATTAAAGTATTAATATGCAAAGCATCACGAAGGTAGCAGGACATCACAGCCCAAAACTACAGTAGTTCCTACTGCCCTGTAATAGAAGCTAGACATGATTTTCAGTACGCCCATTGGGTCTATCCTGATGTTTGTTTACCTTAATCCGACAATGACATAAACCTGCTGCTTGGCCTAAGCATCACGTGACAGCTGATCACGACAGGCCGGGTGTTGTCAATACCCGAATAGATCTATCCATACATTTCGCGCTACACTATTAACTATTACAGTCCACGGGAATGGGGCAACAGTAGGCAATAAATTGTTGTTGTCTGTGCATGCTTGCATAAAAATAAACGTTTGTATGTTTTCTCCCCCAGTTATAAAACAGTAAAGATGGGGCCATGAACTCACCTCAGTAGTAATGATGTAGTGATGATGTCACTGAATGTACTTGCACAGTATGATCACGAAGCAGTGGAATTACCTAAGTAATTTATGTGTGTCTCAGTAAATGCACAAATAAAATGCATATATAAATGTTGTTGATGAAAATGCATGATCACAGATTTAATAAGTTGTTATCGTTTTAAGTGTTAAACTTATAGTAAGTTATCGAAACTTGTACACTTTTAATTTAATAAAGTGTATTTACCTCGTTCGAATGGTAATAGTTTAAATGAATTAAATAAAATAATTTTTATTTAATTAAGTCTTATAAAAATAATATTTCATAAAAAGTCTTTCAAGTTTCCGTTATCGTAATAATAATATACAATGCATATAATCCCCTAGTATGTGCTTGAGTTCATTAAATAAATCGATGGCTTTAATAATTGTGAAAGTTTTAGTAAAAGTGTAGTCGTTCAATCGGGATATACTTAGAAATATTAAATATTTTGTTGTCGGGCCAGTTTATTTATTCGGGCTAGTTAATGGGTCAAATATCCTAAATATATTATATTTTTATTATAAAAATAATTAATTAAATAAATTAAATATTTATTATAAAAGTGTTTTTAAAATGTGAAACATGATTCTTTTAAGGAAACACAACATGTTGATGTTGTGGGAACAAGGGACAAAAGTGTTGGTGTAGGGGAAACATGAGACATTTTACAAATATAGAAAGTAAATGAGTTACGTACTAATAGTTTCTTATACAATTTTCCAACAGTGGCTAGTTTAACTAACGGTGGCAACATTAAACTAGCAGTGGCAAAATTAATATAATACTTGTCGTTGTGGTTATTTTCGAAAGCGAGTAGCGACTTTAATAGTGATTCGTGATACAAACTAAAAGCATCGTTGGAAAGCTAGCCGGGTCGTCTAGAGACCCGTATGTTTAGTTTTATAAATCGAGATTGTTTGATAGGGTAAAATCATGTTCGAAATAGGTGTCGAGAACTATTTTAAAAGTTAAGTGTTTGTCGAGTCACTTTCGATCTAGTCTACGGTTTTCGATAGGGACTTTTGGGTTAAACTAAAAATAGGCTCGTGTAGACGACATGGCCGTCTACAACTTTCCTTCTTTACTCGACTTGGGGCAAGGTCGTTTAGAGGGTTAAAAGCATGTCGTAAAAGGTCGTGTTTTTCAATACCAAATCGAGTTATATTTTCTATTACACTAAGCCTCATTCGGTATTTTCGCCGATTAATATCTAGCGCGTTTCTTAACCATTTTATGTGATTCGAGGTGGGTTATAATCTCGGGTCTATGGGGTACGTTTTGCCCCCATAAAACATGTGGGCACTCAATCCTAGGTGCCTCGTTTAGGGTCTCAAACATTGAGGTGTAGGCTGTTTATTACACAAGGTAGTTTAGTACATGTTTCAGTTAATGGTAAAAGCTGCTTCCTACTTTCCTAGTACGTCATTTGTATGCATGAGACGTTAAGTTTACTATGTATGGTATAAAAACCTTAGCTCAGTATTATTTGAAACAGAAAGACGCATGTATGATGGGTTTCAAGTTTCAAACAAATCTCATTTACTGTTTTTACAAGGTTATACTTTACGCCATATTACTAACATGTTTTCTGTTTTAATCTCTCTCAAGCACTCAACTAAGGGAAATACTAGCATGTATATGATATGTAAAGAAAACAAGAGAGGGTGATCTTACAATGTAAAGTAGTCGCGCAGTGACCCTACACGAACCAAACTAGACTCGAAGCCAAACCGATAACCACTCGAACCAAAGAAAAATATTTGCTTGTATTCATCGACTAAGAAGTGGAACAACCACACACCGCGAAATGAGATGGTTGTTTGTACGTCGACCATTAACAAGAAAAGGACAACTCAAGCACCGTTGCTTCTTACACTTCTCGTGCACTTTTGGTCATCAACGACGCAACAATTTGGTGTTGTTGGATACTTGGTTTGTTTCCCACCTATCTCCTTGTTGTTACTGTTTACAAAAGAGAACTACAAGAAGAGAAAGGAAGGGTTTGCATGGGTTTGTTTGTGTAGTGCAAACCACATAAGTAGAAATGGAAGATGTTTGTGTAGTGGCTGCGATGTAGGAACAGCAACATACATAGGTCATTTAGTTTTGAGGTTTGGTGTGTATGTAGCCGAGAGTGAGAGAGATAGGTGAATGGGGTGAGTGTTTAAGGTATGCCGAGAGAGAGGGATAGGTGAACGGGATGTTTAAGCATTGTATATATGGAGAAAAACTAAGGCTTGGTTTGGTTGGAGCTTTGGTGTAGAAGAGGCCACACCGCATGGTGCCTTAAAGTTATCAGAATCCACACATTTTTATTTTGTACCCATAATGGTGATGTGTTCGATTTACAATGGAAGGGAGTAGTACTAGGATTAGATTTTTATGTGTACTAGCAAGATTTGGTCACAAGAGGCAAGATTTGCACCTAATTCCACATATTACTATCCGAAAGTTTTGTGGAGTTCGGTTGGGAGAAAAATAGATTAGCTAGATTTGGAGGATAATATATAGTTTAAGATATGATAAGGTATAGAGTTAGTTTATGTAAGTATTAGAGCCTATGCTAATGTTTGTTAGATTTGAAATTTGAGTGAAAATATTTGTTTGTGTATATATATGTCGCGAGTTTTAGATTGTCAAAAGAGGAAAAACTTGTTTATAGTGTATCATAATTATAGGTGTGTATCCAAAGTAGTATAAGTTATGTTCAAAATTTATTGTATACGGTTTCAATGTGTACTATTTTGGATCGTTATTATAACATAATTAATAATTATTTAGGCACATAAAATGTGTAAAAATATCTCTATGTTTAAAATGTCAAAATTTTAAGTAGTATAAGTAAATAAATAATATTTATTATATTGTGATCTCGTTGTAAAAATGGTTGCTAAAAATATTATAGGATGAGTAGTAATAAGAGTAAAACCAGTGACGTGTTAAAAGCCCAAAATTTGGGGTTTTACAGCACTTACCCGTTATTTTAGCTTTGTCCTCAAAGCTTAAGATGAAGTTACTCGTCCAGGGAAATAAGTGAGGACACTTTTTCTTGAACGTGTAATCTTGTGAAGTCAAGTTTATGCTCACAGGTGATATTTAAAATGTAGTTATTGATCGTATGCCTCTGAGGAGTAAATTTTAATGCACAAAGTAATTTGTCTTTTATGTTTTGATAATTACTCATTTGGTCCTTCTATTTTTGTAATGTGGCCTTTATGGCATGAATGGTTTTCCAACAAAATAACCTAGGGCTTAAATTTAGTTTCAAAAGTGGCAAAATCAACCCCTAGGGTTTTTAATCCGTGTTAAATCAAGTAGGGCTTCATTTAAGTTCATTGAAATCCATGTTTTGTCTTATTATCCTAGGACTTATAATATGTTTGATAAATGGCAACATAAGTCCCTGATAGTTTACAAGGTTGGATAAAATAGTGCACGTTCGTTTTAAGTCTTGGCTCTATCTAGTGTGTTTCGTGGGCCTTATCGGGCCTCCGTGTGCATAGATAAGGCTTGTTAATGTTTTAATAGTCCTTCAAGAGATTTTTAAGTCTATTAAGCTTCAATAAGCTTATGTGATGCGATGTTGGGAAAAAGAAAAATAAGTCCAGAATCAATAGCACAATGCTATGATCTAAGAGAGATGAACAGGAATATTTATAAGGATTTTATAATGATAAGGTATTTTGGACGAACTGTGAGCCAAAAGGAATACGCTCCATAGCTGGAAAAATAATATCGATAACAAGTCACGTCGAATATATTTAAGCCCACTTGTTTATAAATTTTTATTTACATCGATAAGCGTCCTTATCCATGTAAAGTAAAAATTTATAACTTCATGGTTCGGTGCCCTATGATTTCTTTATTCAAACGAAAAAGCGTCCTAATTCGTTTCAATAAGGATTTCATAGCCCAACCTACTTAATTTTTCCCGGCAAGGCTTATCATCAAAACGAATATAATATCTAAAAATAAATATTACAAAACCAAAGTGTATGAGTCAATGAGTTGTGTTCCGTGAGTAGATGTTCAAATCTAAGGTGATTTGGTTAAGGTGAAAGTATAAGTAGTAATTATAAAACGTATAGTTTTAGTAGAATAAAATATATGACACTTATTAAAATTGATAAGTGTAAAGTTGGAATATAAGAAGGTGGCTTTCGTTGCCTCGTATTGTTACTTATAGTATAAAGAGAGTATGTGTATATTTATTTTGTAGTGAGTTTACATACTTGGTAAACTTAAATACTTGTGATCATGGTTTTAGACTATATAAAATCTAAAATAATGTATGCATATGCTCATATGTTCTAGGTGACTTAATAGTCCCAAAAAAAAATGATCAACTGTATGTTTTGTATGCTCATAAAGATGTAGTCATACGAAATGTTTAATGAATAATAGTATGTCTGTATGCTCATAAAAATGTAGTCATACGAAATGTTCCTGTGATCCTATGATTGAATACTCACAATCATAATGTATTGTTCAAAGTTCCAGTGATCAAAATGAATGAATGCTCATGATGCATATGATAGTGCAAAGTTTTTCATGCTGTAAAGCATTATGCAATGTTTGAAAGGAGTAATTTTACCCACTAGCTAGTACTACTAGCTAAAAATTTAGTATGAAATTTGTTAAGTTTAGTTAGATACTAAATGATTTTGTCAGATTTCCAAAGACAAAATTTCCAAAGAGTAAATAGGATTTCCAAAGAGTCAGTTTGAATAAAGTTTCTCAATATTTATAAAAATCTAAGTTATATTTTTCAAGGTTTACAAAATCTAGTTAGATTTTCCAAGATTTATAAAGATTGGGTTAGATTTCCAAAGATTTACAAAATCTAGTTATGACTCTCAAAGATTTACTAAAATCTTGTTAGATTTTTAAAGATTTACTAAGATCTAGTTATATTTTCAAAGATTTATAAAATCTTTTTAGATTTTTCCAAAGAATTCACAATATCTAGTTAGATTTTTAAAGATAATAAAATCTTTTTAGATTTTCTAAAGATTCACAGTATTTAGTTAGATTTTTAAAGATTATAAAATCTTGTTAGATTTCCTAAATATTTATAAATATTTAGTTAGATTGTATTTAGATATTTCTAAGGGTTGTTATGTACAAAAGTTGTTTGTGGTTACAATGCATTGTTCAGGCCATCATATTTCAGAAGCCATTCTATAAACGTTTGAGGAGCGAGGGCACTTTAAATCGTAAACCCAACCACCCAGTCAAAACGTAATATCGAGATGGGACATCTTTAATATAAAGCTCCCTACTAAAATGGCATGTTTGTGTTCCAAATAGGGTTTCATTAAATACCTTAAGTATTTTAATAGCTTCATAAGGGTATTAAACAATCGTAATATGTAAAACACGTAAAGGGTTAGTTCACATAATATGTATGCTCTATATGCTATATGCCTAACTATTAGGGTCCCCAAAAATCAATTTTTCTTTAAACGGATTTTTATGTTCAGTTATATTCCAGTTTAAAAATTTTATTATTTAAATTTTTTTAAGTTTTTGATCTGGTTCTCTATAACTATCGCTCTGATACCATTTCTGTAACACCCCCAAGTTGGTCAAATGCAGCGGAATAGTAACTCGGGTGTTACTTGGGTGGATCGATAGCAAATAGTATACAGAGCATGATCATAAAGTATCATTTAAAACATATTACATGAATTTAACTTTACAATTTAAATAAACTGTCTTGAAATCAACATTTATTGTTATTTGTAGAAATATCCCAGCCCGATGGTAAATATGATGCTTCTTATGATGCTGGAATCCAATGCACATGAACCTGCTTATTTTCCTGAGAAAACATATAGAGTAAAATGTGGGGGTCAACACGAGGTTGGTGAATTCACAGAGTTTAATTAATTAAAGTATTAATATGCAAAGCATCACGAAGGTAGCAGGACATCACAGCCCAAAACTACAGTAGTTCCTACTGCCCTGTAATAGAAGCTAGACATGATTTTCAGTACGCCCATTGGGTCTATCCTGATGTTTGTTTCCCTTAATCCGACAATGACATAAACCCGCTGCTTGGCCTAAGCATCACGTGACAGCTGATCACGACAGGCCGGGTGTTGTCAATACCCGAATAGATCTATCCATACATTTCGCGCTACACTATTAACTATTACAGTCCACGGGAATGGGGCAACAGTAGGCAATAAATTGTTGTTGTCTGTGCATGCTTGCATAAAAATAAACGTTTGTATGTTTTCTCCCCCAGTTATAAAACAGTAAAGATGGGGCCATGAACTCACCTCAGTAGTAATGATGTAGTGATGATGTCACTGAATGTACTTGCACAGTATGATCACGAAGCAGTGGAATTACCTAAGTAATTTATGTGTGTCTCAGTAAATGCACAAATAAAATGCATATATATATGTTGTTGATGAAAATGCATGATCACAGATTTAATAAGTTGTTATCGTTTTAAGTGTTAAACTTATAGTAAGTTATCGAAACTTGTACACTTTTAATTTAATAAAGTGTATTTACCTCGTTCGAATGGTAATAGTTTAAATGAATTAAATAAAATAATTTTTATTTAATTAAGTCTTATAAAAATAATATTTCATATAAAGTCTTTCAAGTTTCCGTTATCGTAATAATAATATACAATGCATATAATCCCCTAGTATGTGCTTGAGTTCATTAAATAAATCGATGGCTTTAATAATTGTGAAAGTTTTAGTAAAAGTGTAGTCGTTCAATCGGGATATACTTAGAAATATTAAATATTTTGTTGTCGGGCCAGTTTATTTATTCGGGCTAGTTAATGGGTCAAATATCCTAAATATATTATATTTTTATTATAAAAATAATTAATTAAATAAATTAAATATTTATTATAAAAGTGTTTTTAAAATGTGAAACATGATTCTTTTAAGGAAACACAACATGTTGATGTTGTGGGAACAAGGGACAAAAGTGTTGGTGTAGGGGAAACATGAGACATTTTACAAATATAGAAAGTAAATGAGTTACGTACTAATAGTTTCTTATACAATTTTCCAACAGTGGCTAGTTTAACTAACGGTGGCAACATTAAACTAGCAGTGGCAAAATTAATATAATACTTGTCGTTGTGGTTATTTTCGAAAGCGAGTAGCGACTTTAATAGTGATTCGTGATACAAACTAAAAGCATCGTTGGAAAGCTAGCCGGGTCGTCTAGAGACCCGTATGTTTAGTTTTATAAATCGAGATTGTTTGATAGGGTAAAATCATGTTCGAAATAGGTGTCGAGAACTATTTTAAAAGTTAAGTGTTTGTCGAGTCACTTTCGATCTAGTCTACGGTTTTCGATAGGGACTTTTGGGTTAAACTAAAAATAGGCTCGTGTAGACGACATGGCCGTCTACAACTTTCCTTCTTTACTCGACTTGGGGCAAGGTCGTTTAGAGGGTTAAAAGCATGTCGTAAAAGGTCGTGTTTTTCAATACCAAATCGAGTTATATTTTCTATTACACTAAGCCTCATTCGGTATTTTCGCCGATTAATATCTAGCGCGTTTCTTAACCATTTTATGTGATTCGAGGTGGGTTATAATCTCGGGTCTATGGGGTACGTTTTGCCCCCATAAAACATGTGGGCACTCAATCCTAGGTGCCTCGTTTAGGGTCTCAAACATTGAGGTGTAGGCTGTTTATTACACAAGGTAGTTTAGTACATGTTTCAGTTAATGGTAAAAGCTGCTTCCTACTTTCCTAGTACGTCATTTGTATGCATGAGACGTTAAGTTTACTATGTATGGTATAAAAACCTTAGCTCAGTATTATTTGAAACAGAAAGACGCATGTATGATGGGTTTCAAGTTTCAAACAAATCTCATTTACTGTTTTTACAAGGTTATACTTTACGCCATATTACTAACATGTTTTCTGTTTTAATCTCTCTCAAGCACTCAACTAAGGGAAATACTAGCATGTATATGATATGTAAAGAAAACAAGAGAGGGTGATCTTACAATGTAAAGTAGTCGCGCAGTGACCCTACACGAACCAAACTAGACTCGAAGCCAAACCGATAACCACTCGAACCAAAGAAAAATATTTGCTTGTATTCATCGACTAAGAAGTGGAACAACCACACACCGCGAAATGAGATGGTTGTTTGTACGTCGACCATTAACAAGAAAAGGACAACTCAAGCACCGTTGCTTCTTACACTTCTCGTGCACTTTTGGTCATCAACGACGCAACAATTTGGTGTTGTTGGATACTTGGTTTGTTTCCCACCTATCTCCTTGTTGTTACTGTTTACAAAAGAGAACTACAAGAAGAGAAAGGAAGGGTTTGCATGGGTTTGTTTGTGTAGTGCAAACCACATAAGTAGAAATGGAAGATGTTTGTGTAGTGGCTGCGATGTAGGAACAGCAACATACATAGGTCATTTAGTTTTGAGGTTTGGTGTGTATGTAGCCGAGAGTGAGAGAGATAGGTGAATGGGGTGAGTGTTTAAGGTATGCCGAGAGAGAGGGATAGGTGAACGGGATGTTTAAGCATTGTATATATGGAGAAAAACTAAGGCTTGGTTTGGTTGGAGCTTTGGTGTAGAAGAGGCCACACCGCATGGTGCCTTAAAGTTATCAGAATCCACACATTTTTATTTTGTACCCATAATGGTGATGTGTTCGATTTACAATGGAAGGGAGTAGTACTAGGATTAGATTTTTATGTGTACTAGCAAGATTTGGTCACAAGAGGCAAGATTTGCACCTAATTCCACATATTACTATCCGAAAGTTTTGTGGAGTTCGGTTGGGAGAAAAATAGATTAGCTAGATTTGGAGGATAATATATAGTTTAAGATATGATAAGGTATAGAGTTAGTTTATGTAAGTATTAGAGCCTATGCTAATGTTTGTTAGATTTGAAATTTGAGTGAAAATATTTGTTTGTGTATATATATGTCGCGAGTTTTAGATTGTCAAAAGAGGAAAAACTTGTTTATAGTGTATCATAATTATAGGTGTGTATCCAAAGTAGTATAAGTTATGTTCAAAATTTATTGTATACGGTTTCAATGTGTACTATTTTGGATCGTTATTATAACATAATTAATAATTATTTAGGCACATAAAATGTGTAAAAATATCTCTATGTTTAAAATGTCAAAATTTTAAGTAGTATAAGTAAATAAATAATATTTATTATATTGTGATCTCGTTGTAAAAATGGTTGCTAAAAATATTATAGGATGAGTAGTAATAAGAGTAAAACCAGTGACGTGTTAAAAGCCCAAAATTTGGGGTTTTACATAATCTATGCAAAGTCCTATCCATCTGAGATCCTGTTGGTTCGTATCGATCCGATTTGAATTCGGTTTTCAGTTATACTTAAAAGAAATAATTAACCGAGCTGAATAAATCAAACAACCTCATAATCGAACAAATGAATATCGTATCCCGCCAAACAATGAAAGAAGTGTTTTTTTTGTCAAAACCGAAGAACTACTAGATTTTCTCAAGTTGAGATGAACAATGTATAATCTCTCACAAACATAACATAGATGATATCGCAATGATAAATATGCATAAAGGGTGTGTGTTTCGGCCCTTATATAACGAGCTTATAGCTTATTTATGTCTCATAAGTTCACTTTATGTGATTTATTTTGAAACTTTTTGCGACTAAAGTAAAAGCAAGTTAGTTAAATTTAGAACTCTTATCGAAAGATTCGTGAACTACTAATCATGGAACTGACTGGCGTATAGTTTATCGAAGTGTAGGAATACTTAAGTTGGGTAATATCATTCTCAACATAATCGCATCTCAGATCAAAAAATAATTGTTCCATTACACAATAAACATTTGATAAAAAACTTGTGGCTTTCGACTAATTACTCTACAGCTGACCAAAATATTCGTCTGATATAGTCGCTAAGATATTAAGCATGATAACTTCATCATCAAGACAGATCTTTTCATCACGCAATGCAGCACATTTTCTCAACAAACAACGAAGCGCAGCACTGGTATCGGCATCTAAAGGAGTATCAATGGTTGCACAAATAGCGAACAACCATTCACAATCGGTTGTGTTAGAATGATTAAACCCCCATAATGTTTATGTATTATGCCTCCACTATATATAGTGGTAAAACCCTAATAGACCCAACCCACAAACCGGGCTTGGGCCATTTATTGTCTAATACTCTCCCGCAGTTCGAGCGACGAAATCGCGAAAGCTCGAACTAGAAAAGTATACTAAAAAAGAAAAACAAAACATAATAAAACATATCTAGAAAGGTAAAATAGAAGCCGATCTTTAGAAGCGGATCTTGAGAAGCAGCGGATCTTGAGAAGCAGCGGATCTTGAGAAGCAGCGGATCTTGAGAAGCAGCGGATCTTGAGAAGCAGCGGATCTTGAGAAGCAGCGGATCTTGAGAAGCAGCGGATCTTGAGAAGCAGCGGATCTTGAGAAGCAGTGATCTTGAGAAGCATCAATTCTTTAGAAACAACTATGCAAGTGAAGCAAACACGCAAGATAGCAATCTTGATAACGAGTAGATATAGAACAAACGCAAGACAAATGTCTGGGAACACGCTTCGTCTCGGGGATACGTACCCAAGATGCGACGGAAAATAAAAAACAACGCAAGACAAGATAATGGTCTTGAAACACGCGTCGTCTCAGGGATACATACCCAAGATGCGACGGAAAATGAAAACAACGCAAGACAATGGTCTTGAAACACACGTCGTACCCAAGATGCGACGGGAAAAAAATAAAAAAAACAACGCAAGACAATGGTTTTGAAACACAAGTCGTCATGGGGCTTAATACCCTAGATTCGACATTTAAAAAAAACGCTAAACAACTATATAGAAAAAGAATTAAAATAATTCCCCACTAAAAAACCCCGTAAAAACAAACACTTTTATACTGAATCTTCCGCCCATGTGCTCATCTAATTACCGTACCAAAATTGAAAAGGTATGATGATGAGATGATGGTCTTCAACTCTTCATGCAGCTCATCCATGCATGAATCATGATCCACATAACATGTGATCGACAGGTTATGTTTTGCTGAAGAGATTGGTGCTTGGGCCATGTTTTTTTTTGGAACGGTTAAAGGTTTAGGGATCGTAACCTTTTTTTCCGATATAGAGGAGAAAGTTTAGGATCGAGGTTTTTGGCCTGATACCATGTTAGATGATAGGTGTGTAAACACCCATCTTTTCTACCACATAATTACAATAATAACCGGACCAAAACGTGTATTTTATGTCTTTTATGTCGGAATTATGCGTGGTTTGTGTTTTTGTTGTAATTTAGGATGAAATTATGAAAAGTGGAGAAAACACGGACATTCACGGGTATTTACGGACTTTTATTGAAGAAAAGGATGAAAGACGAAGCCAAGAAGTCAAGAGTGCAAAAAGAACGGAAGTCCAAGACCAATTCTGAAGATTTATCGAAGAAAAAGTCAAAAGACGGAAGTTTACTTAAAGCCGAGGAACTCAAGTCTTACTTATTGAAGAATTAAAAGACGAGTCCAAAGAAATCCCGAGCCAAAAGTCGTTAAAGTCCAAGATTATAGAAGATTTGAAGGCTTAAGGACTAATGGCGCAATTAACAAAAAGATTAAAGAAGAGGAGGGACCTAAGCATGCAATTAAGGAAGAAAGGAAGGAGAGGAGGAAGCTTCCTCTAACCTCCTCCCTAATCCCCTATATATAGTCATTAGCTAATTACTTTTCATTTTGTTGACTAATCGTGAAAATTAGTTCTTCCATGGTTGGTGGCTTGACAAACCATTCTTCCACTTTCATTTATGCACATTTAATTACTTGCACATTTAAATACATGTTTTGCACCTTTAATTACTTTTAATTTCAAGTAAGTGTTTCTTTAATTTCTTGCACCTTTACTTTATCTTGTTGATCTTCTTCTACCTTTCTTTGATTTACACGTTTTTATCTTGTTGATTTGTTAAAGGTTTGATTTTTATGCTTTTGATTGTTTTAAATCATTTGTTTTTATAGCTTATTTGATTTATTTTCAAGTTTATATAGTTTTTATAAAAGTTAGCTTTATATATAAAAGTTGTTTTTTTCTTAAAGTTTATCTTTTTCGTGTCTTAAAAGTTTTTAACTTTCAGTTTTCTAGCTTATTTTTACACGGTTTTAGCTAAGTTTTTCGTCTAGTGCTTATTAGGTTTATAGCTTATTTTTCTAGCTTATTTTTGGTTATTTTCTGCGTATTCCGATTGTATCAATCCGAAAGGGGATTTACATTCAGATTGGTTCAATCTGAAAAGGGTTTTGGTATTCCTTTTTGTATTCCGATTGGAGTGGTTCGATACATTCCGATCGTGTGCAAAGGAAGTCTTTCCGATCGTGGGTTAGTGATATTCCGATTGGGGAGGCTAGTGGATTCCGATTGGTATTTGGTGACAGCTTTCCGATCAAAGATCTTCTACACATTCCGATTGGTTGTTCTGACACATTATTCCGATCAAGGTAGGTAAGCAACATTCCGATCAGGGTAACTTTGGTATTCCGATCTGATTAGGTGACAGCATTCCGATTGGGTACACTTATTTACATTCCGATCAGGGGTAAGTCTATATTCCGATCGTGGTTGATCGGAATATATTCCGATTTGGGAGTTGTTTTTCATATTTTCGTCTTGTTTACTTTTCTAAGTTTACATTTTTATACTTGATTGATTTTAATTCTCGTCATGTTTTAATTTTTAGTCATTTTAATTATCTTACTTTCCGTCAAGATTTTAAATATCGCACCTTTCTTTTAATTAGACTTAGATTTATTTTCTCGCACTTTACTTATACTTTCCCTTTACTTTAACGACATTTACTTTTAAGTCTTTGTACATTTAAATTTAAAAACAACCAAAATTATTTGTTTCCACCAAAATCAACTGAGTCACATAGAGAACCTAGATCAATTCGATTAGACAGGAACACAACAATTAATCTTTCTTACTAGGCAAAAGATCAGTTATCAAATGGCGCCGCTGCCGGCTCTTTTCGTTAAGATCAATAGTTTTCTGTGAGAGACACGTTGCTTTTTTGGGATCCGTTCACTTGTGAACGTTATTTTTCTTGCATAAAAATTGATAAAAAACCATAAAAATTAAAAATTTCAAAAATCCAAAAAGATTTTATCTTTATTGTGTATATATATTGTCTTTGTGTTTGGTTTGCATTTTTATAATAACAATGATCTCGTTTTTAAGCTTGGTTTGGAGAAAGTGAAAAGTTGAGGATGATGATTATTCATGACATTTTCAAAACCCAAGGTATGCTTTTAATTTCTTTGCTTTGCATTTTTATAATTTTCTATCTCTTTAATAAAGGCCAATGTGGATTGATTATGATGAAAAGTGTAAACATGCTTTGTAACTAATGCATTGCATGAGGACATTGCAATGGTCAAGTGTAGGGGATTTGATAGGTGTGTAAACACCCATCTTTTCTACCACATAATTACAATAATAACCGGACCAAAACGTGTATTTTATGTCTTTTATGTCGGAATTATGCGTGGTTTGTGTTTTTGTTGTAATTTAGGATGAAATTATGAAAAGTGGAGAAAACACGGACATTCACGGGTATTTACGGACTTTTATTGAAGAAAAGGATGAAAGACGAAGCCAAGAAGTCAAGAGTGCAAAAAGAACGGAAGTCCAAGACCAATTCTGAAGATTTATCGAAGAAAAAGTCAAAAGACGGAAGTTTACTTAAAGCCGAGGAACTCAAGTCTTACTTATTGAAGAATTAAAAGACGAGTCCAAAGAAATCCCGAGCCAAAAGTCGTTAAAGTCCAAGATTATAGAAGATTTGAAGGCTTAAGGACTAATGGCGCAATTAACAAAAAGATTAAAGAAGAGGAGGGACCTAAGCATGCAATTAAGGAAGAAAGGAAGGAGAGGAGGAAGCTTCCTCTAACCTCCTCCCTAATCCCCTATATATAGTCATTAGCTAATTACTTTTCATTTTGTTGACTAATCGTGAAAATTAGTTCTTCCATGGTTGGTGGCTTGACAAACCATTCTTCCACTTTCATTTATGCACATTTAATTACTTGCACATTTAAATACATGTTTTGCACCTTTAATTACTTTTAATTTCAAGTAAGTGTTTCTTTAATTTCTTGCACCTTTACTTTATCTTGTTGATCTTCTTCTACCTTTCTTTGATTTACACGTTTTTATCTTGTTGATTTGTTAAAGGTTTGATTTTTATGCTTTTGATTGTTTTAAATCATTTGTTTTTATAGCTTATTTGATTTATTTTCAAGTTTATATAGTTTTTATAAAAGTTAGCTTTATATATAAAAGTTGTTTTTTTTCTTAAAGTTTATCTTTTTCGTGTCTTAAAAGTTTTTAACTTTCAGTTTTCTAGCTTATTTTTACACGGTTTTAGCTAAGTTTTTCGTCTAGTGCTTATTAGGTTTATAGCTTATTTTTCTAGCTTATTTTTGGTTATTTTCTGCGTATTCCGATTGTATCAATCCGAAAGGGGATTTACATTCAGATTGGTTCAATCTGAAAAGGGTTTTGGTATTCCTTTTTGTATTCCGATTGGAGTGGTTCGATACATTCCGATCGTGTGCAAAGGAAGTCTTTCCGATCGTGGGTTAGTGATATTCCGATTGGGGAGGCTAGTGGATTCCGATTGGTATTTGGTGACAGCTTTCCGATCAAAGATCTTCTACACATTCCGATTGGTTGTTCTGACACATTATTCCGATCAAGGTAGGTAAGCAACATTCCGATCAGGGTAACTTTGGTATTCCGATCTGATTAGGTGACAGCATTCCGATTGGGTACACTTATTTACATTCCGATCAGGGGTAAGTCTATATTCCGATCGTGGTTGATCGGAATATATTCCGATTTGGGAGTTGTTTTTCATATTTTCGTCTTGTTTACTTTTCTATGTTTACATTTTTATACTTGATTGATTTTAATTCTCGTCATGTTTTAGTTTTTAGTCATTTTAATTATCTTACTTTCCGTCAAGCTTTTAAATATCGCACCTTTCTTTTAATTAGACTTAGATTTATTTTCTCGCACTTTACTTATACTTTCCCTTTACTTTAACGACATTTACTTTTAAGTCTTTGTACATTTAAATTTAAAAACAACCAAAATTATTTGTTTCCACCAAAATCAACTGAGTCACATAGAGAACCTAGATCAATTCGATTAGACAGGAACACAACAATTAATCTTTCTTACTAGGCAGAAGATCAGTTATCATTAGATGATATTCGTTTCCTCAGCATTGTGACACGAGCTACAGGTTCCATATCCATAATTGGTTGCAAGGTGCCATCATCTGCCTGATATGGATCAAGATTTTCTTGTATTCCAGATATTGTAGAAGCAGAACCCTCATTCTGAGATAATGCCTATAATTATAGAATGAGTAAATCAAAAGAAAAATCAAATAGCCTCAAAATAGATAACAAAAATCACACGTTTCAATAATACTCTTAATTATTATAAGCACATATGATTCACGAGATTTATGACGTAAAGTAATATCCACATTTTGGGACTTTGAAAGCCAATTTTAGTCAATTTTTTCGTGTTAGTCGTATCTCTCGGATGGAATATAACATAATTTGGATGAGTATCATCTCCTCCCATTCAAAGCTGTGTGTCACTAACAACTTTAAACTAAAAAGTCAGTTGATTTACACCTTATTATAGTAATCTGGTATGTTTTTTCTTTAATGTTAGTATGTTGGACCGATCTTTTGGGAATCGTATATGGTATAACTGAAATACTTTGCATTAATATATTTTATGTGCAACCAATTGAAAAAACTCTAAAATAAATTTTAGGAATAAAAACATCTTCCCAATCTTTTGATGGCTTTAAATGCTCTAGACAAGCTACAATAAATTTTAGGAATTTTGGTCCAATGATACCTCCATTCCTTAGAGAGGGTACGTGTCCTTACTACGTCTCGATATGGTAAAAGACATAAGATGGTTTCGATTATGCTTAGAGGAAGGTTGCTAATCCTATCCATCTGAGGATATTTGATACGACCCTCTCGGGTAATATCGGGATAGGGCATCACTTTTAGCGTGTGCTTGCTCCTTAAGAATGAGAGATGAGAAAACCAGACATTTGTTTAACTTTGATTAACTTGATTGATAAATGATTACATTATGAAACCTTAAATACTAGTTGTGTGATAAACACAAAGATAAATGATAAAAGATACTAAACAGATAAACATAAAACACAAATATATATCCTAAATAAATAATAGATATGCATGCGTAACATTCCTCACTCCTTCGAATGCACCTTGCCCTCAAGGTGACGTCTTGAAAAAACTCTTGATTCCCGGGTCCCAAATTTTGAGACGTTTCCTAAGCATTTGCACACTCTTTTTCAACATATTATGTGGCTCGAGTAGTAACGATATTTGGACTCCTGTTTTATAGTATTTCCGTTCAGATGAAACAAACCACGTGACCCTCTTGGGCGATTCATCGACAAGATGTGATTCACTAACCACAAGTTCAAGGTGCTCTTTATTAGGTCCGGATGTAACCTTCACCATATCTTCTAGTGCCGCTTCCAGTACAACGTCCAATGCCACTTCAGTTGTAACTTCGGGTGCAACTTCTAGTGTTGTAGAAGAATCAACCGTGTTCTTTTCAATGACCTGCTCTTCCTTTGCAATTGCATCAAGACGAGTCTCTACTATACGTGCTAAGTAGAAGGCTTCGCCTAATGTTGTAGGTTTCGGGTAAAACCTCAACAATTCTAGCTGTAGCTTCGGTTTAAGTCCAGATATATAAAACGAGGTAAGTAAACTTTCAGAGATACCCGTTACTCGAGTTATAAGATACTTAAACTCACTTTGATATTCGACCACCGTACCCATTTGCAAGAGTTTAGATAATGCATCCCGATCGCTAGTGTTCGATGCCATAACAACAAATCGAAAAAAAAATAAAAATAAACTTTTTTCTGATGAATAGTACCGGATGAACAGTACCCCAGATGAACAGTAACCTCGATGAACAGTACTTCCGATGAACAGTGTACCTGATGAACAGTGATCTCGATGAACAGTGACTCTTTTTTTTTAAGAATGGAATCCTAAATCAAAACCCCCCAACGAATTGAGGGCTCTCAATGAAAGCACCAATTGATACGACCCTCTTGGGTAATATCGGGATAGGGCACCACCTTTAGCGTGTGCTTGCTCCTTAAGAATGAGAGATGAGAAACCAGACATTTGTTTAACTTTGATTAACTTGATTGATAAATGATTACATTATGAAACCTTAAATACTAGTTGTGTGATAAACACAAAAATAAATGATAAACATAAAAGATACTAAACAGATAAACATAAAACACAAATATATATCCTAAATAAATAATAGATATGCATGCGTAACAATATTCTTGTTGGCTGAAAAGTTAGTCATACACACTCAAAATTAGCCTAATGCATAAGAGTAGATAAACTTTGTATATCATGTAAATCCTCATATAAACATTCAAGGATAAAACAATTGCAAACAGAATTTAACTCTTGTACTATGTAAAAATAAAAAAGAGAATATGAACAATATATTAATCAGATTCAACGATTACCGCATTAAATAGAAAAAACACAAACATAAACTCTAACTATATATTAAATGGGCCAAAACAAGTTTCCGGGTCAACATACCTTAATAATCCAACATAAAACCATTTACAATGAAACAATTATGCATATAAATTTTTTTGATTAGAACACATAATAAGTTAATATAAAATGGTGAAAAAACATGTAAAAAGTAATTATATGATTAAATACCGAGTTAAATAAATGCAAACCGCATTAACAACTGGTGTAGTTATTGTTCGTCCCAAAACTCTTACTTGAATAATTCAAAGAAAAGCCTGAAGACACATAAAACTAAAAGTAAATATAAGAGCAAACTGTCACGGCGAGGGACCCTCGCCGGTCCGAGGTGGCACCCTCGTCGGGGCTCGTCGTGACACCCACCCCCCTCGCCGTGATCAACTCGCCAAACTTCAACGAGCTGAAAAGTGTAGTTTGTGGGGCCCAATCGTTTTTAAACCGTTTTTGGGTATACCTAGGTTTCCGACTCGACATTGTGAGTCGACTAATCCCAGGGCGACTACCCTTTTGGATAGCCCGGAGTCATCGCAAGTGAACCTCCATGGCCACCCCCAAGTGTACACACCTAGTGAGGTTTGTACCCGTTTTACAACGGTTAGAATTTAAATTTTTATTTTTTTTTCTTAATCTTTATATAAACTCTCCCCCATTTAACAATTTTAACAATCATATTCATTCCCTAAAATCAAAAAAATACTACTAGAATGGCTTGTTCGGCTCCACACACTTATGATCAAATCAAAAAATTAGTTGCTAAACTAATTAAGGAAGATAACATTCGAAAGAAAGCGATTATGGATTTAGCCCTCAAATTTGAAAGTGCATCCTCTACAAAATTTGAACTGCAGGAGGCATGTGAAAAATGCAAGGATATTCCAAAAGAGTGGCGTGATCGGATAATCGAATTTTTTAAAAAAGAATCGAACAAAGACGATGAAATACATGATGCTTTGGTTGAAGAAGGCGTTAAAATCGAAAAACATATGGATTCTAAAAAAGAATGGATTAGAGAATTTTAATTTCGGTATTCAAGTTTTAATTTAAATAATGTTATTTTAATTTCACTAATGTTATTTTATTTTCTATGTTGTAATTTTAATTTCAGTAATGAATTTTAACGGCTATGTTTAAATTTGAATTTTCCAACAGCTATATTTAACATGGGTTCCAACGGCTATATTTTCACTATAAATACAACTTCCATTAAGTTTTTTTTTTTCTCACACAAAACCATACTCTAAAACATGTCTCAAGGAAACACTTCTGCAAAGAAGAAACAAAAGAAACGAAAAGCTACTCGAAGCAACCCATCGACACCAGAAAATGTACCAGAGACAATCCCTCCACGACCTTACCCTCCACAACCTTACCCAAACACGATGGGTGAATCATCCGTTCCTACTATTCATCAACCAGAGAGCCCTGTTGAAGAATACCAGGTACCTGCTGAGTTCCGTCTTACTGAGGCACAAGAATATCAACTGCTTAATGATGAAGAAGTATTACGTGAAGCCTTAGCAGAAGAAGAACGGGAGAAACAAGAGTTGGCGAAGCAAATCAAGTGGGAAAAGACACACGAATTCATCAAGAGATCGTGGGGTATTTCATCGGAATCTGATTCGGATCCCGAAACCGATTAAATTCCGTCGAACCGTACCGTATTGTATCGTATCGTTTTTAATTTTATTCCGTATTTGTAATTTTTATTTTCGTATTTGTAATGTTTTATTTAAGTGAAATAAATTTTATTTTGTGTGAAAAATGAAAAAAGAAATAAAATGGTGAGTGGCGGGACTAAGTGAAGAGGAGAGAGACTAGTTGTAAGTGAGAGGGTGTTTAGTTAGTTTTTTGTTTTGGTTAGTTGGTGTGATGTGATGCTGAGATGACACAAGTGAAGAGACTTTGGTTAGCGGTGACACTTTTACTCTAAATAGAGGTTATATGGACAGGTTCATATAATCATGATATGTCCACCTACGAAGTATACAGACTTGGACAGGTCCACATGTTCAGTAGTCGTCATTTATATGTGTGACCTGTCCCACATAGATGAATGGCTATGTGTTTCAATAAAAAAAACCAACGTGTGTTTCGGCTAAGTGCTTTTTGACTGACAAAAGTATTTGTCTGTTATATAGTCACTAAAATATTAAGCATGATCAATTTTAACAAGCAACCCAGTGAAATTTCAATAAGCTTAGCGTCACGGGGAGAGTCGGTAGATATGAGCAAATGGAACAAATGGAGCAATTCCACTAAAGATTGTGTTGATGTTCTTATCCACACAGTACAACCGCTTTCATCGTTTGGAGGTATATAATTGAGTTTTATATATCTTGATATCAGCATCTTCAGTTTCTTAGTTCAAGATGATCCATCAAAAACATTCAATTTTCAGAAGAAAAAAAAGTAGCAACTTCATTATAACTTAAGTAACATCAATGCATATATTTGAAACGAGAATATGCAAGTTCGAAGACTTAAACAAAAAGGAGGGTCTTGATGACATTTGTATTAGTAATATATAATGCCTATATCAGAAGGGTTCATTTTCAACAATAAATTCTGCTGTTACTGATGATGCATGTAGGGACTCTAAGAGGGTTTCTGAAATCTGCAACTCTTTATCCTCATAATCACGGCTGATAAATATCCTTAACTTCTTAAGCACAGGTGACCCCATCAAGATGAGCTTGACAATATCTAATTCAGTCTTCTTGTTGCTTAAATAAGTAATCTCTAATTCGATCAGATGTTCCAGCCACATACGCATAGTATTCATGTGAGAGGGAGCACATCTCATTACCATGTTGCTCATCCTTGATCTACAATAAATGAATAAATTTTATTAGTTAAAGTGTATTTGTCATTATTAGAATACTAAATAGAAATTCGATAAAATTATGATATTTACATTCAACTTAAGTTTCTCCAAGTTCGGGGAGTTTCTGATCAAAAGAGAAATTACTGGCCTTCTATAAACAAGTATTTGAGGTGGACTAATGCATTTGGAAGCTTTTGTGGTAATATTCCCCTGGAACCGGAGCCGCCAGAACCTTGAAACACAGATTAAAAAAGAACTAATATAAAGCTTTGTTTTCTATTATGCGAGTAAAATCAAGCATATACATTGTGGATAAGATTACCCCAATCATCGTGCACCAAATAGTTAAGCTTTCAGTCAGCATGAAAGACTCAACTAGGTTAGTATAAGTGACACCGTCGTAATCGTAGAAGTCGTGAGTTCTCTGCCAAAAACTAACAATAATCAGATAAGATGTATGTGTCATGCCCATGAGCATTGATATTCTATTTTAGTAAGAAATTACCAGAGCCACGGTCTTAAGCAATGGGCAAGTAGATAGGAGATGTAGAATAGCTTTTATAGAAATCTTTGAGTTTATCAAATATAAGCTAGTCAGGCTACTCAGGCTACCAAATCCACTGGAAGTTTTATTTTGTTTTTTCTTCTTTTTCGGTACCCATGATGTCTCAGCTTTTCGCCTACGTTTTAGCAAGCTGAATCTTGGTTTATTTCTGAATTCACAGCCATTGATACATAAGTCTGTTAACTGACTCATCGAGAAGAGAGATACAGGTAACGAGGTATTACTCCTACAACTCCACCAGGGGCTAACAAAGTCAAGTGTTAACTTCTTGACAGCCTTGTTACTTGACAAATGGGATATTATACGGCGTATTCCCGTGTCAGGACACAAATAATCATCTGCAACAACACTAAGGGTGACCTCGTGTATTGGACCCTTGTGCATTAATAGAGCTTGGCCTACACCAGGCAAAAGTTTTCTGTCGTGGATCATCATTTGCTGTAGATTCAAGGTTTGGAAATCCTCAATAACATTAATTTTAGTAATTTTGGTCCAATGATACCTTAGAGAGTGTACTTGTTCTTACTATCCATCTGAGGATATTGATCCTGTTGGAAGACATAAGATGGTTTCGATTACGTAAGTAAAAGAAAGTATAGTATTTTCACTTGCTCTTCTAAAATGTGTATGTAAAACTACATTTGTTCTCTCTCTTTTATAGTGTGTATAAATGAGACTTTTGCTCACACTTTTATAAAGTGTGGGAAAGCTAGACTTTTATATCGAATCGGATGCATACTCAAGTTGGGTACCATCATTTTTAAGAGAATCCTATCTTAGACCAAAACTCACTGTTCCATTACGGTTGCACAATAAACAAAAACTTATGTGTTTCGACTAACTGCATTGCAACTGACCAAAATATTTGCCTGATATAGTCGCTAAGATATTAAGCATGATTACTTCATCATCAAGACACATTTTTTCAGCACGCAAGGCGGCGCATTTTCTCAACAAGCAACGAAGTGAAGCACTGGTATCTGCATCTAAAGGAGTATCAATGGCTGCACAAAGAGCAAACAGCCATGCACAATCGGTTCTCCCCAAAGAGCTTAGGGTCTCCATGACTGTTATCCGTTTCCTCAGCATGGTCACACGAGCCACAGGTTCCATATCCATAATTGTTTGCAAGGTGGGCAAGTCATAAATGGTAGCGGTCATGTCGTCTGTTGGGATGGAATCAAGAGTTTCTTGCATCAAAATGGTGCCATCATCTGTCTGATATGGATCAAGATTTTGTTGTATCACATTTTCAATAATGTTGTGTGCAAGAGTGATTGATTCGATGCTTCCAAATATTGTAGAATCAGAACCTTCATTCTGAGATAATGCCTGCAATTATAGAATAAGTGAATCAAAAGTAAAGTCGAAGTTGCTCAAAATAAAAGTGACTAGAGGCGTTCGAAGAAGACATACTGCCCGTTTGGTTGTCATTGCACGACTCGACCCACTAACCACTAACATTTTCCGTTCTAAAAAAAAGTAACTAGAGCGAAAAAGGGACAGGGCGGGTGGATTGGGTCAAAAGTGGAAAGTTTATGGGTGGTCGGCTCACTCGACACGTACTTTTTCAGAGATTATATATTATTATTTGTGTAAACAGTTAGCCTCAGAATAGAATATGACGTAAAATAATCCATGTTTTGGGACTTCAAGAACCCAACTTTTTAGTCAACTTTTTCATATAAGCCCATATTTCTCGGAAGGAAAAAACATTATTCGTATGAGTATTGTCTCCTCCCAGTCTACGCAGTACGGCACTAAAATTGTCAGTTGATATACATGTTATTAGACTAAATGAACGATTTTCGACAAATATGTAGTACTATTTTTTTATAATATGAAAAACATAATGGTAGAGGTTTTGCAATTTATGTACAATCAATTGAAAGACCGGTAAAAAGGACAAACTTACCAGCCTTAGCTTTGAAAAGTCGGCAAGAAAAACATCTTCCCACTCTTTTGATGGCTTAAAATGCTCAGGACAAGCTGCAATATCAGGGATGTTGGGCATATACACAGTTTGCTCTTTGTTCAACAGATTCTTTTCAATCTTTGCAACTTTCACCCTTGGTATACGCTCAGTCTCCCATCTATGAACAAAAACACGAACATTAATATGCGAGAATAACCATCATATTTTTTTTCACTTTTTATCAGTATTTTATTAGAATTGACCCGTTTGAGATAAAGTGTAACTCAGATCAACCCTGTTATAAATAATAAATGGGTCGAAATTGACACATAAATAAGAAGTTTTAAGGTGGAACATTTACCTGACTCGCCTAAGATATTCAAGCCCATCTTGTGGATGCCCGGAATCAAAATCAGGTTCTCCAGTAACATAAAGAGCAGGTCTTTGGAGGCTAACATATTCTGAATCACTGTATTCATCTTCATAGTAATCTTCCTCTACATCAAAATCACCATCGTTTACACCATTATTGTCAGGCTCGTTACCTGAAATGTATTAGCATGTCAGTTGGAATCCGACTGCACTACATTTCTTAGTTAACAAATTCATGTGTCGACCACTACACGCATTGTGAGACTCATAATGTTAATCGTCAGATAACAAGCGTATTGCTTTGGAAAATGGATTCAAATCTAACTTATCACTAACTAACGTTTCTATACGAGTGTGGGAGGGACCTATATGGAAGACACGGTATTCAAATCTAACCTGTCTTGGGGGTGACCTTTGCTTGCTCCTGATTATTCACTGTACTTCTATATGGTTTCTTTGTGACTAATATATAAATTCGCCTATTCAGTAAAAAAGAAGTTTTTGGTTGAACCTGCAATATATAACAGCATCAGATATATGCTACTTTTAGCCTTACATATGTCACTTGCTTTAACACATCTACTAGGTATCCATCCTAAGTCGTAAATCCTAATGAAATCGCATAATTTCTAGTAAAACTTTAGTGATGCATATTTAGTATTTACACAATGCCCCCAGTTCCAACTCAAATAAGTCACATTCACACACAAACTAATAGATACTTAACAATCAAACAAGGAATGTGTTTTATAGTCTATCGTCACTAAAAGGTGTGAGTTCTCCAGTTCAAATCCTACTTGGTACAAGCCAACAACCCTGAAGTAGCCATGCTAACCTTCCCAAAAAGGAGGGTTTTACCCATCTGTGTGGCGGAGGGCTCAAACCCGTGGATTACTCGGTAGGTAAAAAAGTTGGAACCCATGAAAAGTGGGGATGATCATTTTACACATGATAACTTAGCACTATGGAACTATGGTCAAATGGGGCTGTTTATCAAACGTAAATTCTTACTCCTTTTTAGTTTTTACGATTAACGAGTGGAACAACAAACAATCCAACCTTAGTGTCAACAATGTGAGCACAACAAATCATCAACGACTGATTTCACAATTAGTAAACATAAATATGAAGAGGTTACCAATAGGCGCACCCTTGTTGTCAGCAAACTACGTCCTCGGATCAAAACTGACATAATTCCCGTCAGCATCATAACCATTATTAAAACCAACCAAACAATCATACTCCTTGGCCACAACATCTCCAAGCCCGCAATAAACTTCACTCCACTTCCTCTTTTGCTCTTCGACCCCAACATACCTCAATGCCTCAATCTCATCTTTGAAATACGCAACTCTCGCCCGATCACCTCTCTTATCACAATCACACACTGTCACTCTTTCAAAATCACAGTCACCTTTCTTCGCCCTTTTTCCTCTTTTTCTAACCCTTTTCGCCTTTTTCACATTCCCAACTAGCCCTTCACTCTTTTCTCGCTTTCGACCATTAAGGGAGTCACTTTTCGACAAATTGGAAAAATCGGTCATCTGGGTATCGGTTTTTTGGGGTTGTTGATCATAAAGTGGGTCAATTTCTGGCAAATCAGCAAAATCAGTCATTTGGGTGTCGTTTTTTTGGGGTTCTTGAGCATAAAGTGGGTCACTTTTTGAGAATGGGAATCGATGGTGTGATCTTGAGCAGGAGAACAAGAAGGTTCAGCCATGACGGTTTTGGGTTTTGGGGTTTAGAGTGGTGGTGGAGGGGTTATCAATTTTTCCTACTATTTCTTAAATTAAGTTCACTTTTAAAAATATATTATTACAAATAATAAAGAGGTCCTTAGATTAATTGGTTTAGAATAAAAATTTTATTGTGTAAAAAGTAAAAGAACAAAAGATTAAAAATTATTAAATTACGTGTTTTTTGTCGATTGACAATAATTATGAGACGGAGGGATTTGTTTTTAGAAGCTTTATCGGAGCAATAAGTTTTTTGTGGTAATCTTTAATTTTAAACAAAAAATTATCTATATAGCATTTTAAATTGTTTAGGACTGTTAAGCTGTAATATCATCTAAGTATATTATAACTTTTAAAATTTTTTTAAGTAATTTTATATTTAATATTATATTTTAGTTAACAGCTTATTTACTAAAACATTTATTAAAAAATACAATTTATAGCTTACGTAAATAGTTTCGTAAAAACTTACAGTTAACAATTTACAATATACAGCTAATTTTATCAAACATAGCCTTTGATTGTAAATTTAAGTAGGGCGATCGTTTAATTCGGTTATTTTATTGATTTTTGGTCGAGACTATGTCGACATATTTGACATGTTTATTAAACAGGTTAGGTTTGTATTAAAAAACAATTTAATCATGCTACTGTCAACTACTTTATAAAAATAACAAAAAAATGGTTTTGGTTATATTAATAAAAGGTGTGAATTGGCAAGAACACTTCACAAGGAATTGACGAGAACATCCTGACTGCATTAGCCATTATTTACCTCACAAGAAATAGCTCCGATAATTTACATGGCCCAGTGAGACATGAAGGAGTAGACAGAAAACGAAACCCTAACCTTTGACTTTTGACTTTTTATCCACAAAATCTCTCTAATAAACCTAGGGGTTTTTTCGGAAAAAGATACTAACTAAGCTAAAAGTCTTTAGCTAGTTTTTATTGTAAATGTGAAAACGAGTCGATCCAACTCATACATGTTAAATGAGTTAAATGAATCGACCCAATGCACATGTAAACTTGTTTAAACCTATCCGACTTTTTTATTGTGAGAATTTTATATATAAAAAAGTGAGTAAAATCGTTAACTGATAGAGGTTTAATCTACTCAACCCGTCTTGTCAACTATGAAAGCCCTGCCCTGGTCAAAAGTAAATCTCACTCTTGGAGCATGCTTGGTTAAGGGTATTAGGGGGTGAAGAAATGAAAAAGACAATCATTAGTTAAGCTTGCTTTAGTAGAATGGAATATACCTAGAACAAGATAATCAACCATCACTACAATATTCGACCCCTTCCCTGGCCAAATTCATGACGTTTCCCTGGCGACATGTCGCCAGGGAAAGTGAATCCCTGGCGACAGGTCGCCAGGGAAACCTCGCCAAGAAAGGCTGGTGCGGGATTGTTTCCCTGGCGACTAATTACGGTTTCCCTGGCGACTAAGTGGGCCCCGCAACTCTTTGGTTCAAAAATTGGTGCCACGCTAGATTTGGTGCGGGATAGTTTTCCTGGCGACATATGTCGCCAGGGAAAAGTTGGTTGATAAACAAACTTAATAAAAATGATTATTAAACCTCACTTTCCCTTGGCGACATGTCGCCAGGGAAAGTATTCGTAGCGTTGACAAGTCAATGCCTGGCGTTGACAAGTCAACGTTGTGCTAGAGTTTCCCTGGCGACATGTCGCCAGGGAAACTATTCGTAGCGTTGACAAGTCAACGTTGTGCTAGATTTTCCCTGGCGACATGTCGCCAGGGAAACTTGGCTGACTTTTTAGAAAGTCAAGTGAGCCCCAGTTTCCCTGGCGACATGTCGCCAGGGAAACTCTGGTGACTTTTCTGAAAATCAAGCGGGTGTATGGTTTCCCTGGCGACATGTCGCCATGGAAACTTTGACATTTTTTTTAGCAGCCTGCACAGCAGGCTGTTTCCAGATTTTTTCCGGAAAAAATCTACCAAAACCTGGGAATACAAATACAAAACCTAAAGATACAAATACTAAAAATCTACCACGAATCTAGTACCAAAACACAATAACATGTAACCTCTCGATCAATACAAATACATATGTCACAACTTGAGTACAAAGTTCCTAGTTACACTTATTAAACTTGCAATTCGGGGTTTACAATTATTAAACTTGCATGAAGGTAGGAAAAACAAGACAAGCATACTAACCATTATTGCCATTCTACCCGTCGACATTATCATTACCACTCCCGCCACTCCCACCGGCGCCACTACCGCTGCCTCCCGTTCCACTCCCGCCGGCGCCACTACCGCTGCCTCCCGTGCCACTACCACTAGCACCACCCGATAGAAATGCTGAGAACGCATCAGCAAACCTATTGTCACTTCTCATAAAGTTAAACACTTGAGCCGCTTGTCCCAACCGTGGGTCGATGGCAGGAGGAGGAGGAATATAGTGAGCAGTCCTTCTCGGCACTATCTGACCGACACCGGGCATGTGGCCTCGCTGCTTTCCACCTCGGACGATACTGTTGATCTCGTCGTCCGTATGTTTGCCTACAGCCTTCATCGCAAGCATCTCCTCCTAATGAAGTGACAAAAACAAACGACAGTTAGTATATTATTTATTAGTCGGGTTGGTACATTATTTATCGGCAGGGAATAGTAAAAAACCAAGGCATATCCAAAAAAAATTAATTAATTAATTAATTTTAAAAAATACTTACATACATAAAGCGGTCCGCATCGCAAGGAAAATTCCCATCCTTGTCGGTGTGCGCAATGAAGAAGTGATCAATGACAATCGGGGGTGGCACATCAGCTTCAATTGCAGCTTGCGTCTGTACATACATAGACACGCATATATAGAATGAAGCAAATTCAAAATAAAAAATCACAACACACCAAAACATATAATCAAAGACATATATGTATGTAAATTAATTATAGAATTTCTCACCACTTCGTCTCGAAGGCGTGCCAACGATCGGGATCCCTGCCGACTCGGCGTCTTCTGCTTAGACCGGTTCTGGGAGTTCGTCATGCATCTTTTCTCATAATCCGGATTACTCCAAAGTGCGATCTGTTTTTCCCAGTCCTCTGAAGTAATTTCCTTTGGACGCTCGCTGCGGACTCTGCCGATATATACCGTGCCGGTATCGATGTCTCGGACCCAATGCTTTGTCTTGAGCGTATTTTTTCGAGAATTGTAACTCTTTGTAAGCATTTGATTGATGCCGCCACGTATACCCTTCCATCTATCATGATCACTCTTGTGTGGCGTCAAATTAAACTTATCCTGCATTAATATACAACAAATAAAACAAACACAGAGTTAGAGTTAGAGATATAATTTATACATTATTTTGTTTATTTATTTAATGGCTTATATATTTATTTAATTTTTTATAATAAAAACAACTTATCCTGATAAGCATAAGCTTTTTGAAAACAGCTTGTTCTGATAAGCTTATCAGGACAAGCTGTTTGAAAACAGCTTATCCTGATAAGCTTATCAGGACAAGCTGTTTGAAAACAGCTTATCCTGATAAGCATATCAGAACAAGCTGTTTGAAAACAGCTTATCCTGATAAGCATATCAGAACAAGTTGTTTTCAGACAGCTTGTTCTGATAAGCTTATCAAGATAAGTTGTATTCAAACAGCTTATTCTGATAAGCTTATCAGGATAAGCTGTTTGAAAGCAGCTTATCCGAAAAAGCTTATTACATTATTCTCATCAAATATATATTTATTTAAAAAATTTTATATTTATTCGAATTTTTTATATATATTTAAAAAAATTTGTATCATATAAATAAATAAGATACAATTTGTATATTTATTTAAATTTGTTATTTATTTATATGATATAAATAAATAAACAAATTTATTTAAATATATACACCATTAAATAAATAAACACAATAATGTTATGAACATAAAAATGATAACTGACCTCTATGTTCGCCCAAACCAACGTCGTGATCTCATCAGGGACATCATTCCAACTTGGGTAGTACAGTGGCACGAGCCTCCTGATACAATCCCAGATGTAATTAGCTAAATGCTGAGCATGCGCGCCGCGAGGCCGGAAAGATTTTTCTTCAAAATCTATCGGGACAGGGCCATGCTCACCAACTTCCTCCAACAAATCGATACATCGGGTAATGCCCCGAGTCTTTCTACCGGCCTCTCTGCCGCCCAAATTTTCTTTTCTTTTGCCTTTGACCGCAAAAATCACGTGAGTGACAAAGTCATAAAAATTCAAGGCAAGCAACATATATATGCACCAAATTTATGATTGTGTTACAATAATCCAAATATTCTTACCTTTATTTCTAAATAAGGCAAAACAACCGCTGCGGATATTTGGCGTAGGAGATTCATCCTCACCACCACCGTCACCACCGTGTGATCCTGCAACATCCGCTGACATCTGTACAAGTACAATTAGCATAACATAGACAAATTAATGAACAAAATAATATAAGCATGCACAAATCCAAATACAACACATCCAAATAAATATACACATTTAAACAATCCACAACAATTAGATTCATTCATTCAAACAAATAAGTGTCTTTTGCAAGTTACAACTAAAGGTCAATCTTCTTCTTCACTGGAATAAACTCTGTCTTCACCATCATCATCATTCACACGTTCTTCATCACTTAAATCATGAGGGACGTCTTCATCATCAGTAATACCATCGTCTTCGTCATCAACATCAATGATATTTGGCGGTGCATCAACCTCCGTTTCGTGGCCATCTATATTTAAGGTCACATCACCCAAGTCATTCAAATCAGTGGAAAGTGGTAGATCAGATGAGTTGTCGAAATGTATAATATCAGGAACGGCATCTGCCACTATGACACCCCCGTTGGAAAACTTTTTATGATTAACATGTTCAACGACCTTCCAGTTGGGTTTGTTCTTATCTTCAATGTAGAAGACTTGTTTGACTTGTGTTGCGAGAATGTATTGATCATCTTTCCAAAACTCAGCTCTTGTGTCGGTGAGTTGAGTCATGTTGTTTCTATAGATAAGACGTTGTTTACGTAATGTGGGGCGAGTGTCGAACCACTTAACTTTGAATAACACAACACTGAACGACAAATAATGAAACACGAAGATCTGTTGAAGCTGACCATAAGCCATTGTGTTCTCAGGGCCAGGGGCACAAATGCCGCTGTTTTGAGTTGTACGACGTTCATCGCGACTGTGCACGACATACCTCACACCGTCGACTATGCAAGAGTTTAATGAGATTGGATGCGGTGATGGTCCACAAGCCAAAGCGAATAACTCGTTGGTTTAGATAACCTCTGGGTCTTTGTCATTGTCTATGTGACGTTGACGGATCTATGAGGAATAAAGGATTAGGTACAGAAAACTATTTATAATAATATTATTTTTTTTACAGGTAAGTACACAAGATAAGTCTAAGTTTACCATTTTCCCAAACCACGCGGAGAATTCTTTTTTCGTGTCTTTGTCAGGATATAATCTGAAAAATGTTCATGGTATTAGAATAAGTCGCTATTGTTAAGAAAAAGAAGTTTCAAAATAAAATAAAAAACGCGTACCTCTTGAACTCGGAAATATACTTGTCGATTTCAGGACTGTTGTTTAGTACATACCATTCCACTTTCTTGGACTCTTGATAAGGGAACGGAATATACGACTTTTTCCCAAGCGGGTTACATACCGATCGGAACACCTGAAACTGACACGTTGGGGGAGGGGGGTCCACATTACGGTCGAGACGATTAAATTTAGTGGTAACATCATCCCGAAAATACTTAGAACAGAAAGTCAATGCTTCTTGTGCAACATAACCCTCCGCAATCGAACCTTCTGGCTTAGCTTTATTTCGTACATAACCTTTTAGCTCTTTCATGTACCTTTCAAATGGATACATCCACCGGGGGCGGATAGGCCCGCCTTCAATGGCCACATCAGGTAAATGGATAACCAAGTGAACCATAATATCAAAGAAATCAGGAGGATATATGAGCTCAAGATCGCACAAAATGTCAACCACCTTTTTTACAGTAGTCAACAAGTCATCCACCATTAAAGTTTCAGAGCAGAGTTGCTTAAACAAGTTACATAGGTCGATCAGTGGTCTTGCAATCTCAGCAGGCAAGTATTCCTGAAGTGCGAAAGGAAGTAAACGTTGCATCATTATATGATAGTCATGAGACTTCATGCCCGTTATATTGGTATCTTTATCGGTCACTTTGTGCTTGAAGTTGGATCCGAACCCATCTGGTAGTTTAACACTTTGGATGTACTGACAAAACTTTTTCCTGTTCTCTGGTGTGAAGGAATACGTAGCCTGAGGCTTCTTGCACTTCTCGTTTTTACTTTGGGTGAGCCACAAGCTTTTTCGAATGCCCAACTTTTCCAAGTATTGTTTCGCTTTGATAGTGTCTTTAGATTTGTCATTCATCAACAAAGTGTTTAGGATGGATTCCAACACATTTTTTTCGATATGCATGATGTCTAAATTGTGTCTTAGTGAAAGAAAAGGCCAATACTCAAGCTCGTAAAAAATAGACCGTTTATACCAGTTAGGCTCAACACGAAAAATGCGTGTTATCTTCATACCCCCAAAATTCTTATGTTTACCGGGAAGTTGATTTGGCAGTGAAGCGTGTTGATCGTTAATCCGGTCCATGGTAAATGTTCTAGGACGGGGCTGGTGTTCGGGTTTACCATTGAATAAACTTGAAGTCCTGGATTTATGGCGGGGCGGTAAGAATCTTCTGTGGCCAACATAAACTATTTTGCTTGCCACATGAAGAGATGGAGTGTCGTCATTACATGTAGAGCAAGCCTTGTAACCTTTCCCACTATACCCAGACAAACTACTTCGAGCCGGAAAATCATTGATGGTCCATAAAAGCATCACTCTCATGGTGAATGCCTCGCCTGTAGCTTGGTCTATAGTACTGACACCATCCCATAAAAGTTTTAGACCATCAATTAAAGGTCTCAAGTAAACATCAATGTCCTTGCCCGGGGATTTAGGGCCAGGAATTAACAGCGTCAGCATTAAAGAACTCTCTTTCATACGCAACCATGGAGGCAGGTTGTATGTTGTCAATATCACCGGCCACATGCTGTAAGTCTGACTAAGGTTGCTGAATGGATTGAAACCATCAGCAGTCAACCCTAATCGAACATTTCTTGGTTCTGCTGCAAAATCACCATACTTGGCATCAAATTTCTTCCAAGTCGCACCATCACACGGGTGTTGCATCTTACCGGGCTCCGTACACTTTCCAGTAGCATGCCAAATCATATCCTTTGCACTTTTACTAGACTTGTACAAACGTTGTAGTCTAGGAATGATCGGAAAGTAACGCAGCACCTTCTTAGGAACTTTCTTCCCCGGCGTGTTAGTGTCTTTCCATCTACATGTATTACACACCGGACAGAAATCCAAATCGACGTATCCTTCCCGAAATAAGCAACAATCATGTTCACAAGCATGTATCGAATCGTACCCTAACCCGATCGTTTTAAATGTCTTCTTTATTGCATAGTATGACGATGGGAGCTTGAATCCTCTGCTTGGGGGAAAGATAGTTTGCATCCACTCTAGAATATCATTGAATATGGTATCGGTGATTTTACCTTTGGCCTTATAATGTGTAAACTTTGCCATAAAGTCTAATCGAGTCGCTTCTACACAACCAGGGTACAACGGCTCATTGGCACTGCGATATAACTCTTCAAACTCGTTAGCTTGAGTCCCTCTGTTACTTGAGTTGGGAGGAGGCGGAGGAGGAATATAGTCCGGAAGCATATAGGTAAGATCATCAAGTAACGATGTCATGTCACTAATAAAAGGTTGTCTTGTGTTATCTATTATTGGCAGTGGTGGCGGTGGTGGTGGTGGTGGAGGAGGTGTAGGTGTAGGAGGAGCCGGTTCACCATGGTGTACCCATGTTGTATAACTGTTGTCAAACCCGGACTTCATAACGTGGTTCGAAAGAAGGTCAATATGTACCAGGAGTCTTGTTCGACAACGCTTGCATGGACATGGTATCTCATTCAAACGATTCACAAACTTCCTGGAATGTTTGACAAAAATGGCAAGACCCAATATAAATTCTGGCTGATGACGCTCTAACCGTGTCCAACTCTTATCAATGAGTACCATAACTGTGTTTTAACGATACATTTAGTTATTATATGCAACTTAATTAACACAAGGAATTTTAAAAAATAATTATTATATATTTCATAAATAATAATATGTATTATATCAAATTATAAAAAATAATTATAAAATATATAATTATTATTTATAAAGTATATAATTATATAATAATATTTATTAAAAGATATAATTATCAAGTATAGAAAATAGTATATCCACCTAGTGCAACTATGGAAGGCAATCCTAACCCACCCTTTGAATGTTTCGTCTCATATATGAATGCGTATAACCGATTTACTATTTGAGAAAATTTCGGCAGCATTTCCCATCAACTCCCCAAATATGTGTTTAAAGACATATTCGTAGGAGTAAAGGAGAAACACTGTCGAAATCATCTCAAATACTAAATCGGTTATACGCATTTATATCCTAAATGAGACAAAACATTCAAAAAGCAGTCCCAAACAGGGGACTTTCCGAAGTTAATTCCTACTAAATTAACTTCGGACGGGTTTTCTATAGGTTGATCAATTTCAGATGGGAATTTTCCGAAATTAATCGCTAAAATCCTAAAACATTAGTAAGGCTTAGTCCAATAAAACATTTATATCAAACAGCTTATCCTGATAAGCCAATCAGGATAAGCTGCTTTCAAACAGTTTGTCCCGATAAACTTAGCAGGATAAGCTGTTTGAAAACAGCTTATCAAGATAAATCGGGATAAGCTGTTATCAAACAGCTTATTCTGATATGCTTATCAGGATAAGCTGTTATCAAACAGCTTATTCTGATAAGCTTATCAGGATAAGTTGTTATCAAACAGCTTATTCTGATAAGCTTATCAGGATAAGCTGTTATCAGACAACTTATTCTGATAAGCTTATCAGGATAAGCTGTTATCAAACAACTTATTCTGATAAGCTTATCAGGATAAGCTGTTATCAAACAGCTTATTCCAATAAGCTTATCAGGATAAGCTGTTATCAAACAACTTATCCTGATAAGCTTACCAGGATAAGCTGTTATCAAACAGCTTATCCCGGTATGCTTATCAGGATAAGCTGTTATCAAACAGCTTATCAAGCTATTTGAAAACAGCTTATCGCGATAAGCTTATCAGGATAAGCTGTTTGAAAATAGCTTATTCTGATAAGCTTATCAGTTTATTTTCATCAAATATGCAACATAACGAGTGTTTGGATTTACGTTTAACACTCAAATTAACAAGTTTATACATTCTCGACGACATGTCGCCGGGGAATCTAAAATGAAATACTAAATAAAAAACAATATGTATTATAATAAATTACAATAAAAAAATAAAAAAAACATACCGTTGTAGTCGGGGCTCGGTCGGCTGTGGTCGAGCTCGGCTGTGGTCGGGGATCGGTCGACTGTGGGTGGGCTTGGCTGCGGTTGGGGCTCGGGCTACAATAACATAAAACAAAACATTAACTATATTAATCAAAATCAAAATCAAAATAATTAATTAATCTTAATCTAGAAATAAAAAATTAAACCTTTAGTGAAGATGATGGTGTTTAAGATGATGGTGCGTGGGAGTGGCAGTGGAGGCGTGATGATGGTGGCGGAGTGGCAGCGGAGTGGCGGCGGAGTGGTGGCGAAGTGGTGCACGTGTGCAAGTGTGGTGGTGAGGTGGTGTGACTAGTGGTGGTGGTGATGATAATGATCGTGGTGATGGTGGTGTGGAGGTGATGGTGGTAATGGTGGTGTGGAGCAGCAGCGAAGAAGAAGAGGAGATGGGTTTTTTTTTGGATAAGTGTTGTGAGAAAAGATAAGGAGATCTGGTCAATAAAGGTCCAAAGTTTCCCTGGCGACAATCCCTGGCGACATGTCGCCAGGGATACTATCCACTTTTGTCGTTTAGCCAAAAACACGCGTGATTGAAAGTTTTTGGAGGGTTTTGACAAAGTTTCCCTGGCGACATGTCGCCAGGGATACCTTTGACTTTTCAACGCATATACACGTACCTAAACCGTTTTGTCGTATCTCCCAACCCTTCCCTGGCGACATGTCGCCAGGGAAACTATCTCTGGCGACATGTCGCCAGAGATAGTCTAATATGTCGCAAGGGATAATATTTGTGAAAATAAAATTTCTTGTTACTTATGTATTATTATAATTAGTAATAAAATAATAATCATTATTATTATTATTTATAAAATAATAAGTATTATTATTACTATTTATAAAATAATTATTATTATTTATAAAATAACTATATCATCCCGGTCAGTTTAATTTCTAAATTCATTCCGATTTATTCCGTTTAGTTTCTCGATTTATTCTAATTCGGTAACCATTTAACATCTAACGTTTAACAAATGCATACCGACTCATCCATTGAGCATCTAACATGTAACCAAGACATGTCGAGTCATCCATTGAACATCTAACGTGTAACCAAGACATGCCGACTCATTTATTGAACATCTAACGTGTAACCAACACATACCGACTCAACCATTGAACATCTAACGTTTAACGAATGCATACCGACTCATCCATTGAACATCTAACGTGTAACCAAGACATGCCGACTCATTTATTGAACATCTAACGTGTAACCAACACATGTTGAGTCGTCCATTGAACATCCAACGTATAACCATAACAAACCGGATCATCCATTGAACATCAAACGTATAACCATAACAAACCGGTTCATCCATTGAACATCTAACGTGTAACTAAGACATGCCGACTCATCCATTGAACATCTAATGTTTAACAAATGCATAACGACTCATCCAATGAACATCTAACGTGTAACCAAAACATACCAACTCATCCATTGAACATCTAATGTTTAACAAATGCATACCGACTCATCCATTGAACATCTAACGTGTAACCAAGACATGCCGACTCATTTATTGAACATCTAACGTGTAACCAACACATGTCGAGTCGTCCATTGAACATCAAACGTATAACCATAACAAATCGGGTCACCCATTGAACATCAAACGTATAACCATAACAAACCGGGTCATCCATTGAACATCTAATGTTTAACAAATGCATACCGACTCATCCAATGAACATCTAACGTGTAACCAAAACATACCGACTCATCCATTGAACATCTAACGTTTAACAAATGCATACCGACTCATCCATTGAACATCTAACGTGTAACCAAGACATGCCGACTCATCCATTGAACATCTAACGTTTAACAAATGCATACCGACTCATCCATTGAACATCTAACGTGTAACCAAGACATGCCGACTCATTTATTGAACATTTAACGTGTAACCAACACATGTCGAGTCGTCCATTGAACCTCAAACGTATAACCATAACAAACCGGGTCATCCATTGAACATCTAACGTGTAACCAAAACATGCCGACTCATCCATTGAACATCTAACGTTTAACAAATGCATACTGACTCATCCAATGAACATCTAACGTGTAACTAAAACATACCGACTCATCCATTGAACATCTAATGTTCAACAAATGCATACCGACTCATCCAATGAACATCTAACGTGTAACCAAAACATACCGACTCATCCATTGAACATCTAACGTTTAACAAATGCATACCGACTCATCCATTGAACATCTAACGTGTAACCAAGACATGCCGACTCATTTATTGAACATCTAACGTGTAACCAACACATGTCAATTCGTCCATTGAACATCAAACGTATAACCATAACAAACCGGGTCATCCATTGAACATCTAACGTGTAACCAAGACATGCCGACTCATCCATTGAACATCTAATGTTTAACAAATGCATACCGACTCATCCAATGAACATCTAACGTGTAACCAAAACATACCGACTCATCCATTGGACATCTAACGTTTAACAAATGCATACCGACTCATCCATTGAACATCTAACGTGTAACCAAGACATGCTGACTCATTTATTGAACATCTAACGTGTAACCAACACATGTCGAGTCGTCCATTGAACATCCAACGTATAACCATAACAAACCGGATCATCCATTGAACATCCAACGTATAACCATAACAAAGCGGGTCATCCATTGAACATCTAACGTTTAACTATTGGCGGGAAAACGTTGGCGGGAAAACATTGGCGGGAAAATGTTAACCATTTCCCTCACTTTTTGACCATAAAAGGATTCACACACACTTATCATCAGCAGATCACACACACACACTTATCATCTCCTATCAAACTCACCACCACCACCACCTGATTTGGTAGCAGATGGATCCCCGTGAAGCTTATAAGTGTACATGTGGAAATGGATATATAGTGTTGAGACAGTCACATCAACACCATAGCTTTGGTAAACTTTATTATGCATGTCATCTTTCGAAGGTAAACAATCTAAAGTATTTTTATTTATGTAATATGTGTGATTTTTAAAATAACATGTCATGTCATTTTTTTTATTTTGTAACAACCAAAAAAACAAGATTATGGATGTGGAAATTTTATATGGAAGGATGATCTAGATCTACAACTCCGTATAAGATCTTCCTCTGGATCTTCAACACCTCAAGGTTCTCCTTCAAGGCGTTCAATACATCCAAGTTCTTCTACAAGATCTTCTGAATCTGCAACCACTGAGTGCTCAAATTGCAAGATCAAAGATCTAAAGATAAAGATGTTAGAGGCAAGACTAGAAATGGAAAGGCATCCTGAAGATCACGCATGTCAATCGGCTGCAATACTTCATGAGCTTTTAAATGAAATGGAAAATCTTAGCGTTGAGTAGTAATCGGCTGCACTACTTCACGAACTTTAAGTTGATTAGTAATGTCTGTTTTTAAGTTTTCTATTTGATTCCACAAGGGCTATGTATAATATTATGAATAAATAAATGTTCGTTTTATAAATGTCTCATTTTTATTATATAAACGTCACAAAAATAAAATAACATCGGATCGATAGTTAAAATAATAATTATTTGGAATAAATAAATATTTGTTTTATAAATGTCTCATTTTTATTATATAAACGTCGCAAAAATTAAATAACATCGGATCGATAGTAAAATAATAATTAACAAGCAAAAACTAATTAAATATATGACAGGGAGTTTCCCTGGCGACATGTCGCCAGGGAAACATTTGGGATTTGGCGGGTAAAAGCCCGCCACACATTTTGTGTTTAATTTTGAAACTAATCACGAATGGCAAAGGTTTCCCTGGCGAAGGGATAAGTTTGACAGGTTATTAGCAAAATTAGTTTTTGTTAAATACGATGGACGAAGTTTCTCTGGCGACATGTCGCCAGGGATAAGTTGGGACAAAGTATCCCTGGCGACATGTCGCCAGGGAAACTTTGGAGGGAAAATTTTGCGCTCTTTCATTTGGTATCTTATTTTGGATGGAGTATCCCTGGCGACATGTCACCAGGGAAACCCTAGTCAAACTTTGACCAAAAAGTAAATCTGCTTTAACGCCACGTCAGCGTTGTCACCAGAGAAAATGGGTTATCCCTGGCGACATTGTGTCGCCAGGGAAACCCCGTCATCTGTTCTTTGTTTTCTTGTAGTGCACTACTCAACAAAATGAGGGTTATGTTATTGATTACTTCATGTAACCATCACATTCATAATGTCATTTATTTCTTACAAGTTACTTATTTATTTACCAATTAACAATACTACTACTTATTATATACTTAAAATAAAAATACTATAAATGTTGTTTGGTTCAAGATTTTGAAAATAAATTCTAATATTTAATAAATTAAAATTCTTAAGAATTAAATAGTTTCGAATTTATAATGGTTAATCATGTTTGATTGGTAAAAAATCATAATATTTTGAAATCTTGATTTTGGGTCTAACCAATTAACACGAACAAATATTTTTATATAATTTTTTTATTTAAACGAATATAACCAAACACCAAAAACCATAACCACCTCAAAACCAAAAACCATAACCACCTCAAAACCCCCGCCACTTAGCCCTAACTGCCTCAATTCGATCACTACCACCTAGTTATCCGGTGTCGCCACTACCAGATCTAGTGATGGCAATTCGTTTTTTATTGAATATCTTGTGCTTACACTATATTAGATCATGTTTTTTAAGATAACAATGAGGTAAGTGGTTTTGTTAGACTTTGGTTAAATATCGAGAGTAATTGAAGATGAAATGGAAGATATGTTTGTTTTTGTTATAAAGTTTTTTTATACAATAACAAAGTGATAGTTTAGAATGAAATGGGTGATCTGTTTGTTTTTTTATTACAAAAGTGATAGTTTAGAATAAAACAATAATAATAATAATAAAGGGGTGGGAGCGCAGCTTGTTTCGCGGCTCCCTTTCAATTTTATGTGATTAATAAATAAAAGATTTTTCATTAAAAAATAAATAAATAAATAAATAAATAAATAAAATAATAATAACATTAAGAAAAAAAGGTACTATAATGAGGGTATTTTAATCATTTTGAATAATTTAAACAGTCAAACTCACGTCAACAGAAAAATGAACCAAAAGTGAAACGGGTCGTACGAGGTTGGACAAGATCCGTAAAATTTTCGGGTAATGGACCAAAAGTGTTATACCGGTAAACCACGAGGACAAGTTTACTCCTTTTATATAAAAGGGCGGTAAAACCCCGCCCAATTATCTCCGGCCATTTAACCTTCTTCCTTTACCGCGGTCACCGTCCACCGCTGCTTTTGCTCCGGTTTATTTACTTCTCTCATACCTTCTTTATTTTTATTACTCCTTTTTTATTTATTTAATTAGTGTGCATGTCATTTCAATACTATTTGTGCCATTAGTTTTCATATGTAGATAATACGGATAATTAGATGTACTTATAATAAGACATTATTAATAAGTTATGACATGAACGATTTTTTTGGTGGCTAGGAAAGGGTCGGAATCAGTCACGAGATTCCCCGGGTATAGGCCTCGTATATATATTTGAGTCAAAAGACTCGCCCTCCCCGGACAACCGCAATAGGGATAACCCCATCCGTTCGTTATACCGCAGAATGCTATATTATGATTTTGCCGGTGCAGTTTTTAATTTGTTGGGTGGATGAGGAAATACCTATGATCAGGTTTTCGATTGAGCTTATTTCTGTTCTTTTTTGTGGCTTATCAGTTCATCAAGTTGAGCTTATGAGTTATGACCTTAAATAAGAAATAAGATCAGTTATATTACCGGGGATAGCTGTTTATCCCCATTACCCAAAAAAGAATAGAAATAAGCTCAATCAGAAACCTCATAAACGAAAAGAAGCAGGTGTATGTTCGAGCTTTTTCGGATTCACTTAAGCTAATTACACAAATATCCCTTTAATCGCGATTACATGATGCTGTTACTCAAAGTGCAAATGATAGTTACCTGTGTTTTTAGCACTTAAATTGACCTATTTGCTTCTTCCGAGTGTTGTACTAATAATCCCATTAGTATTCTTTATAAGCTGTTTTGTGCTTAATATGCTTACCTTTTCTCACAAGATGTTTTTTTCTCATGTTTTTGTACATTTGACCGGTTTTTAACGTTCATATATGCTTGCTAATATATCTATGCTACATGTTTGATTGATTGACTACGGTTATGTTTTATGTCAAATCTCGCAAGTATGTTGAAATTTAAGTGTATTGAATTGGGCTTCGTTGGTTTGTGTAGTAGTAAACGGATTTTATCTTTTTTTAGAATCTTCTGAAATGGATAAGATCAGCAATATTCCTTTAAGCATAATAGAAATCATTTTATGTTTTCTACCAACTGAAGAGGCGGTAAGGACAAGTATCCTCTCTAGGGAATGGAGGTACCGTTGGAACAAAATTCCCAAACTTACCACTACAATATTTGACCCCTTCCCTGGCCAAAATCGCGATGTTTCTCTGGCGACATGTCGCCAGGGAAGGGGAATCCCTGGCGACAGGTCGCCAGGGAAACTTCGCCAAGAAAGGCTGGTGCGGGATTGTTTCCCTAGCGACAAATTAGGGTTTCCCTGGCGACTAAGTGGGCCCCGCAACTCTTTGGTTCAAAAATTGGTGCCACGCTGGAGTTGGTGCGGGATAGTTTCCCTGGCGACATATGTCGCCAGGAAAAAGTTGGCTGATTAAGGAACTTAAGTAAAAAAGATTATTACTCCTCACTTTTCCCTGGCGACATGTCGCCAAGGAAAATTGGGTGACTTTTTAGAAAGTCAAGTGAGCCCAAGTTTCCCTGGCGACATGTCGCCAGGGAAAATTGGCTGACTTTTTAGAAAGTCAAGTGAGCCCAAGTTTCCCTGGCGACATGTCGCCAGGGAAACTTGGCTGACTTTTTAGAAAGTCAAGTGAGCCCAAGTTTCCCTGGCGACATGTCGCCAGGGAAACTTGGATGACTTTTTAGAAAGTCAAGTGAGCCCAAGTTTCCCTGGCGACATGTCGCCAGGGAAACTTTGACATTTTTTTTAGCAGCCTGCACAGCAGGCTGTTTCCAGATTTTTTCCGGAATTTTTCCGGAAAAAATCTACCAAAACCTGGGAATACAAATACAAAACCTGAAGATACAAATACTAAAAATCTACCACGAATCTAGTACCAAAACACAATAACATGTAACCTCTCGATCAATACAAATACATATGTCACAACTTGAGTACAAAGTTCCTAGTTACACTTATTAAACTTGCAATTCGGGGTTTACAATTATTAAACTTGCATGCTAAGGTAGGAAAAACAAGACAAGCATACTAACCATTATTGCCATTCTACCCGTCGACATTATCATTACCACTCCCGCCACTCCCACCGGCGCCACTACCGCTGTCTCCCGTGCCACTCCCGCTAGCACCACCCGATAGAAATACTGAGAACGCATCGGCAAACCTATCGTCACTTCTCATAAAGTTAAACACTTGAGACGCTTGTTCCAACTGTGGGTCGATGGGAGGAGGAGGAGGAATATAGTGAGCAGTCCTTCTCGGCACTATCTGGCCGACACCGGGCATGTGGCCTCGCTGCTTTCCACCTCGGACGATACGGTTGATCTCGTCGTCTGTATGTTTGCCTTCAGCCTTCATCGCAAGCATCCTTTCCTAATGAAGTGACAAAAACAAACGACAGTTAGTATATTATTTATTAGTCGGGTTGGTACATTATTTATCGGTAGGGAATAGTAAAAAACCAAGGCATATACAAAAAAAAATTAGTTAATTAATTAATTAAAAAAAATAGTTACATACATAACGCGGTCCGCATCGCAAGGAAAATTCCCATCCTGGTCGGTGTGCGCAATGAAGAAGTGATCAATGACAGTCGGGGGTGGCACATCAGCTTCAGTTGCAGCTTGCGTCTGTACATACATAGACACGCATATATAGAATGAAGCAAATTCAAAACAAAAAATCACAACACACCAAAACATATAATCAAAGACATATATGTATGTAAATTAATTATAGAATTTCTCACCACTTGGTCTCGAAGGCGTGCCAACGATCGGGATCCATGCCGACTCGGCTTCTTCTGCTTAGACCGGTTCTGGGAGTTCGTCAGGCATCTTTTCTCATAATCTGGATTACTCCAAAGTGCGATCTGTTTTTCCCAGTCCTCTGGAGTAATTTCCTCTGGACGCTCGCTGCGGACTCTGCCGATATCTACCGTGCCGGTATCGATGTCTCGGACCCAATGCTTTGTCTTGAGTGTATTTTTTCGAGAATTGTAACTCTTTGTAAGCATTTGATTGATGCCGCCAGGTATATCCTTCCATCTAGCATGATCAATCTTGTGTGGCGTCAAATTAAACTTATCCTGCATTCATATACAACAAATAAAACAAACACAGAGTTAGAGTTAGAGATATAATTTATACATTATTTTGTTTATTTATTTAATGGCTTATATATTTATTTAATTTTTTATAATAAAAACAACTTATCCTGATAAGCATAAGCTTTTTGAAAACAGCTTGTTCTGATAAGCTTATCAGGACAAGCTGTTTGAAAACAGCTTATCCTGATAAGCTTATCAGGACAAGCTGTTTGAAAACAGCTTATCCTGATAAGCATATCAGAACAAGCTGTTTGAAAACAGCTTATCCTGATAAGCATATCAGAACAAGCTGTTTTCACACAGCTTGTTCTGATAAGCTTATCAAGATAAGTTGTATTCAAACAGCTTGTTCTGATAAGCTTATCAGGATAAGCTGTTTGAAAACAGCTTATCCGAAAAGCTGTTTGAAAACAGCTTATCCGAAAAGCTTATTACATTATTCTCATCAAATATATATTTATTTAAATTTTTTTATATTTATTAGAATTTTTTTATATATATTTAAAAAAAATTTATATGATATAAATAAATAAGATACAATTTATGTATTTATTTAAATTTGTTATTTATTTATATGATATAAATAAATAAACAAATTTATTTAAATATATACACCATTAAATAAATAAACACAATAATGTTATGAACATAAAAATGATAACTGACCTCTATGTTCGCCCAAACCAACGTATTGATCTCATCAGGGACATCATTCCAACTTGGGTAGTACAGTGGCACGAGCCTCCTGATACAATCCTCGATGTAATTAGATAAATGTTGAGCATGCGCGCCGCGTGGCCGGAAAGATTTTTCTTCAAAATCTATCGGGACAGGGCCATGCTCACCAACTTCCTCCAACAAATCGATACATCGGCTAATGCCCCGAGTCTTTCTACCGGCCTCTCTGCCGCCCAAATTTTCTTTTCTTTTGCCTTTGCCTGCAAAAATCAAGTGAGTGACAAAGTCATAAAAATTCAAGGCAAGCAACATATATATGCACCAAATTTTTGATTTTGTTACAATATCCAAATATTCTTACCTTTATTTCTAAATAAGGCAAAACAACCGCTGCGGATGTTTGGCGTAGGAGGTTCATCCTCACCACCACCGTCACCACCGTGTGATCCTGCAACATCTGCTGACATCTGTACAAGTACAATTAGCATAACATAGACAAATTCATGAACAAAATAATATAAGCATGCACAAATCCAAATACAACACATCCAAATAAATATACACATTTAAAAAATCCACAACAATTAGATTCATTAATTCAAACAAATAAGTGTCTTTTGCAAGTTACAACTAAAAGCCAATCTTCTTCTTCACTCGAATAAACTCTGTCTTCACCATCATCATCATTCACACGTTCTTCATCACTTAAATCATGAGGGACGTCTTCATCATCAGTAATACCATCGTCTTCATCATCAACATCAATGATATTTGGCGGTGCATCAACCTTCGTTTCGTGGCCATCTATATTCAAGGTCACATCACCCAAGTCATTCAAATCAGTGGAAAGTGGTAGATCAGATGACTTGTCGAAATGTATAATATCAGGAACGGCATCTGACACTATGACACCCCCGTTGGAAAACTTTTTATGATTAACATGTTCAACGACCTTCTAGTTGGGTTTGTTCTTATCTTCAATGTAGAAGACTTGTTTGACTTGTGTTGCGAGAATGTATTGTTCATCTTTCCAAAACTCAGCTCTTGTGTCGGTGAGTTGAGTCATGTTGTTTCTATAGATAAGACGTTTATTACGTAACATGGGGCGAGTGTCGAACCACTTAACTTTGAACAACACAACACTGAACGACAAATAACGAAACACGAGGATCTGTTGAAGCTGACCATAAACCATTGTGTTCTCAGGGCTAGGCACACAAATGCCACTGTTTTGAGTTGTACGACGTTCATCGCGACTGTGCACGACATACCTCACACCATCGACTATGCAAGAGTTTATTGAGATTGGATGCGGTGATGGTCCACAAGCCAAAGCGAATAACTCGCTGGTCTGGATAACCTCTTGGTCTTTGTCATTGTCTACGTGACGTTGACGGATCTATGAGGAGTAAAGGATTAGGTACAGAAAGCTATTTATAATAAAAAAAATTTTTACAGGTAAGTACACAAGATAAGTCTAAGTTTACCATTTTCCCAAACCACACGGAGAATTCTTTTTTCTTGTCTTTGTCAGGATATAATCTGAAAAACGTTCATGGTATTAGAATAAGTCGCTATTGTTAAGAAAAAGAAGTTTCAAAATAAAATAAAAAACGCGTACCTCTTGAACTCGGAAATATACTTGTCGATTTCAGGACTGTTGTTTAGTACATACCATTCCACTTTCTTGAACTCTTGATAAGGGAACGGAATATACGACTTTTTCCCAAGCGGGTTACATACCGATCGGAACACCTGAAACTGACACGTTGGGGGAGGGGGGTCCACATTACGGTCGAGACGAGTAAATTTAGTGGTAACATCATCCCGAAAATACTTAGAACAGAAAGTCAATGCTTCTTGTGCAACATAACCCTCCGCAATCGAACCTTCTGGCTTAGCTTTATTTCGTACATAACCTTTTAGCTCTTTCATGTATCTTTCAAATGGATACATCCACCAGGGGCGGATAGGCCCGCCTTCAATGGCCTCATCAGGTAAATGGATAACCAAGTGAACCATAATGTCAAAGAAATCAGGTGGATATATGAGCTCAAGATCGCACAAAATGTCAACCACCTTTTTTACAGCAGTCAACATGTCATCCACCATTAAAGTTGCAGAGTAGAGTTGCTTAAACAAGTTACATAGGTCGATCAGTGGTCTTGCAATCTCAGCAGGCAAGTATTCCTGAAGTGCGAAAGGAAGTAAACATTGCATCATTATATGACAGTCATGAGACTTCATGCCCGTTATATTGGTATCGTTATCGGTCACTTTGTGCTTGAAGTTGGATCCGAACCCATCTGGTAGTTTAACACTTTTGATGTACTGACAAAACTTTTTCCTGTTCTCTGGTGTGAAGGAATACGAAGCCTGAGGCTTCTTGCACTTCCCGTTTTTACTTTAGGTGAGCCACAAGCTTTTTCGAATGCCCAACTAGGCTCAACACGAAAATTGCGTGTTATCTTCACACCCTTAAAATTCTTATGTTTACCGGGCAGTCTATTTGGCAGTGAAGCGTGTTGCTCGTTAATCCGGTCCATGGTAAATGTTCTAAGACGGGGCTGGTGTTCGGGTTTACCATTGAATAAACGTGAGTCCTGGATTTATGGCTGGGCGGTAAGAATCTTCTGTGGCCAACATAAGCTATTTTGCTTGCCACATGAAGAGATGGAGTGTCGTCATTACATGTAGGGCAAGCCTTGTAACCTTGCCCACTATACCCAGACAAACTACTTCGAGCCGGAAAATCATTGATGGTCCATAAAAGCATCGCTCTCATGGTGAATGCCTCGCATGTAGCTTGGTCTATAGTACTCACACCATCCCATAAAAGTTTTAGATCATCAATTAAAGGTCTCAAGTAAACATCAATGTCCTTACCCGGGGATTTAGGGCCAGGAATTAACAGCGTCAGCATTAAAGAACTCTCTTTAATACACAACCACGGAGGCAGGTTGTATGTTGTCAATATCACCGGCCACATGCTGTAAGTCTGACTAAGGTTGCCGAATGGATTGAAACCATCAGCAGCCAACCCTAATCTAACATTTCTTGGTTCTGCTGCAAAATCACCATACTTGGCATCAAATTTCTTCCAAGCCGCACCATCACACGGGTGTTGCATCTTACCGGGCTTCGTACACTTTCCAGTAGCATGCCAAATCATATCCTTTGCACTTTTACTTGACATGTACAAACGTTGTAGTCTAGGAATGATCGGAAAGTAACGCAGCACCTTCTTAGGAACTTTCTTCCCCGGCGTGTTAGTGTCTTTCCATCTACTTGTATTACACACCGGACAGAAATCCAAATCGACGTATCCTTCTTGAAATAAGTAACAATCGTGTTCACAAGCATGTATCGAATCGTACCCTAACCCGATCATTTTAAATGTCTTCTTTATTGCATAGTATGACGGTGGGAGCTTGAATCCTCTGCTTGGGGGAAAGATAGTTTGGAACCACTCTAGAATATCATTGAATATGGTATCGGTGATTTTACCTTTGGCCTTATAATGTGTAAACTTTGCCATGAAGTCTAATCGAGTCGCTTCTACACAACCAGGGTACAGCGGCTCATTGGCACTGCGATATAACTCTTCAAACTCGTTAGCTTAAGTCCGTCTGTTACTTGAGTTGGGAGGAGGTGGAGGAATATAGTCCGGAGGCATATAGGTAAGATCATCAAGTAACGATGTCATGTCAGTTATAAAAGGTTGTCTTGTGTTATCTATTATTGGCAGTGGTGGGGATGGTGGTGGTGGTGGAGGAGGTGTAGGTATAGGAGGAGCCGGTTCACCATGGTGTACCCATGTTGTATAACTGTTGTCAAACCCGGACTTCATAACGTGGTTCGAAAGAAGGTCAATATCTACCAGGAGTCTTGTTCGACAACGCTTGCATGGACATGGTATCTCATTCAAACGATTCACAAACTTCCTGGAATGTTTGACAAAACTTGCAAGACCCAATATATATTCTGGCTGATGACGCTCTAACCGTGTCCAACTCTTATCAATGAGTACCATAACTGTGTTTTAACGATACATTTAGTTATTATATGCAACTTAATTAACACACGGAATTTTAAAAAATAATTATTATATATTTCATAAATAATAATATGTATTATATCAAATTATAAAAAATAATTATAAAATATATAATTATTATTTATAAAGTATATAATGATATAATAATATTTATTAAAAGATATAATTATCAAGTATAGAAAATAGTATGTTCACCTAGTGCAACTATAGAAGGCAATCCTAACCCACCCTTTGAATGTTTCGTCTCATATATGAATGCGTATAACCGATTTACTATTTGAGAAAATTTCGGCAGCATTTCCCCTCAACTCCCCAAATATGTGTTTAAAGACATATTCGTAGGAGTAAAGGAGAAACACTGTCGAAATCATCTCAAATACTAAATCGGTTATACGCATTCATATCCTAAATGAGACAAAACATTCAAAAAGCAGTCCCAAACAGGGGACTTTTCGAAGTTAATTCCTAATAAATTAACTTCGGACGGGTTTTCTATAGGTTGATCAATTTCAGACGGAAATTTTCCGAAATTAATCGCTAAAATCCTAAAACATTCCTAAGGCTTAGTCCAATAAAACATTTATATCATATAATAAAAACGGCTTATTCTGATAAGCTTATCAGAATAAGCTGTTTGAAAACAGCTTATCTCGATAAGCTTATCAGAATAAGCTGTTTTCAAACAGCTTATTCTGATAAGCTTATCGGGATAAGCTGTTTTCAAACAGCTTATTCTGATAAGCTTATCAGAATAAGCTGTTTGAAAACAGCTTATCCCGATAAGCTTATCAGAATAAGCAGCTTATTCTGATAAGCTTATATAGATAAGATGTTTTTAAACAACGTATTCTGATAAGCTTATCAGGATAAGCTGTTATCAAACAGCTTATCCTGATAAGCTTATTAGGATAAGCTGTTATCAAACAGCTTATTCTGATCAGCCAGGTTAACCTGTTTGAAATCAGCTTATCCAAAAAAGATTATTAGAATTTATTCTCATCAAATAGGTAACATAAGGAGTGTTTGGATTTACGTTTAAAAAAATTAACAAGTTTAAGCATCCCGGACGACATGTCGCCAGGGAATCTAGAAAACTAAAAAAACAATATGTATTATCAGTTACAATTAAAAGTTAAAAAAACATACCGTTAAAGAGTGGTCGGGTCTCGGTTGTGGTCGGGGCGCGGGTGTGGTGGGGGCTCGGGGGCTCGGCTGCGGTCGGGTCTCGGCTGTGGTCGGGCTCGGCTACGGTCGGGACTCGGCTGCGGTGACCGGATATGTAAAAACAAAACCAAATATACTATCAATTATAATATAAGTTATATAAAATAATCAATTACAATATAAATTATAAAAAAAATTATATAAAAAAAACTTAACAATTACAATATAAATTATATAAAAAACCTTAATATAGATTGCGTTGGTGGTGGTGCCGGTGAATGTAGATGGCGTGGTGGTGGTGTTGGCGACTAGAGATGGTGGTGAGTGGTGGTGAGTGCACGTGTGCAGGTGTGGAGGAGAGTGATGGTGAGTGGTGGTGGTGAGTGGTGGTGGTGGTGATATAGCAGCGAAGGGTGTCGCGGAGAGTGGTGGTGGTGATGATACAGCAACAACAGCAGCGAAGGAGAGTGGATGTGTTTTTTTTTTATAAGTGTTGTGAGAAAAGAGAAGCAGATTTGGTCAAAAAGGTATTTTTTCCCCGGCGACAATCCCTGGCGACATGTCGCCAGGGATACTTTTGACTTTTGTCGTTTAGCCAAAAGCGCGCGTGATTGAAACATTTTGGAGGAGTGTGACAAAGTTTCCCTGGCGACATGTCGCCAGGGATACCTTTGACTTTTCAACGCATATACACGTACCTAAATTGTTTTGTCGTATCTCCCAAACCTTCCCTGACGACATGTCGCCAGGGAAACTATCCCTGGCGACATGTCGCCAGGGATAGTCGAATATGTCGCAAGGGATAATTTTTGTGAAAATAAAATTTCTTGTTACTTATGTATTATTATAATTAGTAATAAAATAATAATTATTATTATTATTATTTATAAAATAATAATTATTATTATTACAATTTATAAAATAATTATTATTATTTATAAAATAACTATATCATCCCGGTCAGTTTAATTTCTAAATTCATTCCGATTTATTCCGTTTAGTTTCTCGATTTATTCTAATTCGGTAACCATTTAACATCTAACGTTTAACAAATGCATACCGACTCATCCATTGAACATCTAACATGTAACCAAGACATGTCGAGTCATCCATTGAACATTTAACGTGTAACCAAGACATGCCGACTCATTTATTGAACATCTAACGTGTAACCAACACATACCGACTCATCCATTGAACATCTAACGTTTAACAAATGCATACCGACTCATCCATTTAACATCTAACGTGTAACTAAGACATGCCAACTCATTTATTGAACATCTAACGTGTAACCAACACATGTCGAGTCGTCCATTGAACATCCAACGTATAACCATAACAAACCAGATCATCCATTGAACATCAAACGTATAACCATAACAAATCGGGTCATCCATTGAACATCTAACGTGTAACCAAGACATGCCGACTCATCCATTCAACATCTAATGTTTAACAAATGCATACCGACTCATTCAATGAACATCTAACGTGTAACCAAGACATGCCGACTCATCCATTGAACATCTAATGTTTAACAAATGCATACCGACTCATCCAATGAACATCTAACGTGTAACCAAGCTTGGTTACATGTTCTTCATTCTCACACAACATCCCGTCCGCTATCACTTCACTAAACTGAGAAGCATATGTCATAACGTTCTTATAGCTGGAAGATCTATCCAACTTCTGCAGAAAGAATTTGTTGTTCAGTTTGTCCCAATGTATCATTCGTTTTTCTTCAACATTTATCACACAAGTAACTTTAGATTCGACAGACATTTTCGAAATCTGAGTGAAAGTTGAGACAACTGGCAACCAACCGGCATCCGCTGCTGATATCAGTTAATATTCTTCATCAATGAACGGACCATCACTGCAATTCACGAAAGGTTCCCATTCAGAAGAGAACAGCAAGCAATAAACTTGTATCCGACTCCAATCCGTATTGATGTATCCGACTTCCGTAAGAATTATCACTGTCATCGATGAACGGAAGAAGTGCAATTGAAGAAAAGGGTAACCAATCTGTACCGGAAAGAATGCAATCATTGGGTGATCTGTAGTCACCTAATTCTGTTCTTAGCCACTTCTCTTCCGATATGCAATCCTTGAGTTCTGAAGGGAATTTGACCTCCATCTTGTTCAACTTTCTACAGCACTCCAGAAACAAAAAAACATTTTGGTTACTAATTGAAGATGACGAAGCGTGTCGCTTGAAAGTTCGAGTAAACTCTTTAATTGTATCCTCAGATTCCACCAAAACACCGAGTTTCTTTAGTTCTGTCGACATTGAAACTATTATGTTTCCATAAAACGTTTCTTTAGTTCTGTCGACAAAAAAGTCAATAAAGTTGAGGACTTTATGTTGTCCGAAACAATCTGGTAACAGTTGTGATCGAAATTCACTAACATGCCAAGCACTTCAAGTTCTTTCTTGAAAGAAAATATTCCGTTCCCGTAATAAGCGTGATCTATAAAACGGTTCTTTCTAGACAGCTTAGTCTCTCCCAAATACTTGATAAATTTAAGTATTGCCAAAACACTATCTTTCGTAAGCTTCGAAGAAGCTGCAAGAGACCTGAGATGCTTCCCCGTAAATTCACAAGCCTCTTGAATCTCAAACCTAACACCTATTGTTTTCAACTCGTCTTTGTAATTCTTTATCTCATCACCATAAAATTTCTCATCTACCAATGGGATATCAACAAGCACCGATTCATTATGAAGATTATACACCAGTGATGATTCAAGCATGAACGACTCAGAAGGTGGTTTGTACCCAGAACAACCATTCAAATAAATCTTTAACCAACTTCCGTTTTGAATCGATGACAAAAAGAGTTCCGGCAAACAAGTCCCGGTTGTCCTTAAAATCTTAAGCCAGTTTAGAAGCAAGAACGTATTTGATTTAGTTAACGGGGATGACATAGTAGGAACAACAACAAAAGAAATAAGCTTTTCATTTCATGTAACCTCACCAAAATAGCTTACACAACGAGTATAGTCATTTGCCAGCTCAACATAGCTATGTTGCCAGCTCATCTAACGTGTAACCAAAACATACCGACTCATCCATTGAACATCTAATGTTTAACAAATGCATACCGACTCATCCATTGAACATCTAACGTCTAACCAAGACATGCCGACTCATTTATTGAACATCTAACGTGTAACCAACACATGTCGAGTCGTCCATTGAACATCCAACGTATAACCATAACAAACTGGATCATCCATTGAACATCCAACGTACAACCATAACAAACGGGTCATCCATTGAACATCCAACGTTTAACTATTGGCGGGAAAACGTTGGCGGGAAAACATTGGCGGGAAAATGTTAACCATTTCCCTCACTTTTTGACCATAAAAGGATTCACACACACTTATCATCAGCAGATCACACACACACACACACTTATCATCTCCTACCAAACTCACCACCACCACCACCTGATTTGGTAGCAGATGGATCCCCGTGAAGCTTATAAGTGTCCATGTAGAAAGGGATATATTGTGTTGAGACAGTCACATCAACCTCATAGCTTTGGTAAACTCTACTATGCATGTCCTTTTTCAAAGGTAAACAATCAAATGTTTTAGTTATGTAATACGTGTGATTATTAAAATGACATGTCATGTTATTTGTTTACTTTGTAACAGCCAAAAACAGATGATTATGGATGTAAATATATTAAATGGAAGGATGATTTTGATCTCGAACTCCGTATAAGATCTTCCCCTGGATCTTCAACACCTCAAGGTTCACATCCAAGTTCTTCTACAGGTCCTTCTCAATCTGCACCCACTGAGTGCTCAAATTGCAAGATCAAAGATCTAAAGATAAAGATGTTAGAGGCAAGACTAGAAATGGAAAGGCATCCTGAAAACCACGCATGTCAATCGGCTGCAATACTTCATGAGCTTTTAAATGAAATAGAAAATCTTAGCGTTGAGTAGTAATCGGCTGCACTACTTCACGAACTTTAAGTTGATTAGTAATGTCTGTTTTTAAGTTTTCCATTTGATTCCACAAGGGCTATGTATAATATTATGAATAAATAAATGTTTGTTTTATAAATGTCTCATTTTTATTATATAAACGTCGCAAAAATAAAATAACATCGGATCGATAGTTAAAATAATAATTATTTGGAATAAATAAATATTTGTTTTATAAATGTCTCATTTTTATTATATAAACGTCGCAAAAATTAAATAACATCGGATCGATAGTTAAAATAATAATTAACAAGCAAAAACTAAATAAATATATGACAGGGAGTTTCCCTGGCGACATGTCGCCAAGGAAACATTTGGGATTTGGCGGGTAAAATCCCGCCACACAATTTGTGTTTAATTTTGAAACTAATCACAAATGGCAAAGTTTTCCCTGGCGACATGTCGCCAGGGAAAATCTTGACAGGTAATTAGCAAAATTAGTTTTTGTTAAATACGATGGACGAGTTTTTCCTGGCGACATGTCGCCAGGGATAAGTTGGGACAAAGTATCCCTGGCGACGTGTCGCCAGGGAAACTTTGGAGGGAAAATTTCGCGCTCTTTCACTTGGTATCTGATTTTGGACGGAGTATCCCTGGCGACATCCAGGGAAACCCTAGTCAAACTTTGACCAAAAAGTAAATCTACTTTATCGCCACGTCAGCATTGTCGCCAGGGAAAAGGGGTTATCCCTGGCGACATTGTGTCGCCAGGGAAACCCCCGTCATCATTTCTCAACTTTCTTGTAGTGTACGTTTATCGAGAAGAAATATCAAGTTTCGACTAAAGCTGAGTTGTCTGATGATGCTGAGTCGTCAGATGAGGATGAGCCGTCTGATGAGGATGAGTCGTCTGATGAGGATGAGCCGTCTGATGAGGCTGAACCGTCTGATGAGCAGCAAACAATAGCCCGAGCAAGTACAAAAGATGGACAAAAAGAGTAAATTTTTATATGATATATGCCAAGTTCTGTTAATGCACATGGGTCAAATAGATGAGTTCGTCCTCAAAATGATCACTGGTGTTGATCCATGTGTTGAGATTGACCGCATAATATTATATCTGTCGAGGAAAACTAATGTCAAGAAATTAACACTCGACTTGCACGGGTTTTATAGTTTACCTTTATCTTTCTACTCGATGACTCAGTTAACTGACCTTTATCTTAGTGGTTGTAGTATAAGCCATCAACCAACATTCAGTGGATTTGGTAGCATGACAAGCTTATATATGTGCAAATTATGGACCTCTACAAAGACACTCATACATATTCTATCCAACTGTCCAATGCTCAAGACCGTGACCATGGTAATCTATTTTTAAAGTAGAATATACATACTCATCTTCTTTGATTACTTATCTGCATATTGTTTGCTGCAGAAAATTGAGGGTGATACTATCACTAAAAATGATAATTCCTCCATTACTAAGCTATTTGAGTGTTTAGCGACCGTTGAAAGTTTATCTTTATGATGTGGCATCATTGAGGTAGTAATGTAGTATTATTCTTAGTTTATACCATAATTTGATTCGACTTTGAGATTTTTATTTACTTATCATTAATCTATATTTTTGCTATTACAGCACACTTTCTTCATATAAGCTCATTAAAACCCTATATATATAAGCTCATTAAAACCCTTTATATATATAAGCTCAAAAACACACTCGTAGAAATAGACTTATTTTACACATATAAGCTAATAAGCCCAACATATATATAAGTTTAGCCAAACACCCCCGAAATGAAATGAAATTAAAACTATTAGATTAGCAATAAACATGCATGAATAAAAATACCACTTAATTACGAATTTGAAGATCGGAACTGGTGGTGGAGGAGACAACTGGAAAATTGAAGTTTGATCGAAAAATCGGGTGTTTTTTGAGAGTGGGATTTCATAGTGCAGGGCTTTGCCGCGCTCTTAAATAGTACTCCTTTCGTGGTATCCTCACAAAAAAAAATCATTTTATCAACCGGTCGAGTCACTTGTGCAAGAGTGTAATCGGTGGTCAGTTTTGTTTTTAGTTGAATCTTTTTTAGATGTTTTTAGTTGAATCTTTTTTAGACGTGTACTCGTGAATAATTGTAGAAATTGCTTAACATCAAATAGTTAACGATATGTTAATTTACTCACTAGTCGAACTTCTAATTCAGTGACTCGATCGGGTTGACCTAGTGGTCGAATCAGTGACCCGGTGACTCGACTGAGTTTCATGGTGGTCGAACTCTTGAACTAGTGACTCGACCGAGTTGATCCGGTGGTTGAACTCGCGCATCAGACTCAGAGGCGGACCCAGAATTTATAGTAGGGTGTTGTACAAATTACTTTTGTCATTTTTAGTACTAAAGTTGCTTTGCATTTGGTAAATTTAGGTGTTGCACTTGTCGAGAAAATACCTATTTAATAAAAAATTTACTCTTCATGACTTAAAATAAAGTGTAGCCCGTGCTACACCCGGCTCCCATGTACGTCCACCCATGGCACCAATGACTCGAACGGTTGATCTGATGGTCGATCCCATTAACTGGTTGCTCGACCGGGTTAACCCGTAGTCGAATGTGTGACCCGGTGCCTCGATGGGATGACAAGGTGGCCAATCCCATTACCTAGTGACTTGACCGGGTTGACCTGATGGTCGATCTCGTGACCTGGTGATTTGATCGAGTTTGCGTGATCGAATCAGTAACCCGGTGACTCGACCGGGTTGACCCGATGGTCGAAATAGTGCACCGATGACTCGGTCAGGTTGATACGATGGTCGAAGCCATGACCTAGTGACTTGAACGGGTTTACCTGGTGGTCGATCCCATTAACCGACTCGACCTGGTTGACCCAATGACTCGACCAGTTGACCCGGTGGTCGATTTTGTTACCCTATGACTCGACCACATAAATTCGGTGATCGATCCCGTGACCCGATTACTCGACCGAGTTGGCTCGGTGGTCGAACTCGTGGCCCGATAATATTGTATGAAAAAAATATGTATTAAAAAATGTTAACAATTTAACACTTTCAACAAAATGATACACAGTTTATATATTAGCAGAGATGAGTAAACACTCGGTAAATTAATCTGAGATAAAATATACTGAAATATTTGTGACACCCCAGGCAAATCCCACATCGGCTGTGGCCAGGAGAGATCCATGGTTCATAAGATAACAATCGCCTTCTCATGACACAACGCGTTTTGTGGTCTACTGCAAGTGGGGTTCTTAGGAACTGGCAGTTAAGCGTGCTCATGGAAGAGTAGTACTGGCTTGGGTGACCTGCCGGGAAGTCTTCACAAGAGGGCCACAAAGCAAAGCCGTGAGCCTGTGGGCAAAGCGGACAATATTGTGGTCTGAGTAGGCGGGATGTTACAAGTGGTATCAGAGCCACTCCTGAGCCGTTCGGGATGGTGGGGCAAACCTCATCGAGGACGATGAGTCCCGAAGGGGGGGGGGGTGATTGTGACACCCCAGGCAAATCCCACATCGGCTGTGGCCAGGAGAGATCCATGGTTCATAAGATAACAGTCGCCTTCTCATGACACAACGCGTTTTGTGGTCTACTGCAAGTGGGGTTCTTAGGAACTGGCAGTTAAGCGTGCTCATGGGAGAGTAGTACTGGCTTGGGTGACCTGCCGGGAAGTCTTCACAAGAGGGCCACAAAGCAAAGCCGTGAGCTTGCGGGCAAAGCGGACAATATTGTGGTCTGAGTAGGCGGGATGTTACAATATTAATCATCAAAACAAGGATCACCGGGTCTTTCAATTCCACAAAAGGTACAAATCAATTAAGTTGTTTTATGTCTTTATTACATATATTGTAGTCATAACCATTCATATTCTAAGGGTAGTGATATGTGCATTCGCATAACCAAAAGTTAGCCGTCTTCCGACAAGCTCCATATGCTCTATCATCATATTGTTGTTTACAACCAGCATCACATAGATCATCCCCAAATCTAAGTTTACATGTTCTCAATATTTTTTTACACATGTTTGTCGAATGCACTTGAGCCGAAATAGCATATTCTTCATTCACATTCGCCGACACTATCCACGTATTTAACAAGAAAATTAAAAGTGTTAAAAGACAAAATACTTTTAGTACTTGGGGCAGAGACATAAAGTTAGAAAATATCTAGATTTTTTTAAAATGCAAGAAAATAATATATTGTTAACTTTGATTAGTGTCAAGTCATATATTTTGACGAACCGAGATACATCTTTGCTTTGTCAAGATTAAAACCCTTTAATTTGGTTGTTCAAAAAGAAAAAGATGATACATTGTAAAGTTAGTCACATGAAAAAACCTCAATGAGTATTTAGAATGTAGTATTGCACTTTGGGACAGAGCCCTAAAGTTAGGCTCGATGGCATACTTTAATATTTTTCTTAAATTACATAGCAAAATAGTTTTTACGTGAGACAAATTAAAAATCTCAAATATTTTCGAAAATTTACACTATAATTTTTTTTTAAAGGGAACACATAATCCTTGTGATCCTATTTTATATTCGTCCGTGATTGCATGTTTCATAATTTAATAAACAAGCAAAAAGTATTTGCTATGAAATGCATTGTCTGTCCATATTTATACAAGATAAATGTTGATTGAATTTGAATTAAATTAAGAAAAGCAATTATATGGGTCTTGGCACACTTTGTACTATTTTTTATCGTAAACATTTTGCTAACCAGTCAAAACAGTCTTTTTAGACAATAGTTAGGTCCAATCCTAACTCATATCTAACTAAATCAATGGGTCATATAATCATTACATGGGGCCGAGTTTTTGAGAAATAGTCTTATTAACATCTAAAGATGTATGAGATCTAAGGGTTTTCATTTATTTACGCTTTTATTAGACTTGAGAAAAAAACAAAAAATTATACATGGAATGCAAAAAAGAACGAAAATAATACAAAATGTGATAAAAATTTTCATTGCTGATATGAAACGGACTTGATATAATGACAAAATATTCTTGATGTCCACGTATATATATGCACACATATCGTAATTAATTAATGAATTAAATTCCTAACAAGTAACAACAATCATGTTACAATATCACTATAACATGATGCTCCGTATTAATCAGTGAATAATATTTTCTAATTATACTTAATCAAATGCTATGCGTGTACTGACGCATAACGCCAAAAATGTTTTGAGATAGATACCTAACGATATGCTAAATGACTTGGTGATCAAACCGGTAATCTTATGACTTGAGCGTGTGACCCAGTGGTCAAACCTGTGACTCGATGAATCGACTTGTTTGATCTGATGGTCGAACCAGTGACCCGATGACTTGACAAAGTTGACTCGGTGCCCTCCCCCCCTTGTGACATGTTTTTTGTATTAAGGTACCATTAATTAGTATAAATATATTTTTTTTTACAAAATTTCCGTTTTTACAAAATTTAACATTCTCGCCATTTAGGATACGCCATTTATATATCGGAGAGATTGAGATTATTGTAGAATGCGAATATATAATTGTATTTTAAAGTAATGATATGTATCGATTATAATACATTAATTAATATGTATTAATTAGTTTTAATATAAGTATTGAATTATGTGATTTTAAGTATTGGTATTTAATTGTATAGGCTTGTTTTGGTTGTACCACAATGCGTCATTAGATGTAAGTTTAATTTTAAAATATTCTATAATTAGAAGGCTTAAATATAGTAGTATAAATTATTCTTTTGTATACGTGTGTCCGCGCATTGCTAAGAAAATTGCTTAGTGAAAAATTGTTAATGATATGTTAATTGACAGGTGGTCGAGCCGGTAACTCGGTTACTTGACTCGGTTAACCTGGTTTTCAAATAAGTGAACCAGTTACTCGACCAGGTTCACTCGATGGTCAAACCTGTGACCCGGTGACTCAAATGGATTGACCAGGTGGTCGAACCCCTAACCCGGTGACTCGAACATGTTGATCGTGTCGAATAAATGAACCAATAACTCGACCGGGTTGATCTGGTGGTCAAACCTGTGACCCGATAATTTGTAAAGGTGACCCGATGATTCGATCATGTTGGCCAGTTGATCGAACCTGTAACCTGCTAATATTGTGTCAAAATGCAATAGTTATAATATATAACAGAAAATGTTAAATTGCCCATGTTAATACAAAGTAATGCCTAAAAACATTATTAGTGTTAACTAATCTTTCTTAGTTTTGATCACAACAAATTAAAAAGACATTTATCATAAAATACAATCATAAGACGAATTATCTTACAAACACTATCATCAAGGTAATAATCATTTAAGTATTGCACAAACATATCTTAATCATGATTAGTGATCATAAAATTGATTAGTCCTAAACTTTCTTTTTAATAAAATGTTTTATTAAAATGGAAAATGTTAATTTGAATTTTGCATATTTCATATGCCATAGGAATATCCTTTAAAGGTATAAACTTACCTCAGATATTACTACCCCACTAAAAGACAAAAAAGAGCGAAGTCTACTCCCACGGTTCCTTAAATAGCTATGCGGTTCTTCATCAATAAGGAACCGCATAGACAAATAAAGAACCGCGCTCAGAGAGCCGTTGGCTTTTGTCTCCTATAAATAGTGGATCAAATCTACTTTTCCAAGAACCTTTTTTGACATTCTTTCTGCCATCTTTCTCTTTTCTAATTCCTAATCATTTATGTAGAAACTAGAGGTGGGGGGGAGGTTGAATAGTTTCTCTTCGGTTTATGTCCTAATTAAAATTCCTTTCAATTAGGTTTGTCTCAAAACTATCTTTTACTTGAAAGCTAGTTGCATAATGATTAGATTCAATTCTAATGCATTAACAATGACAAGTAGTTGTAAGTGATGCAATAATGAAAGTAAGTAAAGAGTAAGGAAAGAAGAAACCTAATAGGAAGACACCAAGATTTATAGTAGTTCAGCAACGAATCTCTATCTTCATTCCTACTCCACTCCTCGAGTACACATTACTCGAGATTTCCACTACTTTCACAAGCTCCCTTCATGACGGAGAAAACCTCACAACGTTGCTTACGTTATTTTCCGACACTAAAATTCCTTTCAATTAGGTTTTTCTCAAAACTATCTTTTAGTTGAAAGCTAGTTGCATAATGATTAGATTCAATTCAATTGCATTAACAATGACAAGTAGTTGTAAGTGATGCAACAATGAAAGTAAGTAAAGAGTAAGGAAAGAAGAAACCTAATAGGAAGACACCAAGATTTATAGTGGTTCAGCAACGAATCTCTATCTTCATTCCTACTCCACTCCTCGAGTACACCTTACTCGAGATTTCCACTACTTTCACAAGCTCCCTTCATGGCGGAGAAAACCTCACAACGTTGCTTACGTTATTTTCCGACACTAAGCTCAATGTCGAGACCTAATCTTAGCTAGGACGAATCTACACAACTCTTCACTTTGAAGCTAAGTGAGAACTCATAAGACACATACACAAATCACTTTGTAGTTTAGTGAGAACTAACACACAACACTTTACAACTCAACTAAACATATCTAAGTACACACATGTAACTTGGACCCACACAAGATAAATCCAAGCATACACATATACAATGGATTTACACAAGACTAATCCAAGTATTCACAAATACCCTCGATAAACAAAACTAATCCAAGTATTCACAAATACATTGGATGAACACAACTAATCCAAGTATTCGCAAATACATTGGATGAACACAACTAATCTAAGTATTCACAAATACGTTGGATTAACACAACTAATCCAAGTATTCACAAATACCTTGGATGAACACAGCTAATCTAAGTATTCACAAATACCTTGGATGAACACAACTAGACAACTAAAAATGATGAATATGACTATATCTAAGATAGGATGATCTTCATCAAATCTTCATCTTTAATCACATCACAAGTGTGTGAGTGATCTTCACTTTGGACAAGGTAAAGAAGGAGATCAAGAGAATAATCAGAAGTAAACATACTTAACACTTTAAGTGATCATTTACAAATGATTAGGAATTAGAAAATAGAAAGATGGCAGAAAGAATGTCCAAAAAGGTTCATGGAAAAGGTATATTTGATCCACTATTTATAGAAGACAAAAACTAATGGCTCTCTAAGCACGATTCTTTATTTGTCTATGTGATTCCTTATTGATAAAGAACCGCATAGCTATTTAAGGAACCGTGGGAGTAGACTCCGCTACTTTTTGTCTTTTAGTGGGGTAGTAATATCTAAGGTAAGTTAATACCTTTAAAGGATATTCCTATGGCATTTGGAATATGCCATATTCAAATTTACATTTTCCATTTTAATAAAAAAATTATTTTATTAGAAAGAAAGTTTAGGACTAATCACTTTTATGATCACTAATCATGATTAAGATATGTTGGTGCAATACTTAAATGATTATTACCTTGATGATAGTGTTTGTTAGATAATTCGTCTTACGGTTGTATTTTAGGAAAAATTGTCTTTTTAATTTGTTGTGATAAAAAATAGGTAAGATTAGTTAAAACTAATAATGTTTTTAGGAATGCATTAACAATCTCCCCCTTTTGACTACGATAAACTATAAACTCATTTATGTAAAATACAAAATTATTCGAATTATTAATGAGTTTTTTTTTTTGGGTAAAGGGTTTTACCCCGGTAAATGGTATTAATCACAAGAAAAAGATAAGTACAATGGAATGTGGCTAGAGTACCACATTAACCTCAAGACAAACTTGAACTACTCACAATATGGACAACCCCATACGTGACAACCTACATCAACACAAAAAACCTAACACTTTAGCCATAGATCCTAAAAGTGGTAGGCATATTCCAACGTTCCAACAAAGAGTTTGCCGTTGTTGAATTCTTAAACTTGAAAGTTAGCAGCCGCAGCCGAACCGTGACAACAAGATGATCAAACAACTCACGAGGCGATCGTTTACCCTTCTTGAACAACCTATTATTCCGCTCAATCCACACAAAATAACATGAAGCCGCCAAAACCATTCTCCCAATAATACTTCGAGCTGTTCGTTGAGAAGCTAGAGGCTGAAGATACGCAATAATAACATCAAGAATAGGAGGCACATTTCCCATATCAGCAAGATCACGAGAAAGACTCCACACCTGCGAAGCATAAGTACATTCGAAAAATAAATGAGCATGAGAGTCCGGGACCATTTCACATAAAGGACACCGAAGAGAGAATAAGTCTATCTCATCCCCTACATCCCATTGCCTCAACCTATCCTGAGTTTTAAGGGATCTTCTCATTATTAACCATAGGTTAAAAGCATGACGTGGAATGCAATTCGAAAACCAAACAACACCACACCAAGGCACCACATTCCCTCTAGGCCGAAGGACTTCCCAGGCAGCGTTAACCGAAAACGGCTCCAACTCCCCTTGAATATTTCGCCATTTACACATGTCAGTCTTATTATTAATGAGTTTATCACTATCATTTCTCCCCCTTTGTCGAAGCAAAAAGGTTAGCACAAGTCTTTGTAAAAGAAAAGAATTGACTTTCTAGTAGCTCCCCCTTGGTGCTTACTCCCCTAGCTTGGGGCACCAAGTGGATAAACTAAGGTGACATGCTACACAAAGGTTAGTAGAGAGAAAATAAACACCAATGTATATATAGCCACTACCTACTAGGTAACTTAAGAGGGAGGAAGAAAAGAAATCTCAAATTAGAAGTAAGTATATGCTAAGTATGTCCAAGGAGGGTGTTTTGACAAAATCAAATTTCAATTGATGGAATAGAGATAGAAAAGAAACATCCATACCAATTGAAATGATAATATGTCAAAGGGTTAGAAGTTTACAATTTGGTATCTCCAAAAAAATTTTCCATAGCAATGTGTGTGATAAAGAATTATCGGAAAAGGAAATAACACACATAACATTCATATTGCAAAAATATGAAATAACATATAAGAGAAATATTCATATACACAATATGAATATTTAAAACATAAAATAAGGAAAATAACCAACATACGCATAAACTAAAGCATAAAAGTGTGCTTTAATTAGAAAAATAAGACGACGATGCATCATTAGAAGATTTGTTCATGGGAACAAATACTTTGAGAGAATGTCGAGTGAGAAGCAATTCAGAAGAATTTAGCTTGTCATACACATGAGCAAGTTCAATTTGTTGAAATCGACAACAAGCACACGAGCTTCCATGATGCAAAACAAAGTCATTAGATGAGAGAGAACCATCAAGATGACAAGGTGGAGGTGAAGATGGAGAGAGTGGATAAGAAATGTTTTCACAATGCCTAGTGAGATTTGGGGAAGAATATAGGTCATTTAGATGAGGTATTTTGCAAGGTTTAGGTGGTGGTGGAAGAGCTTCTCTTTCTCTAGTAATTGGATGATAGAGAAAGTCTCATTCCAATACTCAATAGGAGAGAAAGTAGAAGTCTTGCAAGGTTTGGAAGAAGAGGAATCATGATGATCCTTGTTCTTCTTGATCCAAATAGATCAAACTGAAATCTTCAGTTTCTTGGTAAGCTTAGAAGAAGAAGCTTTAGGTTTAGAATATTGTGACAAAGAGATGTCAAGGTTAGAGTTAGGCATTGTGAGAGATGAGAAGAAGAGATAAGAAGAAGAACTCCCAAAATGAGAAAATATAAAGAAAATAGAAAAGGCAAAGATTTGAAATGAAAACAAAAGGTTTCAAGGAATGTTTAGCCAAAGATGGCAAACAAAGAACCTTGAAAAAGACTGTGGTCAAAGAAGAAAGACCAAAAACGAGCCAAATTAAGGCTTGCAGCCCGCGGTTCCTTAAAAGAACCTGTAGTTCCTGAAATATAAGGAGTCGCACGATCTTTAAGGAGCCGCATACAGTGGACTTGAAAACACAATTTTACAAAGTTTTGAGAAAAAATAAGACTCTTTCAAAATTTTGCAAAACTTGGATTTTTATCTCTTGTAGCACTAGATTATGCTTTGGTTGCACAAAAAGCAACACACTCACAAAGAGTGTCTTGACAAAGGGTGACAAAATATTTAGATAACATTTTGATCCAATTTTAGTCAAGTTGTAAAGATTGTGATAGATTAAGGTTCAATTTTAAATAAATTGAAGTTGATTAGTGTGAGCACATAGGTTGTGATTACGTATAGTGGCTATGCTCACTATTCGTAACCCTAAACCATCATCTTTTCGCTGAAAGTAGCCCATTACGAGTGGAGCCATATGTTACGGACAACCCACGAGGATGTCCTAGCAGCAAGCCGCACGCGGTTGTTTAGTGAGCATGATACACGAATGAGTCTAGCATAACATGATCATGGACCATATCATACTAGACTAGGGGACATGTCGACGTACAGTTGGTATTCGGCCCGTCCCAACAGGCCCGCGGCCCACACACACCTAACTTATCCTTCAAGAAACCCTAGCACTATCTAAACAAAGCTAGGGGTATCATTCCACAACAGGTTTTCTCTCATAACTACACCTCTTATACCACACATCGACCCGATACTAACTTGACTGTCAGAGGTGGACCCCGGGGCTCTGGTCTCGGGTCCACGTCTAACCGGTTTACCTTTGTTTGCAGCATTACTCAGCACCCGGGAAGACGATTAACGGCCCAGGAGAGTCGTCGAACCGGCCTAGCCAAACTATGCTCCCACAAGTTGGCGCCATCCGTGGGACCCTGACTAAACCATGTTTCGTGGTCTCATACTACCGAAAAGCAAAAATCTACATCGATAATCGGTAACTCTGAAACTTTTGGTATTTTTGTTTTCCATTCAACATTCTGCCATGCGCGGAAACTTGATTAGCAGAAACTTGATTAGCAGAAACTTGTTTTTCATTATACACTATGTCGTAGGATCATGGTAAATATCTATCAAAAGGATAGTTGCTATCAGAAAAAAGTTACAAACCGTTATGATTCATCTTTTGATGCGATGATAAATATTAACCACACTATTTTGCTAAAAAAACGCACTATGCAATTCTAAAACAAAAGGGATGTTGGTCACTATTGTGATATCAATATTGTTACATCAAACCGTATGCACGTGTCATGATTTAAAAAAAACAATTTAAGTCATGTGTAAATTTTTCTTGCAGAGGTTATTTTGATATATTTTCTAAAACAAAATATATGATGCATCATGTGTAGCAACAAGATCTTATCTATTTATAATGGAATATTGTTATTTCTTATATGATTATTTGGTGGAATCTTGTTTTTTCTAAAGATGACATTCTGCTTCTATTGGAGGTAGATATATACATAAGATCTAGTCATTATTTTAAACATATACTTGACGTAAAGACTTGTTATTTTAAGCGTGTATTTGAATCTATAAAAATTGAAAAGATTTTTTAGTCGAATATGTTATTTTTTGGTACCCGCGAATGGGACACCGTTTCTTCCTGGTAATTCGCACGATCAAACATATCATATTTTTACTTTTTATTTATGATCATGGTACGTCTAGCCGCACTCATCCGCACGTTTTAGAATATTTTATTTTTTCACTGCGATCATGAGCCGCGCCCTTTCGCATTAGTCCGCATGATTATTTATATTTATAAAAGATATTCCACGTATCTTAAAATTTGATAAAGATATATTTCGATATCTTTCGAAATTATAAAAATATTATTTATATCTTTTTCAACAGGTAACAGGATATTGCCTATACTTTTTTTTAAATATGCTAAAAAATATTTTCTATATCTTTTATATTAAAAAAAATCATGATAATTATATTAATAAGATATTACGTATATCTCTTAACTTGGTAACAAGATATCATATATATCCTTTAGCTTTGTGCGATTTTGTTTTATTCCGATAAATATTCGCATCTTTCAATACATACCTAGATACATATTTGCATGTCTAGTATTAAGTTATTACTTGTTATACATATATATATATATATATATATATATATATATATATATATATATATATATATATATATATATATATATATATATATATATATATATATATATATATATATATATATATATATATATATATATATATATATATATATATATATATATATATATATATATATATATATATATATATATATATATATATATATATATATATATATATATGCTAGTCCGTACACTTGGATATCTTCTGCCTACGGGCGTACATGTACTTATCGTTCCCAAGCGGAATAAGAGGATTGAGTGAACCTAATAATTCAACTTGTCGTGTAAGAGGTTGCAAACCCAACGACCATGGATCATGTATCCTTGTTAGACACCTTGCTATCAAGACGTTGTAGTAAGTTACGCAAACCACATGACTCATGATGGACTTGCAAAAGACACACTGTGCACGTCTAACAACATTTTGTCAAAAATTTGACCGTCCTTATGGTAAATGCGGTATGCCGCACGTAGTGGCATAGCTCATCCCATAAGTTAGTTAAGATACGTCTTATACTATATGACGATTCGCGGTTATGGCAAGATCCACCCGCGTTGGTTCGCACGTTCGAACCCAATTTGTATCTTTTGTACGTAGTTATGGTACGTCCATTCGTGCTGGTCTACGCGGCCGTAATTTTTTGAATACTTGATTAAGTTTAATACTACTAATCGAGTGTAGCACCATTAAACTTGAGGGGCTACTAGGGTATACTAATACCACTATTTCCGTGCATATGACACAAATATTTGGATATATTTCTTTGACGCAGAAGTCCGCCTTCTGCCGGTTTATTCCTTTGCCTAGAAGTATCTCTTCCATTGGCTTATTCCTTCGCCGCGGAAATACTCCTTCCGCGCGCTTATTTCTACGTCATGGAAGTATCTCTTCCATTGGCTTATTCCTTCGCCGTGGAAGTCCTCCTTCCGTGCTCTTATTCCTTTGCCATAGAAGTATCTCTTCCATTGGCTTATTCCTTTGTCGCGGAAGTACTCCTTCTACGCGCTTGTTTCTGCGCCAAGGAAGTATTTCTTCCATTGGCTTGTGCCTTTGCCACGGAAGTATCCCTTCCGTTGGCTTATTCATGCGCCGTGGAAGTACTCTTCCACGGGCTTGTTATCTTTTACCGTGAAAGTATTCTTCCACGTGCTCCTTATCATTCGTCGTGGAAGCAATCCTTCCACGAGCTCATTATCTTCGCCGTGAAAGTAATCCTTCCACGTTCTCATTATCATTTCGCCGTGGAAGTACTCTTCCACGGGCTTGTTATCTTTTGCCGTGGAAGTATTCTTCCACGTGCTCCTTATCATTCGCCGTGGAAGAAATCCTTCCACGTGCTTCTTATCTTCGCCATGGAAGTATCTCTTCCACGTGCTTATTATATTCGCCGTGGAAGTATCGCTTCCACGTGCTTCTTATCTTCGCCGTGGAAGTATCACTTCCACGTGCTTATTATCTTCGCCATGGAAGTATCTCTTCCACGTGCTTATTATCTTCGCCGTGGAAGTATCTCTTCCACGTGCTTATTATCTTCGTCGTGGAAGTATTTCTTTCACGTGCTTATTCATGCGCCGTGGAAATATTTCTTCCACGTGCTTATTCATGCGTCGTAGAAGTATCTCTTCCACGTGCTTATTATCTTCGTCGTGGAAGTATTCTTCCACGTGCTTCTTATTTTCGCCGTGGAAGTATTTCTTCCACGTGTTCGTTATCTTCATCGTGGAAGTATCTCTTCCACGTGATTCTTATCTTCGCCGTGGAAGTATCTCTTCCACGTGCTTATTATCTTCGTCGTGGAAGTATTCTTCCACGTGTTTCTTATCTTCGCCGTGGAAGTATCTCTTCCACGTGCTCGTTATCTTAGCCGTGGAAATTCTCTTCCACGTGCTTATTATCTTCGCCATGGAAGTATTCTTCCACACGCTCTTTATTTTCGCCGTGGAGGTATTCTTCAACGTGTTCGTTATCTTCGCCGTGGAAGTATCTCTTCCACGTGCTTCTTATCTTCGTCGTGGAAGTATCTCTTCCACGTGATTATTATCTTCGCCGTGGAAGTATTCTTCCACGAGCTTCTTATCTTTGCCATGGAAGTGTCTCTTCCACGTGCTTCTTATCTTCGCCGTGGAAGTATCTTTTCCACGTGCTCGTTATCTTCGCCGCGGAAGTATTCTTCCACGTGCTTATTATCTTCACCGTGGAAGTATCTCTTCCACGTGCTTATTATCTTCGCCGTGGAAGTATTCTTCCACGAGCTTCTTATCTTTGCCGTGGAAGGGTCTCTTCCACGTGCTTCTTATTCATGCGTCGTGGAAGTATCTCTTCCACGTGCTTATGATCTTCGCCGTGGAAGTATTCTTCCACGTGCTTATTATATTCGCCATGGAAGTATTTCTTTCACGTGCTTATTCATGCGCCGTGGAACTATTTCTTCCACGTGCTTATTCATGCGCCGTGGAAGTATCTCTTCCACGTGCTTATTGTCTTCGTCGTGGAAGTATTCTTCCACGTGCTTCTTATCTTTGCCGTGGAAGTATTTCTTCCACGTGTTCGCTATCTTCGCCGTGGAAGTATCTCTTCCACGTGCTTCTTATCTTCGCTGTGGAAGTATCTCTTCCACGTGCTTATTATCTTCGTCGTGGAAGTATTCTTCCACGTGCTTCTTATCTTCGCCGTGGAAGTATCTCTTCCACGTGCTCGTTATCTTCGCCGTGGAAGTTCTCTTCCACGTGCTTATTATCTTCGCCGTGGAAGTATTCTTCCACGCGCTCGTTATTTTCGCCGTGGAGGTATTCTTCCACGTGTTCGTTATCTTCGCCGTGGAAGTATCTCTTCCACGTGCTTCTTATCTTTGCCGTGGTAGTATCTCTTCCACGTGCTTATTATCTTCGCCATGGAAGTATTCTTCCACGAGCTTCTTATCTTTGCCGTGGAAGTGTCTCTTCCACGTGCTTCTTATCTTCGCCGTGGAAGTATCTCTTCCACGTGCTCGTTATCTTCGCCACGGAAGTATTCTTCCACGTGCTTATTATCTTCGCCGTGGAAGTATCTCTTCCACGTGCTTATTATCTTCGCCGTGGAAGTATTCTTCCATGAGCTTCTTATCTTTGCCGTGGAAGGGTCTCTTCCACGTGCTTCTTATTCATGCGCCGTGGAAGTATCTCTTCCATGTGCTTATTATCTTCGTCGTGGAAGTATTCTTCCACGTGCTTATTATCTTCGCCGTGGAAGTATCTCATCCACGTGCTTATTATCTTCGTCGTGGAAGTATTCTTCCACGTGCTTATTATCTTCATCGTGGAAGTATCTCTTCCACGTGCTTATTATCTTCGCCGTGGAAGTATTCTTCCACGTGCTTCTTATCTTCGCCGTGGAAGTATCTCTTCCACGTGCTTATTATCTTCGCCGTGGAAGTATCTCTTCCACGTGCTTATTATCTTCGCAGTGGAAGTATCTCTTCCACGTGCTTCTTATCTTCGCCGTGGAAGTATCTCTTCCATGTGCTCGTTATCTTCGCCGCGGAAGTATTCTTCCACGTGCTTATTATCTTCGCCGTGGAAGTATCTCTTCCACGTGCTTATTATCTTCGCCGTGGAAGTATTCTTCCACGAGCTTCTTATCTTTTCCGTGGAAGTGTCTCTTCCACGTGCTTCTTATTCATGCGTCGTGGAAGTAGCTCTTCCACGTGCTTATTATCTTCGTCGTGGAAGTATTCTTCCACGTGCTTATTATCTTCGCCGTGGAAGTATCTCTTCCACGTGCTTATTATCTTTGTCGTGGAAGTATTCTTCCACGTGCTTATTATATTCGCCGTGGAAGTATCTCTTCCACGTGCTTATTATCTTCGCCATGGAAGTATTCTTCCACGTGCTTCTTATCTTCGCCGTGGAAGTATCTCTTCCACGTGCTTATTATCTTCGCCGTGGAAGTATCTCTTCCACGTGCTTATTATCTTCGCCATGGAAGTATCTCTTCCACGTGCTTATTATCTTCGTCGTGGAAGTATTCTTCCACGTGCTTATTATCTTCGCCGTGGAAGTATCTCTTCCACGTGCTTATTATCTTCGCCGTGGAAGTATCTCTTCCATGTGCTTATTATCTTCGCCATGGAGTATTCTTCCACGTGCTCGTTATCTTCGCCGTGGAAGTGTCTCTTCCACGTGCTTCTTATCTTCTCCGTGGAAGTGTATCTTCCACGTGCTCATTATTTTTCGCCGTGGAAGTATTCTTCCACGGCGCATCGTTATCTTTTGCCGTGGAAGTACGTCTTCCACTGGCTCATTCTGCTACAGAAGTACGTCTTCTGTTGGTTAATATCTTTGTTACGGAAGTACGTCTTCCGCGATGAATTGCTTGCCCCGGGTAAGAGTGAATTTCCCATATTTATATCGTTTATACTTAATTAGACGGAGCCTGATCAACTACGTTTAATCCGGGAAAAACCGTGACAAATTTTGGAAGTCGTTATCAAATGTCGTGGCCATAAGACGGATGTAATATCCGCATCACCTTGCTACAGAAGTATGTCTTCTGTTTGCCTTAAGACGAATGCAATATTCGCACTATGCTGCATCATTAGTGGGTATTAGAAGTACGTCTTCAAATGTTCACGATGCAGCATACGGGTTCCACCTTCACCTTCATAAAACCTTCTTATCATCCTCACGTTAGAGATGAATAAGAATGATACCTTGCCAATGCCAGTGTTACCCCGCTATAGAACACGCTTTCTTCTTACGGGGTCCTTACGTCTAATCACGAGAAACCAAGCATTCGAGTACAACCGCCCGTCTTACGTATACGTGTTTTCCCATTTCTTTCGACGTGGATATGCTTACAGGTAGCGGATATGGTGCTAAGTCTAGTAAACTCGGTGACAACCTCGTATACTAGACTGGGGGGACATGATGACGTATAGTGGCTATGCTCACTATTCGTAACCCCAAACCATCATCTTTTCGCTGAAAGTAGCCCATTATGAGTGGAGCCATACGTCTGACTATTGTAACCCCAGACTGGGGGGACATGATGACGTATAGTGGCTATGCTCACTATTCGTAACACACAGTTTATATTTAATTCCGCCATTGTTATTCCCAAGCTCATTCCTTGGCTTGATTTTCTTTTAAAAACAATTATTTTTAGAAAATCGTCATTCATCTTCTAGTGGAGGCATGGAGAACAAAATGAGCAAGACATCTTGCAACCCCTTATGAAGTCCAAACATTTCCATTCTTAGGTTTTGAATGATGTAGTTGTTATAGAGACAACATGGACAATTAAAGCCATGAGCTTCTAGAAAACCAAAGAAGTATGGATCACCCATGAAGTGGGAAATAGGAACACCCAAAAGTGGAGTGTTTGAGGGAGGAGGAGGTGAGGTCCTGGTGTCCAATGGTGAGACGGGTGAATTTGGTAGAGTGAGAGGTGAGGTTATCAAAGTATCAACAACATCATTCACAAAGGGAATGCTTTGAAAAGGTTGAGGGTTCACATCTAAGAGAGGACTAGGAGTGAAGGGTGAGGACAACTTATTCATCCTAGATTGGAATGAAGAGGAGGTAGAACCATGTGAATGGTTAGTACCATGAGTTGAATTAGTCTTGCATGGAGAAAGAGGCGGTGAAGGTGATGAAGAAATGAGAATGGGAGAAATCTCATTCGTGGGTGTAAGAAAAGATGAAGAGCCAAGTTTAGCTAACTTAATCTTGATCTTGAGGTTTCTTTTGGATGAGGATGGTTTGGAGAGTTAGATGATTTAGTGGACACCATGGTTGTGTGACAAGGTTTAGAGAGAATGCTTAGGGGATGAAGAAGAGAATTGACCATGAGAGGTTTAAGAATGAGAGGGGATGATCCAAACTAGTAATGGGTTAAAACTCGTTTTGATGAACATTGAAATTAGGTGGGCTAGTTTAAGAAAGAGCAGGTTTTAGGCAAAAGTTTCATCAATGTTTACAAAGATTCAGAGAAAACAGTGTAAAGCAAATATTCTGTCGAAACTCGAGCCTGTAGTTCCTTAAATAAGGTTGCGGTTCGTTACCACTAAGGAACCGCATGTATTTAAGGAACCGTGGACAGTGGCCTCAAAAAGATGAACTTCCAACAACTTTTAAAAGCCCAGATTTTAAACAAGGGTTTATCAAGCAAAAGTATACTATTAACCAAAATCTAGAAAACTAAGACATAGATTGCACAAAGTCATGCACATCGAAAGATCGATAGCATGAGCAAATAAGGATTAAAAATATCTAGTAATCCGAACACAATGTATTAGTTAGTACACACCAAATCCTAAATGCAAGAAACATAAGTAAGTTAAAGAGAGTAAATAGTTCAACATTACATAACACGTTCACAAACATGTCAACCTTGAATCAATACCATAGCTTCACTTCTTCTTTTTGCCAAGACCCTTGAACATCCTCCCAATGCTCTTGAATGCACCCCTGTCTCCATTCTAAAATCATGCAACTCACCACGTGTTTGAAGATTTGAACGGTAAACACGCTCAAGTCTGAAATTATCCGGAAGATCACTAGTTTCATGGTGAGGGGGAGGAACAATTTGGTCTAACCCGTCCATAAAAGTCTTTATGGATGGGTGGGAGTCACTCGAAGAGCCAACGTAGGCACTAGTAACTTCATCACCACCATCACCTGGTGACATAGGAGTGTCCTCATCATCAGAATCTTGTGGGTCATTCCTTCTTGTACCTCGATCACTTCTTGGTTTTCTTGGTTGCACCTCACGAACAGGTAGCATAACCCGGTTAACCGGTTGAAAGCGAGAAAGATCGTGTTCGGGAAAGTCTTCCCCAATCTATTTGAAAAGATGAGTGAGAAGTATGGCATATGGAAGATTAGTGTTTTATCTAGAAAGAGCATAGTTGATCCGTCGAGCTATGTAAAATGCAAGATTGTACTTGGTGTTGGTACAGATACAAGACATCATATGTGTCATATACGTCGGAATATGGTCCCAGTTTCCACCAAGACAAAACACATTTTCCCTAAGAATGTCGGCCCAACGGACCAAACAATCAATAAGGTTGCTTAAGAGTATCTCATAGCGTTTCAAGGAACGCTTAAAAGAGTGGATACTTCTTACAACATTTCTACCACGCCCTTTGGTAATAACATTAAGGATGAGGTCAAGGTCTAGCTCTTAGTTGTCATTTGTAGGACAATTGTAAGATTTATTTAAGGCAATTAAGTTTCCATGAATCAGTGAAACGACAAGTACCTTCATATGGCACACCAAGTGGTTTGCCAAATTCCGAGATAGAGTATTGGATGAGTTTACCATTAATGATGAACTTAACAAATATTCCATTATCATTATAGATAAGAGAGTACGTGCTAAAGAACTCTGAAATTGTGTATAATGCAGTTCGTTTTTCTCAGTTCTTGCTAATTGAAAGTCCTAACAATATCGGGTTTTTAACTGTTTTTGGTTGTTAATATTTTTTGGATATTCTATTTGCTAATTCAAACAATGACTTGCAAAGTTGAAAAATATTATCTACTTATATGTAAAACATCGTGCAAATACCAAGTTTTTATTCAAGTAAAATTCAAAATGTAAATTTTACAACTAAAAGGACTGAAAATGTAAATTCTATGAAAATTAAATGCTCAAAATGTAAATCCTACAAGTACAAGAACTGAAAATGCCAAAACAGTTAACTATGAGGATCAAAAATGTAAACTATGTAACAAACTAACCAAATTTTAACAAATTCCACAACTTGCTAACTGAATTTTAACAAATTCCAAACTTAAAGGACTTGTTTAGTGCAAACCCTAAAAATTATCAAGTTTAGCCAAAATTAACACCAGTTTAATACACTAGGGACTAAAGTGCAATTATTGAAAGTTTTTAAGCCAAAACGGGTTCTAGACACAAATAAGCTCGTTTGAGCTTATTTCTCAACCAAAATCAATCAAACCAATTGCAAAATGCTTAAAATTGAAAATAAGCTAGGTCTGTAAAAGGAAATTTGCTAAAAATGGCTAATAAGCTAATAAGCACTTTCCAATAAGCACAAAATAAGCACTAAGAAAATCTAGACATGCACAACTGGATTTTTGTACTGAAACTGATTAAAGAGCTCAAAACATGAACGGGAAATCAAGTCTTATCAAAAATCATCAAGAAATAAGCTTGGAAATTGAATTAAGCTGAAATTGGCTTATGTTGACCAAGTGTTGACCAAGTTTTTTTTCAAAAAGCTGAAAATCTCAAAAATCAACCACCAACACCTACTAAGTGATATTGTTAAAGAAAATTACCAAGTTTGTGAAGTGGTTTAAGAGATATGAAAAAGCTGTTTTCATTTACAGAAACTTCATTTTGCTTAAGTGTTCAGATTTTTGCTTATTTCTCCTTGCTTAATGAATACTGTATCAAATGCTTATGGAATATGAAACTTCATATATTGACCTACAATTGAGAACTGATTTGGTAAAATTTCATCAAGAATCCAACAAATGCCAAGCAATTGAAATTGACAACTTTTTAGAGCAAAACTGACAAAACAATGACCCAAACTTTTTATATGCCAATTGCCTTTTTGACCTTAAAGTTGACTTGAAAAAGACTCAAAACTACTTGTTATCACTTGGTGACTGGAAATGAACATTAATTTGCCAAAAATAAACACTTGAAAACTTTACAAAAACTAATGCCAAACACTCTTTAACTGATTTTTTTTAAAGACTTTTGTGAAACCTTTTTAAGCACAAGTTTAAGCTAGATGAAAAGCTATAGCAAACTAAAATCAGTGATCAAAATGAGATGTATTAAAGCTATAAGCAAGCAATGAAAGCAACTAGAAATCAATTAAGGAAACAAGGCTAAAAATGACTGTATTAAGCTATAAACTAGAACACATATCAAATCAATAAGCAAAAAAGCAACACTTAAGCTACAAACTTACTAGAATCAGATTAAAACCAAGCTAAACAAGTTTTATCATACAATCAACAAGGATTTAAGCTAGAAATGAAGCATGCATTTGACAATTCATTGGAATAAAAAACAAGAGGCTCAAGCACCTTGTGAAGTATCCTTTGAGCAGTAGAGGAGTGCTGAACTCTCTAGTCTAGTGCTAACCACCACCTTAGCACTAGATTCACCTATCTACTATCAACAATTCAGCTACACATCAACAAGAATCATCAAAATGGCCTGAATTCATCACAAATGCTATGACTTGAACTGAAATCAATCAAACAGCTACAATCTTCCTTCAAAGTCAGTTATGATCAAGATTTGATCATAACAAACTCAATTCAGCAACAAGAGTATCAATGGAAGCAGGATATGAACAGTAAAGATGATGAGAAGAATTGGCGGGAAAAGTAGAATTTGAATTTTATTGATGGAGATTTGTTACAAAGCTGTTAAAAAGGTTACTAACTAACTAACTCACTCAAGAGTGTGTCAAACTCTTGAGTAGTTTAGCTAAGAAGGGAAAATGATGAGAGGAAAAGGTAAATGTGTGTTTTTTCACACTTACAACTACACTTTACAAATGAAGCCTAAACAAACTATTTATAGACTTGAGAAGAAGATTAGTTGGGGTTGGTGACGTGTTGGAACCAATCCCAGGTCTCCACGTGTCCAAATTCTGCTTAATTGAATTTCCAGGTATGAACTCAAATTGGGGTTTCTTTGCTGAGTTGATTTCAAGTTAATTGATCATGACCAATGGATTCGTCTCTCAAAAATAAGCAGGTTTGATGTTTATAGCATTCAATGAAATTCACTCTAGCTTCAAATCGATCCTGGCAAATTTTGATAGTTTGAAGATGACACGTGTCATAATATGACTGGCTGAAATTAGTGCACACGGATTGCACTGTTGGGATTTTGTTATTAAATGATGGCGGCTGTAGTGGGTAATTAATGCCATGCATCATGTAGTTTAGAGTAGTGTAGATGCATTCTATATGGCCAAGGTGGATTAATTATGAGGAAAATGTGAATTTGTGCTTTAAAATATATAGAATTGCATGAGGACATGACAATGTTCAAGTGTAGGGGATTTGATATGAGCTAAAACTCATATCAATTTATCAACAAATAACCCTAAAACATGAAGCAAAATACCAATTTATCTTGTAAAAACAATATTATGTGGTATGTTTGTGTTTGTGTACACTTGTGTAGGTAAAAGGATGCATTTTCAAGCAAACAAGGAATAATCAAGCTTAATTTGATGAAAAAGACAAAGAAGGATCAAAAGTGACAAGACTTTGAAGTGCAAGGACCTATCTTGACAAACTGCCAAAGATGAAGGACCAAAGTGTAAATATTGTAAAAGTCAAGATCATAGTCAAATTTGGTCAACTCTCAAGTCAACTCAGTCAAAGGACCAATTTTGTTCAAGGATGAAGTTTGAAGGACTAAAAATACCAAAGAAATGAAGCTACTAGCCTTTAAATGCAATCTGCCAAAGTTTAGGGACTATTTCTGACTATTTTGGAAAGTTGGTACAAGTGAATCCATGTGACAAGTTTTGGACCAATGAGAAGACAACAAAAAGAAGACAAGGATTGCACTGTTGGGATTTTGTTATTAAATGATGGCGGCTGTAGTGGGTAATTAATGCCATGATGTGGCAATCCTTGTCTTCTTTTTGCTGTCTTCTCATTGGTCCAAAAATTGTCACATGGATTCACTTGTACCAACTTTCCAAAATAGGCAGAAATAGTCCCTAAACTTTGGCAGATTGCATTTAAAGGCTAGCAGCTTCATTTCTTTGGCATTTTTAGTCCTTCAAACTTCATCCTTGAACAAAATTGTTCCTTTGACTGAGTTGACTTGAGAGTTGACCAAATTTGACTATGATCTTGACTTTTACAATATTTACACCTTGGTCCTTCATCTTTGGCAGTTTGTCAAGATAGGTCCTTGCACTTCAAAGTCTTGTCACTTTTGATCCTTCTTTGTCTTTTTCATCAAATTAAGCTTGACTATTCCTTGTTTGCTTGAAAATGCATCCTTTTACCTACACAAGTGTACACAAACACAAACATACCACATAATACTGTTTTTACAAGATAAATTGGTATTTTGCTTCATGTTTTAGGGTTATTTGTTGATAAATTGATATGAGTTTTAGCTCATATCAAATCCCCTACACTTGAACATTGTCATGTCCTCATGCAATTCTATATATTTTAAAGCACAAATTCACATTTTCCTCATAATTAATCCACCTTGGCCATATAGAATGCATCTACACTACTCTAAACTACATGATGCATGATTTTGACTTTTAACAATGCAATGAACAAAATACAATTCTATCTATATCTTTTTTGGTTTTTCTTGAAATAGTTTTGATGGAAATAACTCATAAAGAATTCAATGACTTAGATTAGGGCTTGGGTACCATGGACATTTATCACCCTCAAGTTTCACTTTCCCCATACCAAGCTTAAAAATGGGATCATTGCATTCACAAGTAAAAAGTGCATCAACTTATTCATGACAATTAAATGTGGAACCGGTTATTATTTGAGCAAATTGCTTGTGGGCAAATTTGTCATTTATTCAAGTGTGAAGTATAAGAAGTGCAAAATCCAAAAAATAAGGAAGCACGGTTTTAATCCTAAGTAATCCTCTCATCCATTACTTGAAAAACTGCTCACAATTAATACAAGTCCGTTTCAAGAATAATAAGTCATTCGCCTTATGTGTAAAATCCTCATGTCATGTTTTCATAAGTAGCTACACACTCGCTAAGGAAAGAAAAATAAAACTCACGCAATAATTTACATCCGCCATCTTTTTGAGACTTTGGATCTTCAACCCCGCAACCCGTCAAGGTAATATTGGATTGGAGCAATTTATTGAATCCCCGCAACCCGTCAAGGTAATATTGGAACTCAATAGTCACTATAATTAACACCACACTGCCCCTCTTGGGAGTCTTGTATTATATTTTTTTTTTCTTTTTTTTTCTAGCCACTCATTTTTTTCCATAAGCCGCTCTTATTTTTCTTTATTCCTCACAAAGAAAGTTTAAAAGAATAAAAGGAAAAAACACCCGCTAAATATTGAGCATGACATAATCTAATACACATAAAACATTCTAACTTAGAATCTTAAGACGTACTTATACCAACCATGAATGATTAGACAAAAATGCATAAGAGATTACAAACCAATTAAAATCGTTCTTGATTATTTATTAACAATTATATACATGCGAAGAAAATAGAGGCAAAGAAGAGAAAGGTTTAGCCACAAGTAATTATCATGAAGTTTATCTAGCCCTTTTATACTTGCTTCAACTCTATCATTTCCCATTCTCCACAAATTTAAAATCTCAAATAATGAAATTGGTGGACGCTTAGCCTAATAGACCAATGAAGGACTACATGGTTAAGGATACTAGCTAGAGAATGCTAAGATAAGCAAACTCGGGTTGAGTCAAAATATCCATGGCGGGCCTAATATGTCAAAGAAGTCTAAATTTGTTAAAACCATGTTTTATTATATTTTTTTTTCTTTTTATATATTTTTGATGAAAAATAAAAGAAGAAATATATACAATGCAAATGTGTTATGCAAATGAAAAATGATTGATGCAAAAATTATGAATGCATATTTTTGGTGGCCAAAGTAGATCAAAAATTTGACAAATGTTTGAAAAATTAATTTTCCATGTTATCATGAAAGACAATGACAAGTTCTAGGTAAAGTCACTTCGATAGAAGACCCCCCTACACTTAAGCTAAACATTGTCCTCAATGTTTAAGAGTATGGAAGTATAAAACTTCCCCTACACTTATGACAATGAATAGACTTTGCTTAACCCAAGTTAAGGAAAGGACAACTATTAGTGAAAGCATGTTTAAGCACAAGGTGTCAATGAAAAATCACTATAGTAACGAAGTGAACCGGATACAAGGGCCTCCTCCATAAGCTCCAAAGCATGGAATGAGTGAGCAACCCTACAAACAATCATCAAGACAAAAGAAGGTCTCCCCTACACTTATCTCCAAGTCTATACCTTTATTTCTAACCTACAACACTCTAAACCTAGTTATACGATGCTTGAGTTAATGAGTCTCTAGCTCGACTCGTCCCTCAATGAATCAATTCATGGGGAAAATGGGGATCTCTTGGACCATTTCAACGGAAATGTCCTCCCCAAAGTAATGCTTAACACGGTGACCATTCACTTTAAAATTTGGACCATCGGGTTGTGACAACTCAATAGTTCCATATGGAAACACTTGAGCAATAGTGAATGGACCGGACCATCTCGACTTAAGCTTGCCCGCAAAAAGTTTCAACCTTGAGTTAAAGAGGAGAACCGGCTCTCCAACTTTGAACTCACGATTCTTGATCTTAGCATCATGCAATTTCTTAGTCTTTTCCTTGTAAAGCAAAGAATTTTCATAGGCATTGGCTCTCAATTCATCCATCTCATTGAGTTGATCTTTCCTATGGGAACCGGCTTGGTTTAAATCAAAGTTAGCCCATTTGAGAGCCCAAGATGCCTTGTGTTCTAACTCAAATGGGAGGTGGCACGCTTTTCCATAGACAAGCCTATAAGGAGTACAACCAATTGGTGTTTTAAAAGCCGTCCTAAACGCCCACAAAGCATCATCAAGCTTATCCGACCAAGAAGCTCGATGTTCTCCCACCGTTCTCTCTAAAATTCTCTTTAAACCACGATTTGTGACCTCGGTTTGACCATTTGTTTGAGGGTGATACGCGGTAGAAAGTCTATGATTAACTCCATATTTCTTCATCACTCTCGTGAATTGATCATTACAAAAGTGCGTACCACGATCACTTATGATGGCCCGAGGTACACCAAATCTAGCAAACAATTGTTTCAAAAACTTCACAACAACTCTAGCATCATTGGTAGGTAAGGCTTTAGCCTCCACCCATTTTGACACATAATCCACCGCCACAAGTATATACTTGTTTCCTTAGAGGATGGAAAAGGTCCCATGAAATCAATGCCCCACACATCAAATATCTCACACTCTTGAATAAAATTTTGTGGCATCTCATCACGTTGCGTAATTTTTCCTTGTCTTTGACACACATCACAAAATTTCACCATTTCATGGGCATCTTTGTAAATGGAAGGCCAATAGTAACCCGAATCAAAGACTTTCTTGGCGGTATAGTTGGGCCCAAAATGTCCACCCGTAGGTCCTTTATGACACGCTTCTAAGATCTTAAATGCCTCGGGCCCATCTACACACCGTCTAATGATTTGGTCCGCACATTGCCTAAAAAGATAAGGATCATCCCAAAAGTAGTACTTAACTTCCTTAAGAAACTTCTTCTTTTGTTGATAAGTAAGACCCTCAATAAGCACATTGCCCACAAGATAGTTTGCGATATCCGCAAACCAAGGAGTGGCATCCTCTTGGGAAGAGATAGACATGAGCTCCTCTAATGGAAAGGATTCATTGATTTCTTGATGTGGCATATCTCCTTGAAAAGGATGCTCAAGTCTACTCAAGTGATCCGCCGCTAAATTCTCGGCCCCTTTCTTATCACAAATTTCTATCTTAAACTCTTGAAGCAATAAAACCCATCTCAAAAGCCTAGGCTTAGCATCTTGTTTTGTCATAAGATACTTGAGAGCGGAATGATCCGTATACACTATGGTTTTGGAAAGCACAAGGTATGGTCTAAACTTCTCAAAAGCATATACTATAGCAAGCAACTCTTTTTCCGTGGTAGTGTAATGAAGTTGTGCACTGGTCATGGTTTTACTCGCATAGTGTATAGGTTGAAAATGCTTATTAACTCTTTGTCCTAAGACGGCCCCCACCGCATAATCACTAGCGTCACACATAAGCTCAAAAGGTAATTCCCAATTTGGAGAAACCAAAACGGGAGCCTTAGTCAATTTCTCCTTAAGAGTCTCAAAAGAGTCCAAACAATCTTGGTTAAAAATGAAAGGAGCCTTTTTTTCCAAGAGGTGAGTCATCGGTCTAGCTATCTTAGAAAAATCTTGTATAAAGCGCCTATAAAATCCCGCATGACCTAAGAAACTCCTCACACCTTTAACCGAGGTGGGTGGGGGAAGCTTAGCAATCACATAAATTTTAGCTCGATCCACTTCTAATCCCTTGTTGGATATTTTGTGTCCTAAAACAATTCCCTCTTTCACCATAAAGTGACATTTCTCCAAATTAAGCACTAAACGTGTTTCCTCACAACGCTTAAGCATCCTCTCAAGATTGGTGAGACATGAGGTAAATGAATTTCCAAAGACGGAAAAGTCATCCATAAAAACCTCCATAGTTTGCTCTATCATGTCATGGAAAATCGCCATCATGCACCTTTGAAACGTCCCTGGTGCATTACATAAGCCAAAAGGCATCCTCTTGTAAGCAAATGTACCGTAGGGACAAGTGAATGTGGTCTTTTCTTGATCCTTAGGGTCAATGGGTATTTGGAAATAACCCGAAAAGCCATCAAGAAAGCAATAGTACTCATTTCCCGCTAAGCGTTCAAGCATTTGATCCATAAAAGGTAATGGGAAATGGTCTTTCCTAGTTGCCTCATTGAGTTTTCTATAATCAATACAAACTCTCCAACCGGTCACAAGTCTCGTGGGAATAAGCTCATTGTTCTCATTAGGCACCACGGTGATTCCACCCTTCTTTGGAACACAATGAACCGGGCTAACCCATGGAGAGTCGGAAATGGGGTAAATCATACCCGCATCTAAGAGTTTAATCACTTCTTTCTTAATAACCTCATGGATTTTTGGGTTAACTCTCCTTTGATTTTGAATGGCGGGTTTATAGTCATCCTCCATAAGGATTTTGTGTGTACAAAAATATGGATCAATTCCCCTTATGTCGGATATTTTCCATGCTAAGGCTTTCTTGTGTTTATTAAGGACTTCAATAAGTTGCTCCTTCTCATCCTCTTTCAACTCTTTAGCAATGATCACAGGTAATTGGTATTTGCCCTCTAAGAAAGCATACTCTAAGTGAGATGGAAGGTCCTTAAGTTCAGTTTGAGGTGGACTCTCTATGGAAGGTTTTACTATGGAAGGTTCCTCAATGGTAACTTCTTGTGGAATAGGAGAAGGGATAGGGTCCTCATTGAGCAACTTTTGGATCGTAAGAATATCTTCTTCCCAGTTAATGGGAGAATCATCATCACCAAGAAAGTTTGACTCAAATTCCTCCAAGAGGAAATCACTCTCTCCAAAAGGTGTTAAAGAGGGAGCAATTGAGGCCACGGTTTCAACATGGGGCATCTCATCACTAGTACTCTTACAAGCATCATGAAAGTGTTCATCACACACCTCATCTAACACATCAACAATGTTAATAGTCTCACAAGGTCTAGACTCTTTTGCCTCTTTCCTATCACAAACTTTCCCTAACTTAAACACCACTCTTTCATCTTCTACTCTCATAATTAGTTCTCCTTCCGCCACATCTATCAAAGTACGACCCGTTCTCAAAAACGGTTTACCAACAATCAAAGGCACTCTAGGATCCATGTCATAATCAACCACTACAAAGTCGGCCGGAAACGTAAACTTATCCACACCTACAAACACATCCTCCGCTATACCTACGGGGTAAGCTATGGTTCGGTTGTCTAATTCAAGAGTCATCCTAGTGGGAGTGAGCTCGGGAAGAGAGAGTTTTTTCCAAACCGATAGAGGCATGAGGTTAATGCTTGCCCCTAGATCCGCCAAAGCCATGCAATTTTCAACACCGGGAAAATTACAAGGTATCAAGAAGCGCCTCGGATCTCCAAGTTTTGTTGGTAAGGTTTTAAGTAGCACGGCGGAACAATTTTCATTAAGGGATGTGTTGGGCAAATCAACCAATTTTTCTTTGTTGGAGAGTAAATCCTTGAACATCTTAGCAAACTTTGGCATATAAGCAAGAGCTTCCGCAAAGGATATATTGATGTTAAGTTGCTTGAACATCCTTAAGAAATTGGAGACTTGAATGTCATCCTTGTTCTTTAACTTTCCTTTTTCAACCTTGAAGGATATGGAAGAGTAGGTTTTGGTGTAGGTGGAATAGGTGTTGTAGTGGAAGATTTGTCTTTGTTAGCTTCTTCATTTGGAAGTGTGGAAGGTAAAGAAGAAGTAAGAATGGGTTGAGAAGGTGTGTTTGAGTGAATGGGAGTATTTTGAGGTGGTGAAGTAGAGGTAGAAGGCTTGTCACAAGTAGGAGCACAAGTGGGTTGAACAATAGGAGGTTTAGGAGGTGAAGGATCCTTTATTGACTTTCCACTCCTTGTTGTAATAGCATTGACATTTGCCCTTGGATTTGTTTGTGTGTTGGAAGGTAAAGCCCCTTGTGGTCTTTGATTTAATGCCATTAAAAGCCTGTTGGTTTGTTCATCCGCTATACGTTTCATTTGGTCATTCATTCTCTTCTCAATTTCACGCATTTTCTTGTCAACATACTCTTGAGTCTCTTGCATCCCATATCCTTGATTTTGAAGTTGAGGATAAGCTTGATTTGGTATTGGAGCATATCCTTGATTGGGGAAAAGTGGAAGTGATTGATTAAATCCTTGATGTGGTGTGATGTAGGAAAAACGTACACGTTTTAGGAAAAACGCGTATGAGTGCGGCAAGTATTAAACTCGACGATTTAGGAAAACCGAAGAATCGAATAAATGCGGGTTCGTTCTCGAAGGAGGTGTGTGTATTAATGTGCCAATATATAAAATAACAATGTTTGGATAAGTGACGTTTTTAGTTTATAAGAGAAAAAAGTAAAGACGAGCTACGACTACGATTTAAACTACGACGTTGACGTAAAACGCGAACGTAAATACGTAAAACGCGACGAAAATTAAAAATTAAACCTAAAAATAAATTAAAAGTTAAAACTAAGTCTTAAATAATATAAATAAGAATAAAAATTCAACAAAAATATTTTAAAACCTTTTATTAATTAAATATTCAATTTTAAATGCTAATTAAAGCCCTAAAATTAAATATAATTAACAAAATGTCCAAAATATTATTTTATTGAACTAATAAGTTACTTATATTATTTAGAGACTAAAAAGTATTTTTCCTAAATTTTTAAAACTATTTTCCTATTTTTAAAACACTAAATACTATTTTTAAACTAAAATAATTATAAAAAATAATGAAATAATGACAAAATTGATTTGACAATTTTAAAAATCCTAATTTATGCTATTGAACAGTAGAAAATTGAAAAAGTTTGAAAAATGTAAAATTATGCACTAAAAGACAAAAAAGTTTAATAATAAAACCCTAATTAACCTAATTTAATTATAAAAAAATAATTAAAACAGTGAACAGTAAATGTTTTTAAACTAAAAACCTTAAAATATTTTTCTAAATATAAGAAAAATTTTAAAAGTGAAAAATATAACTTTTCTGCACTAAAAGACAAAAACAGAATAATAAAAAGTAAATAAAAATAGCTATTTAATGTGAAAAATAATAAATGAACAGTAATATAAAAATTAAATAAACAGAAAAATCAGAAATTAAAAAAGAAAAATAATGGAAAAAGTTTGAAACCCTAATTCCTATTTTACTTCACTAAAGACAAAAAAGGGAGTTACTGAAAGTGACACTTTGTGTGTTTCTGTCTTTTAGCAAAGCAGGGGAAATGTTGACACAAACAGTGGGAACTTGGTTCCCACTGGCAATGATAAAAACAGGTCTGGTGGGTTTTTGACTTAGAACTTTTGATTCACTTGATTTTTTAGACAAAGATAGGCACCCCCACAACCAGTTGGGTTGTGGGGAGTCACAAAAATTCTAAAATCAACAAGCACAGTACACATATCACACACAAATTACCCTATAAAGTTACTGATATGGCAAGTATAGGTCTGGGGGTTATGTTGCTGATGCAATTGACACTAGGACGAATTTTAACAAGCCAAAACTCACAAGCTTCACAACCAAACTACACCTATCTGATTCCAAACCTAATATTACACTAAACCTCAACAGCTTCCAAGAATTGGTGAGCAAAATTAACAAAAATCAGTAGATTTAGGGGCATACTGAATTTCTATCATTTTTATCACTTTTGAGCATACAATTGTTTTCAAACACATCAAACTTGTAACTAATGACTACAAATAAGCTAACCCAGCCAAATAGAGTGTGTGTGAGTTCCTTTTAACAGGTTTAATGTCACTTAGACTCATCAAATCCCTAAACCCAAACACCCCCTAATTTTCAGAAAGTAAATATTTACAAACTAAATGAACTCAAATCCTACCCAAACTGATTACCATTACTTCTAACATGCAAATAAACTTAAATAAAGCAATATCAAACAATGAAATCAACAACTTAACCAGTTTCTCACTAAAATCACATAAGACACATTAAAACTCAAAAAGAAAGCCAAGAGGGGTTCAAGCCTATAACCTGGCTGATGCCTTCCTTTTGGGGGGGTCTTAAAGCTTTAAAGGAGCTTATGCTACTAGTAGAGAAGCCCTGTTGGTAGGTCTACAACAGACCTAGGGCATATATGTCTTCACAACCCAAGAAAGAAAATGAAATGAAATGAATTTCCTTCTTTCTTGTTTTCTTGACACCTGCACACTCACCACAAAACAAAGAAATAAAATACAAGTAGCAAAGGCTACAAGCTGTTGGCTTGTAGCTTCTGCTACAGTAAGATGTTAAATATAAAAAAAAAGTAAAATCAGATTTTATGAAAAATCTTTGACCCTCAATCCTTTTGAAACATACTTTGAAACTTTTAGATTATAAAAACCATTAAGCAAACACTGAAATCCCACACACAAATCCACTATCACTTCATTGTGTGTGGGTTTCAGAAAGTCTAAAAAACGTTTTTTTTAAGAATCCTTGAACCAAATACCAATTTTGAAAACCTTACACTAAGTTTGCATATAAAAGTAAATGTTTACACTACTGAATAAATAGAAGATGGAACTCAGTATTTTGCAAAGTTTAAAAGTTTCATTATCATTAATAATTTTAAAAATTACAAAAACTGGAACAAGGCAAACCACAAGTTGGTTGCTCTTTAAATACAGCTAAGTAGAACATTCTAGGTTGATGAATAAAATAATACCAAGCTAAAAACCCTAATATGAAAAAATCCAAATTTGCCCTTTGACTGATTTTGAAATTGGTCTTGTTTGTGCCCCATGTGATGTAGCCAGGTGGAATCTTCCATCTTGATCGTTGGTTTGTGCTTTAGGAGTAAGCAAATCATATGCTTCGTTGATGGGTTGTCTCTTTTGTTTTCTTGTACAAGAGTGGGGGACAGGGGAGGACAAGAGTGAAAGTGATGGGGGGTTTGGTTGGTGGGATGTGATTAGAGTAGGATTAATTAGCAATCTGCACATTTGTAGCTATTTCCCCTTTGATTTGCCCATTAATCGAACTAGGTTTTATGTGTTGGAAGATTAGGGAAGATAATGAACAGGGCTTGTTTCCCTCTTAAAAATCATTAATAAACGTTTGTTTAAAATCAGATTAATAAATAATATTGGTTTAGTGGAATGGTGATATGGCAGGGGTGAGGTGGCGTGATTGGTGACGTGGCTGGCTATGGTTGGCTGGATTATGTTTGTGTGTCTCCCCATTTTGGCCCCTATACTCCCTCTCTCTTGTCTCTTTGTAATAAACAGCCTAAATAAGTGAAATCCTTTGTTAAAGAAGTTTGAAAACTTCTATTTTGGCCACAATAAGTTTCAATAACTTGTTCCAAGGGCTTGTTTTGCATTTTGACCATTCTTCAAGGACCAAACATGTACAATCTTGAAACTTAAGGACCATACTTGTAATAATTGAGATTTACAAGGGCCAAAAGTGACAAGTCTTCAAAAGTTGAAGGACTATTCTTGCCAATCTTCAATTCTTCAAGGGTAAATTTTGGAAATTCCATATTTGGGCCCGGTTTCTTGTGCGGCTTCGTTTCCCGTGTTCGTTTTTGCTTGATTCCTTTGATCTTTTGGTGAATTCACGATATCCGTACCTGAAATACACAATGAACAAACACAAGCATATTTTTGCGTAATTTGATGATATTTTAAGCGTTTTAAGCCCGATTTGGACGATGAGACTATGTATAAATACAGTCTCATCCCTCCCCCATACTAAACCATTGCCGTGTCCCCACGCAATGCTAGAATTAAGTATCATAGCACCTCCAAAATTCATTTTATGATGACATTTATTGAAGACAAAAATTTAAATAACTACTACACGTGTTTTAGACATAATGTATTGTTTTCATCACGATAAAGTGACTTTTGGGATCATAGAACAAGAACACGTGAATGCTTCGTTAGACATAATTTCGTCATCCTCGATTTTCACCCAATTCCATGTTAAGCGTGTAACGAGATCATTGTTATTATAAGTTAGCAACACGAACACATCTCATGAGTGTTAATTACAAACCTAAACTCCCTTATTCCTACTTGGTATCTCTTATATTTTATTTTGTCTTAATGATCACGAGGATACATCATTGACTTATGCGTGAATAGAGATTAAGTCTGAAAATAGAGTTTTAACGGTGTAACCAAAATCATTAAATTAATAATTCACCCCAATAGACAACGATGTCAAAAAATTAAGTCAACAAGAAGGATCGATAAACACGGTTTTATAACGGTTTCGAACATGAGACTTATTACCAAGACTTTTATACACCTCCATCTTTTATTCAACTTCGCCATGAAGCTTTTATTATGACTTCGGTCTTGCCTTGCCTTTTATTATCCGCCTCATCGGTGGTTTTATTAGCCAAAGACGTATATCCTCACGCTAAGGCGAATTTTGGATCTTTAAAGCTTCGAAGATTAATGCTTGATTCACTTTCAATTTGGGCATAGATTTTTCGGCCTTGTGAGCTTCAAATTTTTGCTTAATTTAGGTGAGCACTTGAAATCTTATTATTAGGTGAAGCTTTCGATTATTCGGGTGCCAATACTTCAAAACCGTGACGCTGGCGATACCTTAATGTTTTCCCAATTTAATTACATGGAAGCTACTAAAACAAATTAGAAACCAACAATAGTGACTAAACCGCTAAATCAATATTTATTAACAATTTATTATGCAAAAGCGTGGGGAGAATAAGCTAATAATTACTACTCATGAGATCGTGACGATTACGAGACTTATAAATAACTCTATCATTTCTCGTCCTCATTTAAGAGACTTAGCCTAAAAAGTTAAGGAATCGAAGCTAAGTGCTTAACACGCACGGTCGAGTAAAAAATTACTCTCGTTCTCACCATCGGAAAACCTACATTCGTGTCTTAAACACTTATGAAAAACTAGAAAAAAAATTTAAAATTTGGCTATTTTTAGCCTTATTTTGCATAAAACGATAACAAAAAGATTAAATTTGGATTGCGTGGTGACGTAAGCAAGGTGAAGTATCTACTCACCCCCCATACTAAAACTAAACATTGTCCTCAATGTTTCGAGTCTAGGGGTGAAAACACCCCCATACTAGAGACGAAGTTGAATGCTTAATCTCGAGCATGGAAAGGGTAAAACGAATAACCTAAAAGCCGTATATGAATTATGCTAATAAGATAAACGTTAGAACATAAAAGGATATCATCGGATATCAGAATCTCCAAAGGCAACGATCGAAGCTCGAGTGCTACGTAAAACGAACACGAGAGGCTTCAATGATGACGATGAACCTAATGAATCACAATCACAAACAACCACGAAACAAAGGTTGGAAGAGCACAAGTCCCCTCGTTACGTTAAACTAAGAAAGCGATAATATTTACAAGGATAAGCATGAGAATCCCCCACGAAGCACCTTGTTTTTGATAACCGAGTCAAAAGCTCGACTCGAATCCCCATAAATGTGATCTTTTAGGGATAATCTTGGTATGGTCATTTTTGGTGGGGCTTACATGATAAACAATGCGCAAAAGTACATGGAGTACTTTAAAAACCCGATAAACGTATACCGGGGTCAAAGATAGCGTCTTCGTTCTCGGATGAAAGACGAAACAACGCTACTTCAACACAAACCCCAATGGGGTAGAAGAAAAGAGATAATAAGTAGAAAGGTGGGGCAATGGGTAAGGCAACATAATGAGCTACTCGAGGTAGACTCACACCAAGCAAATAGATAAGATTTCCATTTATTGCATCGGTGGAAGACCGAGATTTCCCGTTACAAGCAATTCCGGGATCGTAAATCTCGTCCTCGATGGAGAAATGGGAGGGAACATTTGGGGCTTCCCCCACACTAAAACCACACCAACCGTCGTCAAAAGGAGTAGACGAGGTGGTAGCACTCATGAAACGCGGTGATAATGGAGTTAAACACGTAGAAAAATCTTTTAAAACATTTTTAAAATCTTTTCCTTTTTCATCGTTCAAAAACTCTTTATGAAAACCCGATTGAATAATATCGAAAATATTTGGCGTGTCAAATTCAAAATTAGTCGCGCTAAAAATCCTCACATTTAAGTCCTTGGTGGGAGGGGGTGGCGGATTGTATAAGTTCTCAAATAGTTTATCAATAAAGAACACCGCCCCCTCGGGGTCAACATACTCGTCATCCTCATGAACGTCGATCTCATCGATTTCTTCATCAAAGATAGGCTTGTTAAACCAAGGTTTATCATTCCCCTCCTTGAGTATCTTAGAAACTCTCTCGAAAAGATCACGATCAAGCACGAAACCATCATTCTTTTGTGGGGATCGTTGGTAAGTTAGATCCTCACGAATGTGGTAAACTTCATTCTCAAATGAGGAGCGTTGATTAGGTAACTCTTCGAGAATTGGATTCTTAGTGGTCACATGAGTTGGTTCGTCATCGAAAATAAGACGTTCCAACTCATTAAGTTCATCCTCGATTTTGGAAAGATCGACCTCACTCGTAGGTGGAAGTGAAGGCATAAGAGCTAGCTCTCGTTCAATGATTTCCTCAATCTCGGGATCAAACTCATAATCATCGTACTTCACATGTTTCTTCTTAGGAGAATCAAAAATGGCATGTGGATTTCGAAGTACGTGATCAATCTCGGCAAAATCGCCATCGTCATCGTCAAAGAAAGAGTCGATGTGAGCACTCACAACCATGGACTTACAAGTCAAATGACTATGCTTAGGTGACTTTTCTAAGACGAGAGGATCGATGTCGATAAACCCTTTAGCCTCAACGAGTGTTGGGCTAGGCAAAGGAGGCACTTCGATGGAGTTAGAAGTTGAAGCCTCAAAGACGTGGTCCTTCGAAGGTGGTGAAGACGAGCCCATATTGGTCTTTGTCGTGATGGCACTAACGTCGCCCTTCAGAATTGGTGGTTCACTTGTTTCGCTAAAAACATCCCAAAGTGAGTTTTCATCCATAAATTTACACATACCTTTTTGAATTAGGTACACGTATTCTTTATCATTAAAATCATCATCTTTAAAACCGTTTTTCTTAATTCTTTCAAAACATGCATCAAGCTTCATTCTTTCCGCTAAAGTGAACATTTTGAAATCATTTCAATCATTAGGTTTTGAAACCTCGGTTTTTTCATTCTCATTAAATCCTTGGGATTTTCTAGCAAAAAAGTCTATTTTCTCATCCCCATATCTCATAGTAAGTCTCCCCTCGTGAACGTCGATTACGGTTCTAGCCGTCGATAAGAATGGTCGGCCTAAAATAATGGGACATTTAGGGTCACACTCGTAATCGGATATAACGAAATCCGCGGGAAAAACAAACTTTCCAACTTTGACATAGACATCCTCGGCTATTCCAATTGGTATAAGTGGAGTACAATTTGCAAGCTCGATTGTCATGTTCGTGGGGGTAAGAGAAGGCAATCTCATCAATTTCCAAAGAGAATGAGGCATGAGATTGATGCTAGCACCTAAATCGGCAAGGGCTAAACATCCCTCAATCTCGGAAAAATCACAAGGTAGTAGAAATTGGCCCGGATCCTTTTCCTTTCTCGGCATACGCCTTTTGGGTTTTTTAAGAAGGATCGAAGCACAAGTTTCTTCAAGGGTTACTTTGGTGAGGTCGACAAAGCTCTCTTTTTGAACCGTGGATGGAATTTGAGGTACACGAGGGTGTGCACTCTTTTCCTTGGTCGCCACGTTCACCCCATCGACTTTAGAACAAGAAGACGTCTTAGAAGGCGAGGGTTGAGAAGAATAAACAACACGGAATCCTTCAAGGTTAGGGGTAATCACACGACCTTTCTCACGAGACGAGGCGGCTTTGCATTGTTCCTTCGGATTTGCAACGGTGTCACTAGGTAACGAACTCGATGACGCACCCGAGGACTTGTTCATTATGGCCGAAAACATCTTTTTAATATCAATTTGCCCTTGCTCAATCTTCGTGTTTTGCAATTTCAAAGTATTTGTAAAGTCATTTTTCAAAGTACCAATTTCTCCCTCTAATCGTCTCATATTAGCCTCATTCGTTTTCATGTAATTTTGAAAATCGTTTGACGAACTATTTTGATTTGAATTAAAGTTCCCTTGGTTTTGATTGTTTCTTTGAAAATTTCCTTGATTACCACTTGAAAAATTGTTGCCTTGATTGTTGTTGTTTGAAAAATTCGAGTTTTGATTATTATCTCGATTTTGCCAAGTTATATTACGACCTTGATTATAACCTCCTTGATTTTGATTCGAAAAATTTCCTTGTTGATTATTTCCTTGAAAATTGTTTCGATTTTGAAAATTGTTGCCTTGGTTATAATTTCCTTGTTGTGATGGACCCGCGTTATTTTGATTAGAAAAATTGTTGTTTCCATTTAACGCACTCACATTCGACGTTTGGCCATCCGTAGCCGCACACTCGTAATAATTATGAGGTCCACCACAAAACGTACATGATGTCTCAACCGCTTTCACCGTAGCGGGAGCGTCTGTCTTTTGCATTTCAATGAGATAAGACGTGAACACATTCGTCAACTTATCGACTTTCGCATCAACTCTCTCAATGTCTCGATTAGAACTACTAACATTGGCGACATTGGCAACACTCGGTGCGTTGTGGAGTTGGTAAACCTTGGATCGGTTTTTTATAATTATCAATGCGTCTTTCGGAGTTTTACACAAAAAATTGCCACCGGCGGCGGAATTCAACGAGTCTTGTTCGTGAAAATTAAGACCGTTGTAAAACGTATCGATTTGGTGCAACTCGGAAAAACCATGGTGAGGACATTGCCTAAGCAATTCCTTAAAACGATCCCACGCGTCTCTAAAAGATTCATTCGGTTTTTGCTCAAATTTCGTAATTTCATTTTTGAAAAACGTCGTCTTAGACGGTGGGAAAAAATAATTAACGAACTTGGAAACGAGATCCTTCCACGTAACTATCGAATTAGGTGGCTCTTTCTCGTACCAATCCTTGGCGGCACCATCGAGCGAGTACGGAAAAAGCATAAGCTTGACGACATCGGTGTCGACGTTCTTAAACTTGCTCGTGGCTAAAAGACGATCAAAATTCCGAATATGGTCGTGAGGATTATCGGCTTCACAACCTCGAAACTTCGTAGCTTGAATCAACGAAAGCATTCCGCTCTTAATCTCAAAATTCTCCGCTTCGATAGCGGGAATTACGATCGCGTCTCCATAACCCTCGGTGGGCGCTTGGAGCAATTCCATCATCGAACGATTATCAGCCATCTCCTCTACGGTTTCTTCAACAACGATATTAGGAACGTCGGTTTCTAATTCTCGTCTACGTCGTCGATTCCTTCGATTACGATTGCATCGATTCGAAGCTTCGCTAGAATTGGAATAGTCCTTCGATCGAGTGCGCATGCACTAAGCGTAGAATGGGTGGTAGCAAAGAAGATTCTTTTTGCGGCTTTTCGATTTTTCAATTTTTTTGGTTTTTGATTGTTTTTTAATTTATTTGGATTTTTGAATGTATTACGTAGACACAAATCTACAAATCTCCCCTCGAATCGACTTTCTCGATTAAAGGAGCCTCAAAGAATGAAAACGATCACGTGGAGTGAACGTTCTCGATGACTTTAGAACGTTGGTGGAACACCAAAACGTTCAAGAGGGTTTAATCTTGAAAACACAAGCAAATATAATATACGTAGATAATACTTGGGCGGCAAACCCTCGATTGGCCCTCTTTCTCAAAACACGCACAAGCAAGCGGAGGAAACGAGGTGGCGCGAAGCACTTAAGAGCCTTTTTCCTTTAGGTCGTGAAATACAACCGCCTTATACCCACCTTATAGTTTGTGTTAATTGAAATTAAGCCTCACGAAAGTATTTATCTATTTTGCCTTTAAACTTTTGCTTTGGATTCGAATACAATGATCGAGTGATGAAATCCCGAATCAAGGTTGCGTTTTCATGCTTTTGGAGTACTTGTATTTTTATTGTTCTTACGTAGATACAATATAGTAATAATATATTCACAAAAAACGAAAACCAATATATCTACAATATAGTAAAATGATTGTTGTATGTTTAATTTAGGAAAATTAAACACGATTTATTTGGATATTATAATATAATAAGTAAAAATAACAAAAATGAGTATGTACGATATTCACGCTTTCCAAAAAAATGAAAAGTAAAAACGCACTACTCACACAAACACGATACTAATAATAATGGCACACTAAACACCTCCCCGGCAGCAGCGCCAAAAATTTGATGTAGGAAAAACGTACACGTTTTAGGAAAAACGCGTATGAGTGCGGCAAGCATTAAACTCGACGATTTAGGAAAACCGAAGAATCGAATAAATGCGGGTTCGTTCTCGAAGGAGGTGTGTGTATTAATGTGCCAATATATAAAATAACAATGTTTGGATTAGTGACGTTTTTGGTTTATAAGAGAAAAAAGTAAAGACGAGCTACGACTACGATTTAAACTACGACGTTGACGTAAAACGCGAACGTAAATACGTAAAACGCAACGAAAATTAGAAATTAAACCTAAAAATTAATTAAAAGTTAAAACTAAGTCTTAAATAATATAAATAAGAATAAAAATTCAACAAAAATATTTTAAAACCTTTGATTAATTAAATATTCAATTTTAAATGCTAATTAAAGCCCTAAAATTAAATATAATTAACAAAATGTCCAAAATATTATTTTATTGAACTAATAAGTTACTTATATTATTTAAAGACTAAAAAGTATTTTCCTAAATTTTTAAAACTATTTTCCTATTTTTAAAACACTAAATACTATTTTTAAACTTAAATAATTATAAAAAATAATGAAATAATGACAAAATTAATTTGACAATATTAAAAATCCTAATTTATGCTATTGAACAGTATAAAATTGAAAAAGTTTGAAAAATGTAAAATTATGCACTAAAAGACAAAACAGTTTAATAATAAAACCCTAATTAACCTAATTTAATTATAAAAAAATAATTAAAACAGTGAACAGTAAATGTTTTTAAACTAAAAACCTTAAAATATTTTTCTAAATATAAGAAAAATTTTAAAAGTGAAAAATATAACTTTTCTGCACTAAAAGACAAAAACAGAATAATAAAAAGTAAATAAAAATAGCTATTTAATGTGAAAAATAATAAATGAACAGTAATATAAAAATTAAATAAACAGAAAAATCAGAAATTAAAAAAGAAAAATAATGGAAAAAGTTTGAAACCCTAATTCCTATTTTACTTCACTAAAGACAAAAAAGGGAGTTACTAAAAGTGACACTTTGTGTGTTTCTGTCTTTTAACAAAGCAGGGGAAATGTTAACACAAACAGTGGGAACTTGGTTCCCACTGGCAATGATAAAAACAGGTCTGGTGGGTTTTTGACTTAGAACTTTTGATTCACTTGATTTTTTGGACAAAGATAGGCACCCCCACAACCAGTTGGGTTGTGGGGAGTCACAAAAAATCTAAAATCAGCAAGCACAGTACAAATATCACACACAAATTACCCTATAAAGTTACTGATATGGCAAGTATAGGTCTGGGGGTTATGTTGTTGATGCAATTGACACTAAGACGAATTTTAACAAGCCAAAACTCACAAGCTTCACAACCAAACTACACCTATCTGATTCCAAACCTAATATTACACTAAACCTTAACAGCTTCCAAGAATTGGTGAGCAAAATTAACAAAAATCAGTAGATTTAGGGGCATACTGAATTTCTATCATTTATATCACTTTTGAGCATACAATTGTTTTCAAACACATCAAACTTGTAACTAATGACTACAAATAAGCTAACTCAGCCAAATAGAGTGTGTGTGAGTTCCTTTTAACAGGTTTAATGTCACTTAGACTCATCAAATCCCTAAACCCAAACACCCCCTAATTTTCAGAAAGTAAAAATTTACAAACTAAATGAACTCAAATCCTACCCAAACTGATTACCATTACTTCTAACATGCAAATAAACTTAAATAAAGCAATATCAAACAATGAAATCAACAACTTAACCAGTTTCTCACTAAAATCACATAAGGCACATTAAAACTCAAAAAGAAAGCCAAGAGGGGTTTAAGCCTATAACCTGGCTGATGCCTTCCTTTTGGGGGGGTCTTAAAGCTTTAAAGGAGCTTATGCTACTAGTAGAGAAGCCCTGTTGGTAGGTCTACAACAGACCTAGGGCATATATGTCTTCACAACCCAAGAAAAAAAATGAAATGAAATGAATTTCCTTCTTTCTTGTTTTCTTGACACCTGCACACTCACCACAAAACAAAGAAATAAACTACAAGTAGCAAAGGCTACAAGCTGTTGGCTTGTAGCCTTTGCTACAGTAAGATGTTAAATATAAAAAAAAAGTAAAATCAGATTTTATGAAAAATCTTTGACCCTCAATCCTTTTGAAACATACTTTGAAACTTTTAGATTATAAAAACCATTAAGCAAACACTGAAATCCCACACACAAATCCACTATCACTTCATTGTGTGTGGGTTTCAGAAAGTCTAAAAAACGTTTTTTTTTTGAAGAATCCTTGAACCAAATACCAATTTTGAAAACCTTACACTAAGTTTGCATATAAAAGTAAATGTTTACACTACTGAATAAATAGAAGATGGAACTCAGTATTTTGCAAAGTTTAAAAGTTTCATTATCATTAATAATTTTAAAAATTACAAAAACTGGAACAAGGCAAACCACAAGTTGGTTGCTCTTTAAATACAGCTAAGTAGAACATTCTAGGTTGATGAATAAAATAATACCAAGCTAAAAACCCTAATATGCAAAAATCCGAATTTGCCCTTTGACTGATTTTGAAATTGGTCTTGTTTGTACCCCATGTGATGTAGCCAGGTGGAATCTTCCATCTTGATCGTTGGTTTGTGCTTTAGGAGTAAGCAAATCATATGGTTCGTTGATGGGCTTGTTTATCCTAAACTTAGATCGATTAGCTTTGTGTATACGAGATTAGATCAAGTATAGCACGTAGAGAAACCTTTGTTATATGCTTTGTGAATCTAAGTGTTATGCGGAATTTAACACTTAAACAAGAACACAAGATGTAAACAAAACTTTCACTTTGATTATGAATGTCGAACTTGCTTACAATGAAAGATGTTTAGGAATGAAAACTTATATAAAACTTGATATTAAACATTAAACTAAAGGCCTTCTTTTATAGATTAAGAAGCCTTGTACAATAAGCTACGTATCAACTATTCTAGGTAAAGATAAACATAGAAAATACATTGTCGTTTCTATCCTTACTAGAAGTATTCTAGAACATAATAAACGTGTAGCTTATATCTTCCATCAGTGCTTGTCTTCAATGTGTCAACGCTTGACTTTAACTTGTCAACGCTTGAGCTGTCAGCGCTTGCTTTGTTCCTGTCAACGCTTGATTTGTTCTTGTCAGCGCTCAAGTGATCTGGCCTTAATTTATTCCCAACAATCCTCCCCTAAACTTGATATCCACTCTTATGATCAAGTTTCTGAATAAGCATTAAGAACTTGGAGGAGTCTGACAAACCTTCTCATATTGGTAATAAATAAATTTGATCAAATTCTTTGCCACGTCACTTGTATAATCTATCTCCAGCTGGGTGTCCTTCATCTTTTCCAAAACAGCCTTGGATATGAAATATTGAGCATCCACAAGTAGATACTCAGCAAACTTTGTAGAACTCAAATGGTATATACCAGTAGCTGAATATAACCTCCATTGAAGACCACTGAGGTCATCTTCAAGATCCTTCCATATTTTAGGATCTTCCTCATTTGTCCCACACATTCTTTTGAATGTGGTCCAAAGTTTTATTCCATTAGCTGAAGTTGGTGCTTCAGCCTCATACCTGGTCTCCAGCAACCTCCAAAGGTCCACCAAGTCTTCTCTATCACAACTTGCAAATAAAGATATGAGAGTGGTAAAAGTGTGTACCTCCTTGCCAAATCTTCCAATCTTCCAGAATCCACATTCATCCTCATCATAACTCACAATTGGATTCCTGGAATCTAATGGTAACACCTGCACCATATCTGAAGCTTCTAATGGGGAGAGCTTGAGGCTCTTTCTAATAACTGCTTCACTTGGATATAGTGGATTCATATCTTTTGGAAACTCAAGTTTAAATCCCTTCTTCACTGGCCTGGGAATCATCATAGCTTTCTTGATTTCCATTTCTTCTGCAAGTTGCTCCTTTCTTTCATCTGAAAGAAGTCTGAGAGTGTTTTCTTCCTGCACTCTCACCCAAATAGGATAAGCCCTATGTTTCAACTCATCAAATGTCAAAGCCTTCAAATTCTGATGTGTCCATCCAACTCCATGACATCTGAGCAACATAAAGTAGAGCTCCCTTCTATCCCTTTTCAATTCTGAGAGAATATTGCTTGCCTTGTGCTTCAAGATCACCTTACAATCCTTCTGAACTCTAAGAAGAAGCTCCAAACCCCATATTTGATCTGAAATGGTCAAGTCTGGATTATCCATGCAGCTTTCTTCCCAAGAATTGTACATCTGAACCACCTCTGGCATGTCAAAGTCAACCTGCAACTTTAAATCTCTCAACTTTTCCCTAGCAAGCTCATCACCATACTCAAGCCTTTCTGGTTCTATAATCATCACACTTGAGTCTAAGCTAGCTCCATCACTTTCTTCTTCAGAAGTCACAACAAATGGTGACTTTTCCTTTTTACCTTGTTCCATCATTTATTCAGCCAATCTTCTATCAAATTCAACTTGGGCTGCATTCTTTGGAACAATTTCTTCTACCAATTTACCCTTACCCTTATCTGATGGTGCAATGGTTGGTAAGGTAGATGGTAATACCTGAGTATAAACTTCTTTGATGATAGATGATGACTGGAATACATCACCTTCATGTGCAAGTCTGTCAACGCCCAAATTTCCTCTATCAGCGCCCAAAATACTTCTATCAGCGTCCAAATTTGTCTTGTCAACGCTCAAATATTTTCCCTCAGCGCCTTGTGTAACCTCTCTCAACATAGCTGTAAATGATAAATTTAGATTGGTTGGAGAGATTAAGGACGTATCAAAACCTGTTTGTTCCTTCAAAGTTGTAAGGGCTTCAGCAACATCCATTGATTGACCATCTTGGCTGCCCTTATCACTCAGATTTCTTTGATCTTCCTCCCCTTTGGAAGACTCCTCCATACCCCTCCTAGCATGATCACTCTCCAAAACAACAATCCTCTCCCTTAATTGCTTGAGTTCAAGGCCTTGTGAGCTGACAATTTGTACTAAGTCTGCATTTTGCTTTTGCAAGCTAATGCAGACTGCCGTCTATTCCAAAAGAGTCATTGGTTCCAGTCTGCCCTCTTCTAAAATGGGGATTTGACCTCCCAAGTCAGGTTCATTGGGCAAGGATGAGGACTTAATGATGGTGGGACTGCCTTGGCCAGCATCTAAGCCAGAACCAATAGTCCCAGCCTCATCCAGGTCACCAGCCACACTTGTGGTGGTGGTTCTCTCTGCTTCATGGCTAGGACCACCAGAGGAGAACACTCCAGTAGTCCTTTGGCGTTTTATCAACCTATATTCAGGTGGTGTGGAAGATGGTGTGGAAGAATGGGTAGATGTGGGTTGGTTAAGGGGTGTTTGGGATTGTGATGGTTGTGTATCAGCGTTGGAAATAGGCACATCAACGCCAACATTTGATGTGTCAGCGTCAAAGGGTTCTTGGTCAATTTGCATTTGTTCAGGTGAGGGTAAAAGTTCAGGAATGGGTTCAAGTTGTGGTTGAGGGTCAATGTGAGGTTGGGGGTCGGGTTGGGGTTGTGTTGCTGCAATAACAGCAAGCATGGCTGAGGTTAAAGGTAAGTCTCTAAGAGGTGGTGAATTCATCTTTGTAAAAATAGCTTTCTTTTGTTCAGGGATCTTATAAAAATCATTGTGATCCCTGGAACAATAACCTTGATCATCAAAAATCATTTGCAGAAAACGGGGATAAGCTAAAGTCATTTTTGTCCCCTTGTTTTTACACATCCCTTCAAAAATCATTTTAGAATAGTTATATTTTTTCCCTGTTGCAATGCACACAATAGCACTGGCAATGGATCTATTGATCTCATTGTGTGCAGTACATTTGGGACTCAAACATTGAAGGAGAATGTGGATGAGGTACTTCCAGGCTGGGGGAAATTCCTGCTTATGATACTTATTAAGAGTACCTTCATCAGGAATAGGATATCCCAAAGCCCTAAGCCCTTGTTCTATTTCATTTATGGGAAGGATGGTTATACCATCAGCATCATCAAGATGCAAGGCCTGGCGTACCAAGGCCTCAGTAACCACCCAAGATCTCCCATGAACAATAGAAGTCAATGTGGTCACTCCATTAACTGTTGAGGAACTAACAGTGTTCCAAAACTGCTTAATGTGTGTGACTGGAATGAGTGGTGCATGAGAAAGAGCATACCTTAGTGGGGATGCGTTCAAATACGCCACCATTTGTGTGTATTGAGGAAACAAATCATTATCAGCAACAAGATAAGCAATCATGTTGTGTTGAGACTTGAACCCCAAATCCAGTTCTGCTGAGTTAAACTTTGGTGCCATTGATGAAAGCTGTTAATTTGAAGTGTAGAAGATGAAGGTTGATAAGAGAAAAGTGTTAGACAAGAATTATAGATACCCTGTTTTAAAATAGGAGACAAATTTATAGGAGATAAAGAATGCATGTGATTGGCCCAAAAATAGGCAAAGATTTTCAAAAACTAATCATGAAAATATTGAAAAAGTTATAAGTTATCTCATGCATTTAATGAAAGTAACAACTCCTAAAATTACGGCTTGAAAATATGTCAAAAAGTAACAACTGGGTAGGTCCCATTGAGTGTCAACGGTCAAATATAACCCATCAACGCCCAACGGCTATAATCTTGTCAACGTTCGCCTAAAGCCATGTCAGCGTCCAATTTGGTCTCAACAACGCTTGGAAAAATCTTGTCAGCGTCCAAAAATAAAATTTTTTTAAAAAGTGAAAAATGAACTTAACAAGTAATTTATCCTAGAGAAGATAACCAAAAGCTGATAATTATCATAGGGCGACAAGCACTGTCCAGTTATGCACACTTGCATAAGCAAGATAGACATAACAGTCCTCTAGTGTCCCTTGCTAACCAAAATTCTTAACAACCAAGTTACCTTATAAAATCCTTGTTACTCCCAGGTAAATCCCATATCAAAATCATTCCCAAGTCTCCCAACAGACCACAACCAATTCTAGGCCAAAAATGTCTTGGCAGCATGCAAAGTTGATATACTATGCATGCTACAGTGCCTCATGGTTTAGTAAAACTAACCCATACTCACCTGTGGACACAATCTAGAATTGTGATAAGAGTATCATATGGATACCCAAAAATCCTAAAGGTTCCTAAAACCTCCCCTTAAACTATGATATAAAAAGTTTGCTAAAATCATGCATGAACATAAAAAATTTATGTCAGAGATAGGAATGAAACATTCCAACCATCATCCATAAATAAAAACTTGTCCAAATGCTACTCCATTGATCCATAAGCAACTCTGTATCCAATGGTATACTGCTAACACCATCTACACATTTAGATTGAAAACCACAAAACAAACATTGTTGCTGACAACGCCCCGATAACACATAACAGCGTTGAAGGAAGCTTTGTCAGCGTTAGATAATTATATTGCTGACAACGTTGCAAAAACACTTAGCAGTGTTCAAACAACCTTTGTCAGTGTTAGAAAAATATAGTGGAAAATCTAAATCATCAATAAGACCAATAATAATGCATCATCCTGTACATACTTTTACAAAAAGAATCCAAAACACATATTAAGTGAGATTAACCATTCCAATACTTGTTACCAAGTATTGAAATCTTCCAGCATCAAAAGGTTTAGTTAATAAATCTGACACATTTTCCTCAGTGTCAACCCTATCTGGTTGTATTAAACCTTTCTCAAAGCAATCTCTTATAAAATGGTGTCTAATTTCTATGTGTTTAGTTTTAGAATGATGTACAGGATTCTTAATGATGCATAAAGTACTATTATTGTCAACAAATATCTTAGTATGCATGAAATTATACCCATAATCCAACAGCTGGTTCTGAATCCACAACACTTGACCACAACATGCTGTTGCAGCCACATACTCTGCTTCAGTTGTAGAATTAGCCACCACTGTTTGTTTCTTGCATTGCCAAGATATTAATCTGCTCCCAAGAAACTGACATCCACCAGTTGTGGATTTCCTATCAAACTTATCACCTCCATAATCACTATCTGAATATGCAATCAGCTCCAATGGTGAATCCTTTGGGTACCACAAACCAAGACTAGGGAAACATCTTAGGTACCTAAAGATCCTCTTCACAGCATAAAGGTGACATTCTTTGGGAGTCACTTGATGGCGTGCACAAGCACACACAGCAAACATGATATCAGGTCTGGAAGCAGTAAGATACATCAAGGATCCAATCATGGATCTATAATGCCTGACATCAACATCTTTCCCATCTCCAATCTTTCCCCAAGGGTGTTCTCTATCCATAGGAGTAGAAGTTCGTCAGATAGTCTTGCTTTCCTGTCATGTGCCTTGAGCATCCACTATCCCAATATCCATAGTCATTGATCTGTCTTTGAATGCCCTGCACATAAAGAAAACAAATTAGTTTTCTTTGGGAACCCAAGTCTCAGAAGACTTGGATTCATCTGGTTGTTCAATAAGAACAGACTTAGTGCTCACAACAACCCCATTCTCATCCTTTTTAGGATGAAATACCCAGTTAACCCCAATTGGTTTTGAAATGACCTTAGAAATGTAATTAAATCTATTGCAAGTCATTGAAATTCCATTATTATTAGGGTTTTGATCTTTCTTGGGTCTCCATGTTAAGCTTGAAGAAGCTTTAGACCCCTTACCTTGTGGCTGCAAATATTTAGGTCTGGGCACGTTTCTGTCAGCGTTGGATTTTGTCCTGTCAACGTTGAAATTACCCTTGTCAGCGTTGAATCTAGGGTTTGCTACAGGAACCCATTGCCTATTTGACCAGGTGTTTGTCTTTTGAAAAGGTCTTTGTCCATGAGTGTTAGACCTTCTAGAGAAGAATGGGACAGGTCTAATCACTTGTGGACTTTGCTGCACACAAGGTTTGGGTCTGACAATGTTTGACTTTCTAACAACATTGACTTTCTTCCTATCAGCGCTGAAATTGTTCCTATCAGCGCTGGCTTTGGGAGCATTGACACACTTGTATGCCAAATGTGAAAAGCTACCACAAGTGTAACAGGCTTTCTTAGACACACTCTTAGGTCTAGTAGAGAAGAAACCTGTTCCATGATTGTTAACTTGGCTCTTGGGTGACCTATTATTTCTATACATCTCTGCATATTTAATGGTAGGTCTTCTAACAGTGTTGGAGCCTAGGTCAACAGCTTTACCAGTAACTGGGTGAGTAACCTTAATGGGTGGTGATTCATTGGGACTTTCACATAGCAAACCTCCCTTAACAAATAAAGTAGGGTTAGCTTTCTTCCACTCATTTAGGTCAGTCAATTTTTGTTGATACTCTTCTACTGGAGTGACAACTCTTGGTGGAGGAGAGAATTCCTCTTCTTGGCATTCTGGTATACCAGTCCAAGATAAATCCTTTCTAAGGACACCATAGAAGTCACCAGCTGGTGGTGGAACCAGAGAGTAATCAGTCATCCCAATCCCAGTCATGTCCTTAGGATCCCTTTGTTTAGCTACACAGTCTCCTAGGGTTTGGGTTGCTCTATCAAATCTTTGAATCTTGAGGTCAACATTATCTTTATTCTTAATTGCCTCATCTAACTTAGCATGTAGGTCTCTATTGACCTTTGTCATGATATTTCTAATATCCATACTACCTTCTAGCTCATGTTTTAAGATATTTATCTTATCTTTTAAATCAAATTCCATTTTCTTGTATTCAGAAACGGTTTTCTCAGTTTCAGTAAGAGCTAGTTGGTAATTGGACAATTTACACCTTTCAGTGCTCATATCATCTTTTAGTTTTAACACCTCTTTGTTAAGTCTATCAGTGTTTAACCTACAACCTTTGCTACAAAAAGCATCATCATATACCTCATTATCAGATGAAGAGGAGGAGTATGCCATGAGAGCATATCCAACATGCTCTTCTTCTTCAATATCAGCAATCAAAGCTTTGTCCTCTTCAGCATTCTTAGCCAGATAGCTCCAATCCCATCCAGTACCATCAATTCCTTGAACTACAACCATGGCTTTGGAATCTTGAGCTTTAACAACCTGACTTGAGGGTTTACCAGCATCAGATCTTCTAGGAGATCTGCATTCCCTCATGAAGTGCCCCATACGATGACAGTTGTAGCATTCAACTTTGGATTTATCAAATCCAGCTGTGTCTTTAGCATTGAAGGTCATCTTCTTCTTGAACCTTCTATTCCACCTATTTGCTCTTATACTAGCAAGAGCCATGTTCCACTTGATGTCCATCTCTTCCAAGTGCTCATCACTTATCTGCTCAAGGTCCTCATATGTAATCACTGAACCATTGGGCAAAGAAGCAATGTAAGCACACACAGTATCCAAATCCAAACCAGCAGGTTTAACTCTTGGGGAGTCATTCATGAATGTGTCAGCGTCTGAAAAGGAGACGTTGACAGGACTTGTTCCAGCGCTGACAAATGATGATCCAGTAACTGGATGTATAAAAGAGTCCTTCTGATTGAATTGACCTTCACTATGAGAGAAGAAGGCCATGTTGCTGGTGCTAGGTTTGCTTCCATGTGCTGAAAGAGTTTCATCTTCCAATAGTCTTAGTTTGTTGTAGATGTCATCAAACGAGGAGCTCTTGTAAGTATTATTGGCAAGAATAGATCTTGCCTCAATCTTCCATGCCTCACCAAGACTTTTCAAAAAGGTAGCATTGGTGTCAACATCACCAACTTGTGTCCCCATGAAGGACAACTTGCTTGTGATGTCAAGCAATCTGCTTCTCACACTACTTAGTTTCTCATTGGGCTGAGCTTTGAAGACAGCATAATCATGCAGAAGTTGCTTTTTCTTTTCTTCCTTAGTGTCTGCATTACCACCATATGCAACTTCAATTGCTTCCCAAAGATCCTTAGCAGATTCATAGCCTCTATATTTGTGCTGATTTTCTTGTCCCAAAGAGACTTTCAGAATATTTAGGGCTTTCATGTCAACCCTTTTCTTTGCAATATCTTCAGCACCTACAGCTCTACCATCTCCAGGTTTTTCTCTCTTATCTTCATCAGGACATCCTTCAACAGCTGATCTTTGAGTAATGGCATCCTGAATCTTTTGAGCCTTATTGAATGAGTTTCCATATTCAATAATCTCCCAGAGTGTGTAATCAAAGATCCCCAGATATTGTTCAAAGTTGAACTTCCATAAGTCAAAGTTGGTTGCATCAAGCATGGGAATCCTGATGTTTGGTAAGGGTGAAGAGGAGGTGGTTATTGCATCAGACATGATGTTGTTTTTGGTGTTTTTAGGGTTTCTGAGAAAATTAGGGTTTTGGTGTTCGTGTATCGTTCTGGTGTTCTTCAAAGATCAAAAGTTCCTCAACAAGCTCTGATACCACTTGTTTATCCCAAACTTAGATCGATTAGCTTTGTGTATACGAGATTAGATCAAGTATAGCACGTAGAGAAACCTTTGTTATATGCTTTGTGAATCTAAGTGTTATGCGGAATTTAACACTTAAACGAGAACACAAGATGTAAACAAAACTTTCACTTTGATTATGAATGTCGAACTTGCTTACAATGAAAGATGTTTACGAATGAAAACTTATATAAAACTTGATATTAAACATTAACCTAAAGGCCTTCTTTTATAGATTAAGAAGCCTTGTACAATAAGCTACGTATCAACTATTCTAGGTAAAGATAAACATAGAAAATACATTGTCGTTTCTATCCTTACTAGAAGTATTCTAGAACATAATAAACGTGTAGCTTATATCTTCCATCAGTGCTTGTCTTCAATGTGTCAACGCTTGACTTTAACTTGTCAACGCTTGAGCTGTCAGCGCTTGCTTTGTTCCTGTCAACGCTTGATTTGTTCTTGTCAGCGCTCAAGTGATCTGGCCTTAATTTATTCCCAACAGGGCTGTCTCTTTTGTTTTCTTGTACAAGAGTGGGGGACAGGGGAGGACAAGAGTGAAAGTGATGGGGGGTTTGGTTGGTGGGATGTGATTAGAGTACGATTAATTAGCAATCTGCACATTTGTAGCTATTTCCCCTTTGATTTACCCATTAATCGAACTAGGGTTTATGTGTTGGAAGATTAGGGAAGATAATGAATAGGGCTTGTTTCCCTCTTAAAAATCATTAATAAACGTTTGTTTAAAATCAAATTAATAAATAATATTGGTTTAGTGGAATGGTGATATGGCAGGGGTGAGGTGGCGTGATTGGTGACGTGGCTGGCTATGGTTGGCTGGATTATGTTTGTGTGTCTCCCCATTTTGGCCCCTATACTCCCTCTCTCTTGTCTCTTTGTAATAAACAGCCTAAATAAGTGAAATCCTTTGTTAAAGAAGTTTGAAAACTTCTATTTTGGCCACAATAAGTTTCAATAACTTGTTCCAAGGGCTTGTTTTGCATTTTGACCATTCTTCAAGGACCAAACATGTACAATCTTGAAACTTAAGGACCATACTTGTAATAATTGAGATTTACAAGGGCCAAAAGTGACAAGTCTTCAAAAGTTAAAGGACTATTCTTGCCAATCTTCAATTCTTCAAGGGTAAATTTTGGAAATTCCATATTTGGGCCCGGTTTCTTGTGCGGCATCGTTTCCCGTGTTCGTTTTTGCTTGATTCCTTTGATCTTTTGGTGAATTCACGATATCCGTACCTGAAATACACAATGAACAAACACAAGCATATTTTTGGGTAATTTGATGATATTTTAAGCGTTTTAAGCCCGATTTGGACGATGAGACTATGTATAAATACAGTCTCATCATGGTGGATAAAAGGTATTTCCTTGATGTTGAACATTGTTGGGTGCCTTGTAGTTATTTCCTTGGTAAGGTGGTCTTTGCCCTTGAGGTCTTTGTAAAAGTTGAGGAGGATTTTGTTGAATTTGGGTGGGTGGTTGGGGTGGGAATCCCGGTGGAGTAAGATAGTTTTGGGACTTGTAAGAAAGGTTATTTGGATTGATATTTGGCTTGAAGTGTTCACGATGTTCCTCTTGGTAAGCATAGCATTCCCCTCGATAAACTTGCACCTTATCACATTGTTCATAAGAATGGGGACCTCCACAAGTTACACAAGAAAGAGTAATGGCATTCACATTATTTGAAGAATTGTTCAATGAAACGGTCTTAAGGGCTTGAACTATCTCTTGAGTCATTTCTTGTTGTCCTTGTTTGACTTGTTGAAGGATCTCTTGGTGATATTTAAGGAATTGGTTATCACAAGGTGTTTGAGAAGTGTTTTGGATAACATGAACCCTTTCTTCAAATTGATTGTTTGTTTGAACCATTGCTTTAGTCTCAATGATGTCCAAGGCCTCTTGCACAGATTTAAGAAGAATATTCCCTCCCGCGGAAGCATTGAGTGAATCTTGGTGGTGAGGTTTAAGGCCATCATAGAAGGTATTGATTTGGTGAACGTCATCCAATCCATGGTTAGGACATCGCCTCAATAACTCTCTATACTCTTCCCAAGCATCACTAAAGGATTGACTAGGTTTTTGTTGAAAGCCTATAATTAAGGTCCTCAAGGCCATGGTCTTAGATGGAGGAAAGAACTTGTTCAAAAACTTAGTGGTGAAACCATCCCATGTGGTGATACTATCGGGTGGTTGAGTGTCTAACCAATGCTTAGCTTGTCCCTCAAGTGAAAATGACACTAACATTAACTTAATAGCATCATGTGGAACTCCATTGTGCTTAATGGTATTGCAAAGAGAGAGGAATCTCTTAAGGTGATCATGAGGATCATCATTCTTGTTACCATAGAAAGGTGATTGTGAAACCATATTAATCATAGACGTTTTTAGCTCAAATGTATTTGCGGGAATGTCGGGAATCCTAATAGCACTAGCATATCCATGAACATTGGTTTGCATACGTTCCATCAAAGAACGATTATCAACAGCCATGGCTTCTTGTGGTGGAGGAGTCAAAGCATGATTCTCGTGATAGGCTTGATGGACGGTGGTGGTCTTACTCTTTCTCTTTTTCTTCCTTTTCGGAGGAAGAGGTTGTACACCAATCGGTATTTGTGCACGCCCGCGAGTGAGCATGCAACTCAATACGAGGAATGAGAGAGAAGCTCTCGTGTGACTTTGAAGAGAAAGGGATTATCCTCTTCGAGTTTCAATATTAAATATCCACAAGAAAATAACAATATATGTATGTACTACTTGGGTGCAAGACCCCCAATGAAGCCTTCCTTCTTAGAATACTCACAAGTGAACGGGGGGTTAGGTGGCGCGAAGCACTTAAGTACCTATTGACCCTTAGATGGCATTTTATAGCACACCGCCTTTCTATTCACTTAAATGTTCGTATTCTTCGAATTGTTGCTTATTGAGAGTATTTATCTATTCTTGCTTTATTTTGTTTGATCGATACACGTGTCAAGGACTGGAACGCCCCTCAACACGGTGTATTGCCTTGGCAATACTTATGGAGAATATGTAGATTGGTTGTTCTTATACGTATACGTATTTACTTATAATAATATATGGAAAATATTTTTGTATTTATGAGTTTTTAAGAGAAAATACTATATGTACATAAAAACCGAGAGAATCCAATAATATATATTTTTGGGTGCAATCTCTTAGGAAAAAGATTGCTTTTTGGATTTTTTTAATTTGTTTGGTCAATTCTTTAGGAAAAGAATTGTTTTGTTAATTTTTTAGTTTTTATATATTTTTATATTTTTGATTTTTATTTGTTTTTTATTTATGATACGTAAAAATAACGTTCACAAGGTGAACGGATCCCAAAAGCCAATGAAAACCGTCAATCGATAGTCTCTCGTAAAGTCAAAGAACCGGCAGCGGCGCCATTTGAAATTATGTATAACGCAGTTCGTTTTTCTCAGTTCTTGCTAATTGAAAGTCCTAACAATATCGGGTTTTTAACTGTTTTTGGTTGTTAATATTTTTTGGATATTCTATTTGCTAATTCAAATAATGATTTGCAAAGTTGAAAAATTATTATCTACTTATATGTAAAACATCGTGCAAATACCAAATTTTTATTCAAGTAAAATTCAAAATGTAAATTTTACAACTAAAAGGACTGAAAATGTAAATTCTATGAAAATTAAATGCTCAAAATGTAAATCCTACAAGTACAAGAACTGAAAATGCCAAAACAGTTAACTATGAGGATCAAAAATGTAAACTATGTAACAAACTAACCAAATTTTAACAAATTCCACAACTTGCTAACTGAATTTTAACAAATTCCAAACTTAAAGGACTTGTTTAGTGCAAACCCTAAAAATTATCAAGTTTAGCCAAAATTAACACCAATTTAATACACTAGGTACTAAAGTGCAATTATTGAAAGTTTTTAAGCCAAAACGGGTTCTAGACACAAATAAGCTCGTTTGAGCTTATTTCTTAACCAAAATCAATCAAACCAATTGCAAAATGCTTAAAATTGAAAATAAGCTAGGTCTGTAAAAGGAAATTTGCTAAAAATGGCTAATAAGCTAATAAGCACTTTCCAATAAGCACAAAATAAGCACTAAGAAAATCTAGACATGCACAACTGGATTTTTGTACTGAAACTGATTAAAGAGCTCAAAACATGAACGGGAAATCAAGTCTTATCAAAAATCATCAAGAAATAAGCTTGGAAATTGAATTAAGCTGAATTTGGCTTATGTTGACCAAGCGTTGACCAAGTTTTTTTTTCAAAAAGCTGAAAATCTCAAAAATCAACCACCAACACCTACTAAGTGATATTGTGAAAGAAAATTACCAAGTTTGTGAAGTGGATTAAGAGATATGAAAAAGCTGTTTTCATTTACAGAAACTTCATTTTGCTTAAGTGTTCAGATTTTTGCTTATTTCTCCTTGCTTAATGAATACTGTATCAAATGCTTATGGAATATGAAACTTCATATATTGACCTACAATTGAGAACTGATTTGGTAAAATTTCATCAAGAATCCAACAAATGCCAAGCAATTGAAATTGACAACTTTTTAGAGCAAAACTGACTGAACAATGACCCAAACTTTTTATATGCCAATTGCCTTTTTGACCTTAAAGTTGACTTGAAAAAGACTCAAAACTACTTGTTATCACTTGGTGACTGGAAATGAACATTAATTTGCCAAAAATCAACACTTGAAAACTTTACAAAAACTAATGCCAAACACTCTTTAACTGATTTTTTTTAAGACTTTTGTGAAACCTTTTTAAGCACAAGTTTGCTAGATGAAAAGCTATAGCAAACTAAAATCAGTGATCAAAATGAGATGTATTAAAGCTATAAGCAAGCAATGAAAGCAACTAGAACTCAATTAAGGAAACAATGCAAAAAATGACTGTATTAAGCTATAAACTAGAACACATATCAAATCAATAAGCAGAAAAGCAACACTTAAGCTACAAACTTACTAGAATCAGATTAAAACCAAGCTAAACAAGTTTTATCATACAATCAACAAGGATTTAAGCTAGAAATGAAGCATGCATTTGACAATTCAGTGGAATCAAAAACAAGAGGCTCAAGCACCTTGTGAAGTATCCTTTGAGCAGTAGAGGAGTGCTGAACTCTCTAGTCTAGTGCTAACCACCACCTTAGCACTAGATTCACCTATCTACTATCAACAATTCAGCTACACATCAACAAGAATCATCAAAATGGCCTGAATTCATCACAAATGCTATGACTTGAACTGAAATCAATCAAACAGCTACAATCTTCCTTCAAAGTCACTTATGATCAAGATTTGATCATAACAAACTCAATTCAGCAACAAGAGTATCAATGGAAGCAGGATAAGAACAGTAAAGATGATGAGAAGAATTGGCGGGAAAAGTAGAATTTGAATTTTATTAATGGAGATTTGTTACAAAGCTGTTAAAAAGGTTACTAACTAACTAACTCAAGAGTGTGTCAAACTCTTGAGTAGTTTAGCTAAGAAGGGAAAATAATGAGAGGAAAAGGTAAATGTGTGTTTTTTCACACTTACAACTACACTTTACAAATGAAGCCTAAACAAACTATTTATAGACTTGAGAAGAAGATTAGTTGGGGTTGGTGACGTGTTGGAACCAATCCAAGGTCTCTACGTGTCCAAATTCTGCTTAATTGAATTTCCAGGTATGAACTCAAATTGGGGTTTCTTTGCTGAGTTGATTTCAAGTTAATTGATCATGACCAATGGATTCGTCTCTAAAAAATAAGCAGGTTTGATGTTTATAGCATTCCATGAAATTCACTCTAGCTTCAAATCGATCCTGGCAAATTTTGATAGTTTGAAGATGACACGTGTCATAATATGACTGGCTGAAATTAGTGCACACGGATTGCACTGTTGGGATTTTGTTATTAAATGATGGTGGTTGTAGTGGGTAATTAATGCCATGATGTGGCAATCCTTGTCTTCTTTTTGCTGTCTTCTCATTGGTCCAAAACTTGTCACATGGATTCACTTGTACCAACTTTCCAAAATAGGCAGAAATAGTCCCTAAACTTTGGCAGATTGCATTTAAAGGCTAGCAGCTTCATTTCTTTGGCATTTTTAGTCCTTCAAACTTCATCCTTGAACAAAATTGGTCCTTTGACTGAGTTGACTTGAGAGTTGACCAAATTTGACTATGATCTTGACTTTTACAATATTTACACTTTGGTCCTTCATCTTTGGCTGTTTGTCAAGATAGATCCTTGCACTTCAAAGTCTTGTCACTTTTGATCCTTCTTTGTCTTTTTCATCAAATTAAGCTTGATTATTCCTTATTTGTTTGAAAATGCATCCTTTTACCTACACAAGTGTACACAAACACAAACATACCACATAATACTGTTTTTACAAGATAAATTGGTATTTTGCTTCATGTTTTAGGGTTATTTGTTGATAAATTGATATGAGTTTTAGCTCATATCAAATTCCATGAGAAATTGTGTGTAAATGTCTTCCTCGATTTTTAACAAACAATTGAATACAATTTGACCAAACATGAAGAAAATGTAGTCATATCCCACAATGTCCTCTTGGGCAACTATACCCTCATGAAAACATTGGTTTTGAAGTGAACGAAAAGTTTTAGCAAGGGATGGTGAAGGAAAAATGTTGGCAAGATTAGGCATGTATTGCTTATTATATTGGTGGTCTTGTTGATATTTCGAAGGCATGATTAATATCTAAATACAACACAAAAAATATTTCCCCAGTCACTCATATGTTACATAATGACCAAAAATCAAAATTGTGAGAATGTGTTTGATCAATTGATTGATAAACAAATGGTTAATCCTTATTATTCCCATGTTCACAATGTACCCAATTAATCATTGACTAAAACATATAAGCTATGTAAAATCAACCATGAACTTGAACATTGGTTTATCAAAACTTATTTTTAGGTAAGCATTAAAAATGAAATTACCAACTTGTTCATGGGTTCATATCAATTCCATCATTTAACCAAAATATATTAGTCAAAATTCAGATTGTTCTACAAGTGGGTTTTAGTGAAATCTTAATGAATTCAAACCCAAGGAATCATAGTAATACAACTATGTTAACCCACATTCCTGGTAAGGTTCAAATTCAATCTTAATTTTAAAAATCGCAAATTATGAAAATAAGAACCCTAGAACAAATTAGTTGAAATTGAATGAAACTACTTACAACTAATTGATGTTGGAAGAGGCATGAGTGAAACCCACAACTTGGAATCAATTAATCTTGAGTGATTGAAGCTTTTGAAGATTCAACAATGGTGGAAATATGTGGAAACCCGTCGCCTCTATGGAGAAGAAAGAGAGGGTTTGTTTTGAAATATTAATGTTTAATAAAAACTGATTACTTTAGTAACTTGGTGTGACCGCGGTTCCTTATCGATAGAGAACCGCGGTTTGAGCCGAGATAATTAAAGAACCGCACATAGTGGGTGGTTTTTAACAAAGAAAATCAAAGAATTTTTCAAAACCAAATTTTTCTAAAATACTTAAAATATATCTTAAGCCTTTTGGAAATCACAGGACCACTTCAATACTAGGTGATAATACCGTAATGAAGGATTACGAGTTAACTTGAAGCCGAAAATGACCGAAATGAACAGACGACTACTCGTAGCAAAGAAGGAAAGAAGAAAGAAACCAAGGGGAGTGAATCAAGAGAACGTTCAATGCTTAAGAGACAAGTGACAATATTCAAGTTGTAGAAACAAAGAGCTTGTGTCATATATAGTGGTTTAAGACGTGCCTTTCCGGAGAAAGTCTAAACGGCTTTGGTAATGAACCATACCAAGCAATTTTGATAAATAGAGTAAGATCACTTTCAAGATAGTCTTAAGCTATTTCATAATGTGAGCAAAGTATAGATTCACTTTCTTTCCCACATGATCGGAAAATTATTATTGTTGGAGTTTACAATACAATATCCTTGAAATATTTCAATTCCAAATGTGTGATATCCTAACTAAAACTTATGGAGTAGTTTGGTATCTCAAGGAATTAATTAATCATCCTAGAGATGAGCTCAATTGCACATAGTACACATGATATAGGGCTTACTAACCGTATGGGTGCAAATCATGAAAATCATGCTTGATACTTTAAGCTACTACTAACTCACTTTACATCTCCAAAGTGAGTCAAGTATCCAAGCAATGAGGGTTTGAGATGGTATGGGAAAAGAATCACATACTACAAATAAATGTCAAGGCAAGGATGCCAAGAACAAGCACATAGTCAAGTACTGATCAAAAGAATGATCAATATGGCGTGTGGAAGGACGAAAGCGTACCTTAACCGCAAAATGCATTCTAAAACTTTAAGGAACCAATGCAATACCTAATCATGACTGAAGTGACTACTAAGTCTCCAAGGACTAGTATCACTCTTGTCCATCTTGATATCATCATTCAATGATGTTGGAAATCAAAGAAGATGAGTCTTCTACAAGTGTAAGTAACTCAATCCACAATCAATTTAATGATTAATCTTCATGAATACCTACACATAGCAAGATACAAACTAGTGGATACATTTCAAGAGTAAATTCGAAATGTATATGTGCTACTAATCTAGATGAGATGCTATATTACCAATTAAAAGGCCTATTTTTAATGAAAAATAGTTTTGACCAGAGAGAAACTTTAGTACAACCTAACCTTCTAATTTGAGGAGACAATGGATCGATCCAAGTTTTAAAGTACAATATACTTTAAAGATCTTGTGTAACCATCGCTCTGATACCAACTGTAGAAACTAGAAGGGGGGGGGGGGAGTTGAATAGTTTCTCTTCAGTTTATGTCCTAATTAAAATTCCTTTCAATTATGTTTGTCTCAAAACTATCTTTTACTTGAAAGCTAGTTGCATAATTATTAGATTTAATTCTAATGCATTAACAATGACAAGTAGTTGTTGTAAGTGATGCAATAATGAAAGTAAGTAAAGAGTAAGGAAAGAAGAAACCTAATAGGAAGACACCTAGATTTATAGTGGTTCGGCGACGATGCTCTATCTTCGTTCCTACTCCACTCCTCGAGTACACCTTACTCGAGATTTCCACTAATTTCACAAGCTCCCTTCATGGCGGAGAAAACCTCACAAAGTTGCTTACATTATTTTCCGACACTAAGCTAAATGTCGAGACCTAATCTTAGCTAGGACCAATCTACACAACTCTTGATTTTGAAGCTAAGTGAGAACTCACAAGACACATACACAAATCACTTTGTAGTTTAGTGAGAACTAACACACAACACTTTACAACTCAACTAAAGATACCCAAGTACAATATACTTTAAAGATCTTGTGTAACCATCGCTCTGATACCAATTGTAGAAACTAGAAGGGGGGGAGGATTGAATAGTTTCTCTTTGGTTTATGTCCTAATTAAAATTCCGTTCAATTAGGTTTGTCTCAAAACTATCTTTTACTTGAAAGCTAGTTTCATAATGATTAGATTCAATTCTAATGCATTAACAATGAAAAGTAATTGTTGTAAGTGATGCAATAATGAAAGTAAGTAAAGAGTAAGGAAATAAGTAACCTAATATGAAGACACCTGGTTCGGCAACGAAGATCTATCTTCGTTCCTACTCCACTCCTCGAGTACACCTTACTCGAGATTTCCACTACTTTCACAAGCTCCCTTCATGGCAGAGAAAACCTCCCAACGTTGCTTACATTATTTTTCGACACTAAGTTAAATGTCGAGACCTAATCTTAGCAAGGACCAATCTACACAACTCTTCACTTTGAAGCTAAGTGAGAAATCACAAGACACATACACAAATCACTTTGTAGTTTAGTGAGAACTAACACACAATACTTTACAACTCAACTAAAGATATCCAAGTACACACATGTAACTTGGATCCACACAAGATAAATCCAAGCATACACATATACAATGTATTTGCACAAGACTAATCCAAGTGTTCACAAATACCTTGGATGAACATAACTAATCCAAGTATTGACAAATACATTGGATGAACACAAGTAATCCAAGTATTCACAAATACATTGGATGAACACAACTAATTCAAGTATTCACAAATACCTTGGATGAACACAACTAATCCAAGTATCCACAAATACCTTGGATGAACATAACTAATACAAGTATTCACAAATACCTTGGATGAACACAACTAGATAACTAAAAATGATGAATATGACTAGATCTAAGATAGGATGATCTTCATCAAAGCTTAATTTTTAATCACATCACAAGTGTGTGAGTGATCTTCTCTTTAGACAAGGTAAAGAAGGAGATCAAGAGGATAATCATAAGTAAATATACTTAACACTTTAAGTGATCATTTACAAATGATTATGAATTAGAAAAGAGAAAGATGGCAGAAAGAATGTCCAAAAAGGTTCATGGAAAAGGTGGATTTGATCCACTATTTATAGGAGAAAAAAACCAACAGCTCTCTGAGCACGGGTTTATTTGTCTATGCGGTTCCTTATTGATAAAGAACCGCATAGCTATTTAAGGAACCGTCGAAGTAGACTTCGCTCCTTTTTATCTTTTAGTGGGGTAGAAATATCTGAGGTGGGTTTAAACCTTCAAATGATATTCTTATGACATTTTGAATATGTCATATTCAAATTTACATTTTCCGTTTTAATAAAACATTTTATAAAAAAGAAAGTTTAGGTCTAATCACTTTTATGATCACTAATCATGATTAACATATGTTGGTGCAATACTTAAATGATTATTACCTTGATGATAGTGTTTGTTAGATAATTCGTCTTACGATTGTATTTCACGATAAATGTCTTTTTAGTTTGTTGGTGATCAAAACTAAGAAAGATTAGTTAACACTAATAATATGTTTAGGCATTAATTTGCATTAACAATTTGTAAATGATTACTTAAAGTGATAAGTATGTTTACTTATGATTATCCCCTTGATCTCCTTCTTTACCTTGTCCAAAGAGAAGATCACTCACACACTTATGATGTTATTAAAGATGAAGTTTTGATGAAGATCATCCTATCTTAGATCTAGTCATGTTCATCATTTTTAGTTGACTAGTTGTGTTCATCCAATGTATTTGTTTAGACTTGGATTAGTTGTGTTCATCCAATGTGTTTGTATATACTTGGATTAGTTGTGTTAATCCAATGTATTTGTGAATACTTGGATTAGTTGTGTTCATCCAATGTATTTGTGAATACTTATGTTAGTCTTGTGTAAATCCATTGTATATGTGTATACTTGGATTTGTCTTGTATGAATCTAAGTTACATGTGTATACTTGGATATGTTTTGTTAAGTTGTAAAGTGTTGTGTGTTAGTTCTCACTAAAATACAAAGTGATTTGTGTATGTATCTTGTGAGTTCTCATTTAGCTTCAAAGTTAAGATTTGTGTAGATTGGTCCTAGCTAAGATTAGGTCTCTACATTTAGCTTAGTGTCGGAAAATAATGTAAGCAACGTTGTAAGGTTTTCTCCACCAAGAAGGGAGCTTGTGGAAGTAGTGGAAATCTCGAGTAAGGTCTACTCGAGGAGTGGAGTAGGAACGAAGATAGAGCTTTGTTTCCGAACCACTATAAATCTTGGTGTCTTCCTATTAGGTTGCTTCTTTCATTACTCTTTAATTACTTTCATTATTACATCACTTACAACTACTACTTGTCATTGTTAATGCATTAGTATTGAACCTAATCCTTATGTAACTACCTTTCAAATAAAAGGTAGTTTTGAGACAAACCTAATTGAAAGGAATTTTAATTAGGACATAAAACAAAGAAAAAATATCCAAACCCCCTTCTAGTTTCTACAATTGGTATCAAAGCGATTGTTACACAAGATCTTTGAAGTATATTGTACTTTAAAACTTGGATCGATCCATTGTCTCTTGAAATTAGAAGGTTTCGTTGTACTAAAGTTTATCTTTGGTCAAAACCTTTTTTTCATTATAATAGGCCTTTTAATTGGTAATATAGCATCTCATCTAGATTAGTAGTACTTATACATTTTAGATTTACTCTTGAAAGGTATCTACTAGTTTGTATCTTGATATGTGTAGGTACTCATGAAGATTAATCATTAAATTGATTGTGGATTGAGTTACTTACACTTGTAGAAGACTCATCTTCTTTGATTCTCAACATCATTGAATGATGAATGAAAGTGATACTAATCCTTTAAGACCTAGTTATCACTTTAGTCATGTTTGGCATTTCATTGGTTCCTTGAAGACTTGGGATGCATTTTGCGGCTGAGGTACGTTTACGTCCTTCCACATGCCCTATTGATCATTCTTTTGATCACAACTTGACTATGTGCTTGTTCTTGGCATCCTTGCCTTGACATTTTTTTGTGGTATGTGATTCTTTTCCCATACCCTCTCAAACGTTCATTGCTTGGATACTTGACTCACTTTGGAGATATAGAGTGAGTTAGTAGTAGCTTAAAGTATCAAGCTGATTTTCATGGTTTGCACCCTTACAGTTAGTAGGCCCTATATCATGTGTAATATGTGCAATTGAGCTCATCTCTAGGATGATTGATAAATCCCTTGAGATACCAAACTACTCCATAAGTTTTAGGATAGTACACATTTGGAATTGAAATATTCCAACGATATTGTTATTGTAAACCCTAGCAATAATAATTGTACGATCATGTGGGAGAGAAAGTGAATCTATACTTTGCTCACATTTTGAAATAGCTTAAGACAATCCTTGAAAGTGATCTTACTCTATTTAACAAAATTACTTGGTATGATTCATTACCAAAGCTATTTAGACTTTCGCCGAAAAGGCACGTCTTAAACCACTATATATGACACAAGCTCTTCGTTAGTACTACTTGAAGATTATCACTTGTCTCTTGAGCATTGAACTTGGTCTTGATTCACTCCCCTTGGCTTCTCTCTTCCTTGCTCCTTTGCTACGAGTAGTCATTTTTCTGTTTCGACTTAACTCATAATCCTTCACTAAGGCATTATCACCTAGTATTGAAGTGGTCCAATGATTTCCAAAAGGCTTAAAATATATTTTAAGTATTTTAGAAAAACTTGGTTTTGAAAATTTCTTCGATTTTCTTTGTTAAAAACCTCCCACTGTGTGCGGTTCCTTAATTGTCACGGCTCAAAACACGGTTCTCTATCGATAACGAACCGCGGCCCCACTGAGTGACTAAATTAATCAGTTTTCATTAAACTTTATTATTTCAAAACAAACCCACCCTTTCTTCTCCATAGAGGCGACGTGTTTTCCCTTTTTCCACCATTGTTGATTCTTCAAAAGCTTCAATCACTCAAGATTAATTGATTCCAAATTGTGGGTTTCATTCATCCATCTTCCAACATTAATTAATTGTAAGTACATTCATTCAACTTCAACTAATTTGTTCTAGGGTTCTTATTTTCATAATTGGAGATTTTTAAAATTAAGATTGAATTTGAACCTTACTAGGAATGTGGTTTGACATAGTTATATTACTATGATTCCTTAGGTTTGAATTTATTAAGATTTCACTCAAACCCACTTGTAAAATAATCCGAATTTTGACTAATATATTTTGGTTAAATGATGGAATTGATATGAACCCATGAATAAGTTGGTAACTGCATTGTTAATGCTTACATACAAATAAGTTTTTATATACCAATGTTCAAGTTCATGGTTGTTTTTACATAGCTCATATGTTCTAGTCAATGATGAATTAGGTACATTGTGAACATGGGAGTGATAAGGCTTAACCCTTTGTTTATCAAGCAATTGATCAAACACATTCTCACAATTTTGATTTGTGGTCATTATGTAGCAGATAAGTGATTGGGGAAATATTTTTTTGTTGTATTTAGTTACAAATCATGCCTTCAGAAGACCACCAATATACTAAACAATACATGCCTAATCTTGCCAACATTTGTCCCTCGCAATCCCTTACTAAAACTTTTTGTTCACTTCAAAACCGATGTTTTAATGAGGGTAGAGTTGTCCAAGAGGACATTGTGGGTTATGACTACATTTTGTTCATTTTGGGTCAAATTGGATTTGATTGTTTATTAAAAATCGAGGAAGTCATTTACCCCCACTTTCTCGTGGAGTTCTTTAGCACGTATTCTCTTATCTCTAATGATAATGGAATATTTGTTAAGTTCATGATTAATGGTAAACTCATTCAATACTCTCTCGTGGAATTTGGCGAAGCACTTGGTGTGCTATATGAAGGTACTTGTCGTTTCACTGATTCATGGAGACTTGATGCTCTAAATGAGTCTTACGATAGTCCTCCAAATGACACCGAGGAGCTAGACCTTGACCTCATCCTTAATGTTATTACAAACAGGCGTGGAAGAACCGTTGTACAATGTATCCACTCTTCTAAGCGATACTTGAATCGCTATGAGATACTCGTTAGCGACCTTAATGATTGTTTGGTCCATTGGGCCGACATTCTTAGGGAAAATGTATTTTTTCTTGGTGGAAACCGGGATCATATTCCGGCGTGTATGGTGCATGTGATGTCTTGCATCTTTACCAACACCAAGTACAATCTTGCATATTTCATCGCTCGCGGATCAACTATGCTCTTTCTAGACAAAACACAAATCTTCCATATGCCATGATCCTCACTCGTCTTTTCAAAAGGTTGGTGAAGACTTCCCCGAACTCGATCTTTCACGCTTTCAATCGGTTAACCGTGGGATGCTACCAATTCGAGAGGTGCAACTACGAAAGCTAAGAAGTGATCGAGGTATGAGAAGGAATGACCCACAAGAGTCCGATGATAAGGACACTCCTATGTCACCAAGTGATGGTGGTGATGATGGTACTAGTGCTCACGTTGGCTCTCGAGTGACTCCCACCCATCCATGAACACTTTTATGGACGGGTTAGACCAAATTGTTCCTCCGCCTCACCATGAAACTAGTGATCTTCTAAAAATTTCGGACTTAAGGATGTTTATCGTTCAAATCTTCAAACGCGTGGTGAGTTGTATGATTTTAGAGTGGAGCAAAGGGGTGCATTCAAGAGCAGTGGGAAGATGTTCAAAGGACTTGGCAAGAAGAAGAAATGAAGCTATGGTGTTGATTCAAGGTTGACATGTTTGTGAACATGTTATGTAATGTTGAACTATTTCCTCTCTTTAATCTTATTTATGTTTCTTGCATTTAAGATTTGGTGTGATCTAACTAACACATTGTGTTTGGATTACAAGTTATTTTAATCCTAATTCGTTCATGCTATCGATCTTTCGATGTGCATGACTTTGTGCTATTTATGTGTTAGTTAGCTTTCTAGATTTTGGTTAATAGTATACTTTGGCTTGATAAATCCTTTTAAGAAATCTGGGCTGTTAAATGTTGCTGGAAGTCCACTTTTCTAAAGCTACTATCCATGGTTCTTTAAATATGTGCGGTTCCTTAGTGATAACTCACTGCAACCCTATTTAAGGAACTGCAGGCTCTCGTTTCGACATAATCTTTGCTTTACACTATTTTCTCTAAATCTTTGTAAACATTGATGAAACTTTTGCCTAAACCAGCTCTTTCCTAAACTAGCCGACCTAATTTCAATGTTCATCAAAATGAGATTTTAACCCATTACTAGTTTGGATCATCCCATCTCCTTCTTAAACCTCAATTAGTTGATCTTTTTCTTCATCCTTTAAGCCTTTTTTTAAAACCTTGACACACAACCATGGTGCCCACTAGATCATCAAACTCTTCCAAACCATCCTCATCGAAAAGAAACCTCAAGATCAAGATTAAGCTACCTAAACTTGGCTCTTCATCTTTTCTTACACCGAAGAATGAGATTTCTCCAATTCTCATTTCTTCATCACCTTCACCATCTCTTGCACCATGCAAGACTAATTCAACTCATGGTAATAACCATTCACATGGTTCTACCTCCTCTTCATTCCAATCTAGGATGAATGAGTTGTCCTCACACATCACTCCCAGTCCTCTCTTGGATGTGAACCCTCAACCTTTTCAAAGAATTCCCTTTGTGAATGATATTGTTGAGACTTTGATAACCTCACCCTTCACTCCACCAAATTCACCCATCTCACCATTGGAAACCATGACCACACATCCCCTTCCCTCAAACACTCCACTTTTGGGTGTTCCTATTTCCTATTTCACGGGTGATCCATACTTCTTTGGTTTTCTAGAAGCTCATGGCATCAATTGTCCATGTTGTCTCTATAACAACTACATCATTCAAAACCTAAGAATGGAGATGTTTGGACTTCATAGGAGGTTGAAAGATTTCTTTCTCACTTTGTTTTCCATGCCTCCACCTCCTAGGAGATGAATGATGATTTTCTAAAAATAAATGCTTTTAAAAGAAAATCAAGCCAAGGAGTCTACAATATCAAGAACTAGTTTAGCTAACTTTGTAATAGTTATTTGTTGTTTCTTTTCTTGTATTTCCTTTATCTTCATGAGGATGCTTTATGGATTTACTATTTGTGAGTTTCAACCTATGTGCTCACACTAATCAACTTCAATTTATTTAAAATTGAACCTTAATCTATCACAATCTCTAGAACTTGACTAAAATTGGATAAAAATGTTATCTAAATATTTTGTCACCCTTTGTCAAGACACTCTTTGTAAGTGTGTTGCCTTTTGTGCAACCAAAGCATAATCTAGTTCTACAAGAGATAAAAATCCAAGTTTTGCAAAATTTTGAAAGAGTCTTAATTTTCTCAAAACTTTGAAAAATTGAACTTTCTAGTCCACTGTATGCGGCTCCTTAAAGTTGAACGGTTACCTTTATTTAAGGAACCATGGACAGCAAGCCTATTGATGGCTTGTTTTTGGTCTTTCTTCTTTGACCACAATATTCTTTTCAAGATTCTTTGTTTGCCAACTTTGGCTAAACATTCCTTGAAACCTTTTGTTTTCGTTTCAAATCTTTGCCTTGTCTACTTTCTTTAAATTTTCTCATTTTGGGAGTTCTTCTTCTCATCTCTCACAATGCCTAACTCTAACCTTGACATCTCTTTGTCACAATCTTCTAAACCTAAAGCTTCTTCTTCTAAGATTACCAAGAAGAACAAGGATCAAGAAGAACAAGGATCGTCATGATTCCTCTTCTCCCAAACCTTGCAAGACTTCTACTTTCTCTCCTATTGAGTATTGGAATGAGACTTTCTCTATCAGTCCAGTTACCGGAGAAAGAGAAGCTCTTCCACCACCACCCAAACCTTGCAACATACCTCATCTAAATGACCTATCTTCTTTCCTAAATCTCACTAGGCATTGTGAAAACATTTCTTATTCACTCTCTCCATCTCCATAATACACGGTTTTTAAGCTCGTATGAAAGTTCGTTGTTCCGATCTTTTCGAATTGACTATTGGTAGAAAGTGTGACTCAATTGTTCTTGGTGGAATAATAAATGGTTTGGTTGATTATCTATTTTAAACTAATAGCAAATATGTAAATGTCATTGAGTAAAATAAGAGCTTTTAAAGATTAAACTAAAAGGATGAGTTAAAAATAAATGCTTGAAACTTAAAGACAAGATTAGAAAAATACTTGAACACTTAATAAATCTAAAACTTGAAAACTTCGTAAAAACAAGAAACTCATCTAATCGGAATGTGCCAAAAAAGGAGTGATCGGAATGTGCCAAAAGGGAGTGCAATCGGAATGTGTAAAATATTACTAATCGGAATATATTGTCGGAAAGAGGCCAAATCGGAATGCCAAAGAACCCCACAATCGGAATGTCAATATTAACACCCAGATCGGAATACAGTAAAAATTGTACAATCGGAATACACGAAAGAGATCCAGATCGGAATACTTAGCCAGAAACTCACGTCGGAATGTCAACAAATCGCCATAGTCGGAATATTAAAACCTAATCCGATCAAGGTGATCGGAATAATAGTAAGCAAATCGAAATAAAATAAACCCTTTTCCGATTTGGAGATCGGAATACGAAGGGAAGTGCAAATCGGAAAGTTGCAATCGGAAAAGGGTTTAAACCTTTTCCGATTACCTTTTTGATTCGAAAAATAAGCTAAGTGATAAGCTAGGATGATAAGCTAACACAAAAACTTGAACGAATCTATAATTAAAAGGACTAAATAATCACAAATAACAACTTTTCCAACTTAAAATAAGCAATCTTTTAAATCAAACCATAAAAGAAGAAACTTTTTAAGAAAACTTTCAAAAAGTAAATAAGCTAAACACACAAATAAGCCAATAAGCACAAAGATCTTAAAGCTTATCCCGTTTGAAAGCTTATGTAGGAATAAAAAGATTAACTTTTTAAGCACAAAAACATCAAGATCAACACTGATCAAATATATTTCGCACCAAAAGTAAACTAAAATCAAGAAAGGTAGAAAGAGATTAATGAACAAAAAGCTTAACTTAAACTTGATTGATGGAACCCAAATACAAAATGCTTAATCTTGAAAGATTAAAAGAAAGAAAGAAAAGATGAAAACTTAGTGAGAGAAAGTTTGGAACTTTCTCTCTCTAAAAACTAGAAAGAAAAATGAAAAATGAAACTAACTACTAATAACTAACCAACCCTCCTAATGTGTATTAGGAGGGTATTTATATGGAAAATGGGAAGATGTGCATGTGTTGCCTCTTCTTTCTTACTTCTCGACTCGATTTAAATCCTTTGTCTTTCTCGACGTCGTCTCGGGATTTGTCGATGTATATTGAACTTGTCTTGTAATTTTCTTCTTCAATTAGACTTGAGTTCTTCGACTTCATTAAACTTCCGTCTTTAGACTTTTTCTTCGATAAATCTTCAGAATAGGCCATGGACTTCCGTTCTTTTTGCACTCTTGATCTTTTGACTTCGTCTTTTCTCGTTTTCTTCAATAAAAGCCCGTGAAAGCCGTGTTTTCTTCCTTTTTCATCATTTGGTCCTAAAACACAATAAAAACACAAACCACACATAATTCCGACTTTTACTACATAAAATACACGTTTTGGTCTTGTTATTATTGGAAATAAGTGGTAAAAGGATAAGTGTTTTCACACTTATTAAATCCCCTACACTTGACCATTGCAATGCCCTCATGCAATGCATTAATTTTAAAGCACGGTTTACATTCTTCATCATGAATAACCCACCTTGGCCTTTATTAAATGCTAAACATAAAAAGATAGAAACAAGTAAAGAAATCAAAGACTTACATTGGGTTTTGGCTGCCATGAACGTTTATCATCCTCAAGTTTCACGTTCCCCATACCAAGCTTAAAAACGAGATCATTGCTATTATAAGTTAGCAAACTAACACGAATTCATGTGGGCCAATTATTCACTTAGAATCCCTTATTCCTAGGTGTATCTCTTATAATTTATTTTTGTCTTGAATGATCACGAGGATGCATTGTTTTACTTATTTCGATAGTTATTTAGGCCGAAAATAAAGTGAACGATTTAATCAATAGTTAGCTAAAGGACAAAATCTTTTAAAACTGCTTCTCGGGGCCTCATAAAGTTCATATCTTGGCATAACTCGCTTCACGATTTGAGACCTTTCTCAGACCGATATTTGGCAGCGACTTCATACTTCAAATATTTGAGAGACGTTCTTGAAATTATGGTCTTCTCTTCATAATAGGAATTTCTTCACTTGAAGTTTTGAGAGATTCTTCATATTTGGACCACGACTTCTTCATTTTTCTCCAATCTTTATTTTGGACTTTGTAATACAACGATCCGCCTCCTTTTAGGACTTGGATCTATTTATCCTCATACCTTGTTAGGGCCTTTTTGGATAGATTTCTCCATGATCTTTTTTGGGAGTTTTTGCTTTTCGTCGTGTGTCTCGATCCTTCATATTGATCTTTGATAAATGATTCTTCACATCACTTTTGGATCTTTAGCAACAAAATGTAGCCCTCATGCCTTGTTAGGGCCTTTTCGGACTCGCCAATCTTCGCATCCCGCTTCAATAAGTTATGCCTTGGCTATGAACTCTAATTAATACCGAGCAACTTTTAAACGATCTTAGGCTAGAAGCTAAGTAACTTTTCAAATCGTACAACCTTATTTATTGCAGATAAATTTATTAACAAGCGATGGGAGAATAGGCTCATAATTAACTCACATAAACTCACGAAAGAATACCAAACTTATAATTGACTCTATCATCTCTCGTTCTCCACAGTTTAAAATCTCAAGGAATGAGACTCGTGGATGCTTAGCCTATTAAATCAAAGTTTTGGGTTTTCGAGTCATCTATAGGATCTTGCAAATTCTTGGACTTTTTCAAGTTTAGAAATCGCATTTTAAAGTTCCCTTGATAAACAACTCTCTAGGATCAATTATAGGAACTTGCGAAAAGTTCTTGTTCTTAACCCGTGAGAGTTAAGACTTTCGCGTTTTATAGCTCCCTATATAAAAGCCTAGCAAAACTTGACTTAAACACGTTAAGGATACTAGCTAGAGTAAACTTAGACAAGTAAACTCAGGTTGAGTCAAAATGTTCACGACTTTGAAAAATTTAAAACCACTTTATTGAAAATTTATTCTAGCAAGGAAAGAAAATTAACATAACCAAGGAAAATACAACTATACAACTAGGCCAAAATAGATTAAAAATTTTGAAAAATGTCGAAAAATCAAATTTTCCGGTTAAAATTAGGGCAAATTCATGGAAAAGACCACTTACTTCGATAGAAGTCTCCCTACACTTGATATAAACATTGTCCTCAATGTTTAAGCATGTGGGAGTGAACTCCCCTACACTTAGGACATTGTGAACTTTGTTTAAATCTTGCTAAGGAAAGGACAACTAAAGTGATTTCAATGTGAACATATAAAATATGAAATATTGAATCACGACAGTTTAGGATAGAACCGGGAAGATGGGAACACGGGATCACGGTTTGTCAAATGTCATCAAGAGTGGATCTTTGAACCGTTAATCCCTGCACAACACAAGAAACAAGACAACAAACACATACGGGGCTCCCCCCTACACTTATTATGAGAGTAGTAAAGGATAGATCACGGGGTGCCTCCCGAGAAGCGCTTGTTTTTGTTCACCGAGTCACGAGCCTGACTCGACCCAAAATTAGTTCATGGGAAACGTGGTGAGGGATGGAATCATCTCATGAGAGATGTCCTCACCAAAGTACAGCTTCAAACGCTGGCCATTCACCTTGAAATTGGGCCCATTTGGCTGAGAAAGCTCAATAGTCCCATATGGAAAGACTTTGGCGACGGTGAATGGACCAGACCAGCGGCTCTTCAACTTGCCCGAGAAGATCTTCAACCGAGAGTTAAAAAGTAAGACTTGATCACCAACGTGGAACTCTCGGTTCTTAATTCTTGCATCATGGATGATCTTGGTCTTCTCTTTGTAGATCAGTGAGTTCTCGTAAGCTTCATTCCTCAGTTCGTTGAGCTCGTTGAGTTGAATCTTGCGAAGATCACCGGCTTTGTTGATGTTGAAGTTAGCCCACTTCAAGGCCCAATACGCCTTGTGTTCCAGCTCGATAGGGAGGTGGCATGCTTTCCCGTACACAAGACGATAAGGTGTACAACCAATCGGGGTCTTGTAAGCTGTACGGAAAGCCCACAAAGCATCATCTAACTTATCGGCCCACGCGGCATGATGCTCTCCCACAGTACGCTCAAAAATTCGCTTCAATCCACGGTTGGAAATCTCGGCTTGCCCGTTGGTTTGAGGATGATAAGCGGTGGAAAGACGGTGATTGACACCATACTTAGCCATGACTCTTGCAAATTGATCATTGCAAAAATGAGTCCCGCGGTCACTGATTATAGCACGAGGAACACCGAATTGAGCAAACAGCTGCTTCAAAAAGTTCGCAACCACCCTCGCATCATTCGTAGGGAGATCCTTAGCTTCAACCCATTTAGAAACGTAGTCAACGGCGAAGAGGATGTACTTGTTCCCTTTGGATGATGGAAATGACCCCATAAAGTCGATGCCCCATACATCAAAGATTTCACATTCTTGTATGAAATTTTGAGGCATCTCATCTTTATGTGTGATCTTGCCTTGTCTTTGGCAAGCATCACAATGTTTAACCATGTCGTGAGCGTCACGATAAATGGTGGGCCAATAGAATCCAGAGTCGAATACTTTCTTCGCGGTGTAATTGGGACCAAAGTGACCACTGGTGGGTCCTTTATGGCAAGCATCAAGGATTTTTACCGCTGTCGGCCCATCAACACATCGACGAATAATTAGATCAGCACATTTTGAAAAGGTAAGGGTCGTCCAAGAAATAATGTTCAATATCCTTAAAGAACTTTTTCTTTTGTTGGGACGTGAGCCCTTCCTTGAGAATCCCACCCGCTAAGTAGTTTGCAATGTCTGCAAACCACGGGGTGTCATCGAGATTTGGATTGATAGACATTAAGGCCTCAAGGGGAAAAGAGTCATTGATCTCTTTGTTCGGATGATCCCCTTGATAAGGATCATCAAGTCTACTGAGATGATCGGCGGCTAGGTTTTCAGCTCCCTTTTTGTCACGAATTTCAATGTTGAATTCTTGAAGGAGCAAAGCCCAACGAAGAAGTCTTGACTTAGAATCTTGCTTAGTCATCAAGTACTTCAACGCGGAATGATCGGTATACACGATGGTGGTAGAAAGGACAAGATAGGGGCGGAATTTTTCAAAAGCATACACTACAGCTAAAAGCTCTTTTTCGGTAGTGGTATAATGCAATTGAGCCCCCGTCATTGTCTTGCTAGCATAGTGGATTGGTTGGAAGTGTTTGTTCACTCTTTGGCCCAAAACCGCTCCAATAGCAAAGTCGCTAGCATCACATATCAACTCAAAAGGTAGCTCCCAATTAGGGGTAACCAAGACCGGTGCCTTAGTTAGCTTATCCTTAAGAAGATTGAAGGATTCAAGACACTCTTTGGAAAAGATGAAAGGAGTATCTTTTTCCAAGAGGTGGGTCATCGGGCGAGCGATTTTAGAAAAATATTGGATGAATCGACGATAGAAGCCCGCATGACCGAGGAAACTTCTCACACCCTTCACAGTTGAAGGTGGAGGCAATTTAGCAATAACATCGACTTTAGCACGGTCCACTTCAAGACCGGCTTTGGAGATTTTGTGTCCTAGCACGATGCCCTCTTTTACCATGAAATGGCATTTTTCCCAATTTAGAACAAGTCGAGTGTCTTCACATCGCTTAAGCATGCGTTCCAAATTGGCAAGGCAAGAAGAGAAAGAATCACCATAAACCGAGAAATCATCCATGAAGACTTCCATAGTTTCTTCAACCATGTCATGGAAGATAGCCATCATACACCTTTGGAACGTCCCAGGAGCATTGCATAAACCGAAAGGCATGCGTTTGTAAGCAAATGTTCCGTAGGGACAAGTGAATGTGGTTTTCTCTTGGTCTTTGGGATCGATGGGAATTTTAAAATACCCAGAGAAACCGTCCAAAAAGCAGTAATAGTCATTACCCGCTAGACGTTCAATCATTTGGTCCATGAAAGGAAGGGGAAAATGATCCTTTCTCGTAGCATCATTGAGTTTGCGATAGTCTATACAAACTCTCCACCCTGTAACGAGACGAGTAGGAATCAACTCGTTGTTTTCATTGGGAACAACGGTGATTCCGCCTTTCTTAGGCACATAATGGACGAGACTAACCCAGGTGAATCCGAGATAGGATAGATCATGCCCGCATCAAGAAGTTTGATAACCTCTTTTTTGATTACATCATGGATCTTAGGATTCACCCTTCTTTGGCTTTGAATAGTGGGTTTAAAGTCGTCCTCCATGAGAATTTTATGTGTGCAAAAGTGAGGATCAATTCCACGAATATCGGAGATTTTCCATGCAATAGCTTTCTTGTGATTCTTCAGCACGGCGATAAGTCGGGATTTTTCTTCTTCTTTCAGGTCCTTAGCGATGATGACCGGTAACTTCTTGTTGTCTTCAAGGAAAACGTGCTCGAGATGAGACGGAAGATCCTTAAGCTCTAAATCCGAAGGATTTTCGATGGAAGGCGTAGTCAAATTCGGTTCATCGATAGAGATATCCATAGGAGACGGTGGAGAAGTATGGTCCTCATTGAGAAGTTTCTCAATGGTACGAATGTCTTCATCCCAATCGGTGGGAGAATCATCATACTTAAAATCGAGAGGACCCAAGCTAGCTTCAAAATCATCCAAGTCACTTTCTCAAAAAGGAGTCAATGACGGAGCAATTGAGGCAACGGTCTCAAGATTGGGTAGAGAAGAGAGAGTACTTTTGCAAGCATCTTTGAAATGTTCTTCACAAGCCTCATCAAGAACATCAATGAAAATAACACTCTCGTTTTCTGAAGGCTGCTTAGAAAGTTTACCCATGTTGAAGACGATTTTATCGTCACCAAATCTCATGATTAATTTGTAACACCCCCAATTTCACAAGACAGCGGAATATCAACATTGGGTGTTACTTGATAGCACATCACACACAGTCATAGAAAACGACCTCAAAAGAGACGTTTTATAAAAATAAACCATTCGAGAATTTTATTAAATCAGAGTTAACTAAAAAGAGGTCCAACCAATTTATACAGTCCTTAAGAAAATAAAGATTTGTTAAATGTATCGAATGGAAATTGTTTGTTTTGCCTTTACTTATCTCGCGCGGCTCCATGCTCCAGCTGCTCTTAAACCTATACACCTGAGAATACATGTTAAAATGTCAACACAATGGTTGAGTGAATTCATAGGTTTTTAAATAAACAATAATGGGTTTTAAATAAACCATAAAGCTTTTGAACACAAGAATCTCATCCACTGTCGATAGTGCAACACATGCAATACCCAAAGTCCACGCTATTCTACTAAGCCATGACACCGAAGCCTTAAGTATAATAATGCCCTAGTCAGGTATTTTGCCGAATACCCCCTTACTTCTAATACAACACACCTGGTTGAGCCTCCAACCCACAGGTGCGACCTGCCCAGGTGGGGGCCATCCCCGATGGATCCATCCGTCTGTACCAGCGCCTCCCCATTACAGGTAGTTAACGGTTCATGGGTTTTAGGGACTTTCAACTTTTGGCAATACAGCACTTATAAAATAGAGGTTCACAATCAATACAATCAACGCTTGTGTTCATATTTCAAAAGCATTTAATCAACCATCTTACATTCATTTACAACAACATGTATTTGTTCAAAGCATATAGCAAACCACATGTTTATTCATAAACATTTATTCTCTCAAAACCATATATATATATATAAACATCATATATTTTTATACCAAGAGCATGTATTCCCCCTCGCGGGATTATAAACACATATAAAGCAGTAAAAGGGATGCTATGAACTCACCTGATATAGCTATTACATGTAGATCAAGAAACAAACGTCCAATAGTCGACACACGACTTCACGAGATGTCAATCAGTCATTGATCGAGAACGAGGTGCCCAGCGGTCTACATATGACCGAACAAGACCTATAAGACGAGACGCGTCTTAGGTTCGAGACTATACATAAGTCATACATATATGTAATATTTCACTTTAGTAAGTTTAGACATTGTATAAGTCTTATAAAACATCTCACAAGCCTTTTGATAATAATTTTTATGTATTATCCATTATGACTATTAAACCCATTAAAGCCCATTAGCGGCCCATTAAAAGTTCATGTGACTTAAGTCAATTTCAAACTCAGTATTGATCTCTAGATACATTATTAATCTCAGGTCCAATAATGGGCCAATAGCCATTATAAGTGTATGTTGGGATTTTGTGGCCCAAATCCACTTTATAAGCTTTTCGGGTTCTAAAACTCCTCCAAATGTTGTCGAATTAATATCTCACGTTGGTCGGGTCTCGGGTTTTATAATTATCAGTATATAAATGAGTCTAGACTCCTCGATAAGTGGTTTATACCACTTCGGTTTTTATAAAAATCGTCACGTTAAACGTTAATTTAATATAGTCCAATTCTTACAATTTTCCCGACATGCCTTGTTAACTAGATCATATCATTAAACCGTAAATGATCTAAGTGTGGTATTTTTACCAAAATCATTCTCAAGTCATTTACTTTACAGTATATAAGTCCAATTACTCTAAATTTATGCTATGATTACTCAATTATCTATTTTCTCACTTAGAGATTTTGGCTGTTTTAGGCAGCCAATCTCGTTTTCACCGTTTCGACCACTATTTTCAAACCGTAAGTCCGTAGAAAACTATCCGACTCGCGAAGGTCCAACATAAGTTTAGCTACAACTTTTAGTTTTACATTTTTGCTTGGTTCTATATGAATCTATAAGTTCTTAGTCGATTTATACAGCATATTCAGATCTGACCAAGTTTAGTATATTGGTCATATCTCACTCTCCGGGAATCATCACGGGACGTGTCACCCGGGAAATACTCAAAAAACAACCCTCTGTCTTAATATGTCAAGTACCAACAGCCCAAACCTACTGATATCACCAAATATCACGGTTTTATAGCTGATCTAAAATATTATCACCCAAATCATTACTAGGACTTGTTTTGTTTTATTTGAAGTTATAAAAATTCATACAATGTCATAGACTTCATGTAACACCCCATTTTGGAAACGGAATATTACGCATAATCATGGCGTGTCATCAAAGCATACAAGGATAAATGTCTAAGCATTATTCAACCATAAAAAGGGAAATACCGGAATCAAACATCGGTACCCCAAAGTAAAGCTCATCACACACAAACATAAATACTGAAAAAGGAAAGGACGAAACAATGTCCATAGCAACTGTATCAAAGTAAAGGAAATGCATAAAGTAAAGAAAGACAGTAAAGCTTCCAGTCCATATGCACCTACGTTTGAGATCTACGAGCGTCCCTGAGTACCTGCCGTTTTGGGAACATGAAAAGGAAAACGGCTGAGCAAGACGCTCAGTGCACGGATGTACAATATAGCATGAAATAGAGTAAACATGTAACATATAACAGCGGAAGACTAAGTACTGAGTAAACTGGTTAAGTATCAAGAAAACTGGTTTTATAGTTTGAAAAGCCTTATGTTTATCTTGTGAAAACTGTTTTAACATATATATACCATAGCCCATATAGGTCATGAAAAGGTCACGTGCATGAATACTTGGAGGGGTGACCTCATCATGCTGATTAGAGGGGATGCCTCTAATCAATATACTGGTTTGGGTAGGAGGGATCAGCTCCTTGTGAAGGGTGCAAGGCACACACCACATTCACCATGATAAACTGAATAAAACATGTAACTAGGATGCACCCATACGCCCCACCTGATATAATAATATGGCCAAAACTGAAAAGGGACGCCACGAGCAATCACTCCGCCGTGGGGAAGTCATAACATCGGTGCCTCCAATGCTATGGTTATGGTACCTCCATAACTAGGTGAAACTGGTCATGCTTGTATATGGCTATAGATTATGCTAATTAAACATAAGCAGTTCAAAACAATAAAACAAATGCTGGGGAAAACAGTTGGCTGCATACGGGGAAATCCTAATAAGGAAAGAATGTCCGTACTGAAAGGACGGGAATCCGTACCTCAAGTCCAGTGAATGAACGGAAGAAAGACTCCTACTTCTGGATCACTAACGCTACATGAATACACACGTGTATAAGTATCGATTCACTGATTACGTACTGGGTTTTATGTCTCATTTTAGCTGATTTGGTATGTTCTAGGTCATGGTTCACTGTTTAAAGCCTTAAACTGTGTTTATCTTGTATTCTGATTTATCTGATTAAGTATTACTGGTGTTTCATGTATTAATATACTTACTGTGTAATAATAAGTAACTTTCAAAAAATAGCAGGTTTCCAAAAATAGAAAGTTTCCAAAAATAGAAAGTTTCCAAAAATAGAAAGTTTCCAAAAATAGAAAGTTGCCAAAAATAGAAAGTTTCCAAAAATAGAAAGTTTCCAAAAATAGAAAGTTTCCAAAAATAGAAAGTTTCCAAAAATAGAATTTACTGCTTAAAATAGATTAGTTTCTAAAAATAGAAAGTTTCCAAAAATAGATCAGCTGCCTTAATTAAATAAGTTTCCATATATAGAAGGTTTCCATGATTAGATTAGCTGCCTGAAATAGATAGATTTCCATATATAGAAGGTTTCCATAATTAGATTAGCTGCCTTATTTAATTAAGTTTCTATAAATAGAAGTTCCCATAATTAGAATTAAGCTGATTACATAAGCTAACATATAAGTCTAAGTGTTATAAGCTTATTTCTTAAGTCATATGATATAGTGTATAGTTTAATTATTATTTCATGTATTTTAATTAAACTATAGGTTAAGCATTTTAATTAAAGTATAACATGTATTAATTAAAATGAAATGAATATACTTAGGTTAAAAATGTGTATTATTATTATTAATAATATAACCTAAGTCATGTCTAAATTAATTAATTATAGGCATGTTTTAATAATTAATTAATTATAACTTATAACATAAAATACTTAGGTTAAATTAATGTCATGTTAAACTAATAATTAAAATAACCTAAGTCATGATTTAATTAATATTTCATGTTATTAATTAATTATATCCTAAGTTCATAATTCATAAAAATTAACATGTAGCATGAATCATGAATTAACCAACGAACCATGAATCGGGCATGAATTCGACACCGTACCCCGAGCCAAACCCGGGGCACATGTGTCTCCTTGCTGCCGTGGGTCCCACATGAGCCAACCAAGACCAAAAATGGTCTTGGTGGTGGCGGCAATAGCAAACCAAACCCCCCTCGGGTTTGTTTGCTAGGCGGCCAAACATAACACCCCTTTTAAATCATTCTTTGATTTTATTTAATACCAAAACATGTTAGATCAATGATTAATTATCATGTTTAAATAAAAAAAATAATAACATGTTCATGAAAATAATCAAAGATTAAAAGAATTTAAAAGAATCAAAAAGAAGGGTTAGAAAGATATACCACTATGTAGCTTGGAAAAAGGATGAACAAACACTGATTATACAATAGTTTTTGAGATCAAAATCAACCAATCACCCTCCTATGGTGATGTGAAGGTGGCGGCACAAAGAGGAGAAAAAGGAGGAGGAGAAAACTCTTTTTAGGGTTTTAGTTTATTTTCTGAAAGTGAAAAATGAAAACATGTTTTTACTCTTACCCCCCTTTACTTGTAAAGTCCATGGGCTAAGCCCATTACTTGTTGTGTGCCGTGGGTATGGGGGCCCCACATGGGGTACCCGTACCTTTCTCGTGTCCCGATGTTTCGTGTTCGTTCGTGGTTAAACGTGCTCGTGTTTAAAGTGTTTCTGTTTAATCTAACGTGTCGTTTATCGTAAACTTAACGCTCGTAATTATATTATAAGTATTTACGTAATTATTCTAGTTCGTATTTTAAATGGTGATCATGATTTAATTATGTTCACGTGATATATTTATTAACTGTTTATCATGAGTTCGTACGTAATCGATACTTGTCATGTCATACACGTATGCACTTGCTTGATTATTAGCACATGAATGTGATCAATACTAAATGAGGTAAGTTTTAATCTAGGACGTACGATCTTAAGGGCACTATTCATGGTAAAAGCATGTGGGTTTTACAATTCTTCCCCCCTAAAAAGAATAATTCGTCCCCGAATTATAGATAAAGTAAGCTGAAAAGAAGTAACATACCCGAACTCAAAATATGAAGTGAGGGTAAGAAGCCCGGATAGACTCCTCTGTTTCCCAAGTGGCTTCCCGCTCGGTATGGTCCCTCCAAAGGATTTTGACGAAAGGAATCGTCTTCCTTCTCATGACTCGTTCTTGCCTGTCGAGTACTCGTTCGGGTTCTTCTATAAAAGTGAGATCTTCACGTATCTGTTCCAGTGGATACTGAACCATGTGAAGGGGATGATAATTGTACCCTCTGAGTAAGGACACATGGAACACGTTATGTACGTGCAAAAGCTGAGGAGGTAACGCCAATCGGTAATATACTTCGCCGATTCGTTCAACGATATCAAATGGTCTGATGAACCGAGGACTGAGTTTCCCTTTGATCCCGAAGCGTTTAACACCACGTGCCGGCGAAACCTTGAGGAAGACGTGATCTCCCACATTAAAATGTATGTCCCTATGATGCTTATCGGCGTAACTCTTCTGACGTGACCGTGCTTCTTGCAAATTCTGTTTAGCTACCTCAATCTTCTCATTGGTCATTTCTATAATCTCTGGTCCTTCGAGTGTTCGCTCTCCCACTTGATCCCAGCAAGTTGGAGCGCGACACTTTCTGCCATACAACATTTCAAAAGGAGCACATTTGATACTTGCGTGCCAGCTGTTGTTGTATGCAAACTCGACTAAACAGATGTAATCGTCCCAATCACCTGTCCATTCCAACGCACACGACCTTAACATATCTTCTAATGTCTGAATTGTTCGCTCTGACTGTCCGTCCGTTTGGGGATGAAAGGCCGTACTCAGCTTAAGTTGTGTACCCCAAGCTTTTTGCAGACCTTTCCAGAATCGCGACGTGAAACGAGGATCTCTGTCTGAGACGATGCTGGAGGGAGTGCCGTGGAGTCTCATGATCTCCCTTCTATAAGTATCTGCGAGTTTACTTACCGGATCTTCCTTGCGTATCGGTAAGAAATGAGCTGATTTGGTGAGTCGATCCACAATGACCCAAATAGCATCGTGCTTCTTCTTGGTAGGCGGAAGACCGGTAACAAAATCCATGGTGATTTTGTCCCACTTCCACTCTGGAATATCCAACGGTTGAAGGAGACCGCCAGATCGCTGATGTTCAATCTTAACCTGCTGGCAGGTAAGACATTTGGAGACATGCGTGGCTACATCCTGTTTCATACCACTCCACCAAAAGTGTTGTCTGATGTCATGGTACATTTTTGTCGACCCAGGATGTATAGAAAATGGGGAGCTGTGAGCTTCAGCTAACAATGCTTCCCGGAGTTCTTGATTGTCAGGAACACAAAGTCTCGTGCCCTGCCAAATGATACCGTCTGCGTCCATTCTGAATTCTGTCTGCTTCTCCAAATTCTGAATTATTTCCCAAATCTCTCCATCATCCTTCTGCGCTTCCTTAATCCTAGTCAGTAACTCAGGTTCTACTCTAAGATTTGCCCAGTATCCGTGCTGCCCACGTACCATGATTTCGATGTCTAGCCGTTCCAAGTCCCTTATGTTTTGTTCCTTGATCTCAATGCCGTTGATCATTCCGGACTTTCTGCTGAGTGCATCTGCCACTACATTAGCTTTTCCGGGATGATACTGTAGGTTAATATCATAATCCTTCAACAGTTCCAACCATCTCCTTTGTCTCATGTTCAATTCTCGCTGTGTGAAGATATACTTCAAGCTCTTGTGATCCGTGAAAATGTCGCATGATTCTCCGTATAAGTAATGCCTCCATATCTTCAATGCGAACACCACTGCAGCAAGTTCCAAGTCATGCGTAGGGTAGTTTTCTTCATAGGGCTTAAGCTGTCGTGAAGCATACGCGATCACTTTCCCATGTTGCATGAGAACACAGCCCAGTCCCTTCCCCGATGCATCGCTATAGATCTGAAATCCACCTGTACCAGATGGGAGAGTAAGAATAGGTGCAGATACTAACTTCTGCTTTAGGTCTTCGAAGCTCTTCTCTCGTTCTTCCATCCAGACGAATTTCTCTCCTTTTCGCATCCGTTTGGTGAGAGGCAATGCCAAGCGGGAAAAGTTCTCCACGAATCTTCGATAATATCCAGCTAAGCCTAAGAAACTGCGGACTTCTGTCGCTGATGTTGGTCTTGGCCATTTAGTGATAGCCTCAACCTTCGCTGGGTCCATAGTGATCCCTTCTGCTGATACAATGTGACCTAAGAATGCCACCTTGTTTAACCAGAACTCACACTTGGAGAATTTCGCATACAGCTGCTTCTGACGAAGAATCTGTAGTACAGTACGGAGATGATCTTCGTGTTCCTCCGTGGACTTTGAGAATATCAAGATGTCATCGATGAATACAATGACAAATTTATCAAGGAATTCATGAAAGATTTTGTTCATCAGATCCATGAATACTGCTGGAGCGTTAGTCAGGCCGAATGGCATGACCACAAACTCATAATGGCCATAGCGGGTACGAAAAGCAGTCTTGGCAATATCCTGCTCTTTAACCCTTAGCTGATGGTAGCCTGACCTTAGATCGATCTTTGAGAAGTGTTTGGCTCCTTGAAGTTGGTCAAACAGATCGTCTATACGTGGCAGTGGATATCTATTGCGGATAGTAATCTTATTAAGTTCACGGTAGTCAATGCAAAGTCGCATGCTGCCGTCCTTCTTCTTAACGAACAAGACCGGTGCGCCCCATGGAGATGCGCTTGGTCTAATGAACCCTCGTTCAAGAAGTTCCTGCAGTTGGTCCTTCAGTTCTTTTAGCTCTATGGGAGCCATACGATACGGAGCCTTAGAGATTGGCTCAGCTCCTGGAACAAGGTCGATGTTGAACTCCACTTCTCTTGCAGGTGGTATGCCTGGAAGTTCATCTGGGAAGACGTCTTGAAATTCTGAGACTACCGGTTGATCCTGAATCGATGGGGATTCAGCATCCATGTCATGAACCGTAGCTAGATAACCTTTGCAGCCATGTGACAGTAATGCACGTGCTTGCAAGGTAGATATGACTTGTACAGACCGCCCGGGTATGAACCCGTTATGGATGTATTCTGGTGCATTAATGTCGCCGAAGATCACCCGATATGAGTGGCAGTCTATGGTAGCATGGTGCCTGGATAGCCAGTCCATGCCAAGAATCATATCGAACTCAATCATGTCTAGGGGAAGTGCATCTACTGCACGAACTTTATCGTCAAACTCTAGAGGAAGACTCTTGTATACATGAGTTATTAATACAGAGTCCCTCAGAGGCGTGGAAATGGTAAGCTTATTTTCTAATGGCAAGGGAAGTGTCCTGATGTTCTTAGCATAAGTAGTGGAAATAACTGAATGAGTGGCACCCGTGTCGAAAAGAACACATGCAGCCTGGCCGTACATATACAAAATTCCAGTAATGGTACCTGTAGATTTGTTTGCCTGATCGCGCGATGTCGTGTAGACACGCCCAGTGGTAGGAGGCGGTTTAGTATCAGCATGACCCGAAGTACCCTCCATTTCACCCTTACGGCAATCTCTCATACGATGGCCAGGGAGGCCGTACTTGTAGCACGCGTCGGAATCACGACGACATGGGCCAGGGTGTCTGCGATGGCAAGTATTACAAAGAGGATGAGTGAATCCTCCAGCAGGAGTCCTTGCTTGCTGAGGGCCTGCTGTTGACGAAACGTGTTAAGAATAAAGTATATGCACGAGTATAGGACGTAAGCGTCATAAGATGTTTACCAGTGTTAGCTGAACGGTTAGGCTGAGAACCCCTGTGGTTCTGGTCCCTTCCGTTACCGTGGTTCCTGGTAGAGATGATATAGTGTCAGCATGAGAGATATAACATGAAATCATAAGAAGATGCGTAAATAGTAGGACCTGCTGTTGTTGGAGTGTCCCGCATTGTTACGGTAATTATCATTACCGTTGCGCCTTTCCACAACAGAACGGTCGTTAGAGTGACCGTTTCCTTTGGGCTGATTGGGCTGCTGCTGAGTAGCCGGCTGAGACCGGTCCCCAGTTTTCTGCCTGGAAGATACAGTTTATGAGATGATTATAGAACATATAATGATAGGATGCGGTCTGGTTAACGCTAGAACACGAAATGTTTTACCTCTTGTCGGGTCTTTCAGCTTCCCCGAACTCATCGCGTTCCTGCAACATCTCAAGCTTCCTTGGTGCGTCGGCCACTTGTGCTACTGTATTGAACGTAGCACATACCAGATTGTTCGCGACCGAGGTGCGAAGTGCCCACCTAAAATGGTGTGTCTGCTCCTCAGGAGTACCAGCCGCTGCTCCCAGAAAACCAGCCAAGCGAAGAAAGCGCTGCATGAATTCGTTGCTATTCTCGCCCGCTCTCTGACGTATCCCATGGTATTCTCGCTTGAGTTTGTCCTGCTCTGCCTTAGGAAAGAACTGTTCCATCACTCTCTCCTTGAATTGGGCCCATGTCAAACCAGCGACCCATTCATCACCTCCTTCTGACTGCGTCAAAGCTAGCCACCAGTTGAGTACATCGCCTTCAAACCTGTAGCATGCCAATCTTGCCTTGAAGGCGGGGTCACATCCCATAGCATTGAAGATTTTCTCAATGTGAGTCAGCCAGCTTTCAGCATCGCTGGGGCTATCAGTCTTTTCGAAAGCTCTAGGACGGAGCTTGTTAAATCTTTCCAACCATACCGCTAGTGTCACTGGGGAGGAGGAGGAGGAGGTGCCTGATTCTGCTGCTGCTGATTGTTCGCAGCTTGGAGTTCAGCACGAATGTCATTCCTCAGTTGAGGAAGTAAGGCTTGCATGGCAGCCTGAATTGCAGCATTGAGCTGCTCTTGCTCGCGTGTGAGAACCATCTGACAGTATAACATAAAACATATGATTAACAGTTCAAACATAAAATATATATAAAAAAAAATTTATGCCAAAAATTTCACGAGAAAAATTTTATACAGAAAATCTTTGTATGAATGCACGATGCAGTTTTATGAAAACTTTTGATGCTCGAGAGTGAACGCCTTCGGTCAGTTCACTCAAAATAAAAGACATATCGAGGGGACGCCTATGGGTCGGTCCCAAATCTAAAAGTTTCGATAAAACACATGCGACTAAATAGGGCCAGTCCTGTACCAACCATTACTTAGTCGAAAACCCTGTAACAATGACATGTATATGTATGCTTAAAAATGATGAATGCATGAAAACACCTGTCAGTTCTAGGAAGACCGTAGTGACTACCCACTAATCACAGGTCATATTTGAGAGCCTACAGGTCGAAGCCTTGGCTCTGATACCATAATTGTAACACCCCATTTTGGAAACGGAATATTACGCATAATCATGGCGTGTCATCAAAGCATACAAGGATAAATGTCTAAGCATTATTCAACCATAAAAAGGGAAATACCGGAATCAAACATCGGTACCCCAAAGTAAAGCTCATCACACACAAACATAAATACTGAAAAAGGAAAGGACGAAACAATGTCCATAGCAACTGTATCAAAGTAAAGGAAATGCATAAAGTAAAGAAAGACAGTAAAGCTTCCAGTCCATATGCACCTACGTTTGAGATCTACGAGCGTCCCTGAGTACCTGCCATTTTGGGAACATGAAAAGGAAAACGGCTGAGCAAGACGCTCAGTGCACGGATGTACAATATAGCATGAAATAGAGTAAACATGTAACATATAACAGCGGAAGACTAAGTACTGAGTAAACTGGTTAAGTATCAAGAAAACTGGTTTTATAGTTTGAAAAGCCTTATGTTTATCTTGTGAAAACTGTTTTAACATATATACCATAGCCCATATAGGTCATGAAAAGGTCACGTGCATGAATACTTGGAGGGGTGACCTCATCATGCTGATTAGAGGGGATGCCTCTAATCAATATACTGGTTTGGGTAGGAGGGATCAGCTCCTTGTGAAGGGTGCAAGGCACACACCACATTCACCATGATAAACTGAATAAAACATGTAACTAGGATGCACCCATACGCCCCACCTGATATAATAATATGGCCAAAACTGAAAAGGGACGCCACGAGCAATCACTCCGCCGTGGGGAAGTCATAACATCGGTGCCTCCAATGCTATGGTTATGGTACCTCCATAACTAGGTGAAACTGGTCATGCTTGTATATGGCTATAGATTATGCTAATTAAACATAAGCAGTTCAAAACAATAAAACAAATGCTGGGGAAAACAGTTGGCTGCATACGGGGAAATCCTAATAAGGAAAGAATGTCCGTACTGAAAGGACGGGAATCCGTACCTCAAGTCCAGTGAATGAACGGAAGAAAGACTCCTACTTCTGGATCACTAACGCTACATGAATACACACGTGTATAAGTATCGATTCACTGATTACGTACTGGGTTTTATGTCTCATTTTAGCTGATTTGGTATGTTCTAGGTCATGGTTCACTGTTTAAAGCCTTAAACTGTGTTTATCTTGTATTCTGATTTATCTGATTAAGTATTACTGGTGTTTCATGTATTAATATACTTACTGTGTAATAATAAGTAACTTTCCAAAAATAGCAGGTTTCCAAAAATAGAAAGTTTCCAAAAATAGAAAGTTTCCAAAAATAGAAAGTTTCCAAAAATAGAAAGTTACCAAAAATAGAAAGTTTCCAAAAATAGAAAGTTTCCAAAAATAGAAAGTTTCCAAAAATAGAAAGTTTCCAAAAATAGAAAGTTTCCAAAAATAGAATTTACTGCTTAAAATAGATTAGTTTCTAAAAATAGAAAGTTTCCAAAAATAGATCAGCTGCCTTAATTAAATAAGTTTCCATATATAGAAGGTTTCCATGATTAGATTAGCTGCCTGAAATAGATAGATTTCCATATATAGAAGGTTTCCATAATTAGATTAGCTGCCTTATTTAATTAAGTTTCTATAAATAGAAGTTCCCATAATTAGAATTAAGCTGATTACATAAGCTAACATATAAGTCTAAGTGTTATAAGCTTATTTCTTAAGTCATATGATATAGTGTATAGTTTAATTATTATTTCATGTATTTTAATTAAACTATAGGTTAAGCATTTTAATTAAAGTATAACATGTATTAATTAAAATGAAATGAATATACTTAGGTTAAAAATGTGTATTATTATTATTAATAATATAACCTAAGTCATGTCTAAATTAATTAATTATAGGCATGTTTTAATAATTAATTAATTATAACTTATAACATAAAATACTTAGGTTAAATTAATGTCATGTTAAACTAATAATTAAAATAACCTAAGTCATGATTTAATTAATATTTCATGTTATTAATTAATTATATCCTAAGTTCATAATTCATAAAAATTAACATGTAGCATGAATCATGAATTAACCAACGAACCATGAATCGGGCATGAATTCGACACCGTACCCCGAGCCAAACCCGGGGCACATGTGTCTCCTTGCTGCCGTGGGTCCCACATGAGCCAACCAAGACCAAAAATGGTCTTGGTGGTGGCGGCAATAGCAAACCAAACCCCCCTCGGGTTTGTTTGCTAGGCGGCCAAACATAACACCCCTTTTAAATCATTCTTTGATTTTATTTAATACCAAAACATGTTAGATCAATGATTAATTATCATGTTTAAATAAAAAAAATAATAACATGTTCATGAAAATAATCAAAGATTAAAAGAATTTAAAAGAATCAAAAAGAAGGGTTAGAAAGATATACCACTATGTAGCTTGGAAAAAGGATGAACAAACACTGATTATACAATAGTTTTTGAGATCAAAATCAACCAATCACCCTCCTATGGTGATGTGAAGGTGGCGGCACAAAGAGGAGAAAAAGGAGGAGGAGAAAACTCTTTTTAGGGTTTTAGTTTATTTTCTGAAAGTGAAAAATGAAAACATGTTTTTACTCTTACCCCCCTTTACTTGTAAAGTCCATGGGCTAAGCCCATTACTTGTTGTGTGCCGTGGGTATGGGGGCCCCACATGGGGTACCCGTACCTTTCTCGTGTCCCGATGTTTCGTGTTCGTTCGTGGTTAAACGTGCTCGTGTTTAAAGTGTTTCTGTTTAATCTAACGTGTCGTTTATCGTAAACTTAACGCTCGTAATTATATTATAAGTATTTACGTAATTATTCTAGTTCGTATTTTAAATGGTGATCATGATTTAATTATGTTCACGTGATATATTTATTAACTGTTTATCATGAGTTCGTACGTAATCGATACTTGTCATGTCATACACGTATGCACTTGCTTGATTATTAGCACATGAATGTGATCAATACTAAATGAGGTAAGTTTTAATCTAGGACGTACGATCTTAAGGGCACTATTCATGGTAAAAGCATGCGGGTTTTACACTTCATTTATATATTACATACTTCCATTTACAGAAGTGAAAGAGATAAAATACATGTGAGAAATTAAATCTTATAACAAGAAAATAAAGAGACCAAATCTTACAAAGAAAAGATGAATATCATCAACAACAACTTCTTTAAACCCTTGATCAAAAACACCAACTAAGATTACCCTTATATGTTTTACTCAAGATTCTCAATACTTTTAATAACTTAAAAAATCTCATCCCTTAAAACTTTTGTAGATGGTGTTGTTGATGATTGACTTGATGAAACAAATATTCAAAATAATAAAGAGAAACCTTCATCTTTGGTGTTATTTTTTAGTAAAATTGAAAATGATAGAATGTCTTTGTTGGTGATAATAATTCGCCAACGAGAGGAGCATCAACAGGTAATCTTGAATGAGTTTGTAATTTATGAAAAGCATTGTCATCTATTTTGATGTAGATGCAAAAGAAAGGATACACGTGTCTTATATATGCTATAAATTTGGCAACAAAAATACACATATTGCTTGATGTGTTCGTCCCATATTTGAGTTAATGAGGTGAGTTTAATTTAAAACTTGTCCTACACTTTTCAAAAGCGTGTATCATCGAAGTCCGATATTTTAAAAGTTGCGCGATTTGAAAGTTATACATCAAACATGAAAAATAAACGCTTAGTATAACATAAAACGTTTGACATTCGGAGGACATGTATATTTTGATAATTAAACGAGGGTTTATAATTATATAAAACATTAACGCATTATATAAACGAACGACGCTTAAAGGATTAATGTAAATTATCAAGAATTCTCATAAAACGAGAAATTAAAACGACGAGAATAGAAAATATTTCTATGTCATAACGAGGATATTTACGGTTGACGACGGACATATACTTTGCCGACAAATAATAAATGACACATATTCGATACGTTAAAATCCTAATCTTGCCGTCTAGTCGAGAAATCAATATTATTTGTCGAACGAACATGACAAATAAAAGTCGATTAATAAATATTGTTCTGAATAATAGAATTAGTATTAGAACTCGGTCTAAATGTTGATTTTAAAGTTCGGGTTATTAAATCATCTACCCCTTTAGGAAGCGATGTCCCAGCGCTTAATTCGTCTCAATAGTCTTTGGTTAAAGGGTGAAGAGGTGAGAGATAGACAAATCACCGCTGAGGTTTCTAACGAATGTTAATGAACAAAATTCAAAGCAACGAGTATACATAACAACCGTGAATGAACGTTTTAAATGTAGCTTTAACCCTTAAAAGTAAAGAATAATACATAACTCGAAGGAGAAGCCATTGAAAGCGAAAAATTAACAAGCCGTCAATTTTTGGAAGTGCCTCGAGGTACATTACTACTAGCTTATCAAACTTGCGACGGTCTATATAAGTTAGAAAAATTCCACATGAAAAGCGAAGAGTCAAAAGAAGTAGGCGCATTTGAAAAATCTTCAATGCGAGAATCAATTCAAAACTATCGATGATCACATCGATCACATCGAAACACATATGGTCCACGGGTTTCATAAAAAAATTACCCCATAAAAGAAAATCGTATGGATCAGACATAAATCCATGGAAAACGTTACAAAATATTCACGACGAGGCAATTATTACGAGTCGCACAAAATCATCAAGTTGCATGATCTCAAACATGCAAACCTATTTCTTCAAAATCAAATTTATCGACACAGAAATCTTTCGGAGTATGAAATACTCTATCGAAGGAACTACGATCCAAATCAAATACAAAAGCCATCACTAGGCACATATAATCACATTACGACATGCTTGAAAAATAGTCAAGCCATGCCAAATCAATAAGTTCAATTAAGTTAACTCATTCTTGCTAAATAGTCAAGACATGATAAAATGAATATCTGATAGGATTTTCAGATGAGTCCAGTCAAAGGAAAGTTTGCAAGTTAAAGGATGTTCACGATATTGATTCCATAGATGCATATAGATCAATATTTTCGTCATCAGAGGGTGCTCACACATGGATTCGTACCCAAATGACATTGAAGGGTGCTCACAAACGGATCCATACCAAAAGATATTGAAGGGTGCTCACAAACGGATCCATACCCAAAATATTTTCTCGTTACGTTTAAAATTCTTTGATGAACCATCTATAATAACAAGAAAGAATCTCAAGATCTTTTCATTCACGATGAGTTGTGTTGATAACTTAATCCTCAGTCAATCCACAAGTACACAACTAGTGTTGATTAAACAAGTCATCTGTTCTCGGAACAGGTAATGGTTCTTAACAATTAGCTTATAATGCTCACTATAATCGAGACGTATTAGAAAGGGTCCATAGAATTAAATCATAGCTCGAGAGAAGAGTAAAGGGTTACTCGTACTTAGACGATAATCAATAATAACCATAATGACGACGAAAACGAACTATTCGTTCCAACGAAACATGAGTCGAAGAAATACATCCGTATACAAAAATAGTCACAAACCAAGTCAAGCACTCTTGAGCCCATTTGTTTATAATTTCTTGTTTACATCAAAAGGCGTCCCCATCCATGTAAACAAGAATTTATAAATTTATGGTTCGGGAACTTATAACATTCTTGTTCAAATAAAAAGGCGTCCTGATTTATTTCAACAAGACGATTATAAATCATCCTACACAGTAATACCGTCACAAAACACGATATCATAACCAAATTAAATTCCAACAAAAGTACAGGGTGTCAAACTTATTCCATGATTTCTGTATTCAATTGTCCCATTCCAGCTGAATAAAGAAACCATAAACAATCTAAGGTCCAGTGGTTTAAAACATTCTTATTCAAATGTCCCAATCCATTTCAATAAGAGAACTTTAAACGACACATAGTTGGGCGATTTAATATCCATTATCTAAATGTCCCATTCCATTTAGATACAAGGTATTAAGTCACTCAACCGAATGACTACTTCGAGCATATATTTGTTGTACCCAAATATATAGTTGATTGGGTATATATATATTTTAGGTCCAACATTAGCATCCTCCTTTTCGCCACAAAACGTAATCAAACACAATTAAATTAAACGTTATATTACGTAGAAGATGTCTCCTTAAAGAAATGATTCTTCAAAATCATAAGGAGTGCAGAAATATAATAATACGCTTAGCAATTACGTTTCAAAATGAGATATCCTAAAATGGCACATCACGATGCGATGACAAAAATCGAGCTTAAATTAGTCGATATGTGATAGATTATGAAACAATATATACCTACCCAAAATATCAAACGAGTTCCATACTCGTATTTAGATAATAAGTTAATTATCGAGAAAAGAGATTGGCGGTGAGGCCAAACTCTCTATAAAACCGTATCATAAAATGTACGATAATCACGCAAGGATCATTGCTTCATGCTCAATACCTTTAAATACCATGGTATATACTTACATATACATACAATCATTCCTAAATACACATAGGATCACATTATCAGAACCAATCATTGGTTTCTAAGAGCCATGAGTGCGCGAATACTTTGTAAGGCAACAAAACAATTTTTCACAAGAGATGTTATAGTCCAGGTGTTCAAAACGACCTAGTTCTCTATAACAAGTGCTCTGATACCAATCTGTAACACCCCCAATTTCACAAGACAGCGGAATATCAACATTGGGTGTTACTTGATAGCACATCACACACAGTCATAGAAAACGACCTCAAAAGAGACGTTTTATAAAAATAAACCATTCGAGAATTTTATTAAATCAGAGTTAACTAAAAAGAGGTCCAACCAATTTATACAGTCCTTAAGAAAATAAAGATTTGTTAAATGTATCGAATGGAAATTGTTTGTTTTGCCTTTACTTATCTCGCGCGGCTCCATGCTCCAGCTGCTCTTAAACCTATACACCTGAGAATACATGTTAAAATGTTAACACAATGGTTGAGTGAATTCATAGGTTTTTAAATAAACAATAATGGGTTTTAAATAAACCATAAAGCTTTTGAACACAAGAATCCCATCCACTGTCGATAGTGCAACACATGCAATACCCAAAGTCCACGCTATTCTACTAAGCCATGACACCGAAGCCTTAAGTATAATAATGCCCTAGTCAGGTATTTTGCCGAATACCCCCTTACTTCTAATACAACACACCTGGCTGAGCCTCCAACTCACAGGTGCGACCTGCCCAGGTGGGGGCCATCCCGATGGATCTATCAGTCTGTACCAGCGCCTACCCATTACAGGTAGTTAACGGTTCATGGGTTTTAGGGACTTTCAAATTTTGGCAATACAGCACTTAGCAAATAGCGGTTCACAATCAATACAATCAACGCTTTTGTTCATCTTTCAAAAGCATTTAATCAACCATCTTACATTCATTTACAACAACATGTATTTGTTCAAAGCATATAGCAAACCACATGTTTATTCATAAACATTTATTCTCTCAAAACCATATATATATATATATAAACATCATATATTTTTATACCAAGAGCATGTATTCCCCCTCGCGAGATTATAAACACATATAAAGCAGTAAAAGCGAGGCTATGAACTCACCTGATATAGCTATTACATGTAGATCAAGAAACAAACGTCCAATAGTCGACACACGACTTCACGAGATGTCAATCAGTCATTGATCGAGAACGAGGTGCCCAGCGGTCTACATATGACCGAACAAGACCTATAAGACGAGACGCGTCTTAGGTTCAAGACTATACATAAGTCATACATATATGTAATATTTCACTTTAGTAAGTTTAGACATTGTATAAGTCTTATAAAACATCTCACAAGCCTTTTGATAATAATTTTTATGTATTATCCATTATGACTATTAAACCCATTAAAGCCCATTAGCGGCCCATTAAAAGTTCATGTGACTTAAGTCAATTTCAAACTCAGTATTGATCTCTAGATACATTATTAATCTCAGGTCCAATAATGGGCCAATAGCCATTATAAGTGTATGTTGGAGTTTTGTGGCCCAAATCCACTTTATAAGCTTTTCGGGTTCTAAAACTCCTCCAAATGTTGTCGAATTAATATCTCACGTTGGTCGGGTCTCGGGTTTTATAATTATCAGTATATAAATGAGTCTAGACTCCTCGATAAGTGGTTTATACCACTTCGGTTTTTATAAAAATCGTCACGTTAAACGTTAATTTAATATAGTCCAATTCTTACAATTTTCCCGACATGCCTTGTTAACTAGATCATATCATTAAACCGTAAATGATCTAAGTGTGGTATTTTTACCAAAATCATTCTCAAGTCATTTACTTTACAGTATATAAGTCCAATTACTCTAAATTTATGCTATGATTACTCAATTATCTATTTTCTCACTTAGAGATGTTGGCTGTTTTAGGCAGCCAATCTCGTTTTCACCGTTTCGACCACCATTTTCAAACCGTAAGTCCGTAGAAAACTATCCGACTCGCGAAGGTCCAACATAAGTTTAGCTACAACTTTTAGTTTTACATTTTTGCTTGGTTCTATATGAATCTATAAGTTCTTAGTCGATTTATACAGCATATTCAGATCTGACCAAGTTTAGTATATTGGTCATATCTCACTCTCCGGGAATCATCACGGGACGTGTCACCCGGGGAAATACTCAAAAAACAACCCTATATCTTAATATGTCAAGTACCAACAGCCCAAACCTACTGATATCACCAAATATCACGGTTTTATAGCTGATCTAAAATATTATCACCTAAATCATTACTAGGACTAGTTTTGTTTTATTTGAAGTTATAAAAATTCATACAATGTCATAGACTTCATTTATATATTACATACTTCCATTTACAGAAGTGAAAGAGATAAAATACATGTGAGAAATTAAATCTTATAACAAGAAAATAAAGAGACCAAATCTTACAAAGAAAAGATGAAATATCATCAACAACAACTTCTTTAAACCCTTGATCAAAAACACCAACTAAGATTACCCTTATATGTTTTACTCAAGATTCTCAATCCTTTTAATAACTTAAGAAATCTCATCCCTTAAAACTTTTGTAGATGGTGTTGTTGATGATTGACTTGATGAAACAAATATTCAAAATAATAAAGAGAAACCTTCATCTTTGTTGTTATTTTTTAGTAAAAATGAAAATGATAGAATGTATTTGTTGGTGATAATAATTCGCCAACGAGAGGAGCATCAACAGGTAATCTTGAATGAGTTTGTAATTTATGAAAAGCATTGTCATCTATTTTGATGTAGATGCAAAAGAAAGGATACACGTGTCTTATATATGCTATAAATTTGGCAACAAAAATACACATATTGCTTGATGTGTCCGTCCCATATTTGAGTTAATGAGGTGAGTTTAATTTAAAACTTGTCCTACACTTTTCAAAAGCGTGTATCATCGAAGTCTGATATTTTAAAAGTTGCGCGATTTGAAAGTTATACATCAAACACAAAAAATAAACGCTCAGTATAACATAAAACGTTTGACATTCGGAGGACATTTATATTTTGATAATTAAACGAGGGTTTATAATTATATAAAACATTAACGCATTATATAAACGAACGACGCTTAAAGGATTAATGTAAATTATCAAGAATTCTCATAAAACGAGAAATTAAAACGACGAGAATAGAAAATATTTCTATGTCATAACGAGGATATTTACGGTTGACGACGGACATAGACTTTGCCGACAAATAATAAATGACACATATTAGATACGTTAAAATCCTAATCTTGCCGTCTAGTCGAGAAATCAATATTATTTGTCGAACGAACATGACAAATAAAAGTCGATTAATAAATATTGTTCTGAATAATAGAATTAGTATTAGAACTCGGTCTAAATGTTGATTTTAAAGTTCGGGTTATTAAATAATTCGCCAGCGGCTACATCGATGAGAGTGCGACCGGTCCTCAGGAATGGACGTCCAACGATTAATGGAACACGGGGGTCCATCTCGTAGTCAACGACAACAAAATCCGCCGGGAAGGTGAATTTGTCGACACCAACGAAGACGTCTTCGGCTATACCCACTGGATAAGCAACCGTACGGTTAGCTAATTCCAAAGTCATTCGTGTGGGGACTAGCTCGGGGAGAGATAATTGCTTCCAAACACTTAAAGGCATTAAGTTTATACTAGCACCTAGATCGGCTAGGGCCATGCAATTCTCTACTCCCGGGAAGTTGCAAGGAATCAAGAAGCGACCCGGATCACCAAGTTTGGTTGTCAATTTCCTTAGGAGCACTGCAGAGCAATTCTCATTAAGTTGGGTCTGAGCAATTTCAAGAAGCTTCTCTTTGTCACTAAGAAGATCTTTAAACATTTTAGCATATTTGGGCATGTGAGCGAGAGCCTCAGCAAAGGAGATATTGAAATTCAGTTGTTTAAACATTTTAAGAAAGTTCGAAACCTGAATATCATCCTTGTTCTTCAATTTCTCTTTCCTCAACCTCGAAGGATAAGGTATATTGGGTTGAGATGACGGCTTTGGGATAGAATTCGCACTCACATCCTTGGGTGGTGGAGGGGTAGAAGTAGAAGGTAGTGGAATTGGAGAAGTAGAAGTTGGAGGAATAGAAGATGAAGGATTTTGAGAAGGAGACTCGTTTTCCTTAGTCACAATCACCGGTGTAGGTGTAGGAAGCTCGGGTTCCTGTAAACCTTTTCCACTGTGAGTGGTGATTGCTTTCATCTCCCCTCTTGGATTAGCAATGGTGTTACTCGGAAGAGAACCCGATCCAGAGGCTTTATTACTAGGGAAGAAACTAGCCATCATGTTCCTCAAGTCATTCGTTTGACTTGCCAAAGTGTTTCGCATATCAGCTCGAAGATCATTCCCTTGCTTCACCATATCTGCTTTCATGTTGGCCATTTCCCGCTGAAGATTTTGCACGATCACATCGTTAGTCCTCATGTAGGTTTCAACATCTTGGTGTAAGGTTGTGGGTTGGTTGAGAGGAGGAGCATGGTAGGCGGGTGGTTGATAAGCAGGTTGTTGGTAAACTTGGTTGTTTCTTTGAGGTGGATATTGGTTTCTTTGGTTTTGATATGGAGTTGGAGCACGTGGTTGGTTTTGATTATTGCGATTGAGGTTTTTCGGGTTTTGTGGGGGAAAACCGGGAGGTGAAAGAAAGTTGTTTGAGCGATAGCTGAGCAAGTTGCGGTCACCTTGAGGACGTGCTTGATAGCTTCCTGTAGCATAGGTACCGTTGGCGGCATACACATTTTCCGGATTGTCGTGAGTCGAAGGACAATCGGTGTATGAGTGAGATCCCCCGCATATATCACAAGATTGAGTCATAGCATTGGCTTGGGCAGTGATAGCTTTAGTATTGTTAGCGGCTTGGAGAGCAAGTGATTCAACAAGCGAAGTAAGCTTATCAAGTCTCTTGTCGCTCTCATTAGTGCTAGCACTAGCCACATTGGTCCGAACACTCTTTGTTTGAACTCTAGATTTGTTCTCAATAATATCCCAAGCGGCATTAGAAGACTTAACCAAAAGTTTACCCCCCGAAGCACTATTTAGTGAATCTTGGTCATTCATGCTTAAACCATTGTAAAAAGTGTTAATTTGATGCACTTTGGTAAAACCATGTTGTGGACACTTTCTTAAAAGTTCCTTATAACGGTCCCAAGATTCACTAAATGTAAAACCCGTATTTAAAATCCAAGGACATAAATCCACACAGTCTCAGTTTTAATTAAAATTGTGTGGTTATTTATTATTCAGAAAATAATTAATAATTAATTTTAGCTATTCAGATATTAATCATTTTAAAAATCCATGAATATTAAATATATGCAGCGTCAGATTAAATTAAAGTTTACACAGTTAATTATTCTAGTTATTTCAAAATATAAAATGATAATACTTTTCAAACTTTACAAGTATTAAGAAATGAATATTAATTATTATTTATTGAGAAAATAAATAATACAGAAACCGAATCATGAACGTCTAAGAAATTAACACGAAACGAAACAAAATATGCAGATGATTTATTGGGCCGCGAGTTTTAAGAAAACAAAAGAAAAGGAATTGGGCTCTAGGGCCTAACCCACGAAAATACTAAACAAACCACCAGGGGTTTATTTTTTTCTCATTCCATATGAGTCAAGTTATTTTGGATACCATATCTATCATGTATACTAAGGGACTCATCCCCACCATCCATCATCATCATATCTAATGGTTGAGATTAAAAGTATTTAATTATTTCACTTATTTTTAAAACTTAAATATCTTTTAAACCGTTAAGTGTTAAACGGAAAAAAAATATACCATCGCGACGAGCATTTAATTAGCTTTCTACAGATATGCAATATGATATACTTTTGAAGAAGAAAAAAATCGTTTTTTTTTTAAATTTGCGTAAAATATCATATATGATAATAGTGTTTTATCATATATGATATTAGTGTTATGTTACAAATTATTACAGAATCATATATGATATTGGTTTATATCATATGATATTGGTTTATATCATATGATATTAGTTTATATCATATATGATAAGTTATATCATATATGATACCAGTGTTACTATCATATATGATATTTAGTATCATATATGATAAATTACGGAAAAAAAAAATAATTTGTCGAAAGTATATCATATAGCATATCTGTAGAAAGATAATTAAATGCCCGTCGTAATGGTATATTTTTTTTCGTATAACGGTTGACGGTTTAAAAGATATTAATGTTTGAAAAAAAGAGGAAATTTGTTTTATGTTTAATCTTATCTATTAGATTAAGATGGAGATGAGTGGTGGAGATTAGTCCCTTAGTATCCAAATAAAGTTTGGTATCCAAATGAACTTAAATCCATTCCATATAAATCAAAAGAAAACAATGTAGGGTTTTATTGTGTTGAAGCCCAGCCGCCGCTTTTGGCAAAGTTTAAAACGAAAAAAAATAAGCCGTCAATTTGTTGCTAACATTGAAGAAACAAGGTAATCATCACTTTTATTTATTTATTTTATTCTTAGTGGCACGTTCGTCGAGGAGGTAATATTAAAAAGAAATGAAATTGCATATGGTGTTGATTTGGTGACGTGAAGAAACAAGGTGATCATCACTTTCATTTTTTTTTTTATTGATTAGTGGCACGTTCGCCGAGGAGGTAATATTAAAAATAAATAAAGTTTGGTGTTGATTTTGTGATGTGAAGAAACAAAAAAAAAAGTGGGACGTTATAAGAAAAAAAAAGCCGTGTCTTTTAACAAAGAAAAGAAAAGGATGAACGGGATACAGCGGGTAACAAGCACCATCATGTCCGGTTTATTTAATTTGGCTTAATAAGGTTAGGCTTATTTAATATTGACTTATTAATTTTAGGCTTATCCTTTATAAATCATGTTAAATTATTAATTAATAATCATTATGTTATGCTAAAATATTTATTTGAATAAACTTTACTATATTAGCATTTAATAAATCATGACCTATAATATATGTTTTTTTTAGACTCAGCTTATATTATATGCTTATTAAACCGGCTTATTATTATTTATGGAAACTTTCTGTCTTTGAAATTTTCTATTTTTAGAAACTTACTATATTTAGAAAGCTTTTTTTTTTAAGTTACTAATTATGGAAATATCAAGTATATTGACAAATGAAACGTGAAATACATATGACAAGAACTCACGAACTACGCAAGAGTAGAGTAATACATAATAATTCATTAACAAGTATAACAAGTCAAGAACTAGTAAATTAAGTCAAGAACAATAAACTTCAAACTAGAACAAGTAACTCATGTCAGACACAAGTAACTCATACACGTACTTTATCATGTAGCTCACGTGAAGTCGGAGTAAATCTTTCAGCTTTCGTTCTTATTTCATTACTGGACACGAGGTACGGATTTTCCGTCCTTTCAGTAAGGACTTCCTTTCCTATGCATGATTAGGATTTCCCGTCTGCAGCCAAATGTTTTCCCCAGTATATGTTTAAGTTTATCAGTAATCATGTTAATAACTAAAAAAAATTGCCTGGGCATTATATACAAGCACGACCAGTTTATGTACTAGTTACGGAGGTACCGTAACCACGGCACTAGAGGCACCGGTGTCGTGACTCACATGCAGGAGAGTGATATCCTGCATCGTCCCACTCAGCTCAGCTTGGCCATTTTATCAGTAATTTTAGTGGGGCGTATGGATGCATCCTAGGCTTATAAGTGTTTCATGTTATCAGGGTGAATGTGGTGTGTGCTCTACATCCTTCACATTGGAGCTGATCCCTCCACCCAGCACAGTTATTTAGAGGTCACCCCTCTACAGCATGACGAGGTCACCCCTCCAGTTATTCATGCACGGTTGTTACAACACGTGACCTATATAAGCTCTGGCAAATAAAATACAGTAAATGCATGTTTTCAGAATTAATAGTTATATTTCAGTATCAGTATATATGAACCAGATTGCTCAGATTATATGCAGAGTTCTACCACATGTAACATATCAGTCTTACAGCTTCTGTATTCTATCGCCTGTTTCATGCAGTATATTCTTATCATGCTTTATATCCGTTCACTGAGCGTTATGCTCAGCCGTAGTTCCTTTCATGTTCTAACGGCAGGTACACCGGGGCGCTCTTAGGATTCTGAGAGCACGTGCATTTGGAATGGAAGCTATACAAACTTCTTATTTTATGCACTGATATTATTCTGCTTATTTGGACATTGTTTAGTCCTTTCTTTCAGTATTTCATTTTTCATGTTTTGAGCTTGGATTGGATTACCGATGTTTGATTCCGGTATTTCCGTTATGGTCATTTAATGTTTCATTACATTTACCTTATGCTTTGATGACACGCCATAAATACACGTAACGGTCCACTTATCCAAGTGGGGTGTTACAATTATGGTATCAGAGCCAGGTTCGACCTGTAAGCTCTAAAACTTGACCTGTGACTAGTGGGTAGTCACCAGGAACTTCCCAGATTTTTGGCGTTGTTATCTTTCGTGTTTCTCATGCATTTATCAGTCAGTTTTCTTAAAGTTTTTGACTAAGTAAAAGGTTGGTACATGACTGGCCATATTTCGTCGCATGTGCTTATCTGTGAATTTTGTTTTGGTGAACCGACCCATAGGAGTTCACCCTTGCCCGTTCAGATTTTGTATTGGTGAACCGACCCATATGCGTTCATCCTTACTCATGACAGATTCATGTTTTCAGTCAAATATATTACTTGGTGAACCAACCATAAACGTTCACCATTATTCAGGTCAAATTTCATGCTTTTCAGTCGAATGTTGTTTTGTGAACCGATCCATAGTTATTCACCTTTGTCATATCATGACATTTCATGAAATTTTGATGAGTATGATTCGAACCAGAATCGCCCATACTTAGTCATATGTTTCTTTTTTGAATTCTGTAGATTGAACCCACAGTAGTTGATGTTAAACTTCAGTTGATTATACTTGCATGTTCCTTGTAACAATCAAGTTTTCATACCCTCACGTGGATGTCGTTTTCATGCTGATTAAGTTCATCTCTCCTTATGAGGATTACGTTTAAGCAAGGTGATGATGTTTTCATGCTAAGATACAGAAGGGTTATAGTAAAATCCTGTTCTCATAACACTTCCATCAGTCATGTCTTCATGCTGACCATTGTTGAAATTCCGTCTAATCATATTCTTGACCTCTACAACCAGCAGTAAGTCGATGCAGGAATTGTCAGCCTATTATGTTACTTATTTTCAGTTCAATTTTCTACCGTTTAAATCAATTTATTTCTTTGACCGTGTCAGACGGTTTACACCAGTATTGATCATATCAGCAAACCTTCAGCGATACCACATGAATAGTATTCATCGTGTACTTCACGTACAGTATTTCAGGTGTACCCCATGCACCTTACACCCTGGGTACCGTTAATCGATCCTTAATCACCTCAGGCATTTCCGCTTGTCGATATTCTACCAGATGCTGATGCTGCTCGTGAGTTGAAGATTTTGCCAGATGCTGATGCCGCTAACACTTAGAAGACCTCTCAAATGCTGATGCTGCTGATACTTGGAGATTTCTCAAGATGCTGATGCTGTTTATACTATGAAGACTCTGTAGAACAAGGACGAAAACTATAAATTTGAAATTTTTGACAAGAATAAATTTCAACCATCGGACACTACCATTCCATTCCATGCTTTTACCTTCTTAGCTAGATGTCACACTTCACTCAGCTAACCTTCCATTCAGAAGAGTGTGAACCGGAACCTAGTCGGCCACTCAGCAGAATACTTACATGAATCACGGTCATGATAATGACCGTCATAAATTGACAGACAAAGTAGTAGTGACAACCACCGTGCTTATAGTTAATCAGTCAGTAACCATCGGATCATCGGAACGGACGTGACCAGAAATACAGAGGTCAGCAGTCTAACCGGTCCGGCAACCCTAGCAGTTACCAAAAATTTTCAGCCTTGTTCAGATTCATCTACTAAAACATATGTCAAGACATCAGTCAAGACACAGGTCTCAGGTATCATTTTGGAAGACACATATCAGGACACCAGTCATGATACATGCCATATGAATATCTTCTCAAGGTACGAGTCAAGACCCATAACTCCAGTATGTTTGACCATTAAAAATTCAATACCACCACTGGATTATTTTCCAGATTAGACATGCGGTGTTCGTTCTGTGAGGTTACAAACGATATAAATTCAGTGAAATCTGCCGCATTTACTTCACGTATTCATATGCCAACTTCCTCTTAAGTCAGGTACTACCTACCTCTCAGCTAGAAAAGACTCCACAGTATCACCATATTTATAAAAGCTTTTCCTTCCTGTTGAAGACGAGATTCGTCTTACTAAATCCTGAAATTGTTCATTATATTTCTAGCCAGAAAAATATCAGTACAAATTGTTCCTACTGTACCAGTGCGTGACTTATAGTCCAAATCTACGAAGACTTTTAGCTACAGTTATGAATCAACTTCTGAAGCTCCTTAAATTTATGATCACCATATTTTCCAGAGTTTTTCGGATGTATTTCTCGAAGGGTTTCTAGAAATCCCTCCCTAACCACGAGACAGAGTTTAAAATCGAGCTTGTCTCAAGGATAGAACCTGTTTTCAAAACTCTTTATCACAGGGCTTCAGCTAAGTTAACAGAGTTGCAGCAATTGTTGCAAGAGTTACCAGAACAAGGCTTTATTCGCCCTAGTGCACACCAGGAAGTGCATCGTTTCTGTTTGTCAAAGAAGAAGGCCGGTAACATGAGATCATGTATCGACCACCGGAAAATTACCAGATCACCATTCTTAATCGATATTCATTCCACGTATAGAAGGTTTATCTGACCTGCTACGATGCCTTGAACATTTTTTTTTCAGAATAACTTACGATCAGTCTACCATCAGTGGCGAGAGTAAAAACACGATGTTTGCAAGACTGCTTTGCACACGTTGTGGTCACTCTAAAAATTTTAATTTTACTTCTGAGATCCCAAATGCCTCAGCTATATTATAGAATTGATGAGTAAAATTTTTCCATGAATTCCCAGACAAAATATCGTTAGTATATTCATTGATAACATCCTGACTTGCTAAATTCTAGAGAAGAACACGAGAATCATCTTCTCACGGTCATGCAGATTCTCGGATAAGAGAAAACTATATACGCAGCTTTTCAGATGCGAATTCCAGTTGAACAAGGTGGCGTTTCTGAGCCACCCTATTTCAACAGAAAGAAATTTCAGAAATACTATGAAGGTGAAGGTCATCACCAGATGGTCAAGACCGACGTCTGAGACTAAAGTATAAAATTTCTAGAACTCAGTTGACTGCTAACGCAAAAATTGCTGACAGCTCTCACGATTAGCCTTCCATGACTAACCTTACGCATAAAGGAGGGGACCTACACAAAAATTTTGTATTCCATAAGATCCTACGCTAGGGGAGATCTAACTTACCGAGACTCATAATTCTTCCATGACTATTCATCCAGATTCCACCAGAACGTACCATAATCCCAAGAAGAATTTTGATAGAAGCAGTATAACACCGTGATACAGCTATGTTCATATCTTGATGCCTGACATGCCAACATGTTCAAGATATAACACCGACATGCTAGTGAGTTATTACAACCATTAGGAATTCTGAACAGAAATGAGACGAGATTCCATGGAAGTTGTTATCAGTTATCATAGACTCAGAAAAAGTATGATATTATCTAAGTCATTGTCGACCATTTAACCCAGCCTATATGTTTTCTTCCATCCGAAAGGATTACGCAGTAGCAGATCTGCAGGAAAATTCAGCAATAGATCGTACAATTTCAAGGTATTCCATCAACAATCATGTCATATAGAAATTCGCGTTCTCGAATCACGCTCACGTTCATGTTCACAATCACATTTACGTTCACCTTTACATTTACGTTCACCTTCACGGTTACGTCTCACGTTCACAATTATGATGTTGCTTCAGTCCATATTTTATGCCATCTCATGATTTAAATTCACGTCCGTATTCATGACATAGTTCACGTTCAGATTCGTGTCCCATCTCGCAATACACATTTCACAGCTTTTTACTGAATATAGTTAAAGAAAGCTTAAGAAACCAGACTCAAGTTTAGTACAGCTTTTCCATACTCAAGCAGACGTTTCTCGCCTCAGGCCGTATAGTTTGGTATTCCTTTCTCAGTCAGCATACGTTCAGGATATGTCCTAGTACTACGTTCATGGTATGTTTCACGTATCACAATCACGATATAATCCATGCACAGTCGCGAACCACCTTCGCAATTGCTCACATAGCACGTTCACAATTGCTCACGTAGCACGTTCACAATTGTTCACGTAGTTCGTCTTTATATATTTTTCAGCAGCTTGCTCAGTGATATAAATATTATCTTTTCATGATATTTGTATGTACCGTTTCATGTATCCTACATGCTATGGCTTTTTCATTCTATCAGATTCAGAAAATACATCTTAAGAATGGAACCAGAAACTATTCAGCATTCATTAGGACAGGGTCATCGAGACCAAGATTTTCATTGTGTTTAGACCTTTGAAAGAGTCGTTTCGAGCGGGAAGCCACTCAGAACGGAGGAGTCCATCCGGACCTCTCATCCTTTTCCTTCAATAATTCAGTTAAGTTCTTCAGTCATGTTACGTTCCATGTCCTCTCCAGCCATGTCACGTTCCATGTTCACTTCAGTCATGTCATGTTTATACCCTTTCAGCAGCATTAGGTTCTAATTCGAGGACGAATGATCCTTCAGCTTATATGTCTTTTCATCCTTCATATTCTTTCAGCCTATGTGTCCCTTTAGCTTTTATAACTTCACCAACTTAAATTACCTTTTTTCCTTTTAGAGAGGGAGAATTGTAAAACCGCAGCATTATCACATCCTTAATTCGAGGACGAATTATTTTTTTAGGGGGAAGAATTGTAAAACCCGTATTTAAAATCCAAGGACATAAATCCACACAGTCTCAGTTTTAATTAAAATTGTGTGGTTATTTATTATTCAGAAAATAATTAATAATTAATTTTAGCTATTCAGATATTAATCATTTTAAAAATCCATGAATATTAAATATATGCAGCGTCAGATTAAATTAAAGTTTACACAGTTAATTATTCTAGTTATTTCAAAATATAAAATGATAATACTTTTCAAACTTTACAAGTATTAAGAAATGAATATTAATTATTATTTATTGAGAAAATAAATAATACAGAAACCGAATCATGAACGTCTAAGAAATTAACACGAAACGAAACAAAATATGCAGATGATTTATTGGGCCGCGAGTTTTAAGAAAACAAAAGAAAAGGAATTGGGCTCTAGGGCCTAACCCACGAAAATACTAAACAAACCACCAGGGGTTTATTTTTTTCTCATTCCATATAAATCAAAAGAAAACAATGTAGGGTTTTATTGTGTTGAAGCCCAGCCGCCGCTTTTGGCAAAGTTTAAAACGAAAAAAAATAAGCCGTCAATTTGTTGCTAACATTGAAGAAACAAGGTAATCATCACTTTTATTTATTTATTTTATTCTTAGTGGCACGTTCGTCGAGGAGGTAATATTAAAAAGAAATGAAATTGCATATGGTGTTGATTTGGTGACGTGAAGAAACAAGGTGATCATCACTTTCATTTTTTTTTTTTATTGATTAGTGGCACGTTCGCCGAGGAGGTAATATTAAAAATAAATAAAGTTGCAATTGGTGTTGATTTTGTGATGTGAAGAAACAAAAAAAAAAGTGGGACGTTATAAGAAAAAAAAAGCCGTGTCTTTTAACAAAGAAAAGAAAAGGATGAACGGGATACAGCGGGTAACAAGCACCATCATGTCCGGTTTATTTAATTTGGCTTAATAAGGTTAGGCTTATTTAATATTGACTTATTAATTTTAGGCTTATCCTTTATAAATCATGTTAAATTATTAATTAATAATCATTATGTTATGCTAAAATATTTATTTGAATAAACTTTACTATATTAGCATTTAATAAATCATGACCTATAATATATGTTTTTTTTAGACTCAGCTTATATTATATGCTTATTAAACCGGCTTATTATTATTTATGGAAACTTTCTGTCTTTGAAATTTTCTATTTTTAGAAACTTACTATATTTAGAAAGCTTTTTTTTTAAGTTACTAATTATGGAAATATCAAGTATATTGACAAATGAAACGTGAAATACATATGACAAGAACTCACGAACTACGCAAGACTAGAGTAATACATAATAATTCATTAACAAGTATAACAAGTCAAGAACTAGTAAATTAAGTCAAGAACAATAAACTTCAAACTAGAACAAGTAACTCATGTCAGACACAAGTAACTCATACACGTACTTTATCATGTAGCTCACGTGAAGTCGGAGTAAATCTTTCAGCTTTCGTTCTTATTTCATTACTGGACACGAGGTACGGATTTTCCGTCCTTTCAGTAAGGACTTCCTTTCCTATGCATGATTAGGATTTCCCGTCTGCAGCCAAATGTTTTCCCCAGTATATGTTTAAGTTTATCAGTAATCATGTTAATAACTAAAAAAAATTTCCTGGGCATTATATACAAGCACGACCAGTTTATGTACTAGTTACGGAGGTACCGTAACCACGGCACTAGAGGCACCGGTGTCGTGACTCACATGCAGGAGAGTGATATCCTGCATCGTCCCACTCAGCTCAGCTTGGCCATTTTATCAGTAATTTTAGTGGGGCGTATGGATGCATCCTAGGCTTATAAGTGTTTCATGTTATCAGGGTGAATGTGGTGTGTGCTCTACATCCTTCACATTGGAGCTGATCCCTCCACCCAGCACAGTTATTTAGAGGTCACCCCTCTACAGCATGACGAGGTCACCCCTCCAGTTATTCATGCACGGTTGTTACAGCACGTGACCTATATAAGCTCTGGCAAATAAAATACAGTAAATGCATGTTTTCAGAATTAATAGTTATATTTCAGTATCAGTATATATGAACCAGATTGCTCAGATTATATGCAGAGTTCTACCACATGTAACATATCAGTCTTACAGCTTCTGTATTCTATCGCCTGTTTCATGCAGTATATTCTTATCATGCTTTATATCCGTTCACTGAGCGTTATGCTCAGCCGTAGTTCCTTTCATGTTCTAACGGCAGGTACACCGGGGCGCTCTTAGGATTCTGAGAGCACGTGCATTTGGAATGGAAGCTATACAAACTTCTTATTTTATGCACTGATATTATTCTGCTTATTTGGACATTGTTTAGTCCTTTCTTTCAGTATTTCATTTTTCATGTTTTGAGCTTGGATTGGATTACCGATGTTTGATTCCGGTATTTCCGTTATGGTCATTTAATGTTTCATTACATTTACCTTATGCTTTGATGACACGCCATAAATACACGTAACGGTCCACTTATCCAAGTGGGGTGTTACACTAAAAGTCTCATCGTACTTTTGTTCAAAAGTAATAATTTCATTCCGCAAAGCGGTAGTACGAGAGGGTGGGAAAAAGTAGTTTATGAATTTGGTCTCTGAGTCCGTCCACGTAAGAATACTTTGTGGCGGTTCCTTATCAAGCCAATGTCGGGCTTGTCCCTCTAAGGAGAAAGGAAAAAGTTGCAAGCGGATTACCTCTTCTGAAACCCATTCAATTTGACCGTATTCGTGAGTTGAAGAAACCTTTTGATGTGGTCATGAGGATCATCAATGGTACGTCCCAAGAATGGTTGAGCAGAGACCATTTGAATAAAGCCGGATTTGAGCTCAAAGTTGTTAGCTCCAATCGCGGGTATGACAATAGCATCGTGGTTGCCCTCTACATGTGTTTGCAAAAGTTCGATCATAGGGCGATTGTACGGTAGAGGTTCATTGTTGTTATTATTCATGTTGTTTTGAGGTGGATTATTATTGTTTTTGTGTACACCGGCCATGTCTAAGTTATCGAGAGTCTCGGGCTCTTGATAAGACGTTGATCGAGTGCGCATACACCTGCAAAAGAACTAACAAAGCAAGAAATATTTTTGGTTTTTTATGTTTTTTAATTTTTTTGTATTTTTGAAAATTTTATATTTTTTAGGATTTTTTTTAAATTTTTTAAAGCAAGGAAAATAACGTTCAAAGATGAACGGATCCCAAAATCCAACGCGTCTCTCACTTAAAACCTTTAATCTTAACGAAAAGAGCCGGCAACGGCGCCATTTAATACACGGTTTTTAAGCTCGTATGAAAGTTCGTTATTCCGATATTTTCAAATTGACTATTGGTAGAAAGTGTGACTTAATTGTTCTTGGTGGAATAATAAATGGTTTGGTTGATTATCTATTTTAAACTAATAGCAAATATGTAAATGTCGTTGAGTAAAATAAGAGCTTTTAAAGATTAAACTAAAAGGACGAGTTAAAAATAAATGCTTGAAACTTAAAAACAAGATTAGAAAAATACTTGAACACTTAATAAATCTAAAACTTGAAAACTTCGTAAAAACAAGAAACTCATCTAATCGGAATGTGCCAAAAAGGGAGTGATCGGAATGTGCCAAAAGGGAGTGCAATCGGAATGTGTAAAATATTACTAATCGGAATATATTGTCGGAAAGAGGCCAAATCGGAATGCCAAAGAACCCCACAATCGGAATGTCAATATTAACACCCAGATCGGAATACAGTAAAAATGGTACAATCGGAATACACGAAAGAGATCCAGATCGGAATACTTAGCCAAAAACTCACGTCGGAATGTCAACAAATCCCCATAGTCGGAATATTAAAACATAATCCGATCAAGGTGATCGGAATAATAGTAAGCAAATCGGAATAACATAAACCCTTTTCCGATTTGGAGATCGGAATACGAAGGGAAGTGCAAATCGGAATGTTGCAATCGGAAAAGGGTTTAAACCTTTTCCGATTACCTTTTTGATTCGAAAAATAAGCTAAGTGATAAGCTAGGATGATAAGCTAACACCAAAACTTGAACGAATCTATAATGAAAAGGACTAAATAAGCACAAATAACAACTTTTCCAACTTAAAATAAGCAATCTTTTAAATCAAACCATAAAAGAAGAAACTTTTTAAGAAAACTTTCAAAAAGTAAATAAGCTAAACACACAAATAAGCCAATAAGCACAAAGATCTTAAAGCTTATCCGTTTGAAAGCTTATGTAGGAATAAAAAGATTAACTTTTTAAGCACAAAAACATCAAGATCAACACGGATCAAATATATTTCGCACCAAAAGTAAACTAAAATCAAGAAAGGTAGAAAGAGATTAATGAACAAAAAGCTTAACTTGAACTTGATTAATGGAATCCAAATACAAAATGATTAATCTTGAAAGATTAAAAGAAAGAAAGAAAAGATGAAAACTTAGTGAGAGAAAGTTTGGAACTTTCTCTCTCTAAAAACTAGAAAGAAAAATGAAAAACGAAAAATGAAACTAACTACTAAAAACTAACCAACCATCCTAATGTGTATTAGGAGGGTATTTATAGGGAAAATGGGAAGGTGTGCATGTGTTGCCTCTTCTTTCTTTCTTCTCGACTCGATTTAAATTCTTTGTCTTTCTCGACGTCGTCTCGGGATTTGTCGATGTATATTGAACTTGTCTTGTAATTTTCTTCTTCAATTAGACTTGAGTTCTTCGACTTCATTAAACTTCCGTCTTTAGACTTTTTCTTCGATAAATCTTCAGAATAGGCCTTGGACTTCCGTTCTTTTTGCACTCTTGATCTTTTGACTTCGTCTTTTCTCGTTTTCTTCGATAAAAGCTCGTGAAAGCCCGTGTTTTCTTCCTTTATCATCATTTGGTCCTAAAACACAATAAAAACACAAACCACGCATAATTCCGACTTTTACGACATAAAATACACGTTTTGGTCTTGTTATTATTGGAAATAAGTGGTAAAAGGATAAGTGTTTTCACACTTATTACTCCACCACCACCTTCTCATCTTGATGGTCCTCCCCCATCTAACGACTTTGTTTTGCATCATGGGAGCTCAAGTGTTGGTTGTCGATTTCAACAAATTGAACTTGCTCATGTGTATGACAAGCTAAATTTTCTTCAATTTCTTCTCACTCGACCTCCTCTTAAAGTATTTGTTCCCATGAACAAATCTTCGAATGATGCCTCGTCGTCTTATTTTTCCAATTAAAGCACACTTTGTGTTTTAGTTCTTTGAGTCAATAAAATCTTAAGCAATCTTGGAGGTTTATAACTACTAGAGTAAGTTTATGGTTTTGTTGTTTATTTTCCTTATTTTTTTGTTGTTTTAAATATTCATATTGTGTGTATGAATATTTCTCTTGTATGTTCCTTCATATTTTTGTAATATGAATGTTATGTGTGTTATTTCCTTTCCCGCTAATTCTTTATCACACACATTGCTACGAGTTGATCATGGTTAAAATTTACAATTTGTTTTGGGGTTGATTCCAAAAATTGTAAGTTTCTAACCCTTTGACATATTATCATTTCAACTGGTATGGATTTTTCTTTTCTACCTCTATTCCATCAATTGAAATTTGATTTTGTCAAAACATCCTCCTTGGACATACTTAGCATATACTTAGTTCTAATTTGAGATTTCTTTTCTTCCTCTCTCTCAAGTTACCTAGTAGGTAGTGACTATATATACATTGGTGTTTATTTTCTCTCTACTAACCTTTGTGTAGAATGTCACCTTAGTTCATCCACTTGGTGCCCCAAGCTAGGGGAGTAAGCACCTAGGGGGAGCTACTAGCACAAAGACTTGTGCTAACCTTTTTGCTTCGACAAAGGGGGAGAATGATAATGATAAACTCGTTAATAATTCGAATAATTTTGTATTTTAAATAAATGAGTTTATAGTTTGTCCTAATAAAAAAGGGGGAGATTGTTAATGCAAAGTAATGCCTAAAAACATTATTAGTGTTAACTAATCTTACCTAGTTTTGATCACAACAAATTAAAAAGATATTTATCATAAAATACAATTGTAAGACGGATTATCTAACAAGCACTATCATCAAGGTAATTATCATTTAAGTTTTGCACCAACATATCTTAATCATGATTAGTGATCATAAAAATGATTAGTCCTAAACTTTCTTTCTAATAAAATAAAATGTTTTATTAAAATGGAAAATGTAAATCTTAATATGGCATTTTTCAAATGCCATAAGAATATCCTTTAAAGGTATAAACTTACCTCAGATATTACTACCCCACTAAAAGACAAAAAGGAGCGGAATCTACTCCCACAGTTCCTTAAATAGCTATGCGGTTCATTAACAATAAGGAACCGCATAGACAAATAAAGAACCGCGCTCAGAGAGCCATTGGCTTTTGTCTCCTATAAATAGTGGATCAAATCTATATTTTCCAGTAACATTTTTGGTCATTCTTTCTGCCATCTTTCTCTTTTCTAATTCATAATCATTTGTAAATGATCACTTAAAGTGTTAAGCATTTTTACTTATGATTATCCCCTTGATCTCCTTGTTTACCTTGTCCAAAGAGAAGATCACTCACACACTTGTGATGTGATTAAAGATGAAGCTTTGATGAAAATCATCCTATCTTAGATCTAGTCATGTTCATCATTTTTAGTTGACTAGTTGTGTCCATCCAATGTATTTGTGTATACTTGGATTAGTTGTGTCCATCCAATGTATTTGTGTATACTTGGATTAGTTGTGTTAATCCAATGTATTTGTGAATACTTAGATTAGTTGTGTTCATCCAATGTATTTGTGAATACTTGGATTAGTCTTGTGTTAATCCATTATATATGTGTATACTTGGATATGTTTTGTCGAGTTGTAAAGTGTTGTGTGTTAGTTCTCACTAAACAACAAAGTGATGTGTGTATGTGTCTTGTGAGTTCTCACTTAGCTTCAAAGTGAAGAGGTGTGTAGATTGGTCCTAGCTAAGATTAGGTCTCGACATTTAGCTTAGTGTCGAAAAATAATGTAACCAACGTTGTAAGGTTTTCTTTGCCAAGAAGGGAGCTTGTGAAAGTAGTGGAAATCTCGAGTAAGGTGTAATCGAGGAGTGGAGTAGGAACGAAGATAGAGCTTCGTTTCCGAACCACTATAAATCTTGGTGTCTTCCTATTAGGTTGCTTCTTTCCATACTCTTTACTTACTTTCATTATTACATCACTTACAACCAATGTTTTGAAACCAGGTTCGACCCGGCCGGTTCAACCAGTCGAACCGGTTCTGGCCTAAAAAACGGGTTAAAACAAACCGTTTTTTAATTATTTCAGACCCGATGCGAACCGACGGTTTTTTGGAAACCCGGGTCAACCCGGATGGACAAAACCGGCTGGGTTTTTTATTTTGCAATGTTTTTATTTCCAAAAAGTTGAAAAAACATAGTCCCCACCTAATATGTCACTTTCTCACTCTCTTCTATTATCTTATTTACTTCCGGCCACCATTGATAATGGAGTCATACCTCATCACCTATTATCAAGTTGTTTTCATCTCATAAATTTAATAGCAGATCTTTGTTTTTACCTCATATATTTACCGTAGATCTTTGTTTTCGCCATTAATGAAAGCTTTTTAGTTCACCAAAAATCTTTGTGTTTCACCATTGATTGTAGCTCCTTTGTTTCCCACAGATCTTTGTTCTTCACCATTGATCGAAGCTCTTTTTTTTTGTTTAACGCAGATCTTTGTTTTCACCTCATATATATCTAATTGTTTGAGCGGTTTTTTGTATTTCACCTCTTGTTCTTCACATGGGTTTCAAAAAATAAGCTTTATATTAATGTTATACGGCAGATTGGTAGGGTTTTGTTTTTTTGTAATATCAAGAATGGTGTTTAGACAGTAGATAAGAAATTTTTGGACATGTGCATATAACCGGGTTGACCCGGCGGTTGGACCGGTTGACCCGGTGACCCGGCGACCCGGTCGCTAGGCCGGGTCAATCACAAACCCGGGTTTTAAAACATTGCTTACAACTACTACTTATCATTGTTAATGCATTAGTATTGAACCTAATTATTATGAAACTAGCTTTCAAATAAAAGGTAATTTTGAGACAAACCTAATTGAAAGGAATTTTAATTAGGACATAAACCGAAGAGAAACTATTCAACCCCCCCCCCCCCCCCTCTAGTTTCTACAACCCACTTTTAAGAAATAAGAAATAAGGCTATACCCTTTATATGTAGTATTCATTTTATAAAAATTACACAAATAAACATATATTTCAAACTCAATCAATTCATATGTTAAGATAATAATTTAATGTCAAGTTGAGGAACTAATACTTAAAAAGTCAACAACAATATAATATAATTATGAGACGAAAGTAGTAAATTTTTACTTGCTCAATGTTTGATATTGTATCAAGTGCATAGAGTGATTGAACGATGATAACTCAGCCTCACATCACCTTTTCAAGATATCGATACCACTACCTGCATAAGGTATTGGCATATGCGGCTTGGATTGGGATTAGGATTTAGGTGAGCTTTGAATTCAGGTTAAGGTTTGGTATGGGTTGTTAGGGTTAATGCTTAAGTCATAAGATTAGAGCTTATTAAATATAAGTTGAAACAAAGCTATTTATGTTTGTGATTAGTTTGAGACTTGTAAGTCCATAAGTCTTCAAATATGCTGTAAATTTAAGGCTTATTATGGGTACGTTTGGCACAGGGTCTATAAAGGCTTATAAGGACTTGGGTTATTATAATAAGTCGGCTTATAAAATAAATATTGTTTGTCACACGAAATTATGGAAGAGCTTATAAATCATAAGTCTTTATAAGCCTTAATCTCATTAGAGAGTCTAAATACTTTAGCCTACAACTTATGAATCATAAATTACATAGTTACTCACAAAAATATCTTAAATATATCAAAAACACATTTTAAATATATATTTTTTTGAGCCATAACCTCGTCCATTCACCAAACGAGTTTACAACAAAATTTTCAATTTTGAATTATAATAAAGGTGAGCATAGAGCGGGCTAGGACGATTTTATGATAAAATAAATTTAGAAACCGAATTTTAAGAATGTGAAATTGTCATTTCATTTTATATTTTTCATTTCTTTTCATATTTTTTATTTCATTTCATATTATTTCAATTACATGTTTTGAATTAATAAAAAAATTTAAATAACTAGACCTTAGGTTATGAATTTTTTAAAAATAAAAATATAACATAAGGTAAGGTAATTATTTTAAAAAGAAAAATATATATGTATATTTTATGAAAAAATCGGCCAAAAGGGTGTACTTACACCAAATCTTTTATTTTTAAAGATAAACCAATTTTAAGAATGAAGTATAAAATGTTTTAGATATAATCTTTTATTTTTGAAGTTTTGCTTATTTTTAGAATTAAGTGTAAATGATGAGACCGTATCTTTTGTTATTTTTATTGAATTATTTCGTCCTCCTTATTCTCATCCATGTTTTAGAAAGAAATAAAACTCAAATATTTTATTTTGTAAGATATGACTTGTATTAATTATTTATGCAAAAATCTTAAAAAACATGTTTCCTAAGTTAGGAAGTTACTCAAATCGCAAAACCATTCCCCTATATATATATATTATGAACGTCTATATGGTCCTCTAAACACATTATTCATTGTTAAATTTACTTAAATTATTCTCCATAATCCTCCATTAAAGAAGCCTTGAAGATTTAGGATTTTCTGGTGGTTTTCTTCCTCATCTTTCCTCCACCCTTGTAATTCTTGATGTTTTGTTGTTGTCGCGATTCCATCATCATCATACATCTCTCTCTTGTAAGTTTATTCGGCCCTTAATCCACGTGTCACCTTGAAGTTTAATTATTTTATGTATTGTGTGATTATGGTTTTTATAAACCCTAATCTTATGTTATGGTGGTTGAGTTGTTTTAAAAATTTATACATGGTTAATCTTTATGTTTCAACAAACCTTATGGGTCTTAATTAAGTTTTTATATCATTATAATCATGATTTTGAAACCTATAATAGATTAAATGGGTAAAACTTACTTTTTGAAACAAGGGTTTTGGATAGTGTGGAAAAAGGTCAATTTAAAACTTTCATAAAACGAGTTCCACAAAAGCTTTTGACATGATTTTAATGTCTATGGTCAACTACTTTGAGTCTAGTTTATAGAACATAATTTTGTTTATTTCTAAGAGGCATGTAGACACGAATTTCTGATTTTACAAGTTAAGGTGTCAGAAACTGATTTTTTGAGACTAAAAATATTAGATCTACCATAAAAATTCTAACTCATAAAATATTATGAATTTTATTAAGCCACTTCAGAGGGCTTATTTTCATATGTTGGGACATCCCCTGGAATTTATCTAAAAGTAAAAAGCTGCCTAAGTTGGTCAAAACCGTCATTAATTTTTGTATGTTCTGACCAGAATTGATTTTGAGCTAGTGTTGGGCAGTGGGTCATATAATGGGTTCAGTAACTAATGGGCTTAAATTCTTTACAGAGACCTTATTAAACCCATATGTGAGCCTTTGTTACTTTTATAAGAATTTATGGGAATTTATTTTTGGGGTAACTAAGTAGTGGTACTTACCATAAATACCGGCGTAATGTTTTAAATATGGAAAGTATGGTTTTTAGTATGTCATACACCTATTTATGGTAACTTTTGATTATGACTTATGTTTGATCTATGATATGTACTTATATGTATCTTTATAGTTCCGGTGACACGTGACTAGAATTCATTAGCATTTGTGCGTGGTTCCATTGTTACGCATTCATTAAGGTATGGATATTCCGTTCTTTTAGTAAGGACACTTTTAATCCTTTTTTCACTTCTTTTGTTTGATTCCCCTAAGTCATTGCGATAATCCATTTATGTTTATGTGCTGATTTGATATGAACTCCTTGATTCCTTTGATTTATTATGACCCTTATGCTTGATATTGCTTTCGTATGCTTCATATGCTTTGTTATCCATACCTCTTGATCTATGTGCTTTATGTTTATGCTTTCTTACCATTTTGCCCGAGCTATTTGAACTAGTCATGGAGGTACCATGACCATGTCATTCGATGCACCAGTGGCATGACACTATCTGGGACGGTGTGATTAGTCCCTGACGTTTCCTTTCGCGAGCTCAAATTATATGATGCTTTTATGGGTGTGTTAGTCATGAGCTATGTACATACTATGAATTTTTTTTTGTAGAGGGCGTATGGATGCATCCTAGGGTTCGTATGTTATGTGATTTAGTGAATGGGTGGTATATGTTATATGCCCCATATCGCTTTCGGTACATGGGTGTCGCGCCCCACGTACACTTATGTGGTTATGTGGTATGATGTTATGTGATGTGTATGAGATCGTGAGCACTCTTTTATTCTTCTTCCACTCTCTTTTGATACTCTTTGTTATCTCTTTTGTTTATTTATTACATTCTGCAGCTTCCGTTATATCCCTTTACTTTACATCCTTTATTGTGTATATCCGTTCACTGAGCGTTAGCTTAGCCGTGTTTTCCCCCATGCAACACGTATTAAGTGGGAAACTGGTCATTGAGAGCTGGTGTGAGCGTGTCTAGCGTTACCCAGAGTCAACAAATTATTCATGACATTTTTATGATTTCAAACATTTACATTTTAGACCTCGTTTTTGGAGATTTCTATTGTTAGACCATTAGTTTTCAAATATTATGCTTGATTACTGAAGTTTACGTTTTGGACCTTTTATTATACCATGTTTCTGATATGACACCATAAACGGGGCACTTAGTCTCTTTATCGGAGCGAGTGTTACAGTAAAAAACCAATCACAAACTTTGGTTTTTGCAAATTGCAAACCGTTTGATTTTGGTTTTTTCAGTTACGATTTTTCGGTCTTTTTAATGTAGCGGTCCAGTTTTGATTTTTGTTTCAATCTTTTCTCTTTTTACTTTACACATTGGGTTTCATATTTACACAAAATGACATTAGTAATCAGTGATTCTTGATACAAATCAGACTCATCATTATTGCAAGTTGCAACCAACAATAATAGTTTTAATTAGTTAGCTTATTTCATTCAATGTAAGAATAATATTATAAGTTTAAAGCACAATATCAATTACATAACAATAAATCATAAATCAGTTAATTTATTATCTTTTACAAATACGTGTACTTATATAAAAAAACAACTATACATATTATATAGAGGCGGCAAAACGAGCGGGCGGGCACGGGCGACGGAATAAACGGGCGGCGGGCCAAACGGGCGGCGGGCTAAATGGGCACGAGCCAAATGGGCGGGCTAAATGGGAGCAAGCTAAAATGAAAAAAACATATAAAAACGTAGATTAAAAAAATAAAAATACTTGTTTGAAAGCCGGGGATAAAAAATTAAATATAAAGTGTCAGTCGAGTAGCCTAATTAATATTTTTTACATCTGCCCATTTAGTTTCTTATATGAGCGCCTGTTTAGCCTATCAATAAGTGTCCCATTTTTTTTTTAAAATTATCAAAAAATACCCATATGTATGAAAACGGGGATGATTTGTCACCTCAAATATTATAAATCATTGTAAAAAGATATAAAAATATATTGATTTTTGTAGACCAAGTTGGGCGAGGTGGTTTTTTCGGCTCGATTTTATACATATAATTGAAAACTGCCTAAAATATTTGGTTTTGAAAAATGAGGGAACCACCTCTTTGGTTAAAAAATAGTAATCGGTTTTATACATGTAATTAAAAACCGCCTAAAATAGAAGTATGCATTATAAATGTAGATAAGGTCTGGGCGTTAGCCCTAATGTTTTGAAACCGGTTCGATTCAGGTTGCTAACCGGTTAATCTGGTTTTGACCGAAAAAATAGGTCATATTGATCGGGTTTTATATTTTCGAAACTTAATTAGACATGTTGAGTTTAAGGTAACCCGGATCAACTCGGTTTTTAAAACTCAACTGAATTAAATCGAGTAAAATCGAAACCAAACCATAAAAATTAAACCGAATATATAATTTAGTGGTATGTTTCGTGTTTTAAACCTAAAACAGTAAAACCTTATTAAACCGAACAAAACCGACATAATATAAAACCAAAAGACCGAACCGAAAACAATCGGTTCGATTTGGGTAGAGTCGGTTTGAATTTGCCCAAAAAAAACACCTCCTAAACAGTTGATAGAACCCTCACCCCCACTCTAAAACCACCATGGCTGAACCTTCTTCCCCTCTCAATCTCACTAATCCACTACATATTAATCAAAACAAAAACATGGGTTTTGTTCCAAATTGCAATTATGATAATACCCATATCACCAATTTCACTGATTTCTCAAAAAGTGACCCACTTTATGCTCAAGAACCCCCAAAAAACGATACCCAAATGACTCATTTTGCTGATTTGCCAGAAATTGACCCACTTTATGATCAACAACCCCAAAAAAACGATACCCAGATGACTGATTTTTCCGATTTGTCGAAAAGTGACTCCCTTAATGGTCGAAAGCGAGAAAAGAATGAAGGGTTAGTTGGGAATGTGAAAAAGGCGAAAAGGGTTAGAAAAAGAGGAAAAAGGGCCAAGAAAGGTGACAGTGATTTTGAGAGGGTGACAGTATGTGATTGTGATAAGAGAGGTGATCGGGCGAGAGTTGCGTATTTGAAGGGCGATATTGAGGCATTGAGGTATGTTGGCGTTGAAGAGCAAAAGAGGAAGTGGAGTGAAGTTTATTGCGGACTTGGAGATGTTGTGGCCAAGGAGTATGATTGTTTGGTTGGTTTTAATAATGGTTATGATGCTGACGGGAATTATGTCAGTTTTGATCCGAGGACGCAGTTTGCTGACAACAAGGGTGCGCCGAATGGTAACCTCTTCATATTATGTTTACTAATTTCTGTTAGATTCTATGAAAGTATGAAGTAGTACTTAAATGCAATTAGGAATGTTTGTTGTTCCACTCATTAATCGTAAAAAGTAGTACACATATACATTTGGTAGACAACTCAATGCTCATCCCCACTTTCCATGTGTTCCGACCTTTTTGACCGGCTAATCCACGGGTTTGAGCCCTCCCCTCTTGGGAAGGTTGGCGTGGCTACTTCAGTCTTGGTACTTGTACCAAGTAGGATTTGAACTTGAGAACTCACACAGTCACACCTTTTAGTGATGATAGACTGTAAAATTCATTCCTTGGTTTGTTTGTGTGTGCATGTGACTTATATGAGTTGGAACTTGGGGCAATATGTAAATATGCATCACTCAAGTTTTACTAGAAATTAAGCGTTTTCATTAACTTAGGATGGATACATAGTAGATGCGTTAAAGCAAGTGACGGATAATTACATGTAAGGAGAAAAGTCGTATAGTTCAGATTACTGTTACAGGCATATATATGTTGATACAAAGATTCTTTAGATCGGATGCTGTTAGATATTGCAGGTTCAACCAAAAGCTTCTTTTTTCCTGAACAGGTGAATTCATATTATTATATATTAGTCACAAAAAACCGTATAGAAGTACAGTGAATAATCAGGAGCAAGCAAAGGTTAGATTTGAATACCGTGTCTTCCATATAGGTCCCGTCCCTCCCACACTTGTATAGAAACGTTAGATAGTACTAATATATTTCAGGGAACGAGCCTGACAATAATGTTGTAAACGACGGTGATTTAGATTTAGAGGAAGATTACTATGAAGATGAATACAGTGATTCAGAATATGTTAACATCCAAAGACCCGCTCTTTATGTTACTGGAGAACCTGATTTTGATTCCGGGCCTCCACAAGATGGACTCGAATTTCTTAGGCGAGTCAGGTAAATGTTCCACCTTCATCTTTTATAATTACGAGAACTTCTTTGTGCATGTGTCAATTTTGACCCGTTTATATTATTTATAACAGCCTTGATCAGAGTTGTCAATTCTAATAAATACAGATAAAAATGTTGCTATTTCCTAAAAAAGGGTAGTTTTTTGGCAGTGAAAAAAAAAAGATAGATGGTTATTCTCGCATATTAATGTTTGTGTTTTTGTTCATAGATGGGAGACTGAGCATATACCAAAGGTGAAAGTTGCAAAGGTTGATAAGAATGTGTTGAACAAAGAACAAACTGTGTATATGACCAATATCCCTGATATTGCAGCTTGTCCTGAGCATTTTAAGCCATCAAAAGAGTGGGAAGATGTTTTTCTTGCCGACTTTTCGAAGCTAAGGCTGGTAAGTTTGTCCTTTTTACCCGGTCTTTTGATCGATTGTACATAAATTGCAAAACCTCTACCATTCTGTTTTTCATATTATAAACAAAATAGTAATATATTCGTCGAAAATCGTTCATTGATACTATATGGGATGCCCAAAAGACTAGCGCAGCATACTAATGTTATCAGTGACATAACAAATTAGTCTAATAACGTGTATATCAACTGACAATTTTAGTGTCGTACTGCGTAGACTGGGAGGAGACAACACTCATACGAATAATGTTTTTTTCTTCCGGGAATTATGGGCTAATTTGAAAAAGTTGACTAAAAAGTTGGGTTCTTGAAGTCCCAAAACATGGATTATTTGACGTCATATTCTATTCTGAGGCTAATTGTTTACACAAATAATAATATATAATCTCTGAAAAAGTATGTGTCGAGTGAGCCGCCCACCCATAAACTTTCCTCTTTTGACCCAATCCACCCGCCCTGTCCCTTTTTCGCCTCTAGTCACTTTTTTTTAGAACGGCAAATGTTAGTGGTTAGTGGGTCGAGTCGTGCAATGACAACCAAGCGGGCAGTATGTATTCTTCGAACGCCTCTAGTCACTTTTATTTTGAGCAACTTCGGTTTTACTTTTGATTCACTTATTTTATAATTGCAGGCATTATCTCAGAATGAAGGTTCTGATTCTACAATATCCGGAAGCATCGAATCAATCCCTCTTGCACACAACATTATCGAAAATGTGATACAACAAAATCTTGATTCATATCAGACATATGATGGCACCATTTTGATGCAAGAAACTCTTGATTCCATCCCTACAGACGACAAGACCGCTACCATTTATGACTTGCCCACCTTACAAACAATTATGGATATGGAACCTGTGGCTCGTGTGACCATGCTGAGGAAACGGATAACATCCATGGAGACCCTGAGCTCTTTGGGGAGAACCAATTGTGCATGGATTTTTGCTCTTTGTGCAGCCATTGATACTCCTTTAGATGCAGATACCAGTGCTTCACTTCGTTGCTTGTTGAGAAAATGCGCCGCCTTGCGTGCTGAAAAAATGTGTCTTGATGATGAAGTTATCATGCTTAATATCTTAGCGGCTATATCAGGCAAATATTTTGGTCAGCTGCAAAGCAATTAGTCGAAACACACAAGTTTTTGTTTATTGTGTAATGGTACAGTTGAGTTTTGGTCTGAGATGGGATTATCTTAAAAATGATGTACAGTATGCTTATGATTCGGTAAATAGTAGTTAGTTCCATCGTTATTGCTACCTAGGATTCTGGTACCTTTTTTTCAGTATAATTTTATTTTTATTATAAAGCAACGAAACTGAAATTACGAAACATAAAATGTAAAGCTCGATGAGTCAAAAGTATTAAAAGACGGAAAATACGAAACACATAACTATAGAAAACTGTCTTGTACTATCAAGAAAGTGCGAGTAAACATGTATAGTTTTATTAATACTGGCATCGTACTTGCGTAATGCGGCGCCATGTATTCAACGACTATTTTTTTCTAAAAATGTTACACTCTTACTTATAAATTTAACAAAGTTATAATAATGTCACTAACAACGTCCCGAAGCGAAACGCAAGTATCTACCATCGTTTATAAAATGAGTGGTACTAGTACTATTTAACGTAAGTTAAAAAATATATGTATATATTTACAAAAAGTTAATCTCTCCGTATTAAAAACACACAGTTTTAGAAAAAATACATTTATTATAACATTCTCTTTTTAACTTTTTAACATAACGACAGTTTTATTTTTAAATAATTAATTTAGTTCCGTTAAATTTTGTAATTGTAACTAGTTTTAATGCTTGTGCACGCATGATAATTAAACATAAAATATAAATTAAGTAATAATTTGGTTATTGCGATTTTATATATATTATATATTTTTTAAGAATATCTAATATAAAATATTTATATGGTTGATTATGTTATAAAGCATAGAGGGTATAAAGTTTAAGGAGGTATTTAGTTTATTTTTAAAAATTATTAAAAAATATATTACTTTATACTTAAATCTACCTAATTTGTTTATTATTCAACGACTAAAATTTTGTTAATTCCCTCATTTTTTTTAAGTTTTTATTTTAAAAAATTTGACACATGTATTTTTATCAAATTCTTCTAAAAAAAAACTATTTTAATTAAATTAAATCGTTTTTTGACTTTTTCCACTAATTACGTTTTTCAATATGGTCTAATTTTTTTTTATTATAAGTACTACTACTACATAAGAAATTCATAAAAGGAAACAAATAAACGTGACTATAATACCAGAGAGTATAATAATAGAAAATTTACCCCAATTCACACTCAATCGTTATTGACAACCAATAATTGTTATCCTGAATCGTTAGGTTTTGGAAGTTAGTTAATCTCATAGCTCGATTTCGGATTGAAAGTAAGTCCTCAATACGCCTATAATTAGTTTCTAGTCTGTTAATGTGATTTTTATTTTATGACTAAATTTTGATGAGATTAGTTAATTAAATCATTTGTTTGATTTTGTTATTGCTTATTTTGTATGTTTATACTTTTGAAGTTTTGGCTGTAGATTATAGAGTGTTAGGCTTAATTGTATAGTATATCGTGTTCAAGTACAACGCGTTTGCCGTTTAGATTATAGAGTGTTAGGCTTATTTATTGTGTGTGACTAACTTTGCAGCCAACAGGATCAATATCCTCAGATGGATAGGATTAGCAACCTTCCTCTAAACCTACTTGAAACCATATTATGTCTTTTACCGTATCGAGAAGTAGTAAGGACAAGTACCCTCTCTAAAGAATGGAGGTATCATTGGACCAATGTTACTAAAATTGCGGTTACACTACAACAATTTTGAACCCTAGGGACGACTTATTCGTCCCTAGGGAAGCACTTTTTCGACCCTAAACTCCTAGGGACGACTAAGTCGACCCTAGGAGGTTGTGCCTAAAAATTCGTCTCTAGGATCCTAGGGACGAACTCCTCATTGTATCCTAGGGACGACTTAGTGGGTCCCGCAACCCACTACGTTGAAAAAATTGACTAACCTAGGGACGACCCTCTTTGTAACCTAGGGTCGACCAAGTCGTCCCTAGGTTATAAATAAATAAAATCTTTTTCAAAATTTTTCTTAAAAATTCTTTTTTTTATTATTTTTAATAAAATCTTTTTTATAAATATTAAAAAAAACATTTTTAGAAAATAAAAAAAAATATATATTTATTACCCTAGGGACGACTTAGTCGTCCCTAGGTTTAAAAATGCCCAGGTATTCAATACCTAGGGACGACTAAGTCGTCCCCAGGTATTGACACCTGGGCATTTTTAAACCTAGGGACGACTAAGTCGTCCCTAGGATGATAAACTGGATGATATTTAATTTCCTAGGGACGACTAAGTCGTCCCTAGGTGTACCTGGGGGCTAAAAAAAAAATGGGCTATTTTGCAGTTTCCAGATTTTTTCCGGAACTTTTTCCGGACAAAATCCACAATTCAAAATGGCAGAATTCGACAAATACAGAATAATAACAAATCAATAAACGTTACAATACCATATTACGATAAATTATCCAACGTCACGATACAATATTCATCAAATACACTTATTCAATCCTAAATCAAATGTTTCAAACGCTACAAGTCTCAAACTTTATTAAACATGCATAATAAGAAAAATACTACCACAACCTCTACTCCGCATCCTCGTTAGGTGAAAAGTCACCTTCCCTATCGTCACCCTCCTCGTCACTCCCCTCGTCATTCACCTCGTCATCGCCTGATAAGTCGTCACCACTGTTTTGTACATTCCTATCTCGACCCAACTCGTCAACGGACCGGTAATCGTGCTCATGGGGATTTGAGATTACACGAGAACCTCCGGGTATGGATTGTGAAGTAGAGCCGATCTCATAAGCCGAGTGTGTGGTGGGACGATAACAATAGTTAAATGTGTTATTGTTGGTGACGGGAGTAATAGGATAAGTGCCGGTATAGGGAGGTTGGAGTGGTTGGAGATTGTCGGGCAAAGATGGTCGGTATGGGTCGATGGAAGGAGGTTGCACTGGTTGTGCCCAAGGATAGGGGGGTTGGACTAAATGAGCCCAATCAGGAGCTAGGGTGGGCATAACAAAGGGTCGGGGCGGGGGTACAAAAGTAGGAGGTCTAATTGGGTGATCAGTATTTGAGTTGTAGTTCTGGAAAAACTCACCCAATTGACTCTGATATTGCGCCATATGCTGGTACGACGTCTGACTATATTGTTGCGCCGCATCTGCCTTTAACGCTGCCAAGTAAGCCCGTTGCTGCGCCTCCTGATTCTCTTTCCTCAGCAGCTCCATCTGTCGCTCATTTCGTTCTATCAATTCTTGAAATTCACTACGAGAGGGAACATCTGGTCGACGTGGAGCACCCCGCCTGCGATAAGTTACAACAACAATGTTTCATTATATACAACAAGACATAAATATGAACAATTGATTTACATTTTGTTTTATTGAGGATATATAACCTGCGAGTTGTGTTATTGGCACCACCCGGTAACTTTCTGCCTTGTCCCGACACATTTTGCTTATTTTGACTTGGCATGATTTGAGCCACTATTTCTTTATCAGACATGTGCGGGACTATACCGGCTCTCACTTGGTCACTGAGGGCTTTCATCTTTTGCTGGGAAAAAAAAACGATTTAAAACAAATGAAATTAGTTACTAAGGCATGTAAAGAGTTATATATTACTTACATATCTTTCCTCGTTTTCTTTACTTTTAAACGTGCCACCACTTGAGTGCCCCTTCCTCCATGTTTCAACCAGGTCCTCGTAAACCCCTTCCTTGACTTTCTGTAAAATCTCAAATAAATTAGTAACGAGCTATAATAAATAAACAATATAAACGCTTTTAAATAAATCACAAAAATTATAAAGAGTCTTACGTATTCATTCCTTCCTCGGGCGAATGGTTTTTTGCCTTGAGTGGTCGGTACCGTGTTTTTGGAACGATTAACAGTATTAACCTCACTTCTTGCCACCCTCTTTGGGTCTGACCACCACTGAACCAATTCAGCCCAATCACCTTCGGTTCTACCGTCCCACACACTCTCAGGCGGTACATGTTCTTGTGCCAGTGCGGGCGTCTCATATTTTGAATAATAATGTTTCTTGATCCTGTTCTTGTATTTTCTATACAGCAACCTCAGCTGATATTCCAACGCAAGCCTAACCCGAGTACACACCTCATACACACCACTGCCACACACCACCTGAGTACGATCATTGTACCATGGCTCGAGGTCGAAATATGTCTGCATAAAACATATGAATTTAAATAAACAAACAAATTAAACATAACACACATATCTAAATGTCGATAACAATAACAATATAAGTAAAATAAACAATTTTCACCTCAATTGTAGGATAAATATGAGCTTTATCAGACTCTGGAATTTCGTCCCATTCGCAGTTCAGGGGAAGTGACCGGATTAATTCCCCCAAAAGATGAGTCAACAATGATGCATAATTGCCCAGAAAATGGAAGGTTTTCAGATCTTTAAATTCAAAGCCAATTGTCAAAGGTTTTTCGTTATTATTTCTGTACGCCGTCCTTAATTTTCCTAGGTTGGTCACAAAGCGTTGATTTGAACCTACAAAAGATATGTTATTTACTCGTAAAAATTCAAGTGACATAAATTATAAATATCAGTGTTATAAAAAAATATAATGATTTCTTACGCTGACACTCGGCCGGTACAGGACGTGTGGGCCGTCTGGGTGGACTACCACCAGCATCCCCACCGTGTGACCTAGGAGCTACACATGCCATCTGTAAAATAACAAGTTCATATCAGTATACACATTTTATCAATATACACATTTTAACATATAAAAACATTTTCATTAAAAAACAAAATTACACAATTTAATTAACCAATTAATACTAATACACAAATTCATATCAATATACACATTTTAACATATAAAAACGTTTTCATTAAAATACAAAATTACACATTTAAACAAATAAAAACAACTCATCATCATTTAAACGTATAACAATTGTTTCATTCAAACAACAACTTAAGCATATAACAATCGTTTACAAATAAAAAATTACACATTAAAGCATATAACAACTGTTTCATTCAAAATACAACTTAATATCAATTGTCATCATCTTCAGAATCATCGCTAGATAAAACTTCTTGAACATCATTATTATGGTTCACTTCATCATCATCCGACACTAAATCATCATCATCAACATCACCAATGACGTGTGCAACTACTTCATCATCTTCAATATTAATAATATCATCATCAACCGGTGGGGCGTCCACTTCCGTTGGTTGAGTATTTACACTCAAATCCGTAATACCCAAATTAGGCAAAGCAACAGACAGTGTAACATCTGATGAACTGCTACCATGTATAACATCTTCATCGGACTCTACCACATCTCGATGATAAACCTGTTCGACGACCTTCCAATGAAGCGGTCGTCTAGCAAGGTCTTCAAGGTAGAATACTTGTGTTGCTTGTGTCGGGAAAATGTATGGGTTATTTTGGTGAAATAGCCTATCGGTCAAAATATGATGTATGCCTTGCTCAGTGTAAGAACGTCTGTTGCGTTTGGTGCAATTGGTAGGGTTAATTGTGTCAAACCATTTACATCGAAACAACAAAACCTTGCGGTTGCCGATATAAGTGAGCTCCAGAATTTCTTCGAGTTGACCATAATACATCTCTCCATCAACCCCGGGTGTTGAAACTCCGCTGCATTGAGTGGTACGAAGTATATCGCGTTCACGTACCACAAACTTCACACCGTTCACTATGCAAGAGGGGTATGTACATGAACTAATAGGTCCACATGCCAAAGAGAATAACTCGTCACTACAGCCCACACTCACTTTTTTTCACGAGTCTACAAAAATGAGATACAAAAAGGTTTATTAGATGAGGAATAACTCCAAGGTAATATATCTAATGTATTTACCATGTTATTAAACCACGCAGGAAAACTCGTTTCCACATTATCAGGCACCTCTCTGCAAAGGTTCATGATATTAGCAGAAGTCATCGAGAAAGAATAATTTTCAAAATTATAAAAAATAGGAAGAAACATACTCGCTGTAAGCTGAGATGTCGGCTTCGACTTCAGGACTGTTGTTAAGTATAAACCACGTAACTTCCTGCATGTCGTCATTAGTCATACGAGTTGGTTTGATTCCACCCGTCGGTGTGCATACGGTCCGGAACACCTCAAATTTATCTGGTTGTCCAGGCAAATCGTCTTCATTTCTGCCAAGGCGGTTAAATCTCGTCTCGACATCCTTAAGGTAACGCGAACAAAAAGTTAATGCCTCTTCTGCAACATAACCCTCAGCAATAGAACCTTCAGGCTTTGCTTTATTTCGTACATAATTCTTTAGCTTTTTCATGTATCTTTCAAATCGATACATCCACCTGCCGCGAGTAACGGAACCTAGAATAGCCTCATCGGGTAGATGTATAACCAAATGAGTCATTATGTCGAAAAAAGCAGGAGGAAAGATTTGCTCTAAATTAACCATCATAATGATCAATTTGTTTTTAGCTTCTTTCATGTCCTGCACAGTCAAACTTCGAGCACAAAGCTGCTTAAAGAATAAGCAAATGTCGATTATAGGTTTTGCAACGTCTTTGGGCAAGTATTGTTGCACTCCATAAGGAAGTAACCGATGCATCATTATATGACAGTCATGAGATTTCAAGTTCGTTATATTGTCATCATCAGCGGTCACTTTTTTCTTGAAGTTGGATCCAAAGCCATCAGGTAGTCTGACTCCTTTAATGAATTTACAAAAAAGTTTTCTTTTTTCTGGAGTGAAAGAGAACTTTAGATGAGGCTTATCGAACTTCCCGTTATCTTTTTTAACTAACCACAACTCCTTTCGAACTCCCATTTTTTCTAAGTCTAGCCTTGCCTTTGGCGTGTCTTTGGATTTGTCGTTCTGTAACAGGGTATTCAGTAAAGCCTCAAGGAAATTCTTTTCGATGTGCATGACATCGTAACAGTGTTTTAGTAGAAGAAAGGGCCAATACTCAAGATCCCAAAAGATAGAACGCTTACTCCAGTTCAATTCAACATCTCGATTTTTGGGGCGGTTCTCTTTGAGAATTAGTTTATGTTTCCCCGGTTTACGTTTAAAGACTTTACTAATCTGCAATTGAATATCAAGTTCTGAAAACTTTCTTGGTTTAGGCTTATTTTCGGGAAAACCGTAGAATTCCTTGGATTTTTTCCGATCTGGATGATTTGTTCTTAACCATCTTCTGTAACCAACATAAACGATTTTGCTGTTGATACGCATCGATGGAGTGTCAACATTACAAGTAGGGCATGCGAGGTACCCTTGCCCAGTCCACCCAGACAAACTACCTCGAGCTGGAAAATCATTGATGGTCCATAAAACCGCCGCTTTCATTTTGAAATGAGTACCCGTAGCAGCGTCTTTCGTCCAGACTCCCTCCCATAAATCTTTGAGTTCTTTAATTAGAGGCTGCAAGTAAACATCAATGTCCTTTGCAACTGATTTAGGGCCGGGAATTAACATCGTCAACATTAAAGAAGTTTCTTTCAAACACATCCACGGTGGTGTGTTGTATGTTGTCAATATAACCAGCCACATGCTGTAAGTTTGGCTCATCATGCCATAAGGATTAAAACCATCAGCAGCCAACCCTAATCGAACGTTTCTAGGGTCACAAGAGAACTCAGGTTTCATCATGTCAAAATATTTCCATGCTTTGCCGTCACAGGGGTGATTCATTTTACCGTCTTCCTTAGACTGTCCGGTCGCATGCCAAGTCATCCACTTTGCTATGTCTTTTGTGTTGAACATACGTTGTAGTCTAGGTGTTATCGGAAAGTAACGCACCACCTTGTTGGCAACTAATTGCGTCCCCTTTTTCTTCTTTGGGTTTTTCCATCTGCTCGCGTTACAGATTGGACAAGTTTGCCTCTCCTTGTTTTCCGGTGATCCCCAATATAAAAAACAATCATTTATACAAGCATGGATCGATTCGTATCCTAACCCGATCTTTTTGTATGTCTTTTTTATTTCATAGTATGAAGACGGGAAATTGTATCCTTTACTAGGGGAACATGCCTTTTGGAGAAGAGCTAGAATTTTGTTAAACCCGGCATCAGTTATTTTGTGTAAAACCTTGATGTGCGAAATCTCTGATGTAAATTCCAATGTGGTCATATCACAACCCGGGTACAACTTTTGGGCAGACCTAGCGAGTAACTCTTCAAACTCGTTACTAGGACCCGATGTTTGGGTTGGTTGAGGACCGGTTGTTTGAGTTGGTGGAGTTTGAGAGGGTGGAGTTTCAGATGGTGGATTTGGAATATTATTTGCAGCAATATCTTCGAAGAACGCATCCATGTGAATTCGATCAGGTGAATGTGGTAATAGTGGAGGTAACGGAAGAATTGGTTCACCGTGATATATCCAAGTGGTGTAATGTTTGTCAAACCCGAATTTGGATATGTGTGCCTCAAGTTGGTGTAACGGAAGAATTGGTTCACTGTCGAAATCATCTCAAATAATAAACCAGTTATACGCATTCATATCCTAAATGAGACGAAACATCAAAAAGCAGTCCCAAACAGGGGACTTTCCGAAATTAATTCCTAATAAATTAATTTCGGACGGGTTTTCTATAGGTTGATTAACTTCGGACGGGAATTTTCCGAAATTAATCGATAAAATCCTAAAATATTCCTAAAATTATTTACTACAAAGACTAACAATCATATATCATATATATATAATATAATAAACATATGCATAATATTAATTACACACCTCGGTCACGACTGGAATAAGCAAATATATAAAGATAGAAAAAGAGGTCCGGATGAGGAAGTTGTCCCGACTGTCCTGGTGCTAACCAAACACAAACATAAAATAAAGAAAACCTAAATTAGTTGGTTTCCAAAAAAATTTCTAATTTGAAACAAACAACACCAATTTAAAAAAAAAAACATTACCTTTTTTCGGCTGTGACACGGGTCTCAGTTCTTGGCTGTGACTCGGTTCCCTTCGACTGTGACTCGGGTCTCGGCTACGAGAAACATATAAAAAAAAAATTAAACTCATGCCTATTTCATATTAAGCCTAAATATTAACCCGAATCCCTATATAAATATCAAGCCATATATAACCCGAATTCTATTAAGCCTAAATCAATTAAGCCGAAATCATCTATATATATATTAAGCACTATATACAACGGAAATCAACTAATGCTAAATCAATTAAGCCGAAATCAATTATATATATATATATTAAGCCGAAATCAACTAAGCCTAAATCAATTAAGCTTAAATATAATCCGAAATCATAAGCCAAAATAACCTTTGGTGGTGGTGGTGGCTACTGCTGCCGGTGGTGGTGGCTACGGCTGTCGGTGTTGGTGGCTACTGCTGCGACGGCAGTGGTGGTGGTGGTGACGGCAGTGCTAGGAAATAAAACATAAACATTAATAATAATTAAACATAAACAAATTTAAACAAAATTAATAGATTAAAAAAAATCATTTACCTTTATATTTATTTAAAAAACAAAATTAAACAAAATGTGGTGGTGGGTGGTTGATGCTGCCGTGACTGCTGCCGTGACTGGTGGTGGTCCGGTGGTTGACTGGTGGTGGTCCGGTGGTTAAACTAGAAAAAATAAACACCTTTTAACAATTAAACTAAAAATTAATCAATTAATCTACAAAAATTAAACTACAAAAATTAATCAAAATTAAAAATATATATAATTCAAAATCAAATACCTTAACTGGGAAATATATATAAATTCATGAATGGTGGCGGTGGAGGTGAAGCGGATAGAGGTGAAGTGGTGGCGGTGGAGGTGAAGCGGTGGCGGTGGAGGTTTGGATGGTTGGATGGAGGTGAAGTGGTGATGAAGATGAAGTGGTGCTCGGATGGAGTGGTGCTCGGATGAAGATGGTGCTCGGATGGAGTGGATATGAAGATGAAGATGGTGCCCGGTTTTTTTTTTGGTGTAGAGATAATGAGAGATGAAGGAAAGAAAGATAAGGTAAGTTACTGGAAATGATGCCTAGGGACGACCCACTCTATGTAACTTAGGGACGACTTAGTCGTCCCTAAGTTAATTATAAATATTTTTTTTTTCGTTTATTACTGAGACCTAGGGACGACTTTTCTAACCTAGGGACGACTAAGTCGTCCCTAGGTGTAAACCGGGAACCTCAAACCCAAAGCGGGTTATTTAAAATTTTCCCAAATTTTTCAAGTTTTACAAAATTTGGCTAAGTGTTTTTGGAGGGTTTTTTAGGGACGACATCCTTTGATATTTAGGGACGACAAAGTCGTCCCTAAGTGTTTTTCAAGAGATTTTTGCATTATATCTTCCCTATATGTAATAAAATTAATAATAAAAATCAAAATAAATTATTATAATTAATATTAAAATATACGTTATACTTAATTTGTTATAGGTTCAACCGATGAGTCCATATGTTACGGTTATACGTTCAACCGGTGAGTCCATATGTTACGGTTATACGTTATAGGTTCAAACGACGAGTCCATATGTTACGGTTATACGTTATAGGTTCAACCAATGAGTCCATATGTTAGGGTTATACGTTATAGGTTCAACCGATGAGTCCATATGTTAGGGTTATACGTTATAGGTTCAACCGGTGAGTCCATATGTTACGGTTATACGTTATAGGTTCAACCGGTGAGTCCATATGTTAGGGTTATACGTTATAGGTTCAACCGACGAGTCCATATGTTACGGTTATACGTTATAGGTTCAACCAACGAGTCCATATGTTAGGGTTATACGTTATAGGTTCAACCGACGAGTCCATATGTTACGGTTATACGTTATAGGTTCAACCAATGAGTCCATATGTTAGGGTTATACGTTATAGGTTTAACCGATGAGTCCATATGTTAGGGTTATACGTTATAGGTTCAACCGGTGAGTCCATATGTTACGGTTATACGTTATAGGTTCAACCGGTGAGTCCATATGTTAGGGTTATACGTTATAGGTTCAACCGACGAGTCCATATGTTACGGTTATACGTTATAGGTTCAACCAACGAGTCCATATGTTAGGGTTATACGTTATAGGTTCAACCGACGAGTCCATATGTTACGGTTATACGTTATAGGTTCAACCAATGAGTCCATATGTTAGGGTTATACGTTATAGGTTCAACCGATGAGTCCATATGTTAGGGTTATACGTTATAGGTTCAACCGGTGAGTCCATATGTTACGGTTATACGTTATAGGTTCAACCGGTGAGTCCATATGTTAGGGTTATACGTTATAGGTTCAACCGACGAGTCCATATGTTACGGTTATACGTTATAGGTTCAACCAACGAGTCCATATGTTAGGGTTATACGTTATAGGTTCAACCGACGAGTCCATATGTTACGGTTATACGTTATAGGTTCAACCGGTGAGTCCATATGTTAGGGTTATACGTTATAGGTTCAACCGGTGAGTCCATATGTTAGGGTTATACGTTATAGGTTCAACCGGTGAGTCCATATGTTACGGTTATACGTTATAGGTTCAACCGGTGAGTCCATATGTTAGGGTTATACGTTATAGGTTCAACCGGTGAGTCCATATGTTACGGTTATACGTTATAGGTTCAACCGATGAGTCCATATGTTAGGGTTATACGTTATAGGTTCAACCGGTGAGTCCATATGTTACGGTTATACGTTATAGGTTCAACCGGTGAGTCCATATGTTAGGGTTATACATTATAGGTTCAACCGACGAGTCCATATGTTACGGTTATACGTTATAGGTTCAACCAATGAGTCCATATGTTAGGGTTATACGTTATAGGTTCAACCGACGAGTCCATATGTTACGGTTATACGTTATAGGTTCAACCGGTGAGTCCATATGTTAGGGTTATACGTTATAGGTTCAACCGGTGAGTCCATATGTTACGGTTATACGTTCAACCGGTGAGTCCATATGTTAGGGTTATACGTTATAGGTTCAACCGGTGAGTCCATATGTTAGGGTTATACGTTATAGGTTCAACCGACGAGTCCATATGTTACGGTTATACGTTATAGGTTCAACCGGTGATTCCATATGTTACGGTTATACGTTATAGGTTCAACCGACGAGTCCATATGTTACGGTTATACGTTATAGGTTCAACCGACGAGTCCATATGTTAGGGTTATACGTTATAGGTTCAACCAACGAGTCCATATGTTATGGTTATACGTTATAGGTTCAACCGACGAGTCCATATGTTACGGTTATACGTTATAGGTTCAACCGGTGATTCCATATGTTAGGGTTATACGTTATAGGTTCAACCGACGAGTCCATATGTTAGGGTTATACGTTATAGGTTCAACCGACGAGTCCATATGTTAGGGTTATACGTTATAGGTTCAACCGGTGATTCCATATGTTACGGTTATACGTTATAGGTTCAACCGATGAGTCCATATGTTACGGTTATACGTTATAGGTTCAACCGGTGATTCCATATGTTACGGTTATACGTTATAGGTTCAACCGGTGATTCCATATGTTACGGTTATACGTTATAGGTTCAACCGACGAGTCCATATGTTAGGGTTATACGCTATAGGTTCAACCGGTGAGTCCATATGTTACGGTTATACGTTATAGGTTCAACCGGTGATTCCATATGTTACGGTTATACGTTATAGGTTCAACCGACGAGTCCATATATTACGGTTATACGTTATAGGTTCAACCGGTGAGTCCATATGTTAGGGTTATACGTTATAGGTTCAACCGGTGAGTCCATATGTTAGGGTTATACGTTATAGGTTCAACCGGTGAGTCCATATGTTAGGGTTATACGTTATAGGTTCAACCAGTGATTCCAAATATTGGCGGGAAATGTTGGCGGTAAATGCTGGCGGGAAAATGTTGGCGGGAAAGCTAGGGTCGACTAAGTCGTCCCTAAATGTGTCGACCCTAAATTTTTATCTTTATTTATGGTAGCTCTTATCCTCACAAACTCTTATCCTCTCATACCAAACTCACCACCACCACCACCCGATTTTGCATAATATGGATCCGCTTGAAGCTTATAAGTGTACATGTAGAAAGGGATATATTGTGTTGAGACAGTCACATCAACCTCATAGCTTTGGTAAACTTTACTATGCGTGTCCTCTTTCGAAGGTAAACAATCAAATGTTTTGGTTATGTAATACGTGTGATTATTAAAATGACATGTCATGTTATTTGTTTACTTTGTAACAGCCAAAAACAAATGATTATGGATGTAAATATTTTAAATGGAAGGATGATTTTGATCTCGAACTCCGTATAAGATCTTCCCCTGGATCTTCAACACCTCAAGGTTCACATCCAAGTTCTTATACAGGTCCTTCTCAATCTGCACCAACTGAGTGCTCTAATTGCAAGATCAAAGATCTAAAGATAAAGATGCTAGAGACAAGACTAGAAATGGAAAGGCATCCTGAAGACCACGCATGTCAATCGGCTGCAATACTTCATGAGCTTTTAAATGATATGGAAAATCTTAGCTTTGAGTAGTAATCTATTTGTTATTTTAATGTGTTAATTTGTATTTTATTATTATGTGTTAATCTGTACGTTTAGTTTTAACTAGTTTGTGATGTTTTTTTTCTTATTTATGAATCTATTATCGTTGTAATATATATTTTTAATTAAGCGCGTGTTTAAGTGTTAAATATATATCTAAAGTTTTTTTTAAATAAATATAAAGTTTTTTTAAATATGTATAAAGTTTTTTTTAAATAAATATAAAGTTTTTTTTAAATATGTATAAAGTTTTTTTTAAATATGTATAAAGTTTTTTTTAAATATGTATAAAGTTTTTTTTTAAATATGTATAAAGTTATTTTTAAATATGTATACTTTTTTTTCTAAATATGTATAAATTTTTTTTAAATATGTATAAAGTTTTTTTAATATGTATAAAGTTATTTTTAAATATGTATAATTTTTTTTCTAAATATATAATTTTTTTTTAAATATATATAAAGTTTTTTTTTAAATAGGTATAAAGTTATTTTTAACTAAATATATATATTTTTTTAAATATGTATAAAGTAATTTTAAATAATTTAATTTTAAAATTATTTATATTTATACGTTTTTTAAACGTTTTTTTAAATAATATTTATATTAATTTTAAATAATTTTAAATAAATAAAAAAGATAAAAAAATATATTTACTTAACCTAGGGACGACTTAGTCGTCCCTAAGGTAAAGTGGGTCCACTTTCATTTTAAACTTTTTAAATAAAAAATATTTATATTAATTTTAAATATATAAAAAAGATTTAAAAACGGGAAAAATAAGTTTATTTAACCTAGGGACGACTAAGTCGTCCCTAGGTTTTCTGGTCCCCACTTTCATTTTAAACTTTTTAAATAAAAAATATTTATATTAATTTTAAATATATAAAAAAGATTTAAAAAGGGAAAAATAAGTTTATTTAACCTAGGGACGACTAAGTCGTCCCTAGGTTTTGTGGTCCCCACTTTTTCCCCACAGCCCTTTTGACCAAGATTTTGTTGTAAAAGTGGTGGGTCCCCCCTTAATCTAGGGACGACTAAGTCGACCCTAGAAAAAGGACGACCCTAAACACTTGTTTTGTTGTAGTGTTATTGAGGATTGCGCACAAAACTTGAATCTACAGCAAACGAAGATCCACGACAGAAAACTTTTGCCTAGTGTAGGCCAAGCTCTGTTAATGCACAACACTACAAGAAAATAGCTTCTTAGCGACTTTCTTAGCGACATGTTTAGCGATGCATTTAAGGCTAGCGAGTAGCTTAGCGTCATAACAGAATATGTCTCTATAAATGAGTCGCAGAATTTGCGACATGTAAATGTACGTCGCAAAATATTGCGACATCTATAGCGATATTTATCTATGGGTCGCTATTTAAGTAGCGTCAAAGTTTTTCATGTGACTACTTAAATCGCTAATTATGAGCTATGTCGCTACTTACATCGCTAGGTATGTCGCTATTTAGTGACGTTGTTATTCCAAGTCGCTATTTACGACGCAAAAGGAGCGACTCTTGGCCATTCTGAGTAGCTATTTTTGACGTCAAATTAGCGACTTACTTATTCCAAGTAGCTATTTACGACGCAAAACTAGCGACTTATTTATTGTATATCGCTATTTCAATCGCTATTCCTAGCTCATACTATTATTACGATCGTTCTTCAACATCGGTATTTGTTCATATTCAAATCAAAAGTATACTTTAGGCAATTCATTAGAACAATTGTGCAAATTTATAACATTAGCATAAAAATAAAAATAAATCCACTCCAGGTTACAAATATTGCAAGTACATGTTACAAACATTGCAACTCAGGTTATAAATTACAAGAAATTTATTAAAGGGTAAAAAGAACATTGATAGTTTCCAACTCAGATCCAGTTTCATATGGCGTAAACTTGAAGAGTCCATTACTTACTCATGTTTCAAACGGGTCGATTTCAAATGGCATCTAGAAGTTTCCGAGTCACCTTTCCCGTTTCCTTAGCAACGGCATTTCCCACTTCGTTAGCAATCACATTTCCCCTAAGAGATTTCGCAATAAAAGTGGGAAATCTCTATTCTTTACACAATGCATCCCATGTGCTCTTGTTCATGAAATCTGGTTTCTAAGCTTTCTTCCTTGCCTTAGACATGAAATCACTAATGCTCTTTGATCCAACCTTATCAAACACGCACCTAACATCAGCTTCAATTGATGGGTTCCAGTTGTACTTCTGCGTATTCAAAAAGGTAAAGATCATTAATAAATGAGCTAAAGGAGAAACCGTTCTGTAATTTGTCTACTATTTTACTTTCTAATCACAGTTACGATGAGATAGCGCAAGTTCCTTGCATAACCATCCCTTCAATTTTATGTTTAGCTTATCAGAACAACAAAGTGGACATGAGTTACTTACTGAAACCAAGGAACAATATAGGCAGGGTGATATATGCTTACAAGGCAACTGAATCATTTCATCATTAATAACAAACTCTTCTAACAAACAACACATAGAACATATTTATCACTTTGAAACATGTATCAGTAATCGTGAACGTAGGTATAGTGTCAATTACAGATATTGCAGTGGTAGATTTAGAGCAAGTATAGCTGTTGTGATTGATTACAAGTTGAAAGTAAGGGTGAGCATTTGGACCTTGGACCGGACCGAACCGGACCGAAAAAATTCGGTCCGGTCCTCAGTCCGTGATTTTAGACCATTTCGGTCCTCGGTCCGGTCGGTCCGGTCTTACCAAAAATTCGTTTATTTTGCCTAATAAGGATTGGACCGGACCGAAGACCGTACAAGACCGGACCGACCCGGACCGGATCATTTTGTTTCCGAACTGAAAGCCAAAAGCAAAGTCCCCGTAACTCCCAGAGGATGGTGAACGTTCCATTTCATTCAGGTAACCTCAAGAACGTTAGATTATTCGAAGAGACCAGGAGTTAATATTATTTTACCTAGAATCTCGCTCATCAAATATGTCTTTTTTCACAACTTCCAACATGTTGAGTAGCACGATTACGAGTTTATCCTTGTCACTTGCTTCATTTTTTATCTGTAGAACAGATTTCAATCAACATAATTCTTTCAAAAGCTGACAAGGAAAATCAAAGAGGTGTGATCTAACCAAAATCTCGATAAGCTGGACGAGATGATCGGCCAGGCTAGGCAGGTAGCTCATATTTAACTCCCTTATGATATCTCCTTCCTTTATGTGATCGTCAACTTTTCCAAACATCTCAGCGATTTCCCTGAAAATAGGCAAAGCAAGTCACTTTATACGTATACCACTTCTTACACATCTACTGAAGGTAGCAAAATAAGTGGGGCGGGTGGCTTCACTGCTTGGGTATCAAATGGGTCATTTTTGTCTAAATTAAAACAGGTTCGTTTGGGTTGAAGTGTTTACATACGATTTATCACGTTCTCCAAGAATAAGAAAATCAAATAGATTTTTGCACGGAGCATAGCATTCCTGAACAGCACAAAGCATATAGCCGTCCGCATTTAGTCTCTTTTGCAATTCTCGTTCACGGTCATGATCACGTTCCTTTCCTTTGCTGTCTTTAGCCATGTCCAAGGCTATTGGAAGCTGCAAATTTAGTTTTTTTATAAGTCAACATATATATCCTCAATGTGTATGTAACAAAATCAATCAGGAAGTATTGAACCTTGCTAGCAAGTAAAAATGGAGGCCATTGTATTAGATTTAAGTCATAATCACCCCAACATGGCATAAGTAGAAGGTCCATTTCCCTGATAACGTAAAAGTACGTGTACAAATTAGTACCCGTATAAAAATTTATCAAAAGTATATAATTAAAACTAGAGTACCTATTGCTTATCAAATCTTTCTCCCTGAAACTTGTAATGATTTTGTTCCACATCTGAGCAAACCTTGCTGTCTCCGCTTTACTAGTTTGTTCCTAAAATTAACGAACGCCATCAACTATCCTAAAAGAAAGAAAAATGTGGCAACCTTAATTGGCATAAAAAATAAATAAAATTAAACCTTATTGAGTCTGCGGGATAGAGTGGCTTTCATTTCCCCTTTTGTCTTGTCGCCATTATCTGCTGCAATTAGTAAGTCGTTAAAAGCTCCAGGCAGTGACTGAAAACGGCTTCTCAATATCCCTAGGGTTCGAATCTAGTAAAGAAATAAAGTTAGATGGAAGTACAATCGAAAAAGGTAGCTAATGGAAATTGGAGCACGCACCTCTCCAAGACGACGGAATGCACCATAGATACCACCAAATATTGTAGAAAATATGGCATACCATATTTGAGTATCCATGAAATAGACCTATAAAGATTAGATAAAATCACATCATAAAGTAACTCCGGTGGCAACGGGACTGAAGTTAGTACATGACTAAGATAAAAAAACATACAAGAATGATAGGAGCCCAGAGTGCAACCGCAACACCCATGTTGCTGTTAGCTGCAGCAGAAAAGAAGAATATGCAACATTTTCGCTTGTTAAACATATGCATAAACTGAACGGATTCTTAAACTTGATTACATTGAGGGAAGAACTCATGCCATTCATAACGCCGTATGTGAAGTTGCATAATTGCTTTCGTTGGACCCACTAATGGCTTTATCTGCAACAAGTAATTTTTGTTAAAACCAATATAGGTAAACATTATCTTTCGCAAGCAAAAGGATGAGGAACTAAGCAAGAACCTCTAAGTAGTAACTGAAAGATAGCTTTGCCATTAAGATCAGAGTCCAGAATAAAGTGTACCTAAAGAACGAAACCATAAATACATATATCGGCTGAGACACAAAAAACTTAAAGCAATATAATGTGCATATAGAAGTCATACTTGGTAAGGGACACAGGATCTTCATGCATTCCCCTCCAGACATAGAGTGACAGCTGCCAAATTTAAAGAGAATTATAGCAACGAAACACGACGACGGCAAGTTATGGAAAGGTTTGTTGTTGCACCTGAGACCACCACATTATGAACTTCACAATGTTGTAGTCTGATTTCTCTAGATTCCGGCGTATAAATGGTAGGAGGAACAATAGTCCAGAAAGAATATTTGGAGACAAGTAGACAACAACCGCTATAATGAAAAGAGAAGGTGAACTTGGTCCATTGCCGAACCAGTTCTTAACGGTCTCTTCAACACCAGAAGGATTGTTCCAACTATATGAATATGTTGTCGGTAAAACTACCACCCAAGCTGCTGCAGAAAGAGCCTTCAGAAGATATCGAAGCTTCACATAAAACGACATGCTAAACCTTGCTTTCCACATCATAACTATATCAAGGACAGCTGAAAAATGTAGAGGTAACAATAATGTAAGACTTTCCAACTAAGAAATAGTTACATTATACATACATGTGTAACATAATCATTGTTTACCTTGTACAAGTTTCAATACAGCTGCGGTTATGAAGATGCTCAACACTTTCTTGAACATAACTCCATCAAAGATGTTACTTAGACTACCCGATCCATTCCAAGCTATAATGATCATTGCCTAAAAGATGGAATAATCAAGTTACGAGCATAAAGCCTAACTAATGTACACGGTATGCTAGCACAAAAATAAAGTATAGTTACCTGTAAACTCAAAATGAAAAAGCTCCACATCCTATCAAAGCTCCTAAAGATATGCCAATACGAATCAGTCTCAACAAAATTGATTTTTCCTATCGTATGATCACCCTTAGCCTGTTCTTCATTTTTAGCCTGCTTTTCACTTTTAGCCGCTTTTAATCTTTTAGCAAGCTTTTTCCCCTGAAAAACATATTTATATTGATAAAATACGAGGAAGAATCCAGATCCGCCAATTAAATCCAGTATCCGGCTCTAATACTTACATCCAGTAAAGGCTGATTAGTACTTGCATCACCAACATCCCGACAAAAGAAATTTGTATCATTACGCATTGGCCATCCCAGACGGAAACAATCAGCTGACCTACATACGATATTATACAAAGAGAACTTAATATAGAATTGTTATTATCGATCAATGATACATGAACACAGAGTACAATACCAGAAGTATTCATTTAGGTCGTCATAATTTCTCTACCGAGAATGTTTTGACCTCCCTCCTTTGCTTTTTATAGCGTCCTGTTCATGAAAACAATGAAAATGTATACAGGCATACTAATTGTAACAAACATAAAGTAAGCGTTTTTTAGATTTTTTTCCACACCTGAGCTATTGTTTGGTAGATAGGAGTCACTACTTTCCTCAAGAATGCCTCTTTTTCATACCCATATGCAGGTTCAATATACTCACCCGTCAAAGGACTAACACTACCAGCCAGAATACCGTATACTTCAAATGCCATCTGTGGACGCGGAAATTAAAAAAGCAGAACAGTTACAACACACAAATAAGCATAAACAAAATGATTAAACATAGTATGACGCATACATGATGATAGATACAACAAAGGCATTCCGACATAAATCTCAAGTTTGCAGCTTCGCCCCATATGAGAAGATATAGACCCATATACAACAGCTTCTGTTGCTGCACTTCTTGCTGGATATTAGGCAACCTGTAAACCGAGGATGACATTTACATATTCTAGTCAATAAATAGAGTCACATGAACTGAGTGGCGACCACATATTCTTCAAAAACAATGTCAAACCATTAGAGCAGTAGTTTTTGTGATACTAGATGTCCTTTAACAAAATAAAGTTACCGAGTAATTACTACTGAAATACATAAGGTGAACTCATATAACCACCTTACTCACCAAAGACTACTTTTTCGATCCAAATACTTGCACCACTTCTTGTAATTCTTAAAAAGTTTCTTCATAACCTCAAGAGAGGCCGCTGTAACACGTTTCTTGATCATACAATAAAGCACATATATTATGAAAGCTACAAACAAATAAAGACGAGAATTTAAGCCATAAACGCGTTACTTAGTGGGATTTAAATAAGTGTTATGGAGCTGATCATGTGATATAAGAGAGAGTGCTACAGAAGTTTTTCGGCAATTTACTTAAAGTTGCTGATCATGGGATTTAAATAAGTCAACAATTTACTTAAAGTTGTGTCACGACAACTAAAGGTCATATACTCATATTTAATAATGCAACATGACATGCCTGCTACAAACTTGGTAATACCACAATTTCGTAAGTAATAAACTAGTAATTACACCTTTTTTCATGGTTACTGTGAATTGTGTAGTACAGAGCTAGTTGCAAGTTCTGGTGTAAATATCATTGATGAGACCATACATCCTCTCCATATCAATTAGTCTTACAATAAAAATAAGCCGCGTTTTAACTAATTCAAAAATATTATTATAACATATGAGTAGGCCTAAATTGACATATCGATTTTGTGTATTTATGCTTTAACTAATGAAACGCCTAATTATGGATTATTACAGACTTGTGCAAACTTATTAGCTTATGAAATGCATGAAACATATCACTGAAAGTTGTACAGACAATATCTCCTAACATCTTACTTAGAGATGACGCGGCTAGGTATGAGCGCTAAATCGCAATCGACTTCGATTTTCCAGCTTATTTTAAGAGTTGTTGGCTTATATAAGTTTATTAGGATAAAGTTATATAAGCCCTCAACTCTCAAAATAAGCTGGAAAATTGGGGCTTATATAATACAAGCCGAACTCAAATAAGCTCACAAGCCACATATAAGCCGAAACAAACAGACCTTAAATAAACCATAAACTCTAATAAGCCAAGCTCAAGCTAATAAATCAGCTTATGCCTTATACGTTTTTCAAATAAGCCATAATCCTAACAAATAAGCTCAACAATTAATCAAATCAACAACTAATTTATCAAATCAAATCATAACAAATCAAATCAATTCAGCTCATAACAATCAAATCAAATCTAATCAGCTAATTTAGAATTTGTACCGGAGAAGAAGGTGGTGAGCGGTGCTGTTACGGTGGTTATCCGGTCGGCGGTGTTATGGTGGTACCGAGATCCATATTTAACGGGGTGATGGTTATCCGATGATTTAGTGTTTCTGAGTTTGAAAAAAAAGAGATTGGATAAATAAATGATTAAATGATTGGATATAAACGGGGTGAATATTCTTAACCGAATGAGGTCGTTCTATTTTTTAACGGGTTCTATTTTTTCAAGTAAAATATAATATAATTATAAAAACAATGATTAAATGATTAAATTAACGTCGAGTAAAATTTAAAAATCGTATCGAACTGATAAATCGAGCCAAGTAAAATTTAATGAAACCAAACCAACTTTACTCGGTTTAATTTTTGGTTTTATATAATTATATATTATTTTCGGTTTTAGTTCGGGTTAAAACTTAAAAAAATAGACTTAAATTATTTACTAGAGTTCGGCTAGATTAGCTTTGGTTCGATTTTTGTTTTTTTAGGTTAACTTTGGTTCGGTTATCAAATCAAATTTTCTTTAATCGGTTTTCGGTTAAGTTTTAGTTTGTCGCTTATACTTATTTTGAAAACATGTCAAACTAACAAGTCATTTAAACTGACATATGGAGTTATAAAAATGAGTTTATACTCGTAGTTACGTTAACATACATTTGTAATAATTTTTTTAAAAGACTCATTTATCTATATAAGTTATGAAGTAACTAAAAATCTATACGCATTATTGCGTATAAATAGCGACTTTCAAGTACGTCGCAAAAATCTGCGACACAATTAGCCATTTGTTAATCTGAAGTCGCAACAGTGGCGATTACGTTTGCGAAGTATTCATAAATGTCGCAATATTAGCGACTTGATTTGCGATGTATTGTTAAATGTCGCAAAATTAGCGACTTCGTTTGCGATGTGTTCTTAAATGTCGCAAAATTGGCGACCTCAATTGCGATATGTTCTTCAAGTATCGCAAAAATAGCGACGTCAATTGCGATATGTTCTTCAAGTATCGCAAAAATAGCGATATAGTTTGTGACATAATTTGCGATCACAAATGTTGCGACATGATTTGCAACATATTTTGCGACATTGATGAAGAGGATGTCGCTAACATGTCGCTAACAGGTCGCTATTTGCGACTAGTATGAAAATGTCGCTAAAATACGACGCTAAAAGGCTATTTTCTTGTAGTGCAAGGGTCCAATACATGAGGTCACCCTTAGTGTTGTTGCAGATGATTGTTTGGGTTTTGACACGGGAGTACGCAATATAATATCTCATTTGTCGAGTCAAAAGGCTGTCAAGAAGTTAACACTTGACTTTGTTAGCCCCTGGTATGGTTGTAGGAGTAATACGTCGTTACCTGCATCTCTCTTCTCGATGAGTCAGTTAACAGACTTACGTATCAATGGCTGTGACTTTAGAAATAAACCAAGCTTCAGCTTGCTAAAACGTAGGCGAAAAGCTCAGACATCATGGGTACCGAAAAAGAAGAAAACAAAATAAAACTTCCAGTGGATTTGGTACCCTGACTAGCCTGACTAGCTTATCTGTGATAAACTCAAAGATTTCTATAAAAACTATTCTACATCTCCTATCTACTTGCCCATTGCTTAAGACCGTGGTTCTGGTAATTTCTTACTAAAATAGATTATCAATGCTCATGGGCATGGCACATACATCTTATCTGAATATTATTAGTTTTTTTCCAGAGAACTCACGACTTCTACGATTACGAGGGTGTCACTTATACTAACCTAGTTGAGTCTTTCATGCTGACTGAAAGCTTAACTATTTGGTGCAGGATGATTGGGGTAATCTTATCCACCGCAATCGCCTGAATCTCGAGACGTTCTTCACACAATGTATATGCTTGATTTTACTCGCATAATAGAAAACAAAGATTTATATTAGTGTTTTTTAATCTGTGGTTCAAGGTTCTGGCGGCTCCGCTTCCAGGGGAATATTACCACCGTATAATACCACAAAAGCTTCCAAATGCATTGGTCCACCTCAAATACTTGTGTATAGAAGGTTTAGACTTTGTCTATTGTTATGGAAAACCAGTGATTTTTCTTTTGGTCAGAAACTCCCCGAACTTGGAGAAACTTAAGTTGAATGTAAATATCATAATTTATCGTATTTTTATTTATTATTCTAATAATGAAAAATACACTTTAACTAACAAAAAATATTCACTTATGGTAGATCAAGGACGAGGAGGATGATGATGAGGAGCATGATAATGAGAGGTTCTCCCTTTCACATGAATATTATGTGGATATCTGGCTGGAACATCTGACCGAATTAGAGATTACTTATTTAAGCAACGAGAAGACTGAATTAGATATTGTGAAGCTCATCTTGATGGGGTCACCTGCGCTTAAGAAGTTAAGGATATTTATCAGCCCAGATTTTAAGGAGAAAGAGTTGGAGATTTCAGAAACTCTCTTAGAGTCCCTACATGCATCGTCAGTAGCAGCAGAATTTATTATTGAAAATGAACCCTTCTAATATTAGCATTATATATGCAAATCCCTCTCTTTTGTTTAAGTCGTCGAACTTCCATATTATGATTCTCGTTTCAAATATATGCATTGATGTTACTTAAGCTATAATGAAGTTGCTACTTTTTTTTCTTCTGAAAATTAAATGTTTTTTATGGATCATCTTGACCTAAGAAACTTAAAACTCAATCTTTAGTGGAATTGCTCCATTTTCTCATATCTATCGACTCTCCCCATGACGCTAAGCTTACTGAAACTTCACTTGGTTGCTTGTTAAAATTGATCATGCTTAATATTTTAGTGACTATACCACTAAGGACGTATGAAATATGTATTGTAATATTTTAATACTTTAAATTTAAAGATGGTACATATATGAGGTCATATATTATAAGAATTGAAATTGAAGAAATCTTGTTTGCGTGTATCTATATTGGTCATAGCTAAGGACACATGTTTTCTTATTTGTCAAAAATGTCCCTCAAACCAATTTTCTGCTCTCACATTCAAACATAAAAAAAACATAAACTTTTTTTATCACGGTCGCCAAAATTCAACTTCGTCTTAAACACCGAATTGAGGTTCAGACCAAAATAATCAGTCCAAGTTCGGTCTGATTTGGCTTAATCCAACAAACCGGAATTATCAGTTTTGTATAAAACCGAACCGGGTTTGATTGAACCCAACCAAAGACCAAAGACCAAAGACCATATATAAAAGAAAGATCACAGGCTAAGCACCCCAAAATAAAAGAAAAAAAATTTACAGTCACACTATCTTTTATTTTGGGTACCATAATGTAGTAAATTTAGTGGCGGATCAGGTACAGGTATGATCCGTCACTAAATTTTGAACTTATTTTTCAGCTTCTTTCTTTCTGCTTATTTTTTATTTGTATTTGTAACTTAATTCCTGTGAAATTCATTATAACAAGGGAACCATAAGGTAAAATCGCTCAATTATTTGTCTGAATAGTATGTGTACACTGTTTGATTAAATGCGTGACTGGCTTAAAAAGGATTTTCCGCTGTTTGAATCAAGTTGTTAACTACATATGTATAGTGGCCAATAATTTAGGATTGGTGGATGTATTTTTTTAACTGATTTTTGTTTTGGGCTTATTCGACTATTACCGTTGTATCATAATGTAGTAAATTTAACTAAGTTACACTTTAAGTTTTCCACCGCTCATCAAGTGGCTGATAACTCAACCGCTCATCAATTTAAGATTAGACATGCGTCTTTGCTTCTTTTTGTAAATACTTTGACATGAACCCATCAATGAGTTTGATCACTCACAAGCTAGCCTTCCCTTTTAGTTTTAGTGCAGTGTAAGTAAAGCTCAATATCGCAGTTTCTGATGCTCAATATGAGTTTCTTCATTTTGATCTTGCATTTTATTTATATCAAGCGGCATGGCATGGCATGTGTTTGATAAAATGAACAACTCAAATGTATGTGTCAATTGTCATGCAAATGCTAAACACTACAAATGTTTGTTTACTATGTAGTCGTGCAAGCCAAGCGTTTGATAAAATGCCTGACTGACTTATAAATGTATTTGTTTTTCTGGATATGAACTTGAATAGGTTTCGAATTCTAATCATGTGTTACCTTTTGTAATCTACTAAGGTTTAGTGCGAAAATAGGTTGTCAACGTTACCACTTAATAGTTGTTCGATAAACCCCATTTTGCAACAATCTTGACTTGACTTGTGTGTCATTTTTGGATTGGGTCATACCATAGGGCTAAAAGTAACCATTTTCTTTTAAGTTTTAGATGAGCTTCTTTGCTTCTTTTAGTGTAAGTGTAAGTAAAGCTCGAGCCAAATTCGTATGTTATCTTACATTTCAGTTTTAGATGCTAAATATCCGTCCAATTAGTTTCTTCTTTTTGATGTCATAAGGGTTGTTTGCCTATTCTATTTACATTAAGCGGCATGGCATGTGTTTGATAAAATGCGCAACTCAAATGTTTAAGGTCCCCTATGTAACTCAAACCATGTAGAGAGATGTACGTGTCTATTATCATGCAAATGCTAAACATTACAGATGTTTGTTTACTAGGTAGTCGTGCGTGCCTTATTGTGATTATTATAAGTAATGTCATTATCTCCTGCTTAGTCGTAATCTTATTGTGATGAGGCCTGATACTGATGAGTGATGACAATCTTAGTAAGAGCACCGGGAGCGGTTGGGGCCTAAAGGCTCGTGTCAAAGAAAAAGTTAGCAGTTAGTTAAGGGTGCTTTCACGTGGGTGACCTGCTAACATAAGCTACCCATTTATAACTTGAACTGACCCATATGGTACTAACAAAGCTTGACTTGTACAGTCTTTTTTTGATGGTGTTGGAAACACTGTTTATGTGTTGACTTACCAGCCTAACTGCTAAGGAGATCCAGGGTCTGGGTAAACGTGACTATTTTCTTTAAATAAAATTTAATTCTGTTTCAAATTGCTATTTAGTTTAAGTCTTCCACCGCCCATTAAGTGGCTGATAAACTTGAGCACTCAACCTCTATTAGAGGAGCGTCTTTGTTTCTATCTGTAACTACCTTCAAATGAACCAAACAACGAGTTTGATTCACTGACAAGATATGATTCCGTTTTACAATGCTTACATGAGAAACAAAGATGCTCCTGCAATTCAGTTTGACTCTTCTATGAGTTACTTGACTTTGCATTCAGTAGCGGGTGGACAACTCAAACTGTAACTTGTACAGTACTATCTTTTTAATAGTAAATTAGGACAACTCAAACTGTAACTTGACAAGCTATGTATCTTCTCAAACCTAATTGAATCCTTTTATATGGCTGAATAGACCAATTGAAGTTCATAAGCTTCTCCACCGGAAAAATTCGTAACTTCTTATAAGGCATATATTGAATGGGTGAAAGTGGGGTATAAAATCCACACGTGGTAGGAAACATATGTAGCAACTTGACTTTGTGGCAGGTTCAGGAGCTGTATGTTTGTTATAAAAAGTTGATGGTGACCTGTACACGGTTCGCATAGGCCAAAATTCTGGGGCGAACCGATAAATACAGTTTACGCAAAGCTTAAACCGAACAGGACAGTACAAGTTGCTACGACGAACCTCCGAAATCTATATATCTACTTTTTAATAGCTTTTTTTAATGGCTCTGCTTATTATTTTATATCTATTAGGTGTTGTTTTGATAAATTTTGTGTTTATGATTTCTTTCTAATGCTTCGTATCAACCTATACTGCCTAGCATATGATATTAATATGTTTAACGAGTCGAGCTTGGACTCATATAGGCTAGATGTAAGTAGGGCTGAGCAACAGACCCAGACCGGACCGACTAAAATCGTACCGTACTGAGGACTGAAAGGCTCCAAAACCCCGGACCGAGACCGGACCGAAATGGGCATGGACCAAACGGCTTAGATGTTACTTGGAAGCAGACTAGCTTATTGATCTCTGAATGACCTTTAGGAGATTCTCTGTCAAAGGTATGCTATCTTATACTAGTTACTTATCCCTTACTTTGATCCCTACAAACGTTTGTTGGAACAAACTTCTTCCCTGGAAGGTTGATATTTTGTCTGATGTGGTCTTCGCTTCAAAAAGACCACATAGGGACGTTGGCATGGATATCTTTTAGGGATAAATGATCATCCTTAAATTGGATTGAGTGGTTTAATCACTCTTTGTAACGCACTTAACCTCTCTGTGCAACTTTTTGTTCCATGTTTCTGGTATACATCATGGGTCTTTTTAGTGTAGGTTATCTAGGCTTTGTTCGGGGCAATTGTGGCCCTTGTGCATTTTTTCGTATATTTTATTTAATCTTCTTGTTTAAGTGGGGCGAGATTCCTTCTCTTTGTATTGTTGTTTTATGCGGGTTCTATAAATTTGTTGCCTTGCAACGAAAAGTTACAGCACTTGCTAATTTTTAGATTCAAGTCTTACAGTTTGAAAAAGAGATCTATGATAATTAAAGTTATAACTATTACAGTTCCTATGGTGCTTGGTAATTAAGTAAATAGGTTTATTTTTCATACCAGATTGTACTAAAATATACTAAATCTCAATTGCTTAACGTGTTCAGAGACCAGTGCTAATTCTCAGTGGGGGCAGAAACAAAGGGTTGCAATGGCGGGTGCGTTGGTTGAAGAATGTAAAGCATTGCTACTGTATGAATTCAGTACATTCTTAGATGAGAGCGATCAGGTATGGTTTATTACTCTTCAAGTTAAACCAACATATACATACTCCTAGTGCTCATATTTTGTAATTTCCTATACGTGTTAGGAGTCCCCTTAAGGTAACATCAAAAGATTGTTAGCTCATTACGGTCATGATAAGAATAGAATATATATTCATCTTATAGAGTCAATGGAGCGTTTCTTTCTTCTCCATTTGACGCTCACGCGCCATTGATGGGGCTTCAGCTTTTTCCAATGTGATTTTGTAAAAAATATGCTTTGAGTTTCCCCTTCTCCTTGTATATTTTATGATGATACTCTTATCGTTTGAAGTTGAGTTAGCTAAATGCGTTAGATGAGTAACTGGTAGAAACAAGAACTTTTTGGTAAAGTTGTGAGTTGGGACCCGTAACACTTTTTGTCCCAAGCTTCAATGTTTGTTAAGTAATCACTTTTTGTCTACTGTCTAGGCTCAATAATTGTTTTAAATGGGGGAAAAACTCTAGAAGCCGTTAAACTTCAGCTGATGTGAAGTGGATGACAAAAATTAATCCAAAAGTGGAAGCAAATTTAGCAAAAAAAAACGATTTAAAAAATGGCGAGATTGACCTTTGAATGATTCTCTTTTAGTTGCATCTTTTTTTTTCACTTTAGATAAGAATTTATACACTTCTTTTTGTCCACAAGTCCATCTTTTGGATCCGTCATTCTTTTTATTTGGTTATTCTGAAAATTTTAATATTGAAGGAAAAGTGTCAGCTGTATGAGCTGCTTTTAAACTACCAATTGCCCAAGATTAAGATACTAATATCCCTTTTGTCTAGGTTAAGGTGTAAGTTTAAGCTAAAGACTAGAGTTGGCAGATTTTACTCAAACTGTAATTCTGGGCGTTTTTGGCACTTTTCTGTAAAGAAAAGAGGAGAAAAGTAAATGGTGCTAACTGGGCTTAACATAATTTTACAACCGGTTTTCTTTTGCCCTCAATATTTCTCTCGTTCTGTTTTGAATCCAGTTCTCATAATCAGTTGAGTATCAACTTATCCAGTTCTCATAATTAAAATGTATTTTGGTTTGTTTTAATAGCTGATTTAAATGGGTGTTTGGGACTATTTGAGACTGTTTAGTAGCTGAATTAGAGGGGTGTTTGTGACCGTTTTTACAGCTGAATTAATGGGTGTTTAGCACTATATGGGACTGTTTTAATAGCTGAAGAGTTTTATTGATGACCACATATAGTTTTTATGAAACAATATCCAAAAGCTATTCTAGGGTTACTCATATTTATGTCAAATGTATGCAAATGTAGTTTTACTAGAATACTTTGAGGGCGAACAAAAAACAAGTCCATGATCATACATATCCTCTATGCATGAAAACAAAGATTCTTTTTATGACTTGCGTGCAAGATTGACAAACAAATATCAGAAACGTGCACTCAACTCTTATAATAACTTGAATATAAAGGTCTGCGATAATTTATATGTAAACTTGAGATGACTTCTCCCTTGTTTTCAGAATGCTTTTAGTAATGGTTGGAAAAGGCCAGTTCATAATTTATATGTAAAGAAGCTTATATTCCATTGTGAAGCTAGCTAATTATTGATTACAAGTATACAAGGCGAATCATCAAGTAATTGAATATTGAGCTACAATTTGCTAGTAGTCTGCCATAATAGAAACAGAATTTATACTTTCATGTTGTTGTATATTTAGTTGTTTTAGACTTTAATGTTTGTTAGTCCGTTATCTAGTTTATTTATACAATAAGGGGGTGTTCAGTTTAAGTAATGTTACTTTTTAGTAATTTGGTCATTTAGTGTTTCTTTAAGATGGCCTGTTTACCCAAGTTATAAGTTTGCTTGTTTGGACCCCCACCCGTTTTGCCAGCCCCACCCGTTTTGCCACCTCTCGTCTTACAGGGTCAGTTTAGAAATTATATGTTCAAGCCCTGAATTAAATTTGTATACTGTATTACTTGTGTAGTCCCAAGTATTACTCATTCGTTTATTATTGTCAAATTGGTTCCTTATGCATGCAAAGCTTGTGCGTCAGTTACGAATTCTAACTTGAAAGTTACTCATTTGAGTATTTGATATATCTCAATTAATGCTGCATTGCGATTTGATCTTCTAAGAATGAAATCATCTTTTTAATACAGTTTGCGAGCTGAAGCAAAAAGTAATCGTTTCTCACAGTTTGTCCATGTGTTTGCAAAACTCTGAATTTGTGATCGAGAAAATTCCCAGAAAGAGTTCATCTAAGACATCAAAACCCGGGTTTCAGAACCCTAATGTAGCTACTTGGGATATGCCAAAGAAGAGCTCATCTAAGCCACTCAAACCAACGCTAAAGAAACCGACTCCTGTGAAGGAAAAACCATCTTCGACGCCAAAAAATCATTTGGACAGAAAATGGATGATATATTTTCGAAAGGAAAGACCAAAAAATCAGATAAAAGAACGCGCAGATATTTAAAAGATAAAGATCCACCCCGTTGGGAGAAACTGAGTAAGACTAGAGGGTCGAATGTGGATATGTTTCAACGTGAAAATCCGGCTAGAACTAAGAAGAAAACTGATGATGGTCTGGTGATTTTTTCAGAAGAAGAGTTGGGGTTTGGTTAGTTAGCTAGATGCTGGCGGTACTCGATTATGTCCTTTGACTGCGATTGTTGTTTTTGATCTTATGTTAAACTGAGACTTTTAAGTTAATGACAGTTTTTCCTTGTATAATAATTGTTTTTCCGTTTTCTTATTTTGAGTTCTTAGTTCTGAACACGGAGTTGCTTTGTGTGTCTCTATCTAAATTTTGCGGCGAGTTTATCTGTTTTAGCAAAATACCAGTTATTGATGTAAACAAAGAAAGCAAAATGATAACCTAAGCAACAATAAAGATCAATACTAATCTCAGACTTCGGACTTAAAACTCTGCTTATCTCGCCAAAACGTTCCATGTTTTCTTCAAATAAGGCCATTACTCAACCAACCCCTAGAAAAACATCATACACACTTCTTCACCAACATCGCAAAGTCTTCTGGCATCAGCATACAGTTTTAACAGGATTTAAAGAATGAGTTGTTGCAACGCTTCGGGATAGTAAATGCATCCCCAATGGTCCAACTCTACCAGTATATCAAATTCAGCCTTTGATTGCTGGTGGGAACCAATTTGGATCCTAACGAAAACGAATGATTAAAAGATTGAACTCGCAACTGAGTAAAAGTTTAGTGTTTTACTGTTTCGGGAGCATGGGTGTGTTTAAGAAAGAACAGTTAAAGGAGATAGCTTTGTGGTTAGAAAAAAATGAACATAAATTCTTGTGGGTGGTGCGAGAACCACCATCAGAATATGTCAACGCGTCGCCGCATTCAGGTAGTAAAGGCTTTAGTCTTGACGCTGTTCTTGCTGAAGGATTTCTGGCCCGAACTACTATAAGGGTCTGGTAGTGAAAACTTGGACACTACAGGTATCGATACTGAATCACTACTCGGTGGGTGGATTTGTAAGTCATTGTGGATGGAACTAGTGACTTGAAGTAGTGGTTGCTGGGGTGCTTGCGAATGGTAACATGGCCTTTGTATGCAGAGCAGAAGATGAATACGGTGCATTTGGTTGAGGAAATAAAGGTAGCACTAAGGTTGAAAAATGCAAACGGGTACGAAATTGATAGAAGGTGAGTGTTGAGAGAACGGCTTACATAGATGAGTTTAAGGGCAAAGGCTGTGGTCGAGTCCTCTCGTGTTGACTTCTTTAAATCATCACAGCCATGGACCAACATCAGCATGTAATCTAAAGCACCTAGTTAACAGACATGTTAAGGACCCAATAACTTTGTGCTGATGCTAGAAATGAAGAAAAAAAAAAGTAGATCAGCAATTATATGATAAACGAATCACGAATTATAAACACCTAACAATGTTAACCAACAAAAACGTAAATGGGTCAGATTAACACAATGAGTACAGGGAATATTCTTTTACACCGGTCGAAACTCGAGGCCACATACAATCAGGCCAGACATATTTGAACCTTCATGACTTGTAAATTTCATATCAATAGAAAGAGAGCCCTCCTTAAATTCACGAGTTGAGTTAAATTTCCACATTTGAATCTCCATCCATCCATCTTCCCTATGCTTTGGAACGCGAGTGTTACCATTTATGTTTGATGCTTCTGGGGTTATAAAATAAACAAATTCAGCCTCATTGTTTTCTTTGTGGAGTACGTCTCGTACTCTTACCGGACTATGCAACCCCTGACATTTTTCTATTTCTGAAAGCTTGAACACAAGGTAACACGCGTATTGTGTATCTTGTGACAACATTTGACTTTTGATTGTGCAATTAAGATGAAATACTTGTTGCGGTAAAAGCTCAATCACCTCTTGAAATCTGCATGTAAAAAAGATCAAGAATGAATTTATATATACAGACTAGAAACTACATCCTAGAAGTGAAACTTTTGTAAACATTTACAAATTAGTTGTTTACTAGAAATAAAAAAAACACTCGATCAGAAAATCTAGTTTATCGTGTGACATCTACACATCGGGATAGAGTTTAGGTAGGGGTTAAAGGTAAGGCTGTTAATTCATGTGGGATTCGGCATATTCTCCAACCCGAACATGACATGTTTAAGTATTTGGGTCAGACTTGTCGACCCCAACTTGTTTAAACATAACTTGAACACGGATAACCCGCGTATCTAATACAGTAACTCGGTTGGCAATTTAGTAAGTAACACTGGTTAAATAGGTTGAATGGATTGGCAGGTTGACCTGTGAAACCCATTTAACCCATATAAACACTTCTAAACAACTATAAAATTAGTGTTTTCTTTCATAAAAACTTAAATGGGTTGTCGGGTCGACCTATTTGACCCAGCCCGAACATGGCCTGAAACCTTACACCTGACCAAAACCCGTTTATTATGTATGGGTCTCGTGTTCCATATAGTGTCACGAATTTCCGCCTCTAGTTAAAGGAAACTGTGACAAAAATAGCTATATATAAGAAACAAACCTGGACTCGGCTAATGGTTTTGAAGTAAAAAGATCCACATTAGAGAATCTATATAAAACTGCCTTTGCCGACAGCACAAGAAGTTGCTTTTCATTGACCTCGCCCAACCAGAACAACTCGTCGTAATTTCTGCTTATCTTGAATATTTCTTCAAAGTTAATTGGCAATCGTTGCACGTGATCCATGCTGAAGTTTGATTTCAAGACTTGTTGGACTTCTTTCATTTCTCCGATTTCTTTATGTTTCACCTGTATAAAAACGATGTTATATTTGCAATAGAAAACATTGTTCTAGTTCATTTTTTTGGCAGGCATCCTACCTCTTTATATAATGTAAACATAAGAGTTTGGAATGGAACCACGAAATATAACTGCAAACTTACTTCGTCAATGGCTCGAAATTCAATGCCTTCAACATAAATTGTACCATCTCCACAATAGTAGGATGAATTAAAGCTCTCAAGTAGAAACTCAAAAGCGACATCTTCATTCCCATTCAAGAATTGGCACAACTCAATCATCATCCACTCATTGTCTCTCCATGTTGCGAAATAAGCATGTAGATACTCGAGTCCCTTTCTATACCTTAGGTTAACATACATCGGTTTATTTGAGAATTGCCTTGAATCACTAAGTTTGAAGACTAAATAGACCCCATAAACAACATTTGGAGATAAAAGTTGAGCGTTTGTCTTTACTTCGATGTTCAATTTGGAAATATCAAACATCTCCACTACTGTCTCAAACCTGCACATATTAGAGATATTCAAGCTATAAAACATAGACTAGCAAGATGCTAACAAAATCTCCTAAAATAAGGGTATAGCTCTACCACCTATTAAAAAGAAAAACAGGTGATATAAAACATAATACCCATATAACAAATATGTGGCTATTATAATCTGTCGACAAAACATTGAAACCTTGAGCAAACAAGAACTTGATGTTGTTCCACTTGGATTTACTTACCCTCTAATAGTATTATAAAGATTACATTGACAAAAAAGGTAACATAAGGCACCAAATTTATCAATATGGGGTATTCTCTCTTGCTCATCAGAAGGACTTAGAATCCATTTCATGAAAATAAGATAATTTATTTTATCAAAATTTAAGAGTTTTTCAAATCCTCAACTTCCATACCTTTTGACGAGTGAAAAAAGAACCGCAATGCATGTTCAAAAATACGTAGGTAGGCTGTAAACTAATTATCATACTATCGCAAATAGATTGTCATGCATAGAGCCGTAAAGTAACTACATTTTAAAAGGAAAAAAGAAATATTTACATCTAACCGCAAAGCGATAGTACACTTATCACTTGTATAATAATAACTTTAGAAAGGTAAGAATAACCTTGATTCTTTAAGAGATTTCCACTCATGTGGACAACTGTTTAGACAAGAAAACACCGCCGCTGATACCATTTTATTTCTTGCTCCATTACCAGCGAATGACAGCAACTGTTGCATAGAATGAAATATAAATTACACTCAATTTTTATTATGTGTAAATTGTGTGCTTTTGAATTATCCATAATAAAGTAAAGGATAGATGGAGCATACGAAGTACAAAATAACATAAGATTTGAGAATGGCGCATTACCACTTTGTCCTGTTGAAGGAGGATTCCTTTTGAGAGTATGTTGTAAAGATCCTCTTTCTTGATGGTAGAATAGATTTCAGGGCACTTTGACATCTGGATTATTTCTTTATAGTCTTTTGGCAATTTGGGCTCCCATATCTCATAATCCTCCTGTATATACAATAATCAATTAATAAAGTCATATTTCATACAGTTACTTTCTTACAATTTATAAAACAATTTATCAGAATATAGAAACTTACATGGAATTCCAATGCTTTCTTAAGCTGTATGACCACTTGATTAGCTGTTGGCCGTTTTTCTCTCATGTGATGTATGCATTGATTGGCAATCTCTGCAAATGTTATAAATGACTGTGGCACAATTTGTTCTTTAATACCCTCGAGCACTAACTTATCAAGTTTTCCTGCTTGATAGTGGTTTTTAGCCAAAAAGGGCAAATAAAGATATTCATCATCTAGCTTTTCAGATGATAGTTTCCCACACAATATGTCAAGTAAAACTGCACCCAGTGAGAATATATCAGACTCTTTAGTTAAGAAGCCTGTTTTTGAGTGTAGTGGGTCACGATACCCGATTGTGCCTGTAACATTATCGATGACATAGTCTACATTTTGATTTGTTGGACATACCAAGGAAAGGCCAAAACCAGTAATTTTTGCTTTCCAGTCATCAAACAGTAGAATGTTGTTGCTGCTGATGTCCCTGTGTATTACCATTTCGCGACTTGAAACAAGTCCATGAAGAAACTCCAACCCAATTGCAATATCAATGCATATTTTAAGTCGCATCACCCATGAAAGACTTTCATCACTTATGTACTTATCAAGACTACCTCTGGATGCATACTCATATACAATAATTTTTTCATCCTCTTCATCACAGTAGCCTACAAGACCAATGACATTTTCATGTTTATACTCCATAAGGATGTCCAACTCTGTCATAAATTTAGGTGCTACCAACTCTGTCAAAACTTCAACATCTCCATGACCCGACTTCTTATCCAACCGCTTTGCAGCAATGATGTTATCTCCATGAGTATTGTGAGTAGCTCCCTTGTATACATTTCCAGAATCTCCATGTCCAATGATATTGTCTTGACTGAAGCCTTCTGTGGCAGACTTTATGTCTTCAAGTGACAGTTTCATGTTGTCCTTGTGGTTAATCTAAGAATTATTGGACAGTCAGTCATGTTAATAACAAATTGAAACAACTTTCCATCTAGAATTCGTTCGAATTTTTATTTTTCATTTAAAGGTTCTCAATCTTCAAGTTCATGTCAACATTGTGGTTATAAATCGAGGTTGGTTGTTTTGATTTCTAAATTAAAGAAAAAAAAAACATATATACATGGTAAAGAAGATGAGGTTTATCGGTGAATCAACACAAATAAATAGCAAAACTTGAGTAAAAGTTTGAGAAAATGTTATTTACACAAAGTATAATGTATGAATCTTCACATATTACTATCAACTTATAAAAAATATGAGAAAATTAGAAAGTTATTGACTTACCTGAGATTCTAATGCTTTTCTGAGTTCGTTGATGACAACTTCTATCGTTGGACGCTGCGCTTGGGTTTGTGCTACACATTGAAATGTGATTTCTAAAAATATGCCCAAAGACTCTCTATTGGGTCCTTTACTTAAAGAAAAGACATGTTCATCGGTCTCCTCCTTTATCTTGTGATCAACTATTTGCATTACTGTTCTTTTTTCAAAATGATCTCTTGCAATTGGTGCAATTCCCTTCGCATTCACCTTAGTGTATACCGCATCATAGGCTAACGTCCCAGTCAAGATCTCAAGCAACACTACTCCAAATGAGTAAATGTCTGACTTCTTACTTAGTTTACCACCCTTCTCATATTCTGGATCCAAATACATATATGTACCTGCAATCATACTGGCAATGAAAGTATTGGCGTCTTGATCTGCTGGGTAGAATTTAGAGAGCCCGAAATCCGCAATCTTTGCTTTCCAATTATCTCCCAATAGAATATTATCGCTCTTGATGTCACGATGGACCATCTTTTGTTTTCCATGATCTGTGTTGTTGTGAATGTAATTTACACCATGTGCAATATCAAGACATATATTTAGACGTTGCAACCAATTAAGATTAGCCATTTTATTACTGCTTCCCAGATAGTTTTCAAGACTTCCTTTTGAAGCATGCTCATAAACGAGGATCATTGCTCCGTTACCTTCATAACAAAAACCAAGAAGAGGTATTATATTGTCATGCTTACAACTAGTTAGAGTTTCGATTTCTGCAATGAAACCTTCTTCTCCTTCTTGATTGTTAATGCGCTTTATAGCTACTGTGCTTCGTTTTATGGGTAAATCGCATTTATCCGCCCCTTCTATCAACGCCGAATTACTGTTATCAAAATGTTCAAGATCTGCTTTGTATACTTTACCGAATCCGCCAGACCCGATGATGTATGTGTCATCAAAATTCTTGGTAGCCTCCATTATATCATTAAGTTTGATCTTCAAGTATTCCAAGTTCTTTCCCTGTAATATTATGAAATAGTGAAACACTACATTAATGCTAGCCTCCATTACAAATGATTGTTTTAAGTTAGGGGTTGTTTGTTTTAGCTTAAGCCTATTTCGGCTTATATAAAATAAGCCTCAATTTTGTGGCTTATTTAACTTAGATTATATGGGCCCATTAGTCCTTAAATTAGCTTTAAAAAAGGGGATTTATGAAGTATAAACCGAAATATAGCTTATTTTTTGGGTGTCAGGAGGTGAGGTGTCGGGTAGTGAGCAATAGTTGTCAGTAGTTGTCACACCTCACAGTTCATTTGAAACAAGCATTAAAAAAGTAACATTCCTAGAAACAAGCGTGTGATATTATAAAAGTAATACTCAAAGTGAAAGAGGCTGGTGAGCTTAGAAAAATCGCAACTTCTAGATTTGATAATTTTAAGTCCTTAAACCAAATAGATTGTATCATATCATCTTAATATATTATGTATTTTTATTAAAACCATATATGAATAATGGTATTTAATGTATAGAGTTTTTGAATCCGTACATGCACGGATTGTCGATATAGTGTTACTCATATAAGACTCTGTGTAATATAATAAATTTGTTCTAATAATGATACAAATTTTATCAATAAATGTATTTCATGAATACCATATGAATACTCGTACATAGTAATGGAATTTTATAATGGCATATAGTTGTAGTAATAAAAAAAAAAATTTAGATTACAAATGAAAAATAATAAAAGTTTGAGAATTTGGGATTAAAGTTTTAAACATAGTGTTTTGAAACCCGGCCGGTTCAACCGCTTAGTCAAAGAACATGTCAAAACGGGTAAATTAAACCGGGATTATATTTCGAAACATGATTAGACCTGCCGGGTTTAAAGTGATTCGGATCAACCCGATTTTCAAACCGGTAACCCGTAAACATTGTGTTTTGTGCTCGGTGGTCGAAGTGGTTGAACCCATAACCTGGTCACCCGCTTACTCGTCTAGTTGGGTCGATTGGAGACCCTTTAAAACATTGATAGTGTGTTAATACCTCACAGTTTTGCGCATAGCTTCCTAAAATAGTGTAGGAACTTTCAAAAACTTATTATCGAATCTATTTATAAAATTTAAGTTTTTCAAATTTCACTTTTTACACAAGGGATAGAGCTTTCATATAATAATATAGACGTATAGGTAAAATTTTGCAGGTTTTCTTTATAAGATATAGTCATGTTTTAGTTTTATGTAATACTTTTAAGTTTTATGATATTATCCTTTAAGAAATGTATAATACGTGTCAAAATCTAGCTGATAATAATGTAAAATCAAAATCAATAAACGTGTTAGCATGGTAATGATTTTTTGGTACTTGACAAGAAACAACGTAAAATTGGCATTCTAATTTAGATAGTGGATTAAGGGTTATATGGTTACACCAGCCGATAACAGTTGGTAACACTAGTTTATTATTTAGGATAAACGGTCTTAAATGTAAAGTTTAAGTAAATTAGATGTGTACCTTCAATTGAACGGATGATGTACGGTTTATTGGATTTTCATGTTTCTGCTGAAGTTCCAAAGCTTTCTCAAGTCTTTTGACAACCTGGTCGATATATGGACGATCTGCTCTATCTTGTTTTATTCACCAATGTGCTGTTTCTGAGAATATTTTTAATGATTCTTTGTCCATCTCTTTTCTTAAATGCGGCATGATCATATCATCCAAATGAGACTTGGCCAGTTTGCTTAATAATCCATCTCTTAACTCATCACCGTCTTCTTCATCTTCATCTATTGCACTTATTCCGCACAACAGTTCGAATAATACAACACCAAACGAATACACATCTGATTTATGGGTCAAACCGCCAGTCTTTTTATATTTTGGGTCCAGATATGCATTCTTAACAATATCATGAGTAAGGAGAAGACGATGCCTGCGAGCTACTGTGTTTTTCAAAGAAAGTTCAAAACCAGATAACTTAGGTTTCCATTCGTCATCAAGTAAAATTTTTGAGCTTCTAATGTTGCCGTGTATGACACTAAAATCACGTCCAACATCATAATGAATGTAACTCAATGCCTTCGCAACACCAATACACATCTTCAACCTTTGCATCCATTTGAGAGTCGTATCATTAAGATAACTATGGAGACTTTTGTTGACCTTCTTGTATATTATAATCTTCTTGCACTTCTCATCACAAAACCCTATAATAGACACTATATTTTTATGCTTGAGACTAGAAAGCATGAAAATCTCTGTCCAAATTTTTTTGCTCTCCCTTTTAATATCAGAAGAAAAGAACTTCTTTGCAACAATATCAATGAACCGTTGAGAGTGTAGGAGACGGCCTTTGAAAATTGTTCCATGCCTAAATTTTGTGATGATATTTTCATGAGAAAAATTGTTGGTTGCAGATGCTATATCTTCAAAGCTGAATTTTAAGTGAGAAGGATCTTTCAGGAAAGACTTTGTCTCTTTGCTGACATGGGACTTAACGTGTGTAGGTATGGAGGTCAACGATCCCTATATGTACCAAACAAGACAACATCATCAAGTGTATATATGGAGGTCGCGTTTCTAAATTCCCAGTGACTTCCAATGATTATAATAATTACCTTGTCATGATTGGATGATGTAACTTCAACTTCGGCGGCAACTGTCAAGTGTTCCTATAATATCATAAACAATTAAATACAGTAATAAGTGAATACTTTTACTTGATCATAAAGAAGAAAAACCGTCTTACATCACTTCGATGTTCCATTTGAAGTTTTAACGCGCTCTCGAGTCTCGTGACGATCTCTTCTATATTTGGGCGCTGTGATCGTTCTTCATTTAAGCAATCATACGCTAATTCTGCAAAGACATTGAATGATTGTGGATCCATTTGTCTCCATAGAAGCGGATCAATTATTTCATCTAGCGTTTTCTTTTTATAATGAAAAATAGCCACTGTAGCCAAATACTTATTGTCTGGATGCCCACTTATTGATTCTCTACCACACATTAGTTCAAACATTATTACCCCAAAAGAGTACATATCTGTCTTGTGGCTCACTCTCTTTGTCTGAATATATGTTGGGTCTCCATACCCAATCAGATACCTAAGTCTATTAGTATGAAATGAATGGTGCCTTTGAGAAGCTTTAATCTTCATGGAACTTTCAAAATCACATAACTTGGGTTCCCATTCATCATTTAATAGAACTATGCCAGTGCAAATGAACCGGTGTATTACACTAAAATCACGTGGCTCGTCATAATGAATGTAGCTCAATACATGTGCAAGACCCACACATATCTCCAATCTTCGCCCCCATGTCAATAACATAGGGTCACTTAGATATTCATTCAGCATTCCCCTGGTCTCAAGCTTGATAATGATGATCTTCTCATCATTTTCATCACAAAACCCAACAAGCGAAACCACATTTTTATGCTTGAGACTAGAAAGCATGGAAATCTCCATCCAAAACATCTGTTCTCGATCAGTCCTTTCTTTATTAAACCTCTTAGCAGAGATATCAATCAACTCACCAGACCACAAGAGTTGTCCCTTGTAGTCCTTTGCATATACACTTGTCCGGATGTGATTTTCTTCAGAAAAGTTGTTGGTGGCGAATAGGATATCTTCAAGGGGGACTTTGAGGTGAGAAAATTTGTTGCTGCGCGAAGACATTATCTGTTAATCAAGTAAAAATGCCAGTCAGAAAAAAGAGAGTATAATAATGCCTACAAGTACAAAGTGTTCGATAAAATTCTTGAACCATTTCTAAGACATGTTGATCTCGAATATATTTTGTACCGAATAGTTATTATGTTTGCTGATAATGACTAAAAAGTTCATCAAGTGATGTTTGTTAGTGATTTCATGCTGAGATAGTCTTTAGATAATGCGGTTATTATATGATTTTAAGGTGTTCTTAAAGCATTTGTTATAGGTATACACCTCCTGGGCGATGCTTTGCGTAGTGGTAACTGGATATATGATGCGGTTTTAAACGGATAAAAGATATAAGGATTCTTGAGAACGTTGAAAGAAATAGAGATGCATTGTTTAATGGGTTTAGCTAAACTGTAACTGATGAGTCAAGGTACTCAAACAAAATGACAATAATAGTACTTACTATGAAAGAAAGATGTAGGGCATGTTTGGCGAAACGCGTTGGCGTTGGGGGCGAGGTTAGGGCTTATATTATAATTAAGTAAAAATTATAATTTGTATTTTTGTAAACTTATTTAGTAGTAAATGGGTTGGGGTTGGGGCTTATTATCGCAAAATTACCAAAAAGGACATAATCAAATGCGTTTTTAGTATATTTTAGACATTTTAGATATTTTTGTGGATACATAAGTAATTTATGGATCAAAATCCCCGCGCTAAAATTTTTAGCCCTTTTTATAGAGATTAGGCTTATAAAGACTTATGGCTTACAAAGCCCTTTCATAAGACCGTGGAAAATGAGACTTTTTCTATAAGCCAACTTTTTTTAAAAGCTCAAGCCCCAATCCGCCCCCAATAAGCCCTATGCCAAACACACTTGAAAAGAGGAAATACATTCTTACCGTTTTTTGATGTTCGAGTTGAAGTTCCAAGGCCTTTTCAAGTCTCGTGACAATCTCATCAATATTTGGGCGTTGCGATCGTTTTTCGCTCAAGCAGTCATAAGCTGTTTCCGTAAAGATGTTGAATGATTGAGAGTCCATTTGTTTCCATAGATCCCAATCAATTATTTCATTGAGCCTTTTCTCTCTATAATGAGCCAAATACTTATTTGTGTCGGTGTCGAGGATTGATATTGTACCACACAGTACTTCTGACAATAGTATCCCAAAAGAGTACATCTCCGACTTGTGGTTTACACTTTTAGTCTGAATATATGTTGGGTCTCCATATCCAATCACATACCGAGGTGTATTAGTATGAAATGAATGGTGCCTTTGAGATGCTTTAATCTTCATGGAATATTCAAAATCACATAACTTGGGATCCCATTCATCATTTAATAGAATCCTGGTACTCTCGATGTTTCGATGAATTACGCTGAAATCGCGTGGCTCATCATAATGAATGTAACTCAATGCATGTGCAATACCGACACATATCTCCAATCTACGCACCCATGTCAACAACATAGGGTCACGAAGATAGTCCTTGAGTATTCCCCTAGTCTCATACCTGGTAATGATGATCTTCTCATCATTTTCATCACAAAACCCAACAAGAGATACCAGATTCTTATGCTTGAGAGTAGAAAGCATTGAAATCTCCGTCCAAAACAGCTCTTCTCGATCGTTCCATTCTTTATTAAACCTCCGAGCATTGATATCGATCAACTCACCTGACCACAAGAGCTGTCCCTCGTAGTCCTTTGCAGATACATTTGTCCGGATGTGATTTTCTTCATCTAAGTTGTTGGTGGCGAATAGGATATCTTCAAGGGGGACTTTGAGATAAGCAAATTCTTTGCTAGGCAATGACGTTACCTGTTAATCAAGGAAATATGTGAGTCAGAAAAAAGGGAGTATATTAATGCCTACAAGGTGTTTGATAAACTACCTGAACCATTTCTAAGACTTGTTGAGTCTAAATCTGCATAAATTTTGTACAGAATAGTTATTATGTTTGTTGATAATGATTAAAAAGTTCATCAAGTGATGTTTGTTAGTGATTTCATGCTGAGATAGTCTTTAGATAATGCGGTTATTATATGCTTTTAAGGTGTTCTTAAAGCATTTGGTCATAGGTATACACTTCTTGGGCGATGCTTTGGGTAGTGGTAACTGGATATATGATGCGGTTTTAAAACGGATAAAGATTTAAGGGCAGCAGGTGATTAAGTGGATTTTGTTGTAGGATTCTTGAGAACGTTGAAAGAAATGGAGATACATTGTTTAATGTTTAGGTGGAAACTTTAAAAGTCAAACTATTGGCTTTGAAAGTTAAGAACTCTCATGCTGTGGTAAGAATTCCTAAAAATAGAATATGCAACTCACATGTGTTAGTATTTGGTAACAAAATCATGTGTATAATAAGGTTATGTGATGCAGCAGGTATGCATTTGAATATGCAACTCATACGTGTTAGTATTCTGCACACTAAATGTTGGTGCCATTTTTACTTTTATCCCTAAAGCTTCTATCATAATTTTTTATTTTTTTTTACCTTTCAGGTTACTTGGCGGTAACACACATGTAATTTTGATTACGCTCACGATGTCTTATAATCAAGAATGTTGAAAAGTGGCAAGAAAAAGATACTTAATGAGGTTTTTTCACCAAAAAAAAGGTAATTGGTTATATTTAAGTTGTGTGTGAGAGTTGGGTTCACGTTACACTCTCACTAGTCCTATTTCTGTGCCTACACACCATTTGGTTAGAAACAGTCAACATTGGGTTCACGTTAACCCGCTGCTCTGGAGAAGTTTGTGGATCAGTAATTATGCCAAGTTCATCCAACATGGTACTAATTTCTCTGGTTTACTGTTTTGGGTCTAGCTCTGCATATTCTTGAGATTTCTGATTATTATGATTGTGGGTGCATAGTAATTAAAATGATATTCTCTAGAAGTTTAGAAAGTGAATGCTCCTAAGGTGTTGTTAAGGTATTTGGTCCAGAATCAGGCGGGGTAAGTATGGAGTACGGGCGATACTTGCCTACCTGATGCAGTTTTAAGGGATAATGTGGATAGGTATTGCTTCTTTGGTCCAGAATCCTGGTGTAAATTTGGAGTTTGGGCAATACTTTTCCTACCTATGACATGTGCATTGTAACATTGAATTATTACATTGCAATTAATATACTTTATCGTTTAGTGTTGGTGTTCCGTCATCTAAAGTTTGAAGTTGTTTCCAGAGACATGTTTTCGCAGCACCAAGGTAGTTAAAGGCGAAAGCGACCTCAAAGCGACATGCCTTTCCCTAAAGCGAGAAGCGACAAAAGCGAGCGCTTCAGTTAACTTTTTACCCTTTGTGCATTATAATCTCTAGTATGAAAACAATGATAAATAAAAACATAATTATCTTAAAATCATCATTTATAATATAAAAAGACCGCAAAAGGGAAGTTTATTTAAATACTTCTACTATTTTTATTCAGAATAATCGTCTAAGTTCTCATTTCTTGTTTGTCCATCGTTTCCGAGATCCACTATATCATCTTCATCTACAAGATCATTGCCGGATTCCTCATAGAGTATCCTACTCGTAGATATCTTCCTTGTAGATGCTGATGCATTTCTTCTTGTATAATGCCTAGGCTCATTTACACCACTTACACCACTAGCACTAGCTACGGTACCTCAAGTTAGTGTAATGCCTCGGATTCATCGTAAAGGGTTAGTTTTATAATTAATTGACCTAATTTAGAAGATTAGAGCTGGTTGTAAAACTTTATTAGCTAAAAAAATAAAAAATTAGCCATTATACAAAAAAGCGAGCGCTTTTATGTCGCTTGACAACGCTTTTTCTCGCTTTAGTAAAACGCCGCCTCGCTTCTTTGGAATCAAAGCGCTTTAGGCAGGATACTTTATATGGTAAAAGAGGATTTGGAGGATTATTCAAACTGTTGAAGGGAATGGAGAGACATAGTTTGATGTTGTGTTGGATAGTTTAGAAACCAAACCGTTTACTTTTAAAGTGAAGAACTTAATTGTCCTGCTGTGGTAAGAGTTTAAGAAATATGGGATATGCAGCTAATGGTTGATACTAGTGGGAAAAAAAAAAAAAACTAGTAGTAAGATATCATATTTGGTAATCTGAAGTGTGAGATGTATTCAAGGGTTGGCAAGTTTAATATGAAGTTTAAGTGAGACAAATGTATATGTTGGAAAGTATATTTCAGTACAAGGTATAATAATACAGATTGCATAAGAGGACTAGCCTACAAGAGAGTCTTTTTTTTTTTTGTTAGCCATGGTTTCTGACTAAAACCTGGTAATTATGATAGAAAGATGGAAGAGAAAAGAAGAGGTCTTACAGGTCTGTTTTCGCATGCGTGTTTCAAAGCTTTCTCTAGCTTTGGTACAATCTCATCTATATTTGGGCGTTGTGATCGTTCTTCGTTCAAGCAGTCATACGCTGTTTCAGAGAAAATGTTGAATGATTCAGAGTCCATTTGTTGCCATAGATTCCAATCAATTATGTCTTCTAGTCTTTTCTCTCTGTAATGGGTAATGGCCATCGGAGCCAAATACTGATTATAGTCGCCGTCGATTATTGATTTTCTACCACACAATAGCTCAAACAATACTATCCCGAAGGAGTACATATCTGACTTGTGGTGTGCCCTTTTAGTCTTTAAATATGTTGGGTCAGTATACCCCGGCATGTTCAAAACTGTACCAGTATCCAAAGAAAGGTGCCTTTGAGATGCTTTAATCTTCATGGAAAGTCTAAATTCGGATAACTTAGGTTCCCAATTATTATTTAATAGAACCGTCTCGCCGTCGATGTTCCGGTGTATCAAGCTGAAGTCACGCTGCTCGTCATAATGAATGTAACTCAATGCATGTGCAAGACCGACAGATATCTCTAGTCTTCGCACCCATGTCAACAGCGTCGAGTCACTTAGATAGTTTTCAAGACTTCCCTTGGTCTCAAGCTTGATAATGATGATCTTCTCACTATTTTCATCACAAAACCCAACAAGAGAAGCTAGATTTTTATGGTTGAGACTAGAGAACATGGAAATCTCCATCCAAAACTGTTGTTCTTTTTCATCATCCCATTCTTTATTTAACCATCTTTGAGCATTGATGTCAATCAACTCACCGGACCACGAGAGTTGTCCCTGGTAATGACTTCCAAAAGCAAATTCTCCCCATGAACTTTCTTCATGGAAGTTGTTGGTGGCAGATAATATAGCTTCAAGACGGATTCTTAGGTGAGCAAAGTCATCAAGGGAAGACATTTTATACTCTTCTGAATTATTAAGGAGCGATTGGGTTACAAAAGGATGCAAAGATATTCGGAAGAACTAATAAAAGAGTGAAAGAGAGGATGTAATGGTGTTACTTTGTATTCTGAGTGTTGTTTTTACATTTTATGGCACTACTACTATACAATATATGAACTCTAGCGGCCCCCAATGAAACCTTTTTTTTTATTATCTAAAAGTAATACAACGTGCATCTCTAAACGACACTTGACCAGTGATAAAGGAGTCTTTGTGTTTATTAAATTCCCAATATCAGACTTTTAGTCGACAAAGTTGACTGAAAACGCGCAAATACAAAAAATTGTTCTTCCCAGAAACCCTTTTTTTAAGGAAACATAAAGAATAAAGATACCACTGGCCATCACGTGACAATTTGCTTACTCCAATGAATAAACACGTTTATGATTTAAGTCAGCAAGTTGGTCTTGTAATTAATTGGGTGAAGACGTTATGTTTCTGTTTGGATTATACACTATCAAATTCAATTATACCATTTTTTACGTCTTAAAATTATAGTCCCCTTCCAAAAATAGATATAAGTAATGTAACAAGTTTATCATATTGCATTTAGTGGTACAAAATATTACAAAGTATATACAAAGTTTTAATTAATTGCATAAGGGTAAGAGTGTCATTTTGCAAAAAAAATAAGAGAGAGAATTATGTTTTCTAAAACAATGTATTTTTTGTCTGAGGACTATTAATTTGGGACGAAGGGAGTATATGAGTACGTTTTTTTACTCGATATACACGTTCATTATTTACTGAGGAATATATTTTGTAAAAAGTTCATTAAAGAGAGTTAGGTGAATAAATAAATCCACAAATAACAACAATTGCAAATAGGTTCATCGTTTTATGAAAAGAGTAATAAGCAGTATGTCACTAATATGATAAATTGTAACTATTAATATAAAAAATTTAAAGGGTCTTTAAGATTATGTTTAGAACTAAATTATTTTTTCATTTTATTTTAAAAATAGAAATAAGCTAAAATTAGTGGAGTAGTAAAAGGAAAAAAAATAATTATTTGTGTTAAAAGTTTTCAAAATAGATTTTTAAAAAAGCTGAAATAAGTTTATTTTAGTTATTTTACTTAGAGGGCAGGGAGTCATCACTCCAAGTGAGGGTGTTTTGGGGTGCACGTCAGCGAAACTCACTCACTCACTCACATGGAAAAATCAGAGGAGTCATTACTCTAAGTGACTCCCTTTTGTGGGTCCCACTGTTTTTTTATTTCTCACATTTTCAAATCAAATTAATTCATTTCATAAATAAAAATAAATATTACAATCCTAAAAAATAGAAAAATACAACTTCGAATAAAAAAAGAGAAAATTACGAAAAAAATTTACGAAAAAAACTACTAGTTGGAGGAGTCTTCGGAATCTTCAACGTCGCGGTATTGATTGGTATTCGGCATTTTTGCGCGTAGACGAGCCTTGATTTCTTCTTTTTTAAAATTTATAAACGCGGCCGATTCGGGATCCATTTTAGAGGTGTCATAGTCGAGAAATTTCAACTCCTCTAATTCGGCAATCGTGTCGTCTTTGCGTTGCGAAGCCGCATACGCTTTTTGCGAGGCTTCACGACGGAGACGAAGGTCATAGGTAACCGTGTCTTCAAATCGAGACGAGTTACTTCCTCCGGTACTCCCCGATGTTTCGGAACGGCTTTTTTTCCCGGGCCGTTCTTTACTCGGGGGCGGGGTCGTTGATCGCGTTGGAAAAGTTCGTCCGTGTTCATCGGCATCGAAAACGAACCGCCTTCCTCGTTCTCGGTCAAATCAACCGGGACAACCTCGGGTACGTCCCATTTCGGGGACTTCCTCAAAACATTCCATGCCTTTTCGTGATTAAACGTGGCATTTCTATTCTCGTCCGCGTAAATGGCCCGAGCCCGTTCAATCACATCAACCTCGCTTTCGCCACTTTTTTTGTTCCGATGACATTTCTTGTAGATGGCGTTCCACTTCATAATATTATGATGCATCGGATTCCACTTACCCGTAAGCATGTCTTTGGTACGTTCTTGATGATTTATTTCGTTAAACACCCGGGTAATCCGAATCCAAAGAGTGTCTCTTTTTTGGTGACGCCCAACTTTCGAATCTTAGGATGTCGCGATGTAACACTCGGCAAGCACGGCTTCTTCGTCCTTGGTCCACCGACCAAGACCTTCATTCGGAACGGGTTCTTTTGATTTTTTTGCGGGGTTTTTCTTTCGGCTTTTTTTGTTGGTTCGGTTTCGGGTGGTGGAGATTGGAGTGATAGGCGTCTTTGGGTGGTATAGGCTTGATATTCTTCTTGTTGCTTTTGTATAAAAGCTTGATCTTCGGGAGTCATCGGACCGTGGGTAGGAAATCCGGGGAATTGTGGATTGGACGTAGTTCCGGCACCGCCACCCATGTTGGATTGAAGGAGGTGGGTGAATCCGAACCAATTGTCGCCAGCCATTGTGTTTGTGTTTGTGAATGGGAGAATGATAAAGGAGAGAATGATTTGTGTGTGTGTAAAAAATGATATAGGAAATGTAGTATATATAGAGATTAAAATTGAAATTTAAAAAAAAAAAAAAAAAAAAACTAGCCGTTGGGCATTTAATTTTAAAAAAATTAAAAAAAAAACTAGCCGTAGGGCATTAAAAAAACATTTTTTAAAAAAATAACGCCTACTAGCCGTTTGTTTAAAAAAAATTTCAAAAATTATATTTTTTTTTAAAAACACCACTCGCGCCCGTTGAGTTGGGTCAAGCAGACCCACGCCGTGGGATTTTTGGGTTTTGGGGAGTGGTCACGCCACTCGCGCCGTGGGTTTGGCACCCCACGGCGCCATGATTCCCTGGCCTCTTATCATATAATTAAATTTGTCAAACCTCCAAAAACCTTATTATCTTATTATTGTGATTTCAAACAGGATAATTCCAAACACATTTTTCTAGAATAACGTTTTTAAAATGATAATTATCTGATTATTAATTATCATAATAAATAATCTGTTTTAAATAAACAATCCTAAACACCCTTAAATATAAGGGGGCTGTTTGGTTTATTATCCGGAATAACTATCGGTATGGATTTCATAATAGGGTGGAATGGGATTGATATGAGATTATGGTATCAATTTCGATATTACTGTTTGGTTTGATTATTAAAATCTGGGAATCATATTTTTTATTATCATATATCATGTTAAAAAATATACCTCATTTTCAATTTTACATAAAGACTTTTGACTACGCTAATATCATAACACCAATTTTAAATTATCTCAAACATTTTATCATAATCCTATTCAAATATATCAAATATCGATTAGAAAAATTATTTGCGTAAGTCAAAACATCAAACTTCACTTGTTATATGTTGATGTAAAATAATATTCTTTAATGAAAGAAGCTTTAAATTCTAGTTCATCATTTTATGTGAAAATAAAAAAACAAATATCACATAGATTTTTATTTGTTTGCAATTTTTTTAGATCATTGAAAATTGAAAACATAGCCTATCATTCTAGTGAAAGGTTGCCTTCTAGAATGGAATGGAGCACAAAATATTTTTGGATATCATATACATATTAAATTTTAAGAAGTATATACCAAAAACATTCATTTGGAATGAAATCATTCCTTGATTTACCAAACAACTCCTAAGTTCTTCTCCAACCGTACCTTGAAAAGAGAAAGTATGCTGTGAACGTCAAACAATTGAATAGTTCATAACCATATTGGTTGTTTTTTTAAAACTTATATAAACTTGTTTTTTTGTTGTAGGAATTGTGAGAGTACAATTGGTAAGAAGGGATCAAAGCAACCGTGATAACAAGAAAAATAATACGTACGTAGTAACAAGAAGAATAATCGTTGTGGTAACGCGACAGAAAGGTTGTCCAATATTGGCCCAAATGATAAGAAAACGTCGAATAAGATGATGGTTTGGCCAGTGGCGGAGCCAGAAAATTAAGTCGCGGGGGGCAAAAAAAATTTGCTGATACGAATTACGTATGAAAACTTCAACAAAACATGTTAAGACTCTATAGTGTGCAATACACTAAGAATTTTCTTAGCAAAACAAAAAAAATATATCTTGTTTAAAGAAGATACTCGAGCAAATTGCTACTAAAGAAAAAAAACCAACCCTAAACAAATATTAAAAAAGAAGAAGTAAATATAGTTATACAACTATGTAACCACAATATTTTTGTCAGTCAAAAAGCACTTAGCCGAAACACACGTTGGTTTTTTTTTATTGAAACACGTAGCCATTCATCTATGTTGGACACGTCGTCACACATATAAATGACGAGTACTGAATATGTGGACCTGTCCATATAACCTCTATTTATGGATACACTACTAGAAAAATAGCCTTTACCCATAGCAAGTTCCGTGGGAAATCCGTTGGGAAAGGGCCCACGGATTTCCCATGGAATTGTTCCGTTTGTAAAAACATCGTGGGTAAATATTTTCCCACGGAATTTCCCAATCAGCGTTGACCATTTTCCCACAGATTTCCCACGGTTATTATTACACATTTTTAACATTCAAGGAGTGATTTTTTTTCCCACGGATTTCCCACGAACTTTTTCCCACAGATTACCCATAGATATTTTCCCACAGATTTTGCACGGGCATATTCCCACAACTTTCCTACAGACATATTCCCACGGATTTCCCACAAGTTTTAACACCCATTTTCCCATATGTTTCCCACAGATTTCCCACAACTCTTTCTCACGGATTTCCCACGGACATATTCCCACACATTTCCCACAATGTTTAGTAACCATTTCCATGTGTTTCCCACGGATTACCCATAATTATTTCCCACGTATTTCACACAAACATATTTTCACGGATTTCCCACATTATAATTTGACATTTTTCGGATTCCAGAAATATATAAAAATATGTAAAACTGGTATTGACACAATAAAAACAATTAATAAATTACCAAAAAATAGAAATATAATACCCAAGATACATAAATGTTTTATCCGTTCGACATAAATCCGTAATCGTAAAGTCTTATTAACATAGTTAAACCCAATAATTCTAACTTCTAAAAAAAATAACTAAAGCTTAATGCCAAAGCAAACTAGCTAGGACCTGATACATTGACGGGCTAGTGGACTTGATTTCCGATTCATGTTCATCTCTCCAAACAACCCACACCTCGTCTGTTTTGAACCTCTGAGTGAAGGTTGTCTTCTCAAGCGGAGTAGTACTTCCATGAGCATAAGCAAGAAGACCTTTGTAAGCGGTCACGGCCCCCTTCTCAATGCAATACCTGTCATCAGTTGCAAACAGCTTCCCCCCCCCCCCTTTTCTCCACACATAACTCTCATCATTCCTTGGTAGTCCGTGAGAAATATGTGGGAAACCTGTGAAAATATGTAATCCGTGGGAAATCAGTGGGTAATTTACCCACACATTTCCCACGGATATGTAAATAACAAAATAATGTGTTTTCCGTGTGAAATCCGTGGGAAAGTTCCGTGAGAAATCCGTGGGTAAATTACCCACGGATTTCTCACGGGTGTATAATTAATAAAATATTATGAGTTCCCTGAGAAATCCATGAGTAATACCCACGGATTTCCCACAGATGGATAAATAATAATATAATATGCCGTCCGTGGGAAATCCGTGGGTAAATTACCCACGGATTTCTCACGGATGAATAAATAATAAAATAATATGTTATCCGTGGGAAATCCGTGGATAATTTACCAACGGATTTCCCACGGATGAATAAATAATAAAATAATACGTTGTACGTGGGAAATCCGTGGGTAAATTACTCACGGATTTCCCACGGATAGATAAATAATAATAATGTGTATACCGTGGGTAATTTGGCACAACTTTCCCACGGATGTGTAAAATAACAAAAATTGTTTTGTACTCCGTGGGAAATCCGTGGGTAATTTGCAATCCGTGGGAAGTCCGTGGGTAATGTTTCACGACTTTCCCACGAATTTCCCACGGAAACCTTGGTCAATGCTTCTATAGCAAATCCGTGGGAAATTTCCCACGGATTTCCCACAAAATATTTTTTTTGTCATTTCTGTGGGAAATCCGTGGGAATACCGTGTCAAATTTCCCACGGTTTTTATTCCGTGGGAAAAATTTCGTGGGTAAAGGCTGTTTGTGTAGTAGTGATACTAAAATAGGGATTATATGGACAGGTCTGTATACTTCGTAGGTGGACATATCATGATTATATGAACCTGTCCATATAACCTCTATGTATATTTACTTTTAGTTTTATGTTTTTTCAGGCTTTTCTTTGAATTATTCATTTATTTAACACGGTATTTAATCATATAATTACTGTTTACATGTTTTTTCACCATTTTAGATTAACTTATTGTGTGTTCTAATCAAAAAAATTTATATGCACAATTGTTTCATTGTAAATGGTTTTATGGTGGATTATTAAGGTATGTTGACCCAAAAACTTGTTTTGGCCCATTTAATATATAGTTAGGGTTTATGTTTGTGTTATTCGAGCTTTATTACTTGGATTTCAAACAAGAGTTTGGCACAAACAACAACATCAATAGTTGTTAATCTGGTTAGGGCTCTTTTAATTCGATATTGATCATCCAAATATATATAATTGTTTAGCCAGTAGTTTTATAGTGGATTATTTCTTATATACATAGATTTTCTATTTGCAATGTTTTAAAATGTTAGATAATCATGGCTAGGTTAATTATATAGGTTTAGAGAATGTGAACTCATACTACGAAACAATTAAGGCTTTACTTACCGTAAGATTTTTGGTGTATGTAGCAACATCGATGTATAATAAAGATAATGTGTGCAAACTGATACAGATCATACAGATGTACTAATGCATTGTTCTTATCTGGCTAGTTAAACTATATTTAATAATATGATATACAAAGTTTATCTACTGTTATGCATTAGGCTAATTTTGTATGTGTATGACTAATTTTGTAGCCAACAAAAATATCCTAAAAATGGATAGGATTAGCGATCTTCCTCTTATCATAATCGAAACCATCTTATGTCTTTTACCGTATCAAGAGGTACTAAGGACAAGCATCCTCTCTAAGGAATGGAGATATCACTGGGCCAAAGTTACTAAAATTTTGGTTGTTGAGGGTTGCGCACAAACCTTGAATCATACGCAACGGAGGATCGACAGTAGTAAACTTTTGTGTGGTGTAGGCCAAACTCTGTTAATGCACGTGGGTCCAATACACGAGGTCACCGTTTCCGTTTTTGCAGGGAGTTATGAGGGGGAGATTGACCGTATAATATCTCATTTGTCAAATGAAAAGACGGTCAAGACATTAACAATTGACTTTGTTCCCTGGAATGGGAGTCGCCATTTGTTGTTACCTATATCCCTCTTCTCGATGAGTCAGTTAACAGATCTGTATCTCAATTATTGTGACCTTAACCACGATTCACTATACAGTCGGCTAAATCATCAGCGAATTAGTCAGGCATCATGGTTACCTTCAAGTGGCCTTGGTAGCCTGACAAGCTTATATGTGCAAAACTCACTAATTTCTGTAAAAACACTTCTACATATCCTATCTAACTGTCCATTGCTTAAAAGCGTGATTCTGGTAATTTTATAACTAAATAGTAGAATATCAAGCCTCATGAGCATGCGTATGACTCAACTTATCTAAATAGTGTTTGCTTTTGCAGATGTCTCGCAAGTTCTACCATGTAGCTGCTACTACTTTTACTAACCTATTTGAGTCTTTAAAGGCGATTGAAAGTCTTAACTATTTGGCGAGAGATCATTGAGGTAATCTTATCCCCATTGTATATGTTTTATTCAGTTCAGAGAGAAAGATCTTTATATCAACCTATTTTTTTCATGGTTCAAGGATTTGGTTTGGAATGCAAACCCAAAAGAATACCTCAACAGGTTCCAATAACATTAGTCCACCTCAAAAGCTTGTGTTTAGGACACATATACTTGGATTATCATGGGGTACAAATAGTTGCTCTTTTTATGAGAAGCTCCCCAAACCTGGAGAAACTTACATAGGACTAAGTAGGAATATTATACTAACTACCTAAAGACCAGGTACCATGACACCAACGTGCCAATGCACTTACATAGGACTAGGTCAAGCACTTTTAATGGTTCAAACTATTACCTAATCTAGAAATATAAAGTACTAGCTTCAAGGCCCGCCCAAGGACGGCTAGCTTAAAGAATTATTTAATGGAAATTATAGAACATGCTTTTGAGTATATCATTACACATCACTCATTAAACATAATAAAATGTGATAAATTTAAATAAGTATCTATGATAATAAATAGTAAGGAAAAAATTTCATGTTCATACACGTTTGAACAACGTATAAATAAACGATGAAAATCACAACTGTGAAGAAGAAATCCTCTGTAGACAATGTTCGTTGGAGAGTGGGTGTAGTTACCATCTTTTTTACACACAAAACTTTGAATCTTTTTTTCTCTTTACTCTTGAAACAACCATTATATTTGAAATCAACATCTGTATCCTATAAACATATAAATCATGAAAGTGAATGAAACTAAATAATGTAGAGAGTGCAAGTAACACCTAATCGTAGAAACGGATTCTATTTTTGTTATAGTTCACCAATAATGGGTAAAACTGAAAAGAACAGAAGATATATCTAAAACCATAAAGGCTATCCAAGTGTGTTTCATCGTCTCCTCAAACTTCTTTTAGACAATGATGTAAAGTTGTAAGCTATGCCATCCGTCAAAAGAACATCGGCATCTTCGATAACAAATAAATAACATCCATAAAAATAAAAGTAGTAATTATTGTTGACAGATTGAACCTATATGACGGTGCAATCTTATGAACCTAAAATGTACATATTAGAAACATATTCATATATATTATATCAACGTATAATTTAAATCATTATCAATAATAAATAAAATTAGTACGTAAATTCGCAAATGATATCTTTGTCTTATTTGAAAAAACTTTATGTTTATCTTAATTAATATTTCAATGTATATTTTTGACTCACTTCAAGAGCAAGAGATGGACATTTATTCATATGAAAAACTACACGACCAGAACATACAAAAATACAAAAACATACATCAAATAAAGTGACATGTTCTTATTTTACGAATTCAATAAACATAATCAGTATAGAAGTAGGATTATGGTGAAGCTCAAAAAATACGAACATTAAGCAAATATCATAACTGAAAACCTTTTGAAGTTTTAACCTGAGGACGAAGGCTTGAAGAATCTATGATGTCATTTGCTTAGGTGTCACAATATGAGAATACGCCTCCATTAGTGAAAGAGCTATGGATATTGCATGATACCCATAAGCACTCTGTAATATAAAAATCAAATTTTATTACTTAAAGATACAGCTTGAAAAAGGTATAGATTACAATGTAATTGTAAATCATTACACATCATATATAAATGATATACAACCTGTATATGATTAACTCGCATTGGCACTAAATCAGCTCTTGATTTATTTCATCTTTCCATGACTGGAACATGGGAGGGAATATATTCGTGCAAATAAATTTTAATATCATTGAAAGAGACAGAATCTGAAATTTATGTAGAAAAGGGGATTATTAAACGGGTCAAACCTATATCGTTTATATTGGGATTACGTACAATCACTTTATTTATGAAAAAAAATTAGGATCTAAAAGCAATCTTTTTGCTAAAATACAGATAAAAAATCATAAGGATATTATATTCAACCCATTAAATAAATTTAATTTATATTTTTCTTAGATTTAAAGATAGAAGTACAACCTTAAATATATATTATTATACGGATATGGGTCAACAGTGTCGAATCATGGCAGATCTAATAGATACATGCTGCTCATTATTTGCGACGTCTTTCACCATGTTGAAGAATGTCTCCTTGGCAAGGATACTTCACCTAAAGACTAATAGTACAAAATTTTCATATAAAGGGGATAATTTAAATGCTAATCAAGTTATATCATCTATACTCAAATCTGAATATAGCATCTAAGCTCAGTTTGCGTAAATAATTCATTTCTACCAAGTAGTTTACCATTATAAAAACCACAATTAGCTGGATTAACTATCACATCATCAAAAGAATCATGTTTCTCTTTAGATGCAAAATATATATCATTGTTCTTTGATTATGGAGGTAGATAAATGGGCGGGTAGGACGGGTATGGGCAATGGGCCAAACGGGTGTTGGTCTATGGACGCAGACTAAATGAGCAACTATTAATATTTGGATCAAACGGACGCGGACCAAATGGACATGGGTCAACCGGTCATGGGTCAAATGGGCAAATGGTCCAAATTTTTGGTTTATATTAAAAGAGAAACAAATAGACTCAAGATTAACTAACGTATAAAAAATACCCATCACATGTTGTCCATAATACCCATTTATTCAACCCAATGATTTTGTGTTGTCCAAATAGTCCAACTAAAATAAAAGACAATACCCATTTAGTTCATTAGTTAAAAAAGAAGATCCAAATAACCTAAATTTAGACATATGGACATTATTTGTCACCTCTATTTGATTGGTTCAGCTTGTATAAAAAGAGACGAAGCCAACGACATTTAGTTTGTATGAAAGATACCTAATAATAAAAGTTGTATAGAAGTGACAAAACAATAACATTGAAACATTTAAAAATGAGGAAAACATAGGATTTAACATACCATTTTTAAGTCCGGTTTCACAAATTATTCCAAGTTAGTGCCATGATGAGATTATAATTTGACTCTTTTCAATTACCTGCAAATGAAATAGTTAGGATGGATTGTTGAGAAAATTAATCATCATCAGTACCTTTCAAACAAACCTCAAGCAAACATCCCTTTTTCAAAATAGTGACATGGAGATAACAACAACCTTATGTCCTATTTCTATTAAAGAGTTAATAGGATTATGCCTGAAAAAATCTTCTTTACATATTTGATGTTGAAGACAAAATTATGAAACGTCTCATTAGTTAGTATTATTTTGTCGTACTTCTATAATGATTTTGTATTCTTAATTTGTTTATATTGCTGAATTTAGGTTTCCTACTATAATAAACCAAGAAATAAACAACCTCACAAAGACAATTTGACCATAATAGCTTGAAAACCACAACTATCAACTACAAAAAGCACATCATAATAGCATAAACACAACAAATAAAAAATAGTCAACTCAAAACGCTAATCTCCTTCTTAAGATAGACTAAACAATATTTCTTTTTTGATCTTCTTGCATAATCAAATCCAAACACTAATCTCCTTCTTACACTTTCATCAAACATGTTGTGTGCATAAATTCACATAATCTATTCATAGAATCAGGTACTTATTCATTGTATGGATTCTAAATTTTAAAAGAAAAGAAAAAATCGTGGATTTCTGCTACTAATTCATAAATAACAACAAATAAAAATATATACTTACATGTTACATTATTAAAATTCACTGGTGATATCTCCAAGATGACATGGTCATATACCGCAGACGATTACTATAAAAAAAATTAGCCATCATGGATTACAAATGATCGAATCTGATCATTTTGATTATTAAAAGAATTAATCATGAACAAAAAGAATTAAACTTTGTGTATAAATAGATACAAATCAAGAAATATGATTATGACCTAACATGATATTCGTAGCAAAACCTCAATGTAAAATTCTTTATGGAAACTCTCAAAGTTGTAGAAGGGATGAAAATTGATTAATAGTCAGCATCTCCCATTTGTTATTTATTTGCAACAACCCTCCTGCACATCATTATTGTACACACATCAAATACAATCCATATAAGTAAACATAAAGAAACATAGCTTTAAGATCACTACCTAATTTTCGATTTAGATTGAATTAAACCTTAAATCCTAATATCAAGTTAAAAAATCCTTAAATCAAGAAATAAAACACCAAAAATCGTTGATTTGGATCTAACTAAAACCACAAAGATTATGACTTTGTGGCATAATAATTTTTGTTTTGGATTAGTTTTGGATCGTGGAATTATTCTGGTGTTGGATCTTCTGTTTTTGTTTTGTGGAATTATTAAAGGTATAGTATAGTTAAAAAGGAATTGTGAAAAAAACCCGGTATGAATGATGTAAAAAAAACTGGTTATGAGTATTTGATCCAATGGCTGTTAAAAAGAACATTTACACATGGCAATTGATTAGGTATTTCGCAAGAGAATTTTTAGGAAAAAACCCTGCTATATAAAGATAGTAGATTATTCAATACTTTAGTAATTCCAAGCCATGACATGCATACGTGACCCCTTGACATAAACAATTAAACCAACATTCACCCCCTTAATTGTTTATTCACGTCACCCCTCAGTCAACCACGTACTAAGCACCTTCGTTTCTCGACTTTTACCGGACACATCCGAAGCATCTCGTTGAATGCAACTTCCAACGCTATTCAACACCCCGTGTGTTGAAGTCTCCATTATCTTGCAAACAAACCAGTCAAAGCCGCATGCTTTGATGTTTTCTTGTTCCACAAAACGTACATCAGATGCGCCTTCCTTGCTCTTCCCATGCCCATACTTTGTGATGCAGCTACCTTGCTCTTGTTGCTTCTTGCTAGTTGACTGCTTTAGAAAACAGTCCTACCTACCTTTCTTGCTATTATTCTTGCTACGTTCTCTTATTTATTTCTTTCCTATGATCACCATACATAATCAACTTCTTTCGGTCTTTGTGTGAATCTTCAGACATTTGATTCAACACTTGGGTCATGAGCTATTAAAGCTTCGGTCTAGATAACTCGTCGGTCACGGTTATTTGTTTCGGCCATCTGTCTAATCTTTCTCAAACGAGCCTTCAGTCTCTGTTCTTCCGTCTTAGGCCTTTCGGTCTTCTTTCTTAGGCCTTCGGACTTTGGTCATCAGTCTTCGGTCATCGGTCTTTTGAATCAACACTATCTTTCAGTCTTTGCTGTTGAAACTCGGTCTTCCTTTCTTTTTCGGACAACCCACGGTCACGGTCTCGGTCTTGGTTGCCTGCTTCGGTCTCGGTCTTTACTTTTTCTGTCTCGGTCTCGGTATCGGTCTCGGTCTTAACTTTCCTTTTCAAGGTTCCACCGGTCTTTCGCGGTTCGTCGGCCTGTCGGTCTCACACTCCCTTTTTGCAAGTCACCTAAACTTGTTGGTTGCTTTTTTTCTTTCACTGTCTTAGTATAAAGAAGGCATTCCGTCCTTTCTTTCTTTCTTGCCACACCCAATCAAGCTCTAGATACCAAATGTAGGAACTAGCCTCCTTAAACCCGGACTCGCACCCACGGTCACACCAATCAAAACGGCAAAATAGGTTGCAATGTTTCTCTCATTTAATACACAGAAGCATTGAACACCCATATTGCCGGCTTGATTAGTTTGACCTATTTTTTAGGAGTCATGGGCAACATGTACCTACGTTACATCTACCTAGTTTTTATTTACTTTGATTTGTTAGGACCTAGTCTATTTGTAGAAGGTTTCATGTTATAAGTTGTATGAGTTTCCCTTATTTAATATACGGAAGCATTGAACACCCATATTGCCGGTTTGATTGGTGTTTGTGTAGGTGTGAGTCCGAGGTGAAGGGACTGATTCCAACAACTATGACACATTAAAGACATAAATTTATAATAAGTTCGTCATTGTTCTCGTTGTGTATTTTATTCATATTAGTTAATTTTTCATAGATAGTGTGTGTAAACTGATTTAGATTTATTCTCATATATGTACTAGGATTATTTTGTGTGTGTAACTAATTTTCCAGGTAACAGGATCTTAGATGGATAGGATTAGCAACCTTCCTCTAAGCCTACTTGAAACCATATTATGTCTTTTACCGTATCGAGAAGTAGTAAGGACAAGTACCCTCTCTAAGGAATGGAGGTATCATTGGACCAAAATTACTAAAATTATGGTTATTGAGGATTATAGGCAAAGGCGGATCGACATCCCTAAACTTTTTTGTGGTGTAGGACAAACTCTGTTAATGCACGCTGGCCCAATACAGGAGTTCTCCCTTTCCGTTGCAGATGGCTATGGCATTGATAGGGAGATTAACTGTATAATATCTCATTTGTCAAGGAAAAAGACTGTCAAGAAATTAACAATTGATTATGTCAACGGGTCATATACCTCTATACCCTTATCTCTATTCTCAATTACTCTGTTAACAAACCTAAATCTTAATGGTTGTGACCTTAGACATATACCAAGATCCAGTCAGCTAAAACGCCAGCGAAAACGTCAGACATCATGGTTACCCAAAAAAAGAAAAAACCAAATGAAAGTTCAAGTGGGCTTGCTAGCCTGACTAGCTTATATGTGCAAAACTCTAGGATTTCTATGAAAACGTTTCTACATTTCCTATCTAAGTGTCCATTGCTTAAGACCATGACCCTGGTAATTTTATACTAAAATAGAGTATCAAGCCTCATGAGCATGTTAGCATATAATACAACTTATCTTAAAATTCTATGCTTCTGCAGAAAACTCGCGAGCTCTACGATATAGATGGTACCACCATTACTAACCTATTTGAGTCTTTAAAAGCGATTGAAAGTCTAAGTATTTTGTATGAGATCATTGAGGTAATCTTTTCCCATTGTATATGATCCATTAAATTCAGAGGAAAAAAAATATTTGTATCAATCATTTTTTCCCGTATGCTTCAAGGATTTGGTTGTAAACTCAAACCCGAGAAGAATACCTCAACAGGTTCGAGTAACATTAGTCACGTGAAAAGCTTTTGTATATAAGACATATGATTGGATTGGCAATGGGTTAGAAATAATTTCTTTTTTCATCAGAAGCTCCCCAAACCTGGAGAAACTTACTGTGAACGTAAATAACCACAAAAGTCTATCTTTTATCCTTTTTTGTTTTAGTTTTTTGTCAAGAACACTTAATGATACATATTGACACTTATTGTAGGTTCCAAACTATTACTACCGTGATCCAAAGCCTCCATACTCAATAGAAGATTATTCAGGTATTTGGTTGGAGCATCTAAGGGAATTTGAGACTACTTACTTAAGCAGCATAGAGACTGAATTGAATACTGTGAAGCTTATCTTGATGAGGTCACCTGTATTAAAGAAGCTAAGGATACACATCTTAGAGAATTATAAGTTTAAAGAAAAGCATATTTCAAAAGAGGAACACTACATCCACTCAAAGTTTACAAATTTTTTTCACACAAATGAGTTGTCAAGATTTTGATTGGTTTATTTAAAAGTAAGAGAGAGAAATAAAAACATAAAGCACCAATCAAATCATTTACATGTCATTGTGTGGAATTATTTGTGTAAAATTTGAGTGAATTTAGTATTTCTCATATCAAAAACCCTCTTATCCGCCCCACGTGCATCACCAGTGTTAGAAATCATTGTTGAAAATGAACCATTTTAGGATCTCTTTTATATAGCACTTCAAGTTTTGCCAAGACATCCATTTGATTAGGTCTCAAAACTTGCATATTCTGATTCTCCGGTCTTTCAAATATGTAGCTTGCAGTAATATTAGTAAGTAAATTTGTGTGATTGTGAATGATGTGATCCTAATATGATTAGATGATGCTACTTATGTTATGTTAAAATAGATGCATCTTTGTCTAAATCAATGGATGTCTTTCATGGATCATCTTGAACTAATAAACCGAGATGTTGATTCCAAGACATATATAAAACTAAATCATATTTGATGAGAATTGAGAAAGGAAGTGTGTAGTTTTGTTGTATGAAACCCGCGCCACTTTATTTTCTAGTATGTACTAGATGGTGTTATACTAATCATCATAACTCATGTCACACAATAAGAAATTATAGATCTAAAATTTCATACTTACGGAGTTACGGTTGTTCCTGCAATATTACGATAGCTATATAATGGTTCAAAGTTTTCTGAATCTGTGCACCATTGATTGTAATAACTCAACAGTCACACAGCTAAAATTTATAGGGTTACTTTTGAATTTGGTTTATTAAAATATCATGTCACAGTTGTGTGTATTGTTTAACCATTTTGCAGTCCTGTTAACCCGGAGAGGGTAAAATGGTTAGAATAATACACACAACAGTAATTTGATTTACCACAATGACGAGATTAAAAGAAATATATACTATGTAGAATTGGTAAAAAAATGACAACTAATATACATGTCTAATAAATTAACCCAAGTTTGATGGCCATAAAAAAAGTCTACTACCTATATAAATGAGGGTTTTGTAACAGACCATCTTTCACTTAAAATCCAAAAAAATGCCACGTGTAAAATCAATAATAATCGACAGTCACTATAAAGTTTCACCTAAAAAGTCATTTACTCCTACAAACCACTTTCTGCTCCAACTTTTAGATCCAGATTGTAACTCAACCATAGCCAATGTATTAACTTAATCCATCATATCATTATGGCCGTATGAAATCATTCAACCTTATCAAATCAATCAACCTTAGACGTATCAACCATATCCAGCATATCCCACCTTATCAAATCATTGGATTGGCCCACAAATATGGTCAACCATGTTAAAAAACGGTTTACACCTTTACACATCCTAAATGAATCTACAACCTTAATTATGATTCATCAATATGTAAACCTTCTGGCATTTTTTAGGTATGTTTCTTTATTCGATTTTGATTTTTATCATAATTAATGTCTATCATTGTTTGTTTCATTTGTGTTAATATTAGGTCATAGAATTTATCATATTAGTTAGAAAATATTATTAATTTAGACCATTCATTTGATCATATTGATTTAAGGTTTATTTTTATCAGTTAGAAAATAATATTAAATTCTCATATTATTTAGTAAAGTTTGAAAAGCTAATTATTAGTGGAATAATGTACTTGATAGAATGATATAAGTAGTTTTATTTTAACAGTTGTATAAATAATAGTTAATTTATCTATTATTTAGGCAACTTTAAAAAACCAAAATTATCTTTAAACAACTTAAACAGAAAATCATTAAACGTAACCAAATTGCTGATTTTATGGTCAATCACTGTAAATGCTCATACTATTTTCCTACTTATCCAATTAAGTTCCATTATCTCTCTATTCTGCAAACAAATACAGAAATAAGTAATGCTATTGCCTACTAACTTTTTGTTTTGATGTTTTTTATTATATATGAAACATTAATTGGTTTTGTTTGTATTTGTAGAAAAAAAATATGGAAGCCGGCATGACTAAGTTATGTCATATTGATCCAAGTTAGAAGATATGAAGGTATTGGTTAGATGCATCAGCCTACGGAACTCCCATCCATCTGGCAAACCAAATGAGGTTTGGAGTTTAGATGTCGGGTTTCAAGATCTAGAGGTAATCGTTTTCATGAATGGTTTGTATTATATGATTAATTAATTTTCCAGATAAATTAACCATATATATTTTTACTCATTTCAGGTTCATCACATCCAAGCCAGAAAGGGGAATCATGAGGCAGTAAAGCGGAATCATGCAATGCTTAAACAAAATAAGGTATTTAATGAACTTATGTGTTAATTTTATCGTTTAAAGTTGTGATATTAAAATGATATGGGGTGTTTGGGATTGGTTGTTAAGGTTGGTTATATGGTTATCGTGTTTTGATAGATGGGATAAATTATTTTTAGAGTGTTTTTGGATTGTTTATACAAGTTGGTTATTTGATTATGTATTTATCTGTCAGCTTATTATGCTCTGATAAGCAGTTTGAATAGGAATCTGATTAGCAGTTTTATTAAGCATTCCCAAACACCAAAGTTGTTTGAGTGTTTGGAAAATGCTCCTTTTTAAAAGATAAAAATATAACAATCACAACTTAATTTGCTGCCTAAATAGGAAATTGTTTCAACAATGGCTATATTTGCCAAATTATTAGCAAGCTTCCACATGTCGATTACCAAATTGTAATTCCTGATAACTATATACTACTATCATTTACTAAGTTTGTTCCCATGGGTTGTAAATGTCATATTCATGCTTGTGTTAATGATAGGGGTGTAAACACCCATCCTTTTACCACTTAATTCTGGCTAAAACAAGACCAAAACACGTATTTAATATCATTTGTTTGGAATTATGCGTGGTTTTTGTGTTTATTGTGTTTTCAGAGCTAACCGGATGAATATTGAAGAAAACATGGGATTGCGCGGGTTCTACTGAAGAAAAGGACTCAAGATAAAGTTTATTGTCCAAGAGATGCAAAAGATTTGAAGTCACTGGGCCTATTCGAAGATTTATCGAAGAAAAGGACCAAAGATGGAAGATTTACATAAGTCAAAGAAACTCAAGTCTATTAAACAAAGAAATTAAAAGACGAGTTGAATTTAATCGACGACAAATCCCGAATCAGAATCGAAAAACGTCAACTTTTCTGAAAAGACGAGAAGACAAGAAGAACGGGAGAAAGCCCACTCACCAACCAAAGGACAAGGCTATATAAAGCCATCCCCTCACACTTTCCAGGAGTTAGTTTTAGTTTTTCTCTCCTCCTTCTTTTTCTCCTTTAGTTCGTCCCATCACCAACACCACTAGGGTGTTTGGTGATTTTGATCTTTAATTTTCTAATCTTGTAATATTCATCTTTGTTTTATCTTGTTAAAACATTAATCATTCAATACAAATTCTTGTTTAATCTTTCCATTTCATCTTGTTCATCATCATCTTTATCTTCAAGTTCTTAAGTTCTTATTTTATTGAGTTTTGATCTTTAAAAGTTGTTGGGATTTATGTTTTTGTTGATGGGATTTGTAGTTTATGGTTAGTAGATGCTTTGTGTTTAGTTTTATTTAAGATTTGGTGAAAAACTTGGTGATTTTTGGATTAAAAGTTGTTTCCTTGTTCTTCGGGGTAAGTTACTGTATCTGGGTTTCTGAAAGTTCCGGATGAACAGTAAGTTCCGGATGAACACCTGAAGTTCCGAATAAAGCTGTTTTCCAAAAGTTCCGAGTGAACTGAAAAGTTCCGAATGAGTCTTGTTTCTGAAAAGTTCCGAATAAGTTTTGTTTAAAAAAGTTCCGCATGAATCACAAAGTTCCGAATGAATTAAAATCTTCCGAATGAGCATTAAGTTCCGGATGAACCAAAAACTTCCGAATGAGCATTAAGTTCCGGATGAACCAAAATCTTCCGAATAAGCATTAAGTTCCGGATGAACCAAAATCTTCCGAATAAGCATTAAGTACCGGATGAACCAAAAACTTCCGAATGAGCATTAAGTTCCGGATGAACAAAGTTCCGCATGAGTCTATAGTTCCGAATGAGTATTAAGTTCCGGATGAACCGAAGTTCCGAGTGAAAAGTTCCGGATGAGCAAAGTTCCGAATCAAGGTTAAAAAGTTCCGAATCAATTTTCTTTTAGTGTTACTGTTTTACTGTTTTACTGTTTCTTTACTTTTATTTCACAATTTTAACTTTAATTTCAGTTTTAATTTTAATTTTAATTTTAATTCGAGTTCAAGTTTTTATTAATTGTCATTAAATTAATTATCTTTGATTTAAGTTTTCATTTTAATACATTTAAACCTTTTAGTAGACTAGAAAACTAAAACCCCTTTAGTAACCAAGAACAATCATTCCACTTAAGGCCGAGATCAATTCGAGAGGACTGAGAGAAAATCTGAACCCATACAAAAAACCTTGTATCAAATGGCGCCGCTGCCGGCTCTTCTCGTTAAGATCAAAAGTTTTTTTGTGAGAACTTGGATTTTGGGATCCGTTCCCCGTGAACGTTACTTTTTCAGAAAAATTTTCAAAAAATCCTAAAAAAAAATATATAAAATTTTCAAAAATACAAAAAAATTAAAAAACTTAAAAACCAAAAATATTTTTGCTTTGTTTTTCTTTGTTCGTTCTTTTGCAGGTGTATGCGCACTCGATCCACGTCTTATCAAGAGCCCGAGCCTCTCGATAACTTAGACATGGCCGGTGTACAAAACAACAACAACATACCACCTCCAAACAATAATAATAACAACAACAATCCACCTTTCAACAACATGAACAATAACAACAACAATGAGCCCCTTCCGGATAATCGCCCGATGATTGAATTGCTGCAAGCTCATGTCGATGGCAACACGGATCCAATTGTCATACCTCCAATTGTCGCCAACAATTTCGAGCTAAAATCAGGCTTTATCCAGATGGTCTCCGCTCAACCATTCTTGGGACGTACCATTGATGATCCACACGACCATATCAAGAGATTCTTGCAACTAACCAACACGGTCAAGTTCAATGGTGTGCCACAAGAGGTTATCAGGTTACAACTTTTTCCCTTTTCTTTAGAGGGACAAGCCCGGCATTGGCTTGCTAAGGAACCGCCACAGAGTATTCTCTCGTGGACGGATTTGGAAACAAAGTTTATCAATTACTTTTTCCCACCCTCTCATACTACCGCTTTGCGGAATGAAATCATAAATTTTGAACAAAAGTACGATGAGTCGTTCAGTGAATCTTGGGATCGTTTTAAAGATCTTTTAAGAAAATGCCCTCAACATGGTTTTACCAAAGTACATCAAATTAATACTTTTTACAATGGTTTAAACATGAGTGACCAAGATTCACTAAACAGTGCCTCAGGGGGTAATCTTTTGGCTAAGACTTCCAATGTTGCTTGGGATATCATTGAGAATAAGTCTCGTGTGCAAACCAAGAGTGTTAGAACCAATGTCTCTAGTGCTAGCACTAGTGACAGCGACAAGCGACTGGACAAAATCACTACGCTTCTTGAATCGCTTGTCACCCACACCGTCAGCAACAACAACAGCAGCAACGCTAAAAACGCTCAAGTTAACGCTGTTAACCAACCTTGTGAGATATGCGGTGGTCCTCACTCTTACACTACTTGTACTGCCACCCAAGACTACCCTGCTGAGAATGTGAATGCGGCATATGGCACCTATCCTCAACCTGCTTATCAAGCTAGACCTCTAGGTGACCGTAATTTGCTTAGCTACTGCTCCAACAATTATCTTTCACCACCTGGTTTTCCTCCTACCAACTCAAACCAACAACAACACCTTAATCGCCCTCCTCAACAACAACAACCTCGACAACCATACATCCCTCCTCACAAGCAGCAACAACCACCTCAACGTAACAACTAAGTTTACCAACAACCTGCTTATCAACCACCCACATACAATGCTCCTCCCAACCAAGCCACCACTGCATTACACCAAGAGGTTGCAACCTACATGAGGACCAATGATGTGATCGTGGAAAATCTCCAACAGGAAGTGCGAAACTTGAAGGCAGACTTGGTCAAGCAAGGAAACGATTTGAGAGCCAACATGAGAAACACGTTGGATAGCCAAACTAATGACTTGAGGCACATGATGGTTGGTTTCTTCCAAGGTAATCAACCCTCTTCTTCGGGTACTCTTCCGAGTAACACCGTTGCGAATCCAAGAGGGGAGATGAAAGCAATCACTACTCGAAGTGGTAAAAGTACCAAGGAACCCGAGCTTCCTATACCTCCACCAGTGATTGTGACTAAGGAGAACGAGTCACCTGCTCCTATTCCTCATCCTTCTCCTTCCCCGATTTCTCCACCTCTTCCTTCTACCCCTCCTCCACCCAAGGATGTGAGTGATCCTATTCTTCCAAAGCCTTCCTCTGCTTCCAATATACCTTATCCATCTAGGTTGAGGAAAGAGAAGCTCAAAAGCAAGGACGATATTCAGGTTTCTAACTTTCTTAAGATGTTTAAGCAACTGAATTTCAATATCTCCTTCGCTGAGGCTCTCGCTCACATGCCTAAATATGCGAAAATGTTTAAAGATCTTCTGAGCGAAAAGGAAAAGCTCCTCGATATTGCCAACACCCAACTTAATGAGAATTGCTCTGCAGTGCTCTTAAGGAAATTGCCAACCAAGCTTGGTGATCCGGGTCGTTTTCTTATCCCTTGCAATTTCCCGGGAGTAGAGAATTGCATGGCCCTAGCCGATCTAGGTGCCAGTATTAATCTCATGCGTCTAAGCGTTTGGAAGCAATTATCTCTCCCTGAGCTAGTCCCCACCAAAATGACTTTGGAATTGGCTAACCGTACGGTTGCTTATCCAGTGGGGATAGCCGAAGACGTCATTGTAGGAGTCGACAAATTCACCTTCCCTACTGATTTTGTTGTCGTCGACTACGAGATGGACCCCCGTGTGCCACTCATTGTTGGTCGTCCATTCTTGAGGACCGGTCGCACTCTCATTGATGTTGAAGCCGGTGAGCTTATCATGAGAGTGGGTGACGACAAAGTAGTCTTCAACATGGGAAAGCTTTCTAAACAACCTTATTCTTACGAGAGTGTTAATTGTATTGACGTTCTTGATGAGGCTTGTGAAGAACACTTCAAAGATGCTTGTAAAAATATTCCTACCTCTCTTCCCAATGTTGAGACCGTTTCCTCTATCGACTCATCACTATCTCTATTTGGAGAAAGTGATTTCCTTTGGAAAGATTTGGAAGCCACCATGGGAGATGTGAATTTAGACAATGACGATTCTACTACCAATTGGGATGAAGATCTCAGTTTCATTGCAAACCTTCTCAAAGAAGACAATCCTTCCCCTCCATCTCCCACTATCATTGCTATCGATACTCCGACTTCGAATACGCCTCCCGTCGAAAATCCTCCGGATTTGGAACTTAAGGAGTTGCCGCCCCATCTCGAGTATGTATTCCTTGAAGAAGAGAAGAAGTCGCCCGTCATCATCGCAAAGGATTTGAAGGATGAAGAGAAAGCCCGACTTGTCGCCGTGTTGAAAGATCATAAGAAGGCTATTGCTTGGAAGATTTCAGATATTCGTGGAATTGATCCTCACTTCTGCACACACAAAATTCTCATGGAGGACGACTTTAAGCCCACAATTCAAAGCCAACGAAGGGTGAATCCAAAAATCCATGAAGTCATCAAAACAAAGGTTATCAAACTTCTTGATGCGGGTATGATTTACCCTATTTCGGATTCACCATGGGTTAGTCCAATCCATTGTGTGCCCAAGAAGGGCGGAATAACCGTTGTTCCCAATGAACACAACGAGTTAATTTCCACTCGTCTCGTTACTGGGTGGAGAGTTTGTATAGACTACCACAAACTCAATGATGCCACAAGAAAGGATCATTTCCCTCTACCTTTTATGGACCAAATGCTTGAACGTTTAGCGGGTAATGAATATTACTGCTTTCTTGATGGTTTCTCGGGTTATTTCCAAATACCCATCGATCCCCAAGATCAAGAGATGACAACATTCACTTGTCCCTATGGAACATTTGCTTACAAAAGAATGCCTTTTGGCTTATGTAATGCGCCCGGGACTTTCCAAAGGTGCATGTTAGCTATCTTCCATGACATGGTTGAACAAACCATGGAAGTCTTCATGGATGATTTCTCGGTCTTCGGGGATTCTTTCTCTTCTTGCCTTGCCAATTTGGAACGTATGCTTAAGCGGTGCGAAGACACTCGCCTTGTTCTGAATTGGGAAAAATGCCATTTTATGGTAAAAGAAGGCATCGTGCTTGGACATAAGATCTCTAAAGCCGGTCTTGAAGTAGACCGTGCTAAAGTTGATGTTATCATAAAGTTGCCTCCACCTTCAACCGTGAAGGGTGTGAGAAGTTTCCTGGGTCATGCGGGCTTCTACCGACGATTCATCAAGGATTTTTCTCAAATCGCTCGCCCGATGACCCACCTCTTGGAAAAAGATACTCCTTTTATCTTTTCCAAAGAGTGTCTTGACGCCTTCAACTCGCTTAAGGATAAGCTTACTAAGGCACCCGTCTTAGTTACCCCTAATTGGGAGCTGCCTTTTGAGTTGATGTGCGATGCTAGTGATTTTGCTATTGGAGCGGTTCTGGGACAAAGAGTGAATAAACACTTCCAACCAATCCATTACGCTAGCAAGACAATGATGGGGGCACAATTGCATTATACGACAACCAAAAAAGAGCTTTTAGCTGTTGTCTATGCTTTTGAAAAATTCCGCCCCTATCTTGTCCTTTCTACAACAATTGTGTATACCGATCATTCCGCGCTGAAGTACTTGTTGACAAAGCAAGATTCCAAACCAAGACTTCTTCGCTGGGTTTTGCTGCTCCAAGAATTTAAAATCGAAATTCGCGATAAAAAAGGAGCAGAAAACCTAGCCGCGGATCATCTCAGCAGACTTGAGGATCCTTACTAAGGGGATCATCCAAACAAAGAAATCAATGATTCTTTTCCCCTGGAGACCTTAATGTCTATAAATTTGAAATCTAATGAAACCCCGTGGTTTGCGGACTTTGCAAACTACTTGGCGGGTGGAATTCTCAAGGAAGGGTTGACGTCCCAACAAAAGAAAAAGTTCTTCACCGACATTAAGACTTACTTTTGGGACGACCCTTACCTATTCAAACAATGCGCCGACCTGATTATCTGCCGATGTGTTGACGGACCGGCAGCTTCGGAAATCCTCGATGCTTGCCACAAAGGACCCACCGGTGGTCACTTTGGTCCCAACTACACCGCCAAAAAAGTGTTTGACTCGGGATTTTATTGGCCTTCCATATATCGTGACGCTCACGATATGGTTAAACGATGTGATGTTTGCCAAAAACAAGGCAACATCACACATAAAGACGAGATGCCTCAGAATTTCATTCAAGAATGTGAGATCTTTGATGTTTGGGGTATCGACTTTATGGGGCCATTCCCTTCTTCTAAAGGAAACAAATACATCCTTGTAGCCGTTGACTACGTCTCCAAATGGGTTGAAGCCAAAGCTTTACCCACTAATGACGCAAGGGTGGTTTGTAACTTTTTGAAAGCTCTATTCGCTAGATTCGGTGTGCCTCGTGCCATTATTAGTGATCGTGGGACTCATTTCTGCAATGACCAATTCGCAAGAGTCATGGCTAAGTACGGTGTAAACCATCGTCTTTCCACAGCCTACCACCCACAAACTAATGGCCAGGCTGAAATGTCCAACCGAGGGCTGAAGCGAATTCTTGAAAGAACCGTGGGAGAGCATCGTGCCTCATGGGCTGATAAACTTGATGATGCTTTGTGGGCTTTCCGTACTGCTTACAAGACCCCGATCGGCTGTACGCCTTATCGTCTTGTGTACGGGAAAGCATGCCACCTCCCCATTAAGTTGGAGCACAAGGCTTATTGGGCCTTGAAGTGGGCTAATTTTGATATTAACAACGCCGGTGACCTACGCAAGATCCAACTCAATGAGCTCAATGAACTCCGTAATGAGGCTTATGAAAATTCTTTGATCTATAAGGAAAGAACTAAGCTCATTCACGACTCTAAGATTAAGAACCGAGAGTTCCATGTTGGAGACAAAGTCTTACTTTTTAACTCTCGGTTGAAAATCTTTTCGGGAAAGCTCAAATCTCGTTGGTCCGGCCCATTCACCATTGCCCAAATTTTTCCATATGGTACTCTCGAGCTCGCTCAACCTAATGGACCTAATCTAAGGTGAATGGCCAACGAGTGAAGTTGTACTTTGGTGAGGACACCTCTCAGGAGGTGATTCCATCCCTCACCACGTTCCCCATGAACTAATTTTGGGTCGAGTCAGGCTCGTGACTCGGTTATAAAAAACAAGCGCTCCTCGGGAGGCAGCCCGAGTATCTATCCTTTTATGTTTTAATCACCTAAGTGTAGGGGGCCTCTATATGGTGTTTGTCTTTGTGTGGTGATGTGATTACAGGGATAAGTGCACTCTTGGAATCTCTGAAGAACCGTGCTCCTGTGTTATCCGAAATCTGGTTCTATCTCTCAACTATCGTGATTCAATTTTCTTCATACTCACATTTAAAATTGATCACTTTAGTCGTCTCTTCCTTAACTCGAGTTAACCAACGTGCACAATGTCATAAGTGTAGGGGAAACTTTTCCCACATGCTTAAACATTGAGGACAATGTTTATGTTAAGTGTAGGGGGGACTTCTATCGAAGTTTTAAGTGGACTTTTCCATAAAAATGCCTTCATTAAACCGGAAAATCATCTTTTTCAACATTTTTCAAATTTTTTTAACTTTGGCCATTTTGTAGTAATTTTTAAATTTTTATCGTTGCTTTCATATGTATATATCCCGCAATAAAGTCAAAAATATTAATAAAGTGGTGTAGCTAGTTTAGAAGTCTTTGACATATTAGGCCCGTTGCGTTTATTTTGACTAAACCCGAATAGACTTATCCAAGTTTATTCTAGCTAGTATCCTTAACCATGTAGACCTTAATTGGTTTATTAGGCTAAGTGTCCACGAGTCTCATTACTTGAGATTTTGAATTGTGGAGGACGAGAAATGATAGAGTCAATTATAAGTCGGTATTCTTGTACAAGCTCACTTGGTGTAATTATTTGCCTATTCTCCCATCACTTGCTAATAAATTATCTGCAATAAGTAAGGTCGTACGATTTGAAAAGTTACTTAGCTTCTAGCCCAAGATCGTTTAAAAGTTGCTCGGTAATGATAAGAGTTCATAGCCAAGGCATAACTTATGAAGCGGGGCGCGAAGATTGGCGAGTCCGAAAAGGCCCTAACAAGGCATGAGGATTCCATTTTATTGCTGAAGATCCAAAGTGATGTGAAAAGCATTATTCCCAAAATCAATATGAAGGATCAAGACTCACGACGAAAAGCAATCAACTCCCATAAAGATCATGGAGAAGTCTATCCGAAAAGACCCTAACAAGGTATGAGGATAAATAGATCCAAGTCCGAAAAGGAGGCGGATCGTTGTATCTCAAAATCCCCATTAGAGATTGAAGAATAATCATGAAGTCGTGGTCAACAAAGTTGGAGTACCTCTCAAAAGTCTCCAAGTGAAGAAACTCTATGAACGATGAGAAGACCATTATCTCAAGCACGTCTCTCAAGATATGAAGTATGAAGTACATGTCAAATATCGGCCCGAGAAAGGTCTCAAATCGTGAACCAAGTTATGCCAAGATATGAACTTTTTGATATCCCGAGAAGCAGTTTTAAGAGATTTTGTCCTTTAGCTAACTATTGATCAAATCGTCCTACTTTGCTTTCAGCCTAAATAAACTATCGAAATAAGTCCAAAAATGCATCTTCATGATCATTCTAAGACAAAAATAAAATATAAGAGATACACCTAGGGATAAGGGAGTTTAAGCATTTAATTAAGCCATGTGTGTAAGTGTTTGAATTGCTAACTTATAATAACAATGATCTCGTTTTTAAGCTTAGTTTGGGGAACGTGAAACTTGAGGGTGATTAATCTTCGCAGCACCAAAGCTCTAATGTAAGTCATTGATCTCTTTGCAAGTTATTTCCATTCTTTTGTTTCTTTTAAAGTTTAATTTCTTTTAGTATTTTAATTTTGCTTAGTAGTATTTGAATAAGGCCATGGTTGATTAATTATGAGAAAAGTGTAAAATTGCTTTATCACTAAGCATTGCATGAGGGCATGGCAATGGTTAAGTGTAGGGGATTTGATAGGTGTGTAAACACCCATCCTTTTACCACTTAATTCTGGCTAAAACAAGACCAAAACACGTATTTAATATCATTTGTTTGGAATTATGCGTGGTTTTTGTGTTTATTGTGTTTTCAGAGCTAACCGGATGAATATTGAAGAAAACATGGGATTGCACGGGTTCTACTGAAGAAAAGGACTCAAGATAAAGTTTATTGTCCAAGAGATGCAAAAGATTTGAAGTCAATGGGCCTATTCGAAGATTTATCGAAGAAAAGGACCAAAGATGGAAGATTTACATAAGTCGAAGAAACTCAAGTCTATTAAACAAAGAAATTAAAAGACGAGTTGAATTTAATCGACGACAAATCCCGAATCAGAATCGAAAAACGTCAACTTTTCTGAAAAGACGAGAAGACAAGAAGAACGGGAGAAAGCCCACTCACCAACCAAAGGACAAGGCTATATAAAGCCATCCCCTCACACTTTCCAGGAGTTAGTTTTAGTTTTTCTCTCCTCCTTCTTTTTCTCCCTTTAGTTCGTCCCATCACCAACACCACTAGGGTGTTTGGTGATTTTGATCTTTAATTTTCTAATCTTGTAATCTTCATCTTTGTTTTATCTTGTTAAAACATTAATCATTCAATACAAGTTCTTGTTTAATCTTTCCATTTCATCTTGTTCATCATCATCTTTATCTTCAAGTTCTTAAGTTCTTATTTTATTGAGTTTTGATCTTTAAAAGTTGTTGGGATTTATGTTTTTGTTGATGGGATTTGTAGTTTATGGTTAGTAGATGCTTTGTGTTTAGTTTTATTTAAGATTTGGTGAAAAACTTGGTGATTTTTGGATTAAAAGTTGTTTCCTTGTTCTTCGGGGTAAGTTACTGTATCTGGGTTTCTGAAAGTTCCGGATGAACAGTAAGTTCCGGATGAACACCTGAAGTTCCGAATAAAGCTGTTTTCCAAAAGTTCCGAGTGAACTGAAAAGTTCCGAATGAGTCTTGTTTCTGAAAAGTTCCGAATAAGTTTTGTTTTAAAAAGTTCCGCATGAATCACAAAGTTCCGAATGAATTAAAATCTTCCGAATGAGCATTAAGTTCCGGATGAACCAAAAACTTCCGAATGAGCATTAAGTTCCGGATGAACCAAAATCTTCCGAATAAGCATTAAGTTCCGGATGAACCAAAATCTTCCGAATAAGCATTAAGTTCCGGATGAACCAAAAACTTCCGAATGAGCATTAAGTTCCGGATGAACAAAGTTCCGCATGAATCTATAGTTCCGAATGAGTATTAAGTTCCGGATGAACCGAAGTTCCGAGTGAAAAGTTCCGGATGAGCAAAGTTCCGAATCAAGGTTAAAAAGTTCCGAATCAATTTTCTTTTAGTGTTACTGTTTTACTGTTTTACTGTTTCTTTACTTTTATTTCACAATTTTAACTTTAATTTCAGTTTTAATTTTAATTTTAATTTTAATTCGAGTTCAAGTTTTTATTAATTGTCATTAAATTAATTATCTTTGATTTAAGTTTTCATTTTAATACATTTAAACCTTTTAGTAGACTAGAAAACTAAAACCCCCTTTAGTAACCAAGAACAATCATTCCACTTAAGGCCAAGATCAATTCGAGAGGACTGAGAGAAAATCTGAACCCATACAAAAAACCTTGTATCAGTTAATCATATAGATGATGGCTTATTCACTCTTTTAAATTATTTAACAATGAGAATTGATTGGCACAATTCACTTTTTGATTGGCAAACCCAAATAGTATACAATCTGTTAAAGCAACACTACAGATCTCTAGGCTATACAAACATGGCTAAGGTAAGTCAAATGCTATTGACGAAGCATGAATTAATGCAGGCTGATGGGCAAAATACTTAACGATGTGGATAAAATGTGAAATTCTGGTGCTAAAAAACATTTTCTCACTTTTCTTGACATTGTGGACCAGGAATATAAGAACTTTGTTGTGGGCTTATTGCATATTACTATCTTTGATTATTATTTGGCAATACACTTTAGTTATTTTGTTTGTCAAACACCAGTAATATATGAAATAGTTCTTAAAATATGTATATTGCTCTAAACAATCATATAATTGTTGCCACATCCCTTTACATACCAAGTATAGAATATTATTGATTATGGACTTGGTATATATTGGCACCATTTATATATCTTTATACAGTATTGTACTTCAGTTACTTTAATTTCCATGCAATCAAGTAATATGATGAAATTTTTTGTTGTGTACTTTAAACGCTTGTGATATTTTTGAAAAGTGTGGGAAAATGACAAGTAATTTCCATATGATTAATGTCTTCAAATGGTTGCAGGATTCCTGTGATGTTTTTACTGATCACGACAAGTGTGATTTGCTGTTATCCGCTTACTTTAACGATTTTGATGTCTCGCGCTGGTAGTGTGGTACCAAGTCACTTGCAAAGGCTCTAAATTTGAAGGACTTACCAGACCATGGTGACTGTTTCTGGTGGATATCCGTCTTTTTAACTAATGGTTCTACAGCATTTTCCAAGTATAGTTATTTTCAGTTATTGTTCCCCTGATATTTTTTTGAAATTAGTTATCTCCATTTTTTACAAAACAAACTATGATGATGATGCATGTTTTCGTTTCATTATCTTTTCTTGAGAGAATCTTGAAATCTTTTAAATGCACATTATCTGTAAGCAAGAATTTTATTTGTTCATTATTTATAGTTTAGGCCCCATGTTTTTGTCTGGAGGGTGTTTTCTTGAATTCTAGGTGTCAATATGAGCTAGCTTGAACATGCATATAATTTTGGAAGCATACTTCCTTGATTGGTTTGTGGTTTGAGTAATTATTCCCTACAATTACTACTGATTCTTAAACTATTTAATGCACAGTTTGAATTGTCCCAGTCAAATTTAAGAGTGTGCAAATTGTTAGCCTTTTATACAATACGATGTTGTGGTTTACTTATAGTTTTTATCACATAAATGGATATTGTTAAATGAGCTATTACTAGGATTTGTTACCCGCGCTCTGCTGCGGGGAGCACGGGTGTTTTACGGTTATTTTGATAGGAAAGAGCAACTTTTATTTAGTGACCTATGAAACTCACGGCTGTATAAAAGTAAATGTCTTTTTATAGTTTTGCAATAGTAATTTAGTTGTATCTCAAATTAGCATTAATATTTATATTTATACATTTAACATGCAATTTATTTATGTAATATCACAAATCGTTCTTATATAAACATTATCAACGGTTTTTTAATATATCTTGATCATAGATTGAACCTCCTATTTGATATTCCTTACGCCGAAATAAATTATGTGATCCGGATTAGGACAAGCAATCGTTGCACTCGTCACCATGCTTACTTGAGACCACAAATTGCCGTAAGTCGTATGTAAGAATATGCACGCCGCATCGTAAAGGAATGTGATCCTCGACGCTCTTGGCCTCATATCTAACCACACTCCTATTCTAAGCTGTATTACACAAAGTTGTTTTCATTTTGTTGGGCTACGTGTCTTTTGGACCATGGAATTAAGAGATATGTAAAATTGTTCCAATTTGAGAATTTTCCATGGATGTCCCAAAACTACGGAAGATAGTCAACTACATCAAGATCCACAATTCCACATCAATTGGTAAAGCTATTTCATGCTAGAAGTTTGTTTTTTCTGATACAGCAGTCACCAAAGCAGTTTTTCCAAACACTTCTATGTCAATATCATGAAATGCAGGCCGTGTAAGTCGACTGTTACTATTCCGCAAATCAGTACTATCAATGATTCGATCCTACCCGGCACTGATATATAGAAAAGCAGTTAACTATTGGTGGAACTTTGGCTGGAGTGGCTTTTGGTGGAGCACCTGCACAACAAAGTATGGTGTTTCTTGTCCGGGAAGTAGAGGTCTTTTAACAGCTTTGTGCTAGACAACAGCGGGTTTGTCTTTCGAAGATGTAGCTACTATTGGTGGAACTTTGGCTGGAGTGGGTTTTGGTGGAGTACCTACACAACAAAGTATAGTGTATGAGTAAACTTAAAACCTGAACATGCATGCTTGGTGTTCCAAATAAGGGAAAAAATGACCCAAAAGATATGCCTTTTTTTAAACAAAGGGTAACTGTTTGATGGGAGAGTGTATGCAGTGAGTAAGTGGTGAAAATTGAAAGAAAGAGTATCTTGCTGAAAAGGTTTTGAAGGTGACATGTTTCTCTTAAGCAATATGTGGATATTATTATGGTGCTATTATTTTTTTAGCTAGTTTGGGTAAGGGGTAGGCTAGGTGAGCTTAGGTGTCATGTGCAGGTGTGTTTCCAAGTTGGAAATGAACTAAGGTGGGCAAAATTAGTGGGGAAGCGTGAGCTAAGTTTAGTTAGCTATTTGAACTAAAATGTAACTAGAATCTTTTTTGTAGCAACAGTGGAATGGGAAGAGGCTCTATTTAAGGGCATGTATGCATTTGGTAATCCCACACAAACCTCTCACCTACTTTAAAAAATCTAAACAAACTGAGAATGGCATATCTTCCTAGGATCTGGCCATTGAAAGCTGAGAGCGGTAGTACGGACTTGGGCGGTTTATTTGTTTGGTATCTGGAGAAGGATGTGGTGGCTGACAAAGCATGGAAGCGCAAGGTGGATGCGGCTAGGCAGGCAGTTTTCAAAAAAGTTGTGGATCGTCAGCATTTCATTCAAGAGATCCAGCATGTGCAGACCTTTCCAGCCAACCCTATGATCTCGATGATGGTAGCCATGTTGGACAGAAAGCAGTCAGAGGACAACGCATTCATTCAGACCTTGAACACAGAGGCAGCCAGAATCCAGACCATGATCGACCTCAAGGAGGCTTTTGCTCAGAAAATATTGGCCAACGGGCCTTGGTGAATAGATGTTGTAGGAGTTGGCTTTGGTCTGATGTTTTAGGCCTGAAAATAAAGCTCCATGTTGTCGTCTGTTTGGTTTGTCCACCACCGAGTCTTTAGGGTCATGTGTCTGTGCTTTAGTTGTTTCTTTTTTTAGTTTTATCTTGTGTCTGTAAGATCAGTTTCAATGAACCGCGTGGAATGTATGATATTTTGTTTTATATTGGTTTTTTTTCGACAGGCGTTTCGATTAACGTGGCGTTTAGGTAAAGACACGCCTCCAAAGAAGGCTGGCCCAAGTAAAAGCCATATTATAAGTTCTAAGAAAAGACTGTGCACCTGTTTCTTTTTGTTCACCTATTTCTGAGACCTTGGTTGATGCACTTTCTGTATCTGACCCTTTGGTTTGATGTACCATCTTGTTCAATGTTTGCATCTGCTATTGGTGTCGGCCCTAGGCCTGACCCTTCAGTTACCAACGGAATATGAGCCTCAGATAGGGAAAGAATCAAAGAGCTGGCCTTCTTGCAGATCGCGGACACCCGCAGTAACACGATTACAACAACCTCAAAACACGATCGGCCGAAACAAAGTTCCATGATGATAAGGAGCAGAGGTTTCGGGTGGGTATAATATGGATCTGGTTCAAACTGGGGGGCGCCTTCTCCTACAAACGAACATGGACATGCACCAAAAGTTATTAAAACCACACCAAAATATAGCAACTGTTGAAAATCTAACTTTTTAGCAATAGCAATCATACATACTCGCTAAGGTAATATAGCAAAACAACATGTGCTACAACGATACAAACGGCATGCATGAGATGTCTTTTTCGTTACAATTAGACACAAACAAATTTGATACTAACACGGCAAAGCTGTTGTGTTGGTAACAGTTGTATAAAATCAATTTTGACACCATCATAGGTATTTGCTTTTAAATGAAGGCTGCTTATTCAATTCTGTTCTAAAATGCAGTTCCAGTTTTATGTTTTGTACGAACCAATAACACCTTCTTTTTTAAATAAGGAAGGAAAATAATTCAACAATCAAATCAAGTATAACTATATTTGGATCATGAGCGACATTCACATCAGCTATAAGACAACATACATGTATGGTTGGGGTTGGAAGTCCATCGTCTGCATCTGGTTTAATTCACTTGCCGTCGTATTCTCTGAATCCTTGGTAGACTGTTGCAGAACATATACATTTAGTTAGACTGATAAAAAATAAAAGGAGACCATACAGCGACAAATACCAACCGCATATCCGAAACATGAAAATCAGTCTTGGGGAATTCGTGAAGTAGGTTTCAGTGCCTCCATAAAGAATGACCATCGGCTAATGAATTGGAGGAGATCAACATGTCAAAACTATGAGTTATTGTATTTGAGGTTCAGAGATGGAGGCATGGAAGGCGAACCCAGAAACCCGTCATGGGTGCGACCAAATGGTCACCCTGCGAAGGGCACGCGTGCTGGCAAACAACTGGCAAATCCAAAGGTAACGACCATTAACCTTTATGATAGTAATTAACCTGCATAAAGGCGAAAAGGCCCGGCATAAACATGACTAACCAAAACTCGCAATCGTTATGCCTGCGATCACAGGCTCACCTCGGCAAGGAACCGATTCTGTAAAGCGCGTTTACTAAAAGGTTTCCAGTTTTCCCGGGGTATACCATAGCCTCAGATAAGACGCTATATGGGAAAAACAGCCATAACCCGGCATGGCTGTAAACTCGCAAGGTCGCCCCGCCAAGAACCGAGATGTGGTATCTTTAACCTCGGTCGTTTACCCTCATTATAGCCCTAAACGAACTTTTACATAGAACTACACCAAAATGTATTAACTGTTGAAACTCCAGGTTCTCAGCAATAGCAACCATACATGCCCGCTACGTAATATAGCAAACCAACATGTCCTACAGCGAGATAAATGTCATGCGTGAGATATCTCTTTCGTTACCTGTAGACAGAAACAAATTTGATAACAACACGGCAAAGCTGTTGTGTTGGTAACATTTGTATAAAATCAATTTTCACACCATCATAGGTATTGGGTTTTAAATGAAGGTGGCTTATTCAATTTTTTTTTAAAATGCAGGTCCAGTTTTATGTTTTCTACGAACCAACAACATCTTCTTTTTGAAATAAGGAAGAAAAAGGAATCAAAATTCAAATCAAGTATAACTATATATGGATGATGAGACACATTCACATCAGCTATAAGACAACTTACATGTATGTTTGGGGTTGGAAGTTCATCATCTGCATCTGGTCTAATTCACTTGCCATCATATTCTTTAAATCCTTGGCAGATTGTTGCAGAATAGACACATTTAGTTATACTGATAAAATCCAAAAAAACACTATACAGCAACAAATACCAACTGCACAGCTAAAACATGAAAATATATGTAGTGGTACTACTCGTTAAAATAACACTATAACCGTAGAGAATGAACGTTACCTTTCACGAGAGGTAAAGAACAGTTTTCGGGAATTCGTGAAGCATCCGCGAAAGCATCCATAAACAAAGACCGTCGGCTAATGAATTGGAGGAGATCAGCATGTTCAAATGATGAGTCATTGTGTTTGAGGTTCAGAGCTGGATGTATGGAAGGCGAACCCACAAACCCGCCATGGGTGCGACCAAATGGTCGTCCTGGCAAGATCCGCGTGCTGGCAAACAACCCACGGATCCAAAGGCAATGGGCATGACAGTAACTAACCAGCATAAAGGCGGGAAGACCTGGCAGAAAGCATCAACCACAGTTCGCAACCGTTATGTCTGTGATCAAAGGGTCACCATGGCAAGGCACGGGTTCTGTAAAGCGCGTTTACTAAAAGGTTTCCAGTTTCTTCGGGGTATACCATAGGCTCAGATAAAGCGCTATATGGAAAAAACACTCATAACCCGGCATGGCTACGGCCTCGCAAGGTCGCCACGCCAAGACCCGAGATGCGGTATCTTTACCTGCGCTTGCTTACGCTCATCATAGCCCAAAATTAACATTTACATAAAGGAGGAGATCCACGGATCCATAAGAGTGTACCAATTTTTCTGTTTTTCCAATGCGTAAGGCCTGAGATATCACAAATCCAAAGGCAGCGGGCATCACAATAGTTAACCACCATAGAGGCGGAAATACCCGGCATAAGAATCATTGACCACATCTGACAATCGTTATGCCTGCGATCACATGCTCACGATCGCAAGGCCTGGGTCCTGGGAAGCGAGCCTACCAAAAGTTTGTTGTTTTTTCCCAGGGTATAGCATAGGCTCAGATAAGGCGCTAATCAGGGAAAACAGCCACGACCCGTGATGGCTGCGACCTCGCAAGGTCGCCATGCCAAGCATCCGAGATGTGGTATCTTTACCCGCACCCGCTCACCCTCATCACAGCCCTAAAGCAACCTTTTTTATAGAAGCGGAGAAACACGCATCCACAGGAGCAGTAATTGTCCTCACAAACCGTTTTTTATAATACTATATCCCTCTATCACAAACAACAACGTCCTTAAAAGCAGCAGCGAGGAACGGCAACAAAAAAAGACAAACCCACAAATTTAAAAGCATCGGGTCCAAGAAATATGGAAGTTGTACGAAGAACCCACCATAATCTGGGGTTCACATAGCCGGCAAGTTCATGCTAAATGTCTTAAGTGAAGCAGATGTGGGCTTATCCATAAAGAATGACCCTCGTCCAATGAATTGGAGCAGGTCAGTAGGTAGATACAATGAGTTATTGCGTTTGAGGCTCAGATCTGGAGGTATGGAAGGTGAACCCAGAAACCCTCCATGGCTGCGACCGAATCGTCGCCCTGCCAAGATACGGACGCTGAGAAACAACCCTTGTAAAAATGTCCTATCCACAGACTTTTCATCATTGCCCATACTATTTTCAACTTGTCTTACTATCCTGACCAACCCGGTAGTTTCGTTTGGTGAAGTTGGTTAACACGAACCATTTGACATCCGCACATTCAAAGATCATACGCCTCACATGAAAAGAGGTCATCCACACAATAACCTAGTCAACTCCCCACGAACCCAAAAAATCATTTTAAATAACCCGACCAACAGAATGCACAAATGAACAATAGACCAATTTAAGTAACCATGTTATATAAACGGCCATAAATGGAAAAAATAGAACCGCACCCAACTGTATGAACTAAGCATCTTATATCAAGCTACAAATAATCAAAATCCAGAAATTAACCTTTATATAAAGGAGGATCCCTCCCCGACAACCAAAATTCCGTCTCACAACCAAAAAACACACCGGGGCGTACACCTTTCCGCTACAAACAATGTCGGAAAGTAGATTTTCAGAGGCTCAGATCTAGAAGAGAAAAAAGTATGAAACAAACACGATAAGACCGCCATGGCTGCAAAACACCAACAGTGAATTACCCCGCCAAGGTACGACCAATCTGAAAGTTTGTTCAAATTAATCAACACAAAATTCATTCATTAATATCATCACTACCCCATATATAAGACCTCAAAATGCTGAGAAACAGCCCTTGTAAAAATGTCCATCCACAGACTGCATCATTGGCCATACTATTTTCAACCTGCCTTACTGTCCTGACCAACCCGATTGTTTCGTTCGGTGAAGTTGGTTAACACGAACTATTTGACATCCGCAGATTCAAAGATCATACGCCTCAGATGAAAAGAGGTCATCCGCATAGAATAAGCTAGTCAACAGGCAGAAACAATGAGTTAACCCATTGCATTTTCGGCTAAGACATATTCATTCCAAGCTTTGTATCCGTACAGACCAACAGAATACACAAATGAGCAATAGACCAATTTAACTAACCATCTTATATGAACGGTCATAAATGGAAAAAATTGACCCGCACCCAACTGTATGAACTAAGCATCTTATATAATGTTACAAATAATAAAAAAGCCAGAAACTAACCTTTATACAAAGGAGGACCCCTCCCCGACAACCAAAATTTCGTCTGACAACCAAAAAACACACCGGCACCTACACCTTTCCGTTACAAACAATGTCAGAAAGCAGATTTTGAGAGGCTCAGATCTGGAAGAGAAAAAAGTATGAAACAAACACGATAAGACCGCCATGGCTGCAAAACACCAACAGTGAATTACCCCGCCAAGGTACGACCAATCTGAAAGTTTGTTCAAATTAATCAACACAAAATTCATTCATTAGTATCATCACTGCCCTATATATAAGACCTCTCCAGAACGACTGTAGCAACAACACAAATAATGGAAACCCAGATGCAACTATATGGTGATGCTGGTATATATATGGATGTTAAGAGGCACATCATCAACGGACACCACCGTGACAAGGATTAATTGCAACGGTTAAGATTGGGTTTCTGTAGCCACTACGATTCCTGTAGCCACTACACAACGGACAATCACAATTAATGGCAAGGGGCAATCTTGCAATGGACATCCAATTAACCCCCAATATTTAATTGACGAAATGCCAATTAACCCTCAATTAAACCAACAACTGGACAACTGCAATTAATGGGAGGGGAAAACATCCAATTAACCCCAGTGAAAGGCCAATTAACCCTCAATTAAACCAACAACCAGACAATCACAATTAATGGGAGGGGAAACCATCCAATTAACCCCCAATTATTTAATTGGCAAAAGGCCAAATTAACACCAATTAAACCAACAACGGGGATCAATGAATGCATAACGGGGTCCGTAAAATCAGATAACGGAAAGGTGTAGGTGCTAGTGTGTGTTTTGGTTGTGAGAGGGTTTTTTGGTTGTGAGAGAGGGAGATAGTATTATAAAAAGCGGTTTGTGAGGAGAACCACTGCTCCTATGGATGCGTGATTCTCCTCCATTATATAAAGGTTAATTAGTCCATATTTTTATAGTATTAATTATTGTTGCTTTAAATCTTTTGCTTTGTGTAGGTACCCAACTTTGAAAAAAAAACATAATGTTGCTATCAATAAAGACTGGATGCTTGAGTATACAAGTTTGCAGTTTAGCACCATGTGCTCCAGTAAATTGTAAATGTCATTTTTTTCTCAAAACCTTAAGTTGTACTAATATAATACTTATTGCCTGCAAAGTACCCATTGTTGAATGTATAAAAAATGGATATTGTATACTCTACGCCCATGTCCTTTATTGTAACCGCAGAATTGAATCCTATTTACTTAATATGCAATTATGTTAGCTTTATAATCTGTTGTCTCCACTTGATTGGAATTTACAAAAGAATATATTTGTAATCTTTTATTTTGATTTCACATGTATTCAACCTTTTATTTTGAATTTGTCTCACGTGCATATTTTGACATGATTGTATCAAGTTGCAATACTGTATGTCTATTAGTTTTTACATCAATGTTGTCAACATTATCAACCAATCACTTAATTCTAAGTTATAAGTTTTTTTCATTAACATGTTGTTTTATTCTAAAGTACAACAAAGAAAGCACCGAACAACCAAAACATTATGGAACAACTATCAAACTATAACTACTTCATCGGATAAAATCTTAAAGCTAGCCGCCCAGCGGCCGGGCCTTGAAGCTAGTTATGTAATAAGTGAAAGAAAAACATAATCACTATACGCATCATTAATTACTGATATCTCATAATCTTTGTAAATTCTTCGTCTCGATACATCTCATTTTAACTATTTACTAGTTATAAATCTCATGCACCCACCTTTATATAGATAAATCAAATTTAATTTAATATTTTATTCTAATATATGGATAGTGTAAAGTTTTTTTCAGAATCAATAAAATGTATAGAACTGCGAGAACCACCTTTTATTCTTAATAATGCATATGTATTTTCTTCGTAATGTTTAAATTATACGTTTAATAATTGTTTTATTGGTTACAAATCCGAGTATTATGAGCGATATGAAGAGTGCACATGTGTTTTTATATTATCCATCGAGAAGGTAGTTATGATACAGACGAAACAAAATACATGTGCATGGTCCTTGAATACATGTATCTAATGACCTAACACGATGAGAATCCATGCACGTCTACATTGTGAACTAACACGATAAAAATACATGTGCATTTTAAGATTAAAAATACGGTTCTCGCAGTTCTGTATATTTATTAGGTTCTGAAAAGAGCCTCACCCTATACGGATATATGAAAAGTTCTCGTGTTTAATATATAATTTGTAATTGAGATATAATTACAACTACTCCTTCCATCTCATAATTATAGTTCACCGACAAAAAAATAAAGTTTAAGAAAAATATCAACTTTATAGTTTTCTCTCACTTACTTTTTGCATAAAAACGTTTTTATTTCTAATCAATTAATTAAAAACTTACACTTGGGGGTGGCTACGGAGGTTCACCTGCGACGACTCCAGGCTATCCAAAAGGGTAGTCGCCCTGGGATTAGTCGGCTCGCAATGTCGAGTCGGAAACTTAGGTTTACCCAAAAATTTATTAAAAACTTTTTAAAAATTTGTAATGATCCCTCAAGTGAGGGTAATAAGGTCAAGTTCATCTAAATTTCCTATTTATATTTAGAATTGGACAATTAATTTGGGATAACCTGAAATTAAAACTATAATTATGGGACGGGGAGAGTACGTAGTGCCCGGTTTCTACATAAAACAAAATTTAATTTATTCAAAGTTTAACTATTAAATTTTTATTAATTATCTCCTTTTTTTAAGTTATGTTATAAATGTGTATATATTTTTTCTTATAATTTTATATATTTATTCTCAACCAATTATTTTAAAAAGTCTTAACAAATAAGAAAAATTTTAGGTTCTTCCTTAAAAAGATAAAAATAAAAAAGAATAAAGGAAGATATAATTTCTTATTAAAATAACATTGTTTTATTCGACTAATTAGTATGCTTTAATAAATAAAAAAATTGTACTTTAAACGCATAATAAACTAATTATTATTCGAGGCTGACAGTGAGTACTTTTTTATAAGTATTTTGAAATTAAATAACTAACTTAGTAACTATACTAATTATCTCGTTATTCTAAAAAAATTTATTGATCATTAGTTTCTGATATCGCCTAATCTTCGTAAATTTATCGACTCGATTCCATCTAAATTTAACTATTTTAATGTGTAAAACTGTGAACCCCTAACAGACAGCAGCCCACTAGGTTTCCACGTTGGGCCAATACTTTTAGTGTCGGAAAGGTCACATGAAAAATAAGTTAAGGCAGATTCATTCGAACTTTTTTGTTCAAGCTTTTTTTTTTGGAACAAACAATAAAAATTTCAATCAGGTTTGCATTTTATTTTAACTAGATACTGATTATATGATTGCTGTTTATGTGTTTCACACCAGAGACATATATCAAATCAGATGTTAGTAAATCTATGCTAAGACACAATATTAATTAAGGTTTGAATTGCCACCAGACACATTAAATTTCAATATATTGTTTGCAAATCTTATATCTCAAAATATAATGTCATGTGTGAGTTTAGATAATTACAATCAGGCTTATTTTTTTGCACATTACTAACTTTGCGCAGCCAACGAGATCAATATCCTCAGATGGATAGGATTAGCAACCTTCCTCTAAGCATAATCGAAACCATCTTATGTCTTTTACCGTATCAAGACGTGGTAAGGACAAGTACCCTCGCTAAGGAATGGAGGTATCATTGGACCAAAATTTCTAAAATTTTGGTTATTGCGGATAGCCAAACCTTGGATAGGGATAAACTTTTGTGTGGCGTAGGCCAAGCACTAGTAATCCATGAAGGTCCAATTCACGAGTTCACCCTTTCTGTCGTTGCAAATGACCGTATTAGCACAGAGATTGATTGTATAATATCTCCTTTGTCAAGGAAAAATACGGTCAAGAAATTAACAATTGATTTTGATGAAGGGGATAGTAATTCGCGTACGTCGTTACCTATATCTGTCTACTCAATGAGTCAGTTGACAGAACTATATCTCAATTGTTGTAACCTTCCCGATGAACAAGATTTCAGGCAGCTAAAGCGTCGGCGAACATGTCAAACATCATGGTTACTTGAAAAAAAGGAAAAACCAACTACTACTACTAGACTTGATAGCCTGACTAGCTTATATGTGCGCGACTCTAGTATTGATATAGCAGCACTTATACATCTCAAATCTAATTCTCCAATCCTAAAGACGATGGTTCTGGTAAGGGGGTGTTTGGTTAAGCTTATATGATGGGCTTATAAGCTTATTAGCTTATATGTGTTAAATAAGTCGAAATAAGTGTTTGGTTAAGCTTATATAACTTGGCTTATAAGCTTATATAAGGGGGTTTTGGTAAGCCAAAACTTTGAGGCTTTTATGTGGAGGTGTAGGCTTATATATGAATATTATATTAAAAGACTTTTATGTCCTCATTTAATTCATTACACCTATTTTATTTCTATGTATTTTTTAGTCATTCTACCTTATTAGTTATAAAAGCTAAACCAAACACATATTATAGGATTATGAGCTCATTATATATAAGCCATAAATGGCTTATATAATATAAGCCTAACCTCAATTCATAAGCTTAACCAAACACCCTCTAATTTCTTACTAAAGTAGATTATCTTTACTCATGAGCTTTCATAACTTAAGTTAATATAGTAAATTTCTGCAGAAAACTTATGATTTCTATGATAGCGGTGATGCCACTATTACTAACCTATTTGAGTCTTTAACGGGCATTGAAAGTCTAACTATTTTGCGTGCGTTCATTGAGGTAATTTTATCCACATTGTATATACCGTGATTGATTCGATTATGAGAAAATAAATGTTTCTTTATATTAATTCTTTTTCCTCTGGTTCAAGATTTTTGACGATCATGGAACAATACCACAACAGGTTCCTATCACTTTAGTCCACCTCAAATACCTGTGTATAGAATATATATTCTTCGAGGGGTATTGGGGGTTAGGATTAATTGCTCTTTTTGCCAGAAGTTCACCGAACTTGGAGAAACTTAAGTTGGAGGTATTTACCATAATTTTTGTTATGTGTTGCCATAAGGGCTACGATTAGAAGTTAAAAAGATGAAAAGGGGCGGTACATTTAACATTTTCTTATATTATAGATTATAGACGAGGACTCGCATGAGGAGATTCCATGCTCCATCTCACTAGAAGAAGATTATGCAGATATTTGGCTGGAGCATCTGAGCGAATTGGAGATTATTTATTTAAGCGACATCAAGAGTGAATTAGATGTTGTAAAGTTCATCTTAATGAGGTCACCTGTCCAAAAGAAGCTAAGGATATTCATCAGCGAACAGTGTAAGGATAAAGAGTTGCAGATTTCAGAAACCATGTTATCCTCCCCACGTGCATCATCCGTGGTAGAATTCATTGTTGAAAATGAAATTTTTTAACATCTCTTCTATACGGCACTACAAGTGTCACCAAGACACCCTTTTTTTTTGTTTAAGTCGTTCAACTTGCATATTCTGATTCCCTCACTTTAAATACGTAGCTTTTGTGCATACAACGGCGATATTATGAGGTTAATTTGTGAGATTGTGAATGGCGTAACCTTAAGATGCATATGATGCTACTTAAGTCGTAATATAGGTGTTACATCTTTTCTGACAAATATAGATTTCTTTGATATTATGTGGTCGTTTGGCCCTTATGTTCTCTTAATTAGAGGGTTCTTGTGTTCGGCGACTGTGTCGTTAACATGAAAATATGAAGGTGCCAAAACTGATACTTACATCTTCTTATTTTGGTGTTGTAATTGCTTACTACATCGGGAAAACAATTTCCCTTTGTAATTTGACATATGATTTTTTCAAGATGCATGAAACAAATATATCACTTATTTGTATTTTAATTTTGCATTATCCCGTCATGAAATGAAAAAAATTACCCTATGAGAACAAGGTGCGTCATGGCTGGCGTTTTGAGTTTTAGCGTGAGCCATGGAATGGCGGATGACACCGGCTGCTGCACCGAGGCTCTATCATACTTCTCTCATTTTCCCAGTACCATGGTCATAAGCAGTGGACAATATTATATTCAGTCACATTAAATCCTATGAATATTGAAATTACCAATCATAGTTATAGCCAAAAATGGCCTATTAATAAGATGTATCATCATCCTATCTGGATGTATATAAAGTTATTCCGGAAAATAATCATCGCTAACTTCTTTTCGAAACTCAACGCATATATAAAAGTTATTTTGAAATAATTTGAAGTTGCTTGAAGTTAACTTCGGTTTTTCAGCCAGTTCGGTTCATGACCTGCAGGAAATAATCTAAAAGCTGGACAGTGAAATTTGTGAACCAAAACTTGGGCCAGTAAGTCAGAACTACAGCCCATTACACATCCATGTTGGGCTTCTTGACACCCACAAAAAATGACGGCTAAGCCTATATGAGTCGACCAGAAAATAAAAGTTTTAGAATATTACGATTTAATTCTCACGATTATTCAGTTAAAAAAAAAAATCTCACGATTATTAAGCAAGAGTTTTGGGACAAAAAACTACCAGAAGAATTGTTTAATCTGGTTTGCTTTTTATAAACTCGTTATTGTTTATGCAATTGTTATTCATGTGTTTTTCGCCATGCTAGCTTAATGATCTTTGCGTTTAGTCAAGTTTTCGTCTGCATAATTGCTTTGATTCTTAGTAGTTTTATCGTGTTGACATGACAGTGTGTTTACATACAGATTATAAGTTTTTAGTTAACTAGCCAATTATGTAATTAATGGGCAAATCCTAGGTTTATAAAGGCCTTAAAAACATGGCCTAAAAAGAAAGAAAGAAACAGTTTTTACCCAAACTACAACTACCTAGGACATGTATCATGTTGTAAAAACTGCACCGGACATGTATCGTCTTGTAAAAGGTAGCTAAAAATAATCTTGGGATAAATAGGGACATTGATGTATAATAAGTGTGTGATTGTTTTCTGTTATGTATTTGGCTTATTTTGTCTGTGCGTGAATAATTTTGCAGCCAATAAGAAAATCGTCGAATGGGTAGGATTAGTGACCTTCCTCTATGCATAATAGAAAATATCTTATGTCATTTACCATATGAAGACCTAGTAAGGACAAGTATCCTCTCTAAGGAATGGAGGTATCGTTGGACCAAAATTTCTAAAATTGTGGTTATTGTGGATACGAATCAAAGACTCCTCTTGAAGCCAAAGCAAGAGGAGAAGCAAGAGATGATCAAGTTGACTAGACTTATGTTTAATATATGTCAAACTTTGTTAAGGCACGAGGGTCCTATACGTGAGTTCAACCTTTCCCTTAATGATCGATGGGGTAATTTGCGCGACATCGACTGTATTATATCTCATTTATCAAGTAAAAACACCGTCAAGAAAATGATACTTGACAATAAGAACAAGTGTATTATTACTTGCTTACCCTTATCATCTCTCTTGTCAATGAGTGAGTTAACATACTTATATGCCAAACATTGGTACCTTGGCGCTGGACCAACATCCAGTTCACCAAAACATGGGACATCAGGGTTAACATACTTATATGTTCAGCGCTCATATTTTTCCGCGACGACGCTTCTACATCTCCTATCTAAATGTCCATTGCTTAAAACCCTAGTTCTGGTAATTTCTTACTAAAATTTAATATAAACATTCGTGGGCTTTCATAACATATCTGACTATTATAAGTTGCTGCGCAGACTGGTAAGCGTAATGATGATTGGTGTGGGGCCACCATTCCTAACCTAGAAGATTATACGGATATTTGGATGGAGCATTTGAGCCAATTAGAGATAACTTGCAAAAGCAGCAACCAGACTGATTTGGATATTATGAAGCTTATCTTGATGAGGTCACCTGTGCTTAAATACTTCAGGATATTCATCTCAAAGAGGAACAAGGATGAAGTGATGCAGATTCCTGAAACCCTCTTAACAGCCCCGCTCGCATCACCAGAGGTAGAATTAATTGTTGAAAGAGAACCCTTTTGGTAACTCGTAGTATTAAAACCTACACAGTTTGATTTTCTGGTTACAGAATGTGGTGATGTGATTATCTGTTAATGCAAAAGTGGAGATATTATTAGACCTATCTTTCAGTTTGTCAATGATGTGATGTTTTCAGATGCTACTTTTTTCCACACCAAGGCGACCACTTTTTTTTCTAAACTAATGGCCATAACTTTTGCCCTCATGTGGTTTTATCAATTCGGTCTCAGGGTCGAATGGGTTGGGGTTTCGTCGACCGATTTACTCGGTCCCAAAAGTGGGTCGACCGATTCCATTTTAGCACCACTCGTGTATCATTGTGAAGGTGAACAAATATGTCAATATTAAGATACATAAAATGAAAACAAATACTAATATCTGTAGTGAAAGAAAATGTGGCATGCTGTGTCGCATTTGACATAATCAGCACTAATCATCATTCTTATGCTAACTCAACCATTTTCCATTTTTTTTTCAAATACAAATATGATGTTGCTAACAAAGTACAAAACCACAAGTAAAAGTATTGCAAACAAAGCAGCAGATGTGATCAATGGTCATCAGAAACTCGTTAGTTTTATTGGTTACATTACGCTTCTGGAGCCGGTGTGGGACGCCTCAACAATTTCAACAATGATTTGTACCTCCAGTGACGCACGAGGGGAGTCTAAGAGAGTTTCTGAAATCTGCATCTGTTCATCCTCACCAACCTCTTCGTGTAGGAATAGAGTCACCTTCTTCAAGACCGGTGATTTGGCCAAAACAAGCTTCACAAAATCCAACTCAGTCTCTCTGTAAATCATATTTTTAATCTCCAATTCTTTCAGATGCTCCAACCAAATATCCGAATAATCTTTAAGTGTGACACCGTCACTTCTATCACATTTCTCAACCCATGAATCGTCTAAAATCTATATGTACAGTACATGTATACATTTTGGTGTCAGATTCTTATGGAATAAGAATCAAAACAGATAGTATACAACATCGATTTATGGATTCATGTTATTACCTCAAGCTTAAGCTTCTCCAACTTCGGGGAGCTTCTCATCAAAAGAGCAAGAATAGGTAAACCGTATTTGTGAATGAAACATATTTCTCCGATATACAAGTATCTCATGTGGACTAATGCGTTTGGAAGCTCTTGTGGAATTCCGTCTTCACCAAAAAACTTGAGCCATAGCAAAAAAATAACAATACTTAGCAATATCCGAGTTGCATAAATTAACAATGTGATGTGAATAATATTACCTCAACGATCGCGATGAAAATGGACAGATTTTCGATCACAGGTAAACTCTCGAATAGGTTAATAATTGTGCAATTGTCGCTACCTTGGATTATGTGATTCTTAATATCCTGCAACAAGTTAACATATCTCAAATAAGTTACAACAGCCGATGAGGATTTGATGTTCTATACTATTAAGCACTTACAAGAGTCTTGAGAAGTGGACAATTGGATAGGAGATGTAGAAGCGTTTTATTAGAGATGAATACTTCTTGCAGAGACAAGCTTGTAAGATGATCAAATCCATCGAATGTTAATGGTTGATGGTCAAAATAGCAACCAACGAGACATAGGTCAGTTAACTGATGTAACGAGAAGAGAGATGACGGTAACTGATATCCCCCAAAAAGAAAGTTAAGTGATAACTTCTTGACGGTATTTTTTTGTACCAATTGGGATATTATATGTTCAATCTCAATCCATGAGTTATCTGTCTCAACGGAAAGATTGAACTCGTGTATTGGACCTTCGTGCATTCTCAGAACACGGTTCATAGCATGGATAAATTTACACTTTTTGTTGGTCTCTTCTCTTTCATTTTGTATAACGCAAGATTGCTCCGAAACAGACAGCTCGGCCTCATCAGTTGATACTTGAAATGCATTCTCGATAAACACAATTTTATGAATTTTGATCCAACGGTACCTCCATTCCCTAGATAGTATACTTGTCCTTGCTGCCTCTTGAATCGGTAAAAGGCATAAGATGGTTTCTACTATACTTGCTGGAAGATTGCTGATCATATCCATCCCAGGATATTATTATGATTGGACTGCAACTAATACTGTAATGCAATCACAAAATAAGCCTAACACATAGTTGAATTTAACATATTACATGAGAATCGATCAAACAGGAAGCTTAGATAAACATACTCGTATTTCATATTAGTTTCAGAAACACAAGGTTGAAACATAAATGAAAGTTCTATAACCATAGGATCTCCAAAGATATAGAAACAATGCAGGGTGTTTGGGATTCCATTTTAACTTATTGTGTCTTTCAAACGCGATAACCACCTTTAAGCAATGTTTTAAAACCCGGGCTTTAGTTGACCCGGTCGAGTCGCCAGTTCACCGAGTCACCGGTTCAACAGCCGGATCAAACCGATTTTATGCCAAAAGACAAAGATATCGATATCTACCGTTTTAACAGAAAAAGGTTTAATGCACTCTATGTTTCCAAGATAAAACCGATAGAATCTACAAAATTACACATTATGCGAAATGGCGTACTAGTATCCAAAAACTTTAAACATCTAAAGATAATTATGTAAGTATTTTTATATTAAGTTTATTCACTTCCGATAAGCATTATCAAAAGGTTCCCTATACGAGTAGTCAAAGTAGACCACATGTAGGGTGGCTAGTACTGTATATCGCTTCAAATCAACACCACCAAACTGTAACAAAATAGAAACTCAAAAGATACTTACTACTTGAGTTCTTCACCAACATAGTGAGTTAGTGACTGCCATTTTCACTCACTATCACCGCCCACCCATAGCTGACTTACAAGAAAACGTAACTACAGCCGGTCAATCTATGACAAGACAAGAGAGCAAGAATACTGGTCGATCAATAAAATGACAAGAAACCACCACCGCATCCTATCCTGATTACATTAATTTCTTTCTTTTCCTTTCATGAGGTCGAACCGGCTGGTTTCCGGTTCACTACATCAACCCGGGTCGACCAAAACCCGGCGGTTAAATCCGGTTTGAATTTCGGATAAAACCCGGCACACAACGGACCAGTCGTCACTCCGGTTCCCGGTTGAACTGGTTGAACTGGCCGGGTTGAACCGGGTTTTAAAACATTGCTTTTGAGTGCTTTGATGTGAAAACCAGAAAGAGATTATACCAGTGGAGGTCCTAATTCCACAAGTCCTTAAGGATAAGCAAAAAATATGCAATTCTAAAGCACCCTTGATATCAACGTACTTTCACAAGTGTTTCATATTATGCAACTCAAGTGTTTAATATCTACATGTATTCATTAAATTTGTGAAACAGAACATCAAATTTAAGCTAAGTTGAATCAGCTTATACTCATAAGCCCGCTATTTATGGCTTATTATTTCTACTTCCAAGCTTATGACTTAACGACGAAAAAGAAACCGGAAAGAATGGGCTTACGAAATATAAGCAGAGTCAAATAGGGTTAAACAAACATCCCCTTGAAAAGGTACATAGCTATTATAAGCAACTATCATGCTTGTTTACAGTACTTATAGTAAATTACTAAATTCGACTATGCATGATGATTCTTAATCAAAATCTCGACAGCTTTGATATGTTAAGAGCATTTACACTATCAAGTGGGTGTTTGAGCAAACCTATTCAATCAACTTATCCTTATTCTAAAAACAATTTATTAGGTTAGTAGTAAAAGACCTACCTCCTCACAAGTTTAAAGCTCACTCGGTGCACACTTGTGGTAGCCTGTGATACAATCAGAAAGGGTCACGTGATACCTCGCTCAAGCCACGTACATCTGAGTCAAAGACTCTATCCGTATACCTGTTTAAGTTAATAAGCTTAAGCAATCCAAAAAATATAGTAACTGATATGAGCCTTCCAAAGCGGAGACCAAGGGTTCAAAGTTTAATTATCAAATAAGCTGATCCAATAGACTCAATAAGTAGAGTATAATAAATGGGAAAGGATTAAAAGTAACAAGAGATGAATTAGTACCTGATGATGATGATGATGATGAGGTTGGACCGGTTAATTATTGGTGGATGAAGAAGATTACCAGAAATATGCCACCAAAAATGGTTAAGTGGTGGGGTCACTACTATTGGTTCAACTTTTTTATTTTTTATTGTTTTATTTGTTTTTTATAATTAAAATATTTTAATTGTTTAATTATTTTAATTAACAGCTTTTTTGAGCTTTTTTCATAAATATTACGAGTAGTTTTTTTTCTAATTAATCTTTTCAAAATAAGGTTTCAAAATAAGAACACAAAAACTAGGATGACCACTTTGACCGATCTGTATCGAATCATAAACCGGATCGAATCGAATCAGAACTTTTCCTCGGTCCGAAAGACGGCACCAAAAATGGCGTGAGTGGTGGTGGGGTCATTACTGTTTGTCGAACTTTTTCTTTTCTTGAAAAATTGTGCTGGTTGTTTCAGATGACGTGAGGTGTCACGTGCAGTCTTGCCTCATATTTTTATGAGCAATGACAAGTTACAACGCTTTTAAAGCATGAATTAAAACGTTAAAAATATGAAAATATATATAAATTTAAAATTAGAATCTAATACAAAGATTAATTAAAAAAAGATGAGAAAAAACAATTACAAACACACATTTCAGATACATATAAAAAAGGGAAAATCACTTAAAAATGTAGTAAACTAACCACTTTTTATGGTTGTGTGTACTAAACTATTTTTTTCTCATTGTGTGTATTAAACTTTTAAATTTCGATCATTGTGTGTATTTTGAGACGATTTTGTCTTGTGAAATGACCATTTTACCCTTCAAATTTTTAAAAAAAGTTGGGGTAAAATGGTCACAAAATACACACAATGATATGAATTTGAAAGTTTAGTACACACAATGAGAAAAAAATAGTTTACTACACACAACCATTAAAAAGTGGTAAGTTTACTACATTTTTTAGTGATTTTCCCTATAAAAAACAGATGTATTTTCTCATAAATTTCTCACTCTTATTAATTAAAATGTGTGGTTAAATTCTTTTTAATATATTAAGGTCACAAAAAGTATAATACATAAAGAAAGAGTCATGAAACTATTTGTAAATTTAAACTTTTTAATTTTTATCGAAATTAAATTTTAAAAAGCTTTCACGCATCTCGTTTTATGCGGCTTATCGCGTTTTATCACTTATTCTCTCGCTTCAAGCTTTAAGCTCAAGCCTTGATCTATTCTAAGGCGCGAAAGTCAAGCCTCACACCTTAAAACGATTAGATATATTTTGTTATTTTATTTATTTTTTATAATTTAAATATTTTAGTTAACAGCTTTTTTGAGTTTTTCTCAAAAATACTAGTTTTTTTAATTTATCTTTTCAAAACAGAGTTCCAAAATAAGCAGCTATTTTGAACACAAAACTAGGATGAGCAATTTGATCGTTAATCTGGGTCGGATTGGATAACCAGACCAAATCGAACTAGAACTTTTCGTTTCGATCTTCGGTCCGAGGTTTTGGACTATGTTAATCCTCGGTCCGATTCAGTCCCGTCCGGTTCGGTCATATCAAAAACCCGTCATTATGCCTAATAAGATTAAACCATTTCGATCCGGCCTCCTTATAAAGTTTTGCATCATTTCGATCTTCAATCTGGTTTGAACATTTCCTCATGCAAAACTAATACTACATCTTTAATTTAATATCTTGCAAGGTTACTTTTTTATTTTAGACAAATTGATATAAAAAAATTGGAACCCCCTTTAATATCAATTCTTAGCTCCTTCTTTAGACTTTCATTTTTTTCCATACATTTGCTTCTGTAATTACTTTTTTTTAAAACATGATATCAACTCTTGAAAACTACACATAAATAATAAACTATTTTTATGTTATATATTGGCAAGTTAGAACTTTTTTCTAACTTTGCTATTTGGAGGACTTACTTTTCTAGTTGTGTTTAGGGATGGAATTTGGCTATACAGAAACATAATGCAAAAAGATTTGAAAGTGTCAAAAATTAAGGGAGGGATGCACTCAAGGCTGAGAAGTGTTGGAAATATAGTTTAATTATGGGTTCAGTTCATACTGGTGAATAGGTAAGGAGGTACGGAGTGTACACCCATAAGTCCCTGAACACCCAGACTCTTATAGTAGGTAACATGTTGTTCAACATTGTTGATGATCTTCAGTGAGTTAACTCTTCAGTGAGTTGAACTCTGGACTGAAGGTGTTCATCATGGAGTAACTCCACTGAAGAATTGTCTTCAGTGTTTACTCATCAGCATGTCTTCTTCAGTGCTGAAGGCTTCAACGGGAACACCCTTCAGGGGTCGCTGATGCTTCAGTGAGACTGAAGGATAGACTGATGTTGGAGCTGAACATAAATACTTGTAACGGTCTTTGACCAATTCAAGTGTTTTAAAGACCACGTTTAATTGGTCTTGTAACCACTATGTCCTGGTATTATGGAGCATATTAAGAGGAGTTAATGGGCCATTAATTTCTCTTAATACCGTTGACTAGGGTTTGAGTACTACACCTATATAAAGGTGATCATAGCTGCATGAGAAAATATACAGAAACATAAACACATAGCAACGAAAGGGTTAGAGATTTGTGCCTAAATCACTAACAGCATTTGGTCTTATCCCAAGTAGGTATTCGTGATACCCAGGCATTAGGGTCGAATAATTTACTTTGGAAAGTGATTACACGATTCCAAGTGATATCCGGTAATCATTGTTTTGGTACGTAGCTAGGTTTGTTTATCTTACCCTGGTTGGGACGAAGTAAACACCAACAATCAAAGTAAATTATTTTGTAATAATCAATGGCGACTGCTATGAAGCATATGGTGGCAAACTTCTCCAAGCTGGATAAGTTTGAAGGGGTGGATTTCAGAAGATGGCAAAAGAAGATGCATTTTCTTCTTTCTACCATGAGCGTGGTGTATGTGCTCACTACACCTATTCTTGATGGTGGTGATGATGCTACTTTGGAGGAACTGAGGAAAAGGAGAAAATGGGAGAATGACGACTATGTGTGTCGTGGTATTATTCTCAATGGTATGTCTGATTCCTTATTTGATATTTACCAAAATTCTGAATCTGGTAAAGAACTATGGGATTCCTTGGAAGCCAAAAATATGGCTGAGGATGCATCAAGTAAGAAGTTCCTTATGAGTGATTTCACAAATTACAAAATGACTGATTCAAGACCAGTCATGGAACAATACAATGAACTTATTGGAATACTTGGTAGATTTACACAACATAAAATGAACATGGATGAGACCATTCAGGTCTCTTGTGTCATTGACAAATCACCTCCTTCTTGGAAAGATTTCAAGCATAACTTGAAACATAAGAAGGAGGAATTAACTCTTGTTGAGTTGGGCAGTCATTTGCGCATTGAGGAATCCCCCAGGGTGCATGAAAGTGACAAGACAAAGAGCAACAATGTTGCTGGTTCATCAGTTGTCAATATGGTGGAGCATAACAACTCCATCAGGTACAATGACAACAAGGGCAAAACGTAAGCATCAGGATAACACCAAAGCAAATCCTAACAAGAAGTCATCAGTGGCTTGTTGGAAGTGTGGGAAACCTGGACACTTTAAAAGGGATTGCAAAGGTGTTGATATTGGCAGCAAAGCTAGTGGATCAGGCATAAAAGGTTCAGTGATTGGTTCTAACAACACAAAAATGAAAGGTCATAATATGTTTAATGAATCTCTCAAGATTTATTATCTTACATATGTGTCTGAAGCTTATTTTGTGCAGGATGATGATGTTGCATGGTGGGTTGATTCTGGAGCAACTGTTCATGTGTGTAAAGATAGATGTTGGTTCAAGACTTATGAGTCACTAAATGATGGATCTATTCTTCACATGGGAAATGAATCAACAGCCCTAGCGCATGGACGTGGTAGTGTAGATCTTAAGTTTAGTTCTGGAAAGATTGTTAGCTTGTTTAATGTTTTGCATGTTCCTAATATTAGGAAGAATTTGGTTTCTAGTAGTGTTTTGAATAATTGTGGTTATAAACAAGTGATTGGATCTAATAAATTTGTTTTATCCAAACATGGTGTGTTTATTGGTTTTGGTTATTTGAGCAATCAAATGTTCAGGCTTAATATTGAAACAACCACCAGCATTAACTCAGTTAGTGATGGTAGTGCAAATATTTGTTCAGCCTCAGTGCCCATTAGTAAACTGAAGGATTCTTCACTAGGCTGGGCCATGTCCACTTTAAGAGAATGCAAAATATGTCTAAGGATGGGTTAATCCCAGTATTTGACATGGACACTGAAAAGTGTCAGACTTGCATGCTGAACAAAATAACTAAGAAACCATTTCAAGATGTAAAATAATACATGGCTTTTGCCCAGTATAAAAATATATCGTTGTTCCAGTCTCTTCGAATTGAATACTGGTTTAAGTGTGACTCCATCATCTTTTGGTGAAAACAAATATATTGGTCGTTGTAGTAAAGTAAATGTGCAAGACGTTAAAGTAAATGACGGTTAATTAAAACTAAAACTAGTTAAAACGTAAATGGTGCAAAATTAAAGCTTTTAAAAGTAAATGACGTATAATTAAAGCTCGACGAAAAGTAAATTTGACAATGTAATAAAAATGAAAATTTGAAAACTTAAAATAATGTAAACTTAAAATAAAATAAAATAAAACTAAGACAAAATATTAAAACAAAACCCCAATCCGTCGGAATCCCGTCGGAATGCTGTCACCACAAGCCGTCGGAATTCTTATCGGAATGTAGGCATCGGAATACAAGCTTACCACTCTATCGGAATGATGATCGGAATGTGTTCCTGTCGGAATGTGATCGGAATCCCCTATCGGAATAACTGAAACCAAGTCCTATCGGAATAACACTCGCCTATCGGAATGTCAAACAAACCTGTCGGAATGCTTGATCGGAATCTCCTGTCGGAATGTTGAAACTATCAGAATATGGCTAGTGAAATTTTGGCAGCACTTCGTCTCAATGTAGCCTTAAGACCCGTCGCAATATACGATCGCAATGAGCGATCGCAATCACGATCGGAATAAGGGGGAAAATTCCATCTGAATGATGATCGCAATCCTCTGTCGGAATGTAAAACCCTAAGCCGATTGTCACGATCGGAATAAGAGTAAAACCTGTCGGAATCCAGGACCTCTTCCCGATGGGAGTGGATACGTAATAAGCAAAAGCCAAATAAGCTATGACTAATAAGCAAATACCAAAACACTTGATTAAACAAGAATAATACTAACTAAATAAGCACAAATTTAAAAACATTCAAGACACAAAATAAACAACTTTGTAAAATAAACTTTAAAAAGATAAAACTCTTAAGAAAACTTTAAAACAAATAAGCTAAATACAAAATAAGCCAATAAGATTGTCAAGCTTATAGCTTAATTCGTATAAAAGCCTAGATAGAAATGAAAAGATAAACTTTTTAATCAAATAAGCAATAAGATTAAGCAAAATTAATGCTTAATCCGAACCAAAATCGAATTAAAAACAAGAAAAGTAGAATAAGACGGATAATAAAAAGCTTGATTAAAGGTAAATAAAGATTAACAACAAAATTAAAAGACATACTTGAATTAAAGGCAAGAAATTTAAGGTGCAAAACAATGTAATTAAATTGACAATTAAGTAAAATGACATGAATATAAATGTGCAAGTAATGAAAATGGTGGAAGACTAGTTTGTCAAAATAGCCAACACCTCCTAATGTGTCATTAGGAGGGTATTTATAGTGATTAGGGAGGTAAGCATGTGTTGGAAGCTTCCTTATTTCTTTCTTTCTCGTCTTTTCGTCTTTTAAATTCTTCGATTTTTTTGACTTTGTCTCGGGATTATTTGAACTCGTCTTATAATTTCTTCGTTTATTAGACTTGAGTTCTTCGGCTTTATTAAACTTCCTTTAGACTTTTTCTTTGATAAATCATCAGAATAGGCCTTGGACTTCCGTTCTTTTTGCACTCTTGATCTTTTGACTTCGTCTTTTGTCTTTTTCTTCGATAAAAGCCCGTGAAAGCCCGTGTTTTCTCCCCTTTTCATATTTTGGTCCTAAATCACAACAAAAACACAAACCACGCATAATTCCGACATTTACGACATAAAATACACGTTTTGGCTTGGTTATTATTATAATTAAGTGGTAAAAGGATAAGTGTTTCACACTTATTAAATCCCCTACACTTGACCATTGCAATGTCCTCATGCAATGCATTAATTACAAAGCAAGTTTTACATTTTCCATCACAATCAATCCACATTGGTCTTTATTAAAGAGACAAAATATTTAAAGGAAGAAAACAAGTAAAAAGGTCAAAAACTTACCTTAGGGGTTTGGAATGTCATGAATGATTATCACCCTCAAGTTTCACGTTCCCCATACCAAGCTTAAAAATGAGATCATTGTTATTATAAGTTAGTAGACTAACACGAACTCATGTGGCCCAATTATTCACTTAGACTCCCTTATTCCTAGGTGTATCTCTTATATTTTATTGTTGTCTTGAATGATCACGAAGATGCATTGTTGACTTTTTTCGATAGTTGTTTAGGCTGGAAATAAAGTGGGACAATTTAATCAATAGTTAGCTAAATGACAAAATCTTTTAAAACTGCTTCTCGGGACCTCATAAAGTTCATATCTTGGCATAACTCGCTTCACGATTTGAGACCTTTCTCGGACCGATATTTGGCAGTGACTTCATACTTCGAATCTTGAGAGACGTTCTTGAAATTATGGTCTTCTCTTCATAATTGGAATTTCTTCACTTGAAGTTTTGAGAGATTCTTCATACTTGGACCACGACTTCTTCATTTTTCTCCAATCTTTATTTGGGATTTTGATATACAACGATCCGCCTCCTTTTAGGACTTGGATCTATTTATCCTCATACCTTGTTAGGGCCTTTTTGGATAGACTTCTCCATGATCTTTAGGGGAGTATTTGCTTTTCGTCGTGTGTCTCGATCCTTCATATTGATTTTTGATAAATGATTCTTCACATCACTTGGGATCTTTAGCAACAAAATGTAGCCCTCATGTCTTGTTAGGACCTTTTCGGACTCGCCAATCTTCGCATCCCGCTTCAATAAGTTATGCCTTGGCTATGAACTCTAAATACCGAGCAACTTTTAAACGATCTTGTGCTAGAAGCTAAGTAACTTTTCAAATCGTACAACCTTACTTATTGCAATTATATTTATTAACAAGCGATGAGAGAAAAAGCTTATAATCAACTCACATAAATTCAAGAAGGAATACCAAACTTAATATTGACTTTATCATCTCTCGTTCTCCACAATTTAAAATCTCAAGGAATGAGACTCGTGGATGCTTAGCCTATTAAATCAAAGTTTTGGGTTTTCAAGTCATCTATAGGATCTTGTAACTTCTTAGACTTTTTCAAGTTTAGATTTCGCATTTTAAAGTTTCCTTGATAAACGACTTTCTAGGATCAATTATAAGAACTTACGAAAAGTTCTTGTTCTTAACCCGTAAGAGTTAAGACTTTCGTGTTTTAAAGTTTCCTATATAAAAGCATAGCAAAACTTGACTTAAACACGTTAAGGATACTAGCTAGAGTAAACTTAGATAAGTAAACTCGGGTTGAGTCAAAAGATTCATAACGTTTTTAAAAATTAAAACCACTTTATTAAAATTTATTCTAGCAAAGAAAGGAAATAACTATAACAAAGGTAAAAACTAATAGGCCAAAATAGATCATAAATTTTAAAAAATGTCCAAAAATCAATTTTCCGGTTAAAATGAGGACAAATACAAGGAAAAGCCCACTTAACTTCGATAGAAGTCCCCCTACACTTAATATAAACATTGTCCTCAATGTTTAAGCATGTGGGAGTAAACTCCCCTACACTTAGGACATTGTGCACTGTGTTTAAATCTTGCTAAGGAAGAGACAACTAAAGTGATTCCTATTGTAATATTGAAGGATATAAAATAGAGAATCAAAAGAGTTTAGGATAGAACCGGGAAGATTGGTACACGAAATCACGGGTCGTCAAATGTCATCAAGAATGGATCTTTGAAAGCTCGAATCCATGCACATGATAAGAAAGAAAACAACAAACACATACTAGGTTCTCTCCCTACACTTATTATAAAAAGCAGTTAAAAAGGATAGATACTGCGGGTTGCCTCCCGAGAAGCGCTTGTTTTTGTTTACCGAGTCGTGAGCCTGACTCGACCTTGATTAGCATAGGAAGAAGCTTAAAGAACATCCACCGGGATCAAAGACATGGTTTTCGTCCATCAAGTAGCACAAGCTTAAGGCGAACAAGGCAAGACAAAGAAGAGTAGGCAAGGTTCCCTTAAGCAATTGTTGAGCATGGTGGTAGCGAGTGTGATGAAGTGCAAGCATATCTCCATTGTTTCCAAAAAAATTTCCTTTTATTTCATCAGATGGATACTGAGATGGCTTAAAAATTGCAATACCGGGATCGAACATCTTTTCCTTTAGGGGAAAATAACACTCAGGCTCGGTAGACCTTGAAGAAGATCCGCACATAAATCACACAATCTCATCCTCAGAAGGTGGATACATCGGTGTCAAAACATAAGTACTGCGGATATCGGTGTCGTCCGGCTTCTTCTCCTTTGAAACGGGTTTCTTCATGTTAACATGAATTCACTATGAACACGGGTAAAAGATCCGGAGGTCGGGGAGGATAAAAGTGGTGTTTAGCCATTTTAGTGAGAGAAAAAAAAAAGAATAAAAGTGTGTGTTTTATTCTAGAGAGAGAAAGGTAAGACAAGAAATAATAAGCCTCACCCCTCCATGGAAGTATGGAGGGGTTTATATAGCCTGGGACTTGGACTTTACATATGACAATATTAGTCCCTGCAAGTCCCGGCTATGAAACTAATATAATTCCGTTAGTCGCACACATTTTAAGGCTAACAATCTTCCCCCAATGTGGAGACATACAGAATTACTTACAATGTTCCTAACAAATGCAAATACAACAAAAATATGACAATATTAAGTTTGCTTCCAATGCTGAGGATGACATCGTTGTCTTCAAGTCTTCTAGAAAAACTTATACCCCAGTTTGAATCCTCTTTGTCGTTGCTTGTTGAGGAACCATTGTATCATGTATGAACTGGATTAACTTCCCCCCATTCATACCACATGTCTTGAAAAGCTTTCTTCATAGACTTTTTTTTGACGAAGCTTCTGAATCAGCTTCCCCCCAAACCAATATCCCTGTCTTGAGCAGAACCTGTAGCTTGAGCAACCTTTTATCTTTGACATTTAAAGTGCACAGCGGAATTTTGTAGAAGAAGGAGTAAACCCCACCAAGTAACTGCTACCTTGACATTTTTGGTCTTCATGATTATGAGTTTGGGGGAACATGTAAGAAATCAGCAACAAATCTTCTCACGCTTGTAGACTACTTCCCCCTAGAAGTTGAACTAAGTACTCCAGAGTGGGAACTAAGTCTCCAAAGTACACGTTCTTCCCCCATGATGGTGACGAACTCTCGGAAGCATCATCTGACGTGTACGGTCAAAATCACGAGATATTCTTGTCGAAAGTATGATGGTGACGAACACTCAGAAGCATCATCTGACGTGTACGCTTAGAATCGCGAGATGTTCTTATCAGGAGTAAGAAGGTTAAGAACACTCGGAAGCATCATCTGTCGGGTACGCACAGAATCGTGAGATGTTCTTGACAAGAGTATGGTGGTTAAGAACACTCGGGAGCATCATCTGACAAGTACAATCAGAATCACGAGATATTCGTGTCTGAAGCAGAAATCTTTGTTGACATTCTGTTGCTCAAGTTGCTCGTGAGAATTGTTTGCTGATCACATCTCTACTCTTGTACTCTCTGGCTAAACTTACTAACCTCGTATTCTTTCGGCTATCTGTAGTGACCACTGGTGAAGTAAACCTGATATTCCAAACTTGAAACTGAAGTACAATCTCCCAAATTTGTTACTTACGCTTAGCACTGTTGTTGATTGACGAACGGTGTAGAGAAACTATAGGATCGTATTTTTCTAAGGATTAAGCATTGTATGAGTTTATCTATTGATATGGATGGTAAATGGAAGAACTTAGAGAGAGAAAGAAGAGAGAGAAGAAAGATGAAATGTGATTGTGTGAAATGTTAAGTGTTCAACAACCCCTCCTAACATGCTATGAGGGGGGTTTATATAGCCCATCCTACATGTGGGCTATATGGGCTATACCTTAATACATTAGATCACGAGCCCAATACGTGTATCTATATTTGGAGTGACCGATCCTTTCTAAATACGTAAAAACATATTTCCAACAATCTCCCCCAAAGGGAGGTCACTCCAAGTTACAATGTCCTAAATAGTCTATAGCTCGTGATCTATGCTAATAATGATGTGACCGAGACTTTCCTTGGAAAAAACGTATTTCCAACAATCTCCCCCAAAGGGAGGTCACACCATTTTACAAAATCTTAAACCTAGCATACTATGCTTGAGTCTTCGATCTTGTTCTTGTGAATATGCTGATGAGATCTTTGACTTTAGTCTTGAGCATGTTCTCTTGCCTTGACCTTGTGCATTCATCACTTGTGATATTTGCCTCCTTGTGACTTCATGTTCCACATACTTATACCTTCGTAATTCTTGAAAGCTTCAGAGTTTGATACAGCGGAAGACTTGACTTTTAGACTTTCTAGAATTTTATGAAGTATTAAGTGCGTATAGTATTAGCATGTGGTGACGACTTCTTCTGGATTGTACACCGCAATGCCACCTTCTTGTTACGCTGCATAAGACAGTTAGCAACAAAACATATACACGGATGAAATGGCTTTGAACATTTCATTCTAAATCGGTAGCATTTTACCTCCGGTCGGTGAAGACCGTTGGACGATATTAACTATCGTACTTGTGGCAGGTAGTTTCAATTAAGAACCTCCTTGACAAGATTTCGCGGGTAAACCCGTTCTCTTTATTCGACCATCCAAAGCTGACTGCGAACATAAAGAGTGAATCATTTGGATAATAATATCCGCATGATTTGAAGCCGTCAATTCATGGTCCTGGAACAAGTGAAGTTCAATTAAGAACCGCACCATCGTTGCTTTCCAGTTGTCACGAGCTTGATTCGTATAGAATCTTGCAAGTTACCTACCAAGTGCTGTTTGAGGTTAACACTAGAAGGATTTCCATTCTTCACTGTGAACACTAAGGTATCACTCTGAGTGTTCTGGCAAGATCACTAAGATATTGCGTAGAGGCCTGGAACGTGTTTAAATTCATTTAAGAATTAAACCACTGTTGCTTTCCAGTTATCACAAGTTTGATTCATAAAGAATCGCACAAGTCACCTACCATGAGCTTTTTGATATTCGCTCAAGAAGGATTTCCATCTTCATTGTAAATACTTTCGTATTACTCGGATGTTCAGGCAAGATCATGAAGATTTTGCGTAGGACTCTTAAGATCTTTCTTACTTTTTCACAGTGTGTGAAGAAGCAAAGAAATACGAAAGTGTGTCCTAATGAGATATTTGATGATCTCAAATGGCTCTAGACTCGATCGTTCATTTTGGATTTTAGTGATCGGAGGATGGAGAGGAGTGCCACCATTTCAATACCAATTTATTCGGAGTGAATAAATCAATAGATAATGCGTTGTCTCCGTGTGATTAAAACAAATATCTTTTGAGAGATATCTGAGTTAGCTGGGATGGGTTGTGCATTGCATCACTGGGTCCATGATGTCTATCTTCAATATCAAGAATCATTAAAAATGATCTCAATAGCATATGTATTGACCCGGTTTCTGCCTAAGTTGTAAGGAGGGCTTATTTCTTTACACCATTTATCTTTACAATTCTTTTTCATTCTTCAACCCCTTCAATGCTTACCAATACGTCATCACTAGCACCTTGTTGTGATTGTTCCAGTGCTAACTTAAGTACTTGGTCGGCATTCAGCTACGTTCACAATCTTTCTCCATCTTTCCTAAGGACTACTATTTCTAGCTATGGAATGTCCTTGGGAAGATTTCTCCGGTTCTAGAGGAATCATTGGACTTTAACCTATCCTACCATCCTTATGTCACCACAATCTTCACCGTCGTGAATAGAGATGTTTTGGGTAAGTGTATGTCACCATGAAATCCATTTTAAAGTGCAAATCCATTTTTCTCCCCCTTAACATATGCCACGATATCCGAAAACATTTCACACATGTAAGCTAGCACGTTAAGTCAAACCATTTGTGATTAATCATTTCCCATATTAAATCACATTTTCTCCCCCATATTAAAAATATTAACCCAATCGATGTTTTTAATATCAATTGATTTAATAGCATTTTAAGAAAATTTGGGAAGAAAAATGCAAAGCCATATATCTTCATGAATTACACAAGCTCCCCCTCAAATTAATGAGGGACTACTTGAGACGTAAATTAAATACCTTTTAAACACAAGTGTAAGGTATTTATCACGTGCAAAGATCATATATGATAATGAATTCACAAGATTAGCAATTTACGAGGTTGGACCTGAATGATGGAGAACATCATATGAAAGAAGCACATGGTTCTTGTTCACGAATGTTGGTCGGCTCATCACGTCTGAAGTTATATGTTGACTCCATTTGATTGATATCGTTGTCTTGACACCAACATGTGAACTTGGCACTTTCGGCGTCAAGGATTCTGAATGCTGGACAATTGCTCCCCCTCAATTGTTGACCCGTGTTCTATTGAAAGAGCTGTAGTCACCGTTTGAGTAGTCGCATCGCCGAGTATGTAGATATCAATTGTAAGTTGCTACGGTTGGTGGAGATGATAACTTCATAAAAACAAGACTTCTCTTGTTTTAACAAATGAATGCACTGAATCGTACATAAATTCGTGTTAGATTGTGTTATAACGTAAACACAATCCCTTACATGGTTATAAAGTAAACCATGCCCGAGAAAATTAATTCCCGTTGTTGAGTCAAAGCTTTCCGGTGAAATGCTTGACTTGAGTATGAAAAGCGGGTTACTATTTGAAATAATAGCAAACCATTTTGAGCATGTTTTAAAACATTTGAACTTCTGCTCGAACTTTATTTACAACCCCGTGTCATTATTGAATGACATTTCTAGTATCGTAAATATTATTGATTCCAGAAGACATGCTCTTTTTATCAAAACATTTTTTGAACACACAATTTTGAAAGATTTAGAAAACCTTTTTGAGAAATTCTCGAAAAATTATGTTCAATGTTTTGAAAACCAATTACTTGAGCTTAATATGTTGAATATCTTACAAAACGAGCTCAAGTCCAAGAAGTTGTAAACTTCCCGTTGTTAAGGATAAGTTTATCATCGGCGATCAACTTTCCTTTATTTGAAGATCGGGTCATCATCTGATATTTAATGATGAGCCTTATACACGAGCTTAAAACCTTTGAATGGTTTTAGGATAAGCTCGTGTCCGAGAAAACTTAATTTCTCATTTTGAGGGTAAGTTATCATTGCGTAGATAAACTTCCCTGTCTCTGAAGTCCGGGTCATCGTCTGTCATTTAACGAGGAGCCATTTACATGAGCTTAAAACTTTTGAATAGTTTTAAATTTAGCTCGTGTCCGAGAAAAATTCATTTCTCGTTTTGAGGGTAAGTTATCATTGACGAGATAAACTTCCCTTTCTTTGAAGTTCGGGTCACAGACTGTTATTTGACTATGAGACATTTACACGAGCTTAAAACCGTGGAATAGTTTTAATATAAGCTCGTGTCCGAGAAAACTTAATTTCTCATTTTGAGGGTAAGTTATCGTTGCGTAGATGAACTTCCCTTTCTCTGAAGAACAGGTCACAGACTGTGATTTGAATGTGAGCCATTGTGCATGAGCTTAAAAACTTCGAATGTTTTTAATATAAGCTCATGCCCGAGAAAAATTAATTTCTCGTTGTTAGGATAAGTTTATCATCGGCGATAAACTTCCCTTTCTTTGATGAACGAGTTACAGTCTGTGATGTAACTGTAAGTCCTTAGTATTAAGCTTAACCATGAATCCCCTGAGACACTTGTTTCTCTGATATCTGCTTCTTCAGCAACCAAACTCTGAGAGTATCCTTTGTTGAACGGTATACAACGATTGGACCGCTTCGTTCTTTTGGAACATCAACTTTGGTACCTGCATTCTCATTAGGAGTTTGTATACTTTTGCATGGGTTAGAGATATCTATTTTAGAAGCACGTGGGGGTTCACGGTTGGCTTTATATGTGTCAGAGATGACCTGAGTAGATGATTCACTAGTCTTGGCTGGCAAACGTTTCCTTTTATAGAAAACCTTAAGTTTAGGCTTAAGTGAAGTATCATCTTTATCAGTTTCCTCCCTAGTAGACTTAGTAGAATCGGAGACTATCCTAGTTAAAGGGCACTCGTTTCCTACAAGAGTGAAAGTTCTACCAGTGGGGCGCCAAACTTTACCAAAGGGTTTGATTTTAGCTATCCACTAGGACTTAATTCTAGCACGGGAGTTCACCTCATCAAGTAATTTCTTGACATAAGAATCATGATTTGCCGTAAAGACACATTTTCTACATGTTTTACAGGTAGCATATTTAATGTCCGAGTAAGATCTAGAATTCCTAGATGATTGATTGATGCTCCTAGGATGTGACATGCTACGGTTAGCTGTGTTGGGTAACCTAGAAGGCATCTGACTAGGTTTGAAATTCCTATCTCTTACTTGTGTCTTTTGCTTAGCTTCCCTTAGACCAAATGTATGGTGAACGTCATTTGAACTAGTTCGAGACGTGTTCTTTGGACTATTTCTAGGGAAACTAGAGGCAATCATGTGATTAGGTCTTACAAAAGCTGTTTTAGTCACATTGGGCCTTGATGGTGGAGTGACTGTTCTAGAAAGATGAACCATATCAACTTGGGAGGCAACCCGCGGTCTCGAGGATTGTGATCGCTCGGATCTAAATGCAGCCGGTTGTCGAATGAACTGATTTGTAGGCGGTTTCCCCAAGATTGATGGTTTTTCAAGCTTAGTGTCCACACTAGTTCCTTTTGTTTTCCTTAATTCGTTTTTCAACGCAGCTAAAGCAAAAACCTTTTCCTGAACTTGAGCTTTTAAAGTCTCATTCTCTTTGAGCAATCTATCTTCGGATGCCAACTTAGATTCTAGCAGTTGAATTTGTTTCAAAAGATTATCCTTTTCAGCTTTAGAATCTAAAATTTTTTGATCCAATTTTCTTTCAAGAACAACGTTTGACTTTTCAAGCTTTTCAAAATATGTTTCAAATTTGTCCGTTTTCTTGGAAAATTCTAATTTGGCATCCTCAAGATCTTTTGATTGTTGAGCTACAATCGTTTCGAGCTCTCTAATCTTGGAATCAGAATCAGTTAACAAAGCATTCAATAAGCATTTATCATGATGTACTATAGCATTCTGAACAATCTCTCCCCTATTATGACTCACATCGGATGAATCAGAAGTGGTATTGCTATCACTCTTCTCCATCCCATGTTTGTCATAATTAGGTTCAAAATTCTCAATATGTGACATTTCATCAGCATTTTCATCAACATACACATCATATACAACATTACAATGTACCATGTTTGTAGGCTCTTCGTCATAAACGGGTATGGTGTCATCATAAGAGATGTCTATATCATTCCCTGATGTGTTGCTGATATCATGCTTAACTGTTGATTCCATGCCTTTAGACTCTTTAGCAGCCCCCAATTCGTCAATCGTATGACCATTATCTTCTTGCATTGTAAATTCTTGCACTCCATTATCAAACGCGAGTTGAAGTTGTGATCTTGCATAAATCGAAGATGAAACCAATGACAGGAGTTTCAATATTGTACCACGGAAATCTCGAAGCTCGGTATGTGTATCTCGAAGAAATGATTGGCAAATCACTGAACTTTCAAGCTTGACGATATTGAATTGGAGGAAAGGCATGAGTTGGGTCACAAGATTCTTATATGCAAGTGCCGATGCAGAGTGATTAAAGTTTTCATTGTTGAGTTGCTCGGCGAGTTGGGTCAAAGTGAGGAATATTGAGTCGATGAATATATGACGATCTTGACCAAATATTATCACAAATTCGCTCCCTCCTTGAAGCCATGAAAGAGTCACTAGATGAGACTGAAGTAGTCGAAATGAAGTGATGCCACTTTCTCTAGCTTTGTCTTGCATATGATGCGAGTCTCCCTCTTGAAATATCGAATGCAACGATTCCATTGATATTCGATGAGGGTAAAGTTGTCGAAAGACCAATACAAGATTTGACAAGTCGAGGAGAAACCATGAGGTCGAATTTGCGAGATTTTACACAACAACGAATAAACCGTAACACTTTAATTCGTTTTTGGTAAGATATACCTCTTTCTTGTCACCGTGTCTCGTAATTTGTCTTAAAATCTTGTCACGTTTGTCTCGTCACTTTTGTTTTCAAATCCAGACACAAGAACTTATTACCCGTCAAATATTTTACCACGTTGGTTCTTTCGAAATACCCGCCTCAACACGATGAACCAAAACCAAAAAAAAAAAATATATCAATTGACAAAGAATACAAAATTAACTTGACTAAAAGAAAAACCAAATATATGATTTACTCTTTATATTAAACGTTGGTTATAGGACTTAAACCAAATATATGATTTACTCTTTATATTTTACACGTTGGTTAATTTTTTAGAATAAATTGACTAAAAAATTCGTGGCCCATGTAATATAACCAACGTGTATACAACTTTACTTGCAACATACACGTGGCCCAAATTTATGTATATAAATCTAACCCTAAGCTTACTCACTAGTCAATGCCCTAATCACTTAATCTTTCCAGCGTATCTTGTTATCTCCGCCCCCAACCTTTCTTACAACCACTAAAGTCAGATCCAATCTTTAATCAAAAATCACAAATTATCCATCTCAACTCAAATCAATCTCAGTTAATTACAACCGTCTCATTCAACATCTACAAACTGATGTACGAAATCCTACAATAATAGGATGATAAGCGAACACCACAACATTTCCATCTCGTAACTAGAACCCACGAACCATTTAACTCCGAAACAAATCATCAACTTTGATTTTTCAGTCAAAGCTCTAATCTATTAATAACAAGAAGGAAAGGCTTCCAGATCTTCGATAGATCTCGGGTAGGTTCGGTTAATTAATGGATTGCATGTCGTTTTTAATTAGGTCCTGTGTTTTAAAACGAAAAACAAATACTGATTGTAACATACATGTTATAAATCTCATTTGATTTTCGAAAATTACGAAGAAGACTTGAACTTCTCACAGATCAAGGAAGAGTGAGTTTCATTTTTATAAAATCTAAAAAGATTGTATATAAAAATGAAAATAATCTGAGATCAATTGATGTTAATTCGGGTCTTAGAAATGATGGAGATAAGATCGAGTCGGGGTTGGTTTTAGTGTGAGTCTGTTTTTTGTGTGTCGAGTCGAGTTGAGTCGAGTCAAGTTGTTTGTGGGAGTCAAGTTGTTTGTGGGAGTCAAGTTGTTTTAGGTATGATTAAATTTGGTGGGTCGAGTTAGGTCTGTGAGTTTGAGGGGTGTCGAGGGTTGTGAGGGGGTGTTGTTCGAGAGTGTTTATGAACGTGAGTCTGTTGGTATTGAGTCTGTTTGGTCCAAAAAGGTTTGTTGGTCGATAGATGTTTGAGAGGTGTGAGGTGAGACGAGGGTGTTGGGTGAGACGAGGGAGTATTGGGGGTTGTTTTGAGTCCGATCGTAAGTCCTTTAGAGTCAAAACTTGGTCAATCGTAGTCTAAAAGTGTAAGTCCATCGCAGTCATATCATCATACCATTGCAGTCACAACAACACACCTATCGCATTCTGATCGTACTAAGATCGCACCCCGATCGCAGTCCGATCGCAGCTGAGATCGCACTCGTGATCGCAGCTTCGATCGCAGCTTCGATCGTAGTGGTGATCGTAACTTTGGATCGCAAGTTGAAACCCCCGGGGTTTATGCGATCACAAAAGATCCCGATCGTAGCCAAAGTATGTGTTGGATCGCAACGAGTAAACCAGTGGAGACAAAAGTGAAGTACGGATGAAACTTGATGTACAAGTTGATAATTCCAAACAACAGTTGAGAGAGAAACGAGACCAAGACAAAAACGTTTGTGATTTTTAAAAAATGAAAAACTAAGACGGTTGATAAAGATAAGAATATTAGAAAAAAAAATTGATAAAGAAAGTTAATGATAAAAAGAACTGAAAAGGAATTTGAGAAACAAATAGATTGATAATAAAACAAAACAGATAATCAGATACTCATGATTAATAAACAATGTTTGTATCAAATTGACAAAACACGCAACACTAAAAGAAGAAAAATGAGAAAAATTTTAGAAAGAAAATTTTTTTTATGACCAAATCAATAGATTAAAAAACGCCAATCCGAAGAATCAACCATGCTCTTGATACCAATTGTGGATTTGCTATAAGCTAATCCGGTGGTCTAGAAGGGTGATAAATGGTGGTAGGCATTGTTGAGAGAGAGAGAAGAGATGTTGTGTGTGAAAAGGTTAAGAAAATGTATTGAAAGGAAATGAAAACAAATAAAACACCAAACAACACCCCTCCTTGAAAGCTAAGGAGGAGTATATATAGTCACACACGCTACTTAAACTATACATTGTACCTAGTCTAGTCTAAGCGTGTGTGACTATGATAACTAATGGGAATTCTTATATGTCGTCACATAAAGTGAGTTTCCAACAATCTTCCCCCATGGGACGACGTGTAGAATTCCTTACAATATTTTTCCTAACAAGTACATAATGATAAAGAACAAGAGCTTTCATGAAGCGTCCAATGCTGATGATGTCTTCTGAGGCCTTTGACTTCAAAACGACTCATCTTTAAAGTAATTTGTAGTAGAAATACTGTAACGGCACGAGCTAAGTAACCCATATACTTCTGGTTAAGGAGAAGCTTCTGAATTAACTTCCCCCTAATACATGCCACATCAACTTGATGTAGAAGCTTTTAGATAGCTTCCCCCTAAACCGACAATCCTCGTAAGCAACTTCAAAGCTTTCAATAAAGCTTAGAATGATTAAGCACACAGCGGAATCTAACAAGCAAATCCCATCATATAACATGATAACGTTGCTAAGAGGGATTGAAAGTTTGGGGCACACCAAGTAGATCAACAACTTTTCTTCTCACGCTTGAATAATTCTTCTGAATTTTTCTTCCCCCTGAGAGTTCAAGTTATGCATACCAGAAAGAATCAAGACATTTCTTCCCCCACATAGTTGAAGAAAGTAAATCAATCCCAATTATGAAGCTCAAATACTGAATTGGACACTTTATCCTATTCATGAAGTTGACATCGTAACACCAGAGTCAATTAAGTCCCGAAAATGCACATATCTTCTTCCGGAGATGCACCAGAGTCAATTAAGTCCCGGGAATGCATATAGGATAATGATGATGAATAATTGCAACAACCAAACAATTAAACATCGAATCAGTAGTGTACCATTTACAGATTGATAACGCCACGAGTTAAAACACTGATTTTCTCTGCGGCTATGACAAATGTCATCCCGGAATGTCTTCAAATCAAAAGAAGGTATGAAGTTCATCACGTGTACTCGTTGTGCGTTCAATGTGTCTTCTTCTTCCCCCTTGATGGTTTCGAAACTCAGAACCATCAATAAATTGTAAGCACATGAACCTGAAAATCTCGAGAGAATAATAAATAAGCTTAATTATATTCGGTGAGAATCGGCTGTTGATCGAAAATCTCTACTCATAAACTCTCCATGGCCATCTTTACCAACCCACTTGAAGGCAATTTGAAGGGACCACTGATGGAATGAACCAGATACATCAAACATGAAGTTGAATAAAAATCCTTCGATCTTGTGACTTAAGCTTGTACTATTGTTGAATGATGAACGGTGGAGAAATCTCTAAGTGCCCAATGCATCATTGAAGAAGTCTATAAGCACAACACCTCTTGAAATTATCCACGTCGACTATGCGCGTGACACTGAGTACAACAAAGTAACCCCTTTAAGTGATAGTTATCCGAGTCATCAACCATCCACCCCGAACCCGGAAACTAGATAAACAAGTCGTCATTCTAAGATAAAGCACGAGCAAGTTATCTTTGAAAGATAAAATAAGTACACGCCTTCAAAAAATCCGTCTTCATCTTCAAATAATTAATACCCGATCCAATAAAAAATCTGTAGTCACTAAAAAATCGCCCATATTTTTCTTGGTCTCGTCAAAATAAATTCTCGTCACATTTGTCACATCACATTGTCCCGAGTATAAACAAAGTATATCATAATACCCACATTTTATTCAAAATAAAAATTTTGAAGTAACAATTTGTGTATATTGAGTTTTAAATAATACGGCCCATTATTTTTCAAATGAGTAGAACCTGGTTCATCAGCCCACGTCATGAATTGCAACCCAATCCTTAAAGAATTCGGTCCACTCCAAGTGATAGAAACTATTGACTTTAGACCCGGTCCAATATGATTAGGATATAAACATGTCACAACCCTAATCACAAGCACATTTAACTTAATCCACACACAGATACATCCGCCTCTCACCTCTCACCTAACTTCATCTCCCATCCTAGTAAAATCCGCCCCTCATTTTCTCTCCATTTTCTTGCAACATCTCAGCCACCTAAACCCAATCGCATCTTAATCTTCCAAGATCCCAAATCCAAATCTCAAAGATAACAAACTTAACAAATACGAATCTCAATCCTATTCAAACTCATCCATAACTCACAATCTAAACCCATCTCAATATGCACCCGAATCACATAACCCTGTCCCCACTCTCATCTCCTTTCATCGATCTTGGTGCATGTTTGAGTAAAGAAACGACTACAAGATCTTAAACGAAGGGTCTCGGGTAGGTCCTGTTAATTGCATGTTGGTTTTTGTGTCAAATTGAACCAAAGACAGGTTTTAACAGCTTTGTTAAACACCTTTCTTATTATTCGAATAATTAAATGGGTAAAACCCAATATTAAATCTATGATGATATAAATTCGTGGTTATAGATCTTAAAAGATCTCGGTTTACATAACCAATCATGAAAAGTAATATGAGATTGTATTGATTTCTGTTAAATTCGAGTCTTAGATGGGGATTTAGGTGTCGATGGGTATTAGGTTTAGATCATGGTGTTGAGGTGATAAAAGGCTGGATGGGATTGGATTTTGGGTCGACTCAGTGAGTTAACTGAGTCAACTCGGTAATTACCGAGTTGACTCGGTTGCGATGGATTTGGTCAACAGTTAAGTTAAAACTAAATGGTCATGAATTGTTGAATCTGCATCGTAGTAAAAAAAATATTTAAACCCATCGGAGTCTAAAATAATTTCCATCGCAGTCAATCTTGACACCCATCGCAACAAAAAAAATGGTCATCGCAGTCAAACTTTTTTTTTAAACCCATCGAAGTCTAAAAAAAAATTGCCATCGCATTCAAAATAAAACAAGTCCATCGTAGTCAAAGCTTAGACCCATCGCAGTCTAAACAAAAAAGAGTCCATCGAAGTCTGTCTTTTAAACCTCATCTTGATGGTACTATCTCAACTTGATGGATACCATCGCAGTCCCCATCGCAGTCTTACCCGTCAGAGTCTATCATGATGAAATCCCATCGTATCAAGATGACCCATCGCGATGGTACCCATCGCAATGGTACCCATCGCAATGGAGCCATCATAGTGGGACCATCGCAATGGTACCATTGTAGTCAACCCATCGCACTCAATGCGATGTACCAAGAAGCAGAGTCTTATCCATATCTGTACTTGTTCCTGAAAATCCGGAACTGTGATTTCTGGGTCTGATTTTCTGGCAAATCTGGGTTTTCACCTTCATCTTCAAAAAAAATATGTAACCCAGAACAAATATAATAATAAAAAAAATTCCAGGTTTTGACATCACTTTTGAAAGTCAGATTGATAGATGTGGACTGATGGGATGTGACTACCAGCAGATATGACCGTGTATTTAAACATGGACTTAAAAAGATGAAAACTTTTGACCATAGATGAATAAGAGGACAACTTTTTGATGAAAACCAATGAGACAATGAAACTGTGGACAAGAATAACAAGACGTGACAAATTTGGACAGATTTTGGACCAAATAAGAACAATACGTGACAACAATGATATATTCGGACCCAAGAAAAATTTTTAAGACCACCTAAATCGAAAACAAAAAACATGATCCAAGGAATGAACCAAGGCTCTGATGCCAATTGTGGGATCGTATTTTTCTAAGGATTAAGCATTGTATGAGTTTATCTATTGATATGGATGGTAAATGGAAGAACTTAGAGAGAGAAAGAAGAGAGAGAAGAAAGATGAAATGTGAGTGTATGAAATGTTAAGTGTTCAACAACCCCTCCTAACATGATAGGAGGGGGGTTTATATAGCCCACCCTACATGTGGGCTATATGGGTTATACCTTAATACATTAGATCATGAGCCCAATACTTGTATCTATATTTGGAGTGACCAATCCTTTCTAAATACGTAAAAACGTATTTCCAACAGAAACGTCTCTTAGTACCTTATACATAAAAGAAGAGAGAAGTATAAGATGTAAAACACCTCTTGAAGTATCCACAACTACAGGTGAGTGTGACACTGAGCACTACAACGTAACTCCTTACACTACAAGAATTCAGTCGGTTACCCACGGGTCGAATTTGTGGCTAAAATCCCAAAATTCGTGGCTAATTGGCAAACACCCATGTAATACCCACGAATATATAAATATGGGTAAAACCTTCGAGGCTAAATTTTTACCCGCGACATTATGAGTTCATAGGTATGTTACACGCGACATGAATTGTGGGTGAGCGTCTAAATGCGGTGGGGAATTTGTTTCATGGGATTTTTGATACCACAAAAATTCCCTTGACGTTGATCATGGGTAATGATGGGTATATATCCTCACGGCTATAGTCGTGTCCACATCTGAGTTAAAAATTTTGGTTGGGTATGGTCATGAGTAATTTATTGACTCTGTAAAGAGAATTTGCTAATTATTTGTGTAATCTATTTCTTATAGATGAATTACAAAGAAAAAACATTAATACAAAGAGAAATTGCATTTTGTTGCATGAGATCTAATCACAGTTGCTATAATGTATAAAATTGTGCATCCATCATTTATCCGGAATATAAATCAAAGAAGATACAAACTATAGCTTCACGAATACAAGTTGCAAAAATTACTTAAAATAAAAAAAGGTTGTGCATCAACGACTATATAATTAAATACTACTTAACAAGTGGGAGTTGTATATTTAAGGGTATAAATCCACCAAAGCAGGTTTATGGTTGTCGTGTCCTCAAACATCCCGTTTCTCCTCTGTGTGGCATTCCTGATTTCCTTATGAGGCTTAGGTAGGATGTAACAAATCTGTAAATAACCAAAGAATCGTTAGCATCCAATGACTCGAATATCTAAATATAAAGGAATTAGTTGACCTTGTAGATATCTATCAAATCATAAAAAATATGGTAAGTAAATCATTGTTAAAAAAATTGTGGAATAACAAACACTTGCCTATCGAAAGCAAGACTAGCACCTACGCTTGATGATAAAAAAGGAAGTTGTAATGCATAGTCTTCTGAATGTTTCCATATATAATTTGGAACTGCATAAATAATTTCGTTAAAATATTATTAGTAGTAAAATAAGATGGGCGGTTGAGGTAGGAGGTTTTATAAAGGGAGTTTAAATGAAACTGAAATTTGGGTTTGATGATATAATAGAAAATATAGGTGAACTGAAATTTGAAATTCAAAATGTAGACCAATTTTGCCGCCACAATTTTAGTCGATTTGCCAAAATATGGTTATGGAAATAGAATATAACATTATTTTTCTAAATCAATATATAACCGTAATTGTCATGACTTGTGACTATTTCTTTGATTAACATTTATATATACACACATAATTTTGTTTCATATGTAAACATGACAAAATTGCAATGTATACCCGTGTTTAACATATATCAATCAACCAATCGATTATAAAAAACTCGTTTACATTATTTTAGAAAAAGTTAAATATCCCAGAAAACGTTAATTGTTACTCAAAACGGAACATATAATCGTTACGAGAATTATATCATCTTTCTATCGAGGGGAAAATGTATATATTTTCGACGATCTTTTTTTTATTTGAGAAAAATCATATATGATTCGTATCATATATGATTTTCTGAAATCATATATGATTCTTATAACGATACATATATGATTTTTTGAAATCATATATGAATTTGAAAATCATATATGATTTTCTAAGACGAATTTTGTGTTGCTGTTGAAAGTTTTTATATGTGTCCCTTTATAGAAAGATGTCGAGTAAGTATGTGTACATATTTACCCATAGATTACACGTGAAAAGTTACCCACGAGTGAAAGCGGTTTGCATACCCATGATATTACCAACAACATTATCCCACAATTACTTGTATGTGGGTACTTGGTGAGAAATATTTTTACGAGCATATTTCACCCACTAATTACACACCAACTTTAACTATGTGGGTATTTTCATGGGTAATTTTATGGGAAGTTCGAGGGTAACCTTTTTTGCACATTTAATTCCCCGTTTGTGGCTAATTTACGGCAAATACGTGGGTAATTACCCATAAATCAGTATACGAGGGTATTTTTCGTGTGTATTTGAAAGATTTTTTATAGTGTTAAGTGATAGTTGTCCATGTCGTCGACCATCCACCCCTTGACATTGGAAACTAGATAAATCAAGTCTCAATCATAAATGCTGAAGCGAATCATCAATCGATAGAGGGGGTGAAAAGGCTCGATGATGAATTGAGTAGACGCCTTCGTGATCTTCCACTTCACCTTTAAATAATAAATACCAAATCCACTTCGTGATCACTTGACATTACTTTGCTCGAATACTAGCCGTTTTGACAATTTCAGTGAATCTGAAAGGATCATTTTGGTGTTTGTTTGTTTTTGTCTTCGTGTGTTGTTGTGTTTAGTGTGATGATTGATTGCCGTTAACTAGAGAAACCAATGATGACTAAAAGAAAGAGAGGTCGTCAACGTCGTCTAGCAAGCTTGATTTTTGAAGCCCAAATCAATCATGTACCCAACTGATGCGCGGATCGACCTCCGCGGTGAGGTCGTCGAAATTTTTTTTTTCAAAAAATTAGGGTTTTAAAATGAGGGTTTTCTTTATCCGAATGAACATATAGTAACCGTATACCCCATTATGCAAAATCCCAATTTAAGAGTTGCTGGCCCAATCCAAAAAAAAACTGCAGCCCGTCAACCATAGCAAAATATAACCAAATTCAGCCCACCAATAATCTCCGGCCCAAACGAGTAGTATGTTGATGAATCTGCCTTGTTAAGTAATGCACGGTCCATCCAAATTAGGGATATAAAAGCAAGCAAATCCCCTAATTACACTCACAACTTACAACCCTAATCCACTATCTCGGCACATCCGCCCCCCTTTTCTCTCCATTATCATAGTGCACCCAAATCTCAAAAGTCAATCCCAAATTCATCAACTCATCGTCAATATCACAACCATGATCCGTATCCCCATCAACCAAACCAACATTTATACTCATAAATCCTTCAAATCCCACATGATTTCAATATCAAACGCAAGCATATTGAAGAAAATACCAAATCCCTTCCAATATTGCTTAATTAACCAGCCCTTTTAAATCTTTTACAAGATGCAAATCCAAGATAACCGTCCTAGATGTGAGTTTCGAACAAAGGTGAGTAAGGCATCAAGATCTTGTAAGAACAAGGTCTCGGGTAAGATTGCATTTGTCGTTGGATTTGAGTCAGATTTTCGTTTAACAGTTATGAAAAGAAAATGAAAAACGTACCACATCAAAAAAAAAATCCGACACACAACCATGAACACAAAACATCGAGACAAAAACACGAAAAACCCCCGGTTAGCTCTGATACCAATTGTTAACATGTATTCACTATGAACACGGGTAAAAGATCCGGAGGTCGGGGAGGATAAAAGTGGTGTTTAGCCATTTTAGTAAGAGAAACAAGAGAGAATAAAAGTGTGTGTTTTATTCTAGAGAGAGAAAGGTAAGACAAGAAATAATAAGCCTCACCCCTCCATGAAGTATGGAGGGGTTTATATAGCCTGGGACTTGGACTTTACATATGACAATATTAGTCCCTGCAAGTCCCGGCTATGAAACTAATATAATTCCGTTAGTCGCACACATTTTAAGGATAACACTTCATATCCAAAGGAGGATAAAGACCATAATCATCAAAGTCCAAAGGAGGAGAATCACTCTCATTGGGGAAGTAGGTATTGAGAAAAGTAGCAAAGTCTTCCTCAAATGAGTAGTCATCCAAAGTAGGATCAAGCATTGTTGGCGGAGGATCTTCATCAAAAGTAGGTGCAAGGTCATCATGTGAAGAATCACTCGAAAGAGTATCGACATCCTCAAAATCATCATATGTTAGCATGTGTAGATACTCTGAAACAAAATTATCACAATCATCCCCATCGGAACTAGAATCATCATCATAAGCATCATAGATCGGTGGAGAATCATAAATTGGTGGAGGATCTAAATTGGAGAGAGAATAATCCACATCATCTTTGAAAAGTGGATTGTCATAACAAGTATCGAAAAGAGGATTGTTGTAGACAACAAAATCATCAAGCACATTAATCATATTCGTTGATTCTCTTCCATTGGGTTTGGTTGTGATCTTCCCCATTTTAAAAACTTATGCATCATTCCCGACCCTTAAGGTTAACTCACCTTCGGCAACATCGACTAAAGCTTTTCCGGTTCTCAAAAATGTCCGACCAAGTATTAACGGAATATGAGGGTCCATTTCATAATCAACAACAACAAAGTCGACCGGAAAAGTGAAGGTGCCAACTTTAATAGACACATCTTCGGCAATACCAACGGGGTAAGCGAGAGTGCGATTTGCTAGCTCAAGAGTCATCTTTGTTGGAGTAAGGTCGGGTAATGATAGTGTTTTCCAAACACTTAAAGGAATCAAATTAATACTGCCCCGAGATCAGCTAAGGCAGTAAATTCTTCGGTTTTGTTAAAAATGCAAGGCAACACAAAACGACCGGGATCTCCAAGTTTTTCCGGAAGTTCTTTAAGAATAACTGCAAAACAGTTTTCATTTAAGCGTGTGTTGACAAACTCAGCCATCTTTTCCTTCTTGTTAAGCAATTCCTTGAATGCTTTCATAAATTTCGGCATTTGGACAAGTGCTTCAACGAGGCTAATGTTGAAGGTCATTTGTGATATCATCTTCAAAAAGTTTGACACTTGAATGTCATCCTTGGTGAGCAATCTGCCTTTGTCTAAGCGAGAAGGATAAGGGATATTGGGTTTATAGGTGGAAGGTGGGGTTGGTGGAGGGTCTTTCTTGGGTACTTCTGCAGTAAGAGGTGGAGACGGTAATGGATAACTAATACTAGGCGTGGGAGTAGGAGGGATAAATGGTGGTGGAGGAGGTGTAGATGGAGTAACTGGGGGAGGGATAGATGGTCCTACTAAGGTTGCTCCAATGCGTGTAGTAATAGCACTTACATTCGCTCTCGGGTTGGTGACGGTATTTGAAGGAAAAGAGCCCGAAGTAGAGGGTTGAGTAGTTGGTAAGAAACTAGCCAACATATTCTTCAAATCATTTGTTTGAGTGCTAAAAGAGGTTTGTATATCATGTCGAAGCTCAGATCTAATATCATTACCTTGCTTAGTGATATCTCCTTTCAAGTTGATGATTTGGCTTTGCAGATTCTTAATTTGCTCTCTTTGGGTCCTCATTAAGGTTTCAACATCTTGATTAATGGGTGGGGCTTGTTGAGCGGGTGGGTGATAAGGATTAGAAGCTCGAGGTGGGTTTGGGTTGCTTCTATTGTAGTTGTTGGGGTTGTGATTTTGAGGAGAAAAACCGGGTGCAAGAAAGTTGTTAGAACGGTAACTTAGCAAGTTACGATCACCTTGAGGTCGGGCTTGGTAATTGTCCGTTGAATAGTTACCATAAGCCGCATACACGTTTTTCGGATTGTCATGAGTAGAAGGAAACTCAGTGTATGAATGAGGACCCCCGCAAATCTCACAAGAAGTTGCAACATCTTTAACTTGTTGTTGTTGATTTGTAGCCAGAAGTTGCATGTTTTTGCTCATTTCGACCATTGCGCGGGTCAATTCGGTGATATCAGGGTTTGAAGAAGTAGGAGAAACATTGACTCTCGGGTTATTCCTTGAAGATGCGGATGAATCCCAATTTTTGTGATGAGTAGTCATGTTCTCGATAAGCTCTCTACACTCCTCGGGTCTTCTTTTCATAAATGTGCCACCGGCGGCTGCATTAATCGTATCACGATCACGAAAAGTTAAACCGTTGTAGAAAGTATCAATTAAGGTGACGGGGAGCATGTTGTGGTTTGGACATCGATCGATCAAAACATTATATCATTCCCAAGCATCAAAAAGTGATTCATCAGGCTCTTGTGTGAATCCACTAATTTGATTTCGAAGGCTCGTGACCATGGATGGTGGAAAGTAGCGCGACAAAAAGCGTTGAGTCATCTCATCCCAAGTATGAATTGAATTCTTCGGAAGACGATCAAACCATTTTTCGGCATGGTGGGATAAGGTCTGTGGAAATAGGTGAAGGCGAAGAAAATCCATAGTAACACCGGGAAATTTCATGCTTTGAGTAACGGTAATGAACTTGTCGAGGTGTTTGTTGGCATCATCATCCGGTAATCCGCGAAATGGACAAGTATTTTGGACTTGTTGGATCATGTGATGCTTCAACGAAAACTCTGGAGCCGTGATTTGCATCGGCGTAATCGGTCCTCCTCGTCCATTCATCGTGGGTTGGCACAGCTCCTCCATCGTTCGAAGGTCGGGTGGTGGAAGAACATTGTTGTTGTTATTATTGTTGAGGTGCGGTGGGCTATTGTTGTTGTTCACACCTGCCATGTCTAAATCTTCACGAGTCTTGGGCTCTGAATAAGTTGAAGATCTAGTACGCATACACCTGCAAAAGAAAAAGAAAAAGATACCAAAGAAATAGAGAATATATATGTACGTGTAAAAATAAAAATAAAATCTTTTTGGATTTTGGAAAAAATTTAATTTTTTTATGGATTTTTAACAATTTTTAATTTTTTTTTTAATTTTTGAAAATTTTTGAGCAAGAAAAATAACGTTCACGAGTGAACTGATCCCAAAATTCAACGCGTCTCTCACAGAAAACCGTTAATCTTTACGAAAAGAGCCGGCAACGGCGCCATTTAATAACTAGATTTTACTTAGTTAAAAATATCGTTGTTCCAGTCTTTTTGAATTGACTACTGGTTTAATGTGGGACTCAGTCTTCTTTAGGTGGAAAACAAATATAATGGTCGTTGTAGTATAATTAAATCGCAAGACTTTAAAGTAAATGACATGTAATTAAAGCTAAAACTAATTAAAAAGTAATTGTGCAAAATTTAAAACTTTAAAAGTAATTAATTAAATGACAAAAATTAAAGCTTGACGAAAAATTAATTTGACAATGTAATAAAAATGAAAATTTGAAAACTTAAAATAATGCAAACTTAAAATAAAATAAAATAAAACTAAGACAAAATATTAAAACAAAACCCCAATCCGTCGGAATCCCGTCGGAATGCTGTCACCACAAGCCGTCGGAATTCTTATCGGAATGTAGGTATCGGAAAAGAAGCTTACCACTCTATCGGAATGATGATCGGGAATGTGTTCCTGTCGGAATGTGATCGGAATCCCCTATCGGAATAACTGAAACCAAGTCGGAATGTAAAATAAAATAGTTTTGACCAAAGAGAAACTTTAGTACAACTAGACCTTCTAATTTGAGGAGACAGTGGATCGATCCAAGTTTCAAAGTACAATATACTTCAAAGATCTTGAGTGACCATCGCTTTGATACTAATTGTAGAAACTAGAAGGGGGGGGGGGGGGGGGTTGAATAGTTTCTCTTCGATTGGCAACCAAATTACAATTAATTTCAATTTGGTTTGTATCAAAACTATCTTTTGCTTGAACCTAAGTTGCATAATGATTAGGTTCAATTCAAATGCACTAGCAAAGATAATAGGTAAGTGTAATGATAATGAAATAAGTAAAGAGTAAGGAAAGAGACAACCTAGTGGGAAGACACCAAGATTTATAGTGGTTCGACAACGAGGCTCTATCCTCGTTTCTACTCCATTCCTCGAGTACACCTACTCGAGATTTCCACTATATCCACAAGCTCCCTTCTTGGCGGAGAAAACCTTACATCGTCGCTTACATTATTTTCCGACACTAAGCTAAATGTCGAGACCTAATCTTTAGCTAGGACCAATCTACACAACGTTGCCTACTTCACAATTTAACGACACAAGGCTAGATGTCGAGTTCTAATCATAAGGTAGAACCAATCTTCACGACGTTGCCTACTTCACCATTTTACGACACAAGGCTAGATGTCGAGTTCTAATCCAAAGCTAGAACCAATCTTCACGACTCTTCACTTTGAAGCTAAGTGAGAAATTCACACAACACAACTACTAATCACTTTAAAGTTTAGTGAGAACTCACAAGACACAACCACATCACTTTATAGTTTAGTGAGAACTACTAATCAAATCTATTACAACTCAACTAGACTTATCCAAGTACACACATGTAGCTTGGATTTACACAACACAAATCCAAGAAAACACATATGCAATGGATGTACACAACAAATCCAAGTATTCACAAATACAATGGATTGACATAAAACAAAAAGGGTATCATGATGAATATGACTAGCTCATAGATTCATCTTTATCACAACACTAGTGAGTGAGTGATCTTCTCATTGGACAAGGTAAAGGAGGGGATCAAGAGGATAATCATATGTAAACATCCTTAACACTTTAAGTGGTCATTTACTAATGATTATGCTATAGAAAATAGAAAGGGGGCTGAGAAAAAGGTCCAAGAGGCTTGTTGGAAAATGAGATTTGACCCACTATTTAAAGGAGACAAAGTAAAACGGATATATAACGGCTATCTGGGCGCGGTACCTTATCTAGCCCGGCGGTTCCATATCGCGAAGGAACCGCCTAGCTACTTAAGGTACTGCCCCTAGAGTACGCTTCGTTTTTTGTCTTTTAGTGGGGTGGGAATATCTGAGGTATTTGAAGCCTTCAAAGGATATTCTAATAGCATATGGAATATGCTATTTTCAAATTTTCATTTTCCATTTTAATAAAACATTTTCTAAAAAAGAAAGTTTATTAAAAAGTCTTTTGTCATATTAACAAAAGTGAGTTTTAAGGATAATCATTTTGATGATCACTAAGTATGATTAAGAAAGGTTAGTGATATGATTATTACCTTGATGATAGTGTTAGTTAAATAATTCGTTTTGTGTTTTACACTAAATGTGTTGTATAGTTTGTTGTGATCAAAACTAAGAAAGATTAGTTAACACTAATAATGTTTTTAGGCATCACTTGCATTAACAATCTCCCCCTTTTTGATTACGACAAACGATAAACTCATTTACGTAGAAACACAAAATATCGAATTATTAACGAGTTTATCACTATCATTTCTCCCCCTTTGTCGTAGCAAAAAGGTTAGCACAAGTCTTTTGAAGAAAATCGGACTTTGCTAGTAGCTCCCCTTTGGTGGTTGGTCCCCCTTGCTTGGGGCACCAAGTATGTGAGCTAAGGTGACATGCTACAGAAAGGTTAGTAGAAAGAAAAGAAATACCAATGTATATATGATCACTACCTACTAAGTAACTTGAGAGGGAGAGAGAGAAGAAATCTCAAATTAGAAGCAAGTATTTTGCTAAGTATGTCCAAAAAGGTAATTGACAAAATCAATCTTCAATCCAATGAAGATGATAAACTTGTCAATGGGTTAAAGTTTAGAATTGATGGAATCACCCATAAGCAATTGTAAAAATTAACCATGATCAACTCAAAAGAGAACTAAGGAAGTAACACACAAACAACACAAAGGTTACATAAAAGAAAAGACATAACAAGGTAGATAGTCATATACACAATATGAGTATCTAAAGCAAAAAATATGGAAAATAAACCACTAAGCATAAGTTAGTCTAATAGTGATAATTTTACAAGATTGCTTAAAAAATAAAAGACTCTAAAACAACTAAAGTGATAAAGACTCTAAGAGTAGTTAGTCCTTTAGTTGGAAAAATAAGACGACGATGCATCATTCGAAGTTTTGTCCACGGGAACGAAAACTTGGATAGGAGTCCGAGTGAGGAGGAATTCAAGGAAATTTAACTTCTCATATACATGAGCAAGTTCAATTTGTTGAAATCGACAACAAGCACACGAGGATCCATGATGTAACACAAAATCGTTTGATGGGGGTAGGGCATCAAACTTAGGGTTTGGTGGTGGTGGGGTAATGGTATAAGTCTCATTCCAATACTTCATTGGAGAGAAGGTAGGGTTTTTGGGTGGTTTGGAGGTAGATGGTTCATTCTTCTTAACCCAAATAGGTCGAACCAAGATTTTCGGTTTCTTTGAAAGCTTGGATGAGGAAGCTTTGGGTGAGTGGGGTTGTGACAAAGAAATGTCAAGGTTAGGAATGGAGGGGTTAAGCATTGTGAAGGTGTGAGAATGAAATCTCAAGGTTGGGAAGGTGTGAGAATGAAATCTCAAGGTTGTGTGAGAGTGAATTCTCAAGGTTGGGAAGGTGTGAGAATGAAATCTCAAGGTTGGGGTATAAGTAAAATGTAATCACGGTAAGAATTTGAATACAAAATGTGAAGTGTCAAGGAATGTTTAGCCAAAATGAGCAAACAAGGAATCTTGACAGGGTATCGGGTTTAAAGAATTTTGACCAAAAACGTGTCAAAAGTCATTTACTGTCCGCGGTACCTTATAGGGACCGGCGGTTCCTTACCACTTAAGGAACCGTGGGACTTTATGGATCCGCGTCTAGTGGACTTGAAACCAAGTTTTTCCAGGGTTTTGAGAAAAACTAAGACTTTTTCAAAAAAATGCAAATCTTGGAATTTTACCTCTATTAGCACTTAATTATGCTAGGGTTGCATAAAAGCAACACATTCACAAAGAATGTCTTGACAAAGGGTGACAAAATAATTTAGATATCATTTTGAACCAATTTTAGTCAAGTTTTTAGAGGTTGTGATAGATTTAGGTTCAATTTTAATTTCAAATTAAAGTTGATTAATGTGCACATAAGAATAGGAACACATAAAGCTAAATCCATAGAACAACTTCATGAAAAATTCATGAAGGAAGCAAATACAATGACAAATGAAAAAACTAACTAATACAAAGCTAGCTTAACATTAAATCTAGATGAGTAGTCTTCTTTGGCTTGGTTTTGTTTAAAAAACTTATTAAGAAAACTCATCATTCATCTCCTAGGAGGAGGCATGGAGAACAAGGTAAGCAAAAACTCTTGCAACCTCCTATATAGTCCAAACATCTCCATCCTAAGGTTATGGATGATGTAGTGGTTGTAGAGGCAACATGGATAATTAGGACCATGAGTCTCTTGAAACCCATAGTAAGGATCACCCAAAAGGAGGGAAAGTGGACACCTAAAATTAGAATGTTTGAGTTTGGTGGAGGTGGAGGAGGCATGTTCTCCAAGGGTGATGTGGGTGAGAGTGGAGGCATGTCCCCTAAAGGAGAAATGGGTGAGTGTGGAGGTATGTTCTCCAAGGTTGGTGAAATGGGTGAGTTAGGAGGGGTAAATGGTGAAGTCACCAAGGTGTCATCAAAGTCATTCACAAAAAGAATGCTTTGTATTGGTTGGGGTTGTGTGGTCACATCCAAGGGTGCACTTGGAGTGAAGGGTGAAGAGAGCTCATTCATTCTTGAGTTGAATGAAGAGGAGGTAGAACCAATGGAGTGGTTAGTACCATGGGTGGATGTTGTCTTGCATGGTGCAAGGGGTGGTGAAGGTGATGAGGAAATGAGGATTGGAACCATCTCATTTTTGGGTGTGTGAAAGGGTGAGGAGTTAGGCTTGGGTACCTTAATCCTAATCTTAAGTGTTTTCCTTGGGGTGTTTGAGGTTTTTGTAGAAACCATGGTTGGCAAGGGTGGTTTAAGGGTTAGGGAAGGATGTTTTGATGTGTGAAGAACATGACTAACAAGGTGGGTTTAAATGGGTGAGGGGATGATCCAAACTAGTAATGGGTTAAAATCATTTTAGGTGAATAATGAATTTAGGTAACCTAGTTTAGGAAATATGCAGGTTTTTGCAAAGAATTATGCAAAGTTTACACAGATTTAAGAAAATAGTGTAAAGCAAAAGATTCTGTCAGACACAGTGACGACGGTTCCTTATCTAGGACCGGCGGTTCCTTATCGATAAGGAGCCGCGGGTTGATATGGAACCGCGACCAAAGTTCTTTCAAAAATTTCACGTCCCAAATTTTGGTTAACCCAGATTTTTACCAAAGGATTCACAAGCCAAAGTTAACTACTGATCAAAATCTAAGAAGCTAACTATCATAAGGAGTGCACAGAGCTATGTCAATCACAAACATGATGGCATGAACAATATTTAGGATCAAAATAAATAGTAATCCAAACATGTAGCATAAGTTAATACACATTCAAGATAAAAAAAAATTGTTCAACATTACATGTTTTCCAACATGTATTCTTTGAAATACTTCAAAGCTTTCACCTTCTCTTCTTGCCCAATCCCTTGATCATATTCCCCAAATACTTGAATCCCTTCCTTGACTCAACTCGATGTTCATGCAAATCACCTCTAGTCCTAAGATTTTCACGGTAGAGATGCTCCATGTTAAGATCTTCCGGTACTTCACTAGAGGAGTAATGAGGTGGGGGAGCTAAGTCTTCAAGTCCATCCACGAATGAGTTTGAGGATGGGTGGGAATTACTCGAAGAGTTGAAGTGAGAACTAGTACCTATGCCATCACGATCACTTGTTGGCATGTCTATGTCCTCATCATCCATCTCTTTATGATCGGATTTTCGCGATCCTCACTTCTTGTCTTTCTTGCATATGCCTCTTGAATAGGCAACATAACCCAATGAACCGGGTAGAAGCGAGAAAGATCGAGGTGGGGAAAATCATGAGCAACCCTTTTGAAAAGGCGAGTAAGAAGCATAGCATAGGGATGGTTTGTTTTGGGCTTTGAAAGGGCATAATTGATTCGTCGAGCGATATAGAATGCCAAATTGTACTTGGTGGATGTAAAGATGCAACTCAACATATGCACCATACAAGCCGGGATATGATCTCGGTTTCCACCAAGACAAAATACATTCTCCCTAAGGATATTTGCCCATTGGACCATAAAATCCTTAAGGTCGCTAGAGAGCACTTCATATCGATTCACATTTCGTACATTTGAATGAAGGCTTCTCACAACGTTTCCATCACGCTCTTTCGAAATGATGTCAAGGATGAACTCTAGATGAATTTCGGTGAGGTCATTTGGAGGTTTATCGTAGGATTCCAAGAGAGCATCAAGTATCCATTTATCCGTAAAACGAAAAGTGCCTTCATATGGCACAGCGAGAATTTCATCAAAGTTTTCGAGGGAGTATTGAATCAATTGATCATTCAACACGAAACGAATGAAAATTTCTCCATTGTATTCAAGCATGGAGTAGGTGCTAAAGAATTCAAAAAGGAATAAGGGGTAAATATCTTCTTCTATGTTGAGCAAGCAATCAAACCCCGAAAGCTCAAACATAGATTGGATATAGTCATAACCCGTTATTTCCTTGTCAACGACTCTACCCTCATGGAAACAACGAGTAGAAAGGGATGGAAATGAGTTTTGAAGTTGGGGGGAAGCATAGGTTTGGGAAAGGTTTGGCATGTATTGTCTAGTGTATTGATGATCCTTTTGAAATTAAGAAGGCATGATTAGTACCTAAATAAACATAAGACAATATTTTTCCAATCACTCATATGAAAAGTAAAATCAAAAATCAAAAAATATGAGAATGTGTTATATCAATTTCTTGACAAACAAAGGATTGAATCCATATCATTCTCATGTTCACAATGTAGCTATTCCATTATTTACCAAGAACATATGAACTATGTTGGATCAACAATGGACTTAGAACATTGGTTTTCAAAACAAGGTTTTTAGGTAAGCATTAACAATGTCATTACCTATTTGTTCATCGGTTCATCTCAAATCCATCTTTTAACCGAAATCATTTAGCCTAAATTCGGATTTGTTCTACAAGTGGGTTTTAGTGAAATCTTAATGAATATGAACCTATGGAATCATAGTAAAATAACCATGTCAACCCACATTCCTATTAAGGTTTTAATTCAATTTCAATTTTAAAAATCCCCAATTATGAAAGGATGAACCCTAGAACAAAATAGATGAAATTGAAAGAAAATACTTACAATTAATTGATGTTAGATGAAGGATGAGTGAAACCCACAACTTGGAATCAATTAATTTGAGTGATTGAAGGATTTGGAAGCTTCAACAATGGTGGAAAAGATGAAAAACGTCGGCTGTGTGTTTTTGGGAGAGAGATATAGTGGTTTGAAAAAGAATAAAATAATCAAACTAGCGCTCTGACAAACTTTACTGCCCGCGGTACCTTATCGATAAGGAACCGCGGGTTTGAGCCACCAAGATAAAGAACCGCCTACAGAGGCAGGTTTTTATCAATGAAAAACGCCAAATTTTAAAAACCAAGTTTTTCTAAGATACTTAAAAATATATCATGAACCTTTTAGAATAACATTGGATCATCAAAGCACTAGGCAATATGTTTTAATGAAGGATTACGAGTTGAATCAAGATCGAAAAGAACCAAAACGGACAAATGACTACTCGTAGCAAAACGGCAAAGTGGAGAGAAGTCAAGGGAAGTAAATCAAGACTAGGACCAATGCTCAAGGGATAAATGACAATCTTCAAATAGTGGTAACGAAGAGCTTGTGTCATATATAGTGGTTTAAGACGTGCCTTTCCGGCGAAACGATAAACGGCTTTGGTAATGAATAAACACAAAGCAATTATTCAAGTATAGACTAAGATCACTTTCAATAATAGTCTTAGTCTAAACCAAAATATGAGCAAGGTATTAATTCACTTTCTCTCCCACAAAGGGCCTACTAACCGTATGGGTGAAAACCATGGAAATCAAGCTTGATACTTTAAGCTACTACTAACTCACTCTACATCACCATAGTGAGTCGAGTATCCAAGCAATGACGGTTTGAGAGGATAAAAGAAAAGAATCACAAATCATAAACAAATGTCAAGTTTCAAAGTACAATATACTTCAAAGATCTTGAGTGACCATCGCTCTGATACCAATTGTAGAAACTAGAAGGGGGGGTTGAATAGTTTCTCTTCGATTGGCAACCAAATTAAAATTACTTTCAATTTGGTTTGTATCAAAACGATCTTTTGCTTGAAGCTAAGTTGCATAATGATTAGGTTCAATTCAAATGCACTAGCAAAGATAATAGGTAAGTGTAATGATAATGAAATAAGTAAAGAGTAAGGAAAGAGACAACCTAGTGGGAAGACACCAAGATTTATAGTGGTTCGACAACGAGGCTCTATCCTCGTTTCTACTCCACTCCTTGAGTACACCTACTCGAGATTTCCACTATATCCACAAGCTCCCTTCTTGGCGGAGAAAACCTTACATCGTCACTTACATTATTTTCTGACACTAAGCTAAATGTCGAGACCTAATCTTTAGCTAGGACCAATCTACACAACGTTGCCTACTTCACAATTTAACGACACAAGGCTAGATGTCGAGTTCTAATCATAAGGTAGAACCAATCTTCACGATGTTGCCTACTTCACCATTTTACGACATAAGGCTAGATGTCGAGTTCTAATCCAAAGCTAGAACCAATCTTCACGACTCTTCACTTTGAAGCTAAGTGAGAACTTCACACAACACAACTACTAATCACTTTAAAGTTTAGTGAGAACTCACAAGACACAACCACATCACTTTATAGTTTAGTGAGAACTACTAATCAAATCTATTACAACTCAACTAGACTTATCCAAGTAGACACATGTAGCTTGGATTTACACAACACAAATCCAAGCAAACACATATGCAATGGATGTACACAACAAATCCAAGTATTCACAAATACAATGGATTGACATAAAACAAAAAGGGTATCATGATGAATATGACTAGCTCATAGATTCATCTTTATCACAACACTAGTGAGTGAGTGATCTTCTCATTGGACAAGGTAAAGGAGGGGATCAAGAGGATAATCATATGTAAACATCCTTAACACTTTAAGTGATCATTTACTAATGATTATGCTATAGAAAATAGAAAGGGGGCTGAGAAAAACGTCCAAGAGGCTTGTTGGAAAATGAGATTTGACCCACTATTTAAAGGAGACAAAGTATAACGGATATATAACGGCTATCTGGGGGTGGTACCTTATCTAGCCCGGCGGTTCCATATCGCTAAGGAACCGCCTAGCTACTTAAGGTACCGCCCCTAGAGTACGTTCTGTTTTTTGTCTTTTAGTGGGGTGGGAATATCTGAGGTATTTGAAGCCTTCAAAGGATATTCTAATAGTATATGGAATATGCTATTTTCAAATTTTCATTTTCCATTTTAATAAAACATTTTCTAAAAAAGAAAGTTTATTAAAAAGTCTTTTGTCATATTAACAAAAGTGAGTTTTAAGGATAATCATTTTGATGATCACTAAGTATGATTAAGAAAGGTTAGTGATATGATTATTACCTTGATGATAGTGTTAGTTAAATAATTCGTTTTGTGTTTTACACTAAATGTGTTGTATAGTTTGTTGTGATCAAAACTAAGAAAGATTAGTTAACACTAATAATGTTTTTAGGCATCACTTGCATTAACAGACTTAAAGTCAGGACTCAAGACTAACAGTTACTCTCATAGCATTAGTAACTAAGCTATTCGAAACAGCAGACAAGAACCTAGCTACGCTTACACGAACTGGAACCATTGGAAACAGTAGAAATATGTTACTTTTAAAAATAGCTTGCTCGACAGCTTAGCGTATGCATTATAGAAACCAGAGCCTACTCAACAGTTCAAGTCATCTACTTACTCGGTGTCTGGAATTTGTTTTGGGAAATCGAGATCAGATCATCAACATGAATATCAATATTAACTTATTATCTAATTGATAAGTTTATTAGAACTGGATATCGATCATATACATACTTGATAATGAGATTTCTAAATGAAAGAAGTACTTACTTAGGTCCATATTTTACCCTATAGACACAACCAACAAAGTTTCTGTAGGAAGCTTCCTGGATATATTTTTGTAACATGACAATTTACAAATAAGCACTTCATCAGTACATTTCATCTTTCATATTTGTGTTTTCTAATTAGTTGTTAGTGATTATTTATAGACACCATACATCCTTTCAGTTCGGGAAACCAAAGAAAACAATGTATTTTTTGTTGGGGCTCTTATATCTAATGCTATAAACCATGAATTTGATCAAGTCATTTTCTAAATGCAGGTATGCCGCTTTATTTGTTCATCTGATAAGTATACATAATGAATCACTTCAACAAGTTTGCACTAGGAAGGATAGCGATTTTGGTTTACATCTTTTATACTAGTTCTTATAGGGTGAGGATAACTTGCTGTATGACTCACATAGACGTACCATTCTTTTCATTAACTTCAGTACCGTTTATGCGTACACACAACAACTCCCTATTTTGTTGTGCGGGTAATATGGCTTCTTACCCTAGGAAATATATTACTTAAGAAACTGTCATGAACATGAATGTTGTTGAGTACCAAATTGATTACAAGGAAAACGCACTAAGATGCGTGACTAAACTAAATGCCTTGACACGGCACAGACTTAGCAAAAAAATAGTAAACTAAACAATAAAGACAAAATCAGTTTATTGCTTACGCCTAATCCAAAACCCTACGCCATGGAGAAATTTCATCCGCTTACATTCCAACTGTATACACCACTAGCTTTCCCAACCCCACCGAGGCGAGATATGGGTTACATTCAAATTGTATGTTACCTAACTGATAATTAAAATTGTATGTTAACATTAAGGGACCAATTGCTCTCTTTTTATAGAATCTTATTTTTTGTTATCAAGAGGTCCCAACTCCCAAACACTTACATCGGAGTAGACATGAGATCAACAGAGTAAGTTCAATGATTGCTCACTTTGTATCAAACTACGCTTTTTATATTGTAACACAGACATAGTTTTGAGTTGCGGCTTTTGTTTATTACTACCATAATACCTCAACCGAAATCCAGTTTCCAGTGAGCCTACATAGCATTGAATTAACATGTAGCCTCACAATACAAAGCAGTGGACTGCTTCCCATAACAGGTATATTTATTCCCACCTAGTACTGGTTTGCAGGTGCTACTAATAGGATCAACTTTACTAGTTGATATCTGTAGTCCATGCTATACAGGGTACTATTACATGACTACAACTAGACAATATACGGATTATTTGGTTCGTTACAACTAAACTTATGCATAAGGGCATTAACGGATTATTTGGTTCGTTACAACTAAACTTATGCATAAGGGCATTAACAGATTATTTGGTTCGTTACAACTAAACATATGCATAAGGGCATTAACAGAGTTTACATATCCAAATACTAACTAAATAATCCTACTGACCGGCAAACGTCCATGCTTAATGTTCACAATTTATATAAAATTCATTAACAGTAGAGTCGCTAATGTTGGAAAAGACAACAAATAACACAAACACAGCTATAAAGATGACGCATTTATGTTTGTAGTAACCTAAACTAAACTGAACAATAAAGATCGAATGCGATAGCTACAGAACTGACCAATAAAGACCGAATACGATAGCTACAGCTTGATCCTTACACCTTGCAAACCATCTTCGCTATCATTGAATGATAGAATTTGACTGATCAAGCAAAAGTAGTGTTTCCATGTATGGTTGTGCACTAAATGCATGATGGTCTCCACTAATACCAACACTATTAATACGTCTTGACGAGGGTTCATAAACTTCAATTTGAGAACCTTTCAAATCATCATTCAATTGAAGTACAACATCACCATTGTTCCTAAACACCAATACACTTCTGAACGCCAACTTACCCACAACCCTAATGGTATAAATCTTTGTAAACGGTTGATTCACGCCATCTTTCTTCATCCACACACCACCAAATGACATCCCACCCTCTTTATAAAAGTCAATCAAACCAAGCGACTCATTTACCTTCACCACCTTCACAACATTCGGGATTACTCGTGTCTCCGGAAGACGCACTTCACCAAACTTTTCACTTATCAAATCAAATGAAATAATAGAAGTAGCATGATTAGACTAATAAATAATCCCATCTATAAAAACTTGTTCAAACATCAAATTGCATGATGTCAAAGGCGCACCTATATACATAGTTTTCCAAACACGTGAACTTAATGTAAAGACCTGAACCCCCCAAGAGTTCCTATGAACCCCAAAACCAATACGTGTACCATATGAACCAGGGACATGAATACCAACATATTTCCTAAGACTACGATTCCAAATAACAACCAACCAAGTTTCTAATTCTATAGCTTTGTACCAGCCATAAAAACATAACAATCCGTCAGCAGAACCGATTATTATTGGGTGGGTTATTAAATTAAAAGGCTCGGGAAGTGTTAGGGGAAACTTTTGGTGGGGGAAAGTATAGTCATCGACAATCGAGGTAAATGTTGGGGCACGAGAATTGTACTGTAATAGTAAATGACGTTGGGGGTTAGGGTGATTGATGTGGTAGGTTTTAATAAATTCTGGGTTATCAATGAAGGACTTCCATTGCTTTGAAACAGATCGGAATTGAACGATAGATTTGACAGGAAGCTTATTAATGATTTCTGATTGAATTTCGAAGGATATGTAATCTGACATTTTGATTTTGAAAATTCTTTTTTAATTAGGGTTTGAAAATAGGGGATCTTAAGAAATGAACAAATACAAAAGGGCGAGTATATTGATGAAAGTGATAAACAGTAAATGGGCTTCAATGTATAATTGTTTATGGTGGGCTGAGAAGAGGTGTTCACTCTTGCTTTCGGCGATCCAAGCCAAAAATCGAATTCATAAAAATATGGGCTTAACATCCTGCTTCTAAATGCAAGTATTATATCTGCAGCAAAGGGTTAATATAATTTATATTTGCATTTATTACCTTTAAAGACTATCAGTTTACATTTTCAACCCTCTATTTAAGTCTTGCAACATGTATCAATCCTTGTAGTTTACAGCAAGGATGATTTCTCCTAAAAATATATATAATTTTCATACAATTATGTTTAAAAAAATATATTAAAAGTTTTTCTTAATATAACATTTTTTAAGACATGGAAATTTTTATGTGCTAAAAATGTACATTAATTAAGAAATAAATAATTCAAGTTATGGTTTTTGGTTACGAGGGTTTGGCTTTCGGTTCAGTTTAGTTAAATTTGAAATTGTTTCGTTTATGTTTTCGACTTTACCTAGAAAAACTAATAGTTAACTAACTAAATCGAATAAAGCGAGCAACCTGGTTACCTAGCAAAGTGAATGAACCAGTTTTATTTTTCGGCTAATCATAAAGTATATGTCGCTAAAATGTACGAGTACTCAGCTAATTTTAATAAAACCGCTTAAAGTTAAGCCACATTTCATTTTTTGTGTCAATATTTAGGCACCAACAAAACAGCACGTGATCTTCCGAGAACACAAAATTACAAAACAACCCCTCAAGTATCGCTTATTTAAAGAATCGACTCAAATTTCATTTCATAAAAGAAAAAGAAAATAAAAACTAACTACCGATTCTTTCTCCATCTTCAGTTTGTTTCCCAGAATCATATCACATTTATAATGGTACCATGTATCTATTTTTAATTAATATAATTTATACTTTTCTTATATATGAGGAGGATGTACTTTATCATATACTACGATATTAAATAATGTTTAAGTATTAGTATTATTTTTTGTATTTAGTGATCAGGGATTAACAAATTTATACATACTTACTAAGTATTGTTGGGCTTATGTGATTTTGTAGCCTTGATTTTCACAAGCTTACATATTGTTGGGCTTATATTTTGACCTATGGGATTATATAAGCTTATATAAGTCTGAAATAACTCGGAAATTTAAAGGTTATGCTCCTAGGTTGAATACTTGTTCTTGTATATAATTTGAATTTATATTCACCTTTCAGAAAAAAAAACTGAAAATGAGCCAGAAATTTGAGTTTATGAAAAATAAGCTGAAATTGCATAAGTTCATAAGCCCACATATAAGATTAAACAAACACCCCCTATCTGATTTCGGCTTATATTTCGTAAGCTCAAAATTTCTGGCTTATCTTGAGATTTATGAGCATATATAAGCTTATTATATAAAGTTATATAAGCTGATTTAAAAAACTGAAAACAATTTAGCTGACGAGCCCTATTTAAAAAACTGGATAAATCAGAAAAGTTAAAGTTAAAGAGTTAATCTCAGAGATCGTCGGGTTCTTTCTAACGAGCCCTATTTATTCCATAACTTGATCATAACCCCCCCCCCCCCCATCGTAACAAATTGATACCAAGAGCCAAGAGTTATGGGTGGTCCAAGTGAAAACCTGGAGAAGATGTTTGATCAGTTCTTGAAGATGTACCAAAAGGATCGTCTAAAGGAGCAGATTGAGTGGGAGAAGTTTTCTCGACAAATTAAAAAGCTATCAAAAATTTTGGGAACCTTGCAAAAAAACTCAGTCCTCTTCTGAGTTTTCTTGTTTGGAAAAAGGCGAAAAAAAAGCACGGGGATGGAAGACGGTGACATAGGAAAGTCAGAAGTGGAGTCGAGTACAATTGAATCATCTGACGATGAGAAGATGAAGCTTCCTCATCCGACAGGAGAAGAAAAGCTTCTGATTAAAGACAATGTTGTGAAGGATCTCATTCGAGTTGGGATCTCCATCTTTACTCTCATGAGCCTATATCGTCTCAACAAGAGTATTCTAAGGACCTCGAGTACTCTTCCTTTTTGGACACACCGTATCAACATGGAAAAGAGGGATGGTGTTCCCACAGATCTCTAAATGTTGTTGATTTCGAGGTTTTTAGATATGCTTCTTATCAGGGTCTTGATGTTTTTGTTGTAGGGGACTATAACTGATCTGGAGTAAATTGAAGGCTCTCATGTCTTCCATAGTGCTTGAGGACAAGCACTTGCTTAATGGGGAGGTAATGTTATGACCAACAAGATATAACAGATGTTTATCTTTTATTTGAATGTTTTATTTAGGATAAGTGAAAATGTGAGGATAAAAGCAAATGTTTAGGTTTATCAGAGTGCTACTACTTAGGGGTTTGTTAGGTTTCTTTCCTATAAATGTAACATGTGTTTCATTTAAGAAATCAATCAGAAAATTAAAGTCAATTAAGTTAATATCAGAGATCGTCGGGTTCTCTCTAATGAGCCCTTGACCTATCTATCACGATAGGCCGTCAAGGAAGAAAGTCAGAGCAACATTTTGTGACTGATTCGGGGGTGAATCATCATGTAACTCGACTACAGACCCGGGACCGTAACAAATATGACCAACAAGATATAACATATGTTTATCTTTTATTTGAATGTTTTATTTAGGATAAGTGCAAATGTTAGGATAAGTGCAAATGTTTAGGTTTATCAGAGTGCTACTGCTAAGGGGTTTGTTAGATTTCTTTCCTATAAATGTAGCTTGTGTTTCATTTAAGAAATAAATTAGAAAAATTAAAGTTAAAGAGTTCATCTCAAAGATCGTCGGGTTCTCTCTAACGAGCCATATTTATCCCATAACTTGATCATAGACCGGGACCATAACAAATTGGTATCAAGAGCCAAGAGTTATGGGTGGTTCAAGTGAAAACCTAGTGAATATGTTTGATCAGTTCTTGAAGATGTACCAAGAGGATCGTTTAAAGGAGCATATCTAATGGGAGAAGTTTTCTTGACAAATTAAAAAATTATCACAAAGTTTGGAAACCTTGCAAAAAACTCAGTCTTCTTCTGAGTTTTTGTAAAACCCGCATGCTTTTACCATGAACATTACACTTAGTAAACGTACGTACATATTAAAACTTTCCTTTTATAGCATAAACACGTGTCACGATTAGTAATTTCAGAAGTTATGTACGTATAATATCACATTCTAAAAAAAGTAATCACATAGGCAACACTTTTTGTTGTAAAGTGACAAAATAAAACGACGGCATGTGATCTTCTAAAGATGAAGACATAAAACACCAAAGACCCCTTCAAGTGTAGCTTCTTTAAAAGAAGACTAAAAATTGATTGCAGACCTATATGTCGCGTCATGCCACTTATTTTTATTACTTAGACACATCGGAGCCAAATATCCCCTCGCCATTTAAAATTAAAAAAAAGATAGATACATTTTGTTTAGTGCAAGACACAGGTTTCACTTAACTCCATCTCCGGCTAATTATGAGGGTGTTTGTGTTTGCGTATGAACAAACTTATATACTTATTCTATTTTAAAAATAAAGTTAATATAAAATGAGTGTTTAGCAAAAATGAAAGTTATCACTTATTTGTTTGCAAAGTAGATAGATACTTACTTTTTCAAAACGGAGTTTTGATAAATCATTAAATTACTTCAAAAAATTACAAAAATACCTTCAAAACTTATCCTTTATATTAAATATATCTTTTTGAGCAAATAATCAAATCTAAATACTATTATTTAAAACAACGTTTTGTTAAAACTGGTTATTTAAGTATTTATTTTTAAAACAAATGATCTACTTCAAATAATCAATCCCAAACACCCATATTTCGATGATTGAAACTCCATTTCTGGTTGGTGAGATCATACGCAAAATCCGAAGAATAAAACCCCGAAGTTTACGTGTATTCTTGTTGGTTTTAACCCGAAACCGAACCCAATCAAACAAATCCAATATAAATATGCAAAATCGAAGGACTAACAAAAAATAATCGGTTTAGTTTCGGTTGATTCAGTTCAGCTCGATTTATCGATTTCGATTCAGTTCGGTTCACGACACAAGTTACCCATTTAAAAAAGCAGTGTTGCAAATCAAGGTCTATAAGGCCGATTAATCGCCACTTAATCGCTACAGGGCCATCAACCTTGTTGATTTATTTAAAAGACGATTAATGACAGTCAATTGTGGTTAACAATGGTCAATAGAGTTCAAACTTGCCAAATTATGCAAATCTTGCCAAAAATACTAAAAATCACTATAAACTTGTGTTTATCACTTATATTAACTATTTATATGTACGATTAGTTGAGTTTTAAAAATAATATTGTCGAAAATACCTAAAACTAGTTAAAAATACTTAAACCTGCTAGAAATACCAAAAAATTCCTAAAAGTGACCGATTACTAGCTAAAAGGGTCAATAATAGTTATATCTTTATTTCATTTATATTTACTTTATTAAAAACTATATACCAGTAATTAATCTTCATGTTAAATTGCTCCTTTTTTTACTGTTTTATCTTATATGTCCGCTTATAAGCTTATTTGATTTTGGCTTATATTTCATAACACCAATTTTCCGGCTTATTTTAAAACTTATGGGTTTATGTACGTTTATTAAGATATGATAAACTTATATAACCCCATAAGTCTCAAAATAAGCCCATATCAAATAAGCTTATAAGCTTACATATAAGCCAAAACCAAACACCCCCTTAGTAATTGAAGATTACAATTATGTTTGGCGCAATGGGTGGGGGTGGGGCTGAGGCTTACAAGCCTTCTTATATTATAAGCCGAAAGTTGAAGCTTATATTCTTATAAAGTTGTTTCGAAAGTAAGATGTAGCGGAAGCTTATAAATGTAAAATGGCATAGAAGTACATAAAGTTAAATTCATATACACCCCTTGCGTCATAATCCATTATATTTTTGGGTTTCGGCTTATGGAGGCAGGAGGCTTATGGCTTATAAAAGCTTCCATAAGCTTCCATAAGCCCCCGATAAGCTTTATGCCAAACCTATCTACAAGGTAATCGGCCACCTAGTTGTTGAATTAGGGGTTTTTCACTTCCCACACACAACGTACCAGTTGATCAAAATGTTAGCGCTTTTTTGAGGTTTGGGTGAGTTCATGCCTATAGGCTTATTTGCTTATTTACTTCCAAAAAATGATATAAGCCTTTTGACATAAGCTTACTTAAGAAGCTTTTAGTGCTTAATAGCTTTTCCAAAATACAATAAGCTAAGAAGCACTTGAGATAAGCTTATCCAAGGTTCCAAGCACCCCATATTAGCAAGTGTACTTCTTTTGGATTGCTTCTGCCATTTTAGATATGTAATAATACAAGAAAACATATTTTTGTTAGGGACAAATGTGTGATTGATTGATGTGCTTGTGTAGCGAAGGTATATTGTATACGTCCGTGTGTGACTTTGCTTCACAAAAGAAGATGTGGTTTGTTTTAATCTCACCACTCTAAACGGTTGTGGTACTTTTCATTTTTTTAGCTTTGTCTTTGTATACTAAAACTTGCTGCATGTATATGAAATATGTATATAATTAGTAACATTGGAAACGGGGGACACATCTTGGTTTGATAAATGGTGGGATCAAGGGCCTTTAAGTAAGCATATAAGTATACATCATATGAGTCAATTCTCTTCTAATATTAAGGTTGCTGATGTTGTCAAATGGAAGGGTAATAATGGGGAAATGTATGGATATTCTACGAACAGCGTTTAGAAGGATATGAGGATTGACGAGGAGAAAATAAAATGGCATAAGATTGTCTGATTTACACACTGTATACCGAGGCATACGTGTATTCTTTGGACTGCTTTACATGGAAGGATAGATTAATGAAATGGCAGATTAATGATTCTCATGAGCATTTGTTTTTCGAATGTTCATATGCACAAAAAGTTTGGAATAGGATAAAGAGTAAGGGTCAGTTAGGTATGGTTAATAATGATTGGCAGCATGTGACTCAGTATCTGATTATGATTATGCAGCAGGGAAAAGGAAGTATAGAGAATATTATACAGAAGTTGAGTGTATACGTCATATGGCAGGAAAGGAACAAAAGATTGTTTGGAAATAATATAGAAGTAAAGATGAACTTTTTAAAGTGATAGAGGTAGTTATTAGAATGAAACTCTATAGTTTAAGAGTTAAAAAGACCGCTGATGTTGAAAGAATTGCAGAGTTATGGAAGATAAAGTTTCAGTATGTGAATAACAGGGGAGAATTGCAAGTGAGGTAATAAGAAGGCATTCTTATTTGAGAATTGTTGAAACAATGCTATGAAGATATTGGTAAGAATAGATATCCTTAGTTGATTCTTTGACCATTGAACATGGGTTGGTTATGTGTCGAGAACAGATGGCTTAACCATCTGTTGATGAAGCCTTTCTTTTTTATTGGTTTGATTCTGATGCTAATGTTTTATGAAAGAAAGGCTCAGCTAGTTAATGATTTTTCTCTCTCTTAAAGTCAAAGGAAATGTAGTCAACATACGTCAAGTATCCTGTTTTGTAGGTTCATTGGTTAAAGTTGCAATTATGGGCTGGAAATTATCATGGGAATAGCCTGGTGGGTATATTTAAACAGGTTACAAATGTAACAATCTGCTAATTAGTGTTGCTTTGAATCTTAGGTATGAAATATTAGCTGATTTGATAGCTTGGTTCTGTCTTGTGGGCTTGGGTGTAGCAAATCAGAATCTGGTGTCTGAAATGTAGTTAACGAGTAATTCATAAGGAAAGTTGCCTGCTCATGTCTAAGATATGTGTTTTGGTTAGTTTACTTGTATGGAATAGTTTTTTTAAATTTGGTGCATTAGTTGAGATTGACAGTATTATTTCATTTGTCAAGTAAAAACACTGTTAAGAAATTAGCAATCGACAATGAATGGGGGTGGTATAAGCTACCATTCTCTGTATTCTCATTCCATCACTTAGCAGACCTACGTCTCAGTGGTTGTGCCTTTTCCCATCTGCCAACATTCAATGAATTTAGTAGTCTCTCTTTCGGCCGTGCACATTTCTATCAAAAAACTTCTACATCTCTTATCCAATTGTCCATCGCTCAAGACAATGACTCTGGTATATTTAGAGTAAGATAGAATATTGATTATTGTCAGCTTTCATAACTCATTTTAGTTGTGGAAAAGAGTTTGCTTAGCACTAACCCTTTTGTTGTAGTGGTTCAAGTCTTGTGTTTATCATAAAGTTCCACGAGAGCTTTGTTGGAAATTTAGTGCAATTGTGGGAACGGGTAATACTTGTAAATGGGTTTGGAGGTACGGAGTGTACACCCATTAAGTCCCTTACCTCCCTGTACTCAATATAGTGGTTGTGATATCAGTAGGAAGCTGCTCCTGGTCAGGAAGTTGCTCCTGGTTAGGAAGCTGCTCCTGGTTAGGAAGCTGCTCCTGGTTAGGACGTTACTCCTGGTGATGCACAAAGTCTTTGTAACCTCTTTGACCAGTTAATGAGGGTTGAATATTGACTTGATGACTAGGTTTATGGTCATGTAACCACTATGCTTTATGAAGGTAATTATGAGATTAATAGGCCGATTAATGCTCTTAATACCTTTGACTAGGAGTTACATTCCTTAAGGAATAGGATCACTATAAATAGTGATCATATTTTGCATGAAGAGATATACGAAAACAGGAAACACTTACACGCACAGAGTTCTTGATTTGTGCCTAAAACAAGAACTAACTCTTGGTTTTATCCCAAGGAGGTATTCGTGTTAACCCAGGCATAGAGTCGAATAATCTTCTTTGGAAAGTGATTACACGACTTCAAGAGATATCCGGTAACTATTCATTGGTACGTAGTTAGGCTATTGATTATCTTCACCCTGTTGGAACGAAGTAAACCCCAACAATCAAAGAAGATTATTTTGTGATAATCAATGGCGGCGGCAATGAAGCATATGGTGGCTAACTTCTCCAAACTGGACAAGTTTGAAGGGGTTGATTTTAGGAGATGGCAAAAGAAGATGCACTTTCTTCTTTCTACCATGAACGTGGTGTAAGTGCTGACTACTCCTATTCCTGATGGTGGTGATGATGCTACTTTAGAGGAACTGAGGAAAAGGAGCAAATGGGAGAATGATGATTATGTGTGTCGCGGCATAATTCTCAATGGTATGTCTGATTCTTTATTTGATATTTACCAAAATGTTGAATCTGCTAAAGAACTATGGGATTCCTTGGAAGCCAAATATATGGCTGACGATGCATCAAGTAAGAAGTTCCTTGTGAGTGACTTCACAAATTACAAAATGACTGATTCAAGACCAGTCATGGAACAATATAATGAACTTCTTGGAATACTTGGCAGATTTACACAACATAAAATGAACATGGATGAGACCATTCAGGTCTCGTGTGTCATTGACAAACTACCTCCTTCTTGGAAAGATTTCAAGCACACCTTGAAACATAAGAAGGAGGAGTTAACTCTTGTTGAGTTGGGCAGTCATTTGCGCATTGAGGAATCCCTCAGGGTGCATGAAAGTGATAAGCCAAAGAGCAACAATGTTGCTGGTTCATCTGTTGTCAATATGGTGGAGCATAACAACTCCACCAGGTACAATGACAACAAGGGGAAACGTAAGCATCATGATAACACCAAACCTAATCCTAACAAGAAGTCATCAGTGGCTTGTTGGAAGTGTGGGAAACCTGGACACTTCAAAAGGGATTGCAAAGGTGTTAGCATTGGCAACCAAGCTAATGGATCAGGCACAAAAGGTCAGAATATGTTTAATGAATCTATCTAGATTTATTATGTTACATATGTATCTGAAGCTTACTTTGTGCAGGATGATGATGTTGCGTGGCGGGTTGACTCTAGAGCAACAGTACATGTGTGTAAAGATAGATGCTGGTTCAAGACTTATGAGTCAATGAATGATGGATCTATTCTTCACATGGGAAATGAGTCAACAGCCCTAGTGCATGGACGTGGTTGTGTAGATCTTAAATTTAGTTCTGGAAAGATTGTTTCTTTGTTTAATGTTTTGCATGTTCCTAATATTAGGAAGAACTTCTAGTAGTGTTTTGAATAATTGTGGTTATAAACAAGTGATTGAATCTAATAAATTTGTTTTATCTAAACATGGTGTGTTTATTGGTTTTGGCTATTTGAGTAATCAAATGTTCAAGCTTAATATTGATTCTAGTATAAATGTTGATTCTGTCTTGATGACTACCACTAAACTGAATGATTCATCACTATGGCATGCTAGACTAGGCCATGTCCACTATAAGAGGATGCAAGATATGTCTAAGGATGGGTTAATTCCAGCCTTTGACATGGACACTGATAAGTGTCAGACTTGTATGCTGAATAAAACTACTAAGAAACCATTTCAGGATGTAAAACGTGTAACTACAGTTTTGGAGCTAATCCATAGTGACCTATGTGATTTGCATGCTACTCCCTCATTAGGGAATAAGAAATACTTGGTAACATTTATTGATGATGCTTCAAGGTTTTGTTATGTCTATTTGTTGCATACTAAGGATGAAGCATTAGATAAATTTAAAGTATTTAAAACTGAAGTTGAATTACAACAAGAAGTCCAAATCAAAAGATTTAGGACTGATAGGGGAGGTGAGTACATGGATACTTTGTACTTTGAGTCTGCTGGAATCATCCATGAGACAACTGCTCCCTATACTCCACAACAAAATGGTATATCAGAAAGGAAAAATAGAGTACTAAAAGAGATGGTTAACTCCATGTTGTCCTACTCAGGACTGAGTCAAGGGGTTTTGGGGAGAAGCTATGTTAACAGCTTGCTATTTATTAAATAGGGTTCCTAATAAAAGGAACAGGATTACCCCTTATGAACTCTGGACTAAAAGGAAAGCAAACTTGAACTACCTCAAAGTTTAGGGTTGTAGGGCTGTTGTAAGACTCCCTGATCCAAAGGTGAAAACCTTGGGTGAAAGAGGCATTGAATGCATCTTTGTTGGATATGCTGAGCATTCCAAGGCTTACAGGTTCTATGTTATTGAACCTAATGATTCAGTTTCAATAAACTCAATCATTGAATCAAGGGATGCTAACTTTGATGAGACTAGGTTCTCATCAGTCCCTAGACCAAGCCTTAGGACTCCTATAGGAGCTGAGGACACTGGTGTTTTAGTGGAACCTGAAAGGGTCACTGATGAGGTTGTGGTTTAGCAACCTGAGCCTGAGCTTAGAAGAATCACAAGGCATAGGACTCCAAAGAATTTTGGGCCTGAATTTCAACTATACCTAGTTGAAGGAACAAGGGATGAGGTCTCTGACCAGTACTACTATTGCTTTAATGTTGAGGATGATCCCAAAATGTTTGATGAAGCAATGAAGTCCCAGGATGTTGCTTTCTGGAAAGAAGCAATCAATGATGAGATGGATTCCATCATGGGTAACAACACTTGGGTGTTGGTTGATCTACCTCCAGGTTGTAATCCACTTGGTAACAAGTGGATTTTCAAAAGGAAAATGAAGGTAGATGGAACTGTTGAAAAGTTCAAGGCAAGGTTAGTCATTCAGGGCTTTAAACAAAAGTCAGGGATAGACTATTTTGATACTTATGCTCCAGTAGTACGTATCAGTACCATAAGAATGCTGATTGCTCTAGCAAGTATTCACTACCTGATTATTCATCAGATGGATGTGAAGACAGCATTCTTGAATGGTGACTTGGATAAGGAGGTTTATATGAACCAACCTCAGGGCTTCATCATGCCTGGTCATGAAGGTAAGGTGTGTAAACTGATTAAGTCCTTATATGGACTGAAGCAGGCACCTAAGCAATGGCACCAGAAATTTGATGAAGTGGTTTTGTCTAATGGTTATTCACTTAACCAAGCTGACAAATGTGTATATAGCAAATTTGATGAATCTGGTAAAGGAGTCATCATTTGCCTATATGTTGATGACATGTTAATCTTTGGTACTGGCCAAGCTAAGGTTGATCAGACAAAGGATTTTTTGTCATCAAAGTTCTCCATGAAAGACATGGGGGAGGCTGATGTTATCCTTGGCATAAGGATTAAACATGAAAGTGATGGTATTGTAATTTCTCAGTCTCATTACATTGAGAAGGTGCTGAAGAAATTCAATCACTTTGATTGTACTCCAGTAAGTACACCTATGGATACAAGTGAGAAACTAATGCCTAACAATGGTCAGGCTGTCTCCCAGCTTGAGTATTCTAGGTTTATTGGTTGCTTGTGGTATGCCATGACTAGTACTAGGCCTGACATTGCATTTGCTGTGGGTAAACTGAGTAGGTATACTAGTAATCCTGGTACTCAGCATTGGCAAGCAATTCAGAGGGTACTGAAGTATTTGAAAGGAACAATGGATTATTGTTTGTCTTATACTGGATATCCTTCAGTGTTGGAAGGTTACACTGATGCAAGTTGGATCAGCAATACTGAGGATAATTCATCCACAAGTGGCTGGGTATTCCTTCTTGGTGGTGGTGCAATTTCTTGGGCATCCAAGAAGCAAACTTGCATTACTGGTTCAACAATGGAATCTGAATTTGTGGCTCTAGCAGCTGCTGGTAAAGAGGCTGAATGGTTGAGAAACTTGCTTCTTGAGATTCCATTGTGGGTCAAACCTATGGCACCCATTTCTATCCGTTGTGATAGTGCAACTACATTGGCTAAGGCATATAGCCAGATGTACAATGGCAAGTCTAGACACCTAGGTGTTAGACATAGCATGATTCGTGAGTTGATCACGAATGGGGTGATTTCAATAGAGTTTGTGAGGTCTCAACAAAACTTAGCTGATCACTTGACGAAGGGATTGGCTAGAGACTTGGTTATAAAGTCTGGTAAATGGATGGGTTTAAAAGTCCACTCTAGTCACTGAATGCTAGGACACCCAACTCCCTCCTGAGGAAACTTAGGAGCTGAGCTCAATGTGGAAAGTTGAACATTCAGGGGACTGAAGCACATGTATATCATCCCAAGGATGTGCTTGTACCTGCTGAAAGGAGGATGAAGTTATAAACTTCTTAATGGTTAATTTCTTTGAAAAAGTGCTTAAGCAGGAGCATGAACTAAAGAGGAACCACCTATGTAAATGTTGAGGTTTCGCCGCCTCAAGGAGCATGGACTTTGGCTCTTACAACATTTATGAATTGGATATGGACACATGGCTTGTATGGTGTTAGGAGCGTTTTAAGTGTTTGAAAACTTGGGTGTATGTTATCTTCAGGTGTTCAAAGTAGTTGAAGGGTTCAATTCTTAGAACACCCTGATTCTCGAATATTTGGAGTGATGTACTAAGATGGAAATTCAATCCTCAGGACATTTTCATTTATGCACTGGTTTTGCTAAAGTTGATTTTCATGCAAAAAGGAATTGTACTAAATTGGGGAGGATTGTTGGAAATTTAGTGCAATTGTGGGAACGGGTAATACTTGTAAATGGGTTTGGAGGTACGGAGTGTACACCCATTAAGTCCCTTACCTCCCTGGACTCAATATAGTGGTTGTGATATCAGTAGGAAGCTGCTCCTGGTCAGGAAGTTGCTCCTGGTCAAGAAGTTGCTCCTGGTTAGGAAGCTGCTCCTGGTTAGGAAGCTGCTCCTGGTTAGGACGTTGCTCCTGGTGATGCACAAAGTCTTTGTAACCTCTTTGACCAGTTAATGAGGGTTGAATATTGACTTGATGACCAGGTTTATGGTCATGTAACCACTATGCTTTATGAAGGTAATTATGAGATTAATAGGCCGATTAATGCTCTTAATACCTTTGACTAGGAGTTACATTCCTTAAGGAATAGGATCACTATAAATAGTGATCATATTTTGCATGAAGAGATATACGAAAACAGGAAACACTTACACGCACAGAGTTCTTGATTTGTGCCTAAAACAAGAACTAACTCTTGGTTTTATCCCAAGGAGGTATTCGTGTTAACCCAGGCATAGGGTCGAATAATCTTCTTTGGAAAGTGATTACACGACTTCAAGAGATATTCGGTAACCATTCATTGGTACGTAGTTAGGCTATTGATTATCTTCACCCTGTTGGAACGAAGTAAACCCCAACAAGCTTCCTATCAAACTAAACCACCTTCTTTAGGAGTGAGTTGAACTTTGTGAAACTTATCTTGGCTAAGTCACCGGTGCTAAAGAAGGTGACAATAAAACTCGACTACAAGAACTTTGATGAGGATGACGAGTTACAGATTTTACAAGTTCTCTTAAGTTTCCCCACGCGCATCACCAGTGGTTGAAATCATTTTTTGGCTGGTTGAAATAATTGTGGTTTTGTTGTCTGCTTAGTTAACTGAACAGTTAAGTAGTTTAGTTGTCATTGTTATTTTTACAGAACCAAAACTTTTGGCTTTGTTTGGGAATGTATGCCTCGTAAATGTATGCTAAAGAATGAATGCAAAATGTTGAAAAGACTTTTATGTTTTTGCCAGCAACAACTTTTATGTTCAATTTTAAAGCTTGTATCTTATTTCAAATTTCAACTAGTGTATCTTAGACGTGTATTTCAGTGTATCAAACAAAATTTGCAGCCAATAAGAGTGTTCTGAGATGGATAGGATTAGTGAAGTTCCTCCCGGCATAATAGAATCCATCTTATGTTTTCTACCAATTGAAGAGGCAGTGAAGACAAGTATCCTATGGAGGGAATGGCGGTACCGTTGGATGTCAATCCCCAAACTCGTTTTTAAGGAGTTTAAGTTTCATGTTCGGACATATAGGGCTGAGTTGACGGATGTGGTTGAGTCATCTGATGGGACTGAATCATCTGATGGGGTTGTATCATCCAATGGGTATGAGTGTCTGATGGGGTTGAGTTCAGGGACGGATCTATATAGTAAGTATGGGGGTTCGTTGCCCCCTATGACTAACCCGATACGATGAGATTTTAGTGTATTTTTTCTTCGATTTTGACCTCTTTCCGACAGCGCCCCCACTAAAAATTCAAATTGCCCCAACCCATATAGTAAATCCTAATATTTAACGCTTTAAAATCTTATAAATCCGTCATTTGTAGTAAAAATACTGGATTTATCTTTTCGATACTACCTTTTTTTCATATTTTATTGCTATTGTAAAAAAAATAATTTTTTGCCCCCCACAACCCTATTTCCTGGTTCCGTCACTGGTTGAGTTGTCCGATGGGGAGAAAAGGTTTTGCCAACCAAGTGAAAAAAAAGTTGGAAAGGTTGACTGAGAGGCGTAAAATTTTTAATGCTATCTGCCAAGTCTTGTTAATGCACGAAGGTCCATTACACGAGTTCAGCGTTTCCATGTTTCCAGATGACTTTTGTTTTATTGATGACAAATGTGTTGAGATTGATGCTATAATATTTCCTTTGTCAAAAAAAAATTTTGTCAAGAAATTAACCATTATCTTTGGATATGATACTTATAGGCTACCCTTCTCTATCTTCTCATTTCGTCACTTAACTGACCTATCTCTTGTTGGTTGTTGTTTTTTCCATCAACCATCATTTAGTGGTGTTGGCAGTACGTCTTAGAAGCTTATCTCTGGATTCCGTATACATCTTAGAAGAAATACTTTTACATCTCCTATCCAGTTGTCCTTTGTTTTAAGTCCCTGACTATGGTAACTTTCACTATAATAGTAAATCGATCCTTTTCAGCTTCTATAACTTATCTGACTGTTCGCGTATGTCTCCGGTCAACGCTCCTGGAGACGTACACTCCCTCACCTCGTAACCGGAACCCTGGAACATTTAATAAGGGTGATCTATGAACAGTAGAGCATTTAATGAATTAGCATTGGGCTAAGGAAAAAGCAAAAGGCACCCATCCTAGTATCCAGGGGGCTTTCGTCCGTCCTTTGGGTAAAGAGAAACACCGCCGCCCTTGGGACAATAAATCCCTCGATTGTGGGGATTTGGCTAACCTAGGTTTTGAGACATCCAGGTATGTACTATGAAGTAGTATAAATACCCCTGCATTTAACACGCATATCATCTCATTCTTAGTACCACCATTAATACATATTCTCATCCTTCGGTATTCAATACCGGATATCACTTGTGTGACAATTACTTACTCTCACGCCGGAGCTTGGTCCCGGTGTCAAACCCTGGACGAGCTAACGTGTGTTGCTCTGTGTATCATAGATTCAAGGTCAAGAGACAAGCACACCTTCAAGACTGTCGAGGCAAAGTCGCTAGCAGTAGCCTAGCTGGAGGATTTTGTTTCAACAATTGGCGCCATCCGTGGGATCCTAAACTCGGATCTCCACATAACAACTAGCAATGGGAGGGGTCGCAGGAGAGTCAGATCCACCGCTATCTCCCGGTCGTGACCCCGCAACGGTAGTGAAAGAGACGGAAACACCTCTAAACTTACTAGAGAAGATTTTGGAAAGTATGAGCACACTACAAGGTCTGGTGGAGCGTCATAATGCCGCATCTAAGAGACCCATTTTGCCTATACGCCTAGATTTCGAGGAGGATGTGTCGAATCCGCCGAAGGATAAGGATGGAGGGTGTGAGGCTCAAAAGGAAGTTAACCTACCGGAAGATGATTTACAAAAGCCTTTCAAAGATGTGATGGCCTCCCCTTTTACCAAAAGAATTATACAATTCTCATCACGAAGCATAGGTTACCCGCAACCCTCAAATTGTACTCGGGAGCCACGGATCCTAATGACCACATTACCCGGTTTGCTGGTGCGGCTAATTCAAGAGAATGGCCAATGCCAGTGTGGTGTAGATTTTTTCAGCAAACTTTAGATGGAGCCGCTGGAGGGTGGTTCGAAAGGTTGCCGAGGGGTAGCATAGACAACTGGGAAGACTTGAAGGAGCAGTTCCTGGAAAGATTCTCCTTGAGGAGGAAAAGTCTTAAAACACCGATGGAAATCACCACCATTGTCCGCAAGGCGCACGAAACTTTTGCAGTGTTCAAAGAGCGTTGGACGGACGAGGCAAGTTACATTCAAGGGGTTCCGGAAGTGATGAAGATATCAGCCTTCGTAAATGGAGCCAAATGTCAAGAGTTGGTTCGACGTTTTACAGATGATACCCCACTGACGGTTGCAGAGATGATGCAAAGGGTAGACGATTTCATAAAATCCGAAGATGCCTACCGAAATACTGAATTGCCAACAGGAGAATCAGGCGACGGTAACATAAAATATAGCAAGGAAGAGAAGTATGGCCCTTCCGGTTCGCGTGGACGGCATAGGGGGCGTCAAAGAAATGATTATCGGTCTAGGCCTCCATTTCCCCCATATGTACCTCCAGTAAACCCAAATTATGGAAGGAGGCCGCCATACCAGCGTTCCAGCCTAGAGTCGCTTACTAAATTCCCAAAGGAAATCTTAGCAACTGAGTTACAATTGTGCCTCCCTCCACCGCAACCAACCAAAGGTATAATCCAGCCCGAAAACATGGATAAGTATTGCGATTATCATCAAGAGAAGGGGCATCTTACCAATAATTGCCATCAGTTGAGAAAGCAGTTGGAGGCCGCTTTAAAATCCGGTAAGCTCAACCATCTCGTAAAAGATTTGCGAGGAAGAGTGAATAGGGGAAACCAGGGAAGAGGAAATGGAGATTTCAAGGGAAAGACTATAAACATGATAGAAAGCAGACATAGCGGTATGAAGAGGAAAGAGGTGTGTAAGATCGAGATGGACTGGATGAATGTGCCCATAACCTTTCCTCCAATTCCCGACAATGAGGCTTCAGAAGAGCCCCTGATATTCGAAGCTGAAATAGAAGGATATTGGGTAAAAAGGGTGTTTGTTGACGAAGGGGCCACCATGCAAGTCATGTTTGAGCATTGCTTTCTAAATTTGGATCTCTCGATCCGAAGAAGGTTAACACCCGATAAGGTGAAAGTCCGGGGTTTCTCGGGGGAGGAAACCACCCCCCTCGGGAAGATAGACCTAGAAATAACCTTTGGATCAGATAGCCTAACAAGACGGACGGTAATGAACTTTACAGTGATTAGAGCACCATCCCCTTACAATATCATACTGGGAAGAACTGGAATCAGGGAGTTAAGGGCTGTACCCTCTACTGTACACTCATCCATGAAGTTTTCTACCCCTAACGGGGTAGCAACAATGACAACCAAAGCACGAGCCATCTATGAGTGCCGAATCATGGAAGACAGCCAAAAGATAAAAATGATGAAATCAACAGCTGTCGGAAGAGAGTTAGACGAGTGGACTGTCAAGGAAAAATTCAATCAGCAACAACGGGTTGCAGGAGATATGACGGAGCAGATCTGCGTCAATCCTGGGTACCCGGAACAGCTGATCACCATCGGAAGGTTGTTTACCAAAAAACATCGAATCCAGCTCATAGACTTGCTCAGAGATAACGCCGATGTGTTTGTATGGGAACCTTCGGATATGACGGGGGTACCTAGGAGAATCATCAAGCATTCGTTAAACGTGGATATGGAGACCGCACCCATTGCGCAAAAAAGAAGGACGTTGGGTGAAGAAAAAAGCCAAGCAGTCAAGAGGGATGTTGAGGAGTTAACAAAAGCCGATATCATACGACCGGTACGATACCCGACCTGGATTTCCAATCCGGTCCTGGTTAAGAAGCCGGATGGCAACTGGCGAATGTGCATAGATTTTAAGAATCCCAACTCTGCTTGCCCAAAGGATTATTATCCTCTACCAGCCATAGATGTAAAGATAGGAGCCGTTGTAGGGTATAAGTTCAAATGTTTTCTAGACACATACAAAGGATATCATCAAGTGCAAATGGACGAAGCGGATGAAGAAAAGACGGCATTCTATACCAATGAGGGTACGTACTGCTATACGAAAATGCCTTTTGGCTTGAAGAATGCAGGAGCTACCTATCAAAGGTTGGTTGATTCGGCCTTCCGTTCACAAATTGGCACAAATTTGGAAGCATACGTAGATGATTTAATGATCAAAAGTCAAACCGAAGAGGACATGCTTGCGGATATCCAAGAAACCTTCGACAATCTAAAAAGAATTAACATGAAGCTAAACCCGAAGAAATGCTCGTTTGGTGTTGAGGAGGGGAAGTTCCTGGGTTACATGGTAACATCGGAAGGTATAAGAGCTAACCCCAAGAAAACGAAAGCAATCACAGAGATGAGGTCTCCAAAGACTTTGAAGGAAATGCAGTCTCTGAGCGGTAAGCTGGCAGCTCTCAACCGTTTTCTATCTCGGTCAGCCGAAAGGTCTATGCCTTTCTTCGAAACATTGAAAAATATCACCAAGGAAAACAAAGATGAGTTCCGGTGGACGGACAAAGCGGAGGAGGCTTTTCAGCAATTAAAGAAGATGATTCTAGACCTTCCGTTACTAACATCGCCCCTCAAGGGAGAAGTTCTGTACGTCTACCTGGCCGCATCCAAAGAGGCAGTCAGCGGTGTACTCTTGGCAGAACGAAATGGAACACAAATGCCGGTAAGGTATGTGAGTAAAACGCTACATGACGCCGAAAAAAGGTATGCTCCGTTGGAAAATCTGGTCCTAGGGTTGTTACACTTATCTCGGAGATTGAGAAGGCATTTTAAGGCCCACGACATTCATGTCATAACGGACCAACCTTTGAAGCAAATACTAAGTAAGTCCGAAGCCTCCAGAAGGTTAGAAAAGTACGCAGTGGAACTAGGGACGTATGAAATATCATATTGGCATATTTCCTCAATGAGGTCCCATTGGATCAGCAAGATGCCACAACAATTTATGAAGTATCCGAAGAAGAGGAGCCGGAACCACAATGGGTGCTATATACAGATGGAGCAGCTAACAGTAAGGGAGCTGGTGCCGGTCTAGTGCTGATCAATCCGGAGGAGGTAGAGTTCACATATGCGTTAAGGTTCAATTTTAATTGCTCAAATAACGAAGCTGAGTACGAAGCCCTTCCAGCGGGACTCCGTCTGGCCGAGAGGATGGGGGTGAAGGAATTACAAGCCAAGGTAGACTTGAAATTGGTGGCTTGTCAAATCAAAGGGGAATTTGAAGCAAGTGATGACAGGATGTCCAAATACTTAGCCAAGGTCAAAGAACTCCTTCTCATCTTCACAAAATTCAATATAGAACACATTCCACGCAACAAGAACCAAAAGGCCGATGTCCTAAGCAAGCTCGCTTCGGTTGCGTTCAACCATTTAACCAAGGAAGTATTGGTAGAAGCATTGGACGCAAGGTCCATCGATGTTCAAGAAGTTAACGATATAGTTGAGGAAGAGGGAGAATGCTGGATGTCTCCTATCAAAAGGTGTTTAGAAGAGGGGATATGGCCGCAGGAGCCAGAGAAAGCCAGGAACCTAAGAATGAAAATTCCCATGTATACTCTGGAAAATGGGATACTGTTCAAAAAATCGTACTTATCTCCAATGCTAAGGTGTGTCGGGCCTTTACAAGCAAAGGAGGTCCACGAAGGAGCCTGCGGAATGCATGCCGGAGCAAGGTCCGTTGTGGCAAAAATAATGCGTCAGGGTTATTTTTGGCCAACTATGCACCAAGACGCATGGGACGAGATTTCCAAGTGTGATTCATGCAAAATACATGGTCCCATACCGAGGCTTCCGAAGACCAACCTAACTTCGATAACGTCACCTTGGCCCTTTTACCAATGGGGAATGGATATATTAGATCCAATCAGCGGCAATGCCGGAAACATCAAATTCATGATAGTAGCCATCGACTACTTCACAAAATGGATTGAGGCCAAGCCGGTAGCCAAGATAACGGGGAAAGAGGTTCAGAAGTTTGCTTGGGAAAACATAGTTTGTAGATTCGGTCTACCGGGAGTGATAGTGACCGATAATGGCAAACAGCTGATAGACGGATCCTTCGGAAAGTGGTGCGAGAAATGGCACATCAAGCAGATGAACACTGCGGTGGCACATCCACAAGCTAACGGTCTAGTTGAAAGAGCCAACAAGTCATTGATGCACGGTCTGAAGGCAAGACTAGGGAGAAGGTTAACTGGATGGGTCGACGAACTGTCCCATGTGTTATGGGCTCACCGGACGATGCTCAAAACCAGCAATGGAGAAACTTCCTTCAGTCTCACTTACGGAAGCGAAGCGGTCATCCCGGCAGAAATAGGCATCCCTACCGCAAGAACCTTTCTATTCGATGATAACACAAATGAAGAGGAGTTGCGTCTAAACCTAGATCTGCTACAAGAAAGGAGAGAGGCCGCGGCCATAAAGGAAGCCAAGTACAAAAAGAAGGTGGAGCAATATTACAACAAACGTGTTAGGCCCTGCTCTTTCAAGGTTGGAGATTTCGTATACCGTCCCAACATGGCCAGCCGACAGGAAAAAATAGGGAAGCTAGGTCCCAACTGGGAGGGTCCCTATAGGGTTGTCGAAGCTTATCAAACTGGTTCGTACAAGCTGGAGACCACCGATGGAAAAGAAATTCCACGTACCTGGCACGCAACCAATCTACAAAAATGCTTTATGTAATATGAACAAGATGTATCAATTCCTTTTGTTGCTTTTAATGAATGAAAACTCTTAAGCATGTTTAATTGCAGTAGTTATAAACCTCGGCTTAGCTAACCGTGTGGTATGTAAATACGCTTTAAAGTGCGGGATGCGCCTAAAGGGCAATCCGGAGACAAACAAAAAGCGGTCCGCTACCGATGTCTCTCACATAAACTTAAAAGAAGTATAAATGTCAAGTGCACATGTTTGATGCGTACAAGGGACAATCCAGAGACAAATAAAAAGCGGTTTAATGCCGATGTCTCCCAAAGCCATATATACACTAATGTATACGTACAAGTGTCGGATGCGCTCGAATAGCAATCCGGAGACAAAGCAAAATCGGCCGAGTGCCGATGTCTTCCACATATATGAGGTATAAATGCAGACACAAATATCAAATCAAATCTATAAGAGATGTTCCGGACAAAGAGTTGGTGAGCGTAACAGCCATGACAAAGATATAACATAAGTTAAATAGGATAACCATTCATGAAAAGGATAAAATGTCATAGGTGAAACTTGTTCGGACGACCAGAAATAGTAAGAATTTATTACAGACAAACTAATGTTTTCAGGAAATAGTAAATAACAAGTTGCACCGGCATTACGGGCCTTCAACTCATTTGGTATTGTCATTATTCACTGGGGTCTCTTGAGATCCATCCGGACCGTCTTCATGAGCTTTAGAAGCATTAGATGTTCCGGTGATGGAGGGGTCTTCAGTTACGGGTACACCAGGCTTGTCCGTTGGGCTCAGCTGCATAATGTCAACCACAGAGAGCTTGTTGGCCGCTGACACTTTAGATACAAACGGATATTCTGCTGAGAATAAGGCAACGAAATCCTCTCGCCAAGTTTTAGCCATCTCAATATTCAGCCCATCAGCAGCGGCTATAGCAGCTTCAACCTCCTCCGGAGTTCGCCCATACTCGACGGCCTTGAGGAACCCATCATTGTACATACCCGCGCAACCTAAAGAAAGAGATTTCCTATACTCATAGCTAGAAAGAAGCTTTCTTGTAAGTATGGGAAACCCGTCCCTCACGAGAACCTGTTTGTCTACCTCAGCCTGAGCAAGAAGAGAAGTCAGGTGTTTCTTACCGGCCTCGAGCTCCTTAATCTTGTCAAAGTCCTTGATACGATCATGAGCACTCACACCCTGAAGACGCTCCAGTTCAGCGATCTTCGTGTCTTTGACAGCGGTAAGAGCTTTGAGGTCCTCGGCTTCTTTCTTCAGCTTCTCGATGGTCTCGAGATGTTCTTTCTCCCGGGCAAGGCAGTCGTGGTAATTGTGTTCAAGATTTTTGTGCGCAAGAGCCATCTGATCAAGCATAGTATTTCCGGAAGCAAAGTGCCCCTGAGTCCCCTGTGGAGCTACAGTTAGTCGGGAATGCTCTCGGCTAAGGGCCTCGTACCTCTTCATCAGCTCCGATATGGTAAGCGTACTCCGGGCAAGGGACTGATAGGAATAGCTCAACACGTCATAATTGGAAAAAGAAGACAACCCATTTTGCTCCGCAGGTGTGGTCAGATGAAACAACAGCTCTCGAGCAGAATAGTGAGAGTCAATGCTCACATCCTCGTTCAAGCGCCATGAGGGTATGTGTCGACGAGCCAGACCTTGCGCACCTCCTAAGTAAAAATAACAATATGAAAAAGAAAGTAGAGAAAGAAAAAGATTATATCAAGAAGGATGGTCTATGAGGGGGCATACCAGCAGCATCATCATCACCATCTGAATGATCACTTAAGTTGATGGGAGAAGGAGTCTTCTTCCTTTCTGCGTCTGTTTTGCTATGACCATCGCCTGAACCGGAAGGATGAGAGTGGTTAAGAGGAGGGGGCGAATCCGCCTCCGTATCTTCAGCATCGGACTGCACTTGGCCCTTCTTAGATTTCCTTTTTAGCTTACGACTGGAAGATTGACCTTCAGCAGGTCTCTTCCTTGTTATCACTGGATTCTTTCCCTCATGGCGTAACCGGGCTGCTAAGATCTTAGGGTCAGGAGTAGTAACAGCCTGTTGACGAGCATTCAAAGCAGGAAGAGGAGTATTCATTGGCAGCGGCTGAGTAATCCTCGGTGTCGGTAACACCACCCTCTCGTTCTCATCCATCCCAACCTTGGCATTATCGAATGACGGAAGCTTGATAAACTCGTCCATGGTAAGCTCTACAAATAAAAGGGAGACGACGGTTAGAGCGAGCAACAAGAGCTCGCGGAAAATAAAGAAAAAATATATGCAAAATACCCTTGTCATCAGGGTCAACTACTATCCGACGAAGGGAAGGATCCTCATAAGGAACCCATAAGCCGGCCAAGAACAATAGATGTCTGTGAGGGGGGCGAAGCAAGACAGGGTTATCGGCCAGCATTTTAGCATGATCTTCATTGAAGCTGATGGGAAAGTCATCATGAACGTCAGTATCTCTGTCCCTCCAAGGCATAGCATGAGGGATGGCCCTCCGGTCAATAAGAAACCACTTGTGTTTCCAAAGCTTTAAGCTAGATGTGGTCTCCGTCAAACATTTGCCATACCGAGCAGGCTACCGGCTTTCGAATGAGAACCAATGACCCTGCTTACCCAACTTATAAAAGACACGGAATAAAGTCACCGAGCAAGGTTTATTCAAACTTCGACAACGGATATCAAACATAGTAACACGGTTAACACTCATAGGAACTAATTGAGAAATATGCACTAGAAAGTATCTTAACACAGATAAGAAAAAGGTAGAAAAAGGAATCCGAAGCCCTCCATGCTTCAGATAATCCTCATAAATCCCAATAAATCGTTCCGGAAGATTGTTCATAGTAAGAAGCGGGTCAGGCAATCGTGGACGAAGCTCATTCGGTATAAGATACTTTCTACGTATCTTTTTGAGGTCGTCATCAGTCAAAATGGAAACCCTAATATGCATATCACATTTTGGATCACGAAAGGAAGCCTCCTCGTCGGAACTGCTAGTAGACATAACTATAATACGAACAAAAATTGGAGTAGGAAAAGGGGCACACCTACTAAAAAATGACTCCGAAAGGAAGAACAACAATGGCGGAAACAGGAGAGGAAAAGAGTATAAAGAAAATGAAAGTTAGGCAGGTATTTATACTAGAGAAAGGGGGCACTGAAGGGACGTGCACAATTTCCCAAGACAAATCTACACCGTTGAAAGAAAGACGGCCACGTGGAAGCAGATCGTGGGTCAAAGAACGAAAACCAAAGCCATAAGTGGCCGACAACCCCAAGACCCAGAAGAGAAAACTAATTAATGCGGAGTCAGAGAGGCGGCTCGCATTAATTGGACCCATTGCTGTTTGTAGGGTACGTACTTTAAAGTATCACACTGTTAGCTTGTCCTAACGCTATGATACTGGGGGGACATGTTCGCGTATGTCTCCGGTCAACGCTCCCGGAGACGTACACTCCCTCACCTCGTAACCGGAACCCTGGAACATTTAATAAGGGTGATCTATGAACAGTAGAGCATTTAATGAATTAGCATTGGGCTGAGGAAAAAGCAAAAGGCACCCAACCTAGTATCCAGGGGGCTTTCGTCCGTCCTTTGGGTAAAGAGAAACACCGCCGCCCTTGAGACAATAAATCCCTCGATTGTGGGGATTTGGCTAACCTAGGTTTTGAGACCTAGTCTACTGATGTGACTACACATCCAGGTATGTACTATGAAGTAGTATAAATACCCCTGCATTTAACACACATATCATCTCATTCTTAGTACCACCATTAATACATATTCTCATCCTTCGGTATTCAATACCGGATATCACTTGTGTGACAATTACTTACTCTCACGTCGGAGCTTGGTCCCGGGGTCAAACCCTGGACGAGCTAACGTGTGTTGCTCTGTGTATCATAGATTCAAGGTCAAGAGACAAGCACACCTTCAAGACTGTCGAGGCAAAGTCACTAGCAGTAGCCTAGCTGGAGGATTTTGTTTCAACACTGACTATTGTATGTTGCTGCAGGTAACTGATAGCTCTTTTATTAGCAGTGACAATCCCACGGTTCCCACCATTTTTAACCTATTCGAGTGTTTACTAGCGATTGAAAGTTTGTATGTTCCGTATGAGATCTTTGATCAGGTCATTATCTTTACATTCTATATTATAATTTTTTTTATTTTATTCTGTAAGGCTGCATTTTGGCATGTGACTCATTCGGATTATATTTTTGGCTTACTACTAACACGTTTGTTTCAGTTATTTGAGATTCGTGCTCGTCACAAAGTTCCAAGAGAGCTTCCCATTACGTTAGTCCACCTTAAGTATGTATATTTGTATGAGGTATGCTTCACTCGCAAAGACGCGTTATCAGTTCTTGTTCTTTTTATGAAATTCTCCCCGAACTTGGAGAAACTTAAGGTAAGGTTAGTAACTTAAATACATCTTGTATCCTTTACGCTTGAGGATTATTCGCAAATTTGGATGGAGCATAAGAGGGAACTACATATTAGAAGATTTATAAACTCGGAAAATGAAATGAATTTTTTGAGACTTGTCTTGGCTAAGTCGCCTGCGCTAAAGAAGGTCAGGATATTTCTCGACTACGGGGAGGTTAATGTGGGTGAAGAGTTGCTGATTTTACAAGTTCTCTTATCTTCCCCATGCGCATCGCTGGTGGTTGAAGTCTTATTTGACGGGTTGAAACCATTTGCGGTTTTGTTGACTGCTTAGATAAATGAACAATTTAGTATTTCTTTCGTTGTTTGAGATGAGATTTTGAAAAATATGACGAGTTGTGTTTTGATGGTTACTGTATGATGATGGTGGAGTATATGAAATTCAGACCGATTTTGCTGAACTAACTGAACCGAACCAAAAGATTGTTAAGACTTGAGACTTTTTATTTCTGTAGCAACTTAATCTTTTGGGTCTGTTTGGGTTTGCCACAAACTGAACCGACCCGATCATTGGCGGAGCCATGTGAGTAGGGGTGTGGGTCGGGTTTGGGTCAATTCAGGTCTCGTTAAAGTCGGGTCGAGACTAAAAAGATTGTAAGATGTTGATAATCAAGACTCACGGCTCAACATAACTAATACTGCAAACAAGGATTCAAATAACGAGGGGGGAGATGTAAATGACGAGAGGCCTAGTGAAGAAAGTGAGAATCTTCCCCAAACCAAGTCAGACAAATGGGTCAATACATCTACTAGTGGACTTCATTTGTTGATATCTAGTACTGAGTAAAATTGCATGGATCCAGTGACGCAAGCACTAACCCCTCCGAGCCACACAGTTCCTTATCCACAAAGTCATGTTTCAATTGCACACAGAGAATTAGCAAATAATCTATTGCATTCCCATTTGGAGAATGTCAATATTGAAAAAGGACATTTCCACAATTGAGTCTAGAGCCATCTAAAACAATGTCTAGGACACTTTAGTCAAATACAAGTCTGCGTGACTTTGCTGGAACTTCTGTAGTGATACCTAATGCTGACATTTCACTAGGATCGGAAGGAAATCCTACCACTGTTAACATCAAAAACACTGAATGCAAGTCATCCAGTTGACTCAACTGTTTAGGCCTCTAAGTGGGCCAGGTGTTAGTGATTTCCCGGAATTTGTTTCCAGATAATATCTGGACTGCGCTCTATAGGCTGTCCAAGAATCTTATGATAAAAAACTCGCTGATATGCAACGATTACTCGATGGAAAGCATGTTGCAACAGAAGAAGCAATATCACCACCGCCTCCACCTTCTCCTCAATCACAAAAACAAGACTTATATGTGGATGAATCGAAGCAATTGTTACTTACGAAACTTTTGTTACAATCTGAAGATGAATCTGCTGATGCCGATTTGATTACGATTTTACGCAAACAAGGTGAAGTTTCTCAATTGATGCTACCAAGGATGATGCCACAAATTCTACAAAATCTATTAATACTATATTAGAGAAGTTAATTGCACGTCTTGCTGCTCTTGACCAATCATCTGAATGGCAAGGCCATGGTTTAAAGCGAAGACATGATGATCACGATCATGATCACCATGAGGGGGAGAAGTGGCAAAGATTGAATGAATTTGTGGTTTTGGGTGATTTGGATGTTCAAACTACAGTGTCTAATGAAGATTTAGTGGAAAGTGTGCAACGAAATTGTAATGAGGCTGGCGATAACGTTACAGAATCAATGATAGTGAAGAACCCTCACCTTTACCGCTTTTCTATACCCGTCACTCAAATCCACATCAACGCCACATTATCCCCATGTTATATGTGACACGTCACTAAATTGTTTATATTTGAACACCTTTTGAAAGATTTTGTCGAACACTGTTTTAGTTCAGCTACTTTAGTGGGACAGTGATGTATGCTGCTATTTTATTGTTTAAATCCATGAATTCTATGATTTCCTCATATCTTATCATCAACAACTTTCATGTTCAGTTTTAAAGCTTGCGTACTATCTCAAATTTCAACTAGTGTGTCTTAGACTTATTTTCGTGTGTATTGAACAAATTTGCAGCAAAGAATATTCTCAGATGGATAAATTAGAAACCTTCTTCCAGGCATAATAGAATCCACCTTACGTTTTCTACCGATTGAAGAGGCGTGAGGAAAAGTATCCTATCTAGGGAACGAAGGTACTGTTGGATGAAATCCTAAACTTGTGTTTAAGAAGTTTAAGGTTCATGTGTCAACTGATAGGGCTGAGCTGACTGACGTGTCTGAGTCATCTCATGGGAGCGAATGTTTGATCACCCAAGCAAAAAGAAAAAGTTGAAACAGTTGACAGAGAAACGTAAATTCTCATGCTGAGACTGATGGTCCTATGGAACATTAGTTGTTGTTCGTGTGGTTTGAGGTGGAAAAAGAAAAAATGTAAGTTTCAGGGTATAGCAGTTGCGAGTCTATGGTTTTCTGAATAAGCGAGAAAATGTGACATATGTGGGGCTCTAGTGAATTGCAACTGAAAGTACAGTCAAAATAAGGTTTATGTATCCCCTGCAGATGGCAGTCATCTTGCTGTCGGTTATGTAGTTTTCCTTAGTGGGCGTCTTTTGAGTTTTGCTCCTTTTCTTTAAAACATATCATAAATGTGTTGGATTGATGCTGCAATATTTCATTCGTCAATGAGAGACTGTCAAGAAATTAACAATTGACTTTCGATAGGGGACTTGTCACCCGTGTCTCTCCTCACGATTGACTTTGAAAAAATAAAAAATTTCTTCCTCTTGAAACTAAAGACAAAATGTGATGCATGCACTGGTAAGTACGCCTTTGTTTGGCCTGTGTTCAAAATTCAATGCTCAGGCATGACTTCTGTGTAGCAGTAGTGCCACAAAGGCTTTTGGCGGTCCTATTAGCGCATAGACGCATACCACGGTGGGGGTCTTCGACACTCACCCATTTATACGGTTATCAGATGGGTGAAGCACTATTGTATATGTTTTTCATTCCCGTTTGTGAATTTAGTTTGGCTGAGTTATGTGTCCATCTGGTGGTGGGTGTGTCAAAATTGTAATCCAAAGACTTAGGAGTTTAGACTAATAGTTACTCTTATAGCATTAGTAACTGAGCTTCTAAACAACATACAAGAAGAACTTTTAGTTACACTTACAAAAACTAAAACTATTGAAAACACTAGAAGTATGTTACTGTTGAAAATAGCTTACTCGACAGTCCAACTCATGCATTGCAGGATAACTAGAGCCTACTGGACAGACGACAGTCCAAGTCATCTACTTTCCCGACAGACAAAAGGACAAACAAAGTTTCTGAAGGAAGCTTCTTGAATATTATTTCGTAACATGAAAATATACAAATAAGCATTTAATTAACATGTAGAGTCGCAATACAAAGCAGTGGACGACTGCTTGGCATAACATCGATATTTATTCCCACCAAGTGTTGGTTTGTAGGTGCTACTAACAAAGGGTCAACTTTAGTAGTAGCCATCTATAGTCTGTGATATGACTCTGCAGCTGGATGATATATCTGGTCCAATACAACTAAACTTATGCATAACGGGATTACAGGAATTTACATATCTAAATAACTAATCTTAGTAACAGGCAAAAATATATATGTGCTTAATTTTCACAAATTACATGAAATTCATCAGCATCAGCAGTCATTGAAAATACAAATAAGGCTGTATCGACAACACATTTATCTTTTTGGTAACATAAACTAAACTGAAGAATAAAGACGGAATTGGTAAACTAAACAATAAATACTGAATGTGATAGCTACAGCTCACCTTGCAAAGCATCTTCGCTATCATTGAATGATAGAATTTGTCTGGTCAAGCAAAAGTAGTGTTTCCATGTACGACCACGCACTAGACACGCAAAAATCTCCATTAATCCCAACACTATTAATACGTCCTGACGAGGGTTCATAAACGTCAATCTTAGACCCTCGAGAATCATAATAATCCTCAAAATTAAGTACAACTTCACCATTGTTCCTAAACCCTATTACTCTGTGTAACACAGACTTACCCTCAACCTTAACTGTATAAATCTTTGTAAACGGTTTATTAACACCATCTTTTCTCATCCACACACCACAAACTGACATCCCACCGTCTTCATAATACTCAAGCTAACCAAGTGACTCATTCACCTTCACCACCTTCACAGGAAACATGGTTACAAGTCTCTCCGGAAGACGCACTTCACCAAACTTCTCACTCTTCAAATCAAAGGAAACAATAAAACTACTACGATTAGACCAATAAATAATCCCATCTATAAAAACTTGATCAACCATCAAACAACACGGTTTAAAAGGTGCACCTTTATACACAGTTTTCCAAACACGCGAACTTAACGTAAAGACCTGGACGTCCCAAGAGGTTTGATCAACCTTAATCTTAACAAGCTTAGGGTCATTAGTTTGAGGACTAAACCCAAAACCAATACGAGTATTATATCCAACAGGGACAGGAATACCAACACATTTCCTAAGACTAGGATTCCAGAGAAGAACCACCGTAGTTTTTAATCCTCCATGGTTGTACCAGCCATAAAAACATATCAATCCGTCAATCGAAGAGAGTATCGTTGCGGGTTTTACTAAGTTAAAAGGCTCAGGAGCTGTTAGAGAAAACTTTTGTTGGGGGAAAGAATCGTCATCGATAATCGAGGTAAATGTTGGGGTAAGAGAATTGTACTTTACAAGTAAATGATGACGAGGGTTAGGGTGATTGATGTGGTAGGTTTTAATAAACTCCGGGTTATCAATAAAAGACTTCCATTCTTTCGAAACGGATCGAAATCGAACAATTGACTTAACAGGAAGCCTTTTGATGATTTCAGATTGGATTTCGAAAGGGATGTAATCTGACATTTTGTCAATTTTTTAATTAGGGTTTTATGACAAAGAATTGATATAACAGGAAATGAGAAAGGAAGGGGGTGTACGAGTGTAATGGATTTCACTTGGGCCACTGGGCTTTATTTATCTCTATCCTATTTAGCCCCTTCGTAAGCTTATTTTGATCCGTCCAATTAATATGTTGGTTTCTATTTCCCACACTTTCAGATCGGAATTGGACAATAGATTTAACAGGAAGCCTTTTGATGATTTCAGATTGGATTTCGAAAGGGATGTAATATCGGGATCTTATTCATCAAAGTAACGAGCAGTATAGGAAGCTTTTTCATCATTTTCATGTGGTCTGACATTTTTTTTTAGTGTTTGAAATTTGGGGATCTTAAAGTGTGTGTTTTTGCTGTTTGGGCCACTGGGCTTCATTATATCATAGTTTACTTGTGAGATTGGGCTTCATTGTATAATGGTAAATTCAATTCTTGTGCTTAGGTCCTCCTAAATATATTTGCAATTTTTAATAATTTTTTAGAAAACTTTTATTTTTCGTCTCGATTTACGTTACGTTACGCATTTACGCGTTTTACGTCGTGGGTCGATTTTAGCGTATTCCATTTTTGTTTTCTTTTATTTTCATCTTTCCAAAAACATAACAACTCAAATAAATACGTCTATATTATTTGGCTTAAACACCATACCTCCTCGAGAACGAACTCGATTGTCGGTATTTACGTTTTTCACAAACGTGATACTTAATACTTACCACGAAGTTTGTGTCTTTTTCCTAAAATAAAGTATATACAAAATACTACATCAAAAATGATCATGTGTTTAGGTAAAATTATGACTATCATTTTAAAATTAGCATGGTACTCGGGTAATATGACGACGGTAACGATTTTTGACGTGACAAATCTACTACTCTTGTTCGTTAAATTAAATATTAAATTTGTAAAAAATTAAATCAAAATAAAATAAACTCTTAAAAAATGAGATAAACTAAAAATTATATCTTTAATAAAAGGGGAGAATCTCGGTTCCCAATGAACAGTTCCCCCCTCACATACCCAATATTATAATAATCTCATCCCTCCTCACACTACTCATCCCTCCTCACACTACCTATCGGCTCTCTCACAAAAATAGTTCCGTTTTTCCATCTCATCTTCCTGTTCCCCGTCTCGTTGCCCCTTGGATCGCTAATTAATGTTGGGTTAGTTGCCCTTTACTGTTTAATTCTGCCCTTTGATTAATTTTTGCCCTCTGGTGAGCAAATCCCTCTCCTTAATATTTATTAAAGATTAAAGATATAAAGTGTAGTGTGTTTTGTGTGACTCAATCTCTCTCATCTCATATTGATAAGATATACCATTGCAACACTGTTTCGATATGATCTATGGATTCCATCAATGTTTTTATATGATGTGTTGATGTTTGGAACGCATACCTACAATTCTCTTCGTTGCCACCGGCTTCTTCGCTGCCGTCGTTGATGGTGTGCGGCGTTGATGGTCGGTAGGTGGCGTCATTGGGTTAACTGGGTGTTTCTTGCATGGGCATGGTGTTCCTGATGACTCAAAAAGCGAAAAAAGGTTTGCCCTTTTCAAGTGATTTGAATAGTTTTTAGTTTTGATTTTTTTACTTTTGTATTATGTATAATTATGGTTTAGTTTTAATTGATATGATCTAATTTTGAAATTAGGGTTGTCAGGCGTGAATCTTTTTTTGCCCTTTACAAACAGAGTATAACTCTCAAAGAGAAGCCGTGAATCTTTTTTTTAAAATAGCATTATTCATGGTGTGTGTGCTATGATTTGGCCAACATATCTGACTATATGGTCGTGTATCTTTTGGAAGGCTCTAAAGGGCAATGATGATTATAATCGAGCTTTGTAAGCGGATTATGTGCTTCTTGGTGGGGCAAACTTGGTGGGTTTGCAGCCAGAGCACACATATCCTCATATCTGTTTGCTCCTTTACCTGAGCCTCAAAATACCCAAAAAAAAGTTTTGGTACTTACCACCTACCAATCGGATTCAGCGTGAGGGATGTTCAGGTGAGCAGCTATTTTTTTGGTGCTTTTGTCAATATTTTTAGTATTTTAATGGGTGGTCGTTCATAAATGTGATGATCGTGCAGGTTTGAATCAGGTTTCAATGAGTTGAATCAGGTTTGAATCACCTCAGATGATATTGATAAGGTCGTTTGATGTCAATAAGACGAGGTGTGAGGAGGTTGTTTTAAAAGGTGGTGTTGCTGGTGGAAGTATCCTTAAGGTATTTTTCTTTACATGTCATACATAGTAACTGAGCAATCCCAAACACACCTATTATGTCACCGTTAACCACTTCCTTTCCAGAAATATATATAAAAAGGGGCCCTTAAACAGCTTACAGTATAAGTTTGAAATCGGTAGGTAGCTGTTTGAAACATGTGACATAAATCCTTTTATATAATGTTGCTTTATGATTCATATGTTGTACCAAAAATAGGTTGCAAACGATAAGGTTTGATATTTTTAGGCTTTAGCTTATCTTCAGGCTTATCACCCTAATTTGTTTGGCTTAAGCCCAATTTTTGGCTTTGACCTTATTTTCCAACTATAAGTCATGATAAGCTCATAAGCAAAAATGGAGAAACATGGGCTTATAAAGTAAGCCAAAACGATAAATCAGCCAGTTACTCTTTTGGTAATATAGTACAAACATTTGATAATCCTACTTGAAAAAGCAACATGTCGGTTGGTGATATGAACTAAGACCTCAAAAGTAACATTTGTTGTCTAAATATTGTATGTATGGTTTATCTTTGTTCTTCTACCATAAAGGCATTGGTTTTGTTCATACTGACCTTAAACGCAACTGCGACCTATATTGTTTTATGCATTCTTTGACCCATATGGTATCTAAATATGAGCTCTCATGTTAACTTTAACACATTGAATAAACACATGTTATGTTTAAGGTCTACATGCAAATTAATTAAGTTAAGGCTAAGGAAAGAAACATATGTTTTCAAACGGGCAAAGTCTTATAATGTGTTAAAATATGATTCTTGATATGTATAGATGTACCGCTTATTCCACCTGAGAAAAATTGATCATGTCATTACTCAATTGGGTATGCACATTGGAAGTGCTGGAACGATGCCACTTTTGTTCATATTGGGCATGACCATTTCTCTTGCTTTGAAGGTTTGCTGATATGAGTTGATTCGTGCATTCAAAGATTTCGATAAGAAGGTGGATTAAGAACTAAAGGTAAAGTATATATTTATTTGATGTATTGTCATTTGAACATTTTAGAAGTTGATTGTATTGTTGATAGTTTGTGAACTTCTTATTCCTTATATCTAAAGAAACCCGAAAGATGTAGTTAACGTTTTGGGATTTACTCTATGAAGATCGATATGCTATGATTTACTGAGACGACGATGCATCGCTATCAAAGGCCACTGGCGGGTTGTTGAATATATTGATCTTCTAATGATATAATTGCATTCAAAACTCTATGGAAATGCCTAATCGTGGTAGAACCGGATCGACGATACATTCACGAGGCAACTCGGTTTCTTAAATCATGTCCAACAATGTGTAAAAATCTAGCTACTTGCTCTTCAAATTGACATAAGTTGAGTTGGTCGAAGACCACCCTTACACTCTAACTTTTGACACAATATCATAAAAGCATTCTCATTCATGCGAATAAGATCGCGACCTTTACCACTCGTTGAAATGTCGTGCAATATCTCTTTTCTTACTTTCTTTCTGTGCAACATCATGTCACGAGTAGGTAAATTAACACGACTTCTCTTATGAAGTCGATTATATGCAACAAAAGCTACCATTAGACACACTAGTTGAGTTACAGCTAAATGTTGTGTAAATAACAAAAGAAGTTTGTCATCGATGGAGTCTGGTAACAAAAAAAGTCACAAAACGTTTGAATCAATAAATTAGTAAGCTATCGAAAAAAGAAAATGATAAAATACATAAAACATTCTATGATATTATCACTATTAAATCATTGTTTCTCAACTAATAGACGATGAATCATTGGTGAACAGTTGGTTATTTTCATCCAAAATCAAATAAGTAAATTAATAACTATTGGAAATTCACTTTATGTGACGACATTTAAGAATTCCCATAAGTTATCATAGTCGCACGCGCAGGAACTAGACTAGGAAACTTTGTATAGTAAATACGCGTGTGACAATAAATACCCTTCCAAGGCATGTAAAAGGCAGACCTGTAAACACAGTTTTCCAAACACGTGAACTAAATGTAAAGACCTGAACATCCCAAGAGTTTTTAACGACCTTAAGCTTAACAAGCTTAGGGTCATTAGTTTTAGGACAAACCCCAAAAGCAATAGCTGTACCGAATGAACCAGGGATAAGAATACCAACAAAATTCCTAACACTAGGGTTCCAAAGAACAACCATCAAAGTTTTAAATTCTATAGCTTTGTACGTGCCATAAAAACAAAACAATCCGTCAGCATAACCAATTAGTTTTGTGCATTTTAGCTATTTAAAGAGCTCGGGAGTGGTTAGAGGCAACTTTTGTTGGGGGAAGTATTGTCATTGATAATGGAGGTATATTTTGTGACAGAATCTGTCTTGTACTGTACAAGTAAATGATGTTGAGGGTTTTGGTGATTAATGTGGTAGGTTTTAATAAATTCAGGGTATCAATAAAAGACTTCCATTGTTTGGAAACGGATCGAAATTGAACAATTGATTTGATAGGAAGTTTTGAATTTCAAAGGGTATGTACTCTAACATTTTGATTTTGAAAGTTCTTTTTGATTTAGGGTTTGAAATTTGGGGATTTTGATGATAGATCTAGTGGTGGATCTGATGGGTTTTGATGATGACCAAAAATTAGAATAGGTGGTTGTGGTTGTTGATATGTTTTTACAATGAGTTGATTTGGTGGTGGTGGGGTTAACTGGTGAATCAGGTTTTCTGATTAATATACAGATTGAAAGTAAGGTGGAGTGTGGTGAAAACTTAAAAATCTACACGTGCAATGCACATGGCTGAGAGAATTGACATAACTTTGAAAAATAATACTAAAAGAGTTCGAACTGACATGGCATATTTCATTTAGATGCAATAGATCACCCAACCAGCTCGATTGACATAGCTTTGAAAAATAATACTAAAAGAGTTCGAACTGTTTTCGAATTTCCAAATTATTGTTTGCTAATTTTAGAAAAGTAACCTAAGAGTCAGATACACTTAATGTTGTTAGTGTCGTGGGCAGAAATTATGTGATATAAACATTTCTTTATTCTTCACAACATAAAAAAACACCTCTCCATCCATAACATTATATTTTTAGTGTCGTCGTGCACCTATGGACTTCACTAAAAATACAAATACGTACAAAAAAAAGAATAAATAAATATCATATCATTTGGACCGGTCACTGTGACTAAAAACGAGAAAATGCCACCCTCTATTGTGTTTTTTGGAAAAAAGGCGAATGATGGGTTAAAACACTTTATCCTCTAACAAAAATTATAGCCTTCGATTTAGCAAAAAATCTCACCACCTAAATTATATTTTTGACTAAGGCTTAGCATCGGCTCAAACCGAACCAAACCAATCCAAACCGAAAATCGATTTTTTTTTAAAACACGAACCGAAAATTGAACCAAATTTAACTGAGCAAAATCGAAACAAACCGAAACGAGGTTTACATAAATATATACAAACAAAAACAGAACCGGAAATGATCGGCTTGATTTTGGTCGGTCGGTTCATATCGATTTGTCGTTTCGATTTTGATTTTCGGTTGGTTTTGCTCGATCTTATTTTTGACACGCATTAGGGTCTAACAATTGAATGGTGTAATAAAACCTTTTTTTAATGAGTCGTTTTACACCTTCTTAAACCAAAATTAAAAAGCTACTAAAAACTATAGTCATCATTCATCACGGTCGCCTATAACACGAGACACCGAGGTAGTATTTCGAGACTAGTAGATGATCCTTGACTAAAAGATTTAGCTTTCACCAATGTGGATTTGAAACAAATTAACCGATTATAGTCCATATCTTAAAACATTGTGCTCATATGATCCCATTTACTTCATTTAAATTCTTAATGGAAGGCGAGTTACGTGATTAGTCCAGGTATCATACATACCTACTATTACACTAAATGTCAAAAGTGTACAAGAGGCCAGTCCATGAATTCATGTTATTTAATATTGCGTGTAATAAAGACTTTCATTCATCATCGTTGTCTCCATAGTACTACTGTACATGATATTTTTCTTACTACTTTCAACTTCACTAATAAAACATAACTCGCTGAAAGAAAAATATAACTCGTAACAAAACAAAAAAGAAAGTAGCCTTGACAAGTAAAAAATGAATGTACAACAAGGCACCAGTGGTCTAGTGGTAGAATAGTACCCTGCCACGGTACAGACCCGGGTTCGATTCCCGGCTGGTGCATATTTAGCTGTGAAGATAAGCCTTAGCAATGGTTGGGTCCATTGCACAGCATCCCTTAAATTGGGTGAAACATGGGCTGTTATTCCGAGCTTTGCTTTTTTACAACACGAGCCATGTATACTTTTTTTTTTAATTATTATTGCTCATTTCCTTTTCTATTGCCGACGCTACAAAGAGAAATAAATATGACATGTCATGCTCTCAAAACCACACGATCTATACTAAAAGTAATCTAGACCACATAAATTCATGCAAAAAATACGGTGTTTGCATTTGACTCTCATTTTGCCCACGTTTTATAAAAGTAAAAGCAAGGATAGATACAAAAGTGATAGTTATTTGACTTAAATCTACTTTTAACTAATTGGCATAAAATTTTGCCATGAATAAAGGAAGCATTTGTTCTTAACAAGCTCTCAACCTTTATAGGCGTAGAATTACTATTCCAAAGTGAAAGTGATATAACTGAGAACGTAAAACTCAAATTATATTGTGCCAAACATGAAACCAAGTTATATTAAATATACCAAATGGAGTGAGCTCTCTGTAACGTTCCGAATACACATTCTCCAAACATTACGAATACTAACCTGTGAGATTTTATTAAAAAAGTTTATTGAATTAGCATGCAAATTAAAATGGCTTGAATTTTAACTAATTAGCATGCAAACTTCTCCAACAAATCAGGAAAGATATATTAACCCTTTCAATAAAGAAGAGATAAGATGCATTGTTTAAATTTTAAAAATTAACTTTTTTGGCGCCTGTGTTACCCCATCCATCACCTAGGTTTAGATAATTTGTATACTATATATATATATATGAGTAGTCCCTTTCACTCATTACCCACAAAACACAACCAAATATTTCCACTCTTTACATACGTAGGAATACAAATCAAAATGGTAAATCATTGACTGATTGTGTGTACATATTAGGCGTTCATATATATTACATCATATACAATATTATATGTTTATAACTTTTTCAAATCAGGTATTCTACACTTCTACTTTTTAATGAGGATCTTGTTGAAACTATGCAATGATGGAAAACAAGCACATGACAAGGTGAATAGGTTTTGATTATCATGCATTTTATACTTTTGTATGTCATATTTGTTTTTTTTTTAATTTACTTTGTTCTACACCCAGTAATTCGTGTTAACGCTTCTGATGAGAGTGAGGTTGTAGTGAGCCTCAAGTTGATGAGGTTGATGATTCTTGAGTTGATCGCTATTAGTCAAACTCCAGTTCCATGGGCTTTCCCCCTTCACAAAGGATATATGAATTCTATTCAGGCGGGTAAGGGCTTAGCTTGACCTTGTGTTCTTTCCTGGTTCAGTCAGAGGCGAAAACTGGCAAAATCATCCTTAAACATGTATTTTCATTATTAAACTTCATGCTTACTTTGATCAATGATAATGATCTCAGTCCCAGATACTTTGATTTTCAATCATGCATGTCCTATTTTCAACTTCGACTTATGTGTTTACTTTATTAAATTATGATGCTTTTATATATTTTTGTTGATAGATAATATATGTCGTTTACAAATTTAGTATGTATTCAATTGCCGTAAAAACTGATTTACATGTTATGCGTGACCCGTGCAATGCACGGGTATTACACTAGTTTTGTATAGGTATTATGTATAATCATGTCATTTCGTTTTCATTGATTAGTTGACATATAGGGTGTCTGCCTAATCTTATCAAAGGCTTCTTATTATTAGTTGTGTTATTCAAAAGTGATTTATAGCTTATTGAGTTATCGTTGACCCAACACGAAATCCGACTTGAAATCGACACGAAAATCAACAGGTTTTGGTAAATTCATCTGACCAGTTTATTAAACATGTTGTCTAGTTCGGGTCGAGAATAATTTAAGTGAATTGAACCATCGACCCGCTTAATTTTTTCTTAGATTTAAAATTATTTATATTGTATTATATTATACGGGTTATATGGGTCAACTCGAAACCCATTTAACATATTCAACCCCTGTTACCTATTTAATCGGCAAACCTAATGGGTCATGTGCGGGTTATGTGAGGGTTAACATGGTTCACGTTTGGATTGAAGTTTCTTGACCGCCAACCTGTTATTTTGAACCCGCCAACCCGAACTTGACACGAATTGCCACCCCTACGCACGCCATGGCAGACCAAACAAGACATGTATTTATGTGACACAAATTTAGGGACCCGGTTCATTTAAGACAAATTGGGATTTTTAACGAAAATTTACACCAGACAGCTAACATCCATCGGGTACTCGGAAATCCACTAGGCCCGCCACTAACGAGGTTTAAACATTTGACCACTTGTGAGGAAACGAGTCATCTTAACACTAGGCTAGTCAAACACTTCCTCTTATAGTTACGAGAAAATGCCTTTGCATTTTGGAAACACATCTTTTTAAGGTGTGTTATTAAAACATTAAGGCTTATGAAACCATATGCTGAAATCAGTTAACCTTGTAAGCATAAAGTGCTTATGCTTAGGAGGTTATTTGATTTCATAAGCCCTAATGTTTTGATAACACACCTTAGAAATGGTGGAAACGAGCAGCCGGAGCTCGAGCTCGGCTTGTTTAACTTTTACAAAGCTCGAGCTTGGCTCGTTTCGAGGCTTATTATTAAAGCTAGAGCTCGGCTCGTTTCGAGCCTTTTTTTATTAAAGCCAGAGCTTGGCTTGTGGTATGTTACTCGTTTATACGATTTGGCAATGTAAAACTAAAACTTGGCTCGAGCTCGGCCCGTGGTATGTTAGAGAGGCTCGGGCTCGGCTCGAGCTCAGCTTGTTTATACGATTTGACAATGTAAAACTAAAACTTAGCTCGAGCTTGGCTCGTAAAATATCTAACTTAGGCTCTTTAATAAACTTGTTATTAAGCTCGCGAGCCCAAAAGAGCTTTGTACGTAAAGCTCGAGCACGTTTAATATACGAGCTGCATTTTAGGCTCGAGCTCGTTTAGGCTTGGCTCGTTCGAGCTTTTTACCGACCCGATCTCGAGCTTTTCACGAGCGGCTCGGCTCGTTTCCAACCCTGCACAATAATATGCGTAAACAAAACGCCCTGAATCGCGGTTTTTTAACCTTTCTAGAAGCTGATAAGCTTAAATTTATGGGGTGTTCGGATAAGCTTATTTTATTAAGATATAATAACCGAATAAGCCAATAAGTACTAAAAGAAAAGCTCAGCCAACCAACCCCTTATGCTAAAGCCATAACCTTTTTATTTGCTAGCTTAGTGAAAAGTGAAAACCACAATGTTCTTGGTTAATTGGTTGATATAGCTTACAAACTGGAATATTTTTTGAGAATTTACATGGTTTGGAAAGGTATATATCGTCTCAACCTATTCAATTATTGTATAATGCATAGACTGATACACTTAGTTAATGGCTTATTGCATCTAGACAACAGCGACACATTAGATACAATATAATCTCAGCAGTAGCTACAAAAAGCCAATAAGAACTTATTAGCGGGGTGTTTGGATAAGCTTATTTTGTTTTGATACATATTGAGCTACTCTGCACCTAAAAAAGCTTACCCAAAATGACACCGGTAGCCGCTTAACACGAGACAGTGATACATTGTTCTCAGTTGGTTGGCTGATATAGCTTCGCATTGTCATGTCCTTGAATGTTTTCTGAAAATTTACATAAACAAACAAATCGCTATAATGTTAGTGATACATTGTTTTTGTTGGCTGATATAACTTGCGAGTGTTATACGCGTGTATGCTATAGGCTGATACTGTGATACACATAGTTATTTATACATAGTTACATACACATATTACGTAATGCATAGTTGCATGTTGATCGATCAAGGAAGTGCCTTTTTTATTTACATAGAAAATAAAGAAGACTTGTGCTTAACAGATAAAACAAACATGGAAAGAAGAAGAATACCCGAGACTGACAGGATTAGTAATGTTCCTCCGAGCATAATCGAAACCATCTTATGTCTTCTACCAATTCAAGATGCGGCAAGGAAAAGTATCCTCTCTAAGGATTGGAGATACCATTGGATCAAGATTCGTAAACTTGCGTTTATTGAGAAGATGTTTCAAGTGTCAACTGATGATGCTGAGTTGTCTGTTTTGGAGCGAACATTTGACAGACCGAGTGAAAGGAAAATAATGACAAAGAGGTGTAAATTCTTTTATGCTATATACCAAGTTTTGTTGGTGCGCGAAGGAGTTCACCCTTTCCACAAATGCTGATAACTCCTGTGTCGAGATTGACCATATATTACAGCATTTGTCCAGAAAAAATACTGTCAAGAAACTAAAACTTGACATGTTTTGGAACTATCCGCTACCCCGATCTCTCTTCTCGTTGAATCAATTAACGTTTAGTGGATTTGGTAGCCTTAGAAGCTTATATCTTTACGATTTAAGGACCTCTACAAAAACAATTCTACATCTCCTATCCAATTGTCCATTGCTCAAGACCGTGACTATGGTGATTTCTTATTATTCTATAATAAAATATTTATCCTAGCAGGCTTTCATAAACTTGTCTAAATGTTGTAACTTGTTGCAGGAACTTGACTACGGTACTCTAGTTTGTAGCAAGGATTCTACCATTACTAAACTATTTGAGTGTTTACCGGCGGTTGAAAGTTTGTCTTGTTGGCGTGGGATCATTGAGGTAATAACTTATTACAAGCTGTATAATAGATTCAAATTTTGAGATTATCTAGTTATTTTGCTGATTATTAACTCTGTTTTGGCTATGGCTCAAGTATTGTGCTGAAGACGGAGCACCACAAGAGCTTCCAACCGCATTAGTCCACCTCAAATACTTGTTTATAGAAGACATATGCTTCGTGTACCACGTTGGCTTACGTATTCTTGTTCTTCTAATCAGAAGCTCCCCAAACCTTGAGAAGCTTAAGGTGGAGGTAAATAATACACATCCATCTTGTATCTTATTCATTTTCTTTTTAATTATGTTAAAGTTAACTAAGTTAAGAAATTTATACACTTGATGTAGATTGGAGAACACGACTACAATTTCGAGGAATGTGAGGCAAACTTCTTTACACAAAAAAACTATTCACATATTTGGTTGGAGCATCTGAAGGAGTTAGATGTTATGCAGTTCGGAAACAGGGATAATGAGTCGGATTTTGTGAAGCTTATCTTGGCTAAGTCGATCGCCTGTGCTAGAGAAGGTGACGATAGTCCTTGACGAAGAGGAAGAAGTTGATAACGATGACGAGGTGCAGATTTTAGGAAGTCTCTATCGCTCTCAACGTGCATCACAAGTGGTGAAAATCAATGTTATGCGGACGGAAACCAGTTAGTCGGTATACATGGCGCTTTCGAAACGATCTTTTGTAACTTATCTCTGAAAAAGATTACTGATCTTATTGCTGAGCGATAGAGACTTACTGACAGTTTGAATACACTCTGGGAATGTGGTGACTCACCAGCTTATGCAGATTTGAAAAAGCTTGTAAAAGATTTTTTTTAGCAGCTTATGAATTTATAAAATAATTAAATGTACAGCTTATTTAAGTTGTAAGTTTATAAGCCGAAGGAAAATGAACTTATAAAATATAGAGAATTTTATTGTTAAAAAAAAGCATATAGAGAATTTATTAATCGTCCTTCTGGTTTGCTGGATCTAACACATTTGGTCCCTGTGTTTTTTTTTCCGGGTCATGTCCTCGTGGTGCTAAAGTTACGGTACGGTTCAAATTACTAACGACGTCTAAACGGTCGTTAAAAAAACCAACGTAATATAGATGCATAAATGTGATGGCTAAAAATTATGATTTTTTATTTTTCTAATAAATTTCTTGATTTTTTTTACATTTTTATATTATTTTCTTTATGTTTATGTTTATGGCCGAATTTTTTTAAACGTTGTTTTACGTTTATGTACGCTCTTAAAAGTTTTCATACGTTTTCAGCCGTTTTAGTAGGTTATGACACGATATTTTACGTTTTTGAAGGTTATTAAACGTTTTCAGCCGTTTTTGTTCATTTGTATATGTCTTCTTCCGTTTGGGTAGGTTATTATAAGATTTTTTTTACGTTTTTGAACGTTATTAAATGGTTCATTGTTTTTTAACGTTATTGAACGTTTCATTTTTTCAACGTTTCTAAACGTTTCATTTGTTTTTGTTCGTTTTTGTTCATTCCCATCTGTTTTTCATACATTTTCTTATGTTTTTTTTTTTCATTTTATACGTTTTTATTTGTTTGTTCAAGCTTTTAGTAAGTTTTCATACGTTTGTACGTTTTTGTAGTTAAGTTTAACGTGGTTTATCCGTTTTTATATGTTTTGTTCGTTTTTATATGTTTTGTTTATATGGCTTTTTACGAAAATCATAAAATACGTAAACCGTATGAAAAATTACAAAAGGGGCATAAGTATATAAAAACCACAAGAAAACGAATGAAAATAATAAAAAAAAACGTACAAAAACGTAAAATGAACAAACCAAAACTATAAAAAAAATCGTATAAATATGTTCAAAAACGGATGAAAACTCTTTTAAAAAAATGTCAAATATAAAAAGTGACGAAAACGTATAAAATCATAAATAGGAAACTAACGAAAACATATACCAAAGCATTTTGAAAATTTCGGCCAAAAACGTAAGAAAAAATGAAATTACAAAAATGTAAAAACAAATTCAATAATTTTTTTAGAGGAAAATTAAAAATTACAATTTTTAGCCCTGTCACTTGGTCACTTTCTAGTTATGGCCCATTCATTACTAGGCCCAAGTTGTGAACTTTGTTTTAATTGCATTTTTTTTGCTCATTTTGACCCATTTTGTAAAGAGGGTACCTCTAGCTATTTTTGGTTGTCTTTTAATTCCTGCATCTCCAAATGCTGTTGATTGGAGTCAAATAATCAAGTACTATCTGATGATATTAATAACAATACATAATTACTTCACACCGACTACGTTTAAATTGCTGATTAACATAGTAAGCAGAAACACGCAGAATTATTGTTTTTTAAGAAAAAAAAGTTACACTACCAAATTCTGTGAGTGAGATCTCACAAGAAAGAATACAACAAACAAAATTAATGTCACAAAGTCATCTAAGTTGTGTCACTTAGCAAGCGTTTATGTCGGTTATACTGCTTCTCCATGAAGACCTTCGACGCACCATCAATAGTCCTTTGCCATGTCTAAAAGTACAAAGACAAAAAACAACAAACTGTTTAGTTGGGTTAACCTTATCATTACCTCATCAAAAAGATACATAAGTTGTTCTAATAACAATATAAAAAACGCCATTTGAGTCCAGTTATGAATGTTTAGAGCCTAATTGAATTAGATTTTTACTGGGTTGAAAGCAATTTGGACGAAGATCATCATGTTAACAGTTAACTATTATAAACTGTACACATCAAAAGAGTGCTAGAAACCTGACCAAAATGTGATGATATTGTTACAAGTGTGGAAAAAAAATTAAGATGCTTCGGTTAGTCTCACTTGACTGTATCACACTGTGAAGCTATGGTCAAGTTTCAAGCAATATTCCAAGATTTAAATGTTGATTTGAAGCACAGATTGCGCTCTTCCAAACTAACAAGACAAGTTACTTGCTAATCAGTTGAATTGCATAAAAGTTAACAAGCTTTTGCTTAAAGATGAACAAAAACCATAAGAAGCATTTAAAATTTTTTATTTTATTTTATTTATACTTTGTGTTAAGCTGAAAATGGGCATATTTTCCACATTTAACTTAGTTACCGAAAAGAAAATAAAAACTGTTTTAACTTTTTCGTGCAATTTGCTTGCCCTAATCTATGCCGATGGTATCGTAAGATGCCTTCCCTAAGCCAAATTGAGATAAGTATCAGTTTCCATCCAAATGTTTTACTGTAACATACGACACCAACAAAAAGTAAACCCAGTTTTGTTCGAGGCTTTCCTAGAAGCAGTATCTCTAGTCTCTAGAAATGCATAATTACAAGGACACAAAAACAACCCAATTTACTAAACCTTAAACCAGTAAATCAAATTTGAATTAAAAAAAAAAAAAAAAAAAAAAAAAAAAAAACCTGTAAACCAAATTCAAAAGATAATACCTTTTCAATAGCTCCAAAAATCGACCGCTTCCTAAAACTCCTCCCCTTAAAATGCGGTCTCCCAACTAATTTCACCGCACCGGACGACCTACGCCCCGTCCCAACCGGAGGCAGCAGAGACTTCCTTTCCACAACAACCATACCCTCCAAGCTTTCTCTTCGAGTAGTAACCGTCTTCTTTCGTCGCTTAAACAATTGCAATGACTTCTTTTTTGGCGAATCTAGCTCAGCAAATTTGCTCAGGAGTTCGTCTGATGACGCTTTCGTGACATGTTGTACTGCAGGTGTAAGTGTAGGTGTTGTCGCTATTGTTGTTAAGGTTGTTGATGTTGTCATTGTTGGTACTAGGATAAATGTTTTTTTTTTGGGTTGTGTGTGAATTGAATCTTAATGAGAGGGAAAATATTTGACCGTTAGTGGTAGGTGGGAATATAGCCGTTTGGACTAACATAAAAGTATAAAGTGGGGACAGTATAATACTATTTTTTATGTCATTACCATTACCACAAAAGTACCTTTTGAGAAGAAAAAAAAGTGTGCATTTCCCTGGCTATATATATTTTTTTAACGGCGAGTTATTAGTTAGTGATTCGAGCTCACACTGACATCTATTAGACAGTATATAAGTCTCGAATCTTCTCCTTTAGGGGATAAACCCCACTCATGCTTTTATTTCGGGCCTGAAGGTCCTTAGTTACTAAGAATCGAACTTGAGACCTCCCCAAGTTACCTACCTTTGTGGCCAACTGAGCTAGCTTAATTGGTTTTCCTTCCCTTAACTATATTGTAGTACTCACTCGGGTTTGAATACAATAATTTTTAAACCTGGCCGGTTCAATTGGCTGAACCGGTTCCGATCTGAAAACGGGCGATATTAAACCGGACTCTTTTTTTAATCTTCGAGACACAGTTAGACCCGCTGGGTTTGTATATTTAGAAATAAAAGTTTTTTCTTTAGAAAGTCGGATTGACCACAACTGTTAACCCGGTACTCGACCGGTTTTCAAAACATTGGTTTTATTAGGATTTTGGGGGTGTTTTTGCTGTTTTTTGGTTAAGCTTATGGCTATTTTTGCCGATATTAGCACTACTGATTGTAGCAAGGACTTACCGACTTACGGTATGCAATTATGCATTGCATAAGCTCAAGTTATAAATGTAGCTTAGGTTGATTTGACTATGTAGAATGTGCTTCACTTGTGGATTATCACGTACGATGATGACACTGACCTCGGTCATTTGGATAGCTAGCTTGTAAGTTACGTTAGTGGTTCCCAATTACTATAAATGCCCACGGTTTAAGTTGTGTAGAGTATGCGCCAGTTCACTGATACAAAGAATTTTGATGTTAAGTTTATTCTGTTTTGCAGGCATGATTGGTTTATTTATCATCGTTTGAGCAATCTATTAAAACCGAATACAACCATACCTGAACAAGATTTGTTCTATAGGCGCTTGCCTCTCCATTCTTGATTCCTAAAAAGTTTGTCAAATAAGCCGAAAATTGGGGCTTATGTTAGATAAGCCGAAGCCAAATAAGTTCATAAGCCCACATATAAGCCGAAACAAACACCCCCTATGTATCAGGCTTATTTTACGTGTCTATTAGACTATTACACATAGTTTGTGTTATATATTTTTTACAGCAATTAGTTCTTTTTCCAGCTAACTAGGACATCTGAGATATGGATAGGATCAGCAAACTTCCTAAGACTGATAGGATCAGTAACATTCCTCCAAGCATAATCGAAACCATCTTATGTCTATTACCGATTCAAGAGGCAACAAGGACAAGCATACTCTCTCGTGGGTGGAGATACCATTGGATCAAAATCCCAAAACTTGTGTTTACTGAAGATATGTTTGAAGTACCAACAGATGTGGCCGAGCTTCTGGTGCAGACGTACTACAAGCCAAGTCAAAGGGAAGGGATGAACAAAAGGTGTAAACTCTTCTATGCTATATATCAAGTTTTGTTAATGCACGAAGGTCCAATACATGAGTTCACTCTTTCCACGACAGTCGATAAGTCATGTGTTGAGATTGACCATATATTACATCACTTGTGAAAGAAAAAAAACTATCAAGAAATTAACTCTCGACATATCTTGGGGGTATAAATTACCCTTATCTCTCTTCTCAATGCATCAGTTAACAGACTTATATCTCCGTAGTCCACCTCAAATACTTGTTAATGGAAGATTTATCTTTTATGCACATATATGGGTTGCCGTTTCTTGCACTTTTGATTAGAAGCTCCCCGAAGCTTGAGATACTTAAGCTAGAGGTAAATCCTTTGTACCTATCTCGTATTTATATTAAAACTTCCTGTAGTTCATAGACGAAAATACCTGGCTTGATGAACATGAGATAGGGCCAACTACAATAGAGGATTATTCAGATATTTGGTTGGAGCACCTGAACGAGTTAGAGATGATAAATTTTGGGAATAGAGAGCAAGAGTTGGATTTTGTGAAGCTTATCTTGGCTAAGTCGCCTATGCTGAAGAAGGTGAGGATCTTCCTCTACAAAAAGGTTGACGAGGATGAAGAGTTGAAGATCAAAGAAATTCTCTTGCGCTCCTCATGTGCATCACCTGCAGTTAAAATCATTGTTCAGGGTATGAAATCCAGCCGTGCATACTGCTTTCTTACAGCGGTTAGTGAAATGAGCAATCGCGTTTCAAGTTGAGATGGGATTTTGAAGAAGATTGTCATCTGCGCACTTTAATTTGTTAAAAACTGAAGCATTTTTTCTCTGTGATCTGTTTCGCAACTATAGATTTTGTTAATCTACGTTGCCTTTTTATATATAAAAAACTCCGTTTTTGGATTTACGTTTTGGTAATGGTTACGTTACATTATTCAACCTGAATGTGATAGAACACGGTGCAGAAGATCGTGCTTAATTGTGATTTTGTAGGTTGAGATGTAAATTTATGGCGCGGTGCATGAATTCATCAGCATTAAGAGCATAAGTAACTTGAGACGAAAACAACGGACACATAAGTAGTTTTACAATTTTCATGAAACATGTTCATTACAATTTTTACAATACAAAAGCAATCTCAAAAAATATAATCTGCACAATTTTATATAAACTTGAGTCTGTAATTCGAATTCAAAAACAAAAACAAGATTCACAAATTAAATATATTTAGGAACAAAATGATTCTCAATCCTATAAACTTAAAACATGATAGACCCCAACCTGCTTCCTACAAACATTCCAAAGGGTGCACTTTTTATTTCTGTAGAGATAAAGATTCAATACACATCGACATTGCGTTGAGTTTTACTCCAAGATTAACTCGAAGCCGTTTCTTTTTTCTTGGGTACTGGGTTAAACGCTTTCTGCTCGGCACAAGTGAGCACGTCGTGGGCACCAGCGTATTCTCTACCGAGACCCATCAAGTCAAGATAGTACAAGTAATGTGTGATGATGGTGTTCATGTCATCAATATCACCTTGTCCACATGTACGTTCACCATAGAGGATGTTCATGGTGCAACCAAATCCAGGAGTTCTTAAAGACAAAGTGTCGTTTTTGGTTGGTTTGTAGGATCCGACCATACAATCATGGGCTGATGGTTGACCCTTCTTTAATGGTGTGATCCACTGAAACATTGCAGCTTGGAAGGCTAAAGTGGCGTTTTGTTCAAGGTATTCGGGGTGGTGCAAAAGATCAACTTTCAAGCAGTCGCCAAGGTATCCATAGTTGTAATTCCTGAAACAAGACAAACACCATGAGAAATTTGATTTCCTTACGAATGGGACGATCTTGAACAATAATCAGGTTTTATCACAACGTGTCAAAGGGTAAACAATATATACTGTGAACATACCAGAAGACGGGCAAAGCACCACGACCAAAATAGTCAGCTCCAGGAGCACAAGGGTAGGTGTATTTGTAGTTTTCGTCACAATAATCTTGCATTGGGCTCATTTCTTTGTTGTAGCATAATCCCCATGATGTGGGTCCACCAGTTACAACTCCATATCCGCCTAAACCATTTTCAACAAGAATCATGTTATTTTGCATCTCAGCAACTAACAAGGAATACCATCAGGGATATTTGGACGAATATTTGAGAAAGCTAATGTTGCAGATTAGCAAAAACCAAATAATCCTTTAACGGAAATTCAGTATAACGTTTACAATTACCTAAATGACCAGTATCTTACTTACTCCAAATCTAACTAATTTGATCCCGAATAATCAGAAGTTGCTAAATGATTTAAGTCAGTATATATGCAAATCCAAACAATCATAAAACAACGGCCCAAATGGGCCATCCATGAGCGGGTTAAAATTTCCACCTTTATGCATAACAAGATTCTTCATCAATAAAGAAAGAAGTAAAACCGGTCAAAAAATGCACTTACAAGAAGTTTGACTCCCAACATGAGCAAGAAAAGCAGCAACTTCCAACATTTGTGTGGTCTTGTTGCCTGTGGTACCAAACCCCTTTGGCTGGTAAATGGCAGCGGCTGTGATAAAAGACTTATAATCCCAGAAACCAACAGCATGTGCTACTGGTGAGTTCCTTTTTGAGAAAAGATTCTCAAATTGGTAATAATCGAAATATTGAGATATTGTGAGGTTGCAACAATATTCCGACCATCCTTTACATTCCCAACCTTGGTCACAGACCTTCTTTCCCTTAACTTTCTTCACAATTACTGGAGATGTGTCGGCATCCACAATCGAAACTACTACAAATAGTACAGTGATAACCAGAAGACACATATGTTTTGTCCCCATTCTTATTTGCTGCAAAAGCAAACGCCCAATAATGAATTAAGCTTGTTTCATACAAATAGATAAAAGAGAAACGCATATAAAAAAGATACACGTGCGCATTTGAGCATAATACCCAACAAAAGTTCCTATCTTGATTAACATTTAAGCAAATTTTCATTCTATAGTTACTATTTCGAGAGAAAAAACACAATTTTGGATTAATCACCGACTTAATTGAGCAGCATATGAATCAGCTAAAATGGACAGATCCATGTTGAGGCTACTGGGGGAAAGTTGGCTCTAATGTACGTGGCCTAACCGGTATTCCTATGGCCGTTTCTAGACTTTTCCTCAGGCTATCCCAAGATGTTTATTTAGTAAGGTTCAAACCCGAAATTCGTTTGAGACCTTCAGGGTAAATCCACTTGAAAACTCATAAATCAAAGAGACCCATATGCTAAACAGGTCAAACAACACCTAACACAAGTACTAATATGAACCACAATCGGTATTAACCAAAGGTTAAGAAAAAACTGCACCTAACAGCTTATCAAATTCTAACCTTTTTTAACTATTAAAGCACTTCTAGCAATAATTCTAATAAAAAGTGACCCACGCGCTAAACATAACAAATTAGCAGCTAAAACAACAAACCCATTAAACCTTTTTCGCGATTTGCTAACAATTTTCAGTACAACACAAGTACTAATATGAACCACAATCTGAATTTTACCAAAAAATACTAAACAAAAACACCTAATCGCAAATCAAGCTCCTATCTTTTTAACTATCTAAGCATTTTTAGCAATAAATCTCATAAATAAACATAAATTACAGTGACCCAAAACCCCTAACAGCAAATCAAGTTCCTATCTTTTAACTAATTAAAAATTTTCAGCAATAATTCTTATAAAAAACAAATAAACTAAAGTTACCCATTAACACATTTTACATCTTCAAACTTAATTATATAAAAAAACTACTTAAGCAATTTCAACATACCCATTAATAAAATTAAAAAAAAAACCTACTTAAGCAATTTCAGCAATAATTCTTACAAAAACACATAAATCAAAGTGACCCATTAACACATTTTTCATCTATAAACTTAATTTTATAAAAAATCTTGAAAATTTGGACCTAAAAATAACAGATAAAACCTAATTCAACATAACCATTAACAAAAAACAAATAACAGTTAAAACAACAAACCCATTAACTAAACTTGATCTTTTTCGCGATCTGCTTACAAATTTCAGTATAATACAAGTACAAATATGAACCACATCTGAATTTTACGAAAGATTACTAAACAAAAACACCTAATAGCAGATTAAGCTTCTATCTTATATTTAAGCAATAATTCTCAGAAACAAACACAAATCGACCCAGATCCTAAAAACAACTACCCATCAACAAAATTCATATCCTTAAAAGTTCTACAACCAAATCTTAATAAAGCAAAACCCCTAACAGCAAATCAAGTTCCTATCTTCATAACTAATTAACCAATATCAGCAATAATTCTTCTAAAAAACACACAAATCAAAGTGACCCATTAACACATTTAGCATACTTCAACTTAACTTTCTAAAAAATCTTGAATAAATGGATCTAAAAATAACAAATACAACCTAATTCACCATTACCCATTAAAAAAATCAAATATTTTCAACTAAATAAGCAATTTCAGTAACAATTCTTATAAAAAAAACCTAAATCAAGTGACCCATTAACACATTCTGCATCTTTACACTTAATTCTCCAAAAAAATCTTGAAAAATTGGACCTAATTCACCATACCCATTAAAAAAATCAAATCTTTTCAACTTTTTAAGCAATTTCAGCAATAATTCTTATAAAAAACACATAAATTAACACATTTTGCATCTTTAAAATTAATTTTCTAAAAAAAAACCTTGAAACAATGGATCTAAAAATAACAAATTTAACATACCCATTAACAAAAATCAAATCTTTTTAACTATTCAAGCAACAATTTTATAAAAAAACACATTAACACATTTAGCATACTTAAACTTAATGTAATGAAAGTGTTTTTTTTTAACTTAATTTTATAAATAAAAAAAAAACATGGATCTAAAAATAACAACTAATTCAACACACCCATTAAACAAAATCAAATCTTTTTAGCATTCCACTAAAAAAAATCTTTAAAAAAAAAAAGAAAAAAAACTTACAAAAGAGTGGAGACCAAGAAAATGTTAATGTGTGAATGAAAATAAAAAAAACACAACTGGTTTTTATGTGTGTTTGGTTTGGTGTACTTTAATGTAATGAAAGTGTTTTTTTTTAGATGAAGGGTTGAGATTAAAAGATGAGGTTTAGTTGGGGTGTATAAATCATTGATGGGTGATTTTATATTTTTATAAAATATAAATAAATAAAAAAACAGGCTGGAAATAAAATAAAATTGGAATCAAGTAAACTTGTTTTGTGAAGTCACAACTCACCAACTAGGAGTGTTGTGAAGTTGCTGCCACCGACAGGTCATGTGAACGAGTTTGACTCGGTTGGTGACTCGGTTTTTTGTTTTTACTCCAACCTAAACTGTCGGTTTGTTTTTTCGAGCTCAAGTTCGCGACTATTTTAGATATTTTGTCAATTTTATTACTGTACCTTTTTAAGTTCAATTTTGAGTGAAAGTTATAAAATATCATTGTAATTATTAAAATACGTCGATCTTAAGGGTTTTTCTATCTTGTGTCTTAGGGGCACATGATAAGAAGTTCCAAAGTACACAGGGTCCCACAGAAAAATACACAGGAATTCGTAAAATGTGGATCATGTGTATTTTTCTGTGGGACCCTGTGTACTTTTTACATTCTTATCATGTGCCCCTAGGGCACGAGATAGAAAAATCCATAACTATATTACTTGAAAAACTTTAGTACAACTTAACCTTCTAATTTGAGAAGACAATTGATCGATCCAAGTTTTAAAGTACAATATACTTCAAAGATCTTGTGTCAGCATCGCTCTGATACCAATTGTAGAAAGTAGAAGGGGTTGAATAGTTTCTTATTGATTTATCTTCTAATTAAAATTTCTTTCAATTATGTGAGTACTAAAACTATCTTTTACTTGAAAGCTAGTTACATAATGATTAGGTTCAATTCTAATGCATTAACAATAAGTGTAATGATGTTGAATGTAAGTAATGAGTAAGGAAAGAAACAACCTAGTAGGAAGACACCAAGATTTATAGTGGTTCGACAACGAGGCTCTATCCTCGTTCCTACTCCACTCCTCGAGTACACCTTACTCAAGATTTCCACTATATCCACAAGTTCCCTTCTTGGCGGAGAAAACCTTACAACGTCGCTTACATTATTTTCTGACACTAAGCTAAATGTTGAGACCTAATCTTAGCTAGGACCAATCTATACAACGTCGCCCACTTCACCATTTTACGACACAAGGCTAGATGTCGAGTTCTAATCCAAAGCTAGAACCAATCTTCACAACGTTGCCTACTTCACCATATTCTGACACAAGGCTAGATGTCGGGTTCTAATCCAAAGCTAGAACCAATCTTCACGACTCTTCACTTTGAAGCTAAGTGAGAACTTCACACAACACAACTATACATCACTTTATAGTTTAGTGAGAACTCACAAGACACAAACACATCACTTTATAGTTTAGTGAGAACTAACACAACTTATTACAACTCAACTAAACATATCCAAGTACATAAATGTAGCTTGGATCTACACAACACAAATCCAAGCACACACATATGCAAAGGATTTACACAACTCTAATCCAAGTATTCACACATAGCTTGGATGAACACAACTAGTCCAAGTATCCACAAATACATTGGATCTACACAAGACACAAATAAACAAATGATGAACATGACTAGATCTTTAAGAGAAGTTGATCTTCATCAATGCTTCATCTTGAATCACATCACAAGTGTGTGAGTGATCTTCTATTTGGACAAGGTAAAGAAGGAGATCAAGAGGATAATCATAAGTAAACATACTTAACACATTAAGTGATCATTTACAAATGACTAGGATTAGATAGGAGAAAGAAGGCTGAAAGAAATGTCCAAAAAGGGTTAATGAAAATGTAGATTTGATCCACTATTTATAGAAGACAAATGCCAACGGCTATCTGGGGGCGGTTCCATAACTACCCAGGCGGTTCCTTATCGATAGGGAACCACGTAGGCACTTAAGGAACCGCGAAGAGTAGACGCCGCTCCTTTTTGTCTTTTAGTGAATTTGAAATATATGAGGTTGTTTAAACCTTCAAAGGATATTCTTATGGCATTTGGAATATGCCATATTCAAAGTTACATTTTCATTTTAATAAAACATTTTCTTAAAAATAAAGTTTATTAAAAATCTTTTGTTACATTTTACAAAAGTGAGTTTTAAGGCTAATCACTTTTATGATCACTAAGCATGATTAAGATATGTTAGTGTAATGATTATTACCTTGATGATAGTGTTTGTTAGATAATTCGTTTTATGATTGTGTTTGACAATAAATGTCTTTGTAATTTGTCGTGATCAAAACTAAGAAATATTAATTAATACTAACAATATTTTTAGGCATTGCTTTGCATTAACAATCTCCCCCTTTTTGATTACGACAAACTATAAACTCATTTACGTAAAATACAAGTTTATTCGAATTATTAACGAGTTTATCACTATCATTTCTCCCCCTTTGTCGAAGCAAAAAGGTTAGCACAAGTCTCTGAAGAAGAAAAAAATTGGACTTTGCTAGTAGCTCCCCCTTGGTGCTTACTCCCCCTTGCTTGGGGCACCAAGTAAATGAGTTAAGGTGACATGTTACACAAAGGTTAGAAGAAAGAAAAGAAACACCAATGTATGTATGTGCACTACCTACTAACTAACTTGGGAGGGAGAAGGAAATGAAATCTCAAATTAGAAGCAACCATTTGCTAAGTATGTCCAAAGAGTGTGTATTGACAACATCATAGTTTAATTGGTGGAATAAAGGAAGAAAAGAAACATCCAAACCAATCAAAGATGATTATAATGTCAAGGGGTTAAAAATTTAGAATTTATGGAATCACCCATAATTAATTGTAAGTTTTAACCATGATCAACTCTTTAAAAAATGTGTGAAATAGAATTAGTGGGAAAGGTAACACACATAACATTCATATTACACAAATATGAAATAACATACAAGAGAAATATTCATACACACAATATGAATATTTAAAGCAAAAAATATGGAAAATAAACCAAAAAGCATAAATTACTCTAATAGTGATAATCTTCCAAGATTGCTTAAGTTTTATTGACTCAAACAACTAAAGTACAAAATGTGCCTTTGTTGGAAAAGAAAGACGACGAAGCATCATTCGAAGTTTTGTTCACGGGAACGAAAACTTTGAGAGGAGGTCGAGTGAGGAGGAATTCAAGGAAATTTAGCTTGTCATAGATATGAGCAAGTTCAATTTGTTGAAAACGAAGACAAGCACACGAGGAACCATGATGCAAAACAAAGTCGTTAGATGGGGGAGGTCCATCAAAATTAGAGTTTGGTGGAGAGGGAGATAATGGACAAGAGATGTTTTCACAATGCCTAATGAGATTAGGGAAATAAGACACGTCATTGAGTCGAGGATAGTTGAAAGGTTTAGGTGGTGGTGGAAGAATTTCCTTTTCTCCGGTAATTGGATTTATAGAGTAAGTCTCATTCCAATATTTGATCGGAGAGAAAGAAGAATTCTTGGAGGATTTTGGATAAGAAGAATCATGAGGATTCTTTTTCTTTTTTATCCAAACGGGTCAAACCGAGATTTTCGGTTTCTATGAAAGCTTAGAAGAAGAAGCTTTAGGTTGAGAAGATTGTGACAAAGAAATGTCAAGGTTAGGAATGTAATAGTTAGGAATTATAAGGGATGAAGAGAAGAACTCCCAAAAGAGAAGAATTTAAAGAAAATAGACAAGGCAAAGATTTGAAATGAAAATAAAAGGTTTTAGGGAATGTTTAGCCAAAGTGGGTAAACAAAGAATCTTAACCAAGACAGTGGTCAAAGAAGAAATACCAAAAATAAGCTAAAAGTAGCTTTCATGTAGACGGTTCCTTATGGGAGCCCGCGGTTCCATATCGATATGAAGCCGCCTAAGGGCTAAGGATCCGCGTCCAGTGGACCAGAGACCATGATTTTCAAAAGTTTTGGAGAAAAATAAGACTTTTTCAAAATTTTGAAAATCTTGGATTTTTACCTCTTTTAGCACTAGAGTATGCTAGGTTGCAAAAAGGCAACACATTCACAAAAAATGTCTTGACAAAGGGTGACAAAATATTTATATAACTTTTTGATCCAAGTTTAAGTCAAGTTTTTAGAGGTTGTGATATATTTAGGTTCAATTTTAAATAAACTGAAGTTGATTAATGTGACCACATAGGTTAAAACACATAAAACTAAATTCATAGATCATCCTCATGAGAAAATCATGAAGGAAAAGAAAAGAAATACAAGAAATAAAATAACAACTAACTAATACAAAGTTAGCTAAAATTAGGTCTTGAATGCATAGTCCTCTTTGGCTTGACCTTATTTAAAAAGCATTTTATTTTGAAAACCATCATTCATCTCCTAGGAGGAGGAGGCATGGAGAACAAGGCAAGCAAGAAATCATGCAACCTTCTATGAAGACCAAGCATCTCCAACCTTAGGTTTTGAATGATGTAGTTATTATAGAGACAGCATGGGCAATTTGCACCATGAGCTTCTAGGAACCCAAAGAAATACGGATCACCCATTAAGTAAGGGATAAGAATGCCTAATATAGGAGCATTAGTGTTTGAGGGTGGAGGAGGTGGAGGCATAGTGTCCAAGGGTGAAATGGGAGAATTTGGTGAAGTGAAAGGAGAGGTAACCAAAGGCTCAAGGACAAAGGGAATGCTTTGTAGAGGTTGAGGTTGAGTATTCCCATCCAAATGAGGACTAGGAATGGTTAGTACCATGGGTTGAGTTTGTCCTGCATGGAGCAAGGGGTGGTGAAGGTGAAGAGGAAATGAGAATAGGAGAAATCTCATTTTTTGGAGTGTGAAAAGATGAGGAACCAATATTAGGTAACTTAATCTTAATTTTAAGGCTTCTTTTGGGAAGAGGAAGTTTTGGAAGAAGTGGATGTTCTAGTGGACACCATGGTTGTGTGTTAAGGTTTAGAGAATAGTTGAAGGGATGAAGAACACGATCAACAAACGAGGGTTTAAGAAGAGAAGGGAATGATCCAAACTAGTAATGTGTTAAAATCATTTTAGGTGAATAATGAAATTAGGTAGCCTAGTTTAGGAAAGTGCAGGTTTTTGCAAAAATTTTATCAAAGTTTTACACAGATTAAGGAAAACAGTGTAAAGCAAAGATTATGTCGAAACAGTGACAGGCGGTTCCTTATGTAGGGTCGCGGTTCGTTATCGCTAAGGAACCGCGGGTTTGATATGGAACCGCGACCAGAGATGTCAAAAATGTGCACTTCCTCTAACTTTGGTTAGTCCAAATTTCACACAAGTAAATAGCAAGCCAAAGTTAACTATAATTCAAAATCTAGGAAGCTAACAAACACATAATATGCATAAAGCTATGCAAATTGAATGATCAATAGCATAGACGATTAGGATTAAAATACTAAGTAATCCAAACACAAAGTATTAGTTAGCAAGCATAACATCCTAAAATTAAAAAGAGAATAAGGACAAAAAGTTCAACAATTCAAACATGTTTACAAACATGTTAGCCATGATAAACCAAGCTTCATTTCTTCTTCTTGCCAAGTCCCTTGATCAATTTGGCTATGTTCTTGAACGATCCTCTTGACTTCACTCGATGATCATACAACTCACCTTGGATTTTAAGATTAGCTCGGTAGACATCCTCAAGACCAAAGTTTTCGGGAAGTCCATTAGTGGCATAGTTAGGAGGAGGGATGATTTCTTCTAACCCTTCCATGAAAGTGTCCATGGATGGGTGGGAATTATTCGAAGAACCAACGTGAGCACTTGTGCCTACGCCACCACCATCACTTGGTGACATATCAAAGTCCTCATCATCGGACTCTTGTGGATCGGACTTTCTCGAACCTCGATCACTTCTAGTCTTTCGTGGTTGTATCTTTTGAATCGGTAGCATGACACGTTCGACCGAACGAAAGCGACAAATGTTGATGTCGGGATAGTCTTCACCAACCTTCATAAGAAGGCGAGTAAGGAGCATGGCATAAGGAAGATTTGTTTTGGGTTTGGAAAGAGCATAAGTGATTCGTCGAGCGATGTAGTATGCGAGATTGTACTTGGCGTTGGTAGTGATGCAACATAACATGTGCGCCATACACGCCGGAACATGATCTCGGTTTCTGCCAAGACAAAATACATTCTCCCTAAGGATGTCGGCCCAACGGACTCATTTAGATCGCTTAAGAGAACCTCATAACATTTTACTCGACACTTGGTAGAGTGGAGGCTTCTTACAACGTTTCCACTACGCTCTTTACAAATGACATCAAGAATGTAGTCAAGGTCAATCTCTTCATTTTCATTTGGAGCACAGTCGAATGGTTCAAGAAGATAATCAAGTTTCCATTTATCAGTAAATCGACAAGTGCCCACAAATGGAACACGAAGAGCTTGACCAAAGTCTTCAAGAATGAGTTTAATGAGTCGACCTTCAAGGGTGAACCTAACAGATACTCTACCGTTATCATAAATGAGAGAGTATGTGCTAAAGAACTCTAAAAGAAATTCGGGATATATATCCTCTTTGATGTCCAACAAACAATCAAACCCAATTTCTCCGAACATCGATCGAGTGTATATATATCCCTCAATATCCTCTTCGACAACTTTACCCTCGTGAAAGCAACGTTTTTGGAGTGAAGAATAGGTGTTTGTAATTTGAGGGGAAGCACACATTTCGGAAAGGCTTGGCATATATTGTCTAGTGTATTGGTGGTCTTGTTGAAATTCCGAAAGCATGATTAGTACCTAAGTAAACACATAAGTATTTCCCCAATTACTCATATGTTACATATAAACCAAAAAAAAAAAATGAAAATGTGTTTCATCAATTTATTGACAAACAAAGGTTTAATCCTTATCATTCTCATACTCACAATGTAGCTAATTCATTATTGACAATAACACATTGATCATGTAAGATCAATAATGAACTTGAACATTGGTTTTTCAAAATAAGGTTTTTAGGTAAGCATTTAACAATGCCATTACCAACTTGTTCATGAGTTCATATCAATTCCATCAATCAACCAAAATAATTTAGTCAAAATTCAGATTTATTCTACAAGTGGGTTTTAGTGAAATCTCATTGAATATGAACCTAAGGAATCATAGTTACAATACTATGTCAACTCTTATTCCTAGTTTCTAATTCAATGTCAAATTTAAAAATCCCCAATTATGAATGTATGAACCCTAGAAAAAATTAGATTAGATTGAAAGAGATGACTTACAGATAATTGATCTTGGATGAAGGATGAGTGAAACCACAACTTGGAATCAATTAATCTTGAGTGATTGAAGGTTTTTGAAGAAACAACAATGGTGGAAAACAAAGAACACGCCGGCTGTGTGTGAAGGAGAGAGAAGGTTTTGTTTGAAAAGGGATATTTTAATAAAACTAGCGCTTTAGCGAAGTTTCTGTCCGCGGTTCCTTATCGATAAGGAACCGTGCATTTGAACCGCGCATGATAATGAACCGCTTACAGTGGCCGGTTTTTATCAAAGAAAAACAAAGAACTTTTCAAAACCAAATTTTTCTAAAAACCTTAAAGTATGTGATACTTGGAATTTTACTAGTTGAAAGTTCGTTTCTCGGTATCTTCTCGAATTGATCTTGGGTTAATTGTGCGACTCAGTTGTTCTTGGTGAAAATAATATTTTTGGTTTTGGTTTAAGATAAATGTGCGAGACTTAAAAATAAATGACGAGTAATTAAAACTAAAACTAGTTGAAACGTAAACGATGCAATATTTAAAACTTGGAAAGTAAATGACGAGAAATTATATGACGAAAAATTAAAACTTAACAAAAAGTAAACTGACAATTAAATAAAAATGCAAAACGAAATTAAAATGGACTAAAAATAAAACGAGAACAATTCCTTTAACTAAAACAAAATATTAAAACAAAACAAGACACCCCGTCGGAATACACTCGATCGGAATCCAAGTTGGAATCCGATCGGAATGTACCCGTCGGAAAGTACAAATCGGAATGAGAAAAATGACATGATCGGAATATATTCCGATCGGAATACGGCAAACAACCCGTCGGAATAAACTATATCTAATCGGAATATTAACAAATCACCACAATCGGAATAAAGTAAAATGTATGTAATCGGGATGAGCCAAAACGAATCCAATCGGAATGTGCAAACAAAAAGGACATAATCGGAATAATAAGGGCCAAATCGGAATGTTATAAACCCTATTCCGATCAGGTGATCGGAATGAGGGGGAGCAGATCGAAATCCCTGGAAACCCTTTTCCGATCTATATGATCGGAATAAGGTGGGTGCTGTCGGAATATCAAATCGGAAAAGGGTTTAATACCCTTTCCGATTACACTCTTGATCCGAAATATAAGCAAGTAATAAGCTATGGTTAATAAGCCCAAACTAAAACTAGAACGAATCAATAATGAAACGGGACCAATAAGCACAAATAACAACTTTTCCAAACTTAAAATAAACAAACTTTTAAATCAAACCATAAAAAGATGAACTTTTTAAGCATGAAAACATTAATGAACAACACGGATCATATGTAATTCGCACCAAAAGTAAACTAGAATCAAGAAAGGAAGATGAGAGATTAAGCAAGAAAAGTAAAGATTCAAGAACAATAAAAGAAAACTTACTTGAAAATAAATGTATTAAAGGTGCATAACAAGTAATTAAAGTGCAAGAAATTAATTAACAAGAAATGAAAATGGTGGAAGAGTGGTTTGCCAAGCCACCAACAACATGAAAATGAAACTAGCCTAATCTATATATAGGGGTGATTAGGGAGGAGCTTAGGAAGCTTCCTCCCTCTTTCCTCTTTTCCTTAATTGCACACTTAAGTCCTTTTCTTCTTAATTGTTTGTTAATCTTGGACTTAATGACTTTGTCTCGGGATTTCTTTGAACTCGTCTTGCATTTTCTTCATAAATAAGAATCGAGTTCTTCGGCTTTTAGTAAACTTCCGTCTTTTGACTTTTTCTTCGATAAATCTTCAAAATTGGTCTTGGACTTCCGTTCTTTTTCCACTCTTGATCTTTCGACTTCATCTTTCGTCTTTTTCTTCGATAAAAGCCCGTGAATGCCGTGTTTTCTCCACTTTTCACCTTTTCGTCCTAAATCACAACAAAAACACAAACCACGCATAATTCCGACATAAATGACATAAAATACACGTTTTGGCTCGGTTATTATTGTAATTAAATGGTAAAAAGGATGGGTGTTTTCACACCTATCAAATCCCCTACACTTAAAAATTGCAATGTCCTCATGCAATGCATTAGTTACAAAGCACGTTTACATTTTTCATCGTAATTAATCCACGTTGGCCTTTATTAAAGAGATAGAAAACTATAAACATTCAAAGTAAAGAAATCAAAAACATACCTTGGGTTTTGAAAATGTTATGAATAATCATCATCCTCAAGTTTTCACTTTCTCCAAACCAAGCTTAAAAACGAGATCATTGTTATTACAAGTTAGTAAACTAACACGAACTCATGTGAGCCAATTATTCACTTAGACTCCCTTATTCCTAGGTGTATCTCTTATATTTTATTGTTGTCTTGAATGATCACAATGATGCATTTTTGACTTATTTCGATAGTTATTAAGGCTAAAAATAAAGTGAACGATTTAATCAGTAGTTAGCTAAAGGACAAAATCTTTTAAAACTGCTTCTCGGGACCTCAAAAAGTTCATATCTTGGCATAACTCGCTTCGCGATTTGAGACCTTTCTTGGACCGATATTTGGCAGCGACTTCATCATTCAAATCTTTGAGAGACGTTCATGAAATAATGGTCTTCTCTTCATAATAGGAATTTCTTCACTTGGAGTTTTGAGAGATTCTTCATATTTGGACCACGACTTCTTCATTTTTCTCCAATCTTTATTTTGGACTTTGATATACAACGATCCGCCTCCTTTTAGGACTTGGATCTATTTATCCTCATACCTTGTTAGGGCCTTTTTGGATAGACTTCTCCATGATCTTTAGGGGAGTATTTGCTTTTCGTCGTGTGTCTCGATCCTTCATATAGATTTTCGATAAATGATTCTTCACATCACTTTTGGATCTTTAGCAACAAAATGTAGCCCTCATGCCTTGTTAGGGCCTTTTCGGACTCGCCAATCTTCGCATCCCGCTTCAATAAGTTATGCCTTGGCTATGAACTCTAATCCATACCGAGCAACTTTTAAACGATCTTGGGCTAGAAGCTAAGTAACTTTTCAAATCGTACAACCTTATTTATTGCAGATAAATTTATTAACAAGCGATGGGAGAATAGGCTTATAATTAACTCACATAAATTCATGAAAGAATACTGATAACTAAGTTTTTACCTAATTAAAAAGTTAAATTCAAGTTCGTGTTCTCGGTATCTTAACGAATTGATCTAGGCCCTATGTGTGATTCGGTTGATCTTTGGTGAAAAAGAATATTTTTGGTTGTTTTAATTAAATGTGCAAAGACTTAAAAGTAAATGGGCACTTAAAGTAAATCTAAGTCTAATTAAAATAAAGTGCAAGTATTTAAAAACGTGACTAAAGTAAAAGGCACTAAAGTAAAAGACGCAAACTTAAATCTATCTAGGCAAACTTAAAACGCGACTAAAACTAAGGCAAGTCTAAAGTAAAACTAAGGCAAATAAACTTAAAGTGCAATTAAAATAAAGGCGGGAAAAATAAAGCTTGAAAATGAAAATCAAAGACAAAAGCTAATAAGAACCTGAATACAGCTCATTCGGAATAAACCTTCGTTTGGAACAATCACTCGTCCGGAATGTCACCTTCGGTTGAAATGATTCTTCTTTGCTTGGAATATTACCAAAATCCTTGATCCGGAACTAATTGATCTGAATATGTCACTTATCCAAAACAATCCTTCGTTCGGAACTTTACTGATTCGGAACTCTAAATTATGCCTTGATTCTGAACTATTTGGTCACCCTTGATTCGGAAGTTTCCGAATGAAGCCCCTTGATTCGGAAGTTTAGAACTTCCGAATGAACACCTCTTGAGTCGGAAGTTGCCCCTTGATCCGGAAGTTTTTTCGGAACTTTTAAGTTCCGAATGAACAACTCTTGGTTCGGAACTTTGGAAACTTCCGAATGAATACCCACTGATCCGGAACTTTTAAGTTCCGAATGAACAGTGCTTGATCCGGAACTTTTAAGTTCCGAATGAAGCTTTTCTGGTTCGGAACTTTTGAGTTCCGAATGAATGGTTCTTGAGTCGGAAGTTTTCCTTCGTCCGGAACTTTGAATGTTCCGGATGAACAGCTTGACTCGGAAGTTTTGCCGACCCCAAAATCTTCCGGATGAAACCTTGATTCGGAACTTTGGAAGTTCCGAATGAGCACTTTCCCTCCTTCTTGGTTCGGAACTTTTCCTGGAAAGATCAGAAACAAAACAAACACTCCCGAAGAACAAGGAGATACAGTAACAGCAGATATAACCACAAATTAATCAAAATAACACAAACGATTAAATAAAAATATCTACGAATCAACAGTAAGTATAAACGAACAATTTAAATCAAGAAATCAAACAACTTTTACCACAATAATCAAAAACCACTTGGATCAAAATAAAAGCATGAACATGAACATAAACATAAACACATAAATCAAAGATTAAGAAAGGTAGATAAGAGATTAACAAGATAAAGTAAAGATTGACAATAATTAAATGAAAACTTACTTGAAATTAAATGAATTTAAGGTACAAGACAAGGTATTTAAATTTGACAAGAAATTAAATGACAAGGTATTTAAATGGTGGAAGAGCTAATTGTCACACTTAGCCAACAAGAAATAAATGACTATCCTAATGACTATTTATAGGGGAGGATTAAGGAAGCTTCCTCCCCTCTTTCCTTTTCTCTTAATTGCAAGCTTAAGTCCCTCCTTTTATTAATCTTCATTAATTGCGTCATTAGTCCTTTTCTTCTAATCTTCTTTAAACTTGGACTTAAGGGACTTTTGGCTTCGGGATTTCTTTGAACTCGTCTTTAAATTCTTCAATAAAATAGACTTGAATTCTTCGACTTTTGATAAACTTCCGTCTTTTGACTTTTTCTTCGATAAATCTTCAGAATTGGTCGTGGACTTGCGTTCTTTTTGCACTCTTGACTTCTTGACTTCGTCTTTCATCCTTTTTCTTTAATAAAAGTCCGTAAATGCCCGTGAATGTCCGTGTTTTCTCCACTTTTCACCTTTTCATCCTAAATCACAACAAAAACACAAACCACGCATAATTCCGACATAAAAGACATAAAATACACGTTTTGGTCCGGTTATTATTGTAATTAAGTGGTAGAAAAGATGGGTGTTCACACACCTATCAAATACCAAACTTATAATCGACTCTATCATCTCTCGTTCTCCATAATTTAAAATCTCAAAGAATGAGACTCGTGGATGCTTAGCCTATTAAATCAAAGCTTTGGGTTTTCGAGTCATCTATAGGATCTTGCAAATTCTTAGACTTTTTCAAGTTTAGAATTCGCATTTTAAAGTTCCCTTGATAAACGACTCTCTAGGATCAATTATAGGAACTTGCGAAAAGTTCTTGTTCTTAACCCGTGAGAGTTAAGACTTTCGCGTTTTATAGCTCCCTATATAAAAGCCTATCAAAACTTGACTTAAACACGTTAATGATACTAGCTAGAGTAACTTAGATAAGTAAACTCGGGTTGAGTCAAAAGATTCACAACGTTTGAAAATTAAAACCACTTTATTAAACATTTATTCTAGCAAAGAAGGAAAAATAACTATTCAAAGGGAAAAACTAATAGGCCAAAATAGATCAAAAATTTTGAAAAATGTCGAAAAATTGATTTTCCGATTAAAATGAGGGCAAATACAAGGAAAAGGCCACTTAACTTCGATAGAAGTCCCCCTACACTTAAGATAAACATTGTCCTCAATGTTTAAGCATGTGGGAGTAAACTCCCCTACACTTAGGACATTGTGCACTTTGTTTAAATCTCGCTAAGGAAGAGACAACTAAAGAGATTCCTATTTTAATATTGAGAAAATATAAAATAGTGAATCGAAAAGAGTTTAGGATAGAACCGGGAAGAAGGGAACACGGAATCACGGTTCGTCAAAAGTCATCAAGAGTGTGTCTTTGAAGCGCTAATCCCTGCACATGATAAGAAAGAAAGCAAGAAACACCACGGGGCTCCCCCTACACTTATGGTGAAAATAGATAGATAATTGGGTTGCCTCCCAAAAAGCGCTTGTTTATATTAACCGAGTCACGAGCCTGACTCGTCCCCGAATTAAATGGTCCATGGGGAAGCCTCGAATGTGATACCGGGATCAAAGACTTTGTCCTCGTTCCCGGTTGACATCAACAAAGGAGAGGCGGGGGGATAAGTCTTGAAAGGGAGAAATGTCCTTTCAACATATGAAAAGTATGTGAAATCAAGGTCTACGGGAGGTGGGGTGGGTAAAGTAAGCACATTGTCCTCCCCCAAAGACAATGGATGCTGAGCAAGCGGCAAAGCCGTATTGTTATCAATCATAGCATAATCAATGTCACCTCCCGGGTCAAAGCACTCATCCTCCGAAATAGTGGCTAAAGGGGAGGATGAAAGGTGCTCGGGAGGGGGACTTGGGTCAATACTTTCAAGTATCAAATTATCAAAAATAATATACCCCTCCATGTCATTGTCATCATTACCTGGTGGTATGGAGTGAATGTCGATTTCTTCCAGCAAGGGGTCATTATCTTCAACGGGAGGAATAGATGGAGGCAAAGACTCGAAAAGAGGAGGAGAAGTTAACGCTTCGATTTGAGCAATAAGAAGGTGCACTTTCCGTAATCTATCGCGAAGAAGCACGTCTTCCACCTCATCCACAAGATCATGTTCATCGGTGAACTTCTCGTAAACCGGAGAGAATAAATCGTCGTCACCCGCATCTCCCGGTGGAGATTGAGAAATTTCAAAAGTGAAATTCTCATAGCTTGGAGAAAAATCGTCATCATTAGGATCGACCTCTTCCGTAAAAGCAACGTCGTCCTCAAGCTCCATAGCAGCCGGTATGTCACAAACCTCATCATCAAACAATTTATCAAGACCAAACTCACTAAGCTCACTCAATGTATCACAATCCTTAGACACGTTTGGAATATCGAGAGGAGGGATAACAATTGCACTAGGACATTGAGCAGTAAGGTCATTCCAAGAAATAGTAGGCTCATCGTCATCATCATCATAATAGTATGAATACACCGGGGGAGGAGTATAAGTCTCGATATTCGATATTTGCTCAGGTCGTTGATCCTCTTGATATTTTTCGATGATCTTGTTGCAAGCTTCTTGAATTTGTTGACTTTGCTTAACAAGAGTGTCCCATTGTTCATGGGAGCTCAATTGTTCGAAGGAGGGTTGATGATCGATGATTTGTTGTGGGGGTTCAAAATGTTGAAAACCTGAATTATAGCATGGGTGTGGCTCATAGTAGTTCATCGGCTGAGAAAAATTAGAAACCGGGTTTGGTTCATAATAATCCATTGGTGAAGAAAACTGAGGACACGGATTTTGCTCATAATAATTCATTGGTTGACAATAATAGGTATCGTGAGGACCCCCACAGTTGTTGCAAAATGGGTAAGGAGAAAAATCGGGTGCGTCTTGTGGATAGCTATTATCATTGTCATAATTGTACCCCGGTTCTTGCCCGTGATCATACGGGTATCAAACCGGGCACGAAACATGCCAATGAGAATCGCTTCCACAATAGATGCACGGGGAAAGAGGAGGCGGGTTCAAAAAGGACGAATTAGTCGAGTTGCACAAAGGACAAAATCCGCATATGAATTGTGTATTGTTGATATCGTTGCCACACCGCTCACATGTACACCATTGACATGAGTCTTTCCCGTACAATCGTCTCCCGCACCCGACGCAATAGACATAAGAATCCATTAAGAAAAATAGATGAGCAAGAAGAATATTTTTGGTGCAAAACTTTGAAAAAAGAAATGCTTTTTAAGATTTTTCAAATGTTTGTGGATTTTTGAAAATTTTTGACACGAAAAATAACGTTCAAGAGTGAACGGATCCCAAAAGCCAACGCGTCTCTCACAAAAAATCGTTAATCCTCACGAAAAGAGCCGGCAGCGGCGCCATTTGATACTTGGAATTTTACTAGTTGAAAGTTTGTTTTCTCGGTATCTTCTCGAATTGATTTCTGGTTTAATGTGCGACTCAGTTGTTCTTGGTGAAAATAATATTTTTGATTTTGGTAAAATAAATGTGCAAGACTTAAAAATAAATGACGAGTAATTAAAACTAAAACTAATTGAAACGTAAACGGTGCAATATTTAAAACTTTGAAAGTAAATGACGAGAAATTAAATGACGAAAAATTAAAACTTAACGAAAAGTAAACTGCCAATTAAATAAAAATGCAAAACAAAATTAAAATAGACTAAAAATAAAACGAGAACAATTGACACTTTAACTAAAACAAAATATTAAAACAAAACAAGACACCCCGTCGGAATACACTCGATCAGAATCCAAGTTGGAATCCGATCGGAATGTACCCGTCGGAAAGTACAAATCGGAATGAGCAAAATGACATGATCGGAATATATTCCGATCGGAATACGGCAAACAACCCGTCGGAATAAACTATATCTAATCGGAATATTAACAAATCACCACAATCGGAATAAAGTAAAATGTATGTAATCGGGATGATCCAAAACGAATCCAATCGGAATGTGCAAACAAAAAGGACATAATCGGAATAATAAGGACCAAATCGGAATGTTATAAACCCTATTCCGATCAAGTGATCGGAATGAGGGGGAGCAGATCGGAATCCCTGGAAACCCTTTTCCGATCTATATCATCTGAATAAGGTGGGTGCTGTCGGAATATCAAATCGGAAAAGGGTTTAATACCCTTTCCGATTACACTCTTGATCCGAAATATAAGCAAGTAATAAGCTATGGTTAATAAGCCCAAACTAAAACTAGAACGAATCAATTATGAAACGGGACCAATAAGCACAAATAACAACTTTTCCAAACTTAAAATAAACAAACTTTTAAATCAAACCATAAAAAGATGAACTTTTTAAGCATGAAAACATTAATTAACAACACGGATCATATGTAATTCGCATCAAAAGTAAACTAGAATCAAGAAAGGAAGATGAGAGATTAAGCAAGAAAAGTAAAGATTCAAGAACAATAAAAGAAAACTTACTTGAAAATTAAATGTATTAAAGGTGCATAACAAGTAATTAAAGTGCAAGAAATTAATTAACAAGAAATGAAAATGGTGGAAGAGTGGTTTGTCAAGCCACCAACAACATGAAAATGAAACTAGCCTAATCTATATATAGGGGTGATTAGGGAGGAGCTTAGGAAGCTTCATCCCTCTTTCCTCTTTTCCTTAATTGCACACTTAAGTCCTTTTCTTCTTAATTGTTTGTTAATCTTGGACTTAATGACTTTGTCTCGGGATTTCTTTGAACTCGTCTTGCATTTTCTTCATAAATAAGACTCGAGTTCTTTGGCTTTTAGTAAACTTCCGTCTTTTGACTTTTTCTTCGATAAATCTTCAAAATTGGTCTTGGACTTCCGTTCTTTTTCCACTCTTGATCTTTCGACTTCATCTTTCGTCTTTTTCTTCGATAAAAGCCCGTGAATTCCGTGTTTTCTCCATTTTTCACCTTTTCGTCCTAAATCACAACAAAAACACAAACCACGCATAATTCCGACATAAATGACATAAAATACACGTTTTGGCTCGGTTATTATTGTAATTAAGTGGTAAAAAGGATGGGTGTTTTCACACCTATCAAATCCCCTACACTTAACCATTGCAATGTCCTTATGCAATGCATTAGTTACAAAGCATGTTTACATTTTTCATCGTAATTAATCCACGTTGGCCTTTATTAAAGAGATAGAAAACTATAAACATTCAAAGTAAAGAAATCAAAAACATACCTTGGGTTTTGAAAATGTTATGAATAATCATCATCCTCAAGTTTTCACTTTCTCCAAACCAAGCTTAAAAACGAGAACATTGTTATTATAAGTTAGTAAACTAACACGAACTCATGTGGGCCAATTATTCACTTAGACTCCCTTATTCCTAGGTGTATCTCTTATATTTTATTGTTGTCTTGAATGATCACAAGGATGCATTTTTGACTTATTTCGATAGTTATTAAGGCTGAAAATAAAGTGAACGATTTAATCAATAGTTAGCTAAAGGACAAAATCTTTTAAATCTGCTTCTCGGGACCTCAAAAAGTTCATATCTTGGCAGCGATTTGAGACCTTTCTTGGACCGATATTTGGCAGCGACTTCATCATTCAAATCTTTGAGAGACGTTCATGAAATAATGGTCTTCTCTTCATAATAGGAATTTCTTCACTTGGAGTTTTGAGAGATTCTTCATATTTGGACCACGACTTCTTCATTTTTCTCCAATCTTTATTTTGGACTTTGATATACAACGATCCGCCTCCTTTTAGGACTTGGATCTATTTATCCTCATACCTTGTTAGGGCCTTTTTGGATAGACTTCTCCATGATCTTTAGGGGAGTATTTGCTTTTCGTCGTGTGTCTCGATCCTTCATATAGATTTTCGATAAATGATTCTTCACATCACTTTTGGATCTTTAGCAACAAAATGTAGCCCTCATGCCTTGTTAGGGCCTTTTCGAACTCGCCAATCTTCGCATCCCGTTTCAATAAGTTATGCCTTGGCTATGAACTCTAATCCATACCAAGCAACTTTTAAACGATCTTGGGCTAGAAGCTAAGTAACTTTTCAAATCGTACAACCTTATTTATTGCAGATAAATTTATTAACAAGCGATGGGAGAATAGGCTTATAATTAACTCACATAAATTCACGAAAGAATACCAAACTTATAATCGACTCTATCATCTCTCGTTCTCCACAATTTAAAATCTCAAAGAATGAGACTCGTGGATGCTTAGCCTATTAAATCAAAGCTTTGGGTTTTCGAGTCATCTATAGGATCTTGCAAATTCTTAGACTTTTTCAAGTTTAGAAATCGCATTTTAAAGTTCCCTTGATAAACGACTCTCTAGGATCAATTATAGGAACTTGCGAAAAGTTCTTGTTCTTAACCCGTGAGAGTTAAGACTTTCGCGTTTTATAGCTCCCTATATAAAAGCCTAGCAAAACTTGACTTAAACACGTTAAGGATACTAGGTAGAGTAACTTAGATAAGTAAACCCGGGTTGAGTCAAAAGATTCACAACGTTTGAAAATTAAAACCACTTTATTAAACATTTGTTCTAGCAAAGAAGGAAAAATAACTATTCAAAGGGAAAAACTAATAGGCCAAAATAGATCAAACATTTTGAAAAATGTCGAAAAATTGATTTTCCGGTTAAAATGAGGGCAAATACAAGGAAAAGGCCACTTAAATTGGATAGAAGTCCCCCCTACACTTAAGATAAACATTGTCCTCAATGTTTAAGCATGTGGGAGTAAACTCCCCTACACTTAGGACATTGTGCACTTTGTTTAAATCTCGCTAAGGAAGAGACAACTAAAGAGATTCCTATTTTAATATTGAGAAAATATAAAATAGTGAATCGAAAAGAGTTTAGGATAGAACCGGGAAGAAGGGAACACGGAATCACGGTTCGTCAAAAGTCATCAAGAGTGTGTCTTTAAAGCGCTAATCCCTGTACATGATAAGAAAGAAAGCAAGAAACACCACGGGGCTCCCCCTACACTTATGGTGAAAATAGATAGATAATTGGGTTGCCTCCCAAAAAGCGCTTGTTTATATTAACCGAGTCACGAGCCTGACTCGTCCCCGAATTAAATGGTCCATGGGGAAGCCTCGAATGTGATACCGGGATCAAAGACTTTGTCCTCGTTCCCGGTTGACATCAACAAAGGAGAGGCGGGGGGATAAGTCTTGAAAGGGAGAAATGTCCTTTCAACATACGAAAAGTATGTGAAATCAAGGTCTACGGGAGGTGGGGTGGGTAAAGTAAGCACATTGTCCTCCCCCAAAGACAATGGATGCTGAGCAAGCGGCAAAGCCGTATTGTTATCAATCATAGCATAATCAATGTCACCTCCCGGGTCAAAGCACTCATCCTCCGAAATAGTGGCTAAAGGGGAGGATGAAAGGTGCTCGGGAGGGGGACTTGGGTCAATACTTTCAAGTATCAAATTATCAAAAATAATATACCCCTCCATGTCATTGTCATCATTACCTGGTGGTATGGAGTGAATGTCGATTTCTTCCAGCAAGGGGTCATTATCTTCAACGGGAGGAATAGATGGAGGCAAAGACTCGAAAAGAGGAGGAGAAGTTAACGCTTCGATTTGAGCAATAAGAAGGTGCACTTTCCGTAATCTATCGCGAAGAAGCACGTCTTCCACCTCATCCACAAGATCATGTTCATCGGTGAACTTCTCGTAAACCGGAGAGAATAAATCGTCGTCACCCGCATCTCCCGGTGGAGATTGAGAAATTTCAAAAGTGAAATTCTCATAGCTTGGAGAAAAATCGTCATCATTAGGATCGACCTCTTCCGTAAAAGCAACGTCGTCCTCAAGCTCCATAGCAGCCGGTATGTCACAAACCTCATCATCAAACAATTTATCAAGACCAAACTCACTAAGCTCACTCAATGTATCACAATCCTTAGACACGTTTGGAATATCGAGAGGAGGGATAACAATTGCACTAGGACATTGAGCATTAAGGTCATTCCAAGAAATAGTAGGCTCATCGTCATCATCATCATAATAGTATGGATACACCGGGGGAGGAGTATAAGTCTCGATATTCGATATTTGCTCAGGCCGTTGATCCTCTTGATATTTTCCAATGATCTTGTTGCAAGCTTCTTGAATTTGTTGACTTTGCTTAACAAAAGTGTCCCATTGTTCATGGGAGCTCAATTGTTCGAAGGAGGGTTGATGATCGATGATGTGTTGTGGGGGTTCAAAATGTTGAAAACCTGAATTATAGCATGGGTGTGGCTCATAGTAGTTCATCGACTGAGAAAAATTAGAAACCGGGTTTGGTTCATAATAATCCATTGGTGAAGAAAACTGAGGACACGGATTTTGCTCATAATAATTCATTGGTTGACAATAATAGGTATCGTGAGGACCCCCACAGTTGTTGCAAAATGGGTAAAGAGAAAAATCGGGTGCGTCTTGTGGATAGCTATTATCATTGTCATAATTGTACCCCGGTTCTTGCCCGTGATCATACGGGTATCGAACCGGGCACGAAACATGCCAATGAGAATCACTTCCACAATAGATGCACGGGGAAAGAGGAGGTGGGTTCAAAAAGGACGAATTAGTCGAGTTGCACAAAGGACAAAATCCGCATATGAATTGTGTATTGTTGATATCGTTGCCACACCGCTCACATGTACACCATTGACATGAGTCGTTCCCGTACAATCGTCTCCCGCACCCGAAGCAATAGACATAAGAATCCATTAAGAAAAATAGATGAGCAAGAAGAATATTTTTGTTGCAAAACTTTGAAAAAAGAAATGCTTTTTAAGATTTTTCAAATGTTTGTGGATTTTTGAAAATTTTTGACACGAAAAATAACGTTCACGAGTGAACGGATCCCAAAAGCCAACGCGTCTCTCACAAAAAACCGTTAATCCTCACGAAAAGAGCCGGCAGCGGCGCCATTTGATACTTGGAATTTTACTAGTTGAAAGTTCGTTTTCTCGGTATCTTCTCGAATTGATTTCCGGTTTAATGTGCGACTCAGTTGTTCTTGGTGAAAATAATATTTTTGGTTTTGGTAAAATAAATGTGCAAGACTTATAAATAAATGACGAGTAATTAAAACTAAAACTAATTGAAACGTAAACGGTGCAATATTTAAAACTTTGAAAGTAAATGACGAGAAATTAAATGACGAAAAATTAAAACTTAACGAAAAGTAAACTGACAATTAAATAAAAATGCAAAACGAAATTAAAATAGACTAAAAATAAAACGAGAACAATTGACACTTTAACTAAAACAAAATATTAAAACAAAACAAGACACCCCGTCGGAATACACTCGATCGGAATCCAAGTTGGAATCCGATCGGAATGTACCCGTCGGAAAGTACAAATCGGAATGAGCAAAATGACATGATCGGAATATATTCCGATCGGAATACGGCAAACAACCCGTCGGAATAAACTATATCTAATCGGAATATTAACAAATCACCACTATCGGAATAAAGTAAAATGTATGTAATCGGGATGATCCAAAACGAATCCAATCGGAATGTGCAAACAAAAAGGACATAATCGGAATAATAAGGACCAAATCGGAATGTTATAAACCCTATTCCGATCAAGTGATCGGAATGAGGGGGAGCAGATCGGAATCCCTGGAAACCCTTTTCCGATCTATATGATCGGAATAAGGTGGGTGCTGTCGGAATATCAAATCGGAAAAGGGTTTAATACCCTTTCCGATTACACTCTTGATCCGAAATATAAGCAAGTAATAAGCTATGGTTAATAAGCCCAAACTAAAACTAGAACGAATCAATAATGAAACGGGACCAATAAGCATAAATAACAACTTTTCCAAACTTAAAATAAACAAACTTTTAAATCAAACCATAAAAAGATGAACTTTTTAAGCATGAAAACATCAATGAACAACACGGATCATATGTAATTCGCACCAAAAGTAAACTAGAATCAAGAAAGGAAGATGAGAGATTAAGCAAGAAAAGTAAAGATTCAAGAACAATAAAAGAAAACTTACTTGAAAATTAAATGTATTAAAGGTGCATAACAAGTAATTAAAGTGCAAGAAATTAATTAACAAGAAATGAAAATGGTGGAAGAGTGGTTTGTCAAGCCACCAACAACATGAAAATGAAACTAGCCTAATCTATATATAGGGGTGATTAGGGAGGAGCTTAGGAAGCTTCCTCCCTCTTTCCTCTTTTCCTTAATTGCACACTTAAGTCCTTTTCTTCTTAATTGTTTGTTAATCTTGGACTTAATGACTTTGTCTCGGGATTTCTTTGAACTCGTCTTGCATTTTCTTCATAAATAAGACTCGAGTTCTTCGGCTTTTAGTAAACTTCCGTCTTTTGACTTTTTCTTCAATAAATCTTCAAAATTGGTCTTGGACTTCCGTTCTTTTTCCACTCTTGATCTTTCGACTTCATCTTTCGTCTTTTTCTTCGATAAAAGCCCGTGAATGCCGTGTTTTCTCCACTTTTCACCTTTTCGTCCTAAATCACAACAAAAACACAAACCACGCATAATTCCGACATAAATGACATAAAATACACATTTTGGCTCGGTTATTATTGTAATTAAGTGGTAAAAAGGATGGGTGTTTTCACACCTATCAGTATGTCTTAAGCCTTTAGGAAATCATTGGAGCACCACAACACTAGGTGATAATGCTTTATTGAAGGATTACGAGTTGAATCGAGATAGTAAAAGACCGAAACGGACAAACGACTACTCGTAGCAAAGAAGCAAATGGGAGAGGAGTCAAGGGAAGTGAATCAAGACCAAGAACATTGCTCAAGAGACAAATGACATTCTTCAAATCAAGGAGACGAAGAGCTTGTGTCATATATAGTGGTTTAAGACGTGCCTTTCCGGTGAAAGTCTAAACGGCTTTGGTAATAAATTATACCAAACAATTTTGATGCATAGAATAAGATCATTTTCAAGAGTAGTCTTATTCTATTTCAAAACATGAGCAAAGTATAGATTCACTTTCTCTCCCACATGATCGGATAATTATTGCTAGGATTAACAATAACAATATCCTTGGAATATTTCAATTCCAAATGTGTAAAATCCACCTACAACTTAATGAAGTAGTTTGGTATCTCAAGGGATTCATCAATAATCCTAGAGATGAGCTTAATTACACGAGTTACACATGATATTGGGCATACCAATCGTAAGAATGCAAACCATAAAGATCATGCTTGATACTTTAAGCTTCTACTAACTCACCATACATCTCCATAGTGAGTCAAGTATCCAAGCAATGAAGGTTTGAGAGGGAAAAAGGAAAGAATCGCAAACCACAAATATATGTCAAGGCAAGGATGCCAAGAACAAACATATAGTCAATTAATGATCAAAAGAATGATCAGTAGGGCGTGTGGAAGAACGAAAGCGTACCTTGGCCACAAATTGCATTCCAAGCTTTCAATGAACCATTGCAAAGCCCAACTATGACTAGTAGTGACTACTAAGTCTTCAAGGACTAGTATCACTCCTATCCATCTTGATATCATCATTCAATGATGTTAGAAATCAAAGAAGATGAGTCTTCTACAAGTATAAGTAACTCAATCCACAATCAATTGAATGATTCATCTTCATGATTACCTACACATAACAAGATGCAAACTAGTAGATACATTTTAAGAGTAAATCTAAAATGCATTAATACTACTAATCTAAATGATATGCAATATTATCAATTTAAAAGACTTATTTTCAACAAAAAATAGTTTTGACCAAAGAAAAACTTTAGTACAACTTAACCTTCTAATTTGAGGAGACAATGGATCGATCCAAGTTTTAAAGTACAATATACTTCAATGATCTTGTGTCACCATCGCTCTGATACCAATTGTAGAAACTAGAAGGGGGGTTGAATAGTTTCTTATTGATTTATCTCCTAATTAAAATTCCTTTCAATTAGGTGAGGGCCAAAACTATCTTTTACTTGAAAGCTAGTTGCATAATGATAAGGTTCAATTCTAATTCATTAACAATAAGTAATAAGTGTAATGATGTTGAATGTAAGTAATGAGTAAGAAAAGAAACAACCTAGTAGGAAGACACCAAGATTTATAGTGGTTCGGCAACGAGGCTCTATCCTCGTTCCTACTCCACTCCTTGAGTACACCTTACTCGAGATTTCCACTATATCCACAATCTCCCTTGTTGACGGAGAAAATCTTACAACGTCGCTTACATTATTTTCCGACACTAAGCTAAATGTCGAGAGTTAATCTTAGCTATGACCAATCTACACAACGTCGCACAATTCACCATTTTACGACACAAGGCTAGATGTCGAGTTCTAATCCAAAGCTAGAACCAATCTTTACAACGTTGCCTACTTCACCATTTTCCGACACAAGGCTAGATGTCGAGTTCTAATCCAAAGCTAGAACCAATCTTCACGAATCTTCACTTTGAAGCTAAGTGAGAACTTCACACAACACAACTACACATCACTTTATAGTTTAGTGAGAACTCACAAGATACAAACACATCACTTTATAGTTTAGTGAGAACTAACACAACTTATTACAACTCAACTAAACATATCCAAGTACACAAATGTAGCTTGGATCTACACAACACAAATCCAAGCACACACATATGCAAAGGATTTACACAACACTAATCCAAGTATTCACACATAGCTTGGATGAACACAACTAGTCCAAGTATCCACAAATACATTGGATCTACACAAGACACAAATAAACAAATGATGAATATGACTAGATATTTAGGAGAAGGTGATCTTCATCAATGCTTCATCTTTAATCACATCAAAAGTGTGTGAGTGATCTTCTATTTGGACAAGGTAAAGAAGGAGATCAAGAGGACAATCATAAGTAAACATACTTAACACATTAAGTGATCATTTACAAATGACTAGGACTAGATAGGAGAAACAAGGCTGAAAGAGATGTCCAAAAAGGGTTAATAAAAATGCAGATTTGATCAACTATTTATAGAAGACAAATGCCAACGGCTATCTAGGGGCGGTTCCTTAACTACCCAGGCGGTTCTTTATCGATAGCGAACCGCGTAGGCACTTAAGGAACCGCGGAGAGTAGACTCTGCTCCTTTTTGTCTTTTAGTGAATTTGAAATATCTGAGGCTGTTTAAACCTTTAAAAGATATTCTTATGGCATTTAGGATATGCCATATTCAAATTTATATTTTCATTTTAATAAAATATTTTCTTAAAAATAAAGTTTATTAGAAATCTTTTGTTACATTTGACAAAAGTGAGTTTTAAGGCTAATCACTTTTATGATCACTAAGCATGATTAAGATATGTTAGTGTAATTATTATTACCTTGATGATAGTGTTTGTTAGATAATTCGTTTTATGATTGTGTTTGACAATAAATGTCTTTGTAATTTATCGTGATCAAAACTAAGAAAGATTAATTAATACTAACAATGTTTTTAGGCATTGCTTTGCATTAACAATCTACTATCTATATAAAGCACAATTTTGAAAAATTTGATCTTGGCCCAAAAATCTAAAACAATGACACCTGTATAATGAAAAATAATCAACGGTTATGGATTAATTACTACCTTTGACATTAATAGTCAGACAATAACAATCTTGAAACAAAAATCCGACTTCCACGAACCTGATTTTCCAACTTTGATTCACAAAAAAATCTCGACACATCTCCAAATAAAAAAGTCCTATGATCGATCATTATAATGAAACTTGATTTTTTATTCAATGGTTTATTTATCACTTATGTTCTTGAACATCAATTTGTTAGGTTTGATATTATTTTATTGGTATTTTTATTATAAGTAAATATAATATGTTATACGATCCCTAATGGTATGAAAATTGGTTTCCCGATGGATTAGTATTAATGGTATGAAACATGATATGTTATAAATCCGTATATTAATATAAGTTGCTTTGATAATGTGTGTCCATGATTAGGTTAATTATGTTTGAAATCGTTGTTATATACTCTCTAAGTGTTCGATGAAATGTCTATAAGGAAAATTGTGCAACATGTTGCCTGAGCTATGCAAATCTATCAACCTATGAAAACTGTTATTTAAAAATCATGAAATGTATCTTATTCTATATTGTTAAAGTTAAGCCTAAGCCCACCTAATGTATTTAATGAACGTAGGAATTTGAGTTTGAGAAACTTAGTTTTATACTCATATAGTTGGTGGTTGTTAAACAAATTGAAGGTGACAACAGCCATGGTTCAGTTGGAAGTATAAGATCGTTTGATTAAATCCAAACAGATAATGCTTTCCAAGAGTAAGATATTGTTTTTGGTAATTATAGATCATAAAAGTTGAAGCGGGCGATTCAAAACTTTTTTAATCGGCTCAATAATGTTGTGAATCTGTAAAGTTGCATTTTATTTGTATTCTCACACTTAAAATTTGTACGTTTGTAATAAGTGTGAAAACATTTATCCTTTTACCACTTATTTCCAATAATAACAAGACCAAAACGTGTATTTTATGTCGTAAAAGTCGGAATTATGCGTGGTTTGTGTTTTTATTGTGTTTTAGGACCAAATGATGAAAAAGGAAGAAAACACGGGCTTTCACGGGCTTTTATCGAAGAAAACGAGAAAAGACGAAGTCAAAAGATCAAGAGTGCAAAAAGAACGGAAGTCCAAGGCCTATTCTGAAGATTTATCGAAGAAAAAGTCTAAAGACGGAAGTTTAATGAAGTCGAAGAACTCAAGTCTAATTGAAAAAGAAAATTACAAGACAAGTTCAATATACATCGACAAATCCCGAGATGATGTCGAGAAAGACAAAGGATTTAAATCGAGTCGAGAAGAAAGAAAGAAGAGGCAATACATGCACACCTTCCCATTTTCCCTATAAATACCCTCCTAATACACATTTGGAGGGTTGGTTAGTTTTTAGTAGTTAGTTTCATTTTCATTTTTCTTTTCTAGTTTTTAGAGAGAGAAAGTTCCAAACTTTCTCTCACTAAGTTTTCATCTTTTCTTTTAATCTTTCAAGATTAAGCCTTTTGTATTTGGATTCCATTAATCAAGTTCAAGTTAAGCTTTTTGTTCATTAATCTCTTTCTACCTTTCTTGATTTTAGTTTACTTTTGGTGCGAAATATATTTGATCCGTGTTGATCTTGATGTTTTCGTGCTTAAAAAGTTAATATTTTTATTCATACTTAAGCTTTCATACGATTAAGCTTTAAGATTCTTGTGCTTATTGGCTTATTCGCTTCTTTTAGCTTATTTACTTTTAAAGTTTTCTTAAAAAGTTTCATCTTTTATGGTTTGATTTAAAAGATTGCTTATTTTAAGTTGGATAAGTCGTTATTCATGCTTATTTAGTCTATTTCACTATAGATTCGTTCAAGTTTTGGTGTTAGCTTATCAAAATAGCTTATTACTAGCTTATTTTCGAATCACATAATCATCGGAAAAGGGGTAAACCCTTTTCCGATTGAGCATTCCGATTGACAGTCTTGATATTCCGATCACTTGATCGGATTAGGGAATTAATATTCCGATTGTGGGTATTCTTGGCATTCCGACGTGAGCATCTCTTTACATATTCCGATATGGATCCCTTATTGGATATTCCGATTGGTTTCGATTTCATGTATTCCGATTATAGGTTTTAGATGTATACCGATTGAGATAAGTTTGCCTTATTCCGACAAGAAGTTTTCATTGATATTCCGATCAGAACCTCTTTTACGCATTCCGATCAGTGTTTTCGACCAAACATTCCGATTGTTGCATTTTAGATATTCCGATTTGGCTGTATTCCAATCACTTTCCGACTGTTTAATTTCTTGTTTTTACAAGGTTTCCAAGTTTTAGATTTATTAAGTGTTCAAGTGTTTTTCTAATCTTGTCTTTAAGTTTTCAATCATTTATTCTTTAACTCGTTATTTTTAGTCTAATCTTTTAAGCTCTTATTTTACTTAACGATATTTACATATTTGCTATTAGTTTAAAATAGATAAAACAATCCAAAATTATCTTCCACCAAGAACAACTGAGTCGCACTTTGAACCAATAGTCAATTCGAAAAGATTCGGACGATAAGATTTTATACTTAGCCAAAAGCTTGGTATTAAATGGCGCCGCTGCCGGGTCTTTTCGTTATGAAAGGTTTTAAGTGAGAGACGCGTTGGATTTTGGGATCCGTTCATCTTTGAACGTTATTTTCTTTGCTTTAGAAATTTCAAAAATCTTAAAAAATATAAAATTTTCAAAAATACAAAAAAAAATTAAAAAAACATAAAAAACCAAAAATATTTCTTGCTTTGTTAGTTCTTTTGCAGGTGTATGCGCACTCGATCAACGTCTTATCAAGAGCCCGAGACTCTCGATAACTTAGACATGGCCGGTGTACACAACAACAATAATAATCCACCTCAAAACAACATGAATAATAACAACAATGAACCTCTACCGGACAATCGTCCTATGATTGAACTTTTGCAAGCACATGTAGAGGGCAACCACGATGCTATTGTCATACCCGCGATTGGAGCCAACAACTTTGAGCTCAAATCCGGCTTTATTCAAATGGTCTCTGCTCAACCATTCTTGGGACGTACCATTGATGATCCTCATGACCACATCAAAAGGTTCCTTCAACTCACAAATACGGTCAAATTCAATGGGGTTTCACAAGAGGTAATCCGCTTGCAACTCTTTCCTTTCTCCTTAAAGAGACAAGCCCGGAATTGGCTTGATAAGAAACCACCAAAAAGTATTCTTACGTGGACGGACTTAGAGACCAAATTCATAAACTATTTTTTTCCACCCTCTCGTACTACCGCTTTGCGGAATGAAATTATTACTTTTGAACAAAAGTACGATGAGACTTTTAGTGAATCTTGGAACCGTTTTAAAGAACTTTTAAGAAAGTGCCCACAACATGGTTTTACCAAAGTGCACCAAATTAATACTTTTTATAATGGTTTGAGCATGAATGACCAAGATTCACTAAATAGTGCCTCGGGGGGTAATCTTTTGGTTAAGTCTTCTAATGCTGCTTGGGATATTATTGAGAACAAGTCTAGAGTTCAAACCAAGAGTGTTCAGACCAATGTGGCTAGTGCTAGCACTAATGAGAGCGACAAGAGACTTGATAAGCTTACTTTGCTTGTTGAATCACTTGCTCTCCAAGCCGCCAATAATACTAAAGCTATCACTGCCCAAGCCAATGCTATGACTCAATCTTGTGATATATGCGGGGGATCTCACTCATACACCGATTGTCCTTCCACTCACGATAATCCGGAAAATGTGTATGCCGCCAACGGTACCTATGCTACAGGAGGCTATCAAGCACGTCCTCAAGGTGACCGCAACTTGCTCAGCTATCGCTCAAACAACTTTCTTTCACCACCCGGTTTTCCCCCACAAAACCCAAACAACCTCAATCGCAACAATCAAAACCAACCTCGTGCTCCAAGTCAATATCCAAACCAAAGAAACCCATATCCACCTCAAAGAAACAACCAAGTTTACCAACAACCTGCTTATCAACCACCCGCCTACCATGCTCCTCCTCTCAACCAACCCACAGCCTTACACCAAGATGTTGAAACCTACATGAGGACAAAAACGATGTGAACGTGCAAAATCTTCAGCGGGTAATGGCCAACATGAAAGCAGATATGGTGAAGCAAGGGAATGATCTTCGAGCTGATATGTGAAACACTTTGGCAAGTCAAACGAATGACTTGAGGAACATGATGGCTAGTTTCTTCCCTAGTAATCAAGCCTCTGGATCGGGTTCTCTTCCGAGTAACACCGTTGCTAATCCAAGAGGGGAGATGAAAGCAATCACCACTCGCAGTGGAAAAGGTTTAAAGGAACCCGAGCTTCCTACACCTACACCGGTGATTGTGACAAAGGAAAACGAGTCTCCTTCTCCGAATCCTCCATCTTCTATTCCTCCAACTTCTACTTCTCTAATTCCACCACCTTCTACTTCTACCCCTCCACCACCCAAGGATGTGAGTGCGAATTCTATCCCAGAGCCTTCATCTCAACCCAATATACCTTATCCTTCGAGGTTGAGGAAAGAGAAATTGAAGAACAAGGATGATATTCAGGTTTCGAACTTTCTTAAAATGTTCAAACAACTGAATTTCAATATCTCCTTTGCTGAGGCTCTCGCTCACATGCCCAAATATGCTAAAATGTTTAAAGATCTTCTCAGTGACAAGGAGAAACTTCTCGATATTGCTCAGACCCAACTTAATGAGAATTGCTCTGCAATGCTCTTAAGGAAATTGCCAACCAAACTTGGTGATCCGGGTCGTTTCTTGATTCCTTGCAACTTTCCGGGAGTAGATAATTGCATGGCCCTAGCCGATCTAGGTGCTAGTATTAACTTAATGCCATTAAGTATTTGGAAGCAATTATCTCTCCTCGAGCTAGTCCCCACACGAATGACTTTGGAATTAGCTAACCGTACGGTTGCTTATCCAGTGGGGATAGCCGAAGACGTCTTCGTTGGTGTCGACAAATTCACCTTCCCGGCGGATTTTGTTGTCGTTGACTACGAGATGGACCCCCGTGTTCCATTAATCGTTGGACGTCCATTCCCGAGGACCGGTCGCACTCTCATTGATGTAGCCGCTGGCGAATTAATCATGAGAGTTGGTGACGATAAAATCGTCTTCAACATGGGTAAACTTTCTAAGCAGCCTTCGGAAAACGAGAGTGTTAATTTCATTGATGTTCTTGATGAGGCTTGTGAAGAACATTTCAAAAACGCTTGTAAACGTGGTTCTTCTTCTCTACCCATTGTTGAGACCGTTGCCTCAATTGCTCCGTCATTGACTCCTTTTGGAGAAAGTGACTTGGATGATTTTGAAGCTAGCTTGGGTCCTCTCGATCTTAAGTATGATGATTCTCCCACCGATTGGGATGAAGACATTCGTACCATTGAGAAAATTCTCAATGAGGACCATATTTCTACACAGTCTCCTAAGGCTATCTCTACCGATGATCCGAAGTTGACTACGCCGTCCATCGAAAATCCTCCGGATTTAGAGCTTAAGGATCTTCCGTCTCATCTCGAGTACGTTTTCCTTGACGACAACAAGACGCTACCGGTCATCATCGCTAAGGATGTGAAAGAGGAAGAAAAATCCCGACTTATCGCCGTGTTGAAGAATCACAAGAAAGCTATTGCTTGGAAGATCTCCGATATTCGTGGAATTGACCCTCACTTTTGCACACATAAAATTCTCATGGAGGACGACTTTAAACCCACTATTCAAAGCTAACGAAGGGTGAATCCTAAGATCCATGACGTTATCAAAAAAGAGGTCATCAAACTTCTTGATGCGGGAATGATCTATCCTATCTCGGATTCACCGTGGGTTAGTCCCGTCCATTGTGTGCCTAAGAAAGGCGGAATCACCGTTGTTCCCAATGAAAACAATGAGTTGATTCCTACTCGTCTCGTTACAGGGTGGAGAGTTTGTATAGACTATCGCAAACTCAATGATTCTACGAGAAAGGATCATTTTCCCCTTCCCTTCATGGACCAAATGCTTGAACGTCTAGCGGGTAATGACTATTACTGCTTTTTAGACGGTTTCTCCGGGTATTTTCGAATTCCCATCGATCCCAAAGACCAAGAGAAAACCACATTCACTTGTCCTTATGGAACATTTGCCTACAAAAGAATGCATTTCGGCTTATGCAATGCTCCTGGGACATTTCAAAGGTGTATGATGGCTATCTTCCATGACATGGTTGAAGAAACTATGGAAGTCTTCATGGATGATTTCTCGGTTTATGGTGATTCTTTCTCTGCTTGCCTTGCTAATTTAGAACGTATGCTTAAGCGGTGTGAAGACACTCGCCTTGTTCTAAATTGGGAAAAATGCCATTTCATGGTAAAAGAGGGCATCGTGCTAGGACACAAAATCTCCAAATCCGGTCTTGAAGTGGACCGTGCTAAAGTCGATGTTATTTCTAAATTGCCTCCACCTTCAACCGTGAAGGGTGTGAGAAGTTTCCTCGGTCATGCGGGCTTCTATCGTCGATTCATTCAAGATTTTTCTAAAATCGCTCGCCCGATGACCCACCTCTTGGAAAAAGATACTCCTTTTATCTTTTCCAAAGAGTGTCTTGAATCCTTCAATCTTCTTAAGGATAAGCTAACTAAGGCACCGGTCTTGGTTACCCCTAATTGGGAGCTACCTTTTGAGTTGATGTGTGATGCTAGCGACTTTGCTATTGGAGCGGTTTTGGGCCAAAGAGTGAACAAACACTTCCAACCAATCCACTATGCTAGCAAGACAATGACGGGGGCTCAATTGCATTATACCACTACCGAAAAAAAGCTTTAAGCTGTAGTGTATGCTTTTGAAAAGTTCTGCCCCTATCTTGTCCTTTCTACCACCATCGTGTATACCGATCATTCCGCGTTGAAGTACTTGATGACTAAGCAAGATTCTAAGCCAAGACTTCTTCGTTGGGTTTTGCTCCTTCAAGAATTCAACATTGAAATTCGTGACAAAAAGGGAGCTGAAAACCTAGCCGCGGATCATCTCAGTAGACTTGAGGATCCTTATCAAGGGGATCATCAGAACAAAGAGATCAATGACTCTTTTCCCCTTGAGGCCTTAATGTCTATCAATCCAAATCTCGATGGCACCCCGTGGTTTGCGGACATTGCAAACTACTTAGCGGGTGGAATTCTCAAGGACGGGTTAACGTCCCAACAAAAGAAAAAGTTCTTTAAGGATATTGAACATTATTTTTGGGACGACCCTTACCTCTTCAAACAATGTGCGGATCTGATTATTCGTCGATGTGTTGATGGGCCGACAGCGGTACAAATCCTTGATGCTTGCCATAAAGGACCCACCGGTGGTCACTTTGGTCCTAATTACACCGCGAAGAAAGTATTCGACTCTGGATTCTATTGGCCCACCATTTATCGTGACGCTCACAATATGGTTAAACATTGTGATGCTTGCCAAAGACAAGGCAAGATCACACATAAAGATGAGATGCCTAAAAATTTCATACAAGAATGTGAAATCTTTGATGTATGGGGCATAGACTTTATGGGGCCATTTCCATCATCTAAAGGGAACAAGTACATCCTCGTAGCCGTTGATTACGTTTCTAAATGGGTTGAAGCTAAGGCTCTCCCTACGAATGATGCGAGGGTGGTTGTGAACTTTTTGAAGCAACTGTTTGCTCGATTCGGTGTTCCTCGTGCTATTATCAGCGACCGCGGGACTCATTTTTGCAATGATCAATTTGCAAGAGTCATGGCTAAGTATGGTGTTAATCATCGTCTTTCCACCGCTTATCATCCTCAAACCAACGGTCAAGCCGAGATATCCAACCGTGGATAGAAGCGAATTCTGGAACGTACTGTGGGAGAGCATCGTGCCGCGTGGGCCGATAAGTTAGACGATGCTTTGTGGGCTTTCCGTACAGCTTATAAGACCCGATTGGTTGTACACCTTATCGTCTTGTGTACGGGAAAGCATGTCACCTCACTATCTAGCTGGAACATAAGGCATATTGGGCCTTGAAGTGGGCTAACTTCGACATCAACAAAGCCGGTGATCTTCGCAAGATTCAACTCAACGAGCTTAATGAACTGAGGAATGAAGCTTACGAGAACTCACTGATCTACAAGGAGAAGACCAAGATCATCCACGATGCAAGGATTAAGAACCGAGAGTTCCACGTTGGTGATCAAGTCTTACTTTTTAACTCTCGGTTGAAGATCTTCTCGGGCAAGTTGAAGAGCCGCTGGTCTGGTCCATTCACCGTCGCCAAAGTCTTTCCATATGGCACCATTGAGCTTTCTCAGCCAAATGGGCCCAATTTTAAGGTGAATGGCCAGCGTTTGAAGCTGTACTTTGGTGAGGACATCTCTCATGAGATGATTCCATCCCTCACCATGTTTCCCAGGAACTAATTTTGGGTCGAGTCAGGCTCGTGACTCGGTGAACAAAAACAAGCGCTTCTCGGGAGGCAACCCGTGATCTATCCTTTACTGCTTTCATAATAAGTGTAGGGGGAGCCCCGTATGTGTTTGTTGTCTTGTTTCTTATTCTCTACAGGGATTCAAGCTTCAAAGAGCACCTCGATGACTTTTGACGAACCGTGATCCCGTGTTCCCATCTTCCCGGTTCTATCTTAAACTGTCGTGATTCAATATTTCATATCTTATATGTTCACATTGAAATCACTTTAGTTGTCCTTTCCTTAGCAAGATTTAAACAAAGTGCATAATGTCCTAAGTGTAGGGGAGTTTATTCCCACATGCTTAAACATTGAGGACAATGTTTATATCAAGTGTAGGGGCACTTCTATCGAAGTAAGTGGTCTTGTCCATGAATTTGCCCTCATTTTAACCGGAAAATTTGAATTTTTCGACATTTTTCAAAATTTTTAATCTGTTTTGGCCTAGTTGTATAGTTGTATTTTCCTTTGTTATGGTTATTTTCTTTCCTTGCTTAAATAAAGTGGTTTTAAATTTTTCAAAGTCGTGAATATTTTGACTCAACCCGAGTTTACTTATCTAAGTTTACTCTAGCTAGTATCCTTAACGTGTTTAAGTCAAGTTTTGCTAGGCTTTTATATAGGGAGCTTTAAAACGCGAAAGTCTTAACTCTCACGGGTTAAGAACAAGAACTTTTCGCAAGTTCCTATAATTGATCCTAAAGAGTCGTTTATCAAGGGAACTTTAAAATGCGAATTCTAAAGTTGAAAAAGTCTAAGTGTTTGCAAGATCCTATAGATGACTCGAAAACCCAAAACTTTGATTTAATAGGCTAAGCATCCACGAGTCTCATTCCTTGAGATTTTAAACTGTGGAGGACGAGAGATGATAGAGTCAATTATAAGTTTGGTATTCTTTCGTGAGTTTATGTGAGTTAATTATAAGCCTATTCTCCCATCGCTTGTTAATATATTTATCTGCAATAAATAAGGTTGTACGATTTGAAAAGTTACTTAGCTTCTAGCCCAAGATCGTTTAAAAGTTGCTCGGTATGGATTAGAGTTCATAGCCAAGGCATAACTTATTGAAGCGGGATGCGAAGATTGGCGAGTCCGAAAAGGCCCTAACAAGGCATGAGGGCTACATTTTGTTGCTAAAGATCCAAAAAGTGATGTGAAGAATCATTTATCGAAAATCAATGTGAAGGATCGAGACACACGACGAAAAGCAAATACTCCCCAAAAGATCATGGAGAAGTCTATCCAAAAAGGCCCTAACAAGGTATGAGGATAAATAGATCCAAGTCCTAAAAGGAGGCGGATCGTTGTATATCAAAGTCCAAAATAAAGATTGGAGAAAAATGAAGAAGTCGTGGTCCAAATATGAAGAATCTCTCAAAAACTTCAAGTGAAGAAATTCCTATTATGAAGAGAAGACCATAATTTCATGAACGTCTCCCAAAGATTTGAAGTATGAAGCCGCTGCCAAATATCGGTCCGAGAAAGGTCTGAAATCGTGAAGCGAGTTATGCCAAGATATGAACTTTATGAGGTCCCGAGAAGCAATTTTAAAAGATTTTGTCCTTTAGCTAACTATTGATTAAATCGTTCACTTTATTTTCGGTCTAAATAACTATCGAAATAAGTCAAACAATGCATCCTCGTGATCATTCAAGACAAAAATAAAATATAAGAGATACACCTAAGAATAAGGGAGTCTAAGTGAATAATTAGCCCACATGAATTCGTGTTAGTTTGCTAACTTATAATAACAATGATCTCGTTTTTAAGCTTGGTATGGGTAACGTGAAACTTGAGGATGAAAAACGTTCATGGCCGCCTAAAACCAATGTAAGTCTTTGATTTCTTTATTTGTTTTCTATCTTCTTATTTTCCTTAAATGTTTAGTATTTAATAAAGGCCAAGGTGGGTTATTTATGATGAAGAATGTAAACCGTGCTTTAAAATTAATGCATTGCATGAGGGCATTGCAATGGTCAAGTGTAGAGGATTTAATAAGTGTGAAAACACTTATCCTTTTACCACTTATTTCCAATAATAACAAGACCAAAACGTGTATTTTATGTCGTAAAAGTCGGAATTATGCGTGGTTTGTGTTTTTATTGTGTTTTAGGACCAAATGATGAAAAAGGAAGAAAACACGGGCTTTCACGGGCTTTTATCGAAGAAAACGAGAAAAGACGAAGTCAAAAGATCAAGAGTGCAAAAAGAACGGAAGTCCAAGGCCTATTCTGAAGATTTATCGAAGAAAAAATCTAAAGACGGAAGTTTAATGAAGTCGAAGAACTCAAGTCTAATTGAAGAAGAAAATTACAAGACAAGTTCAATATACATCGACAAATCCCGAGACGACGTCGAGAAAGACAAAGGATTTAAATCGAGTCGAGAAGAAAGAAAGAAGAGGAAATACATGCACACCTTCCCATTTTCCCTATAAATACCCTCCTAATACACATTAGGAGGGTTGGTTAGTTTTTAGTAGTTAGTTTCATTTTCATTTTTCTTTTCTAGTTTTTAGAGAGAGAAAGTTCCAAACTTTCTCTCACTAAGTTTTCATCTTTTCTTTTAATCTTTCAAGATTAAGCCTTTTGTATTTGGATTTCATTAATCAAGTTCAAGTTAAGCTTTTTGTTCATTAATCTCTTTCTACCTTTCTTGATTTTAGTTTACTTTTGGTGCGAAATATATTTGATCCGTGTTGATCTTGATGTTTTCGTGCTTAAAAAGTTAATCTTTTTATTCATACTTAAGCTTTCATACGATTAAGCTTTAAGATTCTTGTGCTTATTGGCTTATTTGCTTCTTTTAGCTTATTTACTTTTAAAGTTTTCTTAAAAAGTTTCATCTTTTATGGTTTAATTTAAAAGATTGCTTATTTTAAGTTGGATAAGTTGTTATTCATGCTTATTTAGTCTATTTCACTATAGATTCGTTCAAGTTTTGGTGTTAGCTTATCAAAATAGCTTATTACTAGCTTATTTTCGAATCACATAATCATCGGAAAAGGGGTAAACCCTTTTCCGATTAAGCATTCCGTTTGACAGTCTTGATATTCCGATCACTTGATCGGATTAGGGAATTAATATTCCGATTGTGGGTATTCTTGGCATTCTGACGTGAGCATCTCTTTACATATTCTGATCTGGATCCCTTATTGGATATTCCGATTGGTTTCAATTTCATGTATTCCGATTATAGGTTTTAGATGTATTCCAATTGAGATAAGTTTGCCTTATTCCGACAAGAAGTTTTCATTGATATTCTGATCAGAACCTCTTTTACGCATTTTGATCAGTGTTTCTGACCAAACATTCCGATTGTTGCATTTTAGATATTCCGATTTGGCTGTTTTCCAATCACTTTCCGACTGTTTAATTTCTTGTTTTTACAAGGTTTCCAAGTTTTAGATTTATTAAGTGTTCAAGTGTTTTTCTAATCTTGTCTTTAAGTTTTCAATCATTTATTTTTTAACTCGTTATTTTTAGTCTAATCTTTTAAGCTCTTATTTTACTCAACGACATTTACATATTTGCTATTAGTTTAAAATAGATAAAACAATCCAAAATTATCTTCCACCAAGAACAATTGAGTCGCACTTTGAACCAATAGTCAATTCGAAAAGATTCGGACGATAAGATTTTATACTTAGCCAAAAGCTTGGTATTAGTTTGCTATTTTAGATCCGGTGGTCTAGGTGGCTGACGGAAGGTTATGGCAACCATGGATGAATGTAGAGAGAGAAGGTTGTGTGTGAAAATAAAGAAAATGTATTAAACTTAAAATGAAACACAAGCAACACCCCACCTTGGAAGCCTTGGAGGGGTATATATAGTCACACACCACACTTAACTATACATTGTTTCCTATTCTAGTCTAAGCGTGTGTGACTATGATAACTAATGAGAAATCTTAAATGTCGTCACATAAAGTGAATTTCCAACAATCTTCCCCCATGGGACGACGTGTAGAATTCCTTACAATATTTTTACTAACAAGTACATAATGATTAAGAACAAAGCTTCCATGAAGCGTCCAATGCTGATGAAGTCTTCTGAGGTCTTTGACTTCAAGTCTTCACTTCAAAACGACTCATCTTTAAAGTAACTTGTAGTATAAATACTGTAACGGCACGAGCTAAGTAATCCATATACTTCTGAATTAACTTCCCCCTAATTCATGCCACATAAACTTGATGTAGAAGCTTTTAAATAGCTTCCCCCTAAACCAACAATCCTCGTAAGCAACTTCAAAGCTTTCAATAAAGCTTAGAATGATTAAGCGCACAACGGAATTTAAAAAGCAAACCCCATCATATAACATGATAACGTTGCTATGAGGGATTGAAAGTAAGGGGCACACCAAGTAGATCAACAACGTCTCTTCTCACGCTTGAATAATTCTTCTGAATTTTTCTTCCCCCTGAGAGTTCAAGTTATGCATACTAGAAAGAATCAAGACATTTCTTCCCCCACATAGTTGAAGAAAATAAACCAATCCCAAGTATGAAGCTCAAATACTGAAATGGACATTTTAGCCCGTTCATGAAGTTGACATCATAACAGCAGAGTCAATTAAGTCCCGGAAATGCACATATCTTCTTCCGGAGATGCACCAGAGTCAATTAAGTCCCGGAAGTGCATATCTCTCCATATAGGATAATGATGATGAATAATTGCAACTTCAAGACAATTAAGCATCGAATTAGTAGTGTATCGTTTAGAGATTGATAACGCCACAAGTTAAAACACTGATTTTCTCTGCGGTTATGACAAATGTCTTCCCGGAGTGTCTTCAAATCAAAAGAAAGGTATGAATTTCATCACGTGTACTTGTTGTGCGTTCAACGTGTCTTCTTCTTCCCCCTTGATGTTTTCGAAACTCGGAACCATCAATAAATCGTACGCACATGTACCTGAAATCTCATGAGAATAATAAATAAGCAGAATTATATATTTTGTGAGTATCAGCTGCTGATCGAGATACTCTACTCATAAACACTCCATGGCCATCTTTACCAACCCCCTTGTAGGCAATTCGAAGTGACCACTGATAGAATGAACCAGATACATCAAACATGAAATTGAATAAAAATCCTTCGACCTTGTGACTTAAGCTTGCACAATTGTTGAATGAGGAACGGTGGAGAAATCTCTAAGTACCCAATACATCACTAAAGAAGTATATACGCACAACACCTCTTGAAATTATCCACGTCGACTAAGCGCGTGACACTGAGTACAACAATGTAACCCCTTTAAGTGATAGTTATCCAAGTCATCAACCAACCACCCCGAACCCGGAAACTAGATAAACAAGTCTTCATTCTAAGATTAAGTACGAGCAAGATATCTTTGAAAGATAAAATAAGTACACGCCTTCAAAGAATCCGTCTTCAACTTCAAATAATTAATACCCGATCAAAAAAAATTCGTAGTCACTAAAAATATCGCCAATTTTTCTTGGTCTCGTCTCAAAATAAACTTGTCACATTGTCTCGCCTTTTGTTACTTTGTCTCGTCACTTTAGGTCTCAGACTTTTTCACGTCCCAATTATAACCAAATATAACTTAATAGCACAAATTTTGTACAAAATAACAATTGACATAAAATATGTACTATATAAGTTTTATAATCACGAGGCCCATTATCAATTTCCATGTTTCGTTATAACTCATTTGTGTCATCTCAATTCCCGAGTGTTGAGAAAACAACAACAAACAATCCACGAATTATAACAATGTTTCGTTATAACTCGTTAAAGATTTAGGCGAAGACAGCCCATGTTTCGTTATAACTCCCAAATATGTTAGGCCCAAAACGTAACAATCTCTGCCTCCCACTTTGTGTACCCAATCCATATCATTAGGATATAAAAACGTCACAACCCTAATCACAATCACACAATAACCAAACCTAATCACTTCACCTTGTTTTATCCGCCCCCAAACTCCTCTCTCAACCCTCATCTCGTTTAATCCGCCTCAAAAACCTCTAACCTCCATCTTCTTTGTCCCATCATCAGATGAACCCAATCCCATCAATCATCTCCCATCATGAATCTTAGTCAAGACAAAACAATAAACCATCATCTCATCTCACCTCCACAGTCATCATCATAACAAACCGAGACATGGAAGGACGAATAAGGTAAGATAACTGCTTCAAGAACCATTGATTGTTCTCGGGTAGGTCATCTGGTTTAACTAATTTTGATTTGGTCAAGTCGAGATAAAGGAATGGATTATAACATAAATGTTATCAATCCATTTTTTTGATTCGAAAATTAATGACAGATCTATATTGCATGTTGGGTTAATCGAATAAAAGGAGTGATTGTAACAAACTTGTTATTAATCATTCTTTATGTTTCGAAAATAAAATATGGGTTCATACCCAAACATGGATCTGTGATGAATGATTTATTTTCGTGTAAATGATCTTGCATGTGCAAACACGAAAAATAAGGAATCTGAGATCTTTTTGATAAACTGATTTGAGTCTAGATACATGGGGATATAGGAGACGATGGGCTTAAGGTTAGATTTGGTGTTGAGGAGTAATAAGGTGGAATGATTTCTTGATACGATGGGGGTTAGGAATAATTTCTAACAAAATAAAGCCATCGCAATGTATCAATATCTATCGCAACCTGATGTGCCCCATTGCGATGGTTCCATCGCAATGGTTCCATCGCAATAGTTCCATCACAATGGTTCCATCGCAATGGTTCCATCGCAATAGTTCCATTGCAATGGTTTCATCGTAATGGTTCCATCACAATGGTTCCATCGCAATGGTTCCATCGGAATGTGATCTATCGGAATATTCGATTGCAAGTAGAAACCCCTGGTTTATGCGATCGTAATATTCCGATCTGAATGTGACCATCTGAAAATATTATCCAAAAGTTGTGTTATTTTCCGTTTTTTCAGGAACTTGCTTTTCTGGGAAAGTATGAGTTTTTGGATCTGGTTTTTCTGGGTTTCTTATCTTCATCTTCATTTTCAAGAATTAAAAAAAAATAGTACTATTCAAACCCAGAAATAAAACTGAATAAGAATAAGACTGGACCCATGAATCATGAAATAAGAGAAAAAGAAAAAACAACTCTTTTGACCATAAATGACACTTGGACCAAAGATATTGATCACAATGACCAAAACTGACAGAAGACACAATATGATATGTTTGACCAAGCTGTAACCAAGTGACAAAAAATGTGAAGACTCCGTGACAAAAAAATATGTGAAGACTGTTTGTACCAAACAACCTACGTGACACAAAGAATAATTTTATGAAAGATCTTGACCAAAAAAAAAATAGACCACCAAATCAAAAACAAAAACACGATCCAAGGATTGAACCGAGGCTCTGATACCAATTGTAGGTTTGCTATTTTAGATCCGGTGGTCTAGGTGGGTGATGGAAGGTTATGGCAGCCATGGATGAATTTAGAGAGAGAAGGTTGTGTGTGAAAATAAAGAAAATGTATTAAAAACACAAATGAAACACAAGCAACACCCCTCCTTGGAAGCCTTGGAGGGGTATATATAGTCACACACCATACTTATCTATACGTTATTTCCTAGTCTAGTCTAAGCGTGTGTGACTATGATAACTAATGAGAATTCTTAAATGTCGTCACATAAAGTGAATTTCCAACAAATTTGCTTCATGAAATTTCATAACGTGCTTCTCAGTAATTTCACTCATCTCATCATTCTTTTATAGGGTGGAAATGCAGCTTATAATGCGCATATACCATGAAATGATTTGCCCTATGACTTGTGCATAGGTGAGCTCACCTTGTGTTCATATATGTGTTTATTTAATTATGTATATTAGTGTGCTAATATGTTTATGATGATCTTCTATTGAGTTGTAAATTCTGTACATAATGATGATGTTGTCCCATTTTCCCTAGAAAACTATAGGCATTTTATATGAAGAAAAAGGAAATATTATACCAAAAAAATAAAAGATAAGTAATGAAGAGCAAAGTAGGATCGTCTTTAAAGAGGACGACACTACTAGGATATTTTTGGGATTTTGATGGTGGAAATGATCGTTCGTGAAGATTTAAAATTAGGTATGGATACATCAAATGTAAGTACTAGAGGTAATTTTTAGTATATATAACTTTTGAGATTATGTATACCATAACGGAAAGTTGTCCATGGTAGTGGTTTTAAATGCTTTGATGTGGTACTCGAAAATCCACATGTAGAAGTTCGATGTGAGAAAGGTCAAAATAGGTATGGGTTGAAACATGCTATTTTCGTATAGGTCAAACTGGTTTATGTTGAGATGAGTTTAGAATGGGTCACAAATGGGACATATATTTTTATTAGGATTTTTATTTTTACGGACAGTTGCATGTAAAATATAGTTTAAAAAACTCATTGTACTAATAGGTTGCTTTTTGACCCATTATGAATCATTCATAATCCACCTTTTTTACATCATTATTGTGTGAAAACAGGTTCGTTTTTCAGAAAATATCAAATAAAATGTTCGATAAGCTCCTAAGGATCATGAGTTGTCACCATACCAAGCTATTATGCTTATATTTTGAGCTATGAAAATAACCAATACAATATAATTAAGATTCTTCCTTGATCATGTTATAGGTAAATTTATTTTTTAAATAGATACATGCTAGATATTAGCTAAAATGGTATTACCGTATCCATAAACGATGTGAATTATATTAGCTACTGCATACAATCTACTAGATGCTACACTTCAGTAACAATTTCTTAATCTATCGTTGTTATTGTTCAGTATTTTATCTATAATGCCAAAGAAACAAGAATTTGTTGTTATTTGTAGTCATATATTGTTTTAACTTTTAAGTAACTTTCGATAAGATTAGCCATATTTTTTTTATTGATGTGTTTGTCTAATAATTGTTTTTTAAAGGATTTAGTTGAATTCATTAGGATTTATGAGATTTGTTGGAGGATGTGTTTTCACTACCGGCTCCACATCATCTTTTCTTGAAGCCAAAGGCATGGATGATGAGCAAGGGTCACTATATGGTGGTCACTCTTTTGTTCTGAAAATACTGAGGTATTACTTAGTCTTTGCTTAGTCTTCGCTTTTTTGAATTTTCAATTTCAGCTCATTTACTTACGAACGGGTAAGTGTAATTTATTATCATTACACAACTATCAAATGTGTATAAATAAGTAGAACAAAATATTGCCGCATACGTATGGTTTTCTTCTCCTTATCGTTTGAACAAAATATCTATTGCTTGTTAATAAAGAAAATTCGGACAAAGAGATACAAGACAAGTAGCTTTGTTTATTAAATTATGAATGGACATTGAATTAATTCTTTGAATTCTTAACGTTGTTTTGTATACTGGATTGGGATTGTACAATAACAGGTGTGCCAAACTGATCTTGTAGATTTGGAGATAATGTGACAACACTTACTAGCCACTAGAAGCCGACTCAGGGTCAATAGTCAATTTTCAGCTAACTTCTTTGAATCGACCACAAGAGAAGATGTACATAAATGGATTAGTTGTAATTAGAGGATGGTCAAAATCTATCGTTAGCAACTATGTTGAGGTAAACTAGACCCTAATCGTGTATAGAAGGAATCAGAAATTTACTACATTTGGTAATGAGCTAAGATAGGCCATTTTGTTGGTCACTTAATATGGTTGATCTGTAAGTCTGATTTGCAGATTTTAAATTACAAAATGTTAGTTGATATCATTAGAAAATGTTCCACATTAATTTGTGTTTGCAGGGTGTAATCTTTTTAAAATGTATTGTTAAACATTTAAAAAACTTGATCTGATGGTACTATCTCCTAAAGGATAGAGAAAATTTAATAAGACAACAATCTCATTGTGTGTGTATATAAGCGCTTCAACTTTTTAGATGCAAATCTATATGTACTAAATAAAGTTGCTATCACTTCTACTTAATTACATCATCTCCATCATCTATTAATTAATATAATTTTTAAAACTAGCCGCCCATCGAGCGGGCCTTGAAGCTAGTATTTGTTATATGACAAGTCAAATATCACTTGTGATATTTCATAAACAAAGTTAATGTATAATATCACTAGTGACATTGTTATATGACATGTCTGATGTCGTTTGTGATATTTCATAAACATAATTAATGTCTAATATCACCAGTAATATTTATTATATGATATGTCTAATATCACTTGTGATATTATATTATCGTAATTAATGTCTAATATCACTTGTGATATTTCGAAAAATAAAAAATATGATTTTATAACTTTTATTATCACATATGATTCTTCATTACTTTATTTTTTATATTATAACGTATGTGTTTTTCTAATATTCTTATACTTTTCAGGTACAAGATGGTTTTTTGCCTTTCAGAGCAATAGAAAAGATGTTGTTACAAGATGAAGGCAGTGGGCCTCGACATGGTGGTGCTCGAGGTGTTTTCGTTGAATATGGATATGTTGTACTTTGATTTACCACTTGTGATACATATCTTCTCAATTTGATAGTAGTTAAATTAAATCAATTACTTTTATATCACTTGAGATATTCTTTTCATATTTGATGTAATAAGTTGTTAGATTATAAGTGAATCAACACTTTTCGGTTTTACTTTTATGTTTACATAACTTGTGGTATTCTTTTTCAATTTTGATGCAAGAATTTGTTTTATTTTGAGAATATGTTTTAAATTTCTTTGTTTACTTGCTATTTTTATATCACCTATGACAAATGGTAAAAGTGAATCAATACTTTTGGGGGGTTTTATATCACTAGTGATAACCAATAGTTCGTCATATGTACAAATTTAGTCCGTCACTTTTTACAACTTTTGTACATGTTGGTAATTTTAGTCTTTCCGTATTTTTTTTCAAATGATATGATCTTAGATGATCAATTGTCAAAATTGGTCTTTTAAAATGTAGGAAAATACAAGTAGCGAAAATAAATAAACTCTCTAAAATTAGTGTTCATTGTTTTATTTCAAGTTGTTTGAAAATAACAGTTCATAAAAAGTAGATACAAATATTAGTTTGACTTTACCATATTATCTTTACTTGAAGTTATTATTACAAATAGTAAGAGGATTTAAATTAATTAGTTAAAGGCAGGGCGACTCGTTGATTTTGGTGGCCATGTGCCGTAATTACAAATAGGCCCTCTTAGACAAAAAAAAGTGCGAACACATTGGCTGCGGATTCCAAATTTATATACGTCGTGCGAGAGTTACATGTATGCTTAAAACATAATGAACGATTGTTGTTTCAATAATAAACAAATTTGCGTATGTGATACGACACACTACTACGTTACGTACTATTTTAGAACAAAATATCAAATGATAATTTGAATGTCAATTAATTTTATAAAGTTTAAAGACTTTTGAAGCACAATTTATTACCAGGAAGTGGGATTGTGGGCTTTGAGTAACATTATCATCAAATAACAATATAAAATATGGGATTTGCTAATGGACAACTTCAAATTTTGTGGCCCTAGGTGAAAGGGGACCCTGTGCAATGGCACATGCTGCACACCCTTGAGCCAGCCTTGGTTAAAGGTAGCACTGTCATTTTACAAAGTTAAGTCTATATATTACCAATGCACTTTCAAACTTTTACATATCCAAGTAACGAACTGCGAATGTAACTAATATAGTCATTCAAAGTTTCAAAGTTATATACATATATGTAATATGACCGGTTGATTGCAGGATAAAACTAAAAAACGACTGACACCTCATTTTATTTTTCTTTTTTTAGTTGGAAATACCATTTCATTTTACATATTACACGTCACTTTATATTACACATCACTTTTTATAAACACTTATCCAAACACAAGTACTAAACATTATCTTTTTCACATTGTCTTCTCGCGACACCCAGACCCGGATTTGGCTATGGGCCTTGTGGGCGACATCCCAAGGGCAGCACAAGAAAGGGGGCATCAAAATATGAGTCGATGTGTAGTTATGCTAGGTTAATTTTGGCCCAGTTTTGAACAAAGTCCACTTCAGGTCTTCAGTATATGATTATAATCAAACGTACGTTACTACATACCATATTGAGTTATTGACTAATTCAATTTACTTCCAAAATATTCGGTTTAAAAATAGAACGAAACAATAGGGATGTCAGTTTTACAAGGTTTAAAATCAATAAATCATATCTGTAGATCACCATCAATTATATCAGACAGTTGGTAGTGAATCTATTAGATCAGTTTGTAACAAAAATTGTGTGCTGAGATATATAGGTTGTGTTTGTCTTGTGTTGAGATATATAAGTTGTACCATGGTAAACTAGTAACACGCGTAACAGCATGCCAGAAACTGATAGGAAGCGACGATCCTTTACGAAGTTACGAACTTTGGTTCTTCATATTTGTGCTCGTAGCCTGGTATTCTGGTAAGTGTTGATATATAATAAAAACTAAAGAGCACTAAACGAATCAATCGATCATCTTTTGTTTTCTTCATTAATTTGATAGGGTGATATTGTTCCATAATATTAATAAAATTATTATATAATTTAGTGATTTATGCTTGAGTTTATCATGTTGCATCGTTCATAAATGCGCAAAACAGAAAACGAAAAAAATTTGTCCCCTCAACACGATTCTAAAGATAGTTTTCTAAGGAGAAAGAAAATTAGTAGTAATAGTGTTAAATAAAATAACAATAAGGTTAACTTAACATATATAACGAAAGTCCTAGAAATGCGAGATTAACGCCAATCACAAGTTCCAAACCCGTAAAATGTCTTGTTTGTACACAAGGGGCATATATCAATCAACTGGCCCAGGGCATCCGAAATCTCAGGACCGGCCTTAGCGACACCACAGATTCTGGCTGACAACAGCCGGTTCCAGGGAACAAAAACAACCCATATTCAGGGGGTGTTTGGTTAAGCTTATTAACTAGGCTTAGGCTTATGTAATATAAGCCATTTATGGCTTATATATAATGAGTTAATAGGCCATTGTTAAGTGTTTGGTTTAGCTTATATAACTAATAAGGTAAAATGACTAAAAAGTACATGAAATAAAGTAGGTGTAATTAATTAATTGAGGTGATAAAGGTCTTTTAATATAATATCTTTACTCCTTTATAAAGGAAAAATAAGGTTGGTTGAAAGTTGAAAAACTAACATGGTTGAAAATTTTTTGTGGGTCCTACTAAACATTCAACCCTAAAATATTTATTAAACAAAAAAAACACATAAAACAAACACACCCATATTTAACCAACTAAAAAACACACACAATCCACTCTCTCTCTCTCAACCAAACCTCGGTTTCTCTCTAGCCCCCCTCCGGCTGCCGTCCCTCCGTCTAAAGCTACCGCTGGTTGCCTGAATTTTTTAAGGTATTTGATTTCTATTTTTTATAGATCTATATGATTTGGAAAGTTTGTAAGGTTTTTTGTTATATATTTTGAATGTTTTTTACAGATATATTAATTTAAAAGTACAACTTTTGTTTGTAGATCTTAGTTTTTGTATATTTTTTTAACAGCCACCATTGTCCTAAAAAGTTGCCGTTGTCATCGCCGGAAAAGAAGTTGTTGTCTAGCCGGTAACATCCGCAGCCACTGTTTATTTTTATTTATCAAATTTTGAGGGTTTTTCGATTATATGTAAGTTTTTTTAAACATGTTTTACCAATCTATTTTGTAGATCTACCGGAGTCGCATGATATTCCACCACCACGATGTCTTTATCCAACCAATGGTTGTTAGTTTTGCGTTTTTTTGTCTATATTATAAATATTAACAAAAATCATGATCTCTCTTACACACATCTTTCTATTTTATAAATTTATCTTATGTTTAATACTTTTTAATATTTTTGTTATCTTAAATTTGCAAACAATTAGAGGATGGATGTAGCTTCTTCTGATGAGGTTGAGTCCACCAAAACTTGCACTTACTGGTAATAAAAATAATGTTGTATCATATTTACACTTATCAGACCATATAGTATTTGATTACTATAACAATGATAGTTGGTTATATATTTGGAAACCATATTGATGAATCCGATGCTAAACTGAAAATGCAGGCTGAGTTCGACTGTAAAGTTGCAATAGGAATCCGATTCATGACAGTGAGGCTTTCTACGACATTGGTGTTGGGCCTTTGAAGCTGAACAATCAAAGTTGTAAGTTGATTTTCGCTCTATTTATGTTCTGGATTTGTTGATTTTAGTACATTTTCTAGGATAGAGGGTTAGTTGTTTGGGCTTATGGCTAAGTGTATGTAGACGAATGGCATATGCGATAACCAACGACCACTTTACTTAGGCATGCTGGATATGGGTAGTCGTTGTTTCACTTTTGATTTTGCTATATGGAGGGAAAGAATGCAATCTTAATATTACTTGAAGATGCACTGTTTTTCCGTCTAATTTCGATAAGCACTATGGTATTTCCAATGACCCTGTTGTGATATAAAAGATCATTTGACGCGGTACGTCGTGGATAATCACTCCTTTACCATCTAATTTATATGGGTTAACATTTTAGGATCAACTATACCTCCAATCCTGCATAACGTGCTCCTTATATCTATATTAGCACCATAAAGCGTTACGACACCCGTCTAATCAGATGACTCTTTTTTGTGGAATATTTGGTGGACTTTCTTGAGGATGGATTAGATGATATTCGCGGGCGGACTGAGGCTGGTAAGCTGAAAGTACCAGTAGGTAACTCTTAACCATATGTTAGGGTGTTTTGGTAGTTTCAGAATTTAAGGGGGTAAGTGAGCTTATGAAACATAGGCCCAAAACCAAATAAGCTATAATCCGGTTATATGTTTACGTAATAGTGTTCGATGATAATAAAGCCTTAACATGGAATTGTTTGTTTATTAAAATTTATATCGTGGGTTTTTGATTTAATATCTGTGTTTAAAGGTGACCGCTAAAAAAGCGAACGAGGCAACAGTAATTGAAGTAATTACATGCTTGCGCCGTTACGGAAAGCTGCGTTTTTAAACAATAAGAAAATTATTAAGTTTTGAACATTACTTAGGCGCCCCGAGAAAGTTTTAAGGAGCATAGATCCGATTTTCTATGGAAATGGTCTATTGAACAAAGTGTTGGACTGTCCCAATAGCGATATTAAGATGTTTTTATGTTTTATGGAGGACGAGAGAAGTAAACTACTAAACATGTATTTAAATGTTTACACCATCCCTAATAGCTATTATTAGATAAGGTTGAATATGTCCTAACATTTGGATGGGATTGCTGGCCATTTAGCATTTCCTGTGACTATGTAACATACACGATCTCCTTCAATACAATGTAATAACGAATGCCTTCTTTTTTATTTCAGGCTGATAACTATGAGATTAGTTTTGCACATGAAGGCAAAAAACATACTTAAACTTTCTGGTGGGCCCTTCACCGCGCCACACGATTCTTCGCGAAGCTAATTCAGTGTCAGCCGTTGGTGAAAGACCTGCATGGAGCCGAGCCCTTCTCACCTACCTGCTTTGGATAGCGGCTTAAAGCTAAGAGCAACGTCACCGCTTGATCGGCGGGGAGGAGCATCTCAAAGTATGGGGCAAAGGATCAAAGGTTTTTACTTCTCTTTGGTGATCTTGCAATCAGGGTGTTTGGACTTAGTTTATATATTGTTAACACATTCTGAACCACGTTTGCAGCGGACAAAAAGTTTCTTTCACTTGGAGCCGTGGAACCAAAAATCATGGTATCGCAGCCCAAACATCTTTAGGGCATAGCTGGCAATCGTGGTTTCGAGGAAATGTTACGCAGTATTAAGTATGCAAGTATGCGAACGTGGTTTGGGAAAGTTGTGAGAAGAGGAATTGTCCATGACGATGTTGAAGCCTTTGAGAGATGACATGCTTATGGTATAAAGGTACGTTCTACGCATTTATATGTGGATCCATTTATATAGAAACATGTTTATTGGGTTAGATATAAATTTTGTGGGTTGAATCAGAAATGGGCAACATCCAACTATTATTAATATTAATTGGTGAAACTGAAATAGCGTTTTATGTAATAACTTGCGAGTATATATACAAATAATCAAATAATCAATAGTGAGTTTCAATATCGAGAGACTGATTTTAATGCGACTGTGAAGTGCACAACCAAACACCCTTATATATGTAAATGACGAACAAGTGTATAGCTTATGACAGTAAACTAATGAATCATATTATCATATTACAAACTCTCATTTTAAACGGCTTGAGCGTGAAAGTATAAACTTGGCCATCAACCTCACCATCTTTTCACTACATTTATGATTACAGCATGAAATTTTAATTTGGTATATCACCTTTGCTATTACTGTTGCGGTTAACAATTAACTTCACCAAACGAATGATTATGATTGTTCGAAATCCTTTTTCCAAATATACCAACCAAGTCGATAACCCAAACAATTTTGTAAATTCTCCCATCTATTAATTGACATAACACTTTGACCAATTCAAGAACAAGTATATATTGATACAAATATACAGATAACACATGATCTTAAGCGGGAAATAGGTTGAATAGTTTTTAGTTGTATACCAACTTGAAGTGTTCATTGACTACTTTATTTGTTTCACTAATATCATGGAAAGATTCATTTGTATTGAATGCAAAGTTTAACTGTTCTTTGATTACTTTGTTACTTTAAAATTGTTAATGGTTCTTTTACCCGACTTTCGACATAAATAAGGGTGTTTGCTGGACCTTATATGTGGGCTTATTAGCTTACTTGATTTTGAATTATGGCTGTTTGTTTCTGCTTACATAGCGGGCTTATGGCTCATTTAGTTATCGGATGTTTCATAAACTCACTTTTTGTGACTTCTTTTGAAACTTTTCTGCTTATATAATCTTATTTTATGACTTATTTTCAGACTTAGAGGATTTAAGTTAACACCAAAAAATAAATAAACTCATAAGCCACATATAAGCTTAAACAAACACTCCAAGCTTAAAAAGAGTGAAGCCACTCAAGCAGTTTTCCGAAGGAGTGCACACCTCAAATACCAAGAAGTTTTGCGGGATGATTAACGTTCGTTACATTTTATCATTTATTGTTTCACGTATAATTTTAATAACTTCTTTTTAATATTTGTTTGGTATTAGATATTTTATTTCAAACTAAATTATCACGTTACAACATTTTGCAATTATACTTGGATTTTACAACGATGTAGTGTTTCGTTAATTATCTGCCGCTAGGCAATTCCGTCGCTATGCGCGGGTACTCGCCTAGTTCTTATAAAAGCCTACACATCCTTATATAAGCCTCAAAATTTTGGCTTATCAAAACCCCCTTATATAAGCTTATAAGCCAAGTCATATAAGCTTAATCAAACACTTGTTACGGCTTATTTAACACATATAAGCTAATAAGCTTATAAGCCCATTATATAAGCTTAACCAAACACCCTCTCATTCACCAATACTATGTTTAATCACTAATTTGTATCCCTTATAATAATTTCATACAGGTTAAATCCTAATGCTCTCTTGCTTAAACGATTCACTTGATCTTCAAAACTACGCATGTGCTTCTTTTGGCTCTGCGTTAACAAGTATTGATTACTTTTTTTTTTTTCATATTAGTCACAAATTTGCCCTTAAATGAACTACTATCTCCTTTCGAACTCTTGTGCTTTATGTTGGGCAAGTTTTTTGAGATATGTTTCTATACTTCTCGAACTTTTGAATAACCCTGACGTGCCATTTGGTTAAAGATTTTGAAATTCTAAAATTCAAAATTCTAGTAAATTAATTAAAATTCTAAAATTTAAAATGCCTACGCATGTTTGGTTGACAAAAATTCATAATAGTTTTAAATCTTGATTTTGTGTTGAACCATTTAATGAATAAATATTACAACCTTTATATAATTTTTATAAAAAATTTATATAATTTTTTAATTTTTTTTATAAATTTTATAAAAAATTTCTATAAATTTTTATAGAATTTATATAAATTATATAAAAATTTCTATAAATTTTATAAAAAATTCTATAAATTTTATAAACAATTTATAAAAAATTTCTATAAACTTTTTCTATAAATTTTATTTTTGCTATTTAAAAGAGTATAAATCGAAAAAATATTTTTTTTACAAATTTTTTAATTTTATAAGTTTTTATATAAATATCAATGTTTCAAAACAAGGTATACAAGGTCGATTAATCGCCGCTTAATCGCTACAAGGCCATCAACCTTGCCGATTAATGTAAAAACGATTAATGGAAGTCAACTAGGGTCAATGGCGGTCAAAGAATGTCAAACTTGCTGGAAACCTGCAAATCTTATTGAAAACACTGAAAACTCGCTTAAATCACTTATAGTAACTATTTATAAGTATGATAAGTTAGATTTTAGTAATAATAATGCCGAAAATACCTAAAACTCGTTAGAAAAACCCTAAAAATTGCCGGAAATACCCAAAATTTGTTAAAAATACCGATCCAATTAATCACCGAGTAATCCCGTCTAGTACGATTACTGGCTATAAGGTGGTCGACCGGCCGGCTAGCGACTCACGATTTTTGCAACATTGATAAATATAAAAACCCGAATAAAAGCGACTAGAAAAAAGTTTATAGAATATAATTTTCAAGTAAATTAAAATTCCTCATTTTTTGGAGTAATTTTAATATCTTCATTTTTAGGAATTCGAAGAATTTTAAATTCCTTCATTAGTTATACCAAACACAATATTTAAAAGAAATTAAAATGTAAAAATTTTGAATATACCCAATATCCTCTAATATGCCCCATTCAAACGGCACCTGAGTATTTTTTCTAATGATAGGATGCTTCTATGAACAAAAAATCAACATCAATAAATATAAGTAATTTTATCAAGTCTTGATTACTGTAGTAAGTATGAAGGATGTAAAAAAAGCATAATGACTTAATATACGTTAGCGAAAACTATGATCTTTGGAAATGGCATTCGTAAACCTGAACTAGTGACCTTTCTTATCGATAATCTTGTTGGTGACAAGGTACTACACATATTTTTAGCAGCAGATGGGGTCGAAGAACATAGGTTTAGTTTGATATTAATTAATTGGGTTATTCGTTTGTGAATATGATTTGATTTTAGGATTGTTTTCCGTGTGATAGATATGATTTAGGTTCGGTTATAGTTTTTGTGTACATTAAGATTTTAGACCTTGGTTTGTAGATCTGTGTTTAGTTGGATCTGTGAATATGATTTTGCTTTTGAATTGTTATTGTGTTCCTAGTGTAGGAAACCAAAAGGCAAGTTTTAATAAAAAAAATACGAATGTAAGTATTTCATAAAAAAAGATACAAGTTTTTATACAATTTTTTTTTTGAACGGCAAATTTTATAAAGAAAACCTAGCAAGGCGCTAGGAAACCTTACAAAGAAAACAAATATGGGTTTTTAAGCCACATATTATGAGAAAATGAAAAAGCACTACGACTATTACACTAATTATAAGAAATAGAAACAATCTCATCAAACAAGGTCGAGCGAAGCGGAGGTTGATTCTCAAAAACAATCTTATTCCGGAACGACCAAATGGCCCACCAAGCTGTGAGGAAAACACCTTCCAAGACATTCTTGAGCTTGCGGGAGACCCTTATAGATAGAAACCAATCATTCCAAACTGAAAAAGAAGAGATATCGGGCCAAGAAATATTCCACCACCGACAGATTCTTTTTGAGATACTTATAGCCAACTCGCATCCAAAAAAAATATGAGGAACCGATTCCGACGTGGCACCACAAATCGGACAAAGGATAGATTCTAAAGCCACACCTCTAATAACTAAGTTGTCCCTTGTTGGAAGACGATTAAGTCTGGCACGCCACCCAAAAACATTGACTTTAATCGGGACCAATTTAATCCAACGAGTACCTTCATTGAAAGAAAGGAACTGTGCATCCAACACAGATCGCACGTCTTTAACACGATAGATGCCTTCCCCATTCAAGTCACAAACCCAACGATCCTCCATCGAAGAAAAACACACATTGTTAAGCAGGGAGACGAAATCGTCCCATTGAGTACGCTTGATTCCATTACGAACATTTCTTCTAAAAGAGGCACTATAAGAAACGTCATTCCTCTTGTCAGCCACTGTTACATCTTTGAATCTCTCGAGGGCGAAGAGACGTGGAAACCGAAACTGAAGCGGGACCTCTGACAACCAAGGATCTCTCCAGAACTTTGTAAGCATCCCGTTACCAACCTTGATTTTAAGGTGAGATCGCAGGTTAAAACCTTTCTCAGCCAAAGAATTGAGCTCCCGAAGGATGACACTCCAGCAAGACGACGCTTTAGGGGAGTGGCAGTCTAAAGATGAACCATAAAGCGCACTGATAACTAAGGAACATAACGAACCATCGCGGGATAGGAATCTCCAGATCCACTTAAGCAGAAGTGCTCTATTAAGAGCGAAAAAGCTTGATACTCCAAGCCCACCATGCTCTTTGGCTGCTAAAACTCTATCCCATGCCACCCACGTAATATTTTTATCCTTTGAGTCCGCTCCATAAAAAAATTTATTACGAATCATCTCAAGGTTGTGAAGAATACCTTTAGGGGTTTTAAATAGTGACATCGTATACAAAGGAACAGAACCCAGCACGGATTTAATGAGGGTCAACCGGCCGCCAATAGAAAGAGTACGAGCCTTCCACCTCGAAAGCCTTGATCTGACCTTTTGAATAACACTGCACCAAGAAGAGTGACGAGCCATATTATCTCCAATATTAACCCCAAGATATTTAAAAGGCATATGCAAAACCTCACATCCAATGAGAGAAGCGCCTTGATTAACAACCTCCGAAGGCACGCCAACTCCCATGATTTGGCTTTTTTGGAGATTAATACTAAGACCGGAAGCAAGATGAAAACTTTTGAGCATTCTGATGAGATTCACTAGGTTGTCGTCGGACCATTCTCCCAAGAAAATCACATCATCCGCATAAAATAGGTGCGAAAGGACAGTGGAATTGTGGATAGTAAGACCTTTGTAAACACCCTCGGACATAGCTCTAGTGATCGAAATATGGAAGGTCTCCATGACTAGAATGAATAAAAGCGGTGCAAGCGGATCCCCTTGTTTTAGACCACGATGAATAGGAAACTCATTAGTGGGGCTACCGTTGACGATAACCGAAGCATAATTAGAAGAAAAAATACCACGAATCCACGAACACCAACGAGGCCCAAAACCGAAAGCGTGAAGCGCTTCAAGAAGAAAGTCCCATCTGACCGAATCATAGGCCTTGGCGAAATCAACCTTAAAAACAAGCGCTTGTTTCTTCATCCTTTTACACCAAGCTAGGGTTTCATTAAGAATAAACGGACCATCGAGAATTTGCCTACCTTTTACAAACGCGGATTGGGTGTTGGAGATAAGATCTTGAATAACCGATGAGAGACGCGAAGCAAGAATCTTCGTGATCACCTTATAAACACTGTCAATCAAACTAATGGGCCTGAAATCAGTGACGAACTTAGCATCAATCACTTTCGGGATAAGAGCAAAAAAGGAAGCGTTACATCCTATAGGGAACGTGCCTTGATCGAAGAAGTAAGTAACAGCCGAACAAAAATAAGATCCAATAAGGTCCCAGAAGTGTCTAAAGAACTCAAAAGTATACCCGTCAGGCCCTGGCGCTTTATTTTCACCGCAATCCCACACGGCAGCTTTTATTTCCTCATGCGAGACAGGACGATCCAACAATTCCACCTGGTCATGATCAAGACGCGAAAGAAAAGAACCTTGGAGCTTGAATCGGGATCTAGAAGGATTTTCAAATCTGCTAGCAAAATGATTCAGAAACAAATTTTTTACCGATGGAGGATCAGTTATCCATACCCCATTATCAAATATGCCCCGAATAGCTAATTAAGATCGTTTTTTGTTGATAATACCGTGAAAGAAACTTGAGTTCTCGTCCCCCTCCACCGCCCATTTAACTTTGGCTCTTTGAGCTGCATCTTTATTCTCGGCCTGTCTGATTACAAAAAGTTTGCGGGTAATATCTAGACGCTCAAGAAGAGAATCGTCAGAGATGACACCATTATCAATATCTTTGTCGATACGGACCAACTTACCTACTAAGTCTTTTTTAGTAGTCTCATGCACTGAATTTTGCTCCCTTATCCAGAATCTTATAATCTTTTTGAGATCTTGCAATTTTTTCTTGAATCTAATGAGACAATTAACATCGTTGTGGGAAAAGGAAATCCATGCTAGTTTAACCATGTCATCAAATCCCACTCGCGAAAACCAAGAATGAAAAACACGAAATGGGATAGGACCATAATCTGATTTGATCTCTTGCAGTAAGATGGGTCTATGGTCAGAGAGGTGTCTATCAAGACACATCGCTGTGATAGATGGAAACTTATCTAAGATTCCATTTGAGACTAAAAACCTATCCAGTTTGCTCATTTTAGTCGCGGATGGAAGAGACCAAGTGAATGAATAACCTTCTAATATTACCTCAGTTAAACCTGATGAGGAGATAAAATGATTAAAAGAACGAGCACTAGAAGGATGAAAAATAGATCCAAACCGTTCCTCAGAAGATCTCACTTCGTTAAAGTCGCCCAATACAATGTAATCACCTTCCCACCGTTCGATCAGAATAGACAAATACTCCCAAAGTGTACGTTTAAGGGTGACAGACTGCGGAGCGTACACCGCAATGATAAGAATTTTGGTACTAGTAGGAAGCCAAGTACCAAAAATAGCTATGAAATTATCTGAAACAGTAACGTCGTCTTTGCTGAAAATAGAACGTTCTCATACACATAAGATGCCACCCCGAATTGCCCGCCGAATCACTGGAAACAAATTGAAAATTAGAATTACCCCACAAGAACTTAACATCTGAACAGGAAATGTTATCCATTTTCGTCTCTTGTAATGCCAGAAAATTGATTTTATGTTTGAAGTTCAACTCCTTAATCCACTCTTTTTTGGTCTTGTGGCCTAGACCTTGAATATTGAGTGAAAGGATCTTCATTTAACACCAAACTCTACTCCTTGTGCACCAATGATGCGTTCTATGTCCTTCGAGCAACCCTCCATTTCGTAACCCATGGATTGGCCAACCTTGATGATATCATCCAACATATTAAGAATTGAACCGCATGTTGGAAATATGTTTTACGTATTAGAAAGGATCGGTCACTCCAACAATAGTCAATGTTATATCTCGTAGTTTAGTTATTTACATGTATCAAACAAAGCCCAAAACCGAGCCCATGGATTGTATGGGCCGGCGGCCTTATGTAAACCCAAGCCCATCTCATGGGCTTGGGTATATAAACCCTCTCCTTTGATGGAGAGGGTGGTGTGGTTTCATAATTTACACATAGTTCCTTTTAACTTTCTCTCCCTAAAGTGTGAAATCCACCATCTCTCTATCTCTTTCTCTCTCTAAAAACATAAGCATAGATTTACATTTCTTCAAATGGTATCAAGAGCTTGGGATGAAATATAGGTTTGTTTTTGTGTTCTAAACATTTCGTAGATTGTTGGTTTGTTTTTAGCCGAATCTTCAAATTTTTTTTTGTGTTGGATCGAAGTTTAAAGTAGTGTAACATAGGGATTCGTGCTTAAGAGTGTTCTTGGTATCTTGGTTTTCATTAAAACATCAGTTTTCTTGGATCAAAAGTGCAAAAAAGGTTGTGTTCTTGATTCCGAAATTCTAGCAGAAACATCCATCGGAAAGTACAAGTTGTACGTGGGCTTCCGTCGCAATAACCTTACCATCGGAAAGGGTTTGGTTCTACATTGCGATAGTTGGATTTTATTACTTATTCCGATCTGGCATTCCGATCGTACTTTGCGATCTGAGATTTCGACGGGTATAAGGAAGGTTTTTAATTCGTTACTCTGCTTAAATTTTGTCAGCTACTTTGCGATCTGAGCATTGCGATCTGAGTATTCCGATAGATTTTGCGATCTGAGTATTCCGATAGGCTTTGCGATCTGAACATTTCGACAACATTGCATTTCGATCTAGGCATTCCGATACCATCATCATTCCGACAGGGTTACATTACGATCTGGACATTCCGATCTGACATTCCGATCTGGTATTCCGATCTAACATTCTGATAATCACAAAATTTTCCATAAAAAATTTCGAAATCGTGTGTAATTTTGTCTTGGAATTTTTGGTTTATCTAGAACATATTTTAAGGGATTTTAACATTGTTTCTCGACTTCAACACAAAAACACTTCACCTTATTTCATTGTTCGATCAACTTTGTAAATCTTAACTTATTGAAATGGAGTACACATCTCTTACGGATAAGTCCATCCTCTCGGGTACGGATAATCGTCCACCAATGTTGGTGAAGACTATGTATGAGGAATGGGCTTCCCGAATGGAACTTTATATGTGGAACAAGGAGAATGGACATCTAATTTGGGCATCGGTGCTCAATGGACCATTAGATTATGGTACTGTGACGGAAGGTACGACCACTCGTCCTCGCACAACGGGTGAGTTGACTGGAGATATGAAGATTCAAGATAAATGTGATAAGTATGCTACAAACATCATTCTCCAAGCCCTTCCTCCAGATGTCTACAAACTCGTCAGCAAACATAAAGTTGCCAAAGAGTTATGGGATAGAATTCGTGTTCTCATGCAAGGCACCTCGTTAACTAAACAAGAACGAGAGTGTAAGCTTTATGATACTTTTGATAAGTTTGCCTATGTGCCAGGGGAGACTCTCAATGACTACTATCTGAGATTTACCCTATTGTTGAATGAGCTAAATATCTATGGCATGGCAATTCCTACCTTTCAATTGAACACCAAGTATTTGAATACTCTTCCTCCAGAATGGAAAAAATACGTGACGGATGTTAAATTGGCTAAGGACTTGCATAACACCAATGTGGATCAACTTCAAGCTTTTCTTCAACAACACGAATTCCATGTGATCGAGGCTCGGTTGTCTACACCTCAAGTTCATGATCCACTTGCAATGTATGCTTCTCAACAAAACATGGCTTATACTTATCAACAACCATCATACTTGCAGCAGCCACCACCACACATCTATCAGCAACCACCAATGATGCCACAGCAAGAATATCAACAAAGTGTTCATCAACAATCTTTTCAACAGCAACCACCATATCAAACATCACCATCACAAGCCAACACTTCTCCATTGGGCTATACTCCTCAGCAAGGATATTTTCCAATAGAAGCACAACCAGCACAAGCTTTCTACTCTAATGAACTTCCACCAATCCAAGCACCGGTCTTTACTCCAAATGATACGCCAGCTGATGTTCTAAACCATCTCACCGCCTACTTGTCAAAACTTGTTGCAACTAGAGGATTTCCACCAACAAACAATCAGCTCCGCACCTCATCAAATCCTCGACAACAAGCCACTGTTCAAGATGGTCAAGTGACGGTGCAACCTATTCAGGGAAGGCAAAATTCATATGGACCTCCTACAAGGACGGGGAACAATCAAGCTGTGAATTCTCAAGCTAGTGGAAATGGGAGTCCTGTTGGTCCTAAAAAGGTTGTGACTTGCTACAATTGCCGAGGACAAGGTCATATGGCTAGGGAATGCACACAGCCGAAAAGGAGAAGGGATGATGCATGGTTTCGTGAGAAGATGTATTTGGTTGATGCTCAGTCTAAGGGGAAGATTTTGGATTCAGAGGAGTTGGCATTTCTGGCAGACCCAGGGGCAGCAGATACTGAAGGCATTGCAGTTGTTTCCACTTCTAATGCAGCTTATCAAGCGGACGATCTTGATGCATACGATTCGGATTGTGATGACATTCACTCTGCCCAAGCTGCTCTCGTTGCTAATCTCTCTCACTACGGTTCTGATGTCATCAGTGAGGTACCAACCACATCTAATAATATTGATGATAACCAACATCAAGTTGGGCATGAAAATGACAACCTCGAACAGCATTCGGGAACTAGTAACTCAAATGATGTGGTACCCAATTCTACACATTTGAGTGAACCTCAACCAAATGCTACGACGGGTATGGAATCTTATGCTCAACATGATTTGGTAATGGTGCCTAAACATATAATTGATCAAATGCACATGGCACTCCGATAATCCGTAGATACGAATTCCACCCTGACTGCTGAACTTGCGTTGCATAAAGAAAAGGTCAAAACTTTTGAAATGGTCCCTCAAGAAGAGAAAATAACATGTTCTAAATTTGAGCAATTTCGTTTTGAAAGATTGAACACTTGAAAGAAATAGAATCATTAAAAGCTAATCTTTCCAATGAATTAAAAGAAAAAGAGTCGGTTGTCAATGATTTTCAGAAGCTTAAAATGGATTTCGAAACTCTCGAGTCTAAAAAGGTTGAATCGGAAATTAATGCTACCAAACTTCTTAAATTCAAAGAACAACAGCTTTTAAAACAATACGCTTCCACAGAAAAGGTTCATCTTTTAACTAAATCATTTAAAGAATTCGAACTTAAGCGTCTTCAAGATTTACCACCTAATCCCGGTTATGCAAAACAAGCTCAGGAATATATTCCCGGTCTTTATGATATGACCATAATTGGAAAATCGAAAGAAGCACCTTTTGTTCGTAGTACTGAGGAGACACAATCACTTGAGGATGAAACTCATTCTAAAATGCTTTCAAAATTCCATATAATTGATTATGATCAACATAACAAAGATCAATTTTCGAAAAAGACAAGCATTCGCTTACAAAAGGAATTAGCAGAATTAACAGTTCTTGTGCCCCAAAGTTTGTCAAATGAAAACCTTCCTAGTACGTCTCCTACACTCGTCAAAAAGGATTTAACGAAGTTAATTCCACCGGTAAGTAAGGCGTCCGTTAACTTAAATACGGTTCACCAACACTTAGCCGATTTTGACAAGGTCATTTTGGAACGTACGACGGCCACGGCCATAACGGAAGGTGAATGGAACTTTGAGCACACTAGAGCTGCGTTTCGAGATGAAATTGTTCCGTTTGTAAACAATGTTAAAGCTTGTCTTCGTAATATTGATCAAGATTTGTTTTTGGAAATAGAAGAAGTTAGACGTGTTTTCAATGAAATGGAAGATGCTTATGAAAACAGTTTACTTGAAATAGAACGGGTTTCACGCCATAATGATCTGCTTCTGAATCAAGTGATGTCTCATGATATAGTTTCTGTCTGTGTGAATACAAGTGTTGATAATGATTCTATTGTGCATAATGTTGAATCTGTGGATACTGTGGTAGATAGTACTTGTCACGAATCTGACGCTGAATTTTTAAAGCTTCAAGATTCATATTCATCGCTTTCAAAACGTTTTGATGAGATTCAAACACATTGTATTTCGCTTGAATGCAAGCAACAATTTATTCAAGAAATCTTTGAAACGTCATTCGAAGGTGTTAATATCGATGATGCAAATTTTGAAAAGAATTTTCGATTGAATTTACAATCAAAACAGCGTCAGCCAAGTGACAAAGTTGCTAACTCTTTGCCGATGGAAATAGAGAAAACTAAGGAGCTTAACTGTGTGAACGTACTTGAGGCCGCTGAGAATCTTAAACTGGATCTAGATAATCGAGTTTCCAAGATTTTGTCCAAAGTTGATAACTTAAAACAGAAAAATACACGACTCTTCAATTCAGTACAGCCCGCATGTGTTGATACCACTGCACAAAATCAATCATTGATTGAACAATTGAATCGAAAGTCGATGGAAATATCTGATTTGAGGGAACAAATTTGTGATAAGAACCTGGTCTTGGCTGAGTTAAAGGAAACACTTCGTACTCTAAAAGGTAAGAATGTTGTGGATAACGCAGCCACTATCTCAGCATCGTCCTCTAGTGCAATCAAAAGAACCCTTATAGCCGTCACACCACTTAACAAGGGCCCTAGGACTAAACTATCTCAAACTTTGGTCAATAAAGATAAGGCGGAATCAAAACCAGCTTCTAATATTCCCGTGTTGCCTTCTACAGGAGTAAGCACCACTACTAAGGCTCAAAGATCTAAGCTTAAAAGAAACAAGAAGAATGATAGGATCTTGCCCCCATCTAGTAGTCAAGTGAAGAAGAAAGTAGAAGCCCATCCTAGGAATGTTATTTCTGTTTTGAATAAAAAGAATCATGTAGCTAAACCTAAAGGCTCTGCGGTTGTGCAGCGTTCTAAGCCTACTGTGAATTCTAATTTAAAATGTTGGAATTGCAATGAATGTATGTTTTCTAGTCGTCATGATTCTTGCCTTATTGACCATGTGAATGAGATGTATGCCCGGAAAAATGGATTAGAATGGAAACCGACTGGGAAAGTGTTAACCCAAGTTGGTTGGATGTGGCGCCCCACTGGTAGAACTTTCACTATAGTAGGAAATACGTGCCATTTAACTAGGATCACTCCCACTGAAGTGAAGAAAGCGTGCCCTTTAACTAGGAGTACCAAGGCTACCGAAACACAAGCGTGTCCTTTAACTAGGAACACTAACACTACTGTAGGAACCAAGTACCCTTTAAATAGGTCTACTCCCACTGTAGTGCCCGCGAATAATCCAAAACCTAAGAAAGTTGGAACAGTAAAACCTGTTAGTGCTAAAACTCACATTAGAAAACGCAGGAAATCTAAGGGTCTCAAAATTGTTAGCAATTCTTATAATTTTATATCTGTATCTGCTAACACTTCGGAACCAATAGTTTCCAATGCATTGTCTACTGTTGTTATTGAAAACAGGTGGTCCAAATTGTTCTCTGGTATTTGGACTCTGGTTGCTCCAAGCATATGACCGGAGATCGCTCTCAGCTTAGAAATTTCGTCAGCAAGTTTCTTGGTACGGTTCGATTTGGAAATGATCATATTGCAAAGATAATGGGTTACGGTGAATATCATATTGGGAATGTTATAATTTCAAGAGTGTATTACGTGGAAGGTCTTGGTCACAACTTATTTTCTGTGGGACAATTTTGTGATGCAAACCTAGAAGTTGCTTTTCGAGAGCATACTTGCTTCATTCGTAATTTGGAAGGGGTTGATTTATTGAAAGATACTCGAGGGAATAATTTGTATACTTTGTCTCTACAAGACATGATGGCCGCCTCTCCCGTATGTCTTCTCTCCAAAGCATCAAAGACTAAGTCATGGTTATGGCATCGACGGTTATCTCATCTTAACTTTGACGCTATTAATCATTTGGCGAAAAACAAACTTGTTCGTGGTCTTCCTAAACTATCATTTCACAAGGATCATTTGTGTTCCGCGTGTACAATGGGGAAAAGCACTAAGAAGTCTTACAAACCCAAGACTGAAGACACCAACCAAGAGAAACTTTATCTTTTGCATATGGATCTTTGTGGGCCAATGCGTGTTGAAAGTCTTAGTGGCAAAAAGTACATCCTCGTCATTGTCGATGATTACTCTCGGTTTACATGGGTGAAATTTCTTAAAGCAAAAAATGAGGCACCTAAATTCATCATCAGATTTCTCAAGATGATTCTAGTGCGTCTCAACACTACTGTCCGACGCATTCGTACAGATAATGGAACCGAATTTGTGAATCAAATTTTGCGTGATTATTATGAAGAAGTTGGAATATCTCATGAAACATCCGTTGCACGCACTCCACAACAAAACGGTGTCGTTGAAAGGCGAAATCGCACACTTATGGAAGCTGCTCGAACGATGTTAATTTACGCAAAGGCTCCATTGTTTTTATGGGCAGAAGCAGTATCTACAGCAGTGTACACCCAAAACCGGTCACTAATTCGTAAACGCCATGGTAAAACACCTTATGAGCTTCTCCATGGAAAAATACCAGATTTATCATATCTTCATGTATTTGGTTCTCTTTGCTATCCAAACAATGATGGTGACAATTTGGGAAAACTTCAACCAAAGGCTGATATTGGTATTTTCATTGGTTACGCACCCGCAAAGAAGGCATTCCGAATCTACAACCGTAACTCTCGCAAAATCCTTGAAACTATGAATGTTGATTTTGATGAGCTGACAGCAATGGCTTCTGAGCAAAGCAGCTCTGAACCCGCACTTCATGAAATGGGACCCAGTAACATTAGTTCTGGTCTTGTCCCAAATAACCCTACTTCATCATCATTTACACCACCTACTAGGAATGAATGGGATACGTTGTTTCAACCGTTCTTTGATGAATTCTTTACTCCTCCAACCATTGTTGCTCTAGAACCTGAGGTAATAGCTCCGGTAACCGAAGTTGTCGCTCCAGCAACCGAAGCACAATCAGATACGTCTGCACCTACAATTGGTCTAGATATACCATCAACAAGTAATTCTCAACCAACACCTGTTTCAACTACCCATGTCATGCCTATTGATGATGAAGAGGATGATGATGATCACGATTTGGAATTCGCTCAAATGCGTGAACTCCCATTCTTTGGTGTACCAATTCCCGACCCTAATCAAGCCGGGTCGTCCACCTCAGAGGAAGTTCCTTCTATAGTTTACTCCAATCCACGGATTCGTGAACATGACAGCAAGTGGACAAAGGATCATCCTATAGATTCTATTATTGGTGACCCTAATCGTCCGGTATCCACACGAAGTCAGTTACAAGAAAGTGCAATGTTTTGTCACTTTGATGCTTTTCTCACTGAAGTTGAACCTAAGACATGGAAAGAAGCTTTTACTCAATCCTGTTGGATAGAAGCTATGCAAGAAGAACTTAATGAGTTTATACGTCTTGAAGTATGGGAACTTGTCCCATGCCCGGATCAAATGCAGTTACTCACTTTGAAATGGGTTTACAAGGTGAAACTCGATGAGTTAGGCAGAATATTGAAAAACAAAGCTCGACTAGTAGCTCGTGGATACAAGCAATTATTGGGCGTCGACTTTATGGAGTCCTTTGCACCTGTTGCCCGTTTGGAAGCTATTAGACTATTCCTCGCTTATGCAGCCCATATGAATATGATCGTCTATCAGATGGATGTGAAGACGGCATTTCTTAATGGTGAAATCAAGGAAGAAGTCTATGTTCAACAGCCGGATGGTTTTGTGAATCCTAATTATCCTAATCATGTGTACAAGCTTAAGAAAGCTCTCTATGGGTTGAAGCAAGCTCCACGCGCATGGTATGATCTATTGTCACAATTCCTCATTACTCAAGGCTTCGCAAAAGGCAAGGTGGATCCCACGCTGTTCATTCAGAAACGAGGTAAAGATATGATTATGGTACAAATATATGTTGATGATATTATATTTGCAGCCTCGACCCAAACCTTATCGGATGAGTTTGGGACACTCATGTCTTCCAAGTTTAAGATGTCAATGATGGGCAAGGTATCATTCTTCTTAGGTCTTCAGATATCTCAGAGTCCCAGAGGCATCTTTATTAATCAATCCAAATATGCCCTTGATTCGCTTAAGAAATATAAGATGGAATCTTGCGACCCCGTGGACACTCCAATGGTGGAGAAATCTAAGCTTGATGCAGATCCACATGGAATTGCCGTTGATCCGACACTTTATCGTGGAATGATCGGTACTCTTCTGTATATCACAGCCAGTCGACCTGATCTTTAGTTTGCTATATGTATGTGTGCCAGGTATCAAACTAGGCCTACTGAGTTACACTTAGCTAATGTTAAAAGGATCTTTCGATATCTTAAAGGATCCATTAATCGGGGACTTTGGTATTCGAAGGACTCTTCTATTGCACTAATGGCATATGCAAATGCGGATCATGCGGGTTGTCAAGATACAAGGCGTAGCACGAGTGGAACTTTGCAACTATTAGGAGATCGACTAATCAGTTGGGCATCGAAAAGGCAGAAAAGCGCTGCAATTTCAAGTACGGAAGCAGAATACATAGCTATGTCCGGTTGCTGTGCTCAAATTCTTTGGATGAGATCGCAATTAACCGACTATGGTCTAGGTTTCAACAAGATTCTGATGTACTGCGACAACAAAAGTGCAATTGCCTTATGCTGCAACAATGTTCAATTCTCCCGGTCGAAACATATTGACATTCGCTACCATTTCATCAAGGAGCAAGTGGAAAATGGAGTAATAGAGCTTTACTTTGTCCGATCTGAGTATCAATTGGCGGATATTTTCACGAAGGCTTTAGATCGCGCTCGAATTGAATTTTTGGCCGACAAGCTAGGAATGAGAACTTTCTCGCCTGAGACTCTTAAGGAACTAGCAGATGAAGCGAAAGAATAGTGGTGGTAACACTATTCTCCGTATCCTTGGTGATCATTTGTATATAGTGTTTATATTTTTATCCACAAAAGCAAAATACAAAAATATAAAACCATATAAAAACCATAAAAATTGAAAAATCTAGAAAAATCCAAAAATATTTTTACTTTATTTTTCAAAGGCATGTCTTTTGGTACGATAATATTTACGGCCTTAGAAATGTTGATTAATATCGACACGGCGCCATAAATAGAGTTCGTACAAAAGTTGTAAATATTTCATAAAACATGCCTATATAGCTTGTAGTTATTTCTGACTGCAACCCGGTTTTCATATTAAAGTCAAGTATTTCTTATGAAAGCTTTGACTCACAACGGGAATTAATTTTCTCGGGCAAGGTTTACTTTAAAACCTTGTAAGGGATCAAGTTTACTTTATAACTTGGTCTAACACAAATCTATGTACGCTTCAGTGCATTTATTTGTTAAAACAAGAGAAGTCTTGTTTTTATGAAGCTATAATCTCTACAACCATAGCAATCTACAATTGGTATCTACATACTCGACGATGCGAATACTCAACCGACGACTACATCTCTTTCAATAGAACACGGGTCAACAATTGAGGGGGAGCAATTGTCAAGCATTCCGAATCTTCGATGCCGAAAGTGCCAAGTTCACAAGTTGGTGTCAAGACAACAATACCAATCGTACATGTGGTGTCAAGAGATGACTTCAGACGTGACGAGGCGACCAACATATGCTGACAAGAACCATTTGATCTTGTCGTATGATAATTCTCATCTATCAGGTCCAACCTTGTCAATTTTTTTTTAATATGGTGAATATGTGATCATGCTACAAATCGATATCATATCTCATACATTTGATATCATGAAGATGAAATGGACTTGCATTTTTCTTCCCAAAACCTTTGTTAAAACTTCATTAAATCAATTGATATTAAAAACATCGATTGGGTTAATATTTTTAATATGGGGGAGAAAATGTGATTTAATATGGGATATTATCACAAATGGTTTGACTTAATGTGTTGGCTCAACCCGACATGTGCGAAATGTTTTCGAATATCGTGGCATATGTTAAGGGGGAGCAAAACGGATTTGCATATCAAAAATGGATTTCATGGTTATTTATACTTACCCAAAACCCATTTATTTCACGACGATGAAGATTGTGGTGACAAAAGGATGGTAGGATAGGTTAAGTCCTATGATTCTTCCAGAACAGGAGGAATCTTCCCAAGGACATTCCATAGCTAGAAATAGTAGTCCTTAGGAAAGATGGAGTAAGATTGTGAACGTAGCTGAATGCCGACCAAGTACTTAAGTTAGCACTGGAACAATCACAACAAGGTGCTAGTTATGACGTATTGGTAAGCATTGAAGGGGTTGAAGAATGAAAAAGAATTGTAAAGATAAAGGGTGTAAAGAAAGAAGCCCTCCTTACAACTTTAGGCAGAAACCGGATCAATACATATGCTATTGAGATCATTTTTAATGATGCTTGATATTGAAGATAAGACATCATGGACCCAGTGATGCAATGCACAACCCATCCCAGCTAACTCAGATATCTCTCAAAAGGTGTTTGTTTTAATCACACGGAGACAACACGTTATCTATTGATTTATTCACTCCGAATAAATTGGTATTGAAATGGTGGCACTCCTCTCCAGCCTCCGATCACTAAAATCCAAAATGCACGATCGAGTCTAGAGCCATTTGAGATCATCAAATATCTCATTAGGACACACTTTCATATTTCCTTGCTTCTTCACACACTGTGAAAAGTAAGAAAGATTTTAAGAGTCCTACGCAAAATCTTCATGATCTTGCCTGAACATCCGAGTAATACGAAAGTATTTACAATGAAGATGGAAATCCGTCTTGAGCGAATATCAAAAAGCTCATGGTAGGTGACTTGTGCGATTCTTTATGAATCAAACTTGTGATAACTGGAAAGCAACAGCTGTTTAATTCTTAACTGAATTTAAACACGTTCCAGGCCTCTACGCAATATCTTAGTGATCTTGCCAGAACACTCAGAGTGATACCTTAGTGTTCACAGTGATGAGTGGAAATCCTTCTAGTGTTAACCTCAAACAACACTTGGTAGGTAACTTGCAAGATTCTATACGAATCAAGCTCGTGACAACTGGAAAGCAACGATGGTGCGGTTCTTAATTGAATTTCACTTGTTCCAGGAACATGAATTGACGGCTTCAAATCATGCGGATATTATTATCCAAATGATTCACTCTTTATGTTCGCAGTCAGCTTTGGACGGTCGAATAAAGAGAACGGGTTTACCCGCGAAATCCTGTCAGGAAGTTACTTAATTGAAACTATCCGTCACGGGTACGATATCTAATATCGTCCAACGGTCTTCACCGACCAGAGGTAAAATGCTACCGATTTAGAATGAAATGTTCAAAGCCATTTCGTTCGTGTCTACTTATGTTGCGGCATTTGAAGACGGTGGCGTTGCGGGATCCAAGAAGAAGTCGTCCCCGCATGCTTATACTTTATGCACTTAATATCTCATTTAATTCAAGAAAGCCTAAAAGTTAAGTCTTCCGCTGTATCAAACTCTGAAGCTTTCAAGAATTACGAAGGTATAAGTATGTGGGACGTTAGGTCACGAAGAGGCGAAGATCACAAGCGATGGATGCACGAGATCAAGGCAAGAGATTAATGCTCAAAGATTGACATCAAAGATCACATCAGCATGTTCACCAGAAAAGAAAAAGAAAAGAAAGACGAAGACTACGAGCTCAAGACAAGCATAGTATGCTAGGTTTATTTCATTATTGTAACTCGGGTAACGCCCTTGTTTGGAGTGACCTCCCTTAGGGGGAGATTGTTGGAAATATATTTTACGTATTAGAAATGATCGGTCACTCCAACAATAGTCAATGTTATAGCTCGTAGTTTAGTTATTTACATGTATCAAACAAAGCCCAAAACCGAGCCCATGGATTGTATGGGTCGGCGGCCTTATGTAAACCCAAGCCCATCTCATGGGCTTGGGTATATAAACCCTCTCCTTTGATGGAGAGGGTGGTGTGGTTTCATAATTTACACATAGTTTCTTTTAACTTTCTCTCCCTAAAGTGTGAAATCCACCATCTCTCTATCTCTTTCTCTCTCTAAAAACATAAGCATAGATTTACATTTCTTCACCGCCCTTAGTAGATTTACGTGATTGGATGTTAGAAACAAAAACGTGATGCAGCTGAAGTAGACATGTTCTGATTAGGAGAGGCAACACATTCGCCACCCTTATGAACAGAATGAGAATTGTTATCCTCCTGGTGATGGTTTTCTGGAGTGAAACCTGGTGGGTTTGGTAGAGATGTATCAGTTGATGGTGCATCAACCTTCTCAGGTTTATTTAAAATATCGTAAAATCCGAAGGGATCCTCTGAAGTTTGATGAGCATCATTCACTTTAACAGGTGTAGAGGTAGCTTCAAAAATAGTTTCGGAAAATGCTTCGTCTTCGCTGACCACCAATTTGTCATCTCCCACACCCGTAGAGATAATATTATCATCAGAAGATTCTGTATCGGAAGTGGAATCCGTGTCGGGATGATCCACAAAACTAGGAGTCCAAGTAAACAATTCTTTAGCACGAACAAAGAACGTAGTACCTTTGAAGATGATTTTGAAGGACTCCACGATGTTATTAGGCGAACTAGTTAAGATACACACTCTTTTACGGGCGAAGTTAGAAACAGTAGATTCTTCAATATTCATGAGCTCTCCCCATTTTTTACAAATTATGGAAAAAGTGGCATGAGTCCACAATCGCATGGGAATACCTTCAATGTCAAGCCACACGACCCGATCTTTACTGATGAAATCACTGGGAGCAATACATAGATCCTCGAACCAAGATTTAACACCAAATCCTTCTTTATGAAGAATCATCTTCAGATTGGGAAGAGAATTAATGTCCTTAACCCTACCTACATCATGTCTAGATAAGTCAGTGACCTGACTACAACTATCGTCCAATACCACTGAGGGGGAATCCAACATAGAAAATCGATTATTAGGCACACTTTTGTTGAGCTTAGAATTGTTAACTGCTGAAGCATAAGAGGGTTTTTTCATATACGCCTGACTAGGAGAAGGCTTCTTCATGCCAGGATAAGTTTTAACAGTCCTTTCGTAGCGAACCGCATTCACTTGTAAGTGAAACCGTCCCACCCAAAGAGTACACAGGTTATTAATAAGGCGTTTCATATCTTCCACGTGAATAAACTGGACAAAAGCATAACGTTTACCAGATTTGGAGACCCGATGAGGGATGAACACATCCACCACTTTACCATATGTTTGACATAGGTCCCACAGATCTTGAGAGCCGAACCGTTCAGGAAAATTTGTAACAAAAACAGATTTAGAAATGCGAATGACGTGATCCTCTTTAGATCTATGATTATGCATGATGCAGGAGAAAAAAAAGAATTGAACAGGAAAACCTTAAATGACAACTAAGATGAAACCCTAAATCAACATCGTTACTTACCAACAATCCGTCGAGCCTATTAAGACGTGATTAAGGCAGCGCAAGCAATGCATAATCAAGTATTAATGAGTGAATGGGTGTTGCGAAAGAGATTGAGATCCGATGTGATTAAAGGGAGACACAGCCGCCATGGAAGAGATAGGGTTTCTCCAAAGTAGATTATAAAAATCTACGTGAAAAATAATTATCTAGTTGGCAAAATGAAACGGTCATCTTATCTATATTTCAAAAAATTAGTCGGTTTGAATCATCATATTAGTAATATCTTGAGTTGGTTACCTAGATGTGTAAAAGTTAGAGAGTACGTTGGTAATATATGGAATTAACCAAAGAGAAAGTTGTAACGATGTTTTTTTTAAACTGTGTGTTTTTTGTCTGTGAAAAATAATTTTGAGCCAAATGTAGTATGGTTTTTCCAAAATGTAGGTTCAATCTGACATGAAAGGGCTTGGATGTCATTGATCAATTACAAAGAATAGCTTCAGGCAAATTTTCTGGTTTAGCAGAGTTTAACTAAATTAAGTACAATTCGAAAACCGAACTCATTATTTATTTATTCACAAAATCTCTCTAGTAGACACATCGACTTGTCTATATGGGAAGATGATTGTCACACATGAAGTTTTGATTAGCACACTCTTATTTACAACTGGTTAAAAACTGGTTAAAGCATAATACATATACACTATACAATAGTTTAATGATATATTGTATGTCTCGATCAAAAGTCGAGTGTGCAAATAATTTCCTATCTATATATCTCGTCATGAAAATAATATGTGAAACATAATGTTCAACCAAATATCTCTATTTGATTGAACATATATTCGCTCATTATAACTACTGTATTATTTTGCAAAGTTTTTTACTTCGGAACCAATTGAAATTGCGTGTGAAAACATGTTTGGTGGATAAATAGGCGCAAACCAGATTTTTTTGGTTATGGTCCGTTAGATTTCACGTAATCTCCTCATATATATTAACATATTATGGTCAATAATAAATCATAGAGTAAAGTGCAAAAATCATTCTTTAGTTTGCCAAAAGTTTGAATTACATCATTCGTTAATAATTCGTACAACAAAAATCATCGTGATTGTGAAATGGTACACCATACATACCTAAGGATGAATGGTGCAAACATTTTCTTGTTAAAGGTAAAAAGTGTTTGTTAACTTAGAGGTATTTTATTCTTTTTACATCCTCGGGATGATTTTTCACCTAACTTTTCACAAAAAAAATAAAATTTGAATAAAGTTTTTTTGAAAAAAACTCAAAAATTATTTTTTTTTTCAAAAAATTCAAAAATTAATTTTTTTTTTTCAAAAAATTTTCGAAAATTTAAAAAGTTTCGAAAAAAAATTTTCATAAAATTTTCGAAAAAAAAAAATTGTTTTAGAAACAATTTCGAAAAATGTTTTTCCCAAAAAAAATTTGAAAAAGAATTTCTGAATAATGTTTTTTTTCAAAAAGTTTCGAAAACATAATTTTTTTAAAAGTACAAAAAAATTTAAAGAATTTTTGTTTTAAGGTTTACTTTTAATTTTGAGAAAAGTTTTTTTAAAGAAATTAAAAAAATTACTTTTTTTTGAGAAAGAAACATTTTCGAAAAGTTTTTCCAAATTTTTTTACGAAAAAACATTTGTCGATAATTTTTTTAAATTTTTTTTTAAAATTTATTTATAAAAATTGTTTTCAAAATTAAAAGTAAATTTTAAAACAAAAATTCTTTACATTTTTGAATTTTTTGAAAAAACATTTTTTCGAAACTTCTTTGAAAAAAAAAATTCTTTAAAAAAAATTATTGTTTGAAAAGTTATGTACAAAAATCATCCATAGGTTGTAAAAGGATTAAAACATCTCTAAGATAATAAACACTTTTAACTTTTAACGAAAAAATATTTGCACTATCCGTCCTCATGGATGTATGATGTACTATTTTACAACCACAATAATGTATGTTGCGCGAAGTATTAACGAATGATATAATTCAAACTTTTGACAAATTATAAAGATGATTTTTGAACTTGACTCTAAATAATAACTGAATCTTTTTTTTTGAACGGCAAAATTTTATTCAACACTAGCAAGATGCTAGAAAATTACAAAGAGTAAACCACTAAAGGGTTTTGAATCCAATTGTTCCAAGAGATGGAATTTGACTTACATCTAGAAGAAAACCATCTAAAAGAAAAGTCTATAATCTTATCAAAAAGAAGGCTACGTTTAGGAGCCTCATCGCCAAAAATAGAATCGTTACGATAACACCATAAAGACCACAGACTAGCAGAGCAAATGACATCGATGATCTTTTTGTGAATACCCGGCAAAGATGAATCGTCAATCCAGTTAAAAAGATCAGGCAGACTTGCAATATCAGGAACAATGAGGTTTATCCACTTGAAAACACGAATCCAAACAAGTGAAGCGAGAGAGCAGGCCCATAACGTGTGAAAAGAAGTTTCGGTGCTTGCATCACAAGTCGGACAAATCAACGAATTAATCTCTATACCACGACGACTGAGATTCCATCTAGTAGGGAGCCGGTCACGACATGCTCTCCAAACGAAAATATTAACCTTCTTAGGGAGGATTTGATTCCAACGAGTAGCATAGCTTTGGATAGGCAAATAGGCCGTGTCAATGTGACAACGAGCGCTTCGAACAGAAAAATTACCACCTAGAGACCAAATCCACACATCTTCAGAATCATTGAGAATAATAGGATTGATCAAATTCTGGAGAATAACAAGCTGCGTAGCATTTCTCCCCGAAAAAGAGGTACGAACCCAAGAAATATTCCAACCGTTATGCCAATTCTCTTGAACCGAGCTGTCTTTATTAGAAGCTAGGTGAAAAAGACGTGGAAACAAAGATTTTAAAGGAGCTGAATCAGCCCAAGAATCATACCAAAAGGAAGTGGTAGCACCGTTGTTAACTTGACGCTTCATAGCAGAAAGATGAATGAAATTCTTCTCATGTAACCGGTTAATAGAGCCAACAATGCGAGACCAAACACCTTTACACTTGATGCGACTGAAGAAGCTGGCAGGATCAGGATTGTGACCATGAATAGCGATTATCAAGCGAGCCCAAAGAGCGTGAGGATTAGTAATAAATCTCCAACGCCATTTAAGAATAAGGGCTTGATTCAAAGCAAATAAACTGCCAATACCGAGGCCCCCCTTGTCTTTAGGAGCAAGAATCTCCTTCCAACGGATCCAATGAACCTTATGCAATTGATCAGAACTGCCCCAGAAAAAATTTGCACGAATAGCTTCCAACTTCTTATCAACCAGGGACGGCATCGGGAAAAGGGAGAAAAAATAAGTACCAAGCGCACCCAAAACGGAGGAAACAAGGGTCGCTCTTCCACCAATGGAAAGAAGAGAAGCTTTCCATCTCGATAAACGGCTGGAAAACTTATCAACCATGCAATCCCAACTATTGACACGAGACATATTGCAATCAACAGGAAGGCCCAAATATTTGAAAGAAGAATTCAAAGGGCAGCATCCGGTAGTAGAAGCAAGAGCCGATATCTCATTAGGGGAAACTCCAACCCCATAAAGCTTTGATTTATGATAATTAATCTTTAAACCCGAAACTTTATGAAAGCAATCGAGAATAGCAACGAGACATTTAATGTTTTTACTCGACCAATCACCAATGAAGAGGGCATCGTCTGCAAAGAAAAGGTGAGAGAGATTCAAGTTGTTGATGTTGAACCCAAAGTAAAGATTAGCAGCCATAGCATCTTCCATAGCCACGTGGAGACCTTCCATGGCAAAGATAAATAAAAAAGGAGAGAGCGGATCCCCTTGCCGAAGGCCACGATGAATACCAAATTCACGAGAAGGGCTACCATTAATCAGAACCGAGGTAGAAGCAGAAGAGAGGCACCCTGATATCCATTTGATCCAATTATCACTGAATCCCATGAAGTGAAGAATCCGAAACAAAAAATCCCAAGAAACGGAATCAAAGGCTTTTTCAAAGTCAACTTTAAACACCATGAGCTTAGATTTTTTCTTTTTACACCACTGAATCACCTCGTTAACCATCAAGGGCCCATCGAGAATCTGTCGGTTTTTTATAAAAGCCGACTGTTCCTGACTTATGATCGAATCAATGACACCAGCAAGCCGATTCGCCAACACTTTAGCAATAATTTTGTATTGAGCCCCAATGAGGCTAATGGGACGAAAATCGCTAGCAACCATAGGGTTATGGACTTTGGGAATGAGAGTAATAAAAGAACTATTACAACCTCTATGCAACGAACCAGAAGAGAAAAAATGATGAACAAAAGCGACAACCTCATCTTTTATAGTTTCCCAAAACTCCTTATAGAAGGCGAAAGTAAAACCATCCGGACCCGGGGATTTATCCGAACCACAATCCCAGATAGCCGCTTTGATCTCATTGGCCGAAATAGGAGAGTCCATGAGCTCAGATTGATCATTAGACAACGCTTTATAGAACGGACTTCTGTTGACAACCTTTAGAACCTCTTTATAACTAAACTTCTGTTCAAAGAAGGAAGAAAAAGCGTCTTTTACCTGAATGGGATCATCAATCCATTGACCGTCAACTTTAATACCTTTGATAGCAAGATATCTACGTTTTTGATTGACAGTGGCATGAAAAAATTTAGTGTTCTCATCAGCCTCAGCGCACCATTTGATTTTGGCTTTTTGAGAGAAATCAAGGGACTCATTAGCCTCGATTTGACGGATCCTGTCAATCCAAGTGGATCTTTGGTTATCAGCAACAAAGGAGGAAGAGTTGGAGCTTATGGAGGCGTCAAAACTCTTAATCTTTCTGATGATTTCCTCCTTTTCATGACTTTGAGCATGCCTACGATTAACAGACCACTCTTTAATGATACCCTTGAGCGCTTTCATCTTGTTCTTGAAATGAATAATGGGGTTCGCACTCACAAATCAGATTTGGGCATATTATCCACTAATAGTAACATCAAATCTTTTTGTTGGTTTTTATTTCTTCATTTTATGATAAACTTTAGTAGTTTGATAATTTTGAGATACAAAATTACAAGTTTATTAGCAATCTAAGATGAAACTCTGTACTAGCATTTTAAAGCTTTAGTCACACTATTCTTTAGTAGTTGAAGCAATTATAATGAAAATGCAACTCCAACAACTTTTTAGTAATAGCAATGATTAAATGTTGTATCATTGCGTCATATTTGCATCTCTATGCTAATTTATAATAAGTCAAATAGTAATGTTCTTTAAAAGTTAATTTGGCCATCAATCGCTTGAATAAGATATTTACATTTTTACATATTTGTTTTTAAAAAAAAACTTTTATACATTTATCTTAATTTTTATAGGCTAACACCACCTATCAAGTTGTTTTCAACTTGAGAGGATTTTGATCCTTTACATTTATGTTGTCTATAAGTTTAAACGTGTTCAGTTCTACGGAGTCCTTAATTTAAACTCTACCAGTTTAGTGTAATTTGAGTCCTTAAAGCTTTCTAGTTTTTTCAGAAAGCTTCTTTCAAAAATGCAAAAAACATGAAATGTGTTTAAAATAAGCTAGAGTTGATAAGACTTGGATTTAGGGATGGGAAAAAAACCTAAATCCGACGGGGAAACTCGAAATCCGGAATAATTGGGGCGAAGCGGGTTAACTTTATTGGGTTATGGGGCAAGTTTGGGGCTTAAACGGGGATTTTTAATCGGGTTTGGGCAAACGCGGGGAATAAGGTCTCCGACCCGCTCGATTAATATACACATATACAAATATAAGTATTTTTATATAGTATTTTCTTACTATTTACGTTATAATAAATATTTCTTTAGTATTTTATTTTTTCACTATTGCAAATTGTTATTACATAAACTTGTTTAATGTATTGTAAGTTCTTTGTGGTGTAACATATCATTATTTATGTATAATAGTATCGTTTTAAACCTTATAAGTCGTGTTTGTAATTCATTACTACGTATTATATAATTAGCAAGTTTTTAATACTTCAAGCTTATTTCTAATAGTATAAAAATAATAATAAATGTAAAATTATGCGGTTTTGATAGAAAATTTCACACAAAGAGGGTACCCGATAAAATCCCCGATTAATACAGGGCGGGTTTGAAGGAACATTGCGCCCCAACGGGACACCCCGATTAAATCCCCGACGGAGATCGGGGCGGGTTTGGGGAGAATTTTATCAATCGGGTTTGGGGATGGGAACGATCGCTCCGCCCCAAACCCGCCCGTTGCCATCCCTACTTGGATTTTAGAGTTTTACATTTTTAAAACAATGTCTGAACCAATGCAGAAAAAATGAAATGTCTTTTCTGTCGGAAAGTAAATGTACTTTACGTTGCTTTGTTTTTACACATAACCAAAGGACTGTAGTTGTTTTTGCGTTAGGAGTAAAAACCGATTAAAAGATAGTTATTTGTGACGAAGACAAAATCCTCACAACTATCTTATTTGTTTATAAAGTTTGAAAAAGGTCGGGCTCTTGAAGAAGGTCGAGCCAAACGGGTCACATCTATCTTATATGTTTATAAAAGTTTTTTTTCGTTATAAGTTATGTTATCCGGCTATATAAATCAAATCATTATTATAAATGAATTAATTAAGTTAAAAGATAAATAAATTTTTAGTTTATTTTATTTTATTTTTTAAGGAGTAAGCATCCGCTAAAAGTGATGTTCTATCCCGAATGCTACCCACAAATTTCGTATCATGATGTTTGTAATTCACGGATCTTCAGCCTAATTTTAACTAGGAAAAAAAAATCAAACACGATCTAAGTCATCTTTCAAATAAACATCGCTATATGATAAAATAAAACAAAATGCACTTATGCTCACTTTGACACCAATTTTTGTTATGTCTTATGGGCCCATTTAGGTCTAGGTCCATCTAAATATATTCATACATTTCAAGGCCTTTTAAGCAAGTTTGGTCAAATATAAATAGATAATTTTAAATTACATGGTTACGAATTTCACCCGTATATGGACTTGCAATGTTGCGTTATACTCAACCTCGTTATCATAATTTACTTCTTTGTTAAAAGTTGAACACAAATAACATGAATATCAAAATTATCACACAACCAACCTCCCCTTTATAATATTAATTTATTAAGATTCAAGTACAAAACAAGTTCAATTCATGCTAGGTGCAAACAACCTTCAAGTGGCCACGCCAATCTTCTGAAAATGGAGGGTTTTACCTGATTTGAGTCTGTGTGGTGGTGGACTCAAACCCCGTGGATTAGTCGACCAATGTGTCGTAAATCACGGTTACAAAAAAAAAACAAAAATATAAAGATTAAGTCCTCAAATGAGTGCTAATCGAACGATTACAATAGAAAAGTTTGAGATCGTCCCAACTAGGTTGATCCGATCTACCTCACATACATAGATCACTCTCAAACACAGTTAACAAGATGAAGATACAACTCCCATGTCAAAGATCCAAGATCTTAGAGAGAGAGATAAGAGAGAGAGCTTTGATGGTTGTTTGTGTTATGAAAAGAGAGAGTGATAATCTTAACTCAGAATGAGTTAGGGTATATAGCAATAATAAGCAACGGCTATATAAACCCACCAAGAGAGTCCAAAGCTCAGTTGTAAGAACCCGTACTTTCCCAGCATTATTTTATTATTTTATTCGTGCTTCTTAAATTTTCCAACGTATTTCGTTTTCTTATATTCTTATATGTAAATCATGAGATCATGATAATTTTAATAAATTATACTTTTCAAGTATTTTATGATCATTGATAAATACTTTATCGGGAAATTATAAAATTCTTATTTTATTTTTTCATATTTATTTAAATCAAAGTTTTTGATTTAAAATCACCCGCGTGCGTTTTACAACGAGTTTACTCAAAATCAATGTACAACGAGAATTCCTAGTGATCCTGATACCCACGGATGCCCAAAATTTTACATTTTATTATCGATTGTTTCGATAATTAATATTTTTGACGATTTCGTTTTAATTACGTATTAAGTCGTGACGGGAAATCATATAATCATATTTATGATGCATTTTAACTTTCGAAAAGTATTTTTACGAAACCCGAGCCCTGTAAATATTTTCAAGATTTACTAATAACCATTTTTCACCCTTTAAACTATTAAATTGTTATTAAGTCCAAAAGTTTTAAACTTGGCAAGATTGGCCCCTACATTTAGCACCATATATAAATCCTTTTTGTAACCAAAAACACACACAAAACATAAGTTATAAACAAAATACACCAACTCTCTCCCCACCTCCACCCTTTTGCCGCCACTCCCCACCACAAAACACCCTAAATCATCATCATCCATTATGATTTGATCAAAATAAAAATTAGACCACATCATAAAATTTTATGGTGATTCTTATGATCCAAAAATATCCTACATGCATCAAGTTTTCAAATTTTCATAGTTTATGGTTGGATTATGTTTAAATCATCATGCATGTGATGATCTAGGTAGGATCATCATGTTTTCATGTTAAAAAGTTGTATTTTTGATCTTGCGTTTTTGTTAAATTTACCACACAAGTGTTTTTAGGAGTGTTTGGTTGATGGGTATGATTGTAGAGTGATTCTATAGGTATGGGAATGATTAGTTTTGGTTGGCAAATTGATTTGTTATGATTTCTAGAAGTGTATTTTGGGACAACAGGTCTAGAACTGATTTTTCGTGGGTTTAAGATTTGATATAGCCTGAGATTGTTTGATTTTGTTGTAGAGTTTTTCGAGACGCTCGTTTTGATATAAGATAGAGCTTCTAACTATTTACGAGTCAAAAGTTATGCTAGTTTTAATATTCGTGTACCGGAAGACGCAAGTCGGCACATTCCGAAATTCTGGCTGATTTTGAGTCGACTTTCGGGGACTTTAGGCTTGGTTATATAAATGCTACTACTGGTTTTCAAAGTTTATAAACCTAATATGATGAGTCTATTAGTGGGTTTAAAAGGAAGATTGCCAAAATAGTACTTTTAAAGTGGTCTAAACGGTTTTATAAAACAAGTACACAATTCTGTCCCAAATTTTTGGGTCGAGTATAGTGTCGAGCTGATGGGTTTATAGTATGAACTTTGGCTCAAAATTTTTCAGGGTCTTATATAGATAAGTGGCTTTGGCACCAAATTCCGTCCAAAACGGACAAGTCTAGATAGGGTAGATCGGTGTGTACATTCGGGGTGTACTTGCTGATTTTATTTTGGACACATAGTTCAATGCTTGTGTTGCGTGAGTTTGAGTATTCACCATCGGACATGGTGACTTACTCAATTTCTTAGTCATTATATAAATGACTTAGCTACTGGTCCGAGTAAGGCAAAAGGATAGTTGACTTGCGTTAACTTGGCGTCTTATAACGGGTCAATTTCGAGTGTACAAGTGTTTAAGCGGGTAATATTGGATAAATGAGTTAATATAGATTCATTTGGTTCGTGTCATTGGTTTTGAAATATGGATACTTTGATAACATTTGAGTCATATTATATTTGGTATATATCGATATTTGAGTTCGAGGCTTAACGCGCGCCTTATTTTGATAGGCTGCGGTTCTCGTGTTTCCCGGGCATCCATATCGTCGATGATCGTCTCACTACCATTGTTTCTACTAAGTCGCCGAGTACCGTGATTGACTTATCTCGTGGATAAGGTGAGTTCATAGCCCTTTTTTACTTATACATGGTTTCTAAACACGGGGTGAGATTTTACATGGTGGAACACAACCATTTAAAAACTGTATGCTATCCAGAACTTGTATGTTATCCAGAACGTGTATGCTTTCCAGACTTTCGATATTATTAATTGTCTTGTGTGCATTGCGCGAAGCGCGAATGTTGTGGGTGGATCCATCAGGATTGACTATCCCCGTCCCGATTACCTTGACGCACTTACATTTGTTTATACTTGAGTATTTAGGCTGAATACTCCCTAGAGGAACTTACATTGAGTTAAGCTTCGGTTTATGAACTGAACAGCAATAATAATAATTTCGGACGATGGTTACTGTACATAACCATTTTCCCTAAATCGTGTTTACAAACGAATGCTTGTGTTCCACACCTTTACTGCTAAACTTATGAATATCACTCAACTTTATGTTGACGATTTTACATGTTTAATCTCATGTATTATTACTTAGCTTTGCTTGGATGGGAGCCCGCAGGATATTATCGCGGCTTGGAGATTTTTGTGATGCTTTTAAAAGACTGTTTTTAGTAAAAACCGTCAGAAGTTTATTCTATCTTTTTGGCAACCATATGTTATAAACGATGATTAAATAATTGATTTTCCGCTTATAAAACTCTGGGACCTATGTTTAAAACTCTGATTATTTTATGATGTAATGTACATGTTTTTATTACGTCGGCTTTGTGTCAACTGTAATCCATTGTTTCATGTACTATGACGTGTTACCCCCTCGTTGCCTAGTTGTTCCATGTCAGATTCTGGGGGTCTCACATATTGGTATCAGAGCGATGGTTATAGAGAACCGAGTCGTTTTCGAAAACTTAGTCTATAACCGAAAGTTCAAATATTTTATTGTTTCTAAGTGTCAAACACATAATCTGCCATTGTTGTTCGATATATGCGCGAGTAACTCTCTAATCCTTATTATTTACTTTTAATTATCATTGTAGTATTTCTTCTCCTGATTACATGTTGAAATATTACATTACCCTAGTGACGATAATTACTATATCTTTTCAAAGCCTTGTGCTTCATGGATTATCATTCGATATTATTGTGATTACATCTGCCTATACTGTATTTCTTGAATTCTTGTGAATTGATCTTGTTGCAATGATTTTATATTGTTATGAAGTTACATACTTGTATTCAGAGCGCGTATGCTGCCGACTTTTCATACTCACTTTTCTGAGTACTACTGCTATCTTGTTTATGCGTGATACGACTGACCTCATATATTCGTTCATTTTGAACCGTCTGTTTATCTCGACTCACTGTTACATGTTGTCGTACTCTCGTGATACCATTGTTCGGGATTGGATAAGTGTTGTTTTCGATAAAACTTCTGATTTTTATTTTACTACCGTGCGTGTTGCTTTCATTGTTAAATCTCTTTAAAATATCTATTTAGATATTCAGATTACTTTCCGATCATTTGTAATTGGATGTCTTGAAAAATAGTCTATAGACCATTGTGTAGCTAAATGTGTCTCCTAGAAAGACTAAAAGCCATCGTGTGAGTCACACGTCTCGAAGCATTCCTTGAATCCGTGTTGAATAATATCGTGGGTTTTTGAAATCTTGATTGGCCTTTACGTCACCGTTTTACACGACAATTGTACACGGACTACATATTACTTCATTGACCATTCTACGTTCGACTTTGAATTTCAACGTTCGTTTGTATCTTGAAAACATCATTGTCATCTTGAGATTCATCCTCTATTATGTGGTGTTTGTTTGGAATACAATTCTACTTCTATAAACTTGTATCCCTCCCTTTTCATTAAACCTCCTTGCTTCAGGAGTGCGACTTGCTAATGTTCTATTTCTTTCTCGGTATGTCTTGTGATTTTGGAAAATCACGCCGCCAAGAGACCTTCTTGCATTGTATCTTGAAATCGAAGACACAGATGTCATGCGCCGTTTTTGATTTCTAGGTTTATCGTTGGCATTCTTGAACCATTTCTATACTGTGTTTTCTTTACATAATTAATTATACAATTTATTCCTTTTTCGTCTTTATGGAATCCACAAGTCTTGTGTATACATTAATTCTGAGTTATTATGAAATTTAGATTTAATTTCAAGCTGGTCAGAAAAAAATATATACTTTATACAAAAACTTTACAGGAAATTTAACAGCGTCGAGAAAATATTTTTATAACTTTAGACATAAAAATATGTTTCCACTTGTTGAGATGTTCTTTTAGGACATAAAAATTCGACCCGAAAATCTTAAAAACGAACAAGTTACGCTCATTTGGGATTGTAAAATTTAAGAATTTAATTCTACGTTAAAGTATCATTTTGTTGATAGATTTAATGCAAGGGCATTTTCGTCCATTTTTTATCCGTTTCAAGTCTCGAGTAAACCTAGAAAGTTGTTCAAAACATCGTTTTACATCGAATTGCATTAGACTTCGAGTCTTAAAAATATCATTTAGCGAGTTAATGGGTCTGGTCAAACCCAAAAGTCAAAGTTGACTAAAAAGGTCAAAACTGATAGAAGTTAAAAATATGGTTTGAAGCATTTTAAGTTCGTGTGAGCTCGTAAAATTTTAACTAATGATATTTTACAACCATAAAACATTGATTGCGTTTGAAAACGTCTACAAATAATAACTTTAGCTCGGTCATACATAAATCTTGAACTTTTAGGAACCAAGTGATTTGATAAACTGATGTTCTACTTTCTTAAAAGTGTATTTTTGTCAAATGAATTACGATGTGAACACATACGGATTCCTTATTCCTTTCTTTTATTTATGACTTATTCGTCATTCTATATTGTCTTTCTTTGCTTCTATCGTACCACTGATTGGACCGAGGTTGAAGTTCTTATTTTCACCGTTCGTTATCATCTTGACACGTGTCCCATGACGATTCCGGCTAAACCTTTTGAAACTTTATCACCTTGTAACCATTTCATTGATTGTTTTGAACTACTATTCATTACCCTCCTGTAACCCACTCGCTATTTTATAAGTTACCATATAAGCTTAAACTGGTATTGTTTGCAAAACATTTTACAAAATGTTTCACTTGGGCATTATTAAAATACTGGAAGATTATCTTATAAAATTAATTTATATTAATTTTACAATGTATTCTCACAAATTGATCTACATTGGTCTTGTTAAGAATTATTGTAACAATAAAATGGTTGATTTAAATATCTAGCCAATAACTTATTGGCGAAAAGTTCCATAAGTTATTTGATCCTTGTTTTTACAAATGACATTATATACATATTTTAAATCATATGATATGTAATACTGGTTTGACGAGCTGAGCATCGCATTGCTAGTCCTAAATTATGCATGGCCTGATCACCTATGCTTAATTTAGAAGGAGCCATGCAAGGCTGGATAGTAGTCGCCTTAAATATTTGATCAAGAATCAACTTTTTAATTATGTTCCTTAAAAAGTTAGATAAAATGGAAGTTTTGAAAACTTTTACATCTTATGCGAGTAGCCGAGTTCGCGACATACACCCATGAACCCTTATCTTTTCTTGAACAAAGTACATGCCTCAAGCACATATTTCCTTACTCAACAATCTTTGTTTTACCTGTTACCTCATCTTCCTTCGTGATATAACTCTCGTTACCCCTTGTCTAATTTCTTACCGTTAATACAAAACTTGAAAGTTTCAACGTTGTTATGCTTCTACATCGATCAACCTTCTCTATCTATTTTGGTAGACCTTCGAAACGTCTCTAGACGCGGATAATGATTTATTATTGGACATGAACAATGATTACGTGTATTTGTCATGATGTGTGTTAAACTTTATCGTCTTAAAATTCATTCGTATGAACCACGTATTGATTTCACCACTCATTACTAATGATTGTTCATCTTACTGGAATTACACTCAAGTGACTTCTTAAGAATTTTCTGTGATTCGAAAATTTATTGTGTGGCTTTTCTCTTTCGATTGTGTATCGACCACTGAGAACCTAATAAACTGTTGTTGGTAACGCCAACCGCACTCGTGAATTAATCTTGCTGAATCCTTGTTTCTTATTCCTTTATCATCGACACATTTATTCTATTATGTTCATTTAGAAATTGATACAAATTTCGTTTTATTTCCCCGTGCTATTTCTTGTATACTAATTGTTGATCGTTATTCGTTTCATAATCATTTGCTATTTTGTCGCTTTCTAAAAACCAGAAACTGTCACATGTTTACCATTTGATGTAGTAAACATCTTCTTGGAATTTCTAAAAATTATTATTAATTTTTAAGAATGTTTTATACATCTTATCAAATGTTTAAATTACCAAAATAACCGTTTCAAGTTAAATACCAGATATATATATCCTCTTTGGGAAATTTACCTAGTGTTTCAAAGGATATCAGGCGGTATCTTTTAAAGTAATTGATTTTATCATACTTTACCTTCAATATAGTAAAATTTTTAAATTAATTTATAACTTTTAACAATGATTCTAAATAACTTGGAAAACCTGATTTTCTCTAATGGTAGCGATAAACTTGAAGCTTTTAGCAGTAAATTCATAAAGTCATCCAAAAGTTCTTTAGCCAATCAAAATAACTATTTTGAAATTGTTCTACTTTTTACTTTGTAATCCTGATCAAGAAAAAGATTTAGCAACTGCTTACTCACTAAATATAGATAGTTTGATTTTAAATCACTACACCTTGTAAAATTTCTTTTAATCAAGAAAATATTTAAACTGAGTTTTAAAGTAATACCAAAATCTTAGACAACTATCCGTGACAACTTGTATTTAAATGATCATATGTAATTCATTTCTCCCTTCTATTTCTTTTGTAACTGGATTATTACGTTCTAAGATTATCATTCTTTATGGTTGCACGATTTGCGACTCCTTGTTGATTAACAATCTTGGTTCATTTTAGCGCACTTTGTCCGTTTAAGTGTTTCTTGTGTTCATTCTATCTTTTGAATATTTCTTCGTACTGAAAGGTCATTATTCTAATCCAAGTTGAAGAATTATTTGGGGAAGGAGTTAAGAAACTGAAGCGTAGTGAATTCCAATCGTGAAGGTACGCCGTGGTGCAGTAATTACCTGGGAAGCAATGTATTTATTCTACACTTTGTACCTCCTCTTGTTTGCATCTTCTACTGTTTCCAGGAGAACTCTGAGGGACCAGAGTTCCTTTAAGGGGGAAGACTGTAAGAACTCGTACTTTTCCAGTATTATTTTATTCTTTTATTCGTGCTTCTTGAATTTTCCAACATATTTCATTTTCTTGTATTCTTATATGTAAATCCTGAGATCATGATAATTTTAATAAATTATACTTTTCAAGTATTTTATGATCATTGATAAATACTTTATCGGGAAATTATAAAATTCTTATTTTATTTTTCCATATTTATTTAAATCAAAGTTTTTGATTTAAAATCAACCGCGTGCGTTTTACAACGAGTTTACTCAAAATCAATGTACAACGAGAAATCCTAGTGATCGCGATACCGACGGATGCCCAAAATTTTACATTTTATTATCGATTGTTTCGATAATTAATATTTTTGACGATTTCGTTTTAATTACATATTAAGTCGTGACGGGAAATCATATAATCATATTTATGATGCATTTTAACTTTCGAAAAGTATTTTTAAGAAACCCGAGCCCTGTAAATATTTTCAAGATTTACTAATAACCATTTTCTACCTTTTAAACTATTAAATTATTTTTAAGTCCAAAAGTTTTAGACTTGGCAAGATTGGCCCCTACATTTAGCATCGTATATAAATCCTCTTTTTAACCAAAACACACACAAAACATAAGTTATAAACAAATAAACCAACTCTCTCCCCACCTCCACCCTTTTGCCGCCACTCCCCACCATAAAAACACCCTAAATCATCATCATCCATTATGATTTGATCAAAACAAAAATTAGACCACATCATAAAATCTTATGATGATTCTTATGATCCAAAAATATCCTATATGCATCAAGTTTTCAAATTTTCATGATTTTATGGTTGGATTATGTTTAAATCATCATGCATGTGATGATCAAGGTAGGATCATCATGTTTTCATGTTAAAAAGTTGTATTTTGATCTTGGATTTTTGTTAAATTTATCATACAAGTGTTTTTAGGAGTGTTTGGTTGATGGGTATGATAGTAGAGTGATTCTATAGGTATGGGAATGATTAGTTTTGGTTGGAAAATTGATTTGTTATGATTTCTAAAAGTGTATTTTGGGACAACATGTCTAGAACTGATTTTTTGTGGGTTTAAGATTTGATATAGGCTGAGATTATTTGATTTTGTTGTAGAGTTTTCCGAGACGCTCGTTTTGGTATAAGATAGAGCTTCTAACTCTTTGCGAGTCAAAAGTTATGCTAGTTTTAGTATTCGTGTACCACGAGACGCAGGTCGGCACAATCCGAAATTGTGGCTGATTTTGGGTCGACTCTCGGGGACTTTAAGCTTGGTTCGATAAATGCTAATACTGGTTTTCAAAGTTTATAAACCTAATATGATGAGTCTGTTAGTGGGTTTAAAAGGCGGATTGTCAAAATAGTACTTTTAAAGTGGTCTAAACGGTTTTATAAAACAAGTATACAATTCTGTCCCAAATTTTTGTGTCGAGTATAGTGTCGAGCTGATGGGTTATAAAGTATGACCTTTGGCTCAAGTTTTTGCAGGGTCTTATATAGGTTATAAGTGGATTTGACACCAAATTTCGTCCAAAACGGACAAGTCTAGATAGGGTAGATCGGTGTGTACATTCGGGGTGTACTTGCTGATTTTATTTTGGACACATAGTTCAATGCTTGTGTTGCGTGAGTTTAAGTATTCACCATCGGACATGGTGAGTTACTCAAGTTCTTAGTCATTATATAAATGACTTAGCTACTAGTCCGAGTAAGGTAAAGGGATAGTTTGACTTGCGTTAACTTGGCGTCTCATGACAGGTCAATTTCGAGTGTACAAGTGTTTAAGCGGGTAATATTGGATAAATGAGTTCATATGGATTCATTTGATTCGTGTCATTGGTTTTGAAATATGGATACTTTGAAAACATTTGAGTCATATTATATTTGGTATATATCGATATTTGAGTTCGAGTCTTAACGCGCGCCTTATTTTGATAGGTTGCGGTTCTCGTGTTTCCCGGGCATCCATATCGTCGGTGATCGTCTCACTACCTTTGTTTCTACTCGGTTGCTGAGTACCGTGATTGACTTATCTCGTGGCTAAAGTGAGTTCATAGCCCCTTTTTACTTATACATGGTTTCTAAACACGGGGTGAAATTTTACATGGTGGAACACAACCATTTAAAAACTTTATGCTATCCAGAACTTGTATGTTATCCAGAACGTGTATGCTTTCCAGACTTTCGATATTATTATTGCTTTTTAGTCTAGCCTTGAGTTTCCTCTCCTGATCATGAACCGTTAATTGTCTTGTGTGCATTGCGCGAAGCGCGAATGTTGTGGGTGGATCCATCGGGATTGACTATCATCGTCCCGATTACCTTTACGCACTTACATTTATTTTTACTTGAGTATTTAGGCTGAATACTCCCTAGAGGAACTTACATTGAGTTAAGCTTCGGTTCATGAACTGAACAGCAATAATAATAATAATTTCGGACGATGGTTACTATACATAACCATTTTCCCTAAATCGTGTTTAAAAACGAATGCTTGTGTTCCACGCCTTTACTGCTAAACATATGAATATCACTCAACTTTATGTTGACGATTTTACATGTTTAATCTCAGGTATTATTACTTAGCTTTGCTTGGATGGGAGCCCGCAGGATATTATCGCATCTTGGAGATTTCTGTGATGCTTTTAAAAGACTGTTTTTAGTAAAAACTGTCAGAAGTTTATTCTATCTTTTTGGCAACCATATGTTATAAACCATGATGAAATAATAGATTTTCTGCTTATAAAACTCTAGGACCTATGTTTAAAACTCTGATTATTTTATGATGTAATATACATATTTTTATTACGTCAGCTTTGTGTCAAATGTAATTCATTGTTTCTTGGACTATGACGTGTTACCCCCTTGTTGCCTAGTTGTTCCATGTCTGATTCTGGGGGTCTCACACCAGTATCCAAAAGCAATCCACAAGAGCCCTTATAAGAAGAATCCATAATTGACAGAGAAGGCCCCTCATCTTTACACCTGTGTACACAAAGGAACAAACCAAGAAACATAATAACCTTGAAAGATTGTAAATTTAACACCCTTCCTCAATCTGACAAGGTGAAAAAACACACAAATTACTTGCCAAACATGTCCACAAGCTTTAATTGCTTGCAGAGTTTCAAATGTTGAGATATTCCATGTGCTTTGGTAAAGATATCAGTTGTTTGATCATCTTAGGTAACCTTGATGGTGTTAATGACACCATCCTGAACTTTTTCCCAAACCAAATAAACATCAACCTCAAAGTGTTTGGTTCTTTCATGAAAAACAGGATTGGCGGCAATCTGAATAGTAGAGCTGCTATCACTATATAAATTCATAGGGAACAAGTTTTTAATTATGAGATCACTCAGAAGATTGGTGATCCATATCACCTCACAAGTAACACTAGCCATACATCTGTATTCAGCCTCAGCAGAGGATCTGGATACAGTGGGTTGCTTCTTGCTCTTCTAAGAGACAATAGACCTTCCCAAAAAACACAATACCCAGAAACAGACTTTCTAGTCTGAAGACATTTAGCCCAGTTAGCATCAGTGAAACAAGATTTCTTTCAAGGTGGTATCCTTATAGAACTGAATACCAGTACCAGGTGAGTTTTCAAGATATCTAATAACCCTTAAAGCAACCTTAAGATGAGACTGCAAAGGAGCATTCATGTGCTGACTAAGACAATGAACATCAAAAGAGATATCTGGTCTGGTGTGAATAAGATAAGTAAGTCTCCCTAACATCCTTTGATACTAAAAAATGTTAACAAGAAGTTTGTCATTCTCACTCTCATCTACAGCAAGCACACAATTCTCAGGTAAAGGAGTAGCAGTTGGTTTAGCAGCACGCAAACCAAACTTATGAATAAGCTCAAGGCAATATTTATTTCGGGTCATGCATATACCATTAGCATTTTCAAGAATTTCAATACCTAAAAAATATTTCATTACCTCAAGATCTTTTATCGTGAATTTAGTTTTGAGTAAATTCTTAAAACATTTAATTTCCTCTATACAATTACATGTGATGATAAAGTCATCAACATAAACCAGAAGAGCAACAAACATACTCCCAGTCTGTTTGATGTAGAGAGAGTAATCAAACTTACTTTGGACAAAGCCATGCTCAACAAGGACAGTGGATAATTTGGCATTCCACTGTCTTAGGGCTTGTTTAAGTCCACAGAGAGCTTTATTTAACTTATACACCTTGTTTCTATCATTACAATTAATACCTAAAGGTATAGTCATACATATATATAAATATATATATATATATATACATATATATAAATATATATATATATATATATATATATATAAAATATATATATATATATATATATATATATATATATATATATATATATATATATATATATATATATATATATATATATATATATATATATACTAGTTGCAAAACCCGTCCGATGGACGGGTATGACTTCTTATTGTCGTTTTTTTTTAATTTGGTAAATATATGTTCTTAATGTGTGATTGACAGGTATTACTTATGAGTGTTTTTTATTTTTTTTCTTTGGTAAATATTAGTTTTTAATTTTTTTTAGTAACTTTTAATGCATTATCAGTTGTGTGTAATGGCGAAGCCCGACAGATGAACGGGCATGACTTATAATTATCGTTTACATTTTTTAATTAGCCATTTCATTGTAGTTTCTAAGCATCGTGACAACGTTTCTAAATTTGTTTGTGTTTGTTACACCAAGTATATAATTTGGTTTCAGAAGTAACATTATAAATTCATGTTTACTTTAATAAATCAAAAGACTTAGTTTTTGTTATATTGTTAGGTATATTTTAGAATTCATATTAATTTTAACGAAAATTATACACAACAACACGTCTAAAAACTTATACATTAAGTAATAAAAAATTAGAAGTTGATTTGTTTAGCCCGTCCAATGGACGGGCATGACTTATAGTTATTGTTTACATTTTTTTTGTTTAGTTAAATATTCGTGTTAAACAATTGTATATTTTACAAATATTTTTTAAGCATAGTAGCAATGTTTGTCAAACTATTTATATTTATTATATTACTAAGTAGTTTCTTTTTTATTTTTTTAGTAATCGTATAGTATTCGTTGACAAATTTTAAGAGTACCTAGATTGATAATCAATCACGTTAAGTATTATGCATAATAATAAAACTAAAAAGTGTTTGTGTAATTCTGGTAAAGGTACTAATCAAAGTTTAAATATATAAATAGTCATTACAAATAGATGAAATAGAACTTTTTGTAGTCATTTATTGTGGAGTTTGTGTCTTCTCATCGTCGTCATAATAAATAACATTTAATCATATATAACTTCAGAAAATCATATGTGATTTTCAAAATCATTTATGATTTTTTGAGACGTTAATGGAAAGTAAATTGGAAAAAGTTCATCGAATTGTGGTCATTCGTAGAATATTGATTTAATTCCCGTCGCGTGAGTATATTTCTTTTTACGTATCCGTTAACGGTTAGTGAGATATTCACTCCGTCTCATTTTTATTGTCCGCTTTTTCTTTTTATGATGTACCAATTTAATTGTTCATTATTAAAAATAGATAGAAAAATTTGGTCAAGTTTAATATATTACCTTTGTTTTTCTTTTTATTGTAATAAATTCATTAGAATTAGTTATATGAGAATAAAAAAAAACAACCCCAATTTTTTTATTAGAGGTGACAAAATAAGTGAGCCAACAATCAATACATTTAGTGCGGGTCAAAATAGGTCGGTCAGGTTGGGCTGACTCGCAAACACCTTTTATCAATGTTTTTAAACCCGGGTCAACCGGTTGACCCGGTTCCGGTAAAAAAACGGGTCATATTGAACTGAGTTTGATATTCTCGAAACCCGGCTAGACACGCCGGGTTTAGGGTGACCCGGCCGCGTTTTGATTTTTTCGGTTTTTTTAAAGGTGTAAATTTTACGTATTTGCGACGGAATTTTTTTTACATATTATATTGGTTGGTAAACAATTTTTATCTTCAATATACGAGAGTTTTTATGGATTTTATACGTAGTTTGTGTTAATTATTAAAAATATAATTTATTGTTTTTAAAAAACCGGGTTGACTCGGACCCAGTAATTCGACCGAGTCGATTTGAAAACCGGGTTTCAAAACATTGCCTTTTATGATTATAGAAATATTGCAAGTATTTCAGCAATGCATTTTAGAAGGTTGCAATACAATTTAAAAAATGGTGGGACGAGTTTTAACCCATTTGATTTGTAAGGCACACTTTAGTTAATTTGGTACCTCTCCTTCAACCGCCAGATTTATCACAAATTTCACTTAACATGTCGTACATTAACTTAGCATTGTGGTTTTATGAATTTTCCAAGCTCGTCAAATGTTTACGAATGTGCTCATTAACTGTTACGCTCCGAGAACACAGTTTCCATTTTTCTATTTGTAGGAAAATGCTACACAGTCTTAAAAGATTATTGTACGTTACGATAAACTCGAACCCCGTGAAAGTTCGACAATAATATTGAAAACTGCTGCGGAAATAAGAGTTTGCATAAGAAAGCATAATTTAGAAGTACTTAAGCAGTTAAGCTAAACAAAATCGTCTACACGTCAATCCATCACCGTTTCAAAATGAAACAAAATTTATCCATTCACATATTTTAAACCAATCCAAACCATTCAGTAAGCTACATCTAACAATAAATATTCAAAGAGATGCCACAGATGGTCAAAATGCAAAATAAAGTGCACACCTGGACAATTCTCCTTTTCATTCTTCTTTATGCAACAAGATATAACATGATACAAAACCAACAAAAAAACAGTACAAAGTTTCACACGTAAAAAAAAGTCTTATAAGAAAGTGTTTTTAGGAGCTACGAACCTTGATAACTTAACTAATGCAACCTTGTTAGCTCTTCTACTATCTTCATAAGTTCCTCGACTGAAACATTCATAGTTTTTGAGAAATCTTCCATTCTGCTCCTTCCAAGATCAAGAAACAACTCAATTAAATCACCATCCAAGAAATTTCTCGAGTCAACAGTTTTCTTCTCACTATAAAACGATCTCCATTGATCATGACTCAACCCTCCAACACCTTTTATAACCTTTCTCAAATTTGTTTGAAGTTTTTCCATGAAACATCTTTTGCATAATTCTCAAATGCTGAAAAATGATTCTTGGCATCTTCAACCATTTCATAGCTAGAAAGTTCATCATAAACTCAAAGACAGACATTTTAGTATCATTTCGAAGAAGTTTCCTAATCGCAGGCCAAGTATCTTTCGTAGCCCCTTCTAGAAGAGCTTCAACAGGTCCATATAATGGGTCCTTTAACCTAGACTGCAGACAAATCATTGGGTTAAGACAAATCCCACGAAAAGTCAACAAAGTTCAAACTTTTAGTTACCTCATAAAGGGAAGTAAGATCAGGTATTTTTAGCATTGCGGACATCAAAAATATGTGAAGCGCTCTTACTTTTGATAAGTAGTCCCAATCCACTTTTTTGATTACGACCCTTTATAATTAATGTAATAAGCCAACAATTTCATATAGTATACCTTTGCATTGTTCATCAACTTGAACATATATAATTATATATCTACCTTTGCATTGTTCGTCAAGTACTTCTATTAACATCATTATGCAATCACGTGTAGCGACTTGAAATCCTTTCCCTTTAATATGGTTGCTCAATATATATACCAAAACCTTTAGTGGTCAGGGAGGTTTCGCGAAGGTCTGTAAAGATCATTTCATATTAACAACAGTAGCAACGTTGCCTTAAAACCTAAGAGCAAATACGTGGAAACCTTGCACCATCCTGATTCCCCTTAGAAACCTTGTAGAAAATGAAAGAGAGAATAAGTTACTTACCCTTAATAATGATGCTTAATAAACTATGCTATTTTTATTGGTAATATATGACTTGCATCTTTATTGGCAATGCATCATTTTCATTAGAATGAGATATTTCTCTAGACTCTGTACATCTGTAGGAGATGATGAATTAACCTCACAGGTTGCATAAATATTACTCCTCTTGTTGGGTAACCTTAGAGTTGTATTTAGCATCATCTGCAACAGGGGTTCTCATTTGTTTCCAGCCCAAGATTGGCCATCTCATCGTTTATGTAGTCATCAAAGTTCTTCTCAAGTATAAGAACCATCGCTTTCCTCGCCTTTATCAACAACAAAGGTTACACTGTCATAAAAAAATGAATCACACGAGTGATAATGCTAACATACAAAATACGCAGTAATAAGCATCAAGTGGTATCACTTTTTTATGTATGTATACCAACCTATCTTTTATCCCACCAAAACCGAATCAAATCATTAAGATTCTATCAATGCCCACACATCTTCCTTTTCATTATAATCTTTTCACTTATAATTTTTGGTACATGACATGTACCTGAATGGCCCATTTTTAATAAATGGGTCAAAATTGACACCTCTATTTTTTTCCTGAACAATAGAACAAAAAAACATACCATGTTGTGGATCAAAGGCCCATTTATACCATGAAAAATGCATGCTACAGTATTTTGTTGCACTGGCACCAGCAACGGCTAGCAGGGATCTCTGTTTAACAATGCATGAATCGACTGTCTTGCGAAAAGACTTTCCTGAAAATTCATTGACACATAAGAAGGGATAATGAGAAGTTAAGATCATAGTATAATATTTGTCTTTACCTGAATGCTACTCAGAAAAGGCTTACCTCATTCCGAAACACATGACATTTCACCCTTGTCCTGTTCTAGTGTAGTGGAAAATTTTAAATAGTGAACTAATATTCGTGGATCTTCGATTCACGTCCTGCGCAATTAACTTTCCATCACATTTTTTCAGAAAATGATGATACAACACAATCTTAAAAACTAACAAATCTAATCAATGAGAAACCTTGAAAAGATTGAGAAACCGATAATATGGCATCACCCTCATATGTAACATCTCTTGAATTCTTGTACTTGAGTCTTTTCCTCAACATCCTAAAGATTTATAGTAAAGGTCAATTTTAAATCAACTCAAATCTAAAAGTGACAAAATCCAATGTTGGGTGAAGGTGCATATCGCGAGTACCCACATTCATTCCTCTTGATATACTTAATCATCCACCCTTTGGATCCCCTGCAGCATGTATATTCATAAACCACGAGGGATGTCGTTTTCCACAATCCAAGGTTATGACTGCTAGTGCTTTTCTTGTTTGACCTGTCAAGGTTAAAAGGCCAATAAATACGAATAGCAGCCCATTCTTTTTCTTAACAGGCAAATGAATCCCTTTGCGTAAGCTCTCACCGTAGCAGCCAGTAGCACTTAAAATTCGTATCCTCATCCACGGACCTACATTTATCATACACCCCACTTCACTACCCAAACGGCTCTTTTTGGGTCTCCATTTCTATCTACGGGTCTTGCAAAAACAGTACTTGTTGAGTGTTTTATATTCATCTTATTATCTCACACTTCCTCGTGCTTGCAGACAACCTTCGAATTTTGTATGTCCTTAAGTACTTCTTTATCTTTAGCCAATTTTACAGGCTGCCTTCTTAAACCATTACTCCTCAGTTCTGCCTGGTTTAAATTTTGAAAAACATACATATTTAATTATTTATGAGTGTCACTATACATCAAAACACTTTATAAAAACAAACATAATTAACAAATTTGTTTAAACAAATGTGCAACATACCTTAAAATGAAGATGTACAGGGTCTGTATGGAGGTGCTTCGCATGATTTATAAAGTTGAAACTAAACCATTAGGGTGTGTATAGATACATAAGAATTAAAACTACTGACGCTGCGTCCTCCTTCTCCTAAAGCAACCGCCATTGTCACCAGATTTGCACACTTTTCATAATTCTAGTTTTTGGGAAGCTTGCCAAAAGTTCAACATTTGCAAAAGAACCAAGAAAACTTCAATCGGAAGCCTGAAGATGCTGCAAGTAAAACAGAGGAAAACGTCAACGAAATTGGCGGTGGTAAGTCATTTGTTGGTAAAAGTAGCAGTGATGGTCATAAGGTATTCCAAAAAAACAGTATTTACATATACTTTTTAAATCTTATTTTCATTATTCCTTAAATTTATTTGACTAAAGAATTTAATACCTCTAGATAGTTTATTGTAGCATAATCAAGCATATATGTGGAATCTGCAAATTTGAACCTTTTCGGGTCGACAAAAGAACAGAACAAAGAAGACTGATAGAATAAATAATGAACTTCGTGGCTAAAAAATAATGAAGAGGACGATATTGAATCTGCACCAAAGAAAAATAGTGAAGAGTATGGAAATCCATGTAAGTAAAATTAGTAAAGAAAAAAATAACAGTGGATTACCTATGGCAGCTACATTCTCAACTATCTAAACCACGAATCGAAAGGACTTGTTGGCAAAGGAACAGGCTTGTCAACTGGGGTAACACATGATTCTAAAGGTCCAAAACGAAGGGAACCCTCCCAATACTTGTAGAAGCAGAGAACATGCTATCAAAATCGCCACTAAAGTCTCGAGTGCTACACCTAATTTAATGAATGAGAAAAATAATTAGAAAACAATGGCAATACAAAAATAGGTAAGCACATCTTATGAGTTTACTATCTAAAACACCTAATTGGGTAAACCATGTGGAAAAACCCCAAATCAAAACCTTAATTGAAGTCTCAGATGCGGAACTTAAAGCAAATAAAATAGGGAAACATGTTTGTATACAGTGGGTGAGAAACATTATGAATCAAGCGTTAGTATATACCTTGTCTTACTTGGTTTTTCTCTGGTTTTACAACTTGCATAGATGTAGTGTTTGTCCTGCAACACAAAGCAAATAAAATAAATAAACTCTTATATTATGTCACGCAGGTGAATTAGAGTAATAGGAATTAGGGTTTCTATGCTTCTTAAACAATTAAAGTATTATGAAAATCATGAACGAATATTAATAACAGAAAAAAAATAATATACATTGGATCGATCATCTTGGATCATATAATCGATTATCTTGGATCGATTTTTTGTCCCTTTCGATTTTTGATTTTTATCTTCGATTATCTTGGATCATAAAAAAAAACAAATAGACGATATTTTTTATGACTTACATATAGAAAGAAACCAATTAAAAACACTTGCAGACTTTGTAGATCTTGGATTCATGTTTGCTCAAACTAAAAAAAAGTCTGGCGATTTTTTTGGTGGCAGAACAAATTGATGGTAAGATGTTGAACCGATTGGTAGAAGAGAAAAATATTAGGATTAAAGATTTATGGGGTGGGGAATCGGAGAAAATACATTTAAGCCCAACATATTAAGCCCAAAACCTAGCCCGACTGCTGACTGGGATTAATGCCCTGATTGATGACGTGGCAAATCCCTCCTCTTATATATAATGTAGATATATATATATATATATATATATATATATATATATATATATATATATATATATATATATATATATATATATATATATATATATATATATATATATATATATATATATATATATATATATATATATATATATATATATATATATATATATATATATATATATATACATATATATATATATATATATATATATATATATATATATATATATATATATATATATATATATATATATATACTAGTGGCAAAACCCGTCCGATGGACGGGTGATTATCGTTTACATATATTTATTTAGCTAAATATTTGGTGTTAATACTTTTTTATAGTTTTTTCGGCATAGTATTAATGTCGAATTATTTGTATTAGTTATACTATTAAGTATATTTTTTTTGTTTTTGTAGCAATCGAATAAAACTCGTATTAATTTTATTTTAAGAACTATAAAAAAAATAAGTATTGATGTTAAAACTCGTATTCATGACTTGTATTTATTATTTACCTTTTTTTGTTTAGCTAAATATTGATGTTAAAAATCATATATTTAACAAAGTCTTTTTTAGGAATTGTATCATGTTTATTAAATTGTTTGCGTTTATTATATCATTAAATATTTTTTATGGGTTTTGAAATGACAATATAAAATTCGAATTAATATTATTTAAAATTATACATGATACGACATAAAAAAAACGTGTACATTAAGTAGTAAAAAATTAGAAGTTTCATTTTTTAAACCTTGATGTAAATGATGCTCTCTTTTTTAACAGGCTAGCTTTAACATATTTTTAAAAAGTTGTCAATTTTAATGGTTTTTGGGCAAGCTACCTTTAAGATATTTGTTACGATAGTAAATGGAGTTATAAAATGTAGTTAATCTCATGTTATATAATAGATAATCCAACTTTGTAAAAAAAGATGTTTAATTTAGCATATTCTTACAAAATCTTTAGAGAAATGTTAAATCATATGTGAAATAACGTTGAATTTAAAATCCCAAAGTTAAGAGAAGTTATTTGTAAACATCCGCAAAAGAAGTAAAATAACCTTCATTGTTTAAACTTTAAACAAACAAGTTTGTTGTAGAATTGTTTCGATATAAACAACTTTTGTTGTAGAATTGCAATCATTGTCATCTTTGTTGTCATCCTTTACAAATAGTTAATTCACAATTTAAGATTTAGATTAGAAAATAACATTATTGCATGCAAATAAATGAGTGTGAGTCACAATTTTAAGGCTTAAAAAACTCACCGATCTTATCTAAATATTTCTCTAACCGAGTGTGTAAGATAAAATCAAAATTACACACTCTGAGTTCTCTTTTTAGATAAGGCATAATGAGGTTTTACTTTTGACTTAGTTTTGGTATTTTTTGAGGACGGATTTCATTAGTCTAAAACGTAATTTAACTTTTTTAACATGAGTAATGTAGAAATGTATGCATTCGAAAGCATAAGTTATTGAAGTTATGCATTTACCAATAATTTACAATAGCAATAATTTACATTAAAAATTATGGTTCCAAAGTACACAAAAGATTTAATGCTAACTTTCCTCGGATGTTAGCTCAAATTTAGAGGTGAGCATTTGGCCCGGATTAGATCGGATCGGACCGAGATGGTCTAAAATCCTGAAACCGAGACTGGACCGAAATAATTCGGCCCGGTGTAAGTCGGTCCGGTCTGGGTCGGTCCGGTCCATTAGACATAATCGACGGGGTTTTGATGAGACCGGACCGACCGAACCGAGGACCGAATTAATCTAAAACCCTGGATAGAGGACCGAACCGAAATCGTCCGGTCCAGGTCGGTCTGGTTTTCTGGTCCGATGCGGGTCACCGGTCAAATGCTCAACCCTACTCAAATATCACCATGGACCACTAAAAGTCTAAAAAGTACACAAAAGACTTCAAAAGAGTATTGTGTAATTAGAAATTGCAATATGGGTGGGACGAGCGGGCTCGATAATAGGTCAAAATAGGTACATTATTGTACGGGTCGGTATTGTCATACACGACACACATAAATAAAATTACACTCTTTCAATATCTTACAATAATTGTAACCCTAACTTTTTGATTTTTTTTAAGAGGATGCGTGGACTAAAAGTACAGTTTGAGTGATTTTAGCACATTTGACCACTTCTTTGAGCTCAATTTTTTAAGTCTACTCATTTGAAATGTAAGAAAGAAAACATAATCCAAATGAAGCGTATGAATAATTTAAAAAATGAATCCTTTAGTTGTGTTATGTGTGCTATATGTTATTTCACATGTAATCAAGGTTAGTAAGTAATCAGAAATGAATATGACTCAAATCTGCAATTTAGAAGTTACTACAAGTCTGCAACCACTTCTAAGCTTTATGCTGGAAAACTTTAAAGATGAATGTGAACCAAACTGCTCAAGCATGTATACGATAACGCCTATATGTGTAAAGATTTTCATTACCTCTGTCAAATTCATTCTCATCTTGTTTTGAATCAGTTGTAATAAATTTCACAACATTTTCATGAGTGCTGATAAGAGTTTTGTAAACACAACAAAATTGTGGATGTAAAATTTACTAATTGCTTTCTGTATGGAATCTCATCCATGAAGTCCTTAAATAGTTAAATACTACACATGAAATTTTATATTAAGGGGTGCATTATAACCTTAAATATCAACTCTTAGCACAAGAACCTTAATTTTATATTAAACGGTACATTTGTAGGCATTAGTAGGATTTACCTTGTAAAGTTCTTGCCAAAAAAAACTCTAATCAAAAGGATGGTTACTCACACACTTGAGAGAAGCTAATGGGTCCTTTACGCTCTACATACAGACTACCATATAAATTTACCTTAATCAATGACACATGGCCTATAGAAGTAATATTTGCTGCTATTATTTCTTGTCTCTTAGTTACCTCGGGTGATTTAACAGGTTGGTGTCGCTTGTTGGAGCTTTTGCTTCATCTCATTGTTATAAAGGAAGACAGTCCGAATTCAATTATAGTTGTATAACATAAATGTTAGAAGACATGTTTGAGCTAGGCTAGCATCATAAAATTATATAGGTTTGCAAAAGTAACTAATGAAACCTAATTGATCTTTTATTCTAACACTACAATTAATAGATTGGGCGCTATGAAAAGATGACAAAAGATAGAAGGAAATCATGCATCAACTGACAAGTCCAAATCCATATTTAACACTCACTTTTATAAATGTGTAATAATTTCAGTAATCCAAATATGTTCTCGAAGGTCTAACCTCGGTTTAGCCAATTGACTCCACCACAAGTGCTTTAAGGACAGGATGTACCTTTATGTGGTTATTGAATAATTCAATGATCCATCAATAAGGAGCCTATAACCTTGTTCAGGAGCAATTAATGTGTCTGTTAACCATCGGCCTCTGCTACAATCTTCTTCACATTCTTTAGTGAAAGAAGAGAAATGGTATTCCTAACACACGAACTGTAATAAGATAAAAACTACTTACTCCTTCATCAACTGCAATCGGCTTCCCAAGATGGTCAATGACTTCAAATTCTGCACATAAGAACATCGTTTTACATGAAAATTATTTTTTGTGATAATAACACTTAACAATAATCATGTTATTCAGCTGATCTATACGTAATATAATGAATATGTAAAACATAAAATAGTAATGAAAGCCTCACTGTGAAAGATATTCAGATGGATCTTCCAAACTTGATGGCCTCATCTTATACATTTGTTTAGCAAGTTCCATTTTCATCACTTGCAGCATATGTAACATCAACCAACGACCAAGTACACTCAATAAATGTTTTGTTTGGTGAAAAAAATTCCCGAAAAAGAAACGCAGACAGACTATTCATATAAAAAGACGTACTCCGTTTTTATTCAAGCCGGCCCATGCGTATTGCTGCCGCTACTCCAAGAAAATCATCCGAGCACCAACAACAATGGTTCCCAAGGTACATTTGATTTTTAAAGTTAAGACCAGTTCGGTAACTGCCACCAAAGAGGTTTCCGCTTAATAACGAAAAACTGACTGGTGTGTTGTAACATAAAGATATTGAAATTTTTGATGATTCATTCATGATACATTTCAAAGTGCAAAAAAATTGAATATACATAAACAAAAAATTACACACCTCTAAAGTTTGGGAATCGGCCAAAACAGTAACTGGAAAATCATTAAGTTTCCCATACTTAGAAAGGTCCTTAAGAATTGTTCCACATCGCGTGAATGAAAAAAATAAACAAAAGGAAAAAAGAGATCAGAAGTCAATAAAAAATGTAAGTTGCCTAGTTATGTTAGGTAAAGACTTACATATGGATTCTTTCGCGGGTTTTACGCTTGTTTATCAACCTGAAATCTGCTTACAATGGCCCCACATATTGGTTTTTTACGCGCAAGCATCCTAATTTTGTTTCTCACAACCTCAACAACGCTTGAAAAAAACAAAGATAGATGAAATTCACAGATACAACAACATTTTGTAGAAAAAGGAGGTAAAAACCAAGTAGCAGTTTGCATACCTGTAGTACGATGCACCAACGAACAGAAAATTCGGAACCAAACTTCCATATGAGAGTGCACTTATGTTAATTTTCTCAGCGTGATATAAAATTACGTCACTCTGAACATACGAATACTACAATCTTTCTATTTTCAGTAATTCCACAACAGGTATTAACTACTCTTCGATACCAATAGTTATTTATGAGCTTTGTTAAGATGTGTAATTGTGAGCTATATTGAAGCGCTAAGCATCCAATATGCAATAATCAATAAGAAAAAAACAATAGAAGTAGATGAATACCAGCTTAACAACAACTTCTTTGCTAGTTTGAATATAACACCTACACGCCATCAACAAAATATTGAATTTTAAGAATAAAAACACAATTTTTTTATCAAAATGAAAAATACGAATACTGTAAATATCAAACATGATTGACCAATCCGGATACATAACAATTCGATCCTCCATATGATTTCTCTGCCATCTTGATCCGTTATAAAGCCCCAATGACATACTAAAACTTCTCCTTCCTATACATATCTCCTCGACAGCAGGCGGTCCTGGTACAATCATTCATAAACCTTTTTTGGGATGTATATCACTTAAATTACATAGATAGAGAACATATAAAGAACATTTTTTTGAGATGTAAACCTTTTTATTTCTCACTATACGTACAACTTACTAAAGTATATATTTGGCTATAAAGGAAATAACGGCAAACCTGAGTTCCTAGATGCGTTATACTTTTTGATCAACCATTGAATACATAATATAGCTCATTATTAATCTCGGCAAACCTTGTAAACATTAAACCAAAAAAGTGTGCAAGAGTCTTAAAGCTACTTTTTGATCAACAATAAGTTTCTGACACTTTAGCTGAAACTTTTATTACTTGTATTCATCTCCTTGGGGTGTTCGACATTGCGTTTTGTCTCCCGCGGACTATTATTTTCAAATAAACAAAGTCTTTTACGGAGTTCCATAATAGAGAAAGTAACAACCAATTTCGAGTTACATCAAACCTTCATAGGGGCATTGAGTGTAAAATCTTGGTTCATCTCAGAACGCTTAAGTAGATTCATTGAATATCCATATTTAAGTTCAAACATGACATCAATATACGTTTGCAGTTTCTCATAGAGCTATAACACCACAAATTCTTAGATATATACCTTGCACGGGAAGACAATATTTTAAAAAGTAAAAGATTCTAACCATAATTTGGCAGAGAGTATCACGAACATAATATTTTTATTTTTTATCCATTATCAGCATCCAAACCAAAACCGAACTGTAACATGTCGGTCCAGTTCTTGGTTCCAACTTTTCCAAAATTTCGGTTCCAGGTTTTCTGATTCGGGCTCTGATTAGCAATGATGTATTGAAAGTCATATAAATAGTATAGCATAAAATGAATATTAATTAAGATAAATTACTTCAACAACCATAAAATTAAGTATTTATAACTACCGAGGGTCAATGTGATCCTTCAACTGATAAGAGTTATAATGCTTACGTTCCACAGGAAGAGAAAAAGAACCTTCGACTGATAGAGTTATAAAGCTTACGTTCCAGAGGCAGAGAAAAAGAGGGGCTATGACTTGTGGAAGTGGTTTCGTCATCTCGTATTTTTTATAATTAAAAAGTTACTCACATAAAAGCTAATTCAACCACAAATGGAAAAAGTAAGGCTGAGACAGGCAAATTTTTCTCGAAGGATTTCCACCATTTTGGGGCAAATATTATGAGCCTAAATTGAAATTTCTTATTATAATCAATGTATAAATCTAAATTTTCCTTCCAAATAAATAAAAGTTGTGTACCTTATGATATCTTTCAAAGTTGTCTCTTTATTCTTGAGTAAAGTTTCGCCCTGGATGAGCTTTTGAGTTCGTTCCAGTTTGAACCGCAAGACATCAAAAGTGGGAAGTTTCTTGTTGGTTTTTCTTCCTCATTCCTAAATTCATAGAAACACGGAGATTCAATATTCATGTTCCAACACTTCACATGACCAGTGGGATTCACATGAAGACTAAGGGACTGTTTGTACTTGCTTAAACTGATATTTATAGCTTGAAATCACTATAATAGGTTTTAAACGTTTGGGTAATAGTGGTTATGATTTTATCTTTTATGATTCGCGGTCAAAATAATCAGATTTGAAGAAGCACAAAGTTTTTTTTTAAGATAAGTGATTATCAGATTTGAATAATCACTTTGTGCACAAGTAAGAAAACATAAATTACTATTGTACCTTGATATTGTCATCCCTAGATGCGTCTTCATGATCTGCAAAAACACATCAAGAAAGATTTGGTCGATTAAGATATAATAAGGTACAGAACATATGTAGTGTTTAGAAAATGTTTCGGCCTCTTTTCTATGTTTCAGAGCATACCTGTGTTCTAGCTAGTTTTCCATACTTGTAGGCCACAAGGCCGTTCGCAGCAAACACATAATCATACTCATCTATTACTGCATAGGCATTCAAAATATATTGGTTATTTATACAAAAAGAAGTGTTTCTAGATGACACAGGTTGCTGTCTTCCATCAATTAGCTTCGTCGCATTATTTTTGAAGCCTGCTTCTTATTCATTGTTGGTCTGCGTTCAGAAAAAGCACCATCCTCCAGCATTCCTTCATCAAGTAAGCATACAAAAATATAGATATAAGTAAGCATACAGAAACAGGCATATGGTTTATAGCCTGGTTAATACTTACTGTTTACCTTTTCCAGAGATTCAACAGCTTCATGTCTAACTATAAGATGGTCGTTCCCATCTTTTAGTACCCTCGAAAGTGCATCTTTGGCAGTTTTGTTTTGCCCAAATACATAAGCAACCTAAAATCCAAGATATAAAAATTAGCCTACAATTGTTAGGGTAGATATTATAAGTTAAGCATGATGGATCAAATAATATGAACCTAAAATCTAGACTCTTCACAGAGGCATGAGCATTGGCTACATGTGATTCCATGCTTGGCGCTTGAACGCCCACAACTTGCCATTTTGTCTGGATAGTTAAAAAGCCATCTAATCACTACGAAGACATTCTATATTCAACACACGTATAAGATTATGACAAATTGAATCGTTTGGAACATATCATCAAGTAAGTTCTAATCTGATTCCATGTTATTTTACCAGGTCAATAATCCCCTTTCCCCAAAAATATAATCAGATTCCATGTATATGCAAGATGAACCCTACCGCACCACCAAGGGCAAGTATGGAAGCATCACGGTTAAAAGTAACTGGCAACTTGTGATCTATAAGTTCTTGTGCGTATAAGACTATCTCAGACTTCTTTAAACTGTGAAGGCAAGTTCTTTACTGATTTCCTCCCACTCAATACCAAACGTACATTGAGTTAGTCAATCTAACTAATATGTGAATTTCTATTTAACACACACTAATATGAACTTCATTCCTTTTTTCTATGATAAAAACATATTTTAAAGCTATCTAACAATTATAACCTGCTTTTTGCCGATACTCTTTTGAACACTTTTGGGTGTTTCTTCATCCTTTATACTAATAAAATAATATACTGTATATAAATAGTGATATAATAAACTAATAATTCTTGTCAAAATTGATAAATCGTCATGATTGAATAACTTACCCGCGTTAACATTCAAGAGTAGCTTCAACCCATTGATCTGATAACCACGAATCTGTGATAATCAATTCCTAATTTTGCGATAATGGTGTTAGGTTTTATCAATCGGTTTTATGAGTGTTCGATTTGAAGTTTTAATTGTGGTTTTCTAGGGTTTGATTAAGGGTTTCGAGGACTTGTAAACCCAGATCGTAAGCAAGCCCATAACAAAACGTAAGCCCAGAACGTGTGCTGACTGGGATTAGTTCCCTGATTGATGACGTGGCAAATTCCTCCTCTTATATATAATGTAAAGATATATATATATATATATATATATATATATATATATTTATATATATATATATATATATATATATATATATCCTCGTCAAGGTCACCATATAAAAAGGCATTATTAACATCAAGTTGAAATAAAGGCCAATCATTAGAAACAACAATGCTAATAAGACACCTAAAACTAACCATTTTGACAACAGGACTGAAGGTTTCATCAAAATCTATACCTTCCTTTTGACTGTATCCCTTAGGAACAACCTTGGCTTTAAACTTATCAACACGACCAGAGGACTTATATTTAATCTTATAGACCCATTTGCTATTGATAGATTTTCTCCCAACAGGTAACTCACACAGGGTCCAAGTATTGTTTCTTAAAAGGGCCTCAATTTCATTATTCATCGCCTAAACCCACCTACTATCTTTAACAACATCATAGTAGGTAGCAGGCTCAAAAGATTGATTAAGAGTGGTAGCAAAGCAGAAATTAATAGTGTTAAGTTTAGAGTAATTAACATGCTTTTCAATACCATTCTTAAGTTTACTATCAAGCACAAAATCATTAAGTTTGACAGGCAACTTAGTAGGTCCGGTAAACTTCCTAATGCTAGGTTGCCCCTCTTCTTCTTAATTTCTCACCCCACTATGCTCTATAGAAGTGACAAAAGGATTGACATTATCAAAATTTCCCTCATATTGTTGGTTATCACCTATATGGGTTGTTGATTCTTCCTCATGAGGTTGCACAGTGGCATCCTCAATAGTAGAGTGGACTCTACCATCCACACAAGGTGTAGCTCTCTCATCATCATTGGGACTTAAAGGTTTTTGGTTATCAAAAAAGGTCAAAATTTCAGCATCAGTTGTAGCAATTACATCTACCAAATCTTTTTCAGTATTGTTTTTCATCTTAAAAGGAAAAACAGTTTCATAGAACCACACATCTCTAGAAAACAATACTCTTTTATTATCCAGACTAAAAAGTTTATAAGCCTTCTTAAGTGAAGAGTTTTTCAGACCTAGATGTGAGTTTTTCACTATTATTTAGACAAGTAGAAAACCACAGATGCCCAAAACACTTAAGATGAGAGAGATTTGGTTTTTTCTTATAGATAAATTCATAGGGGAACCTACCATTTAAGACAGAAGAAGGGAGCCTGTTAATAAAATAAACAAAAGTTAGAATGCATTCAGACCAAAACTTAATAGGAATCCCTCCGTGAATCATAAGAATCCTGGCAACATTGAGCATGTGTCTATGTTTCCTTTCAGTAATACCATTTTGTTGAGGGGTATGTGGGCAAGATGTCTGGTGGATGATACCTATAGTGGATAACATCGTGTGAACTTTGTTGTTAACAAGGTTTATGAAGTGAATTAGCCAATCAGTGACTTCATCTTTGGTTTTTAAAAGATAAGTCCACGCAGCTCTTGAGTAATCATCCACAATGGTGAGAAACTATCTATACCCTTCCTTGCTTTGAACCTTGTAAGGGCCCCACAAATCCAAGTGAACAATATCACCTATATGATTGGATTTGTGATCACTCAATGGAAAAGGTTCCCTTTTTTTAGCCCTATGACAAGTTTTACACACACAGATGGTGGTATTTTTAGACAAATGAAGGTCAGTCTTAAGAGCATTGAGGACTTGGTAAGAGGGGTAACCAAGCCTGTAGTGCCAAAGGTCTTTAGAGGTATTAAAGGTCATGGCAGAGTTAACATTACCTAAGCTTTGAGTCTTAAGGTCATGGCAGAGTTAACATTACCTAAGCTTTGAGTTAACTTCTAAAGGTATACGGTGTTTTATTTGTGGCAAAAATATTTCATTGGTCCTTTAGAACACAACAATGGACAAGAATGTGACAATCTTGGCACCATGGAAAGAGGCTCTATTTTCCAAAAGAGTTTTTTGTTTTGGTGTTTCTCAAGCAACTCAAGAAGCTACCATTGTGAAAATAAATAATCTGATCAATGTTGAAGGTACATGCTCAGTATTAGTATTTATAATGACATCACGTGTACGGATGGATACTGAAGCTTGTCCCCGAAGATCTATTCGTATAAAGAGGGGCAGCCAGGCGGTGGTGGCCAGAAGAATTTATTGGGTGTGTTCAGAATATTCTCTTTGTAATCTTGGTTAAGAGCACATAAGGCACATGATTTTATCCTTTGATTTGGATACTCACTAGTTTACACTGGAAGATATCCCTAAAGAGATAACATATGCCATTCCACCTCCATACACACTTTCACAACTAAAAAAAATCATCTGATAATTTTAAGAAATGTTGTTTTTCTAAGAGGAAGAGTTAGTTGTGGTTGGGCCTTAGAGGTGGTGGATGGGTTGCTTTCTTTGGTTTGAGTGCATTCTTTCACGAAAGGGAAATTCAGCACGTGTCGAAGTTACTGGGTTCTACAAAGAACGAGGATCCGATATTTGAAGTAAGTGTGAACCCAGCAGGTCTTCCTCACATACTAGAAACATGGAACAACGGGAACTTTGTAAACAACCTAGCTATTGAAGGAAGAGCTGGTTCCTCATGGTCGGGACCTACAAGGAATCACTATTTTTTCTTTAGAGTCCATCAAGTGAAGTTATAACCCCATGATGTCTATGGTTATCAATGATGTATTATATTCCATTACTTTCTTTAATGTTTGTACGATTATCAATCTTCTTTACCAAATGAACAAGTGCTCAACTTTTTAACCAGATGCATAAGTGATCAAATTATTTAGCTAATACACAAGTGCTCTACTTTTTTACCTAATGCACAAGTGCTCAACTTTTTTCACCTAATGCACTAGTGCTCAACTTTTTCACTTAATGCAAAATGATCAACGTTTTCACCTAATGCACAAGTGCTTAACTTTTTGTTACGGTTTTCATATTCAGCAAATAGGGGAAATATGCCAACTTGAAAATAGCAGTTACTAGTGACTACAACCAGTTATACCTATTACTACAACGAACATAATAACAAAAGATACATGTCAATGCAAGTATGTCACTACCATCATAAGGAATTGTTCAAGTTCACAAGACTATCAAATGTTCCCACTGTTGTCTGAACAAGTAGTGGCAATCTTGTATCTCCAAAAGAATTTTGCCAAATGCTTCCGATATGCTAATCCTGCTTGAAATGGACCAGTCACCTCCAATGGCTTATTTTTGGTCAGCCTGAACAAATTTCTCATTACCCAAATCCGACAATCGCCTAAAGGGCCAACTTGCATAAGAACATCAGATGTGTAACGGAAAGTGATTGAGTAATTTGAAGGATCAATGCCTTTCTTTCTCATTACATCATTGTCATAAAGATACTTAGGAATGAGAGAACGATAGGTTTCAACAAGGGCCAGTCGCCATTTTCGGTTTTCGACTTGAGTTTCTAGCACCACATTAGGAAGCATGCTGTCACAAATGGTTATGACACCAGAAGGAAAATGCTAAAAGCAAGGACCCAATGGAAATCATCTTCGTTAATGGGAAGTAAACCTATAATATCGAATAAACTGTAAGTAGAAGCCTTATTGAACTTGGCCATAAAATATACATTAGACTAACCTTTATAACATGAAATTAGATCTAACCTTTTCAAAGGACTAAACTTTTACAAAACATGAAATTAGATCTAACCTTTTCAACACCATCATCATACCAAGGAACACCATGTACAACACCAGAAGCATAATGGAAACGCAACTCGTTAGTAAATACATAAGTATGAAGTACGGGCAATTTATTACATAATCTGCATCAGCCGGTCTATAGTGCCACATATATAAAATCCATAGTTCCAGATGCTATCATTTGAAAACTAAACATATAAAAATCATTAATAAAAGTAGATTAGTACAATTATAAACTAGTTATATAGTTCAACTTATAATATCGGAAAGCCAACCAGCGCATCCCCGACCAATACCCAATAAACGTCCCAAAAATCCAACATTGACAGTTATATAATCGGGTCCCCATAGAAATAAAAGACCTTATCCTTGTCGTTATACAGTAAGTGCATAATGTCTTTAGGCGCATGGATTCGGTTTTTTGGTGCATTTGTTGAGCGCCATAAATCCTTCAAAAACAAATTAATTAATAAGTTCTTTAGTTTCTTGAGTTTTTTGGTGCACTATTCAAATGTAAAAAACATACTTCGGTCCATTTTGGAATCTCATGATTATCATGTCCAATTAATGGTAGTTTAAACTTCTTAAGTTTCTTGGTCCTAGTACGAACCTTTGACTTAGGTTTTGATGACTTAGGGGGTTTGATGAATGGGTCTTGTAGATACTTACTAAGTTTAGTCTCATGTTAACTTTTAACGACTTGTTGTTCATCATGATTAACTAAAGCCACGTTTGGGACATAATCAGTTTCGTTATTAACTAACTGATCTGCCTGGTTATTACCTGAGTGTTATCTACAAATAAAATTCCATCTTCGTTACAAGGAGAGTCATTAGATAAAAACTCATTTCCTTCATTCATTTGATTTAATTCTACCTTGGTGAAAACCTGATAAATAATAAAAACAGATTAACTATGCATTAGTAAGCGACTAACAATAGTTCTAATAAAAGATAGCATGGGGAAAGTTAACTATAGCAGGGGAAAAGTTAACTATAGCGGCAGGGGAAGTTGAAATAGAGTACTATGACTAGCAGGGGGAAAGTTAACTATGTTACCTTATCATTAACGATCGACTCATGATGTTCTTATTTTAACGGCGACTCATTCGCATGTGAAAAGCTTAAATCTTGAACGTCCATATACTGATTACTTTCATTGATTTCAATAGAATCAAATGTGATTGAGGCCTGCATGGTAGACAAAACACATGAAAACGGAACGTTACTGTTTCAAAATAGATATGTGCTTGAGGCCTGCAAGGATTCCAGCAAAAGACTTTTAAAAATAGATACGTTACCTTTTCATTAAGAAGCGATTTAGGATTTTCTTCATTAATCGGTAATGCATTAAATTTTGAACATCATAATTCTTCAGTGTTCACAACAATACTAATGTATACTCATTTGCTTCTTTCATTTCATTGTACTCAAATGTGCTTGAGGCCTGCATGGTAGACAAAACACATGGAAAAGGAATGTTACCTTTTAAAAATATATGTGTGCTTAAGGCCTGCAAGGATTCCTGAAATAAACTTTTAAAAATAGATACGTTACCTTTTCTGTAAGAAGCGATTCGGTATGTTCTTCATTAATCGGTGATGCATTCAATTTTGAACACATAATTCTTTAGTGTTCAGAAGAGCACTAGTATCAACATCCGTATACTCATTTGCTTCTTTCATTTCATTGTAATCGAGTGTGCTTGAGGCTTGTTTAGCATTAACAACCGGCTCAAGATGAAATTCCTTATTGTCTTCAAATACATTTGTGTTATGAACAACACTTGCATTAACATCTATATCCTTATTTTCTCCGTTGATGTTATATACATTAAATGAACTTGTGCCCTGCAAAGAGTGAAGGTTTAGTAGACTTTTTAAAAACATAAAGGATATGCTAAAAAAATTCACGGAACTGTGTTGTATCTTTAAATTCATTTGTGTTCTCAACAACACTTGAATCAACATCCATCGAGTGGTTTCCCAAAGTTGAATCCTTTAAGTCACGGTTGTTCTAAACAACATTTCCATCAAAATCATTAGAGTGGGTATTCAAATTTGCATAAGTTATCTAATTCGGAACCGGCCTGAAAAAGGGGATAAAATAGAAATAAAACAATATTAACATTTATATAACTTTTTTGTTAATTACAACAAATGAAAGATAAGCTAAAACAATTCACGGACTTGCGTCGTATATTTGAATTCATTGGTGTTCTGAACAACACTTGCATCGACATCAATTGGTTGGGTTCCCAAAGTTGAATGGTTTACGTCATCATAGTTCTGAAGAACACTTCCATCAAAATCATTATAAATAGGATTTCTAAAATCAAATAAACAATGATACTCGATTTTTGGAAATGGGTTCACATCACTCCATGCAACACACCGTGGTACAACAACAACTTTTTTAGACCCCCAACATTTTAAAACAAGAGATTTTCCCAATAACCAAATCTGAAATAAATAGGCATTTCAACTAATAAGCATAGAAACGTGATAACAAAATATGTAATAAATAATAATAAAACTATATTACTGACCTTTAATAGAAAAACAACACCTTGCAAAGTATATGTGGGGACATATGTTGGACCAAGTTCAACAATATTTTCTAAAAGATCCTTGCAAAACTCCTCCTATATATACTCACCCCAAGGAAAATGGTTCCAAGAGTCAAAATTCTCAACTAGATTAAACAACTCGTCTGCAACAACTCCCCGTAACTGATAACCCATGAACACCTAATTAACACAAACAACAAACAAACCCGCACAACATCAGCATCGGTCAGTTTACCAAAAGCAAAATTTTCCGAAATAAGCTTATTAATATCTAACCCCTTTACTCTACGGATGCCTGGTAAGACACTGTTACGGAATTTCGATTCAAGTTGCCTATTAGGTTTTAAAGAATAGTCACCAAAATGAAACCCGGTAACCAAACAAAATTCCTTTTTGTTAAACTCCAAAGTATGTTGCCCAAAATAAAAGTAAAAAGGCTTATCGGGATTTGTTAATCAGATACGATGGAGGAACAATGAGATGGATTTGGTAATCGGATACGATGGAGGAACAATGAGATGGATGCAACGACGAAGGAATTTGCATAGAATGAGACCTGATAATGGGCTGCAATTCAATAAAAAAAGATGAAAAACTGTGGTGTAATTGATAGAAAGTTTGGTTTGATTTAGTTGTGATTAGGGATAAATTGTTTTTTTTAAGTTTTGAAGGGTTAAAAATGAAAAATTTAGAATGGATATAAAAAATATTAACCTTAAAATTAGATTGGGTATAATTTCTAATAAAAAGTACTGACAAAGTTGATCACTTGGTGGTTGAGCGCTGTCAGTTGATCATTTGGAAAGGTAATAGGACAAATATTGTTATAGGGGGGACATATGTGAGTCCGGTAATAGTAAAAAAATTGTACCTATAAAGGACACATGGCAAACATGTAGTGGAGTTGAGCAGTTTGTGGAAACCTTGGTTTCCGGATCTTTTAAGCAACTAGGAATGCATCATGTTCATATGATTATACAATCAAAGCGGAATTAGAACACGACACATTAACAAGGTGTTTAGGCACAATAACATGAATTAAAACAAAAGGGTTGCTCATTATATTAATAATAAACAACCACTAGACGTGTATACATTGAATCCCACGTCTAGTGTACACACGCTTTAGGTTTACACTGTGAATGAATTGATGAATAAAACCTAAGACCCTTGGTTCCTTTTATAGTGTAAGGATTAGGGTTTACAAGAGATAAAATCAAATAAACAAGTAAATCTTCTATTTAAATAAACTTATGCAAAATATATCTTGCATGTTTATCTAAATAGAAGCTTCCATAAGCTTCTTTGTCTACGTTTTGTCAATGCTTGAATTGCATGTGACAATGCTTGAATTGCTCTTGACAATGCTTGCTTCCATCAACGCCTAATTTGTTCTTGTCAATGTCTGGAATACTCTTGTCAACGCTTAGACAAATACCTTCATGTTTTCTTCGTTTTTGAGTTTCTGCCACATCAACTTTTTGACCCAACAATCTTCCCCTAGTTGATGTTGGCAAAAATCTATGTGTATCTCTTGTAAGTTGTACATGATCTTCAGATTACTTCCCCTCAAGTGTAGCATGTATTTCTTCCCCTTTTTGTCACATCAACAAGGAAGTAAACAATGTATGCAATCTTTGAAGATTCTCCAAATGTAGCTCTATGTAATGATCTTGAAGAACAATTAATATAATATTTTTGATGTAGAAGTAGAATAACCCAACCTTGTGTTCCATGTCTTGTACTATCCACGTGATGAAGAACTTATACGAATCTGACCAAGTATAAGTAGACCTCGATCCCTTGTCAATATTCTCATCCTATGTGAGACACTGAGCACGATAATGTAACTCCTTCAAGTGTTATGACAAGTCTTCGTCACCAAACATTTAAAGCACGAACAAGTTATCTTCAAAAGTAATGTTGACCAAACATGACTTTTTAAGATATGATAGAACACAAACTCGCGAAAATCTTCTTCAATAATCAAACTTACCATATGAACTCTTCCCCTTAAGCTAACACCTCTTCATGACAAGTCAATATCTTCATATGTAAAAGCTGTTAACGAATAACTCTTTCACAAGGCTATCCCAATTACATACTTTAACACCCCCAAATTTACACGCAGCGGAATACATCTTTGGGTGCTAAACAATGATAAAACAACACATAATTTATAAAGAACGACTAAAAAAGAGACATTTTAGATTTATCGTTCCTAAAACATTTGTCAGAGTAGCGTAGTCCCAAGTAATCGTTACCAAAAGATAAGTTAAAACAACATATTGGTTTGTTTAAAAAATGGAACGATAAATAAATCAAAGAGTTTGAACAACAAAAGCAGTGCACAACTTCATTCCCCGTGACCTCCAAGCTTCCACTTCTTGATTACCTGAAATACATGTGAGTAAAACAATCAGCAAAAATGCCGAGTGAATCTATAGGTTTATGTAATCAATTTGAACACAAGCAAAGATTATAAGTTTGTGGCATGCTTATAAGCATCAAATAATAATTTGCATCAACAATGATAATTGTATATAGCATAAATTGCAATAAGCTCATGGAACCGAGCCCTTAAACACTCCCATATCAGTCTAATAAGACGAGAGATTTATTAATTGTCGTTACCTCCAGATTATTGGTACATTGCCGTATACCTGACTTCTCAATACAATATGTCCAAATAGTGCGGAGGTCGGGCCTAAGCTTCTATGACAAGTCCACACAAACTGAACCGGGGCGGCTTCCCCCATAGATCTATTAATTGTACTAGCGGCTAGCCCATCATAAGCTAGTTAACGGTCCATAATTGAGGCTTTAACAAAGGCAATCACTTAATGCAATTTAAAGGCAACCACGGGTCCATTCATAGAGGGACAAAGCATACCATAAAAATCTTGTGTTCTAAGTTTATAAAAACATGTATTCCCCCTCGCGGGTTTAAAATCATTTAATAACTAGTATAAAGCGAGGCTATAGACTCACGTTGATAATGAAAGGCGGTTTATCGGCTACGGGCGTGCTTCGGTCACGGAAACCTATATAAATAATAATCGGTCTTAGACTCTTGTCTAATGACTTTTATCAATATAACAATATACATATGATGATTTTGTACATATGATGATGATCAAGTGGGTTTATATATCCTTGTTTACTCATTTTAGTGTTTACGTTTTGGTAACTTTTTACTAGTTTACTAGTTTTACCTACTTACCTATTTTAAGTCCAATAAGCTTAGTATAAGTTCTTTAACTTGTTTTAATCCATTTTATACCTATATTATCAGTATCTATACTTTCCATGTTGGGCCCAAATGGGTTAAGCCCAATAAGTTCTTTTTATAAGTGCTTAACTTATTTAATCCAATTATTAGTCCAATATGCTTAGTTAGCTCGTTAACCTCCGTATAGCCTATAGTTCGGGTTTTATCGGTTTTTACTTGTATTAGTTACTTATATATCAGTATATGACTTTTAAAAACTTTACATTAGACGGGTTTGATAGTCTAAGTTTTAATTGGCGAAAAACGTTAATTTTACGGTGATAGCCGAAAAAGTCGTAAAAATCAAGTTTATAGTTTTTATTACTTATAAGTATTATTCCACTACCATTTATATAATTTATCCATTTATTTAACCTTTTACATATTTATATAAATAAGTTTCATAAGTTAGTGGGTTTTTATTTTGCATTTTATACAATAAAATTTGAGTGCTTATATAATAATAATAAACATTAATTCTCAAAATCTGACTTTTATCTTCATGTTCACCATTTTTATCATATCTAGAGTTCTATAATGAATTAGAAGCTCATTTTTGGATGACATGTTCTTCATATTATGTGTGCTACATTTAACTTAGTTATAGCTACTGCTCATTTTAAGTTTATCTTGCCTTAACAGTCCCTACAAAACTGCTTATTCAGATTAGAACACCCAACTTGTTTTGATCATATCTCACTCATTATATTGATTCCATTGCATGGCCAACTCTCACATGTGTATAACATCTTGTACTTACTGTAAATGGATCATACCATGCAATTTTATCAGTTCAAGTTTTAGTTATACACTGTTTTTATACAGCCAACTAAATAATCATGATTTTAGCCTTATTTCTCATGGTTATTAACATTTTTAAGCATATTTATCAACACTTGATCCCCACACAACATTTTTATCATCATATATACATCATATACATATACAAAATAAAGAAAATACATTTTACAAAAATAACAAGAGAAAATGGAGAGGATGATCTTCTTTACCAACCAAGTGTATTTCTTGTTTTTGGAAGACAAGAACTTGATGAACACCACAAATAACTCCAAGATCATCAAACACCAAGAACAATAGTTGAGAAATCAGCCCTAGGACACAAGCAAATCATCTCCAATGTTGTTAATATGGCTACCAAATGATCAAGGCTTCAAGATAACTCCATGATAGAGTTAGTTAACATGTATTTCATGGCTAGAAAAGATCAAAAGGGGTGTTTGTAGCTTAAAAGTGGATGGCAAGGGGTGGTGTGGTTGAGAGGATTTGAAGTTGTTTTGCATGTATGGAAAGATGGAAATGAGAAATGGTTGAATGGTTTGATGGTTTTAGCAAGTTGTAGCTTAAGGTGTAAGCTTAGTCTTACACTTGTAAGTACTTAGCTAACATGATGCCACATCCTTAGATGTGGTGTCATGTGCCATACCATTTAAGCTAGTGGGGTGGGATAATGTATTTTGTCCCACCTCACTAATTTACGGGTATTCCTCGATTGTAGTTTTCTCGATTTGCGTGCCCTCGGGTCGTTTTACGAAAAACGTTTTTATAAATTATGAATCAACGACACAAAACGAATCCAATAAAAATTTTCTCATAAAAAACGGAGTTCAAAAACGTAAATACGTAATCCTAAGGTTTCCGGTTTAGTCGTAAGGGACGCTAAATTATGCACGTAAGCCCACATTTAAATCCGTAAATTGTGAGTTCGTCAACCAACACAAAAATAACTTTCAAAATATTATACGAGAAAATATTTCACTACCTGAAAATGTTAGATTGTACTTTTTAAAAGTTTAATCGCACACGAAAAATAATAATATAACGTCTCGATACGTAATTGAAATGATAGCGTCGAAAGTATTAAATATCGAAACTATCGATAATAAAATATAAAATTTATGGCATCCGTCGGTATCGCGATCACTAGTAGTCCTCGTTGCTCGTCAAAATATTAAAATATAATATTTAATATCGGTTTCAAGTTAAACCGTTAAACATAATAATATTTAACGTTATAAATTACTTCAAAATAATTGAAAATAGAATTAAATTATGACCTTATTTTTACGGGTTTTACATCCTCACCACCTTAAGGGAGCGACGTCCCGACGCTCAACTCGCCTCACTTTCGCCAACGCGCATTAAAGTCTCAATAAACATCGTCGTTGAAAGTCATAAAGATATTACATAATATGTGTTCTACATGATCGGACGTCATCGGATGATGTCGTCTCAAGTTCTCACAACTTACGATCATTTGACTAGATCACATACCACATAAGTACATAAAAATAAAAGGTCGAACAATAACATCAAGTATAGATTTCCATCGTTAATCATCGAGAAAACCTTGAACGAACCCTTGATAATAACCACTTGATCTCCAGAGTCTTTCCACTTGCGGTGTCGGCTTCAACGTACTCCTCGAGGTTGTAACGAATTTATTAACTCCATTCATTAAGAGATTCGGTCCTCCATCATTCCACAAGTACACGCATAAATCCTGGTGACACTTATCGTTTCTTCTTATACACTGCTTCCCGAGATTCATTTTAAACTCAGAATAAAATAGTGATCTTCAATACGAGGAATAAAACGAGATAAAAATGACTTCAATAAACGCATAACCGAACAAGATGTGGTAAAATGATTTAAGATTAACGATCGAAGAGGGATCTCGACTCACGTAACCGTAAAACATAATTATTCACAATACTAGAAAAATGAGAGCGAAGAATGAATTATACATTATCATTAAAATAACATTTGTCACAATTATCCGTCCCGGATTTGGTATTACCTTAAAACGCAATTGAGGTACTTTCTTAATAAAGATGATATATCAAAATAGGAGTTAGATAGCTTCATAATTTATTTTGGTTGTCTTAAGAAACTTTGAAAGATTGACATGAATTTATTAATTAAACTCGTATTGATGGTTACAATTAGAAAATATAATTTCCAAATTAAATCATTGTTAGGAATATAAATTAAACCGATAATTTCATTACATTTAAAGTAAAGTATGATAAGTCAATTAGTTCAAAAGGTAGAACATAATTTCATTTTAAACATTAGTTTTAGTTATACAAAATATGGTGTATAAATATGACCTTTTACTTGTGATGGTTATTTCGATAATTGAAAATTATTGGAAAGATGTAGACAAGTTCCATAAAACTATTATAATAAGTTGTCGATATACTTATAGGTGTTTAATATGTCAAAGTAAACATGGGACATATTCGGGTTTCAAAATGTGACAATATAACAAACGAATACGAATGGAAATAATGGTCAACAATTAGTACGAGATCAACGGTACAAAAGAGGACAAAACAAATGTCGTATGAATTCTTAAAGAGAATAATAAAATAAAGGCGTCAATGGTAAGACGATAAGAAATAATAGATTAAACAAGTTGTCAAATTTGGTTGGTGCGGTCGATGGTTCACCAATATCAGCTCGTTAACTTAGCGGTGGTCGTTACACGATCGGAAATAAGATCCATACAAAAATTTTAATCAAAGAAAATTCCTAATAATCACTTGTAATTAAAACAAATCAAATGAACGATGTTAGTGTTTAAAGAGAGAAGTCAAAGCACGGTTCACAAGAGTGGATTTCGAGACAAACGAGAGTGACGGACGTCATCCCGGATATACGGAAATCACTCTAATGATAATTCATTATTCATGTGCGGAGACATTCCAAAGATCTACCCAGTCGCATAAAGAAGATTGGACGAGACGGAAGGATAAAACATTGAGACTTTCAAGTCATTTATCAACAGTCAGTAATTAGACGAACGGTCAAAAGAAATCAGTTACAAGACAAAATGAAGTAACGAGTGGAAAAATGATTGTCGAGTAAAAACGTATTCGTAAGCGCGTAATTCGTTCAAGAAAAGGTAAGAAAACATATGCGGATGCATAGAAATTGCGCTACTTGCATAAATTATGAAGGTTTTTAAAACTACTTTTCATTTTATTTCATTTTATTTATCTTTATCATAAATACAAGTAAAAGTTGATTATTATCAAGATTTTTAAGTTGACTACTATTCAGCCTAGCATGGCTCCTTCTAAATTAGACATAGGTGATCAGGCCATGTATAATTTAGGAATAGCAATGCAGTGCTCAGTTTCGTCGAAAAGTATTACGTTTCTTATGTTTATATATAAACCATGCCATCTGTAAAATGGAACTTAAAAATAGTTTATAAATTTATAGGATACAAGTAATTTGTGAGATACTTAATAAGCAACTTTTAATCTTACGAAAAGTATTTTATAAGACCAAAGTAAAAATAATTGGTGAAAATAATCGTAAAACAATATCAGATTTATTTATAATATGACATTATGACAACATATAAAGTAGTCAAAGTTTTGCAAAAGTGGCAAATAGTAGCTCATAAAACAACCAATGAAATGGTTACAAGTTGTTAAGTTTTCAAAGGGTTATAAGGTTTAGACGAAAACGTCATGAGATACGCGATAAGAATGTCAACGAAGAATGTGAAGGCAAAACTTCAAAACTCAACTCAAATCAGTGGAAGGTTAGAAGAAAACGAAAATAAAATAACATCGAATGACAAATGAGTCATATATATTAAAAGAATAAAACAATCCACATGTGTATTCTTTGTAAGATACTCGACACAACATGCTTTTAAGAAAGTATGTTATTCGTTTTTAAATTACACCATTAATCCGGTAATTGCTAATCCTGTATTGTTTTTATTTTTAAATATTTTCACATGCAACTAGTATTCGTTAGTTGTAAAATAATATTTATTAAAATTTTACGATCTCAAATGAAATCAAAACAGCTTAGAAACATTTAAAACTCATGTTCTGAATTTTCTATCAGATTTAACTTTTAAATATGAGCCGATTAATTGACCCGATAAACGACATCTCCAAGACTCAGAGTCAAGCATTTTGATGCAAAACGACGTTTCAGACGACTTTCTAGTTTTACCCGAGACCTGAAAACCAATGTAAAATGACCAAAATACCCCTGCAAGTTATGTGCAGGTTTGACTATTTTATTTTAAAAAAACGCATGTTTTACTTTTAAGTTTTGACCTGTTTATACTGCCCCTACAGTTTCTGCATAAAGTGTATTTTTTCGACACTTCTTAACGGCTCAAAATATATACATATATACACACATGTCTTGTGGATTTTACAACAACGAAAAATAAATCTCTTAATGAGCATCAAATAAAGTATAGCATGATGAATGACAGAAAATGCTTCAAGGTATTCAACACGAAGTTTAGGAAGCAAGACGGTGAAAGACGTTCGTAATTTAGATTTCAAAATGCAATGTAGGCAAATCTCCTTGGTGCCACGATTGTCAAAAACACAAAACATAGCAAGAAAAGAATGGAACATTAACATGCTACACTCCGGGAGCGAGAAGGTTAATGAAAAACAAATGATACAATTTTATATAAGTAAAATCGTATTCCAATACTAGTGCCATAATCTAGACGATGATTTATAAAATAACGATGACGTTACCGAGATATAAGTGAACAATACACTTCGGAGTCGATACATATAAATGTCAATAAATAGCGGTTAGTCTATTCCAAGGACACATTGAGCTACACAATGGTCTAGAAATTACGTTTCAAGACGTCTAAACACAAACAGTCGGAAGACGATTTGGATATCTATATAGATATCTCAAAGGGTTAAGCAATAAAAGTAACGTGCGCAGATGAAGGTATGTAAGGTCATAACAAAATGAAATCGGATAATTTCCAATAATTTAAATAAATGTAGAGAATCCTTCAAAATAATTGCAGGAAAAATTCCAAATCATTAATAAATGATAACTCTTATCGAAAAGTTTAACGATATCAATATATATATCGATAAAGGATTATAGTATTTATTTAGAAATACTTAGCAATAAGGCATACATAATAATGTACACTAAAGATGTAATCCCAGAAGTAGCTTGAACCTGAAGTCACGCGAAATCATGTGCACCGACTCTTTGAAAAAAAATAAAACCGACAGTTATAGTTTAGGTTTTTAGAAAAAGACCTAGTTCTCTATAACTCATGGCTCTGGTACCAATCTTTAACACCCCCAAATTTACACGCAGCGGAATACATCTTTGGGTGCTAAACAATGATACAACAACACATAATTTATAAAGAACGACTCAAAAAGAGACGTTTTAGATTTATCGTTCCAAAAATATTTGTCAGAGTAGCGTAGTCCCAAGTAATCGTTACCAAAAGATAAGTTAAAACAACATATTGGTTTGTTTTAAAAATGGAACGATAAATAAATCAAAGAGTTTGAACAACAAAAGCAGTGCACAACTTCATTCCCCGTGACCTCCAAGCTTCCACTTCTTGATTACCTGAAATACATGTGAGTAAAACAATCAGCAAAAATGCCGAGTGAATCTATAGGTTTATGTAATCAATTTGAACACAAGCAAAGATTATAAGTTTGTGGCATGCTTATAAGCATCAAATAATAATTTGCATCAACAATGATAATTGTATATAGCATAAATTGCAATAAGCTCATGGAACCGAGCCCTTAAACACTCCCATATCAGTCTAATAAGACGAGAGATTTATTAATTGTCGTTACCTCCAGATTATTGGTACATTGTCGTATACCTGACTTCTCAATACAATATGTCCAAACAGTGCGGAGGTCGGGCCTAAGCTTCTATGACAAGTCCACACAAACTGAACCGTGGCGGCTTCCCCCATAGATCTATTAATTGTACTAGCGGCTAGCCCATCATAAGCTAGTTAACGGTCCATAATTGAGGCTTTAACAAAGGCAATCACTTAATGCAATTTAAAGGCAACCACGGGTCCATTCATAGAGGGACAAAGCATACCATAAAAATCTTGTGTTCTAAGTTTATAAAAACATGTATTCCCCCTCGCGGGTTTAAAATCATTTAATAACTAGTATAAAACATCTTCTTTACCAACCAAGTGTATTTCTTGTTTTTGGAAGACAAGAACTTGATGAACACCACAAATAACTCCAAGATCATCAAACAACAAGAACAATAGTTGAGAAATCAGCCCTAGGACACAAGCAAATCATCTCCAATGTTGTTAATATGGCCACCAAATGATCAAGGCTTCAAGATAACTCCATGATAGAGCTAGTTAACATGTATTTCATGGCTAGAAAATATCAAAAGGGGTGTTTGTAGCTTAAAAGTGGATGGCAAGGGGTGGTGTGGTTGAGAGGATTTGAAGTTGTTTTGCATGTATGGAAAGATGGAAATGAGAAATGGTTGAATGGTTTGATGGTTTTAACAAGTTGTAGCTTAAGGTGTAAGCTTAGTCTTACACTTGTAAGTACTTAGCTAACATGATGCCACATCCTTAGATGTGGTGTCATGTGCCATCCCATTTAAGCTAGTGGGGTGGGATAATGTATTTTGTCCCACCTCACTAATTTACGGGTATTCCTCGATTGTAGTTTTCTCGATTTGCGTGCCCTCGGGTCGTTTTACGAAAAACGTTTTTATAAATTATGAATCAACGACACAAAACGAATCCAATAAAAATTGTCTCATCAAAAACGGATTTCAAAAACGTAAATACGTAATCCTAAGGTTTCCGGTTTAGTCGTAAGGGACGCTAAATTATGCACGTAAGCCCAAATTTAAATCCGTAAATTGTGAGTTCGTCAACCAACACAAAAATAAGTTTCAAAATATTATACGAGAAAATATTTCACTACCTGAAAATGTTAGATTGTACTTTTTAAAAGTTTAATCGCACACGAAAAATAATAATATAACGTCTCGATACGTAATTGAAATGATATCGTCGAAAGTATTAAATATCGAAACTATCGATAATAAAATATAAAATTTATGGCATCCGTCGGTATCGTGATCACTAGTAGTCCTTGTTGCTCGTCAAAATATTAAAATATAATATTTAATATCGGTTTCAACTTAAACCGTTAAACATAATAATATTTAACGTTATAAAATACTTCAAAATAATTGAAAATAAAATTAAATTATGACCTTATTTTTACGTGTTTTACACATACTCCAATAAATTACTTCATGAATCGTTGCTAACTCGCCTTAAAATCATTAATCCCTTTCAAATCCGAGCCATAAATATCACCATGATATTCTAAATTAAAACGGAGATTCCATGTACCTTCGTGTGTAATTTCCTCCTTTTTGTGTGCTAAAAACGTCAAATTTTCTCAAACAGCAGCCTTCCTTGTGTTGTCCAGTATCCTCTTTATCCAAGATCTTTATCAGTTGTATTGTCTGATATCGGACAATACATGTCAGCGTTTGAACTCATATATCGGACAACACTGTCAACCTATCAGCGTTGACTTATTCTGTCAGCGTCAAAATACTTCTTGTCAGCGTCAATTTCACTCTTGACAGCGTCATGTTTCTGCTGACGTCATCTTGGGCAACAAATCACGTCCAAAAACATTCATTCCTATTATCACGTGATCACTTTCCCACAAAATAGGAAAGTAAATATATTTCCCTTTGGCTGTACTTGTTTCTCCATAACTTACGCACCAACACGTCTGACTTTATTGCCCAAATAACTCGTTCAATATGAATTTATATCCCAGAAAATCAGTATCTACATACGTATCATTTTCAAAGAAAATAGATTCTATTGGAGTGAATCCCTAAAAAATCTCAGCAAGATCAATTCAATAGATAAATGATTAAACTGCAATGCCAATAAAGTAGGAGTATTCGTCCAATAACTGTGATATCTATCAAAAGTCACACAACCATACAGGCTGTTCATCCTTGTTTATAGGTCACACACATTCATCAATTGTTCTGACCAAACGTATCTTGTAAACTCATGACCCATATGTCACGTTCAAATAACCATAGTAGCAACAGAAAGAAAAACAGTACCTTGCATTTGCTTGTGCACTCAAATTCAGACCACAACTCACACGTCATTCTTAAGAACCATGATTCATTCTTCTACTCTCATCACATCAAACCAAAATCCTTGTTGTGTTCCTGTAAATCAGTACACTCCAAATCGTATACCATTAAAGACATGATCTGATGTCCATAAGTAATCCATGAACCACGACTGCATCACACATCTACTACTACAATACAAACCCTAGAATCTAGATGAACTTAAATCGAAAACCTAATTAGGGTTTGTAAATAAACCTGAGATCTTGAATCATAACAGCCACAATCCTCCAGTTTTTCAACCTTAAGTTGATTGAGGGTTTGTAAAAACCCTAATCATGATTTTATGTAAAAGCTGAAAATCTGAAAATCACTTCTACAGCCAACTTCGACGCTTAATAACTTTTGATTCGGCATAAAACTTGACAATCCCTCCGGTGGATGTTTAGACATATGTATGTAGAACACACATATAAAATTTCATGACGATCCAACGGTTCAATCGAAAGTTATGACCTTCTGAGTACTGTTGCGCACACAAAAACGTCCAGAAAAACCCTAGACGGATTTTTCTTCTTTTCACCATACACGAACACCTTGTTGGTCCTAGCATCACGAGCCACGAGGCTCTGATACCAATTGTGGAAACCTTGGTTTCCGGATCTTTTAAGCAACTAGGAATGCATCATGTTCATATGATTATACAATCAAAGCGAAATTAGAACACGACACATTAACAAGGTGTTTAGGCACAATAACATGAATTAAAACAAAAGGGTTGCTCATTATATTAATAATAAACCACCACTAGACGTGTATACATTGAATCCCACGTCTAGTACACACACGCTTTAGGTTTACATTGTGAATGAATTGATGAATAAAACCTAAGACCCTTGGTTCCTTTTATAGTGTAAGGATTAGGGTTTACAAGAGATAAAATCAAATAAACAAGTAAATCTTCTATTTAAATAAACTTATGCAGAATATATCTTGCATGTTTATCTAAATAAAAGCTTCCATAAGCTTCTTTGTCTATGTTTTGTCAATGCTTGAATTGCATGTGGCAATGCTTGAATTGCTCTTGACAATGCTTGCTTCCATCAACGCCTATTTTGTTCTTGTCAACGTCTGTAATATTCTTGTCAACGCTTAGACAAATACCTTCATGTTTTCTTCGTTTTTGAGTTTCTGCCACATCAACTTTTTGACCCAACACAGTTGTGCATTTGTGTATGACTAAATCTGTCATATTCTTTCCAAGTGACCAAGAAGTGAATTCGGAGAGGGGATTTTGACTAAATCCGTCTTTTTCCCTTACTATTATTAAATTAATGAAAGTTTGATCAGATTGTGTAAAATCAAACCAAATAGTTTGGTTGCATTACTATTAGCTTATTGGCCCACCAAGCAAAAACTATAGCTAGCAACTTGGCATCGTAAAATTATTGCACACATATTTAACATCAATATAGTGCTTCAAAGATTACAAAAAATTAATAAATAAAATTATTGCATCTCTCTGTAGAACAAATGTACATTTGCAAGGTTTTGTTATCCAACAAGTCATAACCATGTTTACATGTTTGTCTAACAATGCAAAACTTACTGCAAATGAATAAAGGACTTACCATAATGGATAGAAATAAAACCAAATCAAGATTGTGGTTGTTTCATTATTGTCTTCAATAATCAACTATGTTAAGATATATACTTTCTAGCAAACTTATAGATTTTAGCATAAATTCTTACATCACTTAGGTAAAGATAGTAAGTCGTGTTATCGTGAATGAAGTAACAATGAAGAAACCTTTCTTTTTAGAATTAAAACATTTTCATTTATAGCTTACACAATCGTCACAATAGTTAATTAATAAAAAAGATACTTGTATATAAAAATAAATTCATAGTAGTATAATCTAAACTTACTTTTACAAGATTTAGGTAAAATCTTTACTCGCTATAGACCAATCTTTTTAAAAAGTGTTTTGCAGAATAATTATTTGAAAACTTTAGACACTATTTAATATATGTATAAGTATATACATTGGTTCGTGAGTTTGCGAAAACTTTACACCGAGCTAAATTATGTTCACAATAGATTTAATATGAATGAAATATCTACTACTATCTATAAAGGAGCTATGTATATTGTTGAAAGTTGAAAAAATTCAACAAAGCTTCTTATGTAAGAAACAATATACGTTTAGCAATGTTGAAAACTCATTTGGTTAATCAAGGCTGCATATCATAAATTATATGGTTATAGAAAACTCATTGGATTTTATTTTCAGAAATAATACAAAAAAGAAGAATGTATTTGATGGGCTTTAACTACATACGTTTAGCAACCTATAAAACTTGAAAGACCAGACAATTTTAAATGCCATAACTTATGGAAACACCATAGCTTATGGAAATACCACACGATTCATACAACTAGAATACACAATACGCTATAACATTTGGAAACATATCAAACCATAATCAATATCAAATCAACAAAAAAATCCTTATAAACAACCTAATTCATCTTTGTTGCATTCATAGCAAAATCGTATTCATTGTGTTCTTGTGAGTTTTTTATGTCTAGATCAGTATGCCCTTGTTGTTCTTGGTTTCTTTGGTTTGCTTCATTTTTAGTGTATTGTGTTTCATTTTCGTTTGTTTAACGTGTGTGATTTGATATTTTTGTGGCTTGTAGTTTTTTGAATGTGAAAATAAAGATGTTGATATGGAGATTTCCACCGGTAAGAATATTATCTCTTGATTCACTTTTTTGGGTTTTTGTTTCCGTTGCTTCTATATAAGGTCCTTCTACTAAGTGTTGATATGATATTATGATAGGTTGGCACGATATTGTGACACCCCCAAATTAGGTTGACACCCCCAAATTAGGTTTACAGCGGACTAGTAATTGAGTGTCACGTTATGGATCACATAACAAATGACATACAAATCATTGATCATAATTATATGATTTTAAATACAATTGTTACAAATATTATCTTGGTACAATCAGTTGAAATGTTTAATATCAATTGTTACAAGTATCCCAGTGAAAACAAATCCCCCAATCATTTTATGCTCCTAAATGATGCTCAGTCCATGCTCATATAATCCAACTTAATTTCCTGAGAAAAACATGCTTAAAACGGTCAAAATAAAGGTGGAGAATTCATAGAGTTTTGTAAAATCATAGTTCAAGACTACAAAATGTCCTATATAGTGTTGCACAATGTTTGATATAAAAATCAAGTTCATAATCTCCAAATATCCTCTATAGTATGTCACGAGGTTTGATATAAAGTTGCACAATGCAATGTAAGTTCATAGTTTAGTCAATAAAGTTCTGGATCGCAAACACCACAAACATAGTAGTGCACAAAGCCAAATACTATAAAGTAGTTCATATTGCCTGTAATTGATGCTATACGTTACTGTTGTTACTTTTACGCCCTGTAATCCTCCATGATATACATATGTTGTCCTGGCCTAGACACATTGAGCGCTACTCACCCAGATGGGGATTGTCAATCCCAAATAGATCTATTTATAACACTTCGCGCTTATGTCATCCTCATAATTAACAATTACGGTCCACAGGTCAAGGCGGAAACAATAGGCAAAATAATGTTGGTACCGTATATGTTTGCATCCGATGAAAATATGTTACATGTTTTCTCCCCCAGTATTGTTTAAAATAGTAAAAGTAAAAGTATGGGCCATGAACTCACGATAATAAAATCATATAGTCAAATCAACTTATGGCATGTCTCCCCCTCGCAGGTTTGTAAAACTTAAACAAGATTTAAATGTGAGGCTATAAACTCACCTGAATAATAGCAACGGTATAATATCACAATGTAGGCATGAAGAAATAATAGCTCGAAACAATATGCAGTCTATATTAAATAAGATACGTATCACTATACAAGAATAATGACAATAAACTTAGCATTTAATCCCTTAGTATGTGCTTGAGTTTATTTAAATAAATCGATGGTAATTGCAAAATTTTAGCGTTTTAGTAACAATATAGTCATTCAATCGGGATATATTTAGAAATACTAAACATTTTGTTGTCAGGCTAATTTATTTATTTGGGGTCATTTAACGGGTCAAATATCTTAAATATATTATATTTTTATTATAAAATAATTAATTTAATAAATTAAATATTTAATATAAAAGAGTTTTTAAGAATGAAACATGTCCTTTTTAAGGAAACAAAATATGCTGGTGTTGGGGAAACAGGGAACAAGGGTGTCGAGTGTTGGGGGACAGGAAACATTGGTAATAAATGTCCAATGTTCTAAAGAGGTGAGATCCTCATAGAAAGTGCATCAAAAAAAGAAGGAAGAAAGGAATTGGGGCCATCCAATTTACCATCATCCAACGATCCATATTAAAAGCACACACCATATATAAAGAATAAAATAATAAAAAAACACACAATCCTCATACTTTCTCTCTCTACAATCATTCTCTCCACACACCCCCTGATCTAACAAACATCCAGATCTACAAATCCTCTCGCCGGAAAATTTAAACTCACCGGAAAATTTAAAACTTGCCGGAATGATATAAAAATAACGTAACACTCGCCGGAAACCATCACTATCACAGATCTATAAAATCATCACAGATCTTTAACCCTCATCACAGATCTATAACCCTCGCCGAAAAAAAAACACAAGACGGAACTTTTATCAAGCAGAAAAATGGATGAACTTGATTTAGATGACGTTATGGTAGTGGTTTCTCAACTAGATTTGAATAAAAATGAACATCAGAACCATGTTTTTTAGAAAAAGTAAAAGAAGGTTTTCCAGGTAAATTTTCGTTCTCGGGTTGCTTTGTTAGTGTTAAATGCAAATCACATGTAATTCTGTGTGAATTACATGTGATTTTTGGAACAAAATTGTTTTTAGTGTTGAATGGAATCACATGTAGTTCTATGTGAATTACATGTGATTTTTGAAATAACATGGTTAGTTAATGTTGAATGCAAATCACATGTAATTCGCAACCACATTCTGTGTGAATTACATGTGACTTTTGGAATAAAAATGATTTGTTAGTAAGTTGAATGCAAATCACATGTAATTCTGTGTGGATTACATGTTTTTTGGAATAAAAATGTTTTGTTATTAAGTTGAATGCAAATCACATGTAATTCTGTGTGAATCACATGTGATTTTTGGAATAAAATGCTTTGTTAGTAAGTTGAATGCAAATCACATGTAATTATGTGTGAATTACATGTGGAATAAAAATGCTTTGTTAGTAAGTTGAATGCAAATCACATGTAATTCAGTGTGAATTACATGTAATTATGTCGAATCACATGTGATTGAGTTGTTATTTTGTGGACAAATTTCACGTGATTATATTTCTTGATCTACATGTATGAAAACACCAAGATCAACTGTATATGAGCATAAGGAAACACCCGATGGATATCTATATTGGACGAAATGAAAGTTAAGAAAAGATGAAAATTTCTAGATACTACAAAGTGAAGACGAACGAGCATACCAACATAACTTGTCCAGATAATCCAAAAGCAAGGAAAAAGAAGAAGATTATACTAATTATTGATGTTTAATAACTTTTTTTTAAAATTTTATGTATTATCGAATAGTTACTTGATCAGGTTGATTTTATTATATAAAATGCATTTGTTTGTTACTTGAATAAAAATCATATATTTTTATGTTAATTGATCAGATGATAAGTAAAAAATACTACATGAAATTTAAACATAATTACATGAATCACATGAAATTCAAGTAAAATCACATGTAATTACCACCGAATCACATGTAATTCAAGTAGAATTACATGTGATTCTTACAAATCACATGTAATTCAAAAGCCAAATGTGTTTTATACATTTTACATGAATGGTAACAGACATCTTAGTATATTGACATAATTACATGTGATTCAAAACAAAATCACATGTGATTCATCTAAAGTATGTTTCTTAGAAGATGTTAAGGTTTCAAAATGCTTGAATCACATGTAATTATCACCAAAACACATATAATTCAAGCGAAATCACATGTGATCAAACAAAATCACATGTAATTCAGAAGCCAGTTTGTTTTTATATTTTACATGAATGATAACAAGCAAAATCACATGTAATTATCAGCGAATCACATGTAACTCAAGCAGAATTACATGTAATTCAGCCAAAATCACATGTAATTTATCTACAGTGAGTTTGTTAGAAGATGATAAGGTTTCAAAATGCTTGAATCACATGTAATGCAAGCAAAATGACATGTAATTATCGTCGAATCACATGTAATTCAAGCAAAATTACATGTGATTCAATCAAAATCAAATTACATGTATGACATTTTTATATATTGACAGAATTACATGTGATTAAAATACGATAATGCTGATTGTCAACAACGAGATGCAAACAACGCTAGGCGATTCACTGTCACTAGGCAGTTAATACCAACAGAATTACATGTAGTTCAAGAAAAATTACATGTGATTCAAGCAAAATCACATGTAATTCAGAAGCGAATATGTTTTATATATCATCATGAATGACAAAAGACATCTTAATGTATTTCGAGCATGATCCAACATGATCCAACTTGTTCTAACTTGATTTGTCTCAGTTGAAACATTCTTGTTCTAGCATTTATTTCGAGCAACAAGCCATTATAGAGCGCTACAAGTTATATATCATGTACCAATAATATGTTGCTACAATCTCTTTTAGACATTTCATCATACACTTTTTAGGCATCAAATTCTAATAATATGTTGCTACCATCTCTTTTGGGCATTTCATCAAACACTTTTCATACATCAAATTTCCAATTGTTGCCATCTCTTTGAACATGCTTATATGTTGTTACCATCTCTTTTAGGCATTTCATCAAACACTTTTCATGCATCAAATTTTCAATATAATGTGTTGTTGTCATCTCTTTGAAACTGCTTATTAAAAAGAGCAGATTCCCCATATTCTGATATAGGGTGTTGCAGTGGGGGTACGACGGTGGTGGGGTACAGGGGCGGTGGTGGGGTGCAGGGCGGTGGTGGGGTGCGACGGTGGCGGTGGGCGTGATGAGGGTGTTGCAGTGGGGATACGACGGTGGTGGGGTGTAGGGGCGGTGGTGGGGTGCAGGGCGGTGGTGGGGTGCGGTGGTGGTGGTGGCTGGATGTGTGTGTGTTTTGTGAGGGGAGTGTAGATGGTGAAACATCTCTACTACTTATAAAGGCTGTATTTATTTTTTCAAAAAACTATTCATTCCTATAATTAGTAACTTTTCTAAACACTGCCTTAATTACATTCTTAATATTTCTACAAAAAGACACTACATACAGTGGAAAATAGTTGTATGTCACAAAGCTTCTCCTGTAAGTCTCTACTATAATATTTTTGGAAGTGTTGAAAAATTTATTAGACTGTACATTTTTGGAAGTGTTGAAAATTAATTGGACTGTATTCTGACTTATCGATACACCCAGTTTTATAAATTCTTTCTCTGAAATCACATAACTAAAACCTTTCAAACCACCTCTGCTACCCCATACACCACTATTGTCGCCGCCACCTCTGCCTCCACTATTGTCGCCGCTACCTCGGCCGCCACTAGCATATTTTGAATTTGTAGAACCCTCCACAGGTTTTGTTGTGTATTCGTTTATGTGTAGTTTCGGCGGTAGATTGGTGGGTTTTGGTGATAGATCTTGTCTTTTTGGTAGTGGTTTTAGTGGTGAAAACATGTGGGTTTGATGGCGTCTCCAAAAAAACACACACACAACCAACGGATCTTCCACCATTCCAATTTACATGGTGTTCCATACATCAAAACATAAGGAAAAAATAGAAAACCCGTTGATGTGCATGTCATCATCAATATCGTGTAAGTTCTTTCTTTGTACCTTTTTAATGTTTTATTACAGTATTATTGTTTTCATAAATGGGTTAACTATTCAAGGTTGTTTACACCCTGTTATTCAAAATGAAAAATTAATTTTCTATTTAAATTACATACAATAATTAAGGAAGTTGTTAATTTTACATAAATTATTTTTTGAATAGAACCTATAATTAAGGAAATGATACATTATTCCTTGAAGCTTGTGATGAACCCTATTATTTTCGGGTAAAACCACTAATCCAGGTCACATAGGTCACAATGTTAAGGCAAATGAAATACCACAACTAAAAGACCATGTGCTTCCGGGATTGAAAGGCTAGCTTTTGTTATGTGTTTTTTTTAAAATGAATCGTTTTAACAAGTTAGCGTTGTTTTTATGTCTCTTTATCGGCTACTATATATATGAAAACTATTATGTTGGTTTTGCAAAAAGAGTTGTTATTTGTTTGCTTTCTGTTATTTGACATTTTGCTCGAACCAAAGCCACTAAGAGAGCGTAGCACCTTCTAGAATCAAATAAAAGGTTTGTGTTCTACCATAATCAAGTTCTTTGTCAGCAAGAACTAACCATGCCACTTACCAGAAAATCCTTATCTGCTAGATTGCGAAGGGGTTCCTGTTCGCACCTATAACCTTGCTGCTTTGAAGTACTGGGGTCCCGAGACCACACTCAATTTCGAGGTACTTGTAAAAGTGGTTTCGTATTTGATTTATTTTAGGTAAAAAACCATTCAAAGTTGACATGCTCGTTGTCGCAGTAGGAGTAAAAGTATACAAGTACCACGGTTATTAAGAAAGGGGACATCGAAGACATGGTCACAGCCGAAGGTATGATAACAATTTTGCTTTGCCTTCAACTTATAATATTTAAAATCTAGGTTTGTGATCTTAAACAAACAATAATGATACTTATTTTGTTCTTGTCTGCTTTTTTCAACCGAGCTTGAAACTATTTGTTGTACCAGAAACTAGTTTCTTTTAATTACAAGGATATTAAGGATACACAAACTTCTGCATTCATATGCTTTTTGCAGTAAATTTATACAATTTTTATTCGTGCGGTACTTCAATTCTTTATTTCAACTGATTTTCACTACTGTTTTTATCTATTTTCTCCTTTTTACATTTAAACTATATTTCCAGCTATCTGCTCCACTACAAAAAAAACCAGAAGCAATGCCACTAAATCATGGAGTAGAAAATTAAACATATACTATATTATATATTTTGGTCTCATTGTATAAATTATACTGATACTTTTAACATGTTCACTTTTGAAGAGCTTAGTTTATTGATGGCTAGATGTATTGAATTGAAACTCTTTTATAAGTAGATGATAGGTTGAGAGCGTGAGTCACTCAATATGATTTTTAATACATGGATCATGTTTTATTCATGCATGATGAAATCGTGAGTATCTACTATCTAGCACAACATGAAGCAACTTGTCAAAAAGGGATCAACAAATTAGGCACTTTAATGTCTTTGTATACTTATCCAAATTTACTGAATACAGTGATATAGGGTAGGGGTGTTATATGCATTACAAATACATTATAAATAACTCATGTCGCGTTTATATCACATTCCAACTGTAGCAAAGTTTTTGGTTTTACGGCTAAAGGATAAAACATGACACAATTTGACAATTCATGAGTTCATGAGTGAATGGGCGAAACTTGAAACAACTTATTCTATTTGTTTCTTATCTCAATACCCGTTGCAAATATGTGGCTATCATATTTGTATATTTAGCTCGATCATTAATCACCCTGGAATTTGTCGGCTCACAATGTTCGTGTCTTGCAAGTACCTTTTATTTTGTTAAGATCTCTACAAGTTTATAGCTTATGGTAAATACAATTTGAGTTATTGTACTTAGTGTTTGTCATCAGGCTTATGCGGGAAAAAAGAATGTCGCAGTGGTGAATAATTCCAAAGGATTATCACACATGGGCAAAGAAGCAAGATGGAGATTTGTTACTCAATCGTCCAACGTTTACTGCTAAGGTAATACTACTTAGCTTAATTTGTAATGTGCTATAAAAAGTAATGATTGCAAAATGATATCCTTAGAAAAATGGACAGCTTGTGTACAAATCAATGATTTTACAAGAATATTTAAAAAATTTATAAATGATTCGAGACATTATATATATTCGAAACAAACTTTCAGGTAGTTTAGGCATGTTCGACCCGTTTTCTTTTTACCTAAACATTTGACCCATCTGATATAAAATCCAACTCAAATGACCAATGTTTATGTAAAGTGGATGAAACTGTTGTGTACCACCATCAAATCGTCACGTGCTGATCCCTAATGCCCAAAATAATTCCGTTAAAAAATATTAGGAAAGCAAACATCTTTTGTCTCGTGACTTAAGTGTCCCATATATCGTTTTTGTCAACATATATGTTGTTTATTTTGAAGTAGGGAATTACATAACTCGTCAAATTTCAATTCCTTCCGTAGCCTTTCTATTCCGAAAAGAAGTTGAGAAAGTCTTTTACTCAAAACTTTCTAGGGACGTTATTCATTTTGATTTACTGACCTTCGCTGCAGGTACTTCCAGAACTGAAACCATATGTTACACTCGCTAAAAAACTACGTAGGTTAGCCTTGCAATTAGTAGCAGATGGAAATGGTATAGGATCTGTAAAGATAACATACACATCCTTAAGAGAAACAGCTGGTCTAGATACCCCATTCCTCGATGCTATGGTCATCAAAGGTATCCGTATAAACGAAGATTGGGTTCTTTTAGACAAGGTATCTTAGAAGCCACTTGAAATCATGAAAGTCCAAATTACTAATGTCGAGTCACGTCTTGCAGTTGCAATATCCGAGTCTGGTGAAATTAAAGTAGAAGGGAGGGTTAAGGATGGGGTCCTTGAATTGACAAAAATAGGTGCTTTGGGTGTGGTTGTGAGTTTGGATGAATATATTATAATTTGTACATAAGATTTACCTAATATCATTAGTAGTGTTTCAAGCATATAGGATGGTGACGAGAATATGAACTTGAAATGTGTGGTGGCCTTACTCAGAATGTTGTAGTTGTTTGCTTCAACATGAGAAACTCATCAACATGGGATGACTGCAAAAATTGGTGAGAAAAAGGCTAATATGGCAGTAAGACCCATTAGTTTTAAGTCGAGAATGTTAAACTATTTCAATCATCATGTCTTTGAATGTAGGTGAGACAGAGAAGGAAATTGATGATGTTGACTTAAAGTTTAACCGTCATTTTCCTCGTCGCGAGGTTGTAACGGATGGACAATTCAAAAGACCAAAAAGAAGATCCCAGTATGGTATTTGCAGTGAGGCTGGATTGAGGGAAGTTGCCACCAAGTTTGGCTATAGTTCAGAGGATTTCGGATTACACATAACTCTTCAATAAATGGTAAGTTTGTTGTTTCTTATACTGTACATTGTATGAACGAATGTAATATGAATTGTGATACACTTGTATATGCAGAGAATAAATGAATTAGTAGATCCTTAGGAAACACCAGATGATGTGGCATCAAAGCTTACTTGTCAGCTATTTACAAATCTAGAAGCTGTATTGAAAGGTGCCAGGCACATGGTACGATAGCTATATTGAATACTTGCATTTTTATTATTGCACTCAATCTATTGTGCTGTTTCGTATCCTCTAATTTTAAGAAACTCAAAACCAGTTGTTTTTGTTAATACTTCAGTTAGTTATTGTCTTTTGTCTTGCAAATTTTTTCATCCCGTGTATGGCAGTTACTTGATCTTTTACTTTGCTTGATGTTTTAATTCTGTGAATCTCTTTATAATTTTCTTAAGCCGTGAATACCTATATACATATAAATTCATATAGTGCGAGAACATATATAAATTTAAGATTTAATAGCTACTCATGGTCCTAATTATTCTTAATGTTTTCTGACATTGAGGTACAATTTAGCTTTGTTTGCCACTTCAGTTCAGTTTATATGGAATATGACTCATTTTGTTACCTTTGTAAAATACGGAGTATATTTTAGAATGACCATTCCATTCTTAGAGGTTAATAAAACAGGAAGATGGAATATAATGACTCATTCTGTTACCTTTGTTTCTCTATTTTGTCCAAAACATACCGATGCATCTTTTTATTTGTTTGCTTTCTTTGTTCCATCTTTGTGTGTATTTCTTCCCTAAGTTCTCATGCTATACCCCCTGGTTCTGATTGTAGTTGAAGTGTATGTGCTTAAGTTTCATGTTTTTCAATTTTAGGCAGCAGTTGAGATTTCCAACGAGCCATCAGTCAGAAAACATGTTCGTATCATCTTTATGGAAAATTCAACAATAACAACAAGTCCAACAGCCGAGGGAAAAGTGACCATAGATTCTCATCATCAGTTTACAGGGATCAAGTGGTTAAAAGACAAGCCTCTGGCGATATTTGAGGATGCCCAATGGCTTCTTATTCAAAAAACAGAACAAGAAAATCTTATTCAAGTTTCTGTAATGCTTCCTACAACTATCCATGATAAATTAATGAAAGGTGCTAATGATGACTTCCTTAGTTCTGGCGTGAGTAAGTATTCTTAGTTGTGGAATGAACAACGGAAGTTGATAATAAAAGATGCATTTGAAGGCTCTCCTTTACCTTGTATGGAAAAGGAAGCAAGAGCTTTATTAACAAGTAAAGCTAAAAGTTGGTTAAAAATAGAATATGGGAGACTACTATTTAACAAAGTTTCTGAAGCACCTTATCAGAAGGGGTCACGATGGAAATTCATCAAAAGATCCACCAATGTTGTTGGGCCCCAGGAAGGCCTGCAACCACTTTTTTGATGTTGGATTCTTTTGGGGAAGTTATTGGTGTTTTATCTGCTGGCTCTCTAATTAATGGCTATGAAGTCAGAGTACCGTTAATTATGTGTCACCACGTATTTCCGCAGCTATGCGCGGGTATTCGCCTATGCTGAAAAAGGATGGCCCAGATTGTTTAAAAAAGAATGGTGGAGATGGCTTCCTTTTTTTTTGATGCATGTTCCTTAGGGAACTTTTGTCATGTTCTAAATACGTAAATCTTTCCTTAGCTAGTCGAAACCAACATAGGGTAAAACAAAAGCTAATAGTGGCAATATTTAAACCTACAGTGGCAAATCTCAACGTAACAGTGGCAAAATATGCATAATACTTGCCGATGTGTTTGTTTTTGAAAGCAAATATGGAGCTCCTAAGTGATTCGCGGTATAAACTAAAGGCATCGTTAGAAAGCTAGCCGGATCGTCTAAAGGCTCGTGTGTTTAATCTTATAAACCGAGTTCGTTTGATAGGGTAAAATCATGTTCGAAGTAGGTGTCGTGAACCTATTTTATAGAAAAGTGTTTGACGTGTCACTTTCGATCTTGTCTAAGATTTTTTATAAGGACTTTTGGGTTGAACTAATATATGCTCGTGTAGACGGCTAGCAGTCTTCAACTTTTGTTATTTACTCGACTTGGGGCAAGGTCGTTTAGAGGTTCAAAATTAAGTCGTAAAAGGTTGTGTTGAAATACTCCAAAACTTATATATTTCGACTAAATATAAGTCATATCCGGTGTTTTTCGGTAACTGATTTCTTACTCGTTTCTTAACCAATTTATGTGATTCAAGTTTCTGTGGGTTCTTAGCTATCTCGACTACCTTTTGCCCCCATAAAACTTGTGGGCACTCATTACTAGGTGGTTCGTTTAGAGATCTAAAGATAAGGTTTCGCAAATATTTTTTTTTCATACATTCCATTAAATACATAACGTGAGTATCATTTCATGTCTCTGTTTTATTTTGAGCGCAAGGATTACTACAACATATATGGTTTTAAATTATGTCTGAAGAACAACTACTATGGACGAATGCATGTATTCATATGACGAGAAAAGAAAATAAGAGAATAAAGATTCGTGAACTCACAAATGGTTGGAGGCACGAGCATATGATTCGAATTACTGAACCTGGTGGTGTCGTTTGAAAACCCTAGTTTACTTGTTCTTAAACCCGAATGTATCCCCCCATCCTTATAGATTCTTGTAGACATGAATAAGACGTGAGTCAAGTAGTATGTGAACTTGTTCTAGAATTAGATTTCGAGAGAATGGAAGAATGAATTTGGGTTTGGTTGATTTGGTCTCGGCAGAAAAAGGAGAGAAGGTAGGAGGTGAGAGTTTGAAGGTTTTTACTTACGACTGTGTTTTATGTGATTTCAAAAAGGAAGATGGTGGGAGAACTATCAGTTCCATTTGTGGTTTTCTTCCTGGTGTAGTCCAAATTTCTCCTAAGGAAGAAGAAATGTGTTTGATATATTTACCACTATTTCAAAGAAGATAAAGGAGCTAAGTTTGGTAGGAAACTTGGTTCTAAAAGAGGCCACCAAATCACAAGTACTAGTAATGTTGGTACATAACTAACTAGTGGTAACAACTTGTGCTACATCTCCTTTGATCCTAAAATCAAAACTAAGGGGTGATGTGTTCAAATATTGTGGAAGGAGGAAGGTACTAAGATATTTTGGAGGATGAAAGTGAGACGTGTACATTGTTACACCAAGGGAAGGGTTGATTTTGTTTGGTCATGTTAGATATTGCTAAGATTTTGTATGTACTAGTCGCAATCTAGGGATGATTTGTTTGTACACAAAGCGACGTGTACAAGGTGTTTACCAAAGAAAGTTTGATCTCATTTTGGATTTGGTTAAGCTTTTATGAAACGTGAGAAAAAGAAAGGGATACAAGGAAAGGTGAAATTTGATAACTTTATTTAGGATTTTGTTTGTCTTATTTTGTGACATTGTAAAAATAAATGATCAAGGTGTTTCAAATTAAATTCATTGTGTGACATTTGTAGTATTTGTGTTATTTGGTTGATATTAAACAAGTCTTGGTTAATTGTACTAATAGTTTGTGTCCAAAAATTAATGTTTATAGTCTCAGTGCGTAATATTTTAGATAGTTATTATTAATTATAATTAATATAATTAGTAATAATTTATGCACATAAAATATGAACAAAAAAATAAATTTAAAAAGATATCTATATGGTTAAAATGTCAAGTTTTTAAGTAATATAAGTAAATATATAATACTTACTATATTATGTTCTCGTATGTAAAAGTGGTCGATAAAAATATTACCAGATAAACGATGATGCAACTAATGACGTGTCAAAAGGCAAAAATCAGGAATGTTACAGTCTTTACCCGTTATTTTAGATTTGTCCTCAAAGCTTAAGATGAAGTTACTCATCCAAGGAACAAGTGAGGACACTTTTTCTTGAACGTGTAATCTTGTGAACTCAAGTTTAAACTCATAGGTGATATTTAAAATATAGTTATTGATCGTATTCCTCCGATGAATTAATTTAAATGCACAAAGTAACTTGTCTTTTATCTTTTGATAATTTACACATTTGTTCCTTCTATTTTGTAATGTGGCCCTTAGGGCATTTCCAACAAAAATAACCTAGGGCTCAAATTTAGTTTCAAATGTGGCAAAATCAACCCCTAGGGTTTTTAATCCGCGTTAAATCAACTAGGGCTTCTTTTAAGTTCATTGAAATCCATGTCTAGTCCTTAGAGTTTTACAACTCTCGTCTTATTATCCTAGAGCTTGAAATATATTTAGAAAATGGCAAAATAAGTCCCCGATAGTTCTAAAAATCAATTTAGCCCAAAAGATCTAGTAAAAGGTTCATTAAATCATATTCGAGTTCTAATAAGTTTACAAGGTTGAATAAACTATGACAAGCTCGTTCTAAGTCTTGGTTTTATTTAAATGTGCTTCATGGGCCTTATTGGGCCTCGGTATGCATAGATAAGGCTCGTCAATGTTTTAATAGTTCTTAAGAGATTTTTGTGTCTATTAAGCTTAATTAGCTTAATTGAGTTTATTAGTCTTATGTTGGGTCAAAATAAGCCGAGAACCAATAACACAATGCTATGATCCAAGAGAAATGAACATGAATCTTTCTTAGGTTTCTTGATAAGAACGTAATAATGATAAGATATTTTGGACGAACCGTGAGTAAAAAGAAATACGCTCCATAGCTGGATTAATAATATAATATCAATAATGAGTCACGTCAAATACATTTAAGCCCACATGTTTATAAATTTTTATTTACATCGAAAAGCGTCCTAATCCATGTAAAGTAAAAATTTATAACTTCATGGTTCAGTTACCTATGATTTCTTTATTCAAATAAAAAAGCGTCCTAATTTGTTTCAATAAATATTTCATAGCTCAAACTACTTAAATATTCCCGACAAGGCTTATCATTAAAACAAATATAATATCTAAGAAAATAGATATTATTAAGAGAGTTTACAGTCTGTTTATTTATAACTTTCGTCTTTAGACGTCCCATAGCATCTTAATACAAAATCATAAATAAACTTCTGGTCCGGTGGCTTATGATTTCACTTTTAGACGTCCCATACCATCTGAAGACGAAATCATAATTAACTTATGGTCAAGAGACTCATGTTCCATATTCAAACGTCATCTAAATATAGAGTCATAAGTACCTTTAATTGGGTCCCACCTCATCATTTAAACATGCAAACTTATCCAAATAATACCACATGAAATTACCAAAAGTAAAAGTGTATGAGTCGTTAATAAGTTGTGTTCCGTAAGTAGATGTTCAATTTACTTGTGCTAAAATATGTATCAAACAGTGATCTTGTATATAATATAATGATATATTATAATAGTTATCAAATAGGTATAAGGAACAATCAGCCTATAAGCTTAAATAGATACAACAAGCAGTCATGAAGGATTCAAAAATCTTAATATAAGATTTAGGATTTACTTGGATATTATTAAGGTATCAAGTACATTTTATTAATTGGTAAATATTGTACAAGGTTTAAAAAAAGTAAAGATTAATTTTACACACTAGCTAGTAATACTAGCCAAAAACTTTAGTATGAGATTTGTTAAGAATTTAGTTAGACACTAAATAATTTTAAGTGTACAATTTAGTTAAGTTTTCAAAGATTTAGTTCAAATAATATTTCTACAATTTAGATTTTCCAAGATTTAATTCAAATAAGATTTCCCAATGTTTAGTTAGATTTCCAAAGATCAAATAAGATTTTCAAGATTTTCCACGATGTATAAAATTTAGTTAGATTTTACAAGATTTTATAAGATTTATAGATCTAGTTAGATTTTCAAAGATTTATAGAATCTAGTAAGATTTTCTAAGATTTATAGAATCTAGTTAGATTTTCTAAGATTTATAAAATATAGTTAGATTTTCCAAGATTTCCAAAGATTTATTCAGATTTCCAAAAATTTCGTTAGATTTCAAAAGATTTAGTTAGATTTTATTTAGATATTTCTAAAGATTTGTTATGGACTAGGTTATTTATTTGGTTACAATGCATTGTTCGGGTCATCATCCTTCAGAATCCATTCTATATACGTTTGAGGAGCGAGCGCATTTTAAATCGTAAACCCAACCACTTAGTCAAAACGTAATATCGAGATGGAACATTTTTAGTATAAAGCTTCCTACTAACATGACATGCTTATATTCCAAATAGGGTCTATAAATAAATTTTAAGTATTTTAGAAGTTTCATAAAGATATTTACGCTTTAGTTCCTTCAGTTCCAAAAGTTACATTTTTAGTCTCTATATTCCACATATAGCAGCGGATAAAGAAATCGTCATATATATAACATATAAAGGACTAGTGTCTAGTACTATCATGAATTATTAATGCATAAGATTATAAATGTGCATTTAAATCATATAGTTATGCATGCTCTCTATGCTAAATGCTCTTTATGTATGTCCCCTTTAAAAACCCAATTTTTGAAATCTCAGTTTTTGAAATTTTTGTCCAGTTATAGTTTAGTTAATAAAATAAATTTTTTATTTTTGATCTGATTCTCCATAACCATTGCTCTGATACCATTCTATGACACCTCCAAATTAGGTTTGCAGCGGAATAGTAATTGGGTGTCACATTGTGGATCACAGAACAAATGGCATACAAAGCATTGATCATAATTATATGATTTTTAAATACAATTGTTACAAATATTATTTTGGTACAATCAGTTGAAATGTTGAATATCAATTGTTACAAGTATCATAGTAAAAACAGACCCCAATCATTTTTATGCTCCTAAATGATGCTCAGTCCATGCTCATATAATCCAGCTTAATTTCCTGAGAAATACATGCTTAAAACGGTTAACATAAAGTTGGTGAATTCATAGAGTTTTGTAAAATCATAGTTTAGGACGGCAAAATGTCCTATATAGTGTTGCACAATGTTTGATATAAAAATCAAGTTCAGGATCTCCAAATATCCTTTATAGTATGTCACGAGGTTTGACATAATGTTGCACAAAGCAATGTAAGTTCATAGTTTAGTAAATAAAGTTCTGGATCGCAAACACCACAAACATAGCAGTGCACAAAGCCAAATACTATAAAGTAGTTCATATTTCTTTTAATTGACGCTATATGTTAATGTTGTTACTGTTACGTCCTGTAATCCTCCATGATATACATCTGTTGTCCTGGCCTAGGCATAGTGAGCGCTACTTACCCAGATGGGGATTGTCAATCCCAAATAGATCTATTCATAACACTTCGCGCTTATGTCATCCTTATAATTGATATTTACAGTCCACGGGTCAAGGGGAAACAATAGGCAAAATAATTTGGTACCGTAAATGTTTGCATCCGATGAAAATATGTTACATGTTTTCTCCCTCAGTATTGTTTAAAACAGTTAAAGTAAAAGTATGGGGCCATGAACTTACGATAATAAAATCATATATTCAAATCAACTTATGGCATGTCTCCCCCTCGCGGGTTTGTAAAACGTAAACAAGATTTAAATGCGAGGCTATAAACTCACCTGAATAATATTAACGGTATAATAGCACAATGTAGGCATGGAGAAATAATAGCTCGAAACAATCCGCAGTCTATATTAAATAAGATACGTATCACTATACAAGAATAATGACAATAAACGTAGCATTTAATCCCCTAGTATGTGCTTGAGTTTATTTAAATAAATCGATGGTAATTGTGCAAGTTTAGCGTTTTAGTAACAGTGTAGTCATTCAATCGGGATATATTTAGAAATACTAAACATTTTGTTGTCGGGCCAGTTTATTTATTTGGGTCATTTAACGGGTCAAATATCCTAAAATATATTATATTTTTATTATAAAAATAATTAATTTAATAAATTAAATATTAAATATAAAAGAGTTTTTAAGAATGAAACATGTCCCTTTTAAGGAAACAAAATATGGTGGTGTTGGGGAAACAGGGAACAAGGGTGTCGAGTGTTGGGGAACAGGAAACATTGGTAATAAATGTCCAACGTTCTAAATACGTAAATCTTTCCTTAGCTCGTCGAAACCAACAGAGGGTAAACCAAAATCTAACAGTGGCAATGTTTAAACCTACAGTGGCAAATTTCAACGTAACAGTGGCAAAATCTACATAATACTTGCCGATGTGTTTGTTTTTGAATGCAAATAGGGAGCTCATAAGTGATTCGCGGTATATACTAAAGGCATCGTTAGAAATCTAGCCGAATCGTCTAATGGCCCATGTGTTTAGTTTTATAAACCGAGTTCGTTTAACACGGTAAAATCATGTTCGAAATAGGTGTCGTGAACCTATTTTAAAGAAAAGTGTTTGACGAGTCACTTTCAATCTTGTCTACGCTTTTTGATAAGGACTTTTTCTAACACCCCAACAAATGCTATGCGCAGCGGAACTACAACATTTGGGTGCTAGGCAGTTATCATCACACACAAGCTATTTCGAACGACTCAAAGAGACGTAGGAATTTAATCATTAATTAAACATCGTTAAAACAACATTATCTACCGCTTCCCAAACCCCAAAGATAATACAACACAGAGTTGCGTTTAGGTCCCCACTGAATCTCAACCCAAAAGTACATTACAAGTTCACATGACATGACATAAAAAGTTTTAAGTTATAAAAAGGGAGGAAAGACAAAGTAGACCGCCAAGCCACAACAACATCCATCCTAGCATGCTCCTTGCTACCATCTCATCGATTACCTAAAACACATGCTTAAAGGGGTCAACAAATAATGTTGAGCGGAATTTATAGGTTTTACAATCACATTTTGAACATAAGTATATAAAATCAATCACGATCATTTATAGAATTGTCGATCAAACAATCTATTATTCAAGGTTATTACAATTGTGTTTAAGCTCATGACACTAATCCGTTAAATCAATCACTGATAGGTGTGAAAACACCCATCCTTTTACCACTTAATTATAATAATAACCAAGCCAAAACGTGTATTTTATGTCGTAAATGTCGGAATTATGCGTGGTCTTTATTTTTGTTGTGATTTAGGATCAAAAAGTAAAAAGGGGAGAAAACACGGTCTTTCACGGGCTTTTATCGATGAAAACGAGAAAAGACGAAGTCAAAAGATCAAGAGTGCAAAAAGAACGGAAGTCCAAGGCCTATTCTGAAGATGGCGCCGCTGACGGCTCTTTTCGTGAAGATTAACGGTTTATTGTGAGAGACGCGTTGGATTTTGGGATCCGTTCACTCGTGAACGTTATTTTTCTTGCCCAAAAATTTTCAAAAATCCTAAAAAAATAAAAAAAATAAAAAATACCCAAAACAATTTAAAAACCATAAAAAGCATTTCTTTTTCGAAAGTTTTGCACCAAAAATATTATTCTTGCTTATCTATTGTTCTTAATGAATTCGTATGTTGCTTGTGCTGCAGGGTGTGGAAGACCATTGTATGGTTTTTAAACATGTCAATGGTGTACATATGAGCGGTGTGGAAATGATATCGACAATACACAATTTGGATTTTGTCCCTCGATTCGATTAACTCATCCTTTGCTTCTACTGCACTTACTCCACCCTCTTGCATATATTGTGGAAACGATTCTCATTGGCATGTTTCGTGTCCAATTCGATACCCGTCTCATGACGAGCAAGAACTGGGTTACAATTATGACAATGGTAATAGCTATCCACATGACACACCGGGTTTTTCTCAATACCCGTATTGCAACAATTGTGGGGGGCCTCACGATACCTTTTCTTGTCAGCCGATGAATTATTATGAGCCAAATCCGTGTTCTAATTCTTTTCAACCGATGATTTATAATGGACCACATCCGTGCTATAATTCCGGTTTTCATAATTTTGAGCCCCCACAATACACCCTCGATCATCAACCTTCTTTGAAGCCGAATGATGAAACACACGCCCTTATTTTGCAACTTCAAGAAGCCGTGGTTCAACTAAAAGAAGCATGGGAGGAGGAAAAGCGACGACAACAAGAGGAAGTATCTAATCTTAGTGATTATACTCCTCCTCTTGTGCGTCCATACTACTATTATGATGATGACGAGGATGATACCTATGATCTCAACCCATCTTTTGAGATTACTACTCCTACTCTTGATATCCTTAATGCGTCTAAGGATAGTGATACATCGAGTGCGATTAGTGATTTTGGTCTTGATAAATTCTTTGATGAGGTTTGTGATGCACCGAATATTTTTGAGCCTACGGACGAGGTCGCTCTTAATGATGATGATTTTTCTCCATGCTATGAGAATTTCACCTTTGAAATTTCTCAATCTCCTCTAGGTGATGCAGGGCGATGTTGATTTATTCTCTCCGACTTACGAGAAGTTCACTAGTGAACTTGGTCTTGTAGATGAGGTGGAAGACGTTATTCTTCGCGACAAATTACTGAAAGTTCATCTTCTTATTGCTAAAATTGAAGCGTTTAATTCTGCTCCTATTTCCGAGTCTTTACCTCCGTCTATTACTTTAGTTGAGAATAATGATTCAGCTATGGAGGAAATCAACATTCTCTCAATACCTCCGGGTATTGATGATGATGATACGGAGGGGGATATTATTTTTGATAATTTGCTGCATGAAAGTATTGTCCCAAGTCTCCCTCCCGAGCACCTTTCATCCACTCCTTTAGACACCATTATGGAGGATGAGTGCTTTGACTCGAGAGGTGACATTGACTATTTTATGAGTGATAACTTCACGGCTTTGCCGCTTGGTCAACATCCATTGTCTTTGGGGGATGACAATGTGCTTCCTTTACCCACCCCACCTCCCGTGGATCACAACCTCACAAACTTTTCGTATGTTGAAAGGACTTTTCTACCATTTAAGACTTATCCTACGGCCTCTCCTTTATTAATGTCCTCCGGGAACGAGGACAAGGTCTTTGATCCCGGTATTACATTCGAGGCTTCCCCATGGACCATTTAATTCGGGGACGAGTCAGGCTCGTGACTCGGTTAACAAAAACAAGCGCTTCTCGGGAGGCAACCCGATTATCTCTCTATCATTATCTGTTTTTATAATAAGTGTAGGGGAGACCCTAGTATGTGTTTGTTGTTTTCTTTCTTATCATGTACAGGGATTCGAGCTTTCAAATATCCATTCTTGATGAATTTTGACGAACCGTGATCCCGTGTACCCGTCTTCCCGGTTTTATCCTAAACTCTTTCGATTCTCTATTTTATATTTTTTCAATATTAAAATAGGAATCACTATAGTTGTCCTTTCCTTAGCAAGATTTAAACAACGTGCAAAATGTCCTAAGTGTAGGGGAGTTTACTCTCACATGCTTAAACATTGAGGACAATGTTTATATCAAGTGTAGGGGAGACTTCTATCGAAGTAAGTGGTCTTTTCCTTGTATTTGTCCTCATTTTAACCGGAAATTTTGATTTTTCGACATTTTTCAAAAAATTTAATCTATTTTGGCCTAGTAGTTTTTCCTTTGTTATCGTTATTTACTTTCTAGAATAAATTTTGAATAAAGTGGTTTTAATTTTTCAAAGTCATGAATCTTTTGACTCAACCCGAGTTTACTTATCCAAGTTTACTCTAGCTAGTATCCTTAACGTGTTTAAGTCAAGTTTTACTAGGCTTTTATATAGGGAACTTTAAAACGCGAAAGTCTTAACTCTCACGGGTTAAGAACAAGAACTTTTCGCAAGTTCCTATAATTGATCCTAGAAAGTCGTTCATCAAGGGAGATTTAAAATGCGAATTCTAAACTTGAAATAGTCTAAGAAGTTGCAAGATCCTATAGATGACTTGAAAACCCGAAACTTTGATTTAATTAGCTAAGCATCCACGAGTCTCATTCCTTGAGATTTTAAATTGTGGAGAACGAGAGATGATAGAGTCAATTATAAGTTTGGTATTCTTTCATGAATTTATGTGAGTTAATTATGAGCTTCTTCTCCCATCGCTTGTTAATAAATTTATTTGCAATAAATAAGGTTGTACGATTTGAAAAGTTACTTAGCTTCTAGCACAAGATCGTTTAAAAGTTGCACGGTATTAATTAGAGTTCATAGCCAAGGCATAACTTATTGAAGCGGGATGCGAAGATTAGCGAGTCCGAAAAGGCCCTGACAAGGCACGAGGGCTACATTTTGTTGCTAAAGATCCAAAAGTGATGTGAAGAACCATTTATCAAAAATCAATATGAAGGATCGAGACACACGACGAAAAGCAAACACTCCCCAAAAGATCATGGAGAAGTCTATCCAAAAAGACCCTAGCAAGGTATGAGGATATATAGATCCAAGTCCTAAAAGAAGGCGGATCATTGTATATCAAAATCCCAAATAAAGATTAGAGAAAAATGAGGAAGTCGTGGTCCAAATATGAAGAATCTCTCAAAAAGTTCAAGTGAATAAATTCATATTATGAAGAGAAGACCATTATTTCATGAACGTCTCTCAAGATTCGAAATATGAAGTCACTGCCAAATATCGGCCCGAGAAAGGTCTCAAATCGTGAAGCGAGTTATGCCAAGATATGAACTTTATGAGGTCTCGAGAAACAGTTTTAAAAGATTTTGTCCTTTAGCTAACTATTGATTAAATCGTCCTACTTTATTTTCAGCCTAAATAACTATCGTAATAAGTCAACAATGCATCCTCGTGATCATTTAAGACAACAATAAGATATAAGAGATACACCTAGGAATAAGGGAGTCTAAGTGAATAATTGGGCCACATGAGTTTGTGTTAGTTTGCTAACTTATAATAACAATGATCTCGTTTTTAAGCTTGGTTTAGGGAACGTGAAACGTGAGGATGATAAACATTCATGACAATCCAAAGCCTCAATGTAAGTCTTTAATCTCTTTATTTGTTTTTCTTCCTTTAATTATGTTTAATAAAGGCCAAGGTGGGTTAATTATGATAGAAAATGTAAATCTTTTTTTGTAACTAATGCATTGCATGAGGGCATTGCAATGGTCAAGTGTAGGGGATTTGATAGGTGTGAAAACACCCATCCTTTTACCACTTAATTATAATAATAACCAAGCCAAAACGTGTATTTTATGTCGTAAATGTCGGACTTATGCGTGGTCTGTGTTTTTGTTGTGATTTAGGATCAAAAAGTGAAAAGGGGAGAAAACACGGTCTTTCACGGGCTTTTATCGATGAATACGAGAAAAGACGAAGTCAAAAGATCAAGAGTGCAAAAAGAACGGAAGTCCAAGGCCTATTCTGAAGATTTATCGAAGAAAAAGTCTAAAGACGGAAGTTTAATGAAGTCGAAGAACTCAAGTCTAATAAATGAATAAAATTATAAGACGAGATCAATCTATATCGACAAATCCCCAAGACAACATCGAGAAAGACAATGAATTTAAATCGAGTCGAGACGAGAAGAAAGAAAGAAGAAAGCTCCAACACATTTTCCTCCTCCTCTATAAACCCTCCTAATATGTCATTAGGAGGTGTTAGTCATTTTGAGGAATAGATAGATTAGGAGTAGATTAGAATAGGATTAGGTGTAATCTAAATTTCTATGCTTTTTCATCAATCTTGTAATTTGAATCTTTAATCATCTTAATTTTCAAGCTTTTTCAATTAATCATTCTCATTCTTCCTTTCTTAATCTTTTTAATCTTATGTTTTGAATTACTAGCCCTCGTCTCGGATAGGGTCATCAACCCCATAGTACTATCAATTGTATAAGCGGCTATTTTCAATCCACACGAGGATTAAACAATAGTTAATAGTTCATGAATATAGGGTCTTATGCAACTAGGTACTCAACACAATTTAGGCAACTTTCGGGTCCAACAATCATTCATGACTCATGTTCATTTCATTTAAAATAGCATGCAACCCCCTCGCGGGTAAAACCATTTAAAAACAATATAAAGTGAGGCTATAAATTCACACCTTGTATAGAAGTAGTTGACGTAACGGATGATGATCACTGACGATGAGGATGCCCGGGAAATTTAATCTCAACACCTAACAAACAACGCGTAATGAGTTAACTCATTTATATAACCTTAAGTACTGTATAATACATACATATTAGTCAATTGTCATAATTACTAACTCACGCCAAAATCCAACAAGTAATAGTTACTAGACTCATACTATCCATCTTCGTAATTAAAGTTGTTTCCCATTTTATAACTTTGCCGATACTTAACAAAAGTACGGGATATTTTCTATCACTTAAGCGTCTATATAAAATACAAGAAAAATTGTAATAATCCCTTATAATCTGTATAAAACCCATCTTAAATCCCATAAAAAGTTTTTACTTTTATGACCCGTTACTCATTACATTTCTAAACATAAACTTTTCAGACTGATTTTGCACTTTTACCATGTAGGACTTGTTTGACCCATTTAAAAGACACTATTAGCTAATTTGACTCTTAAGTCCAAAAATAGACTCAAATATGCAGGTTTGGAACCAAAAATCAACTTTTAATCACTTACCAAACTCTATCTATGGTCCCTGGGATTTGACCTAAAACCAAACATAATTTCGGATTATGTTGATTTCTCATCTCCCGGTACGCGAACTTTCAAAATAGCATAACTTTTAACTCGTTAGGAGTCGTAAGCTCTTTCTTATACCAAATCGAAGCTAAGACAATGATCTAAAACTATATCCTAACCTCATGACCTGTTTAAAACCCACGAAAACAAGCCTAAACAATCTGCCTAAAATTTCCTTTCTCAAAATCAATCCAACACTTGTTTCTAAACCATTCTAACATCACCTAGACCTAACCTAACCATGTATGATCATTCCTAATCATCTTAATCAATCCATAAAACTAAGAATATCAAATCCTCACAAAACCCCAAATCCTAAATCACACATGCATTTGGTTTAAATCATTTAAAAACATCAAAAACTCTATCCTAAACACAAACCCACATCATAACACATCAAACACCATGATCAACCAAACACCCCCATTTGGCCGTGGGGTGTTGGTGACCAAAACACCCAAACCATTTTGTTTTTAGTTAATTTTATTGATGATTTAACATTACCCAAACACTAATTAAATATGCATCATGCCTAATTACATCAAAACACATTTTTGAAAAACCTTTGATTCTTGAAATTTTTTGTTAATGCATGTTGGATTTAATTGTGCAAGAACACTTACAAATGAAAATAAAAGTGTGGTCTAAACTTGGATTTAATCAAAACAAGAAGGAATTTTTTGTGGTGGTGATGTTTGTGGAGGCCGACGGCCAAAAGAGAGAGAGGGGAGAGTGAGAGATTTTTTTTTTGAAATATGTTTGTGTGTGTTTAGTTTCCTCCCTTTTGTAAAGTTTGAGGGACCTCCTTTGCCATTTTGTAAATATTTTGGCCTCATTTTTAAACGACACTACTAAATAGCGGGAAACGACTTACTAGTCGGTTTTGAAAATTTACGGGAGTCGGGGGTCGCCCCGAACACTCCAAAATACTTTTAAAGCAATTTAAACGCACCCGGGATGAAATAAAACGTACCCGGCTCGACTTAACACGAACCAAAAAATAAAATTCTCGAGAAATTATAATATCGATAAAGCGACAATAAAACATAAAAATTGGGCATCCGTCGGGATCGTAGTCGTCATCGTCCTTCTTAAATCGTCAATCGTTAAGGTTACGACCTTAAACATCGGTTTCAACTTAAACAATCAAATATATAATAAACGAAATTTCTTAAAAATTTCAAAAATATTCGTAATTTAGGGTAAAATAAATGACCTTGGGTTCTGGGTATCACACTTTTAGGTTGAACTAAAAATATGCTCGCGTAGATGGCATAGCAGTCTACAACTTTCGTTATTTACTTGACTTGGGGCAAGGTCGTTTAGAGCGTCAAAAGTAGGTCGTAAAAAGGTTGTGTTGAAATACTCAAAAACTTATATATTTCGACTAAATATAAGTCATATCCGGTGTTTTTCGGTAACTGATTTCTTACTCGTTTCTTAACCAATTTAGGTAATTCAAGTTTCTGTGGGTTCTTAGCTATCTCGACTACCTTTTGCCCCCCCATAAAACTTGTGGGCACTAATTACTAGGTGGTTCATTTAGAGGTCTAAATATAAGGTTTCACAACTATATATCTTTGTTCATACATTCCCATTAAATACATAACTTGAGTATCATTTCATGTTTCCGTTCTATTTTGAGCGCAAGGATTACTACAACATATATGGTTTTAAATTATGTCTCAAGCACAACTACTATGGACGAATGCATGTATTCATATGACGAGAAAAGAAAATAAGAGAATAAAGATTCGTGAACTCACAAATGGTGGGAGGCACGAGCATATGATTCGACTTACAGAACCTGGTGGTGTCGTTTGAAAACCTTAGTTTACTTGTTCTTAAACCCGAATGTATTACCCTCGTCCTTGTAGCTTCTTGTATACATGAATAAGACGTGAGTCAAGTCGTATGTGAACTTGTTCTAGGTTTAGATTTCGAGAGAATGAAAGAATGAATTTGGGTTTGGTTGATTTGGTCTCGACATAAAAAGGTGAGAATGTAGGAGGTGAGAGTTTGAAGGTTTTTACTTACGATTGTGTTTTATGTGATTTCATAAAGGAAGATGGTGGGAGAACTATGAGTTCCATTTGTGGTTTTCTTCTTGGTGTAGTCCGAATTTCTCCAAAGGAAGAAGGGATGGGTTTGAGATATTTACCACCATTTCAAAGAAGATAAAGGAGCTAAGTTTGGTAGGAAACTTGGTTCTAAAAGAGGCCACCAAAGCACAAGTACTAGTAATGTTGGTACATAACTAACTAGTGGTAACAACTTGTGCTACATCTCCTTTGATCCTAAAATCAAAACTAAAGGGTGATGTGTTTAAATATTATGGAAGGAGGAAGGTACTAAGATATTATGGGGGACGAAAGTGAGACGTGTACATTGTTACACCAAGGGAAGGGTTGATTTTGTTTGGTCATGTTAGATATTGCTAAGATTTCGTATGTACTAGTCGCAATCTAGGGAGGATTTGTTTGTACACAAAGTGACGTGTAGAAGGTGTTTACCAAAGAAAGTTTGATCTCATTTTGGATTTGGTTAAGCTTTTATGAAACATGAGAAAAAGAAGGGGATCCAAGGAAAGGTGAAATTTGATAACTTTCTTTAGGATTTTATTTTTTTTATTTTGTGACATTGTAAAAATAAATGATCAAGGTGTTTCATAGCAAATTCATTGTGTGGCATTTGTAGTACTTGCGTTATTTGGTTGATATTAAACAAGCCTTGGTTAATTGTAATAATAGTTTGTGTCCAAAAATTAATGTTTATAGTCTTAGTGCGTAATATTTTGGATAGTCATTATTAATTATAATTAATATAATTAGTAATAATTTATGCACACAAAATGTGTCTAAAATAAATACATTTAAAAAGATAGCTCTATGGTTAAAATGTCAAGTTTTTAAGTACTATAAGTAAATATATAATAGTTACTATATTTTGTTCTTGTATGTAAAAGTGGTCGATAAAAATATTATCAGATGAACGATGATGAGAAAGAAACTAATGACGTGTCAAAAGGCAAAAATCAGGAATGTTACAAATATACTAGGTGGATATGGAAAAGGTTAATGATGGTGGTGCATGTGATGATAATCTCAAATGAAGAAGGTGATGCTGGAAAAAAAAGGTGTCATAATTTCAAGTAATAGACGTAAATTTTATTTCATTGAGTATCTTAAAGAGATGAATAAGACAATATTGTGAGTAAAATGGAAGCACCAATGCTGATAGGTATGTGATTTGATAGGGAAATTTTTAATGGTTGAATCTTGAATATGTCTTTACAAGTTTGTACTAATTTTTAACTTTTTAAGTAAATTGCAAGGATATGATTCTTTAAGTTATTATATCATAGTTTCAGCTCAAAATATATGATACTAAGATTTTGATCTACATATTTATTCTTTATATTTTGTAATCTTTTGTTAGATATTGGAAGTTTTCAGTTTTAAGGGAAGTTACTTCAATATATAGTTTGTGTCATGAATCATTATTCTTTATTACTATTTCAAAAAATGTAGAGTACTATTTACAATGTAGAATATAAATCAATGCAAACCAGAAAAATATTTTGTGTATCACAAATAAGGAATGTAAGAGACAAACAATTATATCTCATACAGATAAAAAAAAATATTGACTAACATTCTTAAAATTACGATTTGTCATATTAGAACCGATTGCTAACATTTAAAGAGTTTCTCAAATTAAGTTTTCATGTGCTTTAAGACTCGTTAATTTCGAAGAGTTACCCACGTCCATTTACACTAGATATCCCTATTTTCAATAACAATTCTTCAAACAAACATATATCAACACGCCTCTCCATATAAAAATAAAAACTATAGTTCCAAGTGTCTATAAAATTTGTTTGCGGTTCGAAGTTAGGTTGTTCTACGTGCTTAAGAAATGTAAAACCAACAAAAGGTATTGAGAAATGTATAGTCTATTTCATGACATATTTAAGGGAACTCAAACACAGATTAAATGATAACTCAGTGTGGAACAAGAACGTCAACATGCTCAATATCATTTAAACCGATAAGATTAGTTTACTCATTGCATGATAATATCTTTTGATTCATAATTATGACCTTAGGATCTCGTATGACATAATGTAACCAATGTATTAATAGCCTCGGTGAGAATGGATGTTCTAAATCTAATGCATCTACAATCCCATTCCATGCTCGAATCATAATGAAACCACGATCCTCTTTTTTATTTGGACTTGATGAGAATATACAATTGGCCTTGAATTTAGTTTTGATATGGAAATAAAGATGGTATTATTTGAGGTTGTTTTAATGAACTTTGAGTATTTTTGACGAAAACTTTACATTCTCGCCGTTATGCACGACATTTAGCAGTTAGATACAATGCTTCAATCTCATAACATTATAATCGGAATATACTAATGATGCTCAGGTTAATTTGTATTCACTTTGTGATTTAATGTGTATTGCTCCCCAATTAATACAAAATTAGATTATGAAGTTTTATGTTGTACAAGTTTGTACCAAAAGATTGTAAGGGTGTATGACTTTAAATTTTGGAAAGAGAGTGAAATCTCTTTTATAAGCAGTACAGATTTATGTGTCGTTAAAAATAGTATATATATATTTGTGTAATGAGGCTGTTTTTATCGGCTTCGATAAGGTCTCTTTGGTTCGTATTCTAATGGCTTTTGGTTAGCCGAAACAATTGTGACTTCGGTTCCTAGTTAAACCCGTTAGTTCGGTTCGGTTTTCCAACCTATGTACACCATTATTTTAGGTAAACAACCTACGCATGATTTTGTAGATATATGATTTTACTTGGTGTACAATGTGTATATATAAGTGTATTTATAAAAAATGTGATGTAATGATTATATATTAATTAGTATTAATTAATTTTATATGTAAATGTGTATGAATTATTATTTAATAAGTTTTAATATGAGTATTAAATTATATTTTTATGTTATAAATGATTTATTATTATGTATTAATGCTTGTACTATACGTTGTTTTAGTTATAAATTAGGATAAAGGGGTGTTTTAATTATAAATTTTAATGTAATATGTTGGTTTATTTGTATACTTACATGTTTTAAGTTTTGTACTTTAGTATGTATGCCTGTTTTACTTGTACAAATAGCATTATATATTGTAACTTGAATTTTTCAAATATTCTATAAATAAAATGACTAAATTATTTATAAGATAATATGATATAAAGATATATGTACTTTTAATTTTTGTATATAATGTAAATATAAAATTTTATTTTTTTTAACTTTTAAATAATGAGGTGTATTAATTGTATGTATTAATTAGTACTAATTAATTTTATTTTCAGTGTATTCATTGCTATGCATTAATTATTATGTATTAATTAGTTTTAAATGAGTACTACGTATTAAATTATGTTTATATGTTTCAATTGTTAATTTCTAATTATGTTTAATATGCTTTATATGTAACTAGCAGGGTACTCGCACGATGCGGCGGCGGGTACCTTGTGACTAAATTTTCTTGCGAGTAAATGTTATTTTGTTATTCGTCTTTTATAGTAATAAATTTTGAATGACGATAGTTTTAACCTAAAAAACATGTCTCAAAAACGTAATTTTGATATAGGGATATTATTATTTGTGGCATGTATGTAATATGTGTAACTTTATTTTCGAAAATCAACTAAGTGCGAGATTTGACAGAACTTGTTTTCAACATTCGAATGAAAAGATCAACCTAAAAGTGATATGTACATATGATTGCAAAGGAAAAAGGGAAAAAATGATGGAGAAAATTTATACAACGTGTTGTTTTGCTTGTAAATTGTGGCGATTAAGTGTTTTAATTATATTATTAATTATCTTTTGATTAACTATGATTAAATATTTTATATATATTAGAGATATAAAGTTGTACATATGCAATAAAATCTTGTATTACTTAAATATGATTTTCTAGGCTGCATTAATATGTTGTACATTATGTTGTTTTAGTTGTAATACTTAATTTTCTGCATTTATGAAAGAGAGAGTGTATAAAATGCTGAATATGTAGTTAAGATATAGATATACACATAGATAAATAAGAAAGTGCGTATAATGTAAAGAATAAAATAAATAAGCTATGCTTTATAAAAATCAGATGGATAACTATATACATTATAATTATTAATACATTATCATTAGGTTATCACTTAGCACTTTCCACATTTGTATCATTTGTCTTCAAAAAATTGTCCCAATTTTTATAAATGACACTTTTGCTTTTGTGGTTAAGTTTATAAAAAAAACTCCAAAACTTATTTTAATTGGTTCTCAAGACGCTCTTACGATTTAGTTAGACAACATATATATGCTTTTGTATTTTGTAGATATGTACTTTTAATTTTTGTATAATATGAATATAATTATACTTTTAAGTAATGATGTGTATTAATTATACACTAATTAGTACTAATTAATTTTACTTTCAAGCGTGTATTAATTATTACACATTAATTAGTTATAATATGAGTTTTAAGTTATGTTTATATGTTTTAATTTCTAATTATGTTTGTATACTTGTACATTATGTAGCAATGCATGTAACTTGAAATTTCAAGTATTCTAAATTTAGAAGCCTAATATGCTTTATATGTAATAGCAGGGTACCCGCGCGATGTGGCGGCGGGTACCCTGTGATTGACCAGTTTAAAAATAATGTCGATTAGGTCCGGTTCACTTATTTTTATAATTTTCTGACGTATTTTTCGAATCGTTTTCGAACGAAATTTATTTGACATTCGAATCGGTGACCACTCTTATTCTTGCTTAGTTTGATTTTCAAAACTATATAAATGAGCATATAATTTTATAAACTTTGTGTCTAGGGGTGAGATCGGGTCGGGTTCAGGTCAATCGGGTCGGATCTAATTCGGGTCAAGGCTGAAAATAAGTTACCCAAACCTGACTTCGTTTGAACTCGGGTTACAAGGGTTCGTGTCGGGTCTACTCAAGTAGATCAATTTGGGTCAACGGAGTTGGGTATAACAAAAATTTATTTTTACCCTTTTTTAAATATCATAGGATACCCGCCACCACATCGCGCGGGTACCGTGCTAGTATTTGAATAAACATGACAACAATGTAGTTAAAAACCAAAGACAAGTGATATAGAGGTAGACGAACTATAATAACCACAAAATTTCAGTGTGACAGATAGTAGTTGTAAATGACATAAAACTGCCCTTGCTATTTTGTCTAGCATGTTAGTCTGGGTTGATACGAGCAACTTGTATCTCTCTGATGTAGTTGCAAGAGTAAGTTATCCGCCCATAATGCAAATTGTTTCCAATCCAAGTTTTGAAGTGATTGAAAGCCTTAACAGGAATGGAATTGAAATTGGAAATGGGAGTTAATAGTATTAATTTCACCTATGGTAGACCTATAAATCTGAAACACTTGACGTCTTGTTGACCTTAACTTCCAAATAGCACAAGAATGTTTGTATAATATGTTGGAAAAAACTTGGTGTAAAGTTATGTGAATGAGATATCTATTCTCAAATGTATGTGTTTAATAGAAGTTATGAGTATCATTTACTTGAGTCAAACTTGTAACCCCAAGTTAATGGGTGTTTAAGGTCATATTCATTACATTGGCATGTATTACTTGTAAAATGTGTTTTATTTTTTTAAAGTAAGGTGATGGGGTTTTTTAATCATAGTATTTAATTCTCCTGTTATAATTAAGTTGCTATTTTTGTTAGATAAGCTTAATTTTTTTGTACCATGTGTTTCTATAGTTGTAAATTGAAAATTCAGGTTTTCTAAAAATAACCTACCAATTTGCTTTATAAGTGAGTTAGATTAGATATAGATACAAATATCGACATATAGACGTGCCTTTAATTTTTTTATAACATAAATATAAAATTGTATTTTTAACTTTTAAATAATAAAGTGTATTAATTATATATTAATTAGTACTAATTAATATATATGTATTAATTAGTTTTAAATGAGTATTAAATTATGTTCGTATGTTTTAATTGTTAATTTCTAATTATGTTTCTATATAAACTTAATATACATTCTTTATGAATTTTTAGAAATAAACTACTAATTTATACCGTTCAAAAATAATATATATTGAATTATAATTTCGATAAAAAATAATATAAACTCGTAAATCTTTAAATAAGTTATAAAATTAATATATAAAGTATGAAATATAAGCCAAAATAAGCTTTCGTTAAACCGGTTTACGGCCGAAAATTGTATTTTTAACATTAAATATAAAATTGTATTTTTAACTTTTAAGTAATGAGGTGTATTAATTATATATTAATTAGTACTAACTAGTTTTATTTTTAAATGTGTATTAATTAGTTTTAAATGAGTATTAATTTATGTTCATATGTTTTAAATGTTAATTTCTAATTATGTTTATATATATTAGTAAATATACTAAACTTAATATATATTTTTTATTTATTTTTAAAAATAAACTACTGTATTAATTTGAACCGTTTAAAAATAATATACTAAATTTTGATACAAAAAGCAATATAAATTTTTAAATAAGTTATAAAATTAATATGAGTCAAGTTATTTTGGATACCATATCTATCATGGATACTAAGGGACTCATCCCCACCATCCATCCTCATCATATCTAATGGTTGAGATTAAAAGTATTTAATTATTTCATTTATTTTAAAAACTTAAATATATTTTAAACCGTTAAGTGTTAAACGGAAAAAAATATACCATCGCGACGAGCATTTAATTAGCTTTCTACAGATATGCAATATGATATACTTTTGAAGAAAAAAAAATCGTTTTTTTTTTTAAATTTGCGTAAAATATCATATATGATAATAGTGTTTTATCATATATGATATTATTGTTATGTTACAAATTATTACAGAATCATATATGATATTGGTTTATATCATATGATATTAGTTTATATCATATGATATTGGTTTATATCATATATGATAAGTTATATCATATATGATACCAGTGTTACTATCATATATGATATTTAGTATCATATATGATAAATTACGGAAAAAACAAAAAAAAATAATTTGTCGAAAGTATATCATATAGCATATCTGTAGAAAGATAATTAAATGTCCGTCGTAATGGTATATTTTTTTTCGTATAACGATTGACGGTTTAAAAGATATTAATGTTTGAAAAAAAAGAGGAAATTGGTTTTATGTTTAATCTTATCTATTAGATTAAGATGGAGATGAGTGGTGGAGATTAGTCCCTTAGTATCCAAATAAAGTTTGGTATCCAAATGAACTTAAATCAATTAATATATACAGTATAAAATATAAACTAAAATAAACTTACGTTAAATCGACAGTAGCCGAAAACCAAACACTTTACCAACCATATATATATATTCCTGCCTGGAATATATATATATTTTTTCTGTTAAAAAAAATATATATTCCAGCCTGATATAACAACACATGTCAAAACAGGATTCGATAGGATGACGACAACCAGTAACCAAAATAGAACGTGTAACAATCATTCAACAAGAGAAGACAACGATATTTGACTCCATTTAATTTAAAATTAAATAAATTTCTTTTTTTAATTTTTGTCGGTGTGACCTTTCCCTTCCTTCCTTTAACGCAGATCACAGCAACAACAACAAAACTTACAAACACCTCACCCTCCCCTCATTTTTTAAGTAATTTATAAGCAAAGTTATTAATTATATTTATTAATTCTTCATTTTTACAATTCCAATTTTTATAAAAACTAAAAACACACACACACCAAACCAAACCATCCCACCTTCTTTTAAAAAAAAAGAGCATATTCTTCTTTGATTCTAGCTAGCTAGGGTTTATTTCAACTTCACAATTCCGTTAGATCTCGTAACTGTGAACCTATAATTCAGGTAACTGTAGATTATTTTATTCAATTTGATTCGTAATTCATAAGATCTCAGATTTTATTAGTTTAAGATCTGATTCAATTTTTTTTTTTAATTTTTGCTGATTAATTATTTATTTATTTATTTATTAGTAATGCTGATTTTTAGACTTTATCAGAATAACCGAAACGTAACCGATTTAACCGAAATAACTGACATTTTCGGTTTGTTGAAATTGTTAGGTTTAGATGTGATTTCGTGTATCTAGTTGTTCCGTTAGTAATGCTGTTTTTTAGTTTTATAACGGATTTAACCGAAGTAACTGACATTTTCGGTTTGGTTGATCTGGTTGAAATTGTTAGGTTTAGTATAATTGTTTATCTAGTCGTTCCTTTCATAATGCTGTTTACGAGATGTATGCGGAGTTAAGAGAAGCTGTGTTCCTTTTATTAGTTAAGATGTGGTTTCATTTTTTAAATTTTTTATTAATAATGCTGATTTTTAGCTTTATCGGCAACACGGATTTAACCGAAATTTTCGGTTTGGTTGATCTGGTTGAAATTGTTAGGTTTAGATGTGATTTGGTGTGTCTAGTCGTTCCTTTGGTAATGCTGTTTTACGAGAGATGCCGATTTGACAGAAGGTGTGTTTGTTTTTGGTTTATGATTATATATTGATGCTGAGCTGTTTGTAGTTTAGTTATGTGCGAGCAGAAAAACATAGATGTAATGTGACTGATTAAACGTAAATAAATTGAAAATTTGTTTGTATTAAACTTGGTTTCGGCTTTAAAAACTTAACTGATCAGCCTTTGTTATAGGAATGCTGTTTTACGACATTTTCGGTTCGGTTGATCTGATTCAAATTGTTAGGTTTAGATGTGATTTTGTGTATCTAGTCGTTCCCTTAGTAACGCTGTTTTACTGAGATATGCCGATTTTTAGTATTGCTGATTTTTAGTTTTATCAGCAAAACTAAAAATCAGCAATACTAAAAATCTAGTAAACAAGCCCAAGTCCAGTAAATCTGTTAAAAGATTCCAAAAAGGCACCACACTATATATCACGCTTTATGCCGCTTTTTAGCACACTATTTAGAATGACACCTTAGTCTGTTTCGTAATGTGGAGACCACGCCTCACGCTATAGCACACTATGTAGAACCCTGGGATTATATATTTATGCTGTTTGTAGTTTAGTTACGTGCGAGCAGAATTAAACGTAAATAAATTGAAAATTTGGCTATATCAAACTCCGTTTTGGCTCTAATAAACCAACTGATCAGCCTTGTTATAGTAGCAGTTAGTAGTAGAAAGAAATTGAAATAGTCGAGCGATACTAAAAACTTAACTGTCCAGTTTTATGAGGTTCTGTTTCGTTTTTTTACCAAATGACTCAACTGATTTGTTTTCCTTTGATGATGATAAGCTAAGATTGGCGTACTTAATCTGTTGGTGTATGAATTTGTTGTTATGTGGAGTCAAGAGTTGATTCACTTTAGGTTTCGTACGAATTATAGTTAAGATTTGATGTATCGAACGATTCATTTATTGATAATGCTGTTTATAGGAGAAAAGCTCTAAAGCTTGAAACCGATATAACAGAAATAACTGACTGAAACTAAGAATTGATTCTTTGGTATATACGAAAATAAAAAGATACTGTTTCGGTTTGGTCTCGGTTATGGATTATATATTTGTGCTGTTGGTGGCTGAAAAACCAAAATGTAACTGATTTAAACTGAAATGACCAACCAAAATAACCGAAATGGATTGACCTTCCTTTAGAATCTGATTCAATATTAGGTTCAGTTGTTAAGTTGCTGTTTGAGATGTGATTCTTGTATAGAGCGAGTGGTTTTTGGGTTTGGATTGTTTATTTGTTAGTTCTAATTTGTAGTTCAATTACGGTTAAGCAGACAAATTGAACCGCAACGGATTCAACCGAAACTTAACACCGGTAAAAGATGTGATTTTTTGTATTTAGTAGTTAATATAGGTTATAGATTACAGTATTTATTATAATGCTGATTTGTAGTTCAATTTGGTGTGTGCCATAAACGATTTGCGCAGGCAAGATGTGATCAGGTGTATCTAGCAATTAATTTAGGTTATAGATTACATTGATTTGTATAATGATGTTTGTCGAAAACAGAACGGCACTGTTTAACCAAAATAACCGAATGAAACTTAAAACTGAACAGTTCAGGTTTATGAGAAAAAAGACGTTTGGTACGGTTTTCTTTCTACAACCGGACCGAGATTAAATTGGTATTTGTTTTATTAAAGCTGTTTGTAGTTTTGTACTATGATTAGTGGTGAGCTACAAAACTTAAAATCTGAACAGCAGTATTTAACCGAAACTATAGACCAAAACTAGAAACCCAACGATTCAGTTTTATGAAATTGAAGAACCCCTGCATTTTTGTTTTGGTTTTGGTTTCGGTTTCCACTGAATGCCCTAACCAATATATTCTTTATGAATGCTGTTTTTATACGAACGATGAATGCTAATTTTTGGTGTTGGTGAATTTATGTTTTAGTGCTGGGTATATAAAGGAAGCGGGAAGAGAGCGAGACAGGGAGGAGTTGGATAATGAAACAAGGGATGATAGAATGCAGTGTCTGTCATTCTAAGTTGGTAAATCCGTCTGCAAAAACCGTTTCAAGGGCTTATGATCAACATCGGAGCAAGTATTCCAAAAAGCAACGCGCGCTCAATGTCTTATTGGTTGTTGGTGATTGCATGTTAGTTGGCTTGCAGGTAATTTCCTTATCAGCATTGCAAGTTTTTTTTTTTGTCATTTTGTGTAAGCTTTACTTGGAAGGTATTGCGTTTTTGTTAATGCAATTATTTTATATCTATCAGAATCATACTTTAACTACCATGTATTGTTGTTTCATCATCACTCTCAAGACAGATGGATAGTTTTCACGGAAGACCAAAGTCCCAAATTTCTATTTAATCAAAACAACCCACTAAGTCGTTCTGTAAATCTAATTGATGTGAGGAGGTCTGTAGTAATTAGTATAGTGTTGTTTTTCTCATTTGTTTGCGAGACAAGATAGGAATATGTCTCGGTGGCCTATCTATATCTCATATCCTTTTTTGAGCCCATTGCAGCCTTTTAAACACCAAAACTATATTTAACTGGGAAGTTTTTAGGAATAATAGTTACATTCTGTGTTCATGTTGTATACCTATGTTTCAGTGGCTTACTTTTTTTTTTTTTTGACAGCCAATTTTGGTGTATATGTCCAAGGTTGATGGGAAGTTCAAATTTAGCCCCATCAGCGTCAACTTTTTGACGGAAGTTGCAAAGGTTATTTTTGCGCTTGTAATGCTTCTAATCCAGGTAGGGTTATCTTATTTTAACATTTATTTATGTTAATCCGTATTTGTATATATGGAGAACTTCTCTGTGATCTGGACCTTGATTAGTGAAGCAAAAGAATAATTCTATACCAAATTTTGTTTATATTTTATTTGTCCTAAATATATGTTGCTGACATATTGGCTTGGTTAGCATACATTTGCGCTTCTACTGAATTTTTTTTAACAAATTTCTTACTTCAGGCTAGAAATCAGAAGATTGGAGAGAAGCCACTTCTTTCTGTGTCCAGTTTTGTACAGGTAATGTCAAATCTCACTTTTGGGTTATAAAAAGATGGCAGTGCAATTTACTGTGTAGACTCTATATGCTGAGTGGGACACGTTTTACTGGATCTATAAGAAGCAATTGTCTTTAAAACAGTTCTTACTATACTGCACCGCGATCCTCCATGCCATTCTTGTTTATATAAGTTTCCTTCAAATATGGGAATAGATTCGGGTGCTGGGTCGCTATAATGAAATAATTGTCAGTGGTCATTATGAAATCCACTTAACAACAACTGTACCAGTCCTGCTGGAGTGGGGTATGGGGTAGGTAGGACATAGACAGTCATCCCCTGCCCGAGGGCAGGGAGACTGCTCCAGGACATGGTATTAGCTTGGTAATTGTTTTTTGACTGGCATTTACTTTTTGATATCCATACCTAGCATAGAAAATGTTGCATCAATGTAGCAGGTCACATTGTTTATTTCGTATGAGATAACATCTGGTTTTAGTTGATTGCTTTGTTTTGTTAAAATCTGCTGATGCATCCTTATCAAAGAGCCAAAGGGCGCTTTTTATCTGGTGTGTTTTCTTAAAAAAAGTTGATCTACCATTTGGGCTTGCAAAGAAGTTACAAAAATTGAGATAAATCTAAAGATCACATTACATGCTTTATCTTTTACGCTTCATATTCTTTCGAAATTCTGAAACCTATAGATGCATATAATCTTGTAATGCAGCAAGCTCTTGGTTTGATGTCCGCCATGTTTTTTGTGCAGGCAGCCCGCAACAATGTGCTTCTTGCTGTTCCAGCATTCCTTTATGCTATTAATAACTATCTGAAGTTCACCATGCAGGTAAACATATTGTAGAAGTTCTTTTGAACATCATAAGTGTCATATCAGTAACTTCATCATCATGGTTGTTCAGTCTAGTTTTGTTTGGAACCTATAATCTGATGTTGATTTATTTGTGCAGCTCTACTTTAATCCTGCAACGGTTAAGATGCTAAGCAATCTGAAGGTAATTATCTGCTATTGTTAGTCATGCTTACTCATCATGTAGATTAATTGGTGTATCTAGTATAGGCAGATGTTGATAGTGTACGTTATCACAGGTGATAGAGAACTGAAACACAAATATATTCACCGTTCGATCTCACATCATCCAGTTGTATCTTATCACTAGGCCTTAAAAAAAAACTTTCATCACTGCATTAAGTATAACGAGCAACTCTTTTGAGCTTTACATTTCCGGGTTCTGTTGTTCCATTGCTGTATAATATAGTTTTCTGAGCCTGCATGTTCGTCTGTTTTTGGCATTCAGATTTGACAAACACACGAGTTCCTCATCTTGTTGAGCACTAATATGACCTAAAATTGCAGGTCTTGGTCATTGCGGTTTTATTAAAGATTGTCATGAAGCGTCGGTTTTCAATAATTCAGGTCTGACATCAGGCTTTTAATATTATCATTATCTTCTCTCTTTTTATGATTTTGTTTATATTATCAGGAACCATATAGGATTCATTAATCATTATTTTGACAAGTATCTCTGTTGGTTACTCTTGTTTCAGTGGGAGGCTCTTGCTCTGTTGCTTATTGGAATTAGCATAAATCAAATGCGTTCTTTACCCGAGGGATCTACTGCAGTGGGTCTTCCTGTTGCAATGGCTGCATATATCTATACATTTATCTTTGTAAGTTTGATTAGCGTAACTTGCACAACTGATATTGACACATTTCTACATGGCATACAAACTTAATATGCATTATGCTTTTTATGATTCAACTAACTTGACGAGTTCAATTTATAGGTGACTGTTCCATCTATGGCTTCAGTGTTTAATGAATATGCACTCAAGAGTCAATTCGACACAAGCATATACATGCAGGTAATCCTAATTGTGAAAAAAGGGCTTATAATCTTCCTAATTCTTAAAAAAAAAATGATCTATGTTCCGTTACTTTATCATTCATGTTCAACTTATGCCATGAGTAGTTAGTTCTTGAACACATGGTTTACATTGTTGCGTGTTTCATTTTATGCTATAAATCCACATCTTTTATAAGTGATGCAATAATCTATCTATTCTATGTATTCTAAAATGTTGACCTTGTTGAATTGCAGAATTTGTTTTTATATGGATATGGTGCAATATTCAACTTCCTAGGGATTCTTGGAACTGTCATTATCAAAGGTACTTATCGGACAAACTGATCTTTAGCTCCATTAGTACTTATTGTAAGAATCACTATAGCCATCTGTGGTCAAACACTAAAGCCTCATATTTGCATAATTTTGTCTTTCAGGCCCTGAAAGCTTCAATATTTTGGAGGGACATTCAAGAGCTACGCTGCTTTTAATTGTTAACAATGCAGCTCAAGGAATTTTATCTTCATTTTTCTTCAAATATGCCGGTAAGCTTGTTAGCGTGTTCAAAATATACAATTGATCATCTTGAAAGATCATAAGCATTTTGCTACAACATATCATACTGTCTTTGTTTAAGGTATACTGTTAGCGAGTATTCTTCACTTTCCTAAAGATGGTAAATGGCTTGTTGCATGCAGATACAATTTTGAAAAAATACTCTTCAACAGTTGCGACGATCTTCACAGGCTTTGCATCTGCAGCTTTGTTTGGTCACACACTGACTATAAATTTTATGCTAGGAATTTCTATTGTCTTCATCTCAATGCATCAGGTATGACAAAAAGAGTGTTATCATCTCAATGAGCTGTGTTGATATGTGATTTACCCTTTGTCTGTTTCTTTTTTCCAGTTCTTTTCGCCCCTTGCGAAAGTGAAAGAAGATGAAAATGGAGTACTGGAGTTGGAGCCAGTTCAGAGCAATCACAGGTAATCAGTCACTAGCAGTTTTTATATATATATTGTAACCCATTTACTCATAAATGGGTCGATTGATGTTATATTAGTAATAATCTATAATGGGTCAGATGGGCGAAATAGAAATACTGCTCTAGTGGAAGCAACTAAAGTGGTTGAAAGTCTCTCAAATTGTATTATGGATGCGCTATACTCCCAAACACTTTATTTAAATCATATAAGACACTTTATTTATAAAAATAAAGTGTTTTGGGTCAAGATGGCCTGTTTTGATCCAACCCAACCCGTCAACCCATCCACATTTTGCCATTTGTAGCATAAAATACATATCTAAAGGTCAACTCTAATGTCTTTTTGAACTTAATCTTACACACTTTTTTGTTGATGTGTTAAAAGGGATGAATTCGTAAATATAGCAGCAGGGGCGAATGAGGAGGTGCGTACGTTCATTCATATATAGCGTTTTAATTCTTAAAAGACTTTTCTAAGTACTAAGACATGTTACTGTATCTTGCTTTCTATGTCTCCAGGCTAGTCATCGTGTAGAAGTTGATGAAAGACGGCCACTCCTTCCTACCTGAATTGACCCCAAGTAAGTTTCTCAAACGACACAATGACCTCTCTGAATCCATCTTTTCATGCGATGATTGTTTTTAGCGTTTAGTAATAAAGCGAGTCTTGATATATAAGATGTGTAAAAGACTAAAAGTGTAGAGTTATAAGCGGTCAGCTTGGATAGTGGGTAATTTTCTGGGAGGAGTCAAAAGCGGTCAGGTCGAGTTGGGCCAACCTGTAAACGCTTTCACTGTCTTCTATTTCTCGAGTTTGCAAACTGTTAATTTTTGAAGTCAAATAAGAAAACTTTTATCATACCAGTGACAATCTAGTTAGTATTGAAAATTCAACTAGTTTCTATCTTAATTAAAAGTTCTACCGTCCGTTAGAGGCAAAGTATAACCCAGATGGCCAGACTGACCCTTGTACTCATGACTTGAGTCAACTTTTCGAGCCGTTGTTACAAACTCTAAGAATGATACATTGATATCTAAATATGCGAAGGTCAATGCAGGTCTCTTCTTTGAAGTAATTTTCTGGCTCCATTTGTGGAGAATACGGAAGATTCACAATTATAAAGAAGAAAAAAAAAACCGTTTTATGGTGTATTATGAGGAAATCATCATCATTGTGGATATTGTTGAAAAAGTATACTCCGCTAACAACCAGGCAAAAAGGCTTAAATAGACAACAGTGAAATTGGTTTTGTTTTCGGACATTACTATCATCAGCATCATATACATGTTAAGAAGATACATATATCAGCAATTTATTTGTATTGTTTACATTAGACCATTCTTCGATTCAAATCCAGTTCTTGATTAGCAGTTTTGTGTGTGTAAATCTAGGGTGGACTACAAGAATTTTTGCTGTGTTTTCTCCCATGTAATATGGGCCTCAAGAGTATGAATACATGTAAACTCAACTTCTTTTTTGATCATATTGTATTGATTTTTTTAGTTCATTCGACAAAAGGTGTTTAACTAAGTGAACTGTACTTAACTCCTCATGTATACGTCTATACAAGTGTTTTATTACTCGCTTCACCTGATTAGACCCGTCTAGTGTATAAGTGCAACGAAAACGCATAATATGTGAGGTGTTCCACATTGTTAGATAGCTCATAGCTAAGACACACCAAAAGAAACCAATCTAGCATGCAATAAAACTAAGGAGCTTTGATTATGGAGCCTCTTGTTTTACATGCCCTCGTTCTCACAACCTCCTGGTTTTCTTGTGATTGTGTACTTTTGCTTTTGCAGCTGTAAAATCGAATAATTTAATAAACTTAGGAAAAATCCACTTAACTTTATATAAGCTATAAAATTTTGGTTTACCAAAATCCTCTTATATAAGCTTAACCAAACAGATAGTTTTGGGCTTTTGACTTATAAGTTTATAAGGCCATATAGTGAAACAAAAAGCCGGAATTGACGAGGTCTCAAGTTTGAAGCCCATCCAAAAGCCCAAATATTGGCACTATATGCGTTGTGTATATATATAAATAAACACGCGATTAGGTAATAAACCCTAACATTCAAAAATCGAAATCAATATGTCGACCTCACAGAAGTTTCCGAGAAGGGCAATTCCAGAAGACATACCTCCCGAAATCCAAGAGGAAATCATCAAAAAAACTTCCTGTCAAACAAGTCATTCGATTCCGATCCGTATCGAAACAATGGAAGTCTCTCATCGATAGCTCCAAGTTCATAAAAAATTACCACGTCAATCACGCAAACCCTAAACATCATCTACTTGTGGAAACCCAGTCAGATAATAGTGATGAAGTGAAGAAATATATCTCCATTATCGATGATAATACTTTCCCCAACCACAAGTTTCCACTAACTTTTCCCCGACCACAAGGTTTCGGTGACCACTTTAGAGAAGAGTCTGTCCAAGCTATAGGAGGTTCATCACAAGGAATTATATTTATTTTCTGTTGCGGAGATAATGAAGATATGGCTGTTCTTTGGAACCCTACGGTTAGAAAAAGCATAGCTGTTGTTATCCCTGCCACCGATTTAGTAGCCAATTATTCTTCTGTGGTTAGCTTTGGGGTTTGTCCTAACTCTAATGACCCTAAGCTTGTCCAACTTATTGTTTATAATAATGGACTGACAGCAGCCATCAAACGGGAAGCTAAGGTTTTTACACTAAGCACAAAAGTCTGGAAAAGTGTAACCATCCCTTCTACTCTTTTTAACAACGATGTTGATTTCCGTGGAGAAGTATGTACCCAAGGGTTTATATATTTTCTTATCTATGATAGACTAATTAGGTCTAATATGATTGTTTCGTTTGACTTGAGGAGTGAAGAATTTGGTCAAGTGTATCTTCTGGAGAGTTTACTACAACCAAGAGCTTTATTTTTATCCAAACGAAATGAGTGTCTTACCTTGCTCGAAGCCTATAACGTGGATGATGTCCATGTATGGATGATGAATGATAGTGTTACTAAATCTTTTACCAAGATTTTCACTCTCCAGTCAGTTGGCCATTTTGGGTTTCAAGGAATAGATGTCTTAGAGTTTAGGAAGAATGGTAAAGCTATAATAAGAAAACTAAATTATGTTGTTGATGAAGATACGGGAATATCGCTAGTTGAAGTTTATAATCCAGTAGATCATGATCAAGTAGTTTATGGTTCTGCCTTCGTGAGCTCCTACATGGAAACGTTACTTTTGATGGATGAGGCTGATTCCATTATATATCGATGATAATGATGTCAACTTTGCAAGGTAAAGAGATTAGCTATTTAGGTTAGTATTAAACAGTACTTCCAACATAATGTCTGTTATATCATGTTTCCAACCTTAATAATGATGAAACAAAATTGTATTTTTCCACATAAACAAAATTGTGTACTTTTTTTATTCACATTAGTTAGGTAAAGAGATTAGCTAATTAATTTATATATAAATTTCTTTGAATGATATACACAAAAGATGTTAAAATAATTCAAAGTCTTCCTAATATGCACGTTTTATTTTGGTATTTTGTGGTAGAATAAATCAAAGGGATGTGGATTCCTGGTCTTTAGCAAGCTAGTGAGTTAGTTGCTTGATTTTAGCTAGTTTTCCATTTTAAATAGCTAGGCATGTGCACGTTATTTTTTGTACCAAAAACTCTCTGTTCTTTCCTGAATAATAGTACAAAAGCATTTGCCCATTGTTGGTTTTTCTTTCAATTGATCTGTCTGTATCATCTTAAAGAAGTAAGATTTGTCCATTGTAAACCAACATTTGGTATCAAGAGCAAAACCTGCATGCCCAAATATCAATCTCATGAAGAGATGACGGGAAACAATGGCAACGGTGAGAAGGACGGTCAGATCACACTCCACTATCCGATGTTATCAAGAAACAATTATGCGGCGTGGGCAACCAAGATGCGGGTGTTCATGCAGGCTCAAGGTGTTTGGGAAGCTGTTGAGCCACGAACCTCAAACACGGTGGTGGAAGTAAAGAAAGACAAGATGGCGTTGGCAGCCATCTACCAAGGTATCCCTGAAGATCTGTTGTTATCATTGGCCGAAAAGAAGTCGGCGAAAGAAGCTTGGGACGCCTTGAAGACTATGTTCATGGGGGCAGATAGGGTGAGAACAGCGAGGATCCAAACTTTGAAAGCGGAGTTTGAAGCCATGAGCATGAAGGAGTCGGAAGGAGTTGACGAGTTCGCTGTGAAAGTGAGCAACATAGTAAGTACTATGCGTACTTTGGGTGATAAGATTGAGGAATCTTATATAGTGAAGAAACTCCTAAGAGCAGTCCCTTCCAAGTTCCTCCAAATAGCCTCAACTCTTGAGCAGTTTGGCAATTTGGAGGAAATGACAGTCGAAGAGGTGATCGGAAGACTAAAGGCACATGAAGAACGAATGAAGGGCCATTATGAATCAGATGATAGAAAACTTCTCTTAACCCATGAAGAATGGTGTGAGAGAAATAAGAAGAAGGTTGAAGGTGAATCCAAAAGTGCACAAAAGGGAAACCGTGGTGGCTATAGATCATCTAGGGGAAGAGGACGAGGCAGAAGTAGAGGTGGTGGTCGTGGTGGTCGTGGCAGAGGTGGATACAACCACCACAAGGATGGAAACTATGTTGGGTCCAATAGTCAAGACAAGAGTAAAGAACAGTGTTACAATTGTCAAGACTATGGACATTATGCTGCAGAATGTAAAAATTCTAAGAAAAGAGAGAAATCATGAAAGCAATTTGATTCAACATGACGACGAGCCAGCCCTCTTGTTGTCATCTCTTGAAGACAAAGAAGAAATCGGTGAGGTGTTCTTGAATGAAGAAAGTGTGACACCAAAATTAAGAACAAGTGGAGGAGATACGAACCAGTCTAAGATCTGGTATCTTGACACCGGAGCAAGCAACCATATGACTGGTGATCGAAGTAAGTTCCAAAAGCTGAACAAGATGGTTCAGGGGTATGTCAAATTTGGAAATGAATCCAAGGTCAGAATTGAAGGAAAGGGCACGATTGTCTTCCAGTGCAAGAATGGTGAGCATCGGAAACTTCAAGAGGTATATTATATACCTGATTTATGCAGCAACATAATAAGCCTTGGCCAACTGTCAGAAAGCGGAGATGAGATCAAGATAAAGGAACCATTTCTGTGGGTTCATGACAGAACTGGAAGGTTATTGATGAAGGTTCAGAGATCTCCCAGCCGATTATACAAGATCGAGTTAGAAGAGGTTAGTAATTCGTGCCTAATTGCTGAAATCTCTGAACCAACATGGCTTTGGCATACACGATTGGGGCATATCAATTTCACAGAACTAAAATTGATGTCAGACAAGAAGATAGTAGAAGGAATTCCAGGAACTTGCATTCCATCTCAGCCATGTGAAGGATGCTTAGTAGGGAAACAGACGAGAAATCCTTACCCTTTGCAGACAAGCTACAGAGCAAAGAGGAGGTTAGAGCTTGTTCATAGAGATCTTTGTGGTCCAATCACGCCACCCACACCCTCTGGTAACAGGTACTTTATGTTACTTGTCGATGATTATAGCAGAGTACAGTGGGTATATTTGATGAAGACGAAGGATGAAGCTTTCCAGATCTTCAAGAATTTCAAGGCTAAAGTGGAGAATGAAACAGGGGAAACGATAAAGACTTTGAGGACAGATAGAGGAGGAGAATTCCTGTCAAATGACTTCACAAAATTCTGCAATGAAATTGGTCTTGAGCGACATTACACATCTCCATATTCCCCACAGCAGAACGGGGTGGTGGAACGGCGAAATCGAACAATTCTGGAGATGGTAAGGAGCAACTTGAAGATGATGAATGTCCCAGATGTGTTATGGGGTGAGGCAGTGAACCACGCAGTTTATGTTTTGAACAGAGTCACTACAAAAGCTCTAAAGGATACAACTCCATATGAGATGTGGACAGGAAGGAAGCCTCATGTGGGACATCTGAGAGTTTTTGGGTGTGTAGCTCACATGATGATCAACAAAGATCATCTAAAGAAATTAGATGAAAGAAGCAGGAAGGTTGTACATCTTGGAGTAGAGAAAGGTTCGAAGGCTTATAGATTGGTGGATCTAGAGACGAGAAAGATGTATGTAAGCAGGAATGTAGTCTTCGAAGAAAGTCAGAGTTGGGCATGGAAGGAAACCTCAAAAATTAAGGCGACACCAGGACCAGGTATGACTTTTATAGTTGAAGGATTAGAATTGGATGCTTTTAATGAAAACTTAGAACTGGACCCTAACTCACCACCATTTGAACACGGGTCACCACAAGTTGATGACTCACAACCCATCAATTCTGTTGTGGGCTCCCAATTTAGCCCACAAAGTATGCCATCCAATATACCAGGTACGCCAGACTCACCTGCAACACCAAACATGTCAGTGTCTTCGATTGGGTCTTCAAGCACCGCCTCAAGCTCCACAGGCGGTGGCGCTCTAAAACGTTACCGTTTGCTCACAGATTTGTACGATGAAACTGAAGAAGATGAGTTGATGATGATTCGAAATGATGAAGAACCAGTTTCTTACACAGAAGCAAGCAAGAAAAAGGAGTGGGTAGATGCGATGGATGCCGAATTGGCATCAATCGAGAAGAACAACACCTGGAGTTTGGTCAATCTCCCGAAGAATCGAAAAGCCATAGCCTTAAAATGGGTGTACAAGGTGAAACGAGATCCGAGTGAAAAGAGTTTGAAGTATAAGGCCAGAATTGTGGTAAAAGGGTATGTTCAGAAACACGGAATCGATTACGATGAGGTATTTGCACCGGTAGCAAGGATAGAAACTATACGCGCCATTCTAGCTCTCTCAGGTTCCAATGGGTGGCGTGTACATCATCTTGATGTGAAATCGGCTTTTCTGAACGGTCCCCTAGAAGAAGAAGTGTATGTATCTCAGCCCGAAGGGTACGTGAAAAGGGGGGAAGTCAACAAAGTGTACAAGCTGTCAAAGGCCTTGTACGGTCTAAAACAAGCACCGCGTGCGTGGAATGCCTGTTTAGACAAGTATTTGAAGAGTTTGGGGTTTACAAGGTGTGCTCAAGAATATTCTGTTTACACGAAGAAAAAGGACGGTGATGTCTTGATCATTGCGGTGTATGTTGATGACCTGCTGGTAACAGGAAGCTGTGGTGAAGATGTAGAAGGTTTCAAACAAGAGATGAAGGCCAAGTTTGAAATGACTGATCTTGGATTACTAAGTTATTATCTGGGAATTGAGGTAACTCAACAGGAAAATTGTATTATTTTAAAGCAAGAAGCATATGCTAGAAATCTCCTAAGAAAGACACGTATGCTAGATTGTAATCCCACCAAAAATCCCATGGAACACAAAACAAAGTTAACCAAAGATGGAGATGGAGAGTTGGTTAACCCCACTGAATACAGGAGCATAGTAGGTGGACTCAGGTACTTGACCCATACTCGTCCAGACCTATCATTTGCAGTGGGTGTGGTTAGTCGATACATGGAAAAGCCCACCATGGCACATCTTCAGGCGGTAAAAAGGATACTCAGGTACATAAAGGGCACTTTGGACCATGGTTTGGTCTACATCAAAGGAGAAGAGCAGGTCACTATTGCAGGGTATTCTGACAGTGACTTGGCTAATGATGTGGATGATAGGAAGAGTACAGGTGGCATGGTGTTTTATGTGAATGGGAACCTGGTTTCTTGGACATCTCAAAAGCAAAGATGTGTAGCTCTATCTTCGTGTGAGGCTGAGTTTATGGCAGCCACTATGACAGCTTGCCAAGGGATTTGGTTGCGTCGACTCTTGTCAGATATAACTGGTCATAAGATACCACCAGTGACAATATATGTTGATAACAGATCAGCTATGGAACTTATGAAGAACCCGGTGTTCCATGGTCGAAGCAAGCATATAGACATAAGGTTTCACTTTATCAGGGAATGTGTAGAGAATGGAGAAATCACAGTTACACATATAGATGGAAAGGAGCAGAAGGCAGATATTCTTACAAAGGCTTTGGCAAGAGTGAAGCATGAAGAAATGTGCAAGTTAGTTGGCATCAAGAAGATTGGAAACTCTGAATTAAGGGGGAAAATGTTAAAATAATTCAAAGTCTTCCTAATATGCACGTTTTATTTTGGTATTTTGTGGTAGAATAAATCAAAGGGATGTGGAGATCATGTTCCTGGTCTTTAGCAAGCTAGTGAGTTAGTTGCTTGATTTTAGCTAGTTTTCCATTTTAAATAGCTAGGCATGTGCACGTTATTTTTTGTACCAAAAACTCTCTGTTCTTTCCTGAATAATAGTACAAAAGCATTTGCCCATTGTTGGTTTTTCTTTCAATTGATCTGTCTCTATCATCTTAAAGAAGTAAGATTTGTCCATTGTAAACCAACAAAAGATAAGTGTGTAGAAAGTGTATAAAAATTTGAATTTAAAATAACTTGCTATCATAAAAAGTGTGAATATTGTTTATAAAGCTAACACAAAATAGTGTGAACATTTTGCAAAGAAAATGACACTTTGGTGTGTGGACGATTTAAAAAGAGCGATTTTGAGGTTTAGTGGTTTTAGTTAAGGCTATATGCTAATTTTGGTGTGAATGTGATTTTAGTTGAGGCTGTATGTTAATTTGATGTTATTTTAGGTGTAAATGTGGTTTTAGTTGAGGCGGTTGTTAATTTTGGGTCTCGATACGTGAGGTTTTAGTTGAGGCTGTAATGTGATTTATGTTGTTATAAGTTGAGGCTGTATGTGTGAGTGTTGGTTTTAGGCTGAAATCAAACTATAGTACTCTAGTTTAGGTGTAATATGTAATTTGAATGAGTAGCTTTGTCTTTAGATGTTTAGAACCGAATGCATGTGAATTTTTTTCATGTGACTTTTTAAAGATGGCTACACACAGACAATAAATGTCAACTTAGATGACTTTTTAAATCCTTAGCGCTTATTTCAAACCATTTTGATATATAAGGTTAACATACGCCACAGGAATCTATTGTTCATTTGGACTCGTGCTTGTGTTTTTTGCCTTCTAAGATAGCATGACCTAACATCGTGAAATTTCTTTGTTTCGTAAAGTTGCTTCCCTTTTATCTATTTTCTGATGATACAGTCACCATATACGGTTCAATTAATTTCTTGGTTTGGTTTAATATCTGGTTGATGTTTGTGTTTTTGCATCAATACACTTTTCTCTATAGATCAACATTACTTCTGAGTTTTAAGGAATTAATTATTTGTGAGAGCTTTAACTAAGTGTCTCCTTGGCTGCTGCTAGATCTCAGTTCATTTGTATTATTTTTTTTCCTGTATGAACCCCCCTCCTTCCTGTACTCGTGTCTTGAATATCTGCACTCACATGTCCTCTACTCCTGAGTGTATTAATATCGATAGAGTGCTGGATCAGTATGTACCTTAGACAGTAGTTAATTTGTATAGTTAATTGGTTTTGTACATGTGTCTTCGTAATGTGTTGTATCTACATAATCTATGTGTTATAATGTCTGTGCAGGACCCGGCAGATTTTAGTATCTCTATTAAATGGCAAACGAATGCACCCGTTACACTCTTCTTTTCTTTTTTACTACTCGCTATTCTCACCACCTGTTCCCTTCTCACGCCATCTGTCCATTCGTAGATTACGGAATCTCTAGCTGTAGCGATAACTTGGTTTCTTTGAATAATTATTCCGGGTCTGATCAATACCAGACACTAGTAACGCAAGCAACTAACTTGTTAATGTTATCTTGCAGGTTGCTTTATATACGAGTCGAAGGGTCAAAGCAAGTTCTCAAGAATGGCGATCATTTCTTGAGTCTAAGCAAATTGGAGTAATGAGTAATTGCATAATTATGGAATTTGTTGAGATTTAAATAGGAATTTGTTAACTGTTAATGTAATTTGTGATGGTGCTAGTCTTGAATATCGAGTCCTCGGTTATTTGTTGAGATTTTTATTTATAAATTGTTTAGTTTTATAATTTGAAAATCTTTATATGAAACTAACAGCAGCTTATTTGCCAAAGAATGAAAACACATTGTTAGAAAGCTAAGACACACCAAAAGAAACGAATCTAGCATGCCATAAAACTAAGGGAGCTTCGACTATGGAGCCTTTTGTTTTACGTGCCCTCGTTCCCTAAACCTTCTGGTTTTCTAGTGATTGTGTACTTTTGTCTCTGTAAAATCGAAGGATTTAATAAAGTTAGGCAAAAACCAAGATTGAATTATGTTATGAATAACTACAAAATTTAGTCTAGACAGTTAGTTTGACTAGAGTTTAGTCCATCTGGTGTTTGATGTAGCATCCATAAGCTGATAAATTGAACACTGGGCAGAACCAACGATAATGATGGCGACTTCCGGTCGAAGGTTACAAACAAACTCTAGTTAACCAGGTACACGGGAGTGGAGACAAGCCGCAATTGACGAGGTCTCAACTTAAAGGTGACGAGCAAACTCTAGTTAACCAGGTACACACCACGGGAATCTATTTTATACATACAAGTTGTCACGAACAAACTCTAGTTAACCAGGTACACGCCACAGTAATCTATTTGTATAAAATTTGGTTTGAGGATTCGATACATTTGTTAGTAAGTAAAACATAACATACGACATATTCTAAAAAGCCCATCCGAAAGTGCAAATATTGGCCGCATTATTATGTATATAAATACACAATTCGCGATTAGGTCATAAACCCTTACATTTTAAAATCAAAATCAATATGTCGACCTCACAGAGGTTCCGGAGAAGGGCAATTCCAGAATACATACCTCTCGAAATCCAAGAGGAAATCATCAAAAAACTTCCTGTCAAACCACTTATTCAATTCCGATCTGTATCGAAACAATGGAAGTCTCTCATCGATAGCTCTAAGTTCATAAAAAATTACCACGTCAATCACGCAAACCCTCAATATACTCTACTTGTAGAGTACAACTCAGATGATAGTTTCAAATATATCTCGATTATCGATGATAATACTTTTCCCAACCACAAGTTTTCAGTAACTTTTCCCAAACCAAAAGTTTTCACCAGTACCCAGTGTATAGTAGGTTCCTCACAAGGAATTATATGTATTAGCTGTTGTGCAGCTATTGGAGAAATTGCTGTTCTTTGGAATCCTACAGTTAGAAAAAGCGTATGTGTTGTTCCCCCTGCTGCCGATTCAGTATCGTCTACTGTGGTTAGCTTTGGGGTGTGTCCTAACACTAATGACCCTAAGCTTGTCCAACTTACTATCATTTATAAGGGACCCACGATCCTCAAATGGAAAGCTAAGGTTTTCAGACTAAGCACAAAAGTTTGGAAAGCTGTAAGCATCTTCTACTCCTTTTAACAAAAATGTTGATTCCCATAGAGGCGTCTGTACCCAAGGGTTTATATATTTTCTTGCCCGTGATGAGCTAATTAGGTTTAATATGATTGTTTCATTTGACTTGAGGAGTGAAGAATTTGGTCAAGTGTATCTTCCGGAGAGTTTACTACACTCAAAATATTTGAGACTGGTACCCAAAAATGAGTTTCTTTCCCTCATTGAATTAAAAAACATTGAAGATGTCCATGTATGGATGATGAATGATAGTGTTACTAAATCTTTTACCAAGAATTTCACTCTTAAGTTATCACATGGTCTATATGGGTTACTAGGGTTTAGGAAGGATGGTAAATTTATACTAAGGAAAACAGATTATGTTGTTGATGAAGATACTGGAGTATCGCTAGTTGCAGTTTATTATCAAAATATTTTCAGTCGTGCATGCGTGAGCTCCTACATTGAAACGTTACTTTTAATGGATGAGGCCGATTCCGTTGTATGTTGATGATAATGATTTCAACTTCGCAAGGTAAAGATGTCTGTGTTATCATGTTCCATCCTTAAAATAATGATGAATCAATATGCCAAGTATGTGTTCTTGATCACAACCTAAAAGAAAAGGGTGTTTGTTCACACTTAATTTTCCACACAAACAAAATTCTGTACGTTCTTATTTTTTCTATTCACATTAGTTAGTGCGTGATAATAAATATATATACAACTATAACAGTGGATTTTGAATAATATACACAAAGATAAGCGTGTATAGAAACTATGATATAAGGGGGTGTTTGGTTCGGCTTATGTTTGGGCTTATGAGCTTAATTGATTTCGGCTTGTATATCATAAGCCCTAATTTTCTGGCCTATATAAGTTTATCATATCGTAAATAACTTATATAAGCCCACAAGTCTCAAAATAAGATAGAATATTAGGGCTTATAAATTATAAGCCGGAATCAAATAAGCTCGTAAGCCCACATATAAGTCGAAACAAACACCCCCTATATACACAATTTTGAAAGTTAATAACTCTAATATACACATAAAAGTGTCAATTAAAAATAACTTACTAACATAAATGTGTGTATATTATTTATAAAGCCAATACAAATAAAGTGTGAACATTTTGCACACTTCGATGTGTGGACGATTTTAAATCAATTTTGGGGGTTTAGTGGTTTTTTTTTTTTATGTAAATATGATTTTAGTCGAGGTTGTATGTAAATTTTCGTGTAAATGTGATTTTAGTTGAGGCTGTATGTTAATTTTCATGTAAATGTGATTTTAGTTAAATGTGATTTGAGTTGAGGCTGAATGTTAATTTTCGTGTAAATGTGATTTAGTTGAGGACTTAAGGCTGTATGCTAATTTTGGTGTAACTATGGCATACTTGAGGCTGTTGTTAATTTTGGGTTTCGATACTTGTGGTTTTAGTTGAGGCTGTAATGTGATTTGTTTTTGTTATAAGTTGAGGCCGTATGTATGAGTGTTGGTTTTAGGCTGAAATCAAACCATAGTACTCCCGTTTAGGTGTAATATGTAATTTGAACGAGTAGCTTTGTCTTTAGATTTTTAAAACCGAATGTACGTGAATCTTTTTTTTTCTAGTTGATAGTTTGATACTATGCGTTATAATAAGTATATTGTTATGCAATGCTTGGTAACAATTAAGTGCATATCTATTTGACATTGACGGTATTGTTTAGGTGATTGGTTGTTAAGCGGTTATGTGTCGCTAATTGAATTCTAGGGATATTCTCAATGTACTTTGATTGGAGCTTATGGATATGCCTGGCTGAACTTGTTTCTGGTGCTGACCTGTTTTAAATAGATAGGCACGAAGTGTACATATGATTAGGTGAATTGGGTTGGTGTCTTCTGGAAGGATGAAGTAAGCCTGATATGAGTTTGCTTTAAATAGCTCTAGTTGTTCTGTAGATAAGCGGGCATGTGTGGTGCTGTTTTTACGTATGGTTCTTGAGCTTATTTTAGTATCTATTAAGATTCTTATGCTGTTGAAATGACGACAATGCAATAAATTTGTTAGAAACAACTGTCACACCATTAAGGCATCAAGATAGTGTTTTTAACTTTAATTAGAACCCAACAACAATACTAACAAGGAGAATTAACTAGATAAACACAAATCCAATTTTATTTTCTCTTTATATGTTAAAGATTATGTTAGTTGTTTGTAAACATCTTTGATATATCATGTAACTGAAGTTCGATGGCGATTAAAGATGGACTTGTATTGTTAATATTATCATCATATATTCAAATGGCGATTTCTCGGATCCGTTTTAATTGTTTGATTGGTATCACACTTACAAATCAAGCCATTTGCTTAAACTTTGGATATAATCATGCTTTTAGGGGTAAGATGAGGCGTGAGTCATAATTCATAGATAAGTATCCAGATTAAATATGATTTTTCTTGATAGTCCATGAAATCTTGTTAATCTTCTAAGCTTGTGAATAGCTAAGGGTTTGGGATTATTGTTAGGCTAGCTTATCTGCTAATGTGTGTATTACTTTTGATTTTGGGGCGAATTAACCTCTAGTTTTAAGGTCTACTTATATTAATATATGTCCGTGTCTGCTCTGACAATCTATGTGATATGCTATTGTTCTTATTAGATATTTGTTGTCAGTTTTATGCTAAATTGTGTTTACGTGATGGTACTTGTGCATTGACAATGTTTGATCCTCACATATATGCATGAGAGTGAATCTGTCACAATTTCAAACCAATTTGATATATGAAGTTAACATACGTCACATGAATCTATTGCTCATTTGGATTCGTGCCTGTGCTTTTACCCTTTTAAGCTAGATTGCATGATCTAACACTGTGAAATTTCTCTGTAGATCAACATTACTTCTGAGTTTAAGGAATTATTTGTGAGAGCTTTAACTAAGTGTCTCCTTGGCTGCTGCTAGGTCTCAGTTCATTTGTATTTTGTTTTTAGTTTATGTATGAACCTTTATACTCCTGAGTCCTGACATATTCTATCAATATCAATAGAGATCTGGATCAGTATGTGTGCAGGACCCCGATTTTAGTATCTCTATTAAATGGCAAATGAATGCACTCTTCTTATCTTTTTTCACTACTCGTTATTCTCACCACCTGTTCCCTTCTCATGCTATCTGTCCATTCGTAGATTACTGAATCTCTAGCTGTAGCGATAACTTGGTTTGTTTATATAATTATTCCGGGTCTGATCAATACCAGACACCAGTAAGGCGAGTAACTCACTTATTAATGTTATCTTGCAGGTTGCTTTGGATATGAGTCAAAGGGTCAAAGGAAGTTCTCTAGAATGGCAATCGTTTCTTGAGTCTAAGCAAATTGGTGTAATGAGTAATTGCATAATTGTGGATTTTGTTGAGATTTAAATAGGAATTTGTTAACTGTTAATGTAATTTGTGATAGTGCTAGTCTTGAATATCAAGTCCTCGGTTATTTGTTGAGATTTTTATTTATAAATTATTGTTTAGTTTTATACATTGAAAATCTTTATATGAAACTAACAGCAACTTATTTGCCAAAGAATGAAAACACATTGTTAGAAAGCTAAGACACACCAAAAGAAACGAATCTAGCATGCCGTAAAACTATGGGAGCTTCGGCTATGAAGCCTTTTGTTTTACGAACCCTAACATTCAAAAATCAAAATCAATATGTCGACCACACAGAGGTTCATACCTCCGAAAATACAAGAGGAAATCTGTTGGATATAATCTTGACCGAGGGGGTTTTAGTATTTTAGTTAACTAGTCTAGGTTAGACCGAGTTTTATGTAAGTCCTATGCATGTTGGGTAGTTACCTGGTTTCTAGGTAGACTAGGTATACACACGTTTGGTTTGTCAGGCTATATATAAGCATGTTATCTATGAAACCCATTTGCTGGTTTGATTGGTGTGTTACCGAGTTACGTTTCTCGGGGAAAAGGGGAGTCCATAGACCTTTGACCCATTAAACTGAATTGACCCATCAAGATTACCCAAACAAAATCATCAAAAAGCTTCCTGTCAAACCACTTGTTCGATTCCGAACTGTATCAAAACACTGGAAGTCTCTCACCGATATCTCTAAGTTCATAAAAAATTACCAGAACCCTCAACATCATCTACTTGTACAGTACCAAGCAGATACTAATTATGAAGTCAAATATATCTCGATTATCGATGATAATACTTTCCCTAACCACAAGTTTTCACTAACTTCTCCCGGACCAAAAGATTTCAGTGACCTGGAATTTTTAAGAGGTTCCTCACAAGGAATTATATGTATTCGCTGTTTCAGAGATAATGACCATATCGCTGTTCTTTGGAATCCTACAGTCAGAAAAGGCGTGGGTGTTATTATTCCTTATTTACCCGCAGAATTCTCAGTGAGTAGGTTGTTCTTTGGGGTTTGTCCTAACACTAATGACCCTAAGCTTGTCCAAGTTACTGTTAAAAAGAAACCGATCATCAAATGGGAAGCTAATATTTTTACACTAAGCACAAAAGTTTGGAAAAGCGTAACTGTCCCTTCTACTCTTTTTAACAATCATGATATCTGGTCGTCTGATGACGTCTGTATCCAAGGGTTTATTTATTTTCTTGTCTATGATACTGAAATTCGGTCTAAGTTGATTGTTTCATTTGACCTGAGGACTGAAGAATTTGGACAAGTGTATCTTCCAGATAGTTTACTACACTCAAGATTTTTATGGTCATCAAAACGAATTGAGCGTGTTACCCTTATTGGAAACAATGTCGATAATGTCGATGTATGGATAATGAATGATGGTGTTGCCAAATCTTTTACCAAGATTTACACATTTAAGTCACTTGATCCTTCTCCTTCAGGGTGGAGCAAAGTGTTAGGGTTTGGGAAGAATGGTACAGCTATAATTACAACAAAAAATTATGATGATAGTGACGCTGATGCATCATTAGTTGAAGTTTGTGATCCCTGCTCAGACGTATCAATGATATTGGGATCAACGGACTTTCCAATTCTTTCTAGGTAATGATGTCAACTCTGCAAGGTAAGAGATTAGTTATTAAATAGTATTTCCAACATAATGTTTGTGTTATCATGTTTCAAGCCTTAATAACGATGAATCAATATGCCAAGTATCTGTTCTTGATCACAAGGATATTTCATATGGCCAATGCTTTAAATGTTTGGAGTATGACATTGTTGTTTCATCGGGCATTGGTTAACAAAACCCTTTTTTCAGTTCTTAATTACTTATGTCTCTGTTTGGTAACTTAAGATATGCTAATGAACTACTAGGTAGTTCAAAAATTTAACTTATTCTGGTTGCCAGGGTCGATTTTGGCCAGTTAATATGGTTTTGTAGTATTCTTACATGTTCAATATTTTTTACACCTATGCCACATATCTCTCACGTACGCTATCTAAAAAGAATGTCTTTAACAATACTTGAACAATTGAACCCACAAAATATTGGTTGATTATCCCATTGACATACCATTATTCATACATGTTATGTTGAACCTAATCAAATGGTTTATTCTTGAATTGATATAAAACGGTTTGGGATTGCATTAAAGTAGTCGAAACATAACCTGAAAGTACAACCATGGATTGTGATGTAAAGGATTGTTATAAACGCCGAATCGGAGATCCAAATGGTTAACCTTGAAAGTGTGAGAGAAAACAAGTTAATTTGCTTTATAATTTTTTTTGAGCAAGTTTATAATGAAGTATGGAGTTTATGTTATATTCATACAACACTCCTCATGTAGATGAATTTGGTTAGATTGGGTGGTATGGAAATGGGTCAAATTGGGTAGTTTTTGAAACAAGTGAATGTACTCGGGTCAAGTTGGGCCTAAATGATTTATGTTTCTCTTGGAAATAATCGTTTTATTTTCTTAAAAACGGACTATTATCTGAAATTTAAAGTAAGAGAGCTAAAACATCTAATATTCATATTTAAATACACACTGTTGCCATGATGATATATTAGAAATAACTAGACAAGTACCCACGCATAGCGGCGGAAATTTCTAGCGAAAAATAATTAATAATATACGATATTATGATAAGTGTTTCGTGCAACGTTAAAATAAAACGTAAAATGCGATAAATTCACTATTACAAAAATGGTTTTTTAGGCCGCTTCGAGGCAGCATTTAGACCGGTACATAAGGAGTTTGAAATGAGGAAGGTCCAAAAGATCCTAAACATTAAGATCGGTATATCACCCGTCCAAAAGAGTGTTTTAATCACCAGTTCTTTGACATCACATGACGTGAATATGTTCTTGATCTTGAAGTCCTACAAGGGTATATCAAATACAAATGATTGAGTAACAAGATACAATGTATGGGCTGTGTTTGGCAAGGAGCATTGGTGAAGCTTTTTGGAGCGGTGAGCGGTGAAAAAGAGTATTTTTATTTTTAATGTTTGTTTGGCAAAAGGAGCGGTGAACGTTGTGACTTTTTTTACTCGTTTGGTAAAGGAGCATTGAGCGGTCCTACTTTTTAGGAATGCTAGTTTTTCAATGCTTCCTTTAAGGAGCGGTGAGGAATGAGCGGTGAACAATGAGCGGTGGGTTTTGACAGCTCCTGCTCACAGCTCCTGCTCGCTGCTCCTGCTCACAGCTACTGCTCGCTGCTCTTACTCACCGCTAGTGCTCACAGCTACTGCTCATTTCAACAAACACACCCAAAACTAAGGTGTCTTTGAATATTATGTGCTTGTTTTATAACAGGGGGTTTCTAAAGATATTGCATTTTACTACCAATTTACCAAATGCTTTTTTTTGGCAATATTAGTGTACCTTTCTTGCTACAAGTTTTGATGATTGTTCACTCCTGGCACAGGTACAAACCTGAAAAACAAGATACAATAAAAAAGATTACGGAAAAGCACTAAGTTATCTTATATGTATAAACAAAAGCTAGTTAATTAATGACTCACTTCTTCCTTGACTTAAAATCAGCTTATTAACTAAATAATCTTCTTTAACTTTTTAAAAACTTTTAATTATCTTCATTTCCATGTTAATGAGTAAAAAGAACAAAGAATGCTTTATCAGAAAATATATTATTTCAATCGGCTTAATAACTAAATAAAGATTACTAATGACACAAAATTTTAAAATTTGCTTATATAGTTGAATTAGAGGACACGATAAGTCACCGAAGAATTGTGTCGCTTCAAAGCAAAAAACAAGAGAAATGAAAAATTATGTTGGAAATTTAGGCCAAAACAATAAAGATTCATTCCTAAACATACCATCACAGTTGGAAATCATGTTCTCGTTGTGCCACATCAATGTCTTAAGTTTTGTTTGTACCCATTACATACTAAATGGCTTCAAATGCTGCCCATATACGACCATCCGCTTTGCCTAGATTAACAACAAAAACCATGTACATTAACAACAGCGTGAGTCTTGACATAGCCAACTGTTGTCTCATGACCTGAGAAATGATTAGAAAGATTTTTTAATTCAATTTAATGTGACATATATAACAGAAGATCATGCTTGCGGTTCTAGCTATGTAAGTGTGCATAAGAATATGGCAGTTATTGCTTAAACATACACACCTTTGTATCGAAAAAATTATTGCAACACGTACTCGAGTAACTTATAACTTTAAGAGCTATTGTGCCTCAGTTTGTGGAGATAAACCTCACAAAAAGTCCCTAAAGCTTATAGAACCGTGGATATGTAATAGAAGGTCTAAAATAGATATTTTATGCGCCGGATTATTTCAATTACACGAGTCTAGATGTTTTTTCTTATTTGGATGGATGAGAATCAAACTACCCGGTTTAGATGCTTCTTAGGTGGGGTAAATAGTCATTTAGACGTGTGTTTTTCATAGAAGGTCTTTTATATGAAGGTCAAAAAGATAGTTTTATGTAGTACTGATTCTTAAGATGCAAAAAGATAGTTTTGTCAAATTGAAAAAAATTATATTACCTGTAAATGTCTCTTTCATAGGTATAATATCTCTCTCATAGGTATATGTCCAGCACATCCTTCAATCAATACTTTCAAATTTTCATATAATACTTTCATTCGTGTATTGTTTTGACTTAAATTCTAACATACTTTCCATATACTTGTTCCAATCCGATTACATCTTCATCACTAAATAACAATTTCAAAATACTTTCAACAGCCAACAATTGTAACTTTTCAACATTTATAAAAAAAGAAATGTTGAAAATTCAACATTTTTCAACAATTGGAATTGTAGTAGAGATATAGATTAATACCAGATAGAAAACATTGAAACAACCACGTCATACATACTAACACCAATCGACACAAAAATAAATTGACAAATTCGATTTTCTTAATCCTTTCCTTAGTAAAGATAATAAACAGACGCTTGTCTACAGTTGTAATCCACAAATCTATAAAAAAATCAAAACTTGTTAATATAAATAAATATTTTAAAAACTAAAAATATACCTTAGCACAATAAATGGTGGTCGTGGTTGTGAGTTGGTGCGGCGGAGTCGTGGTGATTGATGTGGTGAGGTGGGGTGGGTGGTTTAGTGAATATCAAGAACAACCAAATCATAATAAACCTCTTTTTTCTGAAACAAATACAAGCGCACACCAAACCTCCTAGACTCAAACCATCAACCAGAAACATCAATCAACCATAGCTAATGGCAAAGATGATGGTAATGGCTAATCTGGTGGCTATAGTGGCGGCTGTGTTTTTTAGAGAAAGAGGAGGCTCGGCTGATATGGTGGCTGTGGGGTATCATTTACATGTTTACATAGTGGAAAGTATTGAAAATGTAATTGTGTAGCTGGAGTGGGGGTTACAATTGAAACAGACGGCTTTTAATACTTTCCATAAGTGAGGGCTGGATGGAATGAAGCTTACAGGAGAAGTTTAGTTGAAAATTTTCAATTTTTCAACTTTCAACAAATGGGATAAACCCTTTATAGGGTACTAGACGAGTACCCGCGCATAGCGGCGGGAATTCGTAACGACTAATAATTAACGATATTTGATGTTGTGATAAGTTTTTCGTGTAACGTTCAAAATAAAACATGGAAAGATCACAATGAAATTTCGGACCTAATACTTTCTACTTAGTGCACACATAATACTTAAAAGATTTCGACTCTCACTATCTAAATCTAAGAAAGTTTATATGTTACAATTTTTTGAGCTCATCTACGACAGGTCTTTATTTGTTATAATACCAACAACTACTGATGATCAAAACTATTAGTCGAGAAAGGTTTTTATAAGTTCACTTTAAACTAAATGAGGTAACAAAATAGCTCTGGTGAGCTTTAAGAAATTTACATTTGCTACCATACCCCTCTATCATCTAATCAAATCTTGACAATCTCTTTGATCCATCTCAACACTCAAGTTTGGCTCACCATATTTGCGGACTTCTTTTTGGTGCTTGCCCAAGCATAGTTTCTCGACGCTCTTGGCAAGACCTCAAGTAAGAAGTTCCGGGTCTAAAGTGGCTTCAAAGCCTATAATCGTTAACGTGTTCTACTTTACTATAAAACCATCCATTTTCCTTCTCCATTTTGTCTTTCTTACTTATTCTTCGCACACCCAAACACACCTATAAAAAGATAGCCTTTCGAATTTGCGTGTATACCAATCTCATAGCTTTACGAATGTTGTGTGAAGCTTCTGTATATTCATAATTCTATAATATACAATTATGTTCAACTTTATTGTTTTAGTAACAGGTGAAACAATAGTGCTTGTAATAAGTACACTAAATTCGCATTAACATTGCTACGATAACTCAAAAAAGATGTTAAGACTCGTAACACGTGTAACTCGCAGAAAGCCGTCACCAGTTAGCCAACTTGAGCTTGATATTTTTTAAGCTGCAAGAAATATAGTAATGATTAGATCATAACTGCGGATGTTTACATAGACTTCACATTTTTATAATTGGTTGTAAGCGTTTCTTTAAGTATAATATAAACATGATTGTCCTAATCTTGAAAGGAACTAATTATAAATTTAATCAAAGCACAATTACATTGATTATATTTTCTAATTACATAATTGTTTAAACAGTTTTAAGGCCACGCACACTTTTTGTAAGCGAATCACCTCCTAAAGCTTTTGTAGACAACATTATCGAAAAACCAATTCTAGAGGGTAATTTTCATGTAGACAAGTAGACAACAAATCTTAACGGTCTCACCTCCGCATTTCAAAATAACATTAAGACTGATTAACCTCATTTAATAAAAAACCAAAATACAAATTATTAGTAATCTTTTTTCTGGTTTTGAATAGATAAATATGGGTTTGATAATAACATTCCTATAAAATGGTACAAAAACTTATGAAATACAGTAGGTTGTAATTTGTTGAATTCATTACTCCAAGTTGTGTTCTTCTGATGATGACGAGCATTGATTCTTGGATGATATTTGTAAATGAGTGATGAAAAGATTTATGTTACAATTGGTACTGTCATATTTCCATAAATATTTTACAGCTTTTTCATTTCCTAGTTACCATATCTCATTCAAACCATTTTAACCTTTCAACTTATTCCTATTTTTCAAACATTTCAATTTCTAAGATAGTCCATTATGCATTTATTTTTTCAACATTTCTTTAAATGATTATTAACATTGCTTTATACAAATGATTTTTCAACATTTTCATAATTAAGTGGTTTTCAAAAAATTTATACACAGAGAATAGAAACATACCATCCATCTATATTCATTATGGTCATAATCATTTCCTTAGTTGTCTTACTTGCCGAGCATACAAATTGCATTAAAAACCACTATATAGAAGAACAAATATGCACTCTTTCACGCATATCTTTTGCTATCACTCCGCAGAATAGTCTCCTTCCAAATTAAATATATTGAGCATTTGGGCCTAAAAGTGATGACGCCAGAATATAATAATTTACAACTTTCTTACTTTAGAACTCCAAATATTCATTTTTGCTTACGAGGTCGTAAGGTAAAAGATCCTCGTATAAGAAGCAACGTTTGTTAATATCATGAATATATAAGAATGAAGTATCATTTCATAGTGTGTATCATTTAAAACTAAATGAAAATCTCAAACGAAAATAAAATGAGCTAGACTAACATTATATCATTTCTAAAAGTGATCGTCCATCAATCAAATAAGTCAGCCGAATAAATCTCTTATTCCTTTCAAATTCAACACATGTTAAATTTTCCAATATTCCATGTATAGGTTTCAACAACAAAAAAAACTTACCTAAAACGACGACGTCAGGAAAGTTATGGCGAGAGAGCGGTTTGATGGCAGTAATTTGTCGGTGATGTAGGGAGGCGATAACGGCAGGTTTCCGGCTGTAGAAAAAGCAAACACTACAAGAACTCAGGTATGTGTAAAAATATATAGATAAATTTATAAAAGGAACCATAAATAAATATTATACCCGTAAATATACAACAACTAAGCGTCGGTGACAATTTATTCAGGCGAATCAGTGGCTTTTTCCGGCAATAGCTGAAAAAAACATAATAAATTTTATAAAAACACAGATCTAAATAACAAATTTACAAGGCAATGTTGATAATCATTTAAAGAAATGTTGAAAAAATAAATGTATCATGGTTGATAAATAAACTCCAACCACACCCTAATCCTGAAAACTATTATTAATAGTCATTTTTCTTGGTGGTCTTAAAACTATGGTGGTTGTCTCTCGAGTGGTGGCTTCAGCGGTTATTTTTATAGGCGCTGATGTGGTGAGTCACGATGGAGGCAGATTTCGGTGGTGGTTTTTTTTGTTATGGAGAGGTTTGGGAGGATAGTGGTGTAGAGTGTGTTTTTTAGATAAGATTGTGTCATGTTTCGACGGAGTGATGGTTTCTGGTGGTGGTTTGGTGGGGTGGTGGCAAGGTGCGACGATGGTAAAGTAGAGCGGTGGATTGGTCCGGCGGGATAAGGTCGGGTAGTGGTGGGTGTTATTATGATTGTTTTTTTTGTTTTATAAAAGAGATTTTTGTAAATGTGGTAATGTTAAATTGTATAGAAGAAGATACTACCAATTAAAAGACTCCAGGGATTTAGTTAATATTTCAAACTTTCCTTATTTACGCAATTGTTAAACTTACATAAGAAGCTTTGTTGAATTTTTTCAACTTTCAACATATGAGATCCCTCCTTTATAATTAGTATAGATATAGATATATAGATAAAGCTAATACTATCTGTATTCTTAGTAGACTAGATTTTTTCAAGTACATTCGATAACCTCACATGTACCAGTTACACACTAATTAAGTTACCTAATTGTAACATCGGGGATCACTTCTTCGTTGTCTTACTAAGCTGATAATCTGGTTACGATGATATATTAAACACTTCACATCAGATGAGACCTGCTTAAATATCATATTAAGGTAGTAAGTTCAGAATTTGCTAATTATATATCAAAACTTTCCATAACAAAGATCTTGTAACAAAATGGGACAATTATTATGAAGTGATTGATTTCATAAAATATCAACATGCGTTTTACATTTGTAAACCATAATCATACATGTACTTTACTTCCTTGGCTATATGCATCATTTCCTCCTAAGGCGGAAACACGCCTTATTCTATTAGTTACCATTATTGTACCTTGAACTAATGTTGTTAACAGGATGTCCAACGTGTATCTACCATAGTACCTAGGGATAGGATCATAGGATTGGAAAAACTTGTGTATTTGCATTATAAAACAGTGCAACACTTGGCATCACATGCAGGGCTTTAATAGGGCCGGTCCTGAGCTTTTAGATGCCTTGGGCGAGACTAACAATTTATGCCCCTCGTGTATATAAAAAGGCTCGATTTTAGGTTTTCAGAATATGATTATGTCCGTTCAGTATTCTTCGATGGCTAAAATGGGAAATGATATTGTGTAATTAACATTATTTTTGGAATTTGTTTTTCATGTGCAGGGGCGGACCCACAGTATAAAGTAATCGGGTGCATAAACTTTTTAATACGGATATCTATATAGTATATATAATTTTATGATCAGGTTCATTTTGGAGAAATATAAATTTTTAGCAAATATATACATTACGTGACAAAATTTTATCAAAACTTCCGTGGATCCTAGAGAACCCCCTAGCTCCTCCCCTGTTCATGTGTACTTGATCGAAACACTAAACCGTATCTTCATTCTACAATCTTGTTACCATTTCATTCGTAAAGTAATTATCAATGGGTAAACGTTTTATGTATGTTTTACTATTTAAACGCAGCAAACTTGCAGATACAGTTTATACTTTATACTATTATGTAGTACATATTTACTCAAAAATATAAAATAAAATTGTAGTATGAAATGCATAGTAAAAAGAAGATCTCTTTAATGTTTACCAAGAAATATAGTACATGAAAAAATACTACTCCGTAGTAATTAGCTGCAAAAAGAACGTGGCATGCATTGAACCATACAAAAAATTGACCAATGAATGAGTTGCATAGAAAAAGTAACAAATATAAAACTCGTCTTCTTCATAACTTCAACTGAACCACCACGTCCCGTTATCTTCTCCGGAGATTATTTTCGTTTTTATTTCTCTATTTTTTCTTCTTGTTCTTAGATCTAATCTTTTTGAATTTCTATGATTACTACTAAAAAAAATCACTAAAAATTTGATGCCCTCTATTTTGGTAGGGTCGCCCACTTCGCCCGGTGCCAGGGCCGCCCTGGGCTTTAACTAATGTGATGTGCTGGTTTGCAGCTGCCACTAACGAATATCAGCTTGCTGGTGCGATTTATATATAGTCCTTGCAGTGCGGAAGATATATTTGGTACATTACAACCTAACGTACTTATGCTTAAAGAGAATTTAAATATCAAAAGATACTAAAAATATCTTATTGACATTCAAAAAGAGATTGTGTCTCAATACTGTTCATAATCAATCATGTTAATAAATTAAACTAACTTATGTGCTGAAGAATTGAATGTAAATCTGTGATAACCACAACTTTCATCTGTATACCTTGCTATCAGTCAATGATGGAATCCGTTTGATTAACCAAAAGTAGTGATTCCGCGTAGGAGGTCACAAAAAGACAGCTTAAATACCCTTCAATTCCAAGAGGAAAAGTCCAATGTAAACCCTTAATTATCGAAAGACACAATAAACCAATCCTGACATCCATTTTTTAACCAGAACTAAAGAAATAACACTTTCCACCTTTATTTTAAAATAGATATCTTGCAACCGTTAAACTATTAAGCGAAAGAATTATACCATTAGGAATAATGAAATCATCTTTCTATATAAACTTCAAGTTACATATTACTCTACTAATATCATCGTCATCGTCACTGCCGTCACGGTCATCATCACCGCCGCCACGGCCATCATCATCTACTGTTTCTATTATTTATTTTTTAAACGGCCAATTTATATCTACTGTTTCCATTACAGCTCGGCCATTCTACCCAAATGCTAACATCTTCAGTTATTCAGCATACCCGGGGTAACTTAATAGTAAGCCTAGTGTAAATGATGTTGTAACATCATCTATCACCCATGCACCCCAAACTTCTATCTCATCTTCTTCGTAGAAACCAGCCACAACAAGAGATTCATATTTCTGAAAGATGATCAAACCATGGCAGGGTACTAACTACTAAACTACGAGGAAGACACACTTCACCAAATTATTCACTTTTAAAATAAAAAAAATATGATCAAATTAGAGTTAAAAGGTAGGAGTTAGAAGGGGGAAAAGATACATTTTGGGTGAGAGGATTCACGAGGAGAGATTAAAAGGTAGGAGTTTGTGGAAGTGTCTTCTGATGTTAAGTCCGTCCGGTTGGAGTTGGAGGAACTTGTTGGAACTTTGACCAATTCACGTGCTATTCTGATGCTAAGTCCAGTGGATAGGGTTGGTAAGTTTGCGGTTCTAAATCAAATCCATGCACCAACATTAAATAGTGGTGCAAGGGACGGATAAGAAGGGTAGCAAAAAGGGGTAAAGATATCAACTTTGCTATCAAAGATGTTTGACATGATATGTGTGTAAATTCGCCCAAAGTCCCATGGAAGGATTTGGTTTGGTTTTCTCAGTGTACTACCTAAACACTCCTTTATATTTTGGCTTGCTATATGCATGGTAGGCTAAGATCATCAGATGGAACCCCAATGCAGTAATGACTTGTGATATGTTTAATCGATGTATAGATTCCCAAGAGCATCTGTTTTCAACCTACCCTTATTCGCTCAAAGTACCGAAAGAAATACAAATATATGATAAGTATAGAGGCATCTATTTACAAATTGTAACATAAAAGATAAGTTTCTCATTCTGAATCAATACATATTCTTCTTGATATTAACATTTTGATTTTAGTTTTTGGATCTTTGAGCTATCTGTATGTTCTACACCTTTTGATGTTTGTGTAGAATCAGAGAGCCAACTCGATCTCACTAAATTCACAGATATCACAGCTTACTGATATGGAAGTAATGTATGATAAAGTGGAGAAAGAATACTATTGACCCTACATTCTATATTCAATGAAAAGGGGCTTTAAATTGCCTTACACAAGCTACAAAATAGAAACTAGAAAAGTAGTAACATGGGTACATAAAGAATCTCCTAAGAATAGGTACATGACCACCTCTAAATCAATATCCAACGTACTTTGTCAAAGTAATTACTAAATTAAACTACCAATTAATAACTACATCCATGCATATACGTAATATATACACAAAGACTTACTACATATTAAACTAACCTTAGCCATGCATAGTACATGAACACAACCGATTAAAGGCAAAAGCTTGTTATATGCATTAAAGACCACGGTCTAGAGAAGATGAAAACACTTGTGGTCAATGTGCGTCAAAATCTGTCAGATTTAGTTGAACTGGAATACAATTTAGCTCAACTGGTACTGTTGTGCCAACTATTGTGTTTTTTTCTAGTTCTGTCACTGATCCTAGTCAGATACTGTACTATCATCTACCGGAAGTTGATTCTCTACAACATCTAAATTCATGGAGCAAACCATCCAAAACTTATATAATATGAGGCAGAAGGGCAGCTAGAATAAAATCACTAGATGAGCCATCCATATATACATATAAAGCAAAATATATTCCACATCTATCAGATCGAAAAGGGACATGAGGCTGCATCAGAGTTTGCAAACAATCATGATATGTGGCATTATCTAAAACGTGATTGAAAAGATTATATGTTTTCGTTCCTTCGAATGGTTCCATCCATTCATTAATGTTTTGTTTGAGATAATCAAATCAACATAGTAAGTTTGGTCACTTTATATCAAGGTATACACCTATAAATTTACATCTTGTTACAAGATATCACATCTATTTAAGATAGAGAAACTCGAGTATCAAACACGAGTGATTGCTTAAAACATTAAATATGAGTTTTATGTGAAGCTAATTCACAATAGTTCACTTTACTACGTCATATGTAAATGGATGTACGTACTTCTGGCGTCATATTTTTGTATTTCTCTCCTAAGGCGACATGTTGGGCAGTTGGCGTTTCACAATTAACTACCATAGCACCCTGAACTATGATTTCAGACCATAAGGTGGTTTGTGCAGAAGCATTAAAGGATAAACAGGTAGACAGGAAATGTAAGAAAGCATATTACTTGGCCTTGCAGTGCTAGTTTAACTTGCAATACCTGCTGGTTTGCAGTGTCCGCTAACAGATAGTCAACTTGGGAGATATCAAGTCCGTGCGGCCAGAAAAAAATTATACAACATAACTTATTCATAAGAAGAATTTAAATATCCAAATAACTAAAGATATCTTATTGTCAGTAAAATATTAGAATACCTTAATGTTCAAGTAAAAAAAGAAAAATGTAGCATCATTAATCATCGTTGAACATATAATGCACAATGTATAAATGATATTAATGATACTGATAAGCATAATGAAGACTTGAATGTGATAAGTACACTCTCCATACCTTGCGATCACCATCTCCTTCAACGAATGATAGAATTTGACTCATCAAGCAAAAGTATTGTTTCAATGTAGGATGTCAACAAGAAAGAACTACCATCTCCAGCAATACCCATACCATTGGTGTGTTGTGATGAGGGGTCATAAACCTCAAGTAGAGATGCTACCTGACCCTCATAATCGCCATCACTGAATAGTCTTTCTATTATAGCTTGTCCATTCTTCCTGAACCCCAATACTTCTCTATTAGCCACTATCTCATTCATATTTGGAGTCTTTAAGCTAAAAATCTTAGTAAAAGATTTAGTAACACCATCTTTCATCTTCCACACATCACAAACCAGTGTCTCGTCCGCTGCCTCTGTATAGTATTCAACGAAAGCAAGAGACTCATTTCGTTTGAACAACGCCAAATCATCCGAGTGTACCAAACAATTACCTGGAAGAGACACTACTTCAACAAACTCTTCCTTCTCCAAATCAAACACAATGATACAATGAGTGTTAGGCTCATCATCGAAAGTGGGTTTATGAAAACCATCAAAATAAATCAATCCATCTATACAAACTTGTTTCGACGTCAAATGACATAATTCAAATGGAGGATTGATAGATAGCCTTTTCCAAGACCTCGAACTTACAGTAAAAACCTCAACTTCCCAACGGATACCTGGCATCTCAAAAACATTAATCTTGAGAATCTTAGTATCACTAGTGTCAGCACAAACGCCAAAACCAACAAAAGTGTAACCTAACGGCATACTAACTACATTCGGGACAACAACACCCACTGACTTTCTTACTGTAGGATTCCATAGAACAGCCATCTTAACTTCTAAGTCCGTATCTAAGTAAGAACCGTAAAAACATACCACTCCATGTGAGGAACCAAGTAGGACTTCATTCCTAAGAAGGTTAACAAACTCGGGGATAATATGGTAAAACCTGCCGGGGAAAGAATCATCATCACGTAATGAAAGACATGTTCTTTCATCATATGTTTCATATCTTATGAGTACATGGTGTACTTGTTGTTGCGGTTGTGTCTGTGTTTGTGTTTTTACATGTTCATTGATGAACATGGAGCTATCTATGAGAGACTTCCATTCTTTCGAGACCGATCGGAACTGAACCAAGGGTTTGATCGGGAGCCTTTTCATAATTTCAGATTGGATTTCGATTGGTATGTTGTCTGACATTTTTGAGACTGATTGAAAGTGCCGTGCGTAGGGTTTCCAAAGAGAAAGAAGAAAAACAGGTGATGTTGTCTGAGTTTGGACTATTTGTTTGTGTTTGGGCTTTGTAAATTATTAAACTATCTTTATTCACAACCTATCACAACCCAATCTTTTATTAAAATATTATTTTCTTACTCCTCTATTTATACAACCAATACAAACAACCTATCTTAACTTTTCTACCATTTATCAACAACCCAATCTAACATATAATAATATTTTTTTATATTTTAATAATTTAAAATTTCATATATAAGAAAATTTAAGTCAACTACCAGCTTCATTTAATCTTTATTAAAAAGGAAAATAAAATGAAAATTTCTATGTATTAGAGCCCACTAAACTTAATTCTGGAAAAACATATATTTAGCCCAAAGCAAATCTATATCATACGCACCTAGCCCAATTAAGATAATCACACTTTCCCTAATTTGTTTATAAACGCAGCCACACCCCCTTTTTCTTACCAGCCACAAACATATTTTTTTATCAACAATCACAACAAAACTCTTCCATTTTAATAAAAGTGAACCAAGAGGTGATTTTTTGGTACAACCCCAAGAAGAACACATCCTTTTTCTTCAAGATCTCATGTAAAGTCAAAGGTGGGTTGTTTTAATTTCATTTTGAGAGTAAAAATCGATGGTGAATTTCACTAATACTTGTTTTCTAAGATCACTATTTTAAGCATTAAAATAGAAATCTGAGATTTTTGAAAGTTTTTCTCCATTTCAATTTTTTTAATCAATTGAATCTATATTCATCTCTTTCCTGTTTCGGATTATTACAAGCAACATTTATTTTAAATAAATGAAAATATGGGTGGCCATCAGTATTGTGACATGTGGCCAGATTGGTTGTAAGATTTGAGAGTCATGAAGCGACCCGGTCGGCAGATGAGTTGAGCTGTTTTTGTACTTCTCCAAATTTAATATGACATATATAATATTTTGTCCCCCAACCGGTTGGTTGAGAGTCACCGATAAACATAGTCTTATATAATCCGACTAGTCTTATATAATCCGACTAGTCCAAATAGTACCAGATTTTTAGATTAAGTTTAAATTGGCCCGTTTATGTAGGGCTCGAGCTTGGCTCGAAGACATTATGCATTTATGCTTTAAAACTTTCATCACAACATACCAAAAACTTAAATGAGATAACTTCTAAAATGACTTGGAAGCTTGAGAAACTCCATAAAAGCTCGAGCCGAGCTTTTATAAGCTCGAACAGGGCTCGTTAAATATTTCAAGCTTGATGTTATGGGCCAGAGCTTTCGTGTGACAGAATCTGAGCCTGGTGTTACCCACACATATCAGTACTTATGCTTATAGAATCTTATTGTGTTAAAAATTATATAACTTTGTGACACAAGCTTATAAGTTGAAGGACTTGCTGGTAAATATTGTTATTCTGTTTTTTGTTGTGCTTGTTTTGTATGTTTTTGAATGCGTGTTAAATATTTCAAGCTTGTTGTTTTGGGCCGGAGCTTTCATGCGGCAGATACCCATATAGCAGTACTTGTGTTATTCTTATAGAATATTATTGTGTTAAAAGTTATATATCATTGTGACACAAGCTTATAAGTTGGAGGACATGTTGGTAAATATTATTATTTTGTTTTTGTGTTGTGCTTGTTTTGTATGTTTTTTATTATGTAGGGACTAAAGTGTAAATAGCTGGATTGGTGGCTCTCTATCTCATTCATCATCACAATCACACACACATACTCTCTCTCGATTAGGGTTTCATCTGGTTTTCATTTGTTTCTATTTTAGATCATCTTGATCTTGTTATATGATTTTTATAGTTTGTAAGTGTGAGTATAAGTTAAATTGATTGGATTTACCTAGTGAGGACTATCTTGTTTTCTGATTGTATCTTGTTTGGTGAGCATCCGGGGACTCATCTACTAGTGTATATTGTTATAATAAAGTTAATCACTAAGGGGATGTTGGTTGACTGATATATTTTGATCTGGTTGGTTTTGATATCAGTTTTACATGATATCAGGGACTGGTTGATTCTTGGAGCTTGACCGGTGCTGTTGATCATTATTAGGGTTTTGTATAGAAACCCTGATTTTTGGAGGTTTTGATTAATTGGTGGTTTCTGGTGGTTTTTGGTTTGCTAGTCTTCGATTAACGTGGTTATGGATCATTTCTAGGGTCAATTTGAGGAACCCTAATTTTTAATTTTAGGGTTTCTTGATCTGGTTGTTTTGTGGTTCAATTAGGCTCGATTGATTGTTGTTCTTGGTGTATTCCGCTGCTGGTTAGCTCGATAAGTCTTTCAATTCCCTTAAGTGTATCATTCTTGGTCAACATGGAGCAAACAGGTTGATTAACATCTTGATCTTCCACCTTTGAGTGGTTTGGATACCTTGCTCTGGTCACTCCCATTCTCATTGGCAACTGACGATCTTGGATGTGAGTTTTTGTGATTATCTATTTTTGGTTTCTTGTTTGGTTAGTTGGTTATTCTTGTTGGTTATTTGTTTTCTGGTTTCTTGTTTGGTTAGTTGGTTATTCTTTTTGGTTATTTGTTTCTTGTTTTTTAGTGAAATCGGAGATGGAGCTTGGGATTCCCGGTTCATTCCTCTCCTACAACACGCCAGTCACTCCGTACCCCCATCATATTATATCATGTAAACCTTACTTCCTTACTTCTTTTTTCTTTTCTATTTTTAATAATCAATTATTATTCTCATGTTTCCCCTAGACTCAGGTTGTTTGCCACCAGGTCAAGAAAATGAAGCAACTCACTAATGGTTACAATATACATGGCCTCTCCTAGGTATTCTATGATCATTTTGCCGCTTCTAACATTCTGCATTATTAACACAGTTTCCCATTACTCATCTAATCTCCGACTCAACTTTATTTCTTTCAGTATGTTTTCCCGTTTTTAATATTTATCTGTCTAATTTCCCCTTTTTCATACAGGCAAATTTAATTGGCTGAGATGTTATGGAATTTAATTGGTTTTATGCTTTTAAACACTTTGTTTGAGCGACTTCTCCATTTTTGAAATCAAATAGATAAACGAACCACAAACTATTCATATGTAGCCTTTGTAGGTTTATGAAGTTCATAACAATTATAATAACATAAGCGATCAAAGCACTTAATAGCGGAAGCGATTTGAAAAGATCATAATAATAATAATAATACATTCATAATTAATCAAATTAGGGTTACATACCTTTTAGCTAATGCGATTCCACAAAGTAAGAATGAATCTCCAATTAGGGTTTATGACAGATCAATGATTAAACCCTTAATATTTTGTTAATAGATTCAAGATTCAATCTATAATGAGATTGTATCACGTTCTTTTACACACGTATACTAACGAGTTAACCGTAATACTAGTACGTATAAAACGAGCTTAAACATATAGTTGAAAATCAACCCAGCAACCCTAGAGTGGGGCTAGGACTTGATTCAAGAAACCAACACAAGAGGCTAAAAGGAACCCTAAAAAAGGTGTTTGCCTTTTGTGTTGATCACAGGAAAGAGAAGAGAGAAAGAGATTAGGGATGAAAAATAATGAAGACTTTGATGTGTTTATATAGGCATACAAAACTTATAAACCAAGATAAACTAAATAAGGCAAGAAATCTTCTCCTCCTTGTCCACCGACCGTCGGCCCACACACAAGGGTGTTCAAGATCTTTTATTTATTCCCATTTATTATTCCACATTAACTGTTTAGTCCTTAACTCTTAAACTCAACAACGGTTAAATGTTTAAAGATCGATTTAATTAATAAACAATATAAATACGTTTATTAAATAAATTAACTCATTACGTATTGTGTGGAATCCCGAGTTCGATCCTAACACACAACTATTAAATCAAAGTCCATAAACTTACAACTCCCGCTTGGACATATTTTAAATAGTGTGATCACATGGGTTAGCGTCTAGTTACACGCCGATGCCTGTAGTACGATCTCGAGTAAGGTTTCTTGGTTAAAACCTTTTAATGATTCATCATTATAATTATCCTTTCGTTTCTAATACAACGTTAATAAGGATATGGATCTTAGTCATTCCTTTCATTAATCATTATGTTTCTCGTTCATCAGTTTCAAGCAAGATTACCAAAACTTCTAAATATAGTTTAGAAAGACTTTGGGTACGTCCATACAAACATCTTACTAATCCCACGAGGGCCCAACTGTATTAAACTGCAAAATAAATTTGAAAGAAACAAATTACATATTGACTACAAGCAAAACTTATGAATTTTGTAACACTTCTGAAAATAACCCTTGTAGCCACCAGTTACGTTTAGTATTAGATTATTTCACAAAAATGCAATAGATCCACGACAGTTTCCTGGTATCTCAGGTCTGAGGATAACTATTTATGATTTACTTGATGACAAAGATCCATAAAGTATAATCATATAGTTGGAATAAGTCCTATATCCAATTCATCGAATATCATCTTAAATTGATCAATATATTTCATGTATACTCTATCACAATTTAGATTTGTCTTAATTTAATAATACCCTCATATTAATAATCGACAATGGACATTTTGAATAACTAAATTATTCATAGATTAAACATGTAAATATAGGATACAATGTATTATAAATAAGCTTACTAAGTAATTTATTTCATTATAATAATTGCCTAACATCCCTTTTCCAAATAATAAATAGATCAATGCATAAAACTGGTAGATGCATCATGCCTCTAGTAATGAAATTCATAATTGTTTGGCAAAGCATAAAACAACCAATCTTGAACTATTGGAATTTTGAGAATACTTTCTTCAAGAATTCAATTATTAAAGTTCTTATACATGTACATTCAAATAGTTTGATATTGTCACATGATATCAAAATTGTGAAATATCTTGATCACCAATTTATTATACTAAACTTCCAAAAACACATTTGAAGTTTATTCAAATTCTTTAATATATAATGCAACTTCAATTAACATGTCATCTCCAAGGATACCATGACTAATATCGAGTGTTATCTCAATTATATCTTTTCAAGTTTTGATAACTTGTCATTTAAAGATATAAATACGTAAACAATACTATCTATTATGTAATGTTTGATTCCAACCAAACATCCAAGTTTGTTGGCTATGATAATTTGCACAACTATTGACAAATTATTCATCTAGAGAATATAGAAACCGATCCAAGACAAGGATGTTATAATATATAACATATTCCTTCAGAATATACATTACACAAGTTATTTAATAACTTTCAAATAGATTAATATATTCAAATCATCCAACATTTTAATCATGATATAAATACAACGCGATACACATGAAAATTTCTCAAACTAGATTTAGATTTCTTCATGTTCTAAATATCCATATAAACTTACTACATTACATATTATGTTGTATTTCCACCGCATAAAAAAATAAATTTATTTGTTTCAAGGTTATATTTATCTTATTTTCTAAACCCCCAAAGCAAAGTTTCATTTCAAATCTAAACCAAAATCAACATTTAATTTGAATGAAAGCTTACTTTCTTATATGTTTATTCAACATATACAATTTAAGAAAATAATTACAATACTTCTACTAGCTTTCAGGAATACTCAGAAATCATCTTATTTTAATTTTAAATCCAATCTTAGATTTCCAATTAACATAAGAATAATATCCTAGATGTATGCATTTATCCATTCATGGTAATTGCACTTTATACCTTTTCAAAGATTTATTTTAAATTATTAAACTCCTTTCGATTATTTAAGTACTTGCTCAAGCAGTCATTCAAGAAAGAGTTCATATATTCGATTTTTCAACTGAAATAAGACCACCAAAATCTTTTTATATATAATGCGTTTAGGAAAGCATATTTAATTACAATTAATTACTTAAATGAGATTAATAATCTATTCATAATACATACATTAAATATGTGTACAATCTCGTCCATATAATTTCAACACAAGGATTTAAACCACCAATATGGTCGTTTCTACCTTTCTTTGAAGAAACTTATCTTTAATTTCTAGTCAAACTATTTAAGATAAACCAAATCTAAAGAATGATTATCTTATTTGGACAACATCAATAACATTCATAGTATGAGCATTTTACCCAAATCAATGTTTGGTAATAAATCATAACGATTATTTGTAACTCATAATTCTCAGCATATTACTCATATATTCGAGATATCCTTGCGGACCTATGATTTAAATTCTTTATCTTTAGTGTTAGCATTTACATGCCTTCCTCATGATAATTACTAGTGTATTTTATAAGATTATGTATCTTGTAATTTTATCTAACTCCTACTTGCTTTTAGTAACTTAAAGTTAATATTTAAATACATAGAAAATAGATCAACACTCCAACATTATCTATTTGGGAATTTACAAAACACAATGACAATTCCTAACTCTTTATTTGCTAACAACCCACTTCATAAGTAGTTTAGCAAATTCTGAACTTCATTTTTAAGACATAACGTGATTCATCATATTCTATATATAATGGTATCTTATTAATCTTCTTAGTCCAAGTCATACTCAACTTTCTAACCTTGATATCTTTTGGAAGAAAGGAAGATATAGTTATCTTGAATCAATCATCATATTAAGTGTTTGATTCTCCTAATGAACATACCATAACAATGTTGCATTTCATTAGGGTTAATGTTGTAAGTCAATCTAACAACATTTAAGATAAATATATATATTTTGGCTTACCTATATATACCAACTAAATCATGTTAATGGTATAATAGATTTCCTAACCATTTTGCATTTTTTATAACTCAAGTACTTCTAATACAAAGTCACTTCCTTTTCATGTCTTTAAAACATAAAAGTTATTATTCCGTTATACGTTTTAAGTCATTTGAAAATGACTTCATTTATATGTCTTAGCGAAGCAGAGAGAACAGATTAACGGCTTACTTTATATTTTACGTATTTCAAGACTTTATATTTGTGACTTTATACAAGAAATCATAAATATGTATAACTAAAGTAATCATGAACACCACTAGGTTTCTTTAGCCTTTTCAAGTTAATTCACTATTATGTCTATTTATGTAATTCCAAGAATGTATAAGTATTTATTACTTTAGTAGTATAAGATTACTCTATGTATCTTATGTCATTCCAGGAATTGTCCATCTTAAGAAACTACAAAATAATCCACGCCTGATCTCACGACATGTGGATATTTTTCCCTTATGTTTACAATTTAATCCAAGCTCTTACATGACTAAATCAAAACAACAAGTGTTTCATAATTTGAATGATATATATATATATATATATATATATATATATATATATATATATATATATATATATATATATATATATATATATATATATATATATATATATATGTATATATATATACTTTTAGGTAGTCTTTTAATCATACTGACACATGATCTAACTTTCATCTAATTTTTATTAGATCGTTAGTCTGTTATCTTAAAGTCAAGAGAATCATATCCTTATGAGTTGTTTCTTGCACACACTATTCATTTCTCCCACTTGTGCACGAAACAACCTCATATATTAGATAAAGATCACGTCTAACGTTTGTCTATACAAAATATGATTATGTCATATATACTAGCTTTTACAAGTAGATGTAGAACCACTTAATCAACAAGTATCAATACATGACTATCCTTTGAAGATAATAGTGTCGACAATTCAGAAGTAATTATCTTACGACATTCTAGAGATAATTTAGGTTATTATTAAGACGACAAAGCTTGTAACTCCCACTAAATTCGAGAATATTTTAATAATCTCAAATTTAATAATTCAACATTGTAAGTGTTTCATAATCGGTGAAACATATTAGTGTGTTGTTTACTTTCTTACTCTTTTGAAAAACACATTCGTAACAATTACTTGTAACGTTTAAGAGTGTACCCTTCTTCGTAAATGATGACTTATCTATCAATTGACTTTTAACTTGAAAGATTTGGCATGCAATTTATTCTTTAATAGGTCTACCAACTCACAATAATATGTAGTGCCTATAAATGGTCAAAACACAACTACTAGACAAATTATGCTAGTTTTTCTTTAACCAATTAACGGTAACCATTCTTAAAATACAATAACTCAAATTATGCACTTTTCTTAACTATTAAAGTTTGCTATGAGTTATGTATTTAGAATTAGACATTTTTAAAATTCTTATTACTCCTTTTTCAATCTTGGAAAAGAGTTAGGTTTATCTTTATTAAGTTGACTCTATCCTCACACCTTACGGTTGTAGATTAATAAATAAATGAAAAACTGTATTTACGGTGTAACGTTGCATTAATACATTTTATAAGAATTTACAAAATTCAATTTTAGTATTTTCGATAATATATATTCAAGAAAATAAAACTACAAAAGTAATATTCATATAACCATAGTATTTTCTTGAAAACTAGAAACCAGATTGACATAATTTGAGCATATCAGTTGATCTCTTAGCAATGAAAGTATTCAAGATGGTAACTTGTCGAACAATGATTGACAATTTTTTTTCAATTTCTAGATTCTTTAGGGACTTACATTGCCAAAAAAACATTTTGCATAGTAAACATGTTTCATCCCCTCTTATGCCGTAAGTTTTTAGATCTCACTAAGTAACTTAAATAAGTCGACTAATCTAAAGAACGTAAAACCATTCATGTTCAATCTCATTCAGTCATGAAAGTTTTCTTTCCATTACAATATCGTCCAAGATCTCACATGACGACATTTGTAACTTCAAGTGTTCGTCAATTAGATGACATTTGACTTAAATTTTAGGGTATAAATTTTGATGTCAAAATCTATGTTTGGAGAAGCATGCATACATCTCCATAACATAGGTTTAATAAAACATTTAGTAAAAATTTTCACGAGATTAAATTTCTACATACATTATTGTTGAGGTATTGGTTAAACCAACTAAAGACTTTACCCACAACTAAATTTACAATCGTATCTTTTCTAGAACTCGGTTAAAACACAAAGCAATAACCTTATTCATTGTGTTTCGGATGTGAATTTGCAGTAAATCAATTTTAATGTATGATGCAAATAATAATCGTAGGTAATTCCAATTTGACGCACAAGCAAGCCGAGAATTCGGTCAGCGACACACGGCGTAACCTCCTCCGTAGTCGGGTACATGAACAGCAACGCGTTATACCCACTTTATAATTTGTCAAATTGAGTAGGCCGTTAAATTATTATTACAAATCACCAATCAACGCAATTCTATGTAATTTAGATCTCAAAACAATTCATAATCTTAATATAATTTAGTCCATATTATTTAAAAAAAAAAAGAATACCCTTGTTTACAACAATACATGTAATTTTAAATAAACAATTAGGAAAAAAAAACTAAACTAAATCATAAACACACAATAACAATTTATATGTGCAATAAATAAATCAAATAGCCACATGCAAATAATTTATTCAATAAAACATCAAATTTAGGTTTTTATAAACATATAAAAGTCTCCCCTAATCTTAGATCTATTGAATCAAATAAAACAAGTAGCACATACGTAACAATTACCCCATAAAATCATATGATCCATGAAAAACATGCATGTTCATCATGGATACACCCAAATCACTTAACAATATAATGAAATCTTTACGGATCGAAACCTTAATGTACATAACATAACAATTAATCATTCAATTCACCAAAATTTCACCCAAACCACTTAACAAATTAATGAAATCTCTATGGATCGTAACCTTAAATACATGACATAATAATTAATCATGTACTTTATCAAAGATCAAACATGTTATTTTTAGGGTTTTAATTTTTTTAATCGGCTTAAAAACAAACCGACCAGGCAAAACCCTAATTTATTTTATATTCGGATTTTAAAAATAATGTTCAAAACAAAATCCTAAATTTTTATTACAAAAAAACATGTTTTTTAACTCAAAACAATTATTAGTTAAAGATCTTTTGATATCGATAATTATAATATATTAATACGGACCTCTGATACCATTGTAGGTTTATAAAGTTCATAACAATTATAACAACATAAGCAAAGATCAAAGCACTTAACGGCGGAATCAATTTAACAAGATCATAATAATAATAACACATTCATAATTAATCGAGTTAGGGTTACATACCTTTTAGCTAATGCGATTCCACAAAGCAAGAACGAATCTCCAATTAGGGTTTATGACAGATCAATGATTAACCCCTTGCCGTTTTGTTAATCGATCCAAGATTCAATCTATAATGAATTGTATCACGTTCTTGTATACACGTATAATAACAAGTTAACCGTAATACTAGTACGTATAAAACGAGCTTAAACGTATAGTGGAAAATAAACCCAACAACCCTAGATAGGGACTAGGACTTGATTCAAGAAACCAACACAAGAGGTTAAAAGAACCTTAAGAAAGGTGTTTGCCTTTTGTGTTGATCGCATGAAAGAGAAGAGAGAAAGAGATTGTGGGGTGAAAAATAATGAAGGTTTTGATGTGTTTATATAGGCATACAACATTTGTAATCCAATATAATCTAACTAAGGCAAGAATCCTTATCCATTGTCCTCCATTGTCCACCGACCGTCGACCCACCCACAAGGGTTTTCCGGATCTTTTTTTATTCCCGTTTATTATTCCACGTTAACCGTTTAGTCCTTAACTCATAAACTTAACGAAGATTAAATGCTTAAAGCTTGATATAATTAATAAACATATAAATACATTTATTAAATAAATTAACTCTTTACATATTGTGTGCAATCCCGTAATCTCGAGTTCGATCCTAACACACAACTATTAAACTATAGTCCATAAACTTACAGCCTTGTGTTTCATGTCCAACATTAGGTTAGAGGATGGTTGTTATAGGCTTTCTAAACTTTGTCAACCCTCTCACCTATGCATTTTCTATCAATTGTATTGGTAATAAGAATAAAAGTAGCATGTTTAGAGCTTGGTCCCATACATGGTTTTGTTGTTAACTTACATATTAGGACGGTTTTCACAAATGGTTAGCATTACACCTATCTTTATTTAATCTTATCAATGAGAGATTTCCTTTATAGAATGAATCTCTATTGGTAATATAAAAATTATAAATACTAAATGCATGTGAATCTTTTTTTCTATTGATAGTGATACTATCACTTTGGTGTGGTAATTTACTATAACATCGCTATAAAAATGAAGTGATTGATATCATGTGATGTATTAATAAGTATATTGTTATGCAACGCTTGGTAATAATATTAAGCGCGTATCTATTTTACATCAACAATATAGTTAAAGTGATTGGTTATTAAGTAGTTAGATGTAAAACCCACAAAATAAGGTCATTACATAATCTTACTTTTCAAATATTTTTGAAGTATTTATGACGTTAAATATTATTATGTTTAACGGTTTAAGTTGAAACCGATATTTAATATTTTATTTTAATATTTTGACGAGCAACGAGGACTACTAGTGATCGCGATACCGACGGATGCCCATAATTTTATATTTTATTATCGATCATTTTGATATTTAAAACTTTCGACGATATCGTTTTAATTACGTATCGAGTCGTTATATTATTATTTTTCGTGTGCGTTTAAACTTTTAAAAAGTATTATTACGAAACCCGAGCCCCGTAAATATTTTCAAAATTGACTAATAATTATTTCCCGCTTTTTAGCTAACTGTTTACATTTTTAGCCACAACTATTACCAAATTGCAACCAAGGTCCCTACCCCACCATATATAAAGCTTAAACAAACACACACAATTCATTTTCCACTCAAAAAAATTTCATCATCCTCTCTCTCTCTCTCTCTCAAAATTTCCGAAACTCACACCACACCCCAAACACATACAATTTTCAATTTATCTTGAGTTTGAGGATGATTTAAACTAAACCAATGATAGACCCATTCTTATTTTTGATCAATGATCATATTGGTATAAGAAATTCTTACATGCAAGCACTTTTTATTTTCTTGATGTTGGTAGGTAGAAGCCATGATCATGCATGGTGTTTTTAGCATGATCCATGGTAGTTCTTGCTAGAAATCTTGTTAAAAACTTCATTTTGATCTGAAGATTTTTATTTTGACTATGATTTAGATGTTATGGTTGATGTATGATGATATTAGGGTATAGTAATGATCATTTCTATGGTTGGTTTTGATCAAAAAGTTGATTTTGTACAAGATTTTGGTAGACATTTTACAACAGTAAGTAAACTGTAAAATCCGAATTTTTATGTTTTGAAAATGGCTTAACTTATAGCCTAGGGTTGTAGATAATTTTATTAGCTTCGATTTGATATAAGTTAGAGCTTCTAGCTCCAAACGAGCGCGAAGTTATGATGTTTTGAATGATCGTGTACTGGTAGACGAGTATCGACACTACAAATAGTTGTTGTCGATATTTGGATCGAATCCCGGGGACTCTAAATGGAAGTTTTGAAATATGTAACCTACTGATAATTAGGTGTTTACCTTATAGGTTGAGTTTACTTTAAAACCCGAGTGTCGGTTTTGTAAACGGAGTCGTTTAAATAAGTTAAAACGGTTGTATGAAAAATTAACGTAAATCTGTCCGGATTTTGTAGTTTGAAAATGAGTCGGGTAAAGGACTTTAAAAGTAAAATCTTTTAATGGGCTCTTGGGAGGACTTTCTATATATAGTAAGTAAGTTCTCTGAGTAGTATCATAAAAAATTGATATGTTTAAGTATGGGAAAACGGCTTGGACATTCGGTATGTCCCGACAGATTTTTATTAAAGGCATAGAATAATAAAGTCAACGTATAAGAGAGTATAATAGAACCACTTGTGTCATTTTCACTCAAGTTGTCGTGATTTTATACTTGAGTTTGATTTTATTATGTATCATTTATTTCTCGAGTCTATTATTAATGTACGTACCTTATTTGCTAGGTTGCGGTTGTCGTGTTTTTCGGGCATCTACTATCGTCGGCGATCATCTTCAACTACTTCTACTACTTAAGGTGAGTCTATAGCCTCGTTTGCGCAATTATATGATTTTAAAAACCCGCGAGGGGGAATACATGTTTTATAAACTTAGAACACAAGATTTTTATGGTATGCTTGTCCCTCTATGAATGGACCCGTGGTTGCTTTTAAATTGCATTAAGTGATTGCCTTTGTTAAAGCCTCAATTATGGACCGTTAACTAGCTTATGATGGGCTAGCCGCTAGTACAATTAATAGATCTATGGGGGAAGCCACCCCGGTTCAGTTTTTGTGAACTTGTCATAGAAGCTTAGGCCCGACCTCCACACTGTTTGAGCATATTGTATTGAGAAGTCAGGTATACGGCAATGTACTAATAATCTGGAGGTAACCGACAATTAATAAATCTCTCGTCTTATTAGACTGATATGGGAGTGTCTAAGGGCTCGGTTCCATGAGCTTATTGCAATTTATGCTATATAAAATTATTATTGTTGATGCAAATTATTATTTGACGCATGTTGCCTTCAAGTATGCCACAAACTTATATTCTTTGCTTGTGTTCAAAATGATTATATAAACCTATAGATTCACTCGGCATTTTTACTGATGATTTTCTCACATGTATTTCAGGTAATCAGGAAGTGTGAAGCTTGGAAGCCACGGGAATGATGTTGTGCACTACTTTTGTAATATAAACTCTTTGAATGTTTGTCGTTCCTTTTGTTCAAAACAATTTAAATCTTTTGTTTTGGTTGCACTTTGGTTACGATGTCTTGGGACTACGCTACTCTGACAAATGTTTTAGGAACGATAAATTTGAAATGTCTCTTTTCGAGTCGTTCTTTATAGATTATGTGTTGTTGTATCATTGTTTAGCACCAAAAGATGTATTCCGCTGCGTATAAATTTGGGGGTGTTAAAGATTGGTTCCAAAGCCATGAGTTATAGAGAACTAGGTCTTTTTCTAAAAACCTAAACTATAACTGTCGGTTTTTATTTTTCAAAGAGTCGGTGCACATGATTTCGCGTGACTTCAGGTTCAAGCTACTTCTGGGATTACAACTTTAGTATACATTATTATGTATCCTTTATTGCTAAGTATTTATAAATAAATACTGTAAACCTTGATCGATATATATTAATATCGTTAAAACTTTTCGATAAAAGTTATCATTTATTAATGATTTATTTAAATAAATTTCCTGTATTTATTTTGAAGGATTTTCTATATTTATTTAAATTTTTGGAAATTATTCTATTTTATTTTTTTATGACCTTATACCTATTTTGTGAATTTATCACCGTCAAATTACGTCTTCAATGAGGAGGAAGCAGGTTCCACTGCTGCAAGCGAGTCACAGTCAACTAAGCCATATGGATCCCCACGTGACTAGTGTCTATTATTTTGTGTCATTATACTCTATTTGTCTTTAAGATCATTCCTTATTGATCTATGATAATAGTTTCCTTTGATTCTTATGATGATTGTGAATTCTTGTATCGAGAATGTGTATTTATTTGATGATTGATTTTGTACATGATATGACTATACTATGATGACAATTAACTCATTCATTGACAGAATCATGCCACCTAGGAGAATGACAAATGATGCCATTGTAAGGCTAGTTGCTGAAGAGGTAGCGAAAGCATTAGCTGCGGATAGAGCTGCACGTGTTAACACTGAAGGAGCAGGTGGCTCTGGAGGTGCGGGTGCTGAAGGTGAAGGTGAACCTGCTGGACCAGAAGCTGTTAGAGGAGCAGGTGTAGCTGAGAATCCTGCGGATGAGGTTGCTCAGGCTGCTGCGGTTAAAGAGTGTACTTTTGCTGGATACATGAAATGTGGACCCACTACATTTCAAGGAACTGGTGGAGCACTGGAATTATTCAGGTGGATTGAGTAAACAGAAACAACATTTGAGATTAGTGATTGCTCAGAAAGGAACAAGGTTAAGTTCGTAGTTTCTACTTTCAAGGATCGAGCTTTAAGCTGGTGGAAGACTCAAGTTGCTACAGTTGGTTTAGAAGCTGCAAACAGGAAACCTTGGGATGAAATTAAAAGGTTGTTGAAAGAAGAGTTCTGTCCAGAAGAAGAGTTATCTGCTTTGGAGGATGAGTTGAGGCACCTGAAGCTAAAGGATAATAACTTTGCTGCATACACTAGCCAATTCAATGAGTTGGTTTTGTTGTGTCCAGATGCTTTTGTTACTAAGAAAAAGAAGATGGACCAATACATTAAAGGGCTACCTGGGTACATTAAAGGTGAGACAACTTCATCTCGACCGAAGAACTTTGTTGAAACTGTAATAATGGCTCATACACTCATGGGGCAGAAAGTTCAAGATAGGGTTGAGAGAGCTGCTGAGGGTAGTAAAAGGAAATGGGAGAGTTCGCAGAGTGGTAATCAGGGTAGTAACCGCCATAGGCAGTACAATCAGAAGAGAAATGTTGGGGCTAGATCTGCAACTAACAAGAATGACAATGCTGACCATGGGGACCAGCCCATAAATGTAAAAGCTGTGGTGCTTGTCACTTTGGTGATTGTCCACCAATATGCACTAAATGTGGAAAGGTTGGGCATGCTGTGGAGAAATGCAAGCCATGGATTCCTGCTACTGGAGCAAATGCTATACCGATCAAGACTTGGTTTGAATGTGGAGAACGTGATCATGTTCGTCCCAAATGCCCGAAGTTGAAGAACAAGAAATCGGGTGAAGCTGCTGGGGCAGTTTATGTTGTTAAGGATGCTGATCAGGCACAAGGTCCAAATGTGGTGACGGGTACGTTCTTACTCAGCCATCGTTATGCTAGTGTGTTGTTTGACTCAGGATCTGATAGGAGCTTTATAAGCACTTCCTTTAGTCGTTTAATTGATATTGAGCCAACAAGCCTAAATACTAGTTATGAGGTCGAGTTAGCTGATGGACAATTAGTTAGTACTACCACTATATTTAAGAAGTGTCCTTTGAAATTAGCAAATCATTTGTTTGAAATTGATTTGATGCCGATAGAGTTAGGTTCGTTTGATGTGATTGTTGGTATGAATTGGTTGGTTGCACATGATGCGGTGATTGTATGTGGGGAGAAAGTTGTTCACATACCGGTGAAGGGCAAGGTGTTAGTAGTTAAAGGTGATGTCGGTAGATCTCGTCTGACGGTGATATCTTGTATCAAGGCGAGGAAATATGTAGAAAGAGGTTGTCACCTGTTCTTGGCTCAAGTAGTGGAGAAAGAACTACCGGTTAGGCGTATGGAAGATGTTCTGGTTATTCGTGATTTTCCTGAAGTATTTCCCGATGACTTGCCAGGGCTTCCGCATCAGCGAGAAGTTGAATTCAAGATTGATCTAGTGCCAGGAGCTGCATCGGTGGCGCGTGCACCTTATCGTTTGGCACCATCTGAGATGAAGGAGTTGGCAGATCAGTTGAAGGAGTTAATGGAGAAGGGGTTCATTAGACCAAGTTCGTCACCCTGGGGAGCTCCAGTATTGTTCGTGAAAAAGAAGGACAGATCGTTCAGAATGTGCATAGACTACCGAGAGTTGAACAAGTTAACTATTAAAAATCGTTATCCACTTCCTAGGATCGATGATTTGTTCGATCAACTTCAAGGTTCGTGTGTGTACTCGAAGATCGACTTGAGGTCGGGTTATCATCAACTTCGTGTTAAAGAGGAGGACATACCTATTACAGCTTTTCGGACGCGCTATGGACACTATGAATTTCAAGTGATGCCGTTTGGGTTAACTAATGCACCTGCGGTATTCATGGACTTAATGAATCGTGTGTGTAAACCATATCTCGATAAGTTCGTGATTGTATTTATCGATGATATCCTGATTTATTCTAAAAGTCGGGAGGAGCATGAAGGTCATCTGAGGATTATTTTGGAGTTGTTGAAGAAGGAGAAGTTGTATGCAAAATTCTCCAAGTGTGATTTTTGGTTGGATTCAGTCCAATTCCTTGGGCACGTGATCGATAGTAGCGGTGTTCATGTTGATCCTTCCAAAATTGAAGCTATTAGAGATTGGGATAGGCCTACAACCCCGACTGAAGTTAGACAATTCTTGGGATTGGCTGGGTACTACCAGCGATTCATAGAAGGATTCTCTTTAATTTCTAAACCTCTTACTAAACTTACACAGAAAAATAAGAAGTATGAGTGGGGTTCAGAAGAAGAAGAAGCATTCCAAACTTTGAAGCGGAAGTTGTGTTCTGCACCAATTTTGGCTTTGCCCGACGGAGTTGAAGACTTTGTGGTATATTGTGACGCATCATGTAAGGGTTTTGGTGCTGTGTTGATGCAAAGGGAGAAAGTGATCGCGTATGCATCTCGTCAATTGAGGAAGCATGAGGAGAATTATACTACACATGATTTGGAATTAGGAGCTGTTGTCTTTGCTCTTAGAATTTGGAGACACTATCTCTACGGTACAAAGAGTGTGGTATATACTGATCATAAAAGCCTGCAACATATTTTGGATCAGAAGGAGCTCAATATGAGGCAGAGAAGATGGGTAGAATTGTTGAGTGATTACGACATTCAAATTTGCTATCATCCCGACAAGGCGAATGTAGTTTCCGATGTTCTTAGTAGGAAGGATAGAGAAATAACCAAAAGGGTTAGAGCTTTAGCCATGACAACTTATTCTGATTTATCTAATCGAATACTTACATCTCAAACGAAGGCGATGAAAGAAGAGAATGTGAGAAATGAAGACTTGGGTAGAAGGATGACACCTATATTCGAAATTCGTGATGACGGAATTCGGTATTTCGAGAATCGTGTATGGTTACCGGTGTATGGAGGACTGAGAGATCTAATTATGCACGAATCTCATAAGTCTAAATATTCAATTCACCCTGGATCGGATAAAATGTACCAAGACTTGAAGAAATGCTACTAGTGGCCGAATATGAAGGCTAACATTGCTACTTATGTTAGTAAATGCTTGACGTGTGCTAAGGTGAAGTTTGAGCACAAGAGACCTTCGGGTTTACTTCAACAACCTGAAATTCCAGAATGGAAATGGGAGAGAATCACTATGGACTTTGTTTCAGGACTTCCGAGAACTTCTAGTGGTTATGATACGATTTGGGTGATTGTTGATCGATTGACTAAGTCGGCTCATTTCTTGCCGATAAAGAAAACTGATGACTTAGACAAACTTACTCGGTTGTATTTGAAGGAAGTTGTTTGTAGACATGGAATTCCTTTGTCAATTATTTCTGATCGAGATAGTCGGTTCACATCTGAGTTTTGGAAATCGCTTCAGCGAGCTTTGGGGACTCAATTGGACATGAGCACTGCGTATCATCCGGAAACGGACGGACAAAGTGAAAGGACTATTCAGACCTTGGAGGATATGTTACGAGAGTGTGTAATAGACTTTGGAGGTAGTTGGGATCGACACTTACCTTTGGTGGAGTTCTCATACAACAACAGTTATCATGCAAGTATCAAGGCTGCGCCTTTTGAAGCACTTTACAGGCGAAAGTGTAGATCACCAGTTGTTTGGTGTGAAGTTGGAGAAAGTCAATTGACGGGACCTGAATTGATTAGAGAAACGACTGAGAAGATCGTGCAAATCAAGAATCATTTATTGACAGCTCGTAGTAGGCAGAAGAGTTATGCGGATAAGAGGAGAAAACCATTGGAGTTCGATATTGGCGATATGGTTATGTTGAAAGTATCACCTTGGAAAGGAGTAATTCGGTTTGGCAAGCGAGGAAAGCTTAGTCCACGCTATATAGGTCCATTCAAGATTATTGATCAAGTTGGTCCTGTGGCATATAAGTTGGAATTGCCAGAGAAGTTAAGTGCTATTCGCAATACTTTTCACGTTTCTAATCTTAAGAGGTGTTTGGCGGACGAGAATTTGATAATTCCACTTGAGGAGATTCAACTGGAAGACAAGCTGCATTTTATTGAGGAACCGGTGGAGATCATGGATCGAGAGGTGAAACGGCTTAAGCAAAGTCGAATTCTGATAGTGAAAGTGCGATGGAATTCCCGACGTAGACCCGAATACACTTGGGAGCGAGAGGACTACTTCAAGAGCAAGTATCCACATTTATTCATAGACGGACCTAAGGAGAAGTAAGCCCCGGGACGGTGCTCTCCTAAGGTGGTGAGGATGTAAAACCCACAAAATAAGGTCATTACTTAATCTTACTTTTCAAATATTTTTGAAGTATTTATGATGTTAAATATTATTATGTTTAACGGTTTAAGTTGAAACCGATATTTAATATTTTATTTTAATATTTGACGAGCAACGAGGACTACTAGTGATCGCGATACCGACGGATGCCCACAATTTTATATTTTATTATCGATCGTTTCGATATTTAATACTTTCGACGATATCGTTTTAATTACGTATCGAGTCGTTATATTATTATTTTTCGTGTGCGTTTAAACTTTTAAAAAGTATTTTTACGAAACCCGAGCCCCGTAAATATTTTCAAAATTAACTAATAATTATTTCCCGCTTTTTAGCTAACTATTTACATTTTTAGCCACAACTATTGCCAAATTGCAACCAAGGTCCCTACCCCACTATATATAAAGCTTAAACAAACACACACAATTCATTTTCCACTCAAAAAATTTCATCATCCTCTCTCTCTCTCTCTAAATTGCCGAAACTCACACCACACCCCAAACACATACAATTTTCAATTTATCTTGAGTTTGAGGATGATTTGAACTAAACCAAGGATATACCCATTCTTATTTTTGATCAAGGATCATATTGGTATAAGAAATTATTACATGCAAGCACTTTTTATTTTCTTGATGTTAGTAGGTAGAAGCCATGATCATGCATGGTGTTTTTAGCATGATCCATGGTGGTTCTTGCTAGAAATCTTGTTAAAAACTTCATTTTGATCTGAAGATTTTTATTTTGATTATGATTTATATGTTATGGTGATGTATGATGATATTAGGGTATAGTAATGATCATTTCTATGGTTGGTTTTGATCAAAAAGTTGATTTTGTACAAGATTTTGGTAGCCATTTTATAACAGTAAGTAAACTGTAAAATCCGAATTTTTATGTTTTGAAAATGGCTTAACTTATAGCCTAGGGTTGTAGATAATTTTATTAGCTTCGATTTGATATAAGGTAGAGCTTCTAGCTCCAAACGAGCGCGAAGTTATGATGTTTTGAATGATCGTGTACCGGGAGACGAGTATCGACACTACAAATAGTTGTTGTCAATATTTGGATCGAATCCCGGGGACTCTAAATGAAAGTTTTGAAATATGTAACCTACTGATAATTAGGTGTTTACCTTATAGGTTGAGTTTACTTTAAAACCCGAGTGTTGGTTTTGTAAACGGAGTCGTTTAAATAAGTTAAAACGGTTGTATGAAAAATTAACGTAAATCTGTCAGGATTTTGTAGTTTGAAAATGAGTCGGGTAAAGGACTTTAAAAGTAAAATCTTTTAATGGGCTCTTGGGAGGACTTTCTATATATAGTAAGTAAGTTCTCTGAGTAGTATCATAAAAATTTGATATGTTTAAGTATGGGAAAACGGCTTGGACATTCGATATGTCCCGGAAGATTTTTATTAAAGGCATAGAATAATAAAGTCAACGTATAAGAGAGTATAATAGAACCACTTGTGTCGTTTTCACTCAAGTTGTCGTGATTTTATACTTGAGTTTGATTTTATTATGTATCATTTATTTCTCGAGTCTATTATTAATGTACGCACCTTATTTGCTAGGTTGTGGTTGTCGTGTTTTTCGGGCATCTACTATCGTCGACGATCGTCTTCAACTACTTCTACTACTTAAGGTGAGTCTATAGCCTCGTTTGCGCAATTATATGATTTTAAAAACCCGCGAGGGGGAATACATGTTTTATAAACTTAGAACACAAGATTTTTATGGTATGCTTGTCCCTCTATGAATGGACCCGTGGTTGCCTTTAAATTGCATTAAGTGATTGCCTTTGTTAAAGCCTCAATTATGGACCGTTAACTAGCTTATGATGGGCTAGCCGCTAGTACAATTAATAGATCTATGGGAGAAGCCGCCCCAGTTCAGTTTTTGTGGACTTGTCATAGAAGCTTAGGCCCGACCTCCACACTGTTTGAGCATATTGTATTGAGAAGTCAGGTATACAGCAATGTACTAATAATCTGGAGGTAACCGACAATTAATAAATCTCTCGTCTTATTAGACTGATATGGGAGTGTCTAAGGGTTCGGTTCCATGAGCTTTTTGCAATTTATGCTATATACAATTATTATTGTTGATGCAAATTATTATTTGATGCATGTTGCCTTCAAGTATGCCACAAACTTATAATATTTGCTTGTGTTCAAAATGATTATATAAACCTATAGATTCACTCGGCATTTTTGCTGATGATTTTCTCACATGTATTTCAGGTAATCAGGAAGTGTGAAGCTTGGAAGCCACGGGAATGATGTTGTGCACTACTTTTGTAATATAAACTCTTTGAATGTTTGTCGTTCCTTTTGTTCAAAACAATTTAAATCTTTTGTTTTGGTTGTACTTTGGTTACGATGTCTTGGGACTACGCTACTCTGAGAAATGTTTTAGGAACGATAAATTTGAAACGTCTCTTTTCGAGTCGTTCTTTATAAATTATGTGTTGTTGTATCATTGTTTAGCACCCAAAGATGTATTCCGCTGCGTATAAATTTGGGGGTGTTAAATTAAGTATCGCTGATTGAATTCTAGGAATATTCTAAGTGCAGTTTGATTGGGCTTATGGATATGGATGGCTGAACGTGTTTGCGGATGTTGACTTGTTTTAAATAGATAGGCATGGAGTGTACATATGATTAGGTAAACTGGGTTGATGTCTTCTGGAATCAATATGTGTTGCATATTGACGTGTTATAGGATGAAGTAAGCCTGGTATGCATTTTCTTTAAATAGCGTTGTTTCATAGATAAATGGGAATGTGTTGCACTGTTTGTGTGCATAGTTCTTGAGATTATTTTAGTATCTATCAAGATTCTTATGCTTTTGAAATGACGGCAATGAAATGAGTTTGTTAGAAACTACTGTCACACCATTAAGGCATCAAGATTATGTTTTTAACTTGAATTAGAACCTGGCAACAATACTGACCAAGAGAATTAATCTGATAAACTTAAATCCAATTTTATTTGCTATTTATCTTTTACATATTAGGTTAGTTATTTGTAGAAATCTTTTATATATCATGTAACTGAAGCTCGATGGCGATTTAAGATGGACTTGTATCGTTAATTTTATCATCATATATTCAAATAACGATGTCTCAGATCTGATTTAACTGTTTGATTGGTATCACACTTAGAAATCAAGCCGATTTTTTTTAACTTTGGATATAGTCATGCTTTTGGGTGTAAGATGAGGTCATTGTCATAATTCATAGTAGACAAGTTTCCATATTGAATATGAATTTTCTTGATAGTCCATGAAATCTTGTTAATCTTATAGGCTTGTGAATAGGTAAGCGTTTAAGATTGCTTACTTAATAGCTAGCTTATCTGCTAAATGTATGTATATCTTTTTATTCCGGGGTAAAATAACTTGTAGTTTCAAGATCTACTTATTTTACTCTCTGGTCACGCCTGCTCTGACAATCTATATGATTTGCTATTGTTTTTATGAGCAGATATTTGTTATCAGTTTTATGATATATTGTGTTATTGTGATGGTATCTGTGCACTGAAAATGTTTGATCCTCACATAAATGAGAGTGCATCTATCATTATTTCAAACCATTTTTATATATAATATATAATCTATTGTTCATTTGGACTCGTGCTTGTGTTTTTAGCCTTCTAAGATAGCATGACCAAACATTGTGAAATTTCTTTGTTTGGTAAAGTTGTTTCCCTTTTATCTACTTTCGGATGATATATTCACCATATATGGTTCTATTAATATTTTGGTTTTTATTAAAATATATACGTGGTTGATGTTTGCGTTTTATCATCAATACACTTTCTATGTATGTCAACATTAAATCTGAGTTTTAAGGAACTATTTGTGAGAGCTTTACCTAAGTGTCCTCCTTGGCTGCTGTTAGGTCGTCGTAGGTCTCAGTTCATTTGTATCTTTTTATTTAGTTAGTTCATTTGTATATTTTTATTTAGTTTATGTGTGAACACTTACTGTACTCATATCTTGAATATATGCATTTACATGTCTTCTACTCTCGAGTCCTGACATATTGTAACTTTAACGACAATATTTTGTATAGTTAATTGGTTTATAATTGCGTCTTCTTAATGTGTTGTATCTACATAATATATGTGTTACAATGACTGTGCACGACCCCCATTTTAGCATCTTTTTTAAATGGAAAATGAATGCACCCGCTACACTCTTCTTTAATTTTTTGCTACTCATTATTTTCACCACCTTTCCCTTCTCATGCCATCTATATATTCGTAGATTACCAAATCTATAGTTGTAGCGATAACTTGGTTTGTTTATATAATTATTCGAGGTTTGATCAATACCAGACACCAACACCAGTAAGGGGAGTAATTCACTTATTAATGTTATCTTGCAGACTGTTTTGGATATGAGCCAAAGGGTCAATGGAAATTCTGAAGAACGAAGATCATTTGTTGAGTCTAAGCAAATTGGAGTAATGAGTAATTACATGATTGTTGAATTTGTTGTATTTATATTTGGAATTTGTTAATTGTTCATGTAATTTGTGATGGCCCTAGTATGCGAATATTGAGTCGTTGATTATCTATTGAGATTTATATTTGAAAATTGCTTACACGGGTTATACGCATGCTTTCAGGACCGAATAAACCACCAAACAATCATCATGATCATATATACAAACAGGATACCAACTGTCTTAGCTCAGTTGGTCACCAAGGTTCCACTAAGTGATTTCTTTGGGGAGGTTTCCTCGAGGTCTTGGGTTCAAGACCTGCCTCTCAGGCGAAGCGGATAAGGAGTTTAAAATAACTAGGCGAGGGTTCGAAGAAAACATTCTACATCTTGAATGTCATTGCACGTCTAGACCCACTAACTAATATCATTTGCCATTCTAAAAAAATATATATACAAACTGGAATAAATTAGGAAAGAAGATTGGGTTGAACCCATCCTGATAAACACATGAAAATATGTATATTGAAAAGAATGGGCTACTGAATTGTTTACAAACAACACATATATATACTTAACGAACCGCTGTGATGTTTAGTGAAACGTTATGATTGTTTACATAAACCAAACAACGTATCTATTCACTTCACAAAGCATCCTTTTAAGTAACCTAAACTAAAAATCGGGTCTGAGCCTAGACTTCTAAACGTGCAAGCTTATTCATGTTCGTGGGCCTGCAGGTTTTGTACAAATATACTTATTCTACAATTATATTACAAAGTTTCTGTATAAATAGAAGAAGACAACAGATCTTATGATCTTACTTCCAACAGTCTCCCCCTTAAGATCATAAGGGTTTGATGTCTTCTGAACCTCAATATCTTTTGTTAGTTTGCTGCAAAGGTTTTATCATCTCATACATCTATACGTCTACATCTTTGATTAAAGTAAATCCTCTTTAATAATAGCCTTGTCCCCATCTTTCTCTAGTTTCCCAACATCTTCGTGTGGGTCTTCGGTTTTAGCATGTACATTGTGTTTGTCAACCATCTCGGTTGTAGGGTTCATCTCGAACCGGGGTTTCAAGGTTCTCTTTCTTCTTTATTCTTCTTGATCTCTTATGAACACAAATAGTGTTCTTATTTATTTTGTAGCAAAAAACGCAACCATGTTTTTCTTCTCTTTCATACAGTTCTTCTCTCTTTCTTTCTGTCTCTTTTATGTTCTTCTTTCTTGAGTGATGATCAAACATGATGTTTCCAGGATTGAATAAATAACCAAACAATAATCATGATCATATATACAACCATGAATAATCCAGGGAAGAAGATTGTGTTGAACCCATTCATTTCAATATACATATCATGGGTTCAACCCAATCTTCTTCCCTAATTTATTCATGTTTGTATGTATGATCATGATGATTGTTTGGTTGTTTTTTTGATCCTGGAAACATGCGTATAACCCTTGTAACCAGAAATTGTTTAGTATAATATAATCTGAAAAATCTTTATATAAAAATATGGAGATTTCCTAATTTGTAAAAATCTAGATATTAAAAATCCGGATATTAATCTCTCGATATTTAAAATCTCGATATAATTTGTTACACTTTCAAGCATGGATTTTTATAATATTAATTAATTAACCGCGTATAGCCACGAAAGTTGTTAAAAGAACAAAAAAAATATGCATTGCTAATGAACCTTGGGTACACTATGAATAGAACTGATCCGTTGGTAAATTTAAAAGGTGCCTTCCCCTTTCATTCTACGATTATTTACTCTAGCAGTCACTTCATTTGTATTGTTAACATTAAACGATTCTTTTATTCATATCCGGTTCTCTTGATTAGCATTTTGGTGTGTGTAAATCTAGGATGGACAGGGGCGGACCATAAATATTTTATCGGGTGTTGCATAATTTTTTTTGGAGACGTTGTATATTATTTTCTTTATAGTGAAAAATAAAATTTACATCATAAACACGTTTCAGCCTAAATCAAAGTAGCACAAATTTTGTTTGAGTGTTGCACTTACAAGAAAAGTAATACTTTTCGAAAAAATTTGCACTTTGTAGTCTCAAATCGGGTGTGACATGTGCCACACCCGACTCCCATGTTGGTACGCCCCTCATGGACTACAAGAAATTTTTATGTGTTTTCACCCATGTAATATGGGCCTCAAGAGTATGAATACATGTAAACACAACTTCTTTTTCTTTTTGATCATATTGATGTTTTGTTCCAGTTCATTTGATAAAAAGGTGTTTAACTAAGTAACTGAACTTAGAATATCAAGTTCAAGGTTACGAACAAATTAAACTCTAGTTAACCAGATATACGCAACGGGAAAACAACAAGACGTAATTGACGAGGTCTCAAGTTTGAAGCCTGATGTAGGTTTTTCGTACACGTTTTAGGAAAAACGCGTATGAGTGGCAAGTATTAAGTTATACGCTTTAGGAAAAACGTAAAACCGAATAAATGCGGGCTCGTTCTCGAAGGAGGTGTGTGTATTAATGTGCCAATATATATGAAATCAAGTTTGGATTAGTGACGTTTTTGGTCGAGAAGAGAAAAAGTAAAGACGAGCTACGACTACGATTACACTACGACGTATTGACGTAAACGATGACGTAATTACGTAAAACGTGACGAAATTAAAAATTAAACCTAAAAATTAATTAAAAGATTAAACTAAGCCTAAAATAATATAAATAAGGATAAAAATCCAACAAATATATTTTAAAACCTTTTATTAATTAAATATTCAATTTTTAATGCTAATTAAAGCCCTAAAATTAAATATAATTAACAAAATGTCCAAAATATTATTTTATTGAACTAATAAAGTACTTATATTATTTAAAGACTAAAAAGTATTTTTCCTAAATTTTTAAAACTATTTTTCTATTTTTAAATCACTAAAAACTATTTTTAAACTAAAATAATCATAAAAAATAATAAAATAATGCCAAAATTAATTTGACAATTTTAAAAATCCTAATTTATACTAAAGAACAGTAGAAAATTGAAAAAGTTTGAAAAAACTGAGATTTTGCACTAAAAGACAAAACAAATTAATATTAAACCTTAATTAAACATAATTAGAATCTAAAAATTACTTAAAACAGTGAAGAGTAAAATATTTTTAAACTAAAAATCTTAAAACATTTTTCTAAATATAAGAAAATTTTTAAAACTGAAAATTATAACTTTTTACCACGAAAAGACAAAAACAGAAATATTTAAAGTAATTAAAATTGCTATTTAATGTAAAAAAATACTATATGAACAGTGACAATAAAATTAATTAAACTGAAAAATCATAGATAAAATAAGAAAAATAATAAAACTGGTTACAAAATCTAAAACCTATTTAAGCTCACTAAAGACAAAATTGTATGAAACTGATAATGACACTTGAAGGACTTTTGTCCTTTAGCCAAGCAGGGGGAACTTTAACATTGGCAGTGGGAAATTGGTTCCCACTGCTAGTTATAAAAAAACAGTTGATGAATAAGCTTAGGGAAGCTTTTCTTGTGGCTTTTCTTGGACAATAAGGCACCCCACAACCAGTTGGGTTGTGGGGAGTCTATTAATGCAATAAAACACACAAGTTTAACACACAAATCAATCACAAATGCCCCTAATCAGTCACTGTTTGCAGCTATGGTGGTCTGTGAACAGTGGACTGGTGCAAAAGGTATTTTAATGAGATTCAAACGTCCAGGACTTGCACAAAACCTAACCAATTCACTAAAAACCTACTCACAATCCTAAGTTAACCTAATTTCTAACAGGTTACAAATTTTCAGCTCAAAAAAAACAAAAGAATTACCTCTAAGAAAAGACTTACTGAATATTTGACTGTTTTTATGCTAATTTTGTACCCATGAAACTTGCAAATTCATCTTTTTATGCTAACCAACTTAAGGTGTGTTACTAATAACCAATCTACTATGTGTTTACACTAATAAAACCCTATCTTGTTTTACCTAAGCTAGTTAAACCACAAATCCAAACACTACCTTAAATTTCTGAAAATGACTTTAACAAAGCAAATGCTAACAAAACTTCATCAAATCATTTGGGACCAATTGATACATGCTCAAACGGGTATAAAAGCTAACTTTAAACAGAGTTGAAGCAATTACAACTCACAACAGTGAATTCACCAAGCCAATCAATTAAGTAGAAACTTTTGACTAGGTAATGAGGGTTCAAGCCTTACCTAGTAGGACCTACATCCAGGCCCCACCATGGCCAGCTGATGCCATCTCCTTAGAAGCTAAAAGAGGAGCTTATGGGGGCTTTGAAAATAGCTGTTGTAGAGAGATGCTGGTGTGACTATTTAGTCACACCCAATATGTCTTGGATCTTGACACCTGCTAAGAATTAACACACCAAGGGTGACTGATGAACCCACTATAGGCTATAAGCTAGGCTTATTGATTAAGCCAGCTTATGGCTTATAGCTTATATAACCAAGGAAAATAAAAACCAACTTTTGAAAACCAAAAACCTTGAAACCAATAACTGAAACCAACTGAAATTTGATTGAAAACTTATTGCAAACTTAAAACCAACATCAACATTCCACTTTCACTTCATATTGATAGTGATTCAAGTTTTTTAAAAAGCTTTTTTTTTCAAGAACCTATGAAAAATAATTTTCTGAAAATCCTTTTGTGGTATAATAAAAAACTGTTAACAACTTAAACTAAATTCCTAAATAAGAAAGCCATTAAAGTAACAAAGCAGTAAGGGAACTCAGAAGTATATCTCAAATGAAACATTTATAAATTACTTTAAATATTCAATTTAAAAAATTACAAAGAGATATAATTTCTGGAACAAGCTCCTCTCACAGATTGAGGGATGCTTATATAGCAAGAGATGGAAGATACTAGAAGGGGTAAACCCTAATACATAAATGTCCTAAACTGCCCTTGAGTCTTCAGTCAAAATTCGTGGTCAAATTGCATCATGTGACATGCCAGCTGTTCTTGTTGATCATAGACGTTGATAAAATACTTTGGGACCAAGTTTTGTGATGTGGCCGTTGATTTCCTGTCAGATTCCTATTTTACCATTTTTGTTGAAGCAGGGGAGCCATGGTGGGACCAATTGGGTGAGGTGTCATTTGTTTTGTGAGTGGGAAAGATTTAGGAGATGTTGAATCATGGTTCTGGAGCTGATTACCCTAAACCCTTTGATTTAGAGTATTTAGGGTTTTAGGGTTTATGTGGGAAAGGATGAGTAAACAGTGTGTTTTGATTCAGGTTTAAAGTTAATTGTGTTTAAAAAAATTGTTAGGCGCGTTTTGTTTTAACTGATATATTAAATCAGTTAATGGAGTGCTGATGTGGGGGTTTGGAAGGAGTTGATTGGTTGGAGGGTGGTAGTGGTACACGTGGAGGGTGATGATAGGAGGGATAAGGTTTACATGTCTGCCCAAATTGGCCCCCCCCACTTCTCTATTACTTGCTACTTTGTATTAAACAACCATAGAACTCTATTTCCTTTGTAAATCACTTTGATGTATTTGCAAAATCAGTCCCCCTCTTTTGTATATTTTTAGACAAGGACTAATCTTGCATGTTTTTCATTTACCAAGGACCAATGATGACATGTATTCAATTATCAAGGATAAATCTTGTATAAATGAGTAGTGAAGGGTCATTTGTGACAAGTCTTCAAAGATGAGGGACCAAAGTTGCCAATTCTTCAAACTTCAAGGACATTTTTGCAAATTCCATTCTTGGGCCCGGTTCTTTGTGCGGCTTCGTTTCCCGTGTTCGTTTTTGCTTGATTCCTTTGATCTTTTGGTGAATTCACGATATCCGTACCTGAAATACACAATGAACAAACACAAGCATATTTTTGGGTATTTTGACGATATTTTAAGCGTTTTAAGCCCGATTTGGACGATGAGACTATGTATAATTACAATCTCATCACTCCCCCATACTAAACCATTGCCGTGTCCCCACGCAATGCTAGAATTAAGTATCATAGCACTTCCAAAATTCATTTTATGTGACATTTATTGAAGACATAAACTTAAATAAACTACTACACGTGTTTTAGAAATAATGTATTGCTTTCATCACGATAGAGTGACTTTTGGGATCATAGAACAAGAACACGTGAATGCTTCGTTAGAAATAATTTCGTCGTCCTCGATTTTCACCCAATTCCATGCTAAGCGTGTAACGAGATCATTGTTATTATAAGTTAGCAACACATTCATATCTCATGGGTGTTAATTACGAACCTAAACTCCCTTATTCCTACTTGGTATCTCTTATATTTTATTTTGTCTTGAGGATACATCATTGACTTATGCGTGAATAGAGATTAAGTCTAAAAATAGAGTCTTAACGGTGTAACCAAAATCATTAAATTAATAATTCACCCCAATAGACAACGATGTCAAAAAATTAAGTCAACAAGAAGGATCGATAAACACGGTTTTATAACGGTTTTGAACATGAGACTTATTACCAAGACTTTTATACGCCCCCTAACGGAAGGGCCTTATTATCTTTGGTTTACCTCCATCTTTTATTCAACTTCGCCATGAAGCTTTTATTATGACTTCGGTCTTGCCTTGCCTTTTATTATCCGCCTCATCGGTGGTTTTATTAGCCAAAGACGTATATCCTAACGCTAAAGCGAATTTTGGATCTTTAAAGCTTCAAAGATTAAGGCTTGATTCACTTTCAATTTGGGCATAGATTTTTCGGCCTTGTGAGCTTCAAATTTTTTCTTAAATTAGGTGAGCACTTGAAATCTTATTATTAGGTGAAGCTTTCGATTATTCGGGTGCCAATACTTCAAAACTGTAACGCTGGCGATACCTTAATGTTTTCCCAATTTAATTACATGGAAGCTACCAAAACAAATTAGAAACCAACAATAGTGACTAAACCGCCAAATCAATATTATTAACAATTTATTATGCAAAAGCGTGGGGAGAATAAGCTAATAATTACTACACATGAGATCGTGACGATTACGAGACTTATAAATAACTCTATCATTTCTCGTCCTCATTTAAGAGACTTAGCCTAAAAAGTTAAGGAATCGAAGCTAAGTGCTCAACACGCACGGTCGAGTAAAAAATTACTCTTATTCTCACCATCGGAAAACCTACATTCGTGTCTTAAACACTTATGAAAAACTAGAAAAATTTTAAAATTTGGCCATTTTTAGCCTTATTTTGCATAAAACGATAACAAAAAGATGAATATTGGATTGCGTGTTGACGTAAGCAAGGTGAAGTATCTACTCACCCCCCATACTAAAACTAAACATTGTCCTTAATGTTTCGAGTCTAGGGGTGTAAACACCCCCATACTAGAGACGAAGTCGAATGCTTAATCTCGAGCATGGAAAGGGTAAAACGAATAACCTAAAAGCCGTTTATGAGTTATGCTAATAAGATAAACGTTAGAACGTAAAAGGATATCATCGGATATCGGAATCTCCAAAGGCAACGATCGAAGCTCGAGTAATCTGTAAAACGAACATGAGAGGCTTCAATGATGACGATGAACCTAATGAATCACAATCACAAACAACCACGAAACAAAGGTAGGAAGAGCACAAGTCCCCTCGTTACGTTAAACTAAGAAAGCGATAATATTTACAAGGATAAGCATGAGAATCCCCCACGAGGCACCTTGTTTTTGATAACCGAGTCAAAAGCTCGACTCGAATCCCCATAAATGTGATCATTTAGGGATAATCTTGGTATGGTCATTTTTGGTGGGGCTTACATGATGAACAATGCCCAAAAGTACATGGAGTACTTTAAAAACCCGATACACGAATACCGGGGTCAAAGATAGCGTCCTCGTTTTCGGATGAAAGACGAAACAACGCTACTCCAACCAATAGTGGAACCCCAAAGGGGTAGAAGAAAATAGATGAGAAGTAGAAGGGTGGGGCAATTGGTAAGTCAAAATCATGAGCTACTCGAGGTAGACTCACACCAAGCAAACGAAAATATTTTCCATTTATTGCATCGGTGGAAGACTGAGATTTCCCTTTACAAGCAATTCCGGGATCGTAAATCTCGTCCTCGGTGGAGAAATGTGAGGGAACATTTGGGGCTTCCCCCACACTAGATCCACACCAACCGTCGTTAAAAGGAGTAGACGAGGTGGTAGCACTCATAAAACGCGGTGATGACGGAGTTAAACAAGTAGAAAAATCTTTTAAAACATTTTTAAAATCTTTTCCTTTTTCATCGTTCAAAAACTCTTTATGAAAACCCGATTTGATAATGTCGAAAATATTTGGCGTGTCAAATTGAAAATTAGTCGCGCTAAAAATCCTCACATTTAAGTCTTTGGTGGGAGGGGGTGGCGGATTATATAAGTTCTCAAAACGTTTGTCAATATAGAATACCGCCCCCTCGGGGTCAACATACTCGTCATCCTCATGAACGTCGATCTCATCGATTTCTTCATCAAAGATAGGCTTGTCAAACCAAGGTTTGTCATTCCCCTCCTTGAGTATCTTAGAAACTCTCTCAAAAAGACCACGATCAAGCACGAAACCATCATTCTTTTGTGGGGATTGTTGATAAGTTAAATCCTCACGAATGTGGTAAACATAATTCTCATTTGAGGAGTGTTGATTAGGTAACTCCTCGAGAATTGGATTTTGGGTGGTCACATGAGTTGGTTCGTCATCGAAAATAAGACGTTCCAACTCATTAAGTTCATCCTCGATTTTGGAAAGATCGACCTCACTTGTAGGTGGAAGTGAAGGCATAAGAGCTAGCTCTCGTTCAATGATTTCCTCAATCTCGGGATCAAACTCGTAATCATCGTACTTCACATGTTTCTTTTTAGGAGAATCAAAAATTGCATGTGGATTTCGAAGTACGTGATCAATCTTGGCAAAATCGCCATCGTCATCGTCAAAGAAAGAGTCGATGTGAGCATTCACAACCATGGTCTTACAAGTCGAATGACTATTCTTAGGTGACTTTTCTAAGACGAGAGGATCGATGTCGATAAACCCTTTAGCCTCAACGGGTGTTGGGCTAGGCAAAGGAGGCACTTCGATGGAGTTAGAAGTTGAAGCCTCAAAGACGTGGTCCTTCGAAGGTGGTGAAGACGAGCCCATTTTGGTCATTGTCATGATGGCACTAACGTCGCCCTTCGGAATTGGTGTTTCACTTGTTTCGCTAAAAACATCCCAAAGTGAGTTTTCATCCATAAATTTACACATACCCTTTTGAATTAGGTACACGTACTCTTTATCATTAAAATCATCATCTTTAAAACTGTTTTTCTTAATTCTTTCAAAACATGCATTAAGCCTCATTCTTTCCGCTAAAGTGAACATTTTGAAATCATTAGGATTTGAATAATTAGGTTTTGAAACCTCGGTTTTTTCATTATCATTAAACACTTGGGATTTTCTAGCAAAAAAGTCCATTTTGTCATCCCCATATCTCATAGTAAGTCTCCCCTCGTGAACGTCGATTACGGTTCGAGCCGTCGATAAAAATGGTCGGCCTAAAATAATGGGACATTTAGGGTCACACTCGTAATCGGATATAACGAAATCCGCGGGAAAAACAAACTTTCCAACTTTGACATAGACATCCTCAGCTATTCTAATTGGTATAAGTGGAGTACAATTTGCAAGCTCGATTGTCATGTTCGTGGGGGTAAGTGAAGGCAATCTCATCAATTTCCAAAGAGAATGAGGCATGAGATTGATGCTAGCACCTAAATCGGCAAGGGCTAAACATCCCTCAATCTCAGAAAAATCAGAAGGTAGTAGAAATTGGCCCAGATCCTCTTCCTTTCTCGGCATACGCCTTTTGGGTTTTTTAAGAAGGATCGATGCACAAGTTTCTTCAAGGGTTACTTTGGTAAGGTCGACAAAGCTCTCTTTTTGAACCGTGGATGGAATTTGAGGTACACGAGGGTGTGCACTCTTTTCCTTGGTCGCCACGTTCACCCCATCGACTTTAGAACAAGAAGACGTCTTAGAAGTCGAGGGTTGAGAAGAATAAACAACTCGAAATCCTTCAAGGTTAGGGGTAATCACACGACCTTTCTCACGAGACGAGGCTGCTTTACATTGTTCCTTCGGATTTGCAACGGTGTCACTAGGTAACGAACTCGATGACGCACCCGAGGCTTTGTTCATAATGGCCGAAAACATCTTTTTAATGTCAATTTGCCCTTGCTCAATCTTCGTGTTTTGAAATTTCAATGTATTAGAAAAGTCGTTTTTCAAAGTACCAATTTCTCCCTCTAATCGTCTCATATTAGCCTCATTCGTTTTCATGTAACTTTGAAAATCGTTTGACGAACTATTTTGATTTGAATTAAAGTTCCCTTGGTTTTGATTACTTCTTTGAAAATTTCCTTGATTACCACTTGAAAAATTGTTGCCTTGATTGTTGTTGTTTGAAAAATTCGAGTTTTGATTATTGTCTCGATTTTGCCAAGTTATATTACGACCTTGATTATAACCTTGATTTTGATTCGAAAAATTTCCTTGTTGATTATTTCCTTGAAAATTGTTTCGGTTTTGATTAAAATTGTTGCCTTGGCTATAATTGCCTTGTTGTGATGGACCCGGGTTATTTTGATTAGAAAAATTGTTGTTTCCATTTAACGCACTCACATTCGACGTTTGGCCATCCGTAGCCGCACATTCGTAGTAATTATGAGGTCCACCACAAAACGTACACGAAACCTCAACCGCTTTCACCGTAGCGGGAGCGTCTTTCTTTTGCATCTCAACGAGAAAAGACGTAAACACATTCGTCAACTTGTCGACTTTTGCATCAACCCTCTCAATGTCGCGATTAGAACTACTAACATTGGCGACATTGGCAACACTCGGTGCGTTGCGGAGTTGGTAAACCTTGGATCGGTTTTCGATAATTATCAAAGCGTCTTTCGGAGTTTTACACAAAAAGTTGCCACCGGCTGCGGAATTCAACGAATCTTGCTCTTGAAAATTAAGACCGTTGTAAAACGTATCGATTTGGTGCAACTCGGAAAAACCATGGTGAGGAAATTGCCTAAGCAATTCCTTAAAACGATCCCACGCGTCTCTAAAAGATTCATTCGGTTTTTGCTCAAATTTCGTAATTTCATTTTTGAAAAACGTTGTCTTAGACGGTGGGAAAAAATAATTAACGAACTTGGAAACGAGATCCTTCCACGTAGTTATCGAATTAGGTGGCTCTTTCTCGTACCAATCCTTGGCGGCACCATCGAGCGAGTACGGAAAAAGCATAAGCTTGAAGACATCGGTGTCGACGTTCTTAAACTTGCTCGTGGCTAAAAGACGATCAAAATTCCGTATATGGTCGTGAGGATTATCGGCTTCACGACCTCGAAACTTCGTAGCTTGGATTAATGAAAGCATTCGCTCTTAATCTCAAAATTCTCCGCTTCGATAGCGGGAATTACGATCGCGTCTCCATAACCCTCGGTGGGCGCTTGGAGCAATTCCATCATAGAACGATTTTCGGCCATCTCCTCTACGGTTTCTTCAACAACGATATTAGGAACGTCGGTTTCTAATTCTCGTCTACGTCGTCGATTCCTTCGATTACGATTGCGTCGATTCGAAGCTTCGCTAGAATTGGAATAATCCTTCGATCGAGTGCGCATGCACTAAGCGTAGAATGGGTGGTAGCAAAGAAGATTCTTTTTGCGGATTTTCGATTTTTCAATTTTTTTGGTTTTTGATTGTTTTTAATTTTTTTGGATTTTTTTTTGTATTACGTAGACACAAATCTACAAATCTCCCCTCGAATCGATTTCTCGATTAAAGGAGCCTCAAAGAATGAAAACAATCACGTGGAGTGAACGTTCTCGATGACTTTAGAACGTTGGTGGAACACCAAAACGTTCAAGAGGGTTTAATCTTGAAAACACAATCAAATATAATATATGTAGATAATACTTGGGTGGCAAACCCTCGATTAGCCCTCTTTCTCAAAACACGCACAAGCAAGCGGGGGAAACGAGGCGGCGCTAAGCACTTAAGAGCCTTTTTCCCTTAGGTCGTGAAATACAACCGCCTTATACCCACCTTATAGTTTGTGTTAATTGAAATTAAGCCTCACGAAAGTATTTATCTATTTTGCCTTTAAACTTTTGCTTTGGATTCGAATACAATGATCAAGTGATGAAATCCCGAATCAAGGTTGCATTTTCACGCTTTTGGAGTACTTGTATATTTATTGTTCTTACGTAGATACAATATAGTAATAATATATTCACAAAAAACGAAAAACAATATATCTACAATATAGTAAAATGATTGTTGTGTTTAATTTAGGAAAATTAAACACGATTTATTTGGATACTATAATATAATAAGTAAAAATAACAAAAATGAGTATGTACGATATTCACGCTTTCCAAAAAAAATGAAAAGCTAAAACGCACTACTCACACAAACACGATACTAATAATGGCACACTAAACACCTCCCCGGCAGTGGCGCCAAAAATTATGATGTAGGTTTTTCATACACGTTTTAGGAAAAACGCGTATGAGTGGCAAGTATTAAGTTATACGCTTTAGGAAAAACGTAAAACTGAATAAATGCGGGTTCGTTCTCGAAGGAGGTGTGTGTATTAATGTGCCAATATATATGAAATCAAGTTTGGATTAGTGACGTTTTTGGTTGAGAAGAGAAAAAGTAAAGACGAGTTACGACTACGATTACACTACGACGTATTGACGTAAAACGATGACGTAATTACGTAAAACGTGACGAAATTAAAAATTAAACCTAAAAATTAATTAAAAGATTAAACTAAGTCTAAAATAATATAAATAAGGATAAAAATCCAACAAATCTATTTTAAAACCTTTTATTAATTAAATATTCAATTTTTAATGCTAATTAAGCCCTAAAATTTAATATAATTAACAAAATTTCCAAAATATTATTTTACTGAACTAATAAATTACTTATATTATTTAAAGACTAAAAAGTATTTTTCCTAAATTTTTAAAACTATTTTTCTATTTTTAAATCACTAAAAACTATTTTTAAACTAAAATAATCATAAAAAATAATAAAATAATGCCAAAATTAATTTGACAATTTTAAAAATCCTAATTTATACTAAAGAACAGTAGAAAATTGAAAAAGTTTGAAAAAACTAAGATTTTGCACTAAAAGACAAAACAGATTAATATTAAACATTAATTAAACTTAATTAAAATCTAAAAATTACTTAAAACAGTGAACAGTAAAATCTTTTTAAACTAAAAATCTTAAAACATTTTTCTAAATATAAGAAAATTTTTAAAACTGAAAATTATAACTTTTTACCACTAATAGACAAAAACAGAAATATTAAAAGTAATTAAAATTGCTATTTAATGTAAAAAATACTAAATGAACAGTGACAATAAAATTAACTAAACTGAAAAATCATAAATAAAATAAGAAAAATAATAAATCTGGTTTCAAAATCTAAAACCTATTTAAGCTCACTAAAGACAAAATTGTATGAAACTGATAGTGACACTTGAAGGACTTTTGTCCTTTAGCCAAGCAGGGGGGACTTTAACACAGGCAGTGGGAAATTGGTTCCCACTGCTAGTTATAAAAAAAAACAGTTGATGAATAAGCTTAGGGAAGCTTTTCTTATGGCTTTTCTTGGACAATAAGGCACCCCCACAACCAGTTGGGTTGTGGGGAGTCTATTAATGCAATAAAACACACAAGTTTAACACACAAATCAATCACAAATGCCCCTAATCAGTCACTGTTTGCAGCTATGGTGGTCTACTGGTGCAAATGGTATTTTAATGAGATTCAAACGTCCAGGACTTGCACAAAACCTAACCAATTCACTAAAAACCTACTCACAATCCTAAGTTAACCTAATTTATAACAGGTTACAAATTTTCAGCTCAAAAAAAACAAAAGAATTACCTCTAAGAAAAGACTTACTGAATATTTGACTGTTTTTATGCTAATTTTGTACCAATGAAACTTGCAAATTCATCTTTTTATGCTAACCAACTTAAGGTGTGTTACCAATAACCAATCTACTATGTGTTTACACTAATAAAACCCTATCTTGTTTTACCTAAGCTAGTTAAACCACAAATCCAAACACTGCCTTAAATTTCTGAAAATGACTTTAACAAAGCAAATGCTAACAAAACTTCATCAAATCATTTGGGACCAATTGATACATGCTCAAAAGGGTATAAAAGCTAACTTTAAACAGAGTTGAAGCAATTACAACACACAATAGTGAATTCACCAAGCCAATCAATTAAGCAGAAACTTTTGACTAGGTAATGAGGGTTCAAGCCTTACCTAGTGGGACCTACATCCATGCCCCACCATGGCCAGCTGATGCCATCTCCTTAGAAGCTTAAAGAGGAGCTTATGGGGGCTTTGAAAATAGCTGTTGTAGAGAGATGCTGGTGTGACTATTTAGTCACACCCAATATGTCTTAGATCTTGACACCTGCTAAGAATTAACACACCAACGGTGACTGATGAACCCACTATAGGCTATAAGCTAGGCTTATTGATTAAGCCAGCTTATGGCTTATAGCTTATAGAACCAAGGAAAAAAAAAACCAACTTTTGAAAACCAAAAACCTTGAAACCAATAACTGAAACCAACTGAAATTTGATTGAAAACTTATTGCAAACTTAAAACCAACATCAACATTCCACTTTCACTTCATATTGATAGTGATTCAAGTTTTTTAAAAAGTTTTTTTTTTCAAGAACCTATGAAAAATAATTTTCTGAAAATCCTTTTGTGGTATAAAAAAAAAACTGTTAACAACTTAAACTAAATTGCTAAATAAGAAAGCCATTAAAGTAACAAAGCAGTAAGGGAACTCAGAAGTATATCTCAAATGAAACATTTATAAATTACTTTAAATATTCAATTTAAAAAATTACAAAGAGATATAATTTCTGGAACAAGCTCCTCTCACAGATTGAGGGATGCTTATATAGCAAGAGATGGAAGATACTAGAAGGGGTAAACCCTAATACATAAATGTCCTAAACTGCCCTTGAGTCTTTAGTCAAAATTCGTGGTCAAATTGCATCATGTGACATGCCAGCTGTTCTTGTTGATCATAGACGTTGATAAAATACTTTGGGACCAAGTTTTGTGATGTGTCCGTTGATTTCCTGTCAAGATTCCTATTTTACCATTTTTGTTGAAGCAGGGGAGCCATGGTGGGACCAATTGGGTGAGGTGTCATTTGTTTTTGTGAGTGGGAAAGATTTAGGAGATGTTGAATCATGGTTCTGGAGCTGATTACCCTAAACCTCTTTGATTTAGAGTATTTAGGGTTTTAGGGTTTATGTGGGAAAGGATGAGTAAACAGTGTGTTTTGATTCAGGTTTAGGGCAATTGTGTTAAAAAAAATTGTTAGGCGTGTTTTGTTTTAACTGATATATTAAATCAGTTAATGGAGTGCTGATGTGGGGGTTTGGAAGAAGTTGATTGGTTGGAGGGTGGTAGTGGTACACGTGGAGGGTGATGATAGGAGGGATAAGGTTTACATGTCTGCCCAAATTGGCCCCCCACTTCTCTATTACTTGCTACTTTGTATTAAACAGCCATAGAACTCTATTTCCTTTGTAAATCACTTTGATGTATTTGCAAAATCAGTCCCCCTCTTTTGTATATTTTTGGACAAGGACTAATCTTGCATGTTTTTCATTTACCAAGGACCAATGATGACATGTCTTCAATTATCAAGGATAAATCTTGTACAAGTGAGTAGTGAAGGGTCATTTGTGACAAGTCTTCAAAGATGAGGGACCAAAGTTTCCAATTCTTCAAACTTCAAGGACATTTTTGCAAATTTCATTCTTAGGCCCGGTTCTTTGTGCGGCTTCGTTTCCCGTGTTCGTTTTTGCTTGATTCCTTTGATCTTTTGGTGAATTCACGATATCCGTACCTGAAATACACAATGAACAAACACAGGCATATTTTTGGGTATTTTGACGATATTTTAAGCGTTTTAAGCCTGATTTGGACGATGAGACTATGTATAATTACAGTCTCATCAAAGCCCATTAGCTGCAAATCTTTTACACCCATCATGGTTGGTTGTATAGTTCAAAATTATTCAAAGCTAGTGATTTAGAAAATTTCCATGACTCATGCAATCTAATTTTTAAAAATAAGTAATATTGGTATGTGAGTTTCTAGAAACCTAGAGATTGTCGGTTCAAGTCTCCCCAGAGGCGTTGATTAGATATATTGTCTTGCTATAGAATGTGAAAAAAGTGCAATAATATATTTATATTTATTTTTTATTAACGATGGTATCTGACTTTTTAGTATGTGTAAAAATAAGTAATATTTGGCATGTGTGATTTATTTGAGGATTGTGCGTGGGTAATAATAAATTTCGATATATTTGTTGAAACATAACTGCTTGTTAGGGGTGAGCATGGTTCGGTTTGGTTCGGTTTTTGTATAAAACCGAAATCGAACCAACAAATTTCGGTTTCTGATTTTTAGGAACCATTCGGTTTCGGTTTTGTGTCGGTTTGGTTTTTCGGTTTTCGATTTACTTTTGGTTTGGTTTTTCGGTTTCTATATGATTTATCGAGCTTCGCTTTTACAAGTCGATTTTTAATATACCATAAACCGACATGTTAAAAACTTTAAATAAACAATAACAACAAGAAACACAACATTAACAATAAGGAAAAAATATCATATAAAATCCTAAAAAAATCATTTATGTATATAAATCAACACAATAGCAAAGATAAAAACCTAATTAAAAAAACAATCGAGAAGAAAACTTATTATTTAGTCATGTTCAATAAGCATATGAAACAATCGAGAAGAAAACTTATTATTAGTTATTAAACATGATAGAATTAATCTAGCGTAGCATATTCATCGTCCATTAGCTTCGAAGTGAACTTATATATATATTCTCATGTTTATAAAGATCGGTTTGGTTTATATCGGTTTTCTTTAATGCTAAAACCAAACCGAACCAAAAGCTTCGGTTTTTTCAAAAAGCAAAAACCAAACCATCGGTTTTTCAATCGGTTTCGGTTTTTTAGGTTTCGGTTTAGGTTCGGGTTTTCGGTTTCTTGCACACCCCTACTGCTTGTACTTAAGATAATTTTAAGTTGAAGTTATTATAAGACATACATTATTCTAAAAAGCCCATCCAAGCCCTATATGCATTGTGTATATACTCAATACATAATACGCGATTAGGTCATAATTAAACCCCAACATTCAAAAATCAAAATCAGTATGTCGACCTCACAGAGGTTCATACCTCTCGAAATCCAAGAGGAAATCATCAAAAAATTTCCTGTCAAACCACTAATTTGATTCTGAAGTGTATCGAAACACTGGATGTAACATCCCGCCTACTCAGACCACAATATTGTCCGCTTTGCCCGCAGGCTCACGGCTTTGCTTTGTGGCCCTCTTGTGAAGACTTCCCGGCAGGTCACCCAAGCCAGTACTACTCTTCCATGAGCACGCTTAACTGCCAGTTCCTAAGAACCCCACTTGCAGTAGACCACAAAACGCGTTGTGTCATGAGAAGGCGATTGTTATCTTAAGAACCATGGATCTCTCCTGGCCACAGCCGATGTGGGATTTGCCTGGGGTGTCACAATCACCCCCCCTTCGGGACTCATCGTCCTCGATGAGGTTTGCCCCACCATCCCGAACGGCTCAGGAGTGGCTCTGATACCACTTGTAACATCCCGCCTACTCAAACCACAATATTGTCCGCTTTGCCCGCAGGCTCACGGCTTTGCTTTGTGGCCCTCTTGTGAAGACTTCCCGGTAGGTCACCCAAGCTAGTACTACTCTTCCATGAGCACGCTTAACTGCCAGTTCCTAAGAACCCCACTTGCAGTAGACCACAAAACGCGTTGTGTCATGAGAAGGCGATTGTTATCTTAAGAACCATGGATCTCTCCTGGCCACAGCCGATGTGGGATTTGCTTGGGGTGTCACACTGGAAGTCTCTCATCAATAGCTCTAAGTTCATAAAAACTTACCAGAACCCTCAACATCATCTACTAGTACAGTACCAAGCAAATACTAATTATGAAGTCAAATATATCTCGATTATCGATGATAATACTTTCCCTAACCACAAGTTTTCACTAACTTCTCCCAACAAGATTTATCTGACGAGGAACATTTAGCAGGTTCCTCACAAGGATATATATGTATTCGATGTTTCAGAGATAATGACCATATGGCTGTTCTTTGGAATCCTACTGTTCGAAAAGGCGTGAGTGTTATTATCCCTTATTTACCTGCCGATTTCTCACCGAGTACGTTGATCTTTGGGGTTTGTCCTAACACTAATGACCCTAAGCTTGTCCTAGTTACTGTTAAAAAGAAACCGAACATCAAATGGGAAGCTAATATTTTTACACTAAGCACAAAAGTTTGGAAAAGCGTAACTGTCCCTTCTACTCTTTTTAACAATCATTATGATATCTGTTCGTCTGATGACATTTGTATCTGATAGGTTTGAAAACACCCATCCTTTTACCACTTAATTATAATGAAAACAAGACCATAAAGTGTATTTTATGTTGTAAATGTCTGAATTATGCGTGGTTTGTGTTTTTGTTATGATTTTAGGATCAAAATGTAAAAAGGGAAGAAAACACGGGCTTTCACGGGCTTTTATCGAAGAAAAAGACAAAAGACGAAGTCAAGAAATCAAGAGTGCAATAAAGAACGGAAGTCCAAGGCCTATTCTGAAGATTTATCGAAGAAAAAGTCCAAAGACGGAAGTTTAATAAAGCCGAAGAACTCAAGTCTAATTTATGAAGAAATCACAAGACGAGTTTAAAGTAATCCAGAGACAAAAGTCGATAAAGTCAAAGAACTTAAAAGACGAGAAGACGAGAAAGAAAGAAAGAGGGAGGAAGCTTCCACCTACTTTCCTCCCTTCCTCCCCTATAAATAGAATCATTAGTCATTTCATTTTTGTTGTTAGCTAATTTTGACAAAATTAGTCTCTCCATTATTAATTACTTGCACTTTTATTTCATTGCCATTTAATTACCTTGTCTTGCACTTTAATTATCAAGTAAGTTTACTTTTTATGTTTATTGAATCTTTACTTTTATTGTTAATCTCCTATCTACTCTTCTTGTTTGGATTTAATCTTATGTTTATGTTCATGTTCTTTAGTTTTTATTGATTTGATCAAGTGGGTTTTGATTATTTTGATTATTATTGTTAGTTTTACTAATTTGTTTTGATTAGTTATTGTTAGTAGATGATTATTGGTTAGTTTTGCTTAATCCTTTGGTTTAATTTGGTTAGTTTTGATTAAATTCGTCCCTTTTCATTCCCGTGTTCTTCGCATCATATACTGTTCCCAGATTCCGAACGAAGGTTTTCTTATTTTTATTCCGAACCATGACCTTATTCCGAATGTACCTGTGTTTTAAATTATTCCGCATGAGCTAAACTTTCCGAACCAACCTTTTTGAGTTAAACATTCCGAATCAAAGAGCATTATTCCGGATCAGTGATTTATTCCGAACGAATGACTTATTCCGGATGAAGCAGTATTCCGAATGAAGGTATTTTCCGAACCAACACTTTGTTTTGATTATTCCGAACCAGTGCTTGTTATTCTGGATCAAGTCTTTTATTCCGGATGAACGTTTTTTCCTAATAAGCTATATATTCCGAATCAGTGAACATTCCGCATGAAGCATTTGTTTATTCCGGATGAATCATTATTCCGGATGAGGGTATATTTCGGATGAACCTTTTTTTATTCCGAATCAAGTCTTATTCCGCATGAACTGTTATTCCGAATGAGTTGTTTTCAGTTTATTTTAAGTTTTTGTTTTTAAGTTTTAAACTTTATTTTTCCCGCCTTTTTACTTAGTCGCACTTTTAGTTTACTTGCCTTAAGTTTAAGTTTAAGTTTTCCTTATTTAAGTTTTAGTTTGCCTTTTAATTTCTCGTCACGCTTTAATTTCCCGTCATTTATTTTCAATTAGGTTTAGATTAAATAACCGCCTTTTACTTTAAAGTTTTGCACATTTACTATACTACAACGACCAAACTATTTGTTTCCACCAAAAGACGACTGAGTCGCACAGTTAACTGTAATCAATTCGATTAGATACACACAACGAACAATTTTTAACTGAGTAAAATCGAGTTATCAAATGGCGCCGCTGCCGGCTCTTTTCGTTAAGATTAACGGTTTTCTGTGAGAGACGCGTTGCTTTTTGGGATCCGTTCATTCGTGAGCGTTATTTTTCTTGCTTAAAAATCTTTAAAAATCCATAAAAATTAAAAATTTTCAAAAATCCAAAAAGATTTTATTTTTATTTTCATAGTGTATATATATTGTCTATTGTTTTGGTATCTTTTTCTTTTGCTTTTGCAGGTGTATGCGTACTAGATCTTCAATTTATCCAGAGCCCGAGACTCGTTAAGATTTAGCTATGGCAGGTGTGAACAACAACAATAACCCACCGCACCTCAACAATAACAACAACACTGTTCTTCCACAGCCCGATCTTCGGACAATGGAGGAGCTTTGTCAACCCACAATGTTTGGACGAGGAGGACCGATTGCGCCGATGCAAATCACGGCTCCGGAGTTTTTGTTGAAGCATCACATGATCCAACAAGTGCAAACTTATCCATTCCGCGGAATACCGGATGATGATGCCAACAAGCACCTCGACAAATTCATTACCATCACCCAAAGCATGAAGTTGCTTGGTTCTACTATGGATGTTCTTCGCCTTCAACTCTTTCCACATACTTTATCCCACCACGCCAAAAAATGGTTTGATCATCTCCCGAAGAATTCCATTCATACTTGGGACGACATGACTCAACGATTTTTGTCGCACTACTTTCCACCATCCATGGTCACGAGCCTTCGAAATCAAATTAGCGGTTTCATGCAAGAACCCGATGAATCTCTCTTTGATGCTTGGGAAAGATATAATGTTTTGATCGATCGATGTCCAAAACACAAGGAGAGCAAATGAGAATCTATAAAGCCAAATTATCAATTTGAAAGGGGATATCACTAAGCAAGGGAATGACATTAGATCTGAGCTTCGAAATGATATACAAAACTCCTTCAGCACTCAAACGAATGATTAGAAGAATATGCTGTCTAGTTTCTTACCAACCACTCAACCCTCTACTTCGGGCTCTCTACCTTTAAACACCGTTACCAAACCGAGAGCGAATGTGAGTGCTATTACTACCCATAGTGGAGCTACTTTAGTAGGACCATCTATCCCACCCCTAGTTACACCATCTACACCTCCTCCACCACCATTTATCCCTACTACTCCCACACCTAGTATTCGTTCACCATTACCGTCTCCGCCTTGTCATGAAGAAGTACCCAAGAAGAACCCTTCACCAACCCCACCTTCCACCTATAAACCCAACATTCCTTACCCTTCTCGACTTGACAAGGCTAGAATTTTGACTAAGAATGACGTTCAAGTCTCTAACTTTTTGGACAAGATTGCCGGCATGACCGTCACCTTTACCCTTGTTGAAGCTCTTGCCCAAATGTCACAATTTGTCAAGATGTTTAAGGAATTGCTTAATAAGAAGGAGAAGATGGCCGAGTTTGTTAATACTCGCTTGAATGAAAATTGCTCTGCAATCCTTCTTAAAGAACTTCAGGAAAAACTTGGAGATCCCGGTCGTTTTGTGCTACCGTGTACTTTTAACCAAACCGACGAATTTACTGCCTTAGCCGATCTCGGGGCAAGTATAAATTTGATGCCTTTAAGTGTTTGGAAAAAGTTATCATTACCCGATCTTACACCAACGAAGATGACTCTTGAGCTTGCAAATCGCACTCTCGCTTATCCCGTTGGTATTTCCAAAGATGTGTTCATTAAAGTTGGCACCTTCACTTTTCCGGTCGACTTTGTTGTTGTAGATTATGAAATGGACCCTCGTATTCCTTTAATACTTGGTCGGCCATTCTTGAGAACCGGAAAAGCTCTTGTCGATGTTGCCGAAGGTAAGTTAATCTTAAGGGTCGGGAATGATGCACAAGTGTTCGAAATGGGAAGATCATAAACAAATCCTATGGAAGAGAATCGGCGAATATGATTAATGTGCTTGATGATTTTGTCGTCTACAACAATCCTCTATTCGATTCTTGCTTTGATAATCCACTGTTCCAAGACGATGTAGATGATTCTCTCTCTAACTCTGATCCTCCACCAATTTATGATTCTCCACCGATCTATGATGCTTATGATGATGATTCTAGCTCCGATGGGGATGATTATGATGATTTTACTTCTAAGTATCCTGACATGCCCACTTATGATGATTTTGATGAGGCCTTTACTCTTTCGAGTGATTCTTCTCATGATGAAGATCCTCCGCCAACAACACTTGATCCTACTTTGGATGACTACTCATTTGAGGAAGACTTTTCTACTTTTCTCAATACATACTTCCCTTATGAGAGTGATGACCCTCCTTTAGACTTTGATGATTATGGTCTTTATCCTACTTTAGATATGAAGAAATCTGCTTCAAAGGAGAAGAAGCCGGCCGACACCGATATCATCAGCACTTATGTCTTAACTCCTCTCTATCCTACTTCTGAGGATGAGATTGCGAGATTTATGATCGGATCTTCTTCTAGATCTGCTGAGCCTGAGTGTCATTTTCCCCTAAAGGAAAAGGTGTTCGATCCCGGTATTGCACTTTTTAAGCCATCTCAGTATCCATCTGATGAAATAAAAGGAAAAATATTTGGAACTTATGGAGATATGCTTGCACTTCACCCTTCCTACCACCGTGCTCCATCTTTGCTTAAGGGAACCTTGCCTACTCTTCTTTGGCTTGCCTTGTTCGCCTTAAGCTTGTGCTATTTGATGGATGAAAACTATGTATTTGATCCCGGTGGATGTTTTTCAAGATTCTTCCTATGCTAATCAAGGTCGAGTCAGGCTCACGACTCGGTGAACAAAAATCAAGCGCTTAGGCAACCCAAGTATCTATCTTTTAGCTATTTCTATCCTAAGTGTAGGGGAGACCCGTTGGTGTTTGCTATTTCCTCTCTTCTCATATTCAGAGATTCGCGCTTTCAGAGATCCACTCTTGATGATTTTTGACGACCCGTGATTCCGTGTTTCCGTCTTCCCGGTTCTATCCTAAACTCTTTTCGATTCACTATTTTATATTTCTCAATATTAAAATAGGAATCTCGTTAGTCGTCTCTTCCTTAGCAAGATTTAAATAACGTGCACAATGTCCTAAGTGTAGGGGAGTTTACTCCCACATGCTTAAACATTGAGGACAATGTTTATATCAAGTGTAGGGGGGACTTCTATCGAAGTTAAGTGGCCTTTTCCTTGTATTTGTCCTCATTTTAACCGGAAAATTTACTTTTCGACATTTTTCAAATTTTTTGATCTATTTTGGCCTAGTAGTTTTACCTTTGTATAGTTATTTTCTTTCTTTACTAGAATAAATTTTAATAAAGTGGTTTTAATTTCAACGTTGTGAATCTTTTGACTCAACCCGAGTTTACTTATCTAAGTTTACTCTAGCTAGTATCCTTAACGTGTTTAATTCAAGTTTTGCTAGGCTTTTATATAGGGAGCTTTAAAACGCGAAAGTCTTAACTCTCCTGGGTTAAGAACAAGAACTTTTCGCAAGTTCCTATAATTGATCCTAGAGAGTCGTTTATCAAGGGAACTTTAAAATGCGAATTCTAAACTTGAAAAAGTCTAAGAATTTGCAAGATCCTATAGATGACTCGAAAACCCAAAACTTTGTTTTAATTGGCTAGCATCCACGAGTCTCATTCCTTGAGATTTTAAACTGTGGAGGACGAGAGATGATAGAGTCAATTATAAGTTTGGTATTCTTTCGTGAATTTATGTGAGCTGATTATAAGCCTATTCTTCCATCGCCTGCTAATAAATTTATCTGCAATAAATAAGGTTGTACGATTTGAAAAGTTACTTAGCTTCTAGCCCAAGATCGTTTAAAAGTTGCTCGGTATTAATTAGAGTTCATAGCGAGATGTGAAGATTGGCGAGTCCGAAAAGGCCCTAACAAGGCATGAGGGCTACATTTTGTTGCTAAAGATCCAAAAGTGATGTGAAGAATCATTTACCGAAAATCAATATGAAGGATCGAGACACACGACGAAAAGCAAAAACTCCCCAAAAGATCATGGAGAAGTGTATCCAAAAAGGCCCTAACAAGGTATGAGGAAAAATAGATCTGATGAGACTGTATTTATACATAGTCTCATCGTCCAAATCGGGCTTAAAACGCTTGAAATATCGTCAAAATACCCAAATATATGCCTGTGTTTGTTCATTGTGTATTTTAGGTACGGATATCGTGAATTCACCAAAAGATCAAAGGAATCAAGCAAAAACGAACACGGGAAATGAAGCCGCACAAAGAACCGGACCCGAGTATGGATTTCCAAAAATACCCTTGAAGTTTTGAAGATTGTCAAGATTGGTCCCTCAAGATTAAAGAAATGTCACTTTACACCCCTCATCTATCAAAATTTTCATTGGGGTCCCTAAAGTATCATCATTGTATAAGTTCAGTCCTTGGAGAATGGCTAAATTGCACAAAAGGTCCTTGTTTAAAGTTTGGAAGTTTGATTTGCCAAATATGACAACTATGTCATAGATATTACAAAGGGAATGGAGTGATATTGTTGTTAAACTTTATTTAAACAAAACTTGGGAGATCAGGGACTACATTTGCCAAAAACTATACCCATACCCATTATCTCCTACCCACGACCCAACCAATACATTCCAAACCCACTAAACCATGTTTATTAATAAACAAGTTTTATTTAAAACAGATTTTTGACACAGCCGGGAAACCTTTACTGTCTTCATTTACCTCTTTTTTTTCCCAACCCAGCAACATGAACCCTAATTACTAAACCTATCATCACCCAAAATTAGCACTCCCATTTCTCAAGAAACCTAATTTACCATTCACTAATCCCTTTCACACCTAAAACCCATTCACCCTGTGACCACAAGGGTCCCACGAGTGTTCCCCTGCTCCCCCTCTTTTGGCAAAAAAGGAATCATCACAGCGATCCAACGACCCCAATGCATTCCTTGTTCCCTAAGGACTACAACCAACGTCCAAGATTGGTCTTTATAACAGCTGGATCCAGAAATCACATGGGGCAAATTTGACTGGAGATTCAAAGATGAAGACCAAGGGCATATTGGAGACTTCATATAGCTAGGGTTTGATATCTGTATTTTTTATTTTTGATTCTAGAATAGTCTTCTCACTTGTATAAATGGGGTGCCTGTACCTCATTTTAATTTTGTTCCAAAATTTATGTAAACCCTTTCTTTTTAATAGTTAAAGTAATTGATCGGCCTTGCATACTTTTTGTGTTCCATTTATATTAAAGTCGATCTAAATTTCTGCACTTGTCTTTTATTTATTCAACAAAACCTTTTTCTTCAAACTTGTTTTTGGTTAAAAGGATTTTGGGACCCAATCCATACTTAGCAGCCTTATATCTTGACTGACAATCAAGATATAAGGTGTGGTGTTTATGGTTTGTTAAATTCTGTTGGTTACTTTTTTAGTTTGCAAAATTTTGGTTTTGGTTTTGGAAGACCCATTACAAGAACAGTGACTTACAACTTACTTGACAAATAAGGTGTAATGTTGTTTTTCTTGTAGTGTTTAGATTAAGTCGGTACTCGTTTTAAAAGTCACTTCCTCTTTTCAAGATTTCATTGGCAAAGATTTTTATTAAAAGTCAAGTTTTTTTTCTCTCTTTGAGCTGAAGTCATAAGCCAGCTTAACGAGCTTATTTGACAAATAAGTCAATTAAGCTGCTTGTATTTTTTTCTGCTCTTGTTTATTTGTAACTATTGTAGGTGCACAAATTTCAAAAGGAAGAAGCAGATTTATGTTGGTATTTCTGAGGTTTCAGTTTGGGGTAGGCTTGTAGCAATAGGCTGGATTTGAGTGATGACATGAGTAAAAAGAACGTGATATAAGCTAACAGTAAGCTTGACCGGGGTGGATGTACCTCAGTCCACTGTAAGCTTCTCTTACCTTTTTTTTATCTTTTATGACATCTTGATTTGCTTATGTGTTTTGACTGTCTATCCATGCTGATTTGATTGATGTTCTTGATTATTTTGCGTGATTGTTCCTGATTTTGTAGTCTAGTTTCAGGTTCAGTGATTAATATTGTTAGTTACTTAGATAAATTTTTTTAAGTTCTCGTATAAACTAGTGTTTGGATCTAGATAGTGTTCTGTCATATAGTCAAAGTAGGAGTTAAAATTGGGTGCTTCATCATTTGGGCGTTAGAGTGAGTAGAGTTTGGCTTTTAATTTTAATAAAACACAAAAACTCAAAAAAATAGATGTTGCCTTAAGTTTCTGCTTTTATGATAAGTATGTTAGAATAATGCGTGCTTGTTGTTCTTTCATGCTTTATTTGCTTTCATTCTTGTTGTTTCCTGTTAAATAAGGATATCCTATAGGTTTTGTAAGTTGGTGTTAACTCATTGTGGTTTTGGGAGTCAAACTCAACCAAATTTTGGTCCATTTGAATGCCTAGTACATCAGTTGCCATATCTCACTTGCTTTGAGGATTTAGACTTGAAAACTTAGGATTGAAGTAGTATATGTGTTTCTTTTTATCTGTTTTTGGTGTTCTAGGATTCTAGTACCTTTCAACAGCTTATAGGTTAAGCCTTAGTTCGCCAAAATGCACCTTGGAGTATATTGCTACTGTTCATCAGGAGGTTTTAAGTGTTGTTCATTGTTGAGTATGTTAAAATGTGATTTCTGCTTAATTTTTTGTGTTTAAGTTTATTGTTTAAACAAGGACACGCCAACTGCTGTTCGTCCTTGGTTTGTTGGTTATTCCAAAAAGCTGAAAGGCACACAAAAAAAAGCTGAATAAAAAAAAAACTGCAGGGACTTGAACACCAAACCTGCACACTTAAAACAGACACAGTAACACATACAACAACCATTTGTGCTCCTTCAACGTTCTGTTATTACTTTCTGTCATTTTTCTTTAATAGTTTGTTATATTTCGTGTAAGATAATAAAAGAGAAAAAAAGTGAAAACTTGTAGCAAGCTGGGGTTGAACCCTTGACCTGCTCACAACAGCAGACACAAGAACACAATATTTACCCATCTGATCTAGTAGTTTTTTTTGTTAACTGTTGCTTTTATTTTTCCTTTATAAAAATGAAGAAAAGTGTCCCTGTAGGGTTTCGAACCCCTGTGACTAGTAACCACCAAACAGACGCAGCATCCCCTCTCTCAACCATCTGCTCTAGCAACCTTTCTTGTTATGAATTGCTTTCAAATATTTTTATATACATTTTATAGAAGTAGTAGTTTAAGTTTCAACGATTTTTTAACTGTTTATTTCTTTTAGTTCTTTTTATTTTTAAATATTGTAACCCGTGCATTTAGCTTAAATAATTTTTTTGAAAATTTTCAAATTTTATAAAAAAAGTTTATTATTTTTATTTCATTTTTTTTAATTTTCAAAAATAGATTAAAATATTTTAAAAATAGAAAAAAGTAGTTTAAAAATTTAGAAAAATAATTTTTAGCTTTTAATTAATTTGCTTTAGGTTTACATTTACAAAAGTTTTCATTTTCACTCTTTTTATAATTTTATTTAATTTTGGGTTTTGAATTAAACTTTAAAATTTAATATAAGATAATTAAAAAGTTTTTGGAAATTTTTGTTTTCATTTTTGTTTTAGTCATATTTTTCTTAGCTTAAGTTTAAAATTTGGTTATTTTTAGAGGCTTTTTATTTTTCGTCGCGTTTTACGATTTCAATCGTTTTACGTCGTAGTGTAATTTTTAGCGTACCTCGTCTTAATTTTCTTTCTTTTCTCATCCAAAAGCGTTACTAATCCAAACTTGATTTTACATATTGGCACATTAATCCACACACCTCCTTCGAGAACGAACCCGCATTTATCGGTTTTACGGTTTTTAATTAAATCGTACTACGTAATACTTGCCACATACGCGTTTTTCCTAAAACGTGTACGATTTACCTACAACTATCAAGATCCAAAGTCCTAAAAGGAGGCGGATCGTTGTATATCAAGTCCAAAATAAAGATTGGAGAAAAATGAAGAAGTCGTGGTCCAAATATGAAGAATCTCTAAAAAAGTTCAAGTGAAGAAATTCCTATTATGAAGAGAAGACCATTATTTCATGAACGTCTCTCAAGAGTTGAAGTATGAATTCACTGCCAAATATTGGTCCGAGAAAGGTCTCAAATCGTGAAGCGAGTTATGCCAAGATATGAACTTTATAAGGTCCCGAGAAGCAGTTTTAAAAGATTTTGTCCTTTAGCTAACTATTGATTAAATCGTCCCACTTTATTTTCAGCCTTAATAACTATCGAAATAAGTCAACAATGCATCCTCGTGATCATTCGAGACAATAATAAAATATAAGAGATACACCTAGGAGTAAGGGAGTCTAAGTAAATAATTGGCCTACATGAGTTCATGTTAGTTTGCTAACTTATAATAACAATGATCTCGTTTTTAAGCTTGGTATGGGGAACGTGAAACTTGAGGATGATAATCATTCATGACATTCCAAAACGCTAAGGTAAGTTTTTGATTTCTTTACTTGTTTTGTTATTTTCTATCTCTTTAATAAAGGCCAATGTGGATTGATTGTGATGAAAAGTGTAATCTTGCTTTGTAATTAATGCATTGCATGAGGACATTGCAATGGTCAAGTGTAGGGGATTTGATAGGTGTGAAAACACCCATCTTTTTACCATTTAATTATAATGAAAACAAGACCATAACGTGTATTTTATGTCGTAAATGACAGAATTATGCGTGGTTTGTGTTTTTGTTATGATTTTAGGATCAAAATGTAAAAAGGGAAGAAAACACGGGCTTTCACGGGCTTTTATCGAAGAAAAAGACAAAAGACGAAGTCAAGAAATCAAGAGTGCAAAAAAGAACGGAAGTCCAAGGCCTACTCAGAAGATTTATCGAAGAAAAAGTCTAAAGACGGAAGTTTAATAAAGCCGAAGAACTCAAGTCTAATTTATGAAGAAATCACAAGACGAGTTTAAAGTAATCCCGAGACAAAAGTCGATAAAGTCGAAGAACTTAAAAGACGAGAAGACGAGAAAGAAAGAAAGAGGGAGGAAGCTTCCACCTACTTTCCTCCCCTCCTCCCCTATAAATAGAATCATTAGTCATTTCATTTTTCTTGTTAGCTAATTTTGACAAAACTAGTCTCTCCATTTTTAATTACTTGCACTTTTATTTCATTGCCATTTAATTACCTTGTCTTGCACTTTAATTATCAAGTAAGTTTACTTTTTATGTTTATTGAATCTTTACTTTTATTGTTAATCTCCTATCTACTCTTCTTGTTTGGATTTAATCTTATGTTTATGTTCATGTTCTTTAGTTTTTATTGATTTGATCAAGTGGGTTTTGATTATTTTGATTATTATTGTTAGTTTTACTAATTTGTTTTGATTAGTTATTGTTAGTAGATGATTATTAGTTAGTTTTGCTTAATCCTTTGGTTTAATTTGGTTAGTTTTGATTAAATTCGTCCATTTTCATTCCCGTGTTCTTCGCATCATATACTGTTCCCAAATTCCGAACGAAGGTTTTCTTATTTTTATTCCGAACCATGACCTTATTCCGAATGAACCTGTGTTTTAAATTATTCCGGATGAGCTAAACTTTCCGAACCAACCTTTTTGAGTTAAACATTCCGAATCAAAGAGCATTATTCCGGATCAGTGATTTATTCCGAACGAATGACTTATTCCGGATGAAGCAGTATTCCGAATGAAGGTATTTTTCCGAACCAACACTTTGTTTTGATTATTCCGAACCAGTGCTTGTTATTCCGGATCAAGTCTTTTATTCCGGATGAACGTTTTTTCCGAATAAGCTATATATTCCGAATCAGTGAACATTCCGCATGAAGCATTTGTTTATTCCGGATGAATCATTATTCTGGATGAGGGTATATTCCGGATGAACATCTTTTATTCCCAATCAAGTCTTATTCCGCATGAACTGTTATTCCGAATGAGTTGTTTTCAGTTTAGTTTAAGTTTTTGTTTTTAAGTTTTAAACTTTATTTTTCCCTCCTTTTTACTTAGTCACACTTTTAGTTTACTTGCCTTTAGTTTAAGTTTAAGTTTTCCTTATTTAAGTTTTAGTTTGCCTTTTAATTTCTCGTCACGCTTTAATTTCCCGTCATTTATTTTCAATTAGGTTTAGATTAATTAACCGCCTTTTACTTTAAAGTTTTGCACATTTACTATACTACAACGACCAAACTATTTGTTTCCACCAAAAGACGTCTGAGTCGCACAGTTAACTGTAATCAATTCGATTAGATACACACAACGAACAATTTTTAACTGAGTAAAATCGAGTTATCAGTATCCAAGGGTTTATTTATTTTCTTGTCTATGATACTGAAATTCAGTCTAAGTTGATTGCTTCATTTGACCTGAGGACTGAAGAATTTGGACAAGTGTATCTTCCAGATAGTTTACTACACTCAAGATTTTTATGGTTATCCAAACGAAATGAGCGTCTTACCCTTCTTGACAATGTCGATGTATGGATGATGAATGATAGGGTTGCTAAATCTTTTACAAAGATTTTCACTCTCAAGTCAGTACTTGATCCTTCTCCTCTGGGGTGGAGCAAAGTGTTAGGGTTTGGGAAGAATAGTAACGCTATAATTAAAACAACAAATTATGATGACGCTGATGCATCGTTAGTTGAAGTTTGTGATCCCTATTCAGGACGCATCAATGATATTGGGATCAATGGACTTTCTAATTCTTTCTACGTGAGCTCCTACATTGAAACATTACTTTTATTTGATGTTGGGCCGACTTCCTCAGCCCAATGGGTTAATCCCAAATCCTTAATTCAGACTCTAATTACGCAGTTAAGAAATAACGGTTATTTGGCAGTTACTACAACTACCAAACCGTTACAACAGTTCAGTGTGAATCGACACATCGATTCATCGTACCGTTTAGATAGTATAAATAAGAAACTCGATTGTACAAACAAGTAGATGACAGATTTATTATACATATCAATATAATTTTCTTTTTGGTATATCTTGATTAAAGTTTGAACGATTCACAAACATCGATTAAATGATAACATTGGCATGAGAGCTTTTGGTTAATCAAACCAAATCAATATATACCATTTCAAAGATTTTCTGTTCGAATCCCAGAACCAAACCACACAATTTTTCGCCACAGGTTTTTGCACAAATTAAACACAATCATACTTTTATCTTGTTGTTTAATTTAAAGGGATAATCCATTCTGCCAGCAGAATCCTTGATTCGGCAACAAAAGATTTCTTCCCAGATTTTTGCAAAACAAAACCCACGAAAATTTCTAACCCAGAAATTAATCAAACATTAGGCACGGTTTGATTTTAGAATCGGATTCAAAACAAACAGAAAACTTACTAGATTCGGATATCAATAGTCATCTCGAACGAAAGGGTTGAAAACCCAATTAGAATCATCACGATTCTTAATATCCGAATAACAAACAAGATCCCCAAATCTTGCGAAACCCTAATTTCTCGCAAGAACAAATAAGAGAATCAAGCGGTTCATAATTAAGAACGCTTGAAAGATCAAAGGAGGATTACAAATCTATCCTTGATTCGCAAGATAATCATCAGAGGACCAGTTTGATACAAGATCATCGTGGTCAAAGAGAAGAAAGGAGGAACAAGGGGACGGAGGAAAAAAGAAAGACATAGAGAGAAGTGTTTTATTAAACATACACACGAGTGTTAATTAATAACACAGGAAATAGGACGAGTATATTACATCCATTTGGACCGGGCTTTTGCTTCACCAAAGAGGACTACGGGCCAAGCCCAAAACAGGTTTTTAATAAAATCATTTGAACCATCATTCATTTTAATTAATATCTATATAGTTTTATAGGAAAAATATAAAACTTAGATTTTTTGGGTTATTTATTTTTTAGAAAAATCATATTTACTTCAATATATATAAGTAACTAGTTTTTAAAAAAAAAATTAATAACACGATTTAAATATAATAGTCTAGTGATTACACTATTTTGTTATATTAAACGAATAATTATAAGGAGTAATTAACCTTAGTTTTTATTCACTATTAGAACATAGAAAATTTTCAAGGACGATTTAAAAAAAAAATCAAGCCTATTAGAATTAAAATAGCCTACTTGGCGTTAGAGATCTCATTAGAAAAATAAACATATTTTTCTGGACACTATAAGTGCCAAAATATTTTAATTAGGGAAATTTTTCGGTCACTATCATTAAGATAATGACAAAAGATGACGGAAAAGGTTCAAAAAAGGAGGTCAGTACTATAAGTACCCCTCAATTTCAATGTCTTATGCTAAAATCCACGAATTACTCATTATGGGCAATTCAAATGCAAATCATTCTCGAAGCGAATGGTTTATTGAGATGGTAGATCCAACAGAGACTACCCAAATCGACAATAAGAAAGATAAGACTGCAATAGCATATCTTTATCAATCATTACCCGAAGAACAACTGCTTCAAATAACGAAGCATAAAACCTCGAAAGAAATTTGGAATGCTTTAAAGATAAGGCATGTGGGAGAAGAAAGAGTCCAACAAGCGAGACTACAAACGCTCAAATCCGACCTGGAGATGTTAAAAATTAGGAAAGACGAGACAATCGATACCTTTGTAATAAAATTAACAACACTGGAAAACAAGGTTGCTAGTTTAGGGCACACATTTGAGGACTCAACCTTAGTTCGAAAACTCTTAAATGCAGTACCTGATAAATTCCTTCAAATCGTTGCATCCATCGAACAATACTTGGATTTAGACAAAATGACTCTTGAAGAAGCGATAGGTCGACTCAAGACCTACGAAGAAAGAATTAAGGGAAAAGAAGAAAAACACGAAAACAATCAGTATAGACTGATGTTTTCTCAACATGAATACCATGACCAACAATTCAGAAGACGTGGTCGTGGAAGATTTAACTAGACTCGAGGACGAGAACAGGCAACAACAATTATAAAAGGGAAGAACGAGAGTCTTATGAAGAAGATACAAGAGACAAATCTCAAGTGACATGTTATCGATGTCAAAAGCTTGGACACTATGCCTATGAATGTCCAAACAAACGCAAGAATCAAGTCAGAGAACACTCAAATTTTATTGAAGAAGACTTAGAGCCAACCGTGCTTATGGCGGCTCTAACTGGAAAGAAATGATAAAACTAAAAAACGCAGAGAATGCAGAAATCGCAGAGAATACAGAAATCACAGAGAACGCAGAAATCGCAGAGAATGCAGAAATCACAAAGAATGCAGAAATCGCAGAGAATGCAGAAATAAAAAAAGGAGAAATCATAGAGAATGCAGAGACTCAGAGAATGCTGAAACCGCAGGGAATGCTGAAACTACAGGGAATGCTGAAACTGCAGGGAATGCTGAAACTACAGGGAATGCTGAAATCGCAGGGAATGCTAAAACCACAGGGAATGCTAAAACCACAGGGAATGCAGAAACTTACAATATTCGATCAGCATTACAGAGAATGTTAAAGGAAGCCCAAACGAAAAGACTAAATGAAGATTATGCGTGATGACCACAAAAGAACTAAAGATCTGCCACAACATTTGTGATTAAGGGGGAGATGTTGGGACGACTTCCTCAGCCCAATGGGTTAATCCCAAAACCTTTATTCAGACACTTATTAGGCAGTTAAGAAATAACGGTTATTTGGCAGTTACTACAACTACCAAACCGTTACAACGGTTCAGTATGATGCAACACATCGATTCATCGTACCGTTTAGATAGTATAAAGAGTAAATTGCAAAAATCGTCCCTAAAGTATGGCGAAAATTGATGTTTTGTCCTAAACGTTATGAAAGTGCAAGAATGATCCCTATTTGAAAACTTTAATGCAAGTATCGTCCTTTATGGGGATATTGCTTGGGACGAAACACGCAAAATGGCCAAAACATTTGGGACGAAACATGCAAGATAACAAAACTTAAAGGATGAAAATTTGCAAAATAGTTCGATTTTAGGACGATATTAGCACTTTCAAAATATTTGGGACAAAACCTGCAAAATGACCAAACTTCAGGGACGATTTATGCAATTCTCTCTAGTATAAATAAAAAACTCGATTGTACAAACAAGTAGATGACAGATTTATTATACATATCAATATAATTTCCTTTTTGGTATATCTTGATTAAAGTTTGAACGATCCACAAACATCGATTAAATCATAACATTTAATCAGGCTGATTTCATTATATATGGAAGATAATGATGTCAACTCGGCAAGGTAAGAGATTAGTTATTAAATAGTATTTCCAACATAATATTTGTGTTATCATGTATCTAGCCTTAATAACGATGAATCAATATGCCAAGTATCTGTTCTTGATCACAATGATATGTCATTTGGCCAATGCTTTAAATGTTTGGAGTGTGGCTGTAACGCCTTATTTTGGTAAATGGAATGTCACGCGTGATTATGGCGTGTCACCAAAGCATACAAGGATAAATGTATTAAACATCACATGACCATAAAGGAAATACCGGAAACAAACATCGGTACCCCAAAAGTAGAACTCATCATACACAAACATAAGTACTGTAAATGAAAAGGACTAAACAATGTCCATAGAAATGAGTATCAAAAGTATGAAGAAATGCATAAAGTAATGAAGGCTAGGAAGCTTCCAATCCATATGCACGTACGCTTAAAGTCTACGAGCGTCCCTGAGTACCTGCCGTTTTGGGAACATGAAAGGAAAAACGGCTGAGCATAACGCTTAGTGCACGGATATACAAGCATAGAATGAATAACATAAACATATAAAGATATAGCAGCAGAAATGTCTAAGTCCTGGAAAACCTGGTATAACTTAGTAAAACTGGTTTTATAGTTTGAAAATCCTTATGTTTATCTTATAAAAATTGTTTAACATGTTTACCATTAGCCAATATAGGTCATGAAATATCAACGTGCATGAAAACTTGGAGGGGTGACCTCGTCATGCAATTAGAGGGGCTGCCTCTAATTAATATAAGTTTTTGGGTAGGAGGGATCAGCTCCTTGTGAATGATGCAAGGCACACACCACATTCACCTGAATAATCTGTAAAAGCATGTAACCTAGGATGCACCCATACGCCACACATGATAATAATAATATGGCCAAAACTGAAGGGACGCCACGAGCTATCACTCCGCCGTGGTGAAGTCATAACACTGGTGCCTCCAGTGTTATGGTTATGGTACCTCCATAACTAGGTGAAACTGGTCATGCATGTATATGGCTTTAGGTATCTAATTAAACATAAGAAATTCAAAAACATATAAAACATATACTGGGAAAACAGTTGGCTGCATACGGGGAATCCTAATAAGGAAAGAATGTCCATACTGAAAGGACGGAGAATCCATACCTTGTGTCCAGTGAACGAAGAAGACGAACGGAAGAGAGTCCTACTTCTATATCACTAATGCTACATAAATAATATACGTGTATAAGTATTCTGATTACTGCGTACGTAACTGGTTTTATATCATGTCTTAGCTTGTTTTATATGTTCATGACATGTTTTACTGATTTTATCGTTATGCTACGTTTACCATGTATTCTGTCTATTCTGATTAAGTATTACTTGTATTTCTTGTATTATTATACTTGTTGTGTAATAATAAGTAACTTTCTAAAAATAGCAGGTTTCCAAAAACAGAAAGTTTCCAAAAATAGAAAGTTTTTAAAAATAGAAAGTTTCCAAAAATAGATTTACTGCTTAAAATAGATAAGTTTCTAAAAATAGAAAGTTTCCATAAATATATTAGCTGCTTAAAATAAATAAGTTTCTAAAAATAGAAAGTTTCCATATTTAGAATTAAGCTGGATTATTAAGCTTAAGTATTTACTGATTAATATTTTAAGTCATGTGATTAAATAGTATAGTTTATTAATTATTACATGTAAATTAAATAAACTATAGATTATAAGATTTAATTAAATATAACATGATTTAATTAAATAAAAGGTAATAATAATACTTAGGTTAAAACATGTATTAATATTTATTATTAATATAACCTAAGTCATGGAAATTAATTAATTATAAGTCATGTTTTAATAATTAATTAGTACTTTAGTCTAAAATTAAATCATAAAATACTTAGGTTAAAATCATGAATTATTAATAATAATAACTAACTTAAGTCATGGCTAAATTAAATTAATTATATAACATGTTTAATTAATTTAATTAACCTTGTAAAAATTAGTCTTGTAAATATAATTAACTTGTGAACTTAATTAAGTCGTGAACCGTGTTTTATTTTACTAAAGCATGTCGTGAGCCGTGCCCGTGAACCCGTGAATCGGCCAAACAAACGCACCCTTAACAGTGGCAAAACCGGCTTGGCCGGTTGCCACTGTTTTCGCAAAAACAGCCACCGGCTGTGCCGGTGGTTTCCCCTGGTCTCTCGGTTGTAGCCGCCGGCTGGGCAAATTTCCCACCGGCAGTTAGCCGGTGGTTCCCCCTGCTGCCGCGGCTGGTTCCCCTGCTTTCCTTATTTAGCCACCGGCTTAAGCCGGTGGTGTTCTTATTTGTTTTTAGCCGAGACCCACACAAACCAAAACACACCCCGACACATGTCGGGGTTCCCTTGTTCTTGCGACCGAGACATCACAGCCACACCGAGACCCCTTCGTCTCGGTTGTTGGTGCGAACAAAAGCAAGCCGAGAGCCTAGGATATCGGTTCCTTGCGTCGGCCGAAACAAACACCCCTAAAAACACCATGATTAATTACCCCCATGATTGATTACATGTTAGTTAACTTGTTTTTAAAACCTTATGATTTCATGTGTTCTAATTTAATAAAAACATAAAAAGAAAAGGGGTTTAAAGGTTTACCGAATACGTGAAACAATGGAGAACGATAACACTAACAACCTTGCAAGAATTGATCACCAAAAGTTAACCAATCACACCCTTTTGGTGTGTTATACCCGGCGGCCAATAGAGAGCAAAAAGAGAGATTAGGGTTTTGATATTTTCTAATATTTTGTAATTATGAAACATATCTTTCCCTTTTTCTTGTTAGTAAAACTCAACATGGGCTTGGCCCTTCTCTTGTGTTCTTGCTGCGGGTATGTGGGGCCCACAAGGGGAAACCTATTGTTTTCCGTGTCTAAATATTATACGTGTTCTCGTGTCGTGCTTACGTGGTTTATTTAGTTATCGTTCGTGTCGTAAACTATATTTATTCGTAATCGTAATAAATATACGTAAATACATAATATTAAGTTCGTGATTTTTTTACGTTCATGATTTTCATGTTCGTGATTATAATTATTGTGGATAATAATTATCGTGTCTTAATACGTAATAAATACTTATCGTGTAATAACACGTACGTAATACTTGTAATTCTTATTCGTGAAACGTAAACGTGCTAAATAAGGAAGATTCTAATCATGTACGTACGATCATAAGGGTACTATTCATGGTAAAAGCATGTGGGTTTTACAGTGGCATTGTTGTTTCAGCGATCATTGGTTAGCAAAACCCTTATTTTAGTTCTTTCTTAATTACTTATGTGTCTGTTTGGTAACTTAAGATATGGTTATGAACTACTACGTAGTTTAAAGATTTAACTTATTCTGGTTGCCAGGGTCGATTTGGCAAGTTAATATGGTTTTTAGTGGTCCTACAAGTTCAATATTTTTTTACATCTACCACATATCTCACGTACACTATCTAAAAAAATGTCTAACACAATACTTGAACAATTGAACCCATAAAATATTGGTTGATTGGCCCATTGACATACCATTAGTCATACATGTTATGTTGAACCTAATCAAATGGTTTATTCGTTAGTTGATATTAATTTTTTTGGGAATGCATTAAAGTAGTCGAAACATAACTGGAAAGTGCAGCCAGGGATTGTGATGTAAAGGATTGTTATAAAGGCCGAATCGGAGATCAAAATGGCTAACCTTGAAAGTGTGAGAGAAAACGAGTTAAGTTGGTTTATAATGAAGTATGGAGTTTATGTTATAGTCATACAACACTCCTCCTGTAGATGAATTTGGTTAGATTGGGTGGTATGGAAATGGGTCAGATTGGGTAGTTTCTGAAACAGGTGAATGTGCTCGGGTCAAGTTGGGCCTAAAATAGTAAGTTACCATCTGTGTTGCCATGATGATGTAAACTCACCTGATCTTAGAAATAAGAAAGCTAATATTATCTATATTCTTAGTAGACTAGAATTTTTCAAGTACATTCGATAACCCTCACATGTACCAGTTACACAGTAATTACAGTTACCTAATTGAAACATCGGGGATCACTTCTGCGTTGTCTGAGTAAGCTGATAATCTGGTTACTATGATATATTAAACACTTCACATCAGATGAGACCGAAAGACATATCAGATTAAGGTAGTAAGTTTAGAATTTGCAAATTATATATCAAAGCGTTACATAACAAATATCTTGTAACAAAATGGGGCAATTATTATAAAATGATTGATTTGCATAAAATATCAACATGCGTTTTACATTTGTAAACCATAATCATACAGGTACTTTACTTCCTTGGCTATATGTATCACTTCCCCCTAAGGCGGAGACACGCCTTTTTCTATTAATTACCGTTATTGTACCTTGAACTAATAGTTCTAATCTGAATGTTGTTAACATGATGTCCAAGGCGTATCTACCATAGTACCTAGGGATAGGATTGGAAAACTTGGTATCACATGCAGGGCTTTAACTACTGCTGTTTTGCAGCTGCCACTAACAAATATCAGCTTGCTGGTGCGATTTATATATAGTCCATGCAGCGCGGAAGGTATATTTGGTACATTACAACCTAACTAATGCTTAAAGAGAATTTAAATATCATAAGAAACTAAACATATCTTACTGACATTCAAAAAGAGCTTTGTGTTTCAATGCTGTTCATAATCAATAATCTTAATAACTTAAACTAACTTATGTGCTGAAGAATTGAATGTAAATCTGTGTTAACCACAACTTTCATCTGTATACCTTGCTATCAGTCAATGATGGAATCCGTTTGATCAACCAAAAGTAGTGACTCCGTGTACGAGGTCACAAAAAGACAACTTAAATACCCTTCAATTCAAGAGGAAAAGTTCAATGTAAGCCCTTGATTATCGAAAGACACAATGAAACAAATCCTGGCATCCATTTTTTAATCGGAATTAAAAAAACACTTTCCACCTTTTTTTTAAAATACTATATTTTGCAAATGGTAAACTATAAAGCGGAAAGAATTATACCATTCCTATGAAAACTGAATCATCTTTCTATATAAACTTCAAGTTACATATTACTCTACTAATATCATCGTCACCGCCGTCGCGGTCATCATCATCTACTGTTTTCATTAATTTTTTAAACGGCCAAATTGTATCTACTGTTTCCATTATAGCTCGGCCATTCTACCTAAATGCTAATATATTCGGTTATTCAGCATACCCGTGGTAACTTAATGTAAACTTCTTAGTAAATGATTTTGTAACATCATCTATCACCCACACACCCCAAACCTCTATCTCATCTTCTTCATAGAAACCAGCCACGACAAGAGATTCATTTTTCTTAAAGATGATCAAACCACGGCAGTGTACTAACTACTAAACTATGAGGAAGACACACTTCACCAAACTCTTCACTTTAAAAATCAACAAAATATAATCAAATAAGAGTTAATTTTGTCCTCTTCATTAACGTAGACATAGCTGCGTCAATATATTAACCCTCTTAAAAGACCTTCAGAGTTGGAATGAAACTTTGCTACTGAAGCACCTTCAGATCGAACTTAGAAGGGGAAAAGGATACATTGTGGGTGAGAGGGATTCACGAGGAGAGATTAAAAGGTAGGAGTTCGTGGAATGTGTCTTCTGATGCTAGGTCCAATTCACATACTAAATGTTGGAATCAGTCCCTCACACCCGGACTCACACCACTCGATAACACCAATCAAAACAACAAGTTTGGTGTTAATGCTTGTGTTTATTAAATGTGGAAACTAATTACATGCTTATAGTGTTTCAACATATTCTACTTATACTAAGATACTAAACAATGTAGAAACTAATCATGGGAACACGTACCACTACTCCTAAAACATAGGGAACTAACTAAAGAATATGACACTTCCATAATACTCTGTCAAACTGTGGACTACCCACTCACCCATGACCCACTAAACCAACTTGACCCATCAAGATTACCTAACATTCACCCCCGTAATCTTGATCACCTCCTGATACTTGCTAGAGACTATGCGACAACCTTCTTGTTGGCTAACTTCCTAAAACTTACTGTGGTTTCTTGCTTTAAGAAAGCAATTCATGCTATTTTTTCTGTTTTAAGAAAAACAACAGTTCTCGCTCTATCTTTCTTGGCTGCTGCTAATTTCATTTTTCTCTTGAGAAAAAACTTTGTTCGGTCTTTTTGTGAATCTTCGGTCATTTGATTCGATAATTCAGCATTTAGCTATTAAAGCTTCAGTCTAGACAACTCGCCCGTGAAGGTTATCTCTTTCGGTCTTCGGTCTAATCTTTCTCAAGTGAGCTTTCGGTCTCCATTCTTCCTTTCGGTCTTCGGCCTTTCGGTTTTCGGTCTTCGGCCTTTCGGTTCTCGGTCTTCGGTCTTCGCCATTTCGTTCTTCAGCCATTCGGTCTTCGGCATTTCGGTCTTCAGTCTTTTGATTCAACAATATCTTTCTTCTTCGGTCTTTTACTGTTGAAAATTTCGGCTAATTTCTTTCTTGGGCAACATACGGTCCTTTGCCTCGAACGGTCTCGGTCTTGACAATTTCTGTCTCCGTCTAGACTGTTCTAGCTCGGTCTCGGTCTCGGTCTAGACTTTCTCGGTCTAGGTACCTTCGGTCTTTCTTCGTCGGTCTATATACCTTTGGTCTTTCGGGATAGGTCTCCCCCCTCGCTCTCGCACTTCCTTCGGTTTCTCACACTTCCTTATGCAAGTCACATAAACTTGCTGCTTGATTTCTTTCACTGCCTTACAACATCCAAGGCATTCGGTCCTTTCTTATTTGCCACACACGAGGTATGAGACCAACATAGCTCTAGATACCAAATGTTGGAATCAGTCCCTCACACCCGGACTCAGACCACTCGATAACACCAATCAAAACAGCAAGTTTAGTGTTAATGCTTGTGTTTATTAAATGTGGAAACTGATTACATGTTTATAGTGTTACAACCTATTCTACTTATACTAAGATACTAAACAATGCAGAAACTAATCATGGGAACATGTACCACTACTCTTAAAACATAAAACATAGGGAACTAACTAAAGAATAGGACACTTCCATAATACTCTGTCAAACTGTGGACTACCCACTCACCCACTGTGACGGATCTAGGATTTCAACGGAGGGGTATGCACTTTTCTTCGAGTACTTTTGGAGGGTATACACTTCATGTATATGATTATAAAAAATTAAAAATTAACACTAACCCGTCGAAACGGAGGGTATAGTGCTATAAGCTAGGTCCGCTCACCCATGACCCACTGAACCAACTTGACCCATCAAGATTACCTAACATTGTGATCCTAAGTCAAGTGGATAGGGTTTTTAAATTTCCTGTTCTAAATCAAATTCACGGGACCAAATAGTGGTGCAAGGGATCGCATAGGAAGGGTAACAAAAAGGGGTAAAGATATCAACTTTGCTATAAAAGGTGTTTGACACGATAAGTGTGTTGATTCGCCCAAAGTCCAATGGAAGGATTTGGGTTGGTTTTCTCGTTGTACTACCTAAACGCCGTTTTATATTCTGGCTTGCTATATACATCGTAGGCTAAGATCATCTTTTTTCAACCTACCCTTGTTCGCTCAAAATCCGGAAGGAAATACAAATCTATGATAAGTATAGATGCATCTATTTACAAATTGTAACATAAAAGATAAGTTTCTCATTCTGAATCGACATATATTCTTCTAGATATTAACATTTTGATTTTAGTTTTTGGAACCTAGAGCTATCTGTCTTGTGTAGAATCAGAGAGCCAACTCGATCTCACTAAATTCACAGATATCACAGCTCACTGATATCAAAGTAATGTATGATAAAGTGGAGAAAGAATACTATTGATATGCATTCTATATTCAACAAAAAGGGGCTTTAAATAGCCTTACACAAGCTACAAAATAGAAACTAGAAAAGTGGTAACGTAGGTACATAAAGACTCCTAATAATAGGTACATGACCACTTCTAAATCAATATCCAACATACTCTATCAAAGTAATTACTAAATCAAACTACCAATTATTAACAACATCCATGCATATACGTAATATATACACAAAGATTTACTACGTATTTAACTAACTTTAGCCATGCATAGTACGTGAACACAACCCATTAAAGGCAACAGCTTGTTTTATACATTAAAGACCACAGTCCAAAACAGATGAAAACACTTGTGGTTCAATGTGCGTAAAAATTTGTCAGTGTTAGTTTAGCTGGAATACGATTTAGCTCAATTGGTACTATTGTGCCAACTATTATGTTTTTTTCAAGTTCTTCCTAGTCAAATACTGTACTATCATCTACGGGAGGTTTGATTCTCTAAAACATCCAAAATTCATGGAGCAAACCATCAAAAACTTATATAATATGAGGCAGAAGGGCAGCTTGAATAAGATCACTAGATGAGCAATCCATATATACATATAAAGCAAAATATATTCCACATCTAGATCAGAATTTAGACAGAAAAGGAACATGAGGCTGCATCAGAGTTTGTAAACAATCATGATATGTGGCATTATCTTTTTTTTTAACAGAAATTATATATAAATATATAAACAAAAAGCAACCCAGCAAGCCGCTAGGAGCTTGAACAATCAGTTACAAGGAGAATTACACGGGTAAAAATCCAATCAATCCAGTTAATCCTACCCTTTCTAACTCTAGAAGATACCCATTGTGGCATTATCTAAAACGTGATTGAAAATATTATCTGTTTTCGTTCCTCCGAATGGTTCCAACCATTCATTAATATTTTTGTTTGAGATAACCAAATCAACATAGTAATTTTGGTCACTTTATATCAAGGTATACACCTAAAAGATCTTGTTACAAGATAGCACATCTATTTAAGATAGAGAAACTCGAGAATCAAAAACGAGTTATTGCTTAAAACAGTAAATGAGTTTTATGTGAAGCTAATTAACTATAATTCACTTTAATATACGTCATATGTAAATGGATGCACGTACTCTGGCGTCATAGTTTTGTACTTCTCCCCTAAGGAGACAAGCTTGGTAGTCGCCCTTTCACAATAATTAACTACCATATCACCTTTAACTATGATTTCAGACCCTAAGGTATGGTTTGTGCAGAAGTACTAAAGGATAAGCAGGTAGACAGGAAATGTAAGAAAGCATATTACTTGGCCTTAGCAGTGCTAGGTTAACTCGCAACACCTGCCGGTTTGCAGTGTCCGCTAACAGATAGTCAACTTCGAGATCTCAAGTCCGTGCGGCCAGAGAAAAAATTATACAACATAACTTATGCATAAGAAGAATTTAAATATCCAAATAACTAAAGATATCTTACTGTCAGTAAAATATTAGAATATCTTAACGTTCAAGTAAAAAAGAAAATTGTAGCATCATTAATCATTGTTGAACATATAATGCACAATGTATAAATGATATTAATGATACTGATATGCATAATGAAGACTTGAATGTGATAAGTACACTCTCTATACCTTGCGATCACCATCTCCTTCAACGAATGATAGAATTTGACTCATCAAGCAAAAGTATTGTTTCAATGTAGGATGTCAACAAGAAAGAACTACCGTTTCCAGCAATACCCATACCATTGGTGTGTCGTGATGAGGGATCATAAACCTCAAGTAGAGATGCTACCTGACCATCATAATTGCCATCACTGAATAGTCTTTCTATTATAGCTTGTCCATTCTTCCTGAACCCCAATACTTCTCTATTAGCCACTATCTCATTCATATTTGGAGTCTTTAAGCTAAAAATCTTAGTAAAAGATTTAGTAACACCATCTTTCATCTTCCACACATCACAAACCAGTGTCTCGTCCGCTGCCTCTGTATAGTATTCAACGAAAGCAAGAGACTCATATCGTGTGAACAACGCCAAATCATTTGAGTGTACCAAACAATTTCTTGGAAGAGACACTACTTCAACAAACTCTTCCTTCTCCAAATCAAACACGACGATAAAATGAGTGCTAGGCTCATCATCGAAAGCGGGTTTATGAAAACCATCAAAATAAATCAATCCATCTATACAAACTTGTTTCGACGTCAAATGACATAATTCAAATGGAGGATTGATAGATAGCCTTTTCCAAGACCTCGAACTTACAGTAAAAACCTCAACTTCCCAACGGATACCTGGCATCTCAAAAACATTAATCTTGAGAATCTTAGTATCACTAGTGTCAGCACAAACGCCAAAACCAACAAAAGTGTAACCTAACGGCATACTAACTACATTCGGGACAACAACACCCACTGACTTTCTTACTGTAGGATTCCATAGAACAGCCATCTTAACTTCTAAGCCCATATCTAAGTAAGAACCGTAAAAACATACCACTCCATGTGAGGAACCAAGTAGGACTTCATTCCTAAGAAGGTTAACAAACTCGGGGATAATATGGTAAAACCTGCCGGGGAAAGAATCATCATCACGTAATGAAAGACATGTTCTTTCATCATATGTTTCATATCTTATGAGTACATGGTGTGCTTGTGGTTGTGTCTGTGTTTGTATTTTTATATGTTCATTGATGAACATGGAGCTATCTATGAGAGACTTCCATTCTTTCGAGACCGATCGGAACTGAACCAAGGGTTTGATCGGGAGCCTTTTCATAATTTCAGATTGGATTTCGATTGGTATGTTGTCTGACATTTTTGAGACTGATTGAAAGTGCCGTGCGTAGGTTTCCAAGAGGAAGAAGAAAAACAGGTGATGTTGTCTGAGTTTGGACTATTTGTTTGTGTTTGGGCTTTGTAAATTCTTATATAATCCGACTGGTCCAAATAGTACCAGATTTTTAGATTAAGTTTAAATTGGCCCGTTTATGTAGGGCTCGAGCTCAGCTCGAAGACATTATGCATTTATGCTTTAAAACTTTCATCACAACATACGAAAAACTTTAATGAGATAACTTCTAAAATGACTTGGAAGCTTGAGAAACTCAATAAAAGCTCGAGCCGGGCTTTTATAAGCTCGAACTGGGCTCGTGGGCCGGAGCTTTCGTGCGACAGAATCTCAGCCTGGTGTTACCCACACATATCAGTACTTATGCTTATGGAATCTTATTGTGTTAAAAATTATAGACCTTGTGACACAAGCTTATAAGTTGAAGGACTTGCTGGTAAATATTGTTATTCTGTTTTTTGTTGTGCTTGTTTTGTATGTTTTTGAATGTGTGTTAAATATTTCAAGCTTGTTGTTTTGGTCCAGAGCTTTCATGCGACAGAAGCTCAGCTTGGTGTTACCTATACATATCAGTACTTGTGTTATTCTTATACAATATTATTGTGTTAAAAGTTATATATCATTGTGACACAAGCTTATAAGTTGGAGGACATGTTGGTGAATATTATTATTTTGTTTTTGTGTTGTGCTTGTTTTGTATGTTTTTTATTGTGTAGGGACTAAAGTGTAAATAGCTGGATTGGTGGCTCTCTCTCATTCATCATCACAATCACACACACATACTCTCTCTCGATTAGGGTTTCATCTGGTTTTCATTTGTTTCTATTTTAAATCATCTTGATCTTGTTATATGATTTTTATAGTTTGTAAGTGTGAGTATATGTTTAGATTGATTGGATATACCTAGTGAGGACTATCTTGTTTTCTGATTGTATCTTGTTTGGTGAGCATCCGAGTTGGGGACTCATCTACTAGTGTATATTGTTATAATAAAGTTAATCGCTAAAGGGATGTTGGTTGACATATATATTTTGATCTGGTTGGTTTTGATATCATTTTTACATGATATCAGAGACTGGTTGATTCTTGGAGCTCGACCGGTGCTGTTGATCATTATTAGGGTTTTGTCTAGAAACCGTGATTTTTGGAGGTTTTGATTAATTGGTGGTTTCTAGTGGTTTTTGGTTTGCTAGTCTTCGATTAACGTGGTTATGGATCATTTCTAGGGTCAATTTGAGGAACCCTAATTTTTGATTTTAGGGTTTCTTGATCTGGTTGATTTGTGGTTCAATTGGGCCCGATTGATTGTTGTTCTTGGTGTACTCCACTGCTGGTTAGCTCGATAAGTCTTTCAATTCCCTTAAGTGTATCATTCCTGGTCAACAGGGAGCAAACAGGTTGATTAACATCTTGATCTTCCACTTTTGAGTGGTTTGAATACCTTGCTCTGGTCACTCCCATTCTTGTTGGCAACTTTTGACGATCTTGGATGTGAGTTTTTGTGATTATCTATTTTTGGTTTATTGTTTGGTTAGTTGGCTATTCTTGTTGGTTATTTGTTTTCTGGTTTCTTGTTTGGTTAGTTGGTTATTCTTTTTGGTTATTTGTTTTTTGTTTCTTGTTTTTTAGTGAAATCGAAGATGGAGCTTGGGATTCCCGGTTCATTCCTCTCCTACAACAGGCCAGTCACTCCGTACCCCCATCATATTGTATCATGTAAACCTTACTTCCTTACTTCTTTTTTCTTTTCTATTTTTAATAATCAATTGTTCTTCTCATGTTTCCCCTAGACTCAGGTTGTTTGCCACCAGGTCAAGAAAATGAAGCAACTCACTAATGGTCACAATATACTTGGCCTCTCCTAGGTATTCTATGATCATTTTGCTGCTTCTAACATTCTGCATTATTAACACAGTTTCCCATTACTCATCTAATCTCCGACTCAACTTTATTTCTTTCGGTATATTTTCCCGTTTTTAATATTTATATGTCTAATCTCCCCTTTTTCATACAGGCAAATTTAATTGGCCGAGATGTTGTGGAATTTTTCGATGGTGGATCTCAGGCAAGTAATATTTATTTTGTTGGTTTTATGCTTTTAAACACTTTGTTTGAGCGACTTCTCCATTTTTGAAATCAGATAGATAAACGAACCACAAACTATTCATATGTAGCCTTTGTAGGTTTATGAAGTTCATAACAATTATAATAACATAAGCGATCAAAGCACTTAATAGCGGAAGCGATTTAACAAGATAATAATAATAATAATACATTCATAATTAATCGAATTAGGGTTACATACCTTTTAGCTAATGCGATTCCACAAAGTAAGAATGAATCTCCAATTAGGGTTTATGACAGATCAATGATTAAACCCTTAATGTTTTGTTAATAGATTCAAGATTCAATCTATAATGAGATTGTATCACGTTCTTTTACACACGTATACTAACGAGTTAACCGTAATACTAGTACGTATAAAACAAGCTTAAACATATAGTTGAAAATCAACCCAGCAACCCTATAGTGGGGCTAGGACTTGATTCAAGAAACCAACACAAGAGGCTAAAAGGAACCCTAAAAAAGGTGTTTGCCTTTTGTGTTGGTCACAGGAAAGAGAAGAGAGAAAGAGATTATGGGATGAAAAATAATGAAGACTTTGATGTGTTTATATTGGCATAAAAAACTTATAGTCCAAGATAAACTAAATAAGGCAAGAAATCTTCTCCTCCTTGTACATCGACCGTCGGCCCACACACAAGGGTGTTCAAGATCTTTTATTTATTCCCATTTATTATTCCACATTAACTATTTAGTCCTTAATTCTTAAACTCGGCGACGGTTAAATGTTTAAAGCTCGATTTAATTAATAAACATATAAATCCGTTCATTAAATAAATTAACTCATTACGTATTGTGTGGAATCCCGAGTTCGATCCTAACACACAACTATTAAATTATAGTCCATAAACTTACAACTCCCGCTTGGACATATTTTAAATAGTGTGATCACATCGGTTAGCGTCTAGTTACACGCCGATGCCTGTAGTACGATCTCGAGTAAGGTTTCTTGGTTAAAACCTTTTAATGATTCATCATTATAATTATCCTTTCGTTTCTAATACAACGTTAATAAGGATATGGATCTTAGTCATTCCTTTCATTAATCATTATGTTTCTCGTGCATCAGTTTCAAGCAAGATTACCAAAACTTATAAATATAGTTTAGAAAGACTTTGGGTACGTCCATACAAACATCTTACTAATCCCACGAGGGCCCCAGCTGTATTAAACTCCAAAATAAATTTGAAAGAAAAAATTACATATTGACTACAAGCAAAACTTATGAATTTTGTAACACTTCTGAAAATAACCCTTGTAGCCACCAGTTACGTTTAGCATTAGATTATTTCACAAAAATGCAATAGATCCACGACAGTTTTCTAGTATCTCGGGTCTGAGGATAACTATTTATGATTTACTTGATGACAAAGATCCATAAAGTATAATCATATAGTTGGGATAAGTCCTATATCCAATTCATCGAATATCATCTTAAATTGATCAATATATTTCAAGTATACTCTATCACAATTTAGATTTGTCTTAATTTAGTAATACCCTCATATTAATAATCGACAATGGACATTTAGAATAACTAAATTATTCATGGATTAAACTTGTAAATATAGGATACAATGTATTATAAATAAGCTTACTAAGTAATTTATTTCATTATAATAATTGCCTAACATCCCTTTTCCAAATAATAAATAGATCAATGCATAAAACTGGTAGATGCATCATACCTCTAGTAATGACATTTATACTTGTTTGGCAAAGCATAAAACAACCAATCTTGACCTATTGGAATTTTTAGAATACTTTCTTCAAGAATTTAATTATTAAAGTTCTTATACATGTACATTCAAATAGTTTGATACTGTCACATGATATCAAAATTGTGAAATATTCTTGATCACTAATTTATTATGTTAAACTTCCAAAAACACATTTGAAGTTTAAAGCATTCATATTCTTTAATGTATAATGCAACTTCAATTAACATGTCATCTCCAAGGATACCATGACTAATATCGAGTGCTATCTCAATTATATATTTTCAAGTTTTGATAACTTGTCATTTAAAGATATAAATACGTAAACAATAGTATCTATTATGTAATGTTTGATTCCAACCAAACATCCAAGTTTGTTGGCTATGATAATTTGTACAACTATAGAAGCCGATCCAAGACAAGAATGTCATACTATATCCAAATATATTCCTTCAGAATATACATTACACAAGTTATTTAATAACTTTCAAATAGATTAACATATTCAAATCATCCAACATTTTAATCATGATATAAATACAACACGAACACATGAAAATTTCTCAAACTAGATTTAGATTTCTTCATGTTCTAAATATCTATATAAATTTACTACATGACATATTATGTTGTATTTCCACCGCATAAATAAATAAGTTTATTTGTTTCAAGGTTATATTTATCTTATTTTCTAAATCCCCAAAGCAAAGTTTCCTTTCAAATCTAAACCAAAATCAACATTTAATTTGAATGAAATCTTACTTTCTTCTTATATGTTTATTCAACATATAAAATTTAAGAAAATAATTACAATACTTCCACTAGCTTTCAGGAATACTCAGAAATCATCTTATTTTAATTTTAAATCTAATATTAGATTTCCAAATTAAACATAAGAATAATCTCCTAGATGTATGCATTTATCCATTCATGGTAATTTCACTTTATACCTTTTCAAAGATTTATTTTAATTTATTAAACTCCTTTTGATTATTTAAGTACGTGCTCAAGCAGTCATTCAAGAAAGAGTTCATATATTCGATTTGTCAATTGAAATAAGACCACCAAAATATTTTTATATTTAATACGTTTATGAAAGCATATTTAATCACACTTAATTACTTAAATAAGATTAATAATCTATTCATTATACATACATTAAATATGTGTACAATCTCGTCCATATAATTTCAATACAAGGATTTAAACCACCACTAATGGTCATTTCTACCTTTCTTTGAAGAAACTTATCTTTAATTTCTAGTCAACTATTTAAGATAAACCAAATCTAAAAAATGATTATCTTATTTGGACAACATCTATGAAATTGGGCTTTTGACACCCCGTATAAAAATTTAAAGTTCTTGTTCTCGATATCTTAACGAATTGATTCCCGGCTTAAAGTATGACTCAGTTGAATTTGGTAAAACAAATATTTTTGGTTGTTTTTAAATTTAAATGTGCAAAGACGTAAATGTAAATGACGTAAAATTAAAATCTAATGTGCGTCATAATAAAAGAGCGTTGGAATAAATCTAAGTCTAATTAAACGAAAGGTACGATATTTGAAAACGTGACGGAAAGTAAATTAATTAAATGACTTAAAATAAAAGCGTGACGAGAATTAAAATTGACAAAGTATAAAAATGAGAATGTAAAAATTAAACAAGACAAAGTATAAAGAAAATAAACCCGATCGGAATATATTCCGATCTTACCTTGAGCGGAATGTTAGCTTACACCCAAATCGGAATATTGATTGGAAAACCAATCGGAATATGTCACTTACCCCAGATCGGAATATCCAGATAAACCTCAATCAGAATATAAACTTACCTGATCGGAATATGGCTTAGATGCTGGTCGGAATGCTGATCGGCCCCTTTGATCGGAATACTGTCACTAGTCCCAATCGGAATACCAAACACGCACCTCGATCGGAATGAGGAGTGAAGCACCAATCGGAATAACTGTCACTAGAACAAATCGGAATACCCACTTACCTTGCCCCGATCGGAATACCAACTAATCCACCAATCGGAATATACAAACCCTTTTCCGACCAAGCCAAGGAGCTATGGTCGGAATGTAAAACCCCTTTCCGATTTACCCAATCGGAATACAGTAAAAGAAAATGGAAATAAGCTAGAACAATAAGCTATAATCCTAATAAGCACAAGACGAAATTCCTAAGACAAAACGTGTAAAAATAAGCTACTAAACAGAAATTTGAAGACTTTTAAAACAAGAAATGAATATGCTTTACGAAAAACAAACTTTTATATAAAAATAACTTTTATAAAAACTATATAAACTTGAAAATAAACAAAATAAGCTATGAAAATAAATGATTTAAAACAATCAAAAGCATAAAAATGTAATCTTTAAACAAATCAACAAGACAAAAAGCATATAAATCAAAGATTAAAGAAAGGTAGAATGAGATCAACAAGATAAAGTAAAGGTGCAAGAATTAAAAGAAACACTTACTTGAAATTAAAGGTATTAAAGGTGCAAGACATGTAATTAAAGGTGCAAGTAAATAAAGGTGCAAGTAATTAAATGTGCATAAAAGTAAAGGTGGAAGAACTAATTGTCACGATTAGTCCACAAAAACAAATGAATGAAAATGAGAAGTATTTATAGGTGATTAGGGGATGGTTAGAGGAAGCTTCCTCCCCTCCTTCCTTTCTTCTTAATTGCGCCCTTAAGTCCTTCCTTCTTAATCTTTTTGTTAATCTTGGACTTTGATGACTTTTGGCTCGGGATTTCTTTGGACTCGTCTTTTAATTATTCGATAAATACGACTTGAGTTCCTCGGCTTTAAGTAAACTTCCGTCTTTTGACTTTTTCTTCGATAAATCTTCAGAATTGGTCTTGGACTTCCGTTCTTTTTGCACTCTTGACTTCTTGACTTCGTCTTTCATCTTTTTCTTCAATAAAAGTCCGTAAATGCCCGTGAATTCCCGTGTTTTCTCCACTTTTCACCTTTTCGTCCTAAATCACAATAAAAACATAAACCACGCATAATTCCGACATAAAAGACATAAAATACACGTTTTGGTCCGGTTATTATTGTAATTAAGTGGTAGAAAAGATGTGTGTTTACACACATATCAATCTATAACATTTATGAGCATTTTACCCAAATCAATGTTTGGTAATAAATCATAACGATTATTTGTAACTCATAATTATCAGCATATTACTCATATATTCGAGATATCCTTGCGGACCTATGATTTAAATTCTTTATCTTGAGTGTTAGCATTTACATGCCTTCCTCATGATAATTACTAGTGTATTTCATAAGATTATGTATCTTGTAGTTTTATCTTTCAAGATCAAAACTCCTACTTGCTTTTAGTAACTTAAAGTTAATATTTGAATACATAGCAAATAAATCAACACTCCAACATTATCTATTTGGGACTTTACAAAACACAATGACAGTTCCTAACTCTTTTTTTGCTAACAACCCACTTCATAAGTAGTTCAGCAAATTCTGAACTTCATTTTTAAGACATAACGTGATTCATCACATTCTATATATAATGGTATCTTATTAATCTTCTTAGTCTAAGTCATACTCAACTTTCTAACCTTGTTTTTAGAAGAAAGGAAGATATAGTTATCTTGAATCAATCATCATATTAAGTGTTTGATTCTCCTAATGAACATACCATAACAATGTTGCATTTCATTAGGGTTAATGTTGTAAGTCAATCTAATAACATTTAAGGTAAATATATATATTTTGGCTTACCTATATATACCAACTAAATCATGTTAATGGTATAATAGATTTCCTAACCATTTTGCATGTTTTATAACTCAAGTACTTCTAATACAAAGTCATTTCCTTTTCATGTCTTTAAAACATAAAAGTTATAATTCCATTATACATTTTAAGTCATTTGAAAATGACTCCATTTATATGTCTTAGCGAAGCAGAGATAACTCATTAACGCCTTACTTTATATTATACGTCTTTCAAGACTTTATGTTTGTGACTTTATACAAGAAATCATAAACATGTATAACTAAAGTAATCATGAACACCACTAGGTTTCTTTAGCCTTTTCAAGTTAATTCACTACTATGTCTATTTATGTAATTCCAAGAATACATAAATATTTATTACTTTAGTAGTATAAGATTACTCTATGTATCTTATGTCATTCTAGGAATTGTCCATCTTAAGAAACTACAAAATAATCCACGCCCGATCTTACGACATGTGGATATTTTTCCCTTATGTTTATAATTTAGTCCAAGCTCTTACATGACTAAATCAAAAAAACAAGTGTTTCATAATTTGAATGATATATATATATATATATATATATATATATATATATATATATATATATATATATATATATATATATATATATATATATATATATATATACTTTTAGGTAGTCTTTTAATCGTACTGACACATGATCTAACTTTCATCTAATTTTTATTAGATCGTTAGCCTGTTATCTTAAAGTCAAGAGAATCATATCCTTATGAGTTTTTTTTGCACACACTATTCATTTCTCCCACTTGTGCACGGAACAACCTCATATATTAGATAAACATCACGTCCAACGTTTGTCTATACAAAATATGGTTGAGTCATATATACTAGCTTTTACAAGTAGATGTAGAACCACCTAATCAACAAGTATCAATACATGACTATCCTTTGAAGATAATAGTGTCGACAATTCAAAAGTAATATCTTACGACACTCTAGAGATAATTTAGGTTATTATTAAGACGACAATGCTTGTAACTCCCACTGAATTAGATAATATTTTAATAATCTCAAATTAAATAATACAACATTGTAAGTGTTTCATAATCGGTGAAACATATTAGTGTGTTGTTTACTTTCTTACTCTTTTGAAAAACACATTCGTAACAAATACTTGTAGTGTTTAAGAGTGTACTCTTCTTCGTAAATGATGACTTATCTATCAATTGATTTTTAACTCGAAAGATTTGGCATGCAATTTATTCTTTAATAGGTCTACTAACCTATAATGATATGTAGTGTCTATAAATGGTCAAAGCACAACTACTAGACAAATTATGCTAGTTTTCCTTTAACCATTTAGCGGTAACCATTCTTAAAATATAATAACTCAAATTATGCACTTTTCTTAACTATTAAAGTTTGCTATGAGTTATGTATTTAGAATTAGACATTTTTAATATTCTTATGACTCCTTTTTCAATCTTGGAAAAGAGTTAGGTTTATCTTTATTAAGTTGACTCTATCCTCACACCTTACGGTTGTAGATTAATAAATAAATAAATGAAAAACCATATTTACGGTGTAACGTTGCATTAATACATTTTAAAAGAATTTATAAAATTCAATTTTAGTATTTTCGATAATATATATTCAAGAAAATAAAACTACCCAAGTAATATTCATATAACCATAATATTTTCTTGAAAACTAGAATCCAGATTGACATAATTTGAGCATATCAGTTGATCTCCTAGCAATGAAATATTCAAGATGGTAACTTGTCGAACAATGATTGACAATTTTTTTTTTCAATTTCTAGATTCTTTAGGGACTTACATTGCCAAAAAAACATTTTCCATAGTAAACATGTTTCATCCTCTCTTATGCCGTCAGTTTCTAGATCTCACTAAGTAACTTAAATAAGTCGACTAATCTAAAGAACGTAAAACCATTCATGTTCAATCTCATTCAGTCAGGAAAGTTTTCTTTCCATTACAACATCGTCCAAGATCTCACATGACGACATTTGTAACTTCAAGTGTTCGTCAATTAGATGACATTTGACTTAAATTTTAGGGTATAAATTTTGATGTCAAAATCTATGTATGGAGAAGCATGCATACATCTTCATAACATAGGTTTAATAAAACATTTAGTAAAAATTTTCACGAGATTAAATTTCTACATAAATTATTGTTGAGGTATTGGTTAAACCAATTAAAGACTTTACCCAAAACTAAATTCACAATCGTACCTTTTCTAGAACTCGGATAAAGCACAAATCAATAACCTTATTCATTATGTTTCGGATGTGAATTTGCAGTTAATCAATCTTAAGGTATGATGCAAATAATAATCGTAGGTAATTCCAATTTGACGCACAGGCAAGCCGGGAATTCGGTCAGCGACAAACGGCGTAACCTCCTTCCGTAGTCGGGTACATGAACAACAACGCGTTATACCCACTTTATAGTTTGTCAAATTGAGTAGGCCGTTAAATTATTATTGCAAATCACCAATCAACGCAATTCTATGTAATTTAGATCTCAAAACAATTCATAATCTTAATATAATTTAGTCCATATTATTTTTCAAAAAAAAAGAATACCCTTGTTTACAACAATACATGTAATTTTAAATAAACAATTATGAAAAAAAACTAAACTAAATCATAAACACACAATAACAATTTTTATGTGCAATAAATAAATCAAGTAGCCACATGCAAATAATTTATTCAATAAAACATCAAATCTAGGTTTTTATAAACATATAAAAGTCTTTTCTAATCTTAGATCTATTGAATCAAATAAAACAAGTAGCACATACGTAACAATTACCACATAAAATTATATGATCCATGAAAAACATGCATGTTCATCATGGATACACCCAAATCACTTTACAATATAATGAAATCTTTACGGATCGAAACCTTAATGTACATAACATAACAATTAATCATGCAATTCACCAAAATTTTACCCAAACCACTTAACAAATTAATGAAATCTCTATGGATCGTAACCTTTAATACTTGACATAATAATTAATCATGTACTTTATCAAAGATCAAACATGTTATTTCTAGGGTTTTAATTTTTTTTAAATCGGCTTAAAAACAAACCAACCAGGCAAAACCCTAATTTTTTTTATAATCGGATTTTAAAAAAAATGTTCAAAACAAAATCCTAAATTTTTATTACAAAAAACATGTTTTTTTAACTCAAATTAATTATTAGTTAAATATCTTTTGATATCGATAATTATAATATATTAAAACGGGCCTCTGATACCATTGTAGGTTTATAAAGTTCATAACAATTATAACAACATAAGCAAAGATCAAAGCACTTAATAGCGGAAGTGATTTAACAAGATCATAATAATAATAACACATTCATAATTAATCGAATTAGGGTTACATACCTTTTAGCTAATTTGATTCCACAAAGCAAGAACGAATCTCCAATTAGGGTTTATGACGGATCAATGATTAATCCCTTGCCGTTTTGTTAATCGATCCAAGATTTAATATATAATGAATTGTATCACGTTCTTGTATACACGTATAATAACAAGTTAACTGTAATACTAGTACGTATAAAACGAGCTTAAACGTATAGTGGAATATAAACCCAACAACCCTAGAGAGGGACTAGGACTTGATTCAAGAAACCAACGCAAGAGGTTAAAAGGAACCCTGAGAAAGGTGTTTGACTTTGGTGTTGATCGCAGGAAAGATAAGAGAGAAAGAGATTGTGGGGTGAAAAATAATGAAGGTTTTATTGTGTTTATATAAGCATACAAAATTTGTAATCTAAGATAATCTAACTAAGCCAAGAATCCTTATCCCTTGTCCTCCATTGTCCACCGACCGTCGGCCCACCCACAAGGGTGTTCCAGATCTTTCTTTTATTCCCGTTTATTATTCCACGTTAACCGTTCAGTCCTTAACTTATAAACTTAACGAAGATTAAATGTTTAAAGCTTGATATAATTAATAAACATATAAATACGTTTATTAAATAAATTAACTCTTTACATATTGTGTGCAATCCCGTAATCTCGAGTTCGATCCTAACACACAACTATTAAACTATAGTCCATAAACTTACAGCCTTGTGTTTCATGTCCAACATTAGGTTCGAGGATGGTTGTTATAGGCTTTCTAACCTTTGTCAACCCTCTCACCTATGCATTTTCTATCAATTGTGTTGGTAATAAGAATAAAAGTAGCATGTTTAGAGCTTGGTCCCAAACATGGTTTTGTTGTTACTTACATATTAGGACGGTTTTCACAAATGGTTAGCATTGCACCTATATTTATTTAATCTTATTAATGAGAGATTTCCTTTATAGAATGAATCTCTATTGGTAATATAAAAATTTTAAATTCTGAATGCATGTGAATCTTTTTTTCTATTGATAGTGATACTATCACTTTGATTTGGTAATTTACTATAACATCGCTATAAAAATGAAGTGATTGATATCATGTGATGTATTAATAAGTATATTGTTATGCAACGCTTGGTAATAATATTAAGTGCGTATCTATTTTACATCAACAATATAGTTAAAGTGATTGGTTATTAAGTAGTTAAGTATCGCTGATTGAATTCTAGGAATATTCTAAGTGTAGTTTGATTGGGCTTATGGATATGGATGGCTGAACGTGTTTGTGGATGTTGACTTGTTTTAAATAGATATGCATAGAGTGTACATATGATTAGGTAAACTGGGTTGATGTCTTCTGGAATCAAGATGTGTTGCATTTGACGTGTTATAGGATGAAGTAAGCCTGGTATGAGTTTTCTTTAAATAGCGTTTCGTAGATAAACGGGTATGTGTTGCACTATTTGTGTGCATAGTTCTTGAGATTATTTTAGTATCTATTAAGATTCTTATGCTTTTGAAATGACGACAATGCAATGAGTTTATTAGAAACTACTGCCATACCATTAAGGCATCAAGATTATGTTTTTAACTTGAATTAGAACCTGGCAACAATACTGACCAGGAGAATTAATCTGATAAACTTAAATCCAATTGTATTTGCTCTTTATCTTTTACAGATTATATTAGTTATATGTAGACATTTGTGATATATCATGTAACTGAAGCTTGATGGAGATTTAAGATGGACTTGTATCGTTAATTTTATCATCATATATTCAAATTACGATGTATCAGATCTGATTTAACTGTTTGATTGGTATCACACTTAGAAATCAAGTCGATTTCTTTAACTTTGGATATGGTCATGCTTTTAGGTGTAAGATGAGGTCATTGTCATAATTCATAGTAGACAAGTTTCCATATTGAATATGATTTTTCTTGATAGTCCATGAAATCTTGTTAATCTTATAGGCTTGTGAATAGGTAAGCGTTTGAGATTGCTTACTTAATAGCTAGCTTATCTGCTACATGTATGTATATCTTTTTATTCTGGGGTGAAATAAACTGTAGTTTCAAGATCTACTTATTTTACTCTCTGGTCACGTCTGCTCTGACAATCTATATGATTTGCTATTGTTTTTATGAGCAGATATTTGTTATCAGTTTTATGATATATTGTGTTATTGTGATGGTATTTGTGCGCTGAAAATGTTTGATCCTCACATAAATGAGAGTGCATTTATCATTATTTCAAACCATTTTTATATAATCTGTTGTTCATTTGGACTCGTGCTTGTGTTTTTAGCCTTCTAAGATAGCATGACCAAACATTGTGAAATTTCTTTGTTTGGTAAAGTTGTTTCCCTTTTATCTACTTTCGGATGATATATTCACCATATATGGTTCTATTAATATTTTGGTTTAGATTAAAATATATATGTGGTTGATGTTTGTGTTTTATCATCAATTCACTTTCTATGTATGTCAACATTAAATTTGAGTTTTAAGGAACTATTTGTGAGACTTTAACTAAGTGTCCTCCTTGGCTGCTGCTAGGTCATCGTAGGTATTAGTTCATTTGTGTCTTTTTATTTAGTTAGTTCATTTGTATATTTTTATTTAGTTTATGTGTGAACACTTACTGTACTCATATCTTGAATATATGCATTTACATGTCTTCTACTCTCAAGTCCTGACATATTGTAACTTTAACGACAATAGTTTGTATAGTTAACTGGTTTATAAATGTGTCTTCGTAATGTGTCGTATCTACATAACATATGTGTTACAATCACTGTGCACGACCCCCATTTTAGTATCTTTTTTAAATGGCAAATGAGTGCACCCGCTACACTCTTCTTTACTTTGTTGCTACTCATTATTCTCACCACCTTTACCTTCTCATGCCATCTATACATTCGTAGATTACCAAATCTATAGTTGTAGCGATAACTTGGTTTGTTTACATAATTATTCCAGGTTTGATCAATACCAGACACCAACACCAGTAAGGGAAGTAATTCACATATTAATGTTATCTTGCAGACTGCTTTGGATATGAGCCAAAGGGTCAATGGAAATTCTGAAGAACGAAGATCATTTGTTGAGTCTAAGCAAATTGGAGTAATGAGTAATTACATAATTGTTGAATTTGTTGGATTTATATTTGGAATTTGTTAATTGTTCATGTAATTTGTGATGGCCCTAGTATGCGAATATTGAGTCGTTGGTTATCTGTTGAGATTTATATTTGAAAATTGCTTACAAGGGTTATACGCATGCTTTCAAGACCGAATAAACAACTAAACAATCATCATGATCATATATACAAACATGATACCAACTGTCTTAGCTCAGTTGTCCGCCAAGGTTCTACTAAGTGGTTTCTTTGGGGAGGTTTCCTAGAGGTCTTGGGTTCAAGACCCGCCTCTCAGGCGAAGCGGATAAGGAGTCTAAAATAACTAGGCGAGGGTTCGAAAAAAACATTTTACATCTTGAATGTCATTGCACGACTAGACCCACTAGCTAATATCATTTGCCATTCTAAATATATATATATATATATATATATATATACAAACAGGAATAAGTTAGGAAAGAAGATTGGGTTGAACCCATCATAAACACATGAAAATATGTATATTGAAAAGAATGGGCTACTGAAGTGCTTACAAACATCACATATATATACTTAACAAACCGGTGTGATGTTTAGTGAAACGTTGTGATTGTTTACACAAACCAAACAACGTATCTATTCACTTCACAAAGCATCCTTTTAAGTAACCTAAACTAACAATCGGGTCTGAGCCTAGACTTCTAAACGTGCAAGCTTATTCATGTTCGTGGGCCTGCAGGTTTTGTACAAATATACTTATTCTATAATTATATTACAAAGTTTCTATATAAATAGAAGAAGACAACAAATCTTATGATCTTACTTCCAACAGTCTCCCCCTTAAGATCATAAGGGTTTGATTTCTTCTGAACCTTAATAGCTTTTGTCAGTTTGCTGCAAAGGTTTTATCATCTCATACATCTATACGTCTACATCTTTGATTAAGGTAAATCCTCTTTAATAATAGCCTTGTCCCCATCTTTCTCTAGTTTCCCAACATCTTCGTGTGGGTCTTCGGTTTTAGCATGTACATTGTGTTTGTCAACCATCTCGGTTGTAGGGTTCATCTCGAACCGGGGTTTCAAGGTTCTCTTTCTTCCTTATTCTTCTTGATCTCTTATGAACACATATAGTGTTCTTATTTCTTTTGTAGCAAAAAACGCAACCATGTTTTTTTCTCTTTCATACCGTTATTCTCTCTTTCTTTCTGCCTCTTTTATGTTCTTCTTTCTTGAGTGATGATCGAACATGATGTTTGCAGGATTGAATAAATAACCAAACAATCATCATGATCATATATACAACCCAAACAATCATCATGATCATATATACAACCATGAATAATCCAGGGAAGAAGATTGTGTTGAACCCATTCATTTAAATATACATATCATGTTGGAAATTTAGTGCAATTGTGGGATCGAGTCATACTTGTAAATGGGTTTGGAGGTACAGAGTGTACACCCATTAAGTCCCTGACCTCCCTGGACTCAATATACTGGTTGAAAGTTCATCAGTAGGAAGCTACTTCTGGTTAGGAAGTTGCTCCTGGTGAGGAAGTTGCTCCTGGTTAGGAAATTGCGCCTGGTTAGGACGTTGCTCCTGGTGATGCACAAAGTCTTTGTAACCTCTTTGACTCATCAATGAGGGTTTAATATTGACTTGATGACCAGGTTTATGGTCATGTAACCACTATGCTTTCATGTAGGTAATTATGAGCTTAATTGGCCGATTAATGCTCTTAAATACCATTGACTATGAGTTACATCCTTCTAGGACTAGGATCACTATAAATAGTGATCATATTTGCATGATGAAATATACAGAAACAAGAAACACTTACACGCACAGAGTTCTTGATTTGTGCCTAAAACAAGAACTAACTCTTGGTTTTATCCCAAGGAGGTATTCGTGTTAACCCAGGCATAGGGTCGAATAATCTTCTTTGGAAAGTGATTACACGACTTCAAGAGATATCCGGTAACCATTCATTGGTACGTAGTTAGGCTATTGATTATCTTCACCCTGTTGGAACGAAGTAAACCCCAACAATCAAAGAAGATTATTTTGTGATAATCAATGGCGGCGGCAATGAAGCATATGGTGGCTAACTTCTCCAAACTGGACAAGTTTGAAGGGGTTGATTTTAGGAGATGGCAGAAGAAGATGTACTTTCTTCTTTCTACCATGAACGTGGTGTACATGCGGACCACTCCCATTCCTGATGGTGGTGATGATGCTACTTTGGAGGAACTGAGGAAAAGGAGCAAATGGGAGAATGATGATTATGTGTGTCGCGGCATAATTCTCAGTGGTATGTCTGATTCTTTATTTGATATTTACCAAAATGTTGAATCTGCTAAAGAACTATGGGATTCCTTAGAAGCCAAATATATGGAAGAGGATGCATCAAGTAAGAAGTTCCTTGTGAGTGATTTCACAAATTACAAAATGACAGATTCAAGACCAGTCATGGAACAATACAATGAACTTCTTGGAATACTTGGCAGCTTTACACAACATAAAATGAACATGGATGAGACCATTCAGGTCTCATGTGTGATTGACAAACTACCTCCTTCTTCGAAATATTCCAAGCACACCTTGAAACATAAGAAGGAGGAGTTAACTCTTGTTGAGTTGGGTAGTCATTTGCGCATTGAGGAATCCCTCAGGGTGCATGAAAGTGATAAGCCAAAGAGAAACAATGTTGCTGGTTCATCTGTTGTCAATATGGTGGAGCATAACAACTCCACCAGGTACAATGACAACAAGGGCAAACATAAGCATCAGGATAACACCAAAGCTAATCCTAACAAGAAGTCATCAGTGGCTTGTTGGAAGTGTGGGAAACCTGGACACTTCAAAAGGGATTGCAAAGGTGTTAGCATTGGCAACCAAGCTAATGGATCAGGCACAAAAGGTCAGAATATGTTTAATGAATCTCTCCAGATTTATTATGTTACATATGTATCTGAAGCTTATTTTGTGCAGGATGATGATGTTGCGTGGTGGGTTGACTCTGGAGCAACAGTACATGTGTGTAAAGATATATGCTGGTTCAAGACTTATGAGTCAATGAATGATGGATCTATTCTTCACATGGGAAATGAGTCAACAACCCTAGTGCATGGACGTAGTTGTGTAGATCTTAAATTTAGTTCTGGAAAGATTGTTTCTTTGTTTAATGTTTTGCATGTTCCTAATATTAAGAAGAACTTGGTTTCTAGTAGTGTTTTGAATAATTGTGGTTATAAACAAGTGACTGAATCTAATAAATTTGTTTTATCTAAACATGGTGTATTCATTGGTTTTGGCTATTTGAGTAATCAATTGTTCAGGCTTAATATTGATTCTAGTATAAATGTTGATTCTGTCCTGATGACTACCACTAAACTGAATGATTCATCACTATGGCATGCTAGACTAGGCCATGTCCACTATAAGAGGATGCAAGATATGTCTAAGGATGGGTTAATTCCAGTTTTTGACATGGACACTGATAAGTGTCAGACTTGTATGCTGAACAAAATTACTAAGAAACCATTTCAGGATGTAAAACGTAAAACTACAGTTTTGGAGCTAATCCATAGTGACCTATGTGATTTGCATGCTACTCCCTCATTAGGGAATAAGAAATACTTGGTAACATTTATTGATGATGCTTCTAGGTTTTGCTATGTTTATTTGTTATATACTAAGGATGAAGCATTAGATAAATTTAAAGTATTTAAAACTGAAGTTGAATTACAACAAGGAGTCCAAATCAAAAGATTTAGGACTGATAGGGGAGGTGAGTACATGGATACTTTGTACTTTCAGTCTGTTGGAATAATCCATGAGACAACTACCCCCTATACTTCACAACAAAATGGTATATCTGAAAGAAAAAATAGAGTACTAAAAGAGATGGTTAACTCCATGTTGTCCTACTCAGGACTGAGTCAAGGGTCTTGGGGAGAAGCTATGTTAACAACTTGCTATTTATTAAATAGGGTTCCTAATAAAAGAACAGGATTACCCCTTATGAACTCTAGACTAAAAGGAAACCAAACTTGAACTACCTTAAAGTTTGGGGTTGTAGGGATGTTGTAAGACTCCCTGATCCAAAGGTGAAAACCTTGGGTGAAAGAGGCATTGAATGCATCTTTGTTGGATATGCTGAGCATTCTAAGGCTTATAGGTTCTATGTTATTGAACCTAATGATTTAGTTTCAATAAACTAAATCATTGAATCAAGGGATGCTAACTTTAATGAGACTAGGTTCTCATCAGTCCCTAGACCAAGCCTTAGGACTCCTACTAGAGCTGAGGACATTGGTGCTTTAGTGGAACCTGAAAGGGTCACTAATGAGGTTGTGGTTCAGCAACCTAAGCCTGAGCTTAGAAGAAGCACAAGGCAAAGGACTCCAAAGAATTTTGGGCCTGAATTTCAACTATACCTAGTTGAAGGAACAAGGGATGAGGTCTCTGACCAGTACTACTATTGCTTTAATGTTGAGGATGATCCCAAAACATTTGATGAAGCAATGAAGTCCCAGGATGTTGCTTTCTAGAAAGAAGTAATCAATGATGAGACTGATTCCATCATGGGCAACAACACTTGGGTGTTGGTTGATCTACCTCCAGGTTGTAATCCACTTGGATGCAAATGGATCTTTAAAAGAAAGATGAAGGTAGATGGAACTATTGAAAAGTTCAAGGCAAGGTTAGTCATTCAAGGCTTTAGAAAAAAGTCAGGAATAGATTACTTTGATACTTATGCTCTTGTAGCGCGCATAAGTACCATAAGAATGTTGATTGCCTTGGCAAGCATTCACAATCTGATTATTCATCAGATGGATGTGAAGACAGTATTCTTGAATGGTGATTTAGATGAGAAGGTTTATATGAACCAACCTCAAGGTTTCATCATGCCTGGTCATGAAGGTAAGGTGTGTAAACTGATTAAGCCCTTATATGGACTCAAACAAGCACCTAAGCAATGGCATCAAAAGTTTGATGAAGTGGTTTTGTCTAATGGTTATTTACTTAACCAAGCTAACAAATGTGTATATAGCAAATTTGATGAATCTGGTAAAGGAGTCATCATTTGCCTATATGTTGATGACATGTTAATCTTTGGCACTGACCAAGTTCAGGTTGATTTAACCAAAGAGTTTTTGTCATCAAGTTTCTCTATGAAAGACATGGGGAAGGCTGATGTTATCCTTGGCATAAGGATTAAACATGAAAGTGATGGTATTGTAATTTCTCAGTATCATTATATTGAGAAGGTCCTGAAGAAATTCAATCACTTTGATTGTACTCCAGTGAGTACACATATGGATACAAGTGTGAAACTAATGCCTAACAATGGTCAGGCTGTCTCCCAGCTTGAGTATTCTAGGGTGATTGGTTGCTTGATGTATGCCATGACTAGTACTAGGCCTGATATTGCTTTTGTAGTGGGTAAACTGAGTAGGTACACTAGTAATCCTAGTACTCAACATTGGCAAGCAATTCAGAGGGTACTAAAGTATTTGAAAGGAACAATGGGTTATTGTTTGTCATATACTGGATATCCTTCAGTGTTGGAAGGTTACACTGATGCAAGTTGGATCAGCAATACTGAGGATAATTCATCCACAAGTGGCTGGGTATTCCTTCTTGGTGGTGGTGCAATTTCATGGGCATCCAAGAAGCAAACTTGTATTACTGGTTCAACAATGGAATCTGAATTTGTGGCTCTAGCAGCTGCTGGTAAAGAGGCTGAATGGTTGAGAAACTTGCTTCTTGAGATTCCATTGTGGGTCAAACCTATGGCACCCATATCTATCCGTTGTGATAGTGCAGCTACATTGGCTAAGGCTTATAGCCAAATGTACAATGGTAAGTCTAGACACTTAGGTGTTAGACATAGCATGATTCGTGAGCTAACCATGAATGGAGTGATATCAATAGAGTTTGTGAGGTCTCAACAAAACTTAGTTGATCACTTGACAAAGGGATTGGCTAGAGACTTGGTTATAAAGTCTGCTAAAGGGATGGGTTTAAAGTCCAAACTAGTCACTGCATGCTAGGACACCCAACTCCCTCCTGAGGAAACTTGGGAGCTGCATTCAATGTGGAAAGCTGAACATTCAGGGGACTGAAGCACATGTATATCATCCCAAGGATGTGCTTGTACCTGCTAAAAGGAGGATGAAGTTATAAACTTCTTAATGGTTAATTTCTTTGAAAAAGTGCTTAAGCAGGAGCATGAACTAAAGAGGAACCACCTATGTAAATGTTGAGGTTTCGCCGCCTCAAGGAGCATGGACTTTGGCTCTTACAACATTTATGAATTGGATATGGACACATGGCTTGTATGGTGTCAGGAGCATTTTAAGTGTTTGAAAACTTGTGTGTATTTTATCTTCAGGTATTCAAAGTAGTTGAAGGGTTCAATTCTTAGAACACCCTGATTCTCGAATATTTGAAGTGATGTACTAATATGGAAATTCAATCCTCGAGACATTTTCATTTATGCACTGGTTTTGTTAAAGTTGATTTTCATGCAAAAGGAATTGTACTAAATTGGGGAGGATTGTTGGAAATTTAGTGCAATTGTGGGATCGAGTCATACTTGTAAATGCGTTTGGAGGTACGGAGTGTACACCCATTAAGTCCCTGAACTCCCTGGACTCAATATAGTGGTTGAAAGTTCATCAGTAGGAAGTTGCTTCTGGTTAGGGAGTTGCTCCTGGTGAGGAAGTTGCTCCTGGTTAGGAAGTTGCTCCTAGTTAGGACGTTGCTCCTGGTGATGCAAAAAGTCTTTGTAACCTCTTTGACTCATCAATGAGGGTTGAATATTGACTTGATGACCAGGTTTATGGTCATGTAACCACTATGCTTTCATGTAGGTAATTATGAGCTTAATTGGCCGATTAATGCTCTTAAATACCATTGACTATGAGTTACATCCTTCTAGGACTAGGATCACTATAAATAGTAATCATATTTGCATGATGAAATATACAGAAACAAGAAACACTTACACGCACAGAGTTCTTGATTTGTGCCTAAAACAAGAACTAACTCTTGGTTTTATCCTAAGGAGGTATTCGTGTTAACCCACGCATTGGGTCGAATAATCTTCTTTGGAAAGTGATTACACGACTTCAAGAGATATCCGGTAACCATTCATTGCTACGTAGTTAGGCTATTGATTATCTTCACCCTGTTGGAACGAAGTAAACCCCAACATATCATGGGTTCAACCCAATCTTCTTCCCTAATTTATTCATGTTTCTATGTATGATCATGATGATTGTTTGGTTTTCGATCCTGGAAACATGCGTATAACCCTTGTAACCAGAAATTGTTTAGTATAATATAATATGAAAAATCTTTATATAAAAATATGGAGCTTTCCTAATTTGTAAAGATCTAGATATTAAAAATCCGGATATTAATCTCTCGATATTTAAAATCTCGATATAATTTGTTACACTTTCAAGCATGAATTTTTATATTATTAATTAATTAACCGCGCATAGCCACGAAAGTTGTTAAAAGAACAAAAAATATGCATTGCTAATGAACCTTGGGTACACTATTTTGCCCTACCTGTTGAATAGAACTGACCCGTTGGTAAGTTTAAAAGGTGCCTTCCCCTTTCATTCTACGATTTTTACTCTGGCAGTCACTTCATTTGTATTGTTAACATTAAACGATTCTTTTATTCATATCCGGTTCTCTTGATTAGCAGTTTTGTGTGTGTAAATCTAGGATGGACAGGGGCGGACCATATATATTTTATCGGGTGTTGCATAATTTTTTTTGGAGACGTTGTATCTTATTTTCTTTATAGTGAAAAATAAAATTGACATCATAAACATGTTTCAGCCTAAATCAAAGTAGCACAAATTTTGTTTGGGTGTTGCACATACAAGAAAAGTAATACTTTTTGAAAAAAATTGCACTTTGTAGTCTCAAATCGGGTGTGTCATGTGCCACACCCGACTCCCATGTTGGTACGCCCCTCATGGACTACAAGAAATTTTTATGTGTTTTCTCCCATGTAATATGGGCCTCAAGAGTATGAATACATGTAAACTCAACTTCTTTTTCTTTTTTTTGATCATATTGATGTTTTGTTCCAGTTCATTTGATAAAAAGGTGTTTAACTAAGTAACTGAACTTAGAATATCAAGTTCAAGGTTACGAACAAATTAAACTCTAGTTAACCAGGTATAAGCAACGGGAAAACAACAAGACGTAATTAACGAGGTCTCAAGTTTGAAGCCCATTAGCTGCAAATCTTTTACACCCATCATGGTTGGTTGTATAGTTCAAAATTATTCAAAGCTAGTGATTTAGAAAATTTCCATGACTCATGCAATCTAATTTTTAAAAATAAGTAATATTCGTATGTGAGTTTCTACAAACCTAGAGATTGTCGGTTCAAGTCTCCCCAGAGGCGTTCATTAGATATATTGTCTTGCTATAGAATGTGAAAAAAGTGCAATAATATATTTATATTTATTTTTTTATTAACGATGGTATCTGACTTTTTAGTATGTGTAAAAATAAGTAATATTTGGCATGTGTGATTTATTTGAGGATTATGCGTGGGTAATAATAAATTTTGATATATTTGTTGAAACATAACTTCTTGTTAGGGGTGAGCATGGTTCGGTTTGGTTCGGTTTTTGTATAAAACCGAAATCGAACCAACAAATTTCGGTTTTTGATTTTTAGGAACCATTCGGTTTCGGTTTTGTGTCGGTTTGGTTTTTCGGTTTTCGATTTACTTTTGGTTTGGTTTTTCGGTTTTTTTGGTTTCTATATGATTTATCGAGCTTCGCTTTTACAAGTCGATTATTAATATACCATAAACCGACATGTTAAAAACTTTAAATAAAACAATAACAACAAGAAACACAACATTAACAATAAGGAAAAATATCATATAAAATCCTAAAAAAATCATTTATGTATATAAATCAACACAATAGCAAAGATAAAAACCTAATTAAAAAAACAATCGAGAAGAAAACTTATTATTTAGTCATGTTCAATAAGCATATGAAACAATCGAGAAGAAAACTTATTATTAGTTATTAAACATGATAGAATTAACCTAGCGTAGCATATTCATCGTCCATTAGCTTCGACGTGAACTTATATATATATTCTCATGTTTATAAAGATCGGTTTGGTTTATATCGGTTTTCTTTAATGCTAAAACCAAACCGAACCAAAAGCTTCGTTTTTTTTAAAATGCAAAAACCAAACCATCGGTTTTTCAATCGGTTTCGGTTTTTTAGGTTTCGGTTCTTCGGTTTTTCGGTTTAGGTTCGGGTTTTCGGTTTCTTTCACACCCCTACTGCTTGTACTTAAGATAATTTTAAGTTGATGTTATTATAAGACATACATTATTCTAAAAAGCCCATCCAATCCCTATAGGCATTGTGTATATACTCAATACATAATACGCGATTAGGTCATAATTAAACCCTAACATTCAAAAATCAAAATCAGTATGTCGACCTCACAGAGGTTCATACCTCTCGAAATCCAAGAGGAAATCATCCAAAAATTTCCTGTCAAACCACTTATTCGATTCTGAAGTGTATCGAAACACTGGAAGTCTCTCATCGATAGCTCTAAGTTCATAAAAACTTACCAGAACCCTCAACATCATCTACTTGTACAGTACCAAGCAGATACTAATTATGAAGTCAAATATATCTCGATTATCGATGATAATACTTTCCCTAACCACAAGTTTTCACTAACTTCTCCCAACAAGATTTCTCTGACGAGGAACATTTAGCAAGTTCCTCACAAGGAATTATATGTATTTGATGTTTCCGAGATAATGACCATATGGCTGTTCTTTGGAATCCTACTGTTCGAAAAGGCGTAGGTGTTATTATCCCTTATTTACCTACCGATTTCTCACCGAGTATGTTGATCTTTGGGGTTTGTCCTAACACTAATGACCCTAAGCTTGTCCTAGTTACTGTTAAAAAGAAACCGAACATCAAATGGGAAGCTAATATTTTTACACTAAGCACAAAAGTTTGGAAAAGCGTAACTGTCCCTTCTACTCTTTTTAACAATCATTATGATATATGTTCGTCTGATGACATTTGTATCCAAGGGTTTATTTATTTTCTTGTCTATGATACTGAAATTCAGTCTAAGTTGATTGCTTCATTTGACCTGAGGACTGAAGAATTTGGACAAGTGTATCTTCCAGATAGTTTACTACACTCAAGATTTTTATGGTTATCCAAACGAAATGAGCGTCTTACCCTTCTTGACAATGTCGATGTATGGATGATGAATGATAGGGTTGCTAAATCTTTTACAAAGATTTTCACTCTCAAGTCAGTACTTGATCCTTCTCCTCTGGGGTGGAGCAAAGTGTTAGGGTTTGGGAAGAATGGTAAAGCTATAATTAAAACAACAAATTATGATGACGCTGATGCATCGTTAGTTGAAGTTTGTGATCCCTACTTAGGACGCATCAATGATATTGGGATCAATGGACTTTCAAACTCTTTCTACGTGAGCTCCTACATTGAAACATTACTTTTATTTGATGTTGGGCCGACTTCCTCAGCCCAATGGGTTAATCCCAAATCCTTTATTCAGACACTAATTACGCAGTTAAGAAATAACGGTTATTTGGCAGTTACTACAACTACCAAACCGTTACAACAGATCAGTACGAATCGACACATCGATTCATCGTACCGTTTAGATAGTATAAATAAGAAACTCGATTGTACAAACAAGTAGATGACAGATTTATTATACATATCAATATAATTTGCTTTTCGGTATATCTTGATTAAAGTTTGAACGAATCACAAACATCGATTAAATCATAACATTGGCATGAGAGCTTTTGGTTAATCAAACCAAATCATCATATACCATTTCATAGATTTTCTGTTCGAATCCCAGAACCAAACCACACAATTTTTCGCCACAGGTTTTTGCACAAATTAAACACAATCATACTTTTATCTTGTTGTTTAATTAAAAGGGATAATCCATTCTGCCACCAGAATCCTTGATTCGGCAACAAAAGATTTCTTCCCAGATTTTTGCAAAACAAAACCCACAAAAATTTCTAACCCAGAAATTAATCAAACAGTAGGCACGGTTTGATTTTAGAATCAGATTCAAAACAAACAGAAAACTTACTAGATTCGGATATCAATAGTCATCTCGAACGAAAGGGTTGAAAACCCAATTAGAATCATCATGATTCTTAATATCCGAATAACAAACAAGATCCCCAAATCTTGCGAAACCCTAATTTCTCGCAAGAACAAATAAGAGAATCAAGCGGTTCATAATTAAGAACGCTTGAAAGATCAAAGGAGGATTACAAATCTATCCTTGATTCGCAAGATATTCATCAGAGGACCAGTTTGATACAAGATCATCGTGGTCACAGAGAAGAAAGGAGGAACAAGGGGACGGAGGAAAAAAGAAAGACACACAGAGAGAGAAGTGTTTTATTAAACACACACACGAGTGTTAATTAATAACACAGGAAATAGGACGAGTATATTACATCCATTTGGACCGGGCTTTTGCTTCACGAAAGAGGACTACGGGCCAAGCCCAAAACAGGTTTTTAATAAAATCATTTGAACCATCATTCATTTTAATTAATATCTATATAGTTTTATAGGAAAAATATAAAACTTTTAGATTTTTTGGGTTATTTATTTTTTAGAAAAATCATATTTACTTCAATATATATAAGTAACTAGTTTTTTTTTTAAAATTAATAACACGATTTAGATATAATAGTCTAGAGATCTCATAAGAAAAATAAACATATTTTTCTGGACACTATAAGTGTCAAAATTTTTTAATTAGGGAAATTTTTCGGTCACTATCATTAAGATAATGACAAAAGATGACGGAAAAGGTTCAAAAAAGGAGGTCAGTACTATAAGTGCCCCTCAATTTCAATGTCCTATGCTAAAATCCACGAATTACTCATTATGGGCAATTCAAATGCAAATCATTCTCGAAGCGAATGGTTTATGGGAGATGGTAGATCCAACAGAGACTACCCAAATCGACAATAAGAAAGATAAGACTGCAATAGCATATCTTTATCAATCATTACCCGAAGAACAACTGCTTCAAATAACGAAGCATAAAACCTCGAAAGAAATTTGGAATGCTTTAAAGATAAGGCATATGGGAGAAGAAAGAGTCCAACAAGCGAGACTACAAACGCTCAAATCCGACCTGGAGATGTTACAAATTAGGAAAGACGAGACAATCGATACCTTTGTAATAAAATTAACAACACTGGAAAACAAGGATGTTAGTTTAGGGCACACATTTGAGGATTCGACCTTAGTTTGAAAACTCTTAAATGCAGTACCTGATAAATTCCTTCAAATCGTTGCATCCATCGAACAATACTCGGATTTAGACAAAATGACTCTTGAAGAAGCGATAGGTCGACTCAAGACCTACAAAGAAAGAATTAAGGGAAAAGAAGAAAAACACGAAAACAATCAGTATAGACTGATGTTTTCTCAACATGAATACCATGACCAACAATTCAGAAGACGTGGTCGTGGAAGATTTAACTAGACTCGAGGACGAGAACAGGCAACAACAATTATAAAAGGGAAGAACGAGAGTCTTTTGAAGAAGATACAAGAGACAAATCTCAAGTGACATGTTATCGATGTCAAAAGCTTGGACACTATGCCTATGAATGTCCAAACAAACGCAAGAATCAAGTCAGAGAACACTTAAATTTTATTGAAGAAGACTTAGAGCCAACCGTGCTTATGGCGGCTCTAACTAGAAAGAAATGATACAACTAGAAAACGCAGAGAATGCAGAAATCGCAGAGAATGCAGAAATCGCAGAGAACGCGGAAATCGCAGAGAACGCAGAAATCACAGAGAATGCATAAATCACAAAGAATGCAGAAATCACAGAGAATGCAGAAATCGTAGAGAATGTAGAAATCACAAAAAAGGAGAAATCACAGAGAATGCAGAGACTCAGAGAATGTTGAAACCGCAGGGAATGCTGAAACTACAAGGAATGCTGAAACTCCAGGGAATGCTGAAACTACAGGGAATGCTGAAATCGCAGGGAATGCTAAAACCGCAGGGAATGCTAAAACCACAGGGAATGCAGAAACTTACAAATTTCGATCAGCATTACAGAGAATGTTAAAGGAAGCCCAAACGAAAAGACTAAATGAAGATTATGCGTGACGACCACAAAAGAACTAAAGATCTGCCACAACATTTGTGATTAAGGGGGAGATGTTGGGATGACTTCCTCAGCCCAATGGGTTAATCCCAAATCCTTTATTCAGACACTTATTAGGCAGTTAAGAAATAACGGTTATTTGGTAGTTACTACAACTACCAAACCGTTACAACGGTTCAGTATGAATCGACACATCGATTCATCGTACCATTTAGATAGTATAAATAAGAAACTCGATTGTACAAACAAGTAGATGACAGATTTATTATACATATCAATATAATTTGCTTTTCGGTATATCTTGATTAAAGTTTGAACGATCCACAAACATCAATTAAATCATAACATTTAATCAGGCTGATTTCATTATATATGGAAGATAATGATGTCAACTCGGCAAGGTAAGAGATTAGTTATTAAATAGTATTTCCAACATAATATTTGTCTTATCATGTATCTAGCCTTAATAACGATGAATCAATATGCCAAGTATTTGTTCTTGATCACAATGATATGTCATTTGGCCAATGATTTAAATGTTTGGAGTGTTGTTGTAACACCCCATTTTGGTAAATGGAATGTCACGCGTGATTATGGCGTGTCATCAAAGCATACAAGGATAAATGTATTAAACATCACATGACCATAAAGGAAATACCGGAAACAAACATCGGTACCCCAAAAGTAGAACTCATCATACACAAACATAAGTACTGTAAATGAAAAGGACTAAAGAATGTCCATAGAAATGAGTATCAAAAGTATGAAGAAATGCATAAAGTAATGAAGGCTAGGAAGCTTCCAATCCATATGCACGTACGCTTAAAGTCTACGAGCGTCCCTGAGTACCTGCCGTTTTGGGAACTTGAAAGAAAAAACGGCTGAGCATAACGCTTAGTGCACGGATATACAAGCATAGAATGAATAACATAAACATATAAAGATATAGCAGCGGAAATGTCTAAGTCCTGGAAACCTGGTATAACTTAGTAAAACTAGTTTTATAGTTTGAAAAGCCTTTATAGTTTGAAAAGCCTTATGTTTATCTTATAAAAATTGTTTAACATGTTTACCATTAGCCAATATAGGTCATGAAATATCAACGTGCATGAAAACTTGGAGGGGTGACCTCGTCATGCAATTAGAGGGGCTGCCTCTAATTAATATAAGTTTTTGGGTAGGATGGATCAGCTCCTTGTGAATGATGCAAGGCACACACCACATTCACCTGAATAATCTGTAAAAACATGTAACCTAGGATGCACCCATACGCCCCATATTATAAAAATAATATGGCCAAAACTGAAGGGACGCCACGAGCTATCACTCCGCCATGGTGAAGTCATAACACTGGTGCCTCCAGTGTTATGGTTATGGTACCTCCATAACTAGGTGAAACTGGTCATGCATTTATATGGCTTTAGGTATCTAATTAAACATAAGCAATTAAAAAACATATAAAACATATATTGGGGAAACAGTTGGCTGCATACGGGGAATCCTAATAAGGTAAGAATATCCATACTGAAAGAACGCAGAATCCGTACCTTGTGTCCAGTGAACGAAGAAGACGAACGGAAGAGAGTCATACTTCTATATCACTAATGCTACATAAATAATATACGTGTATAAGTATTCTGATTACTGCGTACGTAACTGGTTTTATATCATGTCTTAGCTTGTTTTATATGTTCATGTCATGTTTTACTGATTTTATCGTTATGCTGCGTTTATCATGTATTCTGTCTATTCTGATTAAGTATTACTTGTATTTCTTGTATTATTATACTTGTTGTGTAATAATAAGTAACTTTCTAAAAATAGCAGGTTTCCAAAAACAGAAAGTTTCCAAAAATAGAAAGTTTTTAAAAATAGAAAGTTTCCAAAAATAGATTTACTGCTTAAAATAGATAAGTTTCTAAAAATAGAAAGTTTCCATAAATATATTAGCTGCTTAAAATAAATAAGTTTCTAAAAATAGAAAGTTTCTATATTTAGAATTAAGCTGGATTATTAAGCTAATAATATAAGCTTAAGTGTTTACTGATTAATATTCTAAGTCATGTGATTAAATAGTACAGTTTATTAATTATTAAATGTAAATTAAATAAACTATAGATTATAAGATTTAATTAAATATAACATGATTTAATTAAATAAAAGGTAATAATAATACTTAGGTTAAAACATGTATTAATATTTATAACCTAAGTCATGGAAATTAATTAATTATAAGTCATGTTTTAATAATTGATTAATATTTTAGTCTAAAATTAAATCATAAAATACTTAGGTTTAAATCATGAATTATTAATAATAATAATTAACTTAAGTCATGACTAAATTAAATTAATTATATAACATGTTTAATTAATTTAGTTAACCTTGTAAAAATTAGTCTTGTAAATATAATTAACTTGTGAACTTAATTAAGTCGTGAACCGTGTTTTATTTTACTAAAGCATGTCGTGAGCCTTGCCCGTAAACCCGTGAACCGGCCAAACAAACGCACCCTTAACAGTGGCAAAACCGGCTTGGCCGGTTGCCACTGTTTTCGCAAAAACAGCCACCGGTTGTGCCGGTGGTTTCCCCTGGTCTCTTGGCTGTAGCCGCCGGCTGGGCAAATTTCCCACCGGCAGTTAGCCGGTGGTTCCCCCTGCTGCCGCGGCTGGTTCCCCTGCTTTCCTTATTTAGCCACTGGCTTAAGCCGGTGGTGTTCTTGTTTGTTTTTAGCCGAGACCCACACAAACCAAAACACACCCCGACACATGTCGGGGTTCCCTTGTTCTTGCGACCGAGACATCACAGCCACACCGAGACCCCTTCGTCTCGGTTGTTGGTGCGAACAAAAGCAAGCCGAGAGCCTAGGATATCGGTTCCTTGCGTCGGCCGAAACAAACACCCCTAAAAACACCATGATTAATTACCCCCATGATTAATTACATGTTAGTTAACTTGTTTTTAAAACCTTATGATTTCATGTGTTCTAATTTAATAAAAACATAAAAAGAAAAGGGGTTTAAAGGTTTACCGAATACGTGAAACAATGTAGAACGATAACACTAACAACCTTGCAAGAATTGATCACCAAAAATTAACCAATCACACCCTTTTGGTGTGTTATACCCAGCGGCCAAGAGAGAGCAAAAAGAGAGATTAGGGTTTTGATATTTTCTAATATTTTGTAATTATGAAACATATCTTTCCCTTTTTCTTGTTTTAGTAAAACTCAACATGGGCTTGGCCCTTCTCTTGTGTTCTTGCCGCGGGTATGTGGGGCCCACAAGGGGAAACCTATTGTTTTCCGTGTCTAAATATTACACGTGTTCTCGTGTCGTGTTTACGTGGTTTATTTAGTTATCGTTCGTGTCGTAAACTATATTTATTCGTAATCGTAATAAATATACGTAAATACATAATATTAAGTTCGTGATTTTTTTTACGTTCATGATTTTCATGTTCGTGATTATAATTATTGTGGATAATAATTATCGTGTCTTAATACATAATAAATACTTATCGTGTAATAACACGTACGTAATACTTGTAATTCTTATTCGTGAAACGTAAACGTGCTAAATAAGGAAGATTCTAATCATGTACGTACGATTATAAGGGTACTATTCATGGTAAAAGCATGTGGGTTTTACAGTGGCATTGTTGTTTCAGCGGTCATTAGTTAGCAAAACCCTTATTTCAGTTCTTTCTTAATTACTTATGTGTCTGTTTGGTAACTTAAGATATGGTTATGAACTACTACATAGTTTAAAGATTTAACTTATTCTGGTTGCCAGGGTCGATTTGGCAAGTTAATATGGTTTTTAGTGGTCCTACAAGTTCAATATTTTTTTACATCTATACCACATATCTCACGTACACTATCTAAAAAAATGTCTAACACAATACTTGAACAATTGAACCCATAAAATATTGGTTGATTGGCCCATTGACATACCATTAGTCATACATGTTATGTTGAACCTAATCAAATGGTTTATTCTTTAGTTGATATTAATTTTTTTGGGAATGCATTAAAGTAGTCGAAACATAACCGGAAAGTGCAGCCAGGGATTGTGATGTAAAGGATTGTTATAAAGGCCAAATCGGATATCAAAATGGCTAACCTTGAAAGTCTGAGAGAAAACGAGTTAAGTTGGTTTATAATAAAGTATGGAGTTTATGTTATAGTCATACAGCACTCCTCCTGTAGATGAATTTGGTTAGATTGGGTGGTATGGAAATGGGTCAGATTGGGTAGTTTCTGAAACAGGTGAATGTGCTCGGGTCAAGTTGGGCCTAAATGGCATATTTAAATACACACTACAGGATAACCCTCTTATTTATCAGTAACATAAAGTAGTAAGTTACCATCTGTGTTGCCATGATGATGTAAACTCACCTGATCTTAGAAATAAGAAAGCTAATATTATCTATATTCTTAGTAGACTAGATTTTTTCAAGTACATTCCATAACCCTCACATGTACCAGTTACACATTATTAAAGTTACCTAATTGAAACATCGGGGATCACTTCTTTGTTGTCTGAGTTAGCTGATAATCTGGTTACTATGATATATTAAACACTTCACATCAGATGAGACCGAAAGACATATCAGATTAAGGTAGTAAGTTTAGAATTTGCAAATTATATATCAAAGCGTTACATAACAAATATCTTGTAACAAAATGGAGCAATTATTATAAAATGATTGATTTGCATAAAATATCAACATGCGTTTTACATTTGTAAACCATAATCATACAGGTACTTTACTTCCTTGGCTATATGTATCACTTCCCCCTAAGGCGGAGACACGCCTTTTTCTATTAATTACCGTTATTGTACCTTGAACTAATAGTTCTAATCTGAATGTTGTTAACATGATGTCCAAGGCGTATCTACCATAGTACCTAGGGATAGGATTGGAAAACTTGGTATCACATGCAGGGCTTTAACTACTGCTGCTTTGCAGCTGCCACTAACAAATATCAGCTTGCTGGTGCGATTTATATATAGTCCATGCAGCGCGGAAGGTATATTTGGTACATTACAACCTAACTAATGCTTAAAGAGAATTTAAATATCATAAGAAACTAAACATATCTTACTGACATTCAAAAAGAGCTTTGTGTTTCAATGCTGTTCATAATCAATAATCTTAATAACTTAAACTAACTTATGTGCTGAAGAATTGAATGTAAATCTGTGTTAACCACAACTTTCATCTGTATATCTTGCTATCAGTCAATGATGGAATCCGTTTGATCAACCAAAAGTAGTGACTCCGTGTACGAGGTCACAAAAAGACAACTTAAATACCCTTCAATTCAAGAGGAAAAGTTCAATGTAAGCCCTTGATTATCGAAAGACACAATGAAACAAATCCTGGCATCCATTTTTTAATCGGAATTAAAAAAACACTTTCCACCTTTTTTTAAAAATACTATATTTTGCAAATGGTAAACTATAAAGCGAAAAGAATTGTACCATTCCGATGAAAATTGAATCATCTTTCTATATAAACTTCAAGTTACATATTACTCTATTAATATCATCGTCACCGCCGTCGCGGTCATCATCATCTACTGTTTTCATTAATTTTTTAAACGGCCAAATTGTATCTACTGTTCCCATTATAGCTCGGCCATTCTACCTAAATGCTAATATATTCGGTTATTCAGCATACCCGTGGTAACTTAATGTAAACTTCTTTGTAAATGATTTTGTAACATCATCTATTGCACCCACACACCCCAGACCTCTATCTCATCTTCTTCATAGAAACCAGCCACGACAAGAGATTCATTTTTCTTAAAGATGATCAAACCACGACAGTGTACTAACTACTAAACTATGAGGAAGACACACTTCACCAAACTCTTCACTTTAAAAATCAACAAAATATAATCAAATAAGAGTTAATTTTGTCCTCTTCATTAACGTAGACATAGCTGCGTCAATATATTAACCCTCTTAAAAGACCTTCAGAGTTGGAATGAAACTTTGCTACTGAAGCACCTTCAGATCGAACTTAGAAGGGGAAAAGGATACATTGTGGGTGAGAGGGATTCACGAGGAGAGATTAAAAGGTAGGAGTTCGTGGAATGTGTCTTCTGATGCTAGGTCCAATTCACATACTAAATGGTGGAATCAGTCCCTCACACCCGGACTCACACCACTCGATAACACCAATCAAAACAGAAAGTTTGGTGTTAATGCTTGTCTTTATTAAATGTGGAAACTAATTACATGCTTATAGTGTTTCAACATATTCTACTTATAGTAAGATACTAAACAATGTAGAAACTAATCATGGGCACACGTACCACTACTTCTAAAACATAGGGAACTAACTAAAGAATATGACACTTCCATAATACTCTGTCAAACTGTGGACTACCCACTCACCCATGACCCACTGAACCAACTTGACCCATCAAGATTACCTAACATTCACCCCCGTAATCTTGATCACCTCCTGATACTTGCTAGAGACTATGAGACAACCTTCTTGTTGGCTAACTTCCTAAAACTTACGGTGGTTTCTTGCTTTAAGAAAGCAATTCATGCTATTTTTTCTGTTTTAAGAAAAACAAAAGTTCTCGCTCTATCTTTCTTGGCTGCTGCTAATTTCATTTTTATCTTGAGAAAAAACTTTGTTCGGTCTTTTTGTGAATCTTCGGTCATTTGATTCGATAATTCAGCATTTAGCTATTAAAGCTTCGGTCTAGGCAACTCGCCCGTGAAGGTTATCTCTTTCGGTCTTCGGTCTAATCTTTCTCAAGTGAGCTTTCGGTCTCCGTTCTTCCTTTCGGTCTTCGGCCTTTCGGGTTTCGGTCTTCGGCCTTTCGGTTCTCGGTCTTCGGTCTTCGCCATTTCGTTCTTCCGCCATTCGGTCTTCGGCATTTCGGTCTTCAGTCTTTTGATTCAACAGTATCTTTCTTCTTCGGTCTTTTACTGAATTTCGGCTAATTTCTTTCTTGGGCAACATACGGTCTTTTGCCTCGAACGGTCTCGGTCTTGACAATTTCTGTCTCCGTCTAGACTGTTCTAGCTCGGTCTCGGTCTCGGTCTAGACTTTCTCGGTCTAGGTTCCTTCGGTCTTTCTTCGTCGGTCTATATACCTTTGGTCTTTCGGGATAGGTCGGCCCCCTCGCTCTCGCACTTCCTTCGGTTTCTCACACTTCCTTATGCAAGTCACATAAACTTGCTGCTTGATTTCTTTCACTGCCTTACAACATCCAAGGCATTCGGTCCTTTCTTATTTGCCACACACGAGGAATGAGACCAACATAGCTCTAGATACCAAATGTTGAATCAGTCCCTCACACCCGGACTCAGACCACTCGATAACACCAATCAAAACAGCAAGTTTGGTGATAATGCTTGTGTTTATTAAATGTGGAAACTGATTACATGCTTATAGTGTTACAACCTATTCTACTTATACTAAGATACTAAACAATGCAGAAACTAATCATGGGAACATGTACCACTACTCTTAAAACATAGGGAACTAATTAAAGAATATGACACTTCCATAATACTCTGTCAAACTGTGGACTACCCACTCACCCACAGTGGCGGATATAGGATTTCAACAGAGGGTATGCACTTTTCTTCGAGTACTTTCGGAGGGTAGACACTTCATGTATATGATTATAAAAAATTAAAAATTAACACTAACCCGTCGAAACGGAGGGTATGCACGTGCATACCCGTGCTATAAGCTAGGTCCGCCCCTGCTCACCCATGACCCACTGAACCAACTTGACCCATCAAGATTACCTAACATTGTGATCCTAAGTCAAGTGGATAGGGTTTTTAAATTTCCTGTTCTAAATCAAATTCATGGGACCAACATTAAATAGTGGTGCAAGGGATCGGATAGGAAGGGGCCCAAAGTCCAATGGAAGGATTTGGGTTGGTTTTCTCATTGTACTACCTAAACACCGTTTTATATTCTGGCTTGCTATATACATCGTAGGCTAAGATCATCTTTTTTTCAACCTACCCTTGTTCGCTCAAAATCCGGAAGGAAATACAAATCTATGATAAGTATAGAGGCATCTATTTACAAATTGTAACATAAAAGATAAGTTTCTCATTCTGAATCGACATATATTCTTCTAGATATTAACATTTTGATTTTAGTTTTTGGAACCTAGAGCTATCTGTCTTGTGTAGAATCAGAGAGGCAACTCGATCTCACTAAATTCACAGATATCACAGCTACAAAATAGAAACTAGAAAAGTGGTAACGTAGGTACATAAAGACTCTCCTAATAATAGGTACATGACCACTTCTAAATCAATATCCAACATACTCTATCAAAGTAATTACTAAATCAAACTACCAATTATTAACAACATCCATGCATATACATAATATATACACAATGATTTACTACGTATTTAACTAACTTTAGCCATGCATAGTACGTGAACACAACCCATTAAAGGCAACAGCTTGTTTTATACATTAAAGACCACAGTCCAAAACAGATGAAAACACTTGTGGTTCAATGTGCGTAAAAATTTGTCAGTGTTAGTTTAGCCGGAATACGATTTAGCTCAATTGGTACTATTGTGCCAACTATTATGTTTTTTTCAAGTTCTTCCTAGTCAAATACTGTACTATCATCTACGGGAGGTTTGATTCTCTAAAACATCCAAAATTCATGGAGCAAACCATCAAAAACTTATATAATATGAGGCAGAAGGGCAGCTTGAATAAGATCACTAGATGAGCAATCCATATATACATATAAAGCAAAATATATTCCACATCTAGATCAGAATTTAGACAGAAAAGGAACATGAGGCTGCATCAGAGTTTGTAAACAATCATGATATGTGGCATTATTTTTTTTTTGAACAGAAATTATATGTAAATATATAAACAAAAAGCAACCCAGCAAGCCGCTAGGAGCTTGAACAATCAGTTACAAGGAGAATTACACTGGTAAAAATCCAAGCAATCCAGTTAATCCTACCCTTTCTAACTCTAGAAGATACCCATTGTGGCATTATCTAAAACGTGATTGAAAATATTATCTGTTTTCGTTCCTCCGAATGGTTCCAACCATTCATTAATATTTTTGTTTGAGATAACCAAATCAACATAGTAAGTTTGGTCACTTTATATCAAGGTATACACCTAAAAGATCTTGTCACAAGATATCACATCTATTTAAGATAGAGAAACTCGAGAATCAAACACGAGTTATTGCTTAAAACAGTAAATGAGTTTTATGTGAAGCTAATTAACTATAATTCACTTTAATATACGTCATATGTAAATGGATGCACGTAACTCTGGCGTCATAGTTTTGTACTTCTCCCCTAAGGAGACAAGCTGGGTAGTCGCCCTTTCACAATAATTAACTACCATAGCACCTTGAACTATGATTTCAGACCCTAAGGTATGGTTTGTGCAGAAGTACTAAAGGATAAGCAGGTAGACAGGAAATGTAAGAAAGCATATTACTTGGCCTTGCAGTGCTAGTTTAACTCGCAACACCTGCTGGTTTGCAGTGTCCGCTAACAGATAGTCAACTTCGAGATCTCAAGTCCGTGCGGCCAGAGAAAAAATTATACAACATAACTTATGCATAAGAAGAATTTAAATATCCAAATAACTAAAGATATCTTACTGTCAGTAAAATATTAGAATATCTTAACGTTCAAGTAAAAAAAGAAAATTGTAGCATCATTAATCATTGTTGAACATATAATGCACAATGTATAAATGATATTAATGATACTGATATGCATAATGAAGACTTGAATGTGATAAGTACACTCTCTATACCTTGCGATCACCATCACCTTCAACGAATGATAGAATTTGACTCATCAAGCAAAAGTATTGTTTCAATGTAGGATGTCAACAAGAAAGAACTACCGTTTCCAGCAATACCCATACCATTGGTGTGTCGTGATGAGGGATCATAAACCTCAAGTAGAGATGCTACCTGACCATCATAATTGCCATCACTGAATAGTCTTTCTATTATAGCTTGTCCATTCTTCGTGAACCCCAATACTTCTCTATTAGCCACTATCTCATTCGTATTTGGAGTCCTTAAACTAAACCTCTTAGTAAAAGATTTAGTAACACCATCTTCCATCCTCCACACCTCACAAACCAGTGTCTGGTCTCCTGCATCTAGATGTATATAGTAATCAACCACAGCAAGAGACTCCTTTCGCTTGAGCAGCGTCAAACTCTCCGAGTGTACCAACATACCAGCGGGAAGAGACACTACTTCAACAAACTCTTCCTTCTCCAAATCAAACACAATGATACAATGAGTGTTAGGCTCATCATCGAAAGTGGGTTTATGAAAACCATCAAAATAAATCAATCCATCTATACAAACTTGTTTCGACGTCAAATGACATAATTCAAATGGAGGATTGATAGATAGCCTTTTCCAAGACCTCGAACTTAACGTAAAAACCTCAACTTCCCAACGGATACCTGGCATCTCAAAAACATTAATCTTGAGAATCTTAGTATCACTAGTGTCAGCACAAACGCCGAAACCAAAAAAACTGTTACCTAACGGCATACTCACTACATTCGGGACAACAATACCCACAGACTTTCTTACTGTAGGATTCCATAGAACAGCCATCTTAATTTCTAAGCCCATATCTAAGTAAGAACCGTAAAAACATACCACTCCATATGAGGAACCAAGTAGGACTTCATTTCGAAGAAGGTTAACACACTCCGGGACAATATGGTAAAACCTGCTGTTGGGGAAAGAATCATCATCACGTAATGAAAGACATGTTCTTTCATCATATGTTTCATATCTTATGTTGAATAATGATTCAAAGAGTATTAAAGTTAGTAGTCTTATGGTTTGCTTCAATAAAGTCCATTATGTCAGTTGAGTCCCTCTGTGTTGCCTTGTATCAGGCCTCTCTTTATTATGTAGTATTTCAAGAGTCTTGTAATCAGCCTATAAAAGGCTATGCTTCTGCAAGGTTTCGAAGGCAGAATATAATAAAGTATTTCTTCCATCTTTGATGTCTTTATACCCACTGTCGTACCAACAAAATTGGTATCAGAGCCAAAAAGAATCCTAAACCTGTGTGAAAAATCAAAAGCCAACGCAGGCCTACCCTATTTATTCAGAAAACCATGGCATCCAATGGATCCGCAAGTACTGCACAAGCCATGATTCCAATTTTCAATGGTGAAAAATACGAATTTTGGAGTGTCAAAATGAAAACACTCTTCAAGTCACAAGACTTATGGGATCTGGTAGAAAATGGGTTCGTTGAAGATGCTCAAGATGAGCAACGAACAAAGGAGAATAAGAAGAAAGAGTCGAAAGCACTCTTCTTTATTCAGCAAGCAATGCATGACTCCATCTTCTCGAGAATTGCAGCAGCAGAGACCTCGAAAGAAGCATGGGAAATTCTTCAGAACGAGTTCAAAGGATCAACAAAGGTAATCACGGTGAAACTTCAGACACTTCGTCGTGAATTCGAGAATTTAAACATGAAAAGTTCAGAATCTGCCCAAGATTATCTCTCAAGGGTGTCGACTCTTGTTAACAAAATGAAGTCCTATGGAGACAAGATTAATGAAGAAGCTGTTGTTTCCAAAGTTTTGAGAAGCCTTAGTTCCAAGTTTAATCATGTTGTAGCTGCAATCGAGGAAGCCCATGATTTATCCTCGTATTCATTTGATGAACTTATGAGCTCGTTACTTGCTCACGAGGACAGATTGAATTCTGCACAAGAACGAACCGAGGAGAAAGCTTTCCAAGTTAAAGGAGACTCCTCTTCAAAGGGTAAATTCGAAGGTTCTGATTTCAGAGCCTATAACAGAGGTGGTTATCGTGGCCGTGGTCGTGGCAGAGGCCGAGGCAGAGGCAGAGGCGGAGGAAGAGGTGAACCCGATGAAAGACAAAATATGAACCCCATTCAATGTCGAAATTGCAATAAGTATGGTCATAAAGATGTTGACTGCTGGAGCAAATCAAAAACTGGTTTCATACGATGTCAACATTGCAAGAAGTATGGACATAGAGATGTTGATTGCTGGAGCAAACCAAAAAGCGAGCAACACCGTGCCAATTTTAGTGAAACATCGGAGGAGAGATTATTTATGACCTATTCTCCTGATAATGTGCCAAATACAGAAAATAATGTTTGGTACATTGACAGTGGGTGCTCGAATCATATGTGTGGTGCAAGATCCATGTTCAAAGAGCTTGACGAGTCACAAAGAAAGGAGGTTACATTAGGGAATGACTGGAAAATGAGAGTTGAAGGGAAAGGTTCGGTTGCAATCCAAACCACACAAGGTAATGTCAAAGTTCTCTATGATGTTGAGCATGTTCCTTCGTTAGCTCATAATTTGCTAAGTGTCGGGCAATTAATGTGCAGCGGGTATTCTATTTTATTTGATAATGATTCATGTGTTATCAAAAACAAAAAATCAGGCAAGATAGTTGCCAATGTTAAAATGACTCAGAATAGAATGTTTCCGTTCGACATAGCCACTGTTGAGAGCTTTGCTTTAGTTGCTGGAGCTAGTGATAAGAACATATGGCATCTTCGATATGGGCATCTAAACATAAATGGATTGCAACTGCTGGAACACAAAGGTATGGTTATTGGTCTGCCCAAAATTGATACTATTGATTTCTGTGAGGGTTGTGTTTATGGAAAGCAAAGTAGACCATCATTTCCTGTAGGAAAAAGCATGAGAGCCGCAGCTTGCCTTGAATTGATACATGCTGACTTATGTGGTCCAATGTCCGTTGATTCTAACGGAGGAAGTCGTTATTTTCTACTCTTTATTGATGACTTTAGTAGAATGAGTTGGGTGTATTTTCTGAAAAATAAGTCAGAAGCATTTGATTATTTCAAGAAGTTCAAATCTTATGTGGAGAAACAAAGTGGCAGGTATATAAAAGTTCTTCGAACAGATCGGGGAGGAGAGTTTATGTCAACAGAATTCATGAATTTTTGTGATGAATATGGTATTCACAGAGAACTTACTGCACCTTATACGCCACAACAAAATGGCGTAGCGGAGAGAAAAAATCGCACGATTGTAGAAATGGGTCGAAGCATGATGAGTGCTAAAGGCGTTCCAAAGACCTTTTGGGCTGAAGCGGTTGCTACATCAGTCTATCTCCTAAATATCTCTCCTACCAAGGCTGTCTACAACAGGACTCCGTACGAGGCATGGAAAGGAAATAAGCCCAAGGTAAGCCACTTACGTGTTTTTGGATGCATAGCTTATGCTTTAATCAACTCAAATTCACGTCGTAAGCTTGATGAAAAATCTGTTAAGTGCATCTTTGTTGGGTATAGTCCACAATCTAAAGCTTACAAACTGTATGATCCGTTGAGTGGCAAAGTTATCATTAGCAGGGATGTTGTTTTTAATGAAAATGCAAGCTGGGATTTTGGGACAGAAATTTCAGGTGATCCAATTCCATTGGTTGATGATGTTCCTAATGGAGAAACAACACCACCTACAACTCGAACAAACTCCACCAATTCAAGTCCAACAAACAGCCCCACTTCTACTCCGGTGCATACGCGTAACAACTCTTCATCATCATCAAGTTCTTCTAATGATTCTCCACCACCGAAAATCAGGACCCTTGATGCTATTTATGCAGACCCCGGTCCACAACCATTTGTTTTCTATACATCAGATCCTGATCCTGTGTCCTTTAAAGAAGCAATAGAAAAACAAGAGTGGAAGCAGGCTATGGAAGATGAGATGCAAGCAATAGAAAGAAACCATACTTGGGTGCTTGTAGATTTGCCAAATGACAAATCACCTATTGGTCTTAAGTGGTTATACCGCACAAAGTTTAATAAAGATGGGAGTGTTCAAAAGTACAAGGCGAGGCTCGTTGCAAAGGGGTGTGCACAACAACAAGGTGTTGATTTTGACGAAACCTTCTCTCCCGTTGCACGTTTTGAAACTGTGAGAATTCTATTATCATTGGCTGCTCATTTAAATTGGCCGGTTTATCAATTTGATGTTAAATCTGCCTTTTTAAATGGAGAACTAGAAGAGGAGGTTTATGTGTCTCAACCGGAGGGATTTTTTGTTCGTGATAATGAAAACAAAGTGTATAAGCTCAAGAAAGCACTTTATGGGCTTAAACAGGCACCCAGAGCGTGGTACAAGAGAGTTGATTCGTATTTCTTACAACATGGGTTTGTAAGGAGTGAAAATGAACCCACTTTGTATGTAAAAAAGAGTAACGATCGTGATTTTCTTGTGGTGTGTATTTATGTCGATGACATGATTTATATGGGCTCTTCTCAAAAGTTAGTTTCTGAGTTCAAGTCATGTATGATGAACGAGTTTGAGATGTCTGATTTAGGAAGTTTACAATACTTTCTAGGACTCGAGGTTAAGCAGGTGGACGATGGTATATTTGTTTCACAAAGAAAGTATGCCAAAGATCTTTTGTCCAAGTTTGGAATGCAAAACTGTGATGGAGCAGTTACACCTATGAACCCGGAAGAGAAGTTGCAGCAAGATGATGGGACAGAATTTGCTGATCCAAGTTACTATAGAAGTTTAGTTGGTGGCCTTAATTATTTGACAAATACTCGGCCCGATATTATGTTTTCTGTGAGTGTGTTATCCAGGTACTTGCATACTCCTACAATGCATCACCTTGGAGCAGCAACAAGAGTACTACGATATGTTGCAGAAACTACTGATTTTGGGATTTGGTACTCAAGAGCAGCAAACTTCAATTTGTTTGGATACTCAGATAGTGATTGGGGAGGTTGTAAAGATGATGGAAAAAGCACTTCTGGCCAAATGTTTAGTCTCGGTTCTGGAGCAGTCTCTTGGAGTTCTAAAAAACAAGAAGTTGTTGCACTCTCATCAGGGGAAGCTGAATACATTGCTGTAACTTCAGCAGCGTGTCAAGCAGTTTGGTTAAGGAGGCTACTAAATGATCTTCAAAAGGAGCAACAAGGTTCCACTATAATATTCTGCGACAACAAGGCGACTATTGCAATGACTAAAAATCCAGCTTTTCACAATAGAACAAAGCATATCGATATACGTTATCATTTTATAAGAAGCCTAGTAGCAAAAGGCGAAATTGTACTGAAGTATTGTGGTACGAAAGAGCAAGTGGCTGATGTTCTCACCAAATCAATCTCTAATGCTCAACATGCCTATCTCAGAAAACGTCTTGGAGTGTGTAGCTTTGAATCAAGGGGGAATGTTGAATAATGATTCAAAGAGTATTAAAGTTAGTAGTCTTATGGTTTGCTTCAATAAAGTCCATTATGTCAGTTGAGTCCCTCTGTGTTGCCTTGTATCAGGCCTCTCTTTATTATGTAGTATTTCAAGAGTCTTGTAATCAGCCTATAAAAGGCTATGCTTCTGCAAGGTTTCGAAGGCAGAATATAATAAAGTATTTCTTCCATCTTTGATGTCTTTATACCCACTGTCGTACCAACATCTTATGAGTACATGGTGTGCTTGTGGTTGCGGTTGTGTCTGTGTTTGTGTTTTTATATATTCTTTGATGAACATGGAGCTATCTATGAGAGACTTCCAATCTTTCGAGACCGATCGGAACTGAATCAAGGGTTTGATCGGGAGCCTTTTCATAATTTCAGATTGGACTTCGATAGGTATGTTGTCTGACATTTTTGAGATTGATTGAAAGTGCCGTGCGTAGGTTTCCAAGGGGAAGAAGAAAAACAGGTGATGTTGTCTGACTGTCTGAGTTTGGACTATTTGTTTGTGTTTGGGCTTTGTAAATTCTTATATGATCCGACTGGTGCAAATAGTACGAGATTTGTAGATTAAGTTTAAATTGGCCCTGTTTATGTAGGGCCCGAGTTCGGCTCGTAGACATTATGCATTTATGCTTAAAAAGTTTGATCACAACATACGAAAAACTTAAAGGAGATGAACTTCTAAAATGACTTGGAAGCTTGAGAAACTCCATAACAGCTCTAGCCGGGGTTTTATAAGCTCGAACTGGGCTCGTTAAATATATCAGTACTTGTGTTATTCTTATCGAATCTTATGTAAATCCACGCATGGTTTTAGTTCTTCATTTATTGTTTTCTTTTTTACCAAATTAATTGCTTTGAGGATTGGAGTTTAGTCAGAAATGGCGTTATCATCACTAAATTTGAGAGATCTCATATTCAATTCATGGCGTAAAAATAAATAAATAAATAAATAAAAAAAATTCATGGCGTAAAAACCCCATAGTGTCTGCGCAAACCTCTGGAAAAGAGATTGTTTTACGCAGTTATTATGTTTAACGGTAGGTTCAAACCCGTTGGATTAGTCGATGAAAAGTTGGAAGTTAATTTAAGGAATTTAATTTCAGATCAACTGAATGAAATGTGTTACGTCTATAACAAGGGAATTTATTAACCTGTGTTCTATAAATTCAGTTTACTATGTTGCTATCTTCACTGTTTTTATTTTATCAAATGATCATACCTCAACTGGAAATCTGAAGATGTAGAAGAAACTAATTTCTTACTTCCGTATTCGTTATTATTGGTTTCAGATTCATCTATACAGTGTTGGATAATAATCCATTAATCTTAGTTTATGTATTTTATGTAAATAAGGGCTGCAGGCTCAGATAGTTAGGTTAGTTAAGAACGGTTGATAAAGATGAAAAGGCATGTCGTATGGTTTTGACAGAACCATCACACCCCTTCACCAAAATCATACCGTTTCAGTTTGTATATATAGTTAAGATCCTGTAAATCACAATGTAACCCATTCATTCATATAAATATAGTTATTTGGGTTCAAACCCCTTATTCAATTCGTTCTTCGAATCTCCCCGAGTCTGGACCTGTTAACATTGGTATTAGAGCGAAGGGATCAAGCAAAACTCCACATCATGATTCATCATCAATCGATCCCACTGTCTAATCAAAGGTTCCCACTATTTTATATTTTGTTTCCACTAGAAACAATCAACAGGAACAAAAGAAGGGAAGCCGGCATGATCAATCAGTGATCAGGAAAACCCGCCTAAAAAAAGGCAGCATAAAGAAGGAAGGGATTGGGCAGTCAGAATAACAGGAAAGAAAGAAAAGGCAGAAAGATAGAAAAAAAGATCAGAAGAAAAAATACATGGCTATTTTTGGCAAATGAAGAACACTTTGGGTTAGTAAGAATTCAAAGAAGAGAATGGTCAGTTTTATTGTTTTTATCAAGAATTTTATTAGTATACAGTTTGGCCAGGATTTGGTGTGATTGCAAAAGAATTTGGATATACAAGAAAGTGTGAAAAAAATCAGAAAATACTACAAGATTATTTAGAGGTTTTCATAAGACGCCGAGGGTTCCTACTATGAAAGTAGAAGAAGATGAAGATCTTAGAACTTACCCAACGAACCGAGGTGAGCACACTTACCCAACGAATCGAGGTGAGCACGCAGACCCAACGGCCAGTCACAAAGAAAAGGAAACCATGGAGCATTTTATAGACAGCAATCAATAACAGACTGCATAATATGGAAGCGAGTATTTAATCTTGTAAACATACACGGAAACTCGGAATTCAAGACCATCTATGTCAAACTTTCAGCCATGACGATTCAAGCATAGGGAAGAAGATATCGAGATTGAAGACACAAAGATTAACAGATTAGGGGGGAATATGTTGGATAATAATCCATTAATCTTAGTTTATGTATTTTATGTAAATAAGGGTTGCAGGCCCAGACCCAATAATCAGTTAGGTTAGTTAAGAAACGGTTGATAAAGATGAAAACGCATGTCGTATGGTTTTGACAGAACCATCACACCCCTTCACCAAAATCATACCGATTCAGTTTGTATATATAGTTAGGATCCTGTAAATCACAATGTAACCCATTATTTGGGTTCAAACCCCTTATTCAATCTCTTGTTCATCCCCTATTGTTTTCTGCCCTATTTATCCGAATATGATGATTGTTTGTTTGATCAATTCGTTCCTGGAATCTCCCCGAGTCTGGACCTGTTAACATACAGGCATTTTGATGAAAATTTTCAGCTGTCTCAGCTCGCAACCATAATTGTAGCTAAAAAGAATCGCATTAAAGTGTTAAGGGTTAAATCTTTGTGATATATATCTTACATAGACTTATTATTAACAAGTCACATTCCTCACATTGCTTTCACTGCACCATATAAAAAGCTTTTCGCATTAAAATGCCATTTATCACATTACTTTCACTGCACGTATGACTCATTATTACATACATAGGCTTCCTGCCATTGCTGTCAGCGCACGGAACTAATTTTTTTAATTTTGATGTTTCTGTATGTTCTAAGCTAAGTCACGATTGTTGTAAGCATTCTAGCCCCAAACCCAAACTCGGCAACATATTCAATCACATTACCATATACCAGCAAGTAACCTCGCTTATATCTTTTTTTTATTTCATAAAAGCTGTTATCATGAGATTTTGTATTTTCAGCAGATGCAATGTTGCTAACACTTTGAACAATACTTATAACCTCTTGGGTTACTGTTGAAGCAAATTCTTGCAGCCTAGTAAGAAGGCTCTCTAAGATGCTTCAATCTTTCAGTGATGATCATGATGCTTAAGGTACCTGAAAGAGAATACGACACACACATTAACCACGTCCCAGGTTTGACGCCGAGATCAAGCTCCAGTGTGAGAATGAGTGTATGTCCAGAGAAGATAGTGAACTGAATGCTTATGATTAGTGAGTAAATGCTCTGTGTGTCTTAGTTGGTAATAAATACGAGAGAGGGGTATTTATACTAGAAGAGAAAGCAAACCTGATGCTCTTTTCTAATCACTAGACTAGGCACAGTTAACGATGGCGGCGTGCCTCGCTTGATCCTCAGGTTAATACACTGATCTCTGGGTAAAGGCCCGAGGCTTGGGTAAAATGGCGTATATGTCTCCTTTATGCACCTATCTGGTTCGGTCATGTGCCGCTGCCTTGCATACGTTCCGGTGTGGTCGTCCGGTACCATACATGAACACTCCGGTATGGTCGTTCAGTACCATTCATGAACACTCTGGTATGGTCGTTCGGTACCATACACGAACAGTTACCAATGACCAAAGGGATATGCTTAAGTTCAAATAACCTAAGGTATTACTTGCGCAACCAGAAGGGACCAATAGATAAGATATTCACACTGACAAAGTAAATATAGAATCTAATCACTCTATATCAAAATATCAGTACATATCAGAGATAAATAATTAAACAACTATTACTGCATTTACAGTACACTTGAAAAATGAGTATTATGCAAAGTTAGCCACGGTTGCGCTTCTTCCCAGAGTTGACATGCATGGGCACAAGTCAACTGCCCGAGTAACAACCTAACTTGTGTATAGTGAGAATAAACAGGTATATATAGTCACTGCAAGGTTACTAATGCAATATATACTCTCATCCATGACACTGATGAGTGTGAACCTGCTGGTTCAACATTTGGCTAACATAATTGGCATCAAAATCGAAATATATAGCTAAACATATATCCAATAACATTACTATATACTAGCAAGAGGACTCAGCAACATATTCAATAACATTACTATATACCTGTATTTTCAGCAGATGCACAGTTGCTAACACTATGCACAGTTGCCAACCGGACATGCTTACGCTCAAATAACCTTTGCGTATAAATTTAATAAGAAGATATTACTTGATCAGAAAACACCAACAAATAAGATATTCACACGTACTGAGAAATTGAATAAAAAACCTAATCACTGCACATCAAAATATAATTTTCATATTTTTTTATAAATAGATATGGCTACTTATTAAAGAGAGAAAGAATTAAACAACTATTATGGCATTTACAGTACACTTGCAGAATGAGTATTATGCGATGTTAGCCATGTTTGCACTTCTTCCCAAAGGTGACCGCCTAACTCGTGTAAACAGATATAGTCACTGCAAGGTTACTAATGCAATATGTATTTTCTCATCCATGATACTGATGAATGTGATCCCTGGGGTAAACATGTGGCAATCATACTTGCCATCAAAATCAAAATAGCTAAACATATAAATGTGACAGTTAGCAAGATATTTCTGTTTATAACTTTCACAAATATGTGAGATTCATTATCATTAACTTAAAAATTAAACGTCGATCTCAAAGATAACACAAGTATTAATGTAAATATAACACATTCATATACCATTTAAAGCATCTATAATATATTGGTAACTAGACCTTTCAACACCATCGAGATAAATGATAGAGCTTGTATGATCAAGCAAAAGTAGTGATTCCCGGTACGACCTCGCCGAGAACGTATCATAGTTTCCATTAATCTCAGTACCGTAGATAAGTCCTGATGAGGGTTCATAAAGTTCAATTTCACACTCTTCTCCGCCATCTTCCAACATTTCTATCATAACTTCCCCGTTCTCTCTTAACCCTAATACATTACCGCACAACAACATAGCGATACCAGCTGGTACCTTTATGGTAAACATCTTAGTTAAAGATTTAGTAACAACGTCATCCTTCATCACCCATACACTGCAAACCTCACCACCATAATCATCATCATAATCATACTCAATCACACCAAGCGACTCATTGACCTTTGCTACCCTCAACGCATTTGAGTGTACTAAGCTATCCGGAAAACACAATTCATCAAACTTGTCACTTTTCAAATCATAGGAAATAATGATAAACTTATAATTAGTCTCTAATTCATCACGCAGATTGTTGTTATCAATCGCCAACCAATAAATATACCTATCAACAGTAACCTGATATAACAACAACCCACATGATTTAAACGCAGGACCCTTAGATACACTTTTCCACACACGTGAACTTAACGAATAAACCTCAACTTCCCAATGGACATTCGGGAGATCAATAATATTAATCTTAACAACCTTAGGGTCACTAGTGTCGGGACAAACCCCAAAACCAATAGTAGAATAATCATTAGGGATAACTATACCAACTGATCTTTTAATAGCAGGATTCCACAAAGAAACCATATCTATAGTAAAACATAAATCTTCATAAATAGTACCATGAAAACAAATCAATCCATTTGAGGAACTTAATACTGATCCTCCTGAGCTGAGTAATTTAACACACAGCGGAACGGTTAGGTTAAACGTTTTTTCGGGGAAAGTATCGTTATCAATGATTGAGATGTATTTTTGGTCGCAGACTAACTTGTACTTGAGAAACATATGATGCTGGGATTGAGTTTGATGAATTTGATTGTGATCATTAATGAATTTGGTGCTGTCTATAAGAGACTTCCACAGTTTTGATACGGATCTGCATTCAATCACTGATTTGACAGGAAGCCTTTTGATAATTTCTGATTGGACTTCGAAAGGTATGTAGTCTGACATTTCATAAATTTTGATGAACTTTTTTAGGGTTTGAATATCTGGAGATTTTAGGACAGAAATGAACCTGGACAGTGTTATGTCCTGTTGACCAGGATGTATTAAATGTGGGCTACTGGGCTTTTCTTTGCGATGGGTTAAGATATCAAATTGGTCCAGAGGTTTTTTAAAGATAATACAAGTTTACCACAGCATATGAAGCCCAGAGGACAAAATTTCCAAACAGAAATCATAACAAAACCCCGAACTGTTACACCTTTCTGTAGTTAATCAAGTACCAAATGCTAGCTGGGATACGAAAAGAGCAAAAGCGCGTCTAAATAGTTCCATAAGTCTAATAAAATGCTGAAATCACTTACCTTGACATCCTTCCCTATCAGATCACTAACTTAAAATTTCAATATCCTTTCTATCAATTCCACACTTCTTGTTATTACCAAAACTCAAATCTTAAAAGATTTTCCCCTTTTTCTCCCTAATAAGTGCATTAGCTACCACATTCGCCTTTCCCGGATGGTAGCGAATCTCGCAGTCATAATCACTCACAGTCATATCCATCAACATACTCAAGTACTTGATATATATATATATATATATATATATATATATATATATATATATATATATATATATATATATATATATATATATATATATATATATATATATATATATATATATATATATATATATATATCTTTACATTATATATAAGAGGAGGGGTATGCCACATCATATCCACGTCATCACTTCTCATAATTTTAGAAAGTTTATTTTTGTCATCCGATTCTCATAATTTTAGAAAGTTTGTTTTTGTCATCCGATTATATTTTTCTATTATTTTTTTATAAAACGAAATTCAGTAATACATACCTACGCTACTACGGGTCGTATACCTCCGTTGTTTTTCTCTTAAATTATGTGTCTAACCCTAAAGATCTGCCTGGTCTTCTCAATCAAAAACACCGATCAATTAGAACTTTATTAAACATATGTCTTATCTGAGAATTCATGATGCGTGTTTTTAACGGCCGCATATACGAACCCTAATTTCACCAAATCATGTTTGTCAGATTTTATATAAATAAATTGATCATGCGTTTGATTGCGCATATTATCCTTTTTTGATTAATAGTGTTTTAATAATTATTCACGAATTTATAAAATACCAGTTTTTATTGATTGTATTGATTGTGTTAATGATAGGTTGCTATGATCAATTTCTAAATTTTAGGTTTTTAGTAATTTAGTAAATAAACGATTTGCAAATCATGTGTCCGATAAAATGCTTGAAAAAGTTTCATAGATGGTTTAGACTGATAGTGTTTTCATATTTTTATATGGTGTTACGGCTTATTAGATTTATGATGTTCGTTAACACAATAAATTCTGATAATCTGTTTTGAACTTTGTCATGGGCTTCTGAGTCGTTGGCTTTTATCTGGGTTGGAGTACATGCCGAGAAATTTGTTTCTCATCCCACTGTCAGTTTATTGACATCAATGATAAAGGTAGACGATCATCATTTAGATCTCAACTTTTGCTTCAAGATTCCGTAAGCAAATCCAAAACACCCCGTACGTATGGTTAGGTTCTTGTCTCTATGAATTTATCATTCTATATCTCTTTTCCAGGTATGCAAACCCCTCTTTTAAATTTAGTTTTATTTCAATTTATTTTCTATTGATTTATTGTTAAGATTTCTTGCTTATAATTAGCCCTGTTTATGAATTTAACTCATAACCACTATTTGTGAATTTGTTTTTCAAGTAAACAACTTAATCTTGATGTATAAAGTTTCAACCTTTTAAGTTTTTCTTATGTAAACATTAATCTCCTTTAATTAACATTGTGTGCTGTTAGTACTAAACAAGTATATAAAACTTTGTGAAAATTTAGGTTAGATGGAGAACACTGCAGCAACCCAACTGCCTTAAGCTGATTCGTTGCCAGACTGTTTCTTTGACAGTACATCAGACCCTTTAGCCTCGTCTCCTGCGACGCCTAAACAAGAAGATGGTGTGAATGATTAAGTGACGGTAGAATTGAGTCCAAGCCAGATTTGGTGGTGGATGATTTTTCATTCATATGATGGCGACGATGTAAGTTTTGGGCAAGGGAGGATGTTTGCTGTTGAGTTGTCCCAATTGGTCGAAATTGATGCGTGCACACAAGGAGAGCAACGCTGAACCGTCAACTAGAAACCATGTAAACAAAGGAACGTGTCAATGTTAAAAAATGTAACTTTTTTGCTTTTATGATTTTTAAATATTATGCACTTTGTTTTCGAGTTCAGCTATTAAGTTAAAATGTAATTTTTATTGCAGCGGTTGAGCAAGGAGCTGAGATGCAAGTAGCTAATATACAAGAAGTCGTATCATCAGAGTTCTGTATAAAGCCTGAAAATTATTAAGTAATAATTTTGTACTCCTAATAAATTAACCATCTAGGTTGCATTATTTATTTACAGAGTGAACAGGTGCGAAAGGTGAGGTTTTAGGAAATGTGAATTCCAAAAACAAATTTCTGAATGTACGCTTGGCACTTTTACGTTGCACCTCAGATGTATCCTAAACTAACACAAGTTAAAAATGTTTAATTTAATACTCCAATGAGGTATAAAGTATGTAGACTTAAAAGTTAAGCTAAGAAATCTATGGCAGAAAGTCTTTTCATGATTGTTTACCTAGAGTATTAAATTAAACATTTTTAACTTGTGTTAGTTTAGGATACATCTGAGGTGCAACGTAAAAGTGCCAAGCGTACATTCAAGACATAAATTTGTTTTTGGAGTTCACATCAAGTTATCATAAAGTTCTTTTCAAAAGAGATTCATGTGTGTTCTTTTCGTTGATACCTTCTGTAATTTATAAATTCTATCTTTGACGTGGTTATTCTCTTTCTGTCAGCTATTTCCATACGAGATAAAGTAATATCGTTGGAGATATATTGTAGAACTTTAAAACTCCAAGATTTCTATGGTGTCAACACTCGGTAATTGTAAGCCTACGTAATGAACAGAATTTTAAATTAGTTCAGTTATGTGATTTGCTATTAAATTTTGTTCAAATATCTTCCAGCACTGGCTATGAAATATTGCTCCAGTGATCAATGGGAACGAAGTTGAGGTCCATTTGCTTCATAAAAGCCATGGGTCATGATATGGAAGAATCTGTTTTTAGGCTTTTTGATAAAATAGAGCCTGTTGGTTGATATGTACCTGCACATTTAGATTTGCAAATTGATATCTAAAAAGTCTAATTAGAGGTGGAAATGAGCAACAACAGTTATTCATGGCTTTTTGATAAAATAGAGTTGTTTGGGGTTAAAATAGTGAACATGTGACTGCCTTAAGCTTCTGCTAGAGGGCAGATCAAGAGGATTACTACGCTTTGATAGGCTCTAGGATATGTGTAGGGTGTAGAAGTTATCTATGCATGTGAACCTGGCAATGGACGTGTGAGGTACATAAACTAATGTAGTATAACTTTGATCTTTAATATGGAACCGAACTGAAAATGTCACATACCATAAAAATTAAGCTTTAGTAATGTATTTTGCATCAACTATTTTAGCAACTTTTTACCTTACCATTTGCTTGATTTGACTGCCAGGTTTTGGAGTTTTCTCTCGAATCTACATGTTTAATCCTCATTCAGTGTAAGTTCTTTATGGTTCTATAGTCGATAGAATATGTGTCCAAACTATTACTTTTTCTACCAGTTCATTCGACATGCAGGATCATAGATTCTGTTTTTTGAACGACAATATATTAACCAGCTCAGAAAATGCTTACATCATATATTCAGTCGTGATTAACAATGGTTTTTAAATATGTGTTTCGATGCCACTATTGAGATAATTATGACAAATATATTATATTATGTGGTCATCCGTGCATTTCCTTGAAAAAAACGATTATGTGAGCAAAAAGGATATTAGGAGGTGGTCTTTCATCGAATGCCTTGGTCTTTTACTCCCCACTGCGCCTTAGGAGGTGAGTTTATTATTGTGTATTTTTGTTAAGATAATTTGTAAAAAGTACGTTGGACTTGCACACTTTACTATAACCAGGTGTCTGTTATTGTGTGTTTCTTCTTTTTTAGGTCCACGTGATGCATATAAGGCATTTTTAGATTACGAGAGATTTGTATTTTTATAACAAGTGGAACTACATCTTTGTATCAGTCACATCCTTCGGTTCTTGCCATTTTTCTTAATGGAGAGGCATTTAGGATTCTTGCTGATGTAAAAAACCTCTATGAGATGCTTAAAATTCCATACTTATATCATTGTCCAATAATACGCAATCTAAGAACTAAAATATTTCATCCTAAATTATACAGAGTAATTAGTTTGATACATGCCCGCATCCAAGGTAATGAACAGTTCACCACGTACACATAAAAAACAGTTTAGTCGGATCTTGATATATATTGATAGTTTGTCTTTGTAGCTTCTGATATAGCGAGTCTCAAAGTGCTGCAACTCTTTTATATTTAGAAATAAATTGTAGGTTTCTATATGTATTTATTGATATGAATATTGTTTCGCCTCAAGGCTTAAGATATAAAGAGAACTCATAGAAGACTCTTTAGTGCCTAAAGGAAATTGGTTTCACTTTGTGATCCTGAATGCTAAATACAAGGGATTAAATATGAAAGCAAACAGTACCACGAGATCCGATTTTGTGATATTTATCAGACCGAGACTATCTTATTAACTGTTGCTTATATATATTCCCAACCGGAATTTCATGATATTTTTAGGTGGTTGGTATAATAAACAACCTGCTACTATTCAGGAATGTTGCACGCCCAACATTAGGAATCAATTTTTCAGCTCATTAGTGGAAACAACAAAATATTATCATTATTAAAACCCCTAATATCATCAGTCAGAACAAAAACATGTATCTTCATAAACCCTAATATGTCATTTGTTTGTTTTTTTACCACGACACAAACAACAGGATACTGTCTTGGTTGAAAGAAAAGCTCTTTTTTACCTTGAATTTCTGAGTTTTACTTGCTATTCTTAGACATGCATGTGGTTCAGGTATCCATTTTTTTATCTTATAATGCTATTTAACCATTCTACTAACTGATTAACATGGTGTCTATAGCTGTAGTATCTGACTAGGACAAAGTAAGGAGCATCAGTATCCATGTCCCATCATTCTAATAATTTTTGCTATGAGATGCCATGTCAATTAAAAGAGTGAGAAGTTTGACACAAGTGACATACCTCATCAGATGGTGCAACTGCTCAACATATTTTCCCAGTAGGGAAGAGTTTGGGAATCCTTTAGTCATCTGCTAATATGCCTAGCGCATATGACTTAAACATATTGGCCCTAGAAAACACATATGACTTGAAGTATTGGCTGATTTAGAAGAGATTTTAGCTAATGTATCTGTAAGTTGTCATCTGCTAATATCCCTAGCGCATATGACTTAGAAGTATTGGCTCTAGAAAGCACATATGACTTGAAGTATTGGCTGATTTAGAAGAGAGTTTAGCTAATGTATCTGTAAGTTATCTTTGTTCAATCAATTAGGCTTTAATTGCCTCTTGGTACAGTGATTTTACAATTATTTTCTTTTATGTGTAATTAGGGAAGCTAGAACAATATGCATTTAGAGACGCTACAAATTCACTCAACCATACTTTCCTTTCTGTATAATCTGGTAAAGTTCTCTTCTCATTCTTTCTTAACTGCTTGCGTTTGCTATTAGTACATATAAAGGCATGCTTCAAATGAGTAAGCTTACATAAATTGATACCATTAAGAATAAGAATTTGACCCATGCTGGCTCGCTACTAGGGAGAGTTAAAATTTTTATTGTGACTTCATGAGTAAAATGTTTTTGGGATATCTTGAAACATATACAGCCCCATTATCATTATGATGACTGAATGAGATCTCTTTTACCCGCTTTACCCTTGCCTGCAACATACTTGCTCTAATGGATATCATCCACAACAAATGGTCTACTGTCGTGGACAAGTTTTATTTGAATTTAGATCTTGGCCATGTTTGATTGAGCAACATCCATTGGTGTTGTTCCCATTAGCTTTTAGTTCTAGCAACATATTTTGTTCCTATGTTTTCATATTTTAGTTTACATATTTTGCCTATCTTTTATTTCTAAAATATTCTGATTGATTGGCATATAGATAAGGACTTTTAAACACCGTTTGTTGATTCATAATGGAGTAACCACTTAACTCAGCAACCCCATATAACATCCCTTAAATTGCTTCTACTACATCTCAAAAACGCTTATCTACTTGAAAAACGACGTTTTGAGACAGCTTAGCTAAAACTAGCTATCAATCTTATCAACAGATTACATCGTATGCATCCAAAGAGTCAGTAACATAAGTATCACAGGAGATGCTACAAGCCACATAATAGTGAGGAGAATAATCGACATTCAAAGCTTGGTGTAATTACTCCCTAGATATTCAATAATTTTTCTATGAATAGAAGATTCCGATTCTTAATCATGCATACTCTCCACAGATGTTAATTTTGATTAAAGTGGGCTGTTATAAAAAATTATAAACAAGTATAAATTATCAAACATACAAGCGAGTAGAGGTGTCTTTCGGTTCGGTTCTCGGGTTGTTCGGTTTATTCGGTTAAATTTTTTTTCTGGGTTAACTCAAAAACCAAACCAAACCGAACTAGATTTCAACCGAACCGAGAACCGGATTTGAATTCGGTTCGGTTTTCAGGTTGACCCGAATAACCCGAATTATCTAAATTTTCTAAAGAAATACATAATTATTTAAATATTTAGCAAAAAATTTATTTTAAGTATAAAAATTTTATTTTTATATTAAGCTTAAATTTTAATAATTATTTTTTTTATATAAAAACATATATCTGAACAATTTCGGTTTTTTTTTTCGGTTTTCGGGTCCGATTACCAAACCTATACCCAACCCGAAAAGCAAATTTGTAGTTCGGTTCGGTTTGGTTATGACCCATAACCTGAATTTTATTTTCGGTTCGGTTCTAATTTGGATTTGGTTCGATTTAGTTTTCGGTTTTCGTGGCCCCTACAAGCGAGACAATATAAAAGAACTAACAAAAAATTATACAAAAATTAGAAAAAAATACACATATTAAATAAACAATAGTTATAACAAGGAGAATTATCCAAATCTCGTGTCGTAGATGATGAACACACGACAAAAAAAAAGGTTAGGTAATGTAGATAAGTTTGACATATGAACTAAGCCTTTTTAAAAACTATACAAAAGATAAGCTCAAATAATATTTACAAGTAAGGCTTCTTAAAATTATTTAGGCTCAACTTTTTATTTACAATAATAGGGGAACTATGGGTGCGAAAAAGAAAACAAAAAAGTGATGGTTCGGTTTTTATCTTTTTAAAGCTAATAAACTTTTTGTTTGGTTTTGGTTTTCATTCAAAAACAATGTTTTAAAACCCGGTTTTTTAATTGACCCGGTCAAGCCATCGGGTCACGGTTCAACCGAGTTTTTTGGTCAAAACCGGCATTTGATCACACGACCGGGTTACGGTTCAATCGGCCGGGTCAACCCAGGTTTTAAAACATTGTTCAAAAATTAAACCGTAAAAATCGAACCAAACTGAACCACTTTATATATATATATATATATATATATATATATATATATATATATATATATATATATATATATATATATATATATATATATATATATATATATATATATATATATAGGTAAGAGTTATATGCAGAACCTATTTTTAGTGTAGAACTATGTAGAACTATTAAAATTAATTTAATCCATTAGATGAGTTTAATCAAAGGCTCATATGAAATGTGTCAAAATTGTAATTAAACAATAAATAAAGCCTTTCTTTTAAATTAATCAAAAATCTGAAAGGGCAATTAAGGTATTTGTATCTATTCCTAAAAGACTGATAGAAACCATACATACCACAATCCACCATCTGTATATTCCCCTTTCAAGTCTATATAACCCTATTTAACCTTTTGTCAGCCACCACAAAAACCTCCATCAACCAGAAAAAAAAATCGTCGATCTATGGTGATCTCCCACCGCCGACGAACAATAAAAATAAAGTGATCCAAGTATGTTCTCCATATCTATTATTGGTTCAGATGGTGTATTTCGTAGTCTCAATCGGTTTAGATCGGAAACCGTTTGTGAATATACCAAGTGAGATGGACACCCGAGCCTTTAACAACACTCTCTTGTTCGGTTACATATTTGTGATTGTTTCGTAGATCTATTATCGGTTCAGATCCAGGTAATTCACATTGGAGAGTTCCCATAATCTTAATCGTTCTGGTCATATCTGAAATTCGATTGCTTTTTAGGTAATCATAAAAACTTAGTTTATCTTAATTAATTTTTAGAGGGTACCATGTCAGATCGAATCACCAAAACTACATAAATGTGTTGGTAGATTGACTAGTCTAAAAACAATTATTTATGTATGTACAGTCATCGCTGACTAAAGTAAAATTAAGTAGGAGTATTAAACGTTAAAATGAATCAAATAATTGTAGTATTGTTTAAGAATTTCAAAGGTGTTCCGTTAAATGTTACTTAGTTGTATAGATATAAATTTGAGTATATTAAGTGAATGAGTAGGATGAATTACAAGAAAAACATTAATGTATGTTTTTAGCAAGAAAAACATTAATGTCCTTTTTTTCGTAAGAAAAACATAAATGTCATTGAGCTTTAAAAGAAACATAAATGTCCATTGAGCTTTAAAAGAAACGAATGTTTTTTATTTCAAGTATTCTTCATTAATGTTTATTTGTATTTAGAGTGGCATAATTTAATAACTAGCTTTTCTTATTTTTATACATTTGTTTCAGGGGATTTATTCGTTCATATAAATGAGGTGATGTGATGAAGATCATCGATGGTGTTTTTTGATGGCATGCATAAGTGTTCTTGAAGCCATGCATAAATGTTCTTGAAGCAACATAAATGTTTTTGAAGCTTTGCATAGATGTTCTTATTATCGATATATATTTTTATTATTTGTTTATTGTAAACTTGTAAGTTATATGTAAAATATTTATGTTTTTTTGTTTTATTTCAAATTTGAAAGGTTTATATAAAGTATATAACATTTGCGTTATTCGTCTTATTACAGATCAGGACATTTATGTGTTTGAAAATCTATAAGTCATATACATAACATTTATGTAAAAATACAATATTAAAAAAACACATATGCACCGTATTTTCTAACAACAAACTAAAGATATAAAAAAATATATGCACTTTATTTTTTATAGAACATCAATGTTGAAAGAAATTAAAAAATTAAAAATTTTGAGATTCTAAAAATTAAGAAATTTAAAAAACGTTTTTTAATTAAAAAAAATTCAAAAACTAAATTGAAAAATGAGTTTTACCAGTTATGCCCTTTTGAATTAAATAAAAAGATTTAATGGTACTAATTTTTTATTGGTTCAAAATAGTTCTGCAGAGTTCTACACTAAAAATAGGTTCTGCATATAACTCGCCCCTATATATATATATATATATATATATATATATATATATATATATAGATTTGCGTTCATGTGGTGAACACCTTTAAAATAGGTTACGGTAGGCACCAACCAGGTTTTGACATGTGGATATTAACTATTAAAAATAAATCATAATTGTTAGTAAATTAAAAGGTCACAATTGGCACTGTTTTCTAATCCTTAATAGGCAGTACACCCCACGTGCTTATTTCTTGATTTCATCCCAAAAAAAAATTAGATTTCTTCTCTCTTATTTTAAGAACTTCCCTGATGTTTTTATTCATCTCCATTTTTTTCTCAAAAACTATATATGAATTAAAAAATTACCAACCTTATCAAATCTAAATCAAGATCCAGATTGGTTCCCGTCTACTTTCATCTCTCTACCGACGCCATCTATGGAGAGATGACGTCGTCCACCGTGATCGGTGATTGGTGATCGGTGATCGGTCATTGGTTTAGTATATTCGTTTCGGTTTCAGTAACGTGACACCGCAACACGTTTTATCTATAACATGGCTACGTATTAGTGATTATGTCAATGGTTTCAGTTAGGACGAAAGGTGTATGCAAGTTGTGCCGATGCACATGTCGTTATGCCGATGGTTTTAGTCAAGACGATTTAGCGTCACTAGTACGGTTGGTGCCAAATTTTCCTGAAAATACTTTTCATATATGATGATTCGTACATGGTGATACATATTCCAGATTGAATACCAATTTTGGTGGGTTTCTTTTGTCGCATTTAGACTTGTAAAACTATATTCTTTTTAGTTTCTTAATTTCTTTATGCATTCACATTGATTGTCTTTTTTCTTTCTCGTACGAGCCGGTTGGTATGGTGTGTTGGAAAAGGTTGACTTGGCTGTGTTAACCTAATATTTAGTTAAGTTCGTCATGCATCATGTTCGTTCGTCGGATTAGATCTTGTATCAGTTGAATTGGTCGTGCATCTTGTCTTTCGTTTAGTTTAACAATTTGTTCGTGATGAGTTATCAGTTGATGTGTATCATCGATGCCATAACCTTTTTGAACATAATTTAGAGATAGAAATTTGAAATATGAGAGATGCCATAACCTTTTTGAACTTTGACGAATTATAGTTTGTATCAGTTGATGTGTATCATCGGTTTTATTCATGTGATCAAAGATACAATATGTATATGCATACCCTCTTCGATCTCGTATCAGTGTAAAAAAAATACAATAAAAGTGATACATAGCCATTTTAGCTTTGTTGATACACCCTAGAAATACCAAGAAAATATTGGTGCAAACCCATGATTTCTCAAATGAACAAAATCGTTCAAACGAAATTTAGAAATGTAGAAGTTGTTTTGCAGTACATGTATCACAAGAAAGAAAGAGTAGTATATGTCAAAATTAAATATCTGCCACACAAATAAAATACCAAGTAAATATTATACTTTGAATATTAAATTTACCAATACTCACGGTTTGCGTTTCTATGTTATATTGCTTTTTGATTTACATTTTTTATTTATGCTACATTACCGTCATGTGTGTTGGTCTTGTATCAGTTTCTTCTCAATTGCTTTTTCTATGAATTGAACTGAAGGTTAGCCTTATTTTTTTTATAAAGGTTAGCCTTATTTTCGTACGATACTTTATTGAATTATGTAGCACATGATCATTGTTTTAATAATGATACTAGTGTGTGTCAACTTGTGTTTTCTAATAATATGAATATATAATATCATGCCACGTTATATAGAAAAAAATAGAAACGGTCAATAGATTACTTGCAAGTAATAATGGTTGTATATAAACACCTAAAAATACGATTGACTTTTGAAATTAACTAACGTACTAAAATAATGTTAGTATTAAAATGATACATGATGCCATTCATTTTTCAGTTTATAACAAATATGCCATTCATTTAATAAAACTTTAATCTCATCCATAAGCTTTGATCCAATGATCCACAACTGTGCCTATTATAACTTACTTTAGAAGTGTATACCACAATAACGCCACCCTATATATATATATATATATATATATATATATATATATATATATATATATATATATATATAATACGTAGTATAATATAAGTAAAGATTTAACAAATCTAAATTTTAAATTCGTGTTTATTTTGTGAGTAAAATTGGAGGCATATCTTAATGTTTATATGTTTGTTTGTTGTGTACGTTTGTTTACTTGACAATATATTATTACATATCTTATTATAATCATTTATTGTACGTTCACTTGCATATGCATGTTTTTATTTATATGTGGGCACTTCTATAAATTTGGGATAAACAATGTTAGGTTTAGATTGACAAAAAATCAATTACCAAATTTATACGTAAAACAAGTTTATTAATCGAAATTGGTCGTTCCCAAATATAAATTGTTTTTAAAACCGAAAAAACGAACCGATTAAGAACTAAAGAAACCGAATCACCCCAAATCAAACAATTTTGATTTTTGGTTTTATAAAAACCAAATATTTTGGTTCAATTTTGATTTTAAGCAAAAACCAACACAAACCAAACATGCACACCCCTAAAGAGGACAATGCATTTGATAAACAATGTGTTGCAATAATATGTTTAAAAATAACCCGTAATGATCATACATCCGCCTAAACTGATTGCCTGTTTAGCCACAATCCATAAATAGAAAACAAAATAAAGAAAACTAAATTAGAAACGTAAGAAACCTGCACAAATTTACCAAAACAAGAAAAAACCATTGCAACCATGTTGGTTAAAAAATTAATAAAAAAATACTTATGTTAATACTTACAAACAAAAACTTACCCATATAAAAATGTACAACCAATTATTCTATTATATAACCGCTATAAAAAACAAATACAACTCATACCGTCTAATAATGCATTAAAAGATAACTATACTAAAACAAATTACAAACAAACAAATAAAAATATGTAAAACCACAATCATAAGTCATACCCGTCCATCGGACGGGTTTTGCCACTAGTATATATATATATATATATATATATATATATATATATATATATATATATATATATATATATATATCTGAAACTCTTATATAGGAAGGATGGTGAAACATTTCCTTAATTCTAAAATTCTATTAAAATGCCACGTGTAATTCCTATAGAATTTCCATAACTACTTCAATCCATCCGGATCCCCAATTGCTAAAAAAAATCCGGATCCCCAAACCAAATCCCTAAAAACAATTAACCCATACTCCCTTTCAAAAAGTTTCTACTCAAAAATCAAATCAAATCAAATGAATATCTCAAGCAGATCGGCTGTTATACAACATTATTCAAAGATTGAAACTATTTTTTCTCTCATCAATAATCATAATAGAAAACCTTAACCTAAAAAGCAATTGATTTTGATCCATTTTGCAAGGCATATCCATAACAATCACTTACACGAATTCGTAACGATTACATACACGAATTCGTTTTTGTGATATATTTTTCATTTCATTAGGAGGTTGAATAAGGAGCCTGTTCTGTGGAGTAGGCAGGTCGAATATTTTGGAGCAAATGATTCTGTGGTGCACTGATTCGTGATACTAGCAATTAAAGGTATATTCTTATTTAGAATTATATTGTCTCACGTTTTTATTTTAACATTGATGATGATGGAAAAAAAGAAAGAATCTGTTATGATAAGTTTAATATAGAAGTATATATTGATATCGATATTCTCTTGCAGGTGTATGAAAGGTTGCAAGGTTGATCGACTTATTCAGCTTTCTGGATATATTCCTTGTGAGCAACTGATAATCCGCGAACACCCAATGAACTCCAGGTTGACATTCTCAGCTCATACAAGGTCCTAAAATAAAACCCTTTCCAATAATAAAATCACATACGCCACTGAATAACTTATTGGGAATGTAAATTAACTTTATGCAATTTCTCCTATTATGACTGTGTTCTAATTTTCCCATCAAATAATTAAAAGCAACATTAACTCATCAAATATCAAACAAAATACCTTTGTTGCAGGATGTCAAAGATATCTTATAAACGCTTCCGAGTGGTGATCAAGAAAATCGGAAGGTGTTTCAATGATTCTCAAGTGCTTCGAAAATCTGATCTTGGGTAGAGTTTATCGTTAGCATTCTTCTTGCTGCAATGTTCTTCCTGTTGCAGCGTTCTTTTCCAAATCTGTACAAGTGGGTATCAGGTGACATGTGAGATTTATTTTAGGTGAAGTTTATCTCACTTTTACTTTATTTTAGATCTAAACCATATAATCTACATTAAGATGATGATTTTATACACTTAAAGATACTTTTCTACACATTTAATTCTTTTATATTTCCGTCAATCAGAATCTTATACTTTTGACATGTATGATTAATCACGACCTTTAATCACATGTAATGAATTTAATTTCAGTTGCTATGCAGTTTGCAAACTCAGGCAGCAAAGCCGTTCATAATTGCAACAAACAAGTCGTTAAACATTATAAATCAAGTTTGTAAGCTTTTTCATTAACATAGGTATTGATATCCGCCACACTCTCTTTATTTAGCTGATTTCATGTTTAAAATTCTACCATCCAGTGAAATATAAAAAGCAAATCAAACACACAAACCAAAAGCATGGAGTATATATATATATATATATATATATATATATATATATATATATATATATATATATATATATATATATATATATATATATATATATATATATATATATATATATATATATATATATATATATATATATATATATATATATATATTCCAATTTTACTTCTTTCATAATAAAGAACACTCTTATGTTTCACTGGTTTATGGGCCTGGTATAGGAGGTATGCAAACAGGAGGTGCACCAGCTGCATCCACATATGGGTCACAATAGCCAACAACATCATGATCATGGAGGCCATAACGTCTCACATAGTAATTTTTATGCTACATATCTGGATTATAATTTGTTTTACTAAATATGAAAATTTATAACTTCATTCCATTTTGTGTTGGAATAGGTATATGTGAAGATGTGAAGGAACGACAAGACCGTCTTGCTAAGATGTGTAATCTTCTATTTTGTCATGAAGCGAAGAGGATTTAAAATATCAAATCCAAAACATATAGTCATTTGTCGAAGAAAGACGACGACGAACCCAAATCAAGAGTCTTGTGTTTATCTTACATGGTAATTATACAGTTTTATAGCTTTTCCCTTAGGACTGTAAACCAATGACCCATTTTCACCTAAGTATGTTTGGAAGTTTCCACCTTTATTCTTGTCCTTTTTTAATCAGACTGATAGCACAACTCACACATATGTTTTCATATATTTTTCAACTTACAAGTGGTGGTTTCAAGCCTGTTGGTTGCAATGTTTTTTTAACTGCTTTTTGAGCTCAACCTTTTAAAATAAGACATACGAAACACCCCTTAATTTGAAACAAACTTCTCAAGCCACCTGAAAAGACTATGGTCCATCTTTGTGTACATATAATTATATGACGATTTTTATACACGTTCATTTCTTATTATCAATAGTTTCAAGTCAAAAGCGTATCTAAAATGGGAAATGGTCAAATGGGGGTGAAAGTTATCCTATTCGAAAGAGGGTATGTCTATAATTTGTAAGCTGGTCTGAAAATAGTCAAATGAGTAGGAAATGTGTGCAATAACCATCTACTGCACTAACGTTAAATGAACATCTTGAACAGATCTATCATGTTTTCTTATTTCAGTCACTTTGAGTATTTTCAGAGCAGATGCTGCAAATTCTAAACCAAATATATATTGATTACAACAACTAATAATAACCTAACTTAAAAAGACATACTACAACTCTTTAAAAATAATGTTGTTGAGGTTATTGTTTTATCATTAATTACCATATAACTACCTAGCCACTAATAGGACATGATTATGCAGGTATTTAAAGAAATACAAGCAAGTGCACTTATGAGCAATTAAAGACTGGGCACACTAGATGCTCAAAGGCATAGCTTGTCTTCACAGCCATAATCCTCAAGTCATCGATCGACATCCAAAATGTGATAACATCTTTATCAACGGTAAGTTGCTACTCTTTCTGAGTCATATCATGCTCAAAGTGTCATTGGTAAATTTCTTTACTCTTTTTACCTCTTGGATTTCCATAATAATTTTAATTATGTAGGTTGATTTTTGATTTTTTCAGTATTTCATGGCTAAAATTAAGAAAAAATAGGTATGTTTTTAAGGGCAAAGCAACTTTAGCGTCAGTTTATCGATTACAGCTACCTTTTAACAAGCTACGTTATGGACTTGCAAGTCTAGATAGACCATGATTGGAGTCATGCTATGATATCATATAACATCTCTTCTTAGTAAAAGAATGATAAGAAAAAATACAGCAGTAGCTGTAGTTAGCAGGCCAATAATACCATAACAACCTCTACGAAGAAACTGATATTTGAGGTAAACAATAGACAACAAGAACCAAATAATTAGTATTTTAGTTAGGTAAATGCATTTTTATAACATATTTCTTAAACCATGTCTGAGTTATAGTGTTTAACTTTTAAATTTCAAAAAAGTTACGAAACTGTGGAAAGTTCATTAAATGTAACGAAATAGATCTTGACTGGTGCACATACGCATTATATAGTAGTGTTTTATTTGTATTTAGTTTTTTCTGATTGCTTTCAAGTGGTGTTATATGGGTTGATAATATCCCAAAGACAAATAGAGTTGCACTAAAGGTTTTATTTATTTATATGGTTATGGTGATATAAGTAGGTGAAAAATGATGAGGAAATTATCTTTGGTGATACACTGATACGATCAAAGATGAGTTTGTTAAAGATCTTGCGGAATCTGTTGAGGAAAAAGAGCTTAATTTGGTGGAGGTTGTAAATGTACTGAGGATATTAAGAGGGTGTTTATGGCGTATATCTTTCTGATTGGTAGGGTACCATCTGCAAGTGGTTCTAAAAACGTGGTATGCCTTTCTATATGTTCATTGGGTCCTTCTATCTGATGCACGTGGCCATTTTTTCATGTCTCTAATTTTGCACTATAACAAACTTTTTAGATTAATGCTTGCAATATGATTGTCACCTTTGTTGATCAATCCACATGTCCCTATGAGTTATGTTTATGATTTCATAATCACAATTCTTACGTTGGGTTTACTTAGGATTGCTATGTAAACTTCTTATATCGAGGCTTTTGGGGCTGTTTGGAATTTCTTACTTAAGATGCATAATAATATTGCACAAATATCTTTTTAGGCCCTTCTACATGACATGGATGTTTTCCACTTTTTGTGTATTAGTGTGTACAAAAGATTAAGGATTGAGTTAGTTTTTTTATAATTTTTTTCACAGCCTGACTCTAAAATGTGTGTACACTAGAAATGTGCTACTCAAATTGACTAATATGTGATGTGTATATGGCAACTCTTACTTTAAGAGGACAGTGAGATGCTCTTAGTAGAATTTTAAGCATTTGTTTTGTAAATTAATCTACTTTTTTCCAGTTATCTTAACTGATATTTTTACAACCTACAAGTATGCAACTACACTAATCTATATATTGCTTGGTAGCATGAGGCTATATTGTCTATTAAAAAAGTTCCCTGCTATTAAAATTAGGATTTTGTGATTCAAGAAGTTAAATTGTACTAAATATATTAAGAGTGATCATAGAATCAAGTCCTGATTGGTTGTTTGTCCCACCTTCCCGGACTGGTTGTTTGTCCCACCTTCCCTTTTGTCTCGAGGTATAACTGAAATCACAATAGAGTTTGTTTTGATTATATTATTTGTTAACTAACTTTATCTCCAATCAGGTTATATTTTATGATGTACTATACTTGACGAATGAGACGTTGCTCAAGTGCCTAAACCGATGAAACTAAACAATATAGAGGTATCTTCATAGAAAATTACAAATGTTACCCTATATATTTATAATTTAAACTGATTCCATTTTACTAATGGCATCGATGGAACTGAACAATATAGAGGTATCTTCATTGCAAATTAGATGACACGGCTGGTCAAAAACCTTCAGGTTCTATTGTGCAGATGAAGTGTAGCAGTGAAGTTGATGTTGTTTCTATAAGATACTTATTCCAAGCTTGTGCGATATATTAAAGATAATAGGTTCTTGGTATTCGCTCACCTGAGATATTAGTCTTCGAATAATGTTTTACTGTATCGCTGTAATAAAGGTTTATACAGAAGTATTGTATGAAGTTACCGTATTATTTCGCATTCTGAAAATCTTGCCCTAAATTTAAGGTTACGTGCATGTGTTTGTCTCTTTTATGTATCTTTGATTTTGAGCTCATCAATATTTATTAATTATAATACACTACTTAATAACATTCATTAACTATAACAGTCGGTTTCAATATTTGCTGGAAATACTCATGAACTATAACTGTCAGTTTCAATATTGGACATAGCGTTATGCAGTAGTGGATTTTTAAATGACACACGTCCACCCCTTAAAATGGAACCACGACATCTTAAACGCGTGTAATGAAAATGTCATATAAATCCTTTTTTTAATGAGTTATCTTGTTTTAAATTATTAAAGTCAACAACGTCTAATGCAACTATCATAAAGTGTACATAAACTTTTATAATTATTTAAAGAATTTTTATGAAGTTAAGTTTTAATACTACATCCGTCTGAAAATTATTGTCCACTATATTTAAGGGGTGTTTGGTTAAGTTTATGAGTGGAGTTAAGCTTATGTTATATAAGTCATTTATAGCTTATATATTATAAGTTTATAAGTCTATATTTAGTGTTTGGTTTATCTTATCAAAATTAATAAGGTAAATGACAAAAAAAATCCATGAGTATTAAATGATGTAGTTATTAAATATGGGGTATAAAAATCTTTTTATATACTATTGTAATATAAGCCAACCATTTGTTATAAAAGCCACACTTTTATGGCTTATCAAAACACCCACATATAAGCTTATAAGTCCACTTATATAAGCTTAACCAAACACTTGATTTCGGCTTATAAGCTTATATAAGCTAATAAGCTTATAAGCCCACTATATAAGCTAAAACAAACACCCCCTTACTATTTTGGGCTATCCAAAATAATTGTCCACTTCAAAAGATAAATAAAGAATTTTGTTCAATTTTACCACATTACATTTTGAGGTTATTGTTACAAACAATAAAGATTTTTTAAATTCATTAGGGTGGGGCTAAAACTACCATTCTGCATAAAGTTTGAATTTTTCTTTTGGTAATAATTATGTTTTTCTAAAATTATATGTTTTTCATCCGTGGGCAATAATTTTAGGATGAAGAGTATTATTTTTTATATCATTTTATTATCCATTATATAACGTGAATGTATCTACCTTCTAACTTTATTATTATATCTACTTTTCAACTTTATTTAATTTTTGAGGCTATATTAATGGGAGAATTATTACTATTTATGCTATTTATGAAATTAAATACCATTGCTTATATAATCAATGTTATTTGAAACTTCATTTACCAACTTATAACATTATTTTACTTTCATTTCATTATCTTAGAAGGTTTTGTTAAAGCTATATATATATATATATATATATATATATATATATATATATATATATATATAGCTCATACCCAAAAGCACAAATTAAAGCCAAACTGTTTCACAAAATTATAGTGAAGTATATAGTTGCTCATACCCACAATAACTAAACATAAAAAAAAAACATTAATATTAATCCTAACACTAACATCCATCTATATGTAATGCATAATTTAACTAATCTGCACTATGAATGCACTTTAATCGTCAACTCTTGCTTGCCTGCATCAGAAGTTGTCTTTGTGAATTAAACTTACCCTCTTATTGATCCAGCAAAAATAGTTGATCCTGCTCGCGACACGCAAAGAATGAATATCTTTTTCCAAAAATCGTAATGGAATTTATATCATTGGAATGTGGTTTATAAACAAACAGCGCGTACTGTTTCCTTTGTCCATAAACCTTCTGTATACATCCATGTGGTTTCCAAATCTCGAATCGCTCTATAAACGATTTTGGGACACTCTCATCTGGTATCCAGAAAGAAATCTTTTTAGCCTCTACATTAGTAAGATGCTTTCTAACACTTGATATAAACAAATCAACTTCAGCAGCTGCCTGTGTTGCTAAACTTTTTCTTATAAACGGCAATTTTGTATTGGAAAGACTAGGATGAACATTTTCTTGTGTAAATTCTTCTCTTGTCATATCAATTGACATAATCAAATCATACCACTCAAATAATTCAACATTATTTTTGGTTCTCCCATCAAAAGCAAGCCAATAAATAGATTCGTCTAAATTATGTGAGAAAAATTGTCTTTTCCAAGTCCCTGACCTTAGTGTGTAAGCTCTGACGTTCCATAAGCGACTACTTCTAGGACTAGTAGTACTCTCTCGTATACCGAAAGGATAATTTGTAATGCTGACAATCTTAGGGTCATTAGTGTGACGACAAATCCCAAAACCAACAACAGTTTTATCATGTACAGTATAACCACGGCGGCTTGTTTCCCAAAAAGATACCACACTAGGCACGTCAATAGCAACACTTTTTCTAATCAAAGGATTCCAAAGAACACCTATCTCTTTATTATCAATATCGCGACAAGAGCCAAATAAACCACGTGAGCTGCGGAGTATCCTTGGGTTGACTATTATTGGTTTTTTATTCGATAGAGTTAAGTAATGTGGCTCTGTGTAACGTACATGGTAATCATCAATAAACTCAGAGCTATCAATGAAAAACTTCCATTGTTTAGAAACGGACCTGAATTGAATCAATGATCTAACGGGAAGACTTTTGATAATTTTCTCTTGGATATCGAAAGGTATATAACGTGACATTATGATATTGTGGGTTTTTACTTTTTAGGGTTTATGTATTAGGGTTTGATATCGAGGTGTGAATCGAAATATCAAAGGTATAATATTTGTAGCAATCTTTCGCATTCTTTTTTCGTTAAATAGCAAAAGTGTGACATAGAAATTGGGCCAATGGGCTTCATATCACAGCTCCGTCGGTTTAAAATAATTTAGACCAATTAATTCGGTTTTGTTATTATTGTTTTTCCTTTGTTAACCAAATTCGTTTTTGTTATTATTATTTTTTCCTTCTTAGGAACTTTAGATGTTGTTTGTTTCATTCTGAGGTTTTAGGTATAAATTCACTACAAAATTTAAGATATTTAGTTACTTGATTAAATATGCTAAAAGTAAGTAATAAGTGGGGGCGCTAAAAGTATTTTCTATTAATTTCTACTTAAAAGAGTCAAAAAAGTTATTTTTATCAACTTTTACTCTTAAGAAAAAGAGTAAGGCGTTGTTTGTTTTTTTAGAATTTTTCCTTATCATCTGCAAACCATATCTGCAGAATAAGAGGTACAATCAGAAGACCATTTGTTTTTTTGTTTTTTTTTTGTTTGAAAAGAAGAAAAAGATGGTGTTGGGATAGTGTTGACAGGGTTTGTGTTTTAAGAAGAAGAGAAAAGAGTAAGATAATAGACTATTGAAAGAAGATGAATAAAAGAGCTTTTTACCTCTTTTATATGAAAAAACAAACAAAAAATATCTGCCCGCTTTAGAGAAAAGACGTAAGAAGAGGTAAAAAGAGGGGTTTTCAAAAAAAAAACAAGGCCTAAGTAAAATAGGGGAGCACTAAAAGTCTATTCTTACTAAAAAAGAGTAACCAAAAGTGTAAAACTTTCAATGACTCTTTTTTTTGTAAGGAAAAGCGTAAGTAAAAGTTGTGGGTTTCTTTTGTTTACTTTTATATGCGTTGTGTTTTAGTAATGAAAAGTTATAATGACTTAAATAATTGTAAATCTTACTAGTAAGTAAAATTTTGAGTAAGTAAATGTGATTTATTTTGTAGTGTACCGTCTCTTACTGGTAAGAGATATTTACAATGTCTGAATCCAAAAAAATAAATTTGTTTGTTTTTCTATAACTGTTTAGATAGTTTTTAATTGTTCGTTTTTAAGTTCTCAATTTGCCTAAAATTATCTCTATGGATATAAAACAATATTTTTGTTGACTGAAATAAAAATAATTGTCTATTTTGAGACTAACCAAAGTGAAGTTATATTATAAACGATGTAACTAATAAACAAAAAACTACTTTTTTAAAAAGGAAAAAATACTTTAATCCTATGTGTTGTATAAGAAAAATATTGTATATATGTGTATAATTTATATAAACTTACAAAATGTGAGAAGTTTAATAAAAGAAACAATATACCTATTTTATTTTATAAATCGTTACAAATATTATTACGGAGTATTCTATTTTATATTCTTTTTACTACAATTCTCATCATATAAAAAATATTATAATTTGTTCTATTTTCTCATCATCTTAATAAATTTTTCCAGCTTTTATCTCTCCATCAAAATTCCTTAAATCTAAACTTTTAGTCATTTAGATTATAACAACAAAATATTCAAGATTTAAAGGTGAGTGAAATTTTTTTAAGGTGAAGAGGCAGTCAAACCAAACCCTTAACAATTAATTGATAAGAGGCCTCAAGTCTGACTCGTAAAAAAACAGACAAGCTCGATGTCTAGCCATGTCTGGCTCAATAATATTTAGAGGAGAATCATACGTTCTTTTATAAAAACAAACATCCCCTTAGTCTTTTTGACCTCGTTGCTCGTGATTAAACTTACATGCGGCTTACTAAGACTTTGTATAGTTTGTTAATGTAGAACTGAGAGAAGAATACTGGAAATATACTAATCATGTCCAACTATAACTAACACATTAAATAGAGTATGAATGAAACTCTCACTCTTATTAAACAAGTCGGTCATGCCTATAAGTTTAATTAGTTAACATTCTCTTCAAACTCATAATGTCACACTGATAAATATTGAAAGTTTGTCAAACAAAAAACAATTAAAACTAAAAAACAAAGGTTGAGCAGAGTGTCCCAAAGTGCATATTAGTGCTAGACGAACTTTCAGTCCAATGCTAGCGCGCAATATGGGCTAAAAACACATAACTTTACTTTACATTGTATTAATTAACAAATTAGTAAGAAAGAATATTTCAAATATCCCATCACCTCTATATATAGAGATAAGAGGAGTATAATCCTTGTAAGATTCGAAGTTTATAATTATCTTGCACACCAAGTAATCATAGTTTAAGTACAATCCCAACTCTATATAACTAAGTACACATAAAACTTTATACATAAACTAATTACACTTAAAACTTATTAACAATTTCAACTATATTGTAATGATTTTTTTACCTTTGTTTTGTAGTTGTTGGCAAAAGCTAATGCCGAAAAAAAGGTTCCTACCTACGCCTTTCTTTGTCTCAAGACTCTAGAAATTTTTGACATTGATACTAGTAATGAAAATATGTTATCATTTGTGCTAAAATAATTTGTTGCTCTTTAAATGAAGTCCCAAATATATATGTCAATTGTAAAACAATAAATCTTAAGATGTAAATAGCACAAGAAATGACTTTTCAATAATCGTGCAATGCTTTATTAATATACAACAAATTATTACAAAGTGTTATGGATCATATTTGTTGAATTACAATGTAAAGCTACCTTTGAACAAGTAAACTTGATATGTGGATCAAGTTTACAAGATAACTTATATATGTCGTTGATGGGTTCGGTAGTCTCCGTTATAAGTTCGAATAGGGAATAAATGCATAAAGTAAAATTACAACAATAAGTGATAAGCATTAAATCCAACAAACATTTCATATTTATAGTGGTACGAGGTTGCATGCCTAGTGGATGTAGTGGATACGTGTCGACTTCTGAGTTATGTACGTGCAATAGCATTTATTGCACGTCTATTCTATAAATACTTTAAGCAACTTCATGTGTAACTTGTTAAATTTTCTAACCTGAAACCAACCCGAAATCCACCCCACCTAAACGTATATAAACTACTTTAAAGAATAACTCAAGCGCTAATTGATAGTGTGATATTACTTTACTTGGCCAACTATAATGGTAGTGTTCACCATACGTGAGACACCCTTTTAACATACCAACCACATAGTCATCAGATTACAAAGTTAATCTATAAAGTTCTTAACAATATTTATTTTCTTTGTATATGTGGATGATTGTATTACGAATCTGATGACATATAGTCCCCAACCGGGTCATGAACCCAGCCCACGGGTACTACCCGTATCTGGCCCATCACGAATGATCTGAAGTAATGTCATTTGAACCTATGGGTCTCAGATGAACAGTGGTCGCACGTGTCATGTGCGGCCCACGGCCCGGTACGTCCGGTAAAGAGTTAGACAGAATCACAACCTACTTAGGATTGTGATTTGCCCTAAGGTGAAAGATATACACTAACCATAATTAGAAGATAACAATCAACTAATTATGGTACTTATCTTTTACTTGGGGCTGAAGCTTCAGTAAATCCCAATGGGACTTCACCGCCTATATAAGGAACCCCCAAGGGTTCCACAAAGGTACGATTCACTCTCACATCTCACCGATTATTAACCCTAAACCGATTACTTACTCTCACGCTGGAGTCTAATCGTGGGTACGTTCCCACGGTAAGCCTGACAGCGTGTTGTTTCGTATGCAGGATCTCAACCATAAATTCACTTTGTGCAAGAGCCGAAGCCTCCTATACCCGAATTAAGCCTAATTCGGGTCAAGCAAGGTCCATCCAACTTTTGTATCAACAAGTTGGCGCTTTACATGGGACCCTACACTAAACTCTACCAATGACGAAGGGAAACCCAAGTCAAGGATCCCAAAAGAACGTCGGTCAACCAAGAGGTCAAAGGTCCTTGACTCTCAAACAAGAGGTCAAGGGTTCAAACCTCACTAGGTGTGTACACTTGGGGGTGGCCACGGAGGTTCACCTACGACGTCTCCGGGCTATCGTAAAGGGTAGTCGCCCTGGGATTAGTCGGCTCACAATGTCGAGTCGGAAACCTAGGTATACCCAAAAAGTACGTCGGTCAAAATTCGGGTGCAGAAACCCTGGCCATCTAATCCCTAGGGGAGGAGCGGGCTCAGACCCGTATCGAAACATTGCAAACCAACCCCTGCGAGGGATGGAAGCTCAATTCAGTACCCCTGCATCAACCATGGTTCTGAAAAACCTAGATCCTGGGTCAGAAGCAACACCTCCTAACAAAGAGAAGTCGCGGCCTTCGGTCACGGAGCATGGAGTCGACACAATCATCCAAGATGTTAATAACGAGAGCATCAAAGACTATGTGACTCAAAATTTCGATTCAATTGTCCCTGTCATAACAGCAAGGATGAACCTTGGGAGGAATCTCCAAGCCAGGCTGAACTTTGATAGCGTCGCGGGCGACACGCCCTAACGTTCGTGAAAAAGGAACAGAAAGCATCGGGCTGACGCAGCTCCACGAGTTGAGGAACCTCCCGGACGAATCCATGGAACACGATGTCCAAGAACCACGGAATGTCTTCGAACGGATTGGAGACAATATACTTGAGGATCTCGAGGCAAACCAATGGGACGCAAACCTCTCGGACGAATCCATGGAACACGATGTCCAAGAAACGTCTCGGGATAACACCCGACATGCGAGCGTCCTAGATAGGATAGAACCTCCCAAGGGAAGGGATATCACCCCTCCACCACTGACTAGCAGTTACCGCGGTCGCACAAGGCGTGGAAGGCGCTCACCCAATGATGATCCATCCGGATCTGACTCCGAGGACCATCATCCTAGACGTGGTAGGGTGAGATACTCCTCTTCGGAATCATCAGGTGGCAGTAGGGAACACAGGAGGCGATCACGATGTCGCTCCCATCGGGTTGATGAAGACCTCTCTCTCCCATGGTGCCGAGAGAAGGAGGACACATTCACAAGTCACATCCATGATTACTCAGAGGACAAAAAGCGACACATGTCTACCTGTGTGAAAACTTACGATGGATCCGGTGATCCGGCTGACCATCTAAAAGTTTTTGAAACTCAAGCATAGATTGGACGATGTACTATGCCCATATGGTGCCAGATGTTCAATTCGACACTCATTGGGAACGCACGTGATTGGTTTGAAAGGATCCCACATCGAAGCATCGATAGCTTTGATGAGTTGCGAAGCGACTTCAGAAGGAATTATACTAAAAGGAAGAAGTATAACAGAGACCCAGTTTCACTAGCTACGGTGAAACAAAAACACGGGGAGTCCACGAAAGACTTCACGGAGCGTTTCAAAGACGAATGCACAAAAATCAAGGCATGCCCTGATGTTCTAAAAATATCCGACTACATGCACGTCATAATGGATAAGGAACTAATTAGGCGTCTGAATGACAAGCTCCCTGAAACATTTGATGAGTTAATAAAAAGGGTTAGATCCTTTGTGGAAGGGGAGACCGCGGTCTCGGCGGCCTATTCAACAAAAGGAAATCAGGGTTATCAGAATCATGAACAACCCAAAAAGCAACCAAATTAAGCGAGTGGAAGGAGCCTGGACTACCGTGGTCAGCAAAGGGGAGGACGAGCTGGTGAGAAATTTACCCCTCTAAAGATGTCTCCACGTGAGATACTGTTGTCTGAGGGTGCAAACTTCCCACGGCCACCTCCTATGACAACTCCAGTCGACTGCCATCAAGGGAATCGATTATGTGAGTTCCATAATGATAAGGGCCACGACACTAATGAGTGCATCCAGTTCAAAAAATATATTGAGTCACTGGTAAAATTAGGACAACTCAAGCATCTCGCCAAAGATTGGAAGGACAGAAAAGATAAAAAGGGTGACATAAAGGACCATCCTAAAGACAAGTCGACTACCATATTCATGGTACAATCAGGGCAGCGACGGATTAAGCAAAAAATTAGTCAAAAATTTCTCGTTCCAAGGAGATCTCGTTCTCTCCCATAACTTCAAGCAACGTGGTCCAAAGACCCCTTACAATCGAAGTAAATATGGGAGGCCACAATGTCCGCCGCATGTACGTAGACGGAGGGTCATCAGCCGAGATACTCTATGAGCACTGCTTTTCGTGGCTATGACCAGATATAAAGAAGCAGCTGATGTCGGCTACTTCGCTGCTCACCGACTTCAGTGGAGAATCCATCTGGCCGATAGGCCAGCTGCGGCTACTGGTCACCGTCGGAGATGACAAACATTCTACCACAACGTAGATGAATCTTATGGTGATACATACACCATTTCCGTACAACGACATCATTGGAAGGCCAGGGATATTGGCCATCCGATCCGTACCATCCACGACACATGGTATGATAAAATTCCCTGTGGAAGGAGGAATAGTCACCATCTTCAACATGGTGGTCCCACCATCGAAGTGCTATGCAATAGCCTCACCAGTTCAACCAGTCCCCGAACAGCCACCACCAAATTGGATGGTAGTATTCCATCCAGGCTATCCAGATCAAGAAATAGCGATTGGAGGAACTTTAACTAACAAATGTAAGAGTGTTATGTGCGACCTGCTAAAGGCAAACCTCGATGTATTCGCCTGGGAACCAAAGGACATGACGGGCGTACCGCGTTTGATAGAAGAAAACAAGTTGTAAATCCGACAAGGATATCCCCGGTAAAGCAAAAGAAGCACGAGCAGGCCCCTGAACGGACCCAAGTGATATTACAAGAAGTTAAGAAACTGGTGGACGCAGGCATCATGCGGGAGCTATATTACCATGAGTGGTTATCTAACCCATTCATGGTAAAGAAACACAACGGCAATTGGCGTGTGTGCGTTTGATTTCACGGATCTTAACAAAGCATGTCCGCGGGACTGCTACCCACTTCCAAAGATTGATTAGAAAGTGGAGTCTTTGTGCGGGTACCCCTTCAAATGTTTTCTAGACGCGTACAAGGGTTATCACCAGATTCAGATGGCCGAGTAGGACGAGGAGAAAACGGCGTTCCATACGAGACAAGGTGTTTACTGTTACACTAAAGATGTCGTTCGGTCTCAAGAACGCAGGGGCAACCTATCAATGGCTGGTTGAAAAAGCATTTGACAACCAAATCGGGCGTAACCTAGAAGTCTATGTTGATGACTTGGTTATCAAGAGCCATACATAATATGGGCTTACTAGAGATATTGAATAAACTTTCACCACGCTACGACGGATCAATATGAAGCTAAACCAAAAGAAATGAATGTTTGGGGCTACGGAAGGAATGTTTTTTGGATATATAACTGATCGAAATGGAATCAAACCATGCCCAGATAAGACGGGTGTAACACCCCTATTTTACCTTTACGTAGCGAAACATTGATCTGGGGTATTACTTCATAGAACACAAGTCATAATAATATAAAACAACTCAAAAGAGTGATGAAATCAACTTTCTTTATATTCCATTAAAAAATCAGAGTTTTACAATATGAGCTTCCCAAAATCTAGAATAATTTTAGTCTTGTGCCTCTTCATGCCATCCTTGTGCTGCTCCATGCTATTAGTCATCATTTATCTGAAATATATGCTTAAATTCAACACAAAGGTTGAGTGAATTCATAGGTTTAAAAATCAGTTTGAATACAAGATCCTTTTCCTGAGCTACGTTGTTATTTGCTCGTAAGTTTGAATAAAATGATGATTCAATTGCACTAAGCTCATGATACCGCGACTAGACATAGGAACCAACAACTTGATCATACAAACCACAGCTTGGTCTCATGAACAACAGTTTGATCTCACACAAACCTGGATTAATACATTGTGTATAGTATCAAGTCTTTGATTTTTAGTTCAATATTTTTAAGTGTTCGTTATATATTCTTCCGTTACTATTTGGTTGTAATTCTAGCACCATCGTTTGGGCCATCATACTTAGAAGACATTCTATAAACGTTTGAGGAGCGAGGACACTTTAAATCGTAAACCCAACCAGTCAGTCAGAACGTAATATCGAGATGGAACATCTTTGTACAAATCTCCCTACTAACATGATACTTTCATTACTTCCTCATATTCATAATTAATCTTCTTTAGTTTCAAAATTAACAAAAATAGTCCTTTTGGCTACACTTTGGTATAATTATACATTTAACCCCTTAAGTGTATAGTTTTAGTAATTGTACTTTAAGCCTTCAATATTTAACCTTAGGACCTCAAAATTTCCAACATTTATTATTATAGATGTAACTTTCATAAAATGAAACTTTTGTCCCTAAATGTTAAATAGTTTCAAAAATGACAGTTTTGGTCCGTATACTTGTAAAAATCACATAACAGCCTCAAAAATGGATAAATGATCTAGGATTTTAAAACAAAGTTTAAAAACATGTTTATAATCATAATAACAACATTTTACGAGAATTATAGCTTTTGAAATGGGCTCTTGCTTATTATTTCATGTAAATTACAAAACTAGGGTTTTAAGACATCTTTAACTTATAACTTTTATTTAAATTGATGAAATTACTTAGTTTATTTTAGATTATCTTTGTAGCATAATTTTGGCATTATAAAAACTCTAAGAAATTATTATAACAATATCAAAGCATAGCTAACATAGAAATTACCTAGGATGCTCCAAAATGGCTCCTAATGGCTTCCTATACGCACAACTTGCTATCAAAGCTTCAAGATCTTCAATGGATACCTTCTAGACCTGGTTTTTGGTCTTGGGACATGTCCTAGGACATATATAGAAGTGGAAAACAGAATGGGTATGGAGGTTAAGAGAAAACGGGGTGTTAGTTTCAAATGAAGTTCATATGGCTCTATTTATAGTTTTTCAACCCTTAGGCTCCAAGTTAAGGCCATGGACGTGTAACACAGCTAGGGTACCGACTAAGGAAGGCTAGTGAAGGTCTATACATTTTTTTAGGGTCTAGGTTCATTCCAATCCTTAACTTGTGTCTAAAATTATACACGAATGGATAGGGTTAAGAATGGTGATGTGTAGTGGTATCAGAGCCTACCGGGGTGTCTTGTATCTGTGTGGTTTGTGTTGGTGTCGTGGTTTTAGGTTTGTGTTATGTTATCAAGATTCTCGGTTCGTACTTTTTGGATTCAATGCTTTATTACTTTTTAACATGTCTTGTTATTATCATATCTTTTGAGTCTATTAAAGTCACGAATTCATTGTCTAAATCTGTGTCTTGTCATGCCTCGTATCAAATTATTTTATTCCATTCATTGGTACCCGTGTATTGTTTTTGTCTCTCATCACATTGATTAGTTATGGATTGCTTCTTGGGAAAAGGACAAAAAACAAATGGTCCAACCATTTTTTTCGATATCTTGCAAGTTGGTCAAAAACCCTGCTGCAATGGCTACTTCGATCGCATTGATTGCGATGGCTTGTTTAATCCCTTGTGATGGGTACATTGCGATGGCTCGCATATTACGATGGCAATGTTGCGATCGTATCATGCGATGGCCACTGCGATCGTATCTTGCGATGGCTTGTCGCGATGGGTTGTTACGATGATATTACGATGGGTGGTTCTCACACACTGCGATGGCATGATTTGTTTATTGCGATGTGTTCTTGTGACATATTGCGATGGTTTGTGTTGACTCATTGCGATAAAAGACACAGAAACAGTCTTGTGATGGCTTGTTCAAATGATGTATATTACGATGGGCCATATCATTGCGATGGGTGTTTGGTTTTTGTTAAAAACATTTTGATGGGGTATCTCTAAAAAGGTCAGCACATTGAGTTTATATCAGTTAAAATAACAAATCAGATTTGGACTCTTGTTTATCAAAAAAACCATCAGTTAATACCTATCACAACATCTAGTCTTATTACAGTTGATCCAAACCAGTAACATACAAAACCGACTCATACACACTAATTTTTGTATACCTAATCTCAGCCTTTTCACTCCAACAATCAACTTCTCAATCTATTCCTAATGCCATCGTCCCCTAAACCCATCATCTAGACTCGTATAAACACACTACTATGATATCAGATTTGTTAAAAAACGTTTTTTTCTTTAAAAAGATTTTCGCGTTTTACCAAGTCATCATAGATCATTGTAAGGGCAAACCCCTCTTAATTTACGAATTTTTTCCACTGATTTCTAACAACTTTGTTATAATCAGTGTTCAATTCGGTTTAAATCAAAATTACATCACCAATTCAGAACCTACCCGAGACCTTATTCGATCTTGAAGCCCTTTTTGTCTCAATCATTACCTTGTTTTAAATCGGATTAGGACGAATCTTATGGGTTTATATGGGTTAAGCATGGATTTGTGATTTATGGGTTTGGTATACATTCAAGAGATTCGTGTGTACTTGTTTGACATGGATGTGATGTGATCAGTTATGAGATTGGAAGTTTGAGATGGATTTAGTTTTGACTGCTATGAGGTGTTTAAAGAAGTGTGTTGGGGGCGGTCTTTACTATGAAAATGTGTTTAGGGTTAGTGGCTGGTTGTAAGAGATAACACGTTTTTGGGAGATGTGTGTAGATGGGGGGCGGAGGTATCTAGACAAGAGGTGGAGTTTGGTGTGATTTGGGTTACTGTGAGAAAAATTAGGGTTGCGAGATTAAATATCCCATCTCTTGAAACTCTTTAGTGGACTACACGTAGGCTGTATCAGAAAACATCTTATTTTGTTGGGGTATTCGTTATTTATTTTTCAAATAGTAAAGCCCATGGAAACCGGACATAGATTATCAAGTGGGCCAAACATATGTTTTACATGGGGCTTAGATTGAAAATTTATTGGGCCGAATGTACCTCAATGTAATGGGCTGCGCACTTTCAGATTTTGGCCTGTTATATTTGGTTATTAATTGACGGGCCGATCACTACCCTAACCGAAGGTATATAGTGGGCCGATTAATTTTTGCAATCATATTCGGGATGACCGTTTTTAAATCCGAATGGTGCAAAATTAATTATGAGTTATTAGTGGATTGAGCCGGATATCTCGAAAGAACCGAGGAGTAAAATATTTGTCGGGTTAAATGCTTATGTGACAGGATTTTATTACTTTAGCGGGTCGTTTAAACTATGACATTCAAGGCCATATATCCATTTTCGATCATATCACTTCACGAACAACAAACACGATACATTACACTAAAACGATCCTTATCAAAGATTCACCTAAATTCCTAACGGCTATTACGTTCTTATTTTATCTTTAAAGGAGTACTTACAACTTTATAAGATAACTTGCTCGAGCATATACGGTTATGAATAAGACTTGAAGTATCTGGTTTCCAGTGTCAAGGGGAGGATGGTCGACGGCATGGATAACTATCACTTAAAGGAGCTACATTATTGTACTCAGTGTCACGCGCATAGTTGACGTGGATATCTTCAAGAGGTGATGTGCTTATATACTTCGTCAGTAATGTATTGGGTACTCAGAAATTTCTCAGCAATGATATTTCTACACCGTTCTTCATTCTACAATAGTGCAAGCTTAAGCTCAAGTTTGGGGAACTCTACTTCAGTTTCAAGTTAGGATTATCGGGTTATCTTCATCAGTGGTCACTATCAATAGCCAACAGAATTGATAAGGGATTGAGTTCGGGGTGATCAAGAGAGAATTTTTTTTAGAGAGATATTGTTGACATCTTCTCACATAGTATTGGTTACTAAGGAAGCGGTTCCAGTTGGCATACCACGTACACACATGAAGGATGATTCCCTTAATAGGTATCATCCTGGAGGGAGAAATGTGTACGTGCGGGGTCACTTGACTTTGGTGTTACTGTTTCTACATAAAGGGATAATTTGACTACATTCGGGACTTAATTGACTTTGATGTAGCAACTTTATGTCATCACTGTCCTGTCAGGAGAAATGTGCATTTCTGGGACTTAATTAACTCTGGTGCTTCAGTTTGACTTCTTGTTTGGGATAGAGTGTGTACTTCTGGTAATCTCTCATAGAATTAAGACTGGGATTGCTTCATATTGTGAGAACATGTTGATGACGTTATCACCTCCCACAGATTTCCTCTGAAGGATCTGTTTGGGAGGGAGCAGTCTTTACTGGTTGTTTAATGAAAGGCCTTTTAGTTGGGAGGGAGTAAAACTCAACTAGATTCTACAAAGCTGAAGAATTAGAGCTGGAGTATTCAAGAAGATGAAGGTCGCTGAAGACTGTCTCAAAGAATGCTGGAATTCAAGCTTATCATTTTTCTTTATTTTTTATTGTAGGAATCATTGTAACCAACTCACGTGAGTCACCATCTTGGAGGGAGATTGTTAGACTTACTTTTTGGTAAGCTGGCGCCTTTCACGTGAGTTGGACTAGATATACATCCTTTGCTATACGCAGGGACTAAATGAAGATTATGCGTGACGATCAAACGAAAAGACTAAATGAAGATTATGCGTGACGATCACAAAAGAACTAAAGATTTGCCACAACATTTGTGATTAAAGGGGAGATGTTGGGCCGACTTCCTCAGCCCAATGGGTTAATCCCAAATCCTTTATTCAGACACTTATTAGGCAGTTAAGAAATAACGGTTATTTGGCAGTTACTACAACTACCAAACCGTTACAACGGTTTAGTATGAATCGACACATCGATTCATCGTACCGTTTAGATAGTATAAATAAGAAACTCGATTGTACAAACAAGTAGATGACATATTTATTATACATATCAATATAATTTGCTTTTTGGTATATCTTGATTAAAGTTTGAACGATCCACAAACATCGATTAAATCATAACATTTGATCATGCTGATTTCATTATATATGGAAGATAATGATGTCAACTCGACAAGGTAAGAGATTAGTTATTAAATATTATTTCCAACATAATGTTTGTGTTATCATGTATCTAGCCTTAATAACGATGAATCAATATGCCAAGTATCTGTTCTTGATCACAATGATATGTCATTTGGCCAATGCTTTAAATGTTTGGAGTGTGGCTGTAACGCCCCATTTTGGTAAATGGAATGTCACGCGTGATTATGGCGTGTCATCAAAGCATACAAGGATAAATGTATTAAACATCACATGACCATAAAGAAAATACCAGAAACAAACATCGGTACCCAAAAATAGAACTCATCATACACAAACATAACTACTGTAAATGAAAAGGACTAAACAATGTCCATAGAAATGAGTATCAAAAGTATGAAGAAATGCATAAAGTAATGAAGGCTAGGAAGCTTCCAATCCATATGCACGTACACTTAAAGTCTACAAGCGTCCCTGAGTACATGCCGTTTTGGGAACATGAAAGGAAAAACGGCTGAGCATAACGCTCAGTGCACGGATATACAAGCATAGAATGAATAACATAAGCATATAAAGATATAGCAGCGGAAATGTCCAAGTCCTGGAAAACCTGGTATAACTTAGTAAAACTGGTTTTATAGTTTGAAAATCCTTATGTTTATCTTATAAAAACTGTTTAACATGTTTACCATTAGCCAATATAGGTCATGAAATATCAACGTGCATGAATACTTAGAGAGGTGACCTCGTCATGCAATTAGAGGGGCTGCCTCTAATTAATATAAGTTTTTGGGTTGGAGGGATCAGCTCCTTGTGAAGGATGCAAGGCACACACCACATTCACCTGAATAATCAGTAAAAACATGTAACCTAGGATGCACCCATACGCCCCACATGATAATAATAATATGGCCAAAACTGAAGGGACGCCACGAGCTATCACTCCGCCGTGGTGAAGTCATAACACTGGTGCCTCCAGTGTTATGGTTATGGTACCTCTATAACTAGGTGAAACTGGTCAAGCATGTATATGGCTTTAGGTATCTAATTAAACATAAGCAATTCAAAAACATATAAAACATATACTGGGAAAACAGTTGGCTGCATACGGGGAATCCTAATAAGGAAAGAATGTCCATACTGAAAGGACGGACAATCCGTACCTTGTGTCCAGTGAACGAAGAAGACGAACGGAAGAGAGTCCTACTTCGATATCACTAATGCTACATAAATAATATACGTGTATAAGTATTCTGATTACTGCGTACGTAACTGGTTTTATATCATGTCTTAGCTTGTTTTATATGTTCATGTCATGTTTTACTGATTTTATCGTTATGCTGCGTTTATAATGTATTATGTCTATTCTGATTAAGTATTACTTGTATTTCTTGTATTATTATACTTGTTGTGTAATAATAAGTAACTTTCTAAAAATAGCACCAAAAACAGAAAGTTTCCAAAAATAGAAAGTTTCCAAAAATAGATTTACTGCTTAAAATAGATAAGTTTCTAAAAATAGAAAGCTTCCATAAATAGATTAGCTGCTTAAAATAAATAAGTTTCTAAAAATAGAAAGTTTTCATATTTAGAATTAAGCTGGATTATTAAGCTAATAATATAAGCTTAAGTATTTACTGATTAATATTCTAAGTCATGTGATTAAATAGTATAGTTTATTAATTATTACATGTAAATTAAATAAACTATAGATTATAAGATTTAATTAAATATAACATGATTTATTTAAATAAAAGATAATAATAATACTTAGGTTAAAATATGTATTAATATAACCTAAGTCATGGAAATTAATTAATTATAAGTCATGTTTTAATAATTAATTAATACTTTAGTCTAAAATTAAATCATAAAATACTTAGGTTAAAATTATGAATTATTAATAATAATAATTAACCTAAGTCATGACTAAATTAAATTAATTATATAACATGTTTAATTAATTTAATTAACCTTGTAAAAATTAGTCTTGTAAATATAATTAACTTGTAAAATTAATTAAGTCGTGAACCGTGTTTTATTTTACTAAAGCATGTCGTGAGCCGTGCCCGTAAAACCGTGAACCGGCCAAACAAACGCACCCTTAACAGTGGCAAAACCGGCTTGGCCGGTTGCCATTTTTTCGCAAAAACAGCCACTGGTTGTGCCGGTGGTTTCCCCTGGTCTCTCGGCTGTAGCCGCCGGCTGGGCAAAGTTCCCACCGGTGGTTCCCCCTGCTGCCGCGGCTGGTTCCCCCTGCTTTCCTTATTTAGCCACCGGCATAAGCCGGTGGTGTTCTTGTTTGTTTTTAGCCGAGACCCACACAAACCAAAACACACCCCGACGCATGTCGGGGTTCCCTTGTTCTTGCGACCGAGACATCACAGCCACACCGAGACCCCTTCGTCTCGGTTGTTGGTGCGAACAAAAGCAAGCCGAGAGCCTAGGCTCTCGGTTCCTTGCGTCGGCCGAAACAAACACCCCTAAAAACACCATAATTAATTACCCCCCATGATTAATTACATGTTAGTTAACTTGTTTTTAAAACCTTATGATTTCATGTGTTCTAATTTAATAAAAACATAAAAAGAAAAGGGGTTTAAAGGTTTACCGAATACGTGAAACAATGGAGAACGATAACACTAACAACCTTGCAAGAATTGATCACCAAAAATCAACCAATCACACCCTTTTGGTGTGTTATACCCGGCGGCCAAGAGAGACCAAAAAGAGAGATTAGGGTTTTGATATTTTCTAATATTTTGTAATTATGAAACATATCTTTCCCTTTTTCTTGTTTTAGTAAAACTCAACATGGGCTTGGCCCTTCTCTTGTGTTCTTTCCGCGGGTATGTGGGGCCCACAAGGGGAAACCCATTGTTTTCCGTGTCTAAATATTATACGTGTTCTCGTGTCATGTTTACGTGGTTTATTTAGTTATCGTTCGTGTCGTAAACTATATTTATTCGTAATCATAATAAATATACGTAAATGCATAATATTAAGTTCGTGATTTTTTTTACGTTCATGATTTTCATGTTCGTGATTATAATTATTGTGGATAATAATTATCGTGTCTTAATACGTAATAAATACTTATCGTGTAATAACACGTACGTATGTAATTCTTATTCGTGAAACGTAAACCTGCTAAATAAGGAAGGTTCTAATCATGTACGTACGATCATAAGGGTACTATTAATGGTAAAAGCATGTGGGTTTTACGCATTGTTGTTTCAGGGGTCATTGGTTAGCAAAACCCTTATTTCAGTTCTTAATTACTTATGTGTCTGTTTGGTAACTTAAGATATGGTTATGAACTACTACGTAGTTTAAAGATTTAACTTATTCTGGTTGTCAGGGTCGATTTGGAAAGTTAATATGGTTTTTTAGTAGTCTTACAAGTTCAATATTTTTTTACATCTATACCACATATCTCACGTACACTATCTAAAAAAATGTCTAACACAATACTTGAACAATTGAACCCATAAAATATTGGTTGATTGGCCCATTGACATACCATTAGTCATACATGTTATGTTGAACCTAATCAAATGGTTTATTCTTTAGTTGATATTAATTTTTTGGGAATGCATTAAAGTAGTCGAAACATAACCGGAAAGTGCAGCCAGGGATTGTGATGTAAAGGATTGTTATAAAGGCCGAATCGGAGATCAAAATGGCTAACCTTTAAAGTGTGAGAGAAAACGAGTTAAGTTGGTTTATAATGAAGTATGGAGTTTATGTTATAGTCATACAGCACTCCTCCTGTATATGAATTTGGTTAGATTGGGTGGTATGGAAATGGGTCAGATTGGGTAGTTTCTGAAACAGGTGAATGTGCTCGGGTCAAGTTGGGCCTAAATGGCATATTTAAATACACACTACAGGATAACCCTCTTATTTATCAGTAACATAAAGTAGTAAGTTACCATCTGTGTTGCCATGATGATGTAAACTCACCTGATCTTAGAAATAAGAAAGCTAATATTATCTATATTCTTAGTAGACTAGATTTTTTCAAGTACATTCGATAACCCTCACATGTACCAGTTACACAGTAATTAAAGTTACCTAATTGAAACATCGGGGATCACTTCTTCGTTGTTTGAGTAAGCTGATAATCTGGTTACTATGATATATTAAACACTTCACATCAGATGAGACCGAAAGACATATCAGATTAAGGTAGTAAGTTTAGAATTTGCAAATTATATATCAAAGCGTTACATAACAAATATCTTGTAACAAAATGGGGGAATTATTATAAAATGATTGATTTGAATAAAATATCAACATGCGTTTTACATTTGTAAACCATAATCATACAGGTACTTTACTTCCTTGGCTATATGTATCACTTCCCCCTAAGGCGGAGACACGCCTTTTTCTATTAATTACCGTTATTGTACCTTGAACTAATAGTTCTAATCTGAATGTTGTTAACATGATGTCCAAGGCGTATCTACCATAGTACCTAGGGATAGGATTGGAAAACTTGGTATCACATGCAGGGCTTTAACTACTGCTGCTTTGCAGCTGCCACTAACAAATATCAGCTTGCTGGTGCGATTTATATATAGTCCATGCAGCGCGGAAGGTATATTTGGTACATTACAACCTAACTAATGCTTAAAGAGAATTTAAATATCATAAGAAACTAAACATATCTTACTGACATTCAAAAAGAGCTTTGTGTTTCAATGCTGTTCATAATCAATAATCTTAATAACTTAAACTAACTTATGTGCTGAAGAATTGAATGTAAATCTGTGTTAACCACAACTTTCATCTGTATATCTTGCTATCAGTCAATGATGGAATCCGTTTGATCAACCAAAAGTAGTGACTCCGTGTACGAGGTCACAAAAAGACAACTTAAATACCCTTCAATTCAAGAGGAAAAGTTCAATGTAAGCCCTTGATTATCGAAAGACACAATGAAACAAATCCTGGCATCCATTTTTTAATCGGAATTAAAAAAACACTTTCCACCTTTTTTTAAAAATACTATATTTTGCAAATGGTAAACTATAAAGCGAAAAGAATTGTACCATTCCGATGAAAATTGAATCATCTTTCTATATAAACTTCAAGTTACATATTACTCTACTAATATCATCGTCACCGCCGTCGCGGTCATCATCATCTACTGTTTTCATTAATTTTTAAACGGCCAAATTGTATCTACTGTTCCCATTATAGCTCGGCCATTCTACCTAAATGCTAATATATTCGGTTATTCAGCATACCCGTGGTAACTTAATGTAAACTTCTTTGTAAATGATTTTGTAACATCATCTATTGCACCCACACACCCCAGACCTCTATCTCATCTTCTTCATAGAAACCAGCCACGACAAGAGATTCATTTTTCTTAAAGATGATCAAACCACGACAGTGTACTAACTACTAAACTATGAGGAAGACACACTTCACCAAACTCTTCACTTTAAAAATCAACAAAATATAATCAAATAAGAGTTAATTTTGTCCTCTTCATTAACGTAGACATAGCTGCGTCAATATATTAACCCTCTTAAAAGACCTTCAGAGTTGGAATGAAACTTTGCTACTGAAGCACCTTCAGATCGAACTTAGAAGGGGAAAAGGATACATTGTGGGTGAGAGGGATTCACGAGGAGAGATTAAAAGGTAGGAGTTCGTGGAATGTGTCTTCTGATGCTAGGTCCAATTCACATACTAAATGGTGGAATCAGTCCCTCACACCCGGACTCACACCACTCGATAACACCAATCAAAACAGAAAGTTTGGTGTTAATGCTTGTCTTTATTAAATGTGGAAACTAATTACATGCTTATAGTGTTTCAACATATTCTACTTATAGTAAGATACTAAACAATGTAGAAACTAATCATGGGCACACGTACCACTACTTCTAAAACATAGGGAACTAACTAAAGAATATGACACTTCCATAATACTCTGTCAAACTGTGGACTACCCACTCACCCATGACCCACTGAACCAACTTGACCCATCAAGATTACCTAACATTCACCCCCGTAATCTTGATCACCTCCTGATACTTGCTAGAGACTATGAGACAACCTTCTTGTTGGCTAACTTCCTAAAACTTACGGTGGTTTCTTGCTTTAAGAAAGCAATTCATGCTATTTTTTCTGTTTTAAGAAAAACAAAAGTTCTCGCTCTATCTTTCTTGGCTGCTGCTAATTTCATTTTTATCTTGAGAAAAAACTTTGTTCGGTCTTTTTGTGAATCTTCGGTCATTTGATTCGATAATTCAGCATTTAGCTATTAAAGCTTCGGTCTAGGCAACTCGCCCGTGAAGGTTATCTCTTTCGGTCTTCGGTCTAATCTTTCTCAAGTGAGCTTTCGGTCTCTGTTCTTCCTTTCGGTCTTCGGCCTTTCGGGTTTCGGTCTTCGGCCTTTCGGTTCTCGGTCTTCGGTCTTCGCCATTTCGTTCTTCCGCCATTCGGTCTTCGGCATTTCGGTCTTCAGTCTTTTGATTCAACAGTATCTTTCTTCTTCGGTCTTTTACTGAATTTCGGCTAATTTCTTTCTTGGGCAACATACGGTCTTTTTCCTCGAACGGTCTCGGTCTTGACAATTTCTGTCTCCGTCTAGACTGTTCTAGCTCGGTCTCGGTCTCGGTCTAGACTTTCTCGGTCTAGGTACCTTCGGTCTTTCTTCGTCGGTCTATATACCTTTGGTCTTTCGGGATAGGTCGGCCCCCTCGCTCTCGCACTTCCTTCGGTTTCTCACACTTCCTTATGCAAGTCACATAAACTTGCTGCTTGATTTCTTTCACTGCCTTACAACATCCAAGGCATTCGGTCCTTTCTTATTTGCCACACACGAGGTATGAGACCAACATAGCTCTAGATACCAAATGTTGAATCAGTCCCTCACACCCGGACTCAGACCACTCGATAACACCAATCAAAACAGCAAGTTTGGTGATAATGCTTGTGTTTATTAAATGTGGAAACTGATTACATGCTTATAGTGTTACAACCTATTCTACTTATACTAAGATACTAAACAATGCAGAAACTAATCATGGGAACATGTACCACTACTCTTAAAACATAGGGAACTAATTAAAGAATATGACACTTCCATAATACTCTGTCAAACTGTGGACTACCCACTCACCCACAGTGGCGGATATAGGATTTCAACGGAGGGTATGCACTTTTCTTCGAGTACTTTCGGAGGGTAGACACTTCATGTATATGATTATAAAAAATTAAAAATTAACACTAACCCGTCGAAACGGAGGGTATGCACGTGCATACCCGTTCTATAAGCTAGGTCCGCCCCTGCTCACCCATGACCCACTGAACCAACTTGACCCATCAAGATTACCTAACATTGTGATCCTAAGTCAAGTGGATAGGGTTTTTAAATTTCCTGTTCTAAATCAAATTCATGGGACCAACATTAAATAGTGGTGCAAGGGATCGGATAGGAAGGGTAACAAAAAGGGGTAAAGATATCAACTTTGCTATCAAAGGTGTTTGACACGATAAGTGTGTTGATTCGCCCAAAGTCCAATGGAAGGATTTGGGTCGGTTTTCTCATTGTACTACCTAAACACCGTTTTATATTCTGGCTTGCTATATACATCGTAGGCTAAGATCATCTTTTTTTCAACCTACCCTTGTTCGCTCAAAATCCGGAAGGAAATACAAATCTATGATAAGTATAGAGGCATCTATTTACAAATTGTAACATAAAAGATAAGTTTCTCATTCTGAATCGACATATATTCTTCTAGATATTAACATTTTGATTTTAGTTTTTGGAACCTAGAGCTATCTGTCTTGTGTAGAATCAGAGAGGCAACTCGATCTCACTAAATTCACAGATATCACAGCTACAAAATAGAAACTAGAAAAGTGGTAACGTAGGTACATAAAGACTCTCCCAATAATAGGTACATGACCACTTCTAAATCAATATCCAACATACTCTATCAAAGTAATTACTAAATCAAACTACCAATTATTAACAACATCCATGCATATACATAATATATACACAATGATTTACTACGTATTTAACTAACTTTAGCCATGCATAGTACGTGAACACAACCCATTAAAGGCAACAGCTTGTTTTATACATTAAAGACCACAGTCCAAAACAGATGAAAACACTTGTGGTTCAATGTGCGTAAAAATTTGTCAGTGTTAGTTTAGCCGGAATACGATTTAGCTCAATTGGTACTATTGTGCCAACTATTATGTTTTTTTCAAGTTCTTCCTAGTCAAATACTGTACTATCATCTACGGGAGGTTTGATTCTCTAAAACATCCAAAATTCATGGAGCAAACCATCAAAAACTTATATAATATGAGGCAGAAGGGCAGCTTGAATAAGATCACCAGATGAGCAATCCATATATACATATAAAGCAAAATATATTCCACATCTAGATCAGAATTTAGAAAGAAAAGGAACATGAGGCTGCATCAGAGTTTGTAAACAATCATGATATGTGGCATTATCTTTTTTTTTGAACAGCAATTATATATAAATATATAAACAAAAAGCAACCCAGCAAGCCGCTAGGAGCTTGAACAATCAGTTACAAGGAGAATTACACGGGTAAAAATCCAATCAATCCAGTTAATCCTACCCTTTCTAACTCTAGAAGATACCCATTGTGGCATTATCTAAAACGTGATTGAAAATATTATCTGTTTTCGTTCCTCCGAATGGTTCCAACCATTCATTAATATTTTTGTTTGAGATAACCAAATCAACATAGTAAGTTTGGTCACTTTATATCAAGGTATACACCTAAAAGATCTTGTTACAAGATATCACATCTATTTAAGATAGAGAAACTCGAGAATCAAACACGAGTTATTGCTTAAAACAGTAAATGAGTTTTATGTGAAGCTAATTAACTATAATTCACTTTAATATACGTCATATGTAAATGGATGCACGTAACTCTGGCGTCATAGTTTTGTACTTCTCCCCTAAGGAGACAAGCTGGGTAGTCGCCCTTTCACAATAATTAACTACCATAGCACTTCACAATAATTAACTACCATAGCACCTTGAACTATGATTTCAGACCCTAAGGTATGGTTTGTGCAGAAGTACTAAAGGATAAGCAGGTAGACAGGAAATGTAAGAAAGCATATTACTTGGCCTTGCAGTGCTAGGTTAACTCGCAACACCTGCTGGTTTGCAGTGTCCGCTAACAGATAGTCAACTTCGAGATCTCAAGTCCGTGCGGCCAGAGAAAAAATTATACAACATAACTTATGCATAAGAATTTAAATATCCAAATAACTAAAGATATCTTACTGTCAGTAAAATATTAGAATATCTTAACGTTCAAGTAAAAAAAGAAAATTGTAGCATCATTAATCATTGTTGAACATATAATGCACAATGTATAAATGATATTAATGATACTGATATGCATAATGAAGACTTGAATGTGATAAGTACACTCTCTATACCTTGCGATCACCATCTCCTTCAACGAATGATAGAATTTGACTCATCAAGCAAAAGTATTGTTTCAATGTAGGATGTCAACAAGAAAGAACTACCGTTTCCAGCAATACCCATACCATTGGTGTGTCGTGATGAGGGATCATAAAACTCAAGTAGAGATGCTACCTGACCATCATAATTGCCATCACTGAATAGTCTTTCTATTATAGCTTGTCCATTCTTCCTGAACCCCAATACTTCTCTATTAGCCACTATCTCATTCGTATTTGGAGTCCTTAAACTAAACCTCTTAGTAAAAGATTTAGTAACACCATCTTCCATCCTCCACACCTCACAAACCAGTGTCTGGTCTCCTGCATCTAGATGTATATAGTAATCAACCACAGCAAGAGACTCCTTTCGCTTGAGCAGCGTCAAACTCTCCGAGTGTACCAACATACCAGCGGGAAGAGACACTACTTTAACAAACTCTTCCTTCTCCAAATCAAACACAATGATACAATGAGTGTTAGGCTCATCATGGAAAGTGGGTTTATGAAAACCATCAAAATAAATCAATCCATCTACACAAACTTGTTTCGACGTCAAATGACATAATTCAAATGGAGGATTGATAGATAGCCTTTTCCAAGACCTCGAACTTAACGTAAAAACCTCAACTTCCCAACGGATACCTGGCATCTCAAAAACATTAATCTTGAGAATCTTAGTATCACTAGTGTCAGCACAAACGCCGAAACCAAAAAAACTGTTACCTAACGGCATACTCGCTACATTCGGGACAACAATACCCACAGACTTTCTTACTGTAGGATTCCATAGAACAGCCATCTTAATTTCTAAGCCCATATCTAAGTAAGAACCGTAAAAACATACCACTCCATATGAGGAACCAAGTAGGACTTCATTTCGAAGAAGGTTAACACACTCCGGGACAATATGGTAAAACCTGCTGTTGGGGAAAGAATCATCATCACGTAATGAAAGACATGTTCTTTCATCATATGTTTCATATCTTATGAGTACATGGTGTGCTTGTGGTTGCGGTTGTGTCTGTGTTTGTGTTTTTATATATTCTTTGATGAACATGGAGCTATCTATGAGAGACTTCCATTCTTTCGAGACCGATCGGAACTGAATCAAGGGTTTGATCGGGAGCCTTTTCATAATTTCAGATTGGACTTCGATAGGCATGTTGTCTGACATTTTTGAGACTGATTGAAAGTGCCGTGCGTAGGTTTCCAAGGGGAAGAAGAAAAACAGGTGATGTTGTCTGACTGTCTGAGTTTGGACTATTTGTTTGTGTTTGGGCTTTGTAAATTCTTATATGATCCGACTGGTGCAAATAGTACGAGATTTTTAGATTAAGTTTAAATTGGCCCTGTTTATGTAGGGCTCGAGTTCGGCTCGTAGACATTATGCATTTATGCTTAAAAAGTTTGATCACAACATACGAAAAACTTAAATGAGATGAACTTCTAAAATGACTTGGAAGCTTGAGAAACTCCATAACAGCTCTAGCCGGGCTTTTATAAGCTCGAACTGGGCTCGTTAAGTATTTCAAGCTTGTTGTTTTGGGCCGGAGCTTGTGTGGGACAAAAGCTCAGCCTGGACTGTTACCCATACATAACTTGTGTTATTCTTATTGAATCTTATTGTAAATCCACGCATTTAGTCAGAAATGGCGTTATCATCACTTAATGTGAGAGATCTCATATTCAATTCGTGGCGTAAAAACCCCATAGTGGCCGCGCAAACCTCTGGAAAAGAGATTGGTTTACGCAGTTATTATGTTTAACGGTAGGTTCAAACCCCGTGGATTAGTCGATGAAAAGTTGGAAGTTAATTTAAGGAATTTAATTTCAGATCAACTGAATGAAATGTGTTACGTCTATAACAAGGGAATTTATTAACCTGTGTTCTATAAATTCAGTTTACTATGTTGCAATCGTCACTGTTTTTATTTTATCAAATGATCATACCTCAACTGGAAATATGTAGATGTAGAAGAAACTAATTTCTTACTTCGGTATTCGTTATTATTGGTTTCAGATTCATCTATACAGGCATTTTGATGAAAACTTTCAGCTGTTTCAGCTCGCAACCATAATTGTAGCTAAAAAGAATCGCATTAAAGTGTTAAGGGTTAAATCTTTGTGATATATTTCTTACATAGACTTATTATTAACAAGTCACATTCCTCACATTGCTTTCACTGCACCATATAAAAAGCAACCATAAAGATTGATTTTTCATTAAAATGCCATTTATCACATTACTTTCACTGCACGTATGACTCATTATTACATACATTGCCATTGCTGTCAGCGCACGGAACTAATTTTTTTAATTTTGATGTTTCTGTATGTTCTAAGCCTAGTCACGATTGTTGTAAGCATTCTAGCCCCAAACCCAAACTCGGCAACATATTCAATCACATTACCATATACCAGCAAGTAACCTCGCTTATATCTTTTTTTTATTTCATAAAAGCTGTTATCATGAGATTTTGTATTTTCAGCAGATGCAATGTTGCTAACACTTTGAACAATACTTATAACCTCTTGGGTTACTGTTGAAGCAAATTCTTGCAGCCTAGTAAGAAGGCTCTCTAAGATGCTTCAATCTTTCAGTGATGATCATGATGCTTAAGGTACCTGAAAGAGAATACGACACACACATTAACCACGTCCCAGGTTTGACGCCGAGATCAAGCTCCAGTGTGAGAATGAGTCTATGTCCGGAGAAGATAGTGAACTGAATGCTTATGATTAGTGAGTAAATGCTCTGTGTGTCTTAGTTGGTAATAAATACGAGAGAGGGGTATTTATATTAGAAGAGAAAGCAAACCTGAGGCTCTTTTCTAATCACTAGACTAGGCACAGTTAACGATGGCGGCGTGCCTCGCTTGATCCTCAGGTTAATACACTGATCTCTGGGTAAAGGCCCGAGGCTTGGGTAAAATGGCGTATCTGTCTCCTTTATGCACCTATCTGGTTCGGTCATGTGCCGCTGCCTTGCATACGTTCCGGTGTGGTCGTCCGGTACCATACATGAACACTCCGGTATGGTCGTTCAGTACCATTCATGAACACTCTGGTATGGTCGTTCGGTACCATACACGAACAGTTACCAATGACCAAAGGGATATGCTTAAGTTCAAATAACCTAAGGTATTAGTTGCGCAACCAGAAGGGACCAATAATAGATAAGATATTCACACTGACAAAGTAAATATAAAATCTAATCACTTTATATCAAAATATCAGTACATATTAGAGATAAATAATTAAACAACTATTACTGCATTTACAGTACACTTGAAAATGAGTATTATGAAAAGTTAGCCACGGTTGCGCTTCTTCCCAGAGTTGACACGCATGGGCGCAAGTCAACTGCCCGAGTAACAACCTAACTTGTGTATAGTGAGAATAAACAGGTATATATAGTCACTGCAAGGTTACTAATGCAATATATACTTTCTCATCCATGACACTGATGAGTGTGAACCTGCTGGTTCAACATTTGGCTAACATAATTGGCATCAAAATCGAAATATATAGCTAAACATATATCCAATAACATTACTATATACTAGCAAGAGGACTCAGCAACATATTCAATAACATTACTATATACCTGTATTTTCAGCAGATGCACAGTTGCCAACTGGACATGCTTACGCTCAAATAACCTTTGCGGATAAATTTATTAAGAAGATATTACTTGATCAGAAAACAAAAAATAAGATATTCACACGTACTGAGAAATTGAACAAAAAACCTAATCACTGCATATCAAAATATAAGTTTCATATTTTTTTATAAATAGATATCGCTACATATTAAAGAGAGAGAGAATTAAACAACTATTATGGCATTTACAGTACACTTGCAGAATGAGTATTATGCGATGTTAGCCATGTTTGCGCTTCTTCCCAAAGGTGACCGCCTAACTTGTGTAAACAGATATAGTCACTGCAAGGTTACTAATGCAATATGTATTTTCTCATCCATGATACTGATGAATGTGATCCCCGGGGTCAACATGTGGCAATCATACTTGCCATCAAAATCAAAATAGCTAAACATATAAATGTGACAGTTAGCAAGATATTTCTGTTTATAACTTTCACAAATATGTGAGATTCATTATCATTAACATTAAAATTAAACATCGATCTCAAAGATAACACAAGTATTAATGTAAATATAACACATTCATATACCATTTAAAGCATCTATAATATATTGGTAACTAGACCTTTCAACACCATCGAGATAAATGATAGAGCTTGTATGATCAAGCAAAAGTAGCGATTCCCGGTACGACCTCGCCGAGAACGTATCATAGTTTCCATTAATCTCAGTACCGTAGATAAGTCCTGATGAGGGTTCATAAAGTTCAATTTCACACTCTTCTCCGCCATCTTCCAACATTTCTATCATAACTTCCCCGTTCTCTCTTAACCCTAATACATTACCGCACAACAACATAGCGATACCAGCTGGTACCTTTATGGTAAACATCTTAGTTAAAGATTTAGTAACGTCATCCTTCATCACCCATACACCGCAAACCTCACCACCATAATCATCATCATAATCATACTCAATCACACCAAGCGACTCATTGAGCTTTGCTACCCTCAACACATTTGAGTGTACTAAGCTATCCGGAAAACACACTTCACCAAACTTGTCACTTTTCAAATCATAGGAAATAATGATAAACTTAGTCTCTAATTCATCACGCAGATTGTTGTTATCAATCGCCAACCAATAAATATACCTATCAACAGTAACCTGATATAACAACAACCCACATGATTTAAACGCAGGACCCTTAGATACACTTTTCCACACAGGTGAACTTAACGAATAAACCTCAACTTCCCAATGGACATTCGGGAGATCAATAATAGTAATCTTAACAACCTTAGGGTCACTAGTGTCGGGACAAACCCCAAAACCAATAGTAGAATAATCATTAGGGATAACTATACCAACTGATCTTTTAATAGCAGGATTCCACAATCAACCACATCTATAGTAAAACATAAATCTTCATAAATAGTACCATGAAAACAAATCAATCCATTTGAGGAACTTAATACTGATCCTCCTGAGCTGAGTAATTTAACACACAGCGGAACGGTTAGGTTAAACGTTTTATCGGGGAAAGTATCGTTATCAATTATTGAGATGTATTTTCGGTCGCAGCCTAACTTGTACTTGAGAAACATATGATGCTGGGATTGAGTTTGATGAATTTGATTGTGAACATTAATGAATTTGGTGCTGTCTATAAGAGACTTCCACAGTTTTGATACGGATCTGCATTCGATCACTGATTTGACAGGAAGCCTTTTGATGATTTCTGATTGGACTTCGAAAGGTATGTAGTCTGACATTTCATAAATTTTGATGAACTTTTTTAGGGTTTGATTATCTGGAGATTTTAGGACAGAAATGAACCTGGACAGTGTTATGTCGTGTTGACCAGGATATAAAAAATGTGGGCTACTGGGCTTTTCTATGCGATGGGTTAAGATATCAAATTGGTCCAGAGGTTTTTTTAAGATAACACAATTTAATTTTTGGTATACATTTATTAGACTAACAAGACTGGTTTCTTTGCAACTTTTATTGTTTGATTGAACCTAATGAAATCGTTATCACCGAGTTAATACTGATTCATTCACGGTGGAAGTGCGAGATTTCGATATGGTACAAAAGATTGTCGATCATACGCAATGATTAACATGTCAATATCTTGCACTTACATTTTTTGTACTTTTACGCCAATAATCATTGTAGAAAAACTGAAGCGAATTTACCACAGCATATGAAGCCCACAGGACAAAATTTCCAAATACTAGCTGGATACGAAAAGCACAAAAGCGCGTCTAAATAGTTGCTCATACCCAAAAGCACAGATTAAAGGTTTTGATGCAGGACAAAAGCACAAATTAAAGCCAAAACTGTAACACAAAATTAGAGTGAAGTATATAGTTGCTCATACCCACAATAACTAAACATAAAAAAAAAACATTAATATTAATCCTAACACTAACATCCATCTATATGTAATGCATAATTTAACTAATCTGCACTATAAATTCACTTTAATCGTCAACTCTTGCTTGCCTGCATCAGAAGTTGTCTTTGTGAAATAAACTTACCCTCTTATTGATCCAGCAAAAATAGTTGATCCTGCCCGCGACACGCAAAGAATGAATATCTTTTTCCAAAAATCGTAATGGAATTTATATCAATGGAATGTGGTTTATAAACAAACAGCGCGTACTGTTTCCTTTGTCCATAAACCTTCTGTATACATCCATGTGGTTTCCAAATCTCGAATCGCTCTATAAACGATTTTGGGACACTCTCATCTGGTATCCAGAAAGAAACCTTTTTAGCCTCTACATTAGTAAGATGCTTTCTAACACTTGATATAAACAAATCAACTTCAGCAGCTGCCTGTGTTGCTAAACTTTTTCGTATAAACGGCAATTTTGTATTGGAAAGACTAGGATGAACATTTTCTTGTGTAAATTCTTCTCTTGTCATATCAATTGACATAATCAAATCATACCACTCAAATAATTCAACATTATTTTTGGTTCTCCCATCAAAAGCAAGCCAATAAATAGATTCGTCTAAATTATGTGAGAAAAATTGTCTTTTCCAAGTCCCTGACCTTAGTGTGTAAGCTCTGACGTTCCATAAGCGACTACTTCTAGGACTAGTAGTACTCTCTCGTATACCGAAAGGATAATTTGTAATGCTGACAATCTTAGGGTCATTAGTGTGACGACAAATCCCAAAACCAACAACAGTTTTATCATGTACAGTATAACCACGGCGGCTTGTTTCCCAAAAAGATACCACACTAGGCACGTCAATAGCAACACTTTTTCTAATCAAAGGATTCCAAAGAACACCTATCTCTTTATTATCAATATCGCGACAAGAGCCAAATAAACCACGTGAGCTGCGGAGTATCCTTGGGTTGACTATTATTGGTTTTTTATTCGATAGAGTTAAGTAATGTGGCTCTGTGTAACGTACATGGTAATCATCAATAAACTCAGAGCTATCAATGAAAAACTTCCATTGTTTAGAAACGGACCTGAATTGAATCAATGATCTGACGGGAAGACTTTTGATAATTTTCTCTTGGATATCGAAAGGTATATAACGTGACATTATGATATTGTGGGTTTTTACTTTTTAGGGTTTATGTATTAGGGTTTGATATCGAGGTGTGAATCGAAATATCAAAGGTATAATATTTGTAGCAATCTTTTGCATTCTTTTTTCGTTAAATAGCAAAAGTGTGATACGAATACAAATATGGCCAATGGGCTTCATATCACTATTAATTCGGTTTTGTTATTGTTGTTTTTCCTTTAACCAGATTATGTTTTTGTTATTATTGTTTTTTCCTTTCTTAGAAATTTTAGGTCGTGTTTGTTTCATTAAGAGGTTTTAGGTATAATATGACTATTGCCTCTTAGTGGTAAGAGATGGTTACAATGTATGAATCCGAATGAAATAAATTTGGTTGTTTTTCTATAATAATCTGAATACACTATGTCGCCAGGGATAACCACTTTTCCCTGGCGACAACGCTGACGTGGCGGTAAAGTAGATTTACTTTTTGGTCAAAGTTTGACTAGGGTTTCCCTGGCGACATGTCGCCAGGGATAATCGGTCCAAAATCAGATACCAAGTGAAAGAGCGCGAAATTTTCCCTGGCGACAAGTCGCCAGGGAAAACCTAGTCAAACTTTGACCAACTTATCCCTGGCGACATGTCGCCAGGAAAAACTCGTCCATCGTATTTAACAAAAACTATGTTTGCTAATTACATGTCAAGATTATCCCTGGCGACATGTCGCCAGGGAAACCTTTGCCATTTGTGATTAGTTTCAAAATTAAACACAAATGTTTAATTACATGTCAAGAATGTGTGGCGGGCTTTTACCCGCCAAATCTTAGACGTTTCCCTAACATATATTTATTTTGTTTTTGCTTGTTAATTATTATTTTAACTATCGATCCGATGTTATTTAATTTTTGCGACGTTTATATAATAAAAATGAGACATTTATAAAACAAATATTTATTTATTCCAAATAATTATTATATTAACTATCGATCCGATGTTATTTAATTTTTGCGACGTTTATATAATAAAAATGAGACATTTATAAAACAAATATTTATTTATTCCAAATAATTATTATATTAACTATCGATCCGATGTTATTTTATTTTTGCGACGTTTATATAATAAAAATAAGACATTTATAAAACAAACATTTATTTATTCATAATATTATACATAGCCCTTGTGGAATCAAATGGAAAACTTAAAAACAGACATTACTAATCAACTTAAAGTTCGTGAAGTAGTGCAGCCGATTACTACTCAACGCTAAGATTTTCCATTTCATTTAAAAGCTCATGAAGTATTGCAGCCGATTGACATGTGTGGTCTTCAGGATGCCTTTCCATTTCTAGTCTTGCCTCTAACATCTTTATCTTTAGATCTTTGATCTTGCAATTTGAGCACTCAGTGGGTGCAGATTGAGAAGGACCTGTAGAAGAACTTGGATGTGAACCTTGAGGTGTTGAAGATCCAGGGGAAGATCTTATACGGAGTTCGAGATCAAAATCATCCTTCCATTTAAAATATTTACATCCATAATCATCTGTTTTTGGCTGTTACAAAGTAACAAATAACATGACATGTCATTTTAATAATCACACGTATTACATAATTAAAACATTTGATTGTTTACCTTCGAAAAAGGACATGCATAGTAGAGTTTACCAAAGCTATGAGGTTGATGTGACTGTCTCAACACAATATATCCCTTTCTACATGTACACTTATACGCTTCACGGGGATCCGTCTGCTACCAAATCAGGTGGTGGTGGTGGTGAGTTTGGTAGGAGATGATAAGTGTGTGTGTGTGTGTGTGTGTGATCTGCTGATGATAAGTGTGTGTGAATCCTTTTATGGTCAAAAAGTGAGGGAAATGGTTAACATTTTCCCGCCAATGTTTTCCCGCCAACGTTTTCCCGCCAATAGTTAAACGTTGGATGTTCAATGGATGACCCGGTTTGTTATGGTTGTACGTTGGATGTTCAATGGATGATCCGGTTTGTTATGGTTATACGTTGGATGTTCAATGGACGACTCGACATGTGTTGGTTACACGTTAGATGTTCAATAATTGCTTCTCAGGTTGGTTGCCAGTTGTCTCAACTTTCACTCAGAACGTTATGACATATGCTTCTCAGTTTAGTGAAGTGATAGCGGACGGGATGTTGTGTGAGAATGAAGAACATGTAACCAAGCTTGGTTAGACGTTAGATGTTCAATGGACGACTCGACATGTGTTGGTTACACGTTAGATGTTCAATAAATGAGTCGGCATGTCTTGGTTAGACGTTAGATGTTCAATGTAATGATGTATACAAGCTATTATACTAAAAAATAAAATGACATGCTTTTTTGTTGCTATAACCCCTCTGTATACAAGCTATCTATGTTTTTAGTTGCTCACTTTTAAGTTCTCAATTTGCCTAACAATATGATAAGAATAAGTAAGGCACACCATTTTATTCTTTTTGTGCGATTTTTTTGAAACTACATCATAATCATAATCAATATTTTATTACTAGACGAGTACCCGCGTATAGCAGCGAAAATTTTTAACGATAAATAATTAACGATATGTGATATTATGGTAAATGTTCATGTACCGTTTAGAATAGAAACTTTGCCACAATCTCATTTGTGTATTCTTCATAAAATTAAATGCAACGCTAATTACTGTTAGTACACTTGGACATCTAGACACAACGATCTTTTTATCGAGTGAAGCATGAGCAAATGATTTTAGTACACCGTTCTATTAACCAATGCACGGATCATTTGAGACACATCATGAGTAGTCGACATTAAATGCAACTTATCTAACAATGTAATGATGTATACAAGCTATTATACTAAAAAATAAAATGACATGCTTTTTTGTTGCTATAACCCCTCTGAATACACGGATTCGTTTACTTTTATCAATGAATACATTATGTTTTCCTTGCCAAAGTCAACCAAGTTTTCTTAATTATAAGGATACTTATTACATAAATGGTTTTGTGGATTGCTTATTCTTATATTTTACTAACCAAATAAGAACTTTAAAGTAAGCAATCCAAAACCCCCATAGAAAATGTAACAAGATTGACAAAATATAAAGATTAACTTGTGTAACTCGCCTACATTGACATTAGTAGTTTCGTGATCAATGCCATCTAGTACAAGATTATCGTTATACCTAGACGGTCCCTTTTCAGTTAATAAGATCGCCATCAGGCATTCCAAGGGCTCAGCCATCATCAAGTGTCTTTCTTAAATCCTACGGATACAAGGTCATCAACTGTCACATGAAAGAGGAAAAACAATTTAAAAGTTCACAGGGGCCTTTTTTAGACTTACGTTGTGATTTCTTATATACCAGTCACCAATTAAGACAACAATATCCCCAACCAGCTTGTCGAGATGGCGACTCATGAGATAAGAATTTCTTGAGCGTTTTACAATTGTGCTCATTAGTGAGAAAATAGGAAAAAAAGACTTGATTGTGTAAAGAGGTCTGTATAAACAATCCGTAGAGGGTGTTTGGGATTGTTTATGTAAGCTCATTAGCCTATTTATAAGCAGATAAGCAATTTTCTGTGTTTTGATGAATGTGTATCAGCTTATATCAATATAAATACCTGCTTAAATATGCTGGTTGATACATTGTCAGTTTAAAAACGTATAAGTAGTTTTAAAAAGCAATCCCAAACACCCCGTAAAGTGCTTATTTATAATTAGTTATTTTTGCTTCAAATAAACAGATTAAGGTAGACAGATCGCTTCTACCCGAAACTACTTTTGTGTTGTATAGAGATGCAATAAGAGATAAGTGATTAATATTGCAACTTTTGTGCATATGTACTCGTTCGTTCTCGGTATCTAATCGAATTGATCACGGTTTAAAGTGGAATTGTCGTTTTTGGTGACTAAAAGGGGGAGCTTTTGATTATCTATATCTACTAAAATGAGTTAAGACAAATAACTAATATAAAGAGATTAAACAAATTTAAGACTAATTAAAAAGTAAATTTATAGAAAAATTAAGACAAGACAATATAAAATTAAATTAGATAAAAAAATGGCGGGAAAGAAATAAATTTTGAAGAACAACTAAGTAAAATAAACCAAGGACTATAATCAGATAGCAACACGGATCGCAACGTCTTCGATCGTAACTCGGATCGCAAGCTACAATCGCACTATGGGATCGCAGTGCTCGATCGCACCCAACAATCTCAATCCTGGATCGCAACTAGCGATCGGAACCTGGATCGCAGTCTAGATCGCAACAAGCGATCGTAGTCCTTGATCGCAGTTTAGGATCGTAACTGACCACAATAACCTTGATCGCAACAACGATCGCAACATGGATCGTAGTTGTGATCGCAGTTTGGATCACGATCTTTGATCGCAGTTTCTGATCGCAAGTAGAAACCCTTAGGTTTATGCGATCACGAAACTCGATCGGCACAAGTAAAACCCTTAGAACTTTACGATGGGATACAAGAGGCAAATAAGCAAAAACCAAATAAGCACTTTTCTAAAAAGCACTTACCAAAACTTAACCAAATCAATAATAAAAAGAACTAAATAAGCACGAATGAAAAAACTTTCAAAATACTATATAAGCAAGATTTATAAAATAAACTTTAAAAAGATTAAACTTTTAAAAACACTTTAAAGAAAATAAGCTAATCACGAAATAAGCTAAAAGCACAAAAAGTTGAGGTTATCAACCGTATGAAATTGATAGTAACAACAAGATGAGCACTTTAATCAAATAAGCACCAAGATGAAACAAGTTACATACTTGAGCCGAATCAAAATCAAGATTAAAACAAGAAAGGTAGAATAAGATAGATTATGAAAAGCTTTGAATAAAGATAAATATTTGACACAAATTAAAAAGGAAGATTAAGGATCTTACATGGTAAACTTGAAGAAAGTAGAACAAAATTTTAAAGACAATATGAAAGAACTTGAAAAACCATAAAAATGGAGAACTAAACTTAATTAGCTAACACCTTCCAAATGAGGGGAAGCTCTTCTATTTATAGGAGAGTGGAGTAGGAAGGTGGTTGTGCTTCTTTCTTTCTTTTATCTTCTCGACTTTTTAAATAACTCATCTTTCTCGACTTTGTCTCGGGATTAGTCGAATGATAACTTGAACTCGTCTTCTAATTTTCTTCTTTTAGTAGACTTGGTTCTTCGACTTCGTTAAACTTCTGTCTTTAGACTTTTTCGTCGATAAATCTTCAAAATAGGCCTTTGACTTTCGTTCTTTTTGCACTTTTGATCTTTTGACTTCGTCTTTTGTCTTTTTCTTCGATAAAAGACCGTGTTTTCTTCTTTTTTCATATTTTTGTCCTGAAACACAATAAAAACACAAACCACGCATAATTCTGACTTTTACGACATAAAATACACGTTTTGGTCTTGTTTTTATTAGAAATAAGTGGTAAAAGGATATGTTTTCACACTTATTAAATCCCCTACATTTGACCATTGTAATGCCCTCATGCAATGCATTAATTTCAAAGCACGATTTATATTTGTCATCACAATTAACCCACATTGGCCTTTAATAACTACTAGACAATAATGAAACTAAAAAGATAGAAAATTACGAAATGCTAGAAGGAGGAACAAGTAAAGAGATCGAAGACTTACATTAGGGCTTTGGTTGTCATGAATGTTTATCACCCTCAAGTTTCACGTTCCCCAAACCAAGCTTAAAAACGAGATTATTGTTATTATAAGTTAGTAAGCTAACACTCACTCATGTGGCTTAATTTTTCGCTTAGACTCCCTTATTCCTAGGTGTATCTCTTATATTTTATTTTTGTCTTGAATGATCACGAGGATGCATTGTTGACTTATTTCGATAGCTTATTTAGGCTGAAAATAAAGTAGGACAATTTAATCAATAGTTAGCTAAAGGACAAAATATTTTAAAACTGCTTCTCGGAACCTCATAAAGTTCATATCTTGGCATAACTCGCTTCACGATTTGAGACCTTTCTCGGACCGATATTTGGCAATGACTTCATACTTCAAATCTTGAGAGACGCTGTAAAACCACGATATTATCGTATCCTTAATTCGAGGACGAATTATTTTTTTTAGAGGGGAAGAATTGTAAAACCCGTATTTAAAATCTCAGAATATTAAATACGCGTAGCCGCAGCTTTAACCTTATTTAAACGTTAACAGTAATTACGTGGTCTCGGTTTGATTTAAGTATTACAAATAAATAATGATTCAGAAAATAATTATTAACTTTCAGAAAATACGTATGTATTATTATTATACAGAAAATAATTAAACATTCCAAAAAAATTAAAACGCGAATTAAATGTTATAAGCGGAACGAAAAGATTAGACAATTGATGTTGTTGTTCCTTTTGGGCTGCGGCTTGAAACAAATAAGGAGAAGGGACATATGGGCTTGAAGCCCAACATGCTATTAACAAAAACAAAGAAAGAAAAAACGGGGGTTACCCCTTCTCCAAAATCAGACGAAAAAAAAAAGGAAAACAATTAGGGTTGCTTGTTGTTGCTTGCCGACAGAAAATACAAAAAAAAGGGAAAAGAGTGTGCCGCCAGTTTAAAAGCAAAACATCAAGAATCAAGTTTAATTGTTTCTGATCTTCGATTCGTGTGCAAATCATTCGGATCCTTAATCCCACAATGGTAAGTGTGCTATTCCTTTCTTATACCCCGAATCATACATGTTTAATCAGTAAAAATGCATCATAAAAAGGGTAATCACCAATCAAAACGCATCGTGGTATCGGGTTTGTTTAGCTTCACAAAAACCGAGACCGGTGGGTCTCGGAGTGGTGGTCTTGAGCCAGTCGTGACCCACCAGGGGTTGCGGGATTGTTTTGGGTCGGAACAGCAACACCAAACCAATCAGGGGTGTTTGGATCTATTGACAGCGGGTAAAAACAATCAGCAGGGGTGTTTGGTTTTTCAAACAGCAGCAAAAACCCCAACCGGGGTGTTTATTTTGTAAAGGGGGTGTTTGGGTGTGTTCAAAACAGTGGGAAAAATACAAGGACGGTGGGAATAAACAATCAAACCAGCGGGTACTTACTAAACAGAAAATAATAAGGTTTAGTTATGATATTAGTGACAGTTTAGCGACGGATTAACTGTCGCAGTTTGTTAGGTCCGATTTGGGACAGTTTTGACACAACCTTTTAGCGACAGTTAGCAATAGTTAGCGACAGAAATTTCTGTCGCTGATCCAGTTTAGACTTTACGTTTTGTTGGCTTGTTTTAATTTGACCGAGAATGGGGAATTTCAGTAGGCTCGGGTTAGACTTAAAGGATTTATAAAAAAAGACTTAATTATACCTTATTTTATCACTCTTAAAAATAAATGTTTTAAAATGGTTTAATTAGTAAATTAATTTATTTTATTAAATTAGTCTTATGAAAATTAAAAGGGTATAATTTATTAAATGATTTTATTTACATTAGAAATGTTCTAATATAGGAAACTTTCTATTATTAACAGGTTACTAAATATAGAACTTTTATAACGTCAGAATACATGTTATACCGTAATTAATAATAGAATAGGAATACGTTGATCAGAAATATGAGAATAGTCAGAATTTACCAGTTTATCCATAAACCGTAATACAAGAATAAATTAAATTAAATTTAAAACATATAAGAATCAGTAACAGCAAACAGAAATCAGACGACTTATTTCCGTCCATTATTTATGTAGTATCCATGAAGTCAGAGTCGATCATGCAGCTTTCATTCTGATTTCATTACTGGACACGAGGTACGGATTTTCCGTCCTTTCAGTAAGGACTTCCTTCCTATGCATGATTAGGATTCCCCATCTTCAGCCCAATGTTTTTCCCCAGTATATGTTTAAGTTATCAGTATAATGTTAATAACTAAATAAATTGCCTGAGCATTATATACAAGCACGGTCAGTTTATGTACTAGTTACGGAGGTACCGTAACCACGGCACTAGAGGCACCGGTGTCGTGACTCACATGCAGGAGAGTGATATCCTGCATCGTCCCACTCAGCTCATCTTGGCCATTTTATCAGTATTATTAGTGGGGCGTATGGATGCATCCTAGGCTTATATGTGTTACAAGTTATCAGGGTGAATGTGGTGTGTGCTCTACATCCTTCACATTGGAGCTGATCCCTCCACCCAGCACAGTTATTTAGAGGTCACCCCTCTACAGCATGACGAGGTCACCCCTCCAGTTATTCATGCACGGTTGTTACAGCACGTGACCTATATAAGCTCTGGCAAATAAAATACAGTAATTGCATGTTTTTAGAATTAATAGTTATATTTCAGTATCAATATATATGAACCAGGTTTCTCAGATTTTATGCAGAGTTCTACCACATGTTTCATATCAGTCTTACAGCTTCAGTATTCTATCGCCTGTTTCTTTCAGTATATTCTTATCATGCTTTATATCCGTTCACTGAGCGTTATGCTCAGCCGTAGTTCCTTTCATGTTCTAACGGCAGGTACACCAGGACGCTCTTAGGATTCTGAGAGCATGTGCATTTGGATGGAAGCTATCCAGACTTCTTACTTTATGCATTTCTTACATTATTCTGCTTATTTGGACATTGTTTAGTCATTTCCTTCAGTATTTTACTTTTCATGTTTTGGGCTTATGTTTGGATTACCGATGTTTGATTCTGGTATTTCCTTTATGGTCAGTTAATGTTTTAGGACATTTACCTTATGCTTTGATGACACACCATAAATACACGTAACGGTCCACTTGTCCATGTGGGGTGTTACAATTATGGTATCAGAGCCAGGTTCGACCTGTAGGCTCTAAAACTTGACCTGTGACTAGTGGGTAGTCACCAGGAACTTCCCAGATTTTTGCGTTGTTATCTTTCATGTTCTTCATGGATTGTTCAGTCAGTTTTCTTCATTTATGAGTCAGTTTTCTTAAAGTTTTGACTAAGTAAAAGGTTGGTACAGGACTGGCCATATTTAGTCGCATGTGTTTTCATTCGAATTTTGTTGGTGAACCGACCCATAGGCGTTCACCCTTGTCGTTCAGATTTTTGGTATAGACGAACTGACCATATGCGTTTACCCTTATTCATGTCAGATTCATGTTTCCAGTCAAATATTACTGGGTGAATCAGCCAAAAAAACGTTCACCATTGTTCAGGTCAAATTTCATGCTTTTCAGCCGAAGGTTGTTTTGTGAAACGTTTCATAGTTGTTCACCTTTGCTCATATCATGACATTTTATTAAATTTTGACCAGTATGGTTTGAACTACAGTCAACCATATTTAGTCTCAGATTGTAAATTTCTATACATGACAGTTCTCATACATTTTGACAAGTATGGATCAAAACAGAATCGCCCATACTTAGTCACATGTTTCCTACTATGAATACTGTGGATTAAACCATAACTATCCACATCAGTTGATGTTAAACCTCAGTTGATTATTCTTCTATGTTCTTTGAACCAGTCAACTTTATACTCTCACGTGAATGTCGTTTTCATGCTGACTAGGTTCATGTCTCCTTATGAGGATTATGTTTTCAGCAAGGTGATGATGTTTTCATGCTAAGATACAGAAGGGGTTACAGTTAAATCCTGTTTTTTTAATAATTAGGTTTGATCTTCATCAGCCATGTCTTCATGCTGACCATTGTTGAAATTCTGTTTAGTCATACTTTTTAGCCTCTATACAACCAGCATTAAGTCTACGCAGTAATTATCAGCCTATCATGTTAATCGTTTCAGTTCAGTTTACTACCGTTTAAATCAATTTATTCCTTTGATAATGTCAAACAAGCGACACCAGTATCGATCATCCCATAAAATTTCCACCAGCTCCATGTACAGTATTTCACGTGTACTCTACGTACAGTGTCTCAGATTTGCTCCATGTGCAATATTCATTTTGTACTTCATGTACAGTAGTCCAAGTGTACTCCAGGTACCCTACTCTATGGATATTGCTAATCGATCCTCAATCATCTCAGATGTTTCCACTTGTCGATATTCTACCAGGTGCTGATGCTGCTCGTGAGTTGAAGATTTTGCTAGATGCTGATGCCGCTAACACTTTGAAGACCTCACAATTGCTGATGCTGCTGATACTTTGGAGATTTTTCTAGATGCTGATGGTGATGCTGTTATACTATAAAGACACTGCAGAGTAGGGACGAAAACTATAAATTTAAAATTTCTGACAAGAGTAAATTTCAACCATCGGACACTACCATTCTAGTCCATGCCTTACTTCCTCAGTTAGCTGTCACACGTTACTCGGCTAACCGTTCATTCAGAGAGTGGGAGCCGTAAACCAGCCAACTACTCAGCAAAATAGTTACAAGAATCACGGTCATGATAATGACCGTCATAAATTGACAGAAAAAGCAGTAGTGACAACCACCGTGCTTATAATTTATCAGTCAGTAACCATCGGAACCCCGGAACGGACGTGACCAGAAACACAGAGGTCAGTAGTCTAACCGGTCCCCCAATCCTAGTAGTTACCAAAATTTTTAACCTTGTTCAGATTCATCTACTAAAAAACACGTGTCAAGACATCAGTCAAGGCATAGGCCTCAGGTATCTTTTTAGAAGACACATATTAGGACACCAGTCATGGTACACGGCATACGAATCTTTCCTCAAAATACGAGTCAGAACTCATAACTCCAGTATGTTCCTAAACCAGGCCCTCAGAAATTCAGGGTACCCTTCGGAAAGGGGTATACCCGTTCTATTATGCCACGCATGAATCTAATCATTAAAATTCAGTCACCACCACTAGATTATTATTCAGATTAAACACACGGTAATCATTATGTGAGGTTACAGACGAACCCACTCAGTGGAGGTCGCCACGTTACTCCACGTATTCCTATGTCAGCTTTATGTAAATCAGGTATTTACCTACCTCTCAGCCAAAAAGGACTCAACAGTATCACCATATTTATTAAAGCCTTATTTTCAGTTAACGACGAGATCCGTCTTACTAAATCCCAAATATATTCATTATACTTTCGGTCAGAAAATCAGTACGAATTATTTCTGCCTTACAAGCGCGTGACTATCAGTACATAGCTACGAAGACTTTTACCTACCTGTTATTAATTCACTTCTGAAATTCTTTAAATTCATGATCAGCAGATTATTCTAGAGTTCCAGATATAACTTCAGAAAGTTTTCAAGAAATTCCTTCCTAACCACGAGACAGAAATTTAACATCGAGCTAGTCTCAAGAACAGAACCTGTTTTCAGAACTCTTGATCACAGGGCTTAAGCTAAGTTAAAAGAGTCGCAGCAATTGCTGCAAGAATTACCGAAACGAGGCTTTATTCGCCCTAACGCACCACCAGGAGGTGTATTGTTTCTGTCTATCAGAAAGAAGGCTGGTAACATGAGATCATATATCGATCACCGAAAATTTTACAAGATCACTATTCATAATTTGATGTTCGTCTCATGTATGGAAGGTTTCTCTGATCTGCTATGATGTCTTAAACATTTCTAGAACAATTCCTGATTATGCCACCAGCAATGGTGAGAGAAAGAACATGAGAATTTTTTTTTCAGACTGCTGTGCACACGTTATAGTCCTCCCTAATACTCCAGCTATAGTATGAAATTATGAATAATTTTTCCATGGGTTCTCAGACAAAATCGTCAGTATATTCATTAATAACATTCTGATCTGCTAAATTCTAAGAGAAGTACATGAGGATCATCTGTTCACGATCCTGCAGATTCTCCGATAGGAGGAAATTATATAAGTAGCTGTCCAAATGTGAATTTCAGTTGAACGAAGTGGCATTTCTGAACCACCCTATTTCAGCAGAAAGAAATTTCAGACAATCCTGCGAAGGTGAAGGCCATCACCTGATGGTCCTGACCGACGCTTGTGAACGAAGTACGAAAATTTTCTAGAACTCAATTGACTGCTACCGCAGAAATTGCTGACACTTCTCACTAAAAAAAATAAAAAAATTCTTCCATGACTATCCAACCAGATTTTCGCCAGAATACCCCATAATCCAAGGTAGAATTTTGATAGAAACAGTATAACACGTTGAGGCAGCTATGTTCATATCTAATGCCTGCCATTCCAGCAGGTTTAAGATAGAACGCCGTCATGCTATCAAGTTATTACTACCAGTAGAAATTCTGGACCGAAAGCCGACAAGACTCCATGGAGATTGTTATCAGTTTACCACACACTCAGAAAAAGTATAATACTATTTAAGTCATCGTCGACCATGTAATCAACCTACGCGTTTCCTTTCGTCCGGAAGGATTACGCAATAGCGGAACTCTAGAAAATTCAGCAGTAAATCGTATGATTTCGAGGCATTCCATCGATCATCATATTAGACAGAATTCATGTTCACAATCACGTGTATGTTTACGTTCACTTTACGTTCACGTTTATTTTCACTTTCACATTTACGTCTAACTCGCAGTATGATGCTGTTTCAGTTCATCTTTTATGCTATCACATGATTTAAGCTCACGTTTGTGTTCATAACATTGTTCACGTTCAAGTTCGTATGCCATTTCAGGATACACGTTCCTTAGTTTATTACCGAATACGGTTACAGATAGCTTGAGAAATCAGACTCAAGTTTAGCACAACTATTCCATAACCAGGCAGGCGTTTCACATCTCAGGCCGTATCGTTTGGCATTCATTCCTCAGTCATCATACGTTCATGATATGTTCTAGTATCACGCCTACAATATGTTTCACGTATCACATTCATGATATACTTCATGCACAGCGTTCCTCTTATGATCACGAACCACGTTCACAATTGCTCACGTAGCACGTTCACAATTGTTCACGTAGTTTGTCCCTTTATGATTGCAGCAGCTTGCTTAGAGATATAAATGTTATCTTCGCAGAATACTTGTACGTACTGTTTCATGTATACTACATGCTATAGCTTATTCAGTCTATCAGACTCAGAAAATCCATCTTAAGTATGGAACCAGAAACTATTCAGCATCATCAGGACCAAGATTTTATTATGTTTAGACCCTTGAAAGAATCGTCTCGATCTGGAAGCCACTCGAAACGGAGGAGTCCATCCGGACCTCTCATTCCTTTTCCTTTAATAAATCCAGTTAAGTCCTTTCAGTCATGTCACTTTCCATGTCCTCTTCAGTCATGTCAAGTTTATACCTATCAGCAACATTATGTCTTAATTAGAAGACAAATTACCCTTCAGCTTATTTGTCTTTTCAGTTTACGTGTTATTTAAGTTCTTATAACTTCATCAGCTTATTATCTTTAATTCGAGGACGAATTTCTCCTTTTTAGAAGGGAAGAATTGTAAAACCACGATATTATCGTATCCTTAATTCGAGGACGAATTATTTTTTTTAGAGGGGAAGAATTGTAAAACCCGTATTTAAAATCTCAGAATATTAAATACGCGTAGCCGCAGCTTTAACCTTATTTAAACGTTAACAGTAATTACGTGGTCTCGGTTTGATTTAAGTATTACAAATAAATAATGATTCAGAAAATAATTATTAACTTTCAGAAAATGCGCATGTATTATTATTATACAAAAAATAATTAAACATTCCAAAAAAATTAAAACGCGAATTAAATGTTATAAGCGGAACGAAAAGATTAGACAATTGATGTTGTTGTTCCTTTTGGGCTGCGGCTTGAAACAAATAAGGATAAGGGACATATGGGCTTGAAGCCCAACATGCTATTAACAAAAACAAAGAAAGAAAAAACGGGGGTTACCCCTTCTCCAAAATCAGACGAAAAAAAAAGGAAAACAATTAGGGTTGCTTGTTGTTGCTTGCCGACAGAAAATACAAAAAAAAGGGAAAAGAGTGTGCCGCCAGTTTAAAAGCAAAACATCAAGAATCAAGTTTAATTGTTTCTGATCTTCGATTCGTGTGCAAATCATTCGGATCCTTAATCCCACAATGGTAAGTGTGCTATTCCTTTCTTATACCCCGAATCATACATGTTTAATCAGTAAAAATGCATCATAAAAAGGGTAATCACCAATCAAAACGCATCGTGGTATCGGGTTTGTTTAGCTTCACAAAAACCGAGACCGGTGGGTCTCGGAGTGGTGGTCTTGAGCCACTCGTAACCCACCAGGGGTTGCGGGATTGTTTTGGGTCGGAACAGCAACACAAACCAATCAGGGGTGTTTGGATCTATTGACAGCGGGTAAAAACAATCAGCAGGGGTGTTTGGTTTTTCGAACAACAGCAAAAACCCCAACCGGGGTGTTTATTTTGTAAAAGGGGTGTTTGGGTGTGTTCAAAACAGTGGGAAAAATACAAGGACAGTGGGAATAAACAATCAAACCAGTGGGTACTTACTAAACAGAAAATAATAAGGTTTAGTTATGATATTAGTGACAGTTTAGCGACGGATTAACTGTCGTAGTTTGTTAGGTCCGATTTGGGACAGTTTTGACACAACCTTTTAGCGACAGTTAGCAATAGTTAGCGACAGAAATTTCTGTCGCTGATCCAGTTTAGACTTTACGTTTTGTTGGCTTGTTTTAATTTGACCGAGAATGGGGAATTTCAGTAGGCTCGGGTTAGACTTAAAGGATTTATAAAAAAAGACTTAATTGTACCTTATTTTATCACTCTTAAAAATAAATGTTTTAAAATGGTTTAATTAGTAAATTAATTTATTTTATTAAATTAGTCTTATGAAAATTAAAAGGGTATAATTTATTAAATGATTTTATTTACATTAGAAATGTTCTAATATAGGAAACTTTCTATTATTAACAGGTTACTAAATATAGAACTTTTATAACGTCAGAATACGTGTTATACCGTAATTAATAATAGAATAGGAATACGTTGATCAGAAATATGAGAATAGTCAGAATTTACCAGTTTATCCATAAACCGTAATACAAGAATAAATTAAATTAAATTTAAAACATATAAGAATCAGTAACAGCAAACAGAAATCAGACGACTTATTTCCGTCCATTATTTATGTAGTATCCGTGAAGTCAGAGTCGATCCTGCAGCTTTCATTCTGATTTCATTACTGGACACGAGGTACGGATTTTCCGTCCTTTCAGTAAGGACTTCCTTCCTATGCATGATTAGGATTCCCCATCTTCAGCCAAATGTTTTTCCCCAGTATATGTTTAAGTTATCAGTATCATGTTAATAACTAAATAAATTGCCTGAGCATTATATACAAGCACGACCAGTTTATGTACTAGTTACGGAGGTACCGTAACCACGGCACTAGAGGCACCGGTGTCGTGACTCACATGCAGGAGAGTGATATCCTGCATCGTCCCACTCAGCTCAGCTTGGCCATTTTATCAGTATTATTAGTGGGGCGTATGGATGCACCCTAGGCTTATATGTGTTACAAGTTATCAGGGTGAATGTGGTGTGTGCTCTACATCCTTCACATTGGAGCTGATCCCTCCACCCAGCACAGTTATTTAGAGGTCACCCCTCTACAGCATGACGAGGTCACCCCTCCAGTTATTCATGCACGGTTGTTACAGCACGTGACCTATATAAGCTCGGGCAAATAAAATACAGTAATTGCATGTTTTTAGAATTAATAGTTATATTTCAGTATCAATATATATGAACCAGGTTTCTCAGATTTTATGCAGAGTTCTACCACATGTTTCATATCAGTCTTACAGCTTCAGTATTCTATCGCCTGTTTCTTTCAGTATATTCTTATCATGCTTTATATCCGTTCACTGAGCGTTATGCTCAACCGTAGTTCCTTTCATGTTCTAACGGCAGGTACACCAGGACGCTCTTAGGATTCTGAGAGCATGTGCATTTGGATGGAAGCAATCCATACTTCTTACTTTATGCATTTCTTACATTATTCTGCTTATTTGGACATTGTTTAGTCCTTTCCTTCAGTATTTTACTTTTCATGTTTTGGGCTTATGTTTGGATTACCGATGTTTGATTCCGGTATTTCCTTTATGGTCAGTTAATGTTTTAGGACATTTACCTTATGCTTTGATGACACGCCATAAATACATGTAACGGTCCACTTGTCCATGTGGGGTGTTACAGACGTTCTTGAAATAATGATCTTCTCTTCATAATAGGAATTTCTTCACTTGAAGTTTTTGAGAGATTCTTCATACTTGGACCATGACTTCTTCATTTTTCTTCAATCTTTATTTGGGATTTTGATGTACAACGATCCTCCTCCTTTTAGAACTTGGATCTATTTATCCTCATACCTTGCTAGGATCTTTTCGGATAGACTTCTCCATGATCTTTAGGGGAGTATTTGCTTTTCTTCGTGTGTCTCGATCCTTCATATTGATTTTTGATAAATGATTCTTCACATCACTTTGGATCTTTAGCAACAAAATGTATCCCTCATGCCTTGTTAGGGCCTTTTTGGACTCGCCAATCTTTGCATCCCACTTCAATAAGTTATGCCTTGGCTATGAACTCTAATTAATACCGAGCAACTTTTAAACGATCTTGTGCTAGAAGGTAAGTAACTTTTCAAATCGTACGACCTTATTTATTGCAATTAAATTTATTAACAAGCGATAGGAGAAAAAGCTCATAATTAACTCACATAAATTCATGAAAGGATACCAAACTTATAATTGACTCTATCATCTCTCGTTCTCCACAATTTAAAATCTCAAGGAATGAGACTCGTGGATGCTTAGCCAATTAAATAAAGTTTTGGGTTTTCAAGTCATCTATAGGATCTTGCAACTTCTTAGACTTTTTCAAGTTTAGAATTCGCATTTTAAAGTTCCCTTGATAAACGACTTTCTAGGATCAATTATAGGAACTTGCAAAAAGTTCTTGTTCTTAACCCGTAAGAGTTAAGACTTTCGCGTTTTAAAGTTCCCTATATAAAAGCCTAGCAAAACTTGATTTAAACACGTTAAGGATACTAGCTAGAGTAAACTTAGATAAGTAAACTCGGGTTTAGGCAAAATATTCATGACAGGCCTAATATATCAAAGACATCTAAACTCATTAAAACCATTTTATTTAACTTTATTTTTCTCTTTTGACTTTATTTTTGAGATGAAATATATACATACGATGCGATAACAAAAGGAAAGAACATAAAAGAGAATAAATGAAAAATACTACTAGGCCAAAATAGATCAAAATTTTTGAAAAATGTCGAAAAATTAAATTTTCTGGTTAAAATGAGGACATATTCATGGAAAAGCTCACTTAACTTCGATAGAAGTCCCCCTACACTTCATATAAACATTGTCCTCAATGTTTAAGCATGTGGGAGTAAACTCCCCTACACTTAGGACATTGTGCACTTTGTTTATGTCTCGCTAAGGAAGGGACAACTATAGTGATTTCAATGTCAACATATAAGATATGAAATATCGAGTCACAAGAGTTCAGGATAGAACCAGGAAGACGGGAACACGGGCGGGTCGTCAAATATTTTCAAAAGTGCTCTTTGAAAGCTTTAATCCCTGTACAACATGATAAACAAGACAAGAAACACCTATGTAGCTCCCCTACACTTATTATGAAAAACGGGTAAAAGGATAGATCATCGGGTTGCCTCCCGAGAAGCGCTTGTTTTTGTTAACCGAGTCACGAGCCTGACTCGACCCAGAACTAATCCAAGGGAAACGTGGTGAGGGATGGAATCATCTCATGAGAGATGTCCTCACCAAAGTACAACTTAACACGCTGGCCATTCACCTTAAAATTAGGCCCATTTGGTTGAGATAACTGAATGGTGCCATAAGGGAAGACTTTGGCGACGGTGAATGGGCCGGACCAATGAGATTTAAGCTTGCCCGAAAAGATTTTCAACCGAGAGTTAAAGAGTAAAACTTGATCACCTATGTGAAACTCTCGGTTCTTAATCCTAGAATCATGAATAAGCTTGGTTTTCTCCTTGTAGATCAATGAATTCTCATTAGCCTCATTCCTTAGTTCATTAAGTTCATTGAGTTGGATTTTCCTAAGATCGCCGGCTTTGTTGATATCAAAATTAGCCCATTTCAAGGCCCAATAAGCCTTATGCTCCAACTCAATGGGGAGGTGGCATGCCTTTCCGTACACAAGACGATATGGAGTACAACCAATAGGTGTCTTATATGCGGTACGGAAAGCCCACAAAGCATCATCTAACTTATCGGCCCATGAGGCACGATGTTCTCCCACGGCACGCTCTAAGATTCGCTTAAGTCCACGGTTAGAGATCTCGGCTTGACCATTAGTTTGTGGATGATAAGTGGTGGAAAGACGGTGATTGCCACTATACTTAGCCATGACTCGTGCAAATTGATCATTGCAAAAATGAGTCCCGCGATCACTAATGATAGCACGAGGAACACCGAATCGAGCAAATAATTGTTTCAAAAAGTTCACAAACACCCTCGCATCGTTCGTAGGTAAAGATTTTGCTTCAACCCATTTGGATATGTAGTCAACGGCTACGAGGATGTACTTGTTCCTTTTGGATGATGGAAATGGCCCTATAAAGTCGATGCCTCATACGTCAAATATTTCACATTCTTGGATGAAATTTTGAGGCATCTCATCTTTATGTGTGATCTTGCCTTGTCTTTGGCAAGCATCACAATGCTTAACCATTTCATGAGCGTCATGATAAATGGTGGGCCAATAAAATCCGGAGTCGAAAACTTTCTTCGCGGTATAGTTAGGACCAAAGTGACCACCGGTGGGTCCTTTGTGGCAAGCTTCAAGGATTAGTAAAGATGTCGGACCATCAACACACCTACGAATGACAAGATCCGCACATTGCTTGAAAAGGTAAGGGTCGTCCCAATAATAGTGTTTAGTATCCTTAAAAAAATTTTTCTTTTGTTGGGACGTTCACCCTTCCATGAGAACACCACCCGCTAAATAGTCTGCAATGTCCGCAAACCATGGGGTATCGTCAAGATTGGAGTTAATAGACATTAAGGCCTCAAGGGGAAAGATTCAGTAATCTCTTGATTTGGAAGTTCCCCTTGATAAGGATCCTCGAGTCTACTAAGATGATCCGCGGCTAGGTTTTCTGCTCCCTTTTTATCACGAATTTCGATTTTAAATTCTTGTAGGAGCAAAACCCAACGAAGGAGTCTCGGTTTAGCATCTTGCTTGGTCAACAAGTATTTCAAGGCGGAATGGTCGGTGTAAACGATGGTGGTTGAAAGCACAAGATAGGGGCGGAATTTCTCAAAAGCATACACTACAGCTAAAAGCTCTTTTTCGGTAGTGGTATAATGCAATTGAGCCCCCGTCATTGTCTTGCTAGCATAATGGATTGGTTGGAAGTGTTTGTTCACTCGTTGACCTAAAACGGCTCCAAACGCAAAATCACTAGCATCGCACATGAGCTCGAAAGGTAACTCCCAATTTCGAGAGACTAAGACCGGTGCCTTAGTTAAGTTACCTTTAAGAAGTTCGAAAGAATCAAGAAATTCTTGAGAAAATATGAAAGGAGCATCCTTTTCTAAGAGGTGAGTCATTGGTCGAGCTATCTTAGAGAAATCTTAGATAAAACGACGGTAAAATCCCGCATGACCTAAAAAACTTCCAACTCCTTTGACGGTGGTAGGTGGAGGCAACTTAGCAATAACGTCAACTTTAGCACGGTCGACTTTGATACCGGCTTTAGAAATTTTATGACCAAGAATAATGCCTTCTTTTACCATGAAATGGCATTTTTCCCAATTAAGAACGAGACGAGTGTCTTCACACCGTTTAAGCATACATTCTAAATTAGCAAGGCAAGAAGAGAAAGAATCACCATAGACCGAGAAATTGTCCATAAAGACTTCCATAGTTTCTTCAACCATGTCATGGAATATAGCCATCATACACCTTTGGAAAGTCCCAGGAGCATTGCATAAGCCGAAAGGCATTCTTTTGTAAGCAAATGTTCCATAAGGACAAGTGAATGTGGTTTTCTCTTGGTCTTTTGGATCGATAGGAATTTGAAAATACCCGGAGAAACCGTCTAAGAAGCAATAATAGTCATTACCCGCTAAATGCTCGAGAATTTGATCCATGAAAGGAAGAGGAAAATGATCCTTACGAGTGCCATCATTGAGCTTACGATAGTCTATGCAAACTCGCCAACCCGTGACAAGTCGAGTAGGAATCAACTCATTGTTTTCATTAGGAACAACGGTTATTCCGCCTTTCTTAGGCACACAATGGATGGGACTAACCCATGGCGGATCCGAAATAGGGTAAATCATTCTGGCATCTACAAGTTTGATAACTTCTTTCTTGATGACGTCATATATTTTTGGATTAACCCTTCTTTGGCTTTGGATTGCGGGTTTAAAGTCATCTTCCATGAGAATTTTATGAGTGCAAAAGTTAGGATCAATTCCGCGAATGTCGGAAATTTTCCAAGCAATTGCTTTCTTATGATTTTTGAGCACATCGATAAGTCGAGATTTTTATCCTCTTTTAAGTCCTTTGCAATGATGACAGGTAACTTCTTATTGTCTTCTAGGAAAACGTATTCAAGATGAGACGGTAAATCCTTAAGCTCTAAATCCAGAGGATTGTCGATGGAAGGCTTAGTCAAATTCGGTTCATCGTTTGTAACTTCATAGGATAAGGTGGAGAAATATGGTTCTCATTTAGAAGTTTCTCAATGGTACGAATGTCTTCATCCCAATCGGAGGGAGAATCTTCATATTTTAAGTCCACATCCCCTAAAGTTGCTTCAAATTCTTTCAAAATAAAATCACTTTCTCCAAATGGAGTCAATGAAGGAGCAATAGAGGCAACGATCTCAACAATGGGTAGAGAAGAAAAACCACTTTTACAAGCGTATTTGAAATGTTCTTCACAAGCCTCATCAAGTACGTCAATGAAAATAACGTTCTCGTGTTCATAAGGTTGCTTAGAAAGTTTACCCATGTTGAAGATTATTTTGTCGTCACCAACTCTCATGATTAATTCGCCTGCGGCTACATCAATGAGAGTGCGACCGGTCCTCAAGAATGGACGTCCAACGATTAATGGAACACGGGGATCCATCTCGTAGTCAACGACAACAAAATCCGCCGGAAAGGTGAATTTGTCGGCACCGACGAAGACATCTTCGGCTATCCCCATCGGATAAGCAACCATACGGTTAGCTAACTCCAATGTCATTCGTGTGGGAACTAGCTCGGGTAGAGATAATTGTTTCCAAACGCTTATTGGCATTAAGTTGATACTAGCACCTAGATCGGCTAGGGCCATACAGTTCTCTACCCCGGGAAAGTTGCAAGGAATGAGAAAGCAACCCGGATCACCAAGTTTGGTTGGTAATTTACTTAAAAGAACCGCGGAGCAATTCTCATTAAGATGGGTTTGAGCAATATCAAGGAGTTTTTCCTTATCACTGAGAAGATATTTGAACATTTTAGCATATTTAGGCATGTGAGCGAGCGCCTCGGCAAAGGAGATGTTGAAATTCAATTGTTTAAAAATTTTTAGAAAGTTTGAAACTTGAATATCATTCTTGTTCTTCAACTTCTCTTTCCTCAACGTTGAAGGATAAGGTATGTCGGGTTGAGATGAAGGCTTTGGAATGGATTGGTCACTCACATCCTTGGGTGGAGGAGGGGTAGAAGTAGAAGGTGGAGGAATTGGTGAAGGGGGCTCGTTATCCTTTGTCACAATCACCGGAGTAGGTTTAGGAATCTCGGGTTCCTTATAACCTTTTCCACTTCGGATGGTGATTGCTTTCATCTCCCCTCTTGAATTAGCAACGGTGTTACTCAGAAGAGAACCCGAAGCAGAGGGTTGATTACTTTGGAAGAAACTAGCCATCATATCCCTTAAGTCATTCGTTTGATTGCTTAAAGAGTTTCGCATGTCATTCCTAAGCCCGGCTCGAAGATCATTCCCTTGTTTCGCCATGTCACCTTTCAAGTTAATAATTTGACTCTGAAGATTCTTCACCAGCGCGTCGTTAGTCCTCATGTAAGTTTCAACCTCGTAATTAAATGTCGTGGGTTGGTTGGGAGGGGAAGCTTGGTAAGCGGGTGGTTGATAGGTGGGTGTTTGTTAAACTTGATTATTACCTTGAGGTGGATATGGGTTTCCTTGGGTTTGATATTGATTAGGAGCTCGAGTTTGGTTTTGATTGTTGCGATTGAAGTTGTTTTGGTTTTGAGGAGGAAAGCCGGGTGGTGAAATAAAATTGTTTGAACGATAACTTAGAAAATTACGGTCACCTTGAGGACGAGTTTGATAGCCTCCCGTGGGAAAGTTTCCGTTAGCCGCATACACGTTTTCCGGATTGTCATGAGTAGAAGGACAATCGATGTATGAATGAGAACCACCGCAAGTTTCACAAGAAGGTGTTACGGCTTTAACTTGTTGAAATTGGTTCGTAGCCATGGTTAAGAAATTTTTGTTCATCTTGGCTAGTTGACGGGTGAGTTGGGTGAGTTCGGCTATCTCGGGGTTTGATGAAGTAGAAGAAACATTGACTCTCGGGTTATTTCTTGAAGATGCGGATGAATCCCAATTTTTGTGATGAGTGGTCAGGTTCTCTATAAGCTCTCTACACTCCTCGGGTCTTCTCTTCATAAATGTACCACCGGCGGCGGCATTAATCGTATCACGGTCAAGAAAAGTTAAACCATTGTAGAAAGTATCAATTAAAGTGACGGGGAGCATATTATGGTTAGGAGAACGATCGATCAAGACATTATAACGTTCCCAATCATCGAAAAGAGACTCATCGGGTTCTTGAGTGAAACCACTGATTTGATTACGAAGACTAGTTAACATGGATGGTGGAAAATATCTTGACAAAAAATTTTGAGTCATCTCGTCCCATGTATGAATTGAGTTTTTAGAAAGACGATCAAACCATTTTTCAGCATGGTGGGATAAAGTGTGTGGAAAAAGATGAAGGCGGAGAAAATTCTTGGAACACCGGGCAATTTCATGCTTTGAGTGACGGTTATGAATTTATCGAGGTGTTTGTTGGCCTCATCATCCGGTAATCTGCGAAATGGACAAGCATTTTGAACTTGTTGGGTCATGTGATGCTTCAACGAAAATTCAGGAGCCGTGATTTACATCGGCGCAATCGGTCCTCCACGTCCATTCATAGTCGGTTGACATAGCTCCTCCATCTTACGAAGGTCGGGTTGAGGGTCATGGTTGTTATTACTCACAACGGGGTGAGGTGGATTATTATTATTATGCACACCGGATATATCTAGGTCTCTACGAGTCTCGGACTCAAGATAAGACGAAGATCGAGTATGCATACACTAAAAATGAACTACAATATTTTTTTTAATCTTTTTTTTTGGATTTTTGAAAATTTTATATTTTTTTAGGATTTTTTGAAAAATTTTATGCTTGAAAATAATGTCCCCAAAAGAACGGATCCCAAAATCCAATTTTTCTCACTAAAAAACGTTAATCTTTACGAAAAGAGCCGACAACGGCGCCATTTTAATATGATTGGTTTGTGTGTGCGTGTGTACTCGTTCGTTCTCGGTATCTAATCGAATTGATCACGGTTTAAAGTGGAATTGTCATTTTTGGTAACTAAAAGGGGGAGCTTTTGATTATCTATATCTACTAAAATGAGTTAAGACAAATAACAAATATAAAGAGATTAAACAAATTTAATACTAATTAAAAAGTAAATTTAAAGATAAAATAAGACAAGACAATATAAAATTAAACTAGATAACAAATGGCGGGAAATAAATAAATTTTGAAAAACAACTAAGTAAAATAAACCAAGGACTATAATCAGATAGCAACACGGATCGCAACGTCCTCGATCGTAACTCGGATCGCAACCTACTATCGCACTATGGGATCGCAGTCCTCGATCGCACCCAACAATCTCAATCCTGGATCGCAACTAGCGATCGGAACCTGGATCGCAGTCTAGATCGCAACAAGCGATCGTATTCCTTGATCGCAGTTTAGGATCGTAACTGACCACAATAACCTTGATCGCAACAACGATGGCAACTTGGATCGCAGCTGTGATCGCAGTTTGGATCACGATCTTTGAGCGCAGTTTCTGATCGCAAGTAGAAACCCTTAGGTTTATGTGATCACGAAACTCGATCGGAACAAGTAAAACCCTTTGAACTTTACGATGGGATACAAGAGGCAAATAAGCAATAATCAAATAAGCAAAAATCAAATAAGCACTTTTTTAAAAAGCACATACCAAAACTTAACCAAATCAATAATAAAAAGAACTAAATAAGCACGAATGAAAAAACTTTCAAAATACTAAATAAGCAAGATTTATAAAATAAACTTTAAAAAGATTAAACTTTTAATAACACTTAAAAGAAAATAAGCTAATCACGAAATAAGCTAAAAGCACAAAAAGTTGAGGTTATCAACCGTATGAAATTGATAATAACAACAAGATGAGCACTTTAATCAAATAAGCACCAAGATGAAACAAGTTACATACTTGAGCCGAATCAAAATCAAGATTAAAACAAGAAAGGTAGAATAAGATAGATTATGAAAAGCTTTGAATTAAGATAAAGATCTGACACAAATTAAAAAGGAAGATTAAGGATCTTACATGGTAAACTTGAAGAAAGTATAATAAAATTTTAAAGACAATATGAAAGAACTTGAAAAACCATAAAAATGCAGAACTAAACTTAATTAGCTAACACCTTCCAAATGAGGGGAAGGTCTTCTATTTATAGGAGAGTGAAGTAGGAAGGTGGTCGTGCTTTTTTCTTTCTTTTGTCTTCTCGACTTTTTAAATAACTTGTCTTTCTCGACTTTGTCTCGGGATTAGTCGAATGATAACTTGAACTCGTCTTCTAATTTTCTTCTTGTAGACTTGGTTCTTCGACTTCGTTAAACTTCTGTCTTTAGACTTTTTCTTCGATAATTCTTCAGAATAGGCCTTTGACTTCCGTTCTTTTTGCACTTTTGATCTTTTGACTTCGTCTTTTGTCTTTTTCTTCGATAAAAGCCCGTGAAAGCCCGTGTTTTCCTCCTTTTTTATATTTTTGTCCTGAAACACAATAAAAACACAAACCACGCATAATTCCGATTTTTACGACATAAAATACATGTTTTGGTCTCGTTTTTATTAGAAATAAGTGGTAAAAGGATAAGTGTTTTCACACTTATTAGTGATGCTATCTAAAGACTCAAAACTGCTTATTGCCATCAAAATAACTCCATGAATTTAATGGTTGTTTATGATTGTTTTTTTAATTATTTGTCATTTTTCTTCAAAATAAGTACTTGCAATAAACAACCACACATATGACCTAACAAGACCAGCATTCGCGCGTTAGACTTACGCTATTCAGCATGAAAGATTCAAACTTTTGCAAAAATAATAACAATAAACCACATCTTACCAAGCCACGAGGACATTCTCATCTAATTGGTTCCTCACATTAACAAGCACATTGTTATTAGTAGTTGAGTTTATAAAAGCGCCAAGAAATTTTCCATTAATAGCAATAACCTACAAATTCAGATTCAGAAAATGCAAGTCAACATAAATAACATGAATTTATCTGTGATGCAAAACACTATCTAGAAACCTCGAATATGTTCTTGCATAAATAAAAACACGGGGATTTAGTCACCTTCAAAACATTGAAGGGTACTGCTTCCTAATAGCTTTTTGAGCTTCTTTACATTCCTCATTGATTTTGCCAAACATGTAAACAAAAAGGCTGTCCACAATATCCATCACCTACATGGACCCACTCGTTAGAATTTTTCCAATCTTGTAAAATGCCAGATGCAAAAAAAGGAACATTGATAAACACCCGAAAATACAATTATCACACAATTATACATATATCTACAGAAAGTTACGTTCAAGGGTGTAAACATCGATAATGTTTAGAAACTATGCTACAAATCTATCAAAGGGTATGCACTTATAGTTAACCTGTCGGGTATTACCTACTTGGCAAGGAATTTAGGATAATTGTCCTGAAACAACTGAAACGCCTGATTAGCATCTTTTTAAATGTTAGTAGAAGTTTGTGCAATCAAAAAATGTTATTTTTAAATGTTGTTTGGCTGGTAAATTCATTTTGTAGAAAAGTGGTCTTAAAATGATGTTTGGCTTGTTTGATGTTACAAACAGTGACCCCCTGGTCGAACCAAAAAGTGAGCCTACCATGTCTTATTTAAGTGCATAAGCCTTCCAGCCTTTTCCACCTAAACCAAATGCTTTTCCATCTCACCTAAATTGAAACTAATTATTACTACTTGGATTAAAAAAAACCAATAACTAAGAATCAAAAATGCAAAAATACAAAAAAATCATAGCTATAACACGACAACAAAACAAAAAACTGCAAAAAGATACACAATATCAATCAAGAACCAATATTTATAAAAAAAGAAATAAACACCCAGTAACCAACAAAACTAATTACCTGATCGAATTGAGCGGTCTAAAACCGTGAGTACCTATTGCTACACCATCGCCAGGCCTCAACATTCTGGCTACCACCATTGTCAAGCCCCAACATTCCAAACACCACATTCAGCAACATCCCAACCACCGCCTAATATTAATTAGCAAATCAAAGTTACCAAAACGGCTCAAAACAACCATAAACGCATTGAAGCCACCTAACACATTAAAACCACCAAGTCGACCGAAACCAAGTCATTAGTTTGGTAGACGGCAATTAAAGTGGGGGCGCGGTGGGTCTATGGTAAGAGAGAGCGTCTTGGTTTAGGGTTTTTGTTGTCTCTGTTTTTTAAATGGATTTCCTCCTGATGTTAAGACAAATCGTGTAAAAAAGTCATAAGATCAATATCTAAATATGGCATCTATAGTGTTGGGTCCACTAGATGTGGATCTTGCAGCCTGTCAGGAACGGTGAACGACTTCTGTAATCATAAGTCTATTCACAGAGAGACTCTATACACAATATAAGTGCGGAATACAAATACTGTAAAGAAGAACAGAATAACTATAATGACTTGATCCTTTTCTAAGGATTTCTAATATTAATGATAACTAGAATTATGTTTGATCAAGGTGTGTCTAACCCTTCTGCCTAAGGTTCCTTTTATACTACAAGGAAACCCTAATACATCATTAATCAAAACGTGTAAAACTGATATGCATATCCTTTCCTAACATATCTCATGCATATCCTAACAGAATAATAACTAAATAATAAAGTTTGACTTTCTATAAGACCAGGAGCACGACTTGCTCCTACTACTACTATAACCAGGAGGAACTACATACCTCCTAGTCTACCTATTACAAATAACTATTCCAATGGTCCTAACAATCCTCCCCTAAACTTGAATTTGACCTGTTGAGTTCAAGTTTCCTAGTAAATCGTGCAACAAAGCTTGAGGATTGAAACAACAAAAGAAATAGCAGCATCAGCAATATAAGGAGCATAAGAACCGCTGCAACAAGGAACACTAGAAGCTTCTCCAAAGCTTGAAACAAATCAGCATCGTGTTGAATCTTCACAGCAACATGAGCAGATTTTATGAGCCTTTACCAAGTAGCTGCTCGCTCTTGGGCTAGCCAGTCTTTTTGGTGGAATAAGCATCACCCTGGGAGACTAGAACCCAGCCCAACTCTTAGAACGTGAATCAATGGTGAGTGGGGGTACCCTGATGATTTTAGGCAAACCATCACAGCCTCAACGGATTTGATATGTCTTTACCAGAAGCCGTACCCTTCTGGACTCGCCAACTCTTAGCAATGAAGCATCGGTGAGTTGAAAACCCTATAGCTTTGAGCAAGCTATTATACCTATCAACGGATTTGATAAAATCTTTACCAAGAGCCGTACCCCCTTGGATTAGCCACTTTTCAGTCGAGGACCATGGCAAGTGAAAACCATCCAGTTTTGGGTAACATGGCAACCATCAACGGATTTGAGAATCACACCAGGAGCCGTACCCTCAAGGTGAATCAACTCTTTCTTGTCGGTGAGACATGGTGAGTTGAGCACCATTTGTTGTGTGGACCAGGTCCAACACCAGATGAAACACCAAACCAGCACAAGTGTGAATCAGCAACAGGAACCCAATGTTTTGAAACAGTATAAGCAGATGGTATATTATTCATAAGTGTAAAATTCATGATTTGTTTAAAGTATAAGCAGATATTATATAAAAAGTATATTTTTTATTATTTATTTATTTATTTTTTAACTATAACAAATGGAAGTCACAAATCACTAGACGTATTAGTGAAAAGAATTGCAGTATAAACAGATGAACAAGAAACATAAAACATAAAAACTTACAAACAAACCCATCACATACCAGACGCAGCCACCTTCGTAGCTAGCAACCGAGCTTGTATCCCTTCCACCAGTGTAGTCGCCATAGAAGTCTCATTCCCAGTAGGGGCATTGGAAATCTGCAAGTGACAAGCAAGTATGGCCTCCATACTAGTAATAGTTAACGGATAGTCCAGATCCGTAAGCATGAATACCATGGCACCAGACTCCAAATCTAAGACATGCACTCTACAGCCAGCATATAAATTCCATCTCTGGATTACCCAACGTGGCTGGTCCGCCCAGACACCAGAATGTGGAGCATTGGGAGGGGAATCAAGGATCATCTTCAAATCAGCCCATAATGTCAGACCAGGCCAGGAAGACGCCTCACTAGGATGAGCAGGCATATCAGCATCCACAAACCCATACAACGACATAAGATCCCTACGATCCGCCCAAGACAAAACACCTTGCGAACCCGAATCATAACGAACATAACCATCACTAATGGTAATCCTATGGGTGAAAGTACCAGGAATAGTCATGGAAGGCTTAACCGTCCAACCAGTTAGATACCCCGTACCCATTGGCAATTCTGAGTCACTATCGGAAGCTGCATCAATAAGATTCTTGGGAGCACGTTTCTCATAAGTAACAGACTTGCCACGTCTAGCACGTCTAGCCAACTGCTTGCGGATAGAACGACGAGGACTCGGAACACCAGACGAGGTTTCAACCTTTACCTTCGCAACAGGAATAGGATTAGCAGAAGTAGAATCAATACCTTGTCCAACCAAAGGATCAATAATAGCTGCACCAAGAGAAGGAGTAGGTTGAGAGCCAGTCACTGGTGGTGAGGGTTGTGCCATAGAAGGAGTTGCAGTGGTGGTGGTAGTGGTAGCATAGGTGGTGGTTGTAGGACCCGAAATGAAACAGGAGGAGCAACCGAAGGTGTAGGTGTGGTACCAGCAGTAGAAACAGCAACAACCGATGGAATACCAGTAGAACCAAGAGGAACATCAGATGAAGAACCAGGAGCAACTGCAGGTTGAGAAGTAGGAACCACTCTTGGAGGAGGACGATAGATGAAACGCTCTGGAACCGGTGTATTCTGACGCTTGATCATTCGTTCATATAGACCCTTAAGCTCGTCAAAAGACAATGTCGGAACTCGTTCCCATGTCCAACCAACAGTAAAATGAGCAGCCGAATGATACTTGACATACCTCTACATTAACTTTTTCTCCTCGGTTCTCGTCAAGGGCCTGTTCCTACGCTTTTCACGCAGTTGAGCAGCAAGCGATAATTGTTGCTTACGCATTAAAGCCATAGCTCGAGGAATACAATTCTACTCATTCACATCAGAACCCAAGAGATCAGTAAACTGCGAATAATCCAAGGTAAGAATAGTGAGCACCCGCATCCAATCGTTATCGTCCTAATGCATAGCATCATGCTGCAACTGTTCACGTCTTTGTTTCTGAAGAGCTTCCTCTTCAGCCCTAGCAGCTTGGTCAATCTTCGCTTGCATTCTTTGCGCAGCCTCCTCACCCAACCTATCCTCCTCAAGTTGCCTGTGAGTACGCTTGCGAGGGGGTGAGGGAGCAACAGTCATAGGGGCTTTCCCCTTAGGATCATGAGATGATCCAACAGACGGACCAGCAGTAGTACCAGCAACATCTTCCTTTGGTGTAGGGGTGGCAGCAGTAGGAGGGATGCTTGATGAAGTAGGAGGAATCGGTAGATCATCATATGTCTTATTAGCAAACGCAGCCTGCGCCAACAAGTTCAAGCCATCCTCCACAAGATCTTCAACCTCCTCATCAGAATCAGACTGAACCACGTGCTTCTTCCTTCTCCTCTACTGTGTCTCCAAAGCTTTAATCCGGTCAGCCATGGGAAGAACAAATTCCCTGGTAAGCTTACGACGTTGATTCAAATCCGCCTCCAAGGAAACAATCCTTTCATGGTACCTGTGCATGAGATCAAGCAAAGAAGTCAGTGTAGTAGGCTCCTCCGCTTTCCCACCAAGAGGACTTGGGTCTGGGAAGGCTTCATTGGAACCAGAAGCAATAAAGGGGTCATTATTATGAGCACGAGAACCAGAGGGCTTATCAGAAGAGTGAGGGCCTGGACTAGGAGGGGGAGTATCCACAAATGGAGACGAATGTGGCATCGAAGAGGGGGCAGCCTTGGAAGTGGATGGCCTTTCAACCACCACTTCCTCAACTGGCTCTTCCACATCCACATTAGGTGTACCACCAACAGGATGCTCCTCCTCCATAGGATCATCACCTAATGTAAGTTCCTCCTCGGCTTGGACAGCCGGAGGAACAACATCAGGAGGACCTTGGCCAAGGCCCAGCATTGCATCAGTAAGGGGTCTCCAATCCCCTCTAAACCCATGAGCCATATTGTAGTAGACTTTAGCAGTAAGCTTAGGGGTCTCATAATCCTCCCTATCACGAGGTAAACACACAAGTATCTGCTGTAAAAACCTAGGATACATTAAAAATTTCTTCCTAGACCCGGTACTAGACAGATTGCTAACCATCCCATCAAACAAATAGCGAGAGAAATTAAACACCCAACCCTGTGCTGTGCAGATCAATCCAGTAGCCAAAGGAGTGGGAAAAGCATCCCAACTCCCAGACTTGGGGCTTAAACAATGAATCAAAAAGTGCACTAGAAGCTTCCACTGAGGGGAAAACCTATTCTTTTGGAAGTTTAAATTCCCCCCCCCCCCCCATGGTTATACCCAATAGCAGCCATCCCCTCTAAAACCTCAGCATTGGGGATGGAAACAACACCACCTTCATCCTGAAGATGAAGGGAACTCCTAATAGAAGCTTCAGTAACCACATAAGAACGTCCATCAATGGTAGCATGGAGTTCACGTGGACGACCAAACACAGCCACAAGAGTAGCAGTATCCCAAAACTGGCGAATCACACTATCATAAATAATGGGACACACAGTAAAAGCATACCTGAGGTTAGAGGCCTCAATAAACTCCAGAATGTCTGTGAATTCATCACGTTTAGGACCATCTCCTAGATAAGCAACCTTATTGTGAGCGGGTTGGTAGACCAAAGCAACAATTGATGTTGATTAGAAGTGATGGAAGTTGATTTGTTAGGGTTTGAGAGAGTAGGAGCGTGTGTGTGTGTGTTATGATTGTTAAACAAAGGTTAAATGCAAAGCAGAGATTATTGTTTAGGAATACTTGTTTTGGAAGTTGGTTAGATTTACGATTGTATGATCATGAACCACATTTGATTGAGTATATGTTGAGAAAACAGCATCGAGTTGATGATTCACATTACGATATGCCCCTTATATATTATATGGATGGTTATACTTTGCATTTTGGTCGCCCAGAATTTGCTCTTATTACTGGTTTAAGATTTGGGAACGTTTGTTTTGGCTTGTATAATTCTGGTCAACTAGATGTTCGTAATAGAATATTTCCTTAGAAGCTAGGCGTAGGTGTAACAATTTTAGATGTAATCGGTGTTATGGAGGATGAAGAAAGGTTTTCCAAACTATGTGATCTGGATGCTGTACGCCTTTGCCTTTTGTTAGTTTTAGAGGTAATTTTTATGGTTAGGTTGTTGTATTTAGAAGTAGACGATAGCTTGTTTAGATTGGTAGAGAACATTGATAGTTGGAATGTCTTTCCTTGGGGTGGGCATATATGGGCAAATTTGTATGAAGATCTTAAGGATGTAATAGAAAATAACTGTGATGCGCAGCTTCTACGCATGGAGAAATACCCTAGTTATGTCCCCACATATAACTTAAAAAGCTTTGTGTTTGCGTTTCAGGTAAAAAAGTTTTTCTCTTAATTGTAATTTTAGTTATAAACCGACACAAGTTAGCGTTTTATGATGTAATTGTTTGGTTTTCTAGATATGGATAATGGAGTCATTTGAAAGGTGCAACGGTTGGTGGATTAAAGAACCAAATGTTATACCAACATGGGCTTGGCCCTTCTCTTGTGTTCTTGCCGCGGGTATGTGGGGCCCACAAGGGGAAACCTATTGTTTTCCGTGTCTAAATATTATACGTGTTCTCGTGTCGTGTTTACGTGGTTTATTTAGTTATCGTTCGTGTCGTAAACTATATTTATTCGTAATCGTAATAAATATACGTAAATACATAATATTAAGTTCGTGACTTTTTTTACGTTCATGATTTTCATGTTCGTGATTATAATTATTGTGGATAATAATTATCATGTCTTAATACATAATAAATACTTATCATGTAATAACACGTACGTAATACTTGTAATTCTTATTCGTGAAACGTAAACGTGCTAAATAAGGAAGATTCTAATCATGTACGTACGATTATAAGGGTACTATTCATGGTAAAAGCATGTGGGTTTTACAGTGGCATTGTTGTTTCAGCGGTCATTGGTTAGCAAAACCCTTATTTCAGTTCTTTCTTAATTACTTATGTGTCTGTTTGGTAACTTAAGATATGGTTATGAACTACTACGTAGTTTAAAGATTTAACTTATTCTGGTTGCCAGGGTCGATTTGGCAAGTTAATATGGTTTTTTAGTGGTCCTACAAGTTCAATATTTTTTTACATCTATACCACATATCTCACGTACACTATCTAAAAAAATGTCTAACACAATACTTGAACAACTGAACCCATAAAATATTGGTTGATTGGCCCATTGACATACCATTAGTCATACATGTTATGTTGAACCTAATCAAATGGTTTATTCTTTAGTTGATATTAATTTTTTGGGAATGCATTAAAGTAGTCAAAACATAACCGGAAAGTGCAGCCAGGGATTGTGATGTAAAGGATTGTTTTAAAGGCCGAATCGGAGATCAAAATGGCTAACCTTGAAAGTGTGAGAGAAAACGAGTTAAGTTGGTTTATAATGAAGTATGGAGTTTATGTTATAGTCATACAACACTCCTCCTGTAGATGAATTTGGTTAGATTGGGTGGTATGGAAATGGGTAAGATTGGGTAGTTTCTGAAACAGGTGAATGTGCTCGGGTCAAGTTGGGCCTAAATGGCATATTTAAATACACACTACAGGATAACCCTCTTATTTATCAGTAACATAAAGTAGTAAGTTACCATATGTGTTGCCATGATGATGTAAACTCACCTGATCTTAGAAATAAGAAAGCTAATATTATCTATATTCTTAGTAGACTAGATTTTTTCAAGTACATTCGATAACCCTCACATGTACCAGTTACACAGTAATTAAAGTTACCTAATTGAAACATCGGGGATCACTTCTTCGTTGTCTGAGTAAGCTGATAATCTGGTTACTATGATATATTAAACACTTCACATCAGATGAGACCGAAAGACATATCAGATTAAGGTAGTAAGTTTAGAATTTGCAAATTATATATCAAAGCGTTACATAACAAATATCTTGTAACAAAATGGGGCAATTATTATATAATGATTGATTTGCATAAAATATTAACCTGCGTTTTACATTTGTAAACCATAATCATACAGGTACTTTACTTCCTTGGCTATATGTATCACTTCCCCCTAAGGCGGAGACACGCCTTTTTCTATTAATTACCGTTATTGTACCTTGAACTAATAGTTCTAATCTGAATGTTGTTAACATGATGTCCAAGGCGTATCTACCATAGTACCTAGGGATAGGATTGGAAAACTTGGTATCACATGCAGGGCTTTAACTACTGCTGCTTTGCAGCTGCCACTAACAAATATCAGCTTGTTGGTGCGATTTATATACAGTCCATGCAGCGCGGAAGGTATATTTGGTACATTACAACCTAACTAATGCTTAAAGAGAATTTAAATATCATAAGAAACTAAACATATCTTACTGACATTCAAAAAGAGCTTTGTGTTTCAATGCTGTTCATAATCAATAATCTTAATAACTTAAACTAACTTATGTGCTGAAGAATTGAATGTAAATCTGTGTTAACCACAACTTTCATCTGTATACCTTGCTATCAGTCAATGATGGAATCCGTTTGATCAACCAAAAGTAGTGACTCCGTGTACGAGGTCACAAAAAGACAACTTAAATACCCTTCAATTCAAGAGGAAAAGTTCAATGTAAGCCCTTGATTATCGAAAGACACAATGAAACAAATCCTGGCATCCATTTTTTAATCGGAATTAAAAAAACACTTTCCACCTTTTTTTAAAAATACTATATTTTGCAAATGGTAAACTATAAAGCGAAAAGAACTATACCATTCCTACGAAAATTGAATCATCTTTCTATATAAACTTCAAGTTACATATTACTCTACTAATATCATCGTCACCGCCGTCGCGGTCATCATCATCTACTGTTTTCATTAATTTTTTAAACGACCAAATTGTATCTACTGTTTCCATTATAGCTCGGCCATTCTACCTAAATGCTAATATATTCGGTTATTCAGCATACCCGTGGTAACTTAATGTAAACTTCTTAGTAAATGATTTTGTAACATCATCTATTGCACCCACACACCCCAAACCTCTATCTCATCTTCTTCATAGAAACCAGCCACGACAAGAGATTCATTTTTCTTAAAGATGATCAAACCACAGCAGTGTACTAACTACTAAACTATGAGGAAGACACACTTCACCAAACTCTTCACTTTAAAAATCAACAAAATATAATCAAATAAGAGTTAATTTTGTCCTCTTCATTAACGTAGACATAGCTGCGTCAATATATTAACCCTCTTAAAAGACCTTCAGAGTTGGAATGAAACTTTGCTACTGAAGCACCTTCAGATCGAACTTAGAAGGGGAAAAGGATACATTGTGGGTGAGAGGGATTCACGAGGAGAGATTAAAAGGTAGGAGTTCGTGGAATGTGTCTTCTGATGCTAGGTCCAATTCACATACTAAATGTTGGAATCAGTCCCTCACACCCTGACTCACACCACTCGATAACACCAATCAAAACAGAAAGTTTGGTGTTAATGCTTGTGTTTATTAAATGTGGAAACTAATTACATGCTTATAGTGTTTCAACATATTCTACTTATAGTAAGATACTAAACAATGTAGAAACTAATCATGGGAACGAATTACAGTTAGGTGTTACCAAATAGCCATTTGATTTTGAGGTCAAAATTGACAACCATCCGGTAGCTTCTTAGCTGGCAATGATATCAAAGGATAAGACTGGAAAACAATAAATGACGAGCATAAAAACTGCAATATTTGCACAATTTACGAGATCAATGTACGTAAACAGAGCGATGGTAGTAAACTTAGTTTTATTTCAAACGTCATTTCAGATTTTTTTTCTTTATTATACAACTTTTTTCAACTTTTGTGTCAGTAAAAAACTCGTTTTTTTTTATTAAAATACACATTTATATAAAACATACCTTACTTAATATCCTCACACACTCACAAACTTATAAAATATATTAAAAATAAATAATTTAACCTCACTTGTATGTAACTCACACGTAATAAAAAACCCACCTAAAACAAGATTTGACTATAAGCTGCATGAGCGAACTTCCTAAAACTTATTGTGGTTTCTTGCTTTAAGAAAGCAATTCATGCTATTTTTTCTGTTTTAAGAAAAACAACAGTTCTCGCTCTATCTTTCTTGGCTGCTGCTAATTTCATTTTTATCTTGAGAAAAAACTTTGTTCGGTCTTTTTGTGAATCTTCGGTCATTTGATTCGATAATTCAGTATTTAGCTATTAAAGCTTCGGTCTAGACAACTCGCCCGTGAAGGTTATCTCTTTCGGTCTTCGGTCTAATCTTTCTCAAGTGAGCTTTCGGTCTCCGTTCTTCCTTTCGGTCTTCGGCCTTTCGGGTTTCGGTCTTCGGCCTTTCGGTTCTCAGTCTTCGTTCTTCGCCATTTCGTTCTTCAGCCATTCGGTCTTCGGCATTTCGGTCTTCAGTCTTTTGATTCAACAGTATCTTTCTTCTTCGGTCTTTTACTGAATTTCGGCTAATTTCTTTCTTTGGCAACATATGGTCTTTTGCCTCGAACGGTCTCGGTCTTGACAATTTCTGTCTCCGTCTAGACTGTTCTAGCTCGGTCTCGGTCTCGGTCTCGGTCTAGACTTTCTCAGTCTAGGTACCTTCGGTCTTTCTTCGTCGGTCTATATACCTTTGGTCTTTCGGGATAGGTCGGCCCCCTCGCTCTCGCACTTCCTTCGGTTTCTCACACTTCCTTATGCAAGTCACATAAACTTGCTGCTTGATTTCTTTCACTGCCTTACAACATCCAAGGCATTCGGTCCTTTCTTATTTGCCACACACGAGGTATGAGACCAACATAGCTCTAGATACCAAATGTTGGAATCAGTCCCTCACACCCGGACTCAGACCACTCGATAACACCAATCAAAACAGCAAGTTTGGTGTTAATGCTCGTGTTTATTAAATGTGGAAACTGATTACATGCTTATAGTGTTACAACTAGGGGTGGAAACGAGCCGAGCTGCTCGTGAAAAGCTCGGGATCGGATCGGTAAAAAGATCGAACGAGCCGAGCCTAAACGAGCTCGAGCCCGAGCTCGAGCCTATGTTGCAGTTCGTTTATTAAACGAGCTCGAGCCCGAGCTTTACGTACAAAGCTCGTTTGGGCTCGCGAGCTTAAACGAGCCTAATGTTTTATATACGAGCTTCTTAACAAGCTTAATGACAAGCTTATTAACGAGCCCAATTTAGATATATTAGGAGCCAAGCTCGAGCCAAATTTTATGTTTACATTTCAAAATCGTATAAACGAGCCGAGCTCGAGCCGAGCCCGAGCTTGTCTACCATACCACGAGCCGAGCCCGAGCCTAAATAATAAGGCTCGAAACAAGCCGAGCTCGAGCTCGAGCTTTGTAATACTTAAACGAGCCGAGCTCGAGCCCTGGCGAGCTCGAGTTCGGCTCGGCTCGTTTCCACCCCTAGTTACAACCTATTCTACTTATACTAAGATACTAAACAATGCAGAAACTAATCATGGGAACATGTACCACTACTCTTAAAACATAGGGAACTAACTAAAGAATAGGACAGTTCCATAATACTCTGTCAAACTGTGGACTACCCACTCACCCACAGTGGCGGATCTAAGATTTCAACGGAGGGTATGCACTTTTCTTCGAGTACTTTCGGAGGGTAGACACTTCATGTATATGATTATAAAAAATTAAAAATTAACACTAACCCGTCGAACGGAGGGTATGCACGTGCATACCCGTGCTATAAGCTAGGTCCGCCCCTGCTCACCCATGATCCACTGAACCAACTTGACCCATCAAGATTACCTAACATTGTGATCCTAAGTCAAGTGGATAGGGTTTTTAAATTTCCTTTTCTAAATCAAATTCATGGGACCAACATTAAATAGTGGTGCAAGGGATCGGATAGGAAGGGTAACAAAAAGGGGTAAAGATATCAACTTTGCTATCAAAGGTGTTTGACACGATAAGTGTGTTGATTCGCCCAAAGTCCAATGGAAGGATTTGGGTTGGTTTTCTCATTGTACTACCTAAACACCGTTTTATATTCTGGTTTGCTATATACATCGTAGGCTAAGATCATCTTTTTTCAACCTACCCTTGTTCGCTCAAAATCCGGAAGGAAATACAAATCTATGATAAGTATAGACGCATCTATTTACAAATTGTAACATAAAAGATAAGTTTCTCATTCTGAATCGACATATATTCTTCCAGATATTAACATTTTGATTTTAGTTTTTGGAACCTAGAGCTATCTGTCTTGTGTAGAATCAGAGAGCCAACTCGATCTCACTAAATTCACAGATATCATAGCTCACTGATATCAAAGTAATGTATGCTAAAGTGGAGAAAGAATACTATTGATATGCATTCTATATTCAACAAAAAGGGGCTTTAAATAGCCTTACACAAGCTACAAAATAGAAACTAGAAAAGTGGTAACGTAGGTACATAAAGACTCTCCTAATAATAGGTACATGACCACTTCTAAATCAATATCCAACATACTCTATCAAAGTAATTACTAAATCAAACTACCAATTATTAACAACATCCATGCATATACATAATATATACACAATGATTTACTACGTATTTAACTAACTTTAGCCATGCATAGTACGTGAACACAACCCATTAAAGGCAACAGCTTGTTTTATACATTAAAGACCACAGTCCAAAACAGATGAAAACACTTGTGGTTCAATGTGCGTAAAAATTTGTCAGTGTTAGTTTAGCCGGAATACGATTTAGCTCAATTGGTACTATTGTGCCAACTATTATGTTTTTTTCAAGTTCTTCCTAGTCAAATACTGTACTATCATCTACGGGAGGTTTGATTCTCTAAAACATCCAAAATTCATGGAGCAAACCATCAAAAACTTATATAATATGAGGCAGAAGGGCAGCTTGAATAAGATCACCAGATGAGCAATCCATATATACATATAAAGCAAAATATATTCCACATCTAGATCAGAATTTAGAAAGAAAAGGAACATGAGGCTGCATCAGAGTTTGTAAACAATCATGATATGTGGCATTATCTTTTTTTTTGAACAGAAATTATATATAAATATATAAACAAAAAGCAACCCAGCAAGCCGCTAGGAGCTTGAACAATCAGTTACAAGGAGAATTACACGGGTAAAAATCCAATCAATCCAGTTAATCCTACCCTTTCTAACTCTAGAAGATACCCATTGTGGCATTATCTAAAACGTGATTGAAAATATTATCTGTTTTCGTTCCTCCGAATCGTTCCAACCATTCATTAATATTTTTGTTTGAGATAACCAAATCAACATAGTAAGTTTGGTCACTTTATATCAAGGTATACACCTAAAAGATCTTGTTACAAGATATCACATCTATTTAAGATAGAGAAACTCGAGAATCAAACACGAGTTATTGCTTAAAACAGTAAATGAGTTTTATGTGAAGCTAATTAACTATAATTCACTTTAATATACGTCATATGTAAATGGATGCACGTAACTCTGGCGTCATAGCTTTGTACTTCTCCCCTAAGGAGACAAGCTGGGTAGTCGCCCTTTCACAATAATTAACTACCATAGCACCTTGAACTATGATTTCAGACCCTAAGGTATGGTTTGTGCAGAAGTACTAAAGGATAAGCAGGTAGACAGGAAATGTAAGAAAGCATATTACTTGGCCTTGCAGTGCTAGTTTAACTCGCAACACCTGCTGGTTTGCAGTGTCCGCTAACAGATAGTCAACTTCGAGATCTCAAGTCCGTGCGGCCAGAGAAAAAATTATACAACATAACTTATGCATAAGAAGAATTTAAATATCCAAATAACTAAAGATATCTTACTGTCAGTAAAATATTAGAATATCTTAACGTTCAAGTAAAAAAAGAAAATTGTAGCATCATTAATCATTGTTGAACATATAATGCACAATGTATAAATGATATTAATGATACTGATATGCATAATGAAGACTTGAATGTGATAAGTACACTCTCTATACCTTGCGATCACCATCTCCTTCAACGAATGATAGAATTTGACTCATCAAGCAAAAGTATTGTTTCAATGTAGGATGTCAACAAGAAAGAACTACCGTTTCCAGCAATACCCATACCATTGGTGTGTCGTGATGAGGGATCATAAACCTCAAGTAGAGATGCTACCTGACCATCATAATTGCCATCACTGAATAGTCTTTCTATTATAGCTTGTCCATTCTTCCTGAACCCCAATACTTCTCTATTAGCCACTATCTCATTCGTATTTGGAGTCCTTAAACTAAACCTCTGAGTAAAAGATTTAGTAACACCATCTTCCATCCTCCACACCTCACAAACCAGTGTCTGGTCTCCTGCATCTAGATGTATATAGTAATCAACCACAGCAAGAGACTCCTTTCGCTTGAGCAGCGTCAAACTCTCCGAGTGTACCAACATACCAGCGGGAAGAGACACTACTTCAACAAATTCTTCCTTCTCCAAATCAAACACAATGATACAATGAGTGTTAGGCTCATCATCGAAAGTGGGTTTATGAAAACCATCAAAATAAATCAATCCATCTATACAAACTTGTTTCGACGTCAAATGACATAATTCAAATGGAGGATTGATAGATAGCCTTTTCCAAGACCTCGAACTTAACGTAAAAACCTCAACTTCCCAACGGATACCTGGCATCTCAAAAACATTAATCTTGAGAATCTTAGTATCACTAGTGTCAGCACAAACGCCGAAACCAACAAAACTGTTACCTAACGGCATACTCACTACATTCGGGACAACAATACCCACAGACTTTCTTACTGTAGGATTCCATAGAACAGCCATCTTAATTTCTAAGCCCATATCTAAGTAAGAACCGTAAAAACATACCACTCCATATGAGGAACCAAGTAGGACTTCATTTCGAAGAAGGTTAACACACTCCGGGACAATGTGGTAAAACCTGCTGTTGGGGAAAGAATCATCATCACGTAATGAAAGACATGTTCTTTCATCATATGTTTCATATCTTATGAGTACATGGTGTGCTTGTGGTTGTGTCTGTGTTTGTATTTTTATATGTTCATTGATGAACATGGAGCTATCTATGAGAGACTTCCATTCTTTCGAGACCGATCGGAACTGAATCAAGGGTTTGATCGGGAGCCTTTTCATAATTTCAGATTGGACTTCGATAGGTATGTTGTCTGACATTTTTGAGATTGATTGAAAGTGCCGTGCGTAGGTTTCCAAGGGGAAGAAGAAAAACAGGTGATGTTGTCTGACTGTCTGAGTTTGGACTATTTGTTTGTGTTTGGGCTTTGTAAATTCTTATATGATCCGACTGGTGCAAATAGTACGAGATTTTTAGATTAAGTTTAAATTGGCCCTGTTTATGTAGGGCTCGAGTTTGGCTCGTAGACATTATGCATTTATGCTTAAAAAGTTTGATCACAACATACGAAAAACTTAAATGAGATGAACTTCTAAAATGACTTGGAAGCTTGAGAAACTCCATAACAGCTCTAGCCGGGCTTTTATAAGCTCGAACTGGGCTCGTTAAGTATTTCAAGCTTGTTGTTTTGGGCCGGAGCTTGTGTGGGACAAAAGCTCAGCCTGGTGTTACCCATACATATATCAGTACTTGTGTTATTCTTATAGAATCTTATTGTAAATCCACGCATTTAGTCAGAAATGGCGTTATCATCACTTAATGTGAGAGATCTCATATTCAATTCGTGGCGTAAAAACCCCATAGTGGCTGTGCAAACCTCTGGAAAAGAGATTGTTTTACGCAGTTATTATGTTTAACGGTAGGTTCAAACCCCGTGGATTAGTCGATGAAAAGTTGGAAGTTAATTTAAGGAATTTAATTTCAGATCAACTGAATGAAATGTGTTACGTCTATAACAAGGGAATTTATTAACCTGTGTTCTATAAATTCAGTTTACTATGTTGCAATCGTCACTGTTTTTATTTTATCAAATGATCATACCTCAACTGGAAATATGTAGATGTAGAAGAAACTAATTTCTTACTTCCGTATTCGTTATTATTGGTTTCAGATTCATCTATACAGGCATTTTGATGAAAACTTTCAGCTGTTTCAGCTCGCAACCATAATTGTAGCTAAAAAGAATCGCATTAAAGTGTTAAGGGTTAAATCTTTGTGATATATTTCTTACATAGACTTATTATTAACAAGTCACATTCCTCACATTGCTTTCACTGCACCATATAAAAAGCAACCATAAAGATTGATTTTTCATTAAAATGCCATTTATCACATTACTTTCACTGCACGTATGACTCATTATTACATACATTGCCATTGCTGTCAGCGCACGGAACTAATTTTTTTAATTTTGATGTTTCTGTATGTTCTAAGCCTAGTCACGATTGTTGTAAGCATTCTAGCCCCAAACCCAAACTCGGCAACATATTCAATCACATTACCATATACCAGCAAGTAACCTCGCTTATATCTTTTTTTTATTTCATAAAAGCTGTTATCATGAGATTTTGTATTTTCAGCAGATGCAATGTTGCTAACACTTTGAACAATACTTATAACCTCTTGGGTTACTGTTGAAGCAAATTCTTGCAGCCTAGTAAGAAGGCTCTCTAAGATGCTTCAATCTTTCAGTGATGATCATGATGCTTAAGGTACCTGAAAGAGAATACGACACACACATTAACCACGTCCCAGGTTTGACGCCGAGATCAAGCTCCAGTGTGAGAATGAGTCTATGTCCGGAGAAGATAGTGAACTGAATGCTTATGATTAGTGAGTAAATGCTCTGTGTGTCTTAGTTGGTAATAAATACGAGAGAGGGGTATTTATATTAGAAGAGAAAGCAAACCTGAGGCTCTTTTCTAATCACTAGACTAGGCACAGTTAACGATGGCGGCGTGCCTCGCTTGATCCTCAGGTTAATACACTGATCTCTGGGTAAAGGCCCGAGGCTTGGGTAAAATGGCGTATCTGTCTCCTTTATGCACCTATCTGGTTCGGTCATGTGCCGCTGCCTTGCATACGTTCCGGTGTGGTCGTCGGGTACCATACATGACACTGATGAGTGTGAACCTGCTGGTTCAACATTTGGCTAACATAATTGGCATCAAAATCGAAATATATAGCTAAACATATATCCAATAACATTACTATATACTAGCAAGAGGACTCAGCAACATATTCAATAACATTACTGTATACCTGTATTTTCAGCAGATGCACAGTTGCTAACACTATGCACAGTTGCCAACCGGACATGCTTACGCTCAAATAACCTTTGCGTATAAATTTAATAAGAAGATATTACTTGATCAGAAAACACCAACAAATAAGATATTCACACGTACTGAGAAATTGAATAAAAAACCTAATCACTGCACATCAAAATATAAGTTTCATATTTTTTTATAAATAGATATCGCTACTTATTAAAGAGAGAAAGAATTAAACAACTATTATGGCATTTACAGTACACTTGCAGAATGAGTATTATGCGATGTTAGCCATGTTTGCACTTCTTCCCAAAGGTGACCGCCTAACTTGTGTAAACAGATATAGTCACTGCAAGGTTACTAATGCAATATGTATTTTCTCATCCATGATACTGATGAATGTGATCCTCGGGGTCAACATGTGGCAATCATACTTGCCATCAAAATCAAAATAGCTAAACATATAAATGTGACAGTTAGCAAGATATTTCTGTTTATAACTTTCACAAATATGTGAGATTCATTATCATTAACTTTAAAATTAAACATCGATGTCAAAGATAACACAAGTATTAATGTAAATATAACACATTCATATACCATTTAAAGCATCTATAATATATTGGTAACTAGACCTTTCAACACCATCGAGATAAATGATAGAGCTTGTATGATCAAGCAAAAGTAGTGATTCCCGGTACGACCTCGCCGAGAACGTATCATAGTTTCCATTAATCTCAGTACCGTAGATAAGTCCTGATGAGGGTTCATAAAGTTCAATTTCACACTCTTCTCCGCCATCTTCCAACATTTCTATCATAACTTCCCCGTTCTCTCTTAACCCTAATACATTACCGCACAACAACATAGCGATACCAGCTGGTACCTTTATGGTAAACATCTTAGTTAAAGATTTAGTAACAACGTCATCCTTCATCACCCATACACTGCAAACCTCACCACCATAATCATCATCATAATCATACTCAATCACACCAAGCGACTCATTGACCTTTGCTACCCTCAACGCATTTGAGTGTACTAAGCTATCCGGAAAACACAATTCATCAAACTTGTCACTTTTCAAATCATAGGAAATAATGATAAACTTATAATTAGTCTCTAATTCATCACGCAGATTGTTGTTATCAATCGCCAACCAATAAATATACCTATCAACAGTAACCTGATATAACAACAACCCACATGATTTAAACGCAGGACCCTTAGATACACTTTTCCACACACGTGAACTTAACGAATAAACCTCAACTTCCCAATGGACATTCGGGAGATCAATAATAGTAATCTTAACAACCTTAGGGTCACTAGTGTCGGGACAAACCCCAAAACCAATAGTAGAATAATTATTAGGGATAACTATACCAACTGATCTTTTAATAGCAGGATTCCACAAAGAAACCATATCTATAGTAAAACATAAATCTTCATAAATAGTACCATGAAAACAAATCAATCCATTTGAGGAACTTAATACTGATCCTCCTGAGCTGAGTAATTTAACACACAGTGGAACGGTTAGGTTAAACGTTTTTTCGGGGAAAGTATCGTTATCAATGATTGAGATGTATTTTTGGTCGCAGCCTAACTTGTACTTGAGAAACATATGATGCTGGGATTGAGTTTGATGAATTTGATTGTGATCATTAATGAATTTGGTGCTGTCTATAAGAGACTTCCACAGTTTTGATACGGATCTGCATTCGATCACTGATTTGACAGGAAGCCTTTTGATGATTTCTGATTGGACTTCGAAAGGTATGTAGTCTGACATTTCATAAATTTTGATGAACTTTTTTAGGGTTTGATTATCTGGAGATTTTAGGACAGAAATGAACCTGGACAGTGTTATGTCGTGTTGACCAGGATATAATAAATGTGGGCTACTGGGCTTTTCTATGCGATGGGTTAAGATATCAAATTGGTCCAGAGGTTTTTTTAAGATAACACAATTTAATTTTTGGTATACATTTATTAGACTAACAAGACTGGTTTCTTTGCAACTTTTATTGTTTGATTGAACCTAATGAAATCGTTATCACCGAGTTAATACTGATTCATTCACGGTGGAAGTGCGAGATTTTGATATGGTACAACAGATTGTCGATCATACGCAATGATTAACATGTCAATATCTTGCACTTACATTTTTTGTACTTTTACGCCAATAATCATTGTAGAAAAACTGGAGCGAATTTACCACAGCATATGAAGCCCACAGGACAAAATTTCCAAATACTAGCTGGATACGAAAAGCACAAAAGCGCGTCTAAATAGTTGCTCATACCGAAAAGCACAGATTAAAGGTTTTGATGCAGGACAAAAGCACAAATTAAAGCCAAAACTGTAACACAAAATTAGAGTGAAGTATATAGTTGCTCATACCCACAATAACTAAACATAAAAAAAACATTAATATTAATCCTAACACTAACATCCATCTATATGTAATGCATAATTTAACTAATCTGCACTATGAATGCACTTTAATCGTCAACTCTTGCTTGCCTGCATCAGAAGTTGTCTTTGTGAATTAAACTTACCCTCTTATTGATCCAGCAAAAATAGTTGATCCTGCTCGCGACACGCAAAGAATGAATATCTTTTTCCAAAAATCGTAATGGAATTTATATCATTGGAATGTGGTTTATAAACAAACAGCGCGTACTTCCTTTGTCCAAAAACCTTCTGTATACATCCATGTGGTTTCCAAATCTCGAATCGCTCTATAAACGATTTTGGGACACTCTCATCTGGTATCCAGAAAGAAACCGGTTTAGCCTCTACGTAAGGAAGACGCTTTCTAACACTTGATATAAACAAATCAACTTCAGCACCAGCACCTGCTTGTGTTGCTAAAGTTTTTCCTATAAACGGCATTTTTATATTGGAAAGACTAGGATGAACATTTTCTTGTGTAAATTCTTCACTTGTCATATCAATTGACATAATCAAATCATACCACTCATATAATTCAGCATTAATTTTGGTTCTCCCATCAAAAGCAAGCCAATAAATAGACTCGTCTAAATTTTGTGAGAATAATTGTCTTTGCCAAGTCCCTGACCTTAATGTGTAAGCTATGATGGTCCATAAGTGACTACTTTTAGGACAAGGACTAATCCCTTCTATACAGAAAGGATTATTTGTAATCAGGACAATCTTAGGGTCATTAGTGTGACGACACACCCCAAAACCAACAACAGTTTTATGATGTACGGTATAACTACCTGTTTCCCAAAAAGTTAGCACACTAGGCACGGCAATAGCAACACTTTTTCTAATCAAAGGATTCCAAAGAACACCTACCTCTTTTTTATCATTATCATGACAAGAGCCTAACAACAAGCCACGCGACCTAGAGAGTATCCTTGGGTTAAGTATTATTGGTTTTTTATTCGATATAATTAGATGGTGTGCCGTCTTCTTCTTCTTCTTCTTCTTCTTCCGATGGTAATCATTAATAAACTCAGAGCTATCAATGAAAAACTTCCATTGTTTAGAAACGGACCGGAATTGAATCAATGATCTGACGGGAAGACCCTTAATGATTATCTTTTGGATATCGAAAGGTATATAACGCGACATTGTGATTTTGTGGGTTTTTAGGGTTTATGTATTAGGGTTTTATATCGAGGTGTGAATGAATATCAAAGGTATAATATTTGTAGCAAACTTTCGTATTCTTTTTTCGTTAAATAGCAAAACTTTAGATGTTTTTGGTTTCGGTTTTAGGTATAAATCTGACTATCACTACAAAATTTAAGATATTTAGTTACTTAATTAAATATGCTAAAAGTAAGTAATAAATGGGGGCGCTAAGTATTTTCTATTAATTTCTTCTTAAAAGAGTCATAAAAGTTATTTTTATCAACTTTTACTCTTAAGAAAAAGAGTAAGGATTTGTTTGTTTTTTTTAGAGTTTTTCCTTTTCATTTGCAAATCATATCTGCAGAAGAAGAGATACATCTAAAGTAGACCGTTTGTTCTTTTTTGGTTTTTTTTTGTTTGAAAAGAAGATGAGAAGAAAAATGTGGTGTTGGGATAGTGTTGACCGGGTTTGTGTTTTAAGAAGAAGAGAAAAGAGGAAGATGATAGACTATTGTAAGAAGAGGAAAAAAAAAGCTTTTTACCTTTTTTATATGAAAAAAACAAACAAAAAACCTCTGCCCGCTTTAGAGAAAATAGGTAAAAAGAGGTAAAAAGAGGGGTTTTCAAAAAAAACAAGGCCTAAGTAAAATAGGGGAGCACTAAAAGTCTATTCTTACTTAAAAAGAGTAAGCAAAAGTGTAAAACTTTCAATTACTCTTTTTTTTAGTAAGGAAAAGAGTAAGTAAAAGTTGTTGGTTTCTTTTGCTTACTTTTATATGCGTTGTGTTTTAGTAATGAAAAGTTATAATGACTTAAATAATTGTAAATCTTACTAGTAAGTAAAACTTTGAGTAAGTAAATGTGATTTATTTTGTTGTGTACCGTCTCTTACTGGTAAGAGATATTTACAATGTGTGAATCCAAAAAAATAATTTTGTTTGTTTTTCTATAACTGTTTAGATAGTTTTAATTGTTAGTTTTTAAGTTCTCAATTTGCCTAAAATTATCTCTATGGATATAAAACAATATATTGTTGACTGAAATAAAAATAATTGTCTATTTTGAAACTAACCAAAGTGAAGTTATATTATAAACGATGTAACTAATAAACAAAAAACTACTTTGTTAAAAAGAAAAAAAATACTTTAATCCTATGTGTTGTATAAGAAAAATATTGTATATGTGTATAATTTATATAAAGTTACAAAATATTGTATATGTGTATAATTTATATAAAGTTACAAAATGTGAGAAGTTTAATAAAAGAGACAGTATACCTATTTTATTTTATAAATAGTTATAAATATTATTACGGAGTATTCTATTTTGTACTGTTTTACTACAATTCTCATCATATAAAAAATATTATAATTTGTTCTATTTTCTCATCATCTCAATATATCTTTCCGGCTTTTATCTCTCCATCAGAATTCCTCAAATCTAAACTTTTAGTCATTTAGCTTATAACAAAAAAAATATTCAAGATTTAAAGGTGAGTGAAATTTTTTTTAAGGTTAAGAGGCAGTCAGACTAAACCTTTAACAATTAATTGATAAGAGGCCTCACGTCTGACTCGTAAAAAAACAAACAAGCTCGATGTCAAGCCATGTCTGGCTCAATAATATTTAGAGGAGAATCAAACGTTTTTTATAAAAACAAACATCGCCTTAGTCTTTTTGACCTCGTTGCTCGTGATTAAACTTACATGCGGCTTACTAAGACTTTGTATAGTTTGTTAATGTAGAACTAAGAGAAGAATACTGGAAATATACTAATCATGTCCAACTATAACTAACACATTAAATAGAGTATGAATGAAACTCTCCCTCTTATTAAACAAGTCAGTCATGCCTATCAGTTTAATTAGTTAACATTCTCTTCAAACTCATAATGTCACACTCATAAATATTGAAAGTTTGTCAAACAAAAAAAATTAAAACTAAAAAAAAGGTTGAGCAGAGTGTCCCAAAGTGCATATTAGTGCTAGACAAACTTTCAATCCAATGCTAGTGCGCAATATGGGCTAAAAACACATAACTTTACTTTACATTGGATTAATTAACAAATTAGTAAGAAAGAATATTTCAAATATCCCATCACCTCTATATATAGAGATAATAGGAGTATAATCCTTATAAGATTCAAAGTTCATAATTATCTTGCACACCAAGTAATCATAGTTTAAGTACAATCCCAACTCTATTTAACTAAGTACACATAAATCTTTATACATAGACTAATTACACTAAAACTTATTAACAATTTCAACTATATTGTAATGATTTTTTTACCTTTGTTTTGTAGTTGTTGGAAAAAGCTAATGCCAAAAAGAAGGTTCCTACATGCGCCTTTCTTTGTCTCAAGACTCTAGAAATTTTTGACATAGATACTAGTAATGATAATATGTTATCATTTGTGCTAAAATAATTTGTTGCTCTTTAAATGAAGTCCCAAATATATATCAATTGTAAAACAATAAATCTTAAGATGTAAATAGCACAAGAAATGACTTTTCAATAATCGTGCAATGCTTTATTAATATACAACAAATTATTACAAAGTGTTATGGATCACACTTGTTGAATTACAATGTAAAGCTACCCTTTGAACAAGTAAACTTGATATGTGGATCAAGTTTACAAGATAACTTATATATGTCGTTGATGGGTTCAGTAGTCTCCATTGTAAGTTCGAATAGGAAATAAATGCATAAAGTAAAATTACAACAATAAGTGATAAGCATTAAATCCAACAAACATTTCATATTTATAGTGGTACGAGGTTGCATTCTTAGTGGATGTAGTGGATACGTGTCGACTTCTGAGTTATGTACGTGCAATAGCATTTATTGCACGTCTATTCTTTAAAATACTTTAAGCAACTTCATGTGTAACTTGTTAAATTTGCTAACCTGAAACCAACCCGAAATCCACCCCACCTAAACGTATATAAACTACTTTAAAGAATAACTCAAGCGCTAATTGATAGTGTGATATTACGTTAATTGGCCAACTGTAATGGTAGTGTTCACCATACGTGAGACACCCTTTTAACATACCAACCGCATAGTCATCAGATTACAAAGTTAATCTATAAAGTTCTTAACAATATTTATTTTCTTTGTATATGTGGATGATTGTATTACGAATTTGATGACATATACTCCCCAACCGGGTCATGAACCCAGCCCACGGGTACTGCCCGTATCTGGCCCATCACGAATGGGTTGAAGTAATGTCATTTGAACCTATGGGTCTCAGATGAACAGTGGTCGCATGTGTCATGTGCGGCCCACGGCCCGGTACGTCCGGTAAAGAGTTAGACAGAATCACAACCTACTTAGGATTGTGATTTGCCCAAAGGTGAAAGATATACACTAACCATAATTAGAAGATAATAATCAACTAATTATGATACTTATCTTTTACTTGGGGCTAAAGCTTCTGTAAATCCCAATGGGACTTCACCGCCTATATAAGGAACCCCCAAGGGTTCCACAAAGGTACGATTCACTCTCACATCTCACCGATTATTAACCCTAAACCGATTACTTACTCTCACGCTGGAGTCTAATCGTGGGTACGTTCCCACGGTAAGCCTGACAGCGTGTTGTTTCGTATGCAGGATCTCAACCATAAATTCACTTTGTGCAAGAGCCGAAGCCTCCTATACCCGAATTAAGCCTAATTCGGGTCAAGTAAGGTCCATCCAACTTTTGTATCAACAAGTTGGCGCTTTACGTGGGACCCTACACTAAACTCTACCAATGACGAAGGGAAACCCAAGTCAAGGATCCCAAAAGAACGTCGGTCAACCAAGAGGTCAAGGGTCCTTGACTCTCAAACAAGAGGTCAAGGGTTCAAACCTCACTAGGTGTGTACACTTGGGGGTGGCCACAGAGGTTCACCTACGACGTCTCCGGGCTATTGAAAAGGGTAGTCGCCCTGGGATTAGTCGGCTCACAATGTCGAGTCAGAAACCTAGGTATACCCAAAAAGAACGTCGGTCAAAAGTCGGGAGCAGAAACCCCGGCCATCCAATCCCTAGGGGAGGAGCGGGCTCAGACCCGTATCGAAACATTGCAAACCAACCCCTGCGAGGGATGGAAGATCAATTCAGTACCCCTGCATCAACCATGGTTCTGAAAAACCTAGATCCTGGGTCAGAAGCAACACCTCCTAACAAAGAGAAGTCGCGGCCTCCGGTCACGGAGCATGGAGTCGACACAATCATCTAAGATGTTAATAACGAGAGCATCAAAGACTATGTGACTCAAAATTTCGATTCAAAGGATGAACCTTGGGAGGAATCTCCAAGCCAGGCTGAACTTTGATAGCGTCGTGGGCGACACACCCTAACGGTCGTGAAAAAGGAACATAAAGCATCGGGCTGACGCAGCTCCACGAGTTGAGGAACCTCTCGGACGAATCCATGGAACACGATGTCCAAGAACCACAGAATGTCTTCGAACGGATTGGAGACAATATACTTGAGGATCTCGAGGCAAACCAAGGGGACGCAAACCTCTCGGACGAATCCATGGAACACGATGTCCAAGAAACGTCTCGGGATAACACCCGACGTGCGAGCGTCCTGGATAGGATAGAACCTCCTAAGGGGAGGGATATCACCCCTCCACCACTGACTAGCAGTTACCACGGTCTCACAAGGCGTGGAAGGCGCTCACCCAGTGATGATCCATCCGGATCTGACTCCGAGGACCATCATCCTAGACGTGGTAGGGTGAGATACTCCTCTTCGGAATCATCAGGTGGCAGTAGGGAACGCAGGAGGCGATCACGATGCCGCTCCCATCGGGTTGATGAAGACCTCTCTCTCCCATGGTACCGAGAGAAGGAGGACACATTCACAAGTCACATCCGTGATTACTCAGAGGAAAAAAAGCGACGCAAGTCTACCTGTGTGAAAACTTACGATAGATCCGGTGATCCGGCTGACCATCTAAAAGTTTTTGAAACTTAAGCATAGAATGGACGATGTACTATGCCCATATGGTGCCAGATGTTCAATTCGACACTCATTGGGAACGCACGTGATTGGTTTGAAAGGATCCCACATCGAAGCATCGATAGCTTTGATGAGTTGCGAAGCGACTTCAGAAGGAATTATACTGAAAGGAAGAAGTATAACAGAGACCCAGTTTCACTAGCTATGGTGAAACAAAAACACGGGGAGTCCACAAAAGACTTCACAGAGCGTTTCAAAGACGAATGCACAAAAATCAAGGCATGCCCTGATGTTCTAAAGATATCCGACTAAATGCACGCCATAACGGATAAGGAACTAATTAGGCGTCTGAATGACAAGCTCCCTGAAACATTTGATGAGTTAATGAAAAGGGTTAGATCCTTTGTGGAAGAGGAAACCGCGGTCTCGACGGCCTATTCAACAAAAGGAAATCAGGGTTATTAGAATCATGAACAACCCAAAAAGCAACCAAATTAAGCGAGTGGGAGGAGCCTGGACTACCGTGGTCAGCAAAGGGGAGGACGAGCTGGTGAGAAATTTACCCATCTAAAGATGTCTCCACGTGAGATACTATTGTCTGAGGGGGCAAACTTCCCACGGCCACCTCCTATGACAACTCCAGTCGACCTCCATCAAGGGAATCGATTATGTGAGTACCATAATGATAAGGGCCACGACACTAATGAGTGCATCCAACTAAAAAAATATATTGAGTCATTGGTAAAATCAGGACAACTCAAGCATCTCGCCAAAGATTGGAAGGACAGAAAAGATAAAAAGGGTGACAGAAAGGACCATCCTAAAGACAAGCCGACTACCATATTCATGGTACAATCAGGGCAGCGCCGGACTAAGCAAAAAATTAGTCAAAATTTTCCCGTTCCAAGGAGATCTCGTTCTCTCCCAAAACTTCAAGCAACGTGGTCCAAAGACCCCTTACAATCGAAGTAAATATGGGAGGCCACAATGTCCGCCGCATGTACGTAGACGGAGGGTCATCAGCCGAGATACTCTATGAGCACTACTTTTCGTGGCTATGACCAGATATAAAGAAACAGCTGATGTCGGCTACTTCGCTGCTCACCGACTTCAGTGGAGAATCCATCTGGCCGATAGGCCAGCTGCGGCTACTGGTCATCGTCGGAGATGACGAACATTCTACCACAACATGGATGAATTTTATGGTGATACATACACCATTGCCGTACAACGGAATCATTGGAAGCCAAGGATATTGGCCATCCAATCCGTACCATCCATGACACATGGTATGATAAAATTCCCTGTGGAAGGAGGAATAGTCACCATCTTCAACATGGTGGTCCCACCATCGAAGTGCTATGCGATAGCCTCACCAGTCCAACCAGCCCCCAAAGGAAGAAACAGCCACCACCAAATTGGATGGTAGTATTCCATCCAGGCTATCCAGATCAAGAAATGGCGATTGGAGGAACTTTAACTAACAAATGTAAGAGTGTTATGTGCGACCTGCTAAAGGCAAACCTCGATGTATTCGCTTGGGAACCAAAGGACATGATGGGCATACCGCGTTCGATAGCAAAAAACAAGTTGCAAATCCAAGAAGGATATCCCCCGGTAAAGCAAAAGAAGCACGGGCAGGCCCCAGAACGGACCCAAGTGATATTACAAGAAGTTAAGAAACTGGTGGACGCAGGCATCATGCGGGAGCTATATTACCATGAGTGGTTATCTAACCCATTCATGGTAAAGAAACACAACGGCAGTTGGCGTATGTGCGTTTGATTTCACGGATCTCAACAAAGCATGTCCGCGGGACTGCTACCCACTTCCAAAGATTGATTGGAAAGTGGAGTCTTTGTGCAGGTACCCCTTCAAATGTTTTCTAGACGCGTACAAGGGTTATCACCAGATTCAGATGGCCGAGCAGGACGAGGAGAAAACGTCGTTCTATACGAGACAAGGTGTTTACTGTTACACTAAAGATGTCGTTCGGTCTCAAGAACATGGGAGCAACCTATCAAAGGCTGGTTGAAAAAGAATTTGACAACCAAATCGGGCGTAACCTAGAAGTATATGTTGATGACATGGTTATCAAGAGCCATACATAATATGGGCTTACTAGAGATATTGAATAAACTTTCACCACGCTACGACGGATTAATATGAAGCTAAACCCAAAGAAATGAATGTTTGGGGCTACGGAAGGAATGTTTTTTGGATATATAATTGATCGAAATGGAATCAAACCATGCCCAGATAAGACGGGTGTAACACCCCCATTTTACCTTTACGTAGCGGAACATTGATCTGGGGTATTACTTCATAGAACACAAGTCATAATAATAGAAAACAACTCAAAAGAGTGATGAAATCAACTTTCTTTATATTCCATTGAAAAATCAGAGTTTTACATTATGAGCTTCCCAAAATCTAGAATAATTTCAGTCTTGTGCCTCTTCATGCCATCATTGTGCTGCTCCATGCTATCAGTCATCATTTATCTGAAATATATGCTTAAAGTCAACACAAAGGTTGAGTGAATTCATAGGTTTAAAAATCAGTTTGAATACAAGATCCTTTTCCTGAGCTACGTTGTTATTTGCTCGTAAGTTTGAATAAAATGATGATTCAATTGCACTAAGCTCATGATACCGCGACTAGACATAGGAACCAACAGCTTGATCATACAAACCACAGCTTGATCTCATGAACAACAATTTGATCTCACACAAACCTGGATTAATACATTGTGTATAGTATCAAGTCTTTGATTTTTAGTTCAATATTTTTAAGTGTTCGTTATATATTCTTCCATTAATATTTGGTTGTAATTCTAGCACCATCGTTCGGGCCATCATACTTAGAAGCCATTCTTTAAACGTTTGAGGAGCGAGGGCACTTTAAATCGTAAACCCAACCACTCAGTCAGAACGTAATATCGAGATGGAACATCTTTGTACAAACTCCCTACTAACATGATACTTTCATTACTTCCTCATATTCATAATTAATCTTCTTTAGTTTCAAAATTAGCAAAAATAGTCCTTTTGGTTACACTTTGGTATAATTACACATTTAACCCCTTAAGTGTATAGTTTTAGTAATTGTACTTTAAACCTTCCATATTTAACCTTAGGACCTCAAAATTTCCAACATTTATTATTATAGATTTAAATTTCATAAAATAAAACTTTTGGCCCAAAATGTTAAATAGTTTCAAAAATGACAGTTTTGGTCCGTATACTTGTAAAAATCACATAACAGCCTCAAAAATGGATCAAATGATCTAGGATTTTAAAACAAAGTTTAAAAACATGTTTATATAACAACATTTTACGAGAATTATAGCTTTTGAAATGGGTTCTTTCTTATTATTTCATGTAAATTACAAAACTAGGGTTTTAAGACATCTTTAACTTATAACTTTCATTTAAATTGATGAAATTACTTAGTTTATTTTATATTATCTTTATAGCATAATTTTGGCATTATAAAAACTCTAAGAAATTATTATAACAATATCAAAGCATAGCTAACATAGAAATTACCTAGGATGCTCCAAAATGGCTCCTAATGGCTTCATATAAGCACAACTTGCTATCAAAGCTTCAAGATCTTCAATGGCTACCTTCTAGACCTGGTTTTTGGTCTTGGGACATGTCCTAGGACATATATAGAAGTGGAAAATAGAATGGGTATGGAGGTTAAGACAGAACGGGGTGCGAGTTTCAAATGAAGTTCATATGGCTCTATTTATAGTTTTTCAACCCTTAGGCTCCTAGTTAAGGCCATGGACGTGTAACACAGCTAGGGTACTGACTAAGGAAGGCTAGTGAAGGTCTATACAATTTTTTAGAGTCTAGGTTCATTCCAATCCTTAACTTGTGGCTAAAATTATACATGAATGGGTAGGGATAAGAATGGTGATGTGTAGTGGTATCAGAGCCTACCGGGGTGTCTTGTATCTGTGTGGTTTGTGTTGGTGTCGTGGTTTCAGGTTCGTGTTGTGTTATCAACATTCTCGGTTCGTACTTTTTAGATTCAATTCTTTATCAGTTTTTAACATGTCTTGTTATTATCATATCTTTTGAGTCTGTTAAAGTCACGAATTCATTGTCTAAATCTGTGTCTTGTCATGCCTCGTATCAAATTATTTTAGTCCATTCATTGGTACCCGTGTATTGTTTTTTTCTCTTTTCACATTGATTAGTTCTGTATTGCTTCTTGGGAAAAGGACAAAAAACAAATGGTCCAACCATTTTTTCGATATCTTCCAAGTTGGTCAAAAACCCTGCTGCAATGGCTACTTCGATCGCATTGATTGCGATGCCTTGTTTAATCCCTTGTGATGGGCACATTGCGACGGCTCGCATATTACGATGGCAATGTCGCGATCGTATCATGCGATGGCCACTGCGATCGTATCTTGCGATGGCTTGTCGCGATGGGTTGTTACGATGACATTACGATGGGTGGTTCTCACACACTGCGATGGCATGATGTGTTTATTGCGATGTGTTCTTGTGACATATTGCGATGGTTTGTTTTGACTCATTGCGATAAAAGACACAGAAACAGTTCTTGTGATGGCTTGTTCAAATGATGTATATTACGATGGGCCATACCATTGCGATGGGTGTTTGGTTTTTGTTAAAAACATTTCGATGGGTTATCTCTAAAAAGGTCAGCACAGTGAGTTTATATCAGTTAAAATAACAAATCAGATTTGGACTCATGTTTATCAAAAAACCATCAGTTAATACCTATCACAACATCTAGTCTTATTACAGTTGATCCAAACCAGTAACATACAAAACCGACTCATACACACTAATTTTTATATATCTAATCTCAGCCTTTTCACTCCAACAATCAACTTCTCAATCTATTCCTAATGCCATCGTCCCCTAAACCCATCATCTAGACTCGTATAAACACACTACTATGATCTCAGATTTGTTAAAAAACGTTTTTTTTTCTTTAAAAATATTTTCGTGTTTTACCAAGTCATCATAGATCATTGTAAGGGCAAACCCCTCTTAATTTACGAATTTTTTCCACTAATTTCTAACAACTTTGTTATAATCAGTGTTCAATTCGGTTTAAATCAAAATTACATCATCAATTCAGAACCTACCCGAGACCTTATTCGATCTTGAAGCCCTTTTCGTCTCAATCATTACCTTGTTTTAAATCGGATTAGGACGAATCTTATGGGTTTATATGGGTTAAGCATGGATTCGTGATTTATGGGTTTGGTATACATTCAAGAGATTCGCGTGTACTTGTTTGATATGGATGTGATGTGATCAGTTATGAGATTGGAAGTTTGAGATGGATTTAGTTTTGACTGCTATGAGGTGTTTAAAGAAGTGTGTTGGGGGCGGTCTTTACTATGAAAATGTGTTTAGGGTTAGTGGCTGGTTGTAAGAGATAACACGTTTTTGGGAGATGTGTGTAGATGGGGGGCGGAGGTATCTAGACAAGAGGTGGAGTTTGGTGTGATTTGGGTTACTGTGAGAAAAATTAGGGTTGCGAGATTAAATATCCCATCTCTTGAAACTCTTTAGTGGACTACACGTGGGCTGTATCAAAAAACATCTTATTTTGTTGGTGTATTCGTTATTTATTTTTCAAATAGTAAAGCCCATGGAAACCGGACATAGATTGTCAAGTGGGCCAAACATATGTTTTACATGGGGTTTAGATTTGTTGATCCCAAACTTAGATCAATTTAGCTTGTGCAAACGAGATTAGATCAAGTTATACACGTAGAGAAACTTTGTTTATGTATAAAGTAATTCAAGTGTTATGCGGAATTAACACTTAAACAAGAACACACAAAGGATGTAAAACAAACTTTCACTTGATTGATTGAATCGAACTTGCTTACAATGAAAGTGTTTAACGTATGAAAACTTATTATGAAACATAACCTAAAGGTCTTCTTTTATAGACATAAGAAGCCTTGTACAAGAGTCTACGTATCAACTATTCTAGGTAAAGATAATTATAGAAAATACAATGTTGATCCTATATTTACTAGAAACAAACTAGAAACATAATACGCGTAGACCATATCTTTCTATCAGTGCTTGTCTTCAACTTATCAACGCTTGACTTCTTCTTGTCAACGCTTGATCTGTCAGTGTTTGTTTTCTTCTTATCAACGCTTGTTTTCTTCTTGTCAACGCTCAAGTGGACTGGCTACATTTTATTCCTAACAATCCTCCCCTAAACTTGATATCTACTCTAGTAATCAAGTTTCTGAATAAAAATTAAGAACTAGGAGGAATCTTACAAATCTTATCATATTGGTAATAAACATGCCTAATCAAATCTTTGGCCACGTCACTTGAATAGTCAATCTCCAGCTGTGTTATCTTCATCTTTTCCAAAACTTCTTTGGACATGGGATACTGACCATCTACAAGAAGATACTTAGCAAACTTTGTAGAGCTCAAATAATACACACCAGCAGCTGAATATAAACGCCATTGAAGACCACTGATATCATCCTCAAGATCCTTCCAAACAGTAGGATCTTCTTCTTTTGATGCACACATTCTCTTGAATGTTGACCAAAGTTTTATTCCATTGACTGAAGTAGGAGCTTCAGTCTCATACTTGGCCACCAACAACCTCCAAAGGTCTACCAAGTCTTCTCTATCCATACTTGTAAAGAGAGACACAAGAGTAGTAAATGTGTGTACCTCTTTCCCATACCTGACAATCTTCCAAAACCCACTTGCATCTTCTTCATAGCTAATGATAGGGTTTCTGGCATCAAGAGGTAACACTTGTACCATATCTGAAGCTTCCATGGGTGATAGCTTGATGCTCCTTCTAAGAACAGCTTCACTAGGAACCACTTTATTTAGATCTTTAGGAAACTCAAGTGGAACTCCCTTCTTCAAAGGCCTTGGAACAATCATAGCCTTCTGAATCTCCAACTCTTCTACAAGTTCTTCTTTCCTCTCATCTGAAAGAAGTCTAAGAGTGTTCATTTCCTGCACTTTTGCCCAAATAGGATAAGCCTTGTACTCCAATTCTTGAAAATATAATCCCTGCAATTTCTTGAAGGTCCATCCAGTTCCATGACATCTAAGTAGCATATAATAAAGTTCTCTTCTATCCCTCTTCAGCAGTGAGAAAACATTGCTAGCCTTGTGTTTCAGAATTACCTTGCAGTCTCTTTGAACTCTTAGAAGAATCTCCAATCCCCAAATTTGGTCTGAAATAGTCAAATCTTGAGTCTCCATAATCCTATTCTCCCAAGCATGGTACATCTGAACAACTTCTGGCATATCAAAGTCTACTTGCAATTTTAACTCTCTAAGCTTCTCTCTTGCCAAATCATCACCATATTCAAGTCTTTCTGGTTGTTCAATTATCATCACACTTGAATCTGAACTTTCTTCATCACTTTCTTCTTGTTCCTCAGAAGTGATAACAAATGGTGATTCACCAACCTTCTTTCTTTCTTGTTCCACAAGTTGTGCAGCCAACCTTGAATCAAACTCTACTTGTGCTGCATCCTTTGAAACTTCTACTTCTACCATAATTCCTTTACCCTTATCTAATGGACCAATGATGGGTAAGGATGATGGTAATACCTGTGAAGATACTTCTTTGATGATAGCTGATGATTGGAATACATCAACCATATCTGCAGGTCTGTCAACGCTCAAATTCCTTGTGTCAGCGCCCAAATTACTCTTTTCAGCGCTTGGTGTGTCAGCGTTCAAATCTTGCTTGTCAACGCCCAACTTACTTGTCTCAGCGTCTCTTGTAAATTGTTCCAACATAGCTGTAAAAGACAAGTTTAAATTTGTAGGAGTTACCAGAGACGTATCAAAACCTGGTTGCTTCTTCAATGCAGTAAGGTCTTCAGCAACACCCAAAGATTCTCCATCATGTGAGCCTTTATCACTCACATTAATCTGCTCATCCTCCCCTTTGGAAGATTCCTCCATCCCATGCTTAGTGCTAGCATTCTCCAAAATGACAATCCTCTCCCTCAATTGCTTGAGTTCAAGGCCTTGTGTACTGACAATTTATACCAAGTCTGCATTTTGCTTTTGCAAGCTAATGCAGACAGCCGTCAATTCCATCAATGTGTATGGTTCCAATCTGCCCTCCTCTAAAATAGGTATTTGACCTCCCAAGTTAGAGTCATGGGGCATGGATGAGGTCTTAAAGATGTTAGGACTGTCTTGGCCTGCATCTAAGCCAGAACCAATAGTCCCAGCCTCATCCAGAGCACCAACCACACTTGTGGTGGTGGTTCTCTTTGCTACATGGCTAGGACCACTATAGGAGAACACTCCAGTAGTCCTTGGGCGTTTTTGTAACCTATATTGAGGTGGGGTAGAAGATGATGTGGATTGGGTGGATGTGGGAAGGGTAAGGGGTGTTTGGGTCTGTGAAGGAAAGGTGTCAACGTCTGGATTACTTGTGTCAACGCCAACATTTAAGGTGTCAGCGTTGAAGGGTTCTTGGTCAATTTCCATGTGTTGAGGTGAAGGTAAAGGGTCTGGTATTGGGTCAAGTTGTGGTTGTGGGTCTGGTTGGGGTTGTGTTGCTGCAATAACAGCAAGCATAGCTTGGGTGAGGGGTAATTAACGGTGAGGGGGTGAATTCATCTTGGTAAAAATAGCTTTCTTTTGCACAGGGATCTCATAAAAATCATCATGATCCCTTGTGTAGTAGTTTTGCACATCAAAAACCATTTGCAAAAATCTGGGATAAGCCAAAGTCATCTTATTCCCTTTGTTTTTACACATGCCATCAAAAATCAGTTTTGAATAATTAAACTTTTGCCCATTTGCAATGCACACAATTGCACTAGCAATTAATCTATTAATTTCATTGTGTGCAGTACACTTGGGACTCAAACATTGTAGGATGACATGTATGAGGTACTTCCAGGCTGGGGGAAACTCTTGTTTATGATATTTGTTTAAAGTGCCCTCATCAGGGAAAGGATAACCCAAAGCCCAAAGTCCTTGTTCTATTTCATTTATGGGAAGGGCGGTTATACCATCTACATCATCAAGATGCAAAGCTTGGCGAACCAAGGCTTCAGTAACCACCCATGTACGCCCATGAACAATAGCTGATAATGTAGTCACATTATTAACCGTTGAGGAACTAACAATGTTCCAAAACTGTTTAATATGAGTGACAGAGATGAGAGGAGCATGAGAAAGAGCATACCGAATAGGAGATGCATTCAAATACGCCACAATCTGAGTGTATTGTAGAAACAGAGTATCATCAGCATCCAAATAAGCAATCATGTTGTGTTGACTCCTGAATCCTAATACCAAGTCACTTGGTTTAAACTTTGGTGCCATTGTTAAAGAAAGCTGTTTGTGAATTATTGAGAAAGATGAATTATAGGAGAAAATTTGTTAGACAAGAATATGAGATACCCTGTTTAAAAATAGGAGCCAAATATATAGGAGAGATAGGCACATGTGGGGTCAAAAATTAGGCAACTATTTTCAAAATATAATGATGAAAATATTGAAAAGAAAATAAGTTATCTTGTGCATTAATTAAAAGTTATCTGCTCCCAAAATTACGGCCCCAAAATTCGTCAAAAATAACAACTAGGTAGGTCCCAATGAGTGTCAACGGTAAAAAATAACCCATCAACGCCCAACGGCTATATTCTTGTCAACGTTTTCCAAAGCCATGTCAGCGTCTAAATTGGTCATAACAACGCTTGGAAAAATAATTGTCAGCGTCCAAAAATAAAAGTAATAAAAATGAAAAAGGACCTTAACAAAGTAATTTATCCTAGTGAAGATAACCTATAAATTGATTATTATTATAGGGCGGCAAGCACTGTCCAGTTATGCACACTTGCTTATGCAAGATATACATAACAGTCCTCTAGTGTCCCATGCTAACCAAAATTCTTAACAATGAAGTTATCTCATAAAATTCCTTGTAACTCCCAGGGAAAACCCGTTATAAATCATTCCTAAGTCTCCCAACAGACCACATCCAATTCTAGGCCAAAAATGTCTTGGCAACATGCATAGTATATCAACTTTGCATGCTACAGTGCCTCATGATTTAGTAAACTAACTCATACTCACCTGTGGACACAATCTAGAATTGTGATAAGAGTATTATAAGAATACCCAAAAGTCCTAGAGGTTCCTAAAACCTCCCCTTAAACTGTGATACATATGTTGCCCAATAATATGCATGAATATAAAAATTTATGTCAAGATAGGAATATAAATATTCCAACCATCATCCATAAATGAAAACATGCTCAAATGATTCTCTAAGGATCCATAAGCAACTCTGTATCCAATGGTACAATGTTATCAACGCATGCACACTTAGATCAAAAACCACAAAACTAACATTGTTGCTGACAACGTCACGATAACACTTGTCAGCGTTAAGGTAACCTTTGTCAGCGTTAGACAAATATAGTGGAAAATCTAACTTCTCAAAAAGACCAATAACAATGCATATCCTGTACATACTTTTACATTAAGACCCCAAAACACATATTAAGTGAGATTGATCATTCCAATACTTGTTACCAAGTATTGAAACCTTCCAGTATCAAAAGGTTTAGTTAATAAATCAGACACATTTTCTTTTGTGTCAACCCTATCTGGTTGTATTAAACCTTTTTCAAAACAATCTCTTATAAAATGATGTCTAATTTCTATGTGTTTTGTTTTAGAATGATGTACAGGTTTTTTAATAATGCATAAAGTGTTGTTAGTGTCAACAAAAATCTTGGTATGCATGAAGTTATACCCATAATCCAACAGCTGGTTCTGAATCCATAAAACTTGTCCACAACAAGCAGCTGCAGCAACATACTCTGCTTCAGTTGTAGAATTGGCCACCACTGTTTGTTTCTTGCATTGCCAAGATATCAACCTACTCCTAAGAAACTGACATCCACCAGTTGTGTATTTTCTATCAAATTTATCACCACCATAGCCACTGTTTGAATATGCAATAAGCTCCAATGGTGAATCTTTTGGATACCATAATCCCAAATCTGGATAACATTTAAGGTACCTAAATATTCTCTTGACAGCATGAAGGTGACACTCTTTGGGAGTCACTTGATGGCGTGCACATGCACACACAACAAACATAATGTCAGGTCTTGAGGCTGTGAGATACATCAATGAACCAATCATTGATCTATAGTGCCTGACATCCACATCTTTTCCATCTCCAACTTTTCCCCAAGGGTGTTCTCTATCCATAGGAGTACTTGCCCTCTTTTCATGTGGAGAAAAGCCAAATTTCTTCAAGATTTCTGCCACATATTTATCCTGAGAGATGAAGATACCATCTTCTTTCTGCTGAACTTGTAACCCTAGAAAGAAGTTCATCTCCCCCATTGCACTCATCTTGAATTTGTCTGTCATAAGCTTGGAAAAGTCTTCACTCATCTTTGGATTTGTGGAACCAAAGATGATATCATCCACATAAACCTGAACAAGTAAGACATCCTTACCAGTATTCTTTGTAAATAATGTCTGGTCTATGGTTCCCCTTTTGAATCCATTTTCCACAAGATAAGTGGACAATGTGCCATACCATGCTCTTGGGGCTTGATGAAGTCCATACATAGCTCTCTTGACTCTATACACCTTGTCTGGATGTTCTGGATCTTCAAAACCAGGAGGCTGCATCACATACACCTCCTCAACAATTGTGCCATACAGAAAAGCACTTTTCACATCGATTTGATAGACAGTGAAGCCCATGCAGGAAGCATAGGCTAAAAATATTCTTATAGCCTCAATCCTTGAAACTGGTGCAAACACCTCCTCATAGTCTATTCCTTCCTCTTGTGTATATCCTTGAGCCACTAAATGTGCCTTATTTCTGACCACAATGCCTCTTTCATCTTTCTTGTTTCTAAGAACCCATCTTGTCCCAATAGGTCTGACATATCTGGGACAATCAACCAGCTCCCAAACATCCTGAATAGCAAATTGGTGAAGCTCATCCTGCATTGCTTCCACCCAACTTGGTTCTTTGAGAGCATCAAAAATCTTCTTGGGTTCCTGTTGTGACAGAAAACAGGCAAACAAACATGCTTGAACAAGAGGGGTATCAACCTTCTTGTGTATATTGGTAATAAATCCTCCAAGACTCTGATGAGATCTTCTAGTCTGATCAGGAGACATCACATCTCCAATAATTTGAGAAGTAGGGTGATTCTTCATTGTAGAAGTAAGAACTCTTCTCTCAAAAAGTCTGTTGTCTTCAATCTCATCATCCATGTTACCAATATCTTCTTCAGACTCTCTTCCATCAATATCTGTATGAACCTCTTCATTTCTGTTTGAAGGTTCACCTTGTTCAAAATTGGAAGAGAAAATATGCTCAAAAGAGTTGTCAACGCCTGAACCAAGGTTGTCAGCGTTTGATCCATCAACGCCTGAATTTGTGTTGCCAACGTTTGAGTCATCAATGCCTGAATTTGTCTTGTCAGCGCCAGATTTTCCTTTGTCAGCGCCTGAAGGACCATGCATGTTGTTAACTGGTGATACTTGGGGACCACCATTTTCCTTTCCAGCAGCAGCAGCAGCAAAAGCATCTGTCCATATAGGAACAGTAACATACTCAAGTGTGAGAGATGACTTGTCTGCTTGTGATCCAACCTCTGCATTAACCTGTGTACCTAAAACATCAACAACTGGTTCTTCCACAACATTTGAAGTTACCTTCACAATGTCTAGATAAGTAACAGGCATATAATTCAAAGTCCTAGATAGAGGTTCCAAGTCAAACAACCAATTTGGACCACTTTCGGGATCACTAGGTTTACTCTCTAAAAACCTAACATGTACTTTCTTAAGTATACGTTTTTTCTTCTTAAGGTAAACCCTATATCCCTTACTCTACACTAAATAACCCATGAAATAGCCTTCATCACCTTTAGCACTAAATTTACCTAAGGCATCACTAGTATCCAACACAACTACAGACAGCCAAAAGGTTTAAGAAAAACAATATTAGGTTTCCTTCCCCAAAGTAACTCATAAGGTGTTTTGTTATGTATCTTGTTGACCAATGCTCTATTCTGAACATAACAAGTTGTATTCACAACCTCAGCCCAAAAAGCTATGGGAAAGTGAGCATCAACCAACATAGTCCTGGTTGCTTCAATTAGGGTTATATTCTTTCTCTTAGCAACCCCATTTTGCTGTGGGGTTCTGGCAATACTAAACTGTCTAGTAATCCATTTCTTGGCACAAAAATCATCCAATAGTTTATTTCTAAACTCACCACCATTATCACTTCTAAGCATTTTAACTTCATTACCACTTTTCTTTTCTATTTGGTTAATAAAGTTAATTAAAGTATCAGCAGTGTCACTTTTCATAGCTAAAAAGAAAGTCCAAGTAAACATAGAAAAATCATTTGTGATGACAAAGCAGTATGATTTACCATTCAAACTCTCTATATTAGTTAGACCAAACAGGTCCATATGCAACAAGTGAAGTGGTTTAGAACTAGAGTGTACCTTTTTAGACTTAAATGAGACCTTGTGCTGTTTGCCTTTAAGGCATGCAACACAAGAGTGGTCATTGTGAAAAGCCTTTTCAGGCAAACCATCAACCAAGCCAAGTCTCACAAGCCTGTTTATATTTTTAAAGTTAATGTGCCCTAGTCTCCTGTGCCATAGATTACTCTCATCAAATGAAGCTTTAGCATAAAAACATGACATATTATTATTCAACCTAATACCATTAAGATTCACATTATAAATGTCCTTATGCCTAGGTGTTCTATAGTCAATAAATTTCTCATCTGGTATTTTAAAATCCTTGCTCAACACCAAGCATTCAGTATCAGTGAAAAGAACCTTATTTTTGTTATCACAAACTTGTGATACACTAAAAAGATTATAATCAAGTTCTTTTACCAGAAACACGTTTTCAAAACGCAAGTTGTTGGTGAGTAGAGTTCCTTTGCCTGTGATAGTTCCATATCCGCCTCCAAAGTAAACTTTATCACCATCCTTAATGGGAGTGAAGTTTGTCAGATAGTCTTCCTTCCCAGTCATGTGCCTAGAGCATCCACTATCCCAATAGCCATAATCATTCACCTATTTTTGAATGCCCTGCACATAAAGAAAACAAATTAGTTTTCTTTGGGAACCCAAGCCCGAGCAGACTTGGATTCATCTAGTTGTTCAACAAGAACAGACTTAGTTCTCATAACAACCCCTTGTTCATCCCTTTTTGGATGAAACACCTAGTTAACCCCAATTGGTTTTGTGATGACCTTTGAAATATAATTAAATCTGTTGTAGGTCATAGAAATCCCATTAGAATTAGGGTTTTGATATTTCTTAGGTCTCCATGTCAAGCTAGAAGAAGCTCTAGACCCCTTTTCCCTGTGGTTGCAAATATTTACCATTATTTGGTCTGGCAACGTTTCTGTCAGCGTTAGATTTGGTCTTGTCAACGCTGAAATTACCCTTATCAGCGTTGAACCTAGGGTTTGCTACAGGAACCTATTGCCTATTAGACCATGTATTGGTCTTCTAAAAAGCTCTTTGTCCATGAGGGTTAGACCCTTTTGTGAAGAATGGGGCTGGTCTAACAACTTGTGGACTTTGCTCCACAAAAGTTTTGGGTCTGACAGTGTTTGACCTTTTGTTAGCGTTGACCTTGGATGCGTTGACACACTTATAAGCTAAATGTGAAAAGCTACCACAAGTGTAACAGGATTTTCTAGACACAACAATAGGTCTAGAAGAAAAGAAACCTGTTCCATTATCACTATCTTGGCTTTTTGGTGACCTAGTATTCCTATACATTTCTGCATACTTAATGCTAGGTTTTCTAACAGTGTTTGAGCCAAGGTCAACAGTCTTGCTAGTGATTGGGTTTGTTACTTTGATAGGGGTCGACTCATTTGGGCTATCACAAAGCATGCCACCCTTGACAAACAAGGTAGGATTGGCTTTCTTCCATTCATTCAAATCAGTCAACTTTTGCCTATATTCCTCTACTGGGGTAAGGACTCTTGGTGGAGGAATAAATTCCTCTTCTTGGAGTTCTGGTAAACCAGTCCAAGATAAGTCCTTTCTTTGGACACCATAGAAGTCCCCAGCTGGTGGTGGAACAACAGAATACTCTTTCATCCCAATCCCAGTCATGTCCCTAGAATCCCTCTGTTTACTAACACATTCTCCTAGGGTTTGTGAGGCCTTATCATATCTCTAAATTTTAAGGTCTACATTATCCTTATTCTTGATAGCCTCATCTAACTTAGCTTGTAATTCAGCATTGACCCTTTCCATGATGTTTCTAATATCATTACTAGCATTTAAATCATGTTTTAAGATATTTATTTTATCTTTTAGGTCAAGCTCCATTTTCTTATACTCAGAAACTGTCTTTTCAGTTTGAGTGAGAGCAAGTTGATAGTTAGAAAACTTGCACCTCTCAGTACTCACATCTCCTAACATTCTTAAAACCTCTTTGTTAAGTCTTTCAGTATTTAAACGATAACCCTTACTACAAAAAGCATCATCATATACCTCATTGTCTGATGAAGATGAGGAGTGTGCCATGAGAGCATATTGAACATGCTCTTCTTCTTCTATCTCAGCAACCAAAGCTTTATCCTCTTCCTCATCCTTAGCCAAATAGCTCCAGTCCCATCCAATACCATCAATTTCTTGTACTGCCACCATGGCCTTAGGATCCTGAGCCTTAACAATTTGGCTTGAGGGTTTTCCAGCATCAGATCTTCTTGGAGATCTGCATTCTCTCATAAAGTGCCCCATACGATGACAATTATAACATTCAACCTTGGATTTATCAAATCCAGCAGTGTCCTTAGCATTAAAAGTCATCTGCTTCTTGAACCTTCTATTCTATCTGTTTGCTCTTATACTTGCAAGAGCCATGTTCCACTTTATATCCATCTCCTCCAAGTGCTCATCACTTATTTGCTCAAGGTCCTCATATGTAATCACTAAACCATTGGGCAATGAAGCAATGTATGCACACACAGTATCCAGATCCAAACCAGCAGGCTTAACTCTTGGTGAGTCAATTTTGTACGTGTCAGCATCTGAATGTGAGGCGTTGACAGGATATGATCCAGCGTTGACACATGTTGATCCAGTAACTGGGTGCATGTATGAATCCTTCTCATCAAATTGGCCTTCACTATGTGAGAAGAAGGCCATGTTACTATTGGTAGACTTACTTCCATGATCCAAAAGAGTTTCATTCTCCAACAGCCTCAGTTTGTTGTAAACATCATCAAAAGTAGAACTTTTGTGAGTGTTGTTGGAAATTATAGATCTTGCCTCAATCTTCCACGCATCACCAAGGCTTTTAAGAAAAGTGGCAATAATGTCAACATCACCAATTACTGTCCCCATGAAGGACAACTTGTTGGTAATGTCAAGAAGTCTGCTTCTCACACTACTTAGCTTCTCATTAGGTTGAGACTTAAAAACAGCATACTCATGTAAGAGTTCCTTCCTTTTCTCTTCCACAGTATCAGCATTACCACCATATGCAACTTCAAGGGCTGCCCAAAGATCTTTTGCAGACTCATAACCTCTGTATTTGTGCTGATTTTCTTGTCCCAAAGAAAGTTTCAGAATGCTTAGGGTTTTCATATCAACCCTTTTCTTTGCTATGTCATCAGCAGACACAGCTCTACCATCTTCAGGTTTTTCTTTCTTATCCGCTTCAGAACATCCTTGAACAGCTGATCTTGTAGCAATGGCATCTGCAATCTTTTGAGCTTTATTGAATGTGTTTCCATATTCAATAATCTCCCAGAGAGTGTAGTCATGCATTTGCAGATATTGCTCAAAGTTGAACTTCCATAGCTCAAAATTGTCTGCATCAAGCATGGGAATCTTGATGTGGTGGTTTGAGGAGGAGGAGGTTACTTCTGGAGTGGACATGATGTTTTTAGGGTTTTGTGAAAATTAGGGTTTTGGTGATTTTGGGCTTCTTGTGTTCTTTTAGATCAAAGTTTCTCAACAAGCTCTGATACCACTTGTTGATCCCAAACTTAGATCGATTTAGCTTGTGCAAACAAGATTAGATCAAGTTATACACGTAGAGAAACTTTGTTTATGTATAAAGTAATTTAAGTGTTATGTGGAATTAACACTTAAACAAGAACACATAAAGGATGTAAAACAAACTTTCACTTGATTGATTGAATCGAACTTGCTTACAATGAAAGTGTTTAACGTATGAAAACTTATTATGAAACATAACCTAAAGGTCTTCTTTTATAGACATAAGAAGCCTTGTACAAGAGTCTACGTATCAACTATTCTAGGTAAAGATAATTATAGAAAATACAATGTTGATCCTATCTTTACTAGAAACAAACTAGAAACATAATACGCGTAGACCATATCTTTCTATCAGTGCTTGTCTTCAACTTATCAACGCTTGACTTCTTCTTGTCAACGCTTGATCTGTCAGCGTTTGTTTTCTTCTTATCAACGCTTGTTTTCTTCTTGTCAGCGCTCAAGTGGACTGGCTACATTTTATTCCCAACAAGATTGAAAATTTATTGGGCCGAATGTACCTCAATGTAATGGGTTGCGCACTTTCAGATTTTGGCCTGTTACATTTGGTTATTAATTGACGGGCCGATCACTACCCTAACCGAAGGTATATAGTGGACCGATTAATTTTTGCAATCATATTCGGGATGACCGTTTTTAAATCCGAATGGTGCAAAATTAATTATGAGTTATTAGTGGATTGAGCCGAATATTTCGAAAGAACCAAGTAGTAAAATATTTGTCAGGTTAAATGCTTATGTGACATGATTTTATTACTTTAGCGGGCCGTTTAAACTATGACATTCAAGGCCAGATATCCGTTTTCGATCATATCACTTCTTCACGAACAACAAACACAACAAACACAACAAACACGATACATTACACTAAAACGATCCTTATCAAAGATTCACCTAAATTCCTAACGGCTATTACGTTCTTATTTTATCTTTAAAGGAGTACTTACAACTTTATAAGATAACTTGCTCGAGCATATACGGTTATGAATAAGACTTGAAGTATCTGGTTTCCAGTGTCAAGGGGAGGATGATCGACGGCATGGATAACTATCACTTAAAGGAGCTACATTGTTGTACTCTGTGTCACGCGCATAGTCGACGTGGATATCTTCAAGAGATGATGTGCTTATATACTTCGTCAGTAATGTATTGGGTACTCAAAAATTTCTCAGCAATGATATTTCTACACCGTTCTTCATTCTACAATAGTGCAAGCTTAAGCTCAAGTTTGGGGAATTCTACTTCAGTTTCAAGTTAGGATTATCGGGTTATCTTCATCAGTGGTCACTATCAATAGCCAACAGAATTGATAAGGGATTCAGTTCGGGGTGATCAAGAGAGAATCTTTTTAGAGAGATATTGTTGACATCTTCTCACATAGTATTGGTTACTAAGGAAGCGGTTCCAGTTGGCATACCACGTACACACATGAAGGATGATTCCCTTAATAAGTATCATCCTGGAGGGAGAAATGTGTACATGCGGGGTCACTTGACTTTGGTGTTACTGTTTCTACATAAAGGGATAAATTGACTACATTCGGGACTTAATTGACTTTGATGTGGCAACTTTATATCATCACTGTCCTGTCAGGAGAAATGTGCATTTCCGGGACTTAATTGACTCTGGTGCTTTAGTTTGACTTCATGTTTGGGATAGAGTGTGTACTTCTGGTAATCTCTCATAGAATGAAGACTGAGATTGCTTAATATTGTGAGAACATGTTGATGACATTATCACCTCCCATAGATTTCCTCTGAAGGATCTGTTTGGGAGGGAGTAGTCTTTACTGCTTCTTTAATGAAAGGTATTTTAGTTGGGAGGGAGTAAAACTCAACTAGATTCTACAAAGCTGAAGAATTAGAGCTGGAGTATTCAAGAAGATGAAGGTCGCTGAAGACTGTCTCAAAGAATGCTGGAATTCAAGCTTATCATTTTTCTTTATTTTTTATTGTAGGAATCATTGTAACCAACTCACGTGAGTCACCATCTTGGAGGGAGATTGTTAGACTTACTTTTTGGTAAGCTGGCGCCTTTCACGTGAGTTGGAGTAGATATACATCCTTTGCTATACGCAGGGACTTAATATGTAAAGTATGGATAGTCTAGTCTTGATAGGCCTATAAATACCCCCCATGACTCTCCATGGGGGTGTGGAAGTTTAGTTATTTTTCCTTTGTATTGTTTCACTTGGAATAATACACACATCTTTTCTTTCACCTCTCTCTAACTTTCTCTCACTAAAACAACATTGTTCATCATGTTCTTTGATCATCCCCGACCCCCCGATCTAGGTGGTTTTTTATATGCTTTTCAGAAAGTCCTCTAACAAGTTTATCAAATGACTTTACTTTTAAAGTTCCTTACCCGACTCATCTTTGAACTACAAAAACCTGACAATTTTACGTCATCGACTCATACAACCGTTTTAACTTCTATAAACGACTCCATTTACAAAACTGACACTTAGGTTTCAAAATAGACTCACCCTCTAGGGTTTATACCTTTTCATCAGTCCTTGACTCATTTCAAAACTCATTCTATAGTCCCTGAGATTCGATCCAAATATCGACAACAACTATATGTCGTGCCGATACTCGTCTCCCGGTACACGAATAATCAAACTATCATAACTTCTCTCTCGTTTGGAGCTAGAATGTAAAACCCGCATGCTTTTACGATGAACAATACACTTATAATCGTACGTACAAGATTAAAACTTTCCTTTTATAACATGAATACGTTTCACGGATATAAATTACAAGAACTACGTATGTGTTATTACACGACAAGTATTAAGTACATGTTAGTACACGATAATTATCATCAATAAGTATTAAAATCACGAACATGAAATCATGAACGTAGAATCACGAACATATAATTATGTAGTTACGTGTATTATTATTACGATTACGTACAAGTATCTATAATATCACGAATATTTAATAATAATGTAACGAAAATACGAACATACGAACACATAAAATATAACACAGGAAAAACTTCGGGTTTTTCCCTTGTGGGCCTTGCATGCCGCGGCACCAAGAAGAAAGGAGGGGGCCCAAAAGCCCACTTTTGGTTTAATTAAGGGTAACTAAAAACACAGAGTTTTCATAAACATATTTTTACAAAAAATTTGAAAACCCTAGCCTTGGTGACTCCATAGCCACTGCATCAACACAAGGACAAGGAGGAATTCGTTTTTGATTTTTGATCTTGGTATTTGGTTCGTGTTCGTGTTATTTTCAATCACACGTTGGGGTAAAACATTAAACCTTGATCTTTAATTCTTTTATTTAATTATGTTTTGTGTTAGATCTTTAAAAACAATTAAATAAAACATGTTATGAATTTAAATAAACATGGGAAAGGGTTCGTTTGGCTTGGTTTTGCAGTTCGGTAGCCAACCGAGAGTCGAATGACTCTCGGTGTCCCTTTTTAGCCACATCCGAGATCCCCTAAGGGGCTCGGTGTGGGTCTCGGCGCAACAGCAGGCACCACCGGCTTAAGCCGATGACTGCTTGGGTCGAACAGTGGGATCGGCGAAGGCAACAGAGGGAGACCACCGGCCTGCGCCAGTGGGATCTTTGTGCTAGCAGCGGGTAGCCACGACGCAGCAAAGGCAGCATCCGCCGCTGTTGGCAGCGCAGCCACCAGCCGCCATCGCAGCCGCGACTATGGGTGGTGGTTGGTGTCGGGTGTTTGGTTCGGACCGGTTCACGGGTTCACAGGCCGGTTCACGACATGTGTTTTATTTTTTCTATCTCCAATTTTCAGTCATATCATAATCCTCGTACAGTTGAGAAACTGCATTTTTTCAAGGCTACATTGTTAAAGGGTATAGTAGGAAATCCATTGATGTAAATTCACTTTTATTTGATTTTATAAACACTTGGATAAATGTGACAAATTTAATGTTTAGATTGGGTATATATGACATTATATGGTTTGATTGGATAAATATGACATTTCATGGTTTATATTGGCTATATATGGAATTAACCCTATAAACTATACTATTAATCACATGACTTAGTGTATTTAATCAGTAAAACTTAAGCTTATCTTATTAACTTATTAATCCAGCTTATTTTTAATTATGGAAACTTTCTATTTTAGGAAACTTACTACTTTTGGAAACTTTCTATTTTTAGAAACTTATCTAATTTAAGCAGTTAATCTATTTTTGGAAACTTTCTATTTTTGGAACCTTTCTATTTTTGAAAACTTTCTATTTTAGGAACCCTGCTATTTTTAGAAAGTTACTTATTATTACACAACAAGTATAATAATACAAGGAATATAAGTAATACTTAATCAGAATATACAAAATACATGATAAACACAACATAACATTAAAATCAGTAAAACAAGACATGAACATATAAAACAAGCTAAGACATGATATAAAACCAGTTACGTACTCAGTAATCATAATACTTATACACGTATACTATTTATGTAGCATTAGTGAGATCGAAGTAGGACTCTCTTCCGTTCGTCTTCTTCGTTCACTGGACATAAGGTACGGATTTCCCGTCCTTTCAGTATGGACATTCTTTCCTTATTAGGATTCCCCGTATGCAGCCAATTGTTTTCCCAGTATATGTTTTATATATTTTGATTTGCTTATGTTTAATTTAAATGCCTAAGCCATATACATGCATGACCAGTTTCACCTAGTTATGGAGGTACCATAACCATAACACTAGAGGCACCAGTGTTATGACTTCACCACGACGGAGTGATAGCTCGTGGCATCCCTTTCAGATTTTGGCATATTATTATGTTATCATGTAGGGCGTATGGGTGCATTCTAGGTTACATGTTTTAGCAGATTATTCAGGTGAATGTGGTGTGTGCCTTGCTTCCTTCACAAGGAGTTGATCCCTCCTACCCAAACTTATATTAATTAGAGGCAACCCCTCTAATTGCATGATGAGGTCACCCCTCCAAGTATTCATGCACGTTGATATATCATGACCTATATTGGCTTAATGGTTAACATGTTAAACAGTTTTTATAAGATAAACATAAGGCTTTTCAAACTATCAAACCATTTTTACTAAGTTATACCAGGTTTTCCAAGACTTAATCAATTCCGCTGCTATATGTTGTATATGCTTATTTTTTATTCTATGCTTGTATATCCGTGCACTGAGCGTTATGCTCAGCCGTTTTCCTTTCATGTTTCCAAAACGGCAGGTACTCAGGGACGCTCGTAGACTCTAAGCGTACGTACATATGGATTGGAAGCTTTCTAGCCTTCATTACTTTATGCATTTCATCATACATTTTGCTACTTATTTCTATGGACATTGTTTAGTCCTTTTCCTTTATAGTACTTATGTTTGTGTGTGATGAGCTTATACTTTGGGATACTGATGTTTGTTTCTGGTATTTCCTTTATGGTCATGTAATGTTTAAGACATTTTTCCTTGTATGCTTTGATGACACGCCATAATCATGCGTGACATTCCATTTACCAAAATGGGGTGTTACAATTATGGTATCAGAGCCAAGGCTTCGACCTGTAGGCTCTCAAAACACGACCTGTGAGTAGTCACTATGGTCTTCTTAGAACTGACAGTCGGTTTTCATGCATTCATTGTTCTCATGCATCCATATATATGTCATTTCGTAGGTTTATGACTAAGTAATGGTTGGTACAGGCTTGACCCTATTTAGTCGCATGTGCTTTTATCGAAAAATTTAACTTTGGGACCGACCCATTGGCGTCCCGTCGCCATGTCTTTTGGTTTGAGTGAACTGACCATAGGCGTTCACTCTCGCGTATATAAAAGATTTCATAAAACTGCATCATGCATTCATGTACTAGTTTTCCTACATAAATTTTTTCTCATGATTTATTAGTATAAATTTTTTTTCATGTATATATTTTATGTTTGATCAGTTTAATCATGTATTTTTTATACTGTCAGATGGTTCTCACTCGCGAGCAAGAACAACTCAATGCAGCTGTCCAAGCTGCGATGCAAGCTTTGCTTCCTCAGCCGAGGAACGAAATCAGGGCTGAGGTGCAGGCTGCCAACAATCAGCAACAGCACCCAGTACCTCCTCTTCCTCCTCCAGCAACATTGGTCACATGGCTGGAAAGATTCAACAAGCAACGTCCTCGATCCTTCGAGAGAACTGATAGCCCCAATGAAGTTGAAAACTGGTCGGCTCATATCGAGAAGATATTCGATGCAATGGGTTGTGACCCCGTCTTCAAGTCGAGGTTGGCCTGTTACAAGTTCAAAGGTGATGTGATAGGATGGTGGAAGGCAGTCAAGCAGTCTGAGGGAGGTGACAATTGGGTGGCTTGTTTGACTTGGGCTCAGTTCAGGGAGTTAGTGATGGGACAGTTCTTTCTCAAGGCTGAGCAAGACAAGCTGAAGAGGGAGTACCACGGAATCAGACAGAGATCTGGGGAGAACAGCAATGAGTTCATGCAGCGTTTTCTTCGTTTGGCTGGTTTTCTTGGTGCAACAGCAGGTACTGTTAGGAATAAATTATAGCCAGTCTACTTGAGCGCTGACAAGAGTAAAACAAGCGTTGATAAGAAGGAAACAAACGCTGACAGATCAAGCGTTGACAAGAAGAAGTCAAGCGTTGACACATTGAAGACAAGCACTGATGGAAGGATATGATCTACACATTTATTATGTTCTAGATTACTTCTAGTAAAGATAGGAACAACAATGTATTTTCTATATTTATCTTTACCTAGAATAGTTGATACGTAGATTATTGTACAAGGCTTCTTATGTCTATAAAAGAAGACCTTTAGGTTATTGTTCAATATAAGTTTTCATACGTTAAACACTTTCATTGTAAGCAAGTTTGATATCATTAATCAAAGTGAAAGTTTGTTTACATAATTGTGTTCTTGTTTAAGTGTTAATTCCGCATAACACTTAGATTGTCATATACATATACAAAGGTTTCTCTAAGTGTATTACTTGATCTAATCTCGTATACATAAAGCTAAATCGATCTAAGTTTGGGATCAACAAGTGGTATCAGAGCTTGTTGAGGAACCTTTGATCTTAAAGAACACAAGAACCCTAAAATCACAAAACCCTAATTTTCACAAAAACCCTAAAAACATCATGTCAAATCCAGAAGTAACCTCCTCCTCCTCACCTTTACCAAACATCAAGATTCCCATGCTTGATGCAACCAACTTTGAATTGTGGAAATTCAACTTTGAGCAATATCTGGGGATCTATGACTACACACTCTGGGAGATTATTGAATATGGAAACACATTCAATAAAGCTCAGAAGATTGCTAATGCCATTGCTGCAAGAGCAGCTGTTGCTGGATGTTCAGAAGCAGATAAGAAAGAAAAACCTGATGATGGTAGAGTTGTGTCTGCTGAAGACATAGCAAAGAAAAGGGTTGATATGAAAACCCTAAATATTTTGAAACTCTCTTTGGGACAAGAGAACCAGCATAAGTACAGAGGTTATGAATCTGCTAAGGACCTTTTGGCAGCTCTTGAAGTTGCATATGGTGGTAATGATGATACTAAAGAACAGAAGAAGAAGCAACTCATGCATGATTATGCTGTCTTCAAGGCTCAACCTAATGAGAAGCTTAGCAGTGTGAGAAGCAGATTGCTTGACATTACAAGCAAATTGTCCTTCATGGGGACACAACTTGGTGATGTTGACATTAATGCCACTTTTCTTAAAAGTCTTGGTGAGGCGTGGAAGATTGAGGCAAGATCTATACTTCCCAACAACACTCACAAAAGTTCTACTTTTGATGATATCTACAACAAACTGAGGCTGTTGGAGAATGAAACTCTTTTGGAGCATGGAAGCAAGTCTACCAACAGTAATATGGCCTTCTTCTCACATAGTGAAGGTCAATTTAATCATAAGGACTCCTACATGCATCCAGTTACTGGATCATCATGTGTCAACGCTGGAACATGTCCTGTCAACACCTCCTATTTAGACGCTGACACATACAAAAGTGACTTACCAAGAGTTAAACCTGCTAGTTTGGATCTAGATACTGTATGTGCTTATATTGCTTCTTTGCCCAATGGTTCAGTGATTACATATGAGGATCATGAGCAGATAAGTGATGAGCACTTGGAGGAGATGGATATTAAGTGGAACATAGCTCTTGCTAGTATAAGAGCAAACAGGTGGAATAGAAGGTTTAAGAAGAAGATGACCTTCAATGCAAAGGACACTGCTGGATTTGATAAATTCGAGGTTGAATGCTATAATTGTCATCGTATGAGGCACTTCATGAGGGGATGCAGATCTCCTAGGAGATCTGATGCTGGCAAACCCTCAAGCCAAATTGTTAAGGCTCAAGATCCTAAGGCCATGGTTGTAGTTCAAGAAATTGATGGTATGGGATGGGATTGGAGCTATTTGGCTAAAGATGTGGAAGAGGATAAAGCTTTGGTTGCTGAGATTGAAGAAGAAGAGCATGTTCAATATGCTCTCATGGCACACTCCTCCTCTTCATCAGATAATGAGGTATACGATGATGCTTTTTGTAGTAAGGGTTGTAGGTTAAATACTAAAAAACTCAACAAAGAGGTGTTAAGATTATTGGATGATGTGAGTACTGAAAGATGCAAACTGTCTAATTACCAACTAGCTCTCACTCGAACTGAGAAGACAGTTTCTAAATACAAGAAAATGGAATTTGACTTAAAAGATAAAATAAATATCTTAAAACATGAGTTAAATGCTAGCAATGATATTAGGAGCATTATGGAAAGGGTTAATGGTGAGTTACATGCTAAGTTAGATGAGGCCATTAAGAATAAAGATAATGTTGGCCTTAAAATTCAGTGATTTGATAGGGCCACACAAACCCTAGGAGAATGTGTTAATAAACAAAGGGATCCTAAGGACATGACTGGGATTGGGATGAAAGACTACTCTGTGGTTCCACCACCAGCTGGTGACTTCTGTGGTGTCCAACAAAAGAACCTATCTTGGACTGGTTTACCAAAACTCCAAGAGGAGGAATTCATTCCTCCACCAAGAGTCATTACCCCAGTTGAAGAGTATCAACAGAAGATGACTGACTTGAATGAATGGAAGAAAGCCAATCCTACCTTATTTGTTAAGGGAGGCTTGTTATGTGAAAGTCCTAATGAGTCAACCCCTATTAAGGTAACAAACCCAGTCACTGGTAAGGCTGTTGACCTTGGCTCAAACACTGTTAGAAAACCTAGTGTCAAGTATGCAGAAATGTATAGGAATACTAGGTCACCTAAAAGCCAAGTTAGTAATGAAGGAACAGGCTTCTTCTCTTCTAGACCTAGGTTTGTGTCTAGAAAAGCCTGTTACACTTGTGGTAGCTTTTCACATTTAGCATATAAGTGTGTCAACGCTTCCAAGGTCAACGCTGTTTGAAAGTCAAATGTTGTCAGACCTAAACCTTGTGTGCAGCAAAGTCTACAAGTTGTTAGACCTGCCCCATTCTTCACTAGAGGGTCTAACACTCATGGACAAAGACCATTTCAAAAGACAAATACTTGGTCTAATAGACAATGGGTTTCTGTAGCAAACCCTAGGTTCTACGCTGACAAGGGTAATTTCAGCGTTGACAAGACCAAACCCAACGCTGACAGAAATGTGACCAGACCCAAATATTTGCAACCACAGGGTAAGGGGTCTAAAGCTTCTTCAAGGTTGACATAGAGACCTAAGAAAGATCAAAACCCTAATGATAATGGGATTTCAATGACCTGCAACAGATTTAATTACATTTCAAAGGTCATTACAAAACCTATTGGGGTTAACTGGGTATTTCATCCAAAGATGGATGAACAAGGGGTTGTTATGAGAACTAAGTCCGTTCTTGTTGAACAACCAGATGAATCCAAGTCTACAAAGGCTTGGGTTCCCAAAGAAAACTAACTTGTTTTCTTTATGTGCAGGGCATTCAAAAACTAGTCAATGATTATGGATATTGGGACAGTGGATGCTCAAGGCACATGACAGGGAAGGAAGATTATTGAACTAACTTCACTCCCATCAAGGATGGTGATAAGGTTTACTTTGGAGGCGGATATGGTACTATCACAGGCAAAGGAACACTTCTCACCAAGAACTTGCGTTTTGAGAACGTATTTCTGGTAAAGGAACTTGATTACAATCTTTTTAGTGTATCACAAGTTTGTGATAACAAAAATAAAGTTCTGTTTACTGATACTGAATGTTTGGTGTTAAGCAAGGATTATAAGATCCCAGATGAGAAATATATTGACTATAGAACACCTAGACATAAAGACATATATAATGTGAATCTAAATGGGATTAAGATGAATAACAATATGTCATGTTTTTATGCTAAAGCTTTAGTAGATGAGAGTAATCTATGGCACAGGAGACTAGGGCACATAAACTTTAAGAATATAAACAGGCTTGTGAGACTTGGCTTGGTAGATGGTTTGCCTGAAAAGGCTTTCCACAATGACCACTCTTGTGTTGCATGTCTTAAAGGCAAGCAACACAAGGTCTCATTCAAGTCTAAACATGTGCACTCTAGTACTAGACCACTTCACTTGCTTCATATGGACCTATTTGGTCCAACCAATATAGAAAGTTTGAATGGTAAATCATACTGCTTTGTCATTACAGATGACTTTTCTAGGTTTACTTGGACTTTCTTATTAGCTATGAAGAGTGATACAGCTAACACTTTAATTGACTTTATCACTCAGATTGAGAAGAAGACTGGTAATGAAGTTAAAATTCTTAGGAGTGATAATGGTGGTGAATTTAGGAATAAAGTTTTAGATGATTTTTGTGCCAGGAAAGGGATTACTAGGCAGTTTAGTGTTGCCAAAACCCCATAGCAAAATGGGGTTGCTGAGAGGAAGAATAGAACCCTAATTGAAGCAGCCAGAACTATGTTGGCTGATGCTCATTTCCCCATAGCTTTTTGGGCTGAGGCTGTGAATACAACATACTATGTTCAAAATAGAGCATTGGTCAACAAGATACAGAACAAAACACCTTATGAATTACTTTGGGGAAAGAAACCTAATACTGGTTTTCTTAAACCTTTTGGCTGTCATGTAGTTGTTCTTGATACTAGTGATGCCTTAGGTAAATTTAGTGCAAAAGGTGATGAAGGATAGTTCATGGGGTATTCTGTGCAGAGCAAGGGATATAGGGTTTACCTTAAAAAGGAAAAACGTATACTTGAAAGAGTACATGTTAGGTTTTTAGAGAGTAAACCTAGTGATCCTGAAAGTGGTCCAAATTGGTTGTTTGACTTGGAACCTCTATCTAGAACTTTAAATTATATGCCTGTCACTAATCCAGACATTGTGAAGGTAACTTCAAATGTTGTGGAAGAACAAGTTGTTAATGTTTCAGGTACACAGGTTAATGAAGAGGTTGGATCACAAGCAACAAAGTCATCTCCTATACTAGAGTACGTTACAATTCCCATATGGACAGATGCTTTTGCTGCTGTTGCTGCTGGAAAGGATAATGGTGGTCCCCAAGAATCACCAGTTATCAACATGCATGGTCCTTCAGGCGCTGACAACGGAAAATCTAGCGCTGATAGGATAAATTCAGACGTTGATGGCTCAAACGTTGACAACACCAATTCAGGCGTTGACAACCCAAACGCTGACAACGAAGGTTCAGGCGTTGACAACACTTTTGCGCATCTTTTCTCTTCTACATTTGAACAGGGTGAACCTTCTAATTTATATGAAGAGGTTCATCCTCATTTTGATGAAAGAGAGTCTGAAGAAGAAGATATTGGCAACATGGATAATGAGATTGAAGACACCAGACTTTTTGAAGGAGGAGTTCTCACTTCTACTATGAAGAATCACCCCACTTCTCAAATCATTGGTGATATTATGACTCCTGTTCAGACTAGAAGATCTCATCAAGGTCTTGGTGGATTTATTGCCAATATTCACAAGAAGGTTGATAACCCTCTTGTGCAAGCATGTTTGTTTGCCTGTTTTCTGTCACAATAGGAACCCAAGAAGATCTTTAATGCTCTCAAAGAACCAAGTTGGTTGGAAGCAATGCAGGATGAGCTTCACCAATTTGCAATTCAGGATGTTTGGGAGCTGGTTGATTGTCCCAGATATGTCAGACCTATAGGGACAAGATGGGTTCTAAGAAACAAGAGAGATGAAAGAGGAATTGTGGTCAGAAACAAGGAAAGATTAGTGGCTCAGGGATATACATAAGAGGAAGGGATAGACTATGAGGAGGTCTTTGCACCAGTTGCAAGGATTGAAGCTATAAGGATCTTTCTAGCCTATGCATCCTGCATGGGCTTCACTGTCTATCAGATGGATGTCAAGAGTGCCTTCCTCTATGGAACAACTGTTGAGGAGCTGTATGTCATGCAGCCTCCTGGTTTTGAAGATCCAGAGAATCCAGACAAGGTGTATAAAGTCAAGAAGGCTATGTATGGACTTCATCAAGCACCAAGAGCATGGTATGGCACATTATCTACTTATTTGGTGGATAATGGATTCAAGAGGGGCACCATAGATCAGACACTGTTTACAAAGAAGAAAGGTAAGGATGTTCTACTTATTCAGGTCTATGTTGATGATATCATTTTTGGATCTACTAATCCAAAGATGAGTGAGGATTTCTCCAAACTCATGACAGACAAATTCAAGATGAGTGCAATGGGGGAGATGAACTTCTTTCTAGGGTTACAAGTTCAGCAGAAAGAAGATGGTATCTTCATCTCCCAGGATAAGAATGTGGCAGAGATCTTGAAGAAGTTTGGCTTTTCTCCACATGAAAAGAGGGCTACTACTCCTATGGATAGAGAACACCCTTGGGGAAAGATTGGAGATGGGAAAGATGTTGATGTCAGGCACTATAGATCAATGATTGGTTCATTGATGTATCTTACAGCCTCCAGACCTGACATCATGTTTGTTGTGTGTGCTTGTGTACGCCATCAAGTGACTCCCAAAGAATGTCACCTTTATGCTGTCAAGAGAATCTTTAGGTACCTAAGATGCTATCCTATTCTTGGCTTGTGGTATCCAAAAGATTCACCTTTGGAGCTTATTGCATATTCAGACAGTGACTATAGAGGTGATAAGTTTGATATAAAATCCACAACTGGTGGATGCCAGTTTTTTGGGAGCAGGTTGATATCTTGGCAATGCAAGAAACAAACAGTGGTGGCTAATTCTACGACTGAAGCAGAGTATGTTGTTGCAGCTGCTTGTTGTGGACAAGTTTTGTGGATTCAGAACCAGCTGTTGGACTATGGGTATATTTTCATGCATACCAAGATATTTGTTGACAATAACAGCACCTTATGCATTATTAAGAATCCTGTACATCATTCTAAAACTAAACACATAGAAATTAGACACCATTTTATAAGAGATTGCTTTAAAAAGGGTTTAATACAACCATATAGGGTTGACACAGAAGAGAATGTGTCAGATTTACTAACTAAACCTTTTGATGCTGGAAGGTTTCAATACTTGGTAACAAGTATTGGAATGATCAATCTCACATAATATGTGTTTTGGAGTCATTTTGTAAAAGTATGTACAGGATTATGCATTGTTATTGGTCTTTTGAGGATTTAGATTTTCCACTATAGTTTTCTAACACTGACAAAGGTTACTTCAACCCTGATAAGTGTTATTGTAACGTTGTCAGCAATATATTTGTCTAACGCTGACAAAGCTTTTCTTAACGCTGTCAAGTGTTATCGGGGTGTTGTCAGCAACAATGTTAGTTTTGTGGTTTTCAATCTAAATGTGCAGGTGGTGTTAGCATTATACCATTGGATACAGAGTTGCTTATGGATCATTGGAGAAGCATTTGAGCATGTTTTTATTTATGGATGATGGTTGGAATTTTCTATTCCTATCTTGACATAAATTTTTATGTTCATGCATATTTTTGGCAACATATGTATCACAGTTTAAGGGGAGGTTTTAGGAACCTTTAGGAGTTTTGGGTATCCTTATGATACTCTTATTACAATTTTAGATTGTGTCCACAGGTGATTATGAGTTAGTTTTACTAAATCATGAGGCACTGTAGCATGCAATGTTGATATACTATGCATGCTGCCAAGACATTTTTTCCTAGAATTGGTTGTGGTCTGTTGGGAGACTTGGGAATGATTTTATCATGGGTTTTACCTAGGAGTAACAAGGAATTTTATGAGGTAACTTAGTTGTTAAGAATTTTTGTTAGAAAGGGACACTAGAGGACTGTTATGTCTATCTTGCATAAGCAAGTGTGCATAACTGGATAGTGCTTGCCGCCCTATAATAATTATCAACTTTTAGGTTATCTTCTCTAGGATAAATTACTTTGTTAAGGTCATTTTTCATTTTTAAATATTTTTTATTTTTGGACGCTGACAAGTATTTTTCCAAGCGTTGTTGTGACCAATTTAGACGCTGACATGGCTTTGGCAAACGTTGACAAGAATATAGCCGTTGGGTGTTGATGGGTTACTTTTGACCGTTGACACTCAATGGGACCTACCCAGTTGTTACTTTTTGACATATTTTTGGGCCGTAATTTTGGGAGCAGATAACTTTCATTTAATGCATGAGATAAACTTATTTCTTTTCAATATTTTCATGATTGTATTTTGAAAATAGTTGCCTAATTTTTGATCAATCACATGCTTGTTTCTCTCCTATATATTTGGCTCCTATTTTAAACAGGGTACCTATCATTCTTGTCTAACACAATTTTCTCCTATAACTTCATCTTTATCAATCATTCAAGCAGCTTTCAACAATGGCACCAAAATTCAAACCAAGTGATTTGGAATTGAGATTCAGGAGTCAACACAACATGATAGCATATCTTGATGCTGATGATACTCTGTTTCCCCAGTACACACAAATGGTGGTGTATTTGAACACATCCCCTTCTAGGTATGCTCTTTCTCATGCTCCACTCATTCCTGTCACACATATTAAACAGTTTTGGAACAACGTTAGTTCCTCAACAGTTAATAGAGTGACTACATTATCATCTATTGTTCATGGGCGCACATGGGTGGTTACTGAAGCTTTGGTTCGCCAAGCTTTGCATCTTGATGATGCTGATGGTATAACCACCCTCCCCATTAGTGAAATAGAACAAGGACTAAGGGCTTTGGGTTATCCTTTCCCTGATGAGGGAACTTTAAATAAATATCATAAACAGGAGTTTCCCCCAGCCTGGAAGTATCTAATACATGTCCTCTTGCAATGTTTGAGTCCCAAGTGTACTGCACACAATGAGATCAATAGATCTATTGCTAGTGCTATTGTGTGCATTGCTACTGGGCAAAAGTTTAATTATACCAAAATGATTTTTGAGGGCATGTGTAAAAATAAAGGGAACAAAATGACTTTAGCTTATCCCATATTTTTACAAATGGTTTTTGATGTCCAAGGTTACTGCACAAGGGATCATGATGATTTTTATAAGATCCCTGTGCAAAAGAAAGCAATTTTTACAAAGATAACTCACCCCCACATCGTGACTTACCCCTAACCCCAGCTATGATTGCTGTCATTGAAGCAACACAACCCCAACCAGACCCACAACCCCAACTTGACCCAATACCTGACCCATCACCTTCCCCACAACACATGCAACTTGACCAAGAACCCTTCAACGCTGACACATTAAATGTTGGCGTTGACATGCCTATTCCAAACGTTGACACCAATCCTTCACAGTCCCAAACACCCCTTAACCAACCCACATCCACCCAATCCACATCATCTTCTCCCCTAACACAATATAGGTTACAAAAACGCCAAAGGACTGCTAGAGTGTTCTCCTCTAGTGGTCCTAGCCATGTAGCAGAGAGAACCGCCACCACAAGTGTGGTTGGTGCTATGGATGAGGCTGGGACTATTGGTTCTTGCTTAGAAGCTAACCAAGACAGTCCTACCATAATTAAGACCTCATCCATGCCCAATGAATCTAACTTGGGAGGTCAAATACCCATTTTAGAAGAGGGCAGATTGGAACCAATGACTTTGATGGAATTGACGGCAGTCTGCATTAGCTTGCAAAAGCAAAATGCAGACTTGGTACAAGTTGTCAACACATAAGGCCTTGAACTCAAGCAATTGAGGGAGAGGATTGTTGTTTTGGAACATGCTAGCACAAGGAGAGGGATGGAGGAATCTTCCAAAGGGGAGGATAAATAGATAAATGTGAGTGATAAGGGCTCCCATGATGGTGAATCTTTGGGTGTTGCTGAGACCCTAACAAGTTTGAAGAAATAGACAGGTTTTGATACGTCTCTAGTCTCTCCTACAAACTTAAATTTGTCATTTACAACCATGTTGGAGGAAATTACAAGAGGCGCTGAGACAGGTACTTTGGGCGTTGACAAGACAGATTTGAACGCTGACATGAGTATCTTGGACGCTGACAAAGCAAAATTGAGCGTTGACAGACCTGTAGATGAGGTTGATGTATTCCAGTCATCATCCATCATCAAAGATGTTTCTTCACAAGTATTACCATCTACCTTACCTACAGTTGATCCATTAGATAAGGGTAAGGGTATTATGGTAGAAGTAGATGTTCTAAAGAATGCAGCACATATTGAATTTGATAGAAGGTTGGCTGCACAAATTGTGGAACAAGAGAGGAAAAAGGTGGGTGAATCACCTTTTGTTGTCACTTCAGAAGAGCAAGAAGGAAGTGATGAAGCCAGTTCAGACTCAAGTGTAATGATCATAGAACAACCAGAAAGACTTAAGTATGGTGATGAGTTGGCAAAAGAGAAGTTGAATGAGTTGAAATTGCAGGTTGATTTGATATGCCAGAAGTTGTTCAGATGTACCATGCTTGGGAAGATAGGTGTATGGAGAATCCACATTTGACCATTTCAGATCAGATATGGGGTTTGGAGATTCTTCTCAGAGTACAAAAGGATTGCAAGGTCATTCTGAAACACAAAGCAAGCAATGTTCTCTCAAATTTGAAAAGGGATTGAAGGGAGTTGTACTGCATGCTGCTCAGATGTCATGGAACAGGGTGGACTTATAAGAAATTGATTGGATTGACATTTGAAGAGTTGGAGTGCAGATCTTATCCCATTTGGGTAAGAGTGCAGGAAGAAAACACTCTAAGACTTCTTTCTGATGAAAGGAAAGAAGAACTTGCAGAAGAAATGGAGCTTAAGAAGGCAATGATTGTTCCTAGACCTGTGAAGAAGGGAGTCCCTCTTGAGTTTCCCAAAGATATGGATAGGTTACATCCAAGTGAAGCTGTTATAAGAAAGAGCCTCAAGCTCTCACCATTAGAAGCTTTAGATATGGTACAAGTGTTACCACTTGATTCCAGAAACCCTATTATAAGCTATGAAGAAGATGAATGTGGGTTTTGGAAGATTGGCAGGTATGGAAAAGAGGTTCACACTTTTACCACTCTTATATCTTTGTTTGCAAGTTTTTATAGAGAAGACTTGGTAGACCTATGGAGGTTGTTAGAGGCCAAGTATGAGACTGAAGATCCCACTTCAGTCAATGCAATAAAACTGTGGTCAACATTCAAGAGAATGTGTGGATCAAGAGATGAAGATCCTGCTATTTGGAAGGATCTTGATGATGACCTCAGTGGTCTTCAATGGAGATTGTATTCAGCTGCTGGAGTATATTATTTGAGTTCTACAAAGTTTGCTGAGTATCTACTTGTAGATGGTCAGTATTTCATGTCCAAGGAAGTCTTGGAGAAGACTAAGAACACACAGCTGGAAATTGATTATTCAAGTGACGTGGCCAAAGATTTGATCAGATTTATTTATTACCAATATGAGAAGGTTTGTAAGATTCCTCCTAGTTCTTAATGTTTATTCAGAAACTTGATTACTAGAGTAGATATCAAGTTTAGGGGAGGATTGTTGGGAATAAATTATAGCCAGTCTACTTGAGCGCTGACAAGAGTAAAACAAGCGTTGATAAGAAGGAAACAAACGCTGACAGATCAAGCGTTGACAAGAAGAAGTCAAGCGTTGACACATTGAAGACAAGCACTGATGGAAGGATATGATCTACGCGTTTATTATGTTCTAGATTACTTCTAGTAAAGATAGGAACAACAATGTATTATCTATATTTATCTTTACCTAGAATAGTTGATACGTAGATTATTATACAAGGCTTCTTATGTCTATAAAAGAAGACCTTTAGGTTATTGTTCAATATAAGTTTTCATACGTTAAACACTTTCATTGTAAGCAAGTTTGATATCATTAATCAAAGTGAAAGTTTGTTTACATCATTGTGTTCTTGTTTAAGTGTTAATTCCGCATAACACTTAGATTGTCATATACATATATAAAGGTTTCTCTAAGTGTATTACTTGATCTAATCTCGTATACATAAAGCTACATCGATCTAAGTTTGGGATCAACAGGTACTGTCGAAGAGCAAGCATACCACTTCCGGTGGGCTCTTCGTACAACGGTTGCCAACAACTTGGTGTGTGCTACTTTCAACACGGCGGCACAAGTTGCCGATGCAGCACGTAAGCTGGAGATGCTGCAAGAAAGAGAAGAGTTCGGGGAAGCAGAGAGACCCGAGAAGAGGTAAATATTCGTTATTCAGCGGTGACCATTTCGAATTCTTTCAGTATTATCCAATATTTATATCTCTCTTTAAACTGCATCTTTCAGGCAGAAGACTGGGGACCGGTCTCAGCCGGCTATTCAGCAACAGCCTACTCAGCCCAAGGGAAACGGTTAGACTCAAGACCGTTCTGCTACGGATAGGCGTGGTGGTAATGATAATTACCGTAACAACGCTGGAAACTTCAACAGCAGCAGGTCCTTACACTTACTGATTTCCTTATGTTACATGTCATAAGTCATAACTCTGACACGTTAGCAATTTTCTACCAGGAATCATGGTAACGGGAGGGAGCAGAACCAAAGAGGTTCACAGCCTAACCGTCCAGCTATCACTGGTATTACATCTTACGATTTTTCCGCATTGTCCTTTTGTACCTATAAACCATGTTGTGGAAACCTTGGTTTCCGGATCTTTGAAGCTACTAGGAATGCATCATGTTCATATGATTAAATAATCAAAGCGGAATTAGAACACGACACATTAACAAGGTTTTTAGGCACAAGACACATGAATTAAAACAATTGGGTTGATAATTATATTAATAATCAACAACCACTAGACGTGTATACATTAATCCCACGTTTAGTGCAACACACGCTTTAGGTTTACATTGTGAATAAAAGTTATGAATAAAACCTAAGACCCTTGGTTCCTTTTATAGTGTAAGGATTAGGGTTTACAAGAGATAATAATGAATAAACAAGTAAATCTTCTATTTAGATAAACATATACAGAATATATCTTGCATGTTCATCTAAATAGAAGCTTCCATAAGCTTCTTTGTCTAAGTTCCTAACAATGCTTACATTGTTCATGACAATGCTTTGATTGTACATGACAATGCTTGCTTTGTCAACCTTGGAATTGCTCTTGTCAACGCTTAGATTGCTCTTGACAACGCTTAGACAAAATCTTCATGTTTTCTTCGTTTTTGAGTTTCTGCCACATCAACTTTTTGACCCAACAATATTCCCCTAGTTAATATTGACAAAACTCTATGTGTATCTCTTGTAAGTTGTACATGATCTTCAAATTGCTTCCCCTCAAGTGTAGCATTTATGTCTTCCCCTTTTTGTCACATCAACAGGGAAGTAAACAATGTATGCAATCTTTGAAGATTCTCCAAATGTAGCTCTATGTAATGACCTTGAAGAAAAATAAGTACAATAATTTTGATGTAGAAGTAGAATAACCCAACCTTGTGTTCCATGTCTTGTACTATCCATGTGATAAAGAACTTATACTCATGTCACTAAGTATAAGTAGACCTCGATCCCTTGTCAATGACAAGTCTTCGTCACTAAACATTTAAAGCACAAACAAGTTATCGTTAAAGTCTATGACTGGAAGTGCACGACTTTAAGATATGATAGAACACAAACTCGCGAAAATCTTCTTCAATCATCAAACTTACCATAAGAATTCTTCCCCTTAAGCCAACACCTCTTCATGACAAATTTTAATGGAATAACATCTTCATACCATATGTAAAAGTTTCGCAATGGATAACTCTTTCACAAGGTTATCCCGATTACATAATCTAAAATATCCATCAAATTCCCATGAATAAATGCTAACTCGCATTAAAATCATTAATCCCTTTTAAAAATATCAAAGCCATAAATATCAACTTGATATTCTATATAAAAGTGGAGATTCCATGTACCTTCGTGTGTAAAAACCTCTTTTTGTATGCTAAAAACGTATCAATTTTCTCAAACAGCAACTATTCCTTTTGTTGTCCAATATCCTTCACTATCCAAGATATCAACAATGTGTGTTATCCAATATCGGACAACACTTGTCAACGTTTGAAAAGGTATATATCAGACAACAAGTGTCAGCGCTTCCCAACAGCGCTTAACTTATTCCTGTCAGTGCCAACTTTGTACCTGTCAGCGCCTGGCCATCAGCGTCTCATCCATGCCTTGTCAGCATCACACCAACATCTATCAGCGTCTTAATAACACATGTCAGCGGGTAATAGATCTAGGGCTTTATAAACCCTAAATCATGATTTTATGTGAAAACCATAAACTGCAGTGAAATTTGACATCGAATATCTTCTTCATGAGAGATCAGATCGAAGGTCCCTTCGGTGAGATCCTAGACACAAGTGTCAAGAACCTACAGATCTAATTTCACGACGATCCAACGATTAACGAAGGAGAAATCGCGTATTTACTATTACTGTTCACATAAAACAGCATATGACCCCTGCTGACTTTGACGCTTAATAACTTTTTCTTGGCGATAGATCTCGACAATCCCTCCGGTGGATATCTAGATATATGTGTGTAGAATACACAAAAAAAAATTTGTGGCGATCCAACGGTTCAATAAAAAGTTATGGCCTTCTGAATACTGCTGCGCACACAAAATCGCCCAGAAAAACCTATACGGATTTTTCTTTTCTTCACAATACACGAACACCTTGTTGGTCCTAGCATCACGAGCCATGAGGCTCTGATACCAATTGTGGAAACCTTGGTTTCCGGATCTTTGAAGCTACTAGGAATGCATCATGTTCATATGATTAAATAATCAAAGCGGAATTAGAACACGACACATTAACAAGGTGTTTAGGCACAAGACACATGAATTAAAACAATTGGGTTGCTAATTATATTAATAATCAACAACCACTAGACGTGTATACATTAATCCCACGTCTAGTGCAACACACGCTTTAGGTTTACATTGTGAATAAAAGTTATGAATAAAACCTAAGACCATTGGTTCCTTTTATAGTGTAAGGATTAGGGTTTACAAGAGATAATAATGAATAAACAAGTAAATCTTCTATTTAGATAAACATATACAGAATATATCTTGTATGTTTATCTAAATAGAAGCTTCCATAAGCTTCTTTGTCTACGTTCCTAACAATGCTTACATTGTTCATGACAATGCTTGGATTGTACATGACAATGCTTGCTTTGTCAACCTTGGAATTGCTCTTGTTAACGCTTAGATTGCTCTTGACAACGCTTAGACAAAATCTTCATGTTTTCTTTGTTTTTGAGTTTCTCCCACATCAACTTTTTGACCCAACACATGTCTCATGTATAGTATTCTTAACAGGCTCCCAACCAGCAAGGGCACCTGCTGGAGGGTATACCCATCCTCTTTGCACTACCTGCAACCGTAGGCACCCAAGGCCATGTCGTCGTGACAGCGATGTGTGAGACCCCCAGAATCTGACATGGAACAACTAGGAAACGAGGGGGTAACACGTCATAGTACAAGAAATAATGAATTATAGTTGACACAAAGCTGATGAAATAAAAAAATGTACATTACATCATAAAAGGTCAGAGTTTTACTACAACGGTCCCAGAGTTTTATAAGCGGAAATCTATTATTTCATCATGATTTATAACAAATGGTTGCTAAAAAGATAGAATAAGCTTCTGACAGTTTTTACTAAAAACAGTCTTTTAAAAGCATCATAGAAATCTCCAAGCTGCGATAATATCATGCGGGCTCCCATCCAAGCAAAGCTAAGTAATAATACCTGAGATTAAACATGAAAAATTGTCAACATAAAGTCGAGTGATATTCATAGGTTTAGCAGTAAAGGTGTGGAACACAAGCATTCTTTGTAAACACGAATTAGGGAAAGTGGTTATGTACAGTACCCATCGTCCGAAATTATTATTGTTATTGCAGTTCAGTTCATGAACCAAAGCTTAACTCAATGTAAGTTCCTCTAGGGAGTATTCAGCCTAAATACTCAAGTATAAACAAATGTAAGTGCGTCAAGGTAATCGGGACGGGGATAGTCAATCCCGATGGATCCACCTACAACATTCGCGCTTCGCGCAATGCACACAGGAAAATTAACGGTTCATGATCAGGAGAGGAAACTCAAGGCTAGACTAAAAAGCAATAATAATATCGAAAGTCTGGAAAGCCTACACGTTATGGATAGCATACAAGTTCTGGATAACATACAGTTTTTAAATGGTTGTGTTCCACCATGTAAAATCTCACCCCGTGTTTAGAAACCATGTATAAGTAAAAATAGGCTATGAACTTACCTTAGCCACGAGGTAAGCCAATCACCGTACTCTGCAACTGAGTAGAAAAAATTGTAGTGAGACGATCACCGACGATATGGATGCCCGAGAAACACGAAAACCGCAACCTTTCAAAATAAGGTGCGCGTTAAGACTCGAACTCAAATATCGATATATACCAAATGTAATATGACTCAAATGTTTTCAAAGTATTCATATTTCAAAACTAGTGACACACCAAATGAATCCATATTAACCCATTTATCCAACACTACACGATTAAACACTTGTATACCTGAAATTGACCCGTCATAAGACGTCAAGTCAACGCAAGTCAAAATATCCTTTAACCTTACTTGGACCAGTAGCTAGGTCATTTATATAATGACTAAGCACTTGAGTAAGTCACCATGTCCAATAGTGAATGATCATACTCACGCAACACAAGCATTGAACTACGTGTCCAACATACAAATCAGCAAGTACACTCCGAATGTACAAACCGATCTACCCTATCTAGACTTGTCCGATTTAGATGAAACTTGGTGTCAAGGTCACATATAACCTGTATAAGACCTCACTAAAATTTGAGCTAATTTTCACACTTTAAAATCCATCAGCTCGACATTTTACTCGACTCCAAATTTGGGACAGATTGTATACTTGTTTTATAAAACCGTTCATACCGCTTTAAAAGTACTAACTTGACAATCCGCCTTTTAAAACCACTACTAGACTCATCAAATTAAGTTTATAGACTTTGAAACCAAGTAGTACATATTATCTAACCAAGCCTAAAGTCCCCGAGAGTCGACCCAAAATCAGCCACAGTTTCGTATTGTGCCGACTTGCGTCTCCTGGTACACGAATACTAAAACTAGCATAACTTTTGACCCGTAATTAGTTAGAAGCTCTATCTTATACCAAAACGAGCGTCTCGGAAAACTCTAAAACAAAATCAAGTAATCTCAGCCTATATCAAATCTTAAACCCGCGAATAATCAGCCTAAACCCACTGATGTAATATATACTTTAGAAAATTCATATTAGATCAATTTCCGACCAAATTTATCCATTCCCAAATCTCTAATATTGCTCTAGTATTAAACCATCAACCAAACACTCCTAAAACACTTGTAATCAAACTTTAACAAAAATCATAGATAAAAAAATAAACCTTTTTAGAATGAAAACATGAAGATCATTACATATACAACACATGCAAGATGATCAAAATACTTTCCAACCACAAAATTATAAAATCTTGAAACATGATGCATGTATGAAATTTTTGTATCATTAGAATCACCATTAAAATCTTTGAGGTGGTCCTAAATTAGTTTTTGTTAAATCATGATGGATGATGGTGATTTAAGGGTGTTTTGTGGTGGGGAGTGGCGGCAAAAGGGTGGAGGTGGGAGAGTTGTTGTAACTTTTTTTTACAAGTTTCATGTATGTGTTTCTAGTTGGAAGAAAATTGTTTTATATGGTGGTAAGTGGAGGGCTAGTTTTGTAAAGTTTGAAACTTTAGGACTTAAAAACAATTTACTAGTTTAAAGGGTAAAAAATGGTTATTGGTAAATATTGAAAATATTTACGGGGCTCGGGTTTCGTAAAAATACTTTTCAAAAGTTAAAATGCATCATAAATATGATATTATGGTTTCCCGACACGACTTAATACGTAATTAAAACAACATCATCGAAAATATTAATTATCGAAACAATCGATAACAAAATAATTTTGGGCATCCGTCGGTATCGTGATCACTAGGAATTCTCGTTGTACATTGATTTGAATAAACTCGTTGTAAAACGCACACGGGTGATTTTAAATCAAAACTTTGATTTAAATAAATATGGAAAAATAAAATAAAAATTTATAATTTCATATAAAGTATTTATCAATGATCAGTAATATTTGAAAAGTATAATTTATTAAAATTTAAGAATCTCGGGATTTACATATAACAATACAAGAAAATGAAATACGTTGGAAAATTCAGAAACACAAATAAAAAGAATAAAATAATGCTCAGAAAGTACGGGTTCTTACAGTCTTCCCCCCTAAAGGAACTTTGGTCCCTCAGAGTTCTCCTGGAAATAGTAGAAGATGCAAACAAGAGGAGGTACAAAGTGTAGAACAATTTCATTGCTTCCCAGGTAATTTTTGTACCACGACGAATATTAACAAATGGGAATTTAATATACTTCAGTTTCTGAACTCTTCTTCGAATAATTTTCAAACTCGGATTAGAATAATAACCTTTTAGTATGGAGAAATATTCAAGAGATAGAAAGAACACAAGAATCGCTTAAACGGACAAAGTGCGTTAAAATGAATCAGGATTGTTAATTAACAAGGAGTCACAAATCGTGTAACTATAAAGTATGACAATCTTAAAACGTAACAATATAGTTACAAAAGAGATAGAAGGGAAAAATGAATTACAAATGATCATTTAAAATACAAGCTGTCACAATCAGTTGTCTAGGAATTTGGTATTACTTTAAAACTCAGTTTAAATATTTTCTTAATTAAAAGAAAATTTTACAAGGTGTAGTGATATAAATCAAACTATCTGTAATTAGTGAGTAAGTTGTTGCTATATCTTTTTCTTAATCAGGATCTTCAAAGCAAAAATAAAATAGTTCAAAATAGTTATCCTGATTGGCTTACTTTTGGATGACTGCATGAATTTTCTGTTAGAAGCTCAGGTTTATCGTTACCATTAGGGAAAATCATTACTAGAAATTATAAATTATTTTAATAATTTCATTATATTGAAAGTACAGTATGATAAAATCAATTACTTTAAAAGATACGGGGTTGACATATTCTGATTTTAAAAAGGTGACAAGACAACAACGAATATGAGACGTATAAAGGTCAACAATTTGTATGCGAGCAATAACACAAGGGAATAAAACGAAAGTCTTATCAATTCTTAACAAACACGATAGAATAGATGGGTCGATGATAAAAATAATAAGAAACAAAGGATTATAGCAAGTTATCACTTCTCGAGTGCAGTTGGTGTCACCAACAACGGCTTATTAAGTTTTCGGTGGTCGATACACGATCGAAAAAGAAAAGCCACGCAATAAATTTTCGAATCACAAAACATTCTTAAGAGGTCACTTGAGAGTAATTTCAGTAAGACGAACAACATTAGCAATGAAAGGCGAAATCAGCACATGATTCACACGAATAAGTTTCAGGACAATAGAGTTTAATACGTATCAGGACAATTACAGGAAATCATTGCTCACGTCCAGTCATAAATCACTAATCGTGTCCAGAGACGTTTCAAAGATCTACCAACATAGATAGAGAAGGTCAATCGATATAGAAGCATAGAAACGTTGAAACTTTCGAGTTTGTATCAATGGTAAGAAATTAGACAAGCGGTAACGAGAATTGTATCACGAAGGAAGATGAGGTAACAGGTAAAACAAAGATCGTTGAGTAAGGAAATCTGTGCTTGAGGCATGTACTTTGTTCAAGAAAAGATAAGGGTTCATAGGTGTATGTCGCGAATTGGTTCTACTCGCTAAGGTATAAAAGTTTTCAAAACTTTATTTTATCTAACTTTTTAAGGAACATAATTAAGAAGTTGATTCTTGGTTAAATATTTAAGGTGACTACTGTTTGGCCTTGCATGGCTTCTTCTGAATTAAGCATAGGTGATCAAGCCATGCATAATTTAGGACTAGCGATGCGATGCTCAGCTTCGTCAAACCAATATTATATGTCATGTGATTTAAACTATGTATATAATACCATTTGTAAAATAGAAATCAAAATAATTTATGAAATTTTTCGCCACTAAGTTATTGGCTAGATATTTAAATCAACCATTTTTATTGTTACCTGAATTCTTTACAAGACCAATTGTTGAACAATTTGTGAAAATGTATTGTAAAATTAATATAAATTAATTTTCTAATATAATATTCAAGTATTTAAGGAAGCCTACGTGAAACATTTTGTAAAATAATTCACAAACAGTACCAGTTTGGGTTTATATGGTAACTTGTAAAATTGTGAGTGGGTTACAGGAGGGTAATGAATAGTAGTTCAAGACAATCAATGAAATAGTTATAAGGTGATAAGGTTTCAAGAGGTTTAGCCGGAATCGTCATGAGACACGTTTCAAGATGATAACGAATGATGCGAAAGCAAGAACTTCAATCTTCAGCCAAAATCGGTGGTACGATAGAAGGAATGAAAGACAATGTAGAACGACGAATAAGTCATAAATAAAAGAATGGAATAAGGAATCCGTATGTGTTCACATCGTAATTTATTTGACAAAATACACTTTTAAGAAAACTAAATTATCAATTTTCAATTGATACAATTACTCCGAAAAGTTCTGTTTTTAAACGTTTTCAAATGTAATCAGTGTTCTTAGTTGTAAAATATCATTAGTTAAAGTTTTGCGAGCTCAAACGAACTTAAAAAAAAATTGCTTCAATCTATATTTTTAAATTCTATTAGTTTTGATATTTTTAGTCAACTTTGACTTTTGGGTTTGACTCTTGGGTTTGACTTGACCAATTAACTCACTAAATGATATTCTAAGACTCGAATTCTAATGCAATTTGGTGTAAAACGATGTTTTGGACAACTTTCTAGTTTTACTCGAGACTTGAAACGGATTAAAAATGGATGAAAATGACCTTGCATTAAAAATATGTCAATAAAATGATATTTAAGAATTATTCAGAAAATGACTTCTTAGATTTTACAATCTCAAATGAGCGTAACTTGCTCGATTTTAATGTTTACTGGTAAAATATTATGTCCTAAACGAACTTCTCAACATGTAGAAATATATATTTTTATGTCTAAGTTATAAAAATATTTTCTCGGCACAGCTTGAAATTAGATCAAAATTTTATAATAACTTAGAATTATTATACACACAAGACTTGTGGATTCCATAAAGGCAAAAGAGAATAAATTGTAAAGTTAAGCATGTAAAGAATGCACACTATAAAATTGGTTCAAGAATACCAACGATAATCTAAGAAATAAAAAACGTCGTATGACATTCATGTCTTCGCTTTCAAGGTGCAATGCAGGCAGGTCTCTTGGCGGCGTAATTTTCCAAAATCACAAGACATGTCGAGAAAGAAACAGGACATTAACAAGTCGCATTCCTGGAGCGAGGAGGTTTAATGGAAGGGAGGGTACAGGTTTATAGAAGTAGAATTGTATTTCAAACAATCGCTACATAATAGAGGATGAATTTCAAGATAACGATGGTGTTTTCAAGGTACAAACGATAGTTGTAAGTCGAAGTCGCAACGAAGAATGGTCAGTGAGGTAGTATTTAATCAATTTTCGGGTGTCGTGTAAAACAGTGACGTAAAAGTCAATCAAGATTACGAAAACCCACGATATTATTCAACACGGATTTCAAGGAATGCTTCAAGATGTGTGACTCACACGATGTCGTTTAATCTTTTTCTGGGAGACACATTGTGCTACACAATGGTCTAAAGACTATTTTCAAGACATCCAATCACAAATGATCGGAAAGAAATCTACATATCTAAATAGATATTTTAAAGGGGTTTAACAATGAAAGCAGCACACACGGTAGTAAAATGAAAATCAGAAGTTTCATCGAAAACAACACTTCTTAATCCCGAACAATGGTATCACGAGAGTATGCACAACATGTAACAGTGAGTCGAGAAAAACAGACGGTTCAAAACTGTTGGGTCAAAAAGTTGATGTGGTAGAAACTCAAAAACGAAGAAAACATGAAGATATTGTCTAAGCGTTGTCAAGAGCAATCCAAGTGTTGACAAGAGAAAACTAAGCGTTGATGGCTTAAGCATTGTCATGAACAATCCAAGCATTGTCATGTACAATGTAAGCATTGATAGAAACGTAGACAAGAAGTCTTTAGAAGCTTCTATTTGGATATATATGCAGGATATATTCTGTATATGTTTATCTAAATAGAAGATTTACTTGTTTATTCATAATTATCTCTTGTAAAACCCTAGTCCTTACACTATAAAAGGAACCAAGGGTTATTAGGTTTTTCATAACTTTCATATACAATGTAAACCTAAAGCGTGTGTCGACTAGGTGTGGGATTCAATGTACACACACCTAGTGGTTGTTCGTTATTAATATAATGAGCAATCCTTTTGTTTTAATTCATGTGTCTTGTGCCCTAAACACCTTGTTAATGGTTGTTGTTCTAATTTCGCTTTGATTATGTTAATCATATGAAAAATGATCATTCGTAGTAGCTTAAAGATCCGTGAAACCAAGGTTTCCACAATTGGTATCAGAGCCTCGTGGCTCGTGATGCTAGGACCAACAAGGTGTTCGTGTATGGTGAAAAGAAGAAAAATCCGTCTAGGGTTTTTCTGGACGTTTTGTGTGCGCAGCAGTATTCAGAAGGTCATAACTTTTGATTGGACCGTTGGATCGTCACGAAATGTTTTTTGTGTGTTCTATACACATATATCTAGACATCCACCGGAGGGATTATCAAGTTTTATCCCCAGGAAAAAGTTATTAAGCATCAAAGTCAGCAGTAGGATGAATGCAGTTTTCTGTGAACAGCCATGTTCAAAACACGATCTCTCCTTCGTTAACCGTTGAATCTTCGTGATTTTTGGACTGTAGATTCTTGGCACTTGTGTCTAGAATCTCACCGAAGGGATTTTCGATCTGAGCCCTAATGAAGAAGTTATTCAAGGTCGAAATTCACTGTTTAAGGTATTAATGTTTTTCTCTTTTCACATGAAATCATGAACTAGGGTTACACAAACCCTAGATCGACATAAAAAGCAGAAGGTTATAAGGATTGTGGCTGTTGTGATTCAAGATAATACATGATCTAAGGTTTATTTACAAACCCTAAGTTAGGGTTTTGATGAATAAAGCCATAAACCCTAGATCGATCCTTCAAACAGAAAAAGAGTACTTGTTTGTGGTTATGACGTAAGAAAAGGCAGAAAAAGAATCATATTGGTCGTTGCACTATTGTTTATTCGTTGATACAATGTGAGGTATTTGTCTTTGTGTCTACACGATGCTAGGAATATGATTGGATGAAGCGTTTTTGCTCAAGAAAGTTACTAAATCTAGGCTGTGTAGTATTCACATGTGATTGCGCTGTTTGATTGGTGAATGAGTACTACTATCAAAAGTAACGTGGGCCAGACATGGAGCAGTTTTGGATTGGCTTTGAAAAAGACGTATGCAAGCTGCTGGGGCCAGAACACAGAAATCACGTGTTGGTCCATGTTGTGATCAAAATAATTGGTACAGAGGATATAATTGATAAAAATGATTGTTAGTTTCAATTAAAGAAAAGATTTGGTCAAAGATGGCAACTGTGCAAGTATAAAGCAACAACAAAAGGTATGGGATAACTATTTAAAATAGTTGAATTATGGTTCACGTTAGGCTTTTTCTTACGAATCAAAGGAAGCAAAGTGTGGTCCCACATCACATGAATTGGTTCGTTGTATAAAGAAAAGGCACAAAGAAAAAGAAGTAACACAGTTGTGGTTCGAATATTAACCGTTGTCATGAATTGTTTAGCCGCTGACAAAGTTTTTGGTTCGACGCTGACAAGGTTTAAAGTTGACGCTGACGTTTGTGATCTTGACGCTGACAAGGAATAAGTGAACGCTGGCAGAGATCGTTGACATGAGTTGTCCGAGAAACGCTTGCTCAAGCGTTGATAGGTGTTGTCCGATATGTGACAGTACACATAGAAAGGATATTGGACAAAGAAGGTTCTCGGATAACAAAAGAATGGCTGCTGTTGAGAAAATTGGTACGTTTTTAGCACACAAAAAGGAGGAATTTACACACGAAGGTACATGGAATCTCCGTTTTTATTCAGAATATCAAGGTAATATTTATGGCTCAGATACTTTTAAAAGGGATTAATGATTTTAATGCGATTTAGCAACAATTCGTGAGGTAATTTATTGGATTTGATTATGTAATCGGGGCAGCCTTGTAAAAGAGTTATCCGTCTAATTGCTTTTACATATGATATGAAGATTAAGAATAATCATGAAGGGGTGTTAGCTTAAGGGGAAGAATTCTTATGGTAAGTTTGATGTTCGAAGAAGATTTTCGCGAGTTTGTGTTCTATTATATCTTTAAAGATGGTGCCTAGTCAACATTATTCTTTAAAGGTAACTTGTTCGTGCTTTACATGGTTGGTGATGAAGACTTTTCATAACACTTGAAGGAGTTACATTATCGTGCTCAGTGTCTCACAAAGGATGAGAATATTGACAAGGGATCGAGGTCTACTTATACTTTGTGCCATGAGTATAAGTTCTTAATCACATGGATAGTACAAGACATGGAACATAGGTTTGGGTTACTCTACTTCTACATCAAGAATATTATATTTATTTTTCTTCAAGATCATTACATAGAGCTACATTTGGAGAATCTTCAAGATTGCATACATTATTTACTTCCCTGTTGATGTGACAAAAAGGGGAAGATACACATGCTACACTTGAGGGGAAGCAATTTGAAGATCATGTACAACTTACAAGAGATACACAAAGAGTTTTGCCGACATCAACTAGGGGAAGATTGTTGGGTCAAAAAGTTGATGTGGCAGAAACTCAAAAACGAAGAAAACATGAAGATATTGTCTAAGCGTTGTCAAGAGTAATCCAAGCGTTGACAAGAGCAAACTAAGCGTTGAAGGCTTAAGCATTGTCATGAACAATCCAAGCATTGTCATGTACAATGTAAGCATTGATAGAAACGTAGACAAGAAGTCTTTAGAAGCTTCTATTTGGATATATATGCAGGATATATTCTGTATATGTTTATCTAAATAGAAGATTACTTGTTTATTGATAATTATCTCTTGTAAAACCCTAGTCCTTACACTATAAAAGGAACCAAGGGTTATTAGGTTTTTCATAACTTTCATATACAATGTAAACCTAAAGCGTGTGTCGACTAGGTGTGGGATTCAATGTACACACACCTAGTGGTTGTTCGTTATTAATATAATGAGCAATCCTTTTGTTTTAATTCAAGTGTCTTGTGCCCTAAACACCTTGTTAATGGTTGTTGTTCTAATTCCGCTTTGATTATGTTAATCATATGAACAATGATCATTCCTAGTAGCTTAAAGATCCGTGAAACCAAGGTTTCCACAAAAACGAACGAATATGAGGTCAGTCGTATGACGCATAAATGAAACAGCAATAGTACTCAGAAAAATGAATATGAAAGTCGGCAGCATACGCGCTATGCGTACAAGTATGTAAAATCATGACAATATAAAATCATTGTAACGGATCAATTCACAAGAACAAGAATTTAAGAAATATAGTATAGGTAGATGTAATCACAGTAATATCGAATGATAATTCATGAAGCACATAGGCTTTGAAAAGACATAGTAATTATCGTCACTAAGGTAATGTAATATTTCAACATGTAATCAGGAGATGAAATACTACAACGGTAATTAAAAGTAAATAATAGGGATTAGGGAGTTACCCATGCAGATATCGAACAACCATGGCGGATTCTGTGTTTGACACTTAGAACATGAAATATTTAAACTTTCGGTTATAGACTAAGTTTTGAAAACGACTCAGTTCCCTATAACCACCGCTCTGATACCAATCTGTGAGACCCCCAGAATGTGACATGGAACAACTAGGCAACGAGGGGGTAACACGTCATAGTACCAGAAACAATGAATTACAATTGACACAAAGCTGATGAAATAAAAACATGTAAATTACATCATAAAAGGTCAGAGTTTTACTAAAAAGGTCCCAGAGTTTTATAAGAGGAAATTATTTCATCATGATTTATAACATATGTTGCTAAAAAGATAGAATAAGCTTCTGACAGTTTTTACTAAAAAACAGTCTTTTAAAAGCATCATAGAAATCTCCAAGCTGCGATAATATCTTGCGGGCTCCCATCCAAGAAAAGCTAAGTAATAATACCTGAGATTAAACATGTAAAATCGTCAACATAAAGTCGAGTGATATTCATAGGTTTAGCAGTAAAGGTGTGGAGCACAAGCATTCTTTTGTAAACACGAATTAGGGAAAATGGTTATGTACAGTAACCATCGTCCGAAATTATTATTATTATTGCAGTTCAGTACATGAACTGAAGATTAACCCAATGTAAGTTCCTTTAGGTAGTATTCAGCCTAAATACTCAAGTATAAACAAATGTAAGTGCGTCAAGGTAATCGGGACGGGGATAGTCAATCCCGATGGATCCACCCACAACATTCGCGCTTCGCGCAATGCACACAAGACAATTAACGGTTCATGATCAGGAGAGAAAACTCAAGGATAGACTAAAAAGCAATAATAATATCAAAAGTCTGGAAAGCCTACACGTTCTGGATAGCATACAAGTTCTGGATAGCATACAGTTTTTAAATGGTTGTGTTCCACCATATAAAATCTCACCCCATGTTTAGAAACCATGTATAAGTAAAAAGGGGCTATGAACTCACCTTAGCCATGAGGTAAGCCAATCACGGTACTCAGCAACTGAGTAGAAACAATGGTAGTGAGACGACCACCGACGATATGGATGCCCGGGAAACACGAAAACCGCAACTTATCAAAATAAGGTGCGCGTTAAGACTCGAACTCAAATATCGATATATACCAAATATAATATGACTCAAATGTTTTCAAAGTATTCATATTTCAAAACCATTGACACGAACCAAATGAATCCATATTAACCCATCTATCCAACACTATACGATTAAACACTTGTATACGTGAAATTGACCCGTCATAAGACGCCAAGTCAACGCAAGTCAAAATATCCTTTAACCTTACTTGGACCAGTAGCTAGGTCATTTATATAATGACTAAGCACTTGAGTAAGTCACCATGTCCAATAGTGAATACTCATACTCAGGCAACACAAGCATTGAACTACGTGTCCAACATACAAATCAGCAAGTACACTCCGAATGTACACACCGATCTACCCTATCTAGACTTGTCTGATTTAGATGAAACTTGGTGTCAAGATCACTTATAACCTGTATAATACCTCATCAAAATTTGAGCCAAAGTTCACACTTTAAAATCCATCAGCTCTACACTTTACTCGACTCCAAATTTGAGACAGATTGTATACTTGTTTTATAAAACCGTTCATACCGCTTTAAAAGTACTAACTTGACAATCCGCCTTTTAAAACCACTACTAGACTCATCAAATTAAGTTTATAGACTTTGAAAACCAGTAGTGCACATTATCTAACTAAGCCTAAAGTCCCCGAGAGTCGACCCAAAATCAGCCACAATTTCGGATTGTGCCGACTTGCGTCTACCGGTACACGAATACTAAAACTAGCATAACATTTAACTCGTAATGAGTTAGAAGCTCTATCTTATACCAAAACGAGCGTCTCGGAAAAGTCTACAACAAAATCAAGTAATCTCAGCCTATATCAAATCTTAAAACCACGAAAAATCAGCCTAAACCTATTGATGTAATATATACTTTAGAAAATTCATATTAGATCAATTTTCCCACCAAATTTATCCATTCGCAAACCTCTAATATTGCTCTGGTATTAAACCCATCAACTAAACACTCCTAAAACACTTGTAATCAAATTTTAACAAAAATCAAAGATCAAAAATAAACCTTTTTAGAATGAAAACATGAAGATCATTACATATACAACACATGCAAGATGATCAAAACATTTTCCAACCACAAAATTATAAAATCTTGAAAACATGATGCATGTATGAAATTTTTGTATCATTAGAATCACCATTGAAATCTATGAGGTGGTCCTAAATTAGTTTTTGTTAAATCATGATGGATGATGGTGATTTAAGGGTGTTTTGTGGTGGGGAGTGGCGACAAAAGAGTGGAGGTGGGAGAGTTGTTGTAACTTTTTTTTTCCAAGTTTCATGTATGTGTTTCTAGTTGGAAGAAAATATTTTTATATGGTGGTAAGTGGAGGGCTAGTTTTGTAAAGTATGAAACTTTAGGACTTAAAAACAATTTACTTGTTTAAAGGGTAGAAAATGGTTATTGGTAAATATTAAAAATATTTACGGGGCTCAGGTTTCGTAAAAATACTTTTCAAAAGTTAAAATGCATCATAAATATGATATTATGGTTTCCCGACACGACTTAATACGTAATTAAAACGACATCATCGAAAATATTAATTATCGAAACAATCGATAACAAAATGTAATATTTTGGGCATCCGTCGGTATCGCTATCACTAGAAATTCTCGTTGTACATTGATTTGAATAAACTCGTTGTAAAACGCACACGGGTGATTTTAAATCAAAACTTTGATTTAAATAAATATGGAAAAATAAAATAAAAATTTTATAATTCCATATAAAGTATTTATCAATGATCAGAAATACTTGAAAAGTATAATTTATTAAAATTTAAGAATCTCAGGATTTATATATAACAATACAAGAAAACGAAATACGTTGGAAAATTCAGAAACACGAATAAAAAGAATAAAATAATGCCCAGAAAGTACAGGTTGTTACACGATGCATGCTACAAGTGTGGCCTTACTGTCATCGCATGAAGGACTGCCGCAAGGGCGAGATAGAGGGCACATCGGGACATGCTGATTCCAAGCCGCCTCCTACTAGTGGACGCGTTTACACGACTTCTCGTGACCAGGCCAACAAATCTACAGGTACCATCACTGGAATCTTGTATATGTACGGTCAAGCTGCATGTGTTTTATTTGACACGGGTGCTACTCATTCGGTCATTTCTACTGCTTATGCTAAGAATGTTAGGATATCCCCTATGCCATTAGAGAATTTACTAAACATTTCCACGCCTTTAAGAGACTCTGTACGCATAACCCATGTGTACAAGAGCCTTCCCCTAGAGTTTGACGACAAGATTCGTCTTGTTGATGCACTTCCTCTGGATATGTGCGATTTTGACATGATATTAGGCATGGGTTGGCTATCCAAACATCACGCCACCATAGACTGACATACATATCGGGTCATCTTCGGTGATGTAAATGCACCAGAGTACATTCACAACAGGTTCGTACCCGGAAGGTCTGTACAAATAATCTCGACTTTGCAAGCACGTGCATTACTTTCACATGGTTGTGAGGGCTATCTAGCTACTGTTCATGACATGGATGTTAAATCTACATCAATTCAGAATCAGCCAATAGTGTCAGAATTCCCTGACGTGTTTCCAGAAGAACTTCTGGGCATACCACATGCACGTGAAGTAGAGTTTAATATCGAGCTCATCCCAGGAGCAGAGCCGATTTCTAAGGATCCTTATCGCATGGCTCCCATAGAGCTGAAGGAGTTGAAGGACCAATTGCAAGAACTTCTTGAACGAGGCTTCATTCGACCTAGTGCATCTCCATGGGGCGCACCGGTCTTATTCGTGAAGAAGAAGGACGGCAGTATGCGTCTTTGCATAGATTATCGTAAGCTCAACAAGATCACCATCAGAAATAGATATCCTTTACCACGCATTGACGATCTGTTTGACCAACTCCAAGGGGCCAAACATTTCTCCAAGATTGATCTGAGGTCGGGTTATCATCATTTACGGGTGAAAGAGCAGGACATCGCCAAGACTGTGTTCAGTACACGCTATGGGCACTACGAATTTGCAGTCATGCCATTTGGCCTTACCAATGCTCCAGCTGTTTTCATGGATTTGATGAACAGAATCTTCCATGAGTTCCTGGACAAGTTCGTCATTGTCTTCATTGACGACATCCCGATATTCTCTAAGTCCGAGGAGGAACACGAAGACCATCTTCGTACAGTGTTACAGGTTCTTCGCCAGAAGCAGTTGTATGCTAAATTCTCAAAGTGTGAGTTATGGTTAGACAAGGTGGCGTTCTTAGGTCACATTGTGTCAGCAGAAGGAATCACCATGGATCCAGCAAAGGTTGAGGCTATTACCAAGTGGCCAAGACTGACATTCGCGACTGAAGTTCGCAGCTTTCTAGGCTTAGCAGGATACTACCGTAGGTTCGTAGAGAACTTTTCCCGTTTAGCACTGCCATTGACCAAACTGATGCGGAAAGGGGAGAAATTCGTTTGGACTGAAGAAAGAGAGAAGAGGTTTGAAGACCTGAAGCAAAAGCTAGTATCTGCACCTATTCTTACTCTCCCATCTGGTACAGGTGGATTTTAAATCTACAGTGACGCCTCAGGGAAGGGACTTGGTTGTGTTCTCATGCAACATGGGAAAGTGATTGCTTATGCATCACGGCAGCTCAAGCCCTATAAAGCAAACTATCCTACACATGACTTGGAACTAGCAGCAGTCGTGTTTGCACTGAAGATATGGAGGCATTACTTGTATGGCGAATCATGTGATATCTTCACAGATTAGAAGAGCCTGAAATATATCTTCACTCAGCGTGAACTGAATATGAGGCAGAGAAGATGGTTAGAGCTATTGAAGGATTATGACATAAATCTGCAGTATCATCCCGGCAAAGCGAATGTAGTGGCAGATGCTCTTAGTAGGAAGTCGGGTATAATCAACATCATTGAGATAAAGGAGGAAGTTATATGGATTTGGAGCGATTTCATCTCGATATCATGGTACGTGGACAACACGGTTACTTGGCTAATCTTAGAGTAGAACCCGAATTACTCTCTAGGATAAAGGAAGCTCAAAAGGATGATGGTGAAATCTGGGAAATAATTCAGAACTTGGAGAAGCAGACAGAATTTCGTGTAGATGAAGACGGTATCTTATGGCAGGGCACGAGACTTTGTGTTCCTGACGATCAAGAACTCCGGGAAGCTTTGTTAGCTGAAGCTCATAGCTCCCCATTCTCCATTCATCCTGGTTCAACCAAGATGTACCACGACATCAAGAAATACTTTTGGTGGAGCGGTATGAAACATGATGTTGCCACTTATGTTTCTAAATGTCTTACCTGCCAGCAGGTTAAGATCGAGCATCAGCAATCTAGCGGTCTTCTACAACCGTTAGATATTCCAGAGTGGAAGTGGGACAAAATCACCATGGATTTTGTTACCGGTCTTCCGCAGACAAAGAGGAGGCACGATGCGATTTGGGTTATCGTTGATCGACTTACTAAGTCAACTCATTTCTTACCGATACGCAAGGACGATCCGGTCAGTAAACTCGCCGACACTTACAAGAAGGATAATATGAGACTTCATGGTGCTCCATCCAGCATCATCTCAGACAGAGATCCTCGTTTCACTTCGCGATTTTGGAGGAGTCTACAGAAAGCTTGAGGTACAAAACTTAAGCTTAGCACGGCTTTTCATCCTCAAACAGACGGACAATCGGAGCGAACGATTCATACGTTAGAAAACATGTCGAGGTCATGTGCGTTGGAATGGACAGGAGATTAGGACGATTACATCTGTTTGGTAGAGTTTGCATACAACAACAGTTGGCACGCTAGCATTAAGTGTGCTCCATTCGAAATGTTTTAAGGCAGAAAGTGTTGCGCCCCAATCTGTTGGGATCAGGTGGACAATTCCCAACATGATACAGACTGCATCGACCATACTTTGGGTTCACCTTGTTTCCTTGGGGTCCAGTAGCAGCACGAACACCATCATTTGAAGGTCTACGTAATCTTTGGCCTATTCTACATGATGGATTTAATTGATAAAGATGGTTGATTAGATGGATTTGATAGATTGGATTGTTTTATAATATAAAGAAGATGAAGAAGGGAGATGATGGAGTAGAGAGAGAAAGGAGAGAAGGGAGAAAAGTAGAGAGAGAAAGTAGAGATAGATTGATTGATGAATGAAAATGACCAACCCCTCCTAACATGCTAGGAGGGGATATATATAGCCCACCCTACATGTGGGCTATATGGACTATACATTAACTAAGTGGATCACGAGCCCATTACATAATTATCGTTGGAGCGACCGATCCTTCATAAATACGTAAAACGTATTTCCAACAATCTCCCCCTAAGGGAGGTCGCTCCAAGAGACAAAGTTCTAAACAGTCTATATCTCGTGATCTATGCTAACTAAGATGTGACCGAGACTTTATTGAGAAAAACGTATTTCCAACAATCTCCCCCTAAGGGAGGTCACATCTTTTTACAAAATCTTAAACCTAGCATCTATGCTTGAGTCTTCGATCTTGTTCTTGTGAATATGCTTGATGTGATCTTTGACTTTAGTCTTGAGCATGTTTTCTTGCCTTGACCTTGTGCATTCGTCACTTGTGACATTCGCCTCTTCGTGACTTCATGTTCCACATACTTATACTTTTAAATTCTTGAAAGCTTCAGAATTTGATACAGCGGAAGACTTGACCTTCAGGCTTTCTTGAATTTGTCGAAGTACTAATTGTATGTAGTATAAGCATGTGGTGACGACTTCTTCTGGATTGTACACCACAATGCTACCTTCTTGTTACGCTGCATAAGACAGTTAGGAACAAACAATATACACGGATGAAATGGCCTTGAACATTTCATTCTAATTCGGTAGCATTTTACCTCCGGTCGGTGAAGACCGTTGGACGATATTAAATATCGTACTTGTGGCAGGTAGTTTCAATAAAGAACCTCCTTGACAAGATTTCGCGGGTAAACCCATTCTCTTTACTCGACCGTCCAAAGCTGACTGCGAACGTAAAGAGTGAATCATTTGGATAATCTTATCCGCATGATTTGAAGCCGTCAATTCATGTTCCTGTAACAAGTGAAATTCAATTAAGAACCGCACCGTCGTTGCTTTCCAGTTGTCACTAGCTTGATTCATATAGAATCTTGCAAGTTACCTACCAAGTGCTGTTTGATGTTAACACTAGATGGATTTCCATTCGTCACTGTAAATACTTAATAGTATTACTCTGAATGTTATGGCAAGATCACTAAGATATTGCGTAGAGGCCTGGAACGTGTTTAAATTCATTTAAGAATTAAACCACTGTTGCTTTCCAGTTATCACAAGTTTGATTCATAAAGAATCGCACAAGTCACCTACCATGAGCTTTTTGATATTCGCTCAAGAAGGATTTCCATCTTCATTGTAAATACTTTCGTATTACTCGGATGTTCAGGCAAGATCATGAAGATTTTGTGTAGGACTCTTAATATCTTTCTTACTTTTCACATTGTGTGAACAAGCAAGGAATAATGAAAGTGTGTCCTAATGAGATATTTGATGATCTCAAATGGCTCTAGACTCGATCGTGCATTTTGGATTTTTAGTGATCGGAGGCTGGAGAGGAGTGCCACCTTTTCAATACCAATTTATTCGGAGTGAATAAATCAATAGATAATGTGTTGTCTCCGTGTGATTAAAACAAATATCTTTTAAGAGATATCTGAGTTAGCTGGGATGGGTTGTGCCTTGCATCACTAGGTCCATGATGTCTATCTTCAATATCAAGAATCATTAAAATGATCTCAATAGCATATGAATTGACCCGGTTTCTGCCTAAGTTGTAAGGAGGGCTTCTTTCTTTACACCCTTTATCTTTACAATTCTTTTTCACTCTTCAACCCCTTCAATGCTTACCAATACGTCATTACTAGCACCTTGTTGTGATTGTTCCAGTGCTAACTTAAGTACTTGGTCGGCATTCAGCTACGTTCACAATCTTTCTCCATCTTTCCTAAGGACTACTATTTCTAGCTATGGAATGTCCTTGGGAAGATTCCTCCGGTTCTAGAGAAATCATTGGACTTTAACCTATCCTGCCATCCTTATGTCACCACAATCTTCACCGTCGTGAATAGAGATGTTTTGGGTAAGTGTATGTCACCATGAAATCCATTTAGAAGTGCAAATCCATTTTGCTCCCCTTTAACATATGCCACGATATCCGAAAACATTTTGCACATGTCGGGATGAGCTATCACGTTAAGTCAAACCATTTATGATTGATCATATCCCATATTAAATCACATGTTCTCCCCCATATTAAAAATATTAACCCAATCGATGTTTTTAATATCAATTGATTTAATAGCATTTTAAGAAAATTTGGGAAGAAAAATGCAAATCCAATTATCTTCATGAATTACACAAGCTCCCCTTCAAATTAATGAGGGTGTACTTGAAACGTAAATTAAATACCTTTTAAACACAAGTGTAAGGTATTTAACACGTGCAAAGATCATATATGATAATGATTTCACAATATTAGCAATTTACGAGGTTGGACCTGAATGATGGAGAACATCATATGAAAGAAGCACATGGTTCTTGTTCACGAATGTTGGTCTTCCTCGTAACTTCTGAAGTTATCTCTTGACTCCATGTGAATGATTGATATCGTTTTCTTAACACCAATATGTGAACTTGGCACACTCGGCATCAAGGGTCTGAATGCTGGACAATTGCTCCCCCTCAATTGTTGACCCGTGTTCTATTGAAAGAGCTGTAGTCACCGTTTGAGTAGTCGCATCGTCGAGTATGTAGATATCAATTGTAAGTTGCTACGGTTGGTGGAGATGATAACTTCGGATTCTGAAGTCAAAGCTTTCCGGTGAAATGCTTGACTTCAAAGTGAAAAGCGGGTTACTATCGGAAATAATAGCAAACCATTTTGAGCATGTTTTAAAAGTTTGAACTTCTGCTCGAACTTTATTTACAACCCCGTGTCATTATTGAATGACATTTCTAGTATCGTAAATATTATCGATTCCAGAAGACATGCTCTTTTTATCAAAACATTTTTGAACACACAATTTTGAAAGATTTAGAAAAACCTTTTGAGAAATTCTTAAAAAATTGTGTTCAAAGTTTTGAAAACCAATTACTTGAGCTTAAGATGTTGAATATCTTACAAAACGAGCTCAAGTCCGAGAAGTTGTAAACTTCCCGTTGTTAAGGATAAGTTTATCATCGGCAATAAACTTTCATTTTATCTGAAGAACGAGTCCTAAGCTGACATTTACTTAGAAGTTGTTTTCATGAGCTTGAAAACTTTGACTGTTTTAACGGAAAGCTCATGACCGAGAAAGGTTAATTTCTCGTTATGAGGAAAAGTTCTCTTATTTAAAAGATACACTTTCCTTTCCGAGCTTAAAACTTCGAATGTTTTAATACAAGCTCATGACCGAGAAAGGTGAATTTCTCGTTAAGAGGATAAGTTATCATAAAAGATAATCTTTCCTTTATTTTAAGTTCGAGTTACAGTCTGACATTTAACTGTAAGTCATTGTGCATGAGCTTAAAAAACCTCGAATGTTTTTTATTTTAGCTCATGCCCGAGAAAACTTAATTTCTCGTTGTTAGGATAAGTTTATCATCGGTGGTAAACTTTCCTTTCTTTGATGCACGGGTTATCGTCTGATATTTAACGATAAGCCTTATACACGAGCTTAAAACCTTTGAATGGTTTTAGGATAAGCTCGTGTCCAAGAAAATTTAATTTCTTGTTAAGAGGGTAAGTTATCGTTGCGTAGATAAACTTCCCTGTCTCTGAAGTCCGGGTCATCGTCTGTCATTTAACGAGGAGCCATTGTGCATGAGCTTAAAAACTTGGAATGTTTTTTATATAAGCTCATGCCCGAGAAAAATTAATTTCTCGTTGTTAGGATAAGTTTACCATCGGCGATAAACTTTCCTTTCTTTGAAGAGCGAGTTATAGTCTGTGATGTGACTATAAGTCCTTAGGTAAGCTTAACCATGAATCCCCTGAGACACTTGTTTCTCTGATATCTGCTTCTTCAGCAACCAAACTCTAAGAGTGTCCTTAGTTGAACGGTACACAACGATTGGACCGCTTCGTTCTTTTGGAACATCAACTTTGGTACCTGCAATCTCATTAGGAATTTGCATGCTTTGACGTGGGTTAGCGATATCAATTATAGAAGCACATGGGGGTTCACAGTTGGCTTTACTTGTGTCAGAGGCGACCTGAGTAGATGATTCACTTATCTTAGCTGGCAAACGTTTTCTTTTATAGAAAACCCTAAGTTTAGGCTTAAGTGACGTATCATCTTTATCAATTTCCTCCCTAGTAGTCTTAGTAGAATCGGAGACTATCCTAGTTAAAGGGCACTCGTTTCCTACAAGAGTGAAAGTTCTACCAGTGGGGCGCCACATTTTACTAATGGGTTTGATTTTAGCGACCCACTGGGATTTAAGTCTAGCACGGGAGTTCACCTCATTAAGCAATTTTTTGATACAAGAATCATGATTTGCCGTAAAGACACATTTTCTACATGTTTTACAAGTAGCATATTTAATGTCCGAGTAAGATCTAGAATTCCTAGATGATTGATTGATGCTCCTAGGATGTGACATGCTATGGTTAGCAGTGTTGGGTAAACTAGAAGGCATCTGACTAGGTTTGAAATTCCTATCTCTTACTTGTGTCTTTTGCTTAGCTTCTCTTTGACCAAAACCCTGGCGCACATCAGCTGAACTAGTTCTAGACGTGTTCATTGAACTATTCTTAGAGAAACTAGAGGCAATCATGTGATGAGGTCTTGCTAAAACTGATTTAGTCACATTAGGCCTAGTTGGTGGAGTGACTGTTCTAGAAATATGACCCAAATCAACTTGGGAGTCAAACCGCGGTCTCGAGGATTGTGGTCGCTCGGATCTAAATGCAGTAGGTTGTCTGACAATCGGTTGTCTGACAATCGGTTGTCTGACGAACTGATTTGTAGGCGGTTTCCCCAAGATTGATGGTTTTTCAAGCTTAGTGTCCACACTAGGTCCTCTATTTTTCCTTAACTCGTTTTTCAACGCAGCTATAGCAAATACCTTTTCCTGAACTTGGGCTTTTAACGTTTCATTTTCTTTGAGCAATCTATCTTGGGATGCCAATTTAGACTCTAGTAACTGAATTTGTTTCAAAAGATTATCCTTTTCAGCTTTCGAATCTAAAACTTTTGATCCAATTTTCTTTCAAGAACAACGTTTGACTTTTCAAGTTTTTCAAAGTATTTTTCAAATTTGTCCGTTTTCTTAGAAAATTCAAGTTTGGCATCCTCAAAATCTTTTGATTGTTGAGCTACAATCATTTCGAGCTCTCTAATCTTGGAATCGGAAGCAGTCAATGAAGCAGTTATAATACAATTATCATGATGTACTATAGCATTCTGAACAATCTCTCCCCCATTATGACTTACATCGGATGAATCAGAAGTGGTATTGCTATCACTCTTTTCCATCCCATGTTTGTCATAATTAGGTTCAGAATGCTCAATATGCGGCATATCATCAGCATATACATCATAAACAACATTACATTGTACCATGTTTGCGGGCTCTTCGTCATAAACGGGTAGGGTGTCATCAAGAAGGATCTCGTGAACATTTCCTGACGTGCCACTGGTATCATGTTGTCCTTCTGATTCCGTGCTCTTGCCATTGTTAGGCTCCAAGTTGTCAACCGTATGACCATTCTCCTCTTGCATCTCAGATTCTTGCATTCCATTATCATACGCTTGCTGAAGTCGAGATCTTTCATAAATCGAAGACGAGACTGATGTCATGAGTTTCAAGATTGTATCACGGAAAACTCGAAGCTCGGTATGTGTATCTCGAAGAAATGATTGGCAAATCACTGAACTTTCAGACTTGATGATATTGAATTGAAGAAAAGGCGTGAGTTGGGTCACAAGAGTCTTAAATGCAAGTGCCGATGCAGAGTGATTGAAGTTTTCATTGTTGAGTTGCTCGGCGAGTTGGGTCAAAGTGGTAAAGATAGAGTCGATGAATATATGACGATCTTGACCAAAGATTGTCACAAATTCGCTCCCTCCTTGAATCCTCGAAAGAGTGACAAGATGAGACTGAAGCATTTGAAATGAAGTGATGCCACTTTTCCTAACTTTGTTTTGCATTAAATGCGATTCTCCCTTTTGACATGTCGAATCGAACGAATCCATTGAATATCGATTAAAAATGACGTGGATGTTGTTGTTTTCGGGATTTTATAATTCGTAGAAACAGAAAGTTACCGAATATGACAAAACCAACGAAACGATCCGAAAATAAATCTGAAAAATCCTCGATGGACGATAAAATTCGTCTTCACTGACAAATAAGAATATCCGATTAAAAATCCGTAGCCACGAAAAATAAAGCCCGTCAGTTTGACTCGTCACTTTTGTTTTCAAATTCGGTCGCACAAACTTTTAACCCGTCAAATATTTTACGACTTTGGTTCTTTCGAAATACCCGCCTCAACACGATGTACCAAAAAAAAATTAATAAACAAAATAAACTTTACTAAAAAGTTAACTTTAAAATTTTAAATTTAAAAAGTTAGTTTAATAAAAATAATGAAATTAAAAATAGAAAATAAAAGTAAAGAAAAAAAACTGAGATTCGTTTTTTTTTTGTTTTTTTTGAAATTTGATTTCGTTCCCAAGAAAATTAATGCTGCCAAAAACGTTCACATGTATCCACGTAGAGGAAGACGTGGCCAAATATCAGCAAGTAAAATATTTCCTTATCTCTCTATTTAATGCAAAACAAAAACTTGTCAGCCTCCTACTTTGTAACCTCTGTCCCAAAACCTAGTTTTCTTCTCCTAACATAAAAAATTTGACTCTTTCTTTCCTCAATAAAAAACACCCATCATCTTCTCTCAAAACAAATCTTTGACTCTTTCTTTTCCTGATCGAAATAAACTAATTTTTCTCATAACACCCACAGAAGGAACGAATCACAAAACCAATCAGACATTAACCGATGATCCCACTCGAAAATTAGATCACTGTCACATTCAATTCAGATCAATCATGACGAAGACAACAAGGTCATGGCTTCAAGATCTTCGAAAACAGAGGAGATCTCGGGTAGGTTGATTTTAGATTAATTTGTTGAGTCCCTCTCTCATCTGTAGAGTCCTTCTGTCAATGTTTGATGTTGGAGTCTTGTGGTGAGGGTCGAGGGTGAGTGGTGTTCGAGGTTGGGGGTTTGGTGTTGTTAGTTTGAGTGGTTCGAGAGTCGAGGGTTAGAAGAATCAGGCTGTCGAGAGTTATGGTGAGACGAGGGTGAGGCTGAAAAGATTAAGGGAGTCGGTTTGGTATGTCGTGTTAAGGGTTGTGGGTGAGTTTTGTTTTTAAAATATCTATGATGATATTTTATTTTCGTGAATAGATCTTTAAAAGATCTTTACATGCAGTAGCATCACACACGAAAAGACAATAACTGAGATCTTGGGATGTGATTTTTGTAAAGCTGAGAACGATCTGTGTTCGAGTCGAGAGTTGTGAGTCGTGAGTTGTGTTGGTCTGGTGTTGTTTGGTTTGGTTGAGGACTTGGATCTTGAGTGAGTGTGATGTTCGAGGGTGTGGGTGACCGAGAGGATGGGTGTGCCAGTCAAGTCGAGAGTTCGAGAATGTTAGGTTTTCGAGGGTTTGAGGGTTTGGGTTGGGAGTGCTTGATGTCAGTCGAGAGTGAGGGTGAGGGAGTGGAGTCGTTTGGGATGTCGTGTTGAGGGTTGTGGGTCGAGTTTGTGTGAGTGATGTGCGAGGTCGAGGGTGAGGTCACGTCTGAGACAGAGTGTTTCGAGAGTTGAGGTTTTGGAGTCGAATCTTGTGTCTGGGTTTTGTTGGTCAGATGAGTCGAGTCTGTCCCGTTATGTTTGAATTCTTCTTCATTCGGAAGATTTCATTCATTCGGAAGTTTTCATTCATTCGGAAGTTTTCATTCATTCAGAAGTTTTCATTCATTCGGAAGTTTTCATTCATTCGGAAGTTTCGTTCATTCGGAAGTTTCGTTCATCCGGAAGATTTCGTTCATCCGGAACTTTTTTGTTCGTCCGGAACTTTTTTGTTCGTCCGGAACTTTTGGATCGGTAGAAACTGGTTCGGAACTTGATGAGACTGAGATTCGATGAAAGATAATTGGACAAAAAGATGATGACTATAGAAAACTAAAAAAACTGAGAAACTTATAAAAACAGAAAACTGAAAACTGATACTTGACAATTGGATAACCAAGAAAAAGAGAAACAGATTCGATGGACAGATTATAAAAAATTATAAAAAATTATATAAAAACTGATTATATAAAAAAAACTGATAAAAGAAAAACTAATAATAAAAACATTAAAATGGAAACTGATTATAAAAAATTGATTTTTGAATAAAATTTGTGATTTTTATATAAAATAAGTAAATCAAAGATTTAATTATGATTTAACACATAAAAACCCAAACTTTTTATAAAAAATACAAACTTTTTAATAATTAAGCGTGATTAAATCAAAACCCATCAAAATCAAACAAAAGAAAAACAAGAATAAACCAAACTAACCATGCTCTTGATACCAATTGAAGGTCTATGCAATCTTTGGCCTATTCTACATGATGGATTTAATTGATAAAGATGGTTGATTAGATGGATTTGATAGATTGGATTGTTTTATAATATAAAGAAGATGAAGAAGGGAGATGATGGAGTAGAGAGAGAAAGGAGAGAAGGGAGAAAAGTAGAGAGAGAAAGTAGAGATAGATTGATTGATGAATGAAAATGACCAACCCCTCCTAACATGCTAGGAGGGGATATATATAGCCCACCCTACATGTGGGCTATATGGACTATACATTAACTAAGTGGATCACGAGCCCATTACATAATTATCGTTGGAGCGACCGATCCTTCATAAATACGTAAAACGTATTTCCAACATCATTCCTCCTAAAGTTGTATTGTTTATTCCTATTTGGTCCTTGGTTATTGTTGTTACGATAACCTCCTCTATTCTGCCCTTGGTATGAATGTGCAGCTTCCCACTTTCTCTTATTCCCCTCAGCAATATTATCCTTTCGATCCTGCAGCTTCACGTCCATCAAAGCATGAGCCATCTGAACAGCTTCATCAAAAGTCTTGGTTTTCGACGAAGGAGTCTCCCCCTTGATATTACTAGATAAACCCCTGATATACTGCTTCATCTTCTTACGGTCATCAGCAAAAGCATCAGGACACAACAAACACAAATCAGAAAACCTCTTCGTATAAGCCATAATGTCATTATTCCGTAGCACCAAATGCCTCAACTCATCCTCCAACTGACCTAACTCTTCCTCAGGACAAAACTTAGTAGTTAACAGTCCTTTGGTCACAGTCCATGTTCTAGCATTAGCTTCAACCAAACCTACAGTAGCTACCTGACTATTCCACCAACTCAATGCATCATCCTGAAAAGTAGCGGCAGCAAACTTCACCTTACTAGCTTCTGAACATCCACTGATTTCAAAATTACTTTCAACCTTTTCAATCCACCTTGTTAGCTCCAAAGCATCACCAGTACCACGAAATTGGGTAGGTCTACATTTCATGAAACTAGAATAAGAACATTCCTTTTGTACTTGTTGAGCAACAACATTACCTCCAGCTTGACCAGCAACATTACCTCCAACCGGTTCATCAGCATTACCTTCAACTAGATTAGCAGCATTCCCTCCAACTTGATCTGCAACATTCCTATTCTCAGTCTCCTGGTTCCTCGCAGCACGTTCATCTACCAATGCTCTAGCAATAGCTTGCTCAATCATAGTACTCACAGTAGCAGTTCTCAACTTTGGCAGCATGTTTAGAGAATTAATCAAACAACAATTAAGTAATGGCAGAAAAATGCCTCCCAACTCCTTCCTGTGTCATCATAGAATAAAAAGAACAAGTAAGTATTCATATCAACATAAGAAGAAGGATTTCTTTATCAAGACGTGTCATGGATACTAAATGCACAACCAACACAATCCACACTGAATCATCAACCAAATCACAAAAGAACTAAAAGATAAATCATAGATCATGAAGGTAATTTGGATTGCATTTGGAAAATTTCCACAAAATTATGACAAGTAATGGCACTACAACCCTTCATCACGACAAACTAAAAAGTCATTAAGTTTCATCATAAACTATTGTACCAGTCTACTTAAGTTCTATTACAACAAGGCTAATAAAAACAACATAAAGAAAACTAAACATTTGATCCTCGTAGCTTCTTGTACATTGGTTCGTCATCACTGCTGTTGTCATCCTCCTCAGAGTCTTCCTCCACTTTTTCCTTTCCTTTCCGACTTCCTCTTTCACCTGGCTTCACCAACAATTGAGCTCCAACATGACTTGGCACATCACGAATTACCACACCTTGACTAGGAAAAGACCTCATTGGCAAGTCCCACACATTCACCCTTGTATTCCTTTCTTGCTCCTCACGGAACATTTCAAATTGCGCACTCAGATTCAACACCATAGCTCGTAGACTAGAAACTTCATCCATTTCCCTCGCTCGCACATACTCTGACCTTCTCACACTAGAAACAAACCTGTCAAACTGCCTTTCATTCTGCTCAAACCTTTTGATTACTCGGGTTTCAACTACATACCTTTCAAATAAAGACATATCAAACTTTTTAAGAAACTAGAAAATATCTTCATATGATATAGGACCTGGACAGTACACCTTAGCAATATCATCATGGATAGATTGGGCACTAGCATTATTACTGGACTCAGCAGAAAAATCATTCCTAACACGGGCAAATGACTCAAATAACTATCACAAGTAGACATAGAAGAACGTACAACAGGTCGCTGACAATCCTGAACAGTTGGTGGCACCACTAGCTCTCGGAACATAACTACCTTGAATTACTTCGGGTTTAGTCTGTCCAACTGCAGTAGGAGCAATTCCATCATCCATATATTCATAGGGCTCCTCATCGTCACTAGCACCAAAGTTATCTACTTCCTCACCTTCTAGTATATCATTCATCTCAATCCAATCATCCTCACTGTGTATATCAACCATTTTCTACAATTATAAGGGTTCAAGGATACTTAAGGTCATTGTTAAAAATTAATATGCAAACTCATGCATGAGCATGCAAGTGTTATACGTAACCCATGATATGCAATGCAATGTAAATGATGTTTATGCAATGCTCACAAAAATAAAATATGATAATGAGAAGCACTCAGCGTACTTTCAATAACCTCGATAAAATATCATAGTATTTACTTAATAAGTACTCGAGAAATCATTTCAGTTCTGAGGAATACATCTATAATACAAAATAAAACTAAAAGTGATCTTACCGGAGCGTTGCAGAGAAGTTGTGTGCTTTTGTAAAATAAATACTTTAGAAACCAAAGTTATAGTTTAGGACAACATTCAAAATCGACCTAGTTCTCTATAACTTGTGGCTTTGATACCAATCTTTAACACCCCCAATTCACATTGTGCAGCGGAAATACACAATTGGGTTCTAACATAAGTATCATCACACAAGGTATATTGAATGACTCAAAAGAGAGACTTTTGCACATAAAATATAAATAAGATTTTCACACAATGTCTAAAACATAATTTCATCCATAATGTACTAAAACGACACCAGAGTAAAGCGTTTAGTCCCCACGGATCTCGACCAGCAAACCAACAAGTTTCAGTAAGTACATAAACATTTAACAAATTGTTCAATAGTAAAAGGATAGAAATTGTTTTAGACCAACAGACTTCAAAATCCAACCCACAACATCCATAGCAAAGCTCGGCCATCAATTACCTTCGATTACTTGAAACACATGCTTAAACGAGTCAACAATAATGTTGAGCGAGTCCATAGGTTTATTAAATCACATTTGAACACAAGAAGAAAATCAATCATAATCATTTATAGAAATGTCGTGCACACAATCTATTTTAAGGCAACACATTGTATTTAAGCTCATGACACCGACCCCTTAACCAATTAGTCACCCACGCCAAATGCCAGCATGACTAGACAAAAACCATTGCCCCTCTAGGGTATCAGTTGCTAGATATATACCCAAATCTTATTCTCGTAAATTATCCTTCCCAGAGGTTAGGGCTGAGCAGAAACCGAACCACGAACCGTAAAACCGCAAAAAACCGCAAAAACCGAACCGCAAAAACCGCACCACGACAAAAACCGACGGGTTGGTTTTAAGAAAAAGGAAAAACCGCAAATGCGGTTCGGTTGCGGTTTTTGCCCGTAAAACCGAACCGCAAAACCGAACCGCACCACGCAATAATTATTTTATACTCAAAAACGTCACATCGACTATTTTATGCGAGTTATAAGACTTCTAGTGCATATTATCATTGATATTCATATAAATTATTAGTAAAGTGTTTGTTAGATTCGATTTATGCATTGTTATAACCAAAAAGTTTTAACATTTTAAACAAAAAACCGCAAAAAGTCACAATTATTATATAAGTCACAAGTAATGGTTCGGTGCGGTTAAAAACCGCAAAACCGTAGAAACCGCAAAAAAACCGCAAAACTGAAACCGCGGTTTTTGGTTCGGTGCGGTTTCTATTTTTATAAAAACCGCAAGTACGATTGCGGTTCGGTTTTAGTCAAAAACCGCACCAAACCGAACCATGCTCACTCCTACCAGAGGTTACTTAGCGTAATGCCCTGGTCTCAGATAGGGTGATCAACCCAATAGTACTATCATTTGAATAAGCGGCTATTCCCAACTCACAACATCAAGTTAGAACATAGTTAACGGTTCATGAATTTAGGGTCTTTAGCAACAAGGTACTCAATACAATGCAAGGCAACATAGGCAACATTCGGGTCCAAACAATTACTCATGACTTGTATTCGTTTATTTTCAAATAGCATGTATCCCCCTCGCGGGTATTAAAACATTTAGTAGCTAGCATGAAAAGCGAGGCTACAATCTCACCTTAGTATAAGAGACATAGCAAGATGATCGTCGATGATAGAGGATGCCTTTCAAACACGAGAACCACAACCTATCAAATAAGGCGCGTTCATTAATAATGACTCGAGAAATAAACTATACATAAGAATATCAAACTCAAACTCATAAAATCATGACAAACTCGAGAGAAAACGATACAAGTAATACTATCACACTCTTCCACACATCTACTTTATCATTCTATACTCTTGACAAAGTCCGCCGGCACATACCATATGTACTAGCCCATTTACCCTACTTAGACTCGTCAAACGTTTATGAAACGACTCGAGGAACTAACTTACTATCTATAGAAAGTCCTCTAACAAGTTTATCAAATGACTTTACTTTTAAAGTTCCTTACCCGACTCATCTTTGAACTACAAAAACCGGACAGTTTTACGTCATCGACTCATACAACCGTTTTAACTTCTATAAACGACTCCATTACAAAACCGACACTTAGCTTTGAAATAGACTCACCCTCTAGGGTTTATTTTCATCAGTCCTTGACTCATATCAAAACTCATTCTATAGTCCCTGAGATTCGATCCAAATATCGACAACAACTCTATGTCGTGTCGATACTCGGCTCCCGGTACACGAATAATCAAACTATCATAACTTCTCGCTCGTTTGGAGTTAGAAGCTCTACTTTATATCAAATCGAAGCTAATCGAATTCTCTACAAACCTATGCTATTAGTTAAGCCTTAATAAAATCATAAGGTTCCCAAAAATACCCTTTTTCCTACTGATCTAAATTACCCACCAAAAACTTGCATGAAATCATGTTTTTAACTAAAACCAACCATTTTTATGATCATCCCATAACCCTAATACTAACATATCTCATCTATAACACTTGTATCATCATCAAAATCAAAAACCCAAAATCAAAATCAGTTTTTAACAAAAACTTAGCATGAAAATCCTTTGATCATCATCAAAATCACAAGCATGACCATAGTTTTGACCTACCAACCCTAAAAAAATAAAACTTCATGCATGTAGCCAAAATTAGTACCAAAATTAGATCCTTAAAATTCTAAGATAGGGACTTGTATTAGTTTAGCTTAGATCAAGCTTGAATTTTGATGAAAATTGATTATATGGTGGCTAGGGGGTGACAACATAAAAAAGAAAGAGAGAAGGAGAAAGATTTTGCTAGGTTAAGTGTTATCAATGTAAAATTAGGTGGAAATTTAGGTTTATATATGGTGGTGGAGGGACCATTCTTGTCAATTTGCAATAGTTGTGGTCCAAAATGAAAATAGTTAGCTAAAAAGTGAGAAATGACTATTAGTCAATTCTGAAAATATTCACGGGGCTCGGGTTTCATAAAATACTTCTCAAAAGTTAAAACGTAACTCAAATATAATAATATCGTCTCCCGACTCGACTTAACACGTCATTTAAAAAGAAAACATCAAAAATGACAAACATCGAACAACCGACAATAAAACGTAAAATATTGGACATCCATCGACATCACGCTTGCTAATACTCCTTATACTTATTAAATATAAAATATAAGTCTCCTAACATCGGTTTAAACTTAAACCTCCAAAAATAAAAATCATTCAAACTCATCAAAAATTTCAAAAATAGTCGTAAAGTAAGATTAAGCAATAACCTCAGTTTCGGGTTATCACACTTATCCAACACAAGGTATATCTTTTGGGTTTATTTGGTAGGGTGTTGTAGAAACTTAATATGTTGATTATCATTCATATTTGAGGATAATAAATCCATCTATGAAACATAGTTCCAAAGTTCACAACGGATTTATAAAGATATGACACATGCATAATCGTAACATAATTTTTCCATGATATGGAATGGAGGAATATAACGAAAAATGTAAAAACTAGTCTTATAGAACAAGCTTCTCTTTTGCATTTCATATATATTTTCCAAAAAGAAATTTTTTATAGACAAAAGCCAAGAATAGAATATTCCTAGAAAACTTTGGAAGTTTCCTTACTCTTTCTTTAAACTTGCGGGTTATATTCAACTTGACAATTATCATTATCATAGAAGATAACAAAAATTACAAAAATATATACTTTATCAAGTATATGCTTTCTTCTTGAATTAACGCAATTTAAATTATACTCATTTATGAGAAAATCAAGAAATAGGAGTTTCTTATTTCTCAAAAATAAATATGAAACGACAAGATGAGAAACACAACTTTTATTTATTAACAACTTGTCTTGTATAAACTTACAGGACAAGCTTCTCTGTTAATATAAAAGTAAAGACATAAAGTTGAAAGTATTCACAACTTCTAGTCTAATGCATTCATCTTTTCTACAAATCTTCTTCTAACTTCATTTAATCTCGTTGTATGAATCCTCGGCCTTTCCTATGTCTTTTAGTATTTTCAATATGCTAGGGAAGAAGTTCTCTAAATAGGGCAGGATATCTTGTAGGTATTTTTAGGTAAATATTCAAATATGGGTAATGGTAAATTTATAGGGTAAGGTGATGGATAAATTTGATGCCGAGGTCAAAAATCTATTTCTTCCTTATATGCTCGTATAACTTTCATATAGAGGTTATCATCAAAAGGAAAAACGTCTATTAGGATTTTCTAATCTTTGGGTATATTTTCTGAAGTATCATAAGTATTATTCATCGGAAGATGGGAAATATACTTAGGAATACTTATAGAACACTCATCTTTCGAATCCGCTAAGATGGTAATAGGAATACCTAATTCTAGGGACGTCGATAAATCTTAACATATATATAGTAGGTTACGTACACATAAACATAGTATCTAAACATGAAATCTCTTATGCATAATATCGAATAAACTTACACATAATCTTGGGGAATATCATTACATTCATTCTTGTAGCAGCACTGGCATGAGCACACGGGGACTTTCTTGAAATTATTTTAAAAGTAGTTATAGTCAAGATTTTAATTTTTTTTCTCTATAACCATGGCTTTGAGTACCAATCTGTAACACCCCCATTTTACCTTTACGCAGCGGAACATTGATCTGGGGTATTACTTCATAGAACACATGTCATAATAATAGAAAAAACTCAAAAGAGTGATGAAATCAACTTATTTATATTTCATTAAAAAATCAGAGATTTACAATATGAGGTTCCCAAAATCTAGAATAATTTCAGTCTTGTGCCTCTTCATGCCATCCTTGTGCTGCTCCATGCTATCAGTCACCATTTATCTGAAATATATGCTTAAAGTCAACACAAAGGTTGAGTGAATTCATAGGTTTAAAAATCAGTTTAAATACAAGATCCTTTTCCTGAGCTACGTTGTTATTTGCTCGTAAGTTCGAATAAAATGATGATTCAGTTGCACTAAGCTCATGATACCGCGACTAAACATAGGAACCAACACTTTGCCTTATGAGGAAGTCTGCCAAACTATCCTTATTAGCAAAATAAAGTATGCCTGTTTGACCACTAAGGTGCTATCAAGTGCGACTTGCCCAGACAGGAGATGTCAGTCTCCAATAGTACTATTTATGATATTAGCGCTCATTCTGAGAAATGATTAGCGGTTCATAATTAGAAAAGGGACTTTCATATGCAGCAGTAAATATAGTGTCAATGAATCATATCTGGAAAGCATACCAAAAACAATTGTATTCCATTTTTAGCATATATCCCCCTCACGGGTTTTGAAATCATTTAGAAAGCATTTAGAAGTGAGGCTATGAACTCACCTTATGTCCATAGAATCTGAGCTATAAACAGATATATTTCATTCACAGATAAACAACTTGATCATACAAACCACAACTTGGTCTCATGAACAACAGTGTGATCTCACACAAACCTGGATTAATACATTGTATATAGTATCATGTCTTTGATTTTTAGTTCATTATTATGAAGTGTTGGTTATATATGTTGAATCCAAGATCGTTAGACTCAAACAGTAAAAACCGTTTTATCTAGGTTGATCATCATTCATATGATAACATAGCGGAATAAGAATAATGATCATGAATAAGATGTTTAACAAGATGAAAAATTCCTAAAGGGTTTGTATTATTGATTAACACAAACCACTCTAGGTGTGTATACATTGAATCCCACACCTAGAGATCATAATAGCAGTAGGTTACATTTTATATGTTGGAACTGATGAATAAAACCTATGTCTGGTGGTTCCTTTTATAGATTAAGGAACCCCGAGATACATGGAAACTAAATAAAGTAATAATTACTAAATCAAAACTAACTTATTCATTCTTATCATGTGTTGACCAAATCTTCATACTTATCACTAGCAGTGGGAAGTACACTAGCAGGGGGAAGTACTCCAGCAGGGGAATGTACTCTAGCAGTGGGAACTCCAGCAATGAGAACTCCAGCATAATGCCCTATTTGGTCCTTCTTGTTTCCATAGTGTTCGACTCATCAACTTTTAGCCCAACAATCTTCCCCTAGTTGATGATATCAAAACACTTCCCCTTAAGCATACAACACCAAAGATCAACAGGCTGAACATTCTCTGTAGACAACTTCCCCTTTTTGACATGATCAAATAGGGGTCTTCTATGTGAACAACCTTGATTTTCAACTACTACTAACCAATATCATACATCAAATCCAAGTATTCTACTATTCAAAATACACTCCATGAAGCACATACGCAGGTGATCCTAATAAAAAATGATTTTGAGCAATAGATACTCACACTAGTTGTAGTAATATCAATGTGCAGTAGCATAAATCTTCACTTCAATGTCATATGTGAATGATTAACACTTTATCAAATGAGCTTCCCCTAAAATTGTGCTAGTCATTGATGAATCTTCAATTCTGTAGGCTTTGAAAGTAATAATCATAAGTGAAGAAAATTCAGTATCACCTATTTGATGTAGTAGTAGAAAAACCCGAATCTGTGTATTATACCATGTAATATCCACATAAAAGCGAACGTATACATCTAAAAATGCATAGGGAGTGAAACAGGCTCTTGACAAAAACCAAAGCTTAGCAAATATGAGCATAGAGCAACCCAAGAAAAATCTCATACCTTTGCGTATTTTTGTCAATGCATCATTACGGAATAAAGCATGAATAAAACACATACTCAACCAATTCTACTTCATCTTCAAATAGCTAATAGTCAATTACCTTCATGAGCATGTAAACAATCAATATGAAAGCCTTTTATACCTTTAAGACCAGTTGCTGTGAATATACCAAACTCCAAAACCTTGCTGTCCCAAAACTCATATCTGACAGCATGGGGAACTTTCAAAAATAGTAGGAATCTATTAATGAAAGCAGGGGGAACTATTAAAGGCAGGGGGATCGTAGCAGAGGCTTCTTTTAATGAAAGAAGGGGGAACATTTTCAAAAGCAGGGGAAACTTTTAATGCCACTGTTTTTGTTATTAAGTATGTCAAACCCACACAAAGTGGGAATGATTTTATAACAGGGGAATAAATAACAAAAACAAAGGCAATTAAAAGTGTCCTACTATGAATACTTTGTACCTGATATATCATCATTTTATGTAAACAACTCCAACTGAGTTGTTGTACGAACGAATTGTGGCACAACACCTGCATTCCCATATAACACGTGAGTGAGTTACACCTTGTCCCTTTTGCTTGCTAATTATCACGTGAACATGTACCACTTCAATCTTGTTTAACTCCACATGATAACAATTTACTAGCTTCCTGGGACCACCACATTCTCACGTCATATATATTGCAAATCAATTTCCCATCACATGATACTCAGAACCAAACTTCTTTTGTATCACAATGGGACCACCGACAACAATAATGAAGCAATTATATGTTGTACGTTGACCTTGTTTACTCCTTGGGACCACCGAATATAACTAATATCAAATTAAGACCAAAGTATCACACCTTACATCACAGTCTGTGATATCTTTTTCTTTGCCTCCTGATCAACCAGGGACGGAGGTACATGTAAAGGAGGGTGGGCCAAAACCAACCCTAGCTTTTTACCTAGTTGTATTAGCATGACTTGTTTTATGTATAAGTTGTATATAAAGTTTTTAATGGCACACCCAAATAAAATTAAAAAGCTCAACTCTAATAGAAACGAATCCATTTGCATCATTAATACATCAATTCAATCTTAGGGAATATCTTTTCAAAAAACAATTCTCAGGGAATATCAATCGTCAATGTGAAAATAAACTTCATTTTCACTAAATACTCTACTTTGTGTTATGTACTGAAAACTGAAATTGCAGGAAATATCAATCGTCAATATATCGACTACATCATCCATGACTTAAATTGCAAAAATGGTCTTTATGATTATCTCTCGATAATAACCATGTACTATTTCAATTCCACAATTTTTTGGTTTTAAAGAATCACGTATGTAACTTTTTTGATTCATTATTTTGTTTTACTTTTCCTAAATATGTACAATTGGTGATACGAAGTATTCGACTCTTCCCATCTTCCGGTGTCTACTGCAAGTGTTGAACATGTGTTTCCGGCCATAAAAACCATGAAAAACAAATTACGTGATAAAATAGGTGATGATTTTCTTTCGGACAATTTAGTACTTTATATTATTGATAAGAATATTTCAATAACCTTTAGTTTACATAGTGTTTTAGATGATTTTAGTGCTAAAAAACGTTGTGTGTGCGGCTCAAATGTAAAATTCTCATTGTACGACTCCTTAAATTTGTAATGTTTCTTTGGTATCTTTTTTCAACTTTTTTAGTTTTGGCCTACCCGAGCGAACAATCCTGGCTCCGTCACTGTGATCAACCAACACGTGTTGTACATAGACATTAAGGACCCATAATAAAGTTAGCAGCAGCAGGCGAATGTCACGTTACTTTTAAGCTATTTGTATTTTCCTTAACGTGAGACCAGTGAACATATGTACGAATACATAAACTGTTTTAAAAACCCAGTGGCAACAATATGATTTCCCCACGACAACAAAAATTAAGTATCTAGGGTTTCAACATGAACCCTAGATCTTCACAACAACAAAGTAAACATCTTGATTCCCCTAGATATCGAGCCACACGCTCTGACACTGTGAGAACCCGTCCTTTCCCAACATTATTTTATTCTTTTTATTAGTGCTTTTTGAATTTTCCAACGTATTACATTTTCTTGAATACTTTATATGTAAATCCTGAGATTTTTAAATTATACTTTTAAGTATTATTTTGTTCATTGACAATGCTTCATATGGGATTATAAAATTTTTATTTTATTTTTCCATATTTAATTTAAATCAAAGTTTTTGATTTAAAATCACCCGCGTGCGTTTTACAACGAGTTTATTCTAAATCAATGTACAACGAAAATTCCTAGTGATCACGATACCGACGGATGCCCAAAAGTTTACGTTTATTTATCGATTGTTTCGATAATTAATATTTTCGATGATGTCGTTTTAATTACGTATTAAGTTGTGTCGGAAAATCGTATAATCATTTTTATGATGCATTGTAACTTTTGAAAAGTATTTTTACGAAACCCGAGCCCCGTAAATATTTTCTATATTTACCAATAACTATTTTCTACCCTTTAAAACTATTAATTGTTTTTAAGTCCACAAGTTTGCAAGTTGGCAATATTGGTCCCTCCACTACCACATATATAAATTCATTTTTCCACCACTCAAAAATATACAACATTTTTAACAAAAAAAATCACACCAACTCTCTCCCCACCCTCCTTTTGCCGTCACCTTCACCAACAAAAACCTCCAAGATCATCATCATCTATAATGATCTAATCAAAACTAATTTAAGACCCAACCTTAGAATTCAATGATGATTCTAATGATATCAAATTCAAGAACATGCATCAAAATTTGAAGATTTTATAATTTCATGGTGGATTGATGTTTAAATCATCTTGCATGTATTATTTTTGGTAAGATCATCATGTTTTGATCCTAAAAAGGTTGATTGTTGATCTTTGATTTTGTTAAATTTTATATGCATGTGTTTAGGAGTGTGTTTGGTTGTTAGGAATGATAGTATAGTAATCCTAGGGGTATGGGAATGATTGGTTTTGAGTGAAAAATGGATTTGACTTGTTTTCTATAAGGCTATTTTGGGACAACAGGTATTAAACAGATTTTTCGTGGGTTTAAGGTCTGTGAAAGACTGAGATTATTTGAAATTGTTGTAGAGTTTTCCGAGATGGTCGTTTTGGTATAAGATAGAGATTCTAAGTCATTACGAGTAAAAAGTTATGCTAGTTTTAGTTTTCGTGTACCGGGAGACGCAAGACGGCACAATCCGAAATTGTGGTTGATTTTGGGTCGACTCTCGGGGAATTTAGGCTTGGTTAGATAGTTGATACTACTGATTTTCAAAGTTTACAAACTGAGTTTGATGAGTCTAGTAGTGGTTTCAAAAGACGGATTGTCGAGTTAGTACTTTTAAAGTGGTCCAAACGGTTTTACAAAACAAGTGCACAAATCTGTCACAAATTTGAAGTCGAGTAAAGTGTCGAGCTGATTAGTTTTAAAGTGTAAACTTTGGCTCAAACTTTGGTGAGGTCTTATACAGGTTATAAGTGACCTTGACACCAATTTTCATCTAAAACGGACAAGTCTAGATAGGGTAGATTGGTGTGTACATTCGGGGTGTACTTGCTGATTTTATTTTGGACTCGTAGTTCAATGTTTGTGTTGCGTGAGTTTGAGTATTCATCATTGGACATGATGAATTATTCAAGTGCTTAGTCATTATATAAATGACTTAGCTACTGGTCCGAGTGATGTAAAAAGGATAGTTTGACTTGCTTTGACTTGGCGTCGTATAACGGGTCATTTTCAAGTGTTCAAGTGTTTTAAACGAATAACGTTGGATTAATGGATTCATTTGGTTCGCGTCAATGGTTTTGAAACGTGTATACTTTGAAAATATTTGAATCATATTATAATTGGTACATATCGATATTTGAGTCCGAGTCTTAACGCGCGCCTTATTGTGATAGGTTGCGGTTTTCGTGTTTCCCGGGCATCCATATCGTCGGTGATCGTCTACCACTACCGTTTCTACTCAGTTGCTGAGTACCGTGATTGACTTACCTCGTGGCTAAGGTGAGTTCATAGCCCCTTTTTACTTGTACATGGTTTCTAAACACGGGGTGAGATTTTAAATGGTGGAACACAACCATTTAAAACTGTATGCTATCCAGAACTTGTATGCTTTCCAGACTTTCATTTTATTATTGCTTTTTAGTCTCTAGCCTTAAGTTTCCTCTCCTGATCATGAACCGTTAATTTCGAGTACTAAGCACGAATGTTGTGGGTGGATCCATTGGGATTGATTATCTCCGTCTCAAGTACCTTGACGCACTGATATTTGTTTATTACTTGAGTATTTAGGTTGAATACTCCCTAGAGGAACTTACAATGAGTTAACCTTTGGTTCATGAACTGAACAACAATAATAATGGTTTCCGGACTATGGTTGACGTATATAACCATACTCCACACTACTTGTTTTACAAATGAATGCTTGTGTTCCACATCCTTATTGCTAAACCTATGAATATCACTCAACTTTATGTTGACGATTTTACATGTTTAATCTCAGGTATTATTACTTAGCTTTGCTTGGATGGGAGCCCGCATGATATTATCGCAGCTTGGAGATTTCTGTGGTGTTTATGAAAGATTTGTTTTATATAAACTATCAGAAGTTTATTCAATCTTTTGGGCAACTTATTGTTATAAATTGAGACGAAATAATATAATTTTCCGCTTTTAAAACTCTGGGACCTATGTTTAAAAACTCTGACCTTTTATGATGTAATGTACATGTTTTTATTTCGTCAGCTTTGTATGAATTGTAATTCATTGTTTCTTGTACTATGACGTGTTACCCCCTCGTTGCCTAGTTGTTCCATGTCAGATTTTGGGGGTCTCACAGATTGGTATCAGAGCGATGGTTATAGGGAACTGAGTCATTTTTCAAAAACTTAGTCTATAACCGAAAGTTCAAATATTTCATGTTTTAAAGTGTCAACCACAGAATCTTCCAATGTTGTTCGATATCTTTGCGGGTAACTCTCTAATCCTTATTATTTACTTTTAATTTTCATTATAATATTTCTTCTCGTGATTACATGTTGAAATATTATGTTACCCTGATGACGATAATTACTATGTCTTTTCAAAGCCTTGTGCTTCTTGGATTATCATTCGATATTACTGTGATTACATCCGCCTATACTATATTTCTTGAATTCTTATTCTTGTGACTTAATCTTATAACAATGATTTTATATCGATATGACGTTACATACTTGTATTCAGAGCGCATGTACTGCCGACTTTTCATACTCATTCTTCTGAGTAGTATTGCTATTTCAATTGTGCGTGATACGACTTACTTCATATGCTCGTTCATTTTGAATCATCTATTTTTCTCGACTCGCTGTTACATGTTGTGCATACTCTCGAGATACCATTGTTCGGGATCGAATAAGTGTTGTTTTCGACGAAACTTCTTATTTTCATTCTACTACCGTACGTGTTGCACTCATTGTTTAATTCTATTAAAATATCTATTTAGATACGCAGATTTTCTTTCCGACCATTCGTAATTGAATGTCTAGTCTATAGACCATTGTGTAGCTCAATGTGTCTCCGGAAAAGACTAAAAGACATCATGTGTTTCACACATCTCGAAGAATTCATTGAATCAGTACCTGGATAATATCGTGGTTTTTCGAAATCTTGATTGAGCTTTACGTCACCGTTTTACACGACACTTGTACATGGATTACATCTTATTTCATTGACCATTCCACGTTTCGATTTCGACTTACAACATCCATTGTACCTTGAACACATGATCGTCATTTATTATGTGGCGATTGTTTGGAATACGATCCTACTTGTATCCTCCCTTTTTCATTAAACCTCCTCGCCTCAGGAGTGTGACTTGTTAATATTTTGTTTCTTTCTCGGTATGTCTTGTGATTGTGGAAAATCACGACGCCAAGAGACTTTCCTGCATTGCATCTTGAAGCCGAAGACACGGATGTCATGCGTTGTTTTTTATGTCTCGGATTATCGTTGGCATTCTTGAACCATTTCCATACTGTGTTTTCTTTATATGATTAATTTTATAGTTTATTCTCTTTCGTCTTTATGGAATCCACAAGTCTTGTGTGTACATTAATTCTGGGTTATTATGAAAATTTGATTTAATTTCAAGCTGTGTCGAAAGATATACTTTGTACAGAAACTTTACATGAAATTTAACAGTTTCGAGAAAATATTTTTATAACTTTAGACATAAAAATATATATTTTTACCGGTTGAGACGTCCGTTTAGGACATAAAATTTGGCCAATGAACTTTAAAATCGAGCAAGTTACGCTCATTTGAGATTGTAAAATCTAAGAAGTTATTTTCTGAATAATGCTAAAATATCATTTTATTGACAGATTATGCAAGGGCATTTTCGTCCATTTTTACTCCGTTTCAAGTCTCGGGTAAAACTAGAAATTTGTTCAAAACATTGTTTTACATCGAAATGCATTAGACTTTGAGTTTTAGAATATCGTTTAGTGAGTTAATTGGTCTAGTCAAACCCAAAAGTAAAAGTTGACTAAATAGGTCAAAACTGATAGAAGTTAAAAACATGGATTGAAGCGTTTTTGAGTTCGTTTGAGCTCGTAAAACTTTAAATAATGATATTTTGCAAACTAAAAACAATGATTGCGTTTGAACAAGTATAAGATAGTAACTTTGAGTTCGGCCGTACTTATACATAGATCTTGAACTTTTGATATTCGGTAACTTCCTAATGTAGAAACCTTTCGGAGTAATTATACTATTGGTTAACTGATGCACTACTTTCTTAAAAGTATATTTTTGTCAAATAAATTACGATGTGCACATACGGATTCCTTTATCCTTTCTTTTATTTATGACTTATTTGTCATTCTATTTTCTTTCTCTGCTTCTATCGTACCACTGATTCGGGCCGAGGTTTGAAGATCTTGCTTTCATATCGTTTGTTATCATCTTGACACGTGTCTCTTGACGATTTCGGCTAAATCTCTTGAAACCTTAGCACCTTGTAACCATTTCGTTGACTGTATTGAACTACTCCTTATTTCCCTCTTGTAACCAACTCGCTACTTTATAAACTACTGTCATGTTACCATATAACTCAAACAGATATTGTTTGCAAATCATTTTACAAAAGGTTTCATCTGGGTTTTCTTAAATAATTGAATGCTATCTTATAAAATTAATTTATATTAATTTTACAATGTATTCTCACAAATTGTTTACCTTGGGTCTGGTAAAGAATCTTGTAACATTACAATTGTTGAATTAAATATCTAGCCAGTAACTTATTGGCGAATAGTTTCATAAATTATTTTGATTCCTGCTTTTACAAATGGAATTATATGCATATTTTAAATCATATGATATGTAGTACTGGTTTGACGAAGCTGAGCATCGCATTGCTAGTCCTAAATTATGCATGGCATGATCACCTATGCCTAATTTAGAAGGAGCCATGCAAGGCCAAATAGTAGTCGCCATAAATATTTGACCAACAATCAACTTTTTAATTATGTTCCTTAAAAAGTAAGATAAAATAAAAGTTTAGAAAACGTTTACTTCTTATGCGAGTATCAACTGTTCGCAACATACACATATGAACCCTTATCTTTTCTTGAACAAAGTACATGCATCAAGCACATATTTCCTTACTCAGCGATCTTTGCTTTACTTGTTACCTCATCATCCTCATGATACAATTTTCGTTACCATTTGCCTAAATTCTTACCACTGATACCAGACTTGAAAGTTCCAACGTTGTTATGCTTCTATGATCGACCATCTCTATCTATCTTGGTAGAACTACAAAACGTCTCTGGACGCGATTAATGATTTACGACTGGAAGTGAACGATGATTTCGTGTAATTGTCATGATGTGTGTTAGACTTTGTCGTCTTGAAATTCATTCGAGTGAATCATGTGTTGATTTCGCCTTTCATTGCTAATGTTTTCATTTTACTGGATTTACTATCAAGTAACTTCTTAAGAAATTTCTTTGATTCGAAAATTTATGGTGTGGCTTTTATCTTTCGATCGTGTATCGATCACCGAGAACTTTATAAGCTGTTATTGGTGTCACCAACTACACTCAAGAAGTGATGACTTGCTATAATCCTTGTTTCTTATTATTTTTATTATTGACGTGACTATTCTATGATGTTTGTTAAGAATTGATAGGACTTTCATTTTATTCCCTTGTGTTATTGCTCGCATTTAGATTGTTGATCTTTATATGATTCATATTCATTGTTGTCTTGTCACCTTTTGAAAACCAGAAAATGTTACGTGTTTACCATTTGATACCTTAATCACCTTCTGTGATTTCTAAAAATTATTATTAATTTTTAAGAACGTTTTATACATTTTATCAAATGTTTAAATTACCAAAAAAACTGTTTCAAGTTAAGTACCGGACCTATACATCCTCTCTGGGTAAATTTATAACTTATGTTTAAATAGTGTCAAGTTGTATCTTTTAAAGCAATTGATTTTATCATACTTTACTGTCAACCTAATGAAATTATTAAATTAATTTATAATTTCTAACGATGATTCTAAATAACTTGGAAAATCTGATTTTTCCTAATGGTAACGATAAACTTGAGTTTCTAACAGAAATTTCATACAGTCACCCGAAAAGCTCTTAAGCTGATCAAAATAACTATTTGAACTGAGTTACTTTTACCTTGAAGTCCTGATCAAGAAAAAGATTTGAGAACTGTTTACCCACTCATTTTATATAGAGTTTGATTTTTTAAATCACTACACATTGTAAAATTTTCTTTTAATAAAGAAAATATTTAAAACTAGGTTTTAAAGTAATACCAAAATTCTAGACAACTGATTTTGACAGCTTGTATTTTAAATGATCATATGCTATTCATTTTTCCCTTCTATTTCGCTTGTGACTAGATTCTTGCATTTTAAGATTGTCACATTTTACAGTTGCACGATTTGCGACCCCTTGTTGATTTACAATCTTGGTTCATTTTATCGCACTTTGCCTGTTTAAGCGAATTCTAACTGTTAAGATTCGTCGTGGTACGGAAATTACCTAGGAAGCAATGAATTTTGTTCTACACTTTGTACCTCCTTTTGTTCGCATCTTCTACTGTTTTCAGGAGAACTCTGGGGACCAGAGTTCCTTTAGGGGGGGGAAAACTGTGAGAACCCGTACTTTCTCAGCATTATTTTATTCTTTTTATTAGTGCTTTTTGAATTTTCCAACGTATTACGTTTTCTTGAATACTTTATATGTAAATCCTGAGATTTTTAAATTATACTTTTAAGTATTATTTTGTTCATGGACAATGCTTCATATGGAATTATAACATTTTTATTCTATTTTTCCATATTTAATTTAAATCAAAGTTTTTGATTTAAAATCACCCGCGTGCGTTTTACAACAAGTTTATTCTAAATCAATGTACAACGAGAATTCCTAGTGATCGCGATACCGACGGATGCCCAAAAGTTTACGTTTATTTATCGATTGTTTCTTTAATTACGTATTAAGTTGTGTCGGAAAATCGTATAATCATTTTTATGATGCATTGTAACTTTTGAAAAGTATTTTTACGAAACCCGAGCCCCGTAAATATTTTCAATATTTACCAATAACTATTTTCTACCCTTTAAAACTATTAATTGTTTTTAAGTCCACAAATTTGCAAGTTGGAAATATTGATCCCTCCACTACCACATATATAAATTCATTTTTCCACCACTCAAACACATACAATATTTTTAACAAAAAAAATCACACCAACTCTCTCCCCACCCTCCTTTTGCCGTCACCTTCACCAACAAAAACCCCCAAGATCATCATCATCTACAATGATCTAATCAAAACTAATTTAAGACCCAACCTTAGAATTCAATGATGATTATAATGATATCAAATTCAAGAACATACATCAAAATTTGAAGATTTTATAATTTCATGGTGGATTGATGTTTAAATCATCTTGCATGTATTATTTTTGGTAAGATCATCATGTTTTGATCCTAAAAGGGTTGATTTTTGATCTTTGATTTTGTTAAATTTTACATGCATGTGTTTAGGAGTGTGTTTGGTTGTTAGGAATGATAGTATAGTGATCCTAGGGGTATGGGAATGATTGGTTTTGAGTGAAAAATGGATTTGACTTGTTTTCTAAAAGGCTATTTTGGGACAGCAGGTATTAAACAGATTTTTCGTGGGTTTAAGGTCTGTGAAAGACTGATATTATTTGAAATTGTTGTAGAGTTTTCCGAGACGGTCGTTTTGGTATAAGATAGAGATTCTAAGTCATTACGAGTCAAAAGTTATGCTAGTTTTAGTTTTCGTGTACCGGGAGACACAAGTCGGCATAATCTGAAATTGTGGCTGATTTTGGGTCGACTCTCGGGGACTTTAGGCTTGGTTAGATAGTTGATACTACTGATTTTCAAAGTTTACAAACTGAGTTTGATGAGTCTAGTAGAGGTTTCAAAAGACGGATTGTCGAGTTAGTACTTTTAAAGTGGTCCAAACGGTTTTACAAAACAAGTGCACAATATTGTCCCAAATTTGAAGTCGAGTAAAGTGTCGAGCTGATGGGTTTTAAAGTGTAAACTTTGGCTCAAACTTTGGTGAGGTCTTATACAGGTTATAAGTGACCTTGACACCAATTTTCATCTAAAACGGACAAGTCTAGATAGGGTAGATCGGTGTGTACATTCGGGGTGTACTTGCTGATTTATTTTGGACTTGTAGTTCAATGTTTGTGTTGCGTGAGTTTGAGTATTCATCATCGGACATGATGACTTATTCAAGTGCTTAGTCATTATATAAATGACTTAGCTACTGGTCCGAGTGATGTAAAAAGGATAGTTTGACTTGCTTTGACTTGGCGTCGTATAACGGGTCATTTTCAAGTGTTCAAGTGTTTTAAACGAGTAACGTTGGATTAATGGATTCATTTGGTTCGCGTCAATGGTTTTGAAACGTGTATACTTTAAAAATATTTGAATCATATTATAATTGGTACATATCGATATTCCCGAGTCTTAACGCGCGCCTTATTGTGATAGGTTGCGGTTTTCGTGTTTCCCGGGCATCCATATCATCGGTGATCGTCTACCACTACCGTTTCTACTCAGTTGCTGAGTATCGTGATTGACATACCTCGTGGCTAAGGTGAGTTCATATCCCCTTTTTACTTGTACATGGTTTCTAAACACGGGGTGAGATTTTACATGGTGGAACACAACCATTTAAAACTGTATGCTATCCAGAACTTGTATGCTTTCCAGACTTTCATTTTATTATTGCTTTTTAGTCTCTAGCCTTAAGTTTCCTCTCCTGATCATGAACCGTTAATTTCAAGTACTAAGCGCGAATGTTGTGGGTGGATCCATCCGGATTGACTGTCCCCGTCTCAAGTACCTTGACGCACTGATATTTGTTTATTACTTGAGTATTTAGGCTGAATACTCCCTAGAGGAACTTACATTGAGTTAAGCTTCAGTTCATGAACTGAACAGCAATAATATTGGTTTCCGGACTATGGTTGACGTATATAACTATACTCCACACTACTTGTTTTACAAATGAATGCTTGTGTTCCACATCCTTATTGCTAAACCTATGAATATCACTCAACTTTATGTTGACGATTTTACATGTTTAATCTCAGGTATTATTACTTAGCTTTGCTTGGATAGGAGCCCGCAGGATATTATCGCAGCTTGAAGATTTCTGTGGTGTTTGTGAAAGATTTATTTTATATAAACTATCAGAAGTTTATTCAATCTTTTGGGCAACTTATTGTTATAAATCGAGACGAAATAATATAATTTTCCGCTTTTAAAACTCTGGGACTTATGTTTAAAAACTCTGACCTTTTATGATGTAATGTACATGTTTTTATTTCGTCAGCTTTGTATGAACTATAATTCATTGTTTCTTGTACTATGATGTGTTACCCCCTCGTTGCCTAGTTGTTTCATGTCAGATTTTGGGGGTCTCACAGACACCACATGTTGAATCCCATATCGTTAGACTCAAACAGTAAAAACCGTTTTATCTAGGTTGATCATCATTCATATGATAACATAGCGGAATAAGAATAATGATCATGAATAAGATGTTTAAAAAGATGAAAAATTCACAAAGGGTTTGTATTATTGATTAACACAAACTACTCTAGGTGTGTATACATTGAATCCCACACCTAGAGATCATAATATCAGTAGGTTACATTTTGTGTTTTGGAACTGATGAATAAAACCTACGTCTGATGGTTCCTTTTATAGATTAAGGAACCCCAGGATACATGGAAACTAAATAAAGTAATAATGACTAAATCAAAACTGACTTATTCATTCTTATCATGTGTTGACCAAAGCTTCATACTTATCACTAGCAGTGGGAAGTACACTAGCAGGGGCAAGTACTCCAGCAGGGGAATGTACTCTAGCAGTGGGAACTCTATCATAATGCCTATTTGGTCCTTCTTGTTTCCATAGTGTTTGACTCATCAACTTTTAGCCCAACAATATATTCTTACATTAATATTTGGTTGTAATTCTAGCACCATTGTTTGGGCCATCATACTCAGAAGCCATTCTATAAACGTTTGAGGAGCGAGGGCATTTTAAATCATAAACTCAACCACTCAGTCAGAATGTAATATCGAGATGGAACATGTTTGTACAAAGCTCCTGATATGAGTGTAATTACTCATATCATTTGTATCAAATAACAATGAAACATTGCACAAAATGTATCAAATATGCCTTGTATATGCTTGTTTCTTGTTTGAATGTGTGTAGGTACCAAGTTCGCGAAAATCGGCAAAAACCGGCACGAGTTTGAAGGAAAAGATCGAGGAAGCCAAAACCGAGTTCAATTTAGAGGATTCAATATTTAAATAAAGGATTTTGACCAAGTGGGACCCACAAGAGCTTATTGGGCCTGAAAAGCCCAAATTTGGATACAATGTTATTGCTTTTGAAAAGCCCACATTCTTAGCCCAATATGGCAATACACGGATGGGTTGTAATAAAGGCTTTGGGCCAAAAATCCAAATGAGGCCCAAGAATTGGGACAAGGAACTGAGTAAATAAATATCTTGGGCTTTCTAGGGTTTCAAGCGTGTTTATACATAAAATAAATAAATCACACGTTTACTTTTCACTTCCCACTTTCTCACCAAACATTATAACTCACACCCATTAAATAAATAATGCAACCGTTCCATCACCCACTTACTTTCCACTCGTTTTCACACACCCACTTTTCAATAAATAAAATCCTCTCATCCACCCACTAAAGTCATTCACACGTTTTCTTTGTTTCATTCGATAATACCTATGTTATCACCTTCTTCCTCATTTTCCATCTTCCCCAATAAACCAAAACCAGTAACTTTTAGTTACTGTGTCAAAACCCTATGTCACAATTAACTCTTTATTTTTTGGGGCTTTTTAATTAATCATTTAATTCACATCAAAGGGAATAAAACACCCAAACTTATAGGAAGAGAAAAGATGTAACGAGAGAGCTACGTGGAAGATTTTAATTGGCCTCAACAGCTCACCCATCCTATTCAGCCAATCACAAAGCTTAGAAGAAACACAACTAGCACACACGGATGCCACGTTGGCAATCCGTGTGCTAGTTGTGATTTATCCACCGCCCGATTCAAGCTAAACAGGAGAGAGAAGACCAAAGATAGATCAAGGGCCAAGATTGAAGAAGGATATTCCTTGGAATATCCGAATATTCGTCATCAGCAAGCCCTTGGGGAGGCTATAAAAACCCCCAAATTATCTTGTATTTTCCATCCTTTACTTTTCTTTAAAATTATGCTGTAGAAATAGATTTAGGATTAAACTTGTATTTCTTTTAAAAGTTTTGTAATATTTCTGAATATTAATGAAAGTTTAATTAATTTAAATCTCATTCGTGTCTTATTTTATCTCTTTTACTGCTTTAAATTGATAGACGAATTAAACCTAATTACTGTTTCACAAGGATAATTGTTGAAATGTTAGTTATAAACTAAATAATAGTTTATAATTAATGTTAAAAGTTAAGTTTTGGAATAAGTTTTTCCCCACTGGAAAAGACTTAAAGTAATTCGTTCGATTGATGGAGCTGGATCGTTTGATTTTGATGATGATCGAATGATGGTGTTATGGTGGTTTCGTGTCCAGTTTAATTAGGCAGCACAGCGCTGACCTACTTCCCAATGGGTTCATCAAAAGGTGTTAATCCCTTTTAATTTCTTGTCATTTATAAGTTTTATTTTAGTTTGATTGAATTTGTGTTGTTTATGTTACATGATAAAATGTTTATCTGTTTTTTTTAAAACTGCTGTTAAGTTGAATGAGTGGATTATGGTTCAGCGATTGTGTTGTTAGATTTATTGAGACTGTTTAATTTTTATGTTGATTACTGTTAGGATATTGGTGTAGGATTTATATATGAAGTGTAGTTTGGAAGTTTTTTCTTCTGATTAAAAGAAGACTTAGTAGTTCACTCGTTTGAAACTTGTTAAAATGGAGCTGATTGTTTTTTTTAACTGATCTTTAATCTGCTATTTACGTTTGGGACTGTTAATTTGGTCAGTTATGTTGACTAAAATCTTTAGGTTATTTACTTTTAGGAATTTGCTTTATCATTCTATTACTTGATTTTCGGATTATTTAAATCTTCCAAGTTTGGATAAATTGAATACTGATTGTTAGGAGATTACTGAGTATATTTTACCTGCTTTACTGTTTATTCTTTCTGTTTGAGTTCCTGATTGAATGAGTTGCTGATATATTGTTGGAAATGATTTTTATATGATCATTTGATTTGTGTTTTTCGAGCTTTGTTTATTGATCAAGTATTCAGCTTATCAGATTAACTTATCTGATAAGCACACTAGAGCTGTTTCCTAGCAGCTATAAGCATATAAGCTTACACAAAGTCTCTCCTAAGACTGAGTCTTTCACAAACTGTCAAAAAGAAATAAATCAAAAAAAAATATGTCTCTACCTGGAATCGAACCTGTGACCTCCTGGTCACAGGCTTAGGGTGTTTACCATCTGGGCTGCACGCCCTTTTGATTTTACTCTCAGCTTTCTTATTAATATAGTGTTGGTTGTAGTTGGCAGATTTCTTTTATGTAACTTTTGATTCACTTTATTTACGTTTTTAATAAACTTTTAAATAGAATAAATAAAAAAAAATGTTTTTATTAAATTCAAATAGATTAATTAGTTTATCTTTAATTAAATAGATTTTTATAATATTAGATTTTTATAAAAATAGTTTTTAAATAAATTTGTTTTAAGTGAATTTTTAAAATGGTTTATTAGTTTTAAAAGTAAATTAGTTTAAAAGTCATTTTTATTAAATAGATTTATTTTAAAGATTTTTAATTAGTCTAATTTTTAAATAGTGTTAACTTTTAAGTAAATAATTATTTGTAGAATTTTAAAATTAGCGGGGTTTACGATTCATGCACTTTAGGATAATATTAAATAGTTTAAAATTGGTAGATTTTATTTGTAGTTTAAAAACCGAAAACCAATTCAAATCGATTGTCCAAATCAAAGCAAAACGTCTCAAATTCATAAGATCTTCGTGTACAACAAACTTGATTCACTCACGTGTTTAATTAAATTCGTCATTGGTATTATTAGTCTATTACTTTTTCCTAAAGGTAATTTTCTAATTTATCCTATAACGTAATCTAAAATATTATCACTATACATATCTCCGCACATCAAAAATTTTGGCGCCGCTGCCGGGGATCTTTTGTACGATTCGCTTTTGTGGAGATTTGTTGATCGTTGATTTGAAGACCCTTTCCGTCCTCGGAAAGTTTGTTATTTTTCTATTATATAGTATGTATCGGTTTTCTCCTTTTTTTGTGAATAATATATTGTATTACGTAGAACAATAATTTTACATATCTTTCAAATAAGGCCTTAGTTAGGATTTCATCACCTAGCTATTGTATTCGAATCCAAAACAAAAAATAAAAGGCAAAATAGATAAATACTAATAAGAAGTTTGAACTCGATTTATACAAACTATAAGGTGGGTATAAGGCGATGTGCTATAAAAGGTCGTCTAAGGAAAAAGGTTTTTAAGTGCTTTGTGCCACCTCGTTTCCCCGCTTGCTTGTGCGTATATTGAGAGGGACAACCTATTATTGGTTTGCCGACTCAAGTAGTAATAAATCTTATTTTTGTTGTTTACTTATTGAACCTCGAGACGTTTAGGTTTTTACCTATCGTTTCAAAGTCGACCGAGGGTAATTTACTTCCATAGTAGTTATCCTTATTCCTTGTTTTTATCGATCATTATTGATTGAGCAATACCAAATAAAATACCAAAAATAATCTTCTTCTTGTCTAAATTCTTTTCTTCAATCTTTTAAATTCTCGTTTTTATGAAAAATACCAAAAATAATCTTCTTAATCCTCTATCATGTTTAATTCTTTTTCTCCTCACCCTCTAAATTTTAATTCTTCTTTCGTCGATTGTGTTGGGTGTGGAGAACCGTTATATGGTTTTTCACCATGTCGGTGGTGCACGTGTGAGCGTTGTGGAAATGACTTACGTCACGATATACGTGTTGGATTTTGTCCTTATTGTAATGAAATTACTTCATGTGGAAATCCGAATTTTTCGAATAATTCTCTCGATTTCAATCCACCTCCACACCCTACATACGAGACACCCTCGTTTGAGTTTTGTGGAAACGATTCTCATTTTGGTGATGATTGTTCGCATCGATTCTCGCTTAATTACGAGCAAGAACCGAGCTACAATCAAAACTTTAATGATAATTGTTATCCACAAGAATTACCGAGCTTATCACAACAATATCTTTGTTGTGAGTATTGTGGAGGTCCTCACGAGAGTTTTTGTTATCAACCGAGTGATCAAAATTTTTATGAGCCTAGTCCTTGCTATTCGATTCCTTCCGGTTTTGACCAATCTCCACAATATTCTTTCGATATTAAACGATTTGAAACAATGAATCAAAGAAATGTTGAAGTTGTTGAAAAGAGCATTGAAGATTTATTGCTTGAAAAGAGACAAATTAATCAAGAGATTAATGACATTACAAATGAATTAGGAAGTCGAAGATTTCATGGAGAAATAATTGATGAGGGATTTAGACGAGAATGTGAACTTAAGATTAGACAACTTTCGCAAGATTATAATGGTTTAAGCATTGAAATTCGAAAGAAAGAAAAATTCAAGAGGAAGAAAAATATCTTGCTAATCGTGAAATCAAGCGTTCTCTTCTTTTGGATGATGACGAGGATAGTACTATTTCTTTGCGAGATCTTATGGCTCTTCATCCTTCGTCTAGTGTTATCGTATTTCCTATTCGTATCTTGTCGGCTATTGAACCCGAGGATTCTCCCATCCTAGATGATGAGGAAATCTCTCATGACATCACCACTCCTATTCATAAATTTTTCATCATGGAACCCGAAAATTCTCTAAGCAAGGGGGACGAGCATATTAGCACTATTCTTGTCCAAAACCCGAGAGAGTTCGACGGTATTTCCAATGAGATGTGTGATTTGCCACATTGTGATGACTCTACTTCTTCCATTCACTTTGATATTTTCTCCAATTCTAATGATGAAAATTGTGATGGAAATGAAGATTTTGAGGATGATTCTACTTCTAGTGAATTTTCTAATGAGGAGTTCTCCGGTGAACTTTCTTATAAAGATGATATTCACGATTCGGATTTTGAGGGGTTTACCGATGAACCTACTCTTCTTCACCCATTTCCACCGGGAAATGAGGTTGATAGTGATCCGGTATTTGAGAAGTTCACTTTTGAACTTGCTCCTTTAGACCCATTTCCACCGGGAAATGAGGTTGATTTGACTATTCCGATCCTTGAGAAGTTCTCCGATGAATTTACTCATTTAGATGTGGAAGACGTGATTCTTCGTGAGAAGTTATCAAACGTCTATCTTCTCATTTCTAGGATCGAGGCTTTGAATTCTAAGCCTAATGCCAAATCTTTCTCTCCATCTCCTATTCCCGTCGAGGATAGTGATCCGCTTATGGAGGAGATTAACACTTTTCTTGCTTCTAATGATTCGATACCACCGGGTGTTGATGATATCGACCCGGAGGGGGACGCTCTCTTTTTAGAGAATTTACTTGATGATGATGTCGTCCCAAGTCCTCCTCCCACCCACTTTGACCTTAATGTGCGGGTTTTCCATGTGTCTCATATTGAGTACCATGACCCCATTGATCACATTTCAAAGGGTGAAATGGTCGTTAAAGCGAAGAATGTTGATTCCAATATGGATGAGATTTTTATCCCACCATTACCATGTGCTTCATAGGATCTTGGATTAGCATGGGGGGACGACACCGTATTATCCTTTCCTTTCTCCACCGAGGACGAGGTATTCGATCCCGGAATCGTTTATTTGGGGAAATCTCGGCCTTTCACCGATGCAATAATTGAAAGATTTTTCTATCATTTTGGTGCGAGTTTATCTCGAGGAGCATGGTTTATCCATACCATTGTTTGTGACTACCATCTCTTGTTAGAGATTTGTGTTAGAGTTTTATCCTTTCGTTTGTCATCCGACAACGAGGATGAGATCTTTGACCCCGGCATCGTGCTTTATGTTGGATTTTATTCCTTTTATGCCGGTTTTTACTATTTTCCCTAAGGACCAATGAATGCGGGGATGGAGTCGAGCTCATGACTCGGTGAACGAAAATGAGTGCTTTCTATCTTCTTTCTATTTTCTAACACCTAATAAGGCTTGATCTTTCAAGCTCGTGCTCGTGTTTTGTTGTGTTGTGAATCTTAGGTACGACCCTTTTATTTGAAGACTCTCGTGTTCGGTTTTTGCCGGTCCACTTGATCTTCCATTCTTTGAATGCCAAAAAGGGGCACACTTTCTATCCCTTGATTTTTATCGACTAACGTTTTATCTTGAGGCATACTTAATAAACGGCTTATAGATTTGCGTGCTCTTTCCATGCTAGGATTTTGCATTAGACTCTTCGTGTTTTAGCAAGGGGGTGTTACTCTTGAGCTAAGAAACATTGAGGACAATGTTTGGTTTTAGCATGGGGGAGTCAATCGATATAATCGCTTGCAATTGCTTTTGTCATGTCCAAACGTATTATTTTTCTCATTTTTCAATAAAAAATTTAAAATTTTTAGTGTTATTTTTAAGTTTTAATAAATAAAATAAGTGCTTTTGACACGAATCTAGGCTTTCCGTTGGTGAAAATAAGAATAGTTTTTGACTCGACTCGGTTTTTAACCTTAGCTTTTCCTTAACGTATTTGAATTAAGTTTTGCTAGGCTATTATATAGGGAGCTTTAAAACGCGAAAGTCTTAATTCATACGAGTTATGAACAAGAACTTTTCGCAAGCTCCTATAATTGATCCTAGAAAGTCGTCTATCAAGGGAACTTTAAAACGCAAATTCTAAAACTTGAAAGAGTATAAGAAGATGCAAGATCCTATAGATGACTTGAAAACCCAAAACTTTGATTTAATAGGCTAAGTATCCATTGATTTCACATTTTTGAAATTTTAAAATATGGAGAACAAGAGATGATAGAGCCAATTATAAGTTGGGTATTCTTTCGGGAATTTATGTGAGTTAATTATGAGCCTATTCTCCCATCGCTTGTTAATAAAATTATTTGCAATAAATAAAGTTGAACGATTTGAAAAGTTACTTAGCTTCTAGCCCAAGATCGTTTAAAAGTTGCTCGGTACGGATTAGAGTTCATAGCCAAGGCATAACTTATTGAAGCGGGATGCGAAGATTGGCGAGTCCAAAAAGGTCCTAACAAGACATGAGGGCTATGTTTTATTGCTAAAGATCTCAAGTGATGTGAAGATTCATTTATCAAAAATCAATATGAAGGATCGAGACACACGACGAAAAGCAAATACTCCCAAAAAGTCATGGAGAAGTCTATCCAAAAAGACCACAATAAGGTATGAGGATAAATGAAGCAAAGTCCAAAAAGGAGGCGGATCGTTGTATATCAAAATCCCAAATAAAGATTGGAGAAAAATGAAGAAGTCGTGGCCTAAGTATGAATCTCTCAATACTTCAAGTGAAGAAAATCCTATATGAAGAGAAGACCATTATTTCATGAACGTCTCTCAAGGTTGGAAGTATAAAGTCACTGCCAAATATCGGTCCGAGAAAGGTCGCAAATCGCGAAGCAAGTTATGCCAAGATATGAACTTTATGAAGTCCCGAGAAGCAGTTTTAAAAGATTTTGTCCTTTAGCTAACTATTGATTAAATCATTCACTTTATTTCGGCCTAATAAATTATCGAAATAAGTCAACAATGCATCCTCGTGATCATTCAAGACAACAATAAAATATAAGAGATACACCTAGGAATAAGGGAGTCTAAGTGAATAATTGGCCCACATGAGTTCGTGTTAGTTTACCAACTTATAATAACAATGATCTTGTTTTTGCACTTGGCATGGAAAAGTGAAAAGTCGAGGACGATGAATCTATTTGAGTTTTATGATCCTTAAAGTTATTTTTCCAATAATGAAAGCAATACATTATGTCTTTGCAAAATAAATGTCAAAAGTTGAATAATGGTGTAGCTAATGTTTTATTTTATCATTGCGTGGACACGGCAATTGCTTAGCATGGGAGAATTTGATATGAGTGTAATTACTCATATAATTTGTATCAAATAACAATGAAACATTGCACAAAATGTATCAAATATGCCTTGTATATGCTTGTTTCTTGTTTGAATGTGTGTAGGTACCAAGTTCGCGAAAATCGGCAAAAACCGGCACGAGTTTGAAGGAAAAGATCGAGGAAGCCAAAACCGAGTTCAATTTAGAGGATTCAATATTTAAATAAAGGATTTTGACCAAGTGGGACCCACAAGAGCTTATTGGGCCTGAAAATCCCAAATTTGGATACAATGTTATTGCTTTTGAAAAGCCCACATTCTTAGCCCAATATGGCAATACACGGATGGGTTGTAATAAAGGATTTGGGCCAAAAATCCAAATGAGGCCCAAGAATTGGGACAAGGAACTGAGTAAATAAAGATCTTGGGCTTTCTAGGGTTTCAAGCGTGTTTATACATTAAATAAATAAATCACACGTTTACTTTTCACTTCCCACTTTCTCACCAAACATTATAACTCACACCCATTAAATAAATAATGCAACCGTTCCATCACCCACTTACTTTCCACTCGTTTTCACACACCCACTTTTCAATAAATAAAATCCTCTCATCCACCCACTAAAGTCATTTACACGTTTTCTTTGTTTCTTTCGATAATACCTATGTTATCACCTTCTTCCTCATTTTCCATCTTCCCCAATAAACCAAAACCAGTAACTTTTAGTTACTGTGTCAAAACCCTATGTCACAATTAACTCTTTATTTTTTGGGACTTTTTAATTAATCATTTAATTCACATCAAAGGGAATAAAACCACCAAACTTATAGGAAGAGAAAAGATGTAACGAGAGAGCTACGTGGAAGATTTTAATTGGCCTCAACGGCTCACCCATCCTATTCAGCCAATCACAAAGCTTAGAAGAAACACAACTAGCACACACGGATGCCACGTTGGCAATCTGTGTGCTAGTTGTGATTTATCCACCGTCCGATTCAAGCTAAACAGGAGAGAGAAGACCAAAGATAGATCAAGGGCCAAGATTGAAGAAGGATATTCCTTGGAATATTCGAATATTCGTCATCAGCAAGCCCTTGGGGAGGCTATAAAAACCCCCAAATTATCTTGTATTTTCCATCCTTTACTTTTCTTTAAAATTATGCTGTAGAAATAGATTTAGGATTAAACTTGTATTTCTTTTAAAAGTTTTGTAATATTTCTGAATATTAATGAAAGTTTAATTAATTTAAATCTCATTCGTGTCTTATTTTATCTGTTTTACTGCTTTAAATTGATAGACGAATTAAACCTAATTACTGTTTCACAAGGATAATTGTTGAAATGTTAGTTATAAACTAAATAATAGTTTATAATTAATGTTAAAAGTTAAGTTTTGGAATAAGTTTTTCCCCACTGGAAAAGACTTAAAGTAATTCGTTCGATTGATGGAGCTGGATCGTTTGATTTTGATGATGATCGAATGATGGTGTTATGGTGGTTTCGTGTCTAGTTTAATTAGGCAGCACAGCGCTGACCTACTTCCCAATGGGTTCATCAAAAGGTGTTAATCCCTTTTAATTTCTTGTCATTTATTAGTTTTATTTTAGTTTGATTGAATTTGTGTTGTTTATGTTACATGATAAAATGTTTATCTGTTTTTTTTAAACTGCTGTTAAGTTGAATGAGTGGATTATGGTTCAACGATTGTGTTGTTAGATTTATTGAGACTGATTAATTTTTATGTTGATTACTGTTAGGATATTGGTGTAGGATTTATATAAGAAGTGTAGTTTGGAAGTTTTTTCTTCTGATTAAAAGAAGACTTAGTAGTTCACTGGTTTGAAACTTGTTAAAATGGAGCTGATTGTTTTTTTTAACTGATCTTTAATCTGCTATTTACGTTTGGGACTGTTAATTTGGTCAGTTATGTTGACTAAAATCTTTAGGTTATTTACTTTTAGGAATTTGCTCTATCATCCTGTTACTTGATTTTCGGATTATTTAAATCTGCCAAGTTTGGATAAATTGAATACTGATTGTTAGGAGATTGCTGAGTATATTTTACCTGCTTTATTGTTTATTCTTTCTGTTTGAGTTCCTGATTGAATGAGTTGCTGATATATTGTTGGAAATTATTTTTATATGATCATTTGATTTGTGTTTTTCGAGCTTTGTTTATTTATCAAGTATTCAGCTTATCAGATTAACTTATCTGATAAGCACACTAGAGCTGTTTCCTAGCAGCTATAAGCATATAAGCTTACATAAAGTCTCTCCTGAGACTGAATCTTTCACAAACTGTCAAAAAGAAATAAATCAAAAAAAAAATATGTCTCTACCTGGAATCGAACCTGTGACCTCCTGGTCACATGCTTAGGGTGTTTACCATCTGGGCTGTACGCCCTTTTGATTTTACTCTCAGCTTTCTTATTAATATAGTGTTGGTTGTAGTTGGCAGATTTCTTTTATGTAACTTTTGATTCACTTTATTTACGTTTTTAATAAACTTTTAAATAGAATAAATAAAAAAAATGTTTTTATTAAATTCAAATAGACTAATTAGTTTATCTTTAATTAAATAGATTTTTATAATATTAGATTTTTATAAAAATAGTTTTTAAATAAATTTGTTTTAAGTGAATTTTTAAAATGGTTTATTAGTTTTAAAAGTAAATTAGTTTAAAAGTCATTTTTATTAAATAGATTTATTTTAAAGATTTTTAATTAGTCTAATTTTTAAATAGTGTTAACTTTTAAGTAATTAATTGTTTGTAGAATTTTAAAATTAGCGGGGTTTATGATTCATGCACTTTAGGATAATATTAAATAGTTTAAAATTGGTAGATTTTATTTGTAGTTTAAAAACCGAAAACCAATTCAAATCGATTGTCCAAATCAAAGCAAAACGTCTCAAATTCATAAGATCTTCGTGTACAACGAACTTGATTCACTCACGTGTTTAATTGAATTTGTCATTGGTATTATTAGTCTATTACTTTTTCCTAAAGGTAATTTTCTAATTTACCCTATAACGTAATCCCAAATATTATCACTATACATATCTCTGCACATCAGCTCCCTACTAACATGATACTTTCATTACTTCCTCATATTCATAATTAATCTTCTTTAGTTTCAAAATTGGCAAAAATAATCTTTTTGGTTATACTTTCGTATAATTACACTTTTAACCCCTTAAGTGTATAGTTTTAGTAATTTCACTTTAAACCTTCAATATTTAACCTTAGGACCTCAAACTTTCCAAAATTTATTATTATAGTTTTAAATTTCATAAAATGACACTTTTGGCACAAAATATTAAATAGTTTCAAAAATGACAGTTTTAGTCCCTATACTTGTAAAAATCACATAACAGCCTCAAAAATTGATCAAATGATATAGGATTTTAAAACAAGGTTTCAAAACATGTTTATAATCATAATAACAACATTTTACCAGAATTATAGCTTTTGAAATGGGTTTTGCTTATTATTTTATGTAAATTACAAAACTAGGGTTTTGAGACATCTTTAACTTATAACTTTCATTTAAATTGATGAAATGACTTAGTTTCTTTTAATAACATAATTTTGGAATTATAAAAACTCTAAGAAAGTATTATAACAAGATCAAAGCATAGCTAACATACAAATTACCTAGGATGCTCCAAAATGGCTCCTATAGCCATTCTACAAATGGAGAATTGACATAGTCGGACCTTTTCCGGTGGCGGCTGGAGGTGTTAAATTCTTAATTGTTGCCATGGACTATTTTACCCGCTGGAACGAAGCCAAGGTAGTGGCCACAATCACCGGCAAACAAGTAAAAAAGTTTGTATGGGAGAATATTGTATGTCGCTTTAGCTTACCAAGGGAGATGATTTCTGACAACGGCAAGCAGTTTACGAATAACGCAATCAGAGATTCGTGTGAGGCGTTGAATATCATGTAGCATTTTACATCTGTCAAGCATCTGCAGAGCAATGGTCTAGTGGAACGCGCCAATCGAAGTTTGGGAGAAGGAATTAAGGCATGCCTAGATGGCAAAGGAGCCAAATGGGTCCACGAGTTACCACATGTGTTGTGGTCACATAGAACAATGATCAAAACTACTAATGAGGATACTCCATTCGCGCTGGCGTATGGCACTGAAGTAGTAATACCAGCCAAAATTAGAATGCCAACAATCCGCGCTACGGAAGTGAACGTTACCACCAACGATGAGGAACTACGGATTAATCTAGATATCTTGGAGGAAAAATGTGAATTGGCAGCGATTGATGAGGCAAAAGCTATGGCTAATATAAAAAGTTATTACGATGCTAAGGTAAAGGGCATATCCTTCAAACCAGGAGACTTTGTTTATTGGAAAAACGCAGCAAGCCGCGCCGAAAACACAGGAAAGTTGGGCCCAAAATGGGAAGGGTCGTATGAGGTCACGGATGCCTTGGGTAATGGCACGTATAGGTCGTGTGACATGGATGGTCGAGACTTAGGCCGGACTTGGAACATTAGCAATCTCAAAAGATGCTATCTTTAAGGCTACGGCCTTCCACATGGACATTCGGCTGCAGTCAGCACTAATAAGGTCCATGTGATTTTATTTTTCATCTAGGAATCATTTTGTCTTAGGATTTTCTTTATTATGTTTCAAAAATCTTGGACGTCATAATAAATTCCGTGGTGCCTAGCTAGCTCCACGGCTTGTTTTGGTTCATATTTTCTTCCATGTTTTTACTTAGCATCTTTTATTTATGTCTATTATCCATACGCATTCATCGGTTGTACATGTACTATTCGTTTCCATGCGATGCAAGAGGATTGCGTGAACCTAATAATTCAACTTGTCGCATAAGAGGGATGCAACCCCTGCGACCACGGATCATTAATCCTTACTAGACACCTGATTCACTAGACATTGTAATAAGCTTAAACATATCGTACTTACAAAGGCCGGACATGATAAAGTCACACAGTGAACGTCTAGTAACATATAAACTTAGTCTTTATATAATCCATGAACACATCATGCATGGATATACGATTATCTATTCAAGAGACAAGTTTCAAACACATACACAAAAGTGTCGTGGACATCCAGGCCAAATAAGTTACAAATATTATTACAAGTACTAATGTTGTAAAAAGTAAATTGTTCTAAATTACGAATCATGAAGGAGGAATGGACTCATTTATCTCTTTCCTCTGTTGGGTGATGGATGCCAGAGTGGACCTACCATGACTTATGTCACCCTCCAAAAGCAAAGTCTGACCGGGACGGGTAGGAGCGGATACCGCCATGCCATCAGATTGTGGCAAGTGGGCAGATCCAGTGGTAGGAGTACGGCAAAGGGAGCGGATCTCTCTCTTACCATGTGCCTGGACTAGATTGGCTTCTATGGCTTCTTCTAGAGTCTTCTCGCCCTTCAGCACCCATGGGTCATTAGAAGGGGGATTTTATGCATATAAAGGGATGGTGAGTTGGCTTGTGTGAGGTTGAAGTTCCACCCGCCAGTCCGGAGCATCTTGTGACCCCAAGTTCATGTTCAGATGAAGCTGCTCCATAATTTGATCAATGGGAGCGTCTTTGAGGGCTTCCAGTTTCTTCCAGTAGGGGGTACTTCACGTCCCTAAGAACATTCATGGATGTCATGTTTTTCTCTGCGTCCGGTTTGAAGAAGGAATGATCCTTTAGCTCCTTTCCCTTTCCAACCCATTCCGCCCCCCTAGCAAGCCCTCGTGCCTACCTCAATCAATACCATCAAATACCACGTTGGCAAACGGCTGCATCATCTCAGGCGACTCTGCTATCTTCATCAAGACAAGTCTTACGCCACGGCCGACCATACACCTATGACCAGCTATAGTCGTAAGCATATGAGGGAATAGCTCCTCATCAAAATCTACAGCCAGGGCGTCCAGCCGGGTGTCCATAACTTACGGGTGGTCATCAACTTTCTTGTCCTTTTCCTTCTTATACTTATGGAATTCTGCATTCAAGGTTTCTTCACCCTTCACTAGGATCCGCATGTTATCCAGCTCTTAAGAAAGGGCGGATGCTTGACCACTCAAAGACTTGGCGGTGGCCTTAGTCGTGGCTACCTATAGGCATATGTTTAAGTTAGCAGTGGTGGAAGGATACTCATACATATGTAAAAAAATGATAAACAGAAAGTGTAAATATACCTTGTCGTTTGCAGCTTCAAATTCGACCTGCAACTCAGCAATGCGAGCATCACGTGTGCTGGCATGAGTGGCCTGCTCATTAATGGTGGCTTCAGCAATGGATAGTTGTGTCCATAGGGCCGTGATTGTTTCTTCATGCGTCATGACTAACTTCTCCCTACAGACATTCCTCTTGTCCATACTTTGGATGTGACGTATGGCCGCCTCAAATCGATGGCGCATAGTCGCGCCAATAGCATCATGGTGCACTGCTGACACATTGAACTCCTCCATGACATCGTCATTAGTTAGCTCATTCAGGTTCGCGACAAGACCTGGAGGAGTTACGTGGTCCATGAAATCCTTGCAGGCTTCTGGATACTCAGCCTATCTGCCGTGGACAAGTTCCAGCTAGGGAAAAAGGAGGGCGCGCGGCCATACCTCACATGCTCATCATCGGCCGAGGTATGATGGGAGTGTGTTGTTTCTTCCACGATGGGAGAGCGCACCCGTGTGTTTTTTTGATATCAGGCATCCTCTCCTCCCCGGTGTTTTCCTCGTTGAGTACGACATTAGAATGGTCGTCCCTATATAAACAAACATATTAGTATCAAGGGTATGTCCTACGATTATCATGATATATTAGTACGAAGCAAAAGAGACAAATAGGCACTTACATGGTATCTTTTGCTAATTTCGACTCAGCGGGCGGTATGGCGGTGACAAGGACCAGCCTTGGGAATGGTACATTTTGTTGCTGTCTAGCGACCGTGTCCTTCGTCGTGCTTGACGTTTGGGCCGCGCCCATGATACCACCACTTTGGTACTGAGGATGGTCTTGGCTTAGTGTTTTTGGAGGGTCATTGGCTTCCCCTACCTCAAGTTCTTCCGGGGTCACCTTTTTTACCTTCCTTATGGACTTTTGCCTCCTTGAGGTGGAAATGGCTGGAGTCTCAGTGTCTTACCTCCCGGCTGCCTCTTCCTCCAACCCGAAAAACGGCTCAATATCTTCGTCCAACCCTTCAGTGTTGTCACCCTGTTCTTCTTCAAAGACTTGGGTGGTGGTTTTCGGCGGCGCGGACGACCTGGCTTCATGATCAAGTAGGTTGTGACTCCCATCCTCATTCGAGAAGTCTAATGGAGGATTCTGGATGACGGAGTTCTCCATATCGGAATGGGGGTTAGGGACTACATCCAAGGGAATGGTCACATTTTTTGTGGACTCAAGGAGTGGTGGTTTGTCTTCACGTCTTGGTCGGGTCCCCTCCGGGAAAAGCTTGGGATCTCCTTGACGGATAAGCCCCCATAGATTCATTTCTACAAAGACAAATCAATTGTTAGTTACGGCTAATAAGTAATCATACAGGTATATGGCAACAGTTAAACCCACCCTCGTTCCGACTTCTCCAAAAAACAGGATAATAGTCCGATCTTCCAAAATAGTTACGACTGAGCCCTATTAAACACAAAAAGATTCCGACAATTGTTTGTGGAACCCCGTGCGGTGTGTATCTAGTGTATGCACGTCCCTAGCACTATATGTACCTACGTCGGGGAGTTTATCCGTGCGGATAGAGTGTTTCAAGACGAAAGGGAAGGGAAGACGACTTCGTCTATAAAAAGTACCGGTCATACCAGTTCTTTAAGGAGTCTAAGGCTTTGTTATAACAAGTTAGGGAGTTTCCCGGACGTTTCTTAAACGATAACCAGCCGTTGACTAACTGAGGAATGTAAAAGACTCTAAAAAGGTTTACGGTGGGATTTACATCTTGGGTATAACAAAGGATTTCAAATTGGCTTATTTTACATGCGCTAATCGCATTTAACTGGGTAATATGAACATCATAGTATGTTAATAGTTCTATGAGTAATCTAGAGAAGGGTATGCGGTAGTTAGTCGTGTCAAAGAAGCGGGTATTCAATCCCATCTTTCCCCGTGGAAAGTCAGTGATGGCATCACCAGGGCCAGGAAGAGTGGGATGAAGGCTGTTGGGTATGTAATACTCGGAGCAAAATTCAGTCAATATTGTCGCGGGAATCATATAGAGCACGGACGTGATGGTGGGAACGTCTTTAACCATGTTTTATATAAAAATGGAGAAAGGCGCGATGATCTAACCTGTAAATACGGATGTCCGTACGCAAACAAGAGTGGTTGTCAGAAGATAAAAACGTTAATGGTGGATGAGAGATTTTACACTGTGTGTGTACACAGTCGCACATAGGGCAATATATAGTGTTGCCTCGGCCGTTGTAGCTCGATGGATTCTTGACACGTGTAACCCAATATATAATCTAACGATCCACGTTACGAGGGAAAGTGAAAAGTTAGAGGGGCCCATGGGTCACCTCAAGGACAGGTTTTGCATGGCTCGATGCACAGTTAGACTTGTTCACTTTTGCAGCCATGTCAAATGAACAATTGTCTGTATCATTATGAGCGGTCAACTAATGACCATATTCAATGATTCATTTAAATGGTTTCGGCTGCACGTGCGGTCGACATACCATTTAATGTGTCATTGAAAATGTTTCTTTCTAGTACGGCTATGGGAATTATTTAGTCTAGAGGTTACGCCTGCGGCTGTAACAACTAGACTAGGGGACATGATGATGTATAGTCCCTAACCGAATCATGAACCCGGGCCACGGGTACTACCCGTATTTGGCCCATCACGAATGGGTTGGAGTAATGTCATTTGAACCTATGGTCTCAGATGAACAGTGGCCGCACGTGTCATGTGCGGCCCACGGCCCGGTACGTCCGGTAAAGAGTTAGACATAATCACAACCTAATTAGGATTTTGATTCGCCCTAAAGTGAAAGATATACACTAACCATAAATAGAAGTAAACAATCACTCATTATGATACTTATCTTTTACTTGGGGCGAAGCTTCGGTAAAGCCCATTGGGACTTCACCGCCTATATAAGGAACCCCCAAGGGTTCCACATAGGTACGATTCACTCTCACATCTCACCGATTATTAACCCTAAACCGATTACTTACTCTCACGCTGGAGTCTAATCGTGGGATAGATTTCCACGGTAAGCCTGACAGCGTGTTGTTTAGTGTGTAGGATCTCAACCATATATTCAGTTGGTGCAAAAGTCGGAGCTAGCTATACCCGAATTAAGCCTAATTCGGGTCAAGCAAGGTCCATCCAACTTTTGTATCAACATAATCATTGATAAAAATAAAATAGAAATGATATAGCTTCTTACTACCTTTTCTTACTTATAGTTTTTTTTCACAAAATTTTGACAATTGTCGTAACTAACGCATAATTTAAACGTAGATAAATAATGAATGAAGAAATTCATGTTCTTCTATTCTTGTACGTGTATAAAAAATATAAACATGCATAGAAGGGCTAGATTGCTATGGATTTTGAATCAGGTAAACATCGTTTAGTAAGCCACCTTTTATTGTTTTGAATGAAACTAACGTCATACATTCATTCCTCAAGTTGATACTTTTCAACATGGAATGCAAACTAAATTTAGGCTTTTTTTGCCATAAATTACCAACGTGTTTTATAAAGTTTTCATAGGTTATCAATATGGTAGATAAAATATTATTATCACCTGTAAAACTTGTTGGTAACTAGGGATGTCAATATTTCCGATCTGACCCGAGCATATTCTGGTCGAGTTAGTCGGGTTTAAATTTCAATTCGGTTTAATCGGGTCAACCGACTAACCCGAATTTGAAATCGATTCAAACGTTGGGTATAAATATTATGCCTAATTGGGGTGGGTCAACCCGAATGACTCGAATAAGAGTTTTTAAAAAAAAAAAAATTAATATATTTTCTATTAGAAAGAGTAAAAAAAGTATTTTTAATATATTATACTCGAACTCGGGTTGACCCGAACCTCACTAGACCCGACCAGAATAGACCCGAAACCGAGTAACCCGCAATCTAATCGGGTCGGATTCGAGTAATATATATTTTTCCTTGACGCGAGTTCAACCCAAACCCGATTAACTCGACCGGATTCTCACCCCTATTGGTAACCAACAATTATTAACAATTTTTTTTTCCACATCATTAATTATTTCCAAGTGGCGTTCACTTTTGTTTACTTTTTCACCTCACCTATTTTCATCTTCTACCCCATTAACCTCCACCTACCGCCATTTAAAAAACTTATTCTCTCCGTCCGAAAATTATTGTCCCCGACAAAAAACACACAGTTTAAGAAAAGTACTACCTTTTCAACTTTCTCTCTCTTACTTTTTGCAGAAAGACAGTTTTACCCTTAACCAATTAATTTAAAACATTTTTAAAGTTTGTAATTATAATTTCAATTAAGGGTAACCTGGTAATTTCGATCTAAATTTCCTACCTATTTTTAAAAGTTTTAGAAGTGGACAATTAATTTGGGACACATCGAAAAGGAAACATGGACTATAATTTTAGGACAGAGGGAGTACAATTATTTATTAAATAAGAGGGAAATGCAGAAATGCTCCCTGTGGTTTGCTTAAAATGCAGGCGGCCTCTCCAACTTTACGAAATTGCAAGCAAGTTCCCCAACGTTTAGGATAAGTCAGCAGGCGGCCTCCCCAGCGTTTAACACTGTTAAGTTTGACTCGTTATGTGAGGTCAAGACCGTCTTTTTCCATATTAAAAAATATTAAACACTTGTCCACTAGCTTCCTATAAGTAGAATAGATTCACACAACTTTTTTTCCCAGAAATCCCCCAAATTGAAACACCAGTAAACACCAAAAATTATAATAAAGAAAAGAGCCACGAGTTCAAAATATTTTTTTCCTATCGGGGAATCTTTACCCAAAATTACTGCTTTTATTTTGGCTTTTACATAGTCGAATATCTACATGTTCTTTTTGTAATTTTATGCATCGAATTTTACAAAAACAGAAAAGTTGTAACTATGTGTTGGTTTAAATTGCTTTGGTAAGAGTATAAAACAAAATATGTAGTAACTCAAATCAAGATTGGTAATATGTAGTCGGTTCTCATACTTGATCTCAGCCAAAACAATTTCTCAGGCACAAAATTCCCGATACATTATCATATCTCACAAATTTAGAACAGATGGACTTATCTCATAATCATGGACATATCCCTGCTTCTCTTAAAAGCTTGTACTTCATGTCTTCTTTCAATGTCGCATACAACAATCTATATGGTCCCATACCAACCGGGGGACAATTTGACACCTTTTTAAACAAGACTTAATGAAAGTCCCAAAATACAACAATTGTTGAAACTAAGACACGAAAACAATAACACACAATAGATATACTTTTCAAACGAGTAATCCTTTATTAACTATTATCAACAAAGTATTACAAAGTGTTATGAATACACCTGTTGAATAACAACAAGAAATGAACCCTAGAACAAGTAAACTTGATTCGAGACTCAAGTTTACAAGTGAACCAACGAGTCGCTGATGGACAGCTGAGGCCTCAGTGGTTCAAGTGGGAGAAAGAACTTAGATAAAGATTCCAAGCACAAGGGTTGAATCTTAACTTCTTTCTCATCCCCTATTTATAGTGGTACGAGGTTGTATCCTTAGTGGGGGTAGTTGATACGTGTCATCTTCTGAATGGAAGAGTACAACGTATTAAATGCATGTCCAAATCGAGACATGCCTTTAACTACTTTAGGTAAACAGTTCTGCCAACTGTTCACCTTTTGTCCCACTAGGTCCTACTAGGCATTGACTTTGAATCTCTTGTTTTGTCCCGCTCAAAACACTTGAGAGATTCTCCCGCCTAAACAATAAGGGTTTGGATAAGCTTTGCTTGATCCAAGTCTCTAGGGTTCTTAAGTGATCTCTGAGTGTTGTCAACTCAGAGATCCTTGAACACCAGTGCATTCCTTTGACATCCCAGCTATCCATAATCGCTGGTGAGTCTGACTTCAGATTGTCTTCGACTTCTCTGACGTTGTCTTTGACTTGAATGATCCTGGTGTGCCAGCTGAGGCTTTGCCTTCCACTGGTCTAGTCTCTGTCGCTGGTCTTCTCAGCGACCTTTCAACACTTAGTCTAATTTAAACAAATCTAGACAGGGCCATAGTTAAAACTTTCATTGGCCCAACAATCTCCCCCTATTTGTTTATAAATTATACTAAGTCTGAAATTATTGTAAGTGAGTACACAGCTTCTTCTTACACATAATTTAACAAACATACCTCAAAGTTTTATTAATCAGAAAGAACCTAGTCTATTACAATAGCACCCTAAGGTGAAAACATAAGCAAAAATAAATAGGTTCTTCAGCGATCAAGACCTTGATCACAGATTCTCTGTGCTTCGACTTTGTCACTCCTAGAGTTAATGACAAGTTCAATTTCAAAATCGAACTCATCAGCTTCTTTGCAATTTCTAAGGATGCCCTGCTTGAGTCTGATCAGCTGAATGGTTGAAGCCAGAGGTAGCTCATTCAAACGCTGAAAAGCATAATCACAGTTACCATTCATAAATACCATACCTGCCTCTGGCTCAGTGTAAACTTGGCCTTCTATGGGTTTGGTGATTTCCTTGGGAAGGACCAAGTTTCTGAGCATCCCATCGACCACTACATCTTCAGTGACCAACCTTTCTGTCAGAGGCCCCATTGGTGTTTTCCTCTTTCTTTGTGTCTGAGAAGATGATTGAGTGGAAAGCTGTGGAGGTAGGGGTACCTTCAGCTTCTTTGCAGTATCTCTTACCCAATTGAGTTTTGCTTGAATGTTTTTCATCATTTGGGCAGGACCAGGCCCAGTCTTCTTTTGGGCAAGAGATAGTATTTCCAACCACTCAGAGAGGCTCAGATCTCTGAGCTTGAAGTCGCTGGAGACTTTATAATTCTACATGTCATTCTCCCTATAGATAGTCATTACCACCTTTTTGTCTTTGTTGGTGAAGCATGTGTACTTGGTGATACGACCTGGTTCAGATCTCTGGTTGACCAGCCTTTGATATTCTGTTAAGAGGTTGTTCCTCTTAACCTCCAGTTCCTTGAGTTTAGCCAGTTGAGCTTTCTTAGCAGAGGGAGAGAGCTTGTCCAGAGCTTCTTTGCTCCTTAGTTCAGCAGCCCTGATATTTGCTAACCTTTGATGTTCAAGGATTTGGGCTTTGGCTTGCTCTGGGGTGAGTGGTGGTTCATCAGCGCTTTTGAATTTGTTGAGCTCAGAGTTTTTGGAGGGTTTGGATCCACCTTCAGCTTGAAGGGAGTGTAGGGTAATTTCAGGTTGCTCAACTGCAATCCCTTTACCTTTATCTTTCACAGAATCAGCAGCAGGTTTGAAGGATCTCAGTGGAGTGGGTGTTGGTATTTCAGGTGTAGGCTTTTTCTTCTGCTGCTCCCCCGTAGATACAACATCATCATCAGCTTCTTCTTCAGAGGAGGAGGCAGACTTCTCCCCCTCAGGCATAGCCCCAGCAGGTGCTCTGCCTGAACCTGCCTTATTGAAGCGAAGGAACTCCTGGTGAACAAATATGCAAATTTCCTTGAGTTCACCTTGGAGAAGTTCCTGAAGAAGAAGTCTTGAGGGTTCAGCAGCCTGAGCTATGGCTGCAACATTTGCCTTTACCGCTGAGGTTAGAGCAGATGGTATGTACGTCTGAAGACTCTGGTTGATTAGATCAGGTAGTTGTGCCTTCAGAGCGTTGTTCAGCAGTTGCGGAAGCATTGCGGTCATGGAAGACTCCACTGATGAAGTGAGTGATGTTTCTAAGTTTGTAGTAAGCTCCTCAGCAGCATGAGTCAGGGTCTGGATTTCAGAGAGAAGGGCTTCGTTGGTGACTTTGGGTTTAGTGATGCTGATATCCCCTCTCTTTTCCCATAACGCCTCAGCAGCCAGTTCCTGTACATCTTTCATTCGTGGGACTTGTGCTGACTTGCGTGAGAGTAGGTATTCCAGGTGTTGCTTAGCCCCCAGCTCCATGACACTTGGCAAGGTGGGAAATGGAACAGGTGCAGGGGAGCTAAGTCTCTGTTCCCATAGCCTTTTGGCAGCTAGTTCTTGAACATTAGGAAGGGAGGGGACAGAGACCGGTGTCAGCTCAATGGAGGACAGGTTGTAGTCATCAGTGCTCATTTCCTCAAAGTCAGAGGTGAAGGGGCCTTCCTCTATAATAAGAACTTCATCATCAGGCAGAGATTCGAAGTCTGAGAGGGCATCAAGATCAATTGTGGCACCTTCAGCGGAATTGTCATCAGCGATCAAGTAATCATCATTGTTAAGTTGTTCCTGATGAAGATTGTGAGCCTGTGATAAGAGTTATTAGTAACCAGTTGTGAAAAATAATGCAGTTATAGATCGCCAGTCGCTGCCCCTAGGAAAGCTGGGTGTGATTATCCAGCCCCCCTAAGGATTTCTCCTTGGGACTCTTTTAAGTGTGAAATAGGTATGTTGAGGATCGCCATTCGCTGCCCCTAGGATAGCTGGGTGTGATTATCCAGCTCCCCCTGAAGGATTGCTCCTTGGGACTCTTTTAATGTGAAATAAAAGTGTTGAAGGATCGCCATTCGCTGCCCCTAGGATAGCTGGGTGTGATTATCCAGCTCCCCCTGAAGGATTTCTCCTTGGGACTCTTTTATTTGTGAAACATGATATGGGAATGGTCGCCTTTCTCTGCCCCTGGGATAGCTGGGTGTGATTATCCAGCTCCCCCTGAGGGATTACTCCCTGGGACTCTTTTGATTGTGAATTAATATGAGGGTGATGGTCGCCTTTTATCGCTGCCCCTAGAAAGACTGAGGGTGATGATTCAGCCTTTCCAAAAGAATAAATTCTTTGGGACTCTTTTATTAATGATGGGGACCCAGAGTCACTGAGAAGTGCAGAGATTCTGGGTCGGGACTTATATGTGCTCAGGTTGTTGTTTGCCAAGAGCACAGTCCAGAGGTTGAAGGATCATCGGGGTGCGTTAGAAGCACAAGTGAATCATTTCCTAGTGAAGACAGAGTGTACAGAGAGTCCTAAAGGTCTAGGTGCTGACACAGACACGCTAAGAGTTGAGGCAAACTCTAAAATACATCACTCTCTCCTACAGATAATGAGAGCGAATGTATGTGGACCTCTGAGAGGAAAAATAAAGGTCAGACTAATACCTGAGTGATATCAGCGTGGAGAGGGATCTTAGTCGTCTTCGCTGACATGGAGACACTAGACTCTGGTTGTTTGTCAGCAATGGGCTCTTCTACCACATCCACCAGAGAAGGGGATGGGTTCTTCTTCGTCTTTGTCTTCTTTGAAGGATTAACAGAAGGGGTTTCAGAGGAAAGGGGGATGTCTTTCCTCTTCTTCTTCTTTTCCTTAAGCACCTTGGGCTGAGAAGTAGATTGCACAGAGGTCTTGGACAGAGACTTATCAGCCATACTTTCAGCATTCACCTCAGGTTGAGGGATCAAGGGCTCATCATCCTCAGCAAGTAGTCCAGCAATCTTCATCATATGCCTGGTAAGAGGCACTTCATCTTCAGTTGGAGCTTTCAGTGATGCAGCGGTGATATGATGAGAGGGAAAGGAGTGTAAGGCATCATTGGTGTAGGATTCACCAAGAATATCTTCTAAGACAAGAGAGAGATATCTGGTATAGCAGATGGTGGCACCACGAGTCTTCTTTCCTTTGTTTTCCAACTTGGCAATGAGATCGGTGTAGAGAATGTGGGCGATTCCAATGTCCAGACCCCAGATTAAGCTGTAGGCAATGGCCAGTTGGGAGCCATTCAGTTGGTCGTGAGAGCCAGTGTTCCCTCCCAGACATTTGACAATGTACAGCATCAGCGTTCTCCATGTTGGTGAGAAGTAATTGACCTTAATGAGGGATTTGCTTTGGAAGCCAGCAGCAGTGAAAGGGTTTTCCTGATCATCATGAGGCTGAAGGGTGGCCAGAGCTTTTCTCACTGTGGCACTGGTGGGTAAAGCTGATATATTGTTGTTGCAAGGGAGTCCAATGGCTGTGGCAAAAGTTGTGAAATCAAAGGTGAGAGGTTGTGGATGGGTGGAAAGGTTGAAGGTGATTTGGGAAGAGGATGAATCGACTTCAGCGCTGTACCAGAACTCTCGAAGGTATTGAGAGTAACACGTGGAGGGTTCCTTGGTGATAGCTTCGCCAATGGTGGAGTTCTTGAGGAATTGGAACAACGGATGGTAGAGAGAGTTGTTGTGTTCGAGAAGGGCCACACAGTTATTCAAAGCAATCTTGCCATCTGAGATCTCGAAATCGACGTTAGTGGCGGCTTGTACAACGAAGGTTTGGTTTGGTGAAGAAGACGCCATTGTTGTGAGTTTGAAGGTGGTGAGAGAATGGAGAAGATGAGAAGGTATGTGTGAGAGAAGATTTTCAAAGTGACACAAAAAAAATTTTGGGTCAAGGGTTTTAAAAGGTTTAGCCGTTTTCCAATAAGAGCATTAAATGCAAAGATTAACCTTTTTTAGAAACTTGTGGGTCCCCTTGACCTTTCATGGTATACTTGTCCCCTTGGAAAGCGGGAAAGTTGGTGGCATAAAGAGATAATCATTTGAATTTAATATCTGATTAAAAACATTCCCATTGAAATGTAACTACCTCGTTACATTCAATTCCCTTAAATGCCCAGAGACAGAGGTCATCATCAGATTTATTTGACAATATTGAGCATTCCCAGCTCAGCGACAAGCCTAGTAAAACTTGGCTCAGCCAGCGGCTTAGTGAAAATGTCAGCGAGCTGGTACTCAGTGGGTATAAAATGTAGCTCAATATCACCTTTAAGAATATGGTCTCTGATAAAGTGATACCTGATGTCAATATGTTTGGTTCTGGAATGAAGTACCGGATTATTGGAGATGGCTATGGCACTGGTGTTGTCACAGAATATAGGAACTTGCTCATAGTTAATTCCATAGTCAGCCAGCTGACTCTTCATCCAGAGAACTTGTGCACAGCAACCAGCGGCCGCAACATATTCAGCCTCAGCTGATGACATAGCCACAGAGTTTTGCTTCTTAGCACTCCAGCATACCAACTTTCCTCCAAGGATTTGACAGCTACCAGAGGTGCTCTTTCTGTCAAGGCAGCACCCAGCGTAATCTGAGTCGGAGTAAGCTTTGAGGTCGAAGCCTGAACCATTTGGGTACCAGAGACCCAATGAGGGAGATCCTTTCAAGTACCTGAAAATTCTTTTGACAGCTACAAGGTGGGATTCCTTGGGGTTAGCTTGGTACCTAGCACAGAGACAAGTGGAGAATTGTATGTCTGGTCTGCTTGCTGTGAGATACATCAGTGACCCAATCATGCCTCTATATAAGGTCTCATTGACAGAGACCCCTGAGTCATCAGCTCCCAAGTTGTTGGGAGGAAGCATGGGGCATTTCACTGATGCACAATCAGACAGATCATACTTCTTGAGCAAATCTCTAACATACTTTTCTTGACAAATAGAAATTCCTTTTGAATTTTGTTTGATTTGAAAACCCAAGAAAAAGGTTAGTTCCCCCATCATGCTCATTTCATATTTTTTGGTCATAAGTTTGGCAAATTGTTTGCTCAAGTTAACATTGGTTGAACCAAAAATTATGTCATCCACATAAATCTGTACTAATATGACGTCACCCTTGGACCTATACGTGAACAAGGTTTGGTCAATGGTACCTCTGACAAATTTATTTTCAAGAAGGAATTTTGAGAGAGTTTCATACCAGGCTCTAGGCGCTTGTTTCAGCCCATAGAGTGCTTTGTGAAGTCTGCAGACATGATTTGGGTAGTCACTGTTTTCAAACCCTGGGGGTTGACTGACATATACTTCCTCTGCAAGTTTCCCATTGAGAAAGGCACTCTTTACATCCATCTGATAAACCATGAAACCCATATAAGCTGCAAAGGCTAGGAAGATTCTGATGGCTTCCAATCTGGCCACTGGTGCGAAGGTTTCATCATAATCAATTCCTTCAGATTGGTTATATCCCAGCACCACGAGCCTAGCCTTGTTTTTTACAATCATACCAGCTTCATCCCTTTTATTTCTGTAGACCCATTTTGTTCCAACCACTTGCTTACCAGCTGGAGCTTTAACCAGAGTCCACACCTTGTTTCTCTTGATCTGATTGAGTTCATCTTGCATGGCAACAACCCAGCCTTCATCAAGCAGAGCAGCAGCCACGTTCTTAGGTTCATCCTCAGAGAGAAAATTTGCAAACAGGCATTCATTTGCAGAGGCGGTTTCCAGAGTTTTTAATTTTCCTCTGGTGGTGACTCCCTCAGAGGGTTCTCCAAGAATATTGACTAGAAGAATATCTTGGTTCCTACTCCATTTGGATTGTGGTGCAGGAGTCTCTGTGGGATCAGGAGTCACTTCAAGTTCAGGGAGTGATGGAGGTTCATCACATGTAATCTCTTCGTCCATGATCTCTTCATCTGATTGAATATCCAAAGTGATAGGATCAGCATTTTCTTCAGAGATTTGAGTAAGAGATTCAACACCAACAGTCTCTGGAGTGATGTCAGAGATGGAGTGAGGATCAAAAGCTTGAACATATGGGAGATCCTTGTGACGACTTTGAGATGATTCCTTGGGATTTGAGAAATCATCTTTGGGATAAGATTTAACTTCATTGAAGTCAATGTCACAATCCTCTGAGTTGGTGTGTGTTATGACAGCGTCAGCTTCATTAAAAGTGACATGAATGGACTCTTCTAGTTCTTGCCTGCGAATATTGAATACTCTGAAAGATCTGGAGGTGGGAGAGTATCCAAGGAAGAATCCATCATCTGATTTTTCATCAAATTTACCCAGGTGATCTTTGTAATTGTGAATGAAAACAGGGCAACCAAAGACATGGAAGTAGCTTACATCAGGGGCTCTCTTCCTATACACTTCATAAGCGGTCTTGCCATGTCTCTTCACAATAATGGATCTGTTTTGTGTGTAGCATGCTGTGTACACAGCCTCACCCCAGAATTGTTTAGGAAGTCTGGATTCGCTGAGCATCGTTCTGGCAGCTTCAATGAGTGTTCTGTTTCTTCTTTCAGCGACACCGTTTTGTTCAGGGGTTCCTGGGTTTGAGAAGTTCTGTGATATACCCTTTTCATCACAAAAGGCTTCCATGGCATGGTTTTTGAATTCTGTGCCATTGTCACTTCTGATAGCCTTTACTCTGCAGTCATTGAGGTTTTCTATTTCTCTGATGAAGGACATGATTCTTTCAGCAGCATCACTCTTTCTCTTAAGAAAGAATACCCATGTGTATCTGGAGAATTCATCTACAATGACCAAGGTATATTTGTTGTGATTGAGGGATTGAGGTTTAACTGGTCCAAACAAGTCCATGTGAAGAAGATGAAGGCACTTGTTAATGGAGAATGATTGTTTTGTTTTGAATGAAGCTCTGTGATGCTTCCCTTTCTCGCAGGCTGAGCAGGGTCTGTCCTTGCTGAAGGTCAGAGAGGGAAGTCCAGCTACCAAGTCATTCTTTGCCAGTTTGTTGATGTTTTTGAAGTTGAGATGGGAGAGTCTCTTATGCCAGAGCCAATTTTCGCTATCAGATGCTTTGGCAAAGAGACAGGTGTTCTCTCCTTCAGGGGATGACGTCATGTCAATGACATAGACATCCCTTCTTCTGGGTGCAATTAGAACGACATCATCGTCCTGATTGAAGATAGTTCCTTGGGTCTTTGTGAACAGAACCTTAAACCCAGCATCGCAGAGTTGACTGATGCTAATAAGGTTGTGCTTCAAACCATTTACATAGGCGACCCTTGTGAAGGTAATTCCATTGCAATCCACTGAGCCATATCCTTCAGTGGCCCCTGAGGAGTCATCCCCAAAGACTACTTTTGGACCAGGCTCCTTCTTATATCTATGCAGATATTGTTTAATTCCTGTCATGTGTCTGGAGCACCCGCTATCCAAATACCAAACAGATTTCTTTAGGTATGCCTGCATAGATATAACAAACCAGATTAGTTTCTATGATGAACCCACTTTCCAGTGGGTCCATGCTGTCGCTGACTGGCGACATTGGGTCTTCTGGGCCTTTCTCCCCCTCTTTGGTTGCAATCCCTGGTTTCATGTCGCATGCTGCCACAGATGTCACAACCAGGGTAATGTTCACACTCATCAGAGTGGTGGTCATAAAAGCCACAATATTTGCAGGGAGGATTAGGCCTGTATCCCTGAGAACTTTCTCTGGATTTTGGTTGCTCAGGTCTTCTAGAGGGCCTGTGAGGGGTTTTAGATCTAAGCTGTGTTCGAGTTCTCTGAACAGCGATGATCTCCTCATGCTCTCTAGAAGAGTGTTCAGTGGACTCACATGTGATACACTTGGGTCTCTTGGAACAATCATCTGAGGAATGATTTTTGAACCCACAGTGTTTGCAAGGCCTGAAAGACGTTCTCCCCTTTGAGCTGCTGGAGCTTTCACCAAGGGAGTTAACAGAAGGACTGTTATCCTTGGGGTTGATTTTTTCTTTCAACCCTTTTACCTCTTCCATCAGGGTGAGGAGAAGTTTCTTGGTGGGAGATAACTCTTCGGGGGAAGAGGTGGGTATGTCAGTGTTTTTGGCCACATAAACCTTCTTGTGTGCTTTATCAGCAACTTTGGAAGTGAGGTTCCCAGAGGTTTTGAGAACTGGTTTTGGGCCAAGCAAGGAATCTGATGGGTTAGCACCAGCAAGCTTGGGAGTAGCTGATGCGTCAGATTCTTTGTCAGAGTCCTTCTCAACCACAGAGGTGGAGTGAGGAGAAGTGACTTCTGATGGGACAAATTTAACACTGGGCACAGGAATGTGGTTTTTGAACCTACCCTTACCCCCTATGGCTTGAACCACATCTCCTGGAATGGCTTCAGCAACTATTTCTTCCACAGTGGACTGGCCAAGGTTCCATTTTTTAATGGTTTTTCTCAAATCAGCGTTTTCATCAGTCAAAGATTCATTTTCAATGGACAACTTGCTGACCTCATTTTGAAGTTGATTAGCCATGTTCACAAAAGGTTTAAGATTAGCCAGTTCAGATTGGCAAAGATTCAGTTCTGTTTTAAGATTTAGAAACTTATTTAACAGATTTTTTCTTTGTTCTTCAACAAAATGGAGGTCAACAAAGGTATAGTCACTGACATGGTCTCTGTCAGGACCTTCAGGCATAGAAAGTAATCTTTGTACCTTTTTCATGGTGATGTCCACCCATTGGCCTGATCTTGCCTCACTTTTACCGACTGCTGGTTCTTCATCAGCAACAGCCATGAAGGCTCTGACGGTAGTGGTTCCTTCATCCTCAGAGGTGAGGGGTTCATCATCCCAGTCAAAAGAAGCAGCTATCAGACCTTTTTCAGTCTTTTTGTTATCTTTCTTCTTGGCTGCATCATCAGCTTTCTGGTTGAGTTTAATCAGCTCAGCTTTCAAGGCCTTGTATTTTACCTTGTAGTCCTTTTTACCCTCAGAGTCACTGAGAGAGGATTGCTTGAAAGGTGAGGAAGAGAACTTCTTTTTGCTGTTGGTTTTGCTGGATGATGGAAAGCTGGGAGAAGATGTCTTGTTTGACCAGCAGTCCTTTTGGAAATGACCAGTCTTTCCACAAGTGTAACATGACACTTTGGATTTGTCAATCTTGGCAGCTCCAACTCTACCAGATCTTTTGTAGTATCTTTTCTGGTCAGCTAAGAGGGCTCTGTCATGGAATTCAGCATGTAATTCATCAAGGAATTCTTGACTGCTTCTTGTGTCTTCTTCCACGTCAGAGTCACTATCCTGAAAAGAGTGGTTAGCAACAAGAGCTTTTGACCCAGATATAGGAGAAGTAAACCTATCAGTCTCTGATTTGTAAATAGAGTCAATCAGTCCTTCTTCATAATTGTATCTACCAAACAGTTGAGCAAGAGTATCATTCTTTATGGCATTATTTGCTCTCAGGGTTTGGTTAAGGCTAAGCCATTTCCTAGGCAGACTATTGACAAATGTGGCATTAACCTCAGCCTTGGGTAGAACAACACCATTGTTACCTAAATCATTCAGCAAGATCTTAAGTCTAGTGTAAGTTTGAGAAACAGTCTCAGTTTCTAGGGCTTTAAAAGCGTTAAACTTAAGTCTTAAAGCTTGGATTTTGGTCTCTTTGGTCTCTTCTGGTCCTTCATACCCTAGAACCAACTCAGTCCACATTTCTTGTGCGGTATTGCATTTGATAATGGACTTCATGATGTTCTTGGGTAGGCAAGAGACTATGATACTCTTAAGTCTCTTGTCCTGGTTGGCCAAACGTCTATCAGCGGGAGACCATTGCTTAACAGGTTTCTTAATGGGTCTTTCTGGTGTAGAGGTAATAGCCAGTGGTACGTAAGGACCATTTTCTAAGATTTCAAACAAGAAGGGTTCTAAGCCATCTAAGTATATAAGAAATTCACTTTTCCAACTTGAGAAATCTTCTTCATCAAACGCTGGCACATTAGACACATGTGACCCTCCACGATTATCAAGAAGCTGTGGAAGATCATCCTCATTCACACCAGTGCTTACAACAGGTGTAGGCATGGTAGTGGATGTGGTGGCTGGCGCGTTTGTGGAAGTATTTGCTTGGTTTGATTGACCAAATGGTGGTGGGATGGGTGGTATAGTTTCAGTCATATTTGGATCTTGATTTTAAAAAACAAGAACGGTTTTTGAAAAGTTTTAAAAATCAAACCGCTCTGATACCAATTGAAAGTCCCAAAATACAACAATTGTTGAAACTAAGACACGAAAACAATAACACACAATAGATATACTTTTCAAACGAGTAATCCTTTATTAACTATTATCAACAAAGTATTACAAAGTGTTATGAATACACCTGTTGAATAACAACAAGAAATGAACCCTAGAACAAGTAAACTTGATTCGAGACTCAAGTTTACAAGTGAACCAACGAGTCGCTGATGGACAGCTGAGGCCTCAGTGGTTCAAGTGGGAGAAAGAACTTAGATAAAGATTCCAAGCACAAGGGTTGAATCTTAACTTCTTTCTCATCCCCTATTTATAGTGGTACGAGGTTGTATCCTTAGTGGGGGTAGTTGATACGTGTCATCTTCTGAATGGAAGAGTACAACGTATTAAATGCATGTCCAAATCGAGACATGCCTTTAACTACTTTAGGTAAACAGTTCTGCCAACTGTTCACCTTTTGTCCCACTAGGTCCTACTAGGCATTGACTTTGAATCTCTTGTTTTGTCCCGCTCAAAACACTTGAGAGATTCTCCCGCCTAAACAATAAGGGTTTGGATAAGCTTTGCTTGATCCAAGTCTCTAGGGTTCTTAAGTGATCTCTGAGTGTTGTCAACTCAGAGATCCTTGAACACCAGTGCATTCCTTTGACATCCCAGCTATCCATAATCGCTGGTGAGTCTGACTTCAGATTGTCTTCGACTTCTCTGACGTTGTCTTTGACTTGAATGATCCTGGTGTGCCAGCTGAGGCTTTGCCTTCCACTGGTCTAGTCTCTGTCGCTGGTCTTCTCAGCGACCTTTCAACACTTAGTCTAATTTAAACAAATCTAGACAGGGCCATAGTTAAAACTTTCATTGGCCCAACACTTAATCCAGGGCTGTGCGGTCCACCAATGCAAAACCCTTGTAGGAATAATCCACCATCCACAAATACAGATGCTTCTTCACGACACACAAAAGGCTCAAACAAGAAATTGATTATCGGGCTTATCCTTGGGATCTGTTTTGGAGTTGGTATCAATCTCACATGTGTAGCATTATGGATATTGTCCAAAAGAAGGATTCTTCCGAGAGGTGATCCAGAGGTTTTTCATATGGATGTTGCTTCCTACAACTCTTCATCAGCTGTCGATCTTCCCAAGGATATCAGTGGAGTCGTATCGTTCCCAAACAGTGCAAAAGACATCAAGAAAAAAACTGGTTATTGAAAAGCTTTCTGGAGATATGGGTGTCATTGAAAGGGAATTTAAAGCAGAAGTGGAGGCATTATCCACCGCACAACAAAATAGGGTTTGTAGTTTGGGGGATTTCTGGAAAAAAAAGTTGCGTGAATCCATTTTACTTATAGGAAACTAGTGGACAAGTGTTTAACATTTTCTAATATGGAAAAAGACGGTCTTGCCCTCACATAACGAGTCAAACTTAACAGTGTTAAATGTTGGGGAGGCCGCATGCCGACTTATCCTAAATGTTAGGAAACTTGCTTGCACTTTCGTAAAGTCGGGGAGGCCGCCTACATTTTGAACAAACCATAAGAAGCATTTCTGCATTTCCCTCATTAAATAATTACCAAACTATATTTGTGTTTCAAAAAACACCTACATGCCAAACTTGATTCAAACTAATCATCCCATTTATTTTAACCAAAATATATTGTATTTCATCAAGTAAAACCTAAGCGCGAACCGTACCATCTCTAATACGATTTATGACTCGTGAGACCCATCCAGAAGCACCGGAGGGTCTTCTACCTCACCCCTTCACAATGAAAAATCATGTCACAAACAACAAAGAACAAAACCTTACTTGACCAAGAAACCTAAATCCGGATTACAAACCTTCATACGAAAACAAATAAGTCGAACTAAAAATTCATTATCACAAATCCAAAACCAAAGTCTCTTCGGTGAGGTTAAATCCAAAATAAACTTTTAGCAAAGAACGAGGACAATAAACCTACCCTTAAACAATAACTTCATTTAAACAACGATCACTAGCAACTTAAACAAAGACCACCATAAACTCACCGAAAATTGATGTCTAAATAATAACCAACAAATCTGGCATGGATTATATGGTTCTTTAAGTCGACGAGATGTAATGTGATTCCGGGAGGTGAAAAAGATAACGGGAGAAAGAAAATGATTTAAATGACATGGACATAAAAAGAGAAATACTATAACCACATAATCTTTACATAAATACTTTCACATAATGATGTGGCAAGTGACTTGGACCAATTATTAACTTATTTCTCTACCAACTCTTTATTTCATGACAAATCATTTTATGACATATCATTATGTAGATGTTTTTATGTAAAGATTATGTGGCTATAGCATTCTTCAAAGAAAATATATAAAAAACAAAATGACATGTTGAATATGTGACATGTCGGTTTTATTCTATGTCATCGGTTATCCCAAACGATCACGTTTGGTTAGTGATAATAGTATTTTTATCCACCAATAAACTTGTAGAAATTTTGTAGGCATTAAATCGCTAAATGGCAATGTACTTTCACAAATGTACCATCTTAAGACGTGAACTATTTTATGTTCCACCTAATGTGACGTACTTTTGGATTTTGTTTCGATTTGCCCCAAGTTTTACAAGCTAACGGTTAAAAAGTTTAGAAACCGGAAAAAGATTCCATAGGCTATATTTTTTAAAAGAATTAAGTCGTATAATGGCAACGAACTTTTTCAAATTGACAGATATGATACGTGGACTTTTTTCTAATTGCGAGAATTATGAAAAAAATTAAAAAGAATTAAAATTTCGAAAATTTTATAATCATTCTCTTAATAACGAGAAAGTGTAGAAAGAAATTTCTTAGTTAAAACTGCAAATTTAACAAAAAATTTTGAAGTACGAAATTTTTTATAAGTTTTTATACTTAAAACAATTTTAACGAAAAGTTATAGAACCTAAAAGATTTTTTAACATAAAAGCTTAGAAGATTAAATACAAGTTAAAACAGTTATTTTTTATAATTCCTTTAAAATACTTAAGCAATGGATTTTTAGAAAAGAAACTTTAAAAAATTTAAAAAGTAAATCTTTCATTAAAAAAAGCATTTTCAAAAAGTTTAGAACTCTCATAAAATTAAGTAAAAAGATTTCCAAAAATAATAAAATGTTAAGAAATCTTTGATACATTTTTATATTTTCTTAAGATAAAAGTAAAATTTAGAACTTTTAAATTTTTTGAAAAAGCTTAGTGTATCTTATGAAAAGATAAAAATATGTAAAAGTGTTAAACTTTAAGATTTTAATTTTTTGAAAAAAAAAACATTTAGTTATTTTCAGCCTTTTAAAAAATCTCATAGAATAACCTTTTATAGGTAAAAACTAATTTTGTAAAAAATAAAAAAAGGAAAAAAATATAATGTTGCCGGTGAAACAAATTTCAGTGTGCAAATCGACGCAAAACCTGAAAGTACGTTACATTATGTAGAATTAAAAATAGTTCACGTACCAAGACGGTATATTTATGAAAGTACGTTACTATTCTACGGCTTAATCTCAATTTTCTAAACCACATTAATAATGTATAGCTCTAAGCCTTGAATTTAATAATCTGTTAGAAATTAGTCCTCGCTCCACACATACATCACACACTCGATTACAATATTTTTTATTTATATTATTTCATTATTTACATAAACTAAAACTAAATAAAAATATTAAAAATAATACTTATATATATTAAAATAAAATAATATTTTATATTATAATTTATTTTATCTCTCCACTTTTACTTTCAATCTATTATCAAATTCAAATTCGATTCTAAACTTCTTTACAAACCAAACACACCGTAATTAAAGAAGAGGTCGTGTTATTGGTACCTTGGCCTACTAAAATTACAAAATGTACACAGTATTCCGTTTTAACTTTCATGTTAAGCCTTTTTTCTGTTTATGCGATTTTAGTTTTGTAAATTATAATGAAAGGAAAAAAAATAAAAAGATCTAAAGTCATAAATTACCAACGAATTTTACTTTTTACAGTTACAAATTTTCTCAAAACTGACGTGTGATAAACGGTTGACAAATACACTTTTGTACACCTCACTTAATTTACCGGTCATCTTTAATTTTCATTATATTTTTATATCCACCTCAACTTCTTTTATACACCTCGTCACCTAATCTAATCAACCCGTTCCTTCTTTACCAGTCATCTAATTACAAGTCATCTTCATTTGACATAATCTTAACTTCTCATAACTCTTTCTTTCTAGATATCAACAAGTAGATGACAAAAATAAAAAAAGAAAGCAAGTGATCAAGATAATAATCCGTATCTTGGTAGATATGGTGGTGACATGAATACAGGTGATAATGGCGATGTGAGATCATATGGTGGATCTGGTAGATAATGGCGACATGGGTTACGGGTGATGGTAAAGACACTGGTGGCGACTCCGTGGTGAGTGACGGTAAATCTAATGGATGGTGGTTACAAATTGTGGTGACCAAGGTTTTAATATAACTGGTTCAATTTAGAGTATGTTATAAATTTAAAAAGTTAGGATTTCATTTGATAGTGGGTATAATTACCATTTCCTTCATTGACTAAACAAATCATTGATAAAAAAATATTGATAAACCAAGAACAAACACTTTTCATCTTCACTAAAACAAAATCAATCATGTCTACATAATCATTATCCGCAAACCACAACAATAGTGTACTCAAACTTCTTGTTCTGGGCCAGACAACTTTGAGATGTGGGAGTTCATAATTAAAAAACCTTAAGGATGGAACACTATGCTCTATGAGAAGTCATTGAGTTTTGTGATACTTCTCCTAAGATGACTGCTCTTGAGGATGAAGTAGACAAAGGAAGAGATAAAGTTGAGAGTTACATAGAAGGATCCAAAAATGGTAAATTTAAGTTTGCTATTGTCTTAACATAAGATATACAAAAGAGAAAGAATGATGTAAGAGCTCGCAACTTTTTGCTTCTAGCTTTTCTAGATCGCTATCTATTAAGATTCAGGAAGCACACAACTGCTAAAGAGATTTGGAAAGCTATTGTAACTAGTTTTGATAGTAATAAGGCTACTAGAAAAAAGAAAAAGAGTATGAGAGATCAATTTTCTTCTTTCAAAGCTACTCCTAGTGAGACTATTGCATCTATTTATCACAAGATTCAGGATTTGGTTTCCCAACTTGAGTTCTTTTAAATAGAGATTACTACTAAAGAATTGAATGCTAAATTCTTAAATAGTATTGAACCATAAGAATTGGTGATCCTTTTCCTAAGATGACTTCTCTTGAGGATGAATTAGACAAAGGAAAATATAACGTTGAGAGTTCTAAAGAAGGATCCAAAAATGGTAAATGTAAGTCTGCTATTGTCTTAGCATAAGTTATACATAAAAGAAAGAATGATGTAAGAGCTCACAACTCTTTGCTTCTAGCTTTGCCATATCGCTATCAATTAAGATTCAGGAAGCACACAACTGCTAAAGAGCTTTGGAAAGCTATTGTAACTACTTTTGGTGTTAATGAGGCTACTAGGAAAAAGAAAAAAAGTCAAATGAGAGATCAATTTTATTCTTTTAAAACTACTCCTGGTGAGACTGTTACATCTATTTACAACATGATTCAGGATTTGGTTTCCCAACTTGAGTTCTTTGAAATAGAGATTACTACTAAAGAAATGAATGCTAAATTCTTGAATAGTATTGAACCAGAATGGCTTGTATACAAGTATATTTGGTAGAATAGGCACGACATTGATGACGAGAACATATATGATATTGGAATGCATGGATCGACACCCACCATGGCTTTTATTCCAACTAATCCTAGTGGAATTCCTGGATCGACACCTAACATGGCTTTTATTTCTTACAACAGTGGAAATTCAAACATTAGTAGGAAAGACGTCGTCCCCCCCCCCCCCCCCCCCCGTTTCTCATCAACATGGGCCTATTGTTGGTACTAGTACAAGTTATTCAGGTGATGAAGCTAGACTAGCCACATTTAGCCTTGCCACTATGTGTGCATATATTGCCTCTCAAGAGCCAATTGGTTCTGAGGTTGTGTATGATGATTTGGATCAAACAAGCAAGAGAGACCTTGATGAGATGGGCATCAATTGGAGTATGGCTCTCCTTAGCATGAGAGCCAACAAATTCTATAAGAAGTATAGAAAAAAGATTTCCATCAAGCCTTCTGATGTTGCTTGTTTTGATAAGTCCAAAGTTGAGTGATACAATTGTGGAAAGAATGGTCACTTTATTGGGGGAGTGCAGATATCCAAAGAAGAAATGGAAGAGCAACAACTATAGGAGGGAGCCCATGCTTGAAGATTTTGATTTCAAGGCTATGGTAGTTATGAATGGAACTGATGGTACATGATGGGATTAGAGTTTTATGACTGGTGAAGTAGAAAGGAATCAAGCACTAGAAGATGAGGAGGATGAGCAAGCACAAGTAGCTGAGGAGGATGCTTCTAAAAGAGTTTGCTTTGATGGATATGTCTTCATCAATTTCAGACAGTGAGGTATATGATGACTCTTTTTGTACTAAAGGTTGTAGAAAGAACACAAAGTCCTTAAATGCTAAAATGCCTTCTCGCAAGCAAGAAGGAAGGCTTTTAAGATGGAAAGCCCATAGAAACCAAGGATACTGATATCTTTGCAGCATTTCGAGTAACTCCTCAACCTGGAGTTCCGCCTGAAGAAGTAGGGGCCGATGTAGCTGCCGAATCTTCTACTAGTACCTGGACAACTGTATGGAGGAAACTAAATGTTGATTATATCAATACTGATACAGATCTAGACAATTACAAAGCAGGTTTGGCATAAATAGAGTCTAGATTAAGAGAATATAAGCAAAGAGAAAGTGAATACTGTGAACATATAAAAGTGATTGAAATGGAAAATAGAGAACATAAACAAATCATTAAAGAGCTAACCATTGAAACGAGAAAGGCTAATAAAGATAAAGAACAAATTGACTAGTCCTTTAAAATGGTTTATAGGTAAAAATTGATCTAGCAATTGTTGTAAATAGCGAAAGAAATTCTATTAGAGATAAGACAGGTGTAGAACATAAAAATCATGTCATGAAAATTCCTCCTCATCAAGCCCACATCTATGGTTTGGCTGACATGAAAGACATGTCATGGCTAAGCATTCCTAGCTTTGCCAAAAATGGAGGAAGAGGCAGTTGATTATAGTTAGTATATTCCTAAAGAAACTATTGAGCAAAATGATTTGTCCAAAATAGGAGAAATTAAGGGTGCGTTTAGTTGGATGGAAAACATCCTGTTTTCTACAAAATATTTTCTAGAAAATAAGGAAAACATAAAACGCGTTCAAATCGTCGTTTTCTAGAAATATTTTCTAGAAAATGCAAAATCCCTATTTTACCATTTTGCACATAAAACAAAAAAAACTCTTTTTTTTGTTTTCTAAGTTTTCCTTTAGACATAGAAAATTTATTTCCCCCTTAGTTTTGGAAAATAGAAAACACAAATTTCTCCAACTAAACGCGTTTTCTAAATATTTAAGTGTTTTGTGGAAAAAGAAATCCCATTTCTTTTTCTACAAAATAGAAAATAGAAAATGATGAAAAATGTTTTTCAACTAAACGCACCCTAAGGATTTTAAAGCAGAACAAGAAGCCCTAGTTAAATGGAAGCTTGAGAATCCCCAGTTATTTGTTAAAGAAAACATGTTTGGTGATCTTTCTACATTGGAAAATTAGTCTGAGGCTAATGCAAAAACAAAGTCCAAAACTGACAGCCAAAGTAGTCACACTTCTAGTACCAAATCATGGAAAAATGTTAGGACACATAGTGCTAGATTTGTTGAGATGTATAGGTCCAATGCCCCTAGAGGTAATCAAAGGAATTATAATAATAAAAAATCTAGACACCTAGGAATGGACTTTTTGATGAATAATAAGCCTTGTTTTGCTTGTGGCAACATTTAGCATATATATTACAATTGCAAAACAGGCATTGGGATGGTGGCTCCAACTTATCTTAAGAGAATGAACCTAAAAGTAGTGTTGTTAAGACTGGGAGAAAATCCATTGCCCCTGTAAGTCATAATGATACTATTTCTCAGACCAGACCATTTGCCCACCCAAGACCGACAATGAATGATTCTTATCTAAAAGACATAAATATGATCATTTATATGTTTATAGACCCTATCAAAGACATGGTAGAGGGAAAACAAGCAGTGAGCTCCCACTGTTAAGCCAAGGGTTCCCCCTGTTGGTTTAAATTTTGCCACCAAAAAGGGAAATGGAGGAATTTTGTCAAAGCCTCAACTCGTTAGGTTTGGAGACCTAGACAAGGTACCACACCTAATGGTGTATCAATGATCTTTAACTAATATTTATACATTTATACATGAGGTATTACCAAGTCAGCAATGGCTTGGGTCCTCAAAGAAAACTAATTTATGTTTTCGTTTACGGGGCTTCCGAAAGAAGAAGAATGATAGAGCTTACTAGGATAGTAGATGTTCGAGGAATATGATAATACGTAAAGCATATTTGTAAAATTTTGTCCATCTTCATGAAAGAGATGGTGTATCCTTTGCAGATGTACAGGGGACAATAACTGGTAAAGGGACCATAGTAACTGATGGAATGACATTTGATAATGTCTAATTGGTGAAGAAACTCTAGTGTGTCACAAATTTGTGATAACAAAAACTATGTTCTTTTAACTGAGACTGAATGCCTTGTGTTAGGAAAGAAGTTCATATTACCACCAGATATACCAATTTTACTAAGAACTCCTAGGCAGAAAAACATGTATATTATTGACTTTAAAGGTATTGCCCTAGAAGAAAATGAAACTTGTCTCATTGTCAAGGCACCAGTGGTTGAAAGAAATACATGGCACAAGAGGTTGAGTCATCTGAACTTCAAGAACCTGAACAAGTTAGTCAAAGGGAATCTAGTGAAAGGACTGTCGTCCAAGACCTTTGACAATGACAATTTATGTGTTGTATGTTTGAAAGGGAAGCAAAATAGAGCATCTTGTAAGTCCAAAACTGCTCAATCAATAACAAAAACCCTCTAATTTTTACACATAGATCTATTTGGATCTACTTCTGTGGCAAGCATGAACCACAAATGGTATTGCTTGGTGATCATAGATGACTACTCAAGATTCACTTGGACCTTTTTTGGATGCTAAAAAGGAAACAACATGCATTATCAAGAACTTTATCACTTAGATAGACATTTAAACATAGCTTAAGGTCATTACTACGAGGTATGCCAATGGTGGAGAGTTCAAGAATAAGGAGTTAGATGATTTTTGTGATGAGAAAGGAATACAACAGGAATTTAGTATTGCAAGGACCCCATAACAAAACAGTGTTACAAAAAGGAGGAACAAGACCCTCATTGAGGTTGCAAGAACTATGCTTTCGGGGGAGGTTGTTCTCACAAGGGTGGAAAGCAGGATGAGAGAGGATGTCACTACTTAGCCTAACTTTGAAGCTGGTCAAAAAAGTGACACCATAGGTAAGTCCTCTCCTATGCCTAATGAAGCTCTATTAAGGGTTAAATCCCCGAATATAGGTTAGGGTAGTATGCAACCATTGTCTAATTTGGAATTAATGGTTTTGTGTACTAGTCTGGAAAGGCAAAATACACGGCTTGCATAAAAAGTCACATAGCAGGGCTTGGAGATTTCAAATTTAAAGACCATGCTTGCTAAGGTTAAGGGGAGGAAGAGGAAAGGTTTGGTCCAATGCTCTGATGAAGGGGATGAAGATGAGAATGCTTCTAAAGGGGATGAAGATTCTACGGATAGAAGTATGGGTACTGAGGGCACTGAATACTATGACTACCCAAGTCTTGGTGATCATGGTATTGGTGGAAAAGGAAGTGATAAAGGGAGTGACAAGATTGAGGATATTGTTGATATCCTTACCAAGATGGGCCAAGCTTCTATTGCCCCTGAAAGTGTAAGTATTCCCCCTATTATTGTTACTATTTCCCCTTAATGTATAGATTTTGCTAGTTGAAAAGTCGTTCTCGGTATCTCTTCGAATTGATTTCCGGTTAATTGTGTGACTCAGTTGTTCTTGGTGGAAAAGAAATAGAGGGTGTCGTTGTCTAAAACTAATGAAAAATAAAGACTTTAAACGATGAAAATAAAGACGGTAAAAAGAAACAACGAAAGATTAAAAACTTGACGAAAAGTAAATGACGAGAAATTAAATGGGAAATAAAGTAAATGACGCAAACTTAAACTTAAACTAAAAGGAAGGCAAGTAAAAATGCAAATAAGGAAAAAGGCGGGAAAAGTAAAGCTTAAAACTAAAAACTGGAAAACACTCATTCTGAATAAAACAGTTCATCCGGAATATGTCACTTATCCGGAATAAACTAATTTGATTCGGAATAAGGTTTTGATCCAAAATTAAAAAAAGGAAAAGAGGTTGATTCGGAATAAGGGGTTTGATCCGGAATAAAAAGAAAATAATTTGGTTCGGAATACGGACCTTGATCCGGAATAACCAATATTCCGGATGAAACAACTTGATCCGGAATAATCAATATTCCGGATGAAACAACTTGATCCGGAATAATCAAATATTCCGCATGAAGAGTTTGATCCGGAATAATCAAATATTCCGCATGAAAAGTTTGATCCGGAATAATCAAATATTCCGCATGAAGAGCTTGATCCGGAATAAATATATATTCCGAATGAAAGACCTTGATCCGGAATAAATGATTATTCTGAATGAAGTACAAAGAAAACAGTTGATCTGGAATCTGGGCAACAATAAGAATACTAAGAACAGTAAAGAACATGGAAGAACATGAAGGCACGAATTTAATCAAATCTAACCAAAACAAACCAAAAGATTAAACCAAAATAACCAATAACCATCAACTAACAATAATCAATCAAAATAAATCATCAAAACTAACAAATAAAGCCAAATCAATCAAAACTCACTTGATAGAAAACCATAAAAATAGAAGAACATAAAAATGAATCATAGAGAAAGATTAAGCAAGAAAGGAAGATGAGAGATTAACAATGAAAGTAAAGATTAACAACAATTTAAAGTAAACTTACTTGGAATTAAAAGGAATTAAATGTGTATAACAAGTAATAAAAATGCAAGAAATTAAATGTGCAAGGTAAATGAAAATGGTGGAAGTGGTGGTTTGTCAAGCCACCCAACCACAACAAAATTACACAAATGATCTAAATATATAGGGGAGGAGGAGGATTAGTGGAAGGAAGCTTCCTCCCCTCTTTCTTCTTTCCTTAATTGCATCATTAAGTCCTTAATCTTCTTTATCTTTTGACTTTAATGACTTTGTCTCGGGATTTCTTCAAACTCGTCTTGTAATTCTTCAATAAATTAGACTTGAGTTCTTTGGCTTTTAGTAGACTTCCGTCTTTTGACTTTTTCTTCGATAAATCTTCAGAATTGGTCTTGGACTTCCGTTCTTTTTCCACTCTTGATTTCTTGACTTCGTCTTTTGTATTTTTCTTCGATAAAAGCCCGTGAAATCCCGTGTTTTCTCCACTTTTCACCTTTTCGTCCTAAATCACAACAAAAACACAAACCACGCATAATTCCGACATAAATGACATAAAATACACGTTTTGGCTCGGTTATTATTGTAATTAAGTGGTAAAAAGGATTGGTGTTTTCGCACCTATCAAATCCCCTACACTTAACCATTGCAATGTCCTCATGTAATGCATTAGTTACAAAGCATGTTTACATATTTCATCACAATCAATCCACGTTGGCCTTTATTTAAGAGATAGAAAATAACAAAACAAGTAAAGAAATAAAAAACATACCTTAGGGTTTTGGAAATGTTATGAATGATCATCATCCTCAAGTTTTCACTTTCTCCAAACCAAGCTTAAAAACGAGATCATTGTTATTATAAGTTAGCAAACTAACACGAACTCATGTGGGCCAATTATTCACTTAGACTCCCTTATTCCTAGGTGTATCTCTTATATTTTATTATTGTCTTGAATGATCACGAGGATGCATTTTTGACTTATTTAGATAATTATTTAGGCCGAAAATAAAGTGAACGATTTAATCAATAGTTAGCTAAAGGACAAAATCTTTTAAAACTGCTTCTCGGGACCTCATAAAGTTCATATCTTGGCATAACTCGCTTCACGATTTGAGACCTTTCTCGGACCGATATTTGGCAGCGACTTCAAACTTCAAATCTTGAGAGACGTTCATGAAATAATGGCCTTCTCTTCATAATAGGAATTTCTTCACTTGAAGTTTTGAGAGATTCTTCATACTTGGACCACGACTTCTTCATTTTTCTCCAATCTTTATTTTGGACTTTGATATACAACGATCCGCCTCCTTTTAGGACTTGGATCTATTTATCCTCATACCTTGCTAGGGTCTTTTCGGATAGACTTCACCATGCTCTTTAGGGAGTATTTGCTTTTCGTCGTGTGTCTCGATCCTTCATATTGATTTTCGATAAATGATTCTTCACATCACTTGGGATCTTTAGCAACAAAATGTAGCTGATACTTAGATTTTACTAGGTTGAAAGTTCGTTTTCTCGGAATCTCTTTGAATTGATAACTGGTTAATTGTGCGACTCAGTTGTTCTTGGTGGAATAAAAAGGGAATGGTCGTTGTCTAAAACTAATTAAAAATAAAGACTTGAAAAGATAAAATAAAGACGGTAAAAGAAACACCAATAAAAGATAAGAACTTGACGAAAAGTAAATGACGAGAAATTAAAAGGGAAATAAAGTAAATGACACAAACTAAAACTTAAACTAAAAGAGAAGGCAAGTAAAAGTACAAATAAAGAAAAAGGCGGGAAAAAGTAAAGCTTAAAACTAAAAACTGGAAAACACTCATTCGGAATAAAACAGTTCATCCGGAATATGTCACTTATCCGGAATAAACTCTTTGATTCGGAATAAAGTGTTTGATCCGGAATAAAAAGAGAAAAGAAGTTGATCCGGAATAAGGAGTTTGATCCGGAATAAAAAGAAAATAATGTTGATTCGGAATACGGACCTTGATCCGGAATAACCAATATTCCGGATGAAATAACTTGATCCGGAATAATCAAATATTCCGCATGAACAACTTGATCCGAAAGAATCAAATATTCCGCATGAAGAGTTTGATCCGGAATAATCAAATATTCCGCATAAAGAGCTTGATCCGGAATAAATAATTATTCCGAATGAAAGACAAAGAAAACAGTTGATCCGGAATCTGGGCAAACATGAACACGAAGAACAGTGAAGAAGGAATTGAACACGAATTTAACCAAAACTAATCAAGATTAACCAAAAGATTAAACCAAAACAACCACAAATGATCTACTAACAATAATCAATCAATCCAAATCAATAACACCAACAATCATAACTAAAATAATCAAAACCCACTTAATCAAAACCATAAAAAATCAAGAACATGAACAATAAAGATGAAGAACAAATCAAACAAGAAAGGTAGAAGGAGATTAACAATAAAGTGAAGATTCATGAACAATAAAAGAAAACTTACTTGGAAATTAAATGGAATTTAAAGAGTGCAATACATGAAATTAAGGTGCAAAAATTTAAAGTGCATGTAAATGAAAATGGTGGAAGTGGTGGTTTGTCAAGCCACCCAACAACTATGAAATGAAAACATAATGAACTATTTATAGGGGAGATTAGGGAGGTGCTTAGGAAGCTTCCTCCCTTCTTTCTTCTTTCCTTAATTGCACATTTAAGTCCTTAATCTTCTTAATCTTTTGACTTTAATGACTTTGTCTCGGGATTTCTTCAAACTCGTCTTGTAATTCTTCAATAAATTAGACTTGAGTTCTTTGGCTTTTAGTAGACTTCCGTCTTTTGACTTTTTCTTCGATAAATCTTCAGAATTGGTCTTGGACTTCCGTTCTTTTTGCACTCTTGATTTCTTGACTTCGTCTTTCGTCTTTTTCTTCGATAAAAGCCCGTGAATGCCCGTGTTTTCTCCACTTTTCACCTTTTCGTCCTAAATCACAACAAAAACACAAACCACGCAATTCCAACATTTACGACATAAAATACACGTTTTGGCTCGGTTATTATTGTAATTAAGTGGTAAAATGTGAGAACCAGTACTTTCCCAAAATATTTTATTATTTTTATACGTGCTTCTTGAATTTTCCAATGTATTACGTTTTCTTGAATACTTTATATGTAAATCCTGAGATTTTTAAATTATACTTTTAAGTATTATTTTGTTCATTGACAATGCTTCATATGGAATTATAAAATTTTATTTTTTATTTTTTTTATTTTTCATATTTAATTTAAATCAAAGTTTTTGATTTAAAATCACCCGCGTGCGTTTTATAACGAGTTTATTCAAAATCAATGTACAACGAAAACTCCTAGTGATCGCGATACCGTCGGATGCCCAAAAGTTTACGTTTATTTATCGATTATTTCGATAATTAATATTTTCGACGATTTCGTTTTAATTACGTATTAAGTCGTGTCGGGAAATCGTATAATCATTTTTATGATGCGTTGTAACTTTTAAAAAAGTATTTTTACGAAACCCGAGCCCCGTAAATATTTTTAATATTTACCCATAACCATTTTCTACCCTTTAAACTAGTATTTATTTTCTAGTCCTAAAGTTTTATAATTGACAACTATAACCCTTATACCTAACTAGCATATTTAAACCAAAAATCTTCCACTAAACTACACATACACATCATTAAAAAAAAACACAAACACAAACCCTCACCCCCTTTCTTGCCGTGAGAGCCAACAAAAAAAAAAAAAACCAATTTTCATCATCATCCATTATTATTTAGCCAAAACAAAATTAAGGCCACTTCTTATAATTTTAAGGTGCTTCTTTTGATACAAAATTTGTACACATGCATCAACTTTTGAAGTTTTGATGATTTTATGGTTGGTGATGTTCTAATCATCTTGCATATGTTATATTTGGTAAGATTATCATGTTTTGATCCTTAAAAGTCTTGTTTTTAATCTTTGATTTTTGTTATATTTTTCATACAAGTGTTTTTAGGAGTGTTTGGTTGATGGGTATAATAGTATAGTGATCCTAGGGGTATGGGAATGATTGGTTTTGAGTGAAAAATAGATTTGTCATGTTTTCTAAAAAGCTAATTTGGGACAGCAGCCTTAAACAGTATGCTTCGTGGGTTTAAGGTCTTTGAAAGGCTGATATTATTTGATATTATTGTAGAGTTTTCCGAGACGCTCGTTTCGGTATAAGATAGAGCTTCTAACTCATTACGAGTCAAAAGTTATGCTAGTTTTAGTTTTCGTGTACCGGGAGACGCAAGTCGGCGCAATCCGAAATTGTGGCTGATTTTGGGTCGACTCTCGGGGACTTTAGGCTTGGTTATATAAATGTATCTACTGATTTTCAAAGTTTACAAACTGAGTTTGATGAGTCTAGTAGTGGTTTCAAAAGACGGATTGTCGAGATAGTATTTTTAAAGTGGTCCAAACGGTGTTACAAAACAAGTGCACAAATCTGTCCTAAAATTTGGAGTCGAGTAAAGCGTCGAGCTGATGGATTTTAAAGTGTGAACTTTAGCTCAAATTTTGGTGAGGTCTTACACAGGTTATAAGTGACCTTGACACCAATTTTCATGTTAAACGGACAAGTCTAGATAGGGTAGATCGGTGTGTATATTCGGGGTGTACTTGCTGATTTTTATTTTGGACACTTAGTTCAATGCTTGTGTTGCGTGAGTTTGAGTGTTCACCATCGGACATGGTGACTTACTCAAGTGCTTAGTCATTATATAAATGACTTAGCTATTGGTCCAAATAAGGGTAAAGGATAGTTTGACTTGCGTTGACTTGGCGTCGTATGACATGTCATTTTCAAGTGTTCAAGTGTTTTAACGTATAGTATTGGAATAATGGGTAGTATGAATTCATTTGATTCGTGTCAATGGTTTTGAAACGTGTATACTTTGAAAACATTTGAGTCATGTTATATTTGGTATATATATCGATATTGAGTTCGAGTCTTAACGCGCGCCTTATTGTGATAGGTTGCGGTTTTCGTGTTTTCCCCGGGCATCCATATCGTCGGTGATCGTCTCACTACATTGTTTCTACTCAGATGCTGAGTACCGTGATTGACTTAACACGTGGCTAAGGGCCACGAAATTTCTAAGGATCAAGGAGGAGGAATTGTTTAATTTGCGTGTTTGGATTAATTCCTACATGTTACGAAGGTATAGTCACTCCTAGCATTTTAGTTTTGATGTTACTAGTACTTTGATTCTTTTATTCATGGATTTTGAATTCCTTGGGTGAAACCCACTGAGATTATAGATACTTAGGGCATATTAGGGCTTAGGACACTTGCGTGGCGATTTGGTATAGCCTAAGTGTTGCTTGACTGAGGTTAGGTAGCTAAATGGAGTCGTTTTTGTAGTATGGAAATCACCACAGAAACAAACAGGTCATGGCAAAATTTTCTTAAACATATGACCTTGTTTTTATTTGAAGAATGGATACCCACTGATGTGATTAGTATGTGTTGAGTTGGATGGAAACGGGAAGTGTCCGGATGAGCCCGAAACGGTCGTTTTACTAAACTAGGTCAAATCTGAATGTTATGCTTAAAACGTGGGTAAATTGACTTGGGTAAAAAGGATTAATTTATGATTTTATGACTTTTTACAGTAGCTACAAATATAATAAAACTTATCTTTTTGGTTTCGTGTCAAAATCTTTTACCGATTGGGATTTATGCTTAATCTACCGTAAGGTACGAAAGACGTTTACAACTTTCTGTTTTGATAGTCTGTCACTAAAAGTGCATTTCCCGTTGATTGAAAATAGTTCTAGGGCTGTTCTTTCCCAACTTTTAAAGGTAAGAGAAATACCTATACGTGTCAAGAAATTTCACCTCCTGTACTATTATAGATTTTTAGATATGACCAAATCTTCACAGCCTTTTTCAGAAAACTGAATGTAGTCCCTTGTTTTGGATTTTTCAAACCGAGTCTTAAACGTGTTCGGAACCCACACATAAATGCTTGGACCATCATACAAGGTTGATATTAGGTTATTACAGTAGGTTCAAGGTGTTGGGTCAAAATTTTAACTTAAGCTTAGGTCTCGCCATCGCACACAAGTTACCTAGTCATACTATGTCCCACCACTTCTAAAACGTTATTGCTTCATTGAACGCATTCTTATTACGCGTCACCATTGCATAGGTCCGTGAAGACTTCTTTTTGCTCAGCCCCTTTTACCTTGTGATTACTTACTAAAGGTGAGTTTATAGCCCCTTTTACTACTTGTACATTGTTTCTAAACGCGGGGTGAGATTTCACATGGTGGAACACATCCATTTAAAAATTGTATGCTATTCAGAACTTGTATGCTATTCAGACTTGTATGCTTTCCAACAGTTTTCATTGATATTATTGCTTATAGTTAATAGCCTTAAGTTTCCTATCTTGATCATGAACCGTTAATTGTCCCGTATGCTATGCGCTAAGCGCGAATGTTGTGGGTGGATCCATCGGGATTGACAATCCCCGTCCCGATTACCTTGACGCACTTACATTTGTTTATACTTGAGTATTTAGGCTGAATACTCTCTAGAGGAACTTACTTTGAGTTAAGCTTCGGTTCATGAACTAAACAACAATAATATTGGTTTCAGACTATGGTTAATGATCATAACCATTTTCTCTATTTACTTGTTTTACAAATGAATGCTTGTGTTCCACACCTTTATTGCTAAACCTATGAATTTCACTCAACTTTGTGTTGACGATTTTACATGTTTAATCTCAGGTATTATTACTTAGCTTTGCTTGGATGGGAGCCCGCAGGATATTAGCGCAGCTTGGAGATTTCTGTGATGCTTTTAAAAGACTGGTTTTAGTATAAACTGTCAGAAATTTATTATATCTTTTGGGCAACTTTATGTTATAAATCATGATGAAATAATATATCTTTCCGCATATAAAACTCTGGGACCTATGTTTAAAACTCTGATCATTTATGATGTGATATATATGCTTTTATTACGTCAGCTTTGTGTCAACTGTAATTCATTGCTTCTTGTACTATGACGTGTTACCCCCTCGTTGCCTAGTTGTTCCATGTCAGATTTTGGGGGTCTCACAGATTGGTATCAGAGCGATGGTTATAGGGAACTGAGTCGTTTTTCAAAACTTAGTCTATAACCGAAAGTTCAAATATTTTATTGTTTCTAAGTGTCAAACACAGAATTTGCCATTGCTGTTCGATATCTTCGCGGGTAACTCTCTAATCCTTATTATTTACTTTTACTTATCGTTGTAGTATTTCATCTCTTGATTACATTTTGAAATATTACTTTACGCTAATGACGATAATTACTATGTCTTTTCAAAGCCTATGTGCTTCATGAATTATCATTGAATGTTACTGTGATTACATCTGCCTATACTGTATTTCTTGAATTCTTGTTCTTGTGAATTGATCTTATTGCAATGATATTATATCGTTATGACGTTACATACTTGTATTCAGAGAGCGTATGCTTCCGACTTTTCATACTCATTTTTCTGAGTACTATTGCTATTTCATTTATGCGTGATACGACTGACTTTATATGTTCGTTCGGTTTGAACCGTCTGTTTTTCTTGACTCGTTCATACGTGTTGTGCATACTATCACGATACCATTGTTTAGGATTGAATAAGTGTTGTTTTCGATGAACTTCTGATTTTCATTCTACTACCGTGTGTGTTGCTTTCATTGTTTATTTCCCTTAAAATATCTACTTAGATACGCAGATTTTCTTTCTGACCATTCATAATTGAATGTCTAGTCTATAGATCATTGTGTAGCTCAATGTGTCTCCCAGAAAGACAAAAGGACATCGTGCGAGTCTCACATCTCAAAGAATTTGTTAAATCAGTGCTGAATAATATTGTGGGTTTTCATAATCTTGATTTACCTTTACGCCGCCGTTTTACGCGACACTTGTACATGGATTACATCTTACTTCATTGACCATTCTACGTTTCGATTTAAACTTAGAACATCCGTTGTACCTTGAACACATAATCGTCATTTATTATGTGATGATCGTTTGGAATACGATCCTACTTGTATCCTCCCTTTTCATTGAACCTCTTTGCTCTAGGAATGCCACTTGTTATTGTCCCGTTTCTTTCTCGATATATCTTGTGATTTTGGAAATCATGCCACCAAGAGACCTTTCTGCATTGCATCTTGCAGCCGAAGACACGGATGATATGCGTCGTTTTTTTATGTCTCCGATTATCGTTGGCATTCTTGAACCATTTCTATACTGTGTTTTCTTTACATGACTAATTATACAGTTTACCTTCTTTCGTCTTTTTGGAATCTACAAGTCCTATGTGTACATTAATTTTGAGTTATCATGAAATTTGGATTTAATTTCAAGCTGTGTCGAAAAATATACTTTGTACAGAAACTTTACAGGAAGTTTAACAGTGTCGAGAAAATATTTTTAGAACTTTAGACATAAAAATATATATATTTCTACATGTTGAGACGTCCGTTTAGGACATAAAATTTGACCAGTAAACTTTAAAATCGAGCAAGTTACGCTCATTTGAGATTGTAAAATCTAAGAAGTTATTTTCTGAATAATGCTAAAATATCATTTTGTTAACAGATTTAATGCAAGGGCATTTTCGTCCATTTTTTATTCCATTTCAAGTCTCGGGTAAAACTAGAAAGTTGTTCAAAACATTGTTTTACATCGAAATGCATTAGACTTTGAGTCTTAGAATATCGTTTAGTGAGTTAATTGGTCTAGTCAAACCCAAAGGTCAAAACTAATAAAAGTTAAAAAAAAAAACATGGATTGAAGCGTTTTTGAGTTCGTTTGAGCTCGTAAAACTTTAACTAATGATATTTTGTAAACTAAAAACAATGATTGCGTTTGAAAATAATAGAATAGTAACTTTGAGTTCGGTCATACATGTACCTAGATCTTGGACTTTTGAAATTCGGTAACTTCCTAATATAGAAACTTTTCGAAGTGATTGTACTATTTGTTAACTGATACCCTACTTTCTTAAAAGTGTATTTTGTCAAATAAATCACGCTGTGCACATACGGATTCCTTTATCCTTTCTTTTATCTATGACTTATTTGTCATTCTACATTTTCTTTCATTGCTTCGATCGTACCACTGAATTGGACCGAGATTTGAAGATCTTGCTTTCATATCGTTTGTTATCATCTTGACACGTTTCTCCTGACGATTTCGGCTAAACCTCTTGAAACCTAATCACCTTGTAACCGTTTTATTGGTTGTCTTGAACTACTCCTTATTTCCCTCTTGTAACCCACTCGCTACTTTATAAACTATTGTCATGTTACCATACAACTCAAACTGGTATTGTTTGCGAATCATTTTACATAAGTTCCACTTGGACTTTATAAAATACTTGAAGGTTATCTTATCAAATTAATTTATATTAATTTTACATTGTATTTTCAAAAATTGTTCTAATACGGTCTTATAAAGAACCCTTGTAACTTTACGAATTGTCGATTTAAAACAGTTAGCCAGTAACTGATATGCGAAAAATTTTCATAAACTATTTTGATTCCTGTTTTACAAACGGCATTATATGCATATTTTAAATCATATGATATGTAATATTGGTTGACGAAGCTGAGCATCGCATTGCTAGTCCTAAATTATGCATGGCCTGATCACCTATGCCTAATTTAGAAGGAGCCATGCAAGGCCAAATAATAGTCACCTTAAATATTTAACCAAGAATCAACTTTTTAATTATGTTTCTTAAAAAGTTAGATAAATATAAAGTTTTGAAAACTTTTACATCTTATGCGAGTAGCAACAGTTTGCAACATACACATATGAACCATTATCTTTTCTTGAACTAAGTACATGCCTCGAGCACATATTTCCTTACTCAACGACCTTTGTTTTACCTGTTACCTCATCATCCTCATGATACGATTTTCGTTACCATTTGCCTAAAATCTTACCATTGATACCCGACTTGAAAGTTTCAACGTTGCTATGCTCCTACATCGATTGACCATCTTTATCTATTTTGGTAGACCTTCGAAACGTCTCTGGACGTGATTAGTGATTTATGACTGGACGTGAACGATGATTACGTGTAATTGCCATGATATGTGTTAAGATACTATCGTCTTGAAATTTCATTCGTGTGAATCATGTGTTGATTTCGCCTTTCATTGCTAATGTTGTTCATCTTACTGGAACTTCTCTCAGTTGACTTCTTAAGAATTTTCTTTGATTCGAAAAATCGTTGTGTGGCTTTTCCCTTTCGATCGTATTTCGACCACCGAGAACTTAATAAGCCGTTATTGGTGACGCCAACCGCACTCGTGAATTAATCTTGCTATAATCCTTGTTTCTTATTATTTTCATTATTGACGCGACTATTTTGCCACGTTTGTTAAGAATTGATACGACTTCCGTCTTATTCCTTTGTATATTGCTCGCATACAGATTGTTGACCTTTATATGATTCACATTCGTTGCTGTCTTGTCACCTTTTGAAAACCAGAAACTGTTACGTGTTTATTGTTTGATATCTTAAACACTTTCTTAAATTTCTAAAAAAAAAATATTATTAATTTTTAAGAACATTTTATACATTTTATCAAATGTTTAAATTACCAAAATAACTGTTTCAAGTTAAGTATCGGATCTATATATCCTCTTTGGTAAATTTACCTAATGTTTCAAAGGATATCAAGCTGTATCTTTTAAAGTATTTGATTATATCATACTTTATTGTCAACCTAATGAAATTATTTAAATTAATTTATAATTTCTAAAAATGATTCAAAATAACTTAGAAAAAAACTGGTTTTTCTAATGGTAACGATAAACCTGAGGTTTTAACAATAATTTCATGCAGTCATCCAAAAGTTCTTAAGCCGATCAGGATAACTATTTTGAACTGTTCTATTTTTACTTTGAAGTCCTGATCAAGAAAAAGATTTGACAACTGTTACCCACTCATTTTATATATTTGATTTTTAAATCACTACATCTGGTAAAGTTTTCTTTTAATTAAGAAAATATTTAAACTGAGTTTTTTAAAGTAATCCCAAAATGCTAGACAACTGATTAAGACAACTTGTATTTTAAATGATCATATGCTATTCATTTTCTTTTCCCTTCTATTTCGCTTGTGACTGGATTATTACGTTTTAAGATTGTCACGTTTTACAGTTGCACGATTTGCGACCCCTTGTTGATTTACAATCTTGGTTCATTTTATCGCACTTTTCCTGTTTAAGCGATTCTTGTGTTCATTCTTGTTAGTTTATCGCACGTATTTCCAACAACTCTATCTCTCAATGTATCTCCGTATTGAAAGATCGTTATCCTAATCCAAGACTGAAAAGTTATACGAAAAGGAGTTAAGAAACTGAAGCATAGTGAATTCTAACCGTTAAGATTCGTCATGGTACGGAAGTTTACCTGGGAAGCAATGAATTTTGTTCTACACTTTGTACCTCCTCTTGTTTGCATCTTCTACTGTTTTCAGGAGAACTCTGGGGACCAGAGTTCCTTTAGGGGGGAAGACTGTGAGAACACGTACTTTCCCAAAATTATTTTATTATTTTTATTCGTGCTTCTTGAATTTTCCAATGTATTACGTTTTCTTGAATACTTTATATGTAAATCCTGAGATTTTTAAATTATACTTTTAAGTATTATTTTGTTCATTGACAATGCTTCATATGGAATTATAAAATTTTATTTTTTATTTTTTTTATTTTTCATATTTAATTTAAATCAAAGTTTTTGATTTAAAATCACCCGCGTGCGTTTTATAACGAGTTTATTCAAAATCAATGTACAACGAAAACTCCTAGTGATCGCGATACCGTCGGATGCCCAAAAGTTTACGTTTATTTATCGATTATTTCGATAATCAATATTTTCGACGATTTCGTTTTAATTACGTATTAAGTCGTGTCAGGAAATCGTATAATCATTTTTATGATGCGTTGTAACTTTTAAAAAAGTATTTTTACGAAACCCGAGCCCCGTAAATATTTTTAATATTTACCCATAACCATTTTCTACCCTTTAAACTAGTATTTATTTTCTAGTCCTAAAGTTTTATACTTGACAACTATAACCCTTATACCTAGCTAGCATATTTAAACCAAAAATCTTCCACTAAACTACACATACACATCATTAAAAAAAACACAAACACAAACCCTCACCCCCTTTCTTGCCGTGAGAGCCAACAAAAAAAAAAAAAAAAACCAATTTTCATCATCATCCATTATTATTTAGCCAAAACAAAATTAAGGCCACTTCTTATAATTTTAAGGTGCTTCTTTTGGTACAAAATTTGTACACATGCATCAACTTTTGAAGTTTTGATGATTTTATGGTTGGTGATGTTCTAATCATCTTGCATATGTTATATTTGGTAAGATTATCATGTTTTGATCCTTAAAAGTCTTGTTTTTAATCTTTGATTTTTGTTATATTTTTCATACAAGTGTTTTTAGGAGTGTTTGGTTGATGGGTATAATAGTATAGTGATCCTAGGGGTATGGGAATGATTGGTTTTGAGTGAAAAATGGATTTGTCATGTTTTCTAAAAAGCTAATTTGGGACAGCAGCCTTAAACAGTATGTTTCGTGGGTTTAAGGTCTGTGAAAGGCTGATATTATTTGATATTATTGTAGAGTTTTCCGAGACGCTCGTTTCGGTATAAGATAGAGCTTCTAACTCATTACGAGTCAAAAGTTATGCTAGTTTTAGTTTTCGTGTACCGGGAGACGCAAGTCGGCGCAATCCGAAATTGTGGCTGATTTTGAGTCGACTCTCGGGGACTTTAGGCTTGGTTAGATAAATGTATCTACTGATTTTCAAAGTTTACAAACTGAGTTTGATGAGTCTAGTAGTGGTTTCAAAAGACGGATTGTCGAGATAGTATTTTTAAAGTGGTCCAAACGGTGTTACAAAACAAGTGCACAAATCTGTCCTAAAATTTGGAGTCGAGTAAAGCGTCGAGCTGATGGATTTTAAAGTGTGAACTTTAGCTCAAATTTTGGTGAGGTCTTATACAGGTTATAAGTGACCTTGACACCAATTTTCATGTTAAACGGACAAGTCTAGATAGGGTAGATCGGTGTGTACATTCGGGGTGTACTTGCTGATTTTTATTTTGGACACGTGGTTCAATGCTTGTGTTGCGTGAGTTTGAGTGTTCACCATCGGACATGGTGACTTACTCAAGTGCTTAGTCATTATATAAATGACTTAGCTACTGGTCCAAATAAGGGTAAAGGATAGTTTGACTTGCGTTGACTTGGTGTCGTATGACAGGTCATTTTCAAGTGTTCAAGTGTTTTAACGTGTAGTATTGGAATAATGGGTAGTATGAATTCATTTGATTCGTGTCAATGGTTTTGAAACGTGTATACTTTGAAAACATTTGAGTCATGTTATATTTGGTATATATATCGATATTGAGTTCGAGTCTTAACGCGCGCCTTATTGTGATAGGTTGCGGTTTTCGTGTTTTCCCCGGGCATCCATATCGTCTGTGATCGTCTCACTACATTGTTTCTACTCAGTTGCAGAGTACCGTGATTGACTTAACACGTGGCTAAGGGCCACGAAATTTCTAAGGATCAAGGAGGAGGAATTGTTTAATTTGCGTGTTTGGATTAATTCCTACATGTTACGAAGGTATAGTCACTCCTAGTATTTTAGTTTTGATGTTACTAGTACTTTGATTCTTTTATTCATGGATTTTGAATTCCTTGGGTGAAACCCACTGAGATTATAGATACTTAGGGCATATTAGGACTTAGGACACTTGCGTGGCGATTTGGTATAGCCTAAGTGTTGCTTGACTGAGGTTAGGTAGCTAAATGGAGTCGTTTTTGTAGTATGGAAATCATCACAGAAACAAACAGGTCATGGCAAAATTTTCTTAAACATATGACCTTGTTTTTATTTTAAAAATGGATACCCACTGATGTGATTAGTATGTGTTGAGTTGGATGGAAACGGGAAGTGTCCGGATGAGCCCGAAACGGTCGTTTTACTAAACTAGGTCAAATGTGAATGTTATGCTTAAAACGTGGGTAAATTGACTTGGGTAAAAAGGATTAATTTATGATTTTATGACTTTTTACAGTAGCTACAAATATAATAAAACTTATCTTTTTGGTTTCGTGTCAAAATCTTTTACCGATTGGGATTTATGCTTAATCTACCGTAAGGTACGAAAGACGTTTACAACTTTCTGTTTTGATAGTCTGTCACTAAAAGTGCATTTCCCGTTGATTGAAAATAGTTCTAGGGTTGTTCTTTCCCAACTTTTAAAGGTAAGAGAAATACCTATACATGTCAAGAAATTTCACCTCCTGTACTATTATAGATTTTTAGATATGAAAAAATCTTCACAGCCTTTTTCAGAAAACTGAATGCAGTCCCTTGTTTTGGATTTTTCAAACCGAGTCTTAAACGTGTTCGGAACCCACACATAAATGCTTGGACCATCATACAAGGTTGATATTAGGTTATTAAAGTAGGTTCAAGGTGTTGGGTCAAAATTTTAACTTAAGCTTAGGTCTCGCCATCGCACACAAGTTACCTAGTCATACTATGTCCCACCACTTCTAAAACGTTATTGCTTCATTGAACGCATTCTTATTACGCGTCACCATTGCATAGGTCCGTGAAGACTTCTTTTTGCTCAGTCCCTTTTACCTTGTGATTACTTACTAAAGGTGAGTTCATAGCCCCTTTTACTACTTGTACATTGTTTCTAAACGCGGGGTGAGATTTCACATGGTGGAACACATCCATTTAAAAACTGTATGCTATTCAGAACTTGTATGCTATTCAGACTTGTATGCTTTCCAACAGTTTTCATTGATATTATTGCTTATAGTTAATAGCCTTAAGTTTCCTCTCTTTATCATGAACCGTTAATTGTCCCGTATGCTTTGCGCTAAGCGCGAATGTTGTGGGTGGATCCATCGGGATTGACAATCCCCGTCCCGATTACCTTGACGCACTTACATTTGTTTATACTTGAGTATTTAGGCTGAATACTCCCTAGAGGAACTTACTTTGAGTTAAGCTTCGGTACATGAACTAAACAGCAATAATACTGGTTTCAAACTATGGTTAATGATCATAACCATTTTCTCTATTTACTTGTTTTACAAATGAATGCTTGTGTTCCACACCTTTATTGCTAAACCTATGAATTTCACTCAACTTTGTGTTGACGATTTTACATGTTTAATCTCAGGTATTATTACTTAGCTTTGCTTGGATGGGAGCCCGCAGGATATTATCGCAGCTTGGAGATTTCTGTGATGCTTTTAAAAGACTGGTTTTAGTATAAACTGTCAGAAATTTATTATATCTTTTGGTCAACTTTATGTTATAAATCATGATGAAATAATATATCTTTCCGCATATAAAACTCTGGGACCTATGTTTAAAACTCTGATCATTTATGATGTGATATATATGATTTTATTACGTCAGCTTTGTGTCAACTGTAATTCATTGTTTCTTGTACTATGACGTGTTACCCCCTCGTTGCCTAGTTGTTCCATGTCAGATTTTGGGGATCTCACATAAAAAGATGGGTGTTTACACACCTATCAAATCCCCTACACTTAACCATTGCAATGTCCTCATGCAATGCATTAGTTACAAAGCACGATTACACTTTTTTATCATAATCAATCCGTCTTGGCCTTTATTAAAGAGATAGAAAATTATAAAACAAGTACAGAAATAAAAAACATACCTTCGGGTTTTGGAAATGTTGTGAATGATCATCATCCTCAGGTTTTCGCTTTCTCCAAACCAAGCTTAAAAACGAGATCATTGTTATTATAAGTCACCAAACTAACACGAATTCATGTGGGCCAATTATTCACTTAGACTCCCTTATTCCTAGGTGTATCTCTTATATTTTATTTTTGTCTTGAATGATCACGAGGATGCATTGTTGACTTATTTTGATAGTTTATTAGGCTAAAAATAAAGTGAACGATTTAATCAATAGTTAGCTAAAGGACAAAATCTTTTAAAACTGCTTCTCGGGACCTCATAAAGTTCATATCTTGGCATAACTCGCTTCGCGATTTGAGACCTTTCTCGGACCGATATTTGGCAGCGACTTCATACTTCAAACCTTGAGAGACGTTCATGAAATAATGGTCTTCTCTTCATAATAGGAATTTCTTTACTTGAAGCTTTGAGAGATTCTTCATATTTGGACCACGACTTCTTCATTTTTCTCCAATCTTTTTTTTGGACTTTGATATATAACGATCTGCCTCCTTTTTGGACTTGGATTTATTTATCCTCATACCTTGTTAGGGCCTTTTTGGATAGACTTCTCCATGACTTTTGGGGAGTTATTGCTTCTCGTCGTGTGTCTTGATCCATCATATTGATTTGGATTAATGATCTTCACATCATCTTAGGATCTTTAGAAAAAAGTGAATCCTCATGCCTTGTGAGGGCCTTTTTGGACTCGGGTATCCTCATGCCTTGTTAGGGCCTTTTTGGATAAGCCAATCTTCGCGTCTCGCTTCAATAAGTTATGCCTTGGCTATGAACTCTAATTAATATCGAGCAACTTTTAAACGATCTTGTGCTAGAAGCTAAGTAACCTTTTAAATCGTACAACCTTATTTATTGCAAATATATTTATTAACAAGTGATGGGAGAAAAAGCTCATAACTAACTCACATAAGTTAATGAAAGAATACCAAACTTATAATTAACTCTATCATCTCTCGTTCTCCACAATTTAAAATCTCAAGGAATGAGACTCGTGGATGCTTAGCCTAATCAACCAATTAAGGTCCGTATGGTTAAGGATACTAGCTAGAGTAAACTTGGATAAGTAAACTCGGGTTGAGTCAAAATATTCACGACGGGCCTAATATATCAAAAACATCTAAACTTGTTAAAACCATTTTATTTATTTATTTATTTATTTTTAACTTTATTGGAAAATACGATGCGATGGCAAAAGAAAGAAAAGAAAATACTACAAGGCCAAAATAGATCAAAATTTTGAAAAACGTTGACAAATTTTAAAATTTTCCGGTAAAATGAGGTCAAATTCATGGAAAAGGCCACTAAAATTTCGATAGAAATCCCCCCTACACTTAATATAAACATTGTCCTCAATGTTTAAGCATGTGGGAGAATAAACTCCCCTACACTTAGGACATTGAGTACGTTGTTTAAAATCGAGCTAAGGAAAGGATAACTAAAGTGATTACATTTATTTGTTTTATTTATATACATGATTGAATCACAATAGCAAAAACTTATCGAAGGAACCGGGTACACGGGAAACACGGGAACACGGGTCTCGTCAAAAGTACCAAAAGTGGATCATTAAGCACATGTCCCTGCACACAACATCACAACACACAAACAAACAACCTACACGGCTCCCCCTACACTTATTGTAGAAAATAGATAAAAGATAGATCATCGGGTTGCCTCCCGAGAAGCGCTTGTTTTTGTTAACCGAGTCACGAGCCTGACTCGACCCCGAATTAGATGGTCCATGGGGAAGCCTCAAATGTAATACCGGGATCAAAAATCTTATCCTCGGTCCCAGAGGAACATAATAAATGAGAGGCAGGAGGATAAGTCATGAAAGGTAAAAATGTTCTCTCAACATACGAAAAGTATGTGAGGTCGTGATCCACGGGAGGTGGAATGGGTAAAGGAGACAAATTGTTATCCCCCAAAGACAATGGATGGTCACTATTCGGCAAAGCCGTAAAGGTGTCTATCATAGAATGGTCAATGTCACCTCCCGGGTCAAAACATTCATCCTCATGAACGTGAATCTCTTCGATTTCTTTATCATAGATAGGCTCGTCAAACAAAGGTTTGTCGTTCCCCTCATTGAGGATTTTAGAAATTCTCTCGAAGAGATCACGATCAAGTACGAAACCATCATTCATTTGTGGGATTTGTTGATAAGTTAAATCCTCACGAATGTGGTAAACGTAATTCTCATTAGAGGAGTGTTTATTAGGTAACTCCTCGAGAATTGGAAGAGAATCGATGGTAGAATCAAAAGTAATTGGCGAAGAGGCAAATGTGAATTTATCAAAATCTGAGTTCTCAAAATCAATATCAATATCAAGTTTTAAAACACCATTTGCCTTCTCATCAATACCATGATCACAATTAAGCTCATGCGAGAAATCCAATAACACGGGATCGTAAAAAGCATCCTCGTGATGGAATTTCTCAATGCTCGGGGTATAAAAGTCATCGCTAAGGAGTAAAGAATCCGATAAATCATTAGTATCATGGTTTTCAAAAGTCGGTCTTGGTAAAATAGGAGAATCATCCTCATCCGATCCCGAGGAATAATTAAAAATGTAGTCGGAATCACAAGATAACTCATCCCTATCTACAAACTCCTTAGGTGTAGGACAACTTATGGGTTCTTCTTCTATGCACTCACACTCCTCAAAAATTGGTTTCTCAAAGCATGTCTCGCTAAGAGGATTTGAAGAAAGCATAAAGTCATTTGAAGGGGTAGGTGAAGGAGTCATAAAAGAAATAGGGTCATCAATGTGTAATGGAGGCTCAAGAATAATCTCGGGAATTTCCTCAATAGGTGAGGACAGAGGAGAGCTAATAGTATCCGTGGGTGTCAACACCGGAGGGTGAGTAAAACTCATGATAATCTCCGGGCCTTCTCTCTCCTTTATTGGCGGAGAGATGGAAGGATCCACAGTGGGAACATCACTACTAGTAGTGGTGTTAGCCTCAATATCAACTCTCAAAGACGGCTCAATATCAAATTGATCTTGATAGGTTTCTAAAAAGAGCATGAATTTCCTATCGTTTTCCTCTTGCATTTCTCTTAAGAATCTACCATGTTCCTCAAGTTTATGAAGAATTAAGTCCATTTGAGGTTGTGAAATACTCCCTTGATTATAGTTTTGAAAATTGCCTTCATTTGGAAAACCTTCATTATTTGAAAACCCTTGATTTTGAAATTCCCCATAAAACCGTTGATCATATTGTGGTGGGTCACTAGTCATAGGAAAACTAGGGGAGCCAAAATAAGTATTAGTATCATAACACATACTTTCCTCATTATTATAAACCTCCTCATAAGTTTTGTCACAATTAAAATAAGCATGAGGCCCACCACAAGTTGAACACTCCTCGGACATAGTCTTATAACGCTCTTCTTGCAAGATTTCCCAAATCGGACGATTATCCATGGTAGTGTCGAAAGAAAACGAAATAACAATAATTATTATGCTACGTAATATATTAAAAGAAAAATCTTTTTATATTTTTTTAGAAAAATATATATATATATAAGAAAAGTCGAAAGAAATCGAACTAAAAATTAACACTAATACGTAATATTTTTGGTGTAATACTTTTAGGAAAAAGTATTACTTTTGGATTTTTTAATTTTTTGGTGCAATTCTTAGGAAAGAAATTGCTTTTGTGATTTTTTAATTTTTTTTTGTATTTTTATGTTTTTGATTTTTTTGTATTTTTGATTTTCTGTGCAAGAAAATTAACGTTCAAAGCGAACGGATCCCAAAATCCAAACGTCTTCACGAAAAATCGTCAATCGTACGAGCGAAGCGGCAGCGGCGCCATTTGATACTTAGATTTTACTAGGTTGAAAATTCGTTTTCTCGGAATCTCTTCGAATTGATAACTGGTTAATTGTGCGACTCAGTTGTTCTTGGTGGAATAAAAAGGGAATGGTCGTTGTCTAAAACTAATTAAAAATAAAGACTTGAAAAGATAAAATAAAGACGGTAAAAGAAACAACAATAAAAGATAAGAACTTGACGAAAAGTAAATGACGAGAAATTAAAAGGGAAATAAAGTAAATGACACAAACTAAAACTTAAACTAAAAGGGAAGGCAAGTAAAAGTACAAATAAAGAAAAAGGCGGGAAAAGTAAAGCTTAAAACTAAAAACTGGAAAACACTCATTCGGAATAAAACAGTTCATCCGGAATATGTCACGTATCCGGAATAAACTCTTTGATTCGGAATAAAGTGTTTGATCCGGAATAAAAAGAGAAAAGAAGTTGATCCGGAATAAGGAGTTTGATCCGGAATAAAAAGAAAATAATGTTGATTCGGAATACGGACCTTGATCCGGAATAACCAATATTCCGGATGAAATAACTTGATGCGGAATAATCAAATATTCCGCATGAACAACTTGATCCGGAATAATCAAATATTCCGCATGATGAGTTTGATCCGGAATAATCAAATATTCCGCATAAAGAGCTTGATCCGGAATAAATAATTATTCCGAATGAAAGACAAAGAAAACAGTTGATCCGGAATCTGGGCAAAAATGAACACGAAGAACAATGAAGAAGGAATAGAACACGAATTTAACCAAAACTAATCAAGATTAACCAAAAGATTAAACCAAAACAACCACAAATGATCTACTAACAATAATCAATCAATCCAAATCAATAACACCAACAATCATAACTAAAATAATCAAAACCCATTTAATCAAAACCATAAAAAATCAAGAACATGAACAATAAAGATGAAGAACAAATCAAACAAGAAAGGTAGAAGGAGAATAACAATAAAGTGAAGATTCAAGAACAATAAAAGAAAACTTACTTGGAAATTAAATGGAATTTAAAGAGTGCAATACATGAAATTAAGGTGCAAGAATTTAAAGTGCATGTAAATGAAAATGGTGTAAGTGGTGGTTTGTCAAGCCACCCAACAACTATGAAATGAAAACATAATGAACTATTTATAGGGGAGATGAGGGAGGTGCTTAGGAAGCTTCCTCCCTTCTTTCTTCTTTCCTTAATTGCACATTTAAGTCCTTAATCTTCTTTATCTTTTGACTTTAATGACTTTGTCTCGATTTTCTTCAAACTCGTCTTGTAATTCTTCAATAAATTAGACTTGAGTTCTTCGGCTTTTAGTAGACTTCCGTCTTTTGACTTTTTCTTCGATAAATCTTCAGAATTGGTCTTGGACTTCCGTTCTTTTTGAACTCTTGATTTCTTGACTTCGTCTTTCGTCTTTTTCTTCGATAAAAGCCCGTGAATGCCCGTGTTTTCTCCACTTTTCACCTTTTCGTCCTAAATCACAACAAAAACACAAACCACGCATAATTCCAACATTTACGACATAAAATACACGTTTTGGCTCGGTTATTATTGTAATTAAGTGGTAAAAAGATGGGTGTTTACACACCTATCAGTAGCCCTCATGTCTTGTTAGGACCTTTTCGGACTCGCCAATCTTCGCATCCCGCTTCAATAAGTTATGCCTTGGATATGAACTCTAATCCATACCGAGCAACTTTTAAACGATCTTGGGCTAGAAGCTAAGTAACATTTCAAATCGTACAACCTTATTTATTGCAGATAAATTTATTAGCAAGCGATGGGAGAATAGGCTTATAATTAACTCACATAAATTCACGAAAGAATACCGAACTTATAATTGGCTCTATCATCTCTCGTTCTCCACAGTTTAAAATCTCAAAGAATGAGACTCGTGGATGCTTAGCCTATTAAATCAAAGTTTTGGGTTTTCGAGTCGCCTATAGGATCTTGCATCTTCTTAGACTCTTTCAAGTTTAGAATTTGCGTTTTAAAGTTCCCTTGATAAACGACTCTCTAGGATCAATTATAGGAACTTGCGAAAAGTTCTTGTTCTTAACCCGTAAGAGTTAAGACTTTCGCGTTTTATAGCTCCCTATATAAAAGCCTAGCAAAACTTGACTTAAACACGTTAAGGATACTAGCTAGAGTAAACTTAGATAAGTAAACTCGGGATGAGTCAAAAGATTCACAACGTTTGAAAATTAAAACCACTTTATTAAAAATTTATTCTAATAAAGGAAGAAAATAACTATACAAAGGGGAAAACTAATAGGCCAAAATAGATCAAAAATTTTGAAAATGTCGAAAAATTGATTTTCCGATTAAAATGAGGACAAATACAAGGAAAAGACCACTTAACTTCGATAGAAGTCCCCCTACACTTAACATAAACATTGTCCTCAATGTTTAAGCATGTGGGAGTAAACTCCCCTACACTTAGGACATTGTGCACGTTGTTTAAATCTCGCTAAGGAAGAGACAACTAAAGAGATTCCTACTTTAATATTGAGAAATATAAAATAGTGAATCGAAAAGAGTTTAGGATAGAACCGGGAAGATGGAAACACGGAATCACGGTTCGTCAAAAGTCATCAAGAGTGTGTCTTTGAAGCTCTAATTCCTGCACAAGATAAGAAAGAAAGCAAGAAACACCACGGGGCTCCCCCCTACACTTATGGTGAAAACAGGAAAAATAGATAATTGGGTTGCCTCCCAAAAAGCGCTTGTAATACCGGGATCAAAGACCTTGTCCTCGTTCCCGGTTGACATCAACAAAGGAGAGACGGGGGGATAAGTCTTGAATGGGAGAAAGGTTCTTTCAACATACGAAAAGTATGTGAAATCAAGATCCACGGGAGGTGGGGTGGGTAAAGTAAGCACATTGTCATCCCCCAAAGATAATGGATGCTGAGCACTCGGCAAAGCCGTAATGTTATCAATCATAGCATAATCAATGTCACCTCCTGGGTCAAAGCACTCATCCTCCGTGAAGTGGCTAAAGGGGAGGATGAAAGGTGCTCGGGAGGGGGACTTGGGTCAATACCTTCCTGCAGCAAATTATCAAGAATAATATCCCCCTCCATGTCATCGTCATCAATACCTGGAGGTATGGAGTGAATGTCAATTTCTTCCAGCAATGGGTCATTATCTTCAACGGGAGGAATAGATGGAGGCAAAGACTCGGAAAGAGGAGGAGAAGTCAACTCTTCGATTTGAGCAATAAGAAGATGCACTTTCCGTAATCTGTCGCGGAGAATCACGTCTTCCACCTCATCTTCAAGAGCAAGTTCATCGGTGAACTTCTCATAAGCCGGAGAGAAATAAATCGTCATCGCCCGCGTCTCCCGGTGGAGATTGAGAAATTTCAATAGTGAAATTCTCATAGCGGGGAGAAGAATCGTCATCATTTGGATCGACGTCTTCCATAAGAGCAACGTCGTCCTCAGGCTCCATAGCAGTTGGCATGTCACAAACCTCCTCATCAAAGAATTTATCAAGACCAAAATCACTAGGCTCACTCAATGTATCACAATCCTTAGACTCGTTTGGGATATTGAGAGAAGGGATGACAATTGCACTAGGACATTGAGCAGCAAGATCATTCCAAGAAATAGTAGGCTCATCGTCATCATCATCATAATAGTATGGATACACCGGAGGAGGAGTATAAGTCTCGATATTCGATATTTGCTCATGTCGTTGTTGTCGCTTTTCCTCCTTCCATGCTTCGTTTAGCTGAACAACGGCTTCTTGAAGTTTCAAAATAATGGCGTGCCTTTCTTCATTCAGAGTAGTGAGTTGTTGAATTCTCTGAGAGGATTGATGATTGAGGGTGTGATGTGGGGGCTGAAAATTTTGAAAACCTGAATTATAGCACGGATGTGGCTCATAGTAAGTCATCGGTTGAGAAGAATTATAACACGGAGTTGGGTCATAATAATCCATCGGTGAAGAAAAATGAGGACACGGATCTGGCTCATAATAATCCATTGGCTGACAATAAGAAGTATCGTGAGGGCCCCCACAGTTGCTGCAAAACGGGTGAGAAGAAAGACTGGGTGCGTCTTGTGGATAGCTATTACCATTGGCATGAATGTAACCCGGTTCTTGCTCGTCATAAGACGGGTATCGAACCGGGCACGAAACATGCCAATGAGAATCGCTCCCACAATAGATGCACGGGGGAACAGGAGGTGGATTCAAAAAGGACGAATTAGTCGAGTTGCACAATGGACAAAATCCGAATCTGAATTGTGTATTGTCGATATCATTTCCGCACCGCTCACATGTACACCATTGACATGAGTCGTTCCCAGATAATTGTTTCCCAGACCCGACGCAATGGATATAAGAATCCATAAAGAAAGATAGAGAAGCAAGAAGAATATTTTTGGTGCAAAACTTTGAAAAAGAAATGCTTTTTATGATTTTCCAAATGTTTTTGGGATTTTTGAAAATTTTGGACACGAAAAATAACGTTCACGAGTGAACGGATCCCAAAAGCCAATGCGTCTCTCACAAAAAACCGTTGATCTTAACGAAAAGAGCCGGCAGCGGTGCCATTTTAATGTATAGATTTTGCTAGTTGAAAAGTCGTTCTCGGTATCTCTTCGAATTGATTTCCGGTTAATTGTGCGACTCAATTGTTCTTGGTGGAAAAGAAATAGAGGATGTCGTGTCTAAAATTAATGAATAATAAAGACTTGAAACGATGAAAATAAAGACGGTAAAAAGAAACAACGAAAGATTAAAAACTTGACGAAAAGTAAATGACGAGAAATTAAAAGGGAAATAAAGTAAATGACGCAAACTTAAACTTAAACTAAAAGGAAGGCAAGTAAAAATGCAAATAAGGAAAAAGGCGGGAAAAGTAAAGCTTAAAACTAAAAACTGGAAAACACTCATTCTGAATAAAACAGTTCATCCGGAATATGTCACTTATCTGGAATAAACTATTTGATTCGGAATAAGTTTTGATCCGGAATAAAAAAGAAAAGAGGTTGATTCGGAATAAAGGGTTTGATCCGGAATAAAAAGAAAATGATTTGGTTTGGAATACGGACCTTGATCCGGAATAACCAATATTCCGGATGAAACAACTTGATCCGGAATAATCAATATTCCGGATGAAACAACTTGATCCGGAATAATCAAATATTCCGCATGAAGAGTTTGATCCGGAATAATCAAATATTCCGCATGAAAAGTTTGATCCGGAATAATCAAATATTCCGGATGAAGAGCTTGATCTGGAATAAATATATATTCCGAATGAAAGACCTTGATCCGGAATAAATGATTATTCCGAATGAAGTACAAAGAAAACAGTTGATCCGGAATCTGGGCAGCAATAAGAATACTAAGAACAGTAAAGAACATGGAAGAACATGAAGGCACGAATTTAATCAAATCTAACTAAAACAAACCAAAAGATTAAACCAAAATAACCAATAACCATCAACTAACAATAATCAATCAAAATAAATCACTAAAACTAACAAATAAAGCCCAATCAATCAAAATCCACTTGATAGAAAACCATACAAATAGAAGAACATAAACATGAATCATAGAGAAAGATTAAGCAAGAAAGGAAGATGAGAGATTAACAATGAAAGTAAAGATTAACAACAATTTAAAGTAAACTTACTTGGAATTAAAAGGAATTAAATGTGTATAACAAGTAATAAAAATGCAAGAAATTAATGTGCAAGGTAAATGAAAATGGTCGAAGTGGTGGTTTTTCAAGCCACCCAACCACAACAAAATTACACAAATGATCTAAATATATAGGGGAGGAGGAGGATTAGTGGAAGGAAGCTTCCTCCCCTCTTTCTTCTTTCCTTAATTGCATCATTAAGTCCTTAATCTTCTTAATATTTTGACTTTAATGACTTTGTCTCGGGATTTCTTCAAACTCGTCTTGTAATTCTTCAATAAATTAGACTTGAGTTCTTCGGATTTTAGTAAACTTCCGTCTTTTAACTTTTTCTTCGATAAATCTTCAGAATTGGTCTTGGACTTCCGTTCTTTTTCCACTCTTGATTTCTTGACTTCGTCTTTTGTCTTTTTCTTCGATAAAAGCCTGTGAAATCCCGTGTTTTCTCCACTTTTCACCTTTTCGTCCTAAATCACAACAAAAACACAAACCACGCATAATTCTAACATAAATGTCATAAAATACACGTTTTGGCTCAGTTATTATTGTAATTAAGTGGTAAAAAGGATGGGTGTTTTCACACCTATCACCCCTATTTCAACAACTATTGCCCTTGCTAAGATGATGACTAGGATGCAAGCACGAAAGGGGTGGTTATTAGAAATCTAGCAATCAACAGAGTCTTTTCTACCCCAGGACTGACCCACAAGACAAGGGTAAAAGTATATTGGTGGATGAGCCAAAGTTGTCATAAAAGAAAGCTCAGATACAAGCACATGTTCAATATGATGTTGAGTTGGCTAAGAGTTTGGAAGAACATGAACCAGAACCATGGTAAGAGTTGAACATAAGTTGGACTTCAGATCAGGGAAAAGCTGATATTCAACCATAAATTACAAAGGAAAATCCAGAGGAGATGGTTAGACAATTGGAGTGGTTTATACCAATTATTGAAGAGTTTTTGGAAGCATATAAGGAATACAGGGTCACTCTTCCACTTGAAGACATGTATAAACTTGTAGAGATGACTAAATCATTAGAAAGATATGAATATAGTTTTGAAGCATCAAGCAAGACATGAAAAGGGTTTAAACTCCAAAACTGGTAAAAGAAAGTACTAAAGGGTACGCTAAAGAGTCACGAAGGTTACAAGGATAAGAACTTTAAAGGTTTGACTTATGATCAACTTGAAGAGTTAACCATTCATGTTATCAGGTTTGTAGAAAGTTTTCTTGATCCTAACTATGCGATGGAAAGGAAATGGATTGAGGAAAGAGAGAAGTTTATGGAGAAGTGCAAAGCAAAGGAGAAGAGAAAGGTTGAAAGTGATCCAACTGTCGCTTCATATGTACCAGAAGTTACTCAAGCTGTTCCTAGTGTGCCTGGCCAAATAGTAGTTAAAATAATGAAGAGGATGGAGAAATTCGATAAGTTTGCAGTTGATGATATAGGTCCATCTGGTGAGGAAGTGACCAAGTATTTAAAGTTAGTCATTCATGAGGACTTCAAGGCATAGCCTTTGATGGCTAAATACCCAATCTATAAGTATGAAACAGTTTATGATAGAGGTATGAGTTGGTGGAAGTTGTACATGATAGGTGGATACAATGAAGCTCATCAACTCTTCAGAAAAATGTTTCAGGCATTGGACAAAGAAGTTTTGAATGTTCTTGGGAGAGTATTGAAAGCTCAGTTTAGATCTAATCCACCTACAAAAGATATGGGGAAAGACTATGAAATATGGACTAGCATGAAGAGTATGTATGAGCATGATATCGATGATGTCATCTAGAGATCAAAAGAACTCAAAGATGGTATCTTGGCAATTGTTTACATCCTCTGTATTTCATGAGTTAGTAATGTTAGGTTTGATTGTGTATTTACTTGTAGATATGATGTATCCTCTTACTCAAGATACATTGAAGACTATGGTGAAGTCTAAGCTTCAGGTTGATAATCTCAACCAAGTAGCTTATCAGTTTTTCAAGTTTTTGCATAATCAGATTCTCAAGTAAAGGTTTTTGTAAGCATCCTCATAGTCAATAGGTTTTCTTCAAGAAACTTATGTTCAAGGGGTGATCACAAGATTAGGGAGGATTGTTGAAAATAAAATGCCATTCCTTTGCTCATTGTTCAAAGTTCCCCCTGTCGTATAAAGTCCCCCCTGCTAAAGTTAATGAAGATAGTGGGATCTTTTCTAGTGCATATGAAGATTCCCTTGCATGAAAATAACTACAAGGAAAATATTCACGCATTTATGTTTATATTATAGTATATCTTCTTAATATACTTAATAATTATCTTATACAAGGCTCCATGTATCTATAAAAGGAGGCCTTAGGTTATTAGTTTATCATCGCTTTTTATACTTTTGCTTTAAGGTTGTAAACCCTAGCACTGATTAAAAGTGATCGTATATTTGATAATATATTAAAGCTTGCAATCGTTGAAATCACGTTGTTCTTGTACTGAGTATTATATTCCGCATTATACTTAATTTATAATCATAACCAAAGTTTCTTTAGTATTAGTTTAGATTTATCCTTTCTAATACACCCTTATTAGCTAAGGTTTAAGATCTGAGTTTGGGATCGTCAGATGATAATAAATTTATGGTATTGATTTGGTTGTTTTGATTTAATGGTGAATGTGCATGTATTCAAGATATTTGTGGATGTAGTGATGGGGATTGAGATAAATTTAAAGGGGAGGAAAATGATGGTTGAGGTAAAAGTCAATTCCCACGTGGATAATTTTAACGACATGAAAATTGTAAAACTTACATTACCTATATTAGCACTGATGACGTATAGTCCCTAGTCGGGCTGGATAGTCCGACTCATGGGTACTAGCCGTATCCATCAGGAATGGATTGGATACTTGTTCGATGTGCGCACACAGCCCAGAAAGCCCGGTAATACGTTGTCGCACAAGAGGCTGATTACTTAGCCAAGTCCTTGTCGCAGTGCGACAGGATCAGACAGAATATAACTTATATTATAGTTATATTCGCCTAAGGAAAAGGGATATACACTTGCCCTAGTTAGATAATGAAGATCAAGCTATTTCGAGTCATTATCTCTTCCTTAGGTCGAAAGAATAGGGAGCTCAGCCTGGACTCTCTCGAGTATAAAAGGAACCCCTTCGGTTCCACAAAGGTACGGTACACACAATACCCTAAACACTAATATACTCAAATCGATTACTTACACTCACGCTAGAGTCTAACCGTGGGTCACAAACCCACGGTAAGCCTAACGGTGTCTGTTTAGTGCGCAGGGTCCCCAAAACAAGTTTCACTTGGTGCGAGAGCCGAAATCCACAACACCCCCAAATTAAGCCTAATTTGGGCCAAGCTCAGCCTACCCCAAATTTTGCATCAACAAGTTGGCGCCATCTGTGGCAAACTAAACTCTAGCTAATGACAAAAAACGGCGCAAACCCGCCCCCACCCAAATGTGGATCCAAGAAGGCAACGGGTCCTTACTCAAGCCTTGAACCCAATAACCTAAGTCGTGGGGGGAAAGGACTACAAGTATCTTTCTCTCCGCTGGTCACCCCGACTCTACAGACGGTCGGAACCGCATCATCCTCTGAGGAGATCGCTAATCAAGGCCGCAAGGAGACCCTGGACGCAAGAGCTGTGATAGATCCACAGGTGGATACAGAAATTACCCCATCGGCAAAGCAAAGTATGAGCGACTATGTCGCAGAAAACTATGAGGCGTTAATCCCACTCATGAGGGCGCAAATGAGGGCGAATCCAGCAAGAGATCTTCGGATCAGTTTGGACTTCGATAAATAATTCAAGTCTAAGGGAGGCTCAATATCTGGTAAGGAAGCTAGAAAGGAGAAGAAAAGGAAGTAAAGAGCGACTGAGATCCCATCATTCCCTTCGGATGCGCCTCTCATTGAAGACGCATCGTCCTCAGACAGCTCCAGAGACTCAGGAGAATAGGATGGTTTCATGACACCAGTCAATGATCACCGGCGCACAAGCGTGAAGGACAGACTAGGGCCTAACCCTACTAGTAGACAAAGCGCCTTTAAAAGGCTAGGCCCCTAAGAAGGAGACGAATCTCAGGATCTGCGAGTTCAGGAAAAGAGTAAGAGCACTGAAGGGAGGCGCAAGAGGGATTCTTCAAGCGAAGGTTCCTCGGACTCTAATCATAATGACCGCCATCCCCGCCATAAAAGGGTCTCTCCTTCATCCATTGAGGACTCTGACTCCTCTGACTACGACAGAAAACACCACAGGGCACCAAAAAGACCAAGGATACAAAGTGAAGATCAATGGACCTTGCCATGGCGTCGAGAGAAAGGAAGCGCGTTTTTAGAACGCATAACTACTTTCAGGGATAACAAAAAAAGACGCATGCCGTCCAATGTTAAGACCTACGACGGCACGACGGATCCAGATGATCATCTGAAAGTATTCGAATCTCAGGCAGGGATAGAGCAATGGCCAGAAGCCGTGTGGTGTCATATGTTCAACTCAACGCTCATCGGGAACGCTCGGAAATGGTTCGACCGTCTCCCACGAAGGAGAATTCATGGGTTTGAAGAACTTCTAAGAGCGTTCCGCAGGAACTATGTGTAGTTGAAGAAGTATGACAAAGGCCCGGTTGCACTTGCGAGAGTGAAGCAGAGGCATAACGAGAGCCTAGAGGACTTCATGGATCGCTTTAAATCTGAATGCAACAAAATTAAGGATTGCCCGGAAATTCTAAAGATTTCTGAATTCCTCGCAGGCATCACAAATCCGGACCTAATAAAAAGTTGAACGACAGAACCCCGACAACATTTGATGGGGTAATGAAAAAGGTTCGAGCATTTATTCAAGGAGAAACTGCAGCAGCAGATAGCCGACAGATGACATCGGGCTACAGGTACCAAGACAGGCCCAAGAAACAAACATATGGGCAAAATATCAGTCGCACATTGGACTTCCAAGGAGCGGCAAAGCAAGGGCGCAACAACAACAACAACAGCAGCAAGTTCACCCCACTGTAAAAAACCTCTAGAGAGATATTTCTGTCAAAAGGAGCAAATTTTCCAAAGCCTAGCCCAATGTTGGGACCAGTGGATAAACGGGATAACACAAAGTACTGCGAGTACCATGATGATAAAGGGCACGCTACTGATGAGTGTATTCAGTTGAAAAGACACATTGAAAGCCTGGTAAAAGCAGGGAAGCTGAACCACCTGATAAGGGATTGGAGAAAGAACGCAGATGCGAAGAAGGTCTAAGTGAAAAACAGAAGGATAAACCTATAACCATATACATGGTAGAGAGGGAAAAATCTTTCATGCAAAGAAGAGTGGTCGTGGAATTTTCGCACGATAAAGAAATAACATTCCCTATCCTTTCAGATATGGATTACAGAGTCGGGTCGTTGACAATTGACATAGCCCTCGGTGAACACACTATAGAAGTCATGTGCGTTGATGGGGGGTCTGCAGCGAACATATTAAACAAACATTGTTTCGCACGACTGCCATGGGAAATAAGGAAGGAGCTAGAAGAGACAACACAGATTCTCACAGGGTTTAGCGGTGATAAGATTCGACCACTGGGGCATATTGCACACAGGTGACCATTGGAAACGCGGAACACTCGACGACGGAGTGGATGGACTTCATGGTTGTGCGCTCTCAATCCTCGTACAACTGGATAATTGGACAGCCTACACTAAAGAAGTTGCGCGCAGTACCTTCCATGGCATATGGTATGTTCAAATTCCTGGTGCAAAATGAAGTAGTTACCATCCGTAACATAGACACAATCGAAGGGGGTAACAGTACTTCTAGCACCAGCACTAAAAGGAAGCAGGCGGACAAGTGTCAACATGATATAGAGCCCAGTCCACAGATGAACAGAAGGAGGCGTGTCTCGGAGGAATCCCAGGCACCGAGCATATCTGTACGCATGGACTCGCTGTTAGGGCTCCCGTGGGTCCTTTTCTCGACAGGCTTCGTAGGAAAAGGGGGGGCCAGATGTAGGTTTCATCCTCACGAACCAGGGCGACATAAAAATCACGTACGCATTGCTGTTTGACTTCCCTACTACCAGCATGGAAGCAGACTCCGAGGCCCTCATAGCAGGTCTTAGATTAGCGCTAAGAGTGGACATGAAGCGCCTAGTGGCCTACACATACAACCCTCTGGTGGCAAGTAGAGTGAATGGGTCATGCGAGCCACGAGGGCGGGTGCTAATCGAGTATACGGAAAAGATACGGGACATGACGGCACGGTTCGCAGAGTTTGCTATACGAAGGGTTGTAGAAGAGGAGGACGAAATCTCGGTGGACATGGACCAACTTTCAATTATAAACATGAATAAGCCTCCTGGTCACGTTCTAGTCGATTTTATCTTGCACAAAAATGTGAGTGCGGACATGGAGTCACCAACATGGATGACACCCATTCGAATGTTTTTGTCATAACAAATTGCCAAGCAGCAGAATGAAGGCTAGGCAGATACAAGTGCGAGCTAGGCACTTTCAAATTGTCAAAGGAACGCTGTACATGCAAACAGGCAAAGGTCGGATGTTGCAATGCTTAGCACCTGATCAAGCGCGGGCAGTAGTGGAAGTCGCATAGAGAAGAGTGTGTCCTAGCTGCTTGGTAGATATGGTTGAGGAAGTCACTCGCTCAGGGTACTTTTGGCCATTTGTACATAAGGATGCGCGCAAAAGAGTGGCTCGTTGTCAGGGATTTCAAGCGGACTCAAGACGTCGGACGAATTCTAACATGATTGTTAATGCAAGTGATGCCTAAAAACATTATTAGTGTTAAATAATCTTTCTTAGTTTTGATCACAACAAACTATACAACACATTTAGTGTAAAACATAAAAACGAATTATTTAACTAACACTATCATCAAGGTAATAATCATATCACTAACCTTTCTTAATCATACTTAGTGATCATCAAAATGATTATCCTTAAAACATACTTTTGTTAATATGACAAAAGACTTTTTAATAAACTTTCTTTTTTAGAAAATGTTTTATTAAAAAGGAAAATGAAAATTTGAAAATAGTAGATTCCATATGCTATTAGAATATCTTTTGAAGGCTTCAAATACCTCAGATATTCCCACCCCACTAAAAGACAAAAAATGGAGCGTACTCTAGGGGCGGTACCTTAAGTAGCTAGGCGGTTCCCTAGCGATATGGAATCGCCGGGCTAGATAAGGTATTGCGCCCAGATAGCCATTATATATCCGTTATACTTTGTCTCCTTTAAATAGTGGGTCAAATCTCATTTTCCAACAAGCCTCTTGGACGTTTTTCTCAGCCCCCTTTCTCTTTTCTATAGCATAATCATTAGTAAATGATCACTTAAAGTGTTAAGGATGTTTACATATGATTATCCTCTTGATCCCCTCCTTTACCTTGTCCAATGAGAAGATCACTCACTCACTAGCGTTGTGATAAATATGAATCTATGAGCTAGTCATATTCATCATGATACCCTTTTTGTTGTAGGTTAATCCATTGTATTTATGAATACTTGGACTAGTTGTGTTCATCCAAGTTATTTGTGGATACTTAGATTTGTTGTGTACATCCATTGCATATGTGTTTGCTTGGATTTGTGTTGTGTAAATCCAAGCTACATGTGTGTACTTGGATAAGTCTAGTTGAGTTGTAATAGATTTGATTAGTAGTTCTCACTAAACTAAAAAGTGATGTGGTTGTGTCTTGTGAGTTCTCACTAAACTTGAAAGTGATTAGTAGTTGTGTTGTGTGAAGTTCTCACTTAGCTTCAAAGTGAAGAGTCGTGAAGATTGGTTCTAGCTTTGGATTAGAACTCGACATCTAGCCTTGTGTCCTAAAATGGTGAAGTAGGCAACGTCGTGAAGATTGGTTCTACCTTAAGATTAGAACTCGACATCTAGCCTTGTGTCGTTAAATTGTGAAGTAGGCAACGTTGTGTAGATTGGTCCTAGCTAAAGATTAGGTCTCGACATTTAGCTTAGTGTCGGAAAATAATGTAAGCGACGATGTAAGGTTTTCTCCGCCAAGAAGGGAGCTTGTGAATATAGTGGAAATCTCGAGTAGGTGTACTCGAGGAGTAGAGTAGAAACGAGGATAGAGCCTCGTTGTCAAACCACTATAAATCTTGGTGTCTTCCCACTAGGTTGTCTCCTTCCTTACTCTTTACTTATTTCATTATCATTACATTTACCTATTATCTTTACTAGTGCATTTGAATTGAACCTAATCATTATGCAACTTAGCTTCAAGCAAAAGATAGTTTTTATATAAACCAAATTGAAAGTAATTTTAATTTGGTCACCAATGAAGAGAAACTATTCACCCCCCCCCCCCCCTCTAGTTTCTACAATTGGTATCAGATCGATGGTCACTTAAGATCTTTGAAGTATATTGTACTTTGAAACTTGGATCGATCCATTGTCTCCTCAAATTAGAAGGTCAAGTTGTACTAAAGTTTCTCTTTGGTCAAAACTATTTTATTTTTTTAAATAGGTCTTTTAATTGATAATATTGCATCCCACTTAAGATTAGTAGTCTTTATGCATTTTAGATCTACTATTGAAATGTATCTACTAGTTTGCATCTTGCTTTGTGTAGGTACTCATGAAGATCAGTCACTTGATTGGTTGTGGATTGAGTTACTTGCACTTATAGAAGACTCATCTTCATTGATCTTTAACATATTTGAATGATGATACCAAGATGATTGGGAATGATACTAGTCCTTGAAGACTTAGTACTCATCATAGTCATTGATTGGGCATAGCATTGACTCCTTGATGGATTGCTCTTTGTGGCCAAGGTACGTTTTCGTTCTTCCACACGCCCTTTTATCATTCTTTTGATCATTACTTGACTATGTGCTTGTTCTTGGCATCCTTGCCTTGACATTTGTTTGTGGTTTGTGATTCTTTCCTTTTATCCTCTTAAACCTTCATTGCTTAGATACTTGACTCACTATGGTGATGTAGAGTGAGTTAGTAGTAGCTTAAAGTATCAAGCATGATTTCCATGGTTTGCACCCATACGGTTAGTAGGCCCTTTGTGGGAGAGAAAGTGAATTAATACCTTGCTCATATTTTGGTTTAGACTAAGACTATTATTGAAAGTGATCTTAGTCTATACATGAATAATTGCTTTGTGTTTATTCATTACCAAAGCCGTTTAACGTTTCGCCGGAAAGGCACGTCTTAAACCGCTATATATGACACAAGCTCTTCGTTACCACTATTTGAAGATTGTCATTAATCCCTTGAGCATTGGTCCTAGTCTTGATTCACTTCCCTTGACTTCTCTCCACTTTGTCGTTTTGCTATGAGTAGTCGTTTGTCCGTTTCGGTTCTTTTCGATCTTGATTCAACTCGTAATCCTTCATTAAAACATATTGCCTAGTGTTTATGATGATCCAATGTTATTATAAAAGGTTCATGATATATTTTTAAGTATCTTAGAAAAACTTGGTTTTTAAAATTTGGCGTTTTTCATTGATAAAAACCTGCCTCTGTAGGCGGTTCTTTATCTTGGCGGCTCAAACCTGCGGTTCCTTATCGATAAGGTACCGCAGGCAGTAAAGTTTGTCAGAGCGCCAGTTTGATTATTTTATTCTTTTTCAAACCACTATCTCTCTCTCTCCTAAAAACACACAGCCGACGTTTTTCTTGTTTTCCACCATTGTTGAAGCTTCAAAAACATTCAATCACTCAAATTAATTGATTCCAAGTTGTGGGTTTCACTCATCCTTCATCTAACATCAATTAATTGTAAGTATTTTCTTTTAGTTTCATCTATTTTGTTCTAGGGTTCATCCTTTCATAATTGGGGATTTTTAAAATTGAAATTGAATTAAAACCTTAATAGGAATGTGGGTTGACATGGTTATTTTACTATGATTCCTTAGGATCATATTCATTAAGATTTCACTAAACCCCACTTGTAGAACAAATCCGAATTTTGGCTAAATGATTTTGGTTAAAAGATGGATTTGAGATGAACCCATGAACAAATAGGTAATGACATTGTTAATGCTTACCTAAAAACCTTGTTTTGAAAAACCAATGTTCTAGTCCATTGTTGATCCAACATAGTTCATATGTTCTTGGTAAATAATGGAATAGCTATATTGTGAACATGAGAATGATATGGATTCAATCATCTGTTTGTCAAGAAATTGATATAACACATTCTCATATTTTTTATTTTTTTATTTTACTTTTCATATGAGTGATTGGAAAAATATTTTCTTGTGTTTATTTAGGTACTAATCATGCCTTCACAATACCAAAAGGATCATCAACTCACCAAACAGTATATGCCAAACCTATCCGACTTTTGTCACTCAACTCACCTTGCCCATACTTTTTCCTCTCTTCAATCTCGTTGCTTTCATGAGGGTAGAGTTGTCCAAAAGGATATCAAGGATTATGTCTACATCAAGTCTATGTTTGAAAACATTGGATTTGATTGTTTGTTGAACATTAAGGAAGACATCTATCCTCGATTCCTATTGGAGTTCTTTAGCACATACTCCGTCATTGAAAACAACGATGGAATATTTGTTAGGTTCATCTTGGAAGATCAACTCATTCAATACTCTCTCGAAGTGATTGGTCAAATTCTTGATGTCCCATTTGTAGGCACTTGTCGCTTCACGGATAAATGAAAGCTTAGTGCTCTCCTTGAATCCTACAATTGTCCTCCAAATGATCATGAGGAAATTGATCTTTACTTCATTGTCGACATTGTCTCCAAAAAGCGTAATCGACCCGTTAAGAGAAGCCTTCATACTAAGGTACGTTCGGTGAAACGTCATGAGGTTCTCTTAAGCGACCTTAATGATAATATGGTTCAATGGACCAATATCCTTAGGGAAAATGTGTTTTGTCTTGGTGGAAACCGGGATCATGTTCCGGCGTGTTTAGTGCATATGTTATATTGCATCTTTACCAACACCAATTACAATTTGGCATATTTTATCGCTCAACGGATTAGTTATGCTATTCACAAGCCTAAAACAAACCTCCCTTACGCAATGTTTCTCACTCGCCTTTTTAAAAGGGTTGGCCGTGATTTTCCAAATCTTGATCTTTCTCAGTTTCAACCGGTCAAACGGGTCATGCTACCTATTCAAGAGGTATATAAGAGAAAGACAAGATCTGATCGTAAATCCGATCAACAAGAGTTCAATGATGAGGACATGGACATGCCAACAAGTGATGGTGATGGCATTGGCACAAATGCTCCCATTGACTCTTCGAGTTCTTCTCACCACTCCACAAACTCATTCGTGGATGGTTTAGATGACATTGCTTCCCCTCCTCACCATTCCTCTAGTGAAGTTCCTAATAATCTCAATTTAGCGGAACTTTACCGTCAAAATCTTCGAACCCAAGGTGATTTGCATGAACACCGGATTGAGTCAAGAAAGGGAATCAAGTACTTGGGAAAAATGATCAAGGGATTAGGCAAGAAACGGAGGTGAAGACTTTGAATTATGTCAAAGTTTACTTGTCTTGTGATGCTTTAAACATTTGCTTATTATTACTTTGGTTTGGTTGTGTATTGACTTATGCTAAATGTTTGAATTGTTATTTATTTTAATCCTAAAAGTTGCTTATGTCTTCATGTTTGTGATTTACATAGCTTTGTGCATGCCTTTTGATAGTTAGCTTCTTAGATTTTGGTCAGTAGTTAACTTTGGCTTGTGAATCCTTTGGTAAAAATCTTGGTTAACCAAAATTTGGGATGTGAAATTTTTGAAACCTCTGGTCGCGGTTCCATATCGACCAGCGGCTCCTTATCGATAAGGAACCGCCGGTCTTAGATAAGGAACCGCCGGCCACTGTGCTCGACATCATCTTTTGCTTTACACAGTTTTCTCAATTCTGGGTAAACACTGCATCATTTTCTGTAATAAACTGCACATTTCCTAAACTAGCTTACCTAAATTCATTATTCACCTAAAATGATTTTAACCCATTACTAGTTTGGATCATCCCCTCACTCATTTAAACCCACCTTGTTTGTCATGTTCTTCATACATCAAACATACTTCCCTAATCCTTAAACAACCATGGTTTGTACCAAAACCTCAAACACTTCCAAGGCCTCCACCCCAAGGAAAACACTCAAAATAAGGATTAAGGTAGCCAAGCCTAACTCCTCACCCTTCCACACACCTAAGAATGAGATGGTTCCTATCCTCATTTCTTCATCACCTTCACCACCCCTTGCACCATGCAAGACAACATCCACCCATGGTACTAACCACTCCATTGGTTCTACCTCCTCTTCATTCAACTCAAGAATGAATGAGCTCTCTTCACCCTTCACTCTAAGTGCACCCTTGGGTGTGACCACACAACCTCAACCAATCCAAAGCATTCCTTTTGTGAATGACTTTGATGACACCTTGATGACTTCACCATTTACCCCTCCTAACTCACCCATTTCACTAACCTTGGAGAACATACCTCCACACTCACCTATTTCCCCTTTAGGGAACATGCCTCCACTCTCACCCACATCACCCTTAGAGAACATGCCTCCTCCACCTCCACCCAACTCAGACATTCCAATTTTGGGTGTTCCACTTTCCCTCCTTTTGGGTGATCCATACTATGGGTTTCAAGAAACACATGGTCCTAGTTGTCCATGTTGTCTTTACAACCACTACATCATCCATAACCGTAGGATGGAAATGTTTGGACTACATAGGAAAGAGTCCTTTCTTGCCTTGTTCTCCATGCCTCCTCATAGGAGATGAATGATGAAGTTTTCTAAATAAATGGTTTTCAACAAAACCAAGCCAAAGAAGACTACTAATCTAGATCTAATGTTAAGATGGCTTTGTAATAGTTAGTTGTCTTTCTTTTCTATTTGTCATTGTAGTTGCTTCCTTCATGTGTGTTTCATGATGTTGATCTATGGATTTAGCTTTATGTGTTTCTATCCTTATGTGCACATTAATCAACTTTAATTTGAAATTAAAATTGAACCTAAATCTATCACAACCTTTAAAAACTTGACTAAAATTGGTTCAAAATGATATTCAAATATTTTGTCACCCTTTGTCAAGACATTTTTTGTGAATGTGTTGCTTTATGCAACCCTAGCATAATTTGGTGCTAATAGAGGTAAAATTCCAAGATTTGCAACTTTTTGAAAAAGTCTTAGTTTTTCCCAAAACCCTGGAGAAACATGGTTTCATGTCCACTGGACGCGGCTCATTAAAAGTCGTGCGGTTCCTTATGTGATAAGGAACCGCCGGTCCCTTTAAGGTACCGCGGACAGAAATCAATTTTTGACGATTTTTTGGTCAAAACTTTTAAAACCATATACCCTGTCAAGATTCCTTGTTTACTCAAATTGACTAAACATTCATTGACACTCCACTTTTTGTATTCAAATTCTTACCTTGATTACATTCTACTTATACCCCAACCTTGAGATTTCATTCTCACACTTTCCCAACATTGAGATTTCATTCTCACACCTTCCCAACCTTGAGATTTCGTTCTCACACCTTAACAATGCCTAACTCATCCTTTCATAACCTTGACATTTCATTGTCACAACCTCACTCACCCAAAGCTTCCTCATCCAAGCTTTCAAAGAAACCGAAAATCTCGGTTCGACCTATTTGGATCAAGAAGAATGAACCATCTTCTTCCAAACCACCCAAAAACCCTACCTTCTCTCCAGTCAAGTATTGGAATGAGACTTATACCATTAACCCCATCACCGGAGCTAAATAAAATGTTCCCCCACCACCACAATCCTTTAATACCCCTCAACTTAATGATCTTTCAACCTTCCCAAACCTCACAAGGCATTGTGAAAACATTTCCAAACCCATTACCCCTCCACCACCAAACCCTAGGTTTGATGCCATACCCCCATCAACCGATTTTTTGTTGCATCATGGATCCTCGTGTGCTTGTTGTCGATTTCAACAAATTGAACTTGCTCATGTGTATGAGAAGTTAAATTTTCTTGAATTCCTTCTCACTCGACCTCCTATTCAAGTTTTAGTTTCGGTGGACAAAACTTCGAATGATGCATCGTCGTCTTAGTTTTCCAACTAAAGGATTAACTACTCTTGGAGTCTTTATTACTTTAGTTGCTTTAGAGTCTTTTATTTTTTAAGCAATCTTGGAAAATTATCACTATTAGAATAGCTTATGCTTTGTGGTTTATTTTCCATATCTTTTGCTTTAGATACTCATATTGTGTGTATGACTATCTACTTTGTTGTGTCTTTACTATTATGTAACCTTTGTGTGTTATCCCTTTAGTTCTATTTTGAGTTGATCATGGTTAATTTTTATAATTGCTTATGGGTGATTCCATCAATTCTATACTTTAACCCATTGACAAGCTTATCATCTTCACTGGATTGAAGTTTGATTTTGTCAATTACCTTTTTGGACAAACTTAGCAAAATACTTGCTTCTAATTTGAGATTTCTTCTCTCTCTCCCTCTCAAATTACTTAGTAGGTAGTGATCATATATACATTGGTGTTTCTTTCCTTTCTACTAACCTTTGTGTAGCATGTCACCTTAGCTCATATACTTGGTGCCCCAAGCAAGGGGGAGCAACCACCAAGGGGGAGCTACTAGCAAAGTTCGATGTTCTTCAAAGACTTGTGCTAACCTTTTTGCTACGACAAAGGGGGAGAAATGATAGTGATAAACTCGTTAATAATTCGTTATTTTGTGTTTCTATGCAAATGAGTTTATAGTTTGTCGTAATAAAAAAGGGGGAGATTGTTAATGCAAGTGATGCCTAAAAACTTTATTAGTGTTAACTAATCTTTCTTAGTTTTGATCACAACAAACTATACAACATATTTAGTGTAAAACATAAAAACGAATTATTTAACTAACACTATCATTAAGGTAATAATCATATCACTAACCTTTCTTAATCATACTTAGTGATCATCAAAATGATTATCCTTAAAACTCACTTTTGTTAATATGACAAAAGACTTTTTAATAAACTTTCTTTTTTAGAAAATGTTTTATTAAAATGGAAAATGAAAATTTGAAAATAGCATATTCCATATGCTATTAGAATATCCTTTGAAGGCTTCAAATACCTCAGATATTCCCACCCCACTAAAAGATAAAAAACGGAGCGTACTCTAGGGGCGGTACCTTAAGTAGCTAGGCGGTTCCCTAGCGATATGGAACCGCCGGGCTAGATAAGGTACCGCGCCAGATAGCCGTTATATATCCGTTATACTTTGTCACCTATAAATAGTGGGTCAAATCTCATTTTCCAACAAGCCTCTTGGACTTTTTTCTCAGCCCCCTTTCTCTTTTCTATAGCATAATCATTAGTAAATGATCACTTAAAGTGTTAAGGATGTTTACATATGATTATCCTCTTGATCCCCTCCTTTACCTTGTCCAATGAGAAGATCACTCACTCACTAGTGTTGTGATAAAGATGAATCTATGAGCTAGTCATATTCATCATGATACCCTTTTTGTTTTAGGTTAACCCATTGTATTTATGAATACTTGGACTAGTTGTGTTCATCCAAGTTATTTGTGGATACTTGGATTTGTTGTGTACATCCATTGCATATGTGTTTGCTTGGATTTGTGTTGTGCAAATCCAAGCTACATGTGTGTACTTGGACAAGTCTAGTTGAGTTGTAATAGATTTGATTAGTAGTTCTCACTAAACTAAAAAGTGATGTGGTTGTGTCTTGTGAGTTCTCACTAAACTTGAAAGTGATTAGTAGTTGTGTTGTGTGAAGTTCTCACTTAGCTTCAAAGTGAAGAGTCGTGAAGATTGGTTCTAGCTTTGGATTAGAACTCGACATCTAGCCTTGTGTCGTAAAATGGTGAAGTTGGCAACGTCGTGAAGATTGGTTCTACCTTAAGATTAGAACTCGACATCTAGCCTTGTGTCGTTAAATTGTGAAGTAGGCAACGTTGTGTAGATTGGTCCTAGCTAATTCTTAATTAGGTCTTGACATTTAGCTTAGTGTCGAAAAATAATGTAAGCGACGATGTAAGGTTTTCTCCGCCAAGAAGAGAGCTTGTGGATATAGTGGAAATCTCGAGTAGGTGTACTCGAGGAGTGGAGTAGAAACGAGGATAGAGCCTCGTTGTCGAACCACTATAAATCTTGGTGTCTTTCTACTAGGTTGTCTCCTTCCTTACTCTTTACTTATTTCATTATCATTACATTTACCTATTATCTTTACTAGTGCATTTGAATTGAACCTAATCATTATGCAACTTAGCTTCAAGCAAAAGATAGTTTGGATACAAACCAAATTGAAAGTAATTTTAATTTGGTCACCAATGAAGAGAAACTATTCAACCCCCCCTTCTAGTTTCTACAATGATTACTGGCCCACTGTCAACCAAAGGCGCAGAGGAAGGAGGACTATTCTCAAAGCTGGGGCGTACTCTAGGTTCCCTAGCGACGTCAATTAGAAATATGGCGCGTCACGCGGTAACGCTGCTCCCGACTAAAGGTAACCATCAACAGCAGCACAGGGGTGCAGTCGTCCCCGCAACTAGGATAACTTCACATACCATGCGGCAGCGAGATCGTATGGGCATACTACCAGCAGCACGAAGCACGAAGTGGCGCGGTCAGGCGAGCAAATGATCCTCACAGACTAGGATGAGTGTGTATGGCTATGCGGAATCGCTATCTAGCCCTACAAGGAATGACTTAAGAGACGACCAGAGTTCTGGGCGATATTCTCCTTGAGATATCGCATAGGTGGCATGGACCATTCTCTTGGCTACTAATAGCCCCAATAAGGATCCATGTATTTTTTTCTTTTTAATCGTTTTTTAGGTTTTTGTTATTTGTTTCAAAACTTTTGCAAAGGGTATGAATAAAACGCTGCGGTTCCTAGCTAATTCCGCATTCTAAATGATGTTTTTTCTTTCTTATCTTTAATGCATGCAATTATTATTTCTTTTATATAAATTTGGCCTTCAGATGTACATGTACAATAACGTTTCCAGGCGGAATAAGAGGAATAAGTTTATCCTACTAATTAGACTTGTCGCGTAAGAGGGATGCACCCCTAGCGGCGTCGGATCAAGTATCCTTTGTTAGGCAGCTTTTCACAAGACGTTGTGGTAAGTATAGCAGTCCTCATACTTTATGACGGATAGGCACAGTGTGCACGCCTAACGAACATGTCATTTTCGATAACATTGCTTATGGTAGTAGTGGTAGGACCACACGTAATGACATTTAGACTTACCCATAAGTCCAGAGTCGCACTCCAATGGGCGTACTCATAAACAACCGTTCTCTCTCACAACCTAAGGTGTGGGTGTAGGAACCTGGACACATATATATACGACTACACATGAACATAATACATGACGTTATGTACTTACAAACATATGGGTCGCTATTATCATTGTACAAATTATTAATTTACAAGATTAGTTCGCGTAAGATACAACAATAGATATGGTGAGGCAAGACACCTTCTATAGAAGGTCGCTCGTTGACAGTGACCTCTTTAACCTGAGATGTCGTGGGTTCTGTGACGCGCAATGCTGTGCCCATGCCTCTTTCATATATCGCAACACGCGTGTATGGTATAGATCAATGGAAGGAAGACTCACGGGTACACCGTCAGACCGACTAGGATGTGCTAGGCCTAGACCAATAACGGCACCTTTGGTGGAGGTGTGATTCTTCTTAGCAACACGACGCACGTGCTGATTTAATTTGTCTTCCAGCGGAATCAGTATCGGTGCGCCAGAAATATACACAGGGACTTGTAGTTGGGATAGGTCCGGCTCGCCCGTGGTTTCAGGGTCTCCTTCTGTCGGGTCTGTATTGTCATTTGGAAGCATAAGGCCTGTCATGGTTACACTAATTGGGAGGTCCTGGTCTTTCTCGATAAGGTCTATGATGGGCATCGGGAGGTTCCCTAATCTGTGGAAGGCGGAGTCAAACATCTCCTACGCATACTTGGAATAGATCTCATTTTCCTCCAAAGGACCCCTTAGTAAATTTTCTTTGAGATCGCGCTCCATGGCGAGGCTTGGTCCAAGCAATAGCACGGCATCGTATACACCCTTGACCGCTTTGTCAAAATGGGGAAATTTAAATACGCCTTTGGCAGCAAGCGGAAGACCATGTTTTATTAACCATCGATTCTCGGCGCGCACTGCGGTGAGGTGCGGATATAGCTCTTCATCAAAATCCGTACTCATATACTTTAGAACTTCCGACTTCTTAGCCATGTCTTTGTGGCAGTTGGTGACAAAATTATCGCAATTCAAAGCAAGGACACTCATGCCTTCTTCTAGTTTAGCCATGGCCCAACGGTTTTCGTCCTCTTGCTTCGCTCGCAGGCGACGCTCGCAATCTAGGAGCTCAGAGAGCGAGGATTTTTTGTCCCCTAAATATTGGATGGATTCGGCATTTATACTAGACACAACACGCACGCGGGCAATTTCGAACTTAACACTTACAAGTTCGAGGTCTTTTTGTTCTGTAACTTGGTTGACCTCTTCGTTGGCTTGTGCTAAGTGCTCGGACAGCTGGAATATCTTCCTTTTCAAGTAGGCATCTAAAGTTACTTCTTGTGCGACAGTTATGTCCAACTCCCTCATTAGTAGTTCGTCGGACATTTCGTGCAAACGTTGGGCGCGGCCAAGGGGAGTTATGTGTTGCAGGAAGTCCCCACAAGCGTCTGCACTATCTAGAGCGCATGAACGGGTGCATTGTCAGGGAGGAGAGAATCTGATGGACTTCGCGGCACTGGCACCCGCCTCGGTCCTAGAAGCAAGGGAGCTGCAAATTTGATGTCCTACGAATATTAGAGGCACGCACATTGTTTGTTTTTTGCAAAATTAAGAAGGGCGTAGTGGTATACCTTGATAGCTGTATGTTTTCCCGTGGCCTTGGGAGTGCTCCCCACGATGTCGCATTGCACGCGGTCTTGTTTGCAATGTTCTCCCCCTTCTGGGAATTTGCTGTGTGGGGGAGCACGATAATTTTTTGTAACTCGGCACAGGTATGACCTCTGCGGATGGGCCTGTGTACGAATCCTCTGCGGCACCATGTTCTTCTTCGTCTCCTTGACTCATTTCTTCCGATGGAGACTCTACGGTGCATGGTACGCTTCGGATAGGGGTAGCGTTTATGGCGGTTGTCATCTCGGCATTCCCACTAGGTGTGGGAGAAGGAAACTCCAGGGCTACGGTACGTTAATGCGCCATCCATTTGATAGCTCGACTGGCGTGAAGGATCGAGCGCGCATGGTCACGACACACGGATTCTCGCGCTTTACGAGCTGCGTATAAGTTAATTCTGCAGTCATATGAAGGATGCGTGAGTATATGTGCAGGAATGGTTTACTTTTTCGGTAAAAAAAACAAAAGAAGAAGGGGAAGCAAACGAAATAAGGGTTTCTTACCATGGTCAAAGTCATCAAAGATTGCGGAAGGTGATTGGCAGGAAGAGTTGACGTATGGCTCAGACCTAGGGCGTATAGCAGCGTCTCTGGGTATTCTTGCATCGGTATCCGATCAGCGCTAATTAATTGTGCCTCTGCATCGTTATATGAACCGACAATGGGGCGGTCATCTTTTATCATCGTCTCGGGGGTGATGAAATCATAGTCAAATGGGAAAACAACTTTGTCTACCCAGAAGAATTTGTCGGTCCACTTCTTCAGGGAATCTATTTTTTTCGAGTAGCATAGTGAACCAGGGCGTTTCGCGAAGGTTATCCATTCGTTCATCCATGTGGGTCTATAGAAGGCGCGGAACAGGTTTATGGTTGGGTCAACATTTTTGAGTAAGCAGTTTATCTCAAAATTTGAGATTTTGGCGGCACCTATACAATGTAGCTGGGAAAGGTGTATACTATAATAGTTTAGTATGTATATCAGAAAACGGCTTAGAGGTATGCGATTGTTGGAAAACTCAATGAACCTGGTGTATATACCAATTTTTCCGTCAGGAAAACTTCCAATATGCGCTTGTGGATCTGGCACAGTCGGATGAAGATCTGAAGGAATGTGGTACTTTGTGATCAAACGAGAGAGCTCTTGTTCGTATATACGGGACGTCACATCAAATAGTTGGGCTACCATTTTTTACTCTTGTGGGTGTTTCAAACAGGGGCGAAGGTAGTATATTTTGTTACGAATAGTAGTTCTTACAGTTTTCAACAATGGTAGGAAGATTTTTTGGAAAGATGAAGAAAGTGTCTGTCATACTGTAAATTATATACCCTATGGATGTATGGGATCTTGCCGCACGTGTCTATGACGTTTGGTTCATCCTATGGTGTCCGCTGATTGCTTCTTCTGACATGGTTAATGCTTTTTCCGGTTTCCAATAAAGGACTGTGATAGTGGAGTCTGACATGGATACTTATTTGAAGTCATGACTATGTGGTTTTACTTTTTGATGGGCATTTATGCGAGCGAGCCTTGATGATTCATAGTCTAGTAGCCGCGGATTGAGCCTGCGACCACTAGACTGGGGGGACATGATGACGTATAGTCCCTAGTCGGGCTGGATAGTCCGACTCACGGGTACTACCCGCATCCATCAGGTATGTATTAGATACTTGTGCGATGTGCGCACACAGCCCAGAAAGCCCGGTAAGCCTCTGTCGCACAAGAGGCTGATTACTTAGCCAAGTCCTTGTCGCAGTGCGACAGGATCAGACAGAATATAACTTATATTATAGTTATATTCGTCTAAGGAAAAGGGATATACACTTGCCCTACTTAGATAATGAAGATCAAGCTATTTCGAGTCATTATCTCTTCCTTAGGCCGCAAGAATAGGGAGCTCAGCCTGGACTCTCTCGAGTATAAAAGGAACCTCTTCGGTTCCACAAAGGTACGATACACACAATACCCTAAACACTAATATACTCAAATCGATTACTTACTGTCACGCCGGAGTCTAATCGTGGGTCACAAACCCACGGTAAGCCTAACGGTGTCTGTTTAGTGCGCAGAGTCCCCAAAACAAGTTTCACTTGGTGCGAGAGCCGGAGTCCACAAGACCCCAAATTAAGCCTAATTTGGGTCAAACTCAGCCTACCCTAACTTTTGATTCAACAAGCACGTATCAATAAGTTTGAATGGTAATAAAAGGAGTAAATGTTCCATATTAGTAGTAATGTCGAGAAAAAAAAGTAATGTTCAGTGGTAATTTATGGCTTTAAGCCATAAAAAATACAAATACTTGTATTAAAGGGACTCTTAATTAACGGCGTCAAAAAACTCGATACGCACCCGATCAAACCCGAATAAGCGAATTCAGGTCGTGTTAGTCAAGTCAAAAAAATTATTCAGGTAATTTGAGTCAACCCGTCTAACCTGAACACTAAATAAGGTCTTGTATCTGATATGGTCAACCGAATCGACATGATTAGGGATTCTTTATTTTTGAATAAATTTTTATATATTTTCTATTTAAAAAGTAAATTTTTTATAAACATTTTACTTATATTCGGACACATTCAAACCTAAATTAATCCTATATAAATTGACTCGACCTAAATTGACTCGCTAAATCAACCGATTAACCCAAATTTAAATAAAACCAAATATATATATAAAAGTTTTTAATCTTGACCTGATTTTAACCCGACCCAAATTAACCCAAACTCCACCGATTCAAAACTCTAAGGGCGTGTTTGTTTTTGCTAAAAAGATCTGAACCGCATCTGACTCTGACTGGTCAGACGCGGTCAGACATTTTGTTGTTTGTTTTTTTCTCGACAGTCAGACGTGAATAGAAGGAGAACATCTGACTCTGTCAGACTTGGTGATTCGGTCTGACTCCATCTTAGCCTTGTAACATATTCGATCGTTTCCACTTCCAACCCCTTTAAGCTTACAATACCCTTCACGTTTATCAAGATTTAAATCAGAATCAAGAACCACGAGTAACACAAAAATACGAGATTAAAGGTTGTTCCTTTTTTTTTTATTCGGGATTAAAAGAGACCAAAGTCAAAAAGATCTTTATTTAGGTTCATGTTTTGATGGTGATTGATATGTATAGTTGTTGTTCTATGTGTAAGAGATAAACCAAGAGGTTGGAGAAAGTGTTTTGTGGATGAATAAGATGAGAAAAGTGCCGGCGTGGGATTAGGAGTATTTTTATATGTAGTGTGTAGGGTTAGGGTTATCACATTGGGTTAAAGATAAATAAAAAAACATATTGGGCTAGCAAATAAATTTACATGGGCTGGGTGAGTTTGATACGTGTTTTATCCGAATTTTTTTTACGTAAATGGGCTTGTGTGTTCTTGTTTATACGGAATATTCTTTAATTTTTAAGAAACTTGTGTAGTAGTTTTGAAGTTTAGAATACGTATTAAAATGTTTATTCCATGGTTTATGTTATGTTAAATTAACGGTCAATATGTTTTATTTTATGTTTACGCAAGTTTTTTAATGATCGTATTGTTATTATTTAACACATACATAAAGAAATGAACAATTAAAACGAGTCAGACAATTATAAAAAACAAACAACATTATTTTAGTCAGATTCAGACTTTGCGACATCTCTTACTAATAAAAGGCGGTAGTCAGATTCAGACCCAAGAAACAAACAAACACCACCTAAATAAAAATATATTAAAAGTAGAGTTAATAACGTGCAAAATGATCATCATCATCATCATTTATCATCAAGCCCAAAAAAGGCCAATTTTCATTAAAATAAAAAAAATCTTATCAAAATAAATAAATAAAAAACAATTCATTATTCCATTCATTCAATCCAACAAAAAAAAATGTCCAGATCGTAAACCCCCCAAAAATTAATCCCCAAAAAAAAAACCAAATTTATCATCTGGTATATATATACATACTTCATGTACGTTTAATTTCATTAATACCCATCAATTTCTCATTATATGTATGTGTTTTTTTAGGGTTTTAATTGCTTTTCATTTTGTATTTCTGATTTTTTTTTTAATTTTTTTGGTTTTAATTGATTCAGAATTCATAATTACAATCTTTTTATTTTAAAGGTGATTACTTTATTGGGTTTTGGATTTTTTTTTTATTTTTTTTATTTTTTTTTTGTGATCTGATAAGTTGGTAATGTGTAAAAATGAAGAATTTGATAAGGGTTTTTAATTAATTTTAATTTTTTTATTTTCTAAGGTTTTTATTTATTTTTTTATTTTTTTTGATCTGATAAGAATTTGATAAGGGTTTTAATTAATTTTCAGTTTTTTATTTTTAAGGTTTTTTTTTTTAATTTTTAATTTTTTTTATCTGATAAGTTTGGTTTATTTTTAATTAATTTTCATTTTTTTTGGTTTTTTTTTTTTTTTTGGTTTTTTTTTTTTTTTTTGTGATCTGATAAGTTGGAAGTGTGAAAGATGAAGAATTTGACAAGGGTTTTTTTTTGTTTTGTTTGATTGTTAATTAGTGTAGGGATTAATACGAAAAATGGATCATCACGAAGTTGACGATATTGATTACATGGGGGACGAGGTTGACGTGTTGGATTTCGTCATGGACGATGTGCAAGCTGACGGTGTCGTGAATCACTTTGCTCATGATTTTGATGTTATGGTTAGTCTCATTTCGTTGGTTCTTATTTGATATGGTTTTGGAGTATTTCGAGTATTTGGGGCGTTTATTTGGTGCATTTGCGTATTGTGTAGTGGAATAGTACTTGTATGGTAATTGGCGTGTTTATTGAATTGATTAAGAAGGGTTGTTTTTGGTTTATGTTTTATCATCATTTGTCGAATACTCGACTGTGGAACTAAAAAACTTGGTTAAAAGTAAGAAGTAGCATTTTGAGTGTTATGCGGTACTTGTGTAGTTGTGTGTTAGTTAGTTAGGTATGACAAGCTGATATAAAAAGGGTCGATTTGGGTTGTGTTGCATCTCTATTGGGTTGAATGTGAGAATTTGTATTTGGTGCGTTTATTGATGACTTTAAAAGGGTCGATTTTGGTTTATGTTTTATATCTATTGGGCCAAATGTGATGGTTAGTTGAGTTTTATTCATTCAGTTTGTTATGCTTTTGAGCTTATCTCTATTGGGTTTGGGTAAAATGCGAAACTAAAAAATTAGTTTAAATCGAGTCGTAGCATTTTGAGTGTTATGTCGTACTTGTGTGCTAATTAGATACGGCAGTTTGATATGAAAAAGGGTCGATTTGGGCTGTGTTGCGTCTTTATTGGGTCGAAGTTGAGAAGTTGCATTTTTTAGTTGAAGCTGTAATGAGACGAATGCGTTGTCCTTAGTCGTCTAAAGTTTTGTCCTATAACGGCTTTTAAAAATTGGATTTATATGAATGTATAGTTTGTAATCTTGTAGTTTACATTGGTTATACATAAAGTTACCGAAAGTTGGATAAAGAACCCACTCTGCTGTCTTTTGAACCATTTGATAAAGATAATGTTTGGCTCGTTACCCATGTGTCGGACTCACCCATTCAGCTACCTCAGATGGTATTATTGAAACGAGAAGCTAGCATCACATGTATGACGAATTAAGATTTAGCTCTCGTAACCCTTTGTAGTATGGTGGCGTCTTTAGTTGTAACCTTGAGTTATGATTTTTAAGTGTAAAGGAAATCACTTTTTGGTATCTTGTGAAGGTGACGGATACATCATCTGCACAAGCAAGGAAAGGCAAAGATATTCAAGGCATTCCTTGGGACAGATTGAATATAACAAGGGAAAGTTACAGACGCACAAGGCTGGAACAGTACAGAAACTATGAGAACATTCCATCATCCGGTGATGCTGTTGACAAGGTACTATTTTAACGATAATAGTTTTTTTATATGTCGTACACAACACATGGCTCTCTAACTCTCTTATATGTGTCCAGAACTGTAAACAAAAGCAGAAGGGTGGCAACTACTATGAGTTCTTCCACAATACCAGATTAGTGAAGCCTACGATCCTTCACTTTCAGGTATAGACCATTATTTTTTATTTATTTATGTCCCAGTTACTTTTGGATGCGCTGATATAGGTTACGGGTTTATCCCTCCATTTATTTTATGAAAAAAAAGGTTGAAATTAAACGGTTGAACGTCACCCAATGTTTATCTTTAGTACTCACTGCCTCCTAATTTTTATATATAATCACAGTGGTTTTGTAATCATGTTCAACATAACTATTAATAAACGAAGCAACAAAAACTTTCATGGTCAAGTGGTCGACCCGACCTGACCCATATTGCCACCTCTACAATTCCAATCTAGGTTTGTATCTACTGGTAATGGCTGATTAATGTGGAAATTCATTTGATTGTACGTATATGTTGTTGCAGCTAAGGAACCTGGTATGGGCTACCTCGAAACATGATGTATATCTCATGTCGAACTACTCACTCATGCATTGGTCTTCATCATCACACAACTTGAAGGAGATCCTTAACTTTTCTGGTCATGTAGCTCCTACTGAGGTAATTTCTGTAACTTGCATGTAATTTGGCTTGCTACTTTATTTCATTTTGTTAATATCTTTTGTTTTTTGATCTAGAAACATGCTGGGAGTTTGTTGGAAGGTTTTACACAAACACAGATCAGTACGTTAGCAGTCAAGGATGATTTTCTTGTTGCAGGAGGCTTCCAGGGGGAGCTTGCTTGTAAGGTATTTCAATAAACACAGAACACATATTCAATCCTTTAGTCATATATTGAATCTTAAATAACATGCGTTCTGGTTTCTAATATGCTTGCTTATGTGATTAAATAATGCAGCGATTGGATAAAAAGGGAGTAAGTTTTTGTACAAGAACAACTTATGACGAAAATGCCATAACGAATGCTGTTGAGATATATGACAGTTTGAGGTAATCAAAATTTAGGAGACATATCAGTTTACCTCTAACTAAGATGCTCTTGGTGGTGTTAAGATGCTGACACTGAGCTGTTTTGTAGTGGTGGACAGCATTTTATGGCATCAAATAATGACGGTGGCGTAAGAGAATATGATATGGAGAGATTTCAGCTTATAAATCACTTCCGTTACCCTTGGCCAGTGAATGTGAGTTTCTTATTAATCTTAAAATGGCGGATCCTTTTATTTTTAGCAATAGCATTCATTGTGTTTGCATTACAAAATTGATTTTCTGGTTGTATTGACTTGGTGTCGCGACTATAAGTTTTACTCTTTGGGTTAACACTTTGATCATATAGACGATAAATGGTTAGTTTCAAGAGACTGATCATCTGAATGATGAGTAAACTGTAAATTTACATATTTAGTTAAGTACTCTCACCTAATTAGTGAAGTTTAACTATGTATCTATCTTGTTTTTTCCCGATGAATTGTTTTTTTGGTCATTTGTTATATTTAATGCCGTACATGGTCAGAGTTTACCAGCAGCACATCGAGTTGAGGATTATTAGAACTTCAAACAGTAGGAGCACATCCAGTCTTCTGCAATTTATTTTATTACAGCTATTTATCTATATCACATAATCACTTTCAAGACACTCATCCAAACACCCCTTTCGGCTAGTTGCCATTTCCAAATTCTCCCTTTGCGTAATGCGGGCTGATTTGGTGGTTGAACTACTAGGATCACCAACTCAAAATATATCTATTAGCAGTTCTTGTCACAAATTTGACCTCAAATTTCTCATTTCTGCGATCGTGGAGTCCTTTATCCATCTTTTTCATGACAGAAGGGGTATTTTGTTTATTTTTTGTCTTTAGTATGCTGTGGTTAGATCCATAAGTGCACTGTCAGTAAAATAATATGCATGGCAACAAATTTCACCCTCTAGTGCAACCGTTGGTTATGTTGTCATTGTTTGTGATGAAAGTGTTCATGTAAATATGTAATCCAGTTTGTACAAGCTTCCATTTATGTCCTTTGATTTAGAGTGATAATATTGAAACGTTCATTTGTGCAGCATTCATCATTAAGCCCAGATCGCAAACTAATCGCTGTTCTCGGAGATAATCTTGATGGACTAGTTGTGGACTCTTCCAATGGAAAAGTAAGATTATGCGTGATTTTAGTTTTTGATACTAATAATTTTTGCTTCAATTGTAATGAAGATTCTAATGGGGATTTCATATATCGTGTAGACTGGGGAAAATGGGTTGTTTGGGTTAACAGGGTTGGATCGACCCACAACACTTTTTACCCTTATTTTGTGAAAAGTCGTGATAAATATGATCACATACACAATGAATAGTGTCGTTGAATGATAAATGATCAGTTACGTGTATTTACCAGTAAGCTCTAAGCTATGTTTGACCCATTTTGTTTCTAGCCAAATATTTTTTTTTCTTTAGATAAACATCAACGGTTTCGACCTGCCCATGAATGAATGGCACTTTTTACCCTTATTTTATGAAAAGTCGTGATAAATATGATCACACAAATTTGATTATCACAGTGAATAGTGTTTTTGAATGATAAATGATCAGTTACGTGTATTTACCAGTAAACTCTAAGCTATGTTTGACCCATTTTGTTTCTAGCCAAATTTTCTTTTTTCTTCAGATAAATCATCAACGTTTTCGACCTGCCCATGAATGAATGGCTCGAAATTGCTATGCTGTAGATTTTAATGTTAAACTCTTAGGGTCTTAATATTTGATAATTTGTTTGCAGACTGTGGCATCAGTAGAAGGTCATCTTGACTACTCATTTGCTTCTGCATGGCATCCGGACGGAAGAGTATTTGCTACAGGAAACCAAGACAAAACTTGCAGAGTGTGGGACCTACGAAACCTGTCTGAACCGGTTTCAATTCTGAAAGGAAATATGGGCGCAGTCCGGTCAGTTCGTTTCTCTTCAAATGGGCAGTTTTTGGTGGTTGCTGAACCTGCAGATTTCGTGCATGTCTATGAAACCAACAAAAACTATGAAAAGAGGCAAGAAATTGATTTCTTTGGTGAAATCTCAGGAGTGTCACTTAGCCCAGATGATGAAACCCTTTATGTTGGAGTGTGGGACCGAACTTATGCGAGTTTGTTACAGTATAACAGACGTCATAAGTACGGGTACCTTGATGCCTTTGTGTAGTGTCTAGTAGTCGTAACCTAAGAATAAGGTTTTCTTTTTCTGAAACGAGTTTATTTTGTTAACGTGTTCTTGATTCTGCTGTAGTTTTGGCGATTGGAGTATGATGAATTGAGAAATGGGTGTTATGTAAAACCTTGTTAAGAAAATGTATAGCAGTTTTCTTTAATAGTATGTGCTGCTCAGTTGTTCAAATTCAAATTTTGGAATTGTGAATCTCATGTCTGGTAAATAACGAAGGTACCCGTATCCTGTTGTGCTTCAAGGATCATCTACAATCTCGAATCTGGTATGAACACAGGTGGGCAAATTGGTTTTTTCAAATAGTTCGGGTTGAGTCAATCGGTCAACAAATTGGTTTGATTTAAGGATCATCTACAATCTCGAATCTGGTATGAATAGAGGTGGGCAAATTGTTTTTTTCAAATAGTTCGGGTAGAGTCAATCGGTCAACAAATCGGTTTGATTTAAACCGGTTGGGTTTGAAAATGGTTTTTATCTAGATTTCAATCGTTTGGGTCGGTTGTAAGTGGGTTTTAACTGGTTTTGTTCGCTTTTTAAACGGTTTGGGTTGGTTGTAAATGGTTTTTAACCGGTTCTGATCGGTTTTTTTTAGACTGGTCTGGGTATTTTATTAAACTGATTACAAACCATCTGGTTGGCTTGAGAGAAACCGGAAACCAGTTTCGATATTTTTTCCTGTTCGATTCATGAACCGGTTTTAGTTCCCACCTAAGTATGACTACGTGCACACCAAATTCCTATTTGTGGAAATTGTTTAAAAGATTCAACAGTAGTTTTTTAAAGCATTCTAACTCTTTTTTCAATTAAGATACTCTACTTTGCTTTTTTTTTTTGCATATAAAAGATTCTAACTTTTTTCTTGAGTCGATAAAGTTTTTTTTAAGAAACGTTACATCCACTAACAATTTACAAAAATATATCCACATAATTTTACATGCAAAAGAACTTGACCAATCATGTTGTATAATGTTTCCTCTTTCGTATGATTCACCCCGTCATATTCACATGACACATATGTATGTGAATTTTGTTTTGTAAACATTTTGTAAATGTAACTTTTTTGTCACTTCCCGTTAAAGACTAACGACTATTTCGTTATTTGAGGCTCCCGAATAGAAAGTTATTCTTTACACGCGAGAGAATTGTCGGGAAATTTGCTTAAGGATGAGGTATCATGCGACACTTAAACTAACGACTATTTTGTTATTTAAGGTTAGCTCAGTTGGTCATCAAGAGTGTTTTTGGGGAGGTTGTTATCACATGCGAGAGGTGTAAACTTTGAGTCTTTCCATGAGGGTTTTCCTTCAAGGCGGGAATCTATGGAGTTCTGCCCCATAAATGCGTCGATTCGAGGGTAGGGACTACCTTTTGGGTAAATACTGTGAAATCGGATCACTAATTATTATTCGATGTTGACAAAGACTATCTACTAGATAAATACTGTAAAATCGAATAACTAAATTAGTTACTTCGTCGTTTAAAAATAAAATAAAAAAATAGCCGCTTGAGGGTGGTGGTGGTGGTGAGCAGAAAACAACAAGTTTATAACTAACAAAAAACGTCATATTTCGCCCCCCGTTAGACGCTTTCCATTCACCAACAAGGGTATGGTGGAATTCAAGAGGCATGCAGTGCCACAAAGATTAGATACAAAAAAACTTGTAGCTACTGCATTGAAGTTTCGGGATGATGCATTGAGACGACAAGCTGATGCATTGACCTGGTGGCGTCAATTATATGACACCCTTCTTGAGGCTTTTACTAGAGGTGACGATGTTAAAGATCTTCGCCTTCATGCAATCAAACATGGGATTAACGCATTGGAACGAGAAGCTGGTGCATTAGGGGAACAAGCTAACGAATTGGGACAACTTGTTAATGCATTAACACACCACGACGTATTAGTTCAAAAGAAAGTGGCGCAAGAGGCGGTTAGAAAGAGTAGCCGTGTGAGGCGGCTACCCCTGAAGTTGAGAGAATAAAGTCTGCATTCTTTTGAACAAATGTATAACGAACATACTAGCCGGGTTGGCACGATAGAACTATGAATATTTTGTTAATCTGATACTATGCATAATTCGAATTTTCATTTATTTACAGTGTGTTTACTTGTGATTTCTACTTGTTTTGGTTTGTTTGTTAGTAATTTGCAATTTTTTTTACTCTTTACACCATAGTTAATATTAGAAGATTGTTGGGTGGATTTGGTCTCGTCCGGCTTTACTTGTCCTGACTCTTCTTTGTTCTCGTCAAGGGTTGCAGTGACTGCACAGAACTTATAGCTTCATCTCAAACGGGTAAAATTAAAAGATAAAAATAAAGTCAAACGGGTTGAAGTTTTACTTAAATATTGATCTTATCATTGTAATCATTTTGCTATTAAAGTGGTAATTAACTAAAAAGTACTTTTTAATGAAATTGAGTATAGACAGAATACTGTTTACAGGGCAACGGAATCCGTCCCAACCGATACCAAAAATAACTTGTTTCTACCATGTCCGGCTCACCATGCCATCTCTATATAGATTTCAGAAGTTTAATACCACGAGAAGTTAGGGACGGTCTCAATTCATCACCATCGACTGCGCTTGAACATGGATCCCTGAAAAAGAAGACCATCGAGGCGTAAATAATAAGGTAAATACATATCAATATTTACGTTCAAATTTCAGTTTCACCCTCTAGTGCAACCGTTGGCTATGTTGTTATTGTTTGTAATGAAAGTGTTCATGTGAATATGTAATTCAGTTTGTATAAACTTCCATTTATGTCTTTTGATTTAGAGTGATAATATTGAAACATTCATATATGAAGCATACATCATTAAGCCCAGATCGTGTTACAACAGGTAAAGATAATCAACAGCGTAACTACGTACCAATGAATGGTTACCGGATATCACTTGAATTCGTTTAATCACTTTCTAAAGAACATTATTCGACCCTATGCCTGGGTTAACACGAATACCTCCTTAGAATAAAACCAAATGTTAGTTCTTGTTTTAGGCACAAATCAAGAACTTCATGCGTGTAAGTGTTTCTTGTTTTTCGTATTTTCGTATATCTCTTCATGCAAGTGTGATCACTATTTATATTGATCAAATTCCTAAGAATGTAACTCATAGTCAAAGGAATAATGAGTATTAATCGGCCAATTAATCTCATTATTTCCCACATGATTACATAGTGGTTACATGACCATAATCATGGTCATTAAGTCAATCTTAAACCCCTTATGAAACGGTCAAAGAGGTTACAAAGATAACCCACCCACTGATGACCTAGCCACTGACAGGCATAACCTAGCCGCTGACAAGGCATGATCTAGCCGCTCACAAAGCAAAATCTAGCCGCTGTCATAGGCAAATCCAACCTTAGACAAGCATAATCTAGCCCTTGACAGGAATCATCAGCAAACCACTATATTGAGTCCAGGGAGGTCAGGGACTTAATGGGTGTACACTCTGTACCTCCAAACCCACTTACAAGTCGGACCTTATCCCACAATTATACTAAATTTCCAACAATCCTCCTCAATTTAGTACAATTCCTTTTACATGAAAATCAACTTTAACAAAACCAGTGCATAAATGAAAATGTCATGAGGATTGAATTTCCATCTTAGTACATCACTTCAAATATTCGAGAATCAGGGTGTTCTAAGAATTGAACCCTTCAACTACTTTGAATACTTGAAGATAAAATACACACTAGTTTTCAAACACTTAAAATCGCTCATGACACCATACAGGCCATGTGTCCATATACAATTCATAAATGTTGTAAGAGCCAAAGTCCGCTCCTTGAGGCGGCGAAACCTCAACATTTACATAGGTGGTTCCTCTTTAGTTCATGCTCCCGCTTAAGCAGTTTTTCAAAGAAATTAACCATTAAGAAGTTTATAACTTCATCCTCCTTTTTGCGGGTACAAGCACATCATTGGGATGATATGTAAAACATGTGCTTCAGTCCCCTGAATGTTCGGCTTTCCACATTGAACTCAACTCCCAAGTTTCCTTAGGAGGGAGTTGGGTGTCCTAGCATTCAGTGACTAGTTTGGACTTTAAACCCATCCCTTTAGCAGACTTTATAACCAAGTCTCTTGCCAATCTCTTCATCAAGTGATCAGCTAAGTTTTGTTCAGACCTTAAAAACTCTATAGAAGTCAACCCATTCATTATCATCTCACGAATCATGCTATGTCTGACACCTAAGTGTCTAGACTTGCCATTGTACATTTGGCTATATGCCTTAGCCAATGTAGATGGACTATCACAATGGATAGATATGGGTGCCATAGGTTTGACCCATAATGGAATCTCAAGAAGAAAGTTTCTCAACCATTCAACCTCTTTACCAGCAGCTGTTAGAGTCACAAACTCAGATTCCATTGTTGAACCAGTAATGAAAGTTTGCTTCTTGGATGCCCAAGAAATTGCACCACCACTAAGAAGGACCCAGCCACTTGGGGATGAATTATCCTTAATATTGCTGATCCAACTTGCATCAGTGTAACCTTCCAACACTGAAGGATATCCAATATATGACAAACTATAATCCATAGTTCCTTTCAGATACTTCAATACCCTCTGATTAGCTTGCCAATGTTGAGTACTAGGATTCCTAGTGTACCTACTCATTTTACCTATTGCAAATGCTATGTCAGGCCTAATACTAGTCATGGCATACATCAAGCAACCAATCACCCTAGAATACTCAAGCTGGGAGACAACTTAGCCATTGTTAAGCATTAGTTTCTCACTTATATCCATAGGTGTTCTCACTGGAGTACAATCAAAGTGATTGAATTTCTTCAGGACCTTCTCAATATAATGAGACCGAGAAATTACAATGCCATCCCTTTCATGTTTAATCCTTATGCTAAGGATAACATCAGCCTTCCCCATGTCTTTCATAGAGAACCTTGATGACAAAAACTCTTTTGTAAATCAACCTGAACTTGGTCAGTACCAAAGATTAACATGTCATAAACATATAGACAAATGATGACTCCTTTACCAGATTCATCAAATTTGCTATATACACATTTTTCAGCTTGGTTAAGTAAATAACCATTAGACAAAACCACTTCATAAATTTTTTGATGCCATTGCTTAGGTGTCTGCTTGAGTCCATATAAGGACTTAATCAGATTACACACCTTACCTTCATGACCAGGCATGATGAACCTTGAGGTTGGTTCATATAAACCTCCTCATCTAAATCACCATTCAAGAATGTTGTCTTCACATCCATCTAATGAATAATCAGATTGTGAATACTTGCTAAGGCAATCAACATTCTTATGGTACTTATGCGTGCTACAGAAGCATAAGTATCAAAGTAGTCTATCCGTGACTTTTGTCTAAAGCCTTGAATGACTAACCTTGCCTTAAACTTTTCAATAGTTCCATCTACCTTCATCTTTCTTTGAAGATCCATTTGCATCCAAGTAGATTACAACCTGGAGGTAACCAACACCCAAGTTTTGTTGCCCATGATTGAGTCCATCTCATCATTGATTGCGTCTTTCCAGAATGCATCATCGTGGGAATTCATTGCTTCATCAAATTTTTTGGGATCATCCTCAACATTTAAGCAATAGTAGTACTGGTCAGAGACCTCATCCCTTGTTCCTTCAACTAAATATAGTTGAAACTAATGCCCAAAAATCTTTGGAGTCCTTTACCTTGTGCTTCTTATAAGCTCAGGCTCAAGTTGCTGAACCACAACCTCATCCGTGGACCTTTGAGGTTCTAATGAAGCACCAATGTCCTCAGCTCCAGTAGGAGTCTTAAGGCTTGGTCTGGGGACTGATGAGAACCTAGTATCATCAAAGTTAGCATCCTTTTATTCAATGATTGAGTTTATTGAAACTGAATCATTAGATTCAATAACATAGAACCTATAAACCTTGGAATGCTCAGCATATCCAACAAAGATGCATTCATTGCCTCTTTCACCCAAGGTTTTCACATTTGGATCAGGGAGTCTTACAACAACCCTACAACCCCAAACTTTAAGGTAGTTCAAGTTTGGTTTCCTTTAATCTTGTTCCTTTTATTAGGAACCCTATTTAATAAATAGCAAGCTGTTAACATAGCTTCCCCCCAAAACCATTGACTCAGTCCTGAGTAGGACAATATGAAATTAACCATCTCTTTTAGTACTTTATTTTTCCTTTCAGACTGAAAGTACAAAGTATCCATGTACTTACCTCCCCTATCAGTCCTAAATCTTTGATTTGGACTCCTTGTTGTAATTCAACTTCAGTCTTAAATACTTTAAATTTATCTAATGCTTCACCCTTAGTATGCAACAAATAAACATAATAAAACCTTGAAGCAACATCAATAAATGTTACCAAGTATTTATTATTCCCTAATGACGGAGTAGCATGAAAATCACATAGGTCATTATGGATTAGCTCCAAGACTTTAGTTTTATGTTTTACATCATGAAATGGTTTCTTAGTAATTTTGTTCAGTATGCAAGTCTGACATTTTTCTGTGTCCATGTCAAAACCTGGGATTAACCCATCTTTAATATCTTGCATCCTTTTATAGTGGACATGACCTAGCCTAGCATGCCATAGTGATGAATCACTTAGTTTAGTGGTAGTCATCAGGACAGAATCAACATTCATACTAGAATCAATATTAAGCTTGAACATTTGATTACACAAATAGCCAAAACCAATAAACACACCATGTTTAGATAAAACAAATTTATTCAATTCAGTTTTATAACCACAATTATTCAAAACACTACTAGAAACCAAGTTCTTCCAAATATTAGGAACATGCAAAACATTAAACAAAGAAACAATCTTTCCAGAACTAAACTTAAGATTTACATAACCACGTCTATGCACAAGGGCTGTTGACTCATTTCCTATATGAAGAATAAATCCATCATTCAGTGACTCATAAGTCTTAAACCAACATCTATCTTTACACACATGAACTGTTGCCTCCAGAGTCAACCCACCACGTCACATCATCATCCTGCACAAAATAAGCTTCAGATACATATGTAACATAATAAATCAGAAGAGATTCATTTAACATATTATGACCTTTTAGTGTGTTGTTAGAACCAATCATTAAAGCATTTGTGCCTGATCCACTAGCTTTGCTGCTAAGTACCAACACCTTTGCAATCTCTTTTCAAGTGTCCAGGTTTCCCACACTTACAACAAGCCATCGATGACTTCGTGTTAGGATTAGCTTTGGTGTTATCTTGATGCTTACGTTTTCTGTTATTGTCATTGTACATGGAGGAGTTATTATGCTCCACCATATTGAAAACTGATGAACCAAAAACATTTTTTCTCTTTGGCTTGCCACTATCATGCACCCTAAGGGATTCCTTAATGCCCAAATGACTGCCCAACTCAACAAGAGTTAACTCCTCCATATTATGTTTCAAAGTGTGCTTGAAATCTTTCCAAGAAGGAGGCAGTTTGTCAATGACACACGAGACTCAAAAGGTTGTTCTGACTTAGTGTTCTTAAAACCTAGCCCACCCCTCTTGGTATTACTATGATGTTTTGCATTATTATCCATTGCCTTACTAGGAGTTTTCACATGCTTGGGAGCAGAACTAGGTGTAGACACATGTCCTTCAAGCACAAAGGTGCTCATCAAAGGTGGATAAATAATGTTTTTGGTCACAATAGGTTTATCTTGGGTCAAGGTACTAGAGTTTGACTCTAAATCATTTGACTTATTATCAACAACAACTTTTGACTCATCTAACTCTATACTTATATCATAATTAGGGGGCATGAAAATTCCTAATAAAGGTGGAGGAACTGCCTTCATTCCTTCAGCATACCTATCATTTCCAGGAGTATCAACTGACTCATTAGAACTATCAAAAATCTCCTTTGATAAGTCATTGTCAGATAAGGTTATCCTAGGTTGGTACTATGTATAACCTAGGCCTGTTTTATCATAATACCCTATTTGTGAATTAATCAGCTTATCCATACCTTTTGAGGATTTTTGCCATTGATTAATCACTTCCCTTTCATTAAAAAGACTAGCTTTTAAAACTTCATTTTCTTCTGTTATTTTCATAAGTTGTTTTCCAAAAGCTTTAATAGCCACATCTTTTTCTCTCATTTTAAGAGTTGAAATTCAATTTTTCTCTTCATAGTTTTGTTGACCCTTTTTATACAAAACTATATTTGCTTCTAACTTAGCAACACCTTGTTTAAAAGCATTTGCTTCTACAATACATGTGTTTACTTTTTGATACTGTTCATCAAGTTCTACTTTCAACTATTAAACTTAAGATCACAATCTTTAGAACAAGGATGTACCTCAGTATCTTCATGAGAGAGAGAGCCATCAAACCAAGTTCTTATTCTTCTTCCTCTACAACCCAGTTAACAACTCCATCTACAGTTACCAATGCTTTAGTTCCTTTGGGACTTCTGCTATCTCCTTTTGGAAAACTTTCAGAGACTCTTGGATTGGTTCTATAGCTGTTCTTGGACTTTTAACAGCTCCTTTCAGCCTTATCCCTATTTTATTCCTTTGCAAAGTGTCCATTCCTTTCATAGTTATAGCATTCAACTTTGGATTTGTCATATCCTAATGGTTCATTAGGATCAACACTCATCTTCCTTCCAGTCTTTTGTAGAACCTATTGGATCTTACAGAGATCATAGCAGCTTGTCATTTGAGATCCATCTCTTTAATATCAGCATCATCCATCTAGAATAAGTCATTGAGGTCAACCTTGGTCTTTGTCTTGTCCAACAAAGAATGAGAAGGCATCATTGTCACTAAACAGTGATGAGGATATTCCTTGTGAATTCTGAGATGTTAATGGACTGCCTTCAGTACCTTGAGAATAAGTACTGCTTGTTAGTCCTCCAGTGGTATTTTGGAAGTAAGTACCGCTACTTGATCCACTAGCGGTATTTTGAGAGTAAAGACCGCTGCTTCCTTCTGACACAAAAGCCAAGTTAGACTTTGGTGTTACTGCTGCTTTGGTTACTTCAATGCCTTTAACATCCATCTCATAAACTCTAAGATTGTTATAGAGATGATCAAAAGGAGTTGTATCCAGATCATCCCTTGTGATTAAGTGCTTGGCCATTGCTTTCCACTCTTGTGGAACACTTCTTAAGAATTTTAGATTGGCTTCTTCATTAGGAATTACTAGTCCATGAACTACCAACTGAATGAGCAATTTATTCAACCTTCTATAACCACTACTGATTCCTTATGTACCGGAAATTGAGAAGTTATCAAATTCTTGTTTCAAAACAATCTTTTTCATCTTCTTAGACTTGTCATTGCATCCAAATCTAAGTTTAATGGCATCTCACATAGCCTTTGCATCCTTGAAGTGATGAAAGCTAGGTAGAATGTCTTCTGAAAGTGGCATAGCTAAAGCAGTTCTGGCCCAAAAATAATCTTCTTTGATTGTTGGGTCTTCATTGCAGCCGCCATTGATTATCACAAAAATAATCTTCTTTGATTGTTGGGTTTTACTTCGTTCCAACAGGGTAAAGATAATCAACAGCCTAACTACGTACCAATGAATGGTTACCGGATATCACTTGAAGTCGTGTAATCACTTTCCAAAGAATATTATTCGACCCTATGCCTGGGTTAACACGAATACATCCTTGGGATAAAACCAAGTGTTAGTTCTTGTTTAGGCACAAATCAAGAACCCTGTGCGTGTAAGTGTTTCTTGTTATTCTTATTTTCGTATATCTCTTCATACAAGTGTGATCACTATTTATATTGATCCCATTACTAATAATGTAACTCATAGTCAAAGGAATAATGAGTATAAATCGGCCAATTAATCTTATTATTTCCCACACGATTAAGTAATGGTTACTTGACCATAATCATGGTCATTAATTCAATCTTAAACCCCTTATGAAACGATCAAAGAGGTTACAAAGATAACCTACCCACTGATGACCTAGCCACAAGCATAATCTAGCCGTTGACAAGATAAAGCCGCTGACAAGGAATGACCTAGCCGCTGTCATAGGCAAATCCAGCCTCAGACAAGCATAATCTAGCCCTTGACAGGAATCATTAACAAACCACTATATTGAGTCCAGGGAGGTCAGGACTTAATGGGTGTACACTCCGTACCTCCAAACCCACTTACAAGTCTGACCTTATCCCACAATTATACTAAATTTCCAAAAGATCGCAAACTAATCGCTGTTGTCGGAGATAATCTTGATGGACTAGTTGTGGACTCTTCCAATGAAAAAGTAAGCGATTATGCGTGATTTTAGTTTTTGATAATAAATTTTGCTTTAATTGCAATGAAGATTCGGTAATTTCATATATCGTGTAGACTAAGCAAAATGGGTCGTTTGGGTTAACAGGGTTGGAGTGACCCAAATCACTTTTTACCCCTATTTTGTGAAAAGTTGTGATAAATTTGATTATCACAATGAATACGGTTTTTGAATGATAAATGATCAGTTACATGTATTTACCAGTAAAATCAAAGCTATGTTTGGCCCATTTTGTTTCTAGCTAAATCTTTTGTTTTCTTTAGATAAATCATCAACGGTTTAGACCTACCCAGAATGAATGACTCGGATTGCTATGCTGTAGATTTTTATGTTAACTCTTTAGGGTCTTTATAGTTGATAATTTTTTTGCAGACTGCGGTATCAGTAGAAGGTTACCTTGATTACTCATTTGCTTCTGTAGATATCCATACGTAAGAGTGTTTGCTGTAGGTAACCAAGACAAAACTTGCAGAGTGTGGGACCTACGGAACATGTCTGACCCGGTTTCAATTCTCAAAGGAAATATGGGCGCAATCCACTCAGTTCATTTCTCTTCAAATGGGCAGTTTTTGGTGGTTGTTGAACCTGCAGATTTCATGCATGTCTATGAAACCAACAAAAACTATGAAAAGACCGTTAATTTATTTGGTGAAATATCAGAAGTGTCACTTAGCCCGGATGATGAAAGCATTTATGTTGGTGTGTGGGGACCAAACTTATCTGAGTTTGTTACAGTATAACAGACGCCATAAGTACGGACACATTGATGCATCTGTGTAGTGTCTAGTAGTCGTGATAAGAATAAGGTTTTCTTTTCTGAAACGAGGAAGGGTGTTATGTAAAACCTTATTATGAAGGTACTCGTATCCTGTTTCAAATCCACACTGTTGAAAGCTAATATGTTCTTGTCTAGGATCATCTACTAATCTTAGATCTGGTTATACGATGTGCACACAATCCTCGAAACACTATTCTCAAATCTGTTTTAGAGGAGGAAAGATCATTTGTTAAGACATCCCATGTTTGTGGAAATTGATTAAATAATTTAACAGTAATCTTTTAAAAAAATTTATGCTGGTAAAATAACCTGAACTTTACAAAAGGAACATAAAGAAGGACACAAATCATAGTTTTCAAATAAATGAGATGTAGTAACTGGAAAAATAATAATGGAAGGGTGGGAGGGGGGGTTTGCCCCTTGCTCCCTTCCTTATCTCCACCTGTAATATGGCATAAACGACAATTAGCCGACCCAGATAAAAAAGAGTTCACTCATAATAACATGACATAAGCGACAATTTTCCCTCCTCATCTCCACCCCTAATATGGCAAAAGAACAATTTTTCGACCGAACTAAAAAAAAAATCACCCATAATAATATGACATAAACGAACACTTGCCAACCCCTACCGTTTGGATAGTGGTTGACAGGGTCTTGGTTTATGAAACATTTTAAAAGTAATATAAACTTGTCTCTAAATTCTTAATTTTAAACACATTAAAGGTTTCCTCAACCATCGATGTGGGAGAAACTAAACACAGTTCTCTTTTGTATATACGAACTAGATTTGGAGACTTTATATTGCATTTATCTTTATAATCATATGACCAAATATGAATATAAATCACACAAGTCTATAACCCAATATCAGTATAAATCACACAAGTTTATAACTATGTCTATGTGCTCAAAATTGATCGAAAATTGAAAAATATAGGACCAGAGGTGGTACTAGGAAGTATTTTCAAAGGAGACAAATGCTAAGAATAAATATCAAGTCACGTCATGTTACTTACTCGGCAATTGTTGATGTAACACAAATTATTTTTCTTTTAACGAAAGTGAACTAAACTAGGTAGAATCAAAAATAATATTATATGCATAATATTTAGAACATACTTTTTAAGGCCCCGTCTCGTGTCTTTTGATGACCTAAAGAGAAAATATGATCTATGATTTTTGGATATTTAGAGTTTTTTGAATAATGATTTTATATATTCGGATATCCGAAACTAGATATCCGAATATTTTGAATTTTTGTAAAGTTAATATATATGTTTCAAAATGAAAATTAATATATTCTCTTTATTGAATTAATTTCAATCAAATTCCGGATGCCCTAATATGTATATTTTATCAAAGCCTCTAATAATAATAATAGTCTTTTCATTCTATCTCATTTAGATTTAGATGAGTTTTTTGATTTCATTCATGTAAGCAAGTAATTACGAGTTAGATCATATAATTCAAGATATCTTAAAATGCTAACACGTATAAAACTTGAAATGTATATACACATCAAGTGTTTAATGCACCTATGCTATCAAAGGAGAAATAACTAGTAGTGATCTACATCAACTGTTTAATAAAACTGACATTAGAAATTATGTTCGAATTTCAAAATCCTAATCCAGTCAACATTAACTCTCAAAACTCAGCTTAACCACATAACATCCGGTTCACGTAATACGGTAGTGAAAAAAAGCATGTCTTACAACTTATTTCGTAACGCACAATCTTAAATCTATCAAAGTTTGTGAGGCTTATGTAATAGCTAATATATGCCAAAGACTAATGATCTTATTTCTTCGTCTTATTGCATCTTGACTTCAGCCCATCCAACATAAATTTGTCACGCTCGTTTCAAAGAAGGATTCCACAATGTGAAACTGTGAAAGCACCCTTCTTGACTTTTTGAAAGTTCCAGTTTTATTCAAAGTTTCAGTAGGTACCTTTAACCAATTTAATAAATACATAAATTATAAAAATTAAACATGGAACATAAAACTATAAGGTTAAAATTAAATAGTATTAAATAGTATTTTACGACTAGTATTTGTCTGTGAATTGGTATTATAGGTTACTCAGCTGAATTGCATTTATGATATTTCTAGTAGTATCATTGTTCTTCTTAGCACCATACAAATGGATGTCGGCTTCTCGTGTTTCCCCATTTTTCCAAGCCTTCGAGGCATCCAACTGAATCCAAGCACGCATGTCTTCTTCAAACTTAACAAGATTATGTTCTTTAAACAGATGGGCAGCCTCAATACGCACGCAACAAGATTACTGATTTTCATATATAAATGTATTCATGCAAGCAGTTACGAACAACAGACTTATAATTCACAATAGCTTTCAAATAATGACATATACTTTTATCAAGATAGTTCATATAATTCACATGTTAAATTATATCCTCAATAAAAGATACCAAAACAAGCACAAAGCTAACCATGCTGCACACAGCTAACCATGTTGTGAAAATGTGATAATCTATAAGTCAACCATAGACTAACTAAGAAGCCAACACTATTTGACCTCATCCCATAATATAAACAAGCTAAAACCATAAAATCTTACCTAAAATAAATATCCATATGAGAAAATAATATAATAATAATTGGGGTTTTTTTAATAGAGAGAGTCACTAAGGAAAAGTCTAACACTTCATGACGTACATAATGGCGAGATATAGGTAGGAAAGGCCTATCGTAAGCTTGCATACAACGAAGCCACGGTTAACTAAAAGAGCTAATAAGAGTACTTGAATCTTACATCGTTTCTAGGGATGTGAAAGATAGAAAAAGGAATATAAATTCACCTCTAGGATTAAGCAATGAATCAATCTTTCAGCCACATTAACTTGTTGTATAAGGCCTCAAACATAAACGTACATGGTATGGTTTAAAACGCTACGCATATCCACTGACAACCAAACTGACGCTCGTGACACTTGAGATATGTTCAACAACTTCACCCAAAATTCGAGGAACCTATGAATAAAAAGAATAAAAATGATTAAATCCATGGTTAAAATGGAGAAATACTTTTAGTAATCATTTGTTGGAAGCCACATACGTCTTTTATTCTCACTAGCATATAAGAAGAAGCCGATGACTTAGGATCAACTCTTTTCTCGCGGCCTATACATGCAACAAGATTAATGCTTTTCATATATAAAAAAATATGACTAACTGAAGAAGCCATCAACACATGCAACCAGAGGCTTTTTAAAAGAGGGCAAATGCTAAGAATAAATATCAAGTCACGTCATGTCACTTACTCGATCATTGTTGATGTAACAAAAAATATTTTCCTTTTAACGAAAGTGAACTTGTTTAGGTAGAATCAAAAGTGTTATTATATGCATAATATTTAGAACATACTTTTTCAAGCTCGTCTCGTGTCTTTTCATAGCCTAAAGAGAAAATATGATCATAGACAAGGGCTGTGAGGTTAGTCCGAAACCCCACATTTAATTTTATTTTATGTTTTAATATTATTGTTTTTTGAATCTAAAAAAAATCTTATGTTTTTCCTTATTTGGGTAAAATATCTTTTAGATTAAGTTGAGAGGCAGTGGTCGCGTCCCAAGAGGAGTCAGGGCACGCCGTGGTAGTGGAACTAATGGGAGGCGCGATCGTCATGCTGGCCGCCATGCCAACGGTCGTTAGAGACCTTGGGGACGATGAAGACGATTACATAGTTCAAGACAAAAAAGGATCCGGTTATGCTTGTTAGCTTTGTTCATTTGAAAAGCTTGCTTCTTCCTCGTTTTCTCGTCAGATCTACGTTATCTATCATAGTACTACTATTTATCTTTTATTTCTGCATTTATTGTTTATTTTAGAAACTCTACATACGGTCCCAAAGATTATGTTACTATTTTGCACTAAAGATGAGATGTTATCGATCTTGTCTATGATCGATTTTGGCTACTGTTTTGAACAATATTAATGATGAGGGTTTGATATGATATTGATGATCGATGCTTTAGAAATATACGTAGTATTATCATACACACAACACATGCAACAAGATTAATGCTTTCATATATGAAAAAAACATGACTAACTCAAGAAGCCGTCAACACATACAACTAGAGGCTTTTTAAAGGGGGGAAAATGCTAAGAATAAATATCAAGTCACATCATGTCACTTACTCGGCCATTATTGATGTAACAAAAAATATTTTCCTTTTAACGAAAGTGAACTTGTTTAGGTAGAATCAAAAGTGTTATTATATGCATAATATTTAGAACATACTTTTCCAAGCTCGTCTCGCGTCTTTTCATGGCCTAAAGAGAAAATATGATCTAGGAATTTTGGATACTTAGAGTTTCGAATAATAGTTTTATTTATTCGGATATCCGAAACTATGTATCTAAATGTTTTGAATTTTTGTAAAATTTATATATATGTTTCAAAATGATAATTTATATATTCTCATTATTAAACTAATTCCAATCAAATTTTCAGAATACCCGAGTATGTATATTTATAAACACCTCTAATAATAGTATTTTCCTTTTATCTCATTTAGATTTAGATGAGTTTTTTATTTCATAATATAAGAAAGTAATTAGGAGTTATTTCATATAATTCAAGATATCTTACAATGCTAACAAGTATAAAACTTGAAATATACATATGCCTTAAAAAGTATAAAGCCTAAAGTAGTAGCTTTATCCTCGAGATACATCTGTTTACTTTTTCAAACCGATATTAACACCTATAGAGACAGGGAATCTAAAAATTCAGATAGCATGGTTCAAAAATTAAATCTCTCTAAAAATAAAGAGGGTAAAATTTATAAAATATACACGTACTCTTCATTTTGTTTCAATATGGTAAATGTACTATTTTATATACTCATTTGCTGATTGAACTTGTTAATTTGTCATAATATCACCAATATAGGTCACTTGTTACCGGCCATACCAGTTTTTTTGTATTATTGATAAATTAGTCACGAAATTAGTCATGAAATGACTAATTTACCCTTATCTCCTTCATTCCTTGATCCTTGCTAGAAATCCGGCAAGACAGTAGCAAATTCTGGCGACTGCTACACAACCGGTGACATAATTTCATTTACGAGAATTTATTTACGAGCATTTAAAACCGCCCTACTATCTCCTACATTCATGATATAAACATCTTCCTCTTTCATTAACATAACAAGAACACAAGAACCCATCAAACAAATTCAGGTTGCTCGTCAAGCATTTGATCAGCAACCTTAAAATAACCTTCTTCAGTTTTCTACAGCCCTTGAGCTAAAGCTTTCAAAACATCGGAATGATCAATCGAATTTGACCCATTCAAATTCAACTGTTCCTTTAACCTCATATCTAACTCCAACCGTTGAATTCACACTTCCATCTCCTATGATTATCCTCCCATATATAGAAGATGTTAGTAATCAAGAAAAGTATAATGGTAATGGTGGTTTTGAGATCCGGTGATGGTCAGGGGGTGACGATGGTGATAGTTTGATCAGAAATGGTGGCCAGAGGTGAAAAAGATATTAACAAAAATGGTGGTTGACCGGAGCAGGTGGTAAACCGCTACTGGTTATGCGGTGGTCGGTTTGTTGGATCTGGTTGGGTAGCTGTATCGTAGATGATGATGGTGGTGAGATCTTGTGTTGAAAGTGCTGAAGATGATGGTATTGAAATAAAATGGGTTAATTAATGAAACAAGAGAGATGAAACTTAAAAGGGGATTTAAATTCTATAAAAGTATGAAAGAAAAAAAATAAGACAAGGCCACACACAATCACACAGGTAAGATAGTTATAGAAGGGGATAAGGGTAAATTAGTCATTTTGTGTTATAAAAAATGACATGGAAATAGATCCGGTCAGATTGGTGATATTGTGACAAACTAACAAGTTCAATTGGCAAGTGAGTACATAAAATAATACATTTTCCATATTGGAACAAAATGAAGAGTACGTGTCTATTTTATAACTTTTACCCAACTAAAGAATGTCTTTAGTTAACCAATATATTGACATGTACATATTGTTTCATCTTTTACCATTACACTATTTATTCCCTTATAGAAGTAAAATATAAATTTTATATTTGAAGAAATTAACATTGATAGAAATAGTAACATATGCTAGAACTTTGTGGGGGCAACTACCCGTACTGCCCCCGTTGTAGTACCGCCCTATATAGGACCCAAAAGATAGGGCTCATTTTATGTTGAGACTTTGCTGTTACAAGTCAGGATCATCTACTAGTCTTGAATCATGATGTGTTCACCAATGTTGAAACACTAGAAAATGATATGTGCAATATCGTGGCTTTTATGTATGTTTATAACTTTACATGCGTTAAGTTTCTTCCGAGACATGCATTTCACAGTATTTGTGCTTCAGCTTTAGTTAAAAATGGTGAAAAATGAACATTGATCTATATTATGGATTTGTTTTTCCTCGCCTAGCATAAAAACTTGTGGAGACTCCATATTGCATTTACTCTGGTACTTGTTTGCTTGGGTCACGTGAACTAATCGTGTATCTTTTGTTCCGTTGAGAATTTAATTGAACTAAATGATATCATATGACCACACTGTTTCAAAATATGCACCATGATCTATAAGTTTGGTTAAAAGAAACATCCTTCAAAACGAAGTATTGAAATCCACTTATGAGTTATGACTTATGACATTTTGATTAGTTGTATATGTATTGAAAAGAGAGCTATTATTTCAACACTAACAAGACAAACATCAACTAGTTATCTTCTACTAGTTATCTTGTAGTTGTAATTTGTCTAGCTACTTGTATGAATCCTTCTCACTTGTTTATCCCGTTACATGTTTTAAACACATACACTTTGATAAACAAGACCGGTCCTAAGCTTTTGCTTTTGGATGGCGAGACTAACAAAATATACCCCTATAAATATAGAATATCAAGCCAAGATTTTAGGTTTCTTGAATTTGCTCGTGCCAGTTCCATATTTTTAGATGACTAAATTGAGAAATAACATTTCATGATTAACTCATTATAATCACTTTTTTGTGCACGTTTTTTTGGAAAGCGATATATTTATACGAGAAAAATCACAACAAAATCAAAAATGAAGTTTAAAAGGTGAAAAAAGATAAACATAAAAACAATTCATTACAAAAAGCCACCAAATACAGTCGAAACATTGCTTAAAGACATTGTCTTCATTTTTTTTCATATATACTTATCAAAGCTATAAATGATATCTTCAGTTCCGTCATCATATAATTTGTAAAATAAATATAAATGGGTAAACATTTATGCATATATTTTTTTTAAAAGCAACACTTATGTATATTTTACTATTAACATAAAAATTTATTTGGATAATGATTTATACACATTTAGTACTTACTGTAAAACAAAAGTAAAACTAACGGTTTTCTGAAAAAGAAAATAGACCAAAAATAGTAATTCTTCTTCTTTAAAAAAATTATCACCTTCACTTTGTCCGATATTTTTGTACAGTTTTAATATTATCTTATGTGCTACTGTATATAATAGTAGATGAAAATAATATAAAAGTAAATTTAATATTAAAATCATCTATATATTTTTCATGAAGTAGTGTATGATAAAAAATATAAATATGTAAGATCAAAGTTGAATAAGAAAAACCATAAAAAAATAAAGTTAGTAAACATGTACTTCGGGCATATGCATTGGGAATTTGAGCAAAAGCTTTTTACTATTTGAAAATGTTTTTCAAAAACTTTTTACCACTAAATGAAATGACTTATTAGAGAGTTTGGAAGAAAGACTTAGCACTAGTTAAGTCTTTGAAGCAATAGCTTTTTACTTTTAAGTTTTACAATAAATATTTCTTGATAATTTTAGCATTGATGGCCATAAATGATTTAAGTCATGAAAGACTTGAAGCATTGTAGATGCTCTTAGAAACAACAAAAGGAGTAGTACTTAATAGCAGCACCGGCGGAACTAGAAAACTGGAATGTGAGGGCAAAATTTTTGTGGCCAATAGCAAGGTGAAAAAAAGAAGAGTCAAAATAAAAAATCAAGTATTTTCACTTAGAAATAAAGAGTTTATAAGGTTTTAGAGTGTTAAATGCTAGACTTTAGTGTATGAGTGGAGGATATTTTGAGTTTCGAGTGAGGGATAATTTTTAAAAACGCTCCAAATTAAACAAAATTTATACAAAAATATCATTTTATCGCACTAGCACCACCCCACACTTACTACATGCATCCGCCCTGCTTAACGGTTACTCGTAACACTCAATCAATAGCAAAATGAGAAATAAGAAAATTACGTGCATGGAAACCACATATAGGATTATGCCAACAAGCCACGAGTATTATTAATGACATATTTTTAACTCTTCCATTAAAAGAAGTACTCATCTTTTTCATATTTTCGACTAAACGACCATGTCCAACTCTCATCTTTGGAGATTTTCGTTTCCTTTTTCTCTTTTTTCTTTTTGTTAAGGTGATATCTCAATTATTTTTAAGATTACTACTAAAAAGCCAATAATAAAAATTTGATGCATCGTATTTTATTTATGTCCTGGATTGTCGCCCACTTCGTCGGATGCCAAATCCAGTCATGCATATTAACAGGTAAGTTGATATTGAAATACTTTTTTGAATACATATATCATGTATATTTGAAAAAATATTTAACTATTTAATGTCTTAAACCTATAATGTGTGTGTAAAAACTTGGCAAAAATTAATTAAACGTTAATTATGTAATGCTTGTGTAAAAAATATCTAATAAATTAAATGTATATACGTGTATGTCATATAAATTATATCTATGTACTTGTTAGATATTTAATTTGTATAAATGTCGTTGTATTAATAAACTTTCTTGTTTTTTTAACTCTCACCGATGTGGGACATTTTAAAATAGAAAATGCTTACTAAAATATATCACCTACAAGATCAAACGTACGGATAGAATCCTGAATGAAAGCACGCCTATCATATTGTCAGCCTTAATAAATCGCATTTCAGGTTTGTCTCTAAATCCATTTGAATGAGCATACAATTCTCTATCAAATTTTTACGAAGATGAATCAAATTTTGAAATTTTGATGTTGATGGTGGATCTGTTGTACAAAACTGATTGCTTCATCTTTATATTTGTGCCGGTCTCCGTGCTATGAATTAAATCTTGTAATTCTCTTGTGAACGCAAATGCTTGCATGACATTCATAGTCCACCCTTTAGTCATGTATAAATTAAAAAAAAACAAAACAGTTTACAAGCCGAGGGAGAAATTGTAACTAAATTAAGTACGAATACGGTACTAGTTATATGCCAAGGGTCTACATCCGATCAGTCGGTCAAGCACAAGCATCAAAGCTTAGACAGAAAAACAAAGATCACATAACTCTTCATAAAAAATACCAGAATGCAAATTGCATGATCCAAAGATGTTTCAAACATGTTAGTTGCATACCGTCCATCATGTTAAAAATATAATTTAACCAAAACTCAACCCGTGTTTAAAACAAATTATAATGACATACGTAAACGGGCCATAGTATGGAGTGAGAAATGCTGACAAAGGAACTCTGCGTCGCTTTACTGAGATTCATGGTTTGTACTTTGAGATAACTAAAATGTTTTGCAAAAATATTAGATTGCAATAAGCAAACAAACATTTGTCAATAGCAGTCTAAGAAGATAGAACATAATTAAGAAAGTATATTATTACATGCTCTTATTGTTCTTTCCCTAAGATCTGATTCTGCTTTGTCAAAAGTATTCCGTTAAAGCAGTTCACAGAATGACTTCCATTGTTATGAATTGTTTCAGCAGAGACATGTGGCTTTTGTGTATGTTAATTACAGAGTTTACATAAAGTTTAGATGGCACCAACTATATTGCCCATTGAACACGACCGTGGTACATGGAAATTAAACGTGTTACTCAATATCAGTAACAAAGAAAAACATAAACGAGAATTTAAGTCATAATCTTAAAAGAATTGAAGAGGTGTTAGATGACAAAAAGTTACCCTTAATGTGGTAGAAACGAAATGTTGCCAATTTACCGGATAGAGTTATCTTCCCGGATATTAACTTACAAATCATTTATGCAACATTCTAAAGGCAATATGGCTAATGTTATACACTCTTACTTATAAACACATCAAAAGTTTGACAATACATCGATGTGGGAGAAACTCCGCACAGTTTCATTCCATTATCTCCAAACACCTTTTTGGAGACTTGATATTGCATTTTCACTAGCTTCATTTGTAGAGTATTCTTTTAAAATTTCCGTATACATAACTTGGACGTTAATTTGAAGATTCATTGGAAAATTAGCTCTAGCAAACACTAAGACGCGCATCACAAGTGATTAAGATTAGAAGTTAAAAAATCCTTGCTACAGGATTGTAAAAAATACACGCTGTAGGGGTACAATTACAATGAAAAACATATACATACATCAAAATGTAAATCATTATTTTCCAAGGCAAAAAACATGTTGGTTCCCATTGTCTTTTGAAACATCTTAAAATCGAGCCTGACGAACAACATGCAATTGAACAGGACGGTAAAGCAACCACCCAGCTGGGCCACTTTCCTTTCATAGAGGCAAGAAACTGATTAAATGGTGAATACAGACTATGAAATCCTCTATGTTGCATTGTGGAACGAACTTATGCAACTTTATAACAGTATAAAACTAAATAGGTACGGGCACAAATTCTTTTTATTGATTATTAGTACTAAAGTTGCTTCACGTTAGGTAAAAATGGGTGTTGCAAGTGTCGAAAAACTACTTATTTTTTAATATATTTACCTTCCGTGACCTAAAATAGGATGTAACCCGTGTTATAACCGGCTCTCATGTGAGTCCGCACGTGATTGTTACCCCAACTTAGACAATTGTAAAAATGTAGAGCTACCTATCCCTTTTGCTTAGACGTGAGATCACAATATATGTTTTAATTTTTCCCACTTCTCTGCTCTTCAAACTCAACAAACAGGATGTTGGTAAAACACAAACCTCAAAAATACTAGTGAGAGTTAAATTATAAAAAAGAACACATAAATGAAAATGTAAATCATGATCTTCAAAGAAATAAAGACCAAGTAGTTATGCAAAAATCCACCCAGTTATTCGTGTCACACAAGATCAATTACAACGAAAAATTTAAACGAGAATGTAAATCATAATCATTAAAGAAATAAAAAGGTGTGAGATGACAAAAAATCACTTATAATGAGGTTGAAATGAGCCGTTTCCAGTTTAGCAGGAAAGAGTAAGAGTGATAACATCTTCCTATTAAACCAGAGACGGTCATTTATACAACATTGTGAAGGCAATATGGCTAAATATTTACACTCTTAATTTTAAACACATCAAAGTTAGACCACACATTGATGTGGGACAAACTTGACCCATTTTTTTCTATTAACTTTCACATTAAAACACTTTTTAGGACCTCAATATTGCATATACACTAGCTCTATATTTGACATGTATCTTGGTGAAGGTTGATAGCTTTTAGTCATGTATCATATGTTAGCCTCAAATCTGGTTTTATGATGTGCTCGCCAATCTGGAAACACTAGTAAATGATCATTGCAGCATGGTGGCTTTCATGTATGTGTTTCGAACATCACATGCGAGTTTAGATGGCATAGGTCACGTTTTCTTTCGAGACATGGCGTTTCCGTTAACATAACTTGGACGTTACATCCGGCAAACACCACGACATGCATCACAATTAGTTAGAACTGGAAGTTAGATTGATGTGCGACTATGAAATCATCCGTACCACAAGGGTACAATAACAAAGAAAAACATAAATGAAAATGTAATTCATTAACTTCAAAGAAAAAAAAGATGAATTAGGTACACAAAAACGTATAATAAGGCATAAACACCAACATGCCTAACCTAACCAGAAAGAGTTTCAATCTGCTGGATTGAAATGTTAGACATTTGTGAAACACATCAAAATTTTGCTCATCGACCGATGTAGGACAAACAGTACCCCACTTTTTATGTATGTTTCAGAGTTCACATAAAATTTAGATGGAACTAACTATATTACCCATTGAATAGACAATCGTGGTACATGGAAATTATTCGTGTTACACAATATCAGATACTAAGAAAACGTAAACGAGGATGTTAAATGACAAAAAATCACCCATAATGTGGTAGAAACGACCGGTTGCCAGATTACAGAAAAGAGTGAGATTGACTCTTACTTTCCCCGGAAACTGTAGGATTTTACTTATAAGAGCACACGGTGCAGTCGAGCCATCAAACTCGTGTCGTGGGCAAAAAGTGATGCCACGTCACTTTTTTCTCCCATGACACCAAAACACCCCACGATGACACAACCTCCCTCCCTGGTTAACACAAACATTCTCGTGTCGTCGTCACCCCACCAAACGGTCAAACGGTCAAAAAAAATAAAAAAAATAAAAAAAAATTAGTCATTATTCCAATGGTAGGATTTTTAAATTTAAAAAAAAAAAAATATATATATATATATATATAACTTAACCCCATGACGCGAGTCACGGTGTGGTTGGCTGCGCCATAGTCTCGCGCCGTGGGCGACGACGTCCGCTGGTTGTAGCCAGCCCAAAACCGACGATGCAAGCAACGGTACGGTTGGCGCCTTCGTGGCCAGCCGAGTGGCCAGCCACCCTACCGTGTGCTCTAAGTGTTGAGAATCGTACGTATAAACACATCAATATATTGACCATTTATCAATGTGGGACAAATTCCACTCACTTTTCTTTCATCTCCCAACACCATTTTTGAAGACATAATATTGCATTTTCACTAGCTCTATTTTTGGCACGTAATTTAACTTTACGAGTTTCATGTAACCCAATAAAAAATTGTCAAAATAAAATATTGCACCAGGTCTATTTATGGGATCTAATATCTTATGTTAGCTAGCCTTTGGCTTTAAAACTAATATTTCATTCGCACCATCTATAAATTATAGAGTAGTTGCTTCTTGATAAAATCACTTGGTTACTTGACTAATCCGCAACTTTCCTTCCATTGAGATGTAAACTTTAGTGTCACCCATAAAGTATAATCACACACATTACACATAAAAATGTTTAGTACTCATCATAAATGAAAATAAATAACTAAGTACAAGTACTTGTGACATAAATAAATGTTGAATTCATATTTCGGCAAAAATGTGTAACATAACGATTTCAAAAAATGAACACAAACATTACACTTGAAACAAGAAGAAAAACACTATAAAGTCACTAGGTCTCAGCTTGTCAAGCTGCCGAATGGAATAGATCTTCAATGATATCAGAGGCGGTTAATAAGAAACGAGTTAGTAGCAAAGTTTGATTATTTCCACCGTAATTAATTGTGTATGTGAATTTATCGAGGGTTAAAAAGCTAATCCTACATGTAACTTTTAAGTGGATGATTTGATCATATCTTTATTAAGGAAGAACTTCCAAATATCTCTATGTGTTATTTGCAGATATTCATTCTTTAAGATGTAGATATGGTCTTTCTAACAAAGTTGAATATAAATTTTTACCAAAAAGAATGAGACCATGTATATGAGAGAGTAAAAACACTCAAATGATGATGATGACATCATTGAAGTTAAAATGAATAATTTTCAGGAATCCAAACAAATTTTACGTTGTTTTGAAGATGGTGGAGATAAACATCATTTGCAAAACCTCGTATAAATTCACCCGGGTTCTTATTTCACAGGTTTCTTTGTTGTCGTCATCTTCTCAAAACCAACAATGTATGAATAGTATTTACATATCATTAGAACATGTCAATATGAGGAGAGGATACCGTCTATTTATAGGCAAGCATACCGGAAGCTACCCAGGGGGTGTCACGAAAGGTCCTGGGACCATCATAGATTCTTGTGGTGTAGTGATAACTTTTGAAAGGAACTTCGATTTTTGTTAAATACACCCGATCCTTAAAAATCCTTTCTAGCATGTTATGCGGTGACCATGCCTCCAAAGCTCATTTCATAACTAGCATCGACCGAGACAATATATACGTCATCATGTTCATATAATGTAGTGCTAGGCCATGGAATGCTAGACTCGCATTTTGTTAGTCATTCATGATGGAGTTGGTACCCATCTAACAATAAAGCTCAATCCAAGAGTATAAATACATATCAACATTACCTTGAAAATTCATTGCAAATTAGCTCTAGCAAAGACTATGATGCCTGTTCGCGTATATAGCCGCTGGGCCGTTCCCACGTGCCAAATCTTCTAGAAGTAAGATTGGCCACACGGTCTGGCAGACCGGCCCACGTACCAAGCACAGACCTAGAGGGTGTCCTCGAAAGCAATGCCAACGCATCGGGAAGGAAAGGCACACCCTATTGTCCAGTGGACATGCGCCTGGCGTTTGGATAAAGGAGTCACCCGCCTGCACACCTCAAAAGCAGGGTAGATTCCCTCGGGAACAAACGGCACATCTTTTTACCCAGACGCCTTACTTAACCTCCTGGACCAAAGCTTGGCCTGTCAGATCCCAAGGCTCAAGGAGCGTTGCCTTCAAGGACAACAGTCCACTACAGTACTTTGGGTACTATAAATACCCCTCATTCAATGTAAGTCACATCATACACACACAGTCATTTAATACACATACTTACGTGGCCATTCGGCTCTGCATGATATTAGCCATTCGGCTCAATCAGATACTTACTCTCACACCGGAGTTGGTCTCGGGCTCTCCACCCGAGGCGAGCTAACGTGTGCTTCTTTCTTATAGGCTTGTGGATAAGAAGACCGGGCGGCCCAGCGGCATTCTCGGCCCACTAAGAGGCCCAGCGGACTTTTGCATCTACAAACTGGCGCCATCCGTGGGACCCTAAATTCGATCTACCAAGTAGCTAAAGAATGGCAGGTCCTACCCCAACATCACCTGAAGTTGAAATTCACGATGACAACCACAATAGCCTCACCAATGAAGAAATCATCGAGGGTCACCTTTCGGCCCTGAAGGAGTTAATAAAAGACAAAAGCAACCGGGACTACATCAAGCCAAGGCTAATCAGTTTTGATGAAGGGGAAGAACACTCGGGAGATAAGGAAAAGAAGAAGGAAAGTCAAGGCGAGGGAGAGAAGACGAAGGGAAAGAAAGTGGCAGATGATGATTTGGGAAAACCTTTCAAATCACTGGCCAAATGCCCCCTCAGCCGGAGGATCATCGAGTACTCAGCCCCTAGCCATAGGATGCCGGCCAACGTTAGGATTTACGCTGGGACGGGAGATCCGGCCGACCACATCAACCATTTTAAAGGGATGGGGAACCAAGGGGAATGGCCCATGCCCGTGTGGTGCCGAATGTTCCAACAAACGTTAGATGACAAGGCCAGGGCTTGGTTTGACGAGTTGCCGGCAGGAAGCATAGATGATTGGGATGATTTGGAGGCCAAATTCCTCGCACGGTTTGGGATGTTAAAAGCGTGTGCAAAGGATCCAACGGAGATCACAAAGATCATCCGAAAGGCCAATGAGAGCCTACCGGTATTCAAAGAAAGGTGGGTAAGTGAGTCCAATTCTATCCCAAATGTGCCAGATCTCATGAGAATCTCTTCATTCATGGGCGCACATAAGTGTCCTGGTTTGGCCAAACGATTTGCTGAAAGCATACCAAAAACGGTGGATGAGATGTTGAAGCATGTGGACGACTACGTCCGTGCTGAAACAGCGTTTAGGGATGCCGAATTGCCCAGAGGAGAGTACATCCGAGGAGACGGTTCTCCGTCGGGAGGCCAGAGGTACGACCGGGCCCAAAAAAGGAGTTTTGGAGGAAGAAGAGGGGGTGGACGAGGAGCCTATCAAAATAGAAACCCCTACACCCAACCCTATACCTTGCCTTATCATAACCCGCAGCGTCCTCAAGAGGTGAATCGAATATTTACCCTAGAGGACTTATCCAGCTCGCCGAAGGAAATCTTAGCAGCAGAACATCAATTAAACCTCCCGGCCCACCTCCCATGATAGGAACACCAAAAAAAGAAAACATGGACAAATATTGTGACTACCATTGTGCAAAGGGACATTATACGAATGATTGTTTTCAGTTGAGGAGGCAATTGGAGGCCGCCCTAGAATCCGGAAAACTTAACCATTTGATTAAGGACGTGAGGCAGAAAGGCAAAGGGGGCCAGAAGGGTCACCCCCAAAAGACCAAGGTGATAAACATGGTATCGGGGCATAGTGATAACCGAAAGAGGAAGTCAAGATGGATCAATGAAGACTGGATGAATGTCCCAATAACATTCCCATCGTGCCCAGACGAGGACTTGTCGGAAGAAGCAATTGTGATAGAGGCCGAGGTCGAAGGATACTTGATAAGGAGGGTGCACGTGGATGGCGGTGCGTCCGTAGAAATAATGTACGAGCATTGTTTCAACAGCCTTCACCCAAGCATACAAGCTAGGATGACTAAGACGCACAGCACGGTGTCAGGATTCTCAGGAGAAAGTGTGAAGCCGTTGGGAAAAATAGAGCTAGAGGTGTGCTTCGGGGACGGAGGGTTGTTCCGAAGGGCCATGATGAGGTTCACTGTTATACCTGCCCCTTCTCCATATAATATCATCCTAGGGAGGCCAGGAATAAGAAGGTTGAGGGCCATCCCATCTACCATCCACGCCATGATGAAATTCCCAACGCCCCGAGGTATTGCAACTCTCGTTACATCATCTTCAATTATTAACGAGTGCAGAGAGATAGGAAAAAGGAAAATGGCAAAAGGCGAGCCAGAAAAGCAGGAGGAGCGCCAAGACGTCAACTTGACAGAAGAAGTGATGATCAACCCAGCCTTCCCTGAACAGCTAGTCACGATTGGGGGAAACTTGTCAAAGGAAGGCTCGGAGCAATTAAAACAATTGCTGAAGAACAATTTGGACGTCTTCGCGTGGGAACCGCAAGACATGACCGGAGTGCCAAGAAGGATTGCTCAACACAAGCTCAACGTGAACCCATCGGTTACGCCGGTGAGCCAGAAACGAAGGGTACTGTCTGCTGAGAAGAGTGAAGTCGTGGCCAAGGAAGTGGAAGAATGGGTAAAGGCAGGAATCGTGAGACCGGTTAGATATCCTACATGGATATCCAACACGGTGTTGGTCAAAAAAGTAGATGGGGCATGGAGAATGTGCATAGACTTCAAAAACTTGAATTCTGCCTGTCCGAAGGACTATTACCCTCTACCAGAGATCGACGCCAAGATAGAGGCCGTCATGGGATACAAATACAAAAGCTTTTTAGACGCCTACAAGGGTTACCACCAAGTGCAAATGTCCCAAGAAGATGAAGAAAAGACAGCTTTCTACACTGATCAAGGGACGTACTGTTACACCAAAATGCCCTTCGGTCTGAAAAACGCAGGAGCAACTTACCAAAGGTTGGTGGACACGGCGTTCGAGTCACAGATTGGACGAAATTTGGAGGCATATGTGGACGACATGGTTATAAAGAGCAAGACCGAGAAAGAAATGCTAGCGGACATAGCTGAAACGTTTGACAACTTACGAAAGATAAACATGAAGCTTAATCCAAAAAAGTGTTCTTTCGGGGTTGAAGAGGGAAAATTCTTAGGGTACATGGTGACGTCAGAAGGAATAAGGGCTAATCCAACCAAGATCAAAGATGTCACCGATATGCAATCGCCTAGAACATGGAACGAAATGCAAAGCTTAGCTGGGAAGTTGGCCGCGCTCAACCGTTTCCTCTCTAAATCCGCCGAGAGATCACTGCCTTTCTTTGACACTCTGAAGAACATAACCAAGGCCAACAAGGAAGAGTACAGATGGACGGAAGAAGCAGAGGAGGCTTTCCAGCAAATGAAAAGAATGGTAATAGAACTGCCATCCCTCACCACGCCCAGGCCCAAAGAGACACTTTCTTTATACCTAGCGGCAGCGAAAGGAGCAATAAGCGCGGTACTGCTAGCAGAAAGAAAGGGAATCCAAAAGCCAGTCCGCTATGTCAGCCGAACGCTACAAGAGGCGGAAAGAAACTATGCTCCTCTGGAGAAGCTGGCCTTGGCACTTCTAAGCACATCGAGAAGACTAAGGCGATACTTCGAAGGGCACCCAATCAAGGTCATCACAGATCAGCCCGTAAGGCAAATCCTAAACAAAGCTGAAGCATCGGGCAAGCTCGCCAAGTATGCCATAGAATTGGGGACATACGACATTGCCTATGAACCCCGAAGCGCCATAAAGGGCCAGGTGCTGGCAGACTTCCTGAATGAAGTACCGGTGGGGACGGACACTTCGAAAGACCTTGAAGCACATGTTTCTAAGGAAGAAAAGGCCGATAAGGAGGAGGATTGGGTACTATATACGGACGGAGCGTCCAACCCAAAGGGCTCCGGAGCGGGTTTAGTATTAATCAGCCCCAACGGCATGGAATACACGTATGCTTTGAGGTTGAACTTCGGCAGCACAAATAATGAGTCAGAATATGAGGCCTTGCTAGCTGGCCTAAGGATAGCAGAAGAGATGGGAGTAGAACATTTGGCAGTAAAGGTGGACTCAAAATTGGTAGCCAGCCAAATCAACGGGGATTTTGTGGCCACCAATGAAAGCATGATCAAATACTTGAGAAAGGCGAAAGAGCACGCAGAACGGTTCAAGAGCTTCAAAATCATGAACATACCGAGAAGTAAGAACCAAAAGGCTGACGTATTAAGCAAGCTGGCCTCAGTGGCATTTAACCATTTGACAAAAGAAGTATTGGTGGAAGTGTTGGACAAACCCTCAACGGATAGGGAGGAAGTGAATGCCATTGTGGAAGAAGAGGAAGATAATTGGATGACACCCATCATAAGGTGCTTAGAGCAAGGGATATGGCCGCAAAACCACAACGAGGCACGTGCCCTTCGTATGAAAATCAACCAGTATGTAATGGAGGAAGGTGTGCTCTTCAAGAAATCTTACTTGATGCCGATGTTGCGGTGTGTGGGGCCACTACAAGCCAACTATGTGATCCGAGAGATACACCGAGGAGCTTGTGGCATGCACTTGAAGACAAGGTCAGTGGTGGCCAAGGCGCTTAGGCAGGGATACTATTGGCCCACGATGCACCATGACGTGAGGGAGGAAACAAAAAAGTGTGACGCATGCCAGATTCACTCACCGGTGCCCAAGATGCCTAAAATACTAATGACATCAATTATGGCCCCATGGCCATTCTTCCAGTGGGGCATGGATGTGTTGGGACCATTCCCCGCGGCACCAGGTAAGGTCAGGTACATCATTGTGGCAATTGATTATTTCACTAAATGGTTGGAAGCGAAGCCCTTGGCCAATGTAAAAGGCAAGGACGTGATAAAATTCGTGTGGGATAACATTGTCTGTAGATTTGGCCTACCACATGTAATAGTGACTGACAACGGGACTAACTTTGTGGATGACCCATTCAAGACGTGGTGCAAAAAACTCAATATTAAGCAAATGAACACAGCAGTTGCACACCCACAGGCCAACGGTCTTGTGGAGAGGGCAAACAAGTCACTCATGGAAGGGCTAAAAACAAGGCTAGGTCGGGATCGAACAGGATGGGTAGACGAACTTCCAAATGTACTCTGGGCACACAGAACATCATTAAAAACAAGCAATGGAGAAACTCCCTTCAGCCTAACATACGGAAGTGAGGCCGTGATCCCTGCGGAGATAGGAATGCCAACACATAGGACGCTTGTGATCAAGGACGAGGAAGCCAACGATGAAGAGCTCAGACTCAATTTGGACCTATTACAAGAAAGAAGGGAGGCCGCAGCCATCCGGGAGGCCAAATACAAGAAAAAAATGGAACAGTACTACAACAAGAGGGTCAGAGCCAAGTCTTTCAAGGTGGGGAGCTATGTCTACAGAAGGAACGAGGCCAGCCGCGTGGAAAAACCAGGAAAACTGAGCCCAACATGGGAAGGTCCTTACAAGGTGACTGAGGCCTACATGAACGACTCATATAAGCTTGAAAAAGTGAATGGCAAGGCCGTACCACGCACCTGGCACGCAATTAACTTAAGGGAATGCCATATCTAGCGTAATGTTTAAGCTTGTATTGTCATTGTAACGTTCTAATTGTGAAATTAATCAAAAGCTATATCCCAGCTGAGGAATAGCAATTTTCCCTATATGATAAAGGAGTATAAACATAAGAGGAAAAGTGGCCCCCTCCGAAAGGCCAATCACCTACGTGGCCAGTGTTTATAACCATCCTTGGGAAAGAATAAACACATGAACGGTTCTAAATAACCCATGTGCATAGATAAACAAAAAGCGATCCCCACGTGATCGATATCTAACAAAATAGGCAAAGTACAAGCGATCTCGACGGAAGGCTCGCAACCTCCGGAATCGATAAATATGGTCGATGTCTATGGAAGGGGAGTAAAAGGTCAAGTGGCTCCGAGTGGAACTTAGACCCCTCCACTCGATATATGTAGTCAATACTCCCCAACCAAAACCAAGAGTTGAATAAATATGCAAGTGGCTCCGGAGGGCAGGTGATTCCTCCCGGCCGATCAATGTAGCCAAGGTTCACTCTTAAGAAAAATATGTGGGTCAAGAACGAAAGGTCAAAAGGGAGGACAATGAAAAGGGTGCATAGATAAACAGGCACGACGGCCAAACGTACAAAGAGACACTGAAAAATGTACGAGTGAGTTAAGGCCGATGGCCACATAATTGTTATTACAAACGTTGACATAAAAGTTCATAACAAATCACTGGGCAGAAGAACAATCCTGCAAAAGGGGTCCTTGGCCAGGAGTCACTTCCCCATCGGGCATCAAGTTTTGGAGCTCCATGGGACTTCTAAAGCACGCCCGAGAGATCTTCTCCACGAAAGGATACTTCTTCACAAATAAGGCCTCGAATGCTGCCACTAAGTCAGTCTCTGTCACAGAGGGGTCAACACCGGTCGTCTCAGCCAGAGCAGCAGCAATTTCCTCTTCAGTTCTCCCACGGCTAACGGCTTGCATGAAACCCAAAGACATTGCAAGGCTGAAAACGTCCCCATGAGCAGATTTGTACTCTCGGCTCGTCAGGAGGCGTCGAACAAATACAGGGAAGAGATCCTTCACCAAGTTCTTCCTCAAAGTGGCTTCACGGCCCAAGTCAACGGCCAACCTAGTGTTATCAGTCCTCAGCCCTTGGGCATCCTCCTCAGCAGCCTTTAGCTCGTTTTCCAAGGTAGCAATCCTCTCATCTCTGGCCGCGATCACCTCAGCGTGAAGTTTCTGTGCCTTCTCAAGAGCGGCCAAACGCCCGGCCATGTCCATCTCCGAAGAGAGGAGAAGATCATGCTCACCAAGAAGCCTATCATAGTCCCGACGGCTCTTTAGAAGCTCCTCGTTGGCAGTATCAAGTGAGGTGCGACAAGCCTCCAACTCAGATTGGGAAGACACACAAGCTTTATGCTCCTCTAGCAAAGATTCGAAGCGGAGTAGAACATTGGATTGCATCTGAGTACTCTGGGCCAACCTACGCCAGCTGGACCGTATGGCCACCTCATGATCAATGCCTTCATTAAAGTATACAAGGTCAGCAGGAGTAAAGAGATTGGCAAGCAGGTCACGACAGTCCTTGGATTTGTCCACACGAGTAGACTCAGTAATGCCCCATTGAGGATTAAAGGGCCGCTTCCCAAAACGCTTGTAAGGATCACCTGCAAAGACAAAATAAACATAAGAGGAGGGACAGGCCATCCGAACAGCAGTAACACAATGGGCGAGAGAGGTGTCCTTACGGTAGGAACTCTCAGCCTCGTCGGGAGTAACATCTGCGTCCAAGTTGATGGGTTTAGAAGCATCACCTGGAAAAGAAAAGCGACAAATGTAAGAGAAGACATATATGATAAAGATATAAAAAGCATACACATGTATATAAAGGAGAGAAGTGAACGAGAGCCAACCTCCAGGAGAGGCAAGATCTTCGCCATCAAGAGAGACATGGCGCCCACTAGGAACAACAGATGGGGGACGAGAGGCAGATGAGGGGGGACGTTCCTCTTCATAAGGCCCACCTTCGGAAGCTTGCGGTTGAGAGAAGGCATCATCAGTATGTTGTCGAAGGTCTTCCATAACATTAGGCCCCCCGGCTGAAGGAGTGGGAGGGTGAGATTTGTTAGCATCATTCGCCTCAACAGGACTAGGGGGAGCCGAAGGAGGAATAACGGGAGCTCTGGCGGCTTTACTCTTCTTGTGAGAGGATTCCTTCTTTTTGTGAGAGGAACCCTCACCATCGGTTTTCCTCTTCTTGGAATGTGTGGTAGCCCGGGTAGCCCTAGTACCAGCGCTATGAGAGCCACCAGCCGCTGCATCCTCACGAGCCGCTTTCTCAACAGCACGCCTTTGTTTCCTCTCGCGATCAGCAACAACCCTAGCATCGACGGTCTCAGCTTGCTCCATAGCAAGAGTCTTTGGAGGGATAGGAGCATCCTTAGGCAAAGGAGAGCTAGTGTAGGTAGGGACAACCGTGCCTTGCGGCAAAGGATCACCCTTACGAATGGACGCACCAGCAAAACGAGGAATCCTCAAGAACTCAGACATGGTGACACCTGCAAAAAGGAGAAAAATTAGTCAACATATAAGACGTGAGGAACCAAGCAAGGGAAAAGAGGAAGACATTACTTTCCCCGGCCGGACCGTTGAGTACACAATCGAAGCCTGGGTACTTCCAAAAAGGGGAAAGACGGCCGGCATACAAAAGACTTTGGTAAGGCCTCCGAAGGGGTATAGCAAATTCACAAAGTTTTTTGGCATCCAAAGGATCATACTCCGAAGCTTGGGGAAGGGGATCAGCCACGCTGGAGTCATGATGCCTCCATGGCATAGCGATGGGAGCAGCCATGCGATCGACAAAGAAAAAAAGACCTTTCCAACCTTTTAAGCAAGTAGGGCCATCCTTAAGAAAGGCACGATAAGGTTTGGCACCACGACTCTGGAAGGAGAACCAGTCCCCTACTTTACAAAGTTTATAAAACAGTCGGAACAATGCGACAGTAGGAGTGACATCCAAGCCACGACAATAGACCTCGAAGAGAGTAGCTTTATTAACACCAATAGGAACAAGCTGTGAGATATGTACACCAAAATGTTCAACGACCCGAAGAAAGAAGGAGGAAAAAGGGATGCGAAGACCGCCTTGAGAAAAGTGGTGGACGTAAAGACCAATAAGATGAGAGGGGAGTTCATTCATGCGAAAATTACGGGAAGGAGCAGAAGGGTTCAGATCTGAGGGAATGTGATAAGCCGCGGCCACGCGGCGCACATGATCCGAACTCAAATCGGAGTGGTAAAGATGCATATCAAATTTGGGCATAACCTGGGCCTCGTTAATGGCCTCACGCTGTTCTTGGCTAGGGAGGCCAAGCTCATAAGACCCGTCGGAGGACATAATGACAGGCCGGGGAAGACCAAGGAAAAGACAAGAAAAGAAAACTAATAAAGAGAAAGACAGACCTGGGAAGAAGAGATGTACCTCACGGCTCTCGACGGTAAAAAAAGGGGAAAGTAAGAAATGAGAAGGGAAAAGGGGTATTTATAGACCCCAAAGGCCGACCAAAGGTCATTCCATCAAACAGTAAAAACACGTGGCACCTTTCTCAGCCACGCAAAGCGCTAATGCTAGCCAGCTGGCCGACAAAATGCACAGAGGTATTAAATGAGCGCGATTATCAGTATTTTTGACCGAGAGTAATTATGAGGGTAGGTACGCACCCACAAAAAAAAAAAAAAAAAAAAAAAAAAGAGGGGGAGGAATAAAATATTCAGAAACCACGAGTACAGGACAAAAGAAAAAACGGAGGGGACGGCTGCACGGTTAAGTATTGAATCATCAATGCTTCACATTGATAATCCAATACTGGGGGGACATGTTCGCGTATATAGCCGCTGGGCCGTTCCCACGTGCCAAATCTTCTAGAAGTAAGATTGGCCACACGGTCTGGCATACCGGCCCACGTACCAAGCACAGACCTAGAGGGTGTCCTCGAAAGCAATGCCAACGCATCGGGAAGGAAAGGCACACCCTATTGTCCAGTGGACATGCGCCTGGCGTTTGGATAAAGGAGTCACCCGCTTGCACACCTCAATAGCAGGGTAGATTCCCTCGGGAACAAACGGCACATCCTTTTACCCAGACGCCTTACTTAACCTCCTGGACCAAAGCTTGGCCTGTCAGATCCCAAGGCTCAAGGAGCGTTGCCTTCAAGGACAACAGTCCACTACAGTACTTTGGGTACTATAAATACCCCTCATTCAATGTAAGTCACATCATACACACACAGTCATTTAATACACATACTTACGTGGCCATTCGGCTCTGCATGATATTGGCCATTCGGCTCAATCAGATACTTACTCTCACACCGGAGTTGGTCTCGGGCTCTCCACCCGAGGCGAGCTAACGTGTGCTGCTTTCTTATAGGCTTGTGGATAAGAAGACCGGGCGGCCCAGCGGCATTCTCGGCCCACTAAGAGGCCCAGCGGACTTTTGCATCTACAATGCCTATAACAAATAGTTGAGATTAGAAGTTAAAAATCCTTGCTACACGTATGTGAAATAACACGTACTGCACGAGTACAATTACAAATAAAAATTTAAACTAGAATGCAAATGATAACCTGTAAAGAAATAAAGACGCATTAGATAATTGGCAAATAAAAATCACCCATAACGTGGTACAAATAACCCGTTGTCAACTTACAGGAAAGACTATAGAGTGAGATTGAATCTTAAGTTTCTTGAAGAAGAGCAGCAGTTTATTTGTGCTAACACCTTTTATTTATAAACCCATCAAAGGTTTCACCATAAATCACTCCTGACTTCCATCTCCAAACACTATTTTAAGATTTAACTAGCTAATAACCCGTGTGATTAGTCTTTTAAAATTAACTTTTACACTTTCAAAATTAACTTTTACACTTAGGCAACCACAATTTTATTGATTTTGAGTATAGTTGATGATCAGACGAGTTGATTATAGGAAAAAATGTTTAAAACATGACTGTTCTACAAGAGTCACAAACTTTGACTTTGATTTTTTCGGTCTTTTTCTTTCAACTTTAATTTTAAATATTTTTGTTTGTGTTATACAATACTTAATTAATGAAAAATATATGAATCAATTAGTTTTTAAATATATTTTCATTGTTAGAATTTTTTTTATCAAGTTTTATATAACACAACCAGAAATATTTAAGGTCAAAATTGTAAAACAAAAAGACAGAAAAATTCCAAATTAGACTATAATTTGATACTTTTATATGCTTGACCATAATACTGTTATATGTTAGTAATATACTATCGACGACATGCAATCCATATTAAAGTGACAACTTCATTGCGAACTGTTTCCACCTCTTGCAAATTGTGACCCTAAGCGGCTAAGCCTACACGCAAAACCAAACTAAAAAAACTAATGTGGCAAACTTGTTGATCAACGCTCATCACCCCGAAAAGCTCTGCACCGCTCCTTACCAAAATATAACCTATGTAGCAGTTGTCAGTTGAAGGCTTGGCTTAGAAAGTTAAGAATATGCCTCCAATAATTTCAACGACTATCTTGTAATCCTTCCACCCCATCTTTTTCAAAACTATTTGTATCCAGCATTTGAAAAGTATCTAAACCAACTCTGGCAACTAAAAACTTCACTAAAACAACATAATTCTAAAAGAATTATCTAAACATAACCAATGTAGCTACATGGCCATATCAGCTATACACATTAGAGAGGAAGGTATGGCAACAAGCCTACCCCTCAATATCCTTTCGGGCACTTTCTTGACGGCGTTTAAAAAAAACTGTTAATGCTAAATGATTTCACTAAAACTGACCATTGTGGGTAAATACCGTCTGCAAGGTAGTACCCTCTATGAAAAGTTTGCCCGTTTACAACATACGGGGCCTCGGGTTCATTACCATCCAAAAGATCAGCAAATAAGGGTGAATGATTGAGAACGGTAATATCATTGTTCGAACCTGCAACCCCGAAAAATGCATGCCAAATCCACAAATCGTATGATGCAGTAGCCTTTAGTATTATGGTTGGGTATTTTTTATCCCTTCTACCAAATTGGCCGTGCCATGATCTCGGACAATTAATCCATTCCCAGTGCATACAATCTATACTACCAAGCATCCAGGAAAACCCATGAATCGTATTATGAGCGGCATAAAACTTTTGAATATCAGCTGGTGTGGGTTTTCTTAAAAATTCGGGTTGAAACAAATCCATTACGCACATCATAAAGTAATCAAGACAATCGCGTGCGCAATGTGCACCCATTTGCAAGTATTCATCTAATGAATCTGGCAGTGTACCGAACGCCAATTGGCGTAAGGCAGATGTGTATTTCATAATTACACTAAAACTTTGTTTGATTGTAATTTTCAATACCTTAAACAATCTCTAAGAAAAGAGAACGTCACATTCGATACCGCTTCTGGAAATACTCCTCGTGATACTTTGGATACGGGCCGAATTAGTCTTCCATCAAACGTGCTTCGGCGATTTCACGTTGACGGTTAATGTATCTACGCTTTCGTATTGCCTCGGCTTCTTCTTCTGCTTCTTCTTCAAGCTGGGTTATGTAATCTAAATCGTCCATATCTTCTTCATCGGACCATTCGTTCTCCATTTTTTGTATAAGGTTTGTTGTTTGAAAGAGACATTTTTGTTGTGTGTGTGTTAAAAATAAGAATATTAGGATTATATATAAAGAAAAAAAATATTAATATAAAATGTAATCGTTATAGCCCAACGGCTATATGTTCCACTATCTCCTTGTCGTCAACATTTCGTATTTGCGAAACCCACACGGCGAAATGGGGGGTCGGTGTGGCGACGAACTACGACGAGACACGACGAGGGGCCACGTCAGCGCGACGAGCCACCCCTCGTCGTTACACCCTCCTCTCTTACCACTACCTAACATATATATTGTATCACCTACCTAGTACACCAAGCTAATGTAGCAACAGTTTAATCGTCTCTTATCAAAATCTCACAGATCTTACATCTATAGAAACCTAAAAAATATATAGAATACACAATATGCACAAAGTTAACAGTTGAGCCTCGATCAAAATACATTTTTTCTGTTGCATCCCAATTAAATGCCACATATATAAAATTGGAGTTTCAAGAGATTACCTAAAAGTCTTTTTTAATAGTATGACATACCAACGAAATAATCATATAATCACATTGAGAAAAAAAAATCACATTGAGAAATAAACGAAACAACTCCCTAACTTTTTTTTTCTTAGAGCACAGGGTATGGTTTGGTGTTTTCGTGATGAGCCGCGGGAAAACACTAGAATTCTGAGGGGTATGGTGAGTGGTGGCTAAATGATCCCACCACACCACAAACACGAAAACACCACATTTCACGCTCCCTGGTTGGCTTGAGCCATGGGAAAAAATTGGGCCCACTTTTCTTAAAAAAAAAAAAAATTTATGCACGAAAACGCGAGACCGGGTACGGTCTCGTGTTTTCGTGTCTCGCGTTTTCGTGCAAAAACGCGCCCCGTTCCCTCGGCTCGAGACACGAAAACGCCACACGGAGTATGGTTCTCGCGTTTTCAGCTCGCGCCGTGGTAAAACGCGGGGCGAAAACACATTGTACCCTGTGCTCTTAAGCAACTTACAAATTACATACATACATGGTACATACGTATTAATTCCTCTCTTATCTATTGGGATATTAAGAGCAGGGAGAATCTAGTGCCATGGCTAAAAAGCTGAAAAGACAATGGCTTAGGACTCCCTCCCCCTGCGCCGTGCCCTCGCCATGGGTTTTTTTGATTTTATTTTATTTTATTTTTTTTAATTATTAAAGTGGGTATATGTGGACCCCTTATACCACTTTTTACTCCCACGACACCAGTTTTCCCACAGCTCAGGGATACCAGTGAAAACTAGTGCCGTGGAAAAAATGGTGCCATAGGAAAAATGCTGACGTGGCAACACTTTTTAGGCCATGGCACCAAGCCATGACTTACGGATTCCCTGTGCTCTAAACGGATATCATCTACCTCTCTCTTAAATGAAAATAGCTCTTCTATAGGTATGGAACAATTCTTATTCGCTTATTGCCATCATGTAATGTTTAAGAAGTTTACCCAGTGAATAAGGATGCAATATGAATGGGTTAGTGACACAAAAAAAAACACATAAAGAACTCTTTAACATCTACTGTAGTAATTTTGTTAAACCAAATAAATCACGAATTCATAACAACAATGAAACTTACCATATGTATAACTCAGCAATTTTACTGAAGACAAAAAAAAAACACGATAAATAAGTAACGGGGTCAATCCGGATTGTAAAATATTCTATTGCTGAGATGGTAAAAATTTCTTAGAGGCATACAAGAACCAACATTGTCGAGAATCCGAGCTCCAAGAATACAAATCCCGTCTTTGAAATTATAGACGCCAGAAAAAGGAAGTTCAAAGTTTGCGTATAAAGTGTCTGTACTTTGTACATAATAATAAACCGGTATTAAAGAGATTTACAAAAAATACAATCAACTCACATATATGGTTCTCATACAAAGTTCTAAAAGGCAGAATGGCTAATACGCATGTTTGTAATTTCTACCACATCTCAACCATCCTGATATTCTCCATCAAAGCTCGGTAGCCTTCACATAACCTGAAAACATCCATCTATTCTTAAAAGACAACAATCTAAGAACCCACAAAATTGCTCTTAAGAAAAGCAAATACAAAAAAAATGGTCAAAAAGAAAAGATGCACACCATAAACGATAGATATAAACAAATAAAAAAATTATGAGTTCCAAAAAATATTTACCTGTGATAAAATATGGGCAACAAAAATGATGGGCAGAATCGGAGAATCTAAAGAAGATAGAGAGAGAAAAAAGATGAAAAGCAAGAATTTGAAATTCAAATCCACAATAGAGTACAGATGAGGTTACTTTTTAAAAAGTTGTATTGGAAAATGTTGCTTTGAAATTCGCAATACAATAACCGTATGCATATATGATACGGAGTAATATTTGTGCTGGAAAAAAAAAACCGAATACAGATATGATGTCATGTTTAAGTATAATTAATTCATGTAAGGGGTTGGTTGCATGACACCTCATCAAAATGATGTCAGCGAAATGTGTGTTTTAATAGATAGTATAGATATTGCATTTAAACTATATTTTATTTTTTACATGTATTACTATCTTTACGAAGCTGTCTTCGAGATGCATGTAACCGTTACATGAACGCGTATGTTCATAAACTATGTTAGCCCGCCTATGATTTAGACTTTAAGATTAGTATGTATATAATATAATAAAAGAGGGTTAAGAAGTTAAGCCCAATATTAACAAAACACATAGGACTAATAAATATTACAATTCATTTCAAAAAGTAAATGAAGATTCGAACCTAGGAGTAATAAAAGTATTTAGACGTTGTTTAGTTCTGAAAAATCAAATTCTAATAATGAAGGATTACTAGTAAAATTGCGTAATAAATTTAGGAAGGAAGAAAAGGAAAAAAGAGGTGTTTATGACAAAAAAAATAACCTATAATGTGGTAGAAACCACTTGTAGCCAGTTTACAGGAAAGAGTAAGACTAGGTCTTATGTGTTCTGTAACCTTGGTAAAAATGATTTATGCAACATTTAATAGGCAATATGACTAAATGTTATGTACTCTTACTTATAAACACATCAAAAGCTTGAACATTCATCCATGTGGGACAAACACTGCTCACTCTTCTTTCATTAATTTTCATCTCCAAACACTGTTTTGAAACCTTTATATTGCATTGCATATACTAACTCTAATTTTGACACGTCTCATTGCTGAACGTGACATGTTTTAGTCAAGGATCATCTATTAGGCTCAAATCTGGTTTGAAGATGTTCTTACCAATCTTGAAAGAACTCTGGAAAATTATATGCGATAGTCGAAACATGGAGGTTTCTATGTATGTTTCTAACTTAACTTTAGACTTTAGATGGCACCATCCATAGGTATGCATAATTTGGACATTACCTTTAAAAATTCATTGGCAAATTAACTCTTGCTAACACCACAACGCACATCGCAAATAGTTAAGATTATAAGTTAGCCAAGGTAATTATGTGTTATTTTGCGTAAGAGTAAAAGGAGTGGTCACACCACCACACCAAAAAAACAACCCGCCACGTCGGCTTTTTCACTTCCACATCCACACAAAAAAAAACCATCTTATCATCACACCATTTCCACACCAATTTACCCATTTTTCCACTTTTTTTCAAAAACTACCCTCAACAATTAATTTATTCAAATCCTAATTTATTTTATTAATTCAAATAAAAACATTACATTCTAATACAAACAATACAGGAAAATTAAAAAAAATTTATAGAAAAAATGCATAAAATAAAAACAATACGAACATAAAAAAAAATTTGGAGTGTGTAAATTTAGATGGGATATTATTATGTATATATAGGGATTTTTTTTTTTTTTTGGCTTTAGAAACTAACCGTTGCATTCTTTTGGAAATTAAAAAAACTATTTAATGTTTTCAAAACTAACCGTTGGCTTGCAGCTTTTAAAAAAAATCAAAATCTTTTTTTCCCATCAAAATACTAGCCTTTTAGGGTTAGTGTGGTTGGGTTAATAAGTTAAGGGGGGTATGTATAAAATGGAGGAGGGGGATAATGTAAAATGGGTCGTCTTCCACGCACGTTGGCATAGCCACGGCGTCTTCCACGCCGTAAACGGCGGTGTGGTCACGCGGCTCCACGCAGCCCCACGGTGTGACCATTCCTTTCCATCTAAAAAGTAGATTTGACATGAAATTCAACGCTTATATATACAAGTCAATCATGTAAGAGTATAAGGTGTAGTAACCAATAACTACTAAGGCTCACCACTCCGACATGGCCTTCACCTTTTGTCCCGCCACTGCACTTGCCATGGAGCTACACGAGTTGATTTGCTAGAAATTTGGCAATGCTAAACGCGAAAAGATTTGATTTATTTATTATTTTAATCTATTAAATGAGGGTTTGTGTTTTATTTAGTGTGTGCCCGCGTTGATTTGGGGCATGTGTGTGTGTTTTTTTACTAATGTGTATGTAATTTATTTTTTATTTGTATATTGAGTTTTAGTTTTTATATTTTATTTAAATAAATGAAATATGAGTTGTTTGAAAAAAATACGAAAAAAGATTATGGGTCTCATAAATGAGGATTTGGTGTATGTTATTTGAGAGTTTTTTTGGTATGTAACTGAGTGGTAAGTGAAAAAAAAATACTCGTGTGGCGCTATGGCTTAGGCCATCTCACCTTGTGCTCTCATAGTGACATAAAAAAGTTCGTTGAGCAAGCGACCTTTGATGTGGAATCTTTTCCTGTAAACTACTCAACTAGACAACTCAATTATGTATTGTCTTTGTAAAAGCTTATGTAAAAATTTAGCAAAATATAATTGACAAATAATATGTATATACCCTATGATGTATATACGCTTGTTTTAAAAATCAGTTAGTATATGCAAGTGTCATTTTGTTAATAAACTGTTTTGTTTTTTAACAGCCACCGATGTACGAAATTGATTGTTTGATCTTGATGGCTTAAGCTCTACATTTATACATTATTAGTGTGCCGGTTTCCATGCTATGATCGCATGGAATCTTGTACTTCCCTTGTGAAACGTAATGCTTACATGGTATTTACTCAACCCTTTAGTCATCTATAAATTAATTAAAGAACCCAAAACAGTTTACATGCCGACACACCAATTTTAACCGCATAAGTAATACAATACTAGTTGTAAATAATCCAACAATCCATGTCCGAATAGTCGGTCAAGCACAAACGCAAAAATTTGATAAAGAAAAAAATGACATAAAATATAAAATAGATAAAGTAATGTGAAACTTATAATTTTTTTATATTTTTTCATAATCTTAGAAAATAATTAAACAAATATACACGTTATGCGATCTATAGTTTATTTATAAAGACTTAAATATATAAAACATATAAATCCATACATAATGAATTTATTGCGTGTAAAACAGCGTGTATAATTATTAGCTGAATTAATATCACAATTACAAAATATTAAATACGAAAAAATGTTAATATATCTTTATATTAAACTAAAATATTAAATATAAATTTGATGTATTTATAACTCACGTGCACCACATATTTTTAATGACAATGGTGAAAAACATGTGACGGAACAACAATAGAAATGGTTAAGTAACAAATAAAAAACTTAAAATTACGAAATTGCCCGTTCGTGGATACAAAAATAACGGGCCAAATGTGGTGCATGAGAATCATTTGTGTCGCATAGAATGAGTTAAAACGAAAACGATAGTGTAAATGAGTCTTAAAACAAATAAAGATGAGTTAGATGAAAAAAAATCACCCACAATATGGTAGAAACGACCCGTTGCCAATTCACAAGAAAGAGCAAGATCAAATCTCATCTTCCCGAAGAACTTGACAGGATCATTTATGCAACATTTTGAAGGCAACATGGCTAAATGTTTACACACTTACTTATAAACACATCGAAACTTTGACCATTCATCGATGTGGGACAAACTCCAATAACTCTTCTTTCATTAACTTTTTCATCAGCAAACACTTTCTTGTTTAGGACTTAATATGGCATTTACATGCATTAGCTCTATTTATAGCATGTAATATATGTTTACTCGTATCGTGTTTCAAATCCACATTGGTGAATGTGCTCTATTTACTCGTATCTGTGCAACATATGGTGGCTTTTATGTATGTATGTAACTTCTCATTAGAGTTTAGATTGCAGCACCCATAGGTTAATTTTCTTCCGAGACACAGCATTTACATATACACTACTTGGACGTTATCTAGGAAACACCACGGCGCGCATCACAAACGGTTAAGATTAAATAGAATAAGACTGTACATTTGAATCCATAACTTTAAACACAATAAAAGTTTGCTCATCCATGCGGGACATTCTCAACCCACTTTTTTTTTCATATATCAAAACATTTCTTTTCGAGACTCCATATTGCAGTTACACTACTTTTGATCATGTTGGGATTAATCTAATTAATCATTCAACATAAGGATTACATTATGTTATGGCAGCAGACTGCACTTCAAACGACACACAAGGATGGAACAAACAGGCCACTGGACGCTTTTTGAAGCCTGCATATTTATTGGTTTGGGCCGCAGGCCAACAAACCCAATAGAAGAAAAATATGACAATTGTAGACTTAGGGTTATAACGTTTAGAATACAGTCGCATCTTTTACTTTTATTGAAACATTGCATTTCTTTGATGGCAACGATTAGATTAGTATATATAGGATAGAGATTCTGGAATTGTAACAATCTCATTTTATCAATAACAAGAAACAGCAATACAAATTCATTATTGATTCTGGGATAACTTATTCGCAACTTATTATTATCACCAAGTCTGTAACACCAGACTAACATTGGCATCAGAGCTACAACGATCCAAGGGGGAGAACACAAGAAAAGACAGACAACGATTCAGGGAATCGTTCCAAGAATAAACACACCAACGATTCAGGGAATCGTTCCAAGAAGGGAGACCAACGATTCAGGGAATCGTTCCAGAAAAAAGAGGGAGATCAACGATTCAGGGAATCATTCAAGAAAGGAGAGAGAACAATTGATTCAGGGAATCAATTAAAAGAAAACTACATATCGAAGAGAGATAGATTCACAAAAGATAGGAAACGATTCAGGGAATCTTTCAAAAAAGAGAGAAAACCAATTGATTCAGGGAATCAATTATAAAAAAAGGAGATAGATTCAGAAAAAAGACGACAAGAAAGATTTGAAAGAAGAAAGAAAGAGGAAGAACGTTAGAAAAAAAAGAAAAAAAGGAAAAGGAAGACGGAAGCGTTTTTTATTTGGGGTTAGAGAAAGGAAAGCAAACAAAAAGGATACCCAGGTTTTATACTTCCATTACTATTAGACAAAGAAGGTTTAGTTTGATTGCGATTAGGATTATATTGGTTTTAGAAGACAGCCAAATTGAAAGATATGACGAGTGACAAAAACGAAAAGGTTGTTTATACCACACAAACATATCAATGTCCAGTTTTGAACAACACAAACTACACATTATGGGCATTAAGAATGAATAAAATATTGATGGCAAATGGAGTATGGGATGTGATAGAAGGAACGAGCACATCGAAAGAAATTGATATAAAAAAGGATAGTTCGGCATCAGCATATCTATTTCAAGGGTTACCAGAAGATTTACTAATGCAAGTTGCGGGATGTGAAACGGCGAAACAAATTTGGGACTCTCTAAAGTCCAGATTTATTGGGACAGAAGATGTACAACAAGCACACTCGCAACAACTTAAATAAGAATTTGAGAGACTTGAGATGAAGGAAAATGAATCTATAAATACATTCGCCGGGAAGATGATGGGTATTATTACAAAGGCTGCTACATGTGGATTAACATTTGATGAACAAATGAAAGTAAGGAAGGTACTTAATGCAGTACCAGATAAGTTTCTCCCAATAGTAGCAACCATTGAAATGATTGTAGATTTTAAGACCGTAAAACTAGAGGAAATTATTGGAAAACTTAAGACGTATGAAGAAAGGATTAAGACTAGAAAAAGAAGCCAAGAATATACTAGCGATAAGTTGCTACTCACACGCCAAGGGAACTACAGAAATCATGAACGCAACGACATGAACGATAGACGAAGGAATGATAACTCAATGCAAGGAAGGGACCGAGGAAGATTCGCAAGAGATAGTAAGAACGAGAATAACTATGACACGAGGAAAAGAAATTCTAGAGATCAAAACTACCATAGAAGAGACATTAGAGAAGTAGAGTGCTATAATTGTCATGAGTTTGGACACTATGCAAGAGACTGCCCAAAACCAAACCGTAGACAAGAAAAGGCAAACCTGGTGGAAGAAGATTTAGAACCAACATTACTGATGGCTACATGTTTAGAAAAAACCGATTGAAAGAAAGGAGAGATTAATTAGATTAAGGGGGAATGTTGGGATTAATCTAATTAATCATTTAACATAAGGATTACATTCTGTTATGGCAGCAGACTGCACTTCAAACGACACACAAGGATGGAACAAACAGGCTACTGGACGCTTTTTGAAGCCTGCATATTTATTGGTTTGGGCCGCAGGCCAACAAACCCAATAGAAGAAAAATATGACAGTTGTAGACTTAGGGTTATAACGTTTACAATACAGTCGCATCTTTTACTTTGGTTGAAACGTTGCATTTCTTTGATGGCAACGATTAGATTAGTATATATAGGATAGAGATTCTGGAATTGTAACAATCTCATTGTATCAATAACAAGAAACAGCAATACAAATTCATTATTGATTCTGGGATCACTTATTCGCAACTTATTATTATCACCAAGTCTGTAACACCAGACTAACAATCAATATCGTGTTAACTACTTGCTTGGTCAGGTGGACTAATCGGATAACATTTATTCGATTAAGAATCTGAATGAACTAAAGGGTTTCATATGACTAAAATGTTTCAAGATATGAACCAGATATTCTTAATTTTAGTTTAAGAAACATCGTCCTAAGCAACCAACTACAAATCATGTCCATTGTGGTATACTGGTATGTAGATACAGATGAAGTATGGAAATCCGCATATCACATTTTCTTGAGCTTAGTTTAGTTGTATGGGGCATTTTTTGGTTGTTTGATGAACCTGCAGGTTTCATGCATGTTTATCAAATCGACATTGCGGAAAGATAATATCTCCACGTCAAAGATCATCTAATATACTCGTATGTTTTGTCACACTAGTCTCAAATCTGGTTTGAGGATCGGTACGCCAATCTTGAATCACCGGAAAAAAGTTGTTATATATGTTTCTAGCTTTACATTAAAGTTTAGATGATGACATCAACTACAGCCCATGGGGTTATGTTTCTTGGGAGACATGTTCATATGCATTAGTAATATGATGATATATTCAAGTTGAAGAGGGGAAACGATCTATAACGCACCTTTTAATTGTGGAAATTGTATTCAGGAGTAATTTACTTAAAAACTACAGAGAAAAACATAAACGATAATGTAAACACATAAACTTCAAAGAAATAATGATGGAATAGCTTAAAAAACTCACCCATAATATGACATAAACGACAATTCGCCAATTCGTGCAGGGAGGACTCTCCTCCCTGCACAAACAAACTAAGTCATTTGTGAAGCACTTAAAAGGGAATATAGCTATATGTCTAAATTCACAACTTTAAACACATTAAATGTTTGCTCATTTACCAATATGGGAAAAACTCAACTCACTTTTTTTATCGTATATCCCCGAACACTATTTTTTGAGACTCCATATTGCATGTACACTAGCTCTAATTGTGACATGTAACATGACTCTATGAAGCTCTCTCGAGGAGCATGTAACCTAATAATATGTCATGAATACACATCACACAAGTTTATAAAGTCCCGAGAGTTGGTAAAGACTGTGGGGATCTAAAAGCTTAAGTTCATCTTATGTTGACCTTTGGCTTTATAAAGTCCCTGTATTATTTAGTATTTGCTTCTTGATCGGTCATTTACTCTCGTACTAAACTGCTTGCTTGGTCACGTGAATTAATCGCATAACTTTCCTTCCGTTAAGAACTTAATTGAACTAAACAGGGTCATATGACCACAATGTTTCAAGATATCGACCGAGTACTCTTAATTTGATTAAAAAAACATCGTCCAAATTCTAAAACAAACAAATACTCACTATTAGATACATTATATGAACGAAGTATTGAAATCTTGATCTTGGTTTAGTTGAATCTTTCTATAACAAAGTTTACAATCTCTTACAGTTAAAAAGTAAAATAACAAGAAGTTCATCATAAACTAGACAAGTAAATTACTTATTTAGAAATTAAAAGCAAAATTGCATAAACAATTCTAGTTAAAGTTGAATACTTGTTAAAAGATGGTCTAATATCAAATCTTGCATTATATATCGAGGATCAGACTGGTCGAATCGGAAAAACGGACTCAACCCGGATCATGCCGCATGTATTTAGGCTCGGTCCTCATCAGTCTACTTTTTAATCATTTTCGATTTTTGATCTGGTCTTGTTTGGTTTTACGTACAACCATGCATTATGCTTTGCTGGACGACACATATCGACGACCCGAACATGGACCGAGCATCCGGTCACTACAAAAAAAAGTTAGAATGCTCACGCTTATTTCTCCACAGTTTTAAAAACGTGGGGTTTTATTTTATTTACTACACGCTTATACCCGTGGCTAATTTTAACAAAAAACTTACGGTCAAATCCGTATACAAATAAAATGAAATACGCTTAACAGCGTAGAGAAAAATTAAAAAAATTAATAAAGTAGTTAACATATTAGACCGTAGACTTTTTATTGTTACCTAACATCTCATTTTTTTCTCAACTTCTTATCCCCAATTTATCACCACACCTCTTATCCCCAAATTTAACAAACACAAATAAAAAAATCATCCCCAAATCCACAACACAAATAAAACAAATCCCCAAATCCCCAAATCGTAAATCATCACAACTTCCTCAACTGACCGTTATTATCCCCAAATCCACAACACAAATAAAACAAATCAACCGTTATCACCAATCACAAATCAACAATCACAAATCACACTCGATTCATGAGGATCAGCTGGGATTTCGTTTAATCGATTCATGAGGATCAGCTCCGGTTGATGTAGCTAGGGTTTCGTTTAATTGATTGAGCTGGGATTTCGATTTTTGGGGTTTCGTTATTGATTGAGCTGGGATTTCGATTTTTGGGGTTTCGTTATTGCAACAGCTGCGCATTAAAGGTATCAAACTTGTTTAAACTTCTTGTTATTAGGTTACATTTATGTATGTATTAGCTACTTAGAGTGTTTAGACAAAATGCTTGAAAGGTTCATGATGTGAAACTCGTGATTAGACAAAATGGAGTATAATGTGATTTGGAATAGCTACTATACACTAATTAGGACTTGTTGTTTTGAATGAGTAATATTACTGTATGATTAAGTAGAACAAATGCATAGCCAAGTAAATCAAACTGAAACGTGCGTGGTCTTTAAAAGAGGCGAATCTGCCGAGAGTTTGGTTAACATATGTAGAAAAAATCGTTTGCGAGTATGAATCCGAAGAGCTTGAATTAACTGGCCGGTCTCATTTTCATGTTTCACAAAGTAGTTGAAGAAATACATCAACTGATTTACACATTCGAATTGACACTTTTATAATTAGTTGATACTTAGAGCAGGTGATTTGGATGTAGGAATAATGTGATTTGGATGTTAATATTGCTAGTTTAATTAACATCCAAATCACATAAATATTGCTAGCATATCATCAGCTTGAAACTGTAGCGGTTATTATATGTACTAATATGTCAAAGTCCAGTTATCGCTTAATTTTTTGTTACTCTTATCTCTTATGTATAGCATAATTATATGGTGACTTGAGCTTCAATGGGTATTTTAAAAGATTTTTGATGAATTTCATGTTGTTATTATAGTGAATTTATTAATATGCATACTTGTTTATGACAATGTACAAAGGGAACTACAAGTTCCTCATAGTGTATAGTAGTATCGAAAAACTAACCCGAAACCCGACCTGATAAGGAGTCGGGTTGTCGGGTTTCGTCGGATTGAGTGATTCGGGTTATCGGGTAATACTACAAATGAGCAAATAATTAATTACCAAATATTACTTTGAGAAAACATGTAAGCAAATGGCTACCTAATACTGTTGATATAAGTCTCTGTGTTACCAGCAGGTTACCAATACTATTACCTCATATCAGATCATAGGCAATAGCAAGATATGGCATACCAAAACAAAATTTATAAGTAACATGGTATCAATGTAACCAATAAAATGTAAGAAAAGAAATACCTAAAAAAGATCACTACAATTGAAAAAGGTTCAACTGATTTTAATCATCTAGTTTAATTGTTAATTTCAAGTTTGTTATAGTTTTCACATGTTCTGATTCAAAATAGGCAACCAACCATTTCATGCATACTTTTGTTACTACTGCAGTATAGGTATTAGATATGTAGGCTATCTATATTAAATTAGTAAATTACTATTGTTATGAGAAATTTCATCTTAGATGGTTCTTAGTATATAAGTTTTTGGACTTAAGTAACATCGATTTGAGTCGAAAACTTACATAGTTAATGTAAGTTATCTAAAGATGAAAGACTTAGAAACTTACTCAGTAGGAAGTCTTTTAAACGAAACAACGAACTGCTAGATTAATTAGTCGAGCCACAATTACCACTTTGGGTAGCTATAAAACGTAATTTCCTTCTTGAGAGTCGAATATGATACATGTAAAGTGAATTTCCTATTCGTCACCAATTTACTATTACTAAAGATGATGTCAAAGATTCGTGTATTTTTTGCCTTAAACTTGTAGTAATCACGTTATTGATTGTATATTTGTATGACAAAAAATCGTGTCTCTAGAAACGCAATAGTCTTCATTCAATAATGAACTTATGGAAAAACACATATTATTCATATTATTGACAGACATATAGATAAATGCGTAGATAATCACTTGTAAAAGTGAAACTTATTGATTATTTAACCTCGATTATAATCTTCAAGGTGATTATAATAAGTTACATGCAAACCAAAAAAAAAAAGGTTGAAAAAGCAGTTACGAACCTATATGTTATTGACTAGTACAACAAGAGAATGACATGTTACCATGAACTCTCAAACGCCCCTCATTTTAAGCCAAGGTTTTTTTTAACTATGATCAGCTTATGAAAGCTAACTTTCTTTGTATATGATAATCAGCTAACAGTCAAACTTCATTATTTTAGTCTTAAATGGCAAAATCACTTGAGATTAAATCATAATTTCTGTCAATGTCATGTCTTTAATTGCTAGTAATCTAGTATGATTATGCCGACCTATTGAGTTGTATGATTTGATGGGATGTCTTGGAGTGGGTGTTCACGTATCTAACTAATTTAGACTATAGAGCCAATTAGCCCTTCATTACGTATATGAATCGAGGATGATTTCAGGCGTGCTTATGCTTACGATACACAATATTTTAGGTCTGTAAAAATTTAATATTAACGGATATCAGATACGTGGTAAAATTAAAAAGTACTTTTGGTTCAACTATTTTCATGACGAGATATTTGATGTAACCTCTCATTACGAGTGTATTTAACAGGTTTAATTAAACAAACAAAAATTACGAAGTTCTCAATGGATACGTATACCCTAGCTACAAAGTTTGTAGATGTATTAATTTACAAGTTGAATAATGGGGAAAATAGTCATTTTCTTTATTCTTCAACATCACCTAAAGTCTTTACATATCAATTATAATCATGGTTGTTAGGAAGATCTTACGATTTAAAGATATCACAAAGCAAAAATGATCAAAATCTTATATAAGATATTTGAAAGCGCATGATCTTATACAATCTCGATCCTGATTATAGGATCTTAAATATAATTTACAACATTTTTATTAAACACTCATATATTTTTATATTAGTGATATATAGAAATTTTACCAGGCTGTTACATCAGCAAACCAAAACACCAGTAACTGCATCCAGGCCTTGATGCGTGCTATATTCGAACTTTAACAGCTACTAATATCACCTCAACTCTAACAGCTTATCAACCATAAGCTGTGATCAGCTTATTGCATAATGCATCTAATAGCTATCTGCTATCGAATCAAACATAACTTCATGAAAACGTAATCTGAGGTCTTTTTACTTCTACTTGAAATCTTGCACAGTAATATCACATCTAGTTCATTAACTTTGAATTCAAACAAATCGTCAACTTCATTTAATTCGGACTGAACTAAAGATCATGAACAAGCTTGTAACAGAATTCAAACGGTTATGAAACAGAATTGAGGGAATTATGTAAAGTAGAATGAACAGTAACAGTAACAGAATCTGAACTGAATTATATTGATTTAAGAAGTAATATTCTCTCAATTGGGGTTACGAAATAACAATACTAAGCACGACCCAGATTATTACTGAAGTGTGCAACCTCAACTGACGATAATCTACATATAGTTCACTGATCTAACATACTGATTATTATTGATCCTATTACATAGCAAGAAATGTCTAAAGTGATTTAGTATGTTATATTATATATTATACACGGTTCTTATCATATATTATACACGGTTTTTATAATATATATTATATACGGTTTTTAATTTGTCTTATGTGATTTATCATATATTATATACGCTTTTTATTTACCCTATTACATTTGTGATTTTATTAAAACCGATATGATTTTAATTAATGATTTTATTAGAGACGGGGCTAAAATTTTTATAGGTTTTGCTCGTATTAGAAGTATAAGAGGAATGATCAAATGTCCATGTAATAAATGTTGTCTCGGTAAATGGAGAAGGTAGAGAATCCCAAGTATCAAAGTTTTGTTGCGATCTAAGAAGGATGAGGGGTGCAGTTGTAGCTGATGAAAACCGCTTATTATTGGAGAAGGTAGAGAATCAAGCTAAGGAAATTCAAACTCATAAAAAACAATTTGAGACGTGCAACAAGGAATTAGAGACCTGTAAAAAGCAGTTAGTGTCTCAGAATAAAAAAGTTGAGTCCTACAGTAAGCAACTAGATACTCAAGGTTTGCAACTCAAGAATATGGAACAGAAGCTAAATGAGGTTTTTGGAATGCTCAAAGGTTATCCTGCATTTCCAAATCAGGTGGGTGTAGCTTCTACTTCTGCTACTACTGGTACTACTGGTACATGTGCAAATCAGGTGCGTTTTATTATTTATATATGAAAATATCTTTAGTCCCTTGGTTAAAAGACTGGTATCTTTCTTTTCAGCCATGTTCTAGCCCATCACCCTTCATGGGTGAGGATCATTACTCACCTGTTATGGATGAGGATCATTACTCACCTGTCATGGAGGAGCATCGTTACTCATCAGTCATGGACGACCCATCATTTACTTTCTGAAAGATACAGGTATGATATTATGATTAAAAAGAGCAGTTTGTTCCACATTTATCAACAAGTGTGTTTGAAATGGGATATGAACACGATTACGTAAAGGACAATAACGGCTCTCACAGCCTGAATTAGTAATTGCTAATAGGTAGTGTGCGCTAGACGTCCCATTTAGGATCCCAATTAGGCAATAACGGCTCTCACAGCCTGAAATGACAGTTTCTGAATTTAGTATGGGGTTCAACATCACAACTTTTGTTCATTTAAATTGTTTTTTTTACTGCTAAGCGAGTTGCTGATATGGACTTTGGGCTTTAGTATGCTTAGTATCTCCTGATACTGATAGTTCCCTCTCTAGAGGATTTTGGTTGCTGATAATTTCTTGCTTATGGTATGTGAGCAAGCAATGCATTTGCTGATTTGTCTCACTCAACACACCCAAAACTAGAGGTAGAAATCCAACTAGTATGTGCAACTTTAGAAAAGAAAGAAAAAAAGCACGTAGTACTTTGGAAGGAAACGGGTCAAATGGGTCAAGAGTACGCCAAAACGTATTTTCAATATGTATCGAACCTCAAAAATTATTTCATTATGAAGACTAATTTATATCACAACTGAAAAACTAATTTATATTACTGGTCGCAGAATTTTTATTTCTCGTAATATATATTACTGGTCTCTTGACATTAGTTCTCTGAGTTGCTGAGTGGATTAGCTTTAAAAAGAGTAAGAAGCGTATTACGAAAACAGAGTATAGTAATGTTCTAATTTGTGTCTTATTTCTTTTTGTCAAATAAGAAAAAGATTATTTCCTTTAGTTTATTCATTTGATTCGATAGTAGCTAAAAACATATATCAGATTGATAATATGGGTTTTGCGAAAGTATCTAATAGAAATTGTTTGACATGGCTATTTCTACTGTTATTTTTGGTTTTAATTTTTGTTGTTTAGGAGCTTGATGAAGACAAATGGTTGAAGCTCGATGAAGGCAAAAGATTGAAGCTTGTTGATTAGTTGATGATAAAAGTCCTGTCATTTTAATCCAATCTTTAGCAGCCACTTCTTTCGATACAAGATTCGAGCTTGTTTCAAACAATCGGAAGAAGATTTTAACAAATTTGTATTAGTTGCAGATTTTAACAAATTTGTATTAGTTGCAGATTTTAACAAATTTGTATCTTTTATAACAAATTTGTATTAGTTGCAGATTTTAACAAATTTGTATCTTTTATAACTAGTTGGGAGATTTAAGCATGTTTAGTTGCAGATTGTTTAATACAAATTTGTATTTTTTTTAATTTGTTTAATGGTTAGTTGCAGATTGTTTAATACAAATTTGTATTTTTTTTTTATGATTAGTTGCCAATTTCTCCACGCTTTTTAGTGTGTAGTTTAAATTTTCACTTGCCAATTTGTCCACGCTTTTTAGAGTGTAGTTTGAATACATAGTTTATTCACGCAACAAAGCGTGTACTTTTATATCATTTCTCCACGCTTTTTAGAGTGAAATTTTTGATAGTTTCTTCACGGTGTATAGTGTGGTGTCTTTTTCTTGACGCACATATACTCCACGCAAAGGGAAGTGTGGACTTTATTTTTGCACACACTTTTTACCGTGGAGAAATATGAATATAAGCGTGTAAAATCAAGTGAGTTGTTGTAGTGGGTTCAGTGTTTTGAGCCACGTTATTAGTTCTGATTCGGTGTGGTTTTGCTAGAAGTTTGGCATGCATTCGTTTCGGTGTATTCAGCCACATTATTGTTTCCGATTCGGTGTTGTTTTGGTATGTCCGGTCCCGTATTCGAACCATGCTGAGCCCTAGTTAGTAATTAACGCATGAGGCCAGGAGTCACTTCCCCATCGGGCATCAAGTTTTGGAGCTCCATGGGACTTCTAAAGCACGCCCGAGAGATCTTCTCCACGAAAGGATACTTCTTCACAAATAAGGCCTCGAATGCTGCCACTAAGTCAGTCTCTGTCACAGAGGGGTCAACACCGGTCGTCTCAGCCAGAGCAGCAGCAATTTCCTCTTCAGTTCTCCCACGGCTAACGGCTTGCATGAAACCCAAAGACATTGCAAGGCTGAAAACGTCCCCATGAGCAGATTTGTACTCTCGGCTCGTCAGGAGGCGTCGAACAAATACAGGGAAGAGATCCTTCACCAAGTTCTTCCTCAAAGTGGCTTCACGGCCCAAGTCAACGGCCAACCTAGTGTTATCAGTCCTCAGCCCTTGGGCATCCTCCTCAGCAGCCTTTAGCTCGTTTTCCAAGGTAGCAATCCTCTCATCTCTGGCCGCGATCACCTCAGCGTGAAGTTTCTGTGCCTTCTCAAGAGCGGCCAAACGCCCGGCCATGTCCATCTCCGAAGAGAGGAGAAGATCATGCTCACCAAGAAGCCTATCATAGTCCCGACGGCTCTTTAGAAGCTCCTCGTTGGCAGTATCAAGTGAGGTGCGACAAGCCTCCAACTCAGATTGGGAAGACACACAAGCTTTATGCTCCTCTAGCAAAGATTCGAAGCGGAGTAGAACATTGGATTGCATCTGAGTACTCTGGGCCAACCTACGCCAGCTGGACCGTATGGCCACCTCATGATCAATGCCTTCATTAAAGTATACAAGGTCAGCAGGAGTAAAGAGATTGGCAAGCAGGTCACGACAGTCCTTGGATTTGTCCACACGAGTAGACTCAGTAATGCCCCATTGAGGATTGAAGGGCCGCTTCCCAAAACGCTTGTAAGGATCACCTGCAAAGACAAAATAAACATAAGAGGAGGGACAGGCCATCCGAACAGCAGTAACACAATGGGCGAGAGAGGTGTCCTTACGGTAGGAACTCTCAGCCTCGTCGGGAGTAACATCTGCGTCCAAGTTGATGGGTTTAGAAGCATCACCTGGAAAAGAAAAGCGACAAATGTAAGAGAAGACATATATGATAAAGATATAAAAAGCATACACATGTATATAAAGGAGAGAAGTGAACGAGAGCCAACCTCCAGGAGAGGCAAGATCTTCGCCATCAAGAGAGACATGGCGCCCACTAGGAACAACAGATGGGGGACGAGAGGCAGATGAGGGGGGACGTTCCTCTTCATAAGGCCCACCTTCGGAAGCTTGTGGTTGAGAGAAGGCATCATCAGTATGTTGTCGAAGGTCTTCCATAACATTAGGCCCCCCGGCTGAAGGAGTGGGAGGGTGAGATTTGTTAGCATCATTCGCCTCAACAGGACTAGGGGGAGCCGAAGGAGGAATAACGGGAGCTCTGGCGGCTTTACTCTTCTTGTGAGAGGATTCCTTCTTTTTGTGAGAGGAACCCTCACCATCGGTTTTCCTCTTCTTGGAATGTGTGGTAGCCCGGGTAGCCCTGGTACCAGCGCTATGAGAGCCACCAGCCGCTGCATCCTCACGAGCCGCTTTCTCAACAGCACGCCTTTGTTTCCTCTCGCGATCAGCAACAACCCTAGCATCGACGGTCTCAGCTTGCTCCATAGCAAGAGTCTTTGGAGGGATAGGAGCATCCTTAGGCAAAGGAGAGCTAGTGTAGGTAGGGACAACCGTGCCTTGCGGCAAAGGATCACCCTTACGAATGGACGCACCAGCAAAACGAGGAATCCTCAAGAACTCAGACATGGTGACACCTGCAAAAAGGAGAAAAATTAGTCAACATATAAGACGTGAGGAACCAAGCAAGGGAAAAGAGGAAGACATTACTTTCCCCGGCCGGACCGTTGAGTACACAATCGAAGCCTGGGTACTTCCAAAAAGGGGAAAGACGGCCGGCATACAAAAGACTTTGGTAAGGCCTCCGAAGGGGTATAGCAAATTCACAAAGTTTTTTGGCATCCAAAGGATCATACTCCGAAGCTTGGGGAAGGGGATCGGCCACGCTGGATTCATGATGCCTCCATGGCATAGCGATGGGAGCAGCCCTGCGATCGACAAAGAAAAAAAGACCTTTCCAACCTTTTAAGCAAGTAGGGCCATCCTTAAGAAAGGCACGATAAGGTTTGGCACCACGACTCTGGAAGGAGAACCAGTCCCCTACTTTACAAAGTTTATAAAACAGTCGGAACAATGCGACAGTAGGAGTGACATCCAAGCCACGACAATAGACCTAGAAGAGAGTAGCTTTATTAACACCAATAGGAACAAGCTGTGAGATATGTACACCAAAATGTTCAACGACCCGAAGAAAGAAGGAGGAAAAAGGGATGCGAAGACCGCCTTGAGAAAAGTGGTGGACGTAAAGACCAATAAGATGAGAGGGGAGTTCATTCATGCGAAAATTACGGGAAGGAGCAGAAGGGTTCAGATCTGAGGGAATGTGATAAGCCGCGGCCACGCGGCGCACATGATCCGAACTCAAATCGGAGTGGTAAAGATGCATATCAAATTTGGGCATAACCTGGGCCTCGTTAATGGCCTCACGCTGTTCTTGGCTAGGGAGGCCAAGCTCATAAGACCCGTCGGAGGACATAATGACAGGCCGGGGAAGACCAAGGAAAAGACAAGAAAAGAAAACTAATAAAGAGAAAGACAGACCTGGGAAGAAGAGATGTACCTCACGGCTCTCGACGGTAAAAAAAGGGGAAAGTAAGAAATGAGAAGGGAAAAGGGGTATTTATAGACCCCAAAGGCCGACCAAAGGTCATTCCATCAAACAGTAAAAACACGTGGCACCTTTCTCAGCCACGCAAAGCGCTAATGCTAGCCAGCTGGCCGACAAAATGCACAGAGGTATTAAATGAGCGCGATTATCAGTATTTTTGACCGAGAGTAATTATGAGGGTAGGTACGCACCCACACAAAAAAAAAAAAAAAAAAAAAAAGAGGGGGAGGAATAAAATATTCAGAAACCACGAGTACAGGACAAAAGAAAAAACGGAGGGGACGGCTGCACGGTTAAGTATTGAATCATCAATGCTTCACATTGATAATCCAATACTGGGGGGACATGTTCGCGTATATAGCCGCTGGGCCGTTCCCACGTGCCAAATCTTCTAGAAGTAAGATTGGCCACACGGTCTGGCATACCGGCCCACGTACCAAGCACAGACCTAGAGGGTGTCCTCGAAAGCAATGCCAACGCATCGGGAAGGAAAGGCACACCCTATTGTCCAGTGGACATGCGCCTGGCGTTTGGATAAAGGAGTCACCCGCTTGCACACCTCAAAAGCAGGGTAGATTCCCTCGGGAACAAACGGCACATCCTTTTACCCAGACGCCTTACTTAACCTCCTAGACCAAAGCTTGGCCTGTCAGATCCCAAGGCTCAAGGAGCGTTGCCTTCAAGGACAACAGTCCACTACAGTACTTTGGGTACTATAAATACCCCTCATTAAATGTAAGTCACATCATACACACACAGTCATTTAATACACATACTTACGTGGCCATTCGGCTCTGCATGATATTGGCCATTCGGCTCAATCAGATACTTACTATCACACCGGAGTTGGTCTCGGGCTCTCCACCCGAGGCGAGCTAACGTGTGCTGCTTTCTTATAGGCTTGTGGATAAGAAGACCGGGCGGCCCAGCGGCATTCTCGGCCCACTAAGAGGCCCAGCGGACTTTTGCATCTACAATGCCTATAACAAATAGTTGAGATTAGAAGTTAAAAATCCTTGCTACACGTATGTGAAATAACACGTACTGCACGAGTACAATTACAAATAAAAATTTAAACTAGAATGCAAATGATAACCTGTAAAGAAATAAAGACGCATTAGATAATTGACAAATAAAAATCACCCATAACGTGGTACAAATAACCCGTTGTCAACTTACAGGAAAGACTATAGAGTGAGATTGAATCTTAAGTTTCTTGAAGAAGAGCAGCAGTTTATTTGTGCTAACACCTTTTATTTATAAACCCATCAAAGGTTTCACCATAAATCACTCCTGACTTCCATCTCCAAACACTATTTTAAGATTTAACTAGCTAATAACCCGTGTGATTAGTCTTTTAAAATTAACTTTTACACTTTCAAAATTAACTTTTACACTTAGGCAACCACAATTTTATTGATTTTGAGTATAGTTGATGATCAGACGAGTTGATTATAGGAAAAAATGTTTAAAACATGACTGTTCTACAAGAGTCACAAACTTTGACTTTGATTTTTTCGGTCTTTTTCTTTCAACTTTAATTTTAAATATTTTTGTTTGTGTTATACAATACTTAATTAATGAAAAATATATGAATCAATTAGTTTTTAAATATATTTTCATTGTTAGAATTTTTTTTATCAAGTTTTATATAACACAACCAGAAATATTTAAGGTCAAAATTGTAAAACAAAAAGACAGAAAAATTCCAAATTAGACTATAATTTGATACTTTTATATGCTTGACCATAATACTGTTATATGTTAGTAATATACTATCGACGACATGCAATCCATATTAAAGTGACAACTTCATTGCGAACTGTTTCCACCTCTTGCAAATTGTGACCCTAAGCGGCTAAGCCTACACGCAAAACCAAACTAAAAAAACTAATGTGGCAAACTTGTTGATCAACGCTCATCACCCCGAAAAGCTCTGCACCGCTCCTTACCAAAATATAACCTATGTAGCAGTTGTCAGTTGAAGGCTTGGCTTAGAAAGTTAAGAATATGCCTCCAATAATTTCAACGACTATCTTGTAATCCTTCCACCCCATCTTTTTCAAAACTATTTGTATCCAGCATTTGAAAAGTATCTAAACCAACTCTGGCAACTAAAAACTTCACTAAAACAACATAATTCTAAAAGAATTATCTAAACATAACCAATGTAGCTACATGGCCATATCAGCTATACACATTAGAGAGGAAGGTATGGCAACAAGCCTACCCCTCAATATCCTTTCGGGCACTTTCTTGACGACGTTTGAAAAAAACTGTTAATGCTAAATGATTTCACTAAAACTGACCATTGTGGGTAAATACCGTCTGCAAGGTAGTACCCTCTATGAAAAGTTTGCCCGTTTACAACATACGGGGCCTCGGGTTCATTACCATCCAAAAGATCAGCAAATAAGGGTGAATGATTGAGAACGGTAATATCATTGTTCGAACCTGCAACCCCGAAAAATGCATGCCAAATCCACAAATCGTATGATGCAGTAGCCTTTAGTATTATGGTTGGGTATTTTTTATCCCTTCTACCAAATTGGCCGTGCCATGATCTCGGACAATTAATCCATTCCCAGTGCATACAATCTATACTACCAAGCATCCAGGAAAACCCATGAATCGTATTATGAGCGGCATAAAACTTTTGAATATCAGCTGGTGTGGGTTTTCTTAAAAATTCGGGTTGAAACAAATCCATTACGCACATCATAAAGTAATCAAGACAATCGCGTGCGCAATGTGCACCCATTTGCAAGTATTCATCTAATGAATCTGGCAGTGTACCGAACGCCAATTGGCGTAAGGCAGATGTGTATTTCATAATTACACTAAAACTTTGTTTGATTGTAATTTTCAATACCTTAAACAATCTCTAAGAAAAGAGAACGTCGCATTCGATACCGCTTCTGGAAATACTCCTCGTGATACTTTGGATACGGGCCGAATTAGTCTTCCATCAAACGTGCTTCGGCGATTTCACGTTGACGGTTAATGTATCTACGCTTTCGTATTGCCTCGGCTTCTTCTTCTGCTTCTTCTTCAAGCTGGGTTATGTAATCTAAATCGTCCATATCTTCTTCATCGGACCATTCGTTCTCCATTTTTTGTATAAGGTTTGTTGTTTGAAAGAGACATTTTTGTTGTGTGTGTGTTAAAAATAAGAATATTAGGATTATATATAAAGAAAAAAAATATTAATATAAAATGTAATCGTTATAGCCCAACGGCTATATGTTCCACTATCTCCTTGTCGTCAACATTTCGTATTTGCGAAATCCACACGGCGAAATGGGGGGTCGGTGTGGCGACGAACTACGACGAGACACGACGAGGGGCCACGTCAGCGCGACGAGCCACCCCTCGTCGTTACACCCTCCTCTCTTACCACTACCTAACATATATATTGTATCACCTACCTAGTACACCAAGCTAATGTAGCAACAGTTTAATCGTCTCTTATCAAAATCTCACAGATCTTACATCTATAGAAACCTAAAAAATATATAGAATACACAATATGCACAAAGTTAACAGTTGAGCCTCGATCAAAATACATTTTTTCTGTTGCATCCCAATTAAATGCCACATATATAAAATTGGAGTTTCAAGAGATTACCTAAAAGTCTTTTTTAATAGTATGACATACCAACGAAATAATCATATAATCACATTGAGAAAAAAAAAATCACATTGAGAAATAAACGAAACAACTCCCTAAATTTTTTTTTCTTAGAGCACAGGGTATGGTTTGGTGTTTTCGTGATGAGCCGTGGGAAAACACTAGAATTCTGAGGGGTATGGTGAGTGGTGGCTAAATGATCCCACCACACCACAAACACGAAAACACCACATTTCACGCTCCCTGGTTGGCTTGAGCCATGGGAAAAAATTGGGCCCACTTTTCTTAAAAAAAAAAAAAATTTATGCACGAAAACGCGAGACCGGGTACGGTCTCGTGTTTTCGTGTCTCGCGTTTTCGTGCAAAAACGCGCCCCGTTCCCTCGGCTCGAGACACGAAAACGCCACACGGAGTATGATTCTCGCGTTTTCAGCTCGCGCCGTGGTAAAACGCGGGGCGAAAACACATTGTACCCTGTGCTCTTAAGCAACTTACAAATTACATACATACATGGTACATACGTATTAATTCCTCTCTTATCTATTGGAATATTAAGAGCAGGGAGAATCTAGTGCCATGGCTAAAAAGCTGGAAAAGACAATGGCTTAGGACTCCCTCCCCCTGCGCCGTCGGCTTGGTGCCATGGCCACCAGCCCTCGCCATGGGTTTTTTTGATTTTATTTTATTTTATTTTTTTTAATTATTAAAGTGGGTATATGTGGACCCCTTATACCACTTTTTACTCCCACGACACCAGTTTTCCCACAGCTCAGGGATACCAGTGAAAACTAGTGCCGTGGAAAAAATGGTGCCATAGGAAAAATGCTGACGTGGCAACACTTTTTAGGCCATGGCACCAAGCCATGACTTACGGATTCCCTGTGCTCTAAACGGATATCATCTACCTCTCTCTTAAATGAAAATAGCTCTTCTATAGGTATGGAACAATTCTTATTCGCTTATTGCCATCATGTAATGTTTAAGAAGTTTACCCAGTCAATAAGGATGCAATATGAATGGGTTAGTGACACAAAAAAAAACACATAAAGAACTCTTTAACATCTACTGTAGTAATTTTGTTAAACCAAATAAATCACGAATTCATAACAACAATGAAACTTACCATATGTATAACTCAGCAATTTTACTGAAGACAAAAAAAAAACACGATAAATAAGTAACGGGGTCAATCCGGATTGTAAAATATTCTATTGCTGAGATGGTAAAAATTTCTTAGAGGCATACAAGAACCAACATTGTCGAGAATCCGAGCTCCAAGAATACAAATCCCGTCTTTGAAATTATAGACGCCAGAAAAAGGAAGTTCAAAGTTTGCGTATAAAGTGTCTGTACTTTGTACATAATAATAAACCGGTATTAAAGAGATTTACAAAAAATACAATCAACTCACATATATGGTTCTCATACAAAGTTCTAAAAGGCAGAATGGCTAATACGCATGTTTGTAATTTCTACCACATCTCAACCATCCTGATATTCTCCATCAAAGCTCGGTAGCCTTCACATAACCTGAAAACATCCATCTATTCTTAAAAGACAACAATCTAAGAACCCACAAAATTGCTCTTAAGAAAAGCAAATACAAAAAAAATGGTCAAAAAGAAAAGATGCACACCATAAACGATAGATATAAACAAATAAAAAAATTATGAGTTCCAAAAAATATTTACCTGTGATAAAATATGGGCAACAAAAATGATGGGCAGAATCGGAGAATCTAAAGAAGATAGAGAGAGAAAAAAGATGAAAAGCAAGAATTTGAAATTCAAATCCACAATAGAGTACAGATGAGGTTACTTTTTAAAAAGTTGTATTGGAAAATGTTGCTTTGAAATTCGCAATACAATAACCGTATGCATATATGATACGGAGTAATATTTGTGCTGGAAAAAAAAAACCGAATACACATATGATGTCATGTTTAAGTATAATTAATTCATGTAAGGGGTTGGTTGCATGACACCTCATCAAAATGATGTCAGCGAAATGTGTGTTTTAATAGATAGTATAGATATTGCATTTAAACTATATTTTATTTTTTACATGTATTACTATCTTTACGAAGCTGTCTTCGAGATGCATGTAACCGTTACATGAACGCGTATGTTCATAAACTATGTTAGCCCGCCTATGATTTAGACTTTAAGATTAGTATGTATATAATATAATAAAAGAGGGTTAAGAAGTTAAGCCCAATATTAACAAAACACATAGGACTAATAAATAATACAATTCATTTCAAAAAGTAAATGAAGATTCGAACCTAGGAGTAATAAAAGTATTTAGACGTTGTTTAGTTCTGAAAAATCAAATTCTAATAATGAAGGATTACTAGTAAAATTGCGTAATAAATTTAGGAAGGAAGAAAAGGAAAAAAGAGGTGTTTATGACAAAAAAAATAACCTATAATGTGGTAGAAACCACTTGTAGCCAGTTTACAGGAAAGAGTAAGACTAGGTCTTATGTGTTCTGTAACCTTGGTAAAAATGATTTATGCAACATTTAATAGGCAATATGACTAAATGTTATGTACTCTTACTTATAAACACATCAAAAGCTTGAACATTCATCCATGTGGGATAAACACTGCTCACTCTTCTTTCATTAATTTTCATCTCCAAACACTGTTTTGAAACCTTTATATTGCATTGCATATACTAACTCTAATTTTGACACGTCTCGTGACATGTTTTAGTCAAGGATCATCTATTAGGCTCAAATCTGGTTTGAAGATGTTCTTACCAATCTTGAAAGAACTCTGGAAAATGATATGCGATAGTCGAAACATGGAGGTTTCTATGTATGTTTCTAACTTAACTTTAGACTTTAGATGGCACCATCCATAGGTATGCATAATTTGGACATTACCTTTAAAAATTCATTGGCAAATTAACTCTTGCTAACACCACAACGCACATCGCAAATAGTTAAGATTATAAGTTAGCCAAGGTAATTATGTGTTATTTTGCGTAAGAGTAAAAGGAGTGGTCACACCACCACACCAAAAAAACAACCCGCCACGTCGGCTTTTTCACTTCCACATCTACACAAAAAAAACCATCTTATCATCACACCATTTCCACACCAATTTACCCATTTTTCCACTTTTTTTCAAAAACTACCCTCAACAATTAATTTATTCAAATCCTAATTTATTTTATTAATTCAAATAAAAACATTACATTCTAATACAAACAATACAGGAAAATTAAAAAAAAATTATAGAAAAAATGCATAAAATAAAAACAATATTTGGAGTGTGTAAATTTAGATGGGATATTATTATGTATATATAGGGATTTTTTTTTTTTTTGGCTTTAGAAACTAACCGTTGCATTCTTTTGGAAATTAAAAAAACTATTTAATGTTTTCAAAACTAACCGTTGGCTTGCAGCTTTTAAAAAAAAATCAAAATCTTTTTTTCCCATCAAAATACTAGCCTTTTAGGGTTAGTGTGGTTGGGTTAATAAGTTAAGGGGGGTATGTATAAAATGGAGGAGGGGGATAATGTAAAATGGGTCGTCTTCCACGCACGTTGGCATAGCCACGGCGTCTTCCACGCCGTAAACGGCGGTGTGGTCACGCGGCTCCACGCAGCCCCACGGTGTGACCATTCCTTTTCATCTAAAAAGTAGATTTGACATGAAATTCAACGCTTATATATACAAGTCAATCATGTAAGAGTATAAGGTGTAGTAACCAATAACTACTAAGGCTCACCACTCCGACATGGCCTTCACCTTTTGTCCCGCCACTGCACTTGCCATGGAGCTACACGAGTTGATTTGCTAGAAATTTGGCAATGCTAAACGCGAAAAGATTTGATTTATTTATTATTTTAATCTATTAAATGAGGGTTTGTGTTTTATTTAGTGTGTGCCCGCGTTGATTTGGGGCATGTGTGTGTGTTTTTTTACTAATGTGTATGTAATTTATTTTTTATTTGTATATTGAGTTTTAGTTTTTATATTTTATTTAAATAAATGAAATATGAGTTGTTTGAAAAAAATACGAAAAAAGATTATGGGTCTCATAAATGAGGATTTGGTGTATGTTATTTGAGAGTTTTTTTGGTATGTAACTGAGTGGTAAGTGAAAAAAAAATACTCGTGTGGCGCTATGGCTTAGGCCATCTCACCTTGTGCTCTCATAGTGACATAAAAAAGTTCGTTGAGCAAGCGACCTTTGATGTGGAATCTTTTCCTGTAAACTACTCAACTAGACAACTCAATTATGTATTGTCTTTGTAAAAGCTTATGTAAAAATTTAGCAAAATATAATTGACAAATAATATGTATATACCCTATGATGTATATACGCTTGTTTTAAAAATCAGTTAGTATATGCAAGTGTCATTTTGTTAATAAACAGTTTTGTTTTTTAACAGCCACCGATGTACGAAATTGATTGTTTGATCTTGATGGCTTAAGCTCTACATTTATACATTATTAGTGTGCCGGTTTCCATGCTATGATCGCATGGAATCTTGTACTTCCCTTGTGAAACGTAATGCTTACATGGTATTTACTCAACCCTTTAGTCATCTATAAATTAATTAAAGAACCCAAAACAGTTTACATGCCGACACACCAATTTTAACCGCATAAGTAATACAATACTAGTTGTAAATAATCCAACAGTCTATGTCCGAATAGTCGGTCAAGCACAAACGCAAAATTTTGATAAAGAAAAAAATGACATAAAATATAAAATAGATAAAGTAATGTGAAACTTATAATTTTTTTATATTTTTTCATAATCTTAGAAAATAATTAAACAAATATACACGTTATGCGATCTATAGTTTATTTATAAAGACTTAAATATATAAAACATATAAATCCATACATAATGAATTTATTGCGTGTAAAACAGCGTGTATAATTATTAGCTGAATTAATATCACAATTACAAAATACTAAATACGAAAAAATGTTAATATATCTTTATATTAAACTAAAATATTAAATATAAATTTGATGTATTTATAACTCACGTGCACCACATATTTTTAATGACAATGGTGAAAAACATGTGACGGAACAACAATAGAAATGGTTAAGTAACAAATAAAAAACTTAAAATTACGAAATTGCCCGTTCGTGGATACAAAAATAACGGGCCAAATGTGGTGCATGAGAATCATTTGTGTCGCATAGAATGAGTTAAAACGAAAACGATAGTGTAAATGAGTCTTAAAACAAATAAAGATGAGTTAGATGAAAAAAAATCACCCACAATATGGTAGAAACGACCCGTTGCCAATTCACAAGAAAGAGCAAGATCAAATCTCATCTTCCCGAAGAACTTGACAGGATCATTTATGCAACATTTTGAAGGCAACATGGCTAAATGTTTACACACTTACTTATAAACACATCGAAACTTTGACCATTCATCGATGTGGGACAAACTCCAATAACTCTTCTTTCATTAACTTTTTCATCAGCAAACACTTTCTTGTTTAGGACTTAATATGGCATTTACATGCATTAGCTCTATTTATAGCATGTAATATATGTTTACTCGTATCGTGTTTCAAATCCACATTGGTGAATGTGCTCTATTTACTCGTATCTGTGCAACATATGGTGGCTTTTATGTATGTATGTAACTTCTCATTAGAGTTTAGATTGCAGCACCCATAGGTTAATTTTCTTCCGAGACACAGCATTTACATATACACTACTTGGACGTTATCTAGGAAACACCACGACGCGCATCACAAACGGTTAAGATTAAATAGAATAAGACTGTACATTTGAATCCATAACTTTAAACACAATAAAAGTTTGCTCATCCATGCGGGACATTCTCAACCCACTTTTTTTTTCATATATCAAAACATTTCTTTTCGAGACTCCATATTGCAGTTACACTACTTTTGATCATGTTGGGATTAATCTAATTAATCATTCAACATAAGGATTACATTATGTTATGGCAGCAGACTGCACTTCAAACGACACACAAGGATGGAACAAACAGGCCACTGGACGCTTTTTGAAGCCTGCATATTTATTGGTTTGGGCCGCAGGTCAACAAACCCAATAGAAGAAAAATATGACAGTTGTAGACTTAGGGTTATAACGTTTAGAATACAGTCGTATCTTTTACTTTTATTGAAACATTGCATTTCTTTGATGGCAACGATTAGATTAGTATATATAGGATAGAGATTCTGGAATTGTAACAATCTCATTTTATCAATAACAAGAAACAGCAATACAAATTCATTATTGATTCTGGGATAACTTATTCGCAACTTATTATTATCACCAAGTCTGTAACACCAGACTAACATTGGCATCAGAGCTACAACGATCCAAGGGGGAGAACACAAGAAAAGACAGACAACGATTCAGGGAATCGTTCCAAGAATAAACACACCAACGATTCAGGGAATCGTTCCAAGAAGGGAGACCAACGATTCAGGGAATCGTTCCAGAAAAAAGAGGGAGATCAACGATTCAGGGAATCATTCAAGAAAGGAGAGAGAACAATTGATTCAGGGAATCAATTAAAAGAAAACTACATATCGAAGAGAGATAGATTCACAAAAGATAGGAAACGATTCAGGGAATCTTTCAAAAAAGAGAGAAAACCAATTGATTCAGAGAATCAATTATAAAAAAAGGAGATAGATTCAGAAAAAAGACGACAAGAAAGATTTGAAAGAAGAAAGAAAGAGGAAGAACGTTAGAAAAAAAAGAAAAAAAGGAAAAGGAAGACGGAAGCGTTTTTTATTTGGGGTTAGAGAAAGGAAAGCAAACAAAAAGGATACCCAGGTTTTATACTTCCATTACTATTAGACAAAGAAGGTTTAGTTTGATTGCGATTAGGATTATATTGGTTTTAGAAGACAGCCAAATTGAAAGATATGACGAGTGACAAAAACGAAAAGGTTGTTTATACCACACAAACATATCAATGTCCAGTTTTGAACAACACAAACTACACATTATGGGCATTAAGAATGAATAAAATATTGATGGCAAATGGAGTATGGGATGTGATAGAAGGAACGAGCACATCGAAAGAAATTGATATAAAAAAGGATAGTTCGGCATCAGCATATCTATTTCAAGGGTTACCAGAAGATTTACTAATGCAAGTTGCGGGATGTGAAACGGCGAAACAAATTTGGGACTCTCTAAAGTCCAGATTTATTGGGACAGAAGATGTACAACAAGCACACTCGCAACAACTTAAATAAGAATTTGAGAGACTTGAGATGAAGGAAAATGAATCTATAAATACATTCGCCGGGAAGATGATGGGTATTATTACAAAGGCTGCTACATGTGGATTAACATTTGATGAACAAATGAAAGTAAGGAAGGTACTTAATGCAGTACCAGATAAGTTTCTCCCAATAGTAGCAACCATTGAAATGATTGTAGATTTTAAGACCGTAAAACTAGAGGAAATTATTGGAAAACTTATGACGTATGAAGAAAGGATTAAGACTAGAAAAAGAAGCCAAGAAGATACTAGCGATAAGTTGCTACTCACACGCCAAGGGAACTACAGAAATCATGAACGCAACGACATGAACGATAGACGAAGGAATGATAACTTAATGCAAGGAAGGGACCGAGGAAGATTCGCAAGAGATAGTAAGAACGAGAATAACTATGACACGAGGAAAAGAAATTCTAGAGATCAAAACTACCATAGAAGAGACATTAGAGAAGTAGAGTGCTATAATTGTCATGAGTTTGGACACTATGCAAGAGACTGCCCAAAACCAAACCGTAGACAAGAAAAGGCAAACCTGGTGGAAGAAGATTTAGAACCAACATTACTGATGGCTACATGTTTAGAAAAAACCGATTGAAAGAAAGGAGAGATTAATTAGATTAAGGGGGAATGTTGGGATTAATCTAATTAATCATTTAACATAAGGATTACATTCTGTTATGGCAGCAGACTGCACTTCAAACGACACACAAGGATGGAACAAACAGGCTACTGGACGCTTTTTGAAGCCTGCATATTTATTGGTTTGGGCCGCAGGCCAACAAACCCAATAGAAGAAAAATATGACAGTTGTAGACTTAGGGTTATAACGTTTACAATACAGTCGCATCTTTTACTTTGGTTGAAACGTTGCATTTCTTTGATGGCAACGATTAGATTAGTATATATAGGATAGAGATTCTGGAATTGTAACAATCTCATTGTATCAATAACAAGAAACAGCAATACAAATTCATTATTGATTCTGGGATCACTTATTCGCAACTTATTATTATCACCAAGTCTGTAACACCAGACTAACAATCAATATCGTGTTAACTACTTGCTTGGTTAGGTGGACTAATCGGATAACATTTATTCGATTAAGAATCTGAATGAACTAAAGGGTTTCATATGACTAAAATGTTTCAAGATATGAACCAGATATTCTTAATTTTAGTTTAAGAAACATCGTCCTAAGCAACCAACTACAAATCATGTCCATTGTGGTATACTGGTATGTAGATACAGATGAAGTATGGAAATCCGCATATCACATTTTCTTGAGCTTAGTTTAGTTGTATGGGGCATTTTTTGGTTGTTTGATGAACCTGCAGGTTTCATGCATGTTTATCAAATCGACATTGCGGAAAGATAATATCTCCACGTCAAAGATCATCTAATATACTCGTATGTTTTGTCACACTAGTCTCAAATCTGGTTTGAGGATCGGTACGCCAATCTTGAATCACCGGAAAAAAGTTGTTATATATGTTTCTAGCTTTACATTAAAGTTTAGATGATGACATCAACTACAGCCCATGGGGTTATGTTTCTTGGGAGACATGTTCATATGCATTAGTAATATGATGATATATTCAAGTTGAAGAGGGGAAACGATCTATAACGCACCTTTTAATTGTGGAAATTGTATTCAGGAGTAATTTACTTAAAAACTACAGAGAAAAACATAAACGATAATGTAAACACATAAACTTCAAAGAAATAATGATGGAATAGCTTAAAAAACTCACCCATAATATGACATAAACGACAATTCGCCAATTCGTGCAGGGAGGACTCTCCTCCCTGCACAAACAAACTAAGTCATTTGTGAAGCACTTAAAAGGGAATATAGCTATATGTCTAAATTCACAACTTTAAACACATTAAATGTTTGCTCATTTACCAATATGGGAAAAACTCAACTCACTTTTTTTATCGTATATCCCCGAACACTATTTTTTGAGACTCCATATTGCATGTACACTAGCTCTAATTGTGACATGTAACATGACTCTATGAAGCTCTCTCGAGGAGCATGTAACCTAATAATATGTCATGAATACACATCACACAAGTTTATAAAGTCCCGAGAGTTGGTAAAGACTGTGGGGATCTAAAAGCTTAAGTTCATCTTATGTTGACCTTTGGCTTTATAAAGTCCCTGTATTATTTAGTATTTGCTTCTTGATCGGTCATTTACTCTCGTACTAAACTGCTTGCTTGGTCACGTGAATTAATCGCATAACTTTCCTTCCGTTAAGAACTTAATTGAACTAAACAGGGTCATATGACCACAATGTTTCAAGATATCGACCGAGTACTCTTAATTTGATTAAAAAAACATCGTCCAAATTCTAAAACAAACAAATACTCACTATTAGATACATTATATGAACGAAGTATTGAAATCTTGATCTTGGTTTAGTTGAATCTTTCTATAACAAAGTTTACAATCTCTTACAGTTAAAAAGTAAAATAACAAGAAGTTCATCATAAACTAGACAAGTAAATTACTTATTTAGAAATTAAAAGCAAAATTGCATAAACAATTCTAGTTAAAGTTGAATACTTGTTAAAAGATGGTCTAATATCAAATCTTGCATTATATATCGAGGATCAGACTGGTCGAATCGGAAAAACGGACTCAACCCGGATCATGCCGCATGTATTTAGGCTCGGTCCTCATCAGTCTACTTTTTAATCATTTTCGATTTTTGATCTGGTCTTGTTTGGTTTTACGTACAACCATGCATTATGCTTTGCTGGACGACACATATCGACGACCCGAACATGGACCGAGCATCCGGTCACTACAAAAAAAAAGTTAGAATGCTCACGCTTATTTCTCCACAGTTTTAAAAACGTGGGGTTTTATTTTATTTACTACACGCTTATACCCGTGGCTAATTTTAACAAAAAACTTACGGTCAAATCCGTATACAAATAAAATGAAATACGCTTAACAGCGTAGAGAAAAATTAAAAAAATTAAAAAAGTAGTTAACATATTAGACCGTAGACTTTTTATTGTTACCTAACATCTCATTTTTTTCTCAACTTCTTATCCCCAATTTATCACCACACCTCTTATCCCCAAATTTAACAAACACAAATAAAAAAATCATCCCCAAATCCACAACACAAATAAAACAAATCCCCAAATCCCCAAATCGTAAATCATCACAACTTCCTCAACTGACCGTTATTATCCCCAAATCCACAACACAAATAAAACAAATCAACCGTTATCACCAATCACAAATCAACAATCACAAATCACACTCGATTCATGAGGATCAGCTGGGATTTCGTTTAATCGATTCATGAGGATCAGCTCCGGTTGATGTAGCTAGGGTTTCGTTTAATTGATTGAGCTGGGATTTCGATTTTTGGGGTTTCGTTATTGATTGAGCTGGGATTTCGATTTTTGGGGTTTCGTTATTGCAACAGCTGCGCATTAAAGGTATCAAACTTGTTTAAACTTCTTGTTATTAGGTTACATTTATGTATGTATTAGCTACTTAGAGTGTTTAGACAAAATGCTTGAAAGGTTCATGATGTGAAACTCGTGATTAGACAAAATGGAGTATAATGTGATTTGGAATAGCTACTATACACTAATTAGGACTTGTTGTTTTGAATGAGTAATATTACTGTATGATTAAGTAGAACAAATGCATAGCCAAGTAAATCAAACTGAAACGTGCGTGGTCTTTAAAAGAGGCGAATCTGCCGAGAGTTTGGTTAACATATGTAGAAAAAATCGTTTGCGAGTATGAATCCGAAGAGCTTGAATTAACTGGCCGGTCTCATTTTCATGTTTCACAAAGTAGTTGAAGAAATACATCAACTGATTTACACATTCGAATTGACACTTTTATAATTAGTTGATACTTAGAGCAGGTGATTTGGATGTAGGAATAATGTGATTTGGATGTTAATATTGCTAGTTTAATTAACATCCAAATCACATAAATATTGCTAGCATATCATCAGCTTGAAACTGTAGCGGTTATTATATGTACTAATATGTCAAAGTCCAGTTATCGCTTAATTTTTTGTTACTCTTATCTCTTATGTATAGCATAATTATATGGTGACTTGAGCTTCAATGGGTATTTTAAAAGATTTTTGATGAATTTCATGTTGTTATTATAGTGAATTTATTAATATGCATACTTGTTTATGACAATGTACAAAGGGAACTACAAGTTCCTCATAGTGTATAGTAGTATCGAAAAACTAACCCGAAACCCGACCTGATAAGGAGTCGGGTTGTCGGGTTTCGTCGGATTGAGTGATTCGGGTTATCGGGTAATACTACAAATGAGCAAATAATTAATTACCAAATATTACTTTGAGAAAACATGTAAGCAAATGGCTACCTAATACTGTTGATATAAGTCTCTGTGTTACCAGCAGGTTACCAATACTATTACCTCATATCAGATCATAAGCAATAGCAAGATATGGCATACCAAAACAAAATTTATAAGTAACATGGTATCAATGTAACCAATAAAATGTAAGAAAAGAAATACCTAAAAAAGATCACTACAATTGAAAAAAGTTCAACTGATTTTAATCATCTAGTTTAATTGTTAATTTCAAGTTTGTTATAGTTTTCACATGTTCTGATTCAAAATAGGCAACCAACCATTTCATGCATACTTTTGTTACTACTGCAGTATAGGTATTAGATATGTAGGCTATCTATATTAAATTAGTAAATTACTATTGTTATGAGAAATTTCATCTTAGATGGTTCTTAGTATATAAGTTTTTGGACTTAAGTAACATCGATTTGAGTCGAAAACTTACATAGTTAATGTAAGTTATCTAAAGATGAAAGACTTAGAAACTTACTCAGTAGGAAGTCTTTTAAACGAAACAACGAACTGCTAGATTAATTAGTCGAGCCACAATTACCACTTTGGGTAGCTATAAAACGTAATTTCCTTCTTGAGAGTCGAATATGATACATGTAAAGTGAATTTCCTATTCGTCACCAATTTACTATTACTAAAGATGATGTCAAAGATTCGTGTATTTTTTGCCTTAAACTTGTAGTAATCACGTTATTGATTGTATATTTGTATGACAAAAAATCGTGTCTCTAGAAACGCAATAGTCTTCATTCAATAATGAACTTATGGAAAAACACATATTATTCATATTATTGACAGACATATAGATAAATGCGTAGATAATCACTTGTAAAAGTGAAACTTATTGATTATTTAACCTCGATTATAATCTTCAAGGTGATTATAATAAGTTACATGCAAACCAAAAAAAAAAAGGTTGAAAAAGCAGTTACGAACCTGTATGTTATTGACTAGTACAACAAGAGAATGACATGTTACCATGAACTCTCAAACGCCCCTCATTTTAAGCCAAGGTTTTTTTAACTATGATCAGCTTATGAAAGCTAACTTTCTTTGTATATGATAATCAGCTAACAGTCAAACTTCATTATTTTAGTCTTAAATGGCAAAATCACTTGAGATTAAATCATAATTTCTGTCAATGTCATGTCTTTAATTGCTAGTAATCTAGTATGATTATGCCGACCTATTGAGTTGTATGATTTGATGGGATGTCTTGGAGTGGGTGTTCACGTATCTAACTAATTTAGACTATAGAGCCAATTAGCCCTTCATTACGTATATGAATCGAGGATGATTTCAGGCGTGCTTATGCTTACGATACACAATATTTTAGGTCTGTAAAAATTTAATATTAACGGATATCAGATACGTGGTAAAATTAAAAAGTACTTTTGGTTCAACTATTTTCATGACGAGATATTTAATGTAACCTCTCATTACGAGTGTATTTAACAGGTTTAATTAAACAAACAAAAATTACGAAGTTCTCAATGGATACGTATACCCTAGCTACAAAGTTTGTAGATGTATTAATTTACAAGTTGAATAATGGGGAAAATAGTCGTTTTCTTTATTCTTCAACATCACCTAAAGTCTTTACATATCAATTATAATCATGGTTGTTAGGAAGATCTTACGATTTAAAGATATCACAAAGCAAAAATGATCAAAATCTTATATAAGATATTTGAAAGCGCATGATCTTATACAATCTCGATCCTGATTATAGGATCTTAAATATAATTTACAACATTTTTATTAAACACTCATATATTTTTATATTAGTGATATATAGAAATTTTACCAGGCTGTTACATCAGCAAACCAAAACACCAGTAACTGCATCCAGGCCTTGATGCGTGCTATATTCGAACTTTAACAGCTACTAATATCACCTCAACTCTAACAGCTTATCAACCATAAGCTGTGATCAGCTTATTGCATAATGCATCTAATAGCTATCTGCTATCGAATCAAACAGAACTTCATGAAAACGTAATCTGAGGTCTTTTTACTTCTACTTGAAATCTTGCACAGTAATATCACATCTAGTTCATTAACTTTGAATTCAAACAAATCGTCAACTTCATTTAATTCGGACTGAACTAAAGATCATGAACAAGCTTGTAACAGAATTCAAACGGTTATGAAACAGAATTGAGGGAATGATGTAAAGTAGAATGAACAGTAACAGTAACAGAATCTGAACTGAATTATATTGATTTAAGAAGTAATATTCTCTCAATTGGGGTTACGAAATAACAATACTAAGCACGACCCAGATTATTACTGAAGTGTGCAACCTCAACTGACGATAATCTACATATAGTTCACTGATCTAACATACTGATTATTATTGATCCTATTACATAGCAAGAATTGTCTAAAGTGATTTAGTATGTTATATTATATATTATACACGGTTCTTATCATATATTATACACGGTTTTTATAATATATATTATATACGGTTTTTAATTTGTCTTATGTGATTTATCATATATTATATACGCTTTTTATTTACCCTATTACATTTGTGATTTTATTAAAACCGATATGATTTTAATTAATGATTTTATTAGAGACGGGGCTAAAATTTTTATAGGTTTTGCTCGTATTAGAAGTATAAGAGGAATGATCAAATGTCCATGTAATAAATGTTGTCTCGGTAAATGGAGAAGGTAGAGAATCCCAAGTATCAAAGTTTTGTTGCGATCTAAGAAGGATGAGGGGTGCAGTTGTAGCTGATGAAAACCGCTTATTATTGGAGAAGGTAGAGAATCAAGCTAAGGAAATTCAAACTCATAAAAAACAATTTGAGACGTGCAACAAGGAATTAGAGACCTGTAAAAAGCAGTTAGTGTCTCAGAATAAAAAAGTTGAGTCCTACAGTAAGCAACTAGATACTCAAGGTTTGCAACTCAAGAATATGGAACAGAAGCTAAATGAGGTTTTTGGAATGCTCAAAGGTTATCCTGCATTTCCAAATCAGGTGGGTGTAGCTTCTACTTCTGCTACTACTGGTACTACTGGTACATGTGCAAATCAGGTGCGTTTTATTATTTATATATGAAAATATCTTTAGTCCCTTGGTTAAAAGACTGGTATCTTTCTTTTCAGCCATGTTCTAGCCCATCACCCTTCATGGGTGAGGATCATTACTCACCTGTTATGGATGAGGATCATTACTCACCTGTCATGGAGGAGCATCGTTACTCATCAGTCATGGACGACCCATCATTTACTTTCTGAAAGATACAGGTATGATATTATGATTAAAAAGAGCAGTTTGTTCCACATCTATCAACAAGTGTGTTTGAAATGGGATATGAACACGATTACGTAAAGGACAATAACGGCTCTCACAGCCTGAATTAGTAATTGCTAATAGGTAGTGTGCGCTAGACGTCCCATTTAGGATCCCAATTAGGCAATAACGGCTCTCACAGCCTGAAATGACAGTTTCTGAATTTAGTATGGGGTTCAACATCACAACTTTTGTTCATTTAAATTGTTTTTTTTACTGCTAAGCGAGTTGCTGATATGGACTTTGGGCTTTAGTATGCTTAGTATCTCCTGATACTGATAGTTCCGTCTCTAGAGGATTTTGGTTGCTGATAATTTCTTGCTTATGGTATGTGAGCAAGCAATGCATTTGCTGATTTGTCTCACTCAACACACCCAAAACTAGAGGTAGAAATCCAACTAGTATGTGCAACTTTAGAAAAGAAAGAAAAAAAGCACGTAGTACTTTGGAAGGAAATGGGTCAAATGGGTCAAGAGTACGCCAAAACGTATTTTCAATATGTATCGAACCTCAAAAATTATTTCATTATGAAGACTAATTTATATCACAACTGAAAAACTAATTTATATTACTGGTCGCAGAATTTTTATTTCTCGTAATATATATTACTGGTCTCTTGACATTAGTTCTCTGAGTTGCTGAGTGGATTAGCTTTAAAAAGAGTAAGAAGCGTATTACGAAAACAGAGTATAGTAATGTTCTAATTTGTGTCTTATTTCTTTTTGTCAAATAAGAAAAAGATTATTTCCTTTAGTTTATTCATTTGATTCGATAGTAGCTAAAAACATATATCAGATTGATAATATGGGTTTTGCGAAAGTATCTAATAGAAATTGTTTGACATGGCTATTTCTACTGTTATTTTTGGTTTTAATTTTTGTTGTTTAGGAGCTTGATGAAGACAAATGGTTGAAGCTCGATGAAGGCAAAAGATTGAAGCTTGTTGATTAGTTGATGATAAAAGTCCTGTCATTTTAATCCAATCTTTAGCAGCCACTTCTTTCGATACAAGATTCGAGCTTGTTTCAAACAATCGGAAGAAGATTTTAACAAATTTGTATTAGTTGCAGATTTTAACAAATTTGTATTAGTTGCAGATTTTAACAAATTTGTATCTTTTATAACAAATTTGTATTAGTTGCAGATTTTAACAAATTTGTATCTTTTATAACTAGTTGGGAGATTTAAGCATGTTTAGTTGCAGATTGTTTAATACAAATTTGTATTTTTTTTTAATTTGTTTAATGGTTAGTTGCAGATTGTTTAATACAAATTTGTATTTTTTTTTTATGATTAGTTGCCAATTTCTCCACGCTTTTTAGTGTGTAGTTTAAATTTTCACTTGCCAATTTGTCCACGCTTTTTAGAGTGTAGTTTGAATACATAGTTTATTCACGCAAAAAAGCGTGTACTTTTATATCATTTCTCCACGCTTTTTAGAGTGAAATTTTTGATAGTTTCTTCACGGTGTATAGTGTGGTGTCTTTTTCTTGACGCACATATACTCCACGCAAAGGGAAGTGTGGACTTTATTTTTGCACACACTTTTTACCGTGGAGAAATATGAATATAAGCGTGTAAAATCAAGTGAGTTGTTGTAGTGGGTTCAGTGTTTTGAGCCACGTTATTAGTTCTGATTCGGTGTGGTTTTGCTAGAAGTTTGGCATGCATTCGTTTCGGTGTATTCAGCCACATTATTGTTTCCGATTCGGTGTTGTTTTGGTATGTCCGGTCCCGTATTCGAACCATGCTGAGCCCTAGTTAGTAATTAACGCATGAGGCTCGACACTCCGATATGGCCTTTACCATTCGATTTGCCAATGCACCGGCCAATCAGCTATGGTGATGCACGAGATGATTTGTTGATTTGTTGTGTTTTTTAATTTATTAGGTGTGGGTTTGTGCGTGCGTCTTTATATTAGTGCAATCTTTCAGGTGGGTAAACAATCGCACAGAAAAGATGAACGCAAAAAATAATCAAAAAATAATCTAAAAAGTATCATTATCCTTAGATACGTTTCGGCTTTTAATTTGTCACCTAAAGAGTTACTTAACATGTTCTCTTCGCTTTTAAATGTATTCTACAAAGCACTCCATTGAATGATTTCCATTTTATCACACACACAGCAGCATCAAAATATTATTCCCGAAATAGCTTAATTTCGTTTGACCCATAACCAGTTGGAGATAAGACACAACCAAATTTGACACTAGCCTCGAATCGGGTTTGAAGATTGGTTCACCAATCGTCCAATTTTGAAACACCAAAAAATGGCTTTTATGTATGTTTCCGACTTTACTTAAAGTTTCAGATACCATTAATTATTGCCCACTGAATAGATATTTTACTTGGACGTTATCATTGAGAATCATGATGTACCACAAATATTTAAGGTCAAAAGTTGTGAAAATCACCGTGGTACATGAAAATTATTTGTGTTACGCAGGATCAATTACAAAGAAAAATATAAAGTAGAATGTAAAACAAAATCTTCAAAGAAATAAAGAGGTTTTAGATGACAAAAAATTACCCACCTTATCTTACATGTATGTTGGAATAGGGACATTTATACAACATTTTATTGACAATATGACTAACATGTTTACACTCTTAATTATAAACACATCAAAAGTTTAATCGGAAAATGATGTGGGACAAACTCCCTCCATTTTTGTCCCCTAATTGACATACCCTATGGAAGCACCAAAATTTTATTTAGACCAACCCATGGCTTTCAAACTTGATTTCTCTCTGCCCTTTCTCTATTTTATAGAGTAATGGCTTCTTGATCGATCCATCACTCTCGTATTTACGACTTGCTTGATCATGTCGACTAAATGTCGAAATGGGATCATAGAAAAAAATGTAATGCAAGTATACTAAAAATTGATAACTATTTTTGTACATGGTTTTAAAAAGTATCAAAGTTTTGCCGCGTTACAAATAATTAAGATTAGAAGATAGAAAATTTATAATATGGTTCCCTTCAATTCAGTGACTTCAATTCCGATCAGTGCGTCTTCGATCTTTAGAACACCTTCACACCTGCATGTTTTAGAGGACAAGAACATTTTGCAGCAATTACAAAAATCTAAACCATACGCAACTATTAAGTATCCTTGCAATACCTTGTGAAAGTGTAGTCAAGAATTATTAATGTCTTTAAAATATCATGTTTCTTCTCAATCAGACTATTCAGCTCCAAAATCTTAGGGGTGAAACATTAATAGGCTAATCATTAGTTAAACTAGATAATAGCATTAGCAAAATAGTAACTAATTAATCTTTTCAAGGCCATATATTGGCTTATTTCCTTCCCAACAATGATATAAGCCTTTTTACGTAAGCTTAACCAGACATGTTTGAAGTGGTTAACAGCTTTTCCAGTGTAGAATAAGCTATTAGGCACATAAAACAAGCTTACCCAAACACCCCATATATGAAAAATGGCCATAAGAGCATACAATGATATTATCAAATATTTAACATGCAAGCGTCTTTGTATTAATAAACTGTTTTCTTTTTCAACTTCCAACTATGTGGGATATTTCAAATAAAAAACAGTAAAAACGAATTTACAATATACTCATCAATAAGACCATACAAAAAGGATAGAAACCTAACATAAAACATGCTTATATTATTGTTATCCATCATAAATCATATTTCAGGTTTATTGTTTGCATTCCCCAACACTGATGGTCGATTTGTTGTACGAAACTGATTGTTTGATATTAATGGCTTAAGCTCTAAATTAATACAACATCATTTTTGTGTCGGTCTCCATGCTATGACCGAATCGAATCCTGTACTTCACTTGTAAACCCTAAATGTCTACATGGTATTCAGTCAACCCTTCAGTCATTTATAAAATTGATTAGAGAACCCAAAATAGTTTACATGTCGAGGCATCAATTTTAACCACATAAGTAATATAGTACCGGTTATAAATAAGCCTAGAGTTCGCGTCCGAAGAGTCAGTCAAGCACAATCACCACAACTTCGACACAAAAACATGCGCCACATAACTCTATAGAAAGAAGGGCTAATGACTTAAAATTAAATCTAACTTTCCATTTTTTACTATTCTGTGTGTCCATTTTTTTCCAATATTATCATTAAACTTTGTGATTTCGTACATTGTGTGTACTGATGACATGTTTGACTTGCTCTAACAGATTAACTTAACGATATTTTAAATTTTTATTACAATGTTAGTCCTTATATTAACGGCAGTTCATATGAACACTCGAACTTTGATTTTCGGAAAAAATAATAATTCAAAAATAATTATTTTTAGCACAATTTTTTGTATTAGCTTTTTTTACAAAACATATAGCTTAAAAAAATGTTTGTACGAATTTTTTGCACACAATATTTTGGAACTTTTTACGAAAATCGTACTTTTTTACATAAATTTAAATTTTCAAAAGTAAAAACCCTACTTTTTAAAAAAAATTTACAACATTTTTGAAAAACTTTTAAATTTTTATACAGATTATCATACTCTTTGTTAGAAAATTTTAAAATTTTAAAAGTAAAAAAATCTTACTTTTTTTACAAAAGAATTTTGAAAATTTTGTTTGTACAAAAAATCGTACTTTATTTTTTTACAAATCTTCAAAAGTTTGAAAATTAAAAATATTTACATTCTTTAAAAAGTAAAAATATTTACTATTTTTTTTGCACAAAGATTTTTTTGAATTTTTTTTTCAAAAATCGTACTTTAAAAAAATTTAAAATTTTGAAAGTAAAAATCGTACTTTTTTAGAATTTTAGAACATTTTTCTTTAAATAAATGTAAATACTTATAGTTTTGAAAATTTTAAAGATTTAAAAAAAGGACGATTTTTTTGTAGAAAGAAAATTTTCAAATAAAGTTTCGATGTACGCAAAATTATGTACAACACATTTTTATATGAATTCTAAAATAAAAAAAAGGTTAAAAATATTAATTAAAAAAGCAGTTTTATGTTTAAAAAGGTAAATTTGTTTAAAAAAATTATTATAAAAGTACGACTTTTTACTTTTAAAAATTTAAGACTTTGTAAAAAAGTAAGATTTTTGAAAAATAAAGTTTAAAGTTTTGTAAAATTTTTTTTAAAAATTTGATAAATACACATGTTTAGAAAGAAAAAGAACCAAAAATTTAGAAGAATTTTTTTATTTGAAGTTACATACTTTTTTTTAAGCTTATGCATTTTATTTTTAAGAAAATAAAATTTTAATTGTTTTTATTAATAGCCATTAATATAAAGGAATAACGTTGTAATAAAAAATCAAATTCTCGTTAAGGTAACCTGTTAATCACTCATGCAGGTCACCGGACACACAACAATGTACGAAATCATAAAGTTTAATAATAATATAGGAAAAATAAAATGGATACACAGAACGGTAAAAAATGTCAAGTTATATGTATTTTTAAGTCATTAGCCCTAGAAAGAATACCAGATCGCAAATTGCATGGTTCAAAGATGTTTCAAACAAGGTACAAATATACTACTACTAAATCTAACCAAAATTGTTCGTATTTCTGTATCTTATTCTAAGAAACAAGCTACAAGTGGCCGAGTCGCATTTCATGCCTTAAGAAAATGTTTAAATGTTCTTCGATTTTAGACTGTTGGCACATTCATACTCTTAGAGCAGCTTTATGAACCATTTTTTCTCTATGGATGTGATGGAAATTTTTCTCGACAAGATCCATAAGCTTCTCTAAGTTAGTTGCGCACGAATTTAGTATGTTGTTGTTGAGTGGAAACAAACAACACCCACTGATCTCTCTATGTTTAAGTGCTTCAGATACATCCATACCCGAAAGCTATTTTCTAAAGAGCTACATTCAATGGACCTATCAACAAGTTTCAAAGGGTGTCCAAATTTGAGTTTTGTAACTGAAGTTCAGTGAGCCAGTGATCATTTACTATTGTTTCGAAAGACTGATTTTGCTTTCAAACTCCTCTTTAAATGTATTTCACAAATCACTCCATTGAATGCCTTTCATAGAGAAGCATTAAAATAATACTCCGTAATAGCTCAATTACGTTTCCTCCATAACCCACTTTGAGACACACTCGAATTTGACAATACTCTCGAATCTGGTTTGAAGATTGGTTCACCAATTTTGACAATACTCTCGAATCTGGTTCTAGATACGTATAAAGTTTTTTTTTTAAATAAATATAAAGTTTTTTAAAATATATATAATTTTTTTTAAATATGTATAAAGTTTTTTTTAGATATGTATAAAGTTTTTTTTAAATAAATATTAAGTTCTTTTAAAATATATATAATTTTTTTAAATATATATAAAGTTTTTTTTAAATATGTATAAAGTTTTTTTAAATAAATATAAAAGTTTTTTTAAATATGTATAAAGGTTTTTTAGATATGTATAAATTTTTTTTTAAATAAATAGAAAGTTTTTTTTTAAATATATACAAATTTTTTTAAATATGTATAAAGTTTTTTTAAATATGTATAAAGTTTTTTAAATAAATATAAAAGATAATTTTAAATATATATATATATATATATAAAGTTTTAATTTAGGGACGACTTCCCTATGAAATTTAGGGTCGAAAAAGTCGTCCCTAAATATTTCCACATAAATTATTACCGGGTAATTTATTTTATTAGTGGGATATTTAATTTTTTTGGAAATTTTAGAAAAATTTGGAGGGAAAATCTAGAGACGACTTCCCTATATAATTTAGAGTCGAAAAAGTCGTCCCTAAATTTCTACAATTTATTTTCACCTTTTTAATCTTATATTTTTTACAGAAAAATAATAATATTTATTTTAAATAATTTTAAATAATTTTTAATAAATTTAACTAATAAAATGTGATATAAAAGGGAATTTTTTTTTACTCTAGGGACGACTTAGTCGTCTCTAGATTTAGTGAGCCCCGTTGTCCCCACAAGCTCCCTTTGACTAGCTTTTTTCTTGGAAAAGTGGTGGACCCCCACTTAACCTAGGGACGACCAAGTCGACCCTAGAAAAAGGGCGACCCTAAACACTTGTTTTGTTGTAGTGTTTCATGTATGTTCCAGAGTTCACATAAAGTTTAAATGGCACCAACTATTTTGGCCATTAAATAGACGATGGTTGTACAAAAATTATTCGTGTTACCCAAGATCACATATAAAGAAAACGTAAACGAGAATGCATATCATAATCTTCAAAGAAATAAAGAGGTGTTATATAACAAAAAATCACCCATAATGTGGAAGAAACAACCCGTTGCCGATTTATAGGAAATTACGTTATCTTACCTAAGATCGCCGCTGGATTATTTGTGCAACATTTTAAAGGCAATATGACTAAATGTTTGAAAGTTTATGGACTTAAAAATCGATAGTCATGTGATAAGATCGAATTCGAGATCACGGGATTGCACACATTACGTGAAGAGTTAATTTATTTATTAAATATATTTATTATATATTTATTAAATCAAACCGTAGCTAACGATCGTTAAGTAATTAAAAGTTAAGTATTAAACGACCGTTATAGAATGTTAAAGAAGCTAAAAGAAGGTGTCGGAAACGTTCCGGAAACCTCTTTTGGGGGTGTTTTTCAATTGTTAGGGGTGTCATTTCCTTTTCTTGTATGTTGTATCTTGGATTTAATCACACAATTGATAATAATAGAATTTCTATTCTCAAAGATGGTTTATTCTATTTTGATGCAATTTCTGTGAATGGTGTTTTTGAAATTAACATGCATGATAATAATTCCAAGAGGAAAAATAATTCTGTTTTTTAGCATAAATAAGAAGAGAAATTAGACAAGAACTCTTCTTATCTTTGGCATTGTAGACTTGCCCATATTGGGAATACTCGCATACAAAAACTTCAACATGATGGTCTTTTGGAAAATATTAATGATGAATCATATGATAAATGTGAATCTTGTATCTCTGGAAAGATGACCAAGAAACCTTTTAATAGCAATATTGAAAGGGCTACTAAACTACTTGGTTTGATACATACTGATATGTGTGGACCACTTAGACATGTGTCAAGGAAAGGTGTTGGCTACTTCTTGACGTTTACGGATGATTATAGCCGTTATGGTTATGTTTATTTACTTAAGCATAAACATGAGGTATTTGAAACATTCAAAACGTTTAAATCAGAAGTAGAGTTACAACTCGGAAAGAAGATTAAAGCTCTTCGTTCTGATCGAGGTGGTGAATATTTAAGTCAAGAGTTTAAAGATTATTTAAGTGAGAATGGAATTGTTTAGAAACTTACTTCTCCATATACTCCACAACAAAATGGTGTATCTGAAAGGAGAAATCGTACATTATTAGATATGGTGCGATCTATGTTTAATCTTACAACTTTACCATTATCCTTTTGGGATTATGCTCTTGAATCTGCTGTTCGTATTCTGAATATGGTTCCCACGAAGAAGGTTGATAAGATACCATATGAACTATGGCATGGCAAGAAGCCATATTTGTCTTATTTGAAAATTTGGGGTTGTGAGGCGTATGTGAAACGTGACTCTGGAGATAAACTCCAACAACGCTCAGTAAAATGTATCTTTGTAGGTTACCCTAAGGAAACTATGGGTTACTACTTTTATTATCCGGCTGAGAACAAAATAGTTGTGGCTCGGTATGGAGACTTCCTTGAAAATGATCTTGTAAATCAAGAATTCAGTGGGCGAAATTATGATCTTGAAGAAATTCAAGAAGATACATTTCCTTCTGAAAATACTAGCAAAGAAATTCCTGTAGAACCAGAAATTCTGAGTGTTCCACCAGAATTAATTCCTCCACGTAGGTCTCAAAGAACCATACGTGCGCCAGACAAACTATGTCTTTACATAGAGGATGATGAGGAGGAAGTAGGGGATCTTGGTGAACCTGCTAACTATCGATCCGCAATGTCTGATCTAGAAAAATCAAAATGGATAGTTGCGATGAATGGGGAAATGAAATCCATGAAAATCAACGATGTTTGGATTCTTGTGGATGCAGCTAAAAATGCTAAAGTAGTGAAAAATAGGTGGATCTACAAGAAGAAAACCGACATGGATGGTGAAATACAATCCTATAAAGCACGTTTAGTAGCTAAAGGTTTTACTGAAACTTTTGGCGTAGACTACAAGGAGACATTTTCTCCTGTAGCAGACTTACGAGCTATTAGGATTCTCATAGCTATAGCAGCATACTATGACTATGAGATATGGCAAATGGATGTTAAAACTGCCTTCTTGAACGGTCGCTTAGATGAAGACATCTATATGCAACAACCGGAAGGGTACGTTGATCCTAAATATCCGAAGCGCGTGTGCAAACTTCAAAGATCTATTTATGGTTTGAAGCAAGCATCACGTCAATGGAATAAGCGATTTGATGAAGAAATCAAAAAGTTCGGATTTATTCAAAATCGTGATGAGCCACGTGTATATCGCAAAGCTAGTGAGAGTAATGTAGTGTTCCTAATTTTTTATGTCGATGACATATTAATCATGGGAAGTAACATTCCAAGACTTAAGGAAGTTAAGGATTATCTTGGTAAATTTTTTTCTATGAAGGATTTGGGAGATGCTGCATATATTCTGGGAATTAAAATCTATCGAGATAGGAGTAGACGGTTAATTGGTCTTAGTCAAGATGCTTATATTGATAAGATATTGAAGAAGTACAACATGCATAACTCTAAGAAAGGTTTTCAACCGATGGAGGTTAAGCATGAGTTAAGTCATGAGAAAGATGCATCAACACCTGAAGAGGTGGCATACATGAAGAAGGTGCCTTATGCTTCGGCAGTAAGATCTATTATGTATGTTGTAAGATGCACAAGGCCTAATGTGGCGTTTGCTCAGAACTTGGTCAGTAGATACCAACAGAATTCAGGAAAGTTCCACTGGACTGCTGTTAAGCATATACTTCTAAAGTATTTGAGAAGTACGAAAGATATGTTTTTGGTATTCGGAGGTATACCAGACACAAAATTGAATGTAACAGGATTCTGTGATGCGTCATGGCAATGTGATAAAAATGATACGAAGTCTCAGACGGGTTACGTGTTTGTCATCAATAGAGGAGAGTTGACTGGAAGAGCAGTAAGCAAAAAACCATTGCTATGCATGCGACTCAATCCGAGTACATGGCCACTTCAGAAGCTGCAATGGAAGCTGTTTGGATTAGGAAGTTTATTGGAGATCTTGGAGTGATGCCTTCAATTAAAGAACCTATTGATATATATTGCGACAATTCTGCTGCAATAATATTTGCCAATGACCCTGGAGTAATGAAAGGCGCCAGACACTTTAAACGTAGATATCACTACGTTCGAGAACAAGTGGAAGCTCGAGAAATAAAATTGATAAAAGTTCACACAGATGATAACGTAGCTGATCCTTTTACTAAGGCTTTATCTAGGCCAAAGGTAGTTAAGCATGCCAAGGCAATTGGGCTGCAACTAGCTAGCGAATTCATGCAATAAATCTATTGATTAGTATTTGGATAAAGGATGTAAGACATTATTGAATTGATGAAATAAAGATTGGATTTCGTTTATTTTTCTATTATTTGATTTTGTATCCTATTTTACATGTTTTAATCCATGAGCATTATGATGTTTTTAAATGTCCGTTGTCGATTAATAATACAGGAGTATTATTAAACTAAGACAATTCAAAATAGTGACAGAGTATACTTGAAAGTATATTGGTCAATTTTGGATGATATTTGATGGATCAAATATTGGACTTATCCCAACTATATGATTTTACTTTATGGATCTTTGTCATTAATTAAATCATAAATAGTTATTCTTAGACCTGAGATACCAGAAAACTGCATTGAATGTAGTGCATTTCTGTGAGATAACCTAACGCTAAACGTAACTGGTAGTTATAAGGGTTATTTTCAGAAGTGTTGCAAAGTTCATGTGTTTTGCTTGTAGTCAAAATGTGATTTGTTTCCTTCAAATTATTTTGATGTATAAATACAGTTGGGCCCCTCGGGGGAGTAGTAAGATGTTTGTGTGGCCACAACCAAATGTGTTTTGGTAATCTTGCTATATCCGTAAACGAGAAACAGAATAGTTAATGCAAGGAATGACTGAGATCCATATCCTTATTAACGATGTATTTGAAATGAAAGGATAATAATAATGATTATATATCATTAAAAGGTTTTGTCCAGGAAACCTTACTCGAGTTGTATTAGTGACATTGTTAGTGTAACTAGACGCTAATCAATGTGATCACGATTTTCAAATTTTGTCCAAGTGGGAGCTGAAAGTTTATGGACTTAAAAATCGATAGTCGTGTGATAGGATCGAACTTGAGATCAAGGGATTGCACACATTACGTGAAGAGTTAATTTATTTATTAAATATATTTATTATATATTTATTATATCAAACCGTAGCTAACGATCATTAAGTAATTAAAAGTTAAGTATTAAACGACCGTTATAGAATGTTAAATAAGCTAAAAGAAGGTGTCGGAAATGTTCCGGAAACCTCTTTTGGGGGTGGTGTATATCCGACCTAAATAGGGAGACAAAAGGGAAGGGAAAAGATTTTGTTGCTTTATCTTGTTTAAACCTTGGAAGAGAAGTTTTCCAAGGTGTATATAAACAAACCAAAAGCTTCATAATTTTCACCTCACATCTCTCTTTCTCTTGCTCTAAAACCGGCGGCCAAAGACCCTAAATTAGGGTTCTTCTTTAATTTTCAATCAAGCTATTCTAGATCTAATCCTAGCCCCTCTCTAGGGTTGTTGGGTAGATCTTCCATAGACTTGGAAGCTCGGTTTGTTCGTGCTAGACTCACGGTTAACTCGTCGTATCACGTGTGTACAAGATCGTGGTGTAGTCTTGCTTTAGATTACATCCTGGTGGTGTTCGTGATCTATCTCTACCGGTGACCGTTCTGTCAACTTGTAGATCTTGCTAGGATAAAGGTATGTAACCCTAGCCTTGATTAATTATAATCGTGTTAATTAAATATCTTGTTAATTTGCTTCCGCTGCGTGTTCTTTGATCCATATTAGGGTTTTACTTAATTGTTATGGTAAATATAAACCTTTAATGTTTACACTCATACTTATAAAGGCATCAAAAGTTTAAGTAGGAAACGATGTGGAACAAACTCCACTTAATATCCTTTCATTAACTTCCAAACACTATTTTTGAAGACTTATAATGCATTTACACTTAGCCCACTAAAAATTATGTCAATATAAACCACATAAGTTTATAAATATGTGTGTTTATTGTTAGTGAAAATTATGAGACCTAAGAGGCAAGGGTGTCACGGATTAAAGGTGTTCGTCGAGCCTAGGTGGCATCTTCGCCGCCCTTCGCCGAACCTCGTTGCCACAACCACCCCCGTTTTGCCGTGTCCTCGTTGCTTCCCTGATGAGGCTTCGACAAGGAAAGAGACTGTACTATCTTTCCTTGTTCTTCTTTCTTCTTTTTTTTCTTGTTTTTTCTGTTTGATAATTTGAGTGTGTGTTTTAACCGGGTGCATGTTTTTTGGAATTCTGGTAAAAGAAGAAGAAGAAGAAGAAGAAAAAGAAGAGAGGAGGTGGGGGTTTGGTGGAGTGGAGGATAAAACATAGCATGTGCAATAAATAAATTTGAGAAAATAAAAAGAAAGAAGGTAAAAACGAGTAAAAAAGTGTTGTTTTATTTATTTTTTATTTTTTTATTTTGATTATATTTATAATTTTTACCCATATGGTTTAGTATTTATCATTTTTCGGTTAAATGTTTCTAATTTTCGTAAATTTATAAAAAGTTTTTAGTTTAGGATTATATTTTTATTTTCGTATTTGTAATTTTTAATTATGACAAAACTGAAAGAGAAAATACGTGCAAAAACTTGGCAAGAATTTATTAAAAGTAAATTATGTAGCGTTAGTGTAAAAACAAATTAAGATATCACATGTATATATCATATATGAATTATATACATATGAAACTCTTAAAAGCTTACTCTATATTAGTGTGATTGTATTAATTAACTTTCTTGTTTTTTCAACACTCACCAATGTGGGACATTTTGAAATACAAAATACTAACTAAAATATATCATCGGTCACCTGCAAAAGGATAAAAATCTTAAATTAAAACATGTCTCCATTTTCTAACATACAATTATGCATTAAATTTTTACCAAGCTGAACTCTCTCTTGGTTTTTTTAGGCGTCAACCGACGCATTTTGGGACAAGTGCTAAAGCATAGTATCGTGGTGTCGATAATTTTGTTTTTGGGACTTGTTGATTCTGTGACCTACTGCTTGAGCCGCATACACATGCGTCTTCCGCTATATTAGTTTATAGTGATAATGTAAGTGCATTTTATTTGTCTCTGAATCCGTTCAACATCAATGTACGACGCATATATAGCGATATTCATTTTTTTCGCGATTTGTTTGATATTGGTCACATTCGAGTTCTTCATATTCCTTCGCGTTGTCAGTAGGCAATTTCTTCACCAATGGATTACCTTCTTCTTTATTTGGAATTCCGTATCAGTTGAGTGTTTGTTTTTTTCCCGCCTCAACTGTGGAGAGTGTTTGTCGGTTATATTATTTGTATTATTCTTTGTAATGGGTTCAAGGCTGTAGTCTAACTTATTTCATCATAAGAGCAACTACAATGGCAACTTGACAAAAGGCTTTTTACTATTTGCTCAAGTCATTTTTAAAACTTTTTCCATTGCAACAAAGGCTTGGTGAATGACTTGATAAAGAAAAGCTTGGTATGTACCAAGTGTTTGACACCAAATTTACAAGCTATTCTCATTTAATGAAGAGTTACAAAAAGCTTTCAAACAACTTTTGTCCATTGACAGTTATTTGTAAATATAACTTTTTAGAAGGTAAAATTTATAGCAAATTAATAGAAAAAGTCATTATAAATTTTAGTATTGCTTATGCTCTAAGATATAGGTATTATAAACCCTAATTAGTCTAATCATAATTATATCATTAAGACTCAGATTTTAATTTAGACCTAACCCTAGATCCATCGCATATTGATGTTTACATGAATTAGAAACATGAGTTGAGTTTCTATGTGTCATTAACACTGCACGGATCGCTTCGCGCGTAGCGGATAAGTGTACGATTAATATTATACCTGGACTCCTAGTAACCATACCAAGACACTAAAATTAAACCTAAACCTACCTTAGACTTATATTCTAGCCGAATAATACACCATACACAACTATACTTACCTGTGTTATCCGGAATCCTCATTCCGGATTGCATATTATAGCCATATTTCGAATAATTTAGATAAAACAACAAACCTACAAAAATGTTTTTTTTATATATTGATTGCTTGATGAATGAGATACAATCGATTACACACAACCTATAAATACGTGGCAAAAATTCATTAAGAATCAGTTATGTAAAAACTTTGGCAAAAACTAATTAAGAAATCAAATGTATTTATGTGTATGTCATATAAGTTATATAATTAAGAAATCAAATGTTTATATAAGGTGTCTTTATCTATTCTATTATAATAAAGAATCTATCTCCAATCTGAACTCCCCGATCTTAACTCATTAAAAACCTAACTTCAAAACAAAAATTAAAATAACGAGGTTAGATTTAAGCTATTAGATTATATTTTATAAAATTGATCTCATCCTTATATCTTTTTATAATAAACTTTTCTAACAAATTTTGTAACATGTTTAAAAAACTTTTATATTTACAGTGAAATATCTTTTTATTTATTTATTTTTTTATGATTTAATTTCATCATATTTTATAAAATTTCGTGCTTTTTAATTCATTATCAATATGATATATTTATATTAAATTTTAGTTTTTTTCTTTTTTTAGTGAGTTTATTTTTTATTTAATTTCATCTAACTTTGTATACAATTTAACTCTAATTTGAATACATACTTAATGATAAAAATATAAATTAATTCGTTAAAAAATAGTCATTGGATACCCGTCATTGTATTGCGCTAGTATCATACTAATATTAATAAATAAAGTTTCTTACTTTTTCAACTCCATGTGGGACATTTTAAATACAAAACACTAACTAAAATATACCATTGATAAGAGACCATACAAAAACATAAAAATTCTAAGGGTGCGTTTGGTTTGCGAGCGGGAATCACAATCACTATGCATATGATAATAAGATGGTGGTCCCACGGGAATGAAATAAGAAAGGAGCCTCTTCCCCCTCCTATGGATCAATGGGTATCAATTAATAATTTGATTCCGAAACATAGCAACCAAATAATTGCAATGGATATCATTGTGAATCCGCGATTCCCATAGGCATGTACCAAACACGCCCTAAATTTACTTCGCTTGTGAAACGCATTGAGTAATATGCCAATGGTCCACGTCTGATAACTCGGTCAAGCACATAACTCTTTATACCAGAATGCATATTGCATGGTTCGAATATGTTTCAAACAAACTACGGACTTATACCGCATCATGTTACAAATATGATTTAACCAAATCTCAACCTGATGTTTTGTCAATGTTAAAGCACAAACCACTATTCAAAATATATGAAATTGACCCGTTGCAACGAGCTACTCATCGAATTTTCAAAAGATGTTCTTACAAAACAACGAAAATAATACTCGAATTGTATAGCTACAAACAACTTTTTGGTATAATACAAGCAGCAAAAGTGCAAGACGAATTGGTTGGTCTATTATGATCGGGTATTCTTCGTTCACCATTGTGGAGGTTCAAATCCTATTGTCGACGATTTGTGTTCCCCTCGCCTAGCAAAAAAACTTGTGGAAACTCCATGTTGCAATTACTCTCGTACCAAACTGTTTGCTTTGTCACTTGAACTAATCGTGTATCTTTCCTTCAGTTGAGAATTTAAATGAACTGAACAGTAACATATGATCACATTGTTTATGATAGGGTAAATAGCATAAAAAGGTACTCATCTTATATCAAAATTCAATTAAAGGTACTCAACTTTTTTTTCTCAATTTAAGGTACCGATCTTTTTTCTTGTTGAAATGTTGGGACAATAACAAATTTAAAGGTTTTATATTAATGACCGTTTACTTTATTATTGCATCGTTAGTCCTTTATATTAACGAAACTTTATAATAACCTCAAAATTCGGTTTTTACACTTTTTGACTGTTTTCTATCTTTTTCGTTTGATTTTTACCGTTTTCATTCGAAACGGTTGAATATGGTAAAAGAACGACGAATGTTGTAAAAATGGACCAAAACGATTAAAAACAAACGAAAAAGGTAAAAATTAGACGAAAAATGTGAAAAACGGTCTAAAACTGTAAAAAATGAATTTTGATTTTATTATAAAGTGTCATTAATGTAAAGGACTAACGATACAATAATAAAGTAAACGATCGTTAATATATAACCTTTAAATTTTTTAATTGTCCAACATTGCAACAAGAAAAAAGATTGATACCTTAAATTGAGAAAAAAAAGTTGGGTACCTTTAATTGAGTTTTGACTTAAGATGAGCACCTTTTTATGCTATTTACCCTTTATGATATGCACCAGAATATGTAAATTTGATTAAACGAAACATCGTCCAGAACAAACAACTACTCACTGTTAGATATATTATTATACAAACGAGGTATTGAAATCCACTTATAACATCTTGATCTTGGCTTAGCTGTATATCTATTGAAAACAAAGAGCAATTATTTCAAAGAAAGAAGACAAACATCAATTAGTTATCTTCTAGTCAAAGATCATCATAATTTGTTGTACTTGTGTGTCACGTAAATAAAAAAAAGCAGTTTGATATAAAAAGGGTCGATTTTGGTTTATGTTTTATCTCCATTGGGTCAAATATTGCGTAAGGTGTAGTATTTGTATGCTAATTAGGAGTTTATCTCTATTAGGTCGAATGAGAAACTAAAAAATTAGTGTAAACTGAGGCGGTAGCATGACGCCTTTATGTATGTTTCTAACTTTATATTAGAATTTAGGTGGCACTTCCCGTAGGTTAAAATTTCTTCGGAGACATGCATGTCCGTTTGCGTAAGTTGGATATTACCTTGTGAAGATTCATTGGAAAATTAGCCAAATTAGCTCTAGCAAACACCACAACGCGAATCACAAATGGTTAAAGATTATAAGTTTGAAAAAATTACCCATATAATATGAATTAAACGAAAACTTGTAGAGCCGACATGAAACAGTTATAATCTTACTATCTCATGTCGCTTAAATTAGTTGCCATTTATGGAACATTTTAAGGCAATTTGACAATGTCTATGAATTCTTAGTGCTAAACACATTAAAATTTTCCTTATCCGTCAATGTGGGACAAACTCAACCCACTTTTCTTTCATATATCCGAACACCACTTTTAAAGACTCCACATTGTGTTTACACTTATATTGTCTAATTGTGGCATCTGCGCATGGCCTCCAGATGATGGAAGAGTGTTTGCTATAGGAAACCAATAAAAAACCTGAAGTACGTGGGACCTACAAAACCTTTCTAATTCGGTTTCAATTCTTTACAGAGTATTGGGGCAGTCCAGTCAGTTCGTTTCTCTTCAAATGGTCAGTTTTTGGTGGTTGCTGAACCTGTATTTTCGTGCACGTTAATGAAACCAACAAAAGTTGCGAGAAAAGAAAAGTAACTGATTTCTAACTCTCATTAGAGTTTAGAAGGCACCATATATCCATAGGTTAAGTTTTCTTCTGAGACACGGTGATTCCGTATACATAACTTAGAGGTTACCTTCGAAGATTCAGTGTCGAAGTACCTCTAGCAAACACCACGACATGCATCACCAAAGGGTTAATTAAGATTAGAAGTTATATTACTGCATGACTATGAAATAATCCATACTACAGGAGTACATTAACAAAGAAAAACATAAATGAAAATGTAGATCGTTATCTTCAAAGAAAAAAAGATGAATTAGGTACACAAAAATTCACCCATAATATGCCATAAACGACATCATACTCCAACCTAACAAGAAAGAGTTTCAATTTGCTAGGTTGAATATGTTGACATTTGTAAAACATTAATATGAATTACAATTATGTGTCTAAATTCTTAGTTTTAAACACATCAAGATTCTGCTCAACCAGTGATGTGGGACAAACGATACCCACTTTTCTTTCGTATATCTAAATACTACTTTTTGAGAGAAGCTCCGAGTTTGATATGTAATATGTTTTTATGAAGCTCTCTCGATCGAGGAACATGTAACCTAATAATATGTCATCGATAGAAATCACACAAGTTTATAACTGTGTCTAGAGTTGGTGAAGACTATGGTATCTAAAAGCTCAAGATCATTATGTTGACTCATGGAAGCCGATATCTCTTAGTCAAGTTGATGGTTTATGTTTATCATAACAATTATAAAAAAACCCTAATATGGATCAAAGAACACACAGCGGAAGCAAATTAACAAGATCTTTAACTAACACGATTATAATTAATCAAGGCTAGGGTTACATACCTTTATCCTAGCAAGATCTACAAGTTGACGGAACGGTCACCGGTAGAGATAGATCACAAACACCACCAGGATGTAATCTAAAGCAAGATTACACCACGATCTTGTACACACGTGATACGGCGAGTTAACCGTGAGTCTAGCACGAACAAACCGAGCTTCCAAGTCTATGGAAGATCTACCCAACAACCCTAGAGAGGGGCTCGGACTAGATCTAGAATAGATTAATAAAAATTAAAGAAGAACCCTAATAGGGTGTTTGTTTGGCCGGTTTTTGGAGCAAGAGAAAGAGAGATATGAGGTGAAAATTATGAGGCTTTTGGTTTGTTTATATACACCTTGGAAAACTTCTCTTCCAAGGTTAAACAAAATAAAGCCACAAAATCTTTCCCTTTTTCTTTTGTCTCTCATTTAGGCCGGATATACATCACCTCCAAAAGAGGTTTCCGGAACTTTTCTAACTCCTTCTTTTAGCTTCTTTAACCTTCTATAACGGTCGTTTAATACTTAACTTTTAATTACTTAACGATCGTTAGCTACGGTTTGATTTAATAAATATAATAAATATATTTAATAAACAAATTAACCCTTCACGTAATATGTGCAATCCCATGATCTCGAGTTCGATCCTATCACACGACAATCGATTTTTAAGTCCATAAACTTTCAGCTCCCACTTGGACAAAATTCGAATATCGTGATCACATTGATTAGCGTCTAGTTACACTAACAATGTCACTAGTACAACTCGAGTAAGGCCTCCTGGACAAGAACCTTTTAATGATTATATCATTATTATTATCCTTTCATTTCAAATACATCGTTAATAAGGATATGGATCTTAGTCATTCCTTCATTAACTATTCTTTTTCTCGTTTACGGATATAGCAAGATTACCAAAACAAATTTAGGTGTGGCCACACAAACATCTTACTATTCCCCCGAGGGGCCCAGTTGTATTTATACTTCAAATAATAATTTGAAGGAAACGAATCCCATTTCGACTACAAGCAAAACACATGAACTTTGCAACACTTCTGAAAATAACCCTTATCACTACCAGTTACGTTTAGCGTTAGGTTACCTTAAAGAAATGCACTATATTCAATGCAGTCTTCTGCCATCTCAGGTCTAAGGATAACTATTTATGATTTACTTAATGACAAAGATCCATAAAGTAAAATCACATAGTTGGGATAAGTCCAATATTTGATCCATCAAATATCATCTAAAATTGACCATATACTTTCAAGTATACTCTGTCACTATTTTGAATTGTCTTAGTTTAATAATACTCCCATATTATTAATCGACAACGGACATTTAGAAACATCATAATGCTCACGGATTAAAATATGTAAATAGGATACAAAATCAAATAATAGAAAATAAACGAAATCCAATCTTTATTTCATCAATTCAATAATGTCTTACATCCTTTATCCAAATACTAATCAACAGATTTATTGCATGAATTCGCTAGCTAGTTGCAGCCCAATTGCCTTGGCATGCTTAACTACCTTTGGCTTAGATAAAGCCTTAGTAAAAGGATCAGCTACGTTATCATCCGTGTGAACTTTTATCAATTTTATTTCTCGAGCTTCCACTTGTTCTCAAACGTAGTGATATCTACGTTTAAAGTGTTTGGCGCCTTTCATAACTCCAGGGTCATTGGCGAATACTATTGCAGCAGAATTATTGCAATATATATCAATAGGTTCTTTAATTGAAGGCATCACTCCAAGATCTCCAATAAAATTCCTAATCCAAACAACTTCCATTGCAGCTTCTGAAGCAGCCATGTACTCGGATTGAGTCGCATGCATAGCAATGGTTTTCTGCTTACTGCTCTTCCAGTCAACTGCTCCTCCATTGATGACAAACACGTAACCCGTCTGAGACTTCGTATCGTCTTTATCACATTGCCAGGACGCATCGCAGAATCCTGTTACATTCAATTCTGTGTCTGGTTTACCCCCGAATACCAAAAACATATCTTTCGTACTTCTCAAATACATTAGAATATGCTTAACAGCTTACTCTATATTAGTGTGATTGTATTAATTAACTTTCTTGTTTTTTCAACACTCACCAATGTGGGACATTTTGAAATACAAAATACTAACTAAAATATATCATCGGTCACCTGCAAAAGGATAAAAATCTTAAATTAAAACATGTCTCCATTTTCTAACATACAATTATGCATTAAATTTTTACCAAGCTGAACTCTCTCTTGGTTTTTTTAGGCGTCAACCGACGCATTTTGGGACAAGTGCTAAAGCATAGTATCGTGGTGTCGATAATTTTGTTTTTGGGACTTGTTGATTCTGTGACCTACTGCTTGAGCCGCATACACATGCGTCTTCCGCTATATTAGTTTATAGTGATAATGTAAGTGCATTTTATTTGTCTCTGAATCCGTTCAACATCAATGTACGACGCATATATAGCGATATTCATTTTTTTCGCGATTTGTTTGATATTGGTCACATTCGAGTTCTTCATATTCCTTCACGTTGTCAGTAGGCAATTTCTTCACCAATGGATTACCTTCTTCTTTATTTGGAATTCCGTATCAGTTGAGTGTTTGTTTTTTTCCCGCCTCAACTGTGGAGAGTGTTTGTCGGTTATATTATTTGTATTATTCTTTGTAATGGGTTCAAGGCTGTAGTCTAACTTATTTCATCATAAGAGCAACTACAATGGCAACTTGACAAAAGGCTTTTTACTATTTGCTCAAGTCATTTTTAAAACTTTTTCCATTGCAACAAAGGCTTGGTGAATGACTTGATAAAGAAAAGCTTGGTATGTACCAAGTGTTTGACACCAAATTTACAAGCTATTCTCATTTAATGAAGAGTTACAAAAAGCTTTCAAACAACTTTTGTCCATTGACAGTTATTTGTAAATATAACTTTTTAGAAGGTAAAATTTATAGCAAATTAATAGAAAAAGTCATTATAAATTTTAGTATTGCTTATGCTCTAAGATATAGGTATTATAAACCCTAATTAGTCTAATCATAATTATATCATTAAGACTCAGATTTTAATTTAGACCTAACCCTAGATCCATCGCATATTGATGTTTACATGAATTAGAAACATGAGTTGAGTTTCTATGTGTCATTAACACTGCACGGATCGCTTCGCGCGTAGCGGATAAGTGTACGATTAATATTATACCTGGACTCCTAGTAACCATACCAAGACACTAAAATTAAACCTAAACCTACCTTAGACTTATATTCTAGCCGAATAATACACCATACACAACTATACTTACCTGTGTTATCCGGAATCCTCATTCCGGATTGCATATTATAGCCATATTTCGAATAATTTAGATAAAACAACAAACCTACAAAAATGTTTTTTTTATATATTGATTGCTTGATGAATGAGATACAATCGATTACACACAACCTATAAATACGTGGCAAAAATTCATTAAGAGTCAGTTATGTAAAAACTTTGGCAAAAACTAATTAAGAAATCAAATGTATTTATGTGTATGTCATATAAGTTATATAATTAAGAAATCAAATGTTTATATAAGGTGTCTTTATCTATTCTATTATAATAAAGAATCTATCTCCAATCTGAACTCCCCGATCTTAACTCATTAAAAACCTAACTTCAAAACAAAAATTAAAATAACGAGGTTAGATTTAAGCTATTAGATTATATTTTATAAAATTGATCTCATCCTTATATCTTTTTATAATAAACTTTTCTAACAAATTTTGTAACATGTTTAAAAAACTTTTATATTTACAGTGAAATATCTTTTTATTTATTTATTTTTTTATGATTTAATTTCATCATATTTTATAAAATTTCGTGCTTTTTAATTCATTATCAATATGATATATTTATATTAAATTTTAGTTTTTTTCTTTTTTTAGTGAGTTTATTTTTTATTTAATTTCATCTAACTTTGTATACAATTTAACTCTAATTTGAATACAAACTTAATGATAAAAATATAAATTAATTCGTTAAAAAATAGTCATTGGATACCCGTCATTGTATTGCGCTAGTATCATACTAATATTAATAAATAAAGTTTCTTACTTTTTCAACTCCATGTGGGACATTTTAAATACAAAACACTAACTAAAATATACCATTGATAAGAGACCATACAAAAACATAAAAATTCTAAGGGTGCGTTTGGTTTGCGAGCGGGAATCACAATCACTATGCATATGATAATAAGATGGTGGTCCCACGGGAATGAAATAAGAAAGGAGCCTCTTCCCCCTCCTATGGATCAATGGGTATCAATTAATAATTTGATTCCGAAACATAGCAACCAAATAATTGCAATGGATATCATTGTGAATCCGCGATTCCCATAGGCATGTACCAAACACGCCCTAAATTTACTTCGCTTGTGAAACGCATTGAGTAATATGCCAATGGTCCACGTCTGATAACTCGGTCAAGCACATAACTCTTTATACCAGAATGCATATTGCATGGTTCGAATATGTTTCAAACAAACTACGGACTTATACCGCATCATGTTACAAATATGATTTAACCAAATCTCAACCTGATGTTTTGTCAATGTTAAAGCACAAACCACTATTCAAAATATATGAAATTGACCCGTTGCAACGAGCTACTCATCGAATTTTCAAAAGATGTTCTTACAAAACAACGAAATAATACTCGAATTGTATAGCTACAAACAACTTTTTGGTATAATACAAGCAGCAAAAGTGCAAGACGAATTGGTTGGTCTATTATGATCGGGTATTCTTCGTTCACCATTGTGGAGGTTCAAATCCTATTGTCGACGATTTGTGTTCCCCTCGCCTAGCAAAAAAACTTGTGGAAACTCCATGTTGCAATTACTCTCGTACCAAACTGTTTGCTTTGTCACTTGAACTAATCGTGTATCTTTCCTTCAGTTGAGAATTTAAATGAACTGAACAGTAACATATGATCACATTGTTTATGATAGGGTAAATAGCATAAAAAGGTACTCATCTTATATCAAAATTCAATTAAAGGTACTCAACTTTTTTTTCTCAATTTAAGGTACCGATCTTTTTTCTTGTTGAAATGTTGGGACAATAACAAATTTAAAGGTTTTATATTAATGACCGTTTACTTTATTATTGCATCGTTAGTCCTTTATATTAACGAAACTTTATAATAACCTCAAAATTCGGTTTTTACACTTTTTGACTGTTTTCTATCTTTTTCGTTTGATTTTTACCGTTTTCATTCGAAACGGTTGAATATGGTAAAAGAACGACGAATGTTGTAAAAATGGACCAAAACGATTAAAAACAAACGAAAAAGGTAAAAATTAGACGAAAAATGTGAAAAACGGTCTAAAACTGTAAAAAATGAATTTTGATTTTATTATAAAGTGTCATTAATGTAAAGGACTAACGATACAATAATAAAGTAAACGATCGTTAATATATAACCTTTAAATTTTTTAATTGTCCAACATTGCAACAAGAAAAAAGATTGATACCTTAAATTGAGAAAAAAAAGTTGGGTACCTTTAATTGAGTTTTGACTTAAGATGAGCACCTTTTTATGCTATTTACCCTTTATGATATGCACCAGAATATGTAAATTTGATTAAACGAAACATCGTCCAGAACAAACAACTACTCACTGTTAGATATATTATTATACAAACGAGGTATTGAAATCCACTTATAACATCTTGATCTTGGCTTAGCTGTATATCTATTGAAAACAAAGAGCAATTATTTCAAAGAAAGAAGACAAACATCAATTAGTTATCTTCTAGTCAAAGATCATCATAATTTGTTGTACTTGTGTGTCACGTAAATAAAAAAAAGCAGTTTGATATAAAAAGGGTCGATTTTGGTTTATGTTTTATCTCCATTGGGTCAAATATTGCGTAAGGTGTAGTATTTGTATGCTAATTAGGAGTTTATCTCTATTAGGTCGAATGAGAAACTAAAAAATTAGTGTAAACTGAGTCGGTAGCATGACGCCTTTATGTATGTTTCTAACTTTATATTAGAATTTAGGTGGCACTTCCCGTAGGTTAAAATTTCTTCGGAGACATGCATGTCCGTTTGCGTAAGTTGGATATTACCTTGTGAAGATTCATTGGAAAATTAGTCAAATTAGCTCTAGCAAACACCACAACGCGAATCACAAATGGTTAAAGATTATAAGTTTGAAAAAATTACCCATATAATATGAATTAAACGAAAACTTGTAGAGCCGACATGAAACAGTTATAATCTTACTATCTCATGTCGCTTAAATTAGTTGCCATTTATGGAACATTTTAAGGCAATTTGACAATGTCTATGAATTCTTAGTTCTAAACACATTAAAATTTCCCTTATCCGTCAATGTGGGACAAACTCAACCCACTTTTCTTTCATATATCCGAACACCACTTTTAAAGACTCCACATTGTGTTTACACTTATATTGTCTAATTGTGGCATCTGCGCATGGCCTCCAGATGATGGAAGAGTGTTTGCTATAGGAAACCAATAAAAAACATGAAGTACGTGGGACCTACAAAACCTTTCTAATTCGGTTTCAATTCTTTACAGAGTATTGGGGCAGTCCAGTCAGTTCGTTTCTCTTCAAATGGTCAGTTTTTGGTGGTTGCTGAACCTGCATTTTCGTGCACGTTAATGAAACCAACAAAAGTTGCGAGAAAAGAAAAGTAACTGATTTCTAACTCTCATTAGAGTTTAGAAGGCACCATATATCCATAGGTTAAGTTTTCTTCTGAGACACGGTGATTCCGTATACATAACTTAGAGGTTACCTTCGAAGATTCAGTGTCGAAGTACCTCTAGCAAACACCACGACATGCATCACCAAAGGGTTAATTAAGATTAGAAGTTATATTGCTGCACGACTATGAAATAATCCATACTACAGGAGTACATTAACAAAGAAAAACATAAATGAAAATGTAGATCGTTATCTTCAAAGAAAAAAAGATGAATTAGGTACACAAAAATTCACCCATAATATGCCATAAACGACATCATACTCCAACCTAACAAGAAAGAGTTTCAATTTGCTAGGTTGAATATGTTGACATTTGTAAAACATTAATATGAATTACAATTATGTGTCTAAATTCTTAGTTTTAAACACATCAAGATTCTGCTCAACCAGTGATGTGGGACAAACGATACCCACTTTTCTTTCGTATATCTAAATACTACTTTTTGAGAGAAGCTCCGAGTTTGATATGTAATATGTTTTTATGAAGCTCTCTCGATCGAGGAACATGTAACCTAATAATATGTCATCGATAGAAATCACACAAGTTTATAACTGTGTCTAGAGTTGGTGAAGACTATGGTATCTAAAAGCTCAAGATCATTATGTTAACTCATGGAAGCCGATATCTCTTAGTCAAGTTGATGGTTTATGTTTATCATAACAATTATAAAAAAACCCTAATATGGATCAAAGAACACACAGCGGAAGCAAATTAACAAGATCTTTAACTAACACGATTATAATTAATCAAGGCTAGGGTTACATACCTTTATCCTAGCAAGATCTACAAGTTGACGGAACGGTCACCGGTAGAGATAGATCACAAACACCACCAGGATGTAATCTAAAGCAAGATTACACCACGATCTTGTACACACGTGATACGGCGAGTTAACCGTGAGTCTAGCACGAACAAACCGAGCTTCCAAGTCTATGGAAGATCTACCCAACAACCCTAGAGAGGGGCTCGGACTAGATCTAGAATAGATTAATAAAAATTAAAGAAGAACCCTAATAGGGTGTTTGTTTGGCCGGTTTTTGGAGCAAGAGAAAGAGAGATATGAGGTGAAAATTATGAGGCTTTTGGTTTGTTTATATACACCTTGGAAAACTTCTCTTCCAAGGTTAAACAAAATAAAGCCACAAAATCTTTCCCTTTTTCTTTTGTCTCTCATTTAGGCCGGATATACATCACCTCCAAAAGAGGTTTCCGGAACTTTTCTAACTCCTTCTTTTAGCTTCTTTAACCTTCTATAACGGTCGTTTAATACTTAACTTTTAATTACTTAACGATCGTTAGCTACGGTTTGATTTAATAAATATAATAAATATATTTAATAAACAAATTAACCCTTCACGTAATATGTGCAATCCCATGATCTCGAGTTCGATCCTATCACACGACAATCGATTTTTAAGTCCATAAACTTTCAGCTCCCACTTGGACAAAATTCGAATATCGTGATCACATTGATTAGCGTCTAGTTACACTAACAATGTCACTAGTACAACTCGAGTAAGGCCTCCTGGACAAGAACCTTTTAATGATTATATCATTATTATTATCCTTTCATTTCAAATACATCGTTAATAAGGATATGGATCTTAGTCATTCCTTCATTAACTATTCTTTTTCTCGTTTACGGATATAGCAAGATTACCAAAACAAATTTAGGTGTGGCCACACAAACATCTTACTATTCCCCCGAGGGGCCCAGTTGTATTTATACTTCAAATAATAATTTGAAGGAAACGAATCCCATTTCGACTACAAGCAAAACACATGAACTTTGCAACACTTCTGAAAATAACCCTTATCACTACCAGTTACGTTTAGCGTTAGGTTACCTTAAAGAAATGCACTATATTCAATGCAGTCTTCTGCCATCTCAGGTCTAAGGATAACTATTTATGATTTACTTAATGACAAAGATCCATAAAGTAAAATCACATAGTTGGGATAAGTCCAATATTTGATCCATCAAATATCATCTAAAATTGACCATATACTTTCAAGTATACTCTGTCACTATTTTGAATTGTCTTAGTTTAATAATACTCCCATATTATTAATCGACAACGGACATTTAGAAACATCATAATGCTCACGGATTAAAATATGTAAATAGGATACAAAATCAAATAATAGAAAATAAACGAAATCCAATCTTTATTTCATCAATTCAATAATGTCTTACATCCTTTATCCAAATACTAATCAACAGATTTATTGCATGAATTCGCTAGCTAGTTGCAGCCCAATTGCCTTGGCATGCTTAACTACCTTTGGCTTAGATAAAGCCTTAGTAAAAGGATCAGCTACGTTATCATCCGTGTGAACTTTTATCAATTTTATTTCTCGAGCTTCCACTTGTTATCAAACGTAGTGATATCTACGTTTAAAGTGTTTGGCGCCTTTCATAACTCCAAGGTCATTGGCGAATACTATTGCAGCAGAATTATTGCAATATATATCAATAGGTTCTTTAATTGAAGGCATCACTCCAAGATCTCCAATAAAATTCCTAATCCAAACAACTTCCATTGCAGCTTCTGAAGCAGCCATGTACTCGGATTGAGTCGCATGCATAGCAATGGTTTTCTGCTTACTGCTCTTCCAGTCAACTGCTCCTCCATTGATGACAAACACGTAACCCGTCTGAGACTTCGTATCGTCTTTATCACATTGACAGGACGCATCGCAGAATCCTGTTACATTCAATTCTGTGTCTGGTTTCCCCCGAATACCAAAAACATATCTTTCGTACTTCTCAAATACATTAGAATATGCTTAACAGCAGTCCAGTGGAACTTTCCTGGATTCTGTTGGTATCTACTGACCAAGTTCTGAGCAAACGCCACATCAGGCCTTGTGCATCTTACAACATACATAATAGATCCTACAGCCGAAGCATAAGGCACCTTCTTCATGTAAGCCACCTCTTCAGGTGTTGATGCATCTTTCTCATGACTTAACTCATGCTTAACCTCCATCGGTAGAAAACCTTTCTTAGAGTTATGCATGTTATACTTCTTCAATATCTTATCAATATAAGCATCTTGGCTAAGACCAATTAACCGTCTACTCCTATCTCGATAGATTTTAATTCCCAGAATATACGCAACATCTCCCAAATCCTTCATAGAAAAACATTTACCAAGATAATCCTTAACTTCCTTAAGTCTTGGAATGTTACTTCCCATGATTAATATGTCATCAACATATAGAATTAGGAACACTACATTACTCCCACTAGCTTTGCGGTATACACATGGCTCATCACGATTTTGAATAAATCCGAACTTTTTGATTTCTTCATCAAATCACTTATTCCATTGACGTGATGCTTGCTTCAAACCATAAATAGATCTTTGAAGTTTGCACACGCGCTTTGGATATTTAGGATCAACATACCCTTCCGGTTGTTGCATATAGATGTCTTCGTCTAAGCAACCGTTCAAGAAGGCAGTTTTAACATCCATTTGCCATATCTCATAGTCATAGTATGCTGCTATAGCTATGAGAATCCTAATAGCTCGTAAGTCTGCTACAGGAGAAAATGTCTCCTCGTAGTCTATGCCAAAAGTTTGAGTAAAACCTTTAGCCACTAAACGCGCTTTATAAGATTGTACATCACCATCCATGTCAGTTTTCTTCTTATAGATCCACCTATTTTCACTACTTTGGCATTTTTAGGTGCGTCTACCAGAATCCAAACATCATTGATTTCCATGGATTTCATTTCCTCATTCATCGCAACTATCCATTTTAACTTTTCTGGATTAGATATTGCGGATCGATAGTTAGCAAGTTCACCAAGATCCCCTACTTCCTCCTCATCATCCTCTATGTAAAGACATAGTTTGTCCGGCGCACGTATGGTCCTTTGAGACCTACGTGGAGGAATTAATTCCGGTGGAACACTCAGACTTTCTAGTTCTTCAGGAATTTCTTCGCTAGTATTTTCAGAAGGCAATGTATCTTCTTGAATTTCTTCAAGATCATAATTTCTCCCACTGAATTCTTGATTTACAAGATCATTTTCAAGGAAGTCTCCATACCGAGCCACAACTATTTTGTTCTCAGCCGGATAATAAAAGTAGTAACCCATAGTTTCCTTAGGGTAACCTATAAAGATACATTTTACTGAGCGTTGTTAGAGTTTATCTCCAGAGTCACGTTTCACATACGCCTCACAACCCCAGATTTTCAAATAAGACAAGTATGGCTTCTTGCCATGCCATAGTTCATATGGTGTCTTATCAACCTTCTTTGTGGGAACCATATTCAGAATACGAACAGCAGATTCAAGAGTATAATCCCAAAAGGATAATGGTAAAGTTGTAAGATTAAACATAGATCGTACCATATCCAATAATGTACGATTTCTCCTTTCAGATACACCATTTTGTTGTGGAGTATACGGAGAAGTAAGTTTCTGAACAATTCCATTCTCACTAAAATAATCTTTAAACTCTTGACTTAAATATTCACCACCACGATTAGAACGAAGGGCTTTAATCTTCTTTCCTAGTTGTAACTCTACTTCGGCTTTAAACGTTTTGAATGTTTCAAATACCTCATGTTTATGCTTAAGTAAATAAACATAACCATAACGACTATAATCATCCGTAAACGTCAAGAAGTAGCTAGCACCTTTCCCTGACACATGTCTAAGTGGTCCACACACATCAGTATGTATCAAACCAAGTAGTTCAGTAGCCCTTTCAATATTGCTATTAAAAGGTTTCTTGGTCATCTTTCCAGAGATACAAGATTCACATTTATCAAATGTTTCATCATTGATACTTTCGAAAATCCCATCATGTTGAAGCTTTTGTATACGAGTCTTCGCAATATGGGCAAGCCTACAATGCCAAAGATAAGAAGAGTTCTTGTCTAACTTACTCTTCTTATTCATGCTAAAAACAGAATTATTTTTCCTCTTGGAATTTTTATCATGCATGTTAATTTCAAAAACACCATTCACAGAAATTGCATCAAAATAGAATAAACCATCTTTGGAAATAGAAATTCTATTATTATCAATCGTGTGAGTAAATCCAAGATCCAACATACAAGAAAAGGAAATGACACCCTTAATAATTGTAGGTGCATAATGACAATTATTTAAAAACAATACTAAACCCAAAGGTAAAACTTATTTAAATATTCCTATAGCTTCAACCGCTGCTTGTGCGCCATTGCCCACATGCAGAAATTTTTCCCCATAGGTAAGCCTCATTTTCAACTCAAATCCCTGCAGGGTATTACAAATATTAATACCACATCCCGTATCATATACCTAGGAGTTTGATTTGTATGAAAGATTAAATAACTCTATCATAAAAAAGTTACCAGAAGATGGTGTTGCAGCAGCTTGCTCAGACTTCTTCTTATGTTCTGCCATTTCATGGAGATAGAGAGAGCAATTCCTCTTCCAGTGTCCAATCATCTTGCAGTAGTGACAAGTCTCATCTTTTAGAGATTTCTTAGCAAAGTTCTGCTTTGGTTTTGATGTAGTCGCAACTTGCTTGCTCTTATCAACCTTGCCTTTGCCTTTCTGCTTCTTATTCACTTGCGGTTTTGGTTTCGACACTCTACCCTTTTGTACATGAAGTACTTGAGGAGTAGCAGTGGATGCCTTATCTTTCAAACCCTTTTCAAAGTCAGTGAGCATTGCATGCAAATCATTAACTGTCTTCCCCGTGCAATGCATATTATAGTTACGAACGAAATCATTGTAGTCCTTATTAAGGGACCTACTGATCAAGTTAATAGCCATATTATGATCAAAGGGTTGTCCTAGTGCTATGAGTTGTTCCATATAACCCCTCATCTCCATATAATGAGCACTTACGGACATTCCAGGAGCTTGCTTGCAACTATGTAGAGCATCAACTAGATCATAGATCTCTACAGCTTGCGGCATTTCATACACTGCCTTGAGTTCATCAAGCATTTGCTGAGGTGAAGCTAGCTCATACTTCCTTTGAAGTGATGGAGCCATTCTCCCTAACATTACAGCAGCCACCTCGTGGTGCTTCTTAACGTTAGCAGCGTGTTAAAGCCTTTCCGCATCAGTTGCTCCTTCAGCAAGATCCTCCGGAAAAGGAGTTTCCAAGATATTGATAGTACCCGCTGCTCTTAGAACAATTCTTAGTGGGCGGTACCAGTCATTGAAATTAGGGCCAGTAAGTTCAGGCCGTTCAAAAAAAGCTTTGAACGCCGAGCTTATTGTCAGATTGTTTTCGGGTTGAGCCATTTCTACAGAAATAAGTTCAAACATTAGTATTTTCGATAATACAATTCAAGAAAATAAAAGTACCCCGGTAATAAAACCATAGTATTTTCCTTGAAAAACTAGAATCCATATTGACATAGATTTATCACATCAGTTGATCTGCTAGTGACAAATGTATTCAACACAGTAACTTGTCGAACAATAATTGACAAACAAATTTACAATTTCTAGATATGTTAGGGATTTACATTGCCAAAATCATTTGCATTGTAAACATGTTTTATCCCTATTTTATGCCTTAAGTTTCCAGTTCTCACTGAGTAACTCAATTAAGTCGACTAATCTAAAGAACGTAAAACCTTCATGTGCAATCTTATTCAGTCATGAAGTTTACTCTCTATTACAACATCGTCCGATATCTTATATGACGACAATTGTAACTTCAAATGTTCGTCAATTAGAGGGCATATGACTTAAATTTTAGGGTATAGATTTTGGTGTCAAAATCATGTATGGAGAATAATGCATACATCTCCATAACATAAGTTTAATAAAACGTTTAGTAAACTTTTTGGTGAGACTAAAAGTTCATCATATATTTGCAAGTTGAGGTATTGGTTAAACCAATTAAAGATTTTACAGACAACTAAATTCACACCGTACTTTTTCTAGAACGAAGCTAAAGCACAAAGCAATAACCTTATTCATTGTGTTTCGGATGTGAATTAATGTAGATAAAATCAACCTTAAAGAATTATACCAATAACAACCGTAGGTAATTCCAATTTTGACGCACAGGCGAGCCGGGAATTTGGTCAGCGCTGAAGCATAACACCTCCTTCCTTTATAGTTTTTCAAAATTGAGTAGGCCGTTAAGCTGCTATTGCAATTCTAATCAATACAAATCATATGTAATTTAGATCTCAAAACAATTCATTAATTTTGATAGGAGTTAGTCCATATTATTTTTCTTAAAAAAAACTACCCTTGTTTACAACATACAATAAAACGCATGAAAACAAGTAGTAAAAAAAAACTAAATCAAATAGCCACATGCATAACAATTTATTCAAAGAACATTAAATCTAGGATTTTTATGAACATAAAAAGTCTTCCCTAATTTTAAAATTTTGAATCAAATAAAGCAAATAGCAATCAAAATTATATGATCCGTAAAAAAACATGCATGTTTATTACGGATCTCCCACATTCACTTAACAATTAAAAAACTACGGATCGTAACCACGCATGACATAACAATTAATTCATGCAAAATATCTAAAGTTTAATTACCATGTAATTTTAGGGTTTACTAAAAAAATTTTTTTTTTTTAAAAATTCGGCAGATACGAATTTAAAAAAACAAAAACAAAAAACCTAATTTTTTTATAAAACCTAAAAAACAACATGTAATTATTAACACCAATGAATATTAGTTAAAAAACTTTAGATCTTGATAATTAAAATCATGTTAAAACGGCTCTCTGATACCACTGATGGTTTATGTTTATCATAAGAATTATAAAAAAAAACCTAATATGGATCAAAGAACACACAGCGGAAGCAAATTAACAAGATCTTTAATTAACACGATTATAATTAATCAAGGCTAGGGTTACATACCTTTATCCTAGCAAGATCTACAAGTTGACGGAACGGTCACCGGTAGAGATAGATCACGAACACCACCAGGATGTAATCTAAAGCAAGATTACACCACAATCTTGTACACACGTGATACGGCGAGTTAACCGTGAGTCTAGCACGAACAAACCGAGCTTCCAAGTCTATGGAAGATCTACCCAACAACCCTAGAGAGGGGCTAGGACTAGATCTAGAATAGCTTAATAAAAATTAAAGAAGAACCCTAATAGGGTGTTTGTTTGGCCGGTTTTTGGAGCAAGAGAAAGAGAGATATGAGGTGAAAATTATGAGGCTTTTGGTTTGTTTATATACACCTTGGAAAACTTCTCTTCCAAGGTTAAACAAAATAAAGCCACAAAATCTTTTCCCCTTTTCTTTTGTCTCCCATTTAGGCCAGATATACATCACCTCCAAAAGAGGTTTCCGGAACTTTTTCGACTCCTTCTTTTAGCTTCTTTAACCTTCTATAACGGTCGTTTAATACTTAACTTTTAATTACTTAACGATTGTTAGCTACGGTTTGATTTAATAAATATAATAAATATATTTAATAAACAAATTAACCCTTCACGTAATATGTGCAATCCCGTGATCTCGAGTTCGATCCTATCACACGACAATCGATTTTTAAGTCCATAAACTTTCACAAGGATCATCTATTAGCCTGAAATCTGGTTTGGAGATGTGCTCGCCAATCTTGAAACACAGGAAAATGATTTGTGCAACATAGTGGCTTTTATGTATGTTTATAACTTTAAATTAGAGTCTAGATGGCACCATCCATAGGTTCAGTTTTCTTTCTAGGCATGGCGTTTTCGTATGCATAAGTTGGACGTTACCTTCGAAAATACATAGGCAAAATGGCTCTAGCAAGCACCACGGCGCGCGCATCATACATGGTTAAGATTCGAAGTTAGATCGCTAAATACCGCAATATAAGAAAGAAAAACATAGTGAAAATGTAAACTTTATCATCTTTAAAGTAAAAAAATACGGAGTAACCGAGTAGATACAAGAAAAATCGTCCATCTTTGATGCAGTGTTGATGCATCTGTCATTTGTAAAACAATAAAAAGGACATGTGAACTGCGTCTAAATTCTTAGTTTTAAGCACATCATAAGTTTGCTTAGCCACCGATGTGGGACAAACTCCACTCACTTTTCTTCAATTGGGGCACTTTTTGGTAATTTGATGAACCTGCAGATTTGGTGCATGTTTATCAAATTCACATTGCGGAAAGATAATATCTTCAAGTCAAAGATCATCCAATAGACTCGTATGTTTTGTCACACTTGTCTCGGATTTGGTTTGAGGATCGGTACGCGAATATTGAATCACTGGAAAAAAGTTGTTATATATGTTTGTAGCTTTACATTAAATTTTAGATGACATCAACTACAGCCTATCGGGTTAATTATATTTATTGGGCGACATGTTCATACGTATTGATGTTATAATATATCTAAGTTTAAGAGGGGAAAACAATCATACATGAAAGCTAGAGAGAAAAACATAAACGATAATGTAAACTTATAAACTTCAAAGATTAGCTAAAAAAAGTCACCCATAATATGACATAAACGAAATTTGCCAATTCGTGCAAGGAGAACTATCCTCAACTCACTTTTTTTTATATCCCCGAACGCTATTTTTTGAGACTCCATATTGCATTTACAGTAGCTCTAGTTTTGACATGTAACATGTTTTTACGAAGCTCTCTCAAGGAGCATGCATGCAACCTAATAATATGCATTCAGCCCAGTGTTTTAGGCCACATCCGTTTCGGTTCCCTGTTCGAATCACGCTTAGCGCAAGTAATCAACGCCCAAGGCTCAATACTCGGACATAGCCTTCACCATTCGCCTCGCCATGGCACAGCCCATGGTGATCCACGAGATGGTTTTCTAGAAAATTGACATGTGAAATTGGAAAAGGTTTGATCTATTGATATTTTGATCGATTGAAAGTGGGTTCGTGTTTGTGTTGTGTTTTTGTTAATTTGGTGCATGCATGTTTGTGTTTATGTATGTGTGGTTTTTTAATTAATGTGTATGCAATCTTTTTTTCACTATTATTCTTTAGTTATATATAATTTTTTTTAAATAAATGGAAATATTAATTGTTTAAAGAAAGTAAAAATATAAAACAAAATTATAGGCCTTAAAAGCTGGGTTTTAGCTTAAGTTATTTGAGAGAGTTGATGTGTGAATGGGTAATAAGTGAAAAGAGAACAAAATTATGACAAATTGAAAAGAGAAAATATGTGTAAAAACTTGGCAAGAATTTATTAAAAGTCAATTATGTAATGTTTGTGTAAAAACTATTGAAGATATCAAATGTAGTATATATCATATATGAATTATATACATTTGAAACTCTTAATTGCTTATGCTATATTAGTGTGACTGTATTAATAAACTTTCTAGTTTTTTCAACACTCACCAATGTGGGACATTTTGAAATACAAAATACTAACTAAAATATATCATCGGTCACCATGCAAAAGGATAAAAATCTTAAATTAAAACATGTCTCCATTTTCCAACATACAATTATACATTACATTTTTACCAAGATGAACTCTCTCTTGTTTTTTTTAGGCGTCAACCGACGCATTTTGAGACAAGTGTTAAAGCATAATATCGTGGTGTTGGTAATTTTGTTGTTGAGACTTGTTGATTGTAAGTGTCTTTTTAATTCTCTCCGAATCCTTTCAACATCAATGTACGAAGTATATAAAGATTGATATTCATTTTGTTCGTGATTTGGTTGATGTTGGTCACATTTGAGTTCTTCATATTCCTTTGCGTTCTTAGTATGCAGATGTTTTACCAATGTTTCACCAATGGATTACCTCCTGCTCTATTTGAAGAATTTTGTATCAGTTGAGTGTTCGTTTTTTCCCGCTTCAACTATGGGGAGTGTTTATCGGCTATATTATTTGTATTGTAATGGGTTCAAGGCTGTAGTCTAACTTATTCCATCATAAGCTATATGTACTCATTGATTGTTTGATGAATGAGATACGATTGATTTACACACAACCTATAAAAACGTGGCAAAAATTGATTAAAAATCAGTTATGTAATGTTTATGTAAAAACTTTGGCAAAAACTAATTAAGAAATCAAATGTATTTATGTGTATGTCATATAAGTTATAAAATTATCAAAGTGGGAGGTGATAATTACACGGAGAAAATTGATTCTTCCACAGAAATTGAATGTGAAATTACTTTTCTGTCCTCAATATGCTTTTTCATGTCCACGTGCTTTCGCTTCAAGTGATTTCTTTTCAACAAACATTCAAATTTTAACAAAGAATGTTTCATATGAATTAACATTGGGTCCTAAATTCTCTGTTGTGAGTCATGACCATTGCTTCATTAGATAAATCTTTTGAAATAGAATGGACAAGTTCAGCTAGAAGAAATAGAATGAATTTGACCCAAAAATCCTTTATTTTATTTCACTAAACTATCATGCTTTAATTATGTGAAATTGGTTATATCTCATACTGTGTATCGAAAGGCCATAGAAAATTAGCAATCCATGTGAAGTACGTATGACTTGAAATCTAAAATATAGAGTATATAATTTTTTAAGCGATCCATCATCGATCAATATGCTGAGTTCTCACAATGAGTTTCACTGGTGGTGTATTCCGTTAATCATCGTTATGAAAATCGCATGAAACATACATTCATCACCTCCCATCGAAACACAAAACATATTAAAATCAAATGTCATTGTTTGACACTTTGACCTCAGTGCAACTCACAAAAACCACTGCAACAAACCTAGGCGGTGGCGCATGCATATGAACCACTGAATTAAAAACGTTAGAATCGAACTTTGAAATGAAAGGATGGAACCGTATAAATTGAGATTGGTGGGGCATGGTGATTGCTGAGTATGAAAACGTTAAAATGGGTCCTGGGGACATAAAAGACTTTTCCAATATGATTTCCGTGTACGAAGTGTTTTGTTCCGTGTAAATATGCCCATTATGAAATCAAATGTTTATGTAAGTGTCTTTATCTATATTATTATAATAAAGAGGCTATATTTAATCTTAACTCCGATCTTAACTCTAATCTTAAAATTAACAACCTAACTTCAAACCAAAAATAAAAATAAGTATTCATAAAAAAAAGGTTAGATTTAAGCTATTAGATCATAATTTGTAAAATTGATCTCATCCTTATATCTCTTTTATAACAAACTTTTATAACAAATTTTGTAACAAACTATTTAAAAAACTTTTATATTTAAAGTGAAATATCTCTTTATCTATTTATATTTTTTTCATAATTTAATTTCACTATATTTTCTAAAATTTCGTGCTTTTTAATTCAATATCCATAATAATATATATTTTGATTAAATTTTAATTTTTTTCATTTTTAGTGAGTTTATTTTTTTATTTCAATTTTTTTTCGAACAGCGAAATTATTAAAACTCCAAATTGACTAGCAAGAAGCTAGACAAAAACAACAACAAGAAAAACCAGCCAAACACCTTAGAAAATAACACCACCAAGCAAACACAAAAGGTCAAGTGATAGATGTCCTACACCAGGGGTTGGACACCCAATATTCCTAGTTAGGAGTATTGTCGCGACTTCTGTTATGAATCCATAGGTGAGACATAGCTTTGATCTCCATCACCACAACGTTTGTGCTCACATCTTTATTCCTAAAAATCTTTTCATTTCGATGATTCCAGATCACCCATGACGTAATGCGAATAACAGCATCAAAGATTTTAGAGAACACCGAGGCTAGACCAACAGAACCCGATAACTCTAACAAGTCAAAGGATCTAACCAAAGGAACATGGACGTTGCACCATCTACATATGGAGTCCCAAATCGGTTTCACCATCTCGCACTCGAAGAAAATATGGTTCGCCGACTCACAATAATTATCACAAAAGGAGCATAAAATCGTGTGCAGGTCAATACCTTTGTCAACTAGGTTTGTTTTTGTTGGCAATCGGTCCCGAATCAATCTCCAAAAGAAAATATTTACCTTATTTGGAATCAACTTGTTCCATAGAGTGGCAGGGTTAGACCGTGACAGCACTAATGAGTCAATACATGACCTTAAAATGGATACCGAGAATGAACCACCGAAATCCAAAGACCACGTCCATCCATCGACTCCATCTTCTAAAGACAAGCCTAAGACAATATTTTCAAAATTTTCTAGATCCTCTAATTCTCTTCCCAAGAACAGAACTCTTCTCCATATATCTCGATTCTCCAAACTAGCCGAAACCCATTGTTGCACAGAATAATTTTTATCTAAAGCTAAATAATACAGCCTTAGATACATCTGATCAAGGCTTTCTGATCCGAACCAAACATCTTTCCATATCCTAGTCGATGAACCTGAAATAACCTTACGTTTAAAAGAGTTGATGAAAGGAACACCGATATCCTTAATCTTCCAACCAACCTTTAGGATGTTAGTCCACACACCAGAACCTTTGAAAGAAATCCTGTTAGAATTAAGACCGCCATACGAGCCGTGAATAGAGGAAATAACTTGACGTCACAAAGCGTCCGGTTCGGTGTGAAACCTCCACCACCACTTCCCGAGAAGACCCAGATTGCTGGCCGAGAGACTGCCAATTCCAAGGCCACCCATGGAACGATCAACCATGATTTGCTTCCAAGCGACCCATGCGATTTTTTGATCCTCGCCTGAACCACCCTAAAAAAACCTGCCCCTTATGCTTTCCAAAAGGGGCACTTCCCGAGAAGACCCAGATTGCTGGCCGAGAGACTGCCAATTCCAAGGCCACCCATGGAACGATCAACCATGATTTGCTTCCAAGCGACCCATGCGATTTTTTGATCCTCGCCTGAACCACCCTAAAAAAACCTGCCCCTTATGCTTTCCAAAAGGCTCAGAACTTTAGAAGGAGCACTATAGATGGAAAAGTAATAAAGTGGAAGGCTACCCAGAACATTTTTAACAAGAGTCAGCCTACCACCTACAGAGAGACACCGAGCTTTCCACAGAATCTTTTCTGGATTTTATCAATGATAGGGGACCCACGACAGCTTAAAGACATATTAGCCCCAACAGGAAGACCAAGATATTTAAAAGGAAGAGACCCTGGAGTGCATTTAAGCGTACTAGCCATCCAATCAACTTCATTTTTTACAACGCCAACACCAAATAAAGCCGATTTAGAAAGATTTACTTTGAGACCAGATGCTAAATGAAAGCACCTAAGAATCCGAAGTAAGTTCTTCAAGTTTATATAAGACCATTCACCAAGAAAAATAGCATCGTCGGCAAACTGAAAATGCGAGACTCTAATACCACTTATTGAGTAAAAATAACCTTGTATACAATTTTAACTCTAATTTGAATACAAACTTGGCAGATAAAAATATAACATTAATTAGTTAAAAAATAGTGATCAGGTACCCACCGCTACATTACGCGAGTACTATGTTAGTATTAATAAAATTTCTTACTTTTTCAACTCCCATCGATGTGGGACATTTTAAAATACAAAATGTTAGAAAGTGAGTTAAACTTTAAGGTTTGTTTAGTAAATTTGTTTGTCTTCTCCTGCAAGCTTTGTTATTTTTAGTATGTTTTTGTTTGATAAGTTTTAGGTCATTGGTTCTCTATAAATAGAGGCCAATGCCATTAGTTTTTTTTTTAACTTTTGAATTATAACTTTGGATATTTAATAAAAGCTTCCGTTTCGTTTGTTCAGATTTCGTATTTGATTTGTTCGTTTGATTTATCCAACAAGTGGTATCAGAGATTGGTCGATCCGCAACCATGAAGAAAAAGAAAAAAAATGTTCGTTCATCTTCAAGATCTGGTTTGAATGATCGTTATTTATATTTAGTTCCGAATTTGATCTATGATTGGTGTTTTGGTTACGAATCGTTGCTATTAAAACTTTGGTTTTATTGGAAGTAAGTTTGTGTATTTTGTTAAAGTCTTTTGGTCCGATTGATACGAAAATTTTCAGATCGATTTTTGGGTTTTGGATTGTGTTTTGGGCTGGCCTTGGATGAAGTTCGTAAGAATATGGACCTCACTTCATATAGAATATATTAGTTCGAAGATTTGATCATATTGATTTGCTTTTGTTATTTGATTTGGGCCTAGAGATCAGATAAGGATTTTAGGATTTCTTTTTATTTTGTTTTTGAAGAATTTGCAAAATTGGTTTTGGCTTTTTGATTATACGAAGCATGATGGTTTTGAATTGAGGTCAAAGTTTGCTACGAAGAATTTAACTTTTTGGTGGTGTAACTGTTTGAAGTTTGGGATCTTCATTCGTCGGAATTTTGGAGTTGGTTGCTCGAATTTGATAGTATTTGGTGAAGATCGTTTGGGGCGATTTGTTTGTTTAGTTGACCGTTTTGACGTTCGGTAGTTTGTTTGGTTGACCGTTTTCAGGTTCGTTCGTTTGTTTGTTAGATCGTTTTCAGGTTCGATCATTTGTTATTGTTTGGATCGTTTTCAGGTTCGATCATCTGTTTGTTTGGATCGTTTTCAGGTTCGATCATTTGTTTTTTTGTTTAGTTGAGATCGTTTTCAGATTCGATCGTTCGTTTGTTTGTTTGTTTGATTTGATCGTTTATTCGTTCGTTCGTTTGGAATTCCGAATTAAGACAGATTGTTAGTTTGGTTTGAAGTTTCGAATAGAGTTGAAGTCACGGTGGAGATTGTTCGAAAAGTGACTTAAACTCTCAACGGGCGTTTGTAATTTGGTATTCGGATATTTGAATTTGAAGACCAAGATTCGTTTGTTTTGAAGTTTCGTATGAAGTTGAACTCACGGTGGAGATTGTTGGAAAGTGAGTTAAACTTTCGGGTTTGTTTAGTAAATATGTTTTTGTTTGGTAAGTTTTTGGTAATGGATTCTCTATAAATAGAGGCAATGTCATTAGTTTTCTTTATATCTTTCGAATTGTAACTTTGAGTATTGAATAAAAGCTTCTGCTTCGCTTGTTCGGATTTCATATTTGGTTTGTTCGTTTGATTTATCCAACACAAAACACTAACTAAAATATACAATTGATAAGAGACCATTCGAAAACATAAAAGTTCTAAATTAAACATGTACTTCGCTTGTGAAGCAAATGCTTACATGGTATTCATAGTCAATCCTTTACGCATTAAGTAATATGCCAATGGTCCACGTCTGATCACTCGGTCAAGCACATAACTCTTCATACCAGAATGAAAATTGCATGGTTCGAATATGTTTCAAACAAGCTACGGACGTTTTGTGAATGTTAAAACACAAACCACTATTCAAAATATATGAAATTGACCCGTTGCAATGAGCTACTCATCGAATTTTCCAAAGATGTTCTTACAAAACTACGAAATAATACTCGAATTGTATAGTTACAAACAACTTTTTGGTATAATACAAGCAGCAAAAGTGCAAGACTGGTCTATTATGGTTGGGTATTCTTCGTTTACCATTGTTGCATGCGTGAAATTTATCTTCCTAACGAACTCATTTCTACAACGAGGCCCATGTGTTTATCACACCATTTTGAGTACCTATAAATGTTGAGCTTTTTACCGTTACTATTTGGACACCGACTTCTTTTAAGTATGTTTAACATGACTCGTACAGTGTGCCGACCCATAGTATAAACGACAATTTGGACCCATGCTGAAAAAAAATCACCCATAACAGTGTGGCATAAAGACAATGTGCTGACCCCTACTGAAAAAAAGAGATGTGTGGTTTCAACACCCAGTGGACCCCAGACCCATCAATGTCAGATTGCACTAACTGGTTTTTTACTTTCCCGACAAAACATTTTCAGTTTAACTTTTTATATTTTCATTTATTTCATTTTTTTCTGTTTTCTATCTTCATGAGAAAACTTCTAGAAAACCATCCCCTTTATTTATGTTTTGTACAAAACTTCCAAGATCAAAACCTTAACTTGTTGACCGCAACCAGCCCACCACAACAACAACCTCCGTCTAACTTCACCACAACAACAACCTCCGACCAAGCTATACAACCAATCACAACAGCGAAGAAGTTGTATACCGGTTAGATCCGGTGATATAACGGTTAGATCCGACCATAACGACTAGATCTGATCATTAAAAGAAATAAACCCTTTAGATCTAAAAGAAATGAATTTGATGTAACATATCTGAAATTTGTTAGGCTATGAATTGATGAAACAGATCGACTAGTCTGAATCTTAGCCACCATAAACAGATCGATGGGATTGGCAGCAGCGGGTTGGCCTTAAGATCCGGCGGTGGCGGTTGCCATGGTGTTTATCAAGAATATATGAGAAGCTTTTTTATATACTGTGTGAGAGAGAGAATTAATATACTTAATAAGTACAAAGTATGAAGGAAATAAAAATGCCATGAAAATGACTCTTCACTGCTTTCAAATGATTGAGGGGTTTTGATCCAACATGAAGGGAGTCTAAACCCACAAACCCGAAAAAAATTCACCCATAATAATATGGCAACAACGATTTTCAAACCCCAACCGAAAGAGTTAGAAGTTGAATAACATAATTTATGAAACATCTTAAAAAGAATATAATTATGTGTCTAAATTCTTAATTCTAAAAACATAGAAGGTTTGTTCATTGACTGATGCGGGAGAAATTCAACCTATTCTTTTTTTTGTATATCCGAACTAGATTTAATTTGGACACACAAGTTCATAACTATGTCTATGTGTTCAAAATTGATGATTAATTGAAAACTATGGGACCCAAAAGTTAGGGTTCATTTTCCCTTTACTTTCAGAAGTCAAGGATCATCTACTAGTCTCGAATCCGGTTTGACGATGGGCTCACCAATCTTGAAACACTGAAAAATGATCCGTGCAACATTGTGGCTTTTACGTATGTTTTGAACTTTACATATGTTAACTTTCTTCCGAGACATGCTTTTCAAAGTATTTGTGCTTCAGTTTTAATTAATAATGGGGAAAAAATGAATACCAATATAAATTATGGAGGTTCAAATTCTATTGTCAATGATTTGTGTTCCCCTCGCCTAGCAAAAAAACTTGTGAAAACTCCATGCTGCATTTACTCTCGTACCAAACTGTTTGCTTGGTCACTTGAACTAATCGTGTATCTTTCCTTCCGTTGAGAATTTAAATGAACTGAACAGTATCATATGATCACATTGTTTATGATATGCACCAGAATATGTAAATTTGATTAAACGAAACATCGTCCAAAACAAACAACTACTCACTGTTAGATACATTATTATACAAACGAGGTATTGAAATCCACTTAAAACATCTTGATCTTGGTTTAGCTGTATATCTAATGAAAACACAGAGAAATTATTTCAAAGAAAGAAGACAAACATCAATAAGTTATCTTCTAGTCAAAGATCATCATAATTTGTAGTACTTGTGTGTCACGTAAATAAAAAAAGCAGTTTGCTATAAAAAGGGTCGATTTTGGTTTATGTTTTATCTCTATTGGGTCAAATATTGCGTAGGTTAAGTTTTCTTCTGAGACATGCATGTCCGTTTGAGTAAGTTGGATATTACCTTGTGAAGATTCATTGACAAATTAGCCAAATTAGCTCTAGCAAACACCAGAAGGCGGATCACAAATGGTTAATGGTTATAAGTTTGAAAAATTACCCATATAATATGAATTAAACGACAACTTGTAGAGCCGACATTAAAAAGTTATAATCTTACTATCTCATGTCGCTTACATTAGTTGCCATTTATGGAACACTTTAAAGGCAATTTGGCAATGTCTCTGAATTCTTAGTTTTAAACACAATAAAGTTTTCTTTATCCGTCAATGTGGGACAAACTCAACCCAATTTTCTTTCATATATCTGAACACCTCTTTTAAAGACTCCACATTGTGTTTACACTTATATTGTCTAATTGTTGCATCTGCATGGCCTCCAGATGATGGAAGAGTGTTTGCTACAGGAAACCAAGAAAAAACCAGAAGTGCGTGGGACCTACAAAATCTTTCTAACGCGGTTTCAATTATTTACAAAGTATTGGGGCAGTCCAGTCAGTTCGTTTCTCTTCAAATGGTCAGTTTTTGGTGGTTTTTGAACCTGCATATTTCATGCACGTTAATGAAACCAACAAAAGTTGTGAGAAAAGGAAAGTAACCGATTTCTAACGCTACATTAGAGTTTAGATGGCACCATATATCCATAGGTTAAGTTTTCTTCCGAGACACGGTGTTTCCGTATACATAACTTAGATGTTAACTTCAAAGATTCAATATCAAATTACCTCTAGCAAACACCACGACTGTGAAATTGCTGCACGACTGTGAAATAATCCATAGTACAGGAGTACATTAACAAAGAAAAACATAAATGAAAATGTAGATCATTATCTTCAAAGAAAAAAAGATGAATTAGGTACACAAAAATTCACCCATAATATGCCATAAACAACATCATACTCCAACCTAACAAGAAAGAGCTTCAAATTGCTAGATTGAAAATGTTGACATTTGTGAAAAATTAATAGGAATTACAATTGTGTGTCTAAATTCTTAGTTTTAAACACATCAAGATTCGGCTCAACCGGTGATGTGGGACAAACGATACCCACTTTTCTTTCGTATATCTGAATACTACTTTTGAGACAAGCTCCGAGTTTGATATGTAATATATTTTTATGAAGCTCTCTCGATCGAGGAACATGTAACCTAATAATATGTCATCGATAGAAATCACACAAGTTTATAACTGTGTCTAGAGTTGGTGAAGACTATGGTATCTAAAAGTTCAAGTTCATCTTATGTTGATTCATGGAAGCCGATATATTTTACTCAAGGATCATCTATTAGCCTCAAATATCGTTTGGAGATGTGCTCGCCAATCTTGAAACACCGGAAAATGATTTGTGCAACATAGTAGCTTTTATGTATGTTTCTAACTTTATATTAAAGTCTAGATGGCACCATCCATAGGTTCAGTTTTCTTCCTAGGCATGGCGTTTCCGTATGCATAAGTTGGACGTGGCCTTCGAAAATACATTTGCAAAATCGCACTAGCAAGCACCACGACGTACGCATCATACATGGTTAAGATTAGAAGTTAGATCGCTAAATACCGCAATATAAGAAAGAAAAACATAGTTGAAAATGTAAACTTTATCATCTTTAAAGTAAAAAAATACGGAGTAACCGAGTAGATACAAGAAAAATCACCCATAATATGACATAACCATAATTTGCCCAACTTGCGTGAAAGAGTTTGAAAGTTATCTTTGATGCAGTACTGTGTTGATGCATCTGTCATTTGTAAAACAATAAAAAGGACAATGGCATCTAAATTCTTAGTTTTAAGCACATCAAAAGTTTGCTTAGCTACCGATGCGGGACAAACTCCACTCACTTTTCTTCAAATGGTCGGGGCACTTTTTGGTAATTTGATGAACCTGCAGATTTGGTGCATGTTTATCAAATCCACATTGCGGAAAGATAATATCTTCAAGTCAAAGATCATCCAATAGACTCGTATGATTTGTCACACTAGTCTCAAATCTGGTTTGAGGATCGGTACGCCAATCTTGAATCACCAGAAAAAAGTTGTTATATATGTTTCTAGCTTTACATTAAAGTTTAGATGATGACATCAACTACAGCCTATGGGGTTATGCTTCTTCGGAGACATGTTTATATGTATTAATGATATGACATATTTAAGTTTAAGAAGGGAAAACGATCTATAACACATCTTTTAATTGTGGAAATTGTTTAAAAGATTCAGCAGTAATATACATGAAGGCTACAGAGAAAAGCATAAACGATACTGTAAAATCATAAACTTTAAAGAAATAAAGATGGAGTGGCTAAAAAAGTCACCCATAATTCGTCAATTCGTGCGAGAACTCTCCTAACCTTGCACATACTGAATTGTCATTTGTGAAACACTTTAAAGGAATTATAACTACACATATAAATTGTTAGTTTTAAACACATTAAAATTTGCTAATCTACCGATATTGGACAAACTCAACTCACTTTTTTTTTCGTATATCCCCGAACACTATTTTTTGAGACTCCGTATTATACTTGCACTAGCTCTAATTATGACATGTAACATGTCTTTACGAAGCTCTCTCGAGGAGCAGGTAACCCAATATTATGTCATCAATTAAATCACACAAGTTTATAAATGTGTCTAGAGTTGTGAAGACTATGAGATCTAAAAGCTCAAGTTCATCTTAGTTGACCTTTTTGTTTTAAAAAGTCTAAATTGTTTCTCGTACCAAACTCCTTGCTTGGCCACGTGATCTAATCGCGTAACTTTCCATCCATTAAGAATTCATTTGAAATAAACGGATCATATGGCCACAATGTTTTAAGATGTCATATCAACCGAGTTCTCTTATTTGATTAAAAAATATGGTCCAAATTCTAAAACACACAAATACTCACTATTAGATACAGTACATTATATGAACGAGGTATTGACATCTTGATCTTGGTTTAGTTGAATCTTTTTATAACTAAGTTTAGTTCTATATTTATACATGGAGTCATCTATAAATTAAAAAACCACGTAATAGTATAATGGAATGAGGAACTGTTGATATGAACAAAATAGTATAATGGACATCGACAATAAGACAAAGGAACTCTCAACAATATAGTAGTTTGAGACAATAAGAAAAAAAAACATTTGTTTCATAGCAGTATAAGAAGCATCAGAATATTACTCCGTAATAGCTTAATTTCGTTTGATCCATCACCCACTTTGAGATAAGACAACCCAAACTTGACACTAGTCCCGAATCTGGTTTGAAGATTGGTTCACCAATTTTAAAACACCAAAAAATGAATCACTATAAAGTTTACATAAAGTTTAGATGTCACTCTGTCACACACTATTTTGCCCATTTAGGGTGCGTTTGGTTTGTTGGTGGGTTTAGATTTGTATATAACTTTAGGTTTAGATTTGGTTTTAATGTAGGGTTTTGATGTGATGTATAAGAAATAAATTAATATATTTTAATAGATAAATTATTTTATATATATAAATATAATAATAAAAGAAATATATTATAGAGTGTGAGAAATGGTGGGCCATGATAATTTTCATAAAACCCATCTTATAGTAGGGATTCTTGTTAGTGGGTGTAGTACCCATATTTTTTCTTTTAGAAAGAAACCAAACAATATTCATAAAGTTAAAGTAATTCCATGCCTTGAAAAGGAGGGAAACAAACGCACCCTTAATAGATGATCGCGACACATGGAATTATTCGTGTTACAAAAGATCCATTAGAAAGAAAAACGTAAACGAAAATGTAAATCATAATCTTCAAAGAAATAAATAGGTGTTAAATGAACAAAAATAACCCATAATGTGGAACCGACCCATTGTCAATATCACGGAATGAGTGTGTAGGATCGTGTTTTCTAAGGATTAAGCATGTTGTGGTTAATCTACTGAATGATGGAAGAATTGGAAGAACTTAGAGAGAGAAAGGTAGAGAGAGAAAGGAGAGAAGAAAGGAAAATGGTTGATAGAATGAGAAGTGTCAAATGCAAAGTGACCAACCCCTCCTAACATGCTAGGAGGGGGTTTATATAGCACACCCTACATGTGGGCTATATGGACTATATTGGATCACGAGCCCAATATCATTGGAGTGACCGATCCTTTCTAAATACGTAAAAACGTATTTCCAACAATCTCCCCCAAAGGGAGGTCACTCCAAGTTACAATGTCCTAAATAGTCTATAGCTCTTGATCTATGCTAATAATGATGTGACCGAGACTTTCCTTGGAAAAACGTATTTTCAACAATCACCCCCAAGGGGAGGTCACACCATTTTACAAAATCTTAAACCTAGCATACTATGCTTGAGTCTTCGATCTTGTTCTTGTGAATATGCTGATGAGATCTTTGACTTTGGTCTTGAGCATGTGTCCTTTCTTTGACCTTGTGCATTCATCACTTGTGACGTTTGCCTCCTCGTGACTTCATGTTCCACATACTTATACTTTTATAAATTCTTGAAAGCTTCAGAGTTTGATACAGCGGAAGACTTGACTTTTTGACTTTCTAGAATTTGATGAAGTATTAAGTGCATATAGTATTAGCATGTGGTGACGACTTCTTCTGGATTGTACACCGCAATGCCACCTTCTTGTTACGCTGCATAAGACAGTTAGCAACAAAACATATACACGGATGAAATGGCCTTGAACATTTCATTCTAAATCGGTAGCATTTTACCTCCGGTCGGTGAAGACCGTTGGACGATATTAACTATCGTACTTGTGGCAGGTAGTTTTAATTAAGAACCTCCTTGACAAGATTTCGCGGGTAAACCCGTTCTCTTTATTCGACCGTCCAAAGCTGACTGCGAACATAAAGAGTGAATCATTTGAATAATAATATCCGCATGATTTGAAGCCGTCAATTCATGTTCCTGGAACAAGTGAAGTTCAATTAAGAACCGCACCATCGTTGCTTTCCAGTTGTCACGAGCTTGATTCGTATAGAATCTTGCAAGTTACCTACCAAGTGCTGTTTGAGGTTAACACTAGACGGATTTCCACTCATCACTGTGAACACTAAGGTATCACTCTGAGTGTTCGGGAAAGTTTTACTAAGATATTGCGTAGAGGTCTGGAACGTGTTTAAATTCATTTAAGAATTAAACCACTGTTGCTTTCCAGTTATCACAAGTTTGATTCATAAAGAATCTCACAAGTCACCTACCATGAGCTTTTTGATATTCGCTCAAGAAGGATTTCCATCTTCATTGTAAATACTTTCGTATTACTCGGATGTTCAGGCAAGATCATGAAGTTTTTGCGTAGGACTCTTAAGATCTTTCTTACTTTTCACAGTGTGTGAGGAAGCAAGGAAATATGACAGTGTGTCCTAATGAGATATTTGATGATCTCAAATGGCTCTAGACTCGATCGTACATTTTGAATTTTAGTGATCGGAGGCTAGAGAGGAGTGCCACCATTTCAATACCAATTTATTCGGAGTGAATAAATCAATAGATAATGCGTTGTCTCCGTGTGATTAAAATAAATATCTTTTAAGAGATATCTGAGTTTGCTGGGATGGGTTGTGCCTTGCATCACTGGGTCCATGATGTCTGTCTTCAATATCAAGAATCATTAAACAATGATTTTAATAGCATTGTATTGACCCGGTTTCTGCCTAAGTTGTAAGGAGGGCTTCTTTCTTTACACCCTTTATCTTTACAATTCTTTTTCATTCTTCAACCCCTTCAATGCTTACCAATACGTCATCGCTAGCACCTTGTTGTGATTGTTCCAGTGCTAACTTAAGTACTTGGTCGGCATTCAGCTATGTTCACAATCTTTCTCCATCTTTCCTAAGGACTACTATTTCTGTCTATGGAATGTCCTTGGGAAGATTCCTCCGGTTCTAGAGGAATCATTGGACTTTAACGTATCCTACCATCCTTATATCACCATAATCTTCATCGTCGTGAAATAAATGGGTTGCGGGTAAGTATAAATCACCATGAAATCCATTTTGAAGTGCAAATCCATTTTGCTCCCCTTTAACATATGCCACGATATCCGAAAACATTTCGCACATGTCGGGATGAGCTAGCATGTTAAGTCAAACCATTTGTGATTAATCATTTCCCATATTAAATCACATTTTCTCCCCCATATTAAAAATACTAACCCAGTCGATGTTTTTAATATCAATTGATTTAATAGCATTTTAAGAAAATTTGAGAAGAAAAATGCAAATCCAATTATCTACATGAATTACACAAGCTCCCTCTCAAATTAATGAGGGTGTACTTGAAACGTAAATTAAATACCTTTTAAACACAAGTGTAAGGTACTTATCACGTGCAAAGATCATATATGATAATGTATTCATAAGATTAGCAATTTATGAGGTTGGACCTGAATAATGGAGAACATCATATGAAAGAAGCACATGGTTCTTGTTCACGAATGTTGGTCGCCTCATCACGCTTGAAGTTATCTCTTGACTCCATGTGTACGATTGATATCGTTGTCTTGACACCAATATGTGAACTTGGCACCTTCGGCGTCGAAGATTCTGAATGCTGGACAATTGCTCCCTCTCAATTGTTGACCCGTGTTCTATTGAAAGAGCTGTAGTCACCGTTTGAGTAGTCGCATCGTCTAGTATGTAGATATCAATTGTAAATTGCTACGGTTGGTGGAGATGATAACTTCATAAAAACAAGATTTCTCTTGTTTTAACAAATAAATGCACTGGCACGTACATATATCCGTGTTAGATTGTGTTATAAAGTAAACACAATCCCTTACATGGTTGTAAAGTAAACCATGCCCGAGAAAATTAATTCCCGTTGTTGAGTCAAAGCTTTCCGGTGAAATGCTTGACTTGAGTATTAAAAACGGGTTACTATCTCAAATAATAGCAAACCATTGTGAGCATGTTTTAAAACATTTGAACTTCTGCTCGAACTTTATTTACAACCCCGTGTCATTATTGAATGACATTTCTAGTATCGTAAATATTATCGATTCTAGAAGACATGCTCTTTTTATCAAAACATTTTTTGAACACACAGTTTTGAAAGATTTAGAAAACCTTTTTTTTTAGAAATTCTCGAAAAATTGTGTTCAAAGTTTTGAAAACCAATTACTTGAGTTTAAGATGTTGAATATCTTGCAAAACGAGCTCAAGTCCGAGAAGTTGTAAACTTCCCATTGTTAAGGATAAGTTTATCATCGGCGATAAAATTTCCTTTTAATTGATGAACGATTCCTAAGTTGACATTTACTTAGAAGTCGTTTTCATGAGCTTGAAAAACTTTGAATGTTTTAACGTAAAGCTCATGACCGAGAAAGATGAATTTCTCGTTAAGAGGAATAGTTCTCTTATTTAAAAGATAGACTTTACTTTATGAGCTTAAAACTTGGAATGTTTTAAGACAAGCTCATGACCGAGAAAAATGAATTTCTCGTTACGAGGATAAACTATCTTTAAAGATAAGCTCCCTAAAATTGAAGTCCGAGTTACAGTCTGATATTTAACTGTAAGTCGTTGTGCATGAGCTTAAAAACTTCGAATGTTTTTAATATTAGCTCATGCCCGAGAAAAATTAATTTCTCGTTGTAAGGATAAGTTTATCATCGGCGATAAACTTTCCTTTTAATTGAAGATCGGGTCATCATCTGATATTTAATGATGAGCCTTATACACGAGCTTAAAACCTTTGAATGGTTTTAGGATAAGCTCGTGTCCAAAAAAACTTAATTTCTTGTTAAGAGGGTAAGTTATCGTTGCGTAGATAAACTTCCCTGTCTCTTAAGTCCGGGTCATCGTCTGTCATTTAACGAGGAGCCATAATACACGAACTTAAAACCTTTGAATGGTTTTAGGAGAAGCTCGTGTCCGAGAAAACCTAATTTCTCGTTTGGAGGGTAAGTTATCGTTGACGAGATAAACTTCCCTTTTCTTTGAAGAGCGGGTCACAGACTGTGATTTGAATGTGAGCCAAAGTGCATGAGCTTAAAAAACTTCGAATGTTTTTTATAAAAGCTCATGCCCGAGAAAAATTAATTTCTCGTTGTAAGGATAAGTTTATCATCGGCGATAAACTTTCCTTTCTTTGATGAACGAGTTACAGTCTGTGATGTAACTATAAGTCCTATACACGAGCTTAAAACCTTGGAATAGTTTTAATGTAAGCTCGTGTCCGAGAAAATTTAATTTCTCGTTTTGAGGATAAGTCATCATCGGGATGAACTTTCCTATCGTTTGAGATCGAGTTACAGACTGTAATGTGACTGTAAGTCATTTTACATGAGCTTAAAACCTTTGAATAGTTTTAACGGAAGCTCGTGTCCGAGAAAAATTAATTTCTCGTTTTGAGGATAAGTCGTCATCGGGATGAACTTTCCTGTTTTTTGAGAGCGAGTTAAAGTCTGTTGAGTGACTGTAAGTCATTGTCATAAGCTTAACCATGAATCCCCTGAGACACTTGTTTTTCCGATATATGCTTCTTCAGCAACCAAACTCTAAGAGTGTCCTTAGTTGAACGGTATACAACGATTGGACCGCTTCGTTCTTTTAGAACATCAACTTTGGTACCTACATTCTTATTAGGAATTTGCATGCTTTGATATGGGTTAGCGATATCTATCTTAGAAGCAAGTGGAGGTTCACAGTTGTCTTTTCTTGTGCTGGAGGTGACCTGAGGAGATGATTCACTTGTCTTATCTGGTAAACGTTTCCTTTTATAGAAAACCTTAAGTTCAGGCTTAAGTGATGTATCATCCTTATCAATTTCCTCCCTAGTAGTCTTAGTAGAATCAGAGACTATCCTAGTTAAAGGGCACTCGTTTCCTACAAGAGTGAAATTTCTACCAGTGGGGCGCCACATTATACCAATGGGTTTGATTTTTGCAACCCACTGGGATTTAAATCTAGCACGGGAGTTCACCTCATTAAGTAGTTTCTTGATACAAGAATCATGATTTGCCGTAAAGACACATTTTCTACATGTTTTACAAGTAGCATATTTAATGTCCGAGTAAGATCTAGAATTCCTTGATGATTGATTGATGCTCCAAGGATTAGACATGCTACGGTTAGCAGTGTTGGGTAATCTAGAAGGCATTTGTCTAGGTTTGAAATTCCTATCTCTTACTTGTGTCTTTTGCTTAACTTCCCTCAGACCAGATTTATGGTGAACGTCATTTGAACTAGTTCTAGACGTGGTCTTTGGACTATGTCTAGGAAGACTAGAGGCAATCATGTGAGTAGGTCTTGCAAAAGCTGTTTTAGTCACATTGGCCCTAGTTGGTGGAGTGACTGGTCTAGAAAGATAAACCATATCAACTTGGGAGGCAAACCGCGGTCTCGAGGATTGTGATCGCTCGGATCTAAATGAATTCGGTTGTCGAATGAACTGATTTGTAGGCGGTTTCCCCAAGATTGATGGTTTTTCAAGCTTAGTGTCCACACTGGTTCCTTTAGTTTTCCTCAATTGGTTTTTCAATGAAGCTATAGCAAAGACCTTTTCCTGTACTTGAGACTTTAAAATCTCATTCTCTTTGAGCAAGTTATCTTGGGATGCCAATTTAGATTCAAGCAACTTAATTTGTTTCAAAAGATTATCCTTTTCAGCTTTAGAATCTAGAACTGTTTGATCTAATTTTCGTTCAAGAACAACGTTTGACTTTTCAATTTTTTCAAAATATGTTTCAAACTTGTCAGTTCTCTTAGAAAATTCTAGTTTGGCATCCTCAAGCTCTTTTGATTGTTGAGCTAAAATCATTTCAAGCTCTTCAATCCTAGAAGCAGAGTTGGTTAATGAAGCAGTCATAAGGCATATATCATGATTTTTAGCACTTTGATCATTCTCTCCCCCATTATGACGCACATCGGATGAATCAGAAGTGGAATCACCCTTTTCCATCCCATGTTGGTCATAGGTGGGTTCTGAGTTCTCAACGTGCTGTAGATCATTATGAGATTCAGTATTCAATTGTACCTCAATTATTGGCTCTTCGTCATGCATGCTTGAGTCACGTTGTCGTGATGCGATGACGCTGCTATCATCGTTAACTAAGGCGGTCTCCATTGAGTCATCTGTAAGACCATTTTTCTGTTGTGTCATCTGCATCGTAGATTCTTGTATTCCACTAGTATGCTCTGGTTGAAGTTGTAAATTTGCATAAATCGAAAGTGCAATAGATTTCATGAACTCGAGCAATCTATCCCTAAAGTCTTTAACGTCGATATTTGTGTCTTCAAGGAAGGACTGGCAGATCATTGAAGCTTCAACCTTGGCAGGATTAAATTGAAAGAACCTCGAAAAATGTTGCACTAGAACTTGAAGTGAATGTGTGGATTCAAATTGATTAATGTCTTCTTTGTTGATCTGCTCTAGTAGTTGGTTAACTTTGAGGAGCATTTGGTGGACGTAATGGTACGATCTTGACCGAAGAGTGTCACAAATCCGCTTCCTTCTTTAAGTAGAGATATGTTCGACAGATGGGACCGAAGTAGTCGAAATAAAGTCATCCTACTTTCTCTAGCTTTAACTTTCATTTGATGCGAATCTCCCTCTTTAGATGGCAAATTCAACGAATCCATTGAATGAACAATGACGTTAAGGATTAGTGATTGATGAAAAAACCGTCTTCAATAAATAATAATATCCGACTATATCCGTAGCCACTAAAACTAAATCCCGTCACTTTGTATTAAGATGCGGTCACAAAAACTTTTTACCCGTCAAATATTTTACCACTAAGGTTCTTTCAAAATACCCGCCTCAACACCACTTGACAAATATTTAATATCCCAAATTGTTAATATCCAATATATTGTATACTCCACTGGACTAATCAAACCTACGGCCCATCATAATAATGATAACCAAGACGTGGCAACCTTCAATAATAAAAAAAAGACGTGGAGATATAAAGGCTAACATAAGTCGTTCCAACTTAAGCTAATAAAATACCAACCCTCAACAAAAAATAGACACATTTACAATTATTTTGTATATAAGTCCACCTATCCCTAATCTTTCTCACTTCTTAAAATAACCTACCTAAGGCTGGGCACAACGCGCTGACATATAGTCGGTCGCCAGTAGGTCGCGACCGAATCGTCGCGTTGCGGCGATTTGGTCGCCGGAGCCGATCGAGGCCAAATCGACCTTAGTCGCGACTTGTTTCGTGTGTGCTTGTGTTTGTGTTAAAAAAAAAATTGGTTTGTTTGTGTAAAAAAAAAAATTGGTTTGTTTGTTTAAAAAAAAAATATATATATATTTATTATATAATTAATACTATATACTTTAAAAAGAAATGTAAAAATCTTGTATTCGAAAGTTAAAATTTTATTCAATACTAATAAAACTTGAAAATACTGAAATACAATAGGAAATGCAATACGATACTAAAAATAAAATTACATAATACGATTAATCAGTTCCCGGATCCGAATCCGATAACAGACCACAAGGAAACTCCCAACGCAATGTTTCTTCTTCATCTTCTTCCGCCATAATTTGCGCCTCCCGCTCCCTTCTTTCCCTTTCTTCTTCTTCCTGCATTTGTCTCAACACTTTTTGATCTAGGTATTCTTGATACACCTCAATGTCAGTCATTCTGCCATCTGTGAGGTTTGGAATTGGAAAGGGTAGATCGGGCGACTCATTTTTTATTCGGTGTTGTTGCGACGAAGGACCGATATGTGTTGTTTGATATCGGGACGAAGAACCAAAGTTATTCAACCATTTAGTATTTTCTTCAATTCTGGCCTCAAATTTTGTCGCCTTTCTTGCGCAAGATCTCCGGAGGCTGAAATCCAATTCAGCTTGCTTACTAAGATATGTGTCGATAAACTGACGCTCCTGTGGGGAGAGATCACGGCATTTCTTACATGCCGAGCTCAATTCCCTATTCTCTTCGGACGCAGCATCGAAATCATCACCTAACTTCGTAAGCTGCTCGAAACGGCGTTGTTGTTGAAGTATTTGTCTGTTAACTATAGCCTTAATCTCGGCTTCGGTATGTGGGAATGAGCATGCCATTTTTGATTTCTGAATGTGTGTGTGAAAAAACAGAGTTGTGTGTGAAATAACTGTGTGTGAAAATATGGTATTTATAAAGAAAAAATATTGATTTTAAAAAAAAAAAAAATAAAATTTTTACTAGGTCGCACTAGGTCGCCGGGTTGTGGCAAATAGGTCGCACTAGGTCGCCGACCGAAAAAACTAGGTCGCGACCCCCATGCGTTGTGCCTAGCCTAAACCCCTCTTCTTTGTTATCACCGCCTCTGTCATTTCGGTAACTCCCCGTCTATCTCAGATCTCCTTTCGCAATTCGTATAAAATACCCATCAGAAATCATCCAACTCACCTCAATCTTTAATTACGAAAGCATCAATTAACCTCATCCAACTCACCTCAATTTTTAATTACGAAAGTATCAATTAACCTCTAGGTTAATCATTTCATTTATGTAATTAAAACATCTTAGCCCCTCATGAACCAATTAATCCAACGAATGAGTTTTGTTGATTATGCCAAATCCTTCTAAACCGAATCTCAAAATTGAAGGTCTACGAAAACCCTACGAAGAATAGAAAGTGTGGATGGCTTCAAGGTCTTTATTATAAAGGTATCGGGTAGGTTTCGAACAATTGTATCTTGGTTTTTTGGATCGATGAAAGTTTTTATGACCGAGATCTTGAGTCTTGAATGGTTCGAGTCGGGTGATGAGGTCGAGTGGGGTTGGATGTTGGTTTTGTGCGTGGGTCTGTGTAAATCGAGTCTGTTGATGTTTGGTTTGGGTTGTGTGTGGTCGAGGATGGGTATGGTGTCCGTGAGTCTGGAGTTGTTGGTCTGGTGTCGAGTGAGTCGAGGCTGACAAAGGTTTTTCGAGTCGAGTCAGTTGCCAAGAGGGTTCTGGGTTTGTCAGGTTGAGGTCGAGTCGAGAGTATGTGTGAGTGGTTGTTTGGACGTGTGTGAGTCTGGGTCAAAAGTCTAGGAGTCGAGGGTGGGTGGGTGTGGGAGTCGAGAGTGTAGTCGTGAGAAGTGTTTGTGAAGTGATGGGAGTCTAGACGTGTGTCAAAAGGATTGAGTCAAGTCCTATGTTGACAGAGAAAAAAAATGAATCGAGAAGTGTTGGTCCTTTGTGTGTCACAATGTTCAAAAACCCACCATCGCAAAACCCACCATCGCAATTTTCAAAACTCACAACCCATCGCAATATTTATCGTGTCTTGCATCGCAATGTGTCAAAACACTTCCACCGGAATGTAGCGAAAAAATTTCGGCAGAGTTTCGTCTCAATGTCCCTTAAGCCCGTCGGAATCCACGATCGCAAAGTACGATCGGAATCCACGTCGGAATAAGGTATCGGAATCCTTTAATCGCAAAGTAGAACCCGAGGGTTATTGCGATCGATAATGTGCAAAACTCATACTTTCCGATGGATGTGAAAGACGTAAAGTACAAATCTGGAAACTTTACGATCAAAAAATGGATCGGAATAAGGAACCTTCTATCGGAATATATTAAAAAAATTATGCATGCATCGGACTAATCAAACCAGAATGGATAAAACAAGAAAGAAAGAAAAATATAAAAACTTAAAACCTTTTCTGACTAAAAATTTGGATAAGGAACTTTTCAGAACATACAAAAACACTATGTAAAAATTGACACTTTTTTTTCAATTATGGAAACTGATACTTTTTTTGAGAAAATAAAAAATTGATATTTTTCAATTATAGAAACTGAATATGTAAAAAAAATGTGATCCGTGACAAAAAAAAAATAAACTTTAGAAGAAAGAAAGAAAGAAAATAAAAATAAAATTAAACTTTACCAAAACAATACATTAAAACGTGTCAATCCAAAGAATCAACCAAGCTCTGATACCAATTCTAGAATCGTGTTTTCTAAGGATTAAGCATGTTGTGGTTAATCTATTGAATGATGGAAGAATTGGAAGAACTTAGAGAGAGAAAGGTAGAGAGAGTAAAGAGAGAAGAAAGGAAAATGGTTGATAGAATGAGAAGTGTCAAATGCAAAGTGACCAACCCCTCCTAATATGCTAGGAGGGGGTTTATATAGCCCACCCTACATGTGGGCTATATGGACTATATTGGATCACGAGCCCAATATCATTGAAGTGACCGATCCTTTCTAAATACGTAAAAACGTATTTCCTACAGAGTGAGATCAAATCATAGCTTTCTCGTTTATCTACAATGGATCATTGATGAAACATTATAAAGGCAATATGGCTAAATGTTCACATTCTTAGTTATACACACATCAAAAGTTGGGCCATCTATCATTGTGGGACGTAGCTCACTTTTCTTTCGTTAACTCACATCTCCAAATAATTTTTTTTACCTCTTTTGTAAAACAAGTGTTTATTTTTACTTTTAAATATATTCTTTTTTTTTAACTTTAACATCATATACTGTAAACAAAAATTTGTTATATAATATTAAAAAAAAATTATATTAATAAAAATAAAATTAAAAGCTAACCCGTTTATAAATTTGTTATCAAGTATAAAAAGAAACAAAAATATGTAAAGTAAAAGTTCAAAATAAAAGACTTAAAAAGTCAAATGTCAAACACTTATTTTAAGGCGGATAGGGTTGAGCATTTGGACAGGTGACCAGGACCGGATCGGATCGAACCGGACCGGACAAATTCGGTCCGGTCCTCGTTCGGGGGTTTTGGTATAATTCGGTCCTCCATCCGGTCCTGTTAAGTTCGGTCCCGCCAAAACCCCGCCAATTATGTCTAATATGACGGGATCGGAACAAAGACCGAACCGGACTGGACCGACCCAGACTGGGTCGAACCACTTTCGTCGTGTCTTGATCCGAGTTTTTAGACTATTTCGATCCTCGATTCGATCCAGTCTGGACCAATTCTCAACCCTAAATATGAATGACAAAATACAAACATTTATTTTAGGACGAATAAAAGACACGAACTATATAAATGACAACATAGAGGAAACAGTGTGTTTATCTTTTTTCTCGAAATGAGATGTTAACATTTATAAAACATTTTATATGAAATATTGATATGAAATTCTTAGCTTAAAACTCATTATAAGTTTACTCATCCATCGCGTGGCAACCCACTTTTATTTCGCATATCCGAATACTAGTTTTTGAGACTCCATTGCATTTTACACAAAATTTGACATGCAACATGTCTTGATGAAGCTCTTACGAGGAGCATGAAACCCAATAATATGTCTTTATAAATCACACAATTTTATAACTGTTGAGATTATTATGGTCTAACCCTGGAAACAAAGTGTATAGTCTGTTTATGTGTTGTAGGGATTAAAGGTGTTGCTGTCATAAAGTTGGAGGGCTTGGAGCTCATAGTGAAGGAAGCTTGAAGGGTTTAAATTGCCAAAGTGTGAAAGTTGCTGAGTGGTAGTATATAAGCTCGGTCAACAACTTTCTTCTCACAACTTGCATTATAAACTCTCTCTCGTTTTCACATAGTTTGATTGATATCTGTTCTTGGTGATTAAGATCATCTTGATCTTTTGTAATCTTGTTTTTCAATTTCAGTTTTGTAAAAGTATTATCAAGTTAGATAATAGATCCATACCAGCTTTAATCTAGCTTTAATCTGTGGTGGATTTGAGTTTATAAAAGTTGAATTGAGATTCATTCTTGAGTTTTATAAATCTTTACATGGTATCAGAGCCAGGTCCATCGCCTTGCTTTTGATATTGTGATTTTCTAAAAAAAATTAATTAGGGTTTTCAAAATAATTGGAGTTTTTTCAAATTGAGAGGTTCTTGGTTGATTAACTATTGTTAATCAATTAGTTTTATTGTTATCATTCCTGGCGTTCTTGATCATTAACCCTATTTTCTTGAAATTAAGGTTTTATGAAACAACCCGTTGCCAACTTACAGGAAAGACTATAGAGTGAGATTGAATCTTAAGTTTCCTAAAGAACATAAGCAGTTTATTTGTGCTAACACCTTATACTTATAAGTTATAAACCCATCAAAGGTTTGACCATAAATAAAAATGAAAACATGTATATGAGAGAGTAAAAAGACTTAAATGGTGATGATGACATCATTGAAGTTAAAATAGATCATTTCAAGGAATCTAAACAAATGATATGTTGTTTTGAAGATGATAGAGATAAAAACATTCGCAAATACTCGTATACACTCGCATTCTTGTTTCACATGTCTTTTTGTTATCGTCCTTGTAGAGATAAGAACTCTACAACCCTGATTACTAGCGCGGAATATTCGATCAAAGATGCATCGACAGAAAAGTAAACCCACAAGGTATGTCCCTAATCGAACCGATTAGTTTTATTGATAAAGAATGCGTTATGAATCTCGTTCCCCCTCACCTCCTTTTAGAGAGATGAGGGGGAACCGACTGTTACATAGACTACGGGTCGGGTTGGGCTTTGACGCAACCAACCGATCTTTATTGCTATATGCTATTAGGAAACTTGATAACTATCCCCTAGACACGACTTAGGCTAATAAAGACTAAATACATAACAATTTCCACCTTAGGCTTATATTAGCATATCCCCACACTCAGCAGCTCCAAGCAGTGTTGTAACTTGCGTCCAGGTACCACCTTCGTCAAGGCATCCGCAACATTGTGTTCAGTACTCACCTTCAGAACTTCAACCGTCTTCGCCAAGACTTCTCTGGTAAAGTGATAACGCACATTGATGTGCTTAGTCCTATCATGAAAAACATGATTCTGCGATAACTGAATCGCGCCCTGATTATCACAATTAACTGCAACAGTGTTAAGCTTCACGCCTAACTCTTCCAAGAATCCCCTTAGCCAAATAGCTCGTTTCACAACCTCCGTAAGTGTCATATACTCCACTTTAGTTATCCATAAAGCCTCTGTGTGCTGCAACTTAGCTTCCCAGCTCCTCGCACATCCATGTATCAGCACCCCGTACCCTGTGATTGATCTACCCATGACAGTGATCGATCTGCCCATGGTGTAGTCAAAATCCACAAAACCTGTACGTTTGTCTGTAATCCATGATCAAACCCATCCAACATACCCACATCTACAGATGCTATGCCGGGTCTCATGCAGACCACCTGATACTCCTGGCTTCCAACTGCATATATATATGACCACTTACTATTCTTTTCTACATCACAATCCCCTGATAGACTATCCTCCAACGACAGTATGGAGTGTCCCTTCAACAAAGTCTTTACCAACTTTCTGTTGTAAAACCTGGACTGTGACACCCTCAGAGTATTACCACTCTGATTCCAGAATGATCTTAATACCAAGTATATATCCCTTTGCTTTAACCAGCAAACCCTTGGTAACCGAGATCTCAGCCTTGCATCCGCAAGAAAATACCATACAATCTATATAGAGAAATAGATGTGTGAACATACCTGGTGTATCCTCCCAGTAATAACCGTATCTGTCGTCACTGTTTTTCTTGCAACCGTTGCTGAGCACATGCACATTTAACCGAGTATCCATTTCTTCCTTTAATCCAGCCATCCACTTGGAAGAACCTCACAAGCAACTGTATCATTGAAAGTCAATGACTCGTGTACATAAATATTCTCCACTGCAGCAACTGCAAAAGCAGCATCATTATTGTCTTCTCTATACTTGAATAGTTCCCGTGCTAAGTGTTGCTCCCTATCACGTGCTAGATGATAGTACATCAAATCTTGAGTTTGTACTTTCTTTGAAACATCTACATGATCAACATTCCCTCGAGGTTCCACCTCAAATGCATGATCCTCCTGAGATTCCACCTCAAACTCAACTCCTTGCAAAACCTGTAGTGAACTTGTACATACACCAGAACCAATGAAAGTTTTCTTATATTGACCACTTTCATTGAAACTCATATTACTGTAATGCACTCCCTTTGAAGTAACGTCATCTAACCTCCAAAGTAGATAAACATCCATACCTTTACAGTATCCCAGGAATATGCACTTGAACTTAACCAGTTCAAGCATCCCTTGCTCAATACTAGCAAGCCAACCAAAAAACCCAAACATATCTATAGTCTTCTTGAATCCAATCGCTGCTGATGGTGACCTATTATCTAGATTTGTAGACATGGTTGTATCCTCTGTCCAAAAAACCTTAGACAGACCAGACTTAATCAGAAAACAACGTACCTTATCTAAGTGTGTCACGTTTATCTTCTCAACCAACCCATTCTGCTGCTGTAACCCTGCAACATCCAAATGTTTGGCGACCCCACTCTTCATACATTGTTGTTTAGACTTTTGATTACAAGAATCACGAACATCACATGTCTTGATCTTCCACCCATTCTGATGTTTTCCTAAGTGCTTCCTACCCTTCATTGTCTTCCCGGACATAGCCTGACCGTTCAGGGTATATACGCAATTAGCCCTTCTTGTTCCTGATAGTACCACCAGTGAACCCTTAATAACCTTGATCTTGCCCGACTGCATCTTCACGGTAAAACCCTCTTTTTCAAGAGTGTCCAGCGATATCAAATTTCGTTTTAATTCTGGAACATACCTGACATTGTCCAACACAAAACTTGACCCATCTCTCATTTGTACTCGAACCTTGCCTGTCCCCCATACACGGCATTCCCTGCCATCGCCTAGCAGTACATTACGACCGTCATACTCCTTAAAATCAAACAAATAATCTCTCCTGTATGTCATATGGTATGAGCCCCCTGAATCTATGATCCAGTCCAAAAGTTCATCAACACTCATAGCCATCATAACATCAGCATTGTCATACCCATCAGCTCCAGAACCAGATACCTGATCTTCATTCCTGACAAAACCTTGAGATTTCTTGTGATTATACCTGGGACAATTCCTCTTCAAATGATCGTCAGACTGACATATATAACACCTGAGTCTACCGCTCCTTCCTTGTGACCTTGACCACGAACTATTTGAACCCTGCTCCATATCTCTCTGACCAGATCTCTCCCTCACATACAGCCCTTCACCACCATCACCCTTTGCTTCCGTCATCTTCTGAAGTTCCCTAGAATTAAGTGTCGTGACCACGTCTTCTAGCTTCAAAATATCCCGACCATATAGCAAAGTCTCCACGACATTATCGTAAGACGGTGGTAAAGATGTGAGTAACAATAATGCCTGATCCTCATCCGATATAACAGTATCTATAGCTGCTAAGTCACCTACGAGCTTGTGAAACTCAACAATATGTTCAGACTGACTCTTACCTTGATGCATTTGAAAAGTATATAACTTTTTCTTCAATTACAAACGATTAGCTAAAGATTTTGTCATGTATAAAGTCTCTAACTTTTTCCAAATCCCCGCTGCAGTCGTCTCATTGGTGATCTCCCGTAGGACCCTATCATCCAAACACAAGATCAATGCGTTGTAAGTCTTTTTCTGAATGACGTTATCGTAAGCCACTATTGTGGTGGCGGGTAATTCTTCCAATGCTGCATCTAATTCCAGATGTTCCAGCAAAGCCTTCATCCTTACCTGCCATAACCCAAAGTCATTCTTCCCATCGAACTTCTCGATGTCAAATTTGCTCAACGTCGTCTTATTTTAACCCTTTGCTAACCGTTTAATCTTTTGTGAATTACCTACAAAAAAAAATATGATCTAGCAAAGTTCCTGTGTGTAAAACACTACCCTTGCTTTATCGATATAACCCTAAGATAAAAATCTTATAAATCGATCAAACCAAGTAACCCTTCAAAATAAAACCCTTTCTTACTCAAATATCGATCGGACCTTGGAAATTAACCTATCCAATAAATCGACAACCCTTGAATCAAGAAAGTACCCGACGCCTTTTGAAGTAACCCTTGTCGTACTTTTAAGTTTGCAAACCCGATTTCTAATAACCTAAGAAATCTTGCAACCTCGACAAGTCTTGAATGCTTCTTTATCCCCTTTGTTGATTTGCTAAACCTTGTGAAAAAATTCACAATCACAAACCGACAAAGCCCCTTCGATAATTCGCTAAACTTTGTGATATATTGAACCTCACAATCACGAATCACGAAGTCACCTTGTGTAATCCTTGGAAATAATATAACTTTCGTTTTAAACACAAAAACTATATAAACTCAATAATAATGGCCCAATTATAATTTTTTTAGTCTTAAAAATTATTCTTAAGCCCAATAAAACCTTGAAGTATAGAACTTGTGGTTGAATTTGGATAAAGCAAATCAACTGTGTCTTCTTCTTCTCCTCTTCTCTGTATCTCACGACACAAAGAAAACAGAAAACCCAGCCGCCACCAGCTATGGAGAAAACAACCACCACCGATCTTGATAAAAACCTTATCAAATCGAACTACTTCAAGAAGAAACCTTTCTCTATCGAAACCCACTCTCGATAGATCTTGGTAACCAGTGAGATCCTCGACCTGAGCTCTGATACCACTTGTAGAGATACAAACTCTACAACCCTGATTACTAGCGCGGAATATTCGATCAAAGATGCATCGACGGAAAAGTAAACCCACAAGGTATGTCCCTAATCGAACCGATTAGTTTTATTTATAAAGAATGCGTTGTGAATCTCGTTCCCCCTCACCTCCTTTTATAGAGATGATGAGGAACCGACTGTTACATAGACTACGGGTCGGGTTGGGCTTCGACGCAACCAACCGACCTTTATTGCTATATGCTATTAGGAAACTTGATAATTATCCCCTAGACACGACTTATGCTAATAAAGACTAAATACATAACAGTCCTCTACTGAAAACCAACAATGCATGTCGTGTATCCTTGGTTTAAAAATGCGCGCATCATTGCGCAAATTGCACGCATTAATGCGTTGCATTCAAAATTTCGCATCAAGGTGCCTAATGCAATGCCATCCCAGAATGCATTCGCATTACACCGCAATTTATCGCATTTATGTAATGCTAGCAACAGTTGAAATTGTCGCAATCTAGTACTTAGGTAATTTTTGTCAAATCTTATCTATTTAAAAGAGATCTATATATTTTAATGTATTTCAAAAGATAAGACTTGTTATAAAAACAGCTAAAACAAACATAATAACGAAAATATAGTATCTTGCAACTTGCAAAGTGTTTTTTGTCAAGCTTTATCGTCGATTTATTCGTTTTACAAGGGATTATATGCCTAATTTTAATATGCTATTAACTTATTTTGTAACTTTATTGCATTTACTTGGTACTTAAATAATTTTTTATGTTTTTATATTAAACGCATCACGTCTAAATTGCGCTCGCAGTCGCATCACGCAATGGCTTTTGGGACCTTTAGCGCAACGGATCGCAAAACACATTTTTAAACCAAGCGTGTATCTGCATATCATTAGAACATGCCCAAAAAAGGAGAGCATACCGTTTATCTACATAATATTTTTACGTTATTGTTTAGTGAAATGTCAGTGCTTATAATTGTTTTGTGTCATGGTTCCGTTCCTGCATGCCAAGCGGTGACCATGTTTATATGATGTAATGCTAGACTCACATTAGTTGTTCATGATGGAGGTGGTACCCATCTAACAATAAAGCTCAATCCAAAAGACTAAATACATATCTACATTATCTTGATGCAGATTCATTGGCAAATTAGCTCTAGCAAACACCATAAACACCATAATGCCTATCCCAAATGGTTAAGATTAGAAGTTAAAAATCCGTGCTACACGTATGTGAAATAACACGTACTGCACGAGTACAATTACAAATAAAAATGTAAACGAGAATGTAAATCATAACTTGTAAATAAATAAAGACAACATTAGATAATTGAAAAGAAAAATCACCATGGTAGAAACAACCCGTTGCCAACTTACAAGAAAGACTAAAGAGTGAGATTCTATCTTAACTTTCCTCCACAAGAGCAGCCGATTATTTGTGCAGCACTTTAAAGCCAATATGGCTAAACGTATCCATTTATATTATATCCTTAATAAAAGAGGGGAATTGCGATTCCCAATAAATAGTACCCATATTCACAAACAAAGTTAAAAAATATATTTTTCTCCCACTCACCCATACTCACAAACAAACATTTTTCTCCGACTCATATATTTTCTCCGTCTTTCTCCCACTCATACCTCTCTCTCTCTCATCCTCACACAACTCTGTCTCTCTCTCATCACTTTGATCTAAGATGATCTGATCGATCTAATCATATTCTTATGATGAAGCTGATTCTTATGTTGAAGCTGTGGTTTTTACGGCTGTGATCCAACCATGGAAACCCTAATTGAAGCTGTGGTTTTTAGGGCTGTGATGGAAACCCTAATTTTTTAATGGGGTTTCGCTTTTAATGGATGTTTTACTTCTGGGTTGGTGAGTTTTATGCTTTGATTCATCCTTCTGATAGAAACCCTAATTTTTTTATGGGGTTTCGCTTTTAAACCCTAATTTTTTATGGGGTTTCGCTTTTAATGGATGTTTTGCTTCTGGCTTGGTGAGTTTTCTGCTTTCATCCATCCTTTTGATAGAAACCCTAATTTTTTTTTGGGGTTCGCTTTTAATGTATGCTTTACTTCTCGCTGGGTGGGTTTTCTGCTTTGATTCATCCTGATTTATAAGTTAATAGAGAAATGTGTGTTTTTTATGGTGTGCGACATTGATTGTCGGTAGGTAGCGACGAATAGGGTTGGTGGTTGTTTCCTTTTACGGGCAACCTCATTAATTGGGTTACCCTTACGACGTTAAAATGGGTGTTTGGAACATTATGCTTCTGATAACGATTAGCTGTGTAATTCATTGAAACCCCTTATTTTGGGGTTTGCTGGAAATCTAATGTTTGGGTCTGGGATAAGAGGTGTGGTTTGTTGGAAACCTAATTTTTGGGTTCGGGATAAAAGGTGTTTTATAAGTTGTTTAAAAAAAAGAAGTATACTCATTCAATTGAAGGTTCGTTGCCGCTATTTGTAAAAACTCACAAATCAATGACCAGAATCAACAAGAACTTATAACAGAGAACCCAGCCAACCACCCCTTGGCTCTCTTTATCAATGAATCAATTACAATATCTCTGAATACAAGAATGAATCAAACTAACACACTCACAAACTCACAAGATTGATCAAGATGAATCAATCAATGTTTCTGTCTCTCGAAAGTGATAACAGAAAAGTAAAAACTAAACGAATGATTGAAAATAGAGTAGATAGGGAGCTTAAATACTCCTCTTAGCACAGCTGTCCAAGACTTCCAAATGTTGGCAAGAATAGTCCTCCAAGAATGAAACTTCCCATCCAAGTGCAAATACTCCCCCTCCATCTTTAGCTAAAATACTCCAAAGCCCTCCAGGTTAATAGCTTACTTCTTAATACTCCCCCTTAAGCTCTTAACCTGCAAAAGCATTATACAAACCAAGCATACTACAAAATTTCTTATGGTCAGATATAAGCAAGCCTTTAGTAAAAATATCTGCAGTATTATGTTCAGATTTAACTTTTATTGGTTTAATGTATCCAGCAGATATTTTCTCTCTTAAGAAATATAGATCAATTTCAAAATGCTTGCTTCTTTCATGAAGCACAGGATTCAAAGAGATTTGAATAGCAGAACTGTTATCACAGTTCATATCAACAGGTAGAATAACATTCACTTTCATATCATTAAGCACTTTATGAATCCACATGACTTCACAGCACACATTACACATAGCCCTATATTCAGCTTCTGTGAAAGATCTAGAAACAACACTTTGTTTCTTACTCTTCCAAGAAACCAAATTTTTTCCCAGAAAAACACAATAACCAGTCAAAGACCTTCTGGTTATTTTACATTTTGCCCAATCTGAGTCCACAAACACATTCAGCTTACTACAATCACCTTTCTTAAAAGTGATACCTAAACCAGGTTCACCTTTCAAGTATCTAAGCACTCTGAAAGCAAGTCTAAGATGAGAAGTCATAGGATTATGCATGACTTGACTAAGACAATGTACTGCATAAGTAATATCTGGTCTAGTCATAGTCAAATATATCAATTTTCCCACAAGTTTTTGATATGAAGTAATCTCAGTCAGTTTTTTATCCTCACCAAATTTCTTGTTCAGCTTTTTACTATTTGGATTAACTTCTATAGGAGCACCACATGCTTTACATCCTAACATACCAAATTCTGACAACAACTCAGTGCAATATTTCCTTTGTGTTAAATACCATTATCAATGTCTATAACCTCAATACCCAAGAAATATTTAGGTTTTCCAAGATCTTTAATAAGAAACTTGGTACTTAAAAATTGTTTAAATTTATTAACTTCATCAAGGTTATTGACAGTGATAACAATGTCATCCACATAAACAAGCAAAATTAAGAAAAGATCATTACTATTCTTAATGAACAAAGAAAAATCATTAGGACTCTGAATAAATCCATTTTCAGTAAGAACAGAAACAAGCTTCTCATTCCATTTCTAGGAGCCTGCTTTAACCCATACAAAGACTTAACCAATTTACAAACTTTGTTACCATTCTCATCACCATAACCTTCAGGAATTTTCATGTAAACTTCTTCATCTAGTTCTCCATATAAAAAAGCATTATTAACATCCAACTGAAATAATGGCCAGTTATTGCTAACAGCTAAACTCAAAACACATCTAACCGTAACAATTTTAACCACAGGTGAAAAAGTTTCATCATAATCAATTCCTTCTCTTTGATTAAAGCCCTTAGCAACCAATCTAGCTTTAAATCTCTCTAAATCACCACTAGATTTGTATTTAACTTTCCAAATCCATTTACATGGAATAGCCTTTCTTCCCTCAGGAAGATCAGTAATAATCCATGTATTATTTCTGTTTAAGGCTTCCAATTCTTGATTCATGGCCTCAATCCATCTACTATCTTTGATAGCTTCAGAATAATGAGTAGGTTCATGAATTTTATTAAGATTAGTGGTAAACACAAAATTATCAATGCTTAAATTAGCATAGCTAACAACTTTATTAATACTATATTTAACATTCTTGTTAAGCACAAAATCTTTACACTTAGAAGGAAAATTAACCTTTCTACTAGTTCTCCTAACAGTATTATCTGATGCTGGTTCTGGAGACCAATTAAACAAATTTCCAAAAGACTCAATGCCTTCATCCTCAGAGGAATTATCATCATCACTACCAATGTTTGGTATACCCTCAGAAACCTCTTATGTTGCATACTCAACCCTAGTGTCCTTCCTACTAGAATCTGTATTAGTATTAGATGATCTATCTACCTCAGAAACAGTATCTGTATCAGTAGTATGAACATCTTCTTTGCTTTTACAAGATTCTATAGTGCTGTCACTAGGTTTACCATTGGTTTCAGGTACAAGCCTATGCTTACTACCTATACTATCTCCATTATCATCATCAGATTCACTAGGCACTTGACTGTTTATGTTAAAAAAATTTAAATCATCAACACCATTTTCAGAAAGAACAAACTCTTTACTAATCACATCATTTTTGAAAGGAAAAACTGTTTCATAAAATTTTACATCTCTTGAAAATAAAAACTTTTTACTTTCCAAACTAAACAGTTTATATGCCTTCTTATCAAAAGCATATCCAATAAAGACACATTTTTCAGACCTAGACTCAAATTTGTCAGTAACATTTAACACATTGGAAAAACACAAACAACCAAAAACTTTTAAATGGAGAATACTTGGTTTAAAATCATAAACCATTTCTTAAGGACTTTTACCAGATAAAACAGTAGTAGGTAACCTGTTAATTAAATAAGTAGCAGTTAGCACACATTCAGACCACATGTTCAATAGAATGCCCCCCTGAAACATGAGGGCTCTAGATGTATTAAGTAAATGTCTATGCTTTCTTTCTACAACACCATTCTGTTGTGGAGTATAAACACAAGTGGTTTGATGAATAATACCATTAAGTTTAACAAATTCAGAAAACCTGTTATTAACAAACTCAGTTCCTTTATCACTTCTGAAAATTTTAATACTTTTATTAAACTGATTATCAATAAGTTTGACAAAACTTTCAACACATGAAAACACTTCAGTTTTACTTTTTAATAAAAAAACCCACACAGATCTGATATAGTCATCAACCACAGTTAAAAAAAATCTAAATCCTTCTCTACTAGCAACTCTATATGGTCCCCAAACATCAAGATGAACAATATCACCAAGCTGTTTGGTTTTATGATCACTCAAAGAAAAGGACTCTATAGTTTGTTTAGCCTTATGAAAGACATCACAAGGTTCCAATCCTTTAAGTTTAATTTCTGAATTATCTTTTCTTAGAACATCTAGCACTTGATCTGCTGGATGTCCTAACCTATTGTGCCAAATAGAACTAGACATTTGACAACTCCTAACACTTTTATTAAACACATGCCTACCTTCATCAAGAAAATATAACCCATCTTTTTCACTACCAGTCCCCATTAGGACATTGTGAGCTAAATCCTGAATCACACAACAATTTTCATTAAAGCTAACATTAACTTTATTATCTTTAGACAGTTTCTGAACAGACAAAAGGCTAACTTTATATCCAGGAACAACCAGCACATCTTTAATCACCAAATTATTAATTTTAAAACACCCATTTTTTTCACATATTCCAAAGTCCCATTAGGATGAGCAACACTTATGTGCAAAGAAGACACATCAATAACATCAAATAACAATTTTTCAGAAAATGTTATGTGCTGACTAGCTCCTGAATCTATAATCCATCCAACATAAGTACAATAAGTAATAATGTTAGAATTGTAGTTAAAAATCTACAAGATAAAAAACTAACAACATAATTATTCACTCTAAAGGTACCTGCAATGGTTGCAGAACCCATTGAGTTATCTCTAGAAACATTCAGCAATTTTATGAGCCTTTGATATTGATCCGGAGTAAGATTATGAGCTATATTCTTACCCTGATCAAAATTACCATCATTAACACTAACATTATGAACATTCTTTTGAGCAGAATTATTATTATTCCTTTTAAAGTTAGGAGGATAACCAATCAACTCAAAACACCTGTCAACTGTATGACCCTTCATGTTACAATGAGTACACACAAGATTACCATTTCTATACCCATTTGAACCAGTTCTGTTACTATTCCAATTATTGTTATTATTTCTGTTAGAACTCCCATTATTAGAATTTCCAGAATTATTATTTCTGTTTGAATTCCAATTATTAGAATTTCCACCAGACTTAACAACAAAAGCAGAAGGACTAGTCTTATTATTCTTAGACCCATTTCTATGTGATTCATCCCTGGAAAAAGTAGCAAAAGCAGTTCTCAAATCTGGTATGGGATCAGAAGTGAGAATCTGGCTTCTTACAACATTATAACAATCATCAAGCCCCATCAAAAACTGCATCAGCCTGAGAAGCTGATCTTGTTCTTTAAGAGCTTCAGATCCATCACAAGTACAATCAGGTAACTCAACAAGAGCATCAAATTGTCTCCACAAAGAATTACACTCATGATAATATTCAGATAAAGACATACCAGACTGAGTTAAAGTATATATCTTATGATGTAGATTATATATCACAGAACCATCTTGCTTATTATATGTTTCTTCCAATTCATCCCAAACATCTTGGGCATATTTAGAAAATATTTGTCCTTTATATAAATCAGGCGAAACACAACCAAGTAACCAAGAAAGCATAACAACATTACACCTATCCCATTGATCTCTAGCATGACCATCATTAGTATCTTGCACACAATTACCATTAATGAATCCAAGTTTATTTTTAGTTTATAAAGCAAGCTTTACAGCAGCAGACCACACTTTATAATTCTCAGTTCCTTCAAGTTTGAAGGTAATCAACTGAGAACCAATATCTTGAGGGTGCAAATAAAGAGGATCATAAAAATCAAATTTAACAACTTCATCAGTCTTAGTAACCTTGGGTGGATTCCCACCCGTGGGTGAACTAGGACCAGAACCAGACATAGCAAGAAACTAAACAACCAAAAAACAACACACCAACAGAACCAACAAAACAAAAAAGAACCAAAAACCTCCTTGTACCTCCTCTACAATTAACAAATAACTATCACAAATCCCAAAACAATCAACCACCACAACTAGCTAATCCCTTCGACATGTAAATCCCACTAAACAACTAATCTATAACAAGAACAAAAAAATTAAAGGAGAGCAAGGTGTTACAGTGCACGCGCGACAAACCAAGCAAGAACTCTGGATTAAGACAATCCAGAGAAACCAACAACACAGCAAAACAGATCAAGAAGATCTAAAATTCAACGCAGCGGAAAACAACCTGTACGTGAACAAAACAACCAACAAATACCAATAATAACAAAAACTTACCAGTATTAGAACAAACCCTAATATCTGATTTTAGGGTTTTCTAATCAGTCACCAAAAAACAACAATTAGACCCAAAGAATGAACTCACAGTTCATCAATTAGATCAAGAAAACGTTTTAACCAAAAACCCCCAAAAATATTTGAAAACCCTAATTTGAAAAAACCCAATTAAATTTGAGAAAACACAAATTGATTAGTAAAATTAACAATCCACCCACCAAGAAGCCAAGATCTACACAAATAGATCAAAACCCCCAATTTTTAGAAAACCCTAATTTTGGAAAAAGATTTTAATCACGATTCAGAGCAACCAGTCTCTGATACCATGTAAAAACTCACAAATCAATGACCAGAATCAACAAGAACTTATAACAGAGAACCCAGCCAACCACCCATTGGCTCTCTTTATCAATGAATCAAATACAATATCTCTGAATACAAGAATGAATCAAACTAACAAACTCACAAACTCACAAGATTGATCAAGATGAATCAATCAATGTTTCTCTCTCTAGAAAGTGATAACAGAAAAGTAAAAACTAAACGAATGAATGAAAATAGAGTAGATAGGGAGCTTAAATACTCCTCTTAGCACAGCTTTCCAAGACTTCCAAATGTTGGCAAGAATATTCCTCCAAGAATGAAACTTCCCATCCAAGTGCAAATACTCCCCTCCATCTTTAGCTAAAATACTCCAAAGCCCTCCAGGTTAATAGCTTACTTCTTAATACTATTCATAGCAGGCGATGATATATAGCCATTCAATTGAAGTTTCGTTGCCGCTATTCATAGCAGGCGACGGTAGTAACAATTGTGGCTTTTAGTGCCGCTGTTGACGGCTGGCGACGATAGGCTGTAAGGGGTGTTTGTACTGCCAAACTCTTTGTTTGGTTGGCTGTGATGATCCTTTTGTACGGTGTCTTACGGGGGAGGTGGAAGGATGGCATAATGCGAGCATCGCTCGATTCAACAACCTCCACAAACCCACCCACGCCATCAACTAAGCTGAGCCGATATATGAGTCGGAGAAAAATGTTTGTTTGTGAGTATGGGTGAGTGGGAGAAAAATATATTTTTTAACTTTGTTTGTAAGTATGGGTACTGTTCATTGGGAAACGCAATTCCCCTCTTTTATTAACGATATAATAATGTGATCCCTCAATAGTCACCATCGGATCCATCTTATTTTGGGTGGCGTGTATCTCTGTTTGGTTGGCTGTGATGATCCTTTGGTACGGTGTCTTGCAGGGAAAGTTGAAGGATGGCATAATGCGAGCATCGCTCGATTCGGCAACCTCCACAAACCCAGCTACGACATCAATTAATCTGAGCCGATTTTATCACATATTTGTTGAAGATGAAACCCATACGGTAAGATAGATGTATTTCGTTGTTGAAACGGGTGCCAAAATGGGTGGCGTGTATCTCTGTTTGGTTGGCTGTGATGATCCTTTGGTACGGTAAGATATAATGTCATCCCTGAATACTCACTATCGGATCCATCTTATTGTGGGTGGCGTATATCTCTGTTTGGTCGGCTGTGATGCTCCTTTGGTACGGTGTCTTGCTAAGAAAGTGGAAGGATGGCAAAATGCGAGCATCGCTCGATTCAGCAACCTCCACAAACCCAGCCACAACATCAATTAATCTGAGCCGATTTTATCACATATTTGTTGACGTCAAGTTACTGCGTAAAGTTGTTCGTGTCTTTCGTTCCCGCTGTTGATCTCTATATAGCTCTGATAATGTCGTTTGGTTTTGGCCAGGCAACATTTTAAGGTTGGTGGCATACATATGATTGGTGACGCGACCAAGATGGTATTTAAACCCACTATTACAGGCTGTGATGCTTTTATTGTTGGGACGATATGTCGTTCGGGGAGTGATGAACCTGAACGGATCAGGTTTATTTACTGGTCCAGACGCCTTAAATGAGCTTTCTTATGGGCTATGATGAGTAATCCTGCTTTCAATCGAGCTACGATCGGTCGTATCTTGGCGGGGCAACTTAAGACTGTTGCAGCCATAGCGTACGCATCCTATCGGTTCGATTGTGAACATATCTGAGCCTCCTACAAAATTGAAATCAATATTTTATGTTGTTGCACTATTGAGAGAACGAGTGGTTTTTCTTATGATATTTCGGAAGCCACAGAAGTGTATAGCCTTAGGTGTGTTCTTCATTTGCGTAGGATGCACATGCTCTGTATTTTATCAGTTTCTATATTTCAGGTAGAACTTCCGACCAGTGGTTTCCATAAACTACGTTTTATAATTTTCATTCATTAGATAATTTGTTATATCCTCGGGTAAGGTTTTCTATTGTATGCTCCGGTTGATACTTGCCTGGCCGTTTTCCCTGTTTTGAAAAAGTGCACTTCCAATTTACATTTTATTGATTAACTGCCCGAGGATCTTTTTGCCAACCTTTCTGATGAGAGGGTATGGTGTAAAAATGTTTTCTTTATACATTATGAAAGAGGTTTACCTGTTACTAGGGTAGCGTGATTCCCCTACATTATTAGTAGTATGTTGTCCCCTGTGATGACTCTAAAACGGGCGCGGGTAGGGATAAGATAACCCGATGAAATTGGTCACCTATAAAATGTAACGATTTTTATGGGTCGTTTTCATTTTTGTATGCAGAAAGAAAGATTGTATCTTTGTGGTTTCTGGAAAGTTAAGAATGTTGATCCCAAAGTCAGATCTTAAACCTTAATAGCTTGTTTAAGGGTTGTGATAGAGAGAAAGAATTCAATCTAACACTAGAGAAACTTTGCAAAGCAAAGTAACTAAACAAGATGCGGAATGTAATGTTTAGCACAAGAACAAATGAGATTCAAACGTTGAACTTTAATATATCAAAGATATACGAATACCCAAAGTGGTATTGGGGTTTACAAAACCTTAAAGTAATAATAATGAAAAACGAAATGAGAAAGACACACTTTGCATGCTAACCTAGTGAGTCCTTTTATAGATGCAAGGACCCACGTACAAGATCACTACTAACAAACTATGGAAAGTATTAAGGAATAATAACTGAAACGCGTAAAAATCTATTCCATGTTTATCTTGACAGCAGGGCCTTTGACTCCAGCAGGGGAACGGATCCCCCTGCCTTTGTTATGTAGCAGGGGGAACTTACTCTAGCAGAGGTATGAATAATCAACTAGCAGGGGAAACAAGTAAGCATAGATTTATTCCCAACAATCCTCCCCTAAACTTGTGCTTTCCCCTAAAAGACAAGTTTCTGAATAAATGCTAGTTGATGAGGATGCTTACAAACTCTCTGGCCAAATCTGACTATGAACCATTCTTACCAGATCATAAGCAACAGGCTTTTTGGCATCAACAATTAACTTAGCCTGTGCTAACTTCTTCAAGGTTTCCTGTGAGAAGGGATAATACCTGTGATTGAGTAAATAAACACTCACCCCTTCCATTACCACCTCATAAACCCCAGAATTTGTGAATAGCTTCCAATACACCAAATCTCCTTTATTCACTGCATCAAATAGAGGATCAAATAATTCTTGTTCATACATTCTATGCATGCACTCCCAGATTACCCAATCCTTCTCTACACCATCCATGGTAGGAGGTTTTGCAGCAAACGTTTTCTTCAATAATTTCCACAGATCTTCTAAGTCTTCACTATCCAAAATTTGAAACATGACATCTAGGCTTAGAAATGTCTGTGCTGTATTGTCAGCCCTTGTAAGCTTCCACCAAGTTCTCCCTTTGTGTTCATAAACAGCATACTCTATAATAGCAAACTTCTTTCCAAGTTCACTAGGTGAGATTTCATCATTTTCCTACAAAATCAGCTGTTTATCAATTTCATCATTTGTTGGCCCTTGAGACTCTTTAGTGATTATGCCCACTTGCTCCATTCTCTTGAGTCTCTTTGCTGCTCTTTGTGCATTAAGCACCGACTTCTCAAGTACTTCTGGAAAACTTTCACCTGCTTGGTGTGATTCCCCTGATGGGGATGATGCACCTGCTTGTGTAGTATCTACAGCTTTTCTTTTCTTTGTTGCTCTAGCTTTCTGTAGTACTTCACTTTGTCTCCTAAGATACTCAGCTTCCTCAGGAGTGTTGATAGTCATCCAATCCTCCACATCATACAACTTTAGAACTGGTCTGACTGCTCTCTTTATGGCTTCAAAGCTCATATCTCTGAAGTCACCATCCTTCCACTTTCTATGCCTTTTAAGCAGAACTTTGTAGTAATCAAGTTGCCCTTTCTCTGATGTTCTATACTTCTCACTCTGAATTTGCATTGCCCTTCTTTCCAGATATTCAGTTTGATATTTGTAAACAAGGCAAGTCAACTCATACCTGTCTTCCAAAGGAGCATTTTTCAACTCCTTCTCCCATTGATTAAGAAATTCTTCAACATGAGGTACCCTGTCATCTAGTTCCCTATGCATAATCTCAACCTGTTTCAGCATATCTTTGGGCCTCATCTTCTCCATCCTTTGATCCTGCATATCCATTTCCTCTTGTTGTAGCCTGAGAGCTACTTGTGCATCATGAGCTTCTTGGATCTTCTGCTGTTCAGGAGTCAGATGCTTGTATTTTCTCTTGGGCTGTTGCACCATGATTCCTTTTCCTTTGTCTTTTGGATCCACTGCTGGTGCTGGTTTTGCTTTAGATGCAGGTTCTTTGATTGTTATCCCCTTCTGAGCTGGTTGCTTTCTGTTCTTCCTAACAAATGTTTGAGTTATGTTCTTAGCAGGGGATAAACTTACAGCAGTGGGATCAGCAATGGCAGGGGAAACTTTTGAAGCAGGGGCTTCTTCTTGATTGCCCATAGTGAGCAATGTTTGAGCAATATCTTTGGTTGCACTCCCCTTGTCACTTCCTTTATCAGCACTTTCTCTCTCCATTCCTTCCTTAGCACTTTTTGTCTTTCCATGCTCCCTACCAGGATATGAATAATACTCAGTAGATCCTTCTTTGGTTGGAATTTCCTCCCCTTTGGAAGCATCCTCATCTGTGGAAAGAATCAGTCTGGGCTTTCTCCTCCCCTCAAGAGTAGCAAGTCTGGTTTCCAAATGAGAGATAACCAGACCTTGCTTTTTGACATCTTGTACAAGTTGTGCATTCTGCCTTTTCAGGCTCATGCACATTTTCGTCAATTCCAAGTTTGTCAAAGGTTTCATACTGCTCTCAATCCTAGAAGGGAATTTCTCCCCTTGTTGGATATCATGGAGTGGGGGAGAGGACTTATTGATGGTGTCACTATCCTGCTCACCCCTTGAGGATGAGACAGTAGTGGCAGCCAAACCCCCAGGTTGCTCCAAATTCTTGGAGACTCTCCTCTCTGCTGCTTGTGAAGATTCACCAGGCAAGGGAGACCTGGCAAACCTGGATTTTGAACGCCTTTCTTGGTGTGGATCAGCAGGTGGTAGGTTCTTGGCAGGGGATTCAGCAGGTGGATTTATGGCTGTTTGATGTTTGGCTTCTTCCCGTCTGATTTGGTCTAGCATGATTGAAGTGAATGGAATATTTCTGCCAGAGAACAAAGGTGATGGTGCAAGTAATGTGGTGAAAAGTTTGGTTGTGTGTTTGGTTGCTGAAAAATAGTTTCTGTGTGTAATGGGACCATGATCACTCATATTCAGCAAAACTTCTATAAACCTTGGATACATACAAAACTTTGAGGTGCTTAAAACATTTTTAACCATGCCTTTAAAAATCATTTAAGAAAAACAATACTTCCTTCCTGTTGCAAAGCAGATCAGGGCAGAAGCTATCTCACTACCAACTTCTTTAAAAGCAGTGGTTTTGGGTGACAAACATTGCATAATAGTATGAATCAAAAGTTTTCAATGAGGGGCAAACTGGCCTTTAGCAAACTTTAATTTTTGATTTTCAGAAAGTTTATACCCCAATTTTTCAAGACCTTCAAAAATTTCAGCCTCAGAAAAGTTGGTTATTCCATCCTCATCATCAAGGAGGAGATTCTCCCTGATGGAGGCAAGAGTGATTACCTTGGAATGACCATCAACTGTGCTTTGAATTATGACCTCTCCATTCACTGTTTTGGTCATGGCTTTAGACCAGAACTGTTGAATGTGGGAGGTATAAATGCGAGGATTGATGAGAAGGGCCACTTTGAAGTACGAGGACTTTAGAAAGGCCACAGCCTCAGCAAACTCGGCTGGTTCATCATGAAGCAAAGCAATTTGGTTATGATTAGGAGCAATTTTAAGGGTCATGATGAATTTGAAAAATAGGTTAAAGGTTTATAGAGATGGGAGGTAAGTGGGATTAGGTCGAGAGAGATTTGTGGACCTGCTGGTAAAGGGAATTAAGTTTATATAGACAAATTGAAGGGCTGTGATTGGACCAAAATTTTCAAATTGCAAAAATATCAAGAATAAATCTTGATAAAAAATTAATATATTTGAAATAGAAGGAAAAGATTACCAATCAGCAAAGAAAGCGCCTTAAATATCTTTTAAAAAGAATAAAATATTCCCTAACCAAAATTTATGCAAGCAGGCCCAACGGCTATGAACAGGGTAACGGTATTGTCGGTCAACGGTCAAACAGGGGAATGTTGAGAAGGCAGGGGAATAAAAGATAAAAGCAGGGGAAACTTTCCTAGGGGTATTAAACTAGTCATGGAAGGACTAATGCTAACTAGCTCTGCTCTAATGCACACACTTGTATACACAAGATAGATACATAAAATCTCAAGAGTCCTCTATTCAGCAATGGTCCCAATACAAAAAGTTAATACATAAGCCCCCCTACACCAGATAATCCCAAGAAATCATGCATACCCCAGTCACCATCCAAACCTTGTCCCTTACCTATGGTCAGTTAGTCTTGGCAATGTGTGCCACACATCTGTATTTTGAACAGCAAGCTGCTTGAATAAAGAAATGTAAACACACACTACAGTGCCTCAAGGTTTCAGAGTTCAGACAAGCTGTGCAGCAAGTCATCATTACCCTGAACCCCCACTCACCAATGGATATGATCTAGAATCATATATGAGTATCCTAAGAATACCCTGAATCCTAAAGGTTTGACCTAACCTCCCCTGAAACATAGAGTATATACCTGATCCACCAAGGAGAATAGTATGCACCATATGAACCTCTGCATTGTTAGTCTAAAACCACATAAAACCACTTTTGAAAAATGAACACACCCAGCTTAAGAGAAAAATTCTCTTGGCAGGGGAATGGACCCCAGGCAGGGGAATCAGTGTTAAAAAGCAGTGGAATGAAAGAAATGGTAAAATTTACTAACAATGATACAACAACAGCAGTGAAGTAACCCTGATTACACATGACAAAATAGACATCAGATTTTAAGGAGTAACCATTCCAATACCTGCAACCAGATACTGAAACCTCCCTACTTCAAAAGCTTTTGTTAAAAGATCAGAAACATTAAGTTCTGTATCAATTTTCTCAGGGACAATCAGTCCTTTTTCAAAACAATCTCTGATAAAGTGATGTCTAATTTCAATGTGTTTGGTTTTGCTATGAAAAACAGGGTTCTTTATGATGCAAATAGTGCTGTTGTTGTCAATAAATATCTTGGTTTTAAGAAAGTTGTACCCATAATCAAGCAATTGATTTTGCACCCAAAGAACTTGACCACAGCATGCAGCAGCTGCTACATACTCAGCTTCAGTTGTGGATGTTGCCATGATAGTCTGCTTCTTACATTGCCAAGATATAAGCCTGCTCCCCAAAAATTGGCATCCCCCTGTTGTAGACTTCCTATCATTGTTGTCACCAGCATAATCACTATCTGAATAAGCTATCAGCTCAAATGGTGACTCCTTTGGATACCAGAGTCCTAAGGTAGGATGACATTTTAGATACCTAAAAATCCTTTTCACAGCAAATAAGTGACACTCTGTTGGTGACACCTGGTATCTTGCACATAAGCAGACTGCAAACATGATGTCAGGTCTTGAAGCAGTGAGATACATAAGAGACCCAATCATAGACCTGTAATTCCTGACATCTATAGGCTTTCCAGGACCATCCTTGCCCCATGGATGATCCTTGTCCATGGGAGTGGACACCTTCTTCCCATCAGACATGCCAAACTTCTTTACAATCTCAGCTACATATTTGTCTTGTGAGATAAATATCCCATCTTTCCTCTGCTGAACTTGTAACCCCAAAAAGAAGTTTAGTTCTCCCATAGCACTCATTTGAAATTTATCCTGCATCAATTTGGCAAACTCTTTGCTAAGCATGGAGTTAGTAGATCCAAAAATGATGTCATCCACATAGACTTGTACTAGCAGAAGGTCACCCTTTTGTTTCTTAGTAAACAGGGTCTGATCAATCTTCCCCCTGTTAAATCCATTGTCTAGGAGATATTTGGAAAGAGTACCATACCAGGCTCTGGGAGCTTGGTGAAGGCCATACATGGCCTTTTTCACCTTGTATACTTTGTCAGGATGTTCTGGATCTTCAAACCCTGGTGGTTGCATGACATAGACTTCTTCATCAATGGTGCCATATAAGAAGGCACTTTTCACATCCATCTGGAAAACAGTGAAGTCCATGAACGAGGCATAAGCAAGAAATAATCTGATAGCTTCAATTCTTGCTACTGGAGCAAACACCTCTTCATAATCAATCCCTTCTTCCTGAGTATACCCTTGTGCTACTAACCTTGCTTTGTTCCTGACAACTATTCCCCTTTCATCCTTTTTGTTCCTGAGTACCCACTTGGTCCCAATAGGCCTTGCCCATTTGGGACAATCAACCAGAATCCAAACCTCTTGTATGTCAAATTGTAAGAGCTCCTCTTGCATAGCTTCAACCCAGCTTGGGTCATTTAAAGCATGAAAAATCTTCTTTGGCTCTTCTTGTGACAAAAATGCAGTAAACAGACAACATTGCATGTGAATTGGCTGTTCTTTTCCTGAAGCAGAATTATCTTCTTGTTTATCAGCTTCACTAGGAAACAATGAGGGTACATTCATGTACCTCAGAGGTGACTTCTCAGCATTATTTGTTTCTTGAGTACCTGAAATGTTAGTGTTCTGCAAGACAACAGGTACATAATTCATAGACTTGGAAAGTACATCTATATCAAAGAACCAGTCTGGACCTGTTTGAACATCTTCAGGTTTGTCTTCAAGAAAATTCACATGAAGATTTTCTGTGATTTTTCTTGTCTTCTTGTTGAAGACCCTATATCCCTTGCTGTTTAAGGAATAACCCACAAAGTATCCATCATCACCCTTTTCACTAAACTTACCAAGATTGTCAATGGTGTTCAAGATGATAACATGACACCCAAAAGGTCTGAAAAAGTCAATTAAGGGAGGTCTTCCATTAAACAGCTGATAAGGGGTCTTGTTGTGTGCCTTGACTACCAAGGCCCTGTTTTGCACATAGCAAGCAGTGGATACAGCTTCAGCCCAAAAGATAACTGGAAGTTTGGAATCAGACAACATAGTTCTTGCAGCTTCAATGAGTGTCATATTCCTTCTTTCTGCCACTCCATTCTGTTGAGGTGTTCTAGCAATGCTAAATTGCCTCTTGATGCCTTTGTTTATGCAGAAAGAATCCAGCTTCTGATTTCTGAACTCACCACCATTGTCTGGTCTTATGGTAACTACCTTCATGCTTTTTGACAGTTCAATTTGATTGATGAACCCAATGAGTACATCAGCAGTGTCACTCTTTTCAAATAGAAAGAATGTCCATGTAAATCTTGAAAAATCATCAGTAATCACTAAGCAGTACCATTTCTTCATTATACTTGCCACAGAAGTAGGACCAAAAAGATCCATATGCAGTAGTTCCAATGGCTTGGTGGTGGACATAATTGTTTTTTACTTGCAAGATGCTCTGTGTTGCTTCCCTTTCAGACATGCTGCACAAGTATGTTCAGTGACAAAAGACTTGGAAGGAAGACCATGAACCAGATTATGCTTTACTAGTTTGTTCATGTTCTTGAAATTAAGATGACCAAGTCTTCTATGCCATTTCTTACATTCATCTGCTGAAGCTTTGGCAATGAAACATGTTTCATTGTCTTGGAGAGATATGTCCTTGAGATCAATTGTGTACATGTTCTTCTGTCTTGGTGTTCTGAGAACAATTGGAGTGTCTTTTGGTAAGACAAACTCCTTTCCTAATACCAAGCATTCAGTGTCAGTAAACAAGACAAAATTCTTGTTATCATTCATCTGTGACACACTGAAGAGATTATACTTGAGTTCTTTCACCAAGTACACATTGTCAAAAGTCATCCCATTTGTGACAATAGTTCCTTTTCCTGTTATAGTTCCATGCCCATCTCCAAAAGAAACACCATCATTGTCATGCAGGGGTACAAAGTTAGATAAGTAAGCTTTGTGTCCAGTCATACTTCTTGAGCAGCCACTATCCCAATATGCTCTATCATCCCTTGTCTTCTTTGTCACCTGCAAAAGGAAAAACAAATTAGTTTTTCTTGGGGACCCAAGCCATTACAGACTTGGATCTACCTCGTGTATCAATGTAGGAGAGCTTATCAAAAACTAGAGATACACCATTAGATTGAGTACCCCTTTTGGGTGCCCAAACCCAACGAGCTGAGGCTTTCACAGATTTTCCACATCTTCCCATGTTCCTAGAAGGTACAACTTTTCTAGCAGGGGATACCCCAGTTTTAGCAGGGGAATCCTTATGCTTAGCAGAGGGAACCCACCTTTTGTTTTGGCCTCTATTCATGTGTTGGTAAGGTCTAGGGCCAGGTCTATATGCAGTATAAGGTGTTGGGGTGGTCACAGAAGTGTTGGGCTTTGGGTGAACATCATTTTCCTTTCTAAGAGCTGGAGCAACATATTTCTCAGCTACTCTATTTCTCAAGGCAGGGGCAACATACTTGGCAGGGGAAAAGGATTTTGCCCCTGCATTTAGAAGAATGGCTCTAGGTTGCATATCCTTTAAGGGATTTGCAGCCACCATCTCCATTGGTGCCTTACACTCTTGATAAGTGTGTTCAAAACTGCCACATGTGAAGCAGGGCTTGGTATTGATCACAAAGTCTTTTCCTAATTGATGAGACTTTTGGTCATTCCAATTTCTTTGATTACCTCTGACATTCCTGTACATACCAGCATATTTAATGATAGGTTTAGGAGACTGTGGCCTAGCCTTGCTCTTAGAGTTTGGATTGCCGCTAGAACTTCCTTCTTTTGAAAATCTAACAGGGTTGTCAATTTGCTTTAAGCCAACCTGTTCCTGTTTAATATCCCTAATGACACTAGTTTTAACTAGAGACTCTTCTGTATCAGGATTATTAGGTATATAAGCACTCAGGTCAAACTCAATGTCATCCTGTTTTTCAAAGCAAGGGAGACCAGTCCATGACAAGTCTTTTCTAGGATAGGGAGCATGGATGTTAGCAGGGGGTGGAGGTATAGTAGCATTCATGTTCTTAATTCCAAACCCTGTTTTGTCCTTAGGAGATTGACCAATTTCAAATGCCTTGGTTAAATCTTTTGAAGCTTTTCCAAACTTTTCAACAGTTTCCTCATCTATCTTTTGGTTAGCTTTGAAAATTTCAAGTTCAGCAGTTAAAACATTTATAGATTGGTTATTCTCCTTGGCATCCCTTTCTAGAATCACAATGTGATCCCTATACTCACTTTCTCTTTGCCTATATTCTCTTATGGTGGACTCTAGTTGTTCTAAAGCACGTTTGTAATTATCAAGATCATTATCACAATTGATATAGTCAGCTTTTATCTTTCTGATTTGATCATTTAAAGATTCAGTATTTTTTCTACAAGCTTTAGTACAGTATGAGTCATCATATACCTCATTGTCAGAGCTGGAACTTGACATGGCCATAAGTGCAAAGTCTTCTTCCTTTTCCTCAGCCATCAAAGCTTGATTTCTTTCCACACTTTCTGTCATAGCACTCCAGTCCCATCCATTTGCTCCATCTATCCCCTGCATTGCTACCATGGCTTTAGCACCAGAATCCTCATCCTTTCTATGGCTATTTCCAGACTTAGGTCCTCTGCATTCCCTGGCAAAATGACCCTTCTTGCCACAATTGTAGCATTCAACTTTTGCTTTATCAAACCCAGCCACATCAGATGGATTAATTGTGATCTTCTTCCCATACTTCTTGTGGAACCTGTTGGCTCTCATGCTCAGCAAAGCCATATTCCACTTGATATCCAATTCTTCTAGTGCTTGCTTACTGATTTGATTCAGATCTTCATGTAACACTGTAGATCCTTGTGGACCTTGAGATGCTATGAAGGCACATGCAGTATCAAGGCTGAATGTAGCTGGTCTTTCTTCATCATAGGAAGGTCCAGACCTGGTAGCAGGGGAATAAGTAGCAGGGGCTACTTCTATTCCACTGTTCTTGGAGATTCCACTGCTTTGTGATATGAATGCCATGTTAGCAGGGGGATCAGCAATTCCACTTGAGTTGGTGGGAATTGTCCCTTTTGACTTCATTTTATTGAAACTTTTAAGTTATTGTATATATCATCAATATTCTTGTTGTCCAAGTCATCCTTATTCTGCCAGATTGCCTTATAGACAAACCATTCTTTCTGGAGGCTGTTAAGAAACCTGGTATTCACCTACTCTCTTGTCACCTCAATATCAAAGAATTCCAAGTGGGCCACCATATCTTGAAGCCTATTGTAAATAGCTCCAATTGATTCATCACCAATTGCTTTGAAAGAAGCAAAATCATCCAGCATTTGGTTCTTCTTCTTCTTCTTTGTGGCTTCATTTCCTCCAAAGGTTGTACCTATGGCTTCCCATAGTTCCTTAGCTGTTTTGTATTTCCTGAATCTGAGTTGATGTCTATCAGGTAGGGCCAACAGCAATGAGATGTGAGCCCTGACATCATGCCTTCTAGCCAGAATTTCCTTATCACATAGAGCAGCAGATTTCTTCTTGTCCTTACCTTTGGAACTTTCACCTTCATCCTTGCCTTCTTCAACTGCCACCATTTTGTTGAATTGATCACCAAACTCTATGATCTCCTAGAGAACATAGTGTTCCATTTTCAGGTATTGTTGGATTCTGAATTCCCATAATTCAAAGTTTTCAGGATCCAACATGGGTAACTTGAGGTTATTGTGGTTGTTGCTGTTTGTGGATGAATCTGAAGACATGTTTGCTATGAGGATTTTGTTCTTGATTTAGACAAAGTTTCTCAACAAGCTCTGATACCACTTGTTGATCCCAAAGTCAGATCTTAAACCTTAATAGCTTGTTTAAGGGTTGTGATAGAGAGAAAGAATTCAATCTAACTCTAGAGAAACTTTGCAAAGCAAAGTAACTAAACAAGATGCGGAATGTAATGTTTAGCACAAGAACAAATGAGATTCAAACGTTGAACTTTAATATATCAAAGATATACGAATACCCAAAGTGGTATTAGGGTTTACAAAACCTTAAAGTAATAATAATGAAAAACGAAATGAGAAAGACACACTTTGCATGCTAACCTAGTGAGTCCTTTTATAGATGCAAGGACCCACGTACAAGATCACTACTAACAAACTATGGAAAGTATTAAGGAATAATAACTGAAATGCGTAAAAATCTATTCCATGTTTATCTTGACAGCAGGGCCTTTGACTCCAGCAGGGGAACGGATCCCCCTGCCTTTGTTATGTAGCAGGGGGAACTTACTCTAGCAGGGGTATGAATAATCAACTAGCAGGGGAAACAAGTAAGCATAGATTTATTCCCAACAAAGAATTCATTGTAAGGTTTCGTTTTCCATGGCTGTGATGAAATTGAACAGCCCAGGTTAAACCCGAGGCTCCACGGACCTTGGCAGGGCAACCTTTTGAGGATGCAGCCATGCCGTGTGCGTCCGGTTTCCCTGACGGTCGTCATATCTGAGCCTACTATTTTCCATGTCCTAAAAACAGAGGTATTTAAATACCAACTAATGAAAACATAAAAACCAAAACCTTTAACTTTATTGATCTGCTGCAGGAAGCGTGAACTGCTACAGGAAGGGAGTTGTTTGTGTTGTCTGAGAGGTGAGTGTTATTTGCCATTAGTTGGTATTTTACTTATTTATGTTTTGACTAGCTTATATCTAAAAAATCTCGAAAGCGATACTGTTCCATCGGTGGTGATGGTCTCATATATCAGGCAATGATGACACTCTTATGATTAGCATGTTGGTCTACCGACACCTACATCTAGGCTGGGCAGTCGCACTGAGTGTGCGATTGCAGTCATGTCATGTGTTTGGTCCCGCGATTGTGCTAAAAGATATGAGCCTAATGTGTTTTATTATATAATATGAAAAGGAGCTACTTTCTATGATATTCAATTTACCAAACTGTATGAGCTTCTTTCTCAAACATAGGTGTTTTTTTGGTTTACATTTTTTATACCACTTACCTCTTTTCGAGTCTCTATAGTTCACTTTTATAGGTGACCAAAGCCCGAGTAACAGGAATTGGAGATGAAGATGGAATTCAGTGATCTAACAAGGGTTACGTATTCCCAAATGTATGGATACCCTTCAAGGGACTCAGGGGGCATTTTGCGGTCTTTAGTCTGTTTAGAGCACGCTAAACATCTCAAACTACCCCCTGCTTACCTCGAAGGGTATCCAAATACTTGCGAACGCAGCTTCTGATGGGCCTATTTTTGCAGCTACCCTGTTGTTTGCCCCTTAATTCACTATTGAATCCAACCAAACATAAATGGTTAATAATCCACCAGACCAAGCCCGCCGCGGTGGAGCGCGGGCACTAAACCCTAGTACTTATAAAAACATCAAATGTCTGAAAATGTGGGACAAACTCCTAACTTCCATCTCCAAACACTATTTTTGTAGACTTAATATTGCATTTACACTAGATTATATTTTGCCATGTATTACTATAGACGGGGCTTGAACAATTTTAATGGGAGGACCGACAGTGTGAAATTATCGACGAAACTACCGAAACTTCAAAACTAGTACTACACAATTATATTTGTGAGGGTCGATCAATATTTGTTGAGAGGACCAAATACAAGATTTCCCAAAAATACTCTTATGTTTTAATATAATTACTATATCAAACACCTAATCTTAGGAGGGTCATAACCCCAGGTCCCCATAAAAATCCGTTTATAATTACTAACTTTAGGAAGCTCTCTTCGAGATGCATGTACCCAATAAAATGTTACCAATATAAATCACACAAGTTTATGAACATACGTGTTCATGTAACCCAATTATATAGTAGTAATGGCTTATTGATAGATAAATCACTCGGTTATGAACTTCTCACTTGGTTATGTTGACTAAACATGATCATATATGGACCAAATCCTGTTAATCGGTTTACATGAATTAAAATTGTTTAAAATTTTTAGTTAATAGAGATACACAAAAATTGCTTATTTAATGTTTAGTATTTGTGATGCTACAACAAACGTTGTTTATAAAAGGGTTCTTCATAAATTACATATGAGTGTTTATTCTTTTCTAAAAAATGTAACTAAATTTTTGTCAAAATGTTTATCTACGTTATTAAAGTTTTTTCTCGTGAAAAATAGGTTATTAAAGTTAAGGTAACCGGTTAAATAAATTACCCTGCATAACCATTTGTACTAGGTAAGTGCCGATTTGGAATTAATTTTTTTTTTGTTTAAAGAGTAAATTATCTTTTATTTTTAAATTATGAGTACCTAATAACACATGATTCAAAGAAAATGATCATAGCAAACCATTTACTCCTAAGCTATCTTCCAAATTCTTTCATTTTCCTTTTTCACTAAGACATGATCAACAACTATCTGGATTTGAGTTATTGTCGCTAGCAGAAGACACGTATATCGTCTAACTTAAGGATGAGGTTGCATCCTTTAAATCAACAGTATTTTGATTGATAGGAATCAAATGGGTCTCATTTGATGATACAAACTACTTGACAATTTAATGACAATAATAGATCATAGATCATATCTCTTTATGAAAACGTTTATCCTTTCTAGGCTTATCAAACAAGAGATTACCGATTCCAAGCCCGCCCACCCATGAATGTGAAGACTTGAGACGGTGGATGTCTAGGTTTTTGATTGGGTTGACGACGCAAGAAGGGTGAGTGTGTTGGATTAATCGGTTACGATGGCCGGAGGTTTCGGTGCCTGGTAAGAGTGACATCAATCATTTTTTTTTGTGGCGGAGTTTTTTTTTTAGATCTGATGGGGGTCAAGGCTTGAGAACTCGTAGTTGTGTCCGTTGTGCTGATGAACGGACATTGAAGAGTCAACAACATTCTTGTTTGAGGTGGGACTCACAAAGTGTTGACATGACAAGGGCAACAGGTTACCAACAGGTTGCCCACCCTTGAAGTAACCCAATTGTAACTTTTTAAAACTTTAGTAACCTAAATAATTAAATCGTATATATACTTGAGTAACCTTTTTATAACGAAAAAAACATTAGTAACTTAGGTGAATATTTTGACAAACTTTAGTGGCATTTTTATGTATTAACCCATTTTTTAACAACTATAACGGATACATATCTTTTTTCTTTTCCGATTATCTTAACAAAATTATTTCTTGTACAAACATGACAAAATGTTTAATGATATCTTAAAAAACTATGTTAGCCCGCCTATGATTTGTACTTTAAGATTAGTATGTATATAATAAAAGAGGGTTGACAAGTTAAGCCCAATATTAACAAAATACATAGGGCTAATAAATAATACAATTCATTTTAAAAAGTGAATGAAGATTTTTGCGTAGTAACAAAAATATTTAGACGTTGTTCAGTTCTGAAAAATCAAAATTTATTACCAAACGATTAATATAATGTGTAAAATTGTGTAATAAATTCTGGAAAAAAAGGAAAAAAGACGTGTTTGATGACAAAAAAATAACCCATAATATGGTAGAAACGACTCGTAGCCAGTTAAAATAACCCATAATATTGTGTAATAAATCCTGTCTCCTTGTTAAAAGTCATTTATGTAATATTTAATAGGCAATATGGCTAAATGTTATATACTCTTACTTATAAACACATCAAAAGCTTGACCATTCATCGATATGGGATAAACTCCGCTCACTTTTCTTTCATTAATTTTCATCTCAAAACATTGTTTTGACCATTCATCAATGTGGGACAAACTCCGCTCACTTTTCTTTCATTCTTTCAATAATTAAGTTGCATATTTTGTTTAAGTTGCATAAGACATTTTGAGAAATTCTCATTTGATTGGTGCAAAAAGGGAAAAAAGTGACACTTTGGGGCCTTTCATGAATTTTTCTCAAAATATACGTGTTAAATTTGTTAAAAAAACAAAAACTTACAAAAAACGAAAAGGTAATTGATAAAACTTTTGATTTTTATAATCGTTTTCTAACATCTTGCTAAGTTTTTTTTTTAATATAGTTGTGTTGTCGTTTTAAAAAAATACTTAATCAAAGGTATAAATGATATATTCAATTTTGCTATCATTTTATTCATAAATTAAATAAAAATGTGTAAACATTTATGTATATTTTACTATTCCTTCATAACAAAATTGATTTGGATAATGATTATAACATACTAGCATGGTACCCGTACAATGCAGCGACGGGTATAAACGACTATTTTTTAGCAATCGATTTAACATTAAAATGTAAAAAAAATTGAATTAAAATAAATAAAATCCCTACAAATTGAAAAAAAAACAAACAAATTGTAAATATATCAAAATGGATGTTGAATTAAAGAGAACAAAAATTTAAAAAATATGGTGAAATTAGATTATGAAAAAAATAAATGAGTTAAAAGATATTTCAATTTAAAAATAAAAATGGGTTTTTAATAAGTTGTTAAGAAGTTATTACAAAAATTTGTTACAAAAGAAATGGATGGTAAAGATTTAAAGTTAGGTTTGGATTAAAAATGATCTAATGGTTAATTATTAATATGTTTATCTTAATTTTTGGTTTGAAGTTAGGTTTGGAGTTAGGATGTGTATATCCACCCTTTATAAATAGTATAGATATAGATAGAAGATATAGATAGATAGATAACATTAGGCAAAAGATATGGCGTAGCTTTGCATGCCGAACAATTTTTGAGCTCCCTGCTAAGCTTTTGCCCAGCTGAAACTTTTATTTATCTCTATCCTTATTTACCATGTTGGATGGCGACAAAACATGTGTTCATCTGGGCAAAATCATAACATTTCAACAATTTTGTCGACTACATTAAGAATCCCCTATTGGCTTATTCTATTCTCATGGGACATTTTTATTTTCCATACGCTTTGATTTTTAGACAAAAGAAATTTTCCACAAGTTTAGATGTTTACACATATTTTTTTGCGTGTATTATTTTTTTAATGATGATTGGAAAATAATACAGAAGTAAATCTGGTGAACTAATCGGCTATAAGGTTGAAACCCATACCAAAAGGAAATATTCGGAAAACAAACTACTTACGTCAACTACAAATAAGCCCCGCCGCAACGCGCGGGCAGGGTTCCACTCGTTTATACACATTTGGTACTTACTGGAAAACAAAAGTAAAATTAATGTTTACTGAAAAAGAAAATACACAAAAATGGTAGTACTTAACAGTTAACACTCTAATCGATAGCAAAAAAATACGTGATGTGCATTGAAACCGCCCATAGGATTGTGCTAACAAGTTACGAGTTTAACTCTTGCATTAGAAGAAGTACTCATCTTCTTCAAATTTCCCACAGAACAACTATGTTCAGCCCCGATCCTGGAGATTTAGTTTGCCTTTTAGTCTCTTTTTTCTTCTTGTTTTTTGATATAATGTGGTTTCTTTATTATTTTCAAGATCAGTACTAAAAACCAATCATAAAAATTTGATGCCCTTTATTTTATTGATGCCTTGGCTGTTGCCGACTTCGTCGGATGACAAATCCACACCTGCATATTAACTTGCATATTAACATTAAAATATTGTGTGCGTAATTTTATGAATACACGTATCATGTTGGTATGTTTGAAAAAATATTTAGCTATTTAATGTTTTCGTAAAAACTTGGCAAAAATTAATTAAAATTTAATTATGTAATGCTTGTGTAAAGACTAAAAACTAACTAACAAATCAAATGTATATATGTGTATGTCATATCAATTATATCCATTTGATCATCAACGGTTTACTTTGTGTAAATGTGGGTGTATTAATAAACTTTCTTGTTTTTTCAACTCTCGGTGATGTGGGACATTTTAAAATACAAAATGCTAACTAAAATATATCTTTTGGTGATTTGATGAACCTGCAGATTTCGTGCATGTTTATCAAAACCACATGGCGAAAAGTTAATAACTTCAAGCCAGGGATCATCCAATAGACTCGTATGATTTGTCACACTAGTCTTGAATCTGGTTTGAAGATTGGTACGCCAATCTTGAATTTCCGTAAAAAAGCTATTTTATACTCCATGTTTGTAGCTTTACATTAAAGTTTAAATGGCATCAACGACAGCCCATGGGGTTTCTTGGGAGACATGTTCAATGTACTAATGATATGATATATATAAGTTTTAGAGGGGAAAACAATCATACATGAATTGAAGGCTACAGAGAAAAACATAAACGATAATTTAAACTCACATATAATATTATTAGACAATATTATTATTGATCAACCATTTATTATGGTTATTACATGAAACCCTAATGGACCATAACCCCATAAACCGGTCGGCCATATTATTGTCTAATAAATATGACATAAAGGACAATTTGTCAATTCGTGCAAGGAGAACTCTCCTTGCACATTTGTGAAGCACTTTAAATGGAATATAACTATATGTTTAAATTCTTAGTTTTAAACACTTTAAAAGTTTGCTCATCCACCAATATGGGATAAACTACTTTTTTAGACTCCGTATTACATACACTACTAATTCTAATTTTGACATGCAACCCAATAATATGACATCAATTTAAATCACATAATTGTAACTGTGTCTAAAGTTTGTGAAGAGTATCTAAAAGCTCAAGTTCATCTAATGCTGACATTTGGCTTTATAATGTTGGTGAAGACGTATTGGGCTCGTTTTGTATGCAGTGTGAAGAACATTTTTAACGTATTTTTGAGACGTAGTTTTTAAACTTATTTTTTTATAAAACACATCCTCAAATTATAAGACAAGTTATGAAAATATCTTTCGACTTTTAGACATTTACAACATTTTTAAATAACAAACTTTACAGCTTAAATAAATACGTAACATGCATTTACCGATCAATTCTTAAAAAATACGTTTAAAAAGATCTTCACACTGCGAACAAAACGAACTTAATATATATATACTAATTTATAAAAAAATGTTGAGATTTAAAACTTATTTTTGATACACGCCCTCAAATAATGGGATAAGTTACAAAAACAACCTTCTACTTTAAGCTAATTTGACTTTTTTTATAACATACTTCATTTCTCAAATAAATTTATTTTTCACATATGTAACATACATGTACCGATCAATTCATAAGAAAGATACGTCTCTTCACATTACGAACAAGAATCTAATATTTCAATGCTTCTGACATAAAAACTGTTGAGATTTAATATATGTTTGAAAAAAACTTTTAATACGTTAAACTATCTAATAGTTTTAAGATAAATCACAAAAGGCAAAGTCATACACCGTTGAAAAAACGTATCTGCACAACATTTCACCATATTGATCAAGTTGACTCAAGGCATATCCCTAAAGCGGAATTTATATCTCTAAAAGGTCGAATTTCTAAACCCATTAAAGATAAGTCACCAAAATACCATGTGCCAATCTTTCAGATTGAACCCCTGTGATTACGAGCTTGTAAATAAACATAAATATTTTATAACATAGTTAAGGTTTTAACATAGGTGTAGTTAGACAGAATAAATAATATAAGAATTTAACATCGCTCTTAGGTTGGTGGGAGTGGGGATGATCCCACTCGTGGCTACCCTCCACCCACGCACATCCACCACCCCTCCCTACCCAACCCGCGCGCGAGTCACCCACTGGCAAGCAAAAACCATTGGAAACTCACCCAGCGAGTTTTTGAATAGTGGGCCCCACTACTTTTAAATATTACCGTTTTTTCTCAAATAAAAAAAAAATTTTTACCCAAAATTTACTTATAAATACCCCATCATCTTCTTCATTTTTCACACACACAAAATCAAACATCTCATCTTCATCTTCATCTTTCATTACTCCAATGGCATCTATATTTTGGACACCCGCGGAAGAAATAGCTTTGTGTCATGCTTGGTACTCGGTTGCTCAAAACACCGTGTCAAGTAACTGAACTGATACTCGGGTTTTTTGGAATTTAGTTGTGCAAATGATGGAGGGTCATTTAGAAGATCCAAGGAAAAAAAGACACCATACGCTAATCTGGAAATGGAAGGGCGTAAAGTGTGCCATGCGTAGGTTTGTTAGATGTCACAACAACGCAACGCGTGCACGGTAATTGGAGAAAGTGACGAGGATATAATTAACAACGCCATTCGTGAATATGAAACTGAGTATAGGTGCCCATTTAAGCTTCTTCATTGTTGGGAGGTTTTGAAAACTTATCCAATGTTTCTTTCTACTGTGTTTTAATTTTATATGTACCCGTGTTTTAATTAAATGTATGGATAAATGTTTTAATTATATGAATAAAAAATATTTAATGAAAAAATGGGGTGATGTGGAGTGAGTTTGGTGAGTGTCATTACCTCCTGTGGTGAGTTTGGGTGAGTTTTAGTGAGTTTGGTAAAAAAGTTGACGTGGCGCTGAGGTGGAGGTGAGTGGGTTTCACCCCACTCCCACTAGTCTTAGTGATCGACACCTAATTTACAAAATTTGCCGACCCGGGAAAAAAATGCCACCCCTAATATGGCATAAACGATAATTTGCCGACTCGGAAAAAAGAACCCACCTATAGCAATATGGCATAAACGATAATTTGCCAACCGATACATAGAAATAGTATCGATTGAAACAATAAGGTTTATGAAAGAAACAATAAGGTTTATGAAACATTTTAAAGAGAATATAATTATGTGTCTACATTTTTAATTTTAGTTACATTAAAGGTTTATCATTGTCATTTTTCGAAAATAGTTGGTAAAAAAATACGACTCCTACCTAATGGCAAAGCAAGCAATGGCGTTAAAAAAAACGTCACGCAAAGGAGGAAGCCGCAAGTAGCAGCAACTATGCCGTTAAACACAATTATTTTTCTGTCTCAACAAACAAAGAAATTGATCAAAGAAGAGGCTTTCATCATATGTTTCAGTTTGTCCGTCGGGAAGCTTTCCGTTCAAACTGCGAGGGAGTATTAGCTGTCATCATTGATATGTATTTCCTAATTTGGAAGATTTGTGTGTGTATTCATGTTTATCATTAGATTAGGTATTAGGCTCAAACTCAATCCTTGAATGTATTATATATACTAGTGGTATTATATGAAATAAACACACAAAACATTCTACCATTTTATAATCTTTCAAATTCAACCTACGTTTCTCTTTCGCATATGCAAACTAGATTTGAAGACTGCATATTGCCTTTACACTAGCTCCAATTCAACCTACGCTTCTCTTTCGTATATCATAAATCACACAAGTTCATAACTATGCATATGTGCTCAAAAATGATTAATAATTGAATACCATGGGACCAAAAATCAGGGTTCATTTTATGTTGACCCGTTGCTTTTAGAAGTAAAGGTATTAGTATATAAGTATGGTCCAGCCCGACTTGTGGGTCTAAGGTCTATTAGGGTTTTATATTTATAATCACCATTATAAATGGTGAATGAATAAAGCATAATAGACATGGGGTTTTAGCATTCTAACATGGTATCTGAGCATACCCGGATCCTAACCTAAAATCACTTCCGCCGTTTAAATATTACACCGATCCCTTATCCCTTTTTTTTCCAACTAAAAAAAAAAAAAAACTGCCCAGTCATTTTTTTTTCTTCTTTCAGCCCAGTTGTTCTTATCCGTTGCCATCACCATTATCTTCTCAAACAACAACCGATTAAATAATAAAAAAATCCCTTCTAGAGGTAATTGTTAAAACAATCGTGTTTCTTTTCCTTTATTTCAGTCAACAAACAAAATTATCAACTATGTGTCAAAGAATCAATGATGGAATAACAGTTTTTCATGATAACAATTTTTCATGATCAAGTCTTGTGGGGTCTAAAGAAAAATTGTTGGTGAAGATATTGTTGAAGCTGGGATCTATTGTTGATTCGATTATGCGCTGTCAAGTGATTGTGATTTATTTTAATTATTGTTTTAGTTATTTATTTGTTAGGTATTGTTAAGAAAAAAAATTAAAAAATTTATTGTTTGGGATACTTTGGGTTATCATTCGGATACTTTGGTTATCCGTAAAAATATCGGGGTACTTTGGGTTATCCTTCGGATACTTTGGTTATCCGTAAAAAATCGGGATACTTTGGGTTATCCTTCGGATACTTTGGTTATCCGTAAAAAGTTAGGATACTTTGGTTATCCTTCGGATACTTTGGTTATCCTTCGGATATATTGGTTATCCGTAAACAAGTAGGAATAGAGGTTACTTTGGGTTATCCCGTTTATTTTGGTTCATTGTTTTATTTTGTTTTTCTTTTATTTCTTTTCTTTCAGTCCGAGCTTTCGCGATTTCGTCGCTCGATCTGCGGGGGAGTTTTAGTATATAAGTATGGCCCGGCCCGACTTGTGGGTTTAAGGTCCATTAGGGTTTCATATTTATAATCACCATTATAAATAGTGAATGAATAAATCATCATAGACATAGGGTTTTAGCATTCTAACAAAAGGATCATCTACTAGTCTTAAATCTAGTTTGTCGATATGCTCACCAATCTTGAAACACTGGAAAAGGATCTGCGCGGAAAAATTTTCCTAAAATTTATAACTAATTTCGTAATTCGTCCTTCTAAGAGCAAAATTGGTATTGTAGGTTCAAAAAGTATCAAAGTTTTGACCATAATACGTGCTATATGAGTATATTTAATAAAAAAACATAAACGGAAATGTAAATCATTATCTTCAAAGAACACGACCATGACATAATATGTATTACATAAATCACAAAGAAAAACATAAATGAAAATGTGAATCATTACAAATAAAAATCTAAATGAAATTGGAAAACGTTATCATAAACAAAAGTTTACCCATAAATTAGCATAAATACCAATTCTCAATTCAGAAAGAAGGAGTCCAGTCTTTCTTACTGAATAACATTTCAAAGGAAATACAACCATGTGTCTAAATTCGTAGTTTTAAACACATTAAGAGTTTCCTCATCGACCCCATGTGGGACAAGGACAAACCGAACCCTACTTTTTGACACACCGTATTGCATTTACTCTCGTACCAAACTGCTTGCTTGGTCGCGTGAACTAATTGTGTATCTTTCCTTCCGTTGAGAATTTAATTGAACCGAAGGTATCATTTGACCACATTGTTTCAAGATACGGACGAGAATTTGTAAATTTGATTAAAAAACATGGTCCAAAACAAACAATTACTCACTGTTAGATACACATTATATAAACGAAGTATTGAAATCTGCTTATTACATCTTGATTAGGTTTATGTCTATTGAAAATAGAGCTATTATTTCAAAGAAAGAAGACAAACATCAACTAGTTATCTTTTAGTTGTAATTTGGCTAGCTACTTGTATAAATCCTTCTCACTTGTTTATCTTGTTACATATTTTAGAATATACACTTTGATAAATATGGTCGGTGTCGAGCTTTTTGATGTCTAAAACGAGACTACCAAAATATGCTCCTATATATATAGCATAGCAAACCATAATTTTGGGTTCCCTGAATTTTCTCTGTCAGTTCCATATTTTTAAATGACTAAAATTAAATTTAATGATTAACATCATTCTAATCACTTTTCGTGTACATTTTTCTGGAAAGCAATACATTTATAAGAGAAAAACCGCAACCAAATAAAAAACAAAGTTTAAAAGGAAAAGAAAGAAGATAAATATTAAAAAAATGCATTACAAAAAGCCACAAAATACAGTTGCAACATTGATTAAATACCCTATCTTCAATTTTTTCATCAAATTATAAATGATATCTTCAATTTTTTCATCAAATTATAAATGATATCTTCAATTTTGCTATCATCTATGATGCACGGGATTACCCAGAAAGGTGGCGTATCCGTTTGGGAGCGGATCGGGATCGGGATCGCTGGCGATTCGGCTGAGGATCGAATCTTGACCGACTCCTAAATCATGGGATCGAATCTTGACCGATTCTAGAATGGATCTGCATGTTTAGCCCATTTATTGGCCTGTTTTTTTTTAGGGTTTGTATTGTATGGGCTGCTAATTAGTATAAATACATAACGACAATATCATATTATTCAAGATCAACGACTCACCAATCAATCGACGTCGGTATACCATATTGTTGGGTTTATGGAGTTTGCTTTTGATTCCATGCAAGATGTTGCTTTTAATTAGTATAAATACATAACGACAATATCATATGCTTTTGATTCCATGGAAGATGTTGGGTTTATGGAGTTTGCCGACCTTTCACTAGATGAGCCGGAGCTTGAGATTTTTTTTGTTAATTAATTGTTAGTTTTCTTTTGAAAGATAGTAATTTGAAGTTTATAATTTACATCAATAAATATTTATTTTGAATTTTCTATAATATATTTATTTTTATATATATTTTTATTGCCGTATCCATGCTGATCCCGTATCTTGATTTTTTTATTTTTGCCGATTCTTGTTCCCGTATCGTTCCCGTATCCCGTTCCGTTCCCGTTTCGGTGCAACCTTGGCTATCATTTTATTTGTAAAATAAATATAAATGGGTAAACATTTATGTATATTTAATATTTCAGAGTTGGGATTAATATAAACCATCTTTTTAGCATAAACCAAATCAACCAATCACATTCATTCAAACAAACTTTCCAACTTTTTTTTAAAAGTCAAATATCTCACAAATGGTAAATCGTCAAGTGACAAAAATTACACCATTACAACGAGAAATAAATCATATTTCTATCGAGGGGCACATGTATATATACTTTCGACGTACTTTTTTTCCTGAGAAAATAATATATGATTTGTATCACGGATCATATATGATTTTCTAGAATCATATATGATACGTGACACGAATCACATATGATTTTGTCAGAAAAAAAGTTTATCCAAAGTATATAAATTTGCCCCTAAATTGTATGTTTCGTTTTGTGTATCGATCAATGGTTTGTAAGATATTTAATTTCTAAAAAATAATTTTTTTTGTTAGAAAAAAAATGAATGTGTATGATTAATTGATTGAGTCTATTCTAAAAATACATTGAATTTTTCCCTACTATCACTAGTACAAAAAATTGTATCCGTCACAATCAAAAGGAGTGACCGTAGGCCTACAGTTACACGCGGTTTTTTTAGCCTTTGTGACCAAAGGTGCCGCGACCGTAGGTACCATACGGTCACAAAATGATCTAAGTGACGATAACCAACAAAAAAATGTGACAAATACTCGAAAATATGTGACGAACTAGGTACAATATTTAGTGCTTTAGTGAATATGTGTAACGGTAAACACTCTACATTTACATGAGTTTTGTTTAAGAGTGACTATTGTTTATAAGTTTGTCACATGAATATACAATATGTGTGAAATTTACTATGTGATTAGTGTATTTTGTGTGACTATATGCATCAAATAGTCACATGAAGGGTATGTTTGTGTGACCTTTTATGACATGTAGTCACATAAATTATGCTAATAGCTCTGAGTTTATCACATACAATTAACCAAAGTTTTACCAATAGTAGAAATAAGTGTGACTGTATGCTTTGTCAAGTCAAGCCAATTGTATTTTGTGTGACTATATGCATCCAATAGTCACATGAATTGTATGTTTGTGTGGCCTTTTATGACATGTAGTCACACAAATCATGCTAATGGTACTGAGTTTGTCACATACAATTAACCAAAGAGTTACCATTAGTAGTAATATGTGTGACTGTATGCTTTGTCAAGTCAAGCCAATTGTATTTTATGTGACTATATGCATCCAATAGTCGCATGAATTGTATGTTTGTATGACCTTTTATGACATGTAGTCACACAAATCATGCTAATTGTACTGAGTTTGTCACATATAATTAACCAAAGAGTTACCAATAGTAGTAATATGTGTGACTGTATGCTTTGTCAAGTCAAGCCAATTGTATTTTGTGTGACTATATGCATCCTATAGTCACATGAATTTTATGTTTGTGTGACCTTTTATGACATGTAGTCACACAAATCATGCTAATTGTACTGAGTTTGTCACATGAATCAATTACAATATCTCTTTATCAATGAATCACCCCTTGGCTCTCTTTATCAATGAATCAATTACAATATCTCTGAATACAAGAATGAATCAAACTAACACACTCACAAACTCACAAGATTGATCAAGATGAATCAATCAATGTTTCTCTCTCTAGAAAGTGATAACAGAAAAGTAAAAACTAAACGAATGAATGAAAATAGAGTAGATAGGGAGCTTAAATACTCCTCTTAGCACAGCTGTCCAAGACTTCCAAATGTTGGCAAGAATATTCCTCCAAGAATGAAACTTCCCATCTAAGTGCAAATACTCCCCCTCCATCTTTAGCTAAAATACTCCAAAGCCCTCTAGGTTAATAGCTTACTTCTTAATACTATTCATAGCAGGCGATGATATATAGCCATTCAATTGAAGTTTCGTTGCCGCTATTCATAGCAGGCGACGGTAGTAACAATTGTGGCTTTTAGTGCCGCTGTTGACGGCTGGCGACGATAGGCTGTAAGGGGTGTTTGTACTGTCAAACTCTCTGTTTGGTTGGCTGTGATGATCCTTTTGTACGGTGTCTTACGGGGGAGGTGGAAGGATGGCATAATGCGAGCATCACTCGATTCAACAACCTCCACAAACCCACCCACGCCATCAACTAAGCTGAGCCGATATATGAGTCGGAGAAAAATGTTTGTTTGTGAGTATGGGTGAGTGGGAGAAAAATATATTTTTTAACTTTGTTTGTAAGTATGGGTACTATTCATTGGGAAGCGCAATTCCCCTCTTTTATTAACGATATAATAATGTGATCCCTCAATAGTCACCATCGGATCCATCTTATTTTGGGTGGCGTGTATCTCTGTTTGGTTGGCTGTGATGATCCTTTGGTACGATGTCTTGCAGGGAAAGTTAAAGGATGGCATAATGCGAGCATCGCTCGATTCGACAACCTCCACAAACCCAGCTACGGCATCAATTAATCTGAGCCGATTTTATCACATATTTGTTGAAGATGAAACCCATACGGTAAGATAGATGTATTTCGTTGTTGAAACGGGTGCCAAAATGGGTGGCGTGTATCTCTGTTTGGTTGGCTGTGATGATCCTTTGGTACGATAAGATATAATGTCATCCCTGAATACTCACTATCGGATCCATCTTATTGTGGGTGGCGTATATCTCTGTTTGGTCGGCTGTGATGCTCCTTTGGTACGGTGTCTTGCTAAGAAAGTGGAAGGATGGCAGAATGCGAGCATCGCTCGATTCAGCAACCTCCACAAACCCAGCCACAACATCAATTAATCTGAGCCGATTTTATCACATATTTGTTGACGTCAAGTTACTGCGTAAAGTTGTTCGTGTCTTTCGTTCCCGCTGTTGATCTCTATATAGCTCTGATAATGTCGTTTGGTTTTGGCCAGGCAACCTTTTAAGGTTGGTGGCATACATATGATTGGTGACGCGACCAAGATGGTATTTAAACCCACTATTACAGGCTGTGATGCTTTTATTGTTGTGACGATATGTCGTTCGGGGAGTGATGAACCTGAACGGATCAGGTTGATTTACTGGTCCAGACGCCTTAAATGAGCTTTCTTATGGGCTATGATGAGTAATCCTGCTTTCAATCGAGCTACGATCGGTCGTATCTTGGCGGGGCAACTTAAGACTGTTGCAGCCATGGCGTACGCATCCTATCGGTTCGATTGTGAACATATCTGAGCCTCCTACAAAATCGAAATCAATATTTTACGTTGTTGCACTATTGAGAGAACGAGCGGTTTTTCTTATGATATTTCGGAAGCCACAGAAGTGTATAGCCTCAGGCGTGTTCTTCATTTGCGTAGGATGCACATGCTCTGTATTTTATCAGTTTCTATATTTCAGGTAGAACTTCCGACCAGTGGTTTCCATAAACTAAGTTTTATAATTTTCATTCATTAGATAATTTGTTATATCCTCGGGTAAGGTTTTCTATTGTATGCTCCGGTTGATACTTGCCTGGCCGTTTTCCCTGTTTTGAAAAAGTGCACTTCCAATTTACATTTTATTGATTAACTGCCCGAGGATCTTTTTGCCAACCTTTCTGATGAGAGGGTATGGTGTAAAAATATTTTCTTTATACATTATGAAAGAGGTTTACCTGTTACTAGGGTAGCGTGATTCCCCTACATTATTAGTAGTATGTTGTCCCCTGTGATGATTCTAAAACGGGCGCGGGTAGGGATAAGATAACCCGATGAAATTGGTCACCTTGTAACGATTTTTATGGGTCGTTTTCATTTTTGTATGCAGAAAGAAAGATTGTATCTTTGTGGTTTCTGGAAAGTTAAGAATTCACTGTAAGGTTTCGTTTTCCATGGCTGTGATGAAATTGAACAGCCCAGGTTAAACCCGAGGCTCCACGGACCCTGGCAGGGCAACCTTTTGAGGATGCAGCCATGCCGTGTGCGTCCGGTTTCCCTGACGGTCGTCATATCTGAGCCTACTATTTTCCATGTCCTAAAAACAGAGGTATTTAAATACCAACTAATGAAAACATAAAAACCAAAACCTTTAATTTTATTGATCTGCTACAGGAAGCGTGAACTGCTACAGGAAGGGAGTTGTTTGTGTTGTCTGAGAGGTGAGTGTTATTTGCCATTAGTTGGTATTTTACTTATTTATGTTTTGACTAGCTTATATCTAAAAAATCTCGAAAGCGATACTGTTCCAACGGTGGTGATGGTCTCATATATCAGGCAATGATGACACTCTTATGATTAGCATGTGTGGTCTACCGACACCTACATCTAGGCTGGGCAGTCGCACTGAGTGTGCGATTGCAGCCATGTCATGTGTTTGGTCCCGCGATTGTGCTAAAAGATCTGAGCCTAATGTGTTTTATTATATAATATGAAAAGGAGCTACTTTCTATGATATTCAATTTACCAAACTGTATGAGCTTCTTTCTCAAACATAGGTGTTTTTTTGGTTTACATTTTGTATACCACTTACCTCTTTTCGAGTCTCTATAGTTCACTTTTATAGGTGACCAAAGCCCGAGTAACAGGAATTGGAGATGAAGATGGAATTCAATGATCTAACAAGGGTTACGTATTCCCAAATGTATGGATACCCTTCAAGGGAATCAGGGGGCATTTTGCGGTCTTTAGTCTGTTTAGAGCACGCTAAACATCTCAAACTACCCCCTGCTTACCTCGAAGGGTATCCAAATACTTGCGAACGCAGCTTCTAATGGGCCTATTTTTGCAGCTACCCTGTTGTTTGCCCCTTAATTCACTGTTGAATCCAACCAAACATAAATGGTTAATAATCCACCGGACCAAGCCCGCCGCGGCGGAGCGCGGGCACTAAACCCTAGTACTTATAAAAACATCAAATGTCTAAAAATGTGGGACAAACTCCTAACTTCCATCTCCAAACACTATTTTTGTAGACTTAATATTGCATTTACACTAGATTATATTTTGCCATGTATTACTATAGACGGAGCTTGAACAATTTTAATGGGAGGACCGACAGTGTGAAATTATCGACGAAACTACTGAAACTTCAAAACTAGTACTACACAATTATATTTGTGAGGGTCGATCAATATTTGTTGAGAGGGCCAAATACAAGATTTCCCAAAAATACTCTTATGTTTTAATATAATTACTATATCAAACACCTAATCTTAGGAGGGTCATAACCCCAGGTCCCCATAAAAATCCGTTTATAATTACTAACTTTAGGAAGCTCTCTTCGAGATGCATGTACCCAATAAAATGTTACCAATATAAATCACACAAGTTTATGAACATACGTGTTCATGTAACCCAATTATATAGTAGTAATGGCTTATTGATAGATAAATCACTCGGTTATGAACTTCTCACTTGGTTATGTTGACTAAACATGATCATATATGGACCAAATCCTGTTAATCGGTTTACATGAATTAAAATTGTTTAAAATTTTTAGTTAATAGAGATACACAAAAATTGCTTATTTAATGTTTAGTATTTGTGATGCTACAACAAACGTTGTTTATAAAAGGGTTCTTCATAAATTACATATGAGTGTTTATTCTTTTCTAAAAAATGTAACTAAATTTTTGCCAAAATGTTTATCTACGTTATTGAAGTTTTTTCTCGTGAAAAATAGGTTATTAAAGTTAAGGTAACCGGTTAAATAAATTACCCTGCATAACCATTTGTACTAGGTAAGTGCCGATTTGAAATTACTTTTTTTTTGTTTAAAGAGTAAATTATCTTTTATTTTTAAATTATGAGTACCTAATAACACATGATTCAAAGAAAACGATCATAGCAAACCATTTACTCCTAAGCTATCTTCCAAATTCTTTCATTTTCCTTTTTCACTAAGACATGATCAACAACTATCTGGATTTGAGTTATTGTCGCTAGCAGAAGATACGTATATCGTCTAACTTAAGGATGAGGTTGCATCCTTTAAATCAACAGTTTTTTGATTGATAGGAATCAAATGGGTCTCATTTGATGATACAAACTACTTGACAATTTAATGACAATAATAGATCATAGATCATATCTCTTTATGAAAACGTTTATCCTTTCTAGGCTTATCAAACAAGAGATTACCGATTCCAAGCCCGCCCACCCATGAATGTGAAGACTTGAGACGGTGGATGTCTAGGTTTTTTATTGGGTTGACGACGCAAGAAGGGTGAGTGTGTTGGATTAATCGGTTACGATGGCCGGAGGTTTCGGTGCCTGGTAAGAGTGACATCAATCTTTTTTTTTGTGGCGGAGTTTTTTTTTTAGATCTGATGGGGGTCAAGGCTTGAGAACTCGTAGTTGTGTCCGTTGTGCTGATGAACGGACATTGAAGAGTCAACAACATTCTTGTTTGAGGTGAGACTCACAAAGTGTTGACATGACAAGGGCAACAGGTTACCAACAGGTTGCCCACCCTTGAAGTAACCCAATTGTAACTTTTTAAAACTTCAGTAACCTAAATAATTAAATCGTATACTTGAGTACCTTTTTATAACGAAAAAAACATTAGTAACTTAGGTGAATATTTTGACAAACTTTAGTGGCATTTTTATGTATTAACCCATTTTTTAACAACTATAACGGATACATATCTTTTTTCTTTTCCGATTATCTTAACAAAATTATTTCTTGTACAAACATGACAAAATGTTTAATGATATCTTAAAAAACTATGTTAGCCCGCCTATGATTTGTACTTTAAGATTAGTATGTATATAATAAAAGAGGGTTGACAAGTTAAGCCCAATATTAACAAAACACATAGGGCTAATAAATAATACAATTCATTTCAAAAAGTGAATGAAGATTTTTGCGTAGTAACAAAAATATTTAGACGTTGTTCAGTTCTGAAAAATCAAAATTTATTACCAAACGATTAATATAATGTGTAAAATTGTGTAATAAATTCTGGAAAAAAAGGAAAAACGACGTGTTTGATGACAAAAAAATAACCCATAATATGGTAGAAACGACTCGTAGCCAGTTAAAATAACCCATAATATTGTGTAATAAATCCTGTCTCCTTGTTAAAAGTCATTTATGTAATATTTAATAGGCAATATGGCTAAATGTTATATACTCTTACTTATAAACACATCAAAAGCTTGACCATTCATCGATATGGGATAAACTCCGCTCACTTTTCTTTCATTAATTTTCATCTCAAAACATTGTTTTGACCATTCATCAATGTGGGACAAACTCCGCTCACTTTTCTTTCATTTTTTCAATAATTAAGTTGCATAGGTTGTTTAGGTTGCATATGACATTTTGAGAAATTCTCATTTGATTGGTACAAAAAGGGAAAAAAGTGACACTTTTGGGCCTTTCATGAATTTTCTCAAAATATACGTGTTAAATTTGTTAAAAAAACAAAAACTTACATAAAACGAAATGGTAATTGATAAAACTTTTGATTTTTTTAATCGTTTTCTAGCATCTTGCTAATTTTTTTTTTAATATAGTTGTGTTGTCGTTTTAAAAAAATACTTAATCAAAGTTATAAATGATGTATTCAATTTTGCTATCATTTTATTCATAAAATAAATATAAATGTGTAAACATTTATGTGTATTTTACTATTCCAACATAACAAAATTGATTTGGATAAAGATTGTAACATATAACATTAGGCAAAAGATACGGCGTAGCTTTGCATGCCGAACAATTTTTGAGCTCCCTGCTAAGCTTTTGCCATATTGGATGGCGACAAAACATGTGTTCATCTGGGCAAACTCATAACATTTCAACAATTTTGTCGACTACATTAAGAATCCCCTATTGGCTTATTCTATTCTCATGGGACAATTTTATTTTCCATACGCTTAGATTTTTAGACAAAAGAAATTTTCCACAAGTTTAGATGTTTACACATATTTTTTTGCGTGTATTATTTTTTTAATGATGATTGGAAAATAATACAGAAGTAAATCTGGTGAACTAATCGGCTATAAGGTTGAAACCCATACCAAAAGGAAATATTCGGAAAACAAACTACTTACGTCAACTACAAATAAGCCCCGCCGCAACGCGCGGGCAGGGTTCCACTCGTTTATACACATTTGGTACTTACTGGAAAACAAAAGTAAAATTAATGTTTACTGAAAAAGAAAATACACAAAAATGGTAGTACTTAACAGTTAACACTCTAATCGATAGCAAAAAAATACGTGATGTGCATTGAAACCGCCCATAGGATTGTGCTAACAAGTTACGAGTTTAACTCTTGCATTAGAAGAAGTACTCATCTTCTTCAAATTTCCCACAGAACAACTATGTTCAGCCCCGATCCTGGAGATTTAGTTTGCCTTTTAGTCTCTTTTTTCTTCTTGTTTTTTGATATAATGTGGTTTCTTTATTATTTTCAAGATCAGTACTAAAAACCAATCATAAAAATTTGATGCCCTTTATTTTATTGATGCCTTGGCTGTTGCCGACTTCGTCGGATGACAAATCCACACCTGCATATTAACTTGCATATTAACATTAAAATATTGTGTGCGTAATTTTATGAATACACGTATCATGTTGGTATGTTTGAAAAAATATTTAGCTATTTAATGTTTTCGTAAAAACTTGGCAAAAATTAATTAAAATTTAATTATGTAATGCTTGTGTAAAGACTAAAAACTAACTAACAAATCAAATGTATATATGTGTATGTCATATCAATTATATCCATTTGATCATCAACGGTTTACTTTGTGTAAATGTGGGTGTATTAATAAACTTTCTTGTTTTTTCAACTCTCGGTGATGTGGGACATTTTAAAATACAAAATGCTAACTAAAATATATCTTTTGGTGATTTGATGAACCTGCAGATTTCGTGCATGTTTATCAAAACCACATGGCGAAAAGTTAATAACTTCAAGCCAGGGATCATCCAATAGACTCGTATGATTTGTCACACTAGTCTTGAATCTGGTTTGAAGATTGGTACGCCAATCTTGAATTTCCGTAAAAAAGCTATTTTATACTCCATGTTTGTAGCTTTACATTAAAGTTTAAATGGCATCAACGACAGCCCATGGGGTTTCTTGGGAGACATGTTCAATGTACTAATGATATGATATATATAAGTTTTAGAGGGGAAAACAATCATACATGAATTGAAGGCTACAGAGAAAAACATAAACGATAATTTAAACTCACATATAATATTATTAGACAATATTATTATTGATCAACCATTTATTATGGTTATTACATGAAACCCTAATGGACCATAACCCCATAAACCGGTCGGCCATATTATTGTCTAATAAATATGACATAAAGGACAATTTGTCAATTCGTGCAAGGAGAACTCTCCTTGCACATTTGTGAAGCACTTTAAATGGAATATAACTATATGTTTAAATTCTTAGTTTTAAACACTTTAAAAGTTTGCTCATCCACCAATATGGGATAAACTACTTTTTTAGACTCCGTATTACATACACTACTAATTCTAATTTTGACATGCAACCCAATAATATGACATCAATTTAAATCACATAATTGTAACTGTGTCTAAAGTTTGTGAAGAGTATCTAAAAGCTCAAGTTCATCTAATGCTGACATTTGGCTTTATAATGTTGGTGAAGACGTATTGGGCTCGTTTTGTATGCAGTGTGAAGAACATTTTTAACGTATTTTTGAGACGTAGTTTTTAAACTTATTTTTTTATAAAACACATCCTCAAATTATAAGACAAGTTATGAAAATATCTTTCGACTTTTAGACATTTACAACATTTTTAAATAACAAACTTTACAGCTTAAATAAATACGTAACATGCATTTACCGATCAATTCTTAAAAAATACGTTTAAAAAGATCTTCACACTGCGAACAAAACGAACTTAATATATATATATTAATTTATAAAAAAATGTTGAGATTTAAAACTTATTTTTGATACACGCCCTCAAATAATGGGATAAGTTACAAAAACAACCTTCTACTTTAAGCTAATTTGACTTTTTTTATAACATACTTCATTTCTCAAATAAATTTATTTTTCACATATGTAACATACATGTACCGATCAATTCATAAGAAAGATACGTCTCTTCACATTACGAACAAGAATCTAATATTTCAATGCTTCTGACATAAAAACTGTTGAGATTTAATATATGTTTGAAAAAAACTTTTAATACGTTAAACTATCTAATAGTTTTAAGATAAATCACAAAAGGCAAAGTCATACACCGTTGAAAAAACGTATCTGCACAACATTTCACCATATTGATCAAGTTGACTCAAGGCATATCCCTAAAGCGGAATTTATATCTCTAAAAGGTCGAATTTCTAAACCCATTAAAGATAAGTCACCAAAATACCATGTGCCAATCTTTCAGATTGAACCCCTGTGATTACGAGCTTGTAAATAAACATAAATATTTTATAACATAGTTAAGGTTTTAACATAGGTGTAGTTAGACAGAATAAATAATATAAGAATTTAACATCGCTCTTAGGTTGGTGGGAGTGGGGATGATCCCACTCGTGGCTACCCTCCACCCACGCGCATCCACCACCCCTCCCTACCCAACCCGCGCGCGAGTCACCCACTGGCAAGCAAAAACCATTGGAAACTCACCCAGCGAGTTTTTGAATAGTGGGCCCCACTACTTTTAAATATTACCGTTTTTTCTCAAATAAAAAAAAAAATTTTACCCAAAATTTACTTATAAATACCCCATCATCTTCTTCATTTTTCACACACACAAAATCAAACATCTCATCTTCATCTTCATCTTTCATTACTCCAATGGCATCTATATTTTGGACACCCGCGGAAGAAATAGCTTTGTGTCATGCTTGGTACTCGGTTGCTCAAAACACCGTGTCAAGTAACTGAACTGATACTCGGGTTTTTTGGAATTTAGTTGTGCAAATGATGGAGGGTCATTTAGAAGATCCAAGGAAAAAAAGACACCATACGCTAATCTGGAAATGGAAGGGCGTAAAGTGTGCCATGCGTAGGTTTGTTAGATGTCACAACAACGCAACGCGTGCACGGTAATTGGAGAAAGTGACGAGGATATAATTAACAACGCCATTCGTGAATATGAAACTGAGTATAGGTGCCCATTTAAGCTTCTTCATTGTTGGGAGGTTTTGAAAACTTATCCAATGTTTCTTTCTACTGTGTTTTAATTTTATATGTACCCGTGTTTTAATTAAATGTATGGATAAATGTTTTAATTATATGAATAAAAAATATTTAATGAAAAAATGGGGTGATGTGGAGTGAGTTTGGTGAGTGTCATTACCTCCTGTGGTGAGTTTGGGTGAGTTTTAGTGAGTTTGGTAAAAAAGTTGACGTGGCGCTGAGGTGGAGGTGAGTGGGTTTCACCCCACTCCCACTAGTCTTAGTGATCGACACCTAATTTACAAAATTTGCCGACCCGGGAAAAAAATGCCACCCCTAATATGGCATAAACGATAATTTGCCGACTCGGAAAAAAGAACCCACCTATAGCAATATGGCATAAACGATAATTTGCCAACCGATACATAGAAATAGTATCGATTGAAACAATAAGGTTTATGAAAGAAACAATAAGGTTTATGAAACATTTTAAAGAGAATATAATTATGTGTCTACATTTTTAATTTTAGTTACATTAAAGGTTTATCATTGTCATTTTTCGAAAATAGTTGGTAAAAAAATACGACTCCTACCTAATGGCAAAGCAAGCAATGGCGTTAAAAAAAACGTCACGCAAAGGAGGAAGCCGCAAGTAGCAGCAACTATGCCGTTAAACACAATTATTTTTCTGTCTCAACAAACAAAGAAATTGATCAAAGAAGAGGCTTTCATCATATGTTTCAGTTTGTCCGTCGGGAAGCTTTCCGTTCAAACTGCGAGGGAGTATTAGCTGTCATCATTGATATGTATTTCCTAATTTGGAAGATTTGTGTGTGTATTCATGTTTATCATTAGATTAGGTATTAGGCTCAAACTCAATCCTTGAATGTATTATATATACTAGTGGTATTATATGAAATAAACACACAAAACATTCTACCATTTTATAATCTTTCAAATTCAACCTACGTTTCTCTTTCGCATATGCAAACTAGATTTGAAGACTGCATATTGCCTTTACACTAGCTCCAATTCAACCTACGCTTCTCTTTCGTATATCATAAATCACACAAGTTCATAACTATGCATATGTGCTCAAAAATGATTAATAATTGAATACCATGGGACCAAAAATCAGGGTTCATTTTATGTTGACCCGTTGCTTTTAGAAGTAAAGGTATTAGTATATAAGTATGGTCCAGCCCGACTTGTGGGTCTAAGGTCTATTAGGGTTTTATATTTATAATCACCATTATAAATGGTGAATGAATAAAGCATAATAGACATGGGGTTTTAGCATTCTAACATGGTATCTGAGCATACCCGGATCCTAACCTAAAATCACTTCCGCCGTTTAAATATTACACCGATCCCTTATCCCTTTTTTTTCCAACTAAAAAAAAAAAAAAACTGCCCAGTCATTTTTTTTTCTTCTTTCAGCCCAGTTGTTCTTATCCGTTGCCATCACCATTATCTTCTCAAACAACAACCGATTAAATAATAAAAAAATCCCTTCTAAAGGTGATTGTTAAAACAATCGTGTTTCTTTTCCTTTATTTCAGTAAACAAACAAAATTACCAACTATGTGTCAAAGAATCAATGATGGAATAACAGTTTTTCATGATAACAATTTTTCATGATCAAGTCTTGTGGGGACTAAAGAAAAATTGTTGGTGAAGATATTGTTGAAGCTGGGATCTATTGTTGATTCGATTATGCGCTGTCAAGTGATTGTGATTTATTTTAATTATTGTTTTAGTTATTTATTTGTTAGGTATTGTTAAGAAAAAAAATTAAAAAATTTATTGTTTGGGATACTTTGGGTTATAATTCGGATACTTTGGTTATCCGTAAAAATATCGGGGTACTTTGGGTTATCCTTCGGATACTTTGGTTATCCGTAAAAAATCGGGATACTTTGGGTTATCCTTCGGATACTTTGGTTATCCGTAAAAAGTTAGGATACTTTGGTTATCCTTCGGATACTTTGGTTATCCTTCGGATACATTGGTTATCCGTAAACAAGTAGGAATAGAGGTTACTTTGGGTTATCCCGTTTATTTTGGTTCATTGTTTTATTTTGTTTTTCTTTTATTTCTTTTCTTTCAGTCCGAGCTTTCGCGATTTCGCCGCTCGATCTGCGGGGGAGTATTAGTATATAAGTATGGCCCGGCCCGACTTGTGGGTTTAAGGTCCATTAGGGTTTCATATTTATAATCACCATTATAAATAGTGAATGAATAAACCATCATAGACATAGGGTTTTAGCATTCTAACAAAAGGATCATCTACTAGTCTTAAATCTAGTTTGTCGATATGCTCACCAATCTTGCACTAGAAAAGGATCTGCGCGGAAAAATTTTCCTAAAATTTATAACTAATTTCGTAATTCGTCCTTATAAGAGCAAAATTGGTATTGTAGGTTCAAAAAGTATCAAAGTTTTGACCATAATACGTGCTATATGAGTATATTTAATAAAAAAACATAAACGGAAATGTAAATCATTATCTTCAAAGAACACGACCATGACATAATATGTATTACATGTGCACAAAATCACAAAGAAAAACATAAATGAAAATGTGAATCATTACAAAGAAAAATCTAAATGAAATTGGAAAACGTTATCATAAACAAAAGTTTACCCATAAATTAGCATAAATACCAATTCTCAATTCAGAAAGAAGGAGTCCAGTCTTTCTTACTGAATAACATTTCAAAGGAAATACAACCGTGTGTATAAATTCGTAGTTTTAAACACATTAAGAGTTTCCTCATCGACCCCATGTGGGACAAGGACAAACCGAACCCTACTTTTTGACACACCATATTGCATTTACTCTCGTACCAAACTGCTTGCTTGGTCGCGTGAACTAATTGTGTATCTTTCCTTCTGTTGAGAATTTAATTGAACCGAAGGTATCATTTGACCACATTGTTTCAAGATACGGACGAGAATTTGTAAATTTGATTAAAAAAACATGGTCCAAAACAAACAATTACTCACTGTTAGATACACATTATATAAACGAAGTATTGAAATCTGCTTATTACATCTTGATTAGGTTTATGTCTATTGAAAATAGAGCTATTATTTCAAAGAAAGAAGACAAACATCAACTAGTTATCTTTTAGTTGTAATTTGGCTAGCTACTTGTATAAATCCTTCTCACTTGTTTATCTTGTTACATATTTTAGAATATACACTTTGATAAATATGGTCGGTGTCGAGCTTTTGGATGTCTAAAACGAGACTAACAAAATATGCTCCTATATATATAGCATAGCAAACCATGATTTTAGGTTCCCTGAATTTTCTCTGTCAGTTCCATATTTTTAAATGACTAAAATTAAATTTAATGATTAACATCATTCTAATAACTTTTTGTGTACATTTTTCTGGAAAGCAATACATTTATAAGAGAAAAACCGCAACCAAATAAAAAACAAAGTTTAAAAGGAAAAGAAAGAAGATAAATATTAAAAAAATGCATTACAAAAAGCCACAAAATACAGTTGCAACATTGATTAAATACCCTATCTTCAATTTTTTCATCAAAGTATAAATGATATCTTCAATTTTTTCATCAAATTATAAATGATATCTTCAATTTTGCTATCCTATCATTTTATTTGTAAAATAAATATAAATGGGTAAACATTTATGTATATTTAATATTTCAGAGTTGGGATTAATATAAACCATCTTTTTAGCATAAACCAAATCAACCAATCACATTCATTCAAACAAACTTTCCAACTTTTTTTTAAAAGTCAAATATCTCACAAACGGTAAATCGTCAAGTGACAAAAATTACACCATTACAAAGAGAAATAAATCATATTTCTATCGAGGGGCACATGTATATATACTTTCGACGTACTTTTTTTCCTGAGAAAATAATATATGATTTGTATCACGGATCATATATGATTTTCTAGAATCATATATGATACGTGACACGAATCACATATGATTTTGTAAGAAAAAAGTTTATCCAAAGTATATAAATTTGCCCCTAAATTGTATGTTTCGTTTTGTGTATCGATCAATGGTTTGTAAGATATTTAATTTCTAAAAAATAATTTTTTTTGTTAGAAAAAAAATGAATGTGTATGATTAATTGATTGAGTCTATTCTAAAAATACATTGAATTTTTCCCTACTATCACTAGTACAAAAAATTGTATCCGTCACACTCAAAAAGAGTGACCGTAGGCCTACAGTTACACGCGGTTTTTTTAGCCTTTGTGACCAAAGGTGCCGCGACCGTAGGTACCATACGGTCACAAAATGATCTAAGTGACGATAACCAACAAAAAAATGTGACAAATACTCGAAAATATGTGACGAACTAGGTACAATATTTAGTGCTTTAGTGAATATGTGTAACGGTAAACACTCTACATTTACACGAGTTTTGTTTAAGAGTGACTATTGTTTATAAGTTTGTCACATGAATATACAATATGTGTGAAATTTACTATGTGATTAGTGTATTTTGTGTGACTATATGCATCAAATAGTCACATGAAGGGTATGTTTGTGTGACCTTTTATGACATGTAGTCACATAAATTATGCTAATGGCTCTGAGTTTGTCACATACAATTAACCAAAGTTTTACCAATAGTAGAAATAAGTGTGACTGTATGCTTTGTCAAGTCAAGCCAATTGTATTTTGTGTGACTATATGCATCCAATAGTCACATGAATTGTATGTTTGTGTGGCCTTTTATGACATGTAGTCACACAAATCATGCTAATGGTACTGAGTTTGTCACATACAATTAACCAAAGAGTTACCATTAGTAGTAATATGTGTGACTGTAAGTCAAGCCAATTGTATTTTATGTGACTATATGCATCCAATAGTCGCATGAATTGTATGTTTGTATGACCTTTTATGACATGTAGTCACACAAATCATGCTAATTGTACTGAGTTTGTCACATATAATTAAACAAAGAGTTACCAATAGTAGTAATATGTGTGACTGTATGCTTTGTCAAGTCAAGCCAATTGTATTTTGTGTGACTATATGCATCCTATAGTCACATGAATTTTATATTTGTGTGACCTTTTATGACATGTAGTCACACAAATCATGCTAATTGTACTGAGTTTGTCACATACAATTAATCAAAAAGTTACCAATAGTAGTAGTATGTGTGACTGTATACTTTGTCAAGTCAAGCCAATTGTATTTTGTGTGACTATATGCATCTAATAGTCACATGAATTGTATGTTTGTGTGACCTTTTATGACATGTAGTCACACAAATCATGCTAATTGTACAGAGTTTGTCATATACAATTAACCAAAGAGTTACCAATAGTAGTAATATGTGTGACTGTATGCTTTGTCAAGTCAAGCCAATTGTATTTTGTGTGACTATATGCATCCAATAGTCACATGAGTTGTATGTTTGTGTGACCTTTTATGACATGTAGTCACACAAATCATGCTAATTGTACTGAGTTTGTCACATACAATTAACCAAAGAGTTACCAATAGTAGTAATATGTGTGACTGTATGCTTTGTCAAGTCAAGCCAATTGTATTTTGTGTGACTATATGCATCCAATAGTCACATGAATTGTATGTTTGTGTGACCTTTTATGACATGTAGTCACACAAATCATGCTAATTGTACTGTGTTTGTCACATACAATTAACCAAAGAGTTACCAATAATAGTAATATGTGTGACTGTATGCTTTGTCAAGTCAAGCCAATTGTATTTTGTGTGACTATATGCATCAAATAGTCGCATGAATTGTATGTTTGTGTTACCTTTTATGACATTTAGTCACACAAATTATGCTAATTGTACTAAGTTTGTCACATACAATTAACCAAAGAGTTACCAATAGTAGTAATATGTGTGACTGTATGCTTTGTCAAGTCAAGCCACTTGTATTTTGTGTGACTATATGCATCCAATAGTCACATGAATTGTATGTTTGTATGACCTTTTATGACATCTAGTCACACAAATCATGCTAATTTTACTAAGTTTATCACATACAATTAACCAAAGAGTTACCAATAGTAGTAATATGTATGACTGTATGCTTTGTCAAGTCAAGCCAATTGTATTTTGTGTGACTATATGCATCCAATAGTCACATGAATTGTATGTTTGTGTGACCTTTTATGACATGTAGTCACACAAATCATGCTAATTGTACTGAGTTTGTCACATACAATTAACCAAAGAGTTAACAATAGTAGTAATATGTGTGACTGTATGCTTTGTCAAGTCAAGCCAATTGTATTTTGTGTGACTATATGCATCTAATAGTCACATGAATTGTATGTTTGTGTGACCTTTTATGACATGTAGTCACACAAATCATGCTAATTGTACTGAGTTTGTCAAATACAATTAACCAAAGAGTTACCAATAATAGTAATATGTGTGACTGTATGCTTTGTAAAGTTAAGCCAATTGTGTTTTTTGTGACTATATGCATCCAATAGTCACATGAATTGTATGTTTGTGTGACTTTTTATGATATATAGTCATACAAATCATGCTAATTGTACTGAGTTTGTCACATACAATTAACCAAAGAGTTACCAATAGTAGTAATATGTATGACTGTATGCTTTGTCAAGTCAAGCCAATTGTATTTTGTGTGACTATATGCATCCAATAGTCACATGAATTGTATGTTTGTGTGACCTTTTATGACATGTAGTCACACAAATCATGCTAATTGTACTGAGTTTGTCAAATACAATTAACCAAAGAGTTACCAATAATAGTAATATGTGTGACTGTATGCTTTGTAAAGTTAAGCCAATTGTGTTTTTTGTGACTATATGCATCCAATAGTCACATGAATTGTATGTTTGTGTGACTTTTTATGATATATAGTCACACATTGGAATGTGACTAACAATGATAATAAGTGTGATTATGTTTCATCTTCTAGTAACCTTTCAGAATTCAATAAAAACAAAAAACAAAATTCTGGAAATCAAATTTCAGTTGCATTAATATATAAAATTGAATGTACATAAGCAAATCAACAACTGTAATGTCGTATTATTTACAAGTAACATACTTTTCACAAAGAATCACACTTGTAAAGACTTTGAATCGCCGTATTGTAATGTCTTTTGAGCCTTGTTATTCCTAGCTTGTTTCTGCATATGAGGAATAGTCAATCTAATGGTTGTTCATCTAACTCCTTTACTGATGAACAATTTAAAAGACTGCTGGATTTAATTGGTGAGAAATCTGGAGTTAATAGCATTCCTGCAAATGTTGCAGGCATAAATTGTGCTTTTAGTTTTTGTACTTCAAGGTTTTTTAATCATAATACTAATGTTAAAACTTATAAGTTGTATGTTGGATGGATCATTGATTCAGGAGCTAGTCAACATATGACTTATACTGTTATTAATATGTATAATGTGATTAATGTGTCTCATTTGAATATGACTGTTGGCCATCCAAATGAGACTAAGGCTGTTGTTACTCATATAGGCAGTTTAAAGTTAACTAATAAAATTTCTATTCATGATGTTTTAGTTGTGCCAGAATATGAAGTTAGTCTTCTGTCTGTGCACAAGCTAAACAAAGATAGTAAATATAGAGTCATTTTTTATGAAAACTTTTGTGACATTCAGGACTCTGTTCAAAAGACTCTAGTGGGGACTGGTAATGAAATAAATGGATTGTATTTTCTTAATACAAGTAAGAAAATTTATAACAATAATATATCACAATGTTGTTTGTCTAAGTGTGTTTGGCACAATAGACTTGGTCATCCATCAGATAAGGTTTTACATCTGTTAAAAGACAAACTTAAAATTGATAAAGTTGAGAATAATATTTGTGATGTTTGTCATAAAGCTAAACAAACTAGAGAACCCTTTCCTCTAAGTGATCATCAAACCAAGAGTGTTGGTGAGTTGGTTCACTTGGATGTGTGGGGTCCTTATAGAGTTCAAAGTAAAGAAGGCTTTAGATTTTTCCTTACTGTTGTTGATGACTATAGTAGAGCTGTTTGGTTGTTTTTATTAAGAGGGAAAGATGAAGTATTTTCTAATATAACTGTTTTTGTAAATTTGATTAAAACGCAATTTGGAAAAATGGTTAAGATATTTAGAAGTGATAATGGTACATAATTTATCAATAATAATATGGATAAATTTTGTAAAGATAATGGAATACTTCATCAAACTTCTTGTCCATATACCCCTCAGCAAAATGGTATTGCTGAGAGGAAACATAGACACTTGTTAAATGTTGCTAGGGCCCTCATGTTTCAGGGGGGGGGGGGGGGTTACCTTTAAACATGTGGACTGATTGTGTTCTTACTGAATTTGGAATGTTGGCTTGTAAGCCATGTGGAACACCTATTGATGTTAAAGAGGGAATAAACAGTAAGAATAAAGGTGTTGATGTTGATAAACCTTTGAAAGGTATTAACAACTATCAAAAGCTAGTTGACAAATTGATTTATCTTACTCATACAAGACTTGACATTAGTTATGTTGTTCAGGTCCTCAGTCAGTATATGCATGCACCTATGCAGTCACATTTGAAACTTGCATTTAGAGTCTTAAGATACTTAAAAGGTTCACCAGGAAAGGGAATTACTTTTAATAAGAGTGATAATCTTAATCTTGGTGTATATGTGGATTCTGATTGGGCAAAATGTAAGCTTATAAGAAAGTCAGTGACTGGATATTGTATTTTTCTTGGTAACTGTTTAGTATCATGGAAAAGTAAGAAGCAGTCAATGTTGTCTAAATCATCTGCTGAGGCAGAATTTAGAGCAATGAATAGTGTTACTTGTGAGGTAATGTGGATTATGAAAGTTCTTGTTGAACTTAATGTTAATCCATGGTTACCTGTTCCTTTGAGATGTGATAATAGCTCAACAATACAGATACCTGCTAATCCTGTATTTCATGAGAGGACTAAGCACTTTGAGATTGAACTCTTTTTCTTAAGAGAAAAGGTTGCAGTTGGGGTTGTTAGTACTATTAAAGTTAAGTCTGCTGATAATATAGCAGATATCTTTACCAAAGGTTTGAGTGTTGCTGAACATCAAAAGTTTTGTGAAGGTCTTGGGTTGTTTGATCTTTACAGAGTTGGTTTAAGGGGAAGTGTTAAGAAGAGTGGTTAATCACTAAACCAACTCTCAGGGACTACTTGTGCACAAATGGTAAGTACATGTATGTTTATTATAATTATTTTCTATTGTTATTTTCTATGTTTTTATGCAGGGCATGTTTTGACAAGTTGTAGAAAGATAAAGGGCAAAGAGTTCAAGTGTGAGAAGTCATTAGGTTTAGTTTGTTAGGTGCTATTTAAGCTAAATATTAGCTCATTTGTTAGACGAAGTTATCACATTATCTCTCTCTCAAAGTTTTGTAATCGTTTTGTTCTCTCATTGTCAAGATCAATCTGTTTTGATCTCTTGTTTGATTTTCTTTCTTTTGTAAGTACGATCACAAACCCAGGTGTTACATTTGAAGTAACAGCCTGAGGCAGTTTAATAAAAGAATAAAGTCTGGTTGGTTGTATATATTTTGATCTTTGTAATCTTTTCTACAGTTATGCTTCTTGGGAGACATGTTTATATGTATTAATGATATGATATATTTAAGTTTAAGAAGGGAAAACGATCTATGACACATCTTTTAATTGTGGAAATTGTTTAAAAGATTCAGCAGTAATATACATGAAGGCTACATTGAAAAGCATAAACGTACTGTAAAATCATAAACTTTAAAGAAATAAAGATGGAGTGGCTAAAAAAGTCACCCATAATTCGTTAATTCGTGCGAGAACTCTCCTAACCTTGCACATACTGAATTGTCATTTGTGAATCACTTTAAAGGAATTATAACTAGCACATTTTAAATTGTTAGTTTTAAACACATTAAAATTTGCTAATCTTTCGATATTGGACAAACTCAACTCACTTTTTTTTTTCGTATATCCCCGAACACTATTTTTTGAGACTCCATATTATACTTAAACTAGCTCTAATTATGACATGTAACATGTCTTTACGAAGCTCTCTCGAGGAACAGGTAACCCAATATAAGAAGATGTAACATAATTACGAAAGCATCGTTACATGTTCTTTCCCTAAGAGCCACGTAACATGTTTTTTTGCTTTCAAACTCGCCTTTAAATGGATTCCACAAAGCAGTTCATTGAATGATTTCCATTATTATCACTTGTTTTATCAAAAACCTTTGGACCATAACCCACTTTGAGATAAGACAACCCAAACTTGACACTAGTCCCGAATCTGGTTTGAAGATTGGTTCACCAATTTAAAACACCAAAAAAACACAATAAAGTTTACATAAAGTTTAGATGTCACAGACTATGTTGCCCATTTAATAGACGATCGCGACACATGGAATTATTCGTGTTACACAAGATCCATTAGAAAGAAAACGTAAACGAAAATGTAAATCATAATCTTCAAAGGAATAAATAGGTGTTAAATGAAAAAAAAAAACCCCGTAATGTGGAACCGACCCATTGTAAATATCACGGAATGAGTGAGATCAAATCTTAGCTTTCTCGTTTATCTACAATGGATCATTGATACAACATTATAAAGGCAATATGGCTACATATTTACACTTGGTTATAAACACGTCAAAATTTGACCATGTACCGATGTGGGAAGAATTCTAGCTCACTTTTCTTTCGTTAATTTACATCTCCAAACAATTTTTTTTACCTCTTTTGTAAAACAAGTATTTACTTTCACTTTTAAATATATTCTTATTTTAACTTTAACACAAAATGCCCTTTCAAACATTATACAACATATATGTTATATTAAAAAATTCAACAAATCACATAATTATAAATATTCAAATAAAAACATAAATTATTATATATATTTATTTTGACACTTAACAAACTCAAAGTCAAGTAATGCAAATCAACGTAAATTATTATTAACATGAATATAAATATTAAAATAAATGCAGGACTTCAGACATCAGCGTGAGATGAAAATAGATAGAAGAGATTCTATATATTACAAGAACATATATTTTTTCAAGGTTGTTACGTGTTAGCATACAATATTTAGAAAATGATAGCTACTATTTCAGTTAGATAAAGTGAAATCCTTTATGCAACAAATAGTTATATAAAATATCAATTAATATTATCACATAATGAGAAATCATGTAAAAGTGGGTTTATGAGCATTGTAACTATTTAAATATTAAAATTTTAATATTCTTTTATATAATAATATTAAGCATTGTGGAACCATGAAATTACAAATCGTGTACGTGTAAAGTTGATATAAATGATTTATTGATTAATAATTAAGATATAACTATCGAGAATAAAATATTGAAAGTAAAAAGTTTCGAAAAAAAATTTGAGGTGGGTTTATATTAATTTACACGGTGCACAGTAAAACAACAAAATAATCAAATAATAAACATTTGGTGTTTTTAAAACCATATATAATATACATAAATAATATAATAACGAAGTTATTATTTAATTAATCGTTTATTTTCAAGTCCCGTGCGTACACGGACATTAAAACTAGTTCTCTCGAAATGAGATGTTAACATTTATAAAACATTTTATATATATGAAATATTGATATGAAATTCTTAGCTTAAAACTCATTAAAAGTTTACTCATCCATCGAGTGGGAGCCCACTGTTCTTTTGCATATCCGAATACTAGTTTTTGAGACTCTATTGCATTTACGCTAGCTTCGATTTTTATGTAAGGTGTCTTTATGAAGCTCTTTTGAGGTGCATGAAATCACGACCGGTTTTAGACAGGTGCAGGCTGTGTAACAGCACAGGGCCATCATTTTTTTAGGGCGACCACTTTTAGGGCCTCCATTTTTTAGATCTTAATGTTACTATAAAGTCGTTTTTGGATGTTTTGGTTCAAGTCATGGATGTTTCTATGAATAATTATGTCTAAAAAGATAGAAACATTTGAGTCACGGTTGTAAAAACAAGACACAAAGTTTTGTTTTTTAATGACCCAAAACCAATTATTATTTTTTATTTGTAAGTTTCACCTTTAACCTTTTTATTTCATATAGTTTGCTATAAAGTTTAAAGTAGTTTGTATAGTACCAGTTTTACAGTACATTAGTAAAAAAAACCTAAAGTTAAGGTTCAGTTGGTTAAAACTATAGGATCTAAAGTTGATCATCGTACGTTGCTTCTTGATGGATCATTCACTCTTGTACCAAACTGGTTGCTTGGTCACGTGGGCACTACTCGCATACCGTGCATTCCTTACGTTAAGAACTAATTGAACTAAACAGGATCATATGATCACAATTTTTCAAGATATGGAACATAATATGTTAATTTGATTAAAAGAAACATCGTTCAAAGCAAACAACTACTCATCATTAGATACATTATACAAACGAATTATTGAAATCCACTTATCACATCTTGGGCTGGGTTTAGTTGTCTAGTCTAAGATCATCCAGTAGATTGGTCTGATTTACACTAGTCACGAACCTGATTTGAAGATTGGTTCGCCAATCTTGTAACCAGAAAAAGATCTTTGCAACATGATAGATTCTATGTATGTTTCAGACCTTGCATAAAGTTTAGATGGCACCAACTTTAGCCCGCCCATTGAGTAGATATTTTTCTTGGACACTATCTTTTAAAATCATGACCTGTTACAATATGTTTAAGGTTAAATGCTGTAAAAATCCTGGATAGACGATGGTGGTACATAGAAATTATTCGTGTTACACCAGATCAATTACAAAAAATGACTCATAATGTGGTAGAAACGATCCGTTGCCAATTTACTGAAAAGAGTGAGGATATCAGATCTTATCTTCCCTTTCAAACAGCATTGGGTCATTTATGCAACATTTGAAAGGTAATATTTCTAAATGTCTACACTCTTAATTATAAACACATCAAATTTTGACCATTCGTCGATGTGCGACAAACACTATTTTAGGGACTTAATATTGCATTTACATTAGCTCGATTCTTTACATGACATAGCTCTCTTCGAGATTGGTTGGAGCCCTTGACTCTCTAAAAATAAAGAGGAAAGAATAATTCATTTTGTGCTCATCGCTCGGCTACATGCCTTTCACCTTGTGCAACTTGGTCATTAAATACAACTCTCGTCACTGGCAACTTCCACTAGTTAGCCGCCGATGTAGGATATTCACCCAATACCCACTTCCCGTATGAGTCCTTTTGAGATACATGTAGCATGGCTCAAGAGAGAATAGCATTCGAACCAAAAATATCTTAAGCTACATGGTGTCTATTTTTAGAGTTCTTGCTTTATTGAATGAATTATGTATTGATGTACCCTCGCTTTCATCACATTGCTGCAAGATACAAAATGCACGATTTTTACTCACTCATCTCTTTAGGGCACGTTTGATAGAGAGAATTTCAGAAATTAGAAATGAATCAGAGAATTAAATCTCAGAGAAATGAGACTGATTGAGAAATTTATTGATTTTCACTGTTTGGTTACGTCAAAGAATTGAAATTAAAAATAATCACGAATATCAATTTTTTATTTTAAAAAACAGATAAATATAATAATATTGTAATATCCCAAAAATAATTTTTTTAACTTTATAAGCACAAGATATTGCAAGTAATTTATTTTCGTAAATCTAAAATAAAAATTAATTTTAAGTTTATGTGAAAAAGATTACACAGAAAAAAATACAAATTAAAAGAAAATATTTTTACAAAAAAAATCAATTTCTCTCAATTCTCTAAAAACAATGGAAATAAATTCTAACAAATAACATTATCATACTCTCTCCAACTCTCTACCCATTTTCTTTAATTCTCCATTCTTTTCATTTCTCCGTACTAAACAAGAGAAATAAACTCAACTATATTTCTCTCTTCCAAACATGCCCTTCGTTTCCATTCGTAGCATTGAGCATTTTATGTTACATTTTTTTAAGTATGTGAGTATTTTTGTGAGTGATCTATAGTTGAGCCATTCAGTGGACTGTCATGCCACTTATAACAAAAAAGTATGATTCTAAAGAAGTGTAAGATGACACGTCATGTTAGGTGTTATGTATTTAGTCTTGATTAGCCTAAGTCGTGTCTAGGGATAGGTATCGAGTTTCCTAATAGCCTATAGCAATAAAGGTCGGTTGGCTGTGTCGAAGCCCAACCCGACCCTTAGTGCATGTAACAGTCGGTTCCCCCTCATCTCTATAAAAGGAGATGAGGGGGGACGAGATTCACAACGCTTCTTTATCAATAAACTAATCGGGATGATTAGGGATCATACCTTGCGTGTTGCTTTTCTGTCGTAGCTTCATAGATCGTATTTATTCCGCTCTAGTATTCCAGGTTGTAGTGATCGAATCCTACAAGTGGTATCAGAGCTCGGGTTCGCGGGTCTCGCTGGTTTACTAGGATCGATCGGGTGCAGCAGGTATCGACATAAAAGGGTTTTCTTCTTCTTCTTCAAGATCGTCGAGGTGACAAAGGATCGGTGATTGGATTTGGTGGCTGTTCTTCCTTTGTGGCGGTGAGTTACAAAGGAGTGGAGAAGAAGATAAAAAGAAAACACCGTTGTTGGCTTTTGGTTATAAAAGTCAACTGGACAACTTTTAAGGGTTTATTGTTGGGTTTATACTACAAAGTATCAATTTTTATAATTTGGGCCAAGGATTTATTGGGTTAAACTTTTAAAATTGGGTTGTTATGTTTTTGTTTTTATAAAACAAAATTTTACTTTATAGTATTTTACACAAGGGGACTTTATAATTCGTGATTGTGAGGGTTAATGTATCACAAGGTTTAGCGAATTATCGAAGGGGCTTTGTCGATTTGTGATTGTGAGGTTTTTCACAAGGTTTAGCAAATCAACAAAGGGATAAAGAAGCGTTCAAGACTTGTCGAGGTTGCAAGATTTCTTAGGTTATTAGAAATCGGTTTGCAAAAATAAAAGTACGACAAGGGTTACTTCAAAAGGCGTCGGGTACTTTCTTGATTCAAGGATTGTCGATTTATTGGATAGGTTAATTTTCAAGGTTCAGTCGATATTTGAGTAAGGAAGGGTTTTTTCTTTTGAAGGGTTACTTGGTTTGATCGATTACTAAGATTTTTATCTTAGGGTTATATCGATAAAGTAAGGGTGTTTTACACACAGGATACTTTGCTAGATCGTGTTTTTGTATAGGTATATTCACAAAAGGTTAAGCGGTTAGCAAAGGGTTAAAATAAAATGACGCTGAGCAAATTTGACATCGAGAAATTCGATGGGAAGAATGACTTTGGGTTATGGCAGGTAAGGATGAAGGCTTTGCTGGAACATCTGGAATTAGATGCAGCATTGGAAGAATTACCCGCCACCACAATAGTGGCTTACGATAACGTCATTCAGAAAAAGGCTTACAGCGCACTGATCTTGTGTTTGGATGATCGGGTCCTACAGGAGATCACCAAGGAGACGACTGCAGCGGGGATTTGGAAAAAGTTAGAGACTTTATACATGACAAAGTCTTTAGCTAATCATTTGTACTTGAAGAAAAAGTTATATACTTTTCAAATGCATCAAGGTAAGAGTCAGTCTGAACATATTGATGAGTTTCATAAGCTCGTGGGTGACTTACCGGCTATAGATACTGCTATATCGGATGAGGATCAGGCATTATTATTACTCACATCTTTACCATCGTCTTACGATAATCTCGTGGAGACTTTGCTATATGGTCGGGATTCTTTGAAGCTAGAAGACGTGCTCGCGAAACTTAATTCTAGGGAACTTCAGAAGATGACGGAAGCAAAGGGTGATGGTGGTGAAGGATTGTATGTGAGGGAGAGATCTAATCAGAGAGATATGGAGCAGGGTGAAAATAGTTCGTGGTTAAGGTCACAAGGAAGGAGCAACAAACTCAGGTGTTATATATGTCAGTCTGAGGATCATTTGAAGAGGGATTGTCCCATGTATAATAATAAGAAATCTCAAGGTTTTGTCAGGAGTAAAGATCAGGTATTCGGTTCTGAAGCTGATTGGTATGACAATGCTGATGTTATGATGGCTATGAGTGTTGATGAACTTTTGGACTGGATCATGGATTCAGGGGGCTCATACCATATGACACACAAGAGAGATTACTTGGTTGATTTTAAGGAGTATGACGGTGGTAATGTACTACTAGGTGATGGTAGGGAATGCCGTGTACGAGGGACAGGAAAGGTTCGAGTACGAATGAGGGATAGATCAAGTTTCTTGTTGGACAACGTCAGGTATGTTCCGAAATTAAGACGAAACTTGATATCGCTGGGCACTCTTGAAAAAGAGGGTTTTACCGTGAAGATGCAGTTGGGCAAGATCAATGTTATAAAGGGTTCACTGGTGGTACTATCAGGAACCAGAAGGGCTAATTGCGTATATAACCTAAACGGTCAGGCTATGACCGGGAAGAAAATGAAGGGTAGGAAGCAGTTAGGAAAATTTCAGACTGGGTGGAAGATCAAGACAGGTGATTTTCTTGATTCATGTAATCATAAGTCTACACAACAATATATGAAGAGTGGGGTCGCCAAACATTTGGATGTTGCGAGGTTACAGCAGCAAAATGGGTTGGTTGAGAAGATAAACGTGACACTCTTGGATAAGGTACGTTGTTTTCTAATTAAGTCTGGTCTGTCCAAGGTTTTTTGGACAGAGGATACAACCATGTCTACATATCTAGATAATAGGTCACCATCAGCAGCGATTGGATTCAAGAAGACTATAGATATGTTTGGGGTTTTTGGTTGGCTTGCTAGTATTGAGAAAGGGATGCTTGAACCAGTTAAGTTCAAGTGCATATTCCTGGGATACCGTAAAGGTATGAATGTTGATCAACTTTGGAGGTTAGATGACGTTACTTCAAAGGGAGTGCTTTACAGGAATATGGGTTTCAATGAAAGTGGGCAATACAAGAAAACTTTCATTGGTTCTGGTGTATGTACAAGTTCGGTGCAGGTGTTGCAAAGAGTTGAGTTTGAGGTGGATCATGCATTTGAGGTGGAACCTCAGGGGAATGTTGGTCATGTAGTTGTTCCAAAGAAAGTACAAACTCAAGATTTGATATACTATCATCAAGCACGTGATAGAGAGCAACACTTAGCACGGGAACTATTCAAGTATAGAGAAGACAGTAATGATGCTCCTTTTGCAGTTGCTGCAGTGGAGAAGATATATGCACACGAGTCATTGACTTTCAATGATATAGTTGCTTGTGAGGTTCTTTCCAAGTGGATGGCTGGATTGAAGGAAGAAATGGATACTCGGTTAGATGTGCATGTGCTCAGCAACGGTTGTAGGAAAAGCAGTGACGACAGATACGGTTATTACTGGGAGGATACACCAGGTATGTTCATACATCTATTTGTATGGTATTTTCTTGCGGATGCAAGGCTGAGATCTCGGTTACTAAGGATTTGCTGGTAAAAGCAAAGGGAAATATACTTGGTATTAAGATCATCAGGAATCAGAGTGGTAATACTCTGATGGTGTCACAGTCCAGGTTTTTCAACGGAAAGTTAGTACAGACTTTGTTGAAGGGACACTCCATACTGTCATTGGAGGATAGTCTATCAGGGGACTGTGATGTGGTAAAGAATAGTAAGTGGTCATATATATATGCGGTTGGAAGCCAGGAGTATCAGGTGGTCTGCACGAGACCTGACATAGCATCTGTAGATGTGAGTATGTTGTATAGGTTTGATCGTGGATTACAGACATACGTACAAGTTTTTGTGGATTTTGACTACACCATGGGTAGATCGATCACTGTCATGGGTTGATCAATCACAAGGTACGGGTTGCTGATACATGGATGTGCGAGGAGCTGGGAAGCTAAGTTACAGCACAAGAAGGCTTTGTGGACAACTAAAGCGGAGTATATGACACTTACGGAGGTTGTGAAAGGAGCTATTTGGCTAAGGGGATTCTTGGAAGAGTTAGGCGTGAAGCTTAACACTGTTGCAGTTAATTGTGATAATCAAGGTGCGATTCATTTATCGCGGAATCATGTTTTTTATGATAAGACTAAGCGCATCAATGTGCGTTATCACTTTATCAGAAGAGTCTTGGATGCAAAGACGGCTGAAGTTCTGAAGGTGTGTACTGAACATAATGCTGCGGATGCCTTGACGAAGGTGGTACCTAGACGCAAGTTACAACACTGCTTGGAGCTGCTGAGTGTTGGGATAGGCTAATATAAGCCTAAGGTGGAAATTGTTATGTATTTAGTCTTGATTAGCCTAAGTCGTGTCTAGGGATAGGTATCGAGTTTCCTAATAGCCTATAGCAATAAAGGTCGGTTGGCTGTGTCGAAGCCCAACCCGACCCGTAGTGCATGTAACAGTCGGTTCCCCCTCATCTCTATAAAAGGAGACGAGGGGGGACGAGATTCACAATGCTTCTTTATCAATAAAATAATCGGGATGATTAGGGATCATACCTTGTGTGTTGCTTTTCTGTCGTAGCTTCATAGATCGTATTTACTCCGCTCTAGTATTCCAGGTTGTAGTGATCGAATCCTACATTAGGTAAATGATCATCTTATGGGTTCGTAACGGAAGAAATTCAAATTTTTTGTTATTGTATAAGTTAGAAAATAAAGGCTCTTGCAGAAGGGGAAAGAAATACACAAAAAGAAGATAAATAGAGTTAACAAATTTGGTTCCTTCATATAAAATTTAACGAATCTTTTTCACATGGTTTTTATTTGTATTGGGTTTGGTCTTTTGACAACTAAGTTCGTATGGGTTTTAATCCCTAGACACTAATTCCGTACAGGGTTTAGTCCCTAGAAACTAATTCCGTACAGGGTTTAGTCCCTAACGAAACTAGTGATCTAGGGACGAAACCCATTACGAGCCAAAACCACACAGAAAGAGAGAGATAATCCCATTTCTTTGGAAGGATGAAATCCATAAACCCGACAAACCAATAGGACGATTTATGCAATTACCTTTAGAATAAAAACATTAAAGAACATACACCATCCATTAATGTATGGTGTGATGTCCTTGATGATTAAACTTAAGTTAACATGTAGGATTTATAAATATATTTTTGTTTTTACATTATACCGATGTAGGATAAGACATACGGACTATAACATATTATCAAATCATGTTGCATGTTACCCACCAACATGCTCTCAAATAGTCTCAATATAAATCCCTAGTTTAAATCCCTAGTCTAAAATTATGATGTAAAGTTTTAAAAATGATGTGATCGATTCAGTTTATTGTTTTAAAATTAGATTTAAACTGTGACACATTTATTTTGGTCAAATAAATATGAGATTGCATGTTTTGTTTAAAACACCTTTACCTTTAAATCGATTGTATTATAATTTTTGTTATCTTATATCGAATAAAGTTTATTTCTTATGTGAATACATTCGTAATATATTTAAATTTAAAAACTATAATTGATTCAGATTTAGATTTTTCAAACACTTATTCAGATTGAGATGAAAATCATATTCACATTTTTCTACCAAATATTCAGATTTAGATGTATGAATAAAATTCAGATTTAAATCTTATTAATAAACAAACAACACATGTTAGTTACATTGTCCATGAATTTGGCATGTCTTATCACACATCGGCATGAAGTAAGAATGGGATATATCTTTATAAATCCCACGTGTTAGCTTAAATTTAAATACTTTTGAACACACATCATACAAATGTATGGTATTTGTTCTTAAATATTTTGTTTTTTCCTTTTGGGTATTTATTTTGCTATAGTTAAATATTAATTAGTTACGTGATGATTTCTTGATCCTTTTGTTAGAGCTTTCATTTTCTAATTTATACAAAACTATAACAAAAATATTTTGACTTTCACCACTTCCAAGTGATAGAAACTGGTTTTATAGGCAAAACTACATCGGAAACATGTCTTTGAGAAGAAAACATACAAAATTTACGATGGCTTTTTAAAAGTTGTTGCAAACTTACCTTACTATCTGTTGGACCTGTTAATGTCTAGGATGCCACAACAATAAAAGTCTGCTAGATTTTCTGGTTTGGGCCGCATGACATCAAGCCCATTAGGTTACATATGACAGTTAATATTCGGTTATGTGTAAACATGTCTTTTACTTTTTCATAAACGGTGCTTAGCCACCGATTCATAATGTATATATAGGTTTAGGATTTCTGTAAACAAAGCAACCCAATATTCATTCTTCAATATCATATTCCTGTGGTTTACCAGGAAGGGTCAAACCCTATATCTTTTCTTTGTTCTTCCCTAAATCAATTCCTCTCTTTATTTATATGATCGTTCATGATGTTGTTTGATCGTTAGCCGATCCTGGAACTACGATTAAAGACCTGTCCAAAAGTGGTATCAAGAGCCTGCAGTATCAAACTTCATGGATCGATCATCACCGAAGAAAAGAAAGAGACAGAAGGGAAGAAATAAGAACATCAAAGGTTTTTCAGTTTTTTTCTTATTTGGATTATGATAAGAAAATAATATAAGTTTTTAAGATTTTTAAGTTTTTATTTGGTTTATGATAAAAATAAGTTTTTAAGATTTTTCAAGATTTCTTATTTGGATTATGATAAGAAAAGTTTTTCAAAAGAATTATTATTTGGTTTATGATAAGAAGAAAAAAAGAAGAAAAAATGCAGATTTCAAGAACCTGAGAAAGAAAGAAAAGAGAAAGAACATGGCTGGGCTTTGTTACTAAGGAAGAGAACACACCCTGTCATCATAAGAAACCAGCAGGGAGTGCATACAAAAGGAATCGCAGCGAATGCATACAAAAGGAATCGCAGCGAATGCATACAAAAAGAATCACAGGGAATGCAGACAGAGAACGCAGGGACTGCAGAAATAAGAAACCGCAGGGAATGCTAGGAGCAACGAAGATTTGGCATCTCGACATTAGGGGGGAACTGTTGGACCTGTTAATGTCTAGGATGCCACAACAATAAAAGTCTGCTAGATTTTCTGGTTTGGGCCGCATGACATCAAGCCCATTAGGTTACATATGACAGTTAATATTCGGTTATGTGTAAACATGTCTTTTACTTTTTCATAAACGGTGCTTAGCCACCGATTCATAATGTATATATAGGTTTAGGATTTCTGTAAACAAAGCAACCCAATATTCATTCTTCAATATCATATTCCTGTGGTTTACCAGGAAGGGTTAAACCCTATATCTTTTCTTTGTTCTTCCCTAAATCAATTCCTCTCTTTATTTATATGATCGTTCATGATGTTGTTTGATCGTTAGCCGATCCTGGAACTACGATTAAAGACCTGTCCAAAACTATCTAAGATACTGTATTTATTTAGAAACCTTTTTCTTCTGTGATTTATGTTGGATAAAAAAACCAAATTCTTTTTTGAATGGTAGTTACGTGAATTTTTCAGCGTTACAATATGAATGTAACTAACAACCCACTCAATAATAATAATCCAATTGTATGATACTATGATCAGTTTTGGGTTACTAAAGTAGTGTTTGATAAGAACTTATAGAGTCTTAATTAAAAAATAAGAATATGGATTAAGTCATAAGTAGTTTGTTTGTTTTGTGCTTAAAATAAACTAACGACTTTCTAGAAAAAGCTAGCAGGAGGGTGCTTTCTGTATTAAGTCATGACTTATTATCTTTATTTTACATATTTACCCTCTAACTTCCTCACTTAACTAATTTAAAAGGACACAGTAGTAAACTTCACTGATTCAGACTCTATATTCAGCACACAAAACAAACAGTCATATATCCGTCTACAAACAGACAACATATATTTTTACAGACACTTTAATTTTACAGACTTAATAAAAAGACTAAACAAACAGGCCCAAGAGCTTGTTTGTTTAACTTTTTTATTAAGTTCTTTAAAATTAAAGTATCTGTTAAAATATATGTTTTGTGTTTGTAGACGAGTATAAAGTTGTTTGTTTTGTATGGATTGTCTGAATTAAATAAAGTACTGTTATACTTATTTAAATTAAATAAATGAAGAAGTTAAATGATAAATATATAAATAATGACAATAAGTTATGACTTAACATGAAAACCGTCTTTCTCTTGCCTTATTCTAAAAAGACACTTATTAATTTTAAGCACTAAACAAATAAACTTTTTGTATTAAGTCCTGCTAAATTAAAGTGATTGTATAAATATATGATGTCTGATTAAAGATAAATGTATAATTGTTTGTTTTAGGTGCTGAATAAAATGTCTGAATTTGAGAAAATTAATATTTTATCCTAAAAAAGGAGTTATATAAAAATTACAAGTGAGGAGTATAAGGTTAAATATGTAAAATTACGAAATAAGTCACTGACTTATTGTAGAAACCCTCTTTCACCTTCTAGAAAGACATGTGTTAGTTTTAAGCCCAAAACAAACACACTGCAACTCACTTAATTTACTCACTTGTTTTTCAATTAAGACTTATTAAGTTCTAATCAAACATCACCTAAGACTTAATAAGTTCTTATCAAACACCACCTAAGTTACTTTATAGCGACTTAGCGATAGAATTTCCTAGATATGTAAAAGCCTTTTGTTGGTTACGTATTTTATTAAGTCGTGTTTAATTAACAGATAACTTATTGTAGACAGCTTTAATTTTATTACTTAATTTATTAAGTTATCATTAGCAATTAAGTTATTAACAAAAAGTTTTAATATGACTTAATAAATTTAATTATTTTTTTCATATTAAGACAATTAACTTCATTTTAAACAACACCTTAGTTTGCATTCTTCTTTTTACTTAGAAGGTAAGGGATTAATCTCAAACAATTTATTAGCTAAGGTTAAATTTCATAAAAAAAACATGAAAAGACTATTTTTTTACAGAATGTCTAAAAACTGCAAAAAAAATTGGCAGAGAGACTAAAGGTAAATTTAACGAAAAATATTTATCAATGGTGATATTTCACTAGTGATAAAAACAATGAAATATTATTATTGATAACATAATAAAATATCACTATAATATCTATATTTATATCTATATTTTTATATCTATATTTATACTATATATAAAGGTTTTATATACACATCCTAACTCCAAACCTAACTTCAAAGCAAAAATTAAGATAAACATATTAATAATTTAACCATTAGACAATTTCTAATCCAAACCTAACTTTAAATCTTGACTGTCTATTTCTTTTGTAACAAACTTTTGTAACAACTTATTAACAACTTATTAAAAAATTACTTTTATTTTTAAATTGAAATAGCTTTTAACTCTTTTTTTTCATAATATAATTTTACCATATATTTTAAATTTTTGTTCTCTTTAATTAAACATTCATTTGATATGTTTACAAATTTTTTTTTATTTTTTTGTTCATTTTTAGTGATTTTTTTTTTTATTTTAATTCAACTTTTTTATATTTTAATGCTAAATAGATTGCTAAAAAATAGTCACTTATTACCCGTCACTACATTGTGCGGGTACCATGCTAGTTTAATAAATATAGTGTAATATCATATATGATATACATTGCTTTATCGTTAGTGATATTGCATTGTTTTATCACAAGTGAAATATTAAAGTGATAAAAATTAGTTCAAAAAATTTACAATTTTAGTCTTTCCATCCGATTTTTGAAATTTTTGGACATTTTGGTAAAAATGACTCTTTTGTTTTATTAAATTTTAGGTTAATTTCCACTATTAAATCAAACTAAAATAAATAATGAAGATTTGTCTTGAGTAAAAATAAGGATACAAGTGAACTTGTCTCTTTTGTTGCTTACAATTGATTGAAAAATTCATTTAAAGTTAAAAAAAATATGTATTAAAGTTTGTTCTTCAAATCTTCAGGTAAAAAGATCAAAAAAATTCTTGTTGATAAAGGGTTCCGTATGAATAAAATAGTTAATAACATATACGAATTATCCGGTATAATATCCCATCACAAGTTATAAACATTGTAATAGAAAGTCCTAGCGAATAGTATAATACAAGCGTCAAGTCTTGTTATATAAGCTAGCTTCATTATGTTTTAGGAACGATGTGGGATATAAAAAATGTTACCGGTTATTTTAGAAACTTGTTTTTTGTTGGAATATAAAGGACAAATAATAGCCATTCATTACTTAAGATTTAAAAAAATACGGAGGGACCATTTTTGTCAAAATGTCCAAAATTTGCAAAAAAACGACGAAATGACTAAATTATAAATATGACAAAAATCGGTTATCACAAGTGATATTGCGTTACTGATAAAAACAATGAAATATCATAGAGATAAATCAATAACATCACTAGTGATATTTCATTAACATGGTTACTGCGTAATATCCCAGTGACATTTCATTGTTTTGTCAACAGTGATATTTCATTGATTTTCGCTAGTGCAATATCACTAGTGATAATTCATTACTCCGTCATATTTACAACTTTGGTACCTCCGCCCATTTTTTCAGTTTTGGACATTTTGGCAAAAATGGCCTCTCCGTATTTTTTTTAAATCTTAGGTTAATCTCTACCATTAGATCAAAAATAGATGAAAGGTGTGCATGAATTTAATGAGCCCGTTAGAAAAGATGGGTGATAGTGATGTTTTTTTGGCGTTGAAAGGTGATAATGGCATTAAAATTACCATGTTGATAAATTTGGAAATTTTGTAAAGTACTTTGCTTTCAACTTAATTTAAAATTTAATATTGTTGTAAAATACCGACAACAACCCAAATTTCGATCGCGGAACGCTAGATCGCGAGTTATATCGAACACAAGTAGCGCGCACATGAGAGATTATAAAGAATCTACAAATATATGCACACGAAATACCCTCAACCACCTCCTTATTAATAACCCTAATAAAGAATACATTGAGGAAGTAAAATTCAATGAACTATGATCCCTCTCGTCCCTATTTATTAGGGGTGTACGTTCGGGCGGTTTACGGTTTAGTATGGTTAATCGGTTTGGATTATTCGGTTTTTAAAAGTAATTTTGACCAACCAATACCCAAACCAAATTTATCAAAACCAAACCAATCCAACCAAATAAGCAATCGGGTTATTTGGATCGGTTCTCCATAAAACCAAATAAGAGCCTTGTCTATAAAATGTAAATTTTTTTAAACATTATTACAACTTAATAAAACATTCACACGTTGCAACAAATGGAGCATAATCATAATCGAAAAGCTGATTATTGATTTAACATCAAGTCGCCAGAAACATGTAGTTTATTTGTTGAAGAGAAGTCCATATTCAAGTAGATCCTGCCAACTTTCTTCTTTTCCTCGAGATAAAACTTGACAGTCTCTAGCCATGGTAATTCAGTAAGGAGTATGAAACAATCAATGGTTGTGTAGCATTCAAAAAAATTCTTAAACCATTTTCCCTCTATCAACTTGAAACAGCCGCTCATCTACAATTAAAATGTATGCCAAGGACCCCCTGATTGGTTGCTGGCCAAATTTCCAAGCAATCATTTTCCGATCATCACTATCTCCTTTTTGAATTGATAACTGTGTTTGACCAGCGAGCAAACTTGTCACAAATTTTCATATTGCCTCGCAAGGTACTTGTTCCATGAATTTTGGTGTCTGAACTCTGAACAACAGTACTCCTTAGCTCAGAATCATCACTTACTTTTTTGCTCTCCTTAGTCATTAAGAAATGATGCATAATGACCCCAAACCAAAGACTGTTTGCGGATTGCCCTAGTTTTCTTTGGTTTCTCTTATGCGTTGCTTTCCAACTCTACCACATTCTCCACATTCACATGTTCCTTGCGTTCTTCTTGATGCATCAAAGAAACAAGAATAATAACAGTTAAATCTTTATGTATGAAAAAATTGCTAGGAAATATTTAGTATTAACACTACAAAAGATTAAAGAATAAAACGCACTCATATCTTAGAGCCACATTAACATAAAAATAGTGAAAATTTTATCGATAAAAACATGTACTATAAACAATTGAGTTTTGCTAGATACACAAACAAATCACAAACAATTAGCCAAAATGAAGATGAAAGTAAGAAAAAGCAGTTATCCATAAAAACATGTACTATAAACAATTGAGTTTTGCTATATCCACAAACAAATCACTAAACAATTAGTCAAGTTGAAGATGAAAGTAAAAAAAGCTTTGTATCCATTAGATGCATAAAATGTTACTTCGATCCACTACAACATTTCATAAGCAACTTTAAAAAGTACTTTAAATCTATTGCATACATATTACAGTAATGTGATTCAATTAGTCCAGACGTCTTGATCGAGCTTGTTATCTAGTAGTACTAGATTACTAGTGCAAGTTAGTCTTACATCTAAAAAATATCAATGTCATTTATCAATATATGGCATAGTTAGAATTCATTAGTCTAATTTGCACCAATAACATAAGTAAAAAACATATGTATGTAAAATGGATACTTGAAAGTATAAAACATACTCAATTATCTCGACATATTATTTGCCCAAACCTTGCAAAGATCATTATTAAATTGTACGGTGAAAGTTTTAGTAATTTGAATTACATTATTGTTGGCAATTGATCTAGAACAAGCATTTTTTATTTACATAAGAGAACATGAGACATGACATGAAGTGTAGCAGGATAACAACATTATTACGATTAGATTGACATAAAACATATAAGATTAGATGATAAAATACATAATACAAATAATACACACATAAGACCAATGATTTGACAAAATTATTTTCGACAGCAAAGATGATAAAGTTATGAAATTAACAATAGAAAAACGCATACCATAACCATATTGAAGCTTTAGGATCGAAATTACAACTCTTAAGATCGAGACACTGACAAGAAAACCTAGAATCCAGTTGTACTCGAACGATTTGAGTGGTGATGGTGCATCAATTTGGAACTTATATACGATGCCATCTTATAGCCGAAGAAATTCATTGACAATTAAAGTGAGTGATTTTTGGGCGTGATTTTGATTGTGACATAACTACCTTCAAGGAATAAAGCTCTAATTGAAGTAACCTACCAAAATCTCAGCTATCTCCGTATATCTGATTGACGGCTTCTATGTTAGAAAATTCAAAGATATAATTTATATAAACAGATTATATGTTGTTTTGTATTAGCTCGGGGTATTCGGGTGGGAACCGATTGAAGGTTTTTGAACCCACATCCGATCCAAAAAACCGCATAGTATTTCGGGTTTATCCAAAAATCCGAACCAACCCAAATAATCCAAACCCATTTCACCCAGTGTCGTTTGGATCGGTCGGTTTTTCGGGTCAATCCATTTAATGAACACTCCTACTATTTATAGAGATGAGGGGTAAGCACTTCCTTAAGTCAAATAAGAAACTTTCTATAAACCAACTTAAGGAGGTTCGACTAAATACTTCCTAATACAAGTCTATTCCTAATCTATATTACAAAATACACTTAAGTCCCTAACATATGTTTAATATTACTCCTAATATTCTAACAATTTCCACCTTAGGAGTAACGCTTAAACATAACCGATACTCAACACCTTTTACCGGTCTTGGAACCTCGAACCCGGGACCACCTTGTTAACCAGGCATTTTACTTCTGTAATATCCATAAATTCGCTTCCATAGACTCCTTCACGTTCTTCTTCTCAGCAACATTACCCTCTGCACCCTCTTGACCAGATAGTCCGGTTTTTGTAATGTTTGCCCCCACCTTTATACCAAGGTGTTTCTTCACCTGCTCATTTACCAAGCAGCGCATGTTTGAATTTTCTTCAGGTTTTTTGTTCTCCAACCTTCTTTGAGCCACTGCATCATCATCGTTACTAACCTGAAAAACCTCAGCCTCACGAGCTTTTTAAGCTCCTTGTAGTTCCACCTCAAACCGTCTTTGAGCCACTTCAGCATGATTGTGATTCTAAGGTTTTTTATTGTGAGGTTTTTCACAAGGTTTAGCAAACAACAAAGGGGAAAAATTGGCTAGTTTGATAACTAGGTTTAGAATCGAAAATTTCGATGGGTTTAATGTACACAACCATGGAGGTTCAAAACAAGTTGGGTTCAAGGAACTTGTTCATAAACAAGTTGGGGTCAAACAACTTGGTCCTAGTGTTAAATTAGGAGTCCATGGAGTACAGGTAGATAAATGTGTTTGGTTTGAGGTGGAACTACAGGGAGCTCAAAGAGATCGTGAAGCTGAGGTTTTACAGGTTAGTAACGATCATGTTGTAGTGACTCAAAGACGGTTGGAGGACAAACAACCTGAAGAAAAGACAAACACGAGCTGCTTGATAAATGAGCATGAATGGTACACCTTGGTATAAAGTTGGGGGAAAACATTACGGTAACCGGAGTACCTGGTAAAGAGGGTGTGGAGGGTTATGTTGCTGAGAAAAAGAACCTGAATGAGTCTATAGAAGCTAATCTAGGGAAATTACAGAAGTACAATGACTGGTTAACAATGTGGTATCGGGTTCGAGGTTCCAACACCGGCAAAAGGTGTTGAGTATCAGTTATGTTTAAGTGTTACTCCTAAGGTGGAAATTGTTGGAATTTAGGAGTAAACTTAAATATAGTTTAGGCACTCAAGTGTACTTTGTAATATATATTAGGAATAGACAATTATTAGGAAATATTTAGGCTAACCTTCTTAAGTTGGTTTATAGGAAATTATCTCTATAAATAGGGATGAAAGGATCCTAATTCATTGAATTATTCTTCCGCAGTGTTGTCTTTATTAGGGGTTTTTAATAAAGATGTGGTTGAGGGTATACCGTGCGCATATATTTTTTGGTTCTTTGTCGTCTCTTGTGTCGTTACTTGTGCTCGATACAACTCACGATTTAGCGGTTCCGCGTTATCGAACTTCAGGTTTGTCGTCGGTATTGTATAACAAATATGAGTTTTTAAAAAAGTGACGTTTAGATATTATGTACATGGAAACCAGCTATGACATGTCACTCTTGAGAAAATGTTTCTAATCTCTGTACAAAATGTAAAATTTGGATGGTGATAATGAGAGTACATATATTTTATTTTGATATGTATTTTATTTTGGTAAGGTAGGAAAAAAAGTAAAGTTTATTGATAATTTTGAAAGAATGTTTATGCTATGTGACTGAGTGATAAATGAAAAAAAAAAAAAAAAACTAATCTAGCCTTAAGGCTTAAACCACCACATTTGTGCTCTAATAGTAGCGTAAAAAAATTATTGAGTAGGCGAACTTTGATGCCAAATCTTTTGCCAAAACTATGTTAGTGGATTTTCAAGGCAATCCCTATGAACTCCTATGAAGTAGAATATACATTGATCATGTTATTGTTTCATTATACGTAATTAAGTGACCTAGCATTAATAAACTTTCTGGTTTTTTCAGGACATTTTATAATGGGATCCCTTTTATAGTACTCTACAAAATAATGCCTAAATTGTTCTCGTCTATAAGTCCATGATAAAATCCTAATTAAAACATGCATACGGAGTACGTAACGTGTTCAAAGTTGATAACTTCATACGAAGTACGTAACTTTACGTTGACGGTTTATTGTCACCGTTCTCCAACACTGATAACTTCATACGAAGTACGTAACGTTGATGGTGGATGTGTTGTACAAAACCGATTGCTTCATCTTGATGGCTTTACCAATATATTTTATACGTGTGTGCCGCTCTGTGAATCGAATCTTGTACTTCACTCGTGAAATGCAAATGCTTACATAATATCCATATCCAAATACTAGTTTTTGAGACGCCATAGCATGTACACTAGCTCGAATCTTTAACATGGTAGAAACAACCCCTTGCCAATTTTATAGGAAAGCCTAAAGCGTGAGATTCAATCTTTAACTTTCCTGAAGAAGACTAGCAAGTTATTTGTGCAACATTTTAAAGGTAATATGGTTAAATGTTTACACTCTTACTTATAAAAACATTAACAGTGTGAGTATACATCAACGTGGGACAAACTCCACCGTACTCATTTTTCTTTCATTAACTTTTATCTCCAATCACTATTTTTGAAGACTTGATATTGCATTTGCACTAGCTCTTGGAATTGCATATAACCGAATCAAATGATGTCGATATAAACCAGGCAAGTTTATAAGACAAAAGAAGTATTGAATACCAATCATGACAATCTTACCTTGGTTACTTGTATGTCTTACTTAAAAGGAATACAAACATTTACACTTGGAACAAGAAGAAAAACACTATAAAATCACTAGGTCTTAGCATATTCAGTTGCATAATATATTCTTACATGTAAGTTTGATGTGGATGATTTGATCATATGTTTATTAAGGAAGAACTTCCAAATATCTCTATGTGTTATTTTGCAGCAAAAATCATATGGATACACGACCGTAGTACATGGAAGTTATTTGTGTTACACGAGATCGGTTACAAAGAAAAACATAAACGAGAATGTAATAGGACTAGATGTTACACTCTTACTTATAAACACATCAAAAGTTTAATCAGAATATGATGAGGGACAAACTCCACTCATCTCCAAACACTTTTTTGGAGACTTAATATTGTATTAGATGATTACCCGCGCATAGCTGCGAATTACCTAGCAACAGATAATTAATCTATTTAATCTATTAAAAGAGGGTTTTTGATGATGTAATTTTGCTAATGTGTCATGTAGTAATTGGATGATACTTTTAATGATGATGTCATTTACATATTAGTTTTATATTCAGCAATATACATTTAAAAGTTAAAAATCGAAACTTATCAAACACTCTGGGAAATGCCCACCTTGAAAAGTGAGACCACACATTTCTTCTGATTGGTAAAGACGAGTTGCTACAGTTACCTAAGATCATTTTAAAATTCAAATCACTTCCGAAATATTTTTAGAGCTCCTATTTTTCAAACCGATTTACCTCTTAAACAAATGTTACCCCAGGTGATTTCATTTTCAAGTCGTCAATACGTTTGCTATACAATTACAGTTATCATTTCTTTTGTTTTGTTCCTTTTTTTCATATTCTGTATTATTTTGGATAAAAAATATGAATTGATGATGTCATTAAACAGGTTATATATTTTTATATTTTTATTTGTTTTCTTTTAATCTTAATAAAGCAAGATGTATCTGTTCTTGAAAGCCGAGACCTTTGCTTCATCTAATTGCACAAGGTGAGTTGCTACAATAATCCAGACACAATTTCTCTAGAAGTGGGTTAAATTTCAAAATTTCTTTTCAGTTTTGTTAAACTCCATTCAAGAAATCAAGATGTATTCGCCAAAGATCTGTAGGTATTTCTCTTTTAAACACTTCATTTTCTTCTAAAAAAATTTTTACATCTTAGAAATTCATTTGGGGTATGTTGTAATCCCAAACATGCTTAACTGGTTTCATTCATTTGATTAATTATAGCTTATCAAGAGCTGCTTATGAATTTGTTCATTTATGATTTTCAGTCAATTGTTCACTTTTTATCGACATGATATAAAGCTATTTAGTTTACTGGATTATTTAGTCCAATACTAAGTGCGTTTTAATTCGGATTTTTGTGAATTTTCAGTTTATATTTTTGACATTGGGACCATGCACACAGAGTGTTTGACAAAATGTCTAACTGAAGACTAATTGCTAATTGGATCCCTTTGTATCATCACTCTTTTGCATACCAGATGTTTGATGAAATGTCTATATGAAAGTTCTTGACTTCTGGTGCTTTGCAAAAAAAAAATTTAGTTGTTATTTACTTATTTTTATAGATTTAGAAATTACTGTTTTGAGGTCATGATGAATTGATGTGAAGTAAAGGTATACTCAAATATTGGCTACACCTTCTTTTTTTTGGAAAGAGTTAAAATCCATTTTATATCGTGAAAGAACTCTCATGGCTCTACAAGAGGCTTTGAGTGTAAGTTTTTGAACATACGTTTTTAGCTAAGGCTTTGTTTCTTTTTTTCCTTCTTGATATAGAAGGTGGATCCCACATCCACTATAACATCATAATGGGGAGGGAGAGGCTTTATATCCCTTGTACATATGGAAGATTTAACAAAATTTTAATATTAAAATAATGCTTGGCCCACTTCTTTCCCTACTCATACAATTTAGTGAGAAAAAGAAACACCCCCTAAGTCTAAATACAATTTTAGCCTTTTTTTAACCTATTTATATATATGATCCATTTGAGTGTCATATGATTAATAAAGTTTTTATCTGTCAATTAGGAATCATGTCTTAATGCTTCATGAAATGCTCTCTAACACCGTGCACTTTTAGTCTCTTTGTAGTCTTTAAAAGAAAATCATTTTTTTGCAGAATTTTGTGGGTTGGTGTGGTGACTGGTGAGGAAGGCTCCTATAAGAGCAAGTTAAACTTTCATGCTATGGTGGTGACTTATTTTTTATGCGGGTTCTAGACTACACTCTGTTGAAAGCATCGTGCTTGCATTTGAAAGAGAACCTATTTTGATGAGGCATTTCGAGTTAAAGCAGAGCACTGAAAGCTCCTGACAGTTTATCTGCAAGATTTATGCAAAGGTATAAATAAAACTTTACCTATTCATATTGGTATTCGTCTATTTTGAGGATTTTAGTTTTCATGTATTCTTGGACCGTGGGTTTTAAGAATGATATCTTACGGATTTTTGTTGCTAGGGTCTTATGCGTTGTGTTCTATTTTAGTCGTCATGTATTCTTTCTTTCTTGTGGTTTTAAGAATGATATTCTTTTCGTTGTCAAGTACTCTACTTTATTGAGCATTTTTTAGTTTGTGATATGTTGTGAACATCAACTTTTATGAATCTCATTGGATGGCCGATAATTTGTTAACTGAGTTTTTTTTAAGCCCATGGATGGCCATGTTTAATGGCTTTCAATAGAAACTATGCAAATCTGAACTTTATGTAGATGTTTGGATCTGTTTCTAATGTTGTGTGTGGAACTATATGCAATTATAATGTCCTATTTTTTTTATCTTTTCTTCTCATACAGGGGTAATGAATTTGCAAACTTGAATACTAGATTCATGTTATGTCAATGCTCAATAATCTTAAGGTGCACTTTATATTTCTGTTTCTATTTTGATATGTTCATTATATCGTTGAAACAATAACTTGACATACTCCACTATAAGTGTTTTAATTTGGTAGTTCAAGATGTACACAAGGTTCGATAATCTTTTGACAAAGGATTAGGAAGTCAATCAATCACAAGACACATAAGATGTGGAGGATACTAATTCAGTTTTAATTGGTGTTACCGTGACTATGTTGAAAGGGGTATTTTGGTCAAGTTTAAATTTTTGGTTCAATGACAATGGTGAAAAGGGTTTCGAACAAAAAGTTGATTGTTTTAATGTAGATATAAAAGTCTTTGGCATTAATAAATGAGGATATGTGTTATATGGTATATTTCTTTCTTGCTTTGTAGATAAAGTTTAAAGTTAATCAACCTAAATGTCTTTTGGTTTAATAAATTTGATTATTACGATGGTTGATTATGAATGGATATTTTATGTGAATTTTGGTATTAATTTACAGCATGTGACATTAGAATACGAGCCAATCACAGTCGATGCGAAATTTGAAAGTGAAAATGGCCATGCTCCTCCAGATTGTGAGTGTTCATGATTATTGAGTATGAATTATATGATTAAGGTAATGACTTTTGACTTTTAGGGCTCTCTGTCTCTCTGCTCAATCATGTTACCTATTTATGCAGTCTATTTAGGAACAAGGCTAGGGATAAAGTGGAATTCCAGATACCCAAACAAACAAAAAATGGCAATAGCCAATGGTTGCTTCAACAAAGTCACTGCTACAGCAACGATTGCTTCAACTAATTGCTTCAAGCTAGAATGTTCAATACAAGCTACATTTAGTAACAACCTTTCATTAAGCTTTAATGTAAAAACTCCAGTGCACTTTTATGAAAATTTCTTTATTAATATACATTAAAACATTCTCCGTGTATGATATGTTTCTTAATTCTACATCTATCAAAGTAAATGTTGCATGTTTGATATGGCTTCCCAACTGGGTTCGATTTTGTCGAAGTTTACTTTTATCTTTTGATCACGAGTTCTTCAAATTGTTACAAAGGATGTGTGGCTAAATTAATCGTTTTAATCATTGTGTTGTTTTAGCAAAAAAAATTGCAAAATTATTCATTATACTCTTTCAAAAACCATCAAAATAGATTTTCAAAATAAAGGCTAAGATGATACTGTAGTAGTTTTTCAAAATAGTTATCATATGAAAGCAATAAAGGCTAAGATGATAGTAAATTTTATAATTCTGAGTGTTCACTAATTTGTCACACTCAAAATGCAACTTACTCATGTCGTTAAATTATTCGGCTCTTTAATTTATTTAGAACAATTAATTGTTAAATCACTATGTTTTACATATTCAATAACTCCTTACACCGCCCGTGTATTACACGGGTTTTAAGCTAGTGATATATGATATTGTGGTAAGTGTTTCGTGTAACGTTTAAAAATTATAACATGTAATTGCAATAATCATTTAAGAAAATAGTTAATGTCCTAAACGAGTTTTAACACCCGCAATCCGCGAAAAGGTGTTTGAGCACAAAGTATTATATGTGTTGTTGCTCTAATTGTCATGGAGCACAAAATGTCTCATGTTTGAATATAGAAAATTATCATCGAGTGAAATCAATCAAGTTTACTCTTTAAAATGATAAATCAATATGCAAAATGAATAAACAATTTTGTTCATATGTATGGCGCGCTGCGAATCTCAATTTTTAATCGCCAGCTTGTAACGGAGCAATTTATGTCAAAGATAATTTATGCGAACTTTTCAATCATGTCGTATGTATCTCTAATAGCTCGAGTCTTCTATAATATTGAGGAAATCGATAAGTTTGTATTTATAATGAAGTTATAGTAGTGCTATGTAACCACACATTTTACTCCTTTAATTTGCTTATCAATATACAATCCGATCTGATGTGTTTGTGCACATGCTATATAAAGCACTTTAATTTTTTTTCCTTAGTTTATGAACAATGATTAGAATTAAATTTTTTTGGCTCAAATGAGCAACTGAGGTTGAGGCGTTGAGTTTTTATGTTTGATGCCCATGGTACATCACATTTACATCAAGAGTTTGCAAGTATATTTAACCACTAAATGATTAAGACAGAATAAACTCAAGAGTTTGGACAAATGGTATTTTGTGCAAGCCTAACTATTCGATATCAAATCCGACCCCTATACAACCTTCAACTGTTCAAAATAGTAGATCTTTATCCCAATCCATTTATACATTAGTGATAAGTAAGTTCAATAGGCAATGATGATGCGTTTAACAAAACCAGTATTTATTTATGTCTTAGTCATCCGAAGTGTTAAGTCTTTTCGACCAGATAAAGAATATAATAAGAGATATAAGTTACCGAGTGAGAATATAATAATCAGTATCGACTCGATCAGTGTTATATAAGTATATAAACTCCTTATAAAACTATATATCCCTTATCTTATTCATCATTTTCGACATGCTCATGGTTTTGATGATGTGTTTTATGGCTTATTCTCATACATTACAAAATAAATCGCATAAAAAAGATTAGTATCCCCAATAAGTAAGAGAGTTAAATATTGATGTAAGCACCAAGAAGTTCCTTTCACCATATTATAACATATCATGTCACTCTCGTATCATGTAACCAAGCATCTATGAAGCCCTTGGTCATTAAATAGTGCGTAAAGTCAAAACAAGGCTACAACAACCACATGTAAGCAACTGCAACAAGCCAACACGTTGCAAAATGAGTGACTAACTTCCCTTTGATATGATTTCATTAATCAAATATGACTATGGATGTCCGCGAAGGAACCATAAGGTAGTAGGATGAAAGTCAAACACCTGTGCATCCTAAGTGTATTCCTGGATGTCCACACATTTTGGTGATAGCTTGGTAGCATCCGCAAATGGACCTACATCGTATGTCCCGAGGCTCATCTTGTACTGCGCGCGAGTATACTTTCCGCCTTCTTCAAGTTTTCCTATAGTTCGTCCAAAAGAACACAATTAAGTTGTAACTTTTCTCAGTTCTAAAACCATATACGTCATAATCAGTGAATGCATATAAGATTTTGCATATAAAACGTTTAAGAATACTCATTCACAAACTGGCTATCCTCACAAAGTGACATTCTTTAGTGTACTTTTTTCCATTTTCACCTTTTATACTGATATTCTAAAGGTATAACTGGAATTGAAATCCAAACTCCCCCAGAACAAACAAATCACAAACTTCCGTATTCTGCTAATAGACTAAAACTATTAGAGCATGGAATACCACATACCTGTCGACGTAAAGGCTGTAGAAAACCAAGCATTTAAGATAGTTGAAGGACTAATGTTTTGCCCTGAAACCTGCTCTACTTCATTCCCTCTCTTTCCCTCTACAACTCATATGTGGAGAGTGTTTGTTAGATTCAGATTAGAAAAAAATGCAAGATCGAGTATAACTTTATAAGTGTGTAAAAGTGAGTAAAAGAAGTACTGTATAAGACGAATAGGTTACAAAATTGCACCATTCACACAAACATTATCTAAATATAAGCATTTTTTGGTTTTGGCAAGAGACAAAGAATAAGAAATAAAACAAATGGACCATATACTTTCTTCTATGGTTGACTATAAGTTTCTAAGACCATTGCCAGTCTTTGCAACTAATGTAGTCTTTGCAACTGATGTAGCTGCACAAAAGAAGCACACCCACAAAGAACAATGGTGCTAGACCTATTTTTTTTATCCCCAATCCAAAAACTATTTATCTTTGCATTTGCAGTGCTTACCCGTTTATTTATATTGAACCAGATACTAATACTTTTGATTCTTTTACGACAACAACTTATCTTGGCAGAATGAAAGTAAGGACTATCACTTTTTTATCAGTATATACAATTATATAATTATGTTGTCTTATAACATGAATTAGGTCTATCATAAAGGTTAGCAGAAGCAACCCAAGATTTAGTTTTAGTGAGAGTTGTCCTAAAACCTATTTGTTACATGAGATTGTCAATGCCAACTTGCTCCAATCAAATAAAATAGTTGCCAAAGTAATCATTAAAACTATAATCCAAGTAAATTTCATACTCTTCAAAAAAAATCAATTGTTACGAAATTTAAATTCGGAACTGTTTATGAAAATGTTATATCTTTCATCTCTTGAAATAATCATTTTTAAGATACTATAGATGAGTATTCTCCCATTCCCATCCCTACCAGTGACATATTTAATTCTTCAATGTTACAATTTAGGCATATAAAAATGACAAAATCTGTTTCAAGTAAACACTTTAAAATCAAAGACACATATCCACAAACCTGAGTCTAAGACTCGATTTGAAAAAAATATTGAAAACATACCCCAAGGAAAATTATGTGAGGATTTTCATCAACACATGGTAGGCACAAATCCATCTCACCATAACGAAAATCACCTTCACATTCATCAAACAAATATAAATAAGAAACATAAGAATCCATAAATTAGGCAAAGCGAAAATCAGGTTTTCCAACCACAAAAACCACCCAAACCAATAACTAATATCACCAATCCATATCAGCAACCGAAACTACTATGAAACCACCTAATCCATCAGAGATGGTGGCAGATTCGGTGGTAATATTATTATGGTGGCGGCAATGTTCTTTTGTGTGTATGTATTAGGGTTTCGAGAGAGAATTAGGTTTTTGTGTGTAGGCTTGGAATGTGTTATGTGGTACTAGCAGGGTACCCGCGCGATGCGACGGCGGGTATCCTGTGACTAAATTTTTCAATGTTATAATTCATATTTTTTAATGCATGGATCAAATGAAAAATCTAATTGAAAAATGGTTTATTGCATTTAGTTTTTTTTTCCTTTTAATCATTTACATAACTTTTCTTGAACTTTCATCTATATATTACATATAATGCTAAAAGTAATAATATCTCTCGATTGAAATTACGTTTATAGGACATGTTTTTAGATGAAAACTATCGATTCAGAACATATAATGCACAAACTAAAGTATAATGCATTAATAAACCATTTTTCAATTAGATTTTTCATTTGATCCATGCATTAAAGTTTTTGTAATGTTATAATTTCTTTGAGAAATATATGTATATTATAGTTTGCACTAATATAGTATAGATGTTGTTTAATGTTTGTACAATGTGCATATAATATTGTATATTTTTGTAATGAGGTATTTTATTAAGAGTATTAATTACACATTACAAAGTTTGTAATTATTGTGTGGTGAAACACTTGTACACTTGGCTTATTAAATTGTATTATTTAAATAATATGTTAGTTTGTGCATTAAAAGGAGGTACATAATGTTAATTTAGTTGTACTACTTAATTTTTTTTTGCATTAATAGGAGATAGAGTCTAAAATATATGTAGTATAGATATAAATTCTACATTTGGCTTGTACATTTGGCTTGAAAGTTGAACCTCTTAATTTTATTTTATTTTTGCATTTAATAGGAGAGAAGATGCAATTTGCTTTATAAGGAGTAAGATTTTAATGTTTGTACAATGTGCATATAATATTGTATATTTTTGTAATGGGGTATTTTATTAAGAGTATTAATTACACATTAAAAAGTTTGTAATTATTGTGTGGTGAAACACTTGTACACTTAGCTTATTAAATTGTATTATTTAAATAATATTTTAGTTTGTGCATTAAAAGGAGGTACATAATGTTAATTTAGTTGTACTACTTAATTTTTTTGCATTAATAGGAGATAGAGTCTAAAATACATTATATGTAGTATAGATATAGATATAGATTCTACATTTGGCTTGTAAAGTTGTACCTCTTAAATTTTTTTTTTTGCATTTAATAGGAGAGAATGTGCAATTTGCTTTATAAGGGAGTAAGATTAGTGGGTTTTGATTTTTGAAATGGTTAACAAAAATAGAGATACGCGAGTAGTGTACAGGAAGAATTCGTTTAACATGGTAATGTTGAGATTTCTACATTAGACATACAGCGGAGTAGTAGATATAGAGATGTTGAATTGACAATTTTGTTTCCATGTATAAAGAGATGATGACAAAACTAATTGCAAGCTTTAATTGTTTCCAAAATAAACTTTCTTAAAGTTGTTACCATGTAGTATCATTTCCAAGTTTTCTATATACAGGTGTATATATTTTATAACAGAACACTTTCCATACGTGAGATTTAGATGGGAAAGAAACTTACATGAGAAGCTGTGTTAAAAATTTTCAACTTTCAACAATTTGGATCCGTGCTTTATAGATAGTATAGATATATCGTATGTGTGTACACAGTTTGTTACAATCAGTTACGTGGTGGCCAAGAGTCTTGTGAAGTATAGAAATTTTGTGTTATCATCATAAGAAAAACTTATTGATCGAAGGGGGTGTTAGTCTTGGCATGGAAAACAAACTCTCTTATTGGACCGATAGAATGCATACGGGGTCATTGTCTTGGCATATTGTTTGGCTTATGAGCTTATCGAGAATTTTGCAAGCTCTTTTATTCGTGCTTATAATCTCATTCACTTGAGCTTATAAGCCTATAAAGTTCATAAGCGCAAGTGGATAAGCTCATAAGCTCACTTATTAAATTTTCAGTATGCTCGATCATTATCATATAAGCTAAGACGAACTTCCCCTTACTTATATTCCATCTTAGTTCCTAGTAAACTCGCTTTCAAACAACTAGAGTTGAGGTAGTTAAGCAACAGAAGCTAAGCACATTTTAGTTTATATCAACATCCATGATACATTACTGCTTAAAACCTACAGTCCTTTTGCTGTTATAAAAAAGTTGGAAACGTCAATGTCATTTCACATATCAAACAGACTGCCCTTATTCAGGTGGACAGACAAAATGATCACTTATAACCCATCTTTTCCAGGTAACATCCGGCCATTCTATTGTTCTAACAACTAGAACCGTGGTGGTTCCAAGCAGCACAAGTTTAGTGTATTTCAGTTTACATTAACGTCCATAATTAGTGTCACGTGTCAAACATATTTTCACACCAATTCCAATCAGATATGCAACTCTTTAACCTTTTTCGAAACATAACTCCCAATCTATATGCAAATTTCAAATCCGACTGGTCGAGTAACGCGACTTTTGCAACTATAATCAAAGACAAGTTTAGTACTTAAACCATGCCAAAATCATCAACATGTAACGACCATGCACAAGTATATATGATCTGGTGGTGGTATCAAAGGACACAAATTTAGCACATTTCAGTTTAAATTCATTTCCATAATAAGTGCCACATGCCATTCATTTCAGTTTTGTAAGACTCAGATAACACACGGGCGAGTGGAGCCAAAAATCCAGTTTGGTCAAAACTCATTCAGGTTTAAGTATTTGACCGGTCATTATATGGTAATGTCTCTAAACATATTTCTATGGTCCTATGAACACGTGACATGTATAAGTCAAAATTTATCGGTCGATTAGTCTCTACAACTACAAGGTATTCAACCGCTCAAGTTCCATGTAACAAAAACTAACAGAGGTATAATATAGATTATACAAGTAACATGAATGGGAGATATTACCAAAATCGGGGTATCATAACGCAATGACATCCGAGTTTTCACCAAATGGCATAAACAATACACGTCTATAAAGATTTAGGCCGATGATAGTTTGCGCTTGGTTTTAAGAAAGCATAATGTTTTGATTTAGTTATCACTATCTTTTAAATTTGCTATAACTTTTGAGGGAAAAGATAACAATGGAACCTTGCGTGTTAGTTTACCCACTCACTAGAAAAAGTTAGAAATGATAGCAAATGACTCGAAGAACTAATGCAAAAAGATAACATGATTTGATAATTATATGTTACTCGTATTTCTGATCCCACAGAAGTAAAAAAGAACATATCTTTATAAATCTTAAGTAGTAATTTAAATTTAACCACTTTAGGACTACACTATACAAATGTATGGTGTATGGTGCTCATTAATCATATATATATGCCATAATATTTCACGTTTGTGGGATAACAATTACTTAGACTGTTAGACCAATTACCCATGGCTTTTAAACTTGGTTCTGTTTTATAGAGTAATTGCTTCTTGATCGCTCCATCATTCTCTTATTAACGGCTTCTTAATCATGTGGACTAAATAGGCTCATAGCAAAAAGAAAGTTTATAAGTTTTACTAAAAACTTATAGCTATTTTTATAATTTGCTCTTCTAACAAGAAAATTTGTACTTAGTTATAAAAGTATCAAAGTTTTTCCCCTTGGCGCATTACAAATTTTTATGATTAGAAGTTAGAAAATTCCTTACTACGCGACTGTATTATGTATACAAATTTCGTTTGACCCACATAGAGAAGCATGAGAATATTACTCCATAATACCTTAATTTCCTTTGACACATAACCTAGTTTGAGATAAGACGCAACCAAATTTAACATTTTATGTATGTTTCAAGATTGGTTCCCCAATATTGAAACACCAAAAATGATATGTGCAACATGGTTCCTATTGGTGTTCTGTCTCTTACTAGTGATGAGTATTTCAAAAAAACAATTCGGGTAGAATATGAATGGAAGCCTCTAAAGTGTAATACATGTAAGATTTTTGGTCATGATATTGAGTTGTGCCCAAAGAAGAGTGTGACTATTCATAGTGCTCCTATGGTTCATACTAGTGCGCCTGTTGAGACATCCAATGATGGCTTTCAATCAGTGGGTAAGAAGAAAAAGAGAAATAGAAAGTCCAAGTCTAAGTTTACTGGTTCGTCGGTTCAACCGAATGTTCAGTTCGTTCCTAAAGCTACTTCTAGTGAACCCAAGAAAGGTGGTACAAATGTGGGTAATGCTTCATCTTCCAAGAGGAAGGTAATGGATCCTTTATCATCTAGTGGTAATGTGATCACATATAATTCGTACTCTGCTTTAGATGAAGATGGAGAGGAGGTTGCTCTTGTTTATGATGAATCGGCTAGTCTTATCAACTCTAAAACAGGTAGAAGCTCGTATTCCACTAATGCTCACTACTACAAAAAAGTCCATGGAGACTGGTCCAAAAAGGCAATAGAGACTGGTTTTGTAGGATAATAACTGAGATTTTACTCGTTGAAAGTTCGTTTTCTCGGTATCTCTTCGAATTGATTTCCGGTTAATTGTGTGAGATTAGTTGTTCTTGGTGAAACAAATATTTTTGGTTTTGGTAAAATAAATGTGCAAGACTTAAAATAAATGACAAGTAATTAAAACTACAACTAGTTAAAACGTGAATCGGTGCAATATTTAAAAATGGTAAAGTAAAAGACGAGAATTTAAATGACGTAAAATTTAAAAACTTAGCGAAAAGTAAATTGACAATTAAAGTAAAAATGCGTAACGAAATTAAAATGAACTGAAAATAAAACGAGAGCAATAGACACTTAAACAAAATACTAAAACAAAACAACACACTCCATCGGAATACACCCGATCGGAATCCATAAGGATCCGATCGGAATGTACCCGATCGGAATGAGCATGAGCATGATCGGAATATCCATGAAATAGGGACAATCGGAATGTGGGGCAAGGGCCCAATCGGAATAAACAAAAGAACAACTCAATCGGAATATCACACTAGTCCTCCAATCGGAATAACTTGAAAAGAAGCAATCAGAATAACTAAAAGCAATACAATCGGAATATGGAGAAAATTGAAGCCAATCGGAATAGCTAAACCCTTTTCCGATTTGCCAATCGGAAAAAGGGAGTGCCAATCGGAAAGTATGATCGGAAAGGGGTTTTCCCTTTCCGATTTGTACTTGTGATCCGAAAATAAAGGTAAGGTTATGAGCTTATGAGATTAAGCTCAAACCCAAAACTTAAACGGATTAAAACTGAAACGGGACCAATAAGCACAAGTAACAACTTATCAAACATAAAATAAACAAACTTTAAAGGTAACGAAAGTTTAAAGATCAAAACTTTAAATAAGAACTTGATGAAAAAGATGATGAAAACAAGATTAAGATTAACAAGAAAGATTAATAACATAAAGATTAAGACAAGGTTAAACTTAAAAAGTAAAAGCTTGATTCAAAACAAGAAAGATAAAAGATGAAAGATTGAAATTCTAGAGAGAGAAACTGTCACTTTCTCTCTCTAAACTAAACTACTCCTACTCCTAAACTAAAAACTAAAAAATGACTAACTCTCTTCATGTGGTGATATGAAGGGTATATATAGGAAGGGAAGTGGTTGGTGTCTTCTTCTTTTCTTTCTTTCTTTCTTCACGTCTTTTCGTCTTTAAAGTTCTTCGACTTTTTCGACTTTGTCTCGGGATTAATTAAAACTCGTCTTATAATTTGTTTATTTATTAGACTCGAGTTCTTCGGCTTTTTTGTAAACTTCCGTCTTTTGACTTGTTCTTCAATAAATCTTCAGAATTGGTCTTGGACTTCCGTTCTTTTTCCACTCTTGATCCCTTGACTTCGTCTTTTGTCGTTTTCTTCGATAAAAGCCCGTAAATGCCGTGTTTTCTCCACTTTTCACCTTTTCGTCCTAAATTACAACAAAAACACAAACCACGCATAATTCCGACATAAATGACATAAAATATATGTTTTGGCTCGGTTATTATTGCAATTAAGTGGTAAAAAGGATGGGTGTTTTCACACCTATCATAGGACGTCTCTATGTGGAGGATCTCCTTGCTCGAAACATAAAGAGACTGGTTTTGAAACCAGTCTCTATTAAAAGAATAGACACTGGTTATCTTCATAAAAAGAAGTCTCTTTAGAGATTGGTCTCCATACTAATCTCCAGAAAGCAGTCTTTTTAAGAGCATCTAACCAGTCTTTTTATGGAGTAAAAAAATGTGTTTTTTTAAAAAACCAGTCTCTTTTTACTTAGTTTTTTTTAAAAAAAAAATTGGAATTTTTATTAAATTCCAAATTTTACAAATTTAACCCTCTACAATGGAATAATGTAAATACAACAATTATATAAAAAAACTAAATTAAAGGACTTGAATTGTCATAAACAACAAATGTATGTAAATAAAGAGAACTTTATTAATTGGAAGGATTAAAATTGTCAAATACATATTTCGAATCAAATTTGTTTTTATTAAACTTGTCGCCACAATGTAAACCAAGCTCCAACAATCGCGTTCAACTCTTTCTTATCCAACGGACGCTCGTTATTCCACGGTACCTACAAGTAATTTAATCAAATTAACACAATAAGCTAGATTAAAGCAACATGCAAATCAGACCAACCAAGGGAATTAAAAGCTATAACATTGGCTTGTGGAAAGAGTTGTTAAAGCTACTAACATTTACCCTTAAAACTAATCTACCTAAATGGAAGACTTACATTACTTTGTTTATTACTTGTAAAAAACACTCCATGAAACCTCAAACCTATCAGCTTGTAATGAAAGCAATCAATTCAGCTAATAAGTGCTAAAACAAACACACCTTAACTTGCAGAAAGTAAATGTAATCATAGCTAATACTCACATATATCACATCAATTTCTAAAATAAGTAAACAAGCATCAAGTAACAAATCGACATCAGCAATTAAACACAACATCTATGCATACAATCAGTTCAATAAAAAAGTGCAGAAAATAAAAATGAGCTTAACCTTTTTCAACCAAGCCAGTCCGTTGTGGGCGAAGCTACAGGCTATGATCGAACAATAGTACTCCACTACACTAGCAGTCACCAACAAAACCGATATCACACCACAGCGAACTATACTCCACAACTACAATAGTCTGACTTGAACAAATCAACGAATAAATAATATGCTCCCTATTTACTGCTGAACGAAACTAATGTGATTCTGAAACCAAAACCTTTCTAATAACAGCTACCCGAATAAGCCTAATCGAAAAGTATTACACAGCTTATATAAAAGCTGTAAATACAGTCCAGCATAACTAATCCACTAATAGATCATTCGTAACAAACTGATGAACCATGAAAACTTGCTCAATGCCATGAAATTCACCAACAACAACAACTTAAAAGCTTTAATCAACAGAAATAGAATACTTGCATAAAATGTGTTGAACTTGGGTAAGAATTGAACTGAGATTGAAAAGATAAGTGATACTAACACAACTACTATAGCTTATGGATACTAAAACTAACCGCAAGAATGCAAAGGTATTTAATAAGTACATACAATTTTCAGTGAATTTTGGTTATGCTATTTGAGCAAAAACTCAGTTATTCAGTTCATCAAGTAAAATCCACACTCCCAGTTGTTCAATTGATGATTTACAACATTTTCCACCTCAAACTACACAAACAAACTAGAAAGAAAAATAAGTAGTGTTTGTGTTGATACCTGCATACGTTGACCACTTTCATCTAACAATAGGTGAAATGAGGCAACTTTTCCTTGAGCAATAGGTGAAATGAGGATTTTGTAAAGCTCTAACAAGAATGGAGGAAACAAAGATCTTAATATGCGAACCTAACAACAAACCAAACATAGTTACCAATAGCTATCATCAGTATGATGGAATCGACAGGTGTTTCTAATAACATGTATATTTACACCCAAACACAAGAAAGTGCAACTTGAATGCAATAATCACTCTCAAAACGCAAACACCTCAGAATAACAAAGACGGACAGCTAAAAAACGTACCACTGCTTCCTTAGTTTCAGAATTAGTCCTAGCAGCCATAAGCCGATTAGCTACATCAATGAGTCCATTATAACCCGGCTTCTCGGAATCCCATCCAACTTCCTGCAATCCAATTTCACAACACAAATGACAAGTACTACCAATTAGCTACACTACACTCCCTAGTATGAAATATATATATGTGCCTGAGCCATCTTATTACGAAACAGATTAAGGAAAACATTATCGAACAGACCCGGGGTGTACTCAACTCTAGAAATTGCCTCTGCTGTCTTTTGTACCTATGATAAGAAAAAAACAGTATTTATATAGAATTACTGAAAGAAAAACATAAAGTTGAAGTGTGAAATGAAGTTTATTAGAATTTTACTGTTTCGCGTGATTGAGCTGATAGACGGACGATACGATGGTTTTTTCAAGTAAACTAATGACTCAACGGAACCATTAACAAAATTATAATTGAACGCTAAATTATAGAAAAGGGTTATTTATATGATTAACAAATTTTTTTTTCATCAACTCTTGCGACAAGAATTGAGGAAACCAACTTTCCACTTTCGGCTCCCAATATAAAATGTAATACCATATGATAATAAGTCCGAAAAGAAATACATGTTCCATTTTTCGAAGTTGCATGAACCTAAATTCTTAAAGCTAATAAGATGTTAACTACTAAATAAAATAGATGTAGAATGGAATACACGATTCTACATATATTGTCCCATGATGTAGTACAGTAATATTTTTTTAAAATGCATGGTATAACCTTATTAAATGGTTTTTTCAAGTAAACTAATGACTCAAAGGAACCATTAATATTTCAAAATGTCAACTTCTGAAAATATTTTGCTTGCTTTCGTAAGAGGAATGTTCTTAACTTCTTATTGATTTATAAAAAAATAACATGTCATACCATATGTGCAGCTATATATTCTGTTTGATCCATGTTTGTCGCCATGACCAGGGGCGGAGGGGATAGGGTGGCTAGGGGGTGTCGGGCCTCCCTCAACCAGCCCAGTAAGCCTGTAATCTTATAGCCAAAAATTCATTACTCCTGGAAAAAAAAAGATATTACTGCCGTTCTCTTAATTCTCCAGAACAAACCGATCATAAATTCCAATTTTTTCTAGTCTAATAAGGTATTGGGTGTTTGTTATTTGAATTATTGAATTGACCCGAGAGTTTTTTTGTATTATTGATTATTTGTTAACTATTAATTGTGTATTGAGCAAGAGGTTTTTTAGAATATTAATGGTCACTTGGTAACTATTAATTGTTTTGTATGCTTATTCAGTAATTACATAATATTGACTTTAAGTTCTAACTGATAGTTTGTGCAGAGCATGAATGATATAATGACTAGTTGATTACTTATTCATATTTGTATGTTGTTCACTTTGTGTTTGCTAATTGATTCATGATGGAGGAAGAGCAGGGGAACTTTTTTAGTATCCAGTTGGTAAGGATTTAGTGGAATTGCATATTTTTGTAAGGATAAGCTAGCCTACTCGAGGAGTCTTTCATGGTATAACCAATTGTGCATCAGTGTTATTGGCTTCCAACGTGGTCATTTAACATGTTTACATCATAGGTATTAGGACACTAAGCACTATTGTTACAAATTTTGCATAGTTGTGCATAAATTTCTATTAAAGGTTTTTTTAGTTAAAATCCTGCTATATTAATGACTAAAAGGCACATATACTGAACTTACGTATTGGGTGCATGTAATGGCTAAACAGTCAACAATTTTTGATGATCTATTGAAGGAGATTCAAGAACTTTATTCTTGTAAAAGAATGATATAATATCCCTAAATGTTGTTGTCTGTGATTTGCTAACGCTTCAAAACATGGAAATTGTTGATGGCGATTATTAACTGTGGATTGAGGTTTGTATACCTGATATACTTTGTTTATTTATGCTCCCCTTTAGAATTACAAGTGCAGCAATTCGGCTTTAGTAGCCTGGCACTTTTGAAGTTTCATCCTTGTTATGGCGGAACATTAAGGCTAATGTACGTTAATCTAGTTTTAAGGTATTACTTCGAACTACGATATGAATTTCTTTTTAGCCCCCTCTAACTTGAAATCCTGGCTCCGCCCCTGGCCATGACTATTACGAAACTGTCTATTTGTTATAATAGAAATCCTATTAAACATACTTGTAATAAATCTAAGCAAGATTCCCATATTCATCACACACTAATGTTTTTAAAGAATAAAAGTAACTCAGTGGCATTTGCAAAGTAAAAAACCAACAAGTTTCCAATCTCAATTTCCTGACATCTATATTAAAACCTAATAGACATGCATATATGTTGAAACTGGTCCGATACACCATCTTCTACGTGAGCAAATTTCTATCAATCTGATAAGATGGACGATAGCTTAGACTATTGAATGTGCGCATGTTTTAAACTAAATCCAAAGACTACCATCTACATATATAAATGCATACATTATGATTACAGTTTATAGGTATAACCCATTATCATAAAGGGTATAGTTTGACCACTAACCTGCTCTAGGTGCACGTCTTCAAACACTTCTCCATGGATAACTATTAATAATCTGCCAAAGAAACACACGAGGCACAAATTTGTATTAGCACTATAAATGAATCACTAGAGTGTCACTTTCTTTGCATAACAATCAACAATAGTACTTGTAAATCAACAATAGATAGACAATCATTATTTTTACTAAATATAACATTAGAAACTAGATGAAAAAAAACTATATAATAAACAAAATAAATGAGATATCTACCTTTGTGTGCTTGTGATTTAACCTAACTTTCACCAAAAAATTTATTTCATTCAGGCATTTCATCAAGCGGTTGGCGCGCATGGTAAAGCCTGTAAAATCCATATAAGAGAAACAACTAACAATATATTTATGTTATAATAATACATAATCACATGAAAACTGAAGCATAAATATCCCATTGATGGCGGATTAATTAGGGCTTAAACCTTAATTTCGTATAGCTGTAGATCCTGAATAAACTATAGAGGAAGAAAAAGAATATCTAGTGATATTTTTTGGGGAAAGTGAAAACAATATAAAAGGATGTGGAAGTCATAATTCATAAGGTTTTGATTTGGGGGAAAAAAGATAGAGCCGGAGAGTTTTGATTTTGGGGAAAAAGTTGGGCGGGGAGTGTTAGCGGGAGAAAAAAATTTCAGGTTTTTCCCAATTACAACCAGGCTGTGTAAACTTTTTGAAGTCATGAAAATTTTTAAAGGAAAGTTTTTATTTTTATTTAATCTATTAAAATAAAACAAGACTGGTTTTTTAAAAACCAATGTCTTAAAATGTGTAAAAACACTGGTTTTTTTTATAAAAAATGGTGTCCATAAAACAAACACATAGAGACATGTTGTTACGTAAAAACCAGTGTCTTTACTTTTATAAAAAAGACTGGTTGCATCTTAAAAACCGGTTTCTTTAGAATTCACATTATAGAGACTGGTTTTTTTTCAAGAAAACCAGTTTCCATGCATTCTCTTCCCGCCATTTTTGGTCATAGAGACATATTTTTTCATAACCAGTCTTTTTAAGGGGGTCTCTTTAGCGTTTTGTGTAGTAGTGGCTGTTGGTTAGATTGGTTCATTATGTTATTATTTCTAGGTGCGTTTTGTATATCTAGAATTGTTAAGTGGTTATGGCATGTCATAAGCACCACATTAGATGGTTTATCAAGCTTGTGAGCTTGAGGTTAATGTGGTATCTCAGTCACATTCTATTTGTACTTCATTATTTTTTTAGATAATATATTTACCGGGAAACTCATTAAAAAAAAAAGATGGCACTAAGTATATTACCCATTGAATAGATGATCATGGTAAATGGAAATTATTCGTGTTACACAAGATCAGATACAAAGAAAATATAAACGAGGATGTTAAATGACAAAAAATCACCCGTGATGTGGTAGAAACGACCGGTTGCCACATTACAGAAAAGAGTGAGATTGACTATTATTTTCTCCGGAAACTGTAGGATCTTACATGTAAACACATCAATATTTAGACCATTTATCAATGTGGGACAAATTCCACTCATTTTTCTTTCATCTCCCAACACCATTTTTGAAGACATAATATTGCCACGTAATTTATCTTTACGAGTTTCATGTAACCCAATAAAATGTTGTCAATATAAAATATTGCACCAGCTCTATTTATTGGATCTAATATCTTATGTTAGCTAGCCTTTGGCTTTAAAACTAATATTTCATTCGCACCATCTATAAATTATATAGTAGTTGCTTCTTGATAGATAAATCACTTGATAGATTTGATCGCAAAAGGTTTTAACATATGCACCAAATTCTACTCTTCGTCCAAATCAAGCTACTACTCATCATCGTATATCGTTTTTCATATTAAGATATATTATACAAACGATTAAACGAAGTATTGAGTACCACTTATGACAACTTGCGCTTGGTCAGTTGTATGTCGTACTGAAAAGAGAATGCAATTATTTCGATCAAGGTTCTAAAAGGCGCGTCATGGCGGCGCAAAGGCGTCACCAAGACGTGAGGTGTGGCCTAGCTGTTATGATATACACCATGACGTGAGTTCTAGGCGTGGCGTGAGAAAGACGTGAAAAAGCGCGATATGGCGGGCAAAGGCGTGAGGCGTGGCGAGTTTTTTTTCATTCCACTCCAATTTTTTTTATTTTTTTAAGAGAAGAAAATTACATGTAAAAATATCAGTTTAACTATATTCATTATGTATTACAACTTTTTTCTTAATCTCAGTTTCTATAAAACCTATATAAATATAAAAATAAAATTATATTTGTTGTCGCCTTAGGTCACGCCTTAAAGAGGCAAAAGCTTCGTTTTCATCGCAAAAGCTTGAGGTTTGATCTTGCCGCCACGTCACGCCTTACGCTATTTAAATCCTTGATTTCGATAGAAGAAGACTAACATTCATCAGCTGCTATCACGATGTACAATTTAGTGTGCCCTTGCAGTATAATCACACACATTACAATAAAAAAAACGTTTAGTACTCATCATAAATCAAAATAAACAAATACACGTATTTGTAAGCAAAATCAATGTTGAATTCATATTTCGGCACAAATGTGTAACATAAAGATGTGAACAAATGAACACAAACATTCCACTTGCAACAAACACTATCAAATAACTAATTGTGTATTTGAAGTAATTGAGGTTTAAAAATCTATTCTTACAAGTAAGTTTTATGTGGATGATTTGATCATATGTTTAATAAGGAAGAACTTCCAAATTTGTATAAACTTTTTACAATGATAATCCACTTTTTCTTTTCCACTCATAACATTCTTAACATGATCCTTTTACAAAAAAATGAAGTCGATTGACAAAAAAAATCACCCTATAAACGACAACTTTCTGACCCGGCAGGAAAGTTTACAAATCTAATTTTCATAGAGTCAAAGACACTACAATATTCTAGCCCTACCCCAGCGATATTTTGGGCGTTTCCTCAGCGACATGTCGCTGGGGATACGTTTCCCCAGCGACATGTCGCTGGGGGAAATTCGCTGGGGTACGCTCGATGAGAAAAGTATCCCCAGCGACTTACTCCAGCGACTTGCGGGCCCCACAGACTTTTTCTGAAAGAATAGATTGCCACGGTGGCAAAATTTTCCCCAGCGGCATGTCGCTGGGGAAAATCCTTATTAAATAAAAAAATTAAGTTGAACTTAATCTTTTTAACTAATTACAAAGTGTCCCCAGCGACATGTCGTTGGGGATTATTTATATTTGTTTGACTTGTCAACGCGACGTCGTTAACTTGTCAACGATTTCCCAAGTTTCCCCAGCGACATGTCGCTGGGGAAACTCTCGATACATTTGACTTGTCAACGAATAACCAACGTTTCCCCAGCTACATGTCGCTGGAGAAAAGTCTGCAGGTTTTTTTTTTAAATTGCCTGCACAGCAGGCGTTTTCCAGATTTTTTCCGGAAAAAATCTACCAAAACCTGTAACAAAAACCTGTATTTGCTCACCAAAAAACACATATAAAGTAAACTTGGAATACAAATCAACACAAACGCGGAATAAGTTCAAACTTGCACCAAAATATTGTTGGAAAATGTTTTGCAAAATATGGTTTTTGCAATACTTTGGACATAATTTTATATATGTATATGTTATATATATTCGTAGTACTTAGTAGCTTTGCGTTCTCCTCGAAGAGAGCTTCGCAACGAGCTAAAGTATGTCCAATATGGAGTTAATATGAATGAGATATCGTGTCTCAAAGTGAGTCACGTGAAACACAATATTTGAAAAAATATTTGTCCCACATCGATTGAAAGATGAAGTCAAAACATGTTTATAAGGAAATCCTAGTTTTCACCCTACAATATTCATTTGTGGGTTTTTACTCCACCGCCTACGCGCGCACAGGGGGGGGGGGGGGGGTGCAGAAAGTGGGATTTCTAGGCCAAAAACGGGTTCGAAGCTACTAAACTTGTGCACGAGCGCGCGACCTGCGGACACGAATGCAGCTCCGAAAACTGGCTTGGGTGCGGGCAGATTTCGGTAACAGATTTGTCAGAATATTTTATATGGAACCGAATATTTTGTCTGGGTGACCAAGGCAAATTTTCACTATATAATAAATCTGTCTCATTCAGTTTAATCATCAGAAAAAAACGCAGCTTTTCATACTCCATTACCAGACGATTTTTCCAGCAGTTCTCGATCAGAAACGCAGAAGGCTTCCGTGATCTTTCAGGCAAGTTTGTCTAGTCCGGTTGTACAACAGCTTTGGACGTTGTACCCTGGGAAACAGACGGCGAATCTGTTTTAAGGGAAGCGTGTTAAACACGTGCCTCGTCTTAGTTTTACTGCTTTCAATTTTATTTGTTATTTAATTCTGTTCTTTGTTCTGTTAATTTTATTATTGTTTTAATAAAAGTATACACCGTTTCCCACAATCTTAAAACAGATTCTGTTTAACAGAATTAAAACTTTTATTAAATCGGATTAATAATTTTATCAGATTTTTTTTTATAAACTGTTTCTACCGAAACCAGGATTGAGTTTCACTGGAAATCAGTTTTAATTTACAGATTTTAATTAACAGTTAAGGTTTTTTTTAGCAGTTGTTCTAATCAGTTTATTGAAACCAAGATTGTGTTTCTGTTAAACTGATACGTTTGATAATTACATCTGATTCATTGAAACCAAGATTGAGTTTCTTTGAAGCAGATCCACTATAAGTATATAGAGATCACGATTGAATTTCTTATATATAGATTTATAACAGTTGTCTAACTGTTTGTGTTTTGATCTTGTTTGATCTTTCAGGATGTCTACCAGCACTCCTGTAACTCCTGTAACTCCTGCAACTCATACTGTGAATGTAACTGGTGCGCCAGTTCCCCACACAGTTGCTAATCATGCTGAAAAACCAGAAAAATTCAATGGACAGAATTTTAAGAGGTGGCAGCAGAAGATGTTCTTCTATCTCACTACTTTGAACCTTGCGAAGTTCTTAAAGGAGACTGTACCTCAGGTGGAACCTCCTAAAGAAGGTGTACCCGAAAATCAACAAGCCGTGCAAGCTGTTGAAGCATGGAAACATTCAGACTTCTTGTGTCACAACTATATTCTGAATGGTTTGGTGGACTCTTTGTACAATGTGTACTGCAAGACTAAGACTGCCAAAGAATTATGGGAGTCGTTGGAACGCAAGTACAAAACTGAGGATGCTGGTACAAATAAGTTCGTGGTAGCTCCGTTTTTTGGATTACAAGATGGTTGATTCAAAGATTGTGATAACTCAGGTTCAAGATCTGCAGGTTTTGCTACACGACATTCATGCTGAGGGTATGACTTTGAGTGAAACTTTTCAAGTTGCTGCTATCATTGAAAAGTTACCTCCAAGCTGGGTAGAATTTAAAAACTACTTGAAGCATAAGCGAAAGGAGATGACTGTTGAAGACTTGGTTGTTCGTCTTCGTATTGAAGAGGACAACAAGCTGGCTCAGAAAAACACTTATACACCTGATTCCGCCAAGGCAAATATGGTTGAGCATGGTTCGTCTTCTTCAAAGTCTAAAGGCAAGAGCTTTGGAAAAGGGAAGAATGACAAGAAGAGCAAAGGGAAGTCTGAGTACCTTGCTCCTAAGGCTGGAATTGCGAAGCAGAAGTTCCAAGGAAATTGCTTCAACTGTGACAAGCCAGGTCATCGTGCTGCTAATTGCAAAGCGCCAAAGCGGGTGACTCCACGCGAGGCTAATATGGTGAATGATAATGTGGACATGATTGCTATGGTGTCTGATGTCGTTACCATGATCTCTGAAGTTAACCTGGTAGGTTCTAATAATAATGATTGGTGGGTTGATACTGGGGCAACCCGTCATGTGTGTGCTGACAAGAGTATGTTTCACTCTTTCAGAGCGGTTGACAATGGAGAGAAGCTGTACATGGGCAACTCTACAACTGTTGATATCAAGGGCGAAGGAGATGTTATTTTGAAGATGACATCCGAGAAAGAGCTCAAGTTGACTAAAGTCTTGTATGTTCCGGAGATTCGCAAGAATCTTGTGTCCGGGTGGCTTTTGAATAAGTTTGGTTTTCGTCTTGTTTTTTAGTCTGATAAATTTGTACTTTCTAAGAATCAAATGTATGTTGGTAAGGGGTATGCCCTGAATGGTATGTTTAAGCTCAATGTAATAGTTGTTAAGAATGATATCAATAAAATGAATTCTTCTACTTACTTGATTGAGTCTTCTAATGTGTGGCATGGCCGTCTTGGACATGTTAATTTTAATTCAATGCGTTGTTTGATTAAATTTAATGGCATACCAAATTTTCATATTGATTCAAATTATAAGTGTGAAACTTGTGTCGAAGCCAAACTTACAAGATCATCTTTCAAATCGGTTGAATGAAAAACTGAACCGCTTGATATGATACACACAGACATATGTGATTTGAAATCACTACCCACAAAAGGTGGCAATAAGTACTTCATCACGTTTATTGATGATTGCACAAAGTACTGCTACGTTTACTTGTTGAAAAGTAAAGATAAAGCTATAGACAAGTTTGTTCTATACAAAACCGAAGTTGAGAATCAACTTGGTAGGAAAATCAAGGTTGTACGAAGTGATAGAGGAGGTGAATATGTGTCTCCTTTTGCTGATCTATGTGCGAAACATGGAATTAGACATGAGTTTACTGCTCCTTATTCACCTCAGAAAAACGGTATTGCCGAAAGGAAGAACCGTACCTTGAAAGAGATGGTTAATGCCATGTTGTTAAATTCTAGTTTGAGCCGGGACATGTGGGGGGAAGCCATTCTAACGGCTACTTATCTTTTAAACAAGATACCTCGTAAGGATAAAGAGGAAACCCCATATGAATTGTGGATGGGAAGAAAACCATCATACCAGTACTTACGAGTGTGGGGGTGTCTAGCCAAGGTAGCTGTGCCGACACCTAAGACCCAAACGATTGGACCTAAATCTATGGATTGTATATTTATTGGATATGCTAAGAATAGTAGTGCGTATCGTTTCATTGTACATGATTCGAAAAATCCAGATATACACAAGAACACAGTTATGGAATCAAGGAATGCGTCCTTCTTTGAAAACATATTTCCTTGTTTAAAGAAGGAAAATGGAAGCACATCTAGAATAGATGATGCAGTTGTCCAAGATAAGAGACAACGTGATGATAATGATCTCCAAGATGAGAGACAAGATCAACCCGAGGAAGAAGAGGTTGAACCTAGAAGAAGCAAACGGGCGAGAACCGAGAAATCATTTGGACCCGATTTTGTCTCTTTTATGGTAGAAAATGAACCCACTTCTTATCAAGAAGCTGTAAATTCCACGGAAGGGCCTCGATGGAAAGAAGCGATTAATAGTGAAATAGAGTCTATTTTACAAAATCATACTTGGGAGCTCGTGGATTTACCTCCTGGTTGTTAACCACTAGCCTATAAATGGATCTTCAAGAAGAAGATGAAAGCTGATGGCACCATTGATAAGTACAAAGCAAGATTGGTGATCAAAGGTTTTAGACAACGCGAAGGTCTAGATTACTTTGATACTTATTCGCCTGTTACGCGAATAACTTCTATTAGGATGATTCTTGCTATTGCCGCATTAAGAAATTTAGAAGTTCACCAAATAGATGTGAAAACGGCTTTTCTAAATAGAGATTTAGAAGAAGAAATATACATGAACCAACCCGAGGGTTTCATGGCTCCTGGACAAGAGAGCAAAGTTTGTAGGCTTGTTAAGTCATTGTATGGCTTAAAGCAAGCTCCAAAACAATGGCATCAAAAGTTTGATCACGCCATGCTAGAGGGTGGATTCAAAATTAATGAATGCGACAAGTGTGTTTATGTCAAAGACACGAATAGTGGATATGTAATCTTGTGTCTTTATGTTGATGATATGCTTATCGTTGGCAGTAACGACAAGATGATCAAGTCTACTAAAGACATGTTGAAATCAAAGTTTGACATGAAAGATATGGGTTTGGCTGATGTGATCCTTGGAATAAAGATCATACGAACTCATAGTGGAATTGCATTAAGTCAAGCACATTACGTGGACAAAATTCTCAATACTCATAATGCGGGGGATTCCGGCCTAGCTAGAACTCCAATTGACACCAGTTTGCATCTATCTAAAAATAGAGGCGCAGGTGTTGCCCAATTAGAGTATTCAAGAATTATTGGCATGTTGATGTATTTGATGACATGTACCCGACCTGACTTAGCATATGTTGTTAGCAGGCTAAGTAGATATAATAGTAATCCAAGTGATGCACATTGGAAATCTATGACTAGGGTACTTCATTATTTGAGATACAGTCGTGATTATGGACTGAATTATGCTAGATATCCATCTGTTATTGAAGGATACAGTGATGCAAATTGGATATCTGACATAAAGGATTCTAGATCGACCAGTGGATATGTGTTTACACTGGGAGGGACCGCTATATCTTGGAAGTCTTCCAAGCAAACTGTAATAGCTAAGTCCACGATGGAATCAGAATTTATCGCGTTAGATAAATGCGGAGAAGAGGCGGAATGGCTACGTCAATTCGTAGAGGACATACCCAGGTGGCCTAAACCGGTAACGGCCATTAGTATACATTGTGATAGTCAATCGGCAATTGGCAGAGCTCATAGCACAATGTATAATGGAAAGTCTAGACATATCCGTCGTCGACATAATTCGGTACGACAACTACTCTCAACAGGAGTTATCTCAATTGACTATGTGAAGTCAAAGGATAACATTGCGGATCCGCTTACGAAACGCTTAAGCAGAGAGTTAGTTAGTAAGTCGTCTAAAGGAATGGGACTAAAGCCCTTGAAGGAATGAGTTTCTATGAAGGAAAACCTAACCCAGTTGACTGGAGATCCCAAGATCTGGGTTCAATAGGACAACCTAATCATAGAAATGTGGGGGAAGTCACGTCAATGTGGGGGAGTTACTTAATAAAAAAACTTTCCTAGTCCATTCCTAGAACAATGTGACTTGTTGAGAGGTTAAACATATGGCTTAATGATTCAGGATGAAATCATAAAGCATAATGATTCAAGATGAAATCATAAAACATATGTTTTTAATGATTCAAGATGAAATCACCTATGTGAGAGAGAAGTGGGGTCGCTTCGAAGGAAATTGTGGGGGTGCAATTTCTAAGAGCTCTTGCAGAACCATGCGAGTGTTCATGACCATAACGAACACGACTATGAGGACTTGACAAGGTCAGAGAGAGTCTTGTGTGAGTGTGTATGGTCGTCTACATAAACAGAGGCTGAGTTCAAGGACATCGCGTCTACTCAGATCTAGGAGACTAAGTGCATCTCATAAGGGAAGGTTCAAAGGGTTACACCTACCTATCCTATGCAGGACTTAACCGCAGAAATTTTGCCGAAACTTTCGTGTGTTTTCGACCGATTCCCATTCATGTGGGGGATTGTTGGAAAATGTTTTGCAAAATATGGTTTTTGCAATACTTTGGACATAATTTTATATATGTATATATTATATATATTCGTAGTACTTAGTAGCTTTGCGTTCTCCTCGAAGAGAGCTTCGCAACGCGCTAAAGTATGTCCAATATGGAGTTAATATGAATGAGATATCGTGTCTCAAAGTGAGTCACGTGAAACACAATATTTGGAAAAATATTTGTCCCACATCGCTTGAAACATGAAGTGAAAACATGTTTATAAGGAAATCCTAGTTTCTACCCTACAATATTTATTTGTGGGTTTTTACTCCCACGCCTACGCGCGCGCAGGGGTGGGGGGTGCAGAAAGTGGGATTTCTAGGCCAAAAACGGGTTCGAATCTACTGAACTTGTGCACGAGCGCGCGACCTGCGGACACGAATGCAGCTCCGAAAATTGGCTTGGGTGCGGGCAGATTTCGGTATCTTTTTTGCTGCAAATTCGGATTTTTTCCAGAAAATTCTGTAATCTATTTTAAGAATAGATTTAGAATAAATTTGTGTTTATAATTGATTTGCAAATCGTGTTATAGAAATAACAGATTTGTCAGAATATTTTATATGGAACAGAATATTTTGTCTTGGTGACCAAGGCAAATTTTCACTATATAATAAATATGTCTCATTCAGTTTAATCATCAGAAAAACGCAGCTTTTCATACTCCATTACCAGACGATTTTTCCAGCAGTTCTCGATCAGAAACGCAGAAGGCTTCCGTGATCTTTCAGGCAAGTTTGTCTAGTCCGGCTGTACAACAGCTTTGGACGTTGTACCCTGGGAAACAGACGGCGAATCTGTTTTAAGGGAAGCGTGTTAAACACGTGCCTCGTCTTAGTTTTACTGCTTTCAATTTTATTTGTTATTTAATTCTGTTCTTTGTTATGTTAATTTTATTATTGTTTTAATAAAAGTATACACCGTTTCCCACAAATATAATATAACGTTCTAATTTAGTCAAGGATACTAGGAGTAAGTCGGGATTGTTAAGGATACTAGGGAAACAATTCAAGATGAACATAAAGAAACTATGTATCATACTAACAAACACATATATGACACGACTAGCTCGCGTCATCGCCACCATCCTCGCCACCCTCCCGATCCTCAGCATCATCACCCGGGCGACTCCCGCTCCCGCTGGCACCATCACTCTCATATCTCGAAAAATGATCGCCATACCTGCCGTCGTTTCTTAGCAGGCCCATCATGAAATCAACATCCCGATCCCGACGAGTCTCAGGGGGTGGTGACGAAAAGCTCGAGGTAGAACTGGCGTATCCCGGCAATACCATACCCACGCCAGGATGGTGGCCGCGAAACTTGTCTCCTCGCACCATCCTGTTGATCTTGGCAGTGGTGTGCTCACCCGTCGCCTCTAGCTCCCTCATCTGATCCTGTGTGGTGACAATAACACAAGATAGTAAATATATTAGTCGGGTTGCTAGATTATTAATCAATGATTCATTAAAGTGTGTTTTGAAAAGAATACTTACATAAAACTGGAGAGACTGCTTATCTACAAATACACCAGCTTCATTTGTATACAAACGATAGAACATGTCGATTGGGTTTCGGACGCCTTTTGCTGTACATACACACGTAAGTAAGATCAATCTAATTAAATGCGGCAATAATAATAATATGTATGTAAAATCAATAATAATAATAATAAAATAATAAAAATAAAAAACAATAATAATAATAATAAAATAAAAAAATAAAAAAACAATAATAATGTAAAATCAATAATAATAATAATAATAATAATAATAATAATAATAATAATTACCATGAGCTGTCGAGTGCGAGGGATCGACCGAGAACCATGTCGGGAGATAAGTGTTGCCTTGGACCGATTTTGGCTGTTTGTTAAGGATCGCTTCTTGTTATTTTCGTCAGTCCAAAACGCTATCTGTTTCTCCCACTCTTCAGCTGTGTGCTCGTCGGGTCTGTTCCGCCTAATTCGATCCACATCGTATTCTCCTGTCTCGGGGTCTTTTACACAGTAATCTCGCTTCAGACTGGCCTTGCTGGTATTGTATAATTTTTGTAACTGGGCATTAATGGTATCATAAATATTCGGCCACCGAGGGGGTGCTCATGTGCGGCGCGAGATCGTATTTTTTCTACAATCAAATACAACACATTGAAAACAGAGTTAGAAATATAATTTATATATTTATTTAAATTCGTTTATTTATTTATATGATATAAATAAATAAACGAATTTAAATAAATATACACAATACAACACATTAAAAACAGAGTTAGAAATATAATTTATATATTTATTTAAATTTGTTTATTTATTTATATGATATAAATAAATAAACGAATTTAAATAAATGTACACAATACAACACATTGAAAATAGAGTTAAAAGTATAATTTATATATTTATTTAAATTTGTTTATTTATTTATATGATATAAATAAATAAATGAATTTAAATAAATATACACAATACAACACATTGAAAACAGAGCTGGAAATATTATTTTTATATTTATTTAAATTCGTTTATTTATTTATATGATATAAGTAAATAAACGAATTTAAATAAATATACACAATACAACACATTAAAAACAGAGTTAGCAATATAATTTATATATTTATTTAAATTTGTTTATTTATTTATATGATATAAATAAAAAAACGAATTTAAATAAATATATATAATTAAATAAATGAACACGATAATTAAATAAATATAAATGATAACTTACCCCAATAGCTGTCCTTACCGCCGCCTTGTGCCCTTCGGGGACCTTGCTCCATGAAGGGTAATACAAAGGTATTTCCCTAACGACCAACCCGAATAAGTTTCCCCAATGATCTGCGTAGGGGCCGACAGGTGTAACAAGGTTATCTCTAGCGGGTACAAAGTCGATCTCGATCGACCGGTTGTGATTCGCGGCCAATGCATCCAGTAATTTCAGGCAACGAGTCTTATCCCGGGTATTCTGCCTGCCGGCTCTCCTCCCGCCCAAATTGGGCTTTTGCTTTCCTTTTCCTGTAAAATCAAGTGAGTGATAAAGTCATAAAAGTTAAGGCAAACAAGTTCAATATGTGTATCAAATTTGTATTACAATAATCCAGAAATTCTTACCCCGGTTGACGAAGCAACCCCCGCAACCGAATGATGGAGGACGTGGACGTAAAGGATCCTCGCCACCACCGTCCCCGTCGTGTCCCCGTGCAACATCAGTCATCTGTATACAGGTACAATTAGCATACATCAGCCATCTGTTTTCAAACAGCTTATCCTAATAAGCTTATCAGGATAAGCTATTTGAAAACAGCTTATCCTGATAAACTTATCAGGATAAGCTATTTTCAAACAGCTTATTCCGATAAGCTTATCGAGATAAACTGTTTTCAAACAGCTTATCCTGATAAACTTATCAGGATAAGCTGTTTGAAAACAGTTTATTCGGATAAGCTGTTTGAAAACAGTTTATCCCGATAAGCTTATCGGAATAAGCTGTTTTCAAACAGCTTATCCTAATAAGCTTATCGGAATAAGCTGTTTGAAAACAGCTTATCCTGATAAGCTTATCAGGATAAGCTGTTTTCAAACAACTTATCCTGATAAGCTTATCGGGATAAACTTTTTTCAAACAGCTTATCCTGATAAACTTATCAAGATAAGCTGTTTGAAAATAATTTATTCGGATAAGCTGATCAGGATAAGCTGTTTGAAAACAGCTTATCCTGATAAGCTTATCAGGATAAGCTGTTTTCAAACAGCTTATTCCGCTAAGCTTATCAGGATAAGCTGTTTGAAAACAGTTTATTCGGATAAGCTGATAGGCAACATAACGAGTGTTTGGGTTTGCGTTTTTCACAGTTAAAGAGTGTTTGGATTTACGTTTAATGGAAATTAACAAGTTTATAAATCCCCAACGACATGTCACTAGGGAAACCAAAATGATAAAAATAAGTAAATAAGTGTTATCAGTTAGAATTAAAAAACATACTGTTAGTTGTGGTGGTCGGTTGTGGTCGGCTGCTGTCGGCTGTTGTCGGCTGTGGTCGGCTGCGGTCGGCTGTGGTCTTCTGCGGTCGACTACAATAACATAAAACATTTAATTAAAAACTCAATTAAACACTCAATCAATAAAAACTATGAATTTATATAAAAACCTTGAATCGAAAAATAAACAAAATCCACCACCACCAAACTTGTTTAAAGAATTATCATTTGGAGGGATTAGAAAAAGAATTATAATTTAGAAGGAGAGTGGTTGTGGTGGTGGTGGTGGTGAATCTGGCAGTGGGCGGTGGTGGTGAGTGGTTGTGGTAAGTGGCTGTGGTGGTGTTGATGGTATGCCTGTGGTGATAGCAGCGGTGGTGGTGATAGCAGCGGTGGTGGTGATGGTGGTGATAGTAGCGGTTGTGGTGGTGGTGAGTGGTGTTGATGGTGGTGATGGTAGTGGTTGTGGCGGGGATGAGTAGCGGGGATGAGTAGTGATGTGATTGTTGGTGGTGATTGTTGATGGTAGTGGTGGGGTTGTGATTGTTGATGATTGGGGATGAGTTATACGTCAGAGAAGATGGTGAAAAAAGATAAGTGTTGTGTGTTTTATGTGATTCGTTTCTTTGAGGATAAGATTTGGTCAATATTTTCCCCAGCGACATGTCGCTGGGGAAACTTTCCTTCTTTTTGACGAAAGTTTCCCCAACGACCTGTCGCTGGGGAAAACTTAGAATTTGTCGTTTTGCGCAACTGGTTTAATAACCTACTGATTCTAACAAAACTATCCCCATCGACATGTCGCTGGGGAAACATGTATTTTGTCGTTTTGTGAAAGAAGCGCGTTAATGAAAATTTTTGGAGGGATTTCTAAAATTAATAAACGAAACTTACCCCAGCGACATGTCGATGTGGAAACTTTTTTTTAAACCATTTATGTTATTTACTTTTAAATGATTAATAATAATAATTGTATATAATTGTATATTTTACTTTTATATAATTAAAAATAATAAGTTTTATATAGTTGTATATTTTTTATATATGATATTTATGTAATTTAGTTTTAAATGATTAATAATAATACGTTTTATATAATTGTATATTTTACTTTTAGATAATTAATAATAATAAGTTTTATATAATTGTATATTTTTTATATAATATTTATGTAATTTAGTTTTAAATTATTAATAATAATAAGTTTTATATAGTTGTATATTTTATTTTTATATAATTGTATATTTTACTTTTAGATAATTAATAATAATAAGTTTTATATAATTGTATTTTTTTATATACCATTTATGTAATTTACTTTTAAATTATTAATAATAATAATTTTATATAATTGTAAAGTTTAGTTTTAGATAGGGTTAAACATTAGAGGTTCAATGTATTAGATAGGGTTCAACATTAGAGGTTCAATGTATTAGATAGGGTTCAACTTTAGAGGTTCAATGTATTAGATAGAATTGAACATTAGAGGTTCAATGTATTAGATAGGGTTCAACATTAGAGGTTCATTGTATTAGATAGGGTTTAACATTAGAGGTTCAATGTATTAGATAGGATTCAACATTAAAGGTGCAACGTATTAGATAGGGTTAACCATTAGAGGTTCAATGTATTAGATAGGGTTCAACATTAGAGGTTCAATGTATTAGATTGGGTTCAACATTAGATGTTCAATGTATTAGATAGGGTTCAACATTAGAGGTTTAACGTATTAGATAGGATTCATCATTAGAGGTTCAATGTATTAGATAGGTTTCATCATTAGAGGTTCAACGTATTAGATAGGGTTCAACATTGGAGGTTCAATGTATTAGATAAGATTCAACACTAGAGGTTTAATTTATTAGAGAGGGTTCAACATTAGAGGTTCAAAGTATTAGATAGGGTTCAACATTAGAGGTTGAATGTATTAGATATGGTTCAACATTAGAGGTTCATTGTATTAGATAGGGTTTAACATTAGAGGTTCAATGTATTAGATAGGGTTCAACATTAGAGGTTCAATGTATTAGATGGGTTTCATCATTAGAGGTTCAACGTATTAGATAGGATTCAACATTAGAGGTTCAATGTATTAGATAGGGTTCAACATTAGAGGTTCAACATATTAGATAGGGTTCGACATTAGAAGTTCAATGTATTAGATAGGGTTCAACATTAGAGGTTTATTGTATTTGATAGGGTTTAACATTAGAGGTTCAATGTATTAGATAGGGTTCAACATTAGAGGTTCAATGTATTAGATAGGTTTCATCATTAGAGGTTCAATGTATTAGATAGGATTCAACATTAGAGGTTCAATATATTAGATAGGATTCAACATTAGAGGTTTAATGTATTAGATAGGGTTCAACATTAGAGGTTCAACGTATTAGATAGGTTTCATCATTAGAGGTTCAATGTATTAGATAGGTTTCATCATTAGAGGTTCAACGTATTAGATAGGATTCAACATTAGAGGTTCAATGTATTAGATAGGATTCAACATTATAGGTTCAATGTATTAGATAGGGTTCAACATTAGAGGTTCAACGTATTAGATAGGGTTCATCATTAGAGTTTCAATGTATAAGATAGGTTTCATCATTAGAGGTTCAACGTATTAGATAGGATTCAACATTAGAGGTTCAATGTATTAGATATGGTTCAACATTAGAGGTTCAATGTATTAGATAGGTTTCATCATTAGAGGTTCAACGTATTAGATAGGGTTCAACATTGGAGGTTCAATTTATTAGATAGGATTCAACATTAGAGGTTCAATATATTAGATAGGGTTCAACATTAGAGGTTCAACGTATTAGATAGGTTTCATCATTAGAGGTTCAACGTATTAGATAGGGTTCAACATTAGAGGTTCAACATATTAGATAGGGTTCAACATTAGAGGTTCAATGTATTAGATAGGATTCAACATTAGAGGTTCAATGTATTAGATAGGGTTCAACATTAGAGGTTCAACGTATTAGATAGGGTTCATCATTAGAGGTTCAATGTATTAGATAGGGTTCAACATTAGAGGTTCAACGTGTTAGATAGGGTTCAACATTGGAGGTTCAATGTATTAGATAGGGTTCAACATTAGAGGTTCAACGTATTAGATAGGGTTCAACATTGGAAGTTCAATGTATTAGATAGGATTCAACATTATAGGTTCAATGTATTAGATAGGGTTCAACATTAGAGGTTCAACGTATTAGATAGGGTTCATCATTAGAGGTTTAATGTATTAGATAGGTTTCATCATTAGAGGTTCAACGTATTAGATAGGATTCAACATTAGAGGTTCAATGTATTAGATAGGATTCAACATTAGAGGTTCAAAGTATTAGATAGGGTACAACATTAGAGGTTCAACATATTATATAGGGTTCATCATTATAGGTTCAATGTATTAGATAGGTTTCATCAATAGAGGTTCAACGTATTAGATAGGATTCAACATTAAAGGTTCAATGTATTAGATATGGTTCAACATTAGAGGTTCAATGTATTAGATAGGTTTCATCATTTGAGGTTCAACGTATTAGATAGGGTTCAACATTGGAGGTTCAATGTATTAGATAGGATTCAACATTAGAGGTTCAATGTATTAGATAGGGTTCAACTTTAGAGATTCAACGTATTAGATAGGGTTCAACATTAGAGGTTCAACGTATTAGATAGGGTTCAACATTGGAGGTTCAATGTATTAGATAGGGTTCAACATTAGAGGTTCAATGTATTAGATAGGGTTCAACATTAGAGGTTCAATGTATTAGATAGGGTTCAACATTAGAGGTTTAATGTATTAGATATGGTTCAACATTATAGGTTCAACGTATTAGAAAGGTTTCATCATTAGAGGTTCAACGTATTAGATAGGGTTCAACATTAGAGGTTCAATGTATTAGATAGGATTCAACATTAGAGGTTCAATGTATTAGATAGGGTTCAACATTAGAGGTTCAACGTATTAGATAGGGTTCACCATTAGAGGTTCAACGTATTAGATAGGGTTCAACATTAGAGGTTCAATGTATTAGATATGATTCAACATTAGAGGTTCAACGTATTAGATAGGGTTCAACATTAGAGGTTCAATGTATTAGATAGGGTTCAACATTAGAGGTTCAATGATTTGATAGGGTTCAACATTATTGGCGGGAAAAAATTGGAGGGAAAACGCTGGTGGGAAAATGTTAACCATTTTCCTCACTTTTTTACCATAAAAGGACAACCACACACATTCCTTATCATAACAACATCAGGTCACACACACATACACACACACACACACACTTATTATCACAAACACATTGTTATTATGAAGATGTTGAAGCATGATGCTTTTTCGTGCATGTGTGGACATGGAGATGTAGTTCTTCGAGAATCGTGGCAAACTGAATCCTTTGGTAGACTATACTATGCTTGTCCACGTTCACGGGTTCAACGTCCAGTTTCATATGGATGCAATTTTTTTTATGGAAAGACGAACGCGTGCAACTACTAATCAACTCTCTTGGAGGTTCAATGAGCTTTTCTCCTCCAAGCTCTTCTTCGAGACCTTCAACGAGCTTTTCTCCTCCAAGCTCTTCTCCCATACCTTCAACAATTCCAATTTCTTCTCCAAGGTCTTCAACGTGTGTAAAATGTGTGCGCTGGACTGGAATGATAAGGGTACTTGAGAGTACAGTAGAGTTGTACAAAATTTCCGATAGGCACACAATGGATTCAACTGCACTACTTCACGACCTTTACGATGACATGGGGAACATTCGTTTGAACTAGTTTATGATGTATCTGTTTTCGTGTTTACGAGTCTATTATCGGTTTAATATCCATGTTTAATTAAGCGTGTGTTTAAGTGTCCGTGTAGAATAAAGTTAGGTTTAGGCGTGTCTGTTTGTAAGCCTCAATGAATGTTAACAATTTTTAATTAATATTAACAATGAATGTTAACAATTATCAGTGAACGTTAACTTTTGGCGGGCAAAATGTTGGCGGGAAAACATTGGCGGGAAAACATTAGCGGGAAAATTAACCATTTGTCTCACTTTTTTTTTATAAAAAGACATATACTATTTTAAATTTTAATAACTATATTTTTTAATATATATTTTATATTTATTAAAATATTATATAAACATTACACTTTTTGGTGAAAATAGTTGGTCAAATAGCAGTCGACTTTTCCTCAGCGACATGTCGCTGGGGAAACTTTTTGTTCGTCGTTTTGTTAAATAGGCGCGTTAACGAAAAACATTTGGAGGGAATCCTGAAATTTTCTCTGTCGCTGGGGAAACGTTGGGCCATAAATAAACAAAGCATTAACACTAATCACTTGGATTAGTCCGTGGAAGAAAGTTTCCCCAGCGACATGTCGCTGGGGAAATTTTTTTTTATTTTTTGATCAAAATTTCTACGAGCAAGTTTGCCACGTCAGACTGATTTTGTCGTTTAGCGTCGTTTCCCCAGCGACACGCTGTCGCTGGGGAAAACCCCGATGGGGAAGGGCTGGATTGTTGTAGTGAGAGCTAATTTCATTTAGAAACATTTTAGGAAACACGACTATTGTTCTCAAATCTTAATCATAAATATAATAAAAGTTTGCTCATCAACCGATGTGGGACAAACTCAACTCAGCCACCTCTGCTTCATATACCAATTCTCTAATTTTCGAATTATGACATGTAAATTTATACGCATAACCCATGACAACTGCTATTCATTCTTTAAGATGTAGATATGGTCTTTTTAACAAAGTTGAATAGGATTTTTTACCAAAATTAAGATGAGAACATGTATATGAGAGAGTAAAACACTTAAATGATGATGAGGACATCATTGAAGTTAAATATGGATAATTTTCAGGGATCCAAACAAATGTTACGTTGTTCTAAAGATAATAGAGATAAACATCATTTGCAAAACCGCGTATACATTCACCTGAGTTCTTGTTTCACAGGTCTCTTTGTATGCACTTCTAAAAACCAACAATGTACGTTCTGTATCTACATATCATTAGAACATGTCCAAACGAGGAGAGCATACTGTGTAGTTATAGTCAAGCATACGGAAGCTACCCAAGGGGTGCCGTGGAAGGTCCTAGGACCCCATGGATTTTTGTTGCGTAGTATTGGTTTTCAAAAAAACATGGATTTTTGTTAAATGCACCATATCTTTAAAAACTATGTTTGCGGTATTGTTTAGTGTGTTGTAAGTGCTCATGGTTGTTTAGTGTCATGTTTCTGTTCCTGCGTGTCATGTGGTGGTCATGCCTCCAAAGCTCATCTCATAACTAGAATCAACCGAGACAATATGATGTAGTGCTAGGCCATGTAATGCTAGACTCACATTTTGTTAGCATTCATGATGGAGGTGGTACCCTTCCCACAATTTGGGTCTGGGCCTATTTATCATCTAATAATATTCCGATGAAGACGACGAATACATGTATATGTTTTTAGGTGTTTAAAAAGAGTCTCTGTTAACTCTATCGGTTTTATACAACTAATAATACAGTACATAAATATGAGATAAGAAACCTACATTCAACACGTAGCCCATGTAAATGTAACCATGACCTGTTCCTGGCATGTCCATATGTTTCATATTCGTTGCTTTGCAACCTATAGGTTTCAGGTGGGGGTACTAATCAGATATTTTGGGTAATATTTTTTATATGATTTGGACAATACCCAATATCATTTGGTTAGTCATGAGCACGGTTTCAAATCTTCAATAAAAAGGTATTTACGGAAATACACTGAACAAGTTGCACAAATAAACTACGGAAAAAACTTAAACAAATTTCTTTCCAGATTTCGGCTATGGTTCGTAAAGTTAGCTGTAAGCTGTAAGCTGTAAGCTGTTAACTGTAAGCTGTGTACAAAAAATCTCTATTTTTAATAGAAGTGTTTGATATATTAGCTGTTAAATGTAAAAATTAAATTGTAAAATAACTTAAAAGAACATATTTAAATAAATTATAATATGGTTGGAGGGTATATTAGTAATTTACAGCTTTAACAACTCTTGAAAATATAAAAAGTTGTATCACACAGCTTTTTATTTAAGAGCTACTTGATGAAAATAAAAAGTTAACAACTCTTAAAAACTGTTTTACCAAACAGATTTATTAGATTATTTTTTTTAAAAAAAAGCTGACAGCTCTATAAAAAACTTTATAAAAACTCTTACCAAACATAGCCGTTCTTTTCTCAAGTAAGACGGTACAAGCATCATATAGAATTCAAATCAGATCTAGGCCTTAACAAAATGCAAATATATAACACAGGAACCAAGACCACTAAATGACGAAAATAAAACAAAAAAGAGCATGATAACGAAATTTAACAAGGTAAAATACCTTCTTTGAACCCAACTAATTAGTATAAAAATTTAAGAATTTTAAAGTCTCTTGATATTGAATTCACAACCCGTCTGAACTAGAAGTTTTGCAATGTTATGGACAACGTTTTCTATTTTTGTTGTCCTATTTAATTCTTTTTTAGAAACTAAATAAACTCATTATTCAATAATCTTTTCGGTTTATGAATTTTCACATAATCTGCTATTTTCATTACGAATTTTATACATTGGTTTTGATAGTGTATTTATCTTGACCGTGTTGAACACGGGTTATGAGCTAGTAATACATTATTTTGAAGATGATGTTGGTTTAATCTTGACTGAGTCACTTTAGTAACTTGGTATTAGTACTTTAGTATTTGAATAAAATAAAAGGTAAAAGATAATGTGATAGAACTAGTCATGTTTAGACCGAGTTTTATGCATCTACACGTTATGTAGAATTGATCATGTACCGGTTCTTTGGTAGTAGTAGGGTGCTATTATGGTGTAAGGTAGTTGGTTACTTTTGAGGGCTATATATAAGCCTTTCCTTTCTTTAATAAACAAACAAGTTTGTGTGTATAGTTTATAGCCTACATCTTTTCCCATATTGTTTCTTAACCCACTGTTCTTTCACACATATATCTGTGATTTCAAATACCAGTTGAAGCTTGAAACCTACACGTCGTATCAGAGCCAAAACGGCTCATACCTTGTGCGTGGCAAGGAAGAAAGGGCCAGATGTCTTGTATGTACTAAGACGTCAAAGAACGAAAGCAAGCAGCAAGGTCTTGGTCACAACGGGTGATCACAAAAAACGCAACAAGATAACAAAAGCAAGACAACAAGCAAGATAGCAAATGCAAGATAGCAAGCAAGACATCAAGAAAGACATCAAGCAAGATAGCAAGAAATTTTAGCAAGAAGACATAACAAGAAAACGCAGCAAGAAGAGATAGAAAGAGCAAGGAAGACGAAGCAAGATAGCAAGAAAAGATAGCAAGAATGAGAGATAAATCAGACACGTTGACGATCCGTGAGCAAACTAGTAATGCACCACTTCAAAGTCCTAAACTGACTGAAACCAATTACACCTCGTGGTCTATTTTGTTTGAGACGGTGTTGAGGGCATATGGTCTTTGGGAGTCCATCGACCGGTAATCAGGGCAGCGGTAGATGAGAAAAAGAACTACACCACCAAAGCTATAATCTTTCAAACCTTACCGGAGGATATACTCCTACAGGTTGCAAAGCACAAAGATGCTAAAGATGTATGGGAACCGATTTGGGTTTGATATTTAGGAGCAGATCGGGTCCAAAAAGCAAGGCTGCAAACTCTAAGGAGTGAACTAGAGTTGTTAAAGATGAAGGAGAACGAGTCTATCAACGACTTTTCTGGCAAGATTGGAGGTATCATGGCTAAATTTAAGAGTCTTGGTTCAAGGCTTGAAGAAGAAGTGGCGGTGAGAAAGCTTTTAAATTCAGCCGCGGAAAAGTATCTACCAATCATTGCTTCTATAGAGCAATATTCGGAGATCGAAACCATGTCATTTGAAGAGGCCGTGGGGAGGCTCAAAGCATATGAAGAAAGACTAAAAATCTATGATGATAAGGATGAAGAGCAAGGGGGCTGTTGTTTACTAGGAGTGAGTCCTTTAGAGGAGGACAAGGTCGGGGAAGAGGTTTTGGTAGAGGAGAAAGAGGACGTGGAAGAAGTTCGGGTCAAGGTGAAAAGAGCACGTTTAGATGCTACGAGTGTGGAATACCGGGACACTTCGCAAGGGAGTGTACTAAATGGAAGAACAACCACATTGAAGCCAACTTGATCGAGGAAGATGATCCGACATTGTTGTGATGATGTGAGTCAAGATTAACGGGGTGAATGTTGGTTTAATCTTGACTGAGTCACTTTAGTAACTTGGTATTAGTACTTTTGTATTTGAATAAAATAAAAGGTAAAAGATCATGTGATAGAACTAGTCATGTTTAGACCAAGTTTTATGCATCTATACGTTATGTAGAATTGATCATGTACCAGTTCTTTGGTAGTAGTAGGGTGCTATTTTGGTGTAAGGTAGTTGGTTACTTTTGAGGGATATATATAGGCCTTTCCTTTCATTAATAAACAAGCAAGTTGTGTGTATACTTTATAGCCTACATCTTTCCCTATATTGTTTCTTAACCCACTGTTCTTTCACACATATACCTGTGATTTCAAAGACCAGTTGAAGCTTGAAACCTACAGATGATAGACGTAAACGTCAATTGCAAAACCTCGTATACATTCACCCAGGTCATTGTTTCGCATCTTTCTTTATCTTATTGATATTTGTTGTCGTCCTCGTCTGAAAACCAACAATGTATTTTATGTATCTATAAATCATTACAACATGTCCAAATAGGCAAGCGTACATGAGTTACCTGTCATGTGATGACCCTACCCTAGATCATCTCATGATTAGAATCGGTCGAGATAATATATATGTTATCATGTCCGCCAGTCTAATGTAGTTCTACTAGACTCACATTAGTCATTCATGATGGAGGTAGTACCCATCTAACAATAAAGCTCAATCCAAGAGACTAAATACATATCGGACATTACCTTGATGAAGATTTAATGGCAAATTAGCCATAGCAAACACCAAGGCGCCCATTACAAATGGTTGAAAAGTGAGATTAGAAGTTAGAAAATCCTTCCTACACGTCTGTGAAATAACATGTACTACACGAGTACAGTTACAAAGAAAAATTTAAACGAGAATGCAAATCATAATCTGCAACGAAATAAAGACGCACTAGATTGACAAAAAAATCACCCATAACGTGGTAGAAACAACCCGTTGCCAACTTACAAGAAAGACTAAAGAATGAGATTCAATCTTAACTTTCAACAAGAAGAGCAACATATTATTTGTGCAACATTTTAAAGGAAATATGGCTAAATATTTCCACTTGTACTTATAAACACATCAAAAGTTTGACAATACATCAATCTCGGACACTTATACTTGATAACTTGATATATTGCATTGGCACTATCTCTTCGAGATGCATGTAACCCAATAAAATGTTACATATTTTTACGAAGCTCACTCTGATGAGCATGTAACCCAATGATACGTTGTGAATATAAAGCACACAAGTTTATAAATTATAACTATATATGTTCAAAGTTGGTGAAAAACACGGGATGTGATGGAAAATTTTCTCGACAAGATTCATATGCTTCTCTAAGTTAGTTGCGCATGAATTTAGCATGTGGTTGTTGAATAGAACCAAACAACGCCCACTGATCTCTTTATGTTTTTAAGTGCTTCGGATACAACCATACCTGAAAGCTATTTTCTAAAGCTTCATTCAATGGACCTATCAACTAGTTTGACAGGGTGATCGAACTCCGCTTTAAATTTATTACATAAAGCTGTCCATTAAATGACTTTCATTGTTATCACTTGTTTTAGCACAAACCATTGGACCCACACAGAGAAACATAAGAATATTACTCCCTAATAGCTCAATTTTGTTTGATCCATAACCCACTTTGAGATAAGACACAACCCAAATTCGAAAATAGTCTTGAATCTGATTTGAAGATTGGTTCACCAATCTTTCATTGAAACACCGATAAATGATATGTGCAACATAGTGGCTTTTATGTATGTTTCAGATTTCACATAAAGTTCAGACGACACCAATCATATTGCCTAATAGATGAGCATGGTACATGAAGATTACCACACACAAGATCAGATACAAAGAAAACATAAACAAGTATGTAAATCATAATCTTCAAAGAAATAAAGAAGTGTTAGATGACAAAAAAATCACCCATAATGTGGTAGAAACAATCCGTTGCCAATTCACAGGAAAGAGCAAGATCAAATATCATCTTTCCCGTCGAACTAAACTGGATTATTTATGCAACATTTTATGGGCAATATGCCCAAATGTTTACACTCTTCCTTATAAACACATCAAAAGTTTAATCAGGACACAATGTGGGACAAACTCCACTTACTTTTCTCTCATTAAGTTTCATCTCCAAACACTTTCTTGCCGTGGACTTAATATTGTATTTGCATTAGTTCTATTTATAGCATGTAATATATCTTTACTCGTATCCTATTTCATGGAAGCCCATATTTTTTAGTCAAGGATCATCTGTTAGCTTCAAATTTGGTTTGGAGATGTGCTCGCCAATCTTGAAACACTGGAAAATGATCAATGCATGTGGCTTTTTTGTACTAACTCTACATTAGCGTGTAGATGGCAACATCCATAGGTTCGGTTTTCTTCCGAGGCATGGCGTTTCTAATGCATAATTTGGACTTTACCTTCGAAAATACATTGGCAAATTAGCTCTAGCAATCACCACTATGTGCATCACACATAGTTAAGATTAGAAGTTAGATTGTTAAAGACCGAAATAACAAAGAAGAACATAATTCAAAATGTAAATTTTATCATCTTTCAAGTAAAAGGATACGGAGTAACCGAGTACATACAAAAACATCACCCATAAGATGACATAATAAACGTCAAATTGCCCATCCTGCCATGAATAATTTTGTCACCGGGGAAACACCAGTCACCTGATCTCATGATTCTAGTAGTGCTCATGTATATCACTTTTTCAAGATTTTCATGTAAAAATGTCGTCTTTACATCAAGTTGTTCCAGCTCATAATCTTTACACGCATTCAATGCAAGTATAACCCGAATAGATTTATGTCGAACTACCAACGAAAATACTTCATTATAATCAATACCTGCCTTTTGTGTGAATCCACGAGCCACCAACCTTTCCTTGTACCTAGGTTTTTGAACACCTTCAATCCCTTCCTTTATTTTGAACAACCATTTGTAACTCACCAGCTTTTGCCCTACTGGATGATTTACTAACAGCCAGGACTTGTTTTTCCTCAGAGAATCCATCTCTTCTTTCTTAGCAGCATTCCACTTAGAAGTGTCTTCACAACTAATTGCATCCCGGTATGTCAATGGTTCATGAGTATCTTCTTCCTCTGTTGCGACAAACATGTAAGCAACCATATTACTCTCATCCTGAAACCTTGCCGGTTTTGTTCTTGTGCTTGGCTCTCTATTCCGAACCAACTGATAATCTGTGAGATCCGGTGGATGATCAATTTCTTGAACCCATGCACCTTCATCATAGCCATCTTCCTGATCTGCCTGGTCTTCATGATTTTTCTGATCTTCCCGGCCTGTCTAATCTTCCTGTCCTGTCTGATCTTCCTGGCGAGTTTGATCTTCCTCAAACGTATGATTATATAACCTTTGCAGTTCCACCTCAACCTGTTATTCCTCAATAGACTTATCATTACTTGCACCATAATCCTTCAACGTGTCTTTTTACATGACACTTTCATTGAAGACCACGTTCCTGCTTGTGATTATTTTAGGTGATTCATTATCAAGCCTATATAGTCTGTACCCCTTCACACCTTCAGGACACCCCAAAAGAACACATTTGACCGCTCTCGACTCGAGCTTGCCTTGTTTAACGTGTGAATATGTGACACATCCGAAAACACCTCAACATCTCATAATCACTAGGATATCCTGACCACATCTCTATAGGTGTCTTCTTCTCAATCACTGTTGATGGAAACCTATTTATAAGATATTCGGCCATACATGTCCCTTCCACCAAGAAGGTCTTGGGCAATACAGACTGAGTTAATAAACAGCGTACATTGTCCATGAGAGTTCTGTTCATTCGTTTTGCTAACCCATTCTAATGCGGCGTCCCAGAAATTGTCTAATGTCTAGCAATCCCACTGTCAGTGCATAGCTGATTAAATTCCTGGTTGCAGAACTCAAGACCATTATTCGTCCTAAGCTTCTTAACCGTCCTCCTAGTCTTATTTTCTACTAATTGCTTCCACTCTTTGAACTTTCCAAATGCTTCGTGTTTGAACCTGAGAACATAAACACATACCCTCCTAAAATAATCATCAACAATAGATAAGAAATACCTCGTACCTCCCAATGATTCCACCTGAGACGGACCCCATAAGTCTGAATGAACATAGTCTATCTCTCCCTGAGTAATGTGCCTTCCTACACCGAAACTGTCTCGATGTGACTTTCCAAGAACACAATTCTCACAAAAAACAAGCTTACATAAACTCTTCTTGTCAAACAAACTCTGCTTTTCCAACACGTGTACTCCCGCCTCACTGATGTCCTAGTCCTTTATGCCAAAACTGCACAAGACTGTCTTTTTCTTCAAAACTAGCATTAATCTCACCGGTCACTGCATGGCCATCCAAAGAGTACACACTGTTCTCCCTTCGAATTCCTGATATAATAACCCTAGAACTATTAATCACCTTGACTTTTCCCGTCTGTAATTTTAAGGTATATCCTTTTTTCCAAGAGTTCCCAGCGATATCAAGTTCCTTTTTAATTCAAAACCAATTATACTATCAATTATAATATAATTTATATAAAAAACAATTACAATATCAATTATAAAAAAATAAAATCTAAAAAAATTTTGGAAGAGTGGTAGTGGTGCCTGCGGTGGTGAGTGGTGATACGATGATGGCGGCGAATTGGAGTGGAGTGGTAGTGGTGACGGCGAATGAAGATGGAGATGGTGGTGGTGGCGAATGAAGAGGGTTGTGGTGAATGGGGATGGAGATGTTGGTGGTTGTGATGAATGGGGATGGACATGGTGGTGGTTGTGTTGAATGAAGATGGTGGTGGTGAGTGGTGTTGATGATGGTGGTGAATTGAATATGGTGGTGGTGATGATAGATAGATTGAGGTGATGATAGATAGGTGGTGGTGATGCTCGTCAGTTTTTTTTATAAGTATTAAGTCTCTTGAAGATAACAGACCTGGTCAAAAAGTATTATATTTTCCCCGGTGACATGTCGCCGGGGGTACTTTTGGTTTTGTCGTCTAGCCAAAAACGCACGTGATTGAAATTTTTTGGGAGGGAGGTGACTAAGTTTCCCCGGCGACATGTCGCCAGGGATTCCGTTGACTTGTCAACGCATATTTACGTACCTAGATACTTTTGTCGTTTCTCTTAAACCTTCCCAGGCGACATGTCGCCCCAGATTCTTTCCCCGGCGACATGTCGCCAGGGATTCTTTCAGAGTGTCGTCGGGGATACCTATTGTCAAAATAATAATAATTATTGTTTATATATTAGTATAATTAGTTAGAAAATTATTATTATTATTATTATTTATTTATTAAATAATAATTATTATTATTATTTATAAAATAATAATATCATCCCGGTCAGTTTAATTTCTCAATTCATTCCGGTCTAGTGGGTTTAGTTTCTCTATTTATTCCAGTTCGGTAACCATTGAACATCTAACGTGTAATCAATACATACAGAATCATCCATTGAACATCTAACGTGTAACCAATACATACCGACTCATCCATTAGACATGTAACGTTGAACCAATACATACCGACTCATCCATTGAACATCTAACGTGTAACCAATATAGACCGACTCATTCATTGAACATCTAACGTGTAACCAATAGACACCGACTCATCCATTGAACATCTAACGTGTAACCAATACACACCGATTCATTTATTGAACATCTAACGTGTAACCAATACACACCGACTCATCCATTGAACATCTAACGTGTAACCAATACAGATCGACTCATCTATTGAACATCTAACGTGTAACCAATACATACCGACTCGTCCATTGAACATCTAACGTGTAACCAATACACACCGACTCATCTATTGAACATCTAACGTGTAACCAATACATACCGACTAGTCCATTGAACATCTAACGTGTAACCAATACATATCGACTCGTCCATTGAACATATAACGTGTAACCAATACATACCGACTCGTCCATTAAACATATAACGTGTAACCACTACATACCGACTCGTCCATTGAACATATAACGTGAAACCAATACATAACGACTCATCCATTGAACATATGACGTGTAACCAATACACACTGACTCATCCATTGAACATCTAACGTGTAACCAATACATACCGACTCGTCCATTGAACATCTAACGTGTAACCAATACATACCAACTCGTCCATTGAACATCTAACGTGTAACCAATACACACCGACTCATCCCTTGAACATCTAACGTGTAACCAATACATACCGACTCGTCTATTGAACATATAACGTGTAACCAATACATACCGACTCGTCCATTGAACATCTAACTTGTAACCAATACATAACAACTCATCCATTGAACATCTAACGTGTAACCAATACACATCGACTCATCCACTAAACATCTAACGTGTAACCAATACATACCGACTCGTCCATTGAACATATAAATAATAATATATCTTAAATAAGTAAAAAACAAATAATTATTTTATAATTTTTGATAATAAGCAAAAAAATAATTAATTATCTTTGTCAGAAAGTTTGGTGGGCGACATGTCGCTGGGGAAATTATTGGCGGGAAAACACTGGCGGGAAAATGTTAACCATTTCCCTCACTTTTTAGCATAAAAGAACAACCACACAAACTCCTTATCATCACAACCACCAGCAGATCACACACACTTATCATCACAAACACATTGTTATTATGAAAATTTTGAAGCATGAAGCTTTTCCGTGTATGGACATGGAGATGTAGTTCTTTGACAATCGTGGCAACGTGATTCCCTTGGTAGAAAGTACTATGGTTCTCCACGTTCACAGGTGGAACATTCAGTTTCATATGGATACAAATTTTTTTATGGAAAGACGAACGAGTCATACTACTTGTCAATTCTCTTGGAGGTTTAACGAGCTTTTCTCCTCCAAGCTCTTCTTCGAGACCTTCAAGGAGCTTTTCTCCTCCAATCTATTCTTCTAGACCTTTAAGGACTCCAATTTCTTCTCCAAGCTCTTCAATGTGTGCAAACTGTGTACACTTGAATGGAAAAATAAAGGTAATTGAGAGTACAGTAGAGTTGTACCGCCATGCCGATAGGCACACAGTGGATTCAGCTGCACTACTTCACGGCCTTTAAGATGACATGGGGAACATTAGTTTGAACAAGTTTGTGATGTGTTTTTTTCGTGTTTATGAGTCTAATATCGTTGTAATATCCATGTTTAATTAAGCGCGTGTTTAAGTGTCCATGACGAACAAAATTATGTTTAGGCTTATCCGTCTGTAAGTCTCCCAAGTGTTCACACAAACGGTTTCATGTAATTTTGGAATAAATAAATATTTGTTTTACAAATGTCCATTTTTCATTATATAAACTTCGCGTAAATAAAATAACATCGGATCGATAGTTAAAATAATAACTATATATGGAATAAATAATTATATAGTTTTTTTATTAAATAATAATTATATCTTAAATAAGTAAAAACAAATAATAATTTCACATAATGAGCAAAAAAAATTTGATAATCTTTGACAGAAAGTTTCCCCGGCGACATGTCGCCGGAGAAACATTAGTGATTTGGCGTGTAAAAGCCCGCAACCGTTTTCTGCTAATAATTTCATGTTTTGTCGTCTAGCTAGGGTATCCCTGGCGACTAGTCGCCAGGGAAACTTTGTCAGGTTATTATCAAAGAAAGATTAGTGTTAATTACGCCTAGTCGTCGATTCCCCGACGACATTTAGTCGGGGATAACTTTGTCAGGTTATTATAAAAAAAGATTTAGGTTAATTACGTATGGTCGATGAATCCCCGGCGACATGTCGTCGGGGATAACTTGGAGGGAAAATATCCCGCTTTTTCTTTTGGTAGATCAGTTTGGTCAAATCTGGACGATGATTCCCCGGCGACATGTCGCCAGGGATACAGTCGTCAAACTTTGACCAAAAAGTCTTTTTGACTTTTTGCCACGTTAGCGAAGTCGCCAGGGATTAGGGGTTTTCCCCGACGACATTTTGTCGCCTGGGAAACACCGGTCACCTGATCTCACGATTCTTGTAGTGCTCATGTATATCACTTTTTCAAGATTTCATATAAAAATGTCGTCTTTACATCAAGTTATTCCAGCTCATAATCTTTACACTCAGTCAATGCAACTCTAACCCGAATAGATGTGTGTCGAACTACCAGCGAAAATACTTCATTGTAATCAATACCTACCCTTTGTGTGAATCCACGAGTCACCAACCTTACCTTGTACCTAGGATTTTGAACACCTTCAATCCCTTCCTTTATTTTGAACAACCATTTGCAACTCACCAGCTTTTGCCCTGCCGGATGATCTACTAACACGAAGGACTTGTTCTTCCTCAGAGAATCCATCTCTTCTTTCTTACCAGCTTTCCACTTAGAAGTTTCTTCACAAGCAATTGCATCTCGGTATGTCAATGGTTCATGAGTATCTTCTTCCTCTGTTGCATCAAACATGTAAGAAACCATACTACTCGCATCCGGAAACCTTGCTGGTTTCGTTCTAGTCCTTGGCTCTCTATCCCGAACCAATTGATAATATGTAAGATTCGGTAGGTGATCAATTTCTTGAACCAATGCACCTTCATCATAGTCATCTTCCTGATCTGTCTGGTGTTCATGATTTGTTTGATCTTCCTGACCTATCTAATCTTCCTGTCCTGTCTGATCTTCCTGGCCAGTTTGATCTTCCTCAAGCGTATGATTATTTAACGTTCGTAGTTCCACCTCAACCTGTAATTCCTCAATTGACTTATCATTACTTGCACAATAATCCTTCAACGTGTTACATGACACATTCATTGAAGACCACGTTCCTGCTTGTGACTATTTTAGGTGATTTATTATCAAGCATATATAGTCTGTACCCTTTCACACCTTCAGGATACCCCAAAGAACACATTTTACCGCTCTCGACTAGAGTTTGCCTTGTTTAACGTGTGACTATATGACACAGCCGAGAACCCTAAACATCCCATAATCACTGGGATATCCCGACCACATCTCAATAGGTGTCTTCTTCTCAATCACTTTCGATGGGGACCTATTTATAAGATATGCGGCCGTACGTGTCGCTTCCGCCAAGAAGGTCGTGGGCAATACAAACTGAGTTAATAAACATCGTACCTTGTCCATGAGAGTTCTGTTCATCCGTTCTGCTAACCCATTCTGCTGCAGCGTCCCGGCAACTGTCAAATGTCTAGCAATCCCACTCTCAGTACATAGCTGATTAAATTCCTGGTTATAGAACTCAAGACCATTATCCGTCCTAAGCTTCTTAACCGTCCTCCTAGTCTTATTTTCTACTAATTTCTTCCACTCTTTGAACTTTCCAAATGCTTTGTGTTTGAACCTGAGAACATAAACACATACCCTCCTGGAATAATCATCAACAATAGATAAGAAATACCTTGTACCTCCCAATGATTCCACTTGAGACGGACCCCATAAGTCTGAATGAACATAGTCTTTCTCTCCCTGAGTAATGTGCCTTCCTACACCGAAACTGACTCGATGTGACTTTCCCAGAACACAAATCTCACAAAAATCGAGCTTACGTAGACTCTTTTTGCCAAACAAACCCTGCTTTTCCAGCACGTGTAGTCCCGCCTCACTGATATGTCCTAGTCTTTTATGCCAAACCTGCACAAGATTGTCTTTTTCTTCAACATTAGCATTAAGCTCACCAGTCACTTCATGGCCATCCAAAGAGTACACACAGTTCTCCCTTCAAATTCCAGATATAATGACCCTATAACCATTAATTACCTTGACTTTGCCCGACTGTAATTTTACAGTGTATCCTTTTTTTCAAGTGTTCCCAGCGATATCAAGTTTCTTTTTAATTCAGGAATATACTTGACATTGTGTAACAGAAAGCTTGACCCATCTTTCAATTGTACCTTTACCTTGCCAATACCCCTGATCTTCCACTCCCCGATGTCTCCCTACAGTACCTTGCCCCCATCGCATTCTAAAAAATCAAAAAATACATCTAACCTAGTTGACATGTGATATGAACCTCCTGAATCCATGATCTAATCTAGCAGTCTCTCTCTACTCATCACCATCATCACCTCAGAACCGTCATAAATCGAACCACTAGATCTTGGTTGATCATCTTTCTTGACGTAACCTTTTTACTTCTTGCGATTATTCTTCGGACAATCTCTCTTCAGGTGCTACTCAGATTGGCAAATAAAGCATTAAAGTCTTCCACCTCGAGACTTCGATCTTGACTTTTCCCTTTACTAATGCGAATTCCTGCGATCATTTTTTCCCCTCATGTATGGGCCTTCACCATCATCCCCCTTCGCCATGAACCTTTCTTTTATTTCCTTTAAATTTAGTGTGGACTTCACGTCCTCCAAAGTCAAAGCTTCTCGTCCATAGATCAAGGTATCCACAAAGTGTTCGTATGATGTTGGTAAAGAAGTGAGTAACAATAAAGCAAGATCTTCATCTTAGAATTTTATCTCAATATTTTCTAAATCAAGAACGATTTTGTTGAACTCATCTATATGCTGGGAAATCCTTCGTCGAGCCGGCATGTAAAATGTATACAACTTCTTCTTCAGGTACTACTTGTTGGCCAATGACTTTGTCGTGTACAAAAACTCGAGCTTTGACCAAACCCCCGCTGCAGTCGTCTCCCCGGTAACCTCTCTCAGAACCTTGTTACCTAAACACAAAATCATTGCAGTGTGGGTTTTCTTGTCAAGCTTATATTTCTCTTCAGCTTCCATAGTCGCGGGTAAAACCTCCAGAACCGCTTCACATTCGTTCTGGATTAATAAAGCACGCATCTTGATTCTCCATAACCCGAAATCACCAGTTCCATCAAATTTCTCGATGTCAAACTTGGCTCCGATCATTCTTTAATTCCTTTGTTAATTTCCTAAACCTTGTGATAAAAACCTCACAATCATAAAACATCAAAGCCCCTTTATTAGCTTGCTAAACCTTGTGAAAACCCCCACAATCACAAACTAACAAAGTCTCCATATGTAAAACACTACAAAGCAGTAATACCCTTTTTATTTTATAAACCAAACAAAACTAGTATTGTTTTGGCACACTATATAAATAATCCTAAAAAATTAATCTGCCCAAATAAACCAAAAAATTGCTTTGTAGTGTACTGGTTGACTCGACAACAATGGAGGCAAGAACACCACCAATTTCGATCTTCGAAAAAACCAACAACCCTTTTTCCCCGATCGCTTCAAGAAGACCCCTTCACTGTCAATGAACCTGCTGCTAATCATCTTGATCAAGAACAACAAGAAACCCAACATCTTCGATCGATCCTAGAAACCAGCGAGATCTGAGAAGTCGATCTTGGATATCACTTGTACGGTTTAATCCCTATATCCCTGATTACTAGATGCGGAATATCGATCGAAGAACACACACCACACAAGCAGATTGACAGAAAACCCAAAAGGTAAATCCCAAACCAATTCTCGATTAATATTATGAAAGAATGAGGTGCATTGTTTCTTTCCCCCTCACTTCCTTTTATAGAGATGAGGGGAACCGACTCTTACAATGAGTACGGGCCGAGTTGGGTTTGGACACAACTAACCGACCTTTATTCTTAGCTAGTATTAGGCTACTCGACTCTTAATCCCTTAAACACGACATAGGCGAAAGATGAAGGCTAAACATAACATTACTTTTGAACATGTTAAAGAGTGCTCATCCATCAACGTGGAACAAACTCAACCCACTTTTCTTTCATATATCTGAACACTACTTTTGGAGACACCATATTGCATTTACACCGGCTCCAAGTTTGACATGTAATACGCAGGGGCGGCTCAAGTCTTCTACAGGCCTAAAGCGATATTTTATATGTTGATCGATCATTGACTCTCGTACCAAACTCCTTGCTTGATCACGTGGACTTATCACATAACTTCCTTTCAATAAGAATTTACATGAACTACGAGATCATATGAACTCATTGTTTGAAAATATAGACCATAATCAATTATTGACTTTTAAAATCATGATGCATTACAAATGCTTAAGGTTACGTAATAGACCATAAAGTTTTTTTTCTTTTTTTTATTGGAACGCTAGATCAAATTTCTTCAACAAGTTGAGGGCTTTCAATGAAAGCATCAATTGATACGACCCGATTAGGGTGTATCAGGATATGTAGCACCACTTAAAGCGTGTGTAGGCTTCATAAGAAGTTGAGATGAGAAGACCAAAGAATTATTTAACTTTTAACTTAATTGATTAATAAATGATTACATTATGAAAACTTAAATACGGTTTTAAAAGATAAAAATAAAACATAAAAGATACTAAACAGATAAACATAAAACATAAACATATATCTTAAATAAATAAAAGATACTCATGCGTAATAATGACCCTTATGTATTGGTACATATACTACGATCATGTTTGGCAAGAGGTTTTACAGTTTTTTATATCTGTTAGTTTTTTATTTTAAAAATATTCTCTTTCAAAACAAGTAACCATGTTTGGACACATGAGTTTCAAAATTTTATTTTAAACAAGTAGCTTTTAAATTAAAAACTAATTAATAAACTTTTTAATTTTATTAAAAATTGTTAAAATTGTAAATTAAAAATGTCATTTTTAGTCATTTTACTTTTCAATCATATTATAATATATTTAATATGTCATTTTAAATCATTTTACTTTTTAATATTACAATTAACTTACCAAACATTCATATTAAAAAACATACATCTTCTAACGCATCTTAACAGTTTACGACTTATGTCACACCACTTACAGTTAATTTTGCCACAAATAGCCTACAACTTCTGAATACTGAAAAAGGAAATATTATGTGTTGAATACTCCCTCCGTCCCTAAATAAATGTCCACTTTGATTTTTTCCGGTCTTTCTTGTTCAACTTTAACCTTAAATATTTACGTTTGTTTTATATAATACTTGATGCAAAATATATTGATAGATTGGGTTTCAAATGAATTTTTCATTGATATAATTTTCATTAAGTATTATATAATACAAATATAAATATTTAAGTTCAAAGATGAATAAGAAAGACCGTAAAAAGTAAAGTGAACATTTATTTAGGGACGGAGGGAATACTTGACGGCAATTAGCAAGTACATCATCCTTTCTTCCATTTTTTAGAAATCTATTTCATTGTATTTTATTTTCTATGTGAACTATTTTCATAGTTCTATTATTAATACACATATAAATATAAGATGACACATAAAATTGAAAATGGTCATACAAAAAGTATCGAGCGACTCACTTCACATTTTAGTTATGTCGTTTTAAAAAAAATTGCCACCTCTCTTTTTCGAATTTTTTTCTAGCTTTCGCCGCTATGTACTAGTAGGGACGGAGCTAGGGGTTCTTGCGGGTGCCCATGACCCCTATATATTTTTTCTGTGTAGTGTTAATTTGTGAAGAAAACATCGATTTTTTCTAAATGTATCTTAAATGCACCAAGTCAATCGGAACGTGTTTCTACCCTTCGTTTTAATACACTTTTTACATATGTTATATTACGGCTCAAAAAATTTTGTGCACTCGATTATATTTTATCATGGCTTCGTCCATGTGTACTAGGTACATTGAACTTAATTATAAACAAAAATTAAGAACCATAATTAAAATAAAAATATTAAGCTATTTAGTTTTAATAATTAAAAATATATTAATGGAAATTTTGGAAAAAACCCATGCACGGGGTTTAAGACGGGTTTATAAGTAGTTTGTATAAAAAGCAATTAAGAAATCAAATGTATATACGTGTATGTTATATGAATATATACTTTTAATTTCAAAAAGCTTACTCTATAGAAGTGTTCTTCTTTTAATAAACTTCCATGTTTTTTTAACTCCCACTAATGTGAGACATTTTAAAATCGTACAAACTAGAATTTTATATCAAACTCTTACAAAGATGAATTAAATTCATACGAAGTAATTTTGATGGTAGATTTTTTTGTACAAATTGCTTTATCTTGATGGCTTTAGTTCTATATTTATACGTGTGCGAGCAGAGGCGGAGCTACGGGAGGGGCACAAGGGGCACGTGCCCCCCACCGGAAAATTTTAGAGTGCAAAATTTTGGAATTTTCGAGATATTTTCGCAAAGTGCCCCATTAAAAACTGTCGGTTTCGCAAAGTGACTTGATTAAATAGAGAGAAAAAGTCGGTTTCCGAGAGGTTTGCAGAAAAGAACGCTTTGTGAGATGGGGAAGAAGATCCATTAAAAGAGATAATACAAATAAAATGATATAATATACTGTAGTCACTATTACACAAAAGGTCATCAAGCGAACCAAACCTTCATCACAATTACCAATAACAATAATCAGTCAACCAAACTAAGAATCACACGAAATCAAGAAGAATTTATCATTCAACCAAACGAAAAACTATACGGAATCACAGATGAATCGATCTAATTACAACCTTCACTGTCGAAACATTTAAAAAGTTTGATCTACATGGTACTATCATTTTATTTATATACTAAGTTATTTTATTATGTTTATGAATGTAATAAATGACAATCAAGTGTATAAATTCTAGATTTGGAAACGATTTGTCTGACTTGCAAGAGAAAAATATGATTCTTGTTTTATCTAAAGCTAAGGTTTGTGTTCTATATTTATGTTTTTTGTGTTTGCTCATATGCTAGGTAATTGAACAAGGGTTTTACTAGTATTAAACAAGACAACTTAGTCAGAATTTGTTGGTCATTATGTTTCTTAGTTAAGCCAAGTGATTCTAAGATATAAGAAAGAGAACACCAAAATTCCAATTAATCTCTTAAGATAAAATGTATTTCAAGAACAGAAGCACGTAATGTAGATTCTTATAGCATCTTTACTATTGCAGCGTCTATGATGTCAATAACAGGCTGCTAAGAAAACGACATGCGAGTATTTCTCTTTCAAAAGCACCCGAAATAAACAACTTAATTTTGTAGTTAAGTGACTTTATAGGGATATCGTGGCAGGATACACCTCTGTCCGTGCTTGATGTGTATCACGAAATTATTGTTGAGATATGCAATCGTTTAGCCATCGGTAAATGCGTGAGCCTATCGGGGGCACACACTCAATACGGAGAACACACGTTTATTTACGTTTTATTATTTATAATTAAACGTATAATAAAAACTTTACGTTTTATTTAATTAACGGTGGTTTAATTAATTACGGGATTTAATTAATTAAAGGCGAGTGCGTTATTTAAATTTAAGGAAGGAAATCGACTTCTAGAACCTCCCGGTACCCCTTAGGCAGCCGAATACCATAGAGGGTCTAGAAGATCCTTTGTTTGTTAATCAAGTAATTAAGTTACTTAATTTAGGTGTTGGGTTGGGCCTAAATAATTTTGAGGAGGTTTAAGGATGTGTATAAATACAATCCCATACCCCTCATAATTTTTCACCTCTCCCTCCTTGTTTGTCTTGGCCGATCGACACAAACACAACACCCAAACCCTTACGAACTTTTTCCTTAACCTAAAATCACACCTAAAGGTTTAACCTTTATAAGATCAATCCTTCTTGGTGGTTTTCTTATAAAGATTTAAGCTTTATAACTAAACCCTAGATCTCATAATCTAGGTTTTAGTATTCCCTTGTGGTCCGAATTATATAAACCCTAATTAGGGTTTATTGGTGATTTTTCAAGAATCTTGTTGCTATCTACAAACCGTATCCTTACGTAATCCCAATTAGGGTTTTGGATATTAGGGTTTCTAGTTGCAAAGATTATCGAAGTGAAGTTACCACTAGCATCGTGGTGTGTTCGTTTGACGTGTCGTGTGAGCAATCGCTAGAGGACGGTTAATTTACCGTTGTAGATTCAAGATCAAGATCAATTAATTGATTTATTCAATTAATTAAAAGGTTGGTTTTATTATTGTTTTATTATGTGTTAATCATGAATATTATACTAGATCCATTCCGCTGCGCACTCGTAGTTAATGGTTTAACTAGTTCTAAATCCCAACAGTGGTATCAGAGCCAAATCGTATGGCATTCATGGGTTACACATAGAATAAAACACGCTTGCTTCGCTTTAAAATCTCTTTTATTTATGTTTTTATGACAACTACATGCATACTTGTCATAAAGTTTTAATCTTGATCTAGATCTATTAAAATTGGGTAGGTTAAAATTGAACCGGTTAATAATTACTTTTGTTTTTTTATTATCCGTCAAAGACCCTTGCATCTCACTTTTGTGATACTTTGCACGTCATCAAGTACCTTGCTCGAAAACTTGATGAGGGTCTTTGGTCCTCAATTTGGGGAAGACTCATTCGAGACTTGGATCTTATATGATTTACCGCTTTCATATAGAGTCTGTCTTCTACTTCTACCCCCTTCTGTCTGTTTTTATGTGCTTATTTATTTTCCATTATGAATTGCAAAACGTAATAATTCGAGATTCTAGGAATCATAAAAACGGATGGTACTTATATCGAAACTAGCTTTAAAACTATGTCATATTAATACACCATATTTTCCTTGCGAATCGGTTATGTGTTATTTGTTAAAATCTTGATTTTTTGAACAAATATTAATATTGACATAAGAACTATGAAACTTGGTTTTATTGTATTCTAATTGTTTTGCGAAATCATATTGTCACTCGAGTTGGGCTTACATACCTAATGATGGCTTATAAACTATCTTCTCAACGACGTGATTTGCAAAATTAATTAGTTTACAATACTTAAAATTACAACACGGTTTTGTGTCTTTACTAATGATGGACTTGCTATTGCACCTCGTGCTCTAGTCAAGCTATCTAGGGTTTGAGAAATCTTTAATGTTCTCCCGTGTTCCATAGTTGTTTTGACACTTATGGAATAATTATCCCAAGCACTTGCACCCTCGGGTGCATGAAGAGTAGGATATAGGGTTTGATCTCTCTTTAATCTTCTCCCGTGGTAAAACACGCCTAAACCAAAAAAAGTTAACAAATTGTTTTCTTAACTTGTGATAAGAGAATGAATTGCATGCATTCTTTTACACACTTTGACATTTTTTTTCTAAAACTTATGTGATACCTATTTGAAATTTTTAAGTCTATGTCACCCAATTTAGAAGCACTTGTAGTTGTTTTTCGTCAACTGGTCAGACCTAGGGCGAATTACATACCCGAGGCGATCTTTGTCACTGGTCAGACCTTTGCCAATAATTGCAGCTTCAAATTGGTACGACTTAAAGTCGAGTTCCCGGTCAGATTCGGAACCCGAGGCATAAAGATGAGATGAAACATACTCATGACTTTATTATGTGTAGAACAAGTTTGTTTGAGATGTTCAAAGGTTCTCGAAAGAGATGAGAGAACATCCCATCCAAACACTCTACGACAAATAAACTTCATGAATCGTCTCATACAATCTAAGAGTTTCACTTGTAATGCAATTAACGCCCGTCGCTTACCTCTTGCCCCACTTGAATACTAGACGGTCGGACCTCTAATATTAAGTGGGAGTGCAAGCAAGGATCTTAGTCTCAACATGATTAATTGGGTAGTTAATTCTTTGAGAATGTAATTATCAAAAATACTAATCGTTGAACTTTTATTTTGTAGATGAATAATCAAAACTCTTGCTTAAACAGCACGATTGTTAAGTCATTCCTTGAAAAGATGAAATTGACTGAGAATAACTTTGTTGATTGGTATCGTGCTCTTCGGATAGCGCTCGAAACTGATGACTTGGTTAAATACCTTGAGCAACCAATTCCTGATCAACCTGCAGTTCTGCCACATGGTCATGAAGGACCAGAGCAAGACCCGGATTTACATCCAACTTGGGTCAGAAGGTCACGAGAAATCGCTGGCCTTATGCTCATGACTATGTCCCCTGAACTCCAGAAACTTTTGGAGGGTCACGGCGCATGGTCTATGATGGAAGAATTGAAGACCATGTTCACTGAACAAGCTGATCAAGAACTCCTTGATGCTGCACGTGCCTTTCACGCGTGTAAACATGAGGATGGACAATTCTAAAAGGTAAAGCAACACTACTAAAAAAAGGTAGCTAGAAACAATCAAACGTACATCTGAACCAAAACAGCATCATGACCAGAAATACTTTATGCAAATAATTGAAGATACGGCAAAAGCTAGAACTATGTACTCTCTTTGTCCCATAGTAACAGTCCCGTATACTATTTTTGGACGTCCCATATTAATAGTCCAGTCCAAAAATAGATAAGAAATGTAGATTAAGTTTACTATATCACCCTCACTTGAGGGTATTATTACAAAGAATAAATAAGTTGTAAATTAATTGTTTAAGGGTAAAATTGTCTTTGTGTAAAAAGTAAAAGAGAGAAAGATGAAAAAGTGATTTTTTATTAAACTGCGTGTTTTTTGTCGGTGGACTATTATTATGGGACGGAGGGAGAACTCAACAGCAATAAAATCCAAAAAAGGTTTTCACATAAGCAGAAGCGGACAAAAAAAGAGATGCCAAATCATTTTGAGTTGCCATATACTGTATGTCAAATCAGAACCAAATCATAATGAAAAGAAAAGAAAGAAAAGAGCAATACATAAATTATCAATCAAAATCTCAAATTTATTTCGTGTGGCACAAATGATTATTATGACCTTATAGATCATAAACACAAATAAACTCATCACATATCTTGATTGAATGACTCGAACTGATACAAACCTACCCGAGATCATCAAAATGATCTAGATGTCGCGTCCATCTCATCTTCTAAGGATCGAAGCAAAAAAATTTGCTTATGTGATTCATTCGATTGAGAGAAAGCACAACGAAATGATAGATTCGTGGGTTACACATGGAAGGAAAGAGACGCTTTTGGTTATTGTGTTTGTGTTGTTTAGATAATCAAAGTTTTGTATTGATTTGAGAGAACATAGATTGAGGGAGATAGATGGAAATTTAGATCTGCTTAGTAATAAAGGAGATAGATGGTGGCTGGGTAGTGAGATAGTAGGTGATGAGAAAAAGATAAATTAGGGATCTCAAATGCTAATTAGAGTTCATATGTTTTCATTTGGATCGAGTATTGTGGTACGGGCCAGTTGCAATGATTTAAGTTGGGCTGATGTCATTTAATCATTTAACTAAAATGATCATTAACAAATCCATGTTGTCTTATCTTATCAAAATTATTGCAAGACGTTTCATGTTAAACATGAAATTAGTTTGGAGTATTCTTTTTTTTTTTTTGCATAAGCGTGTTTATTTTTTTATTTTTTTTCATAAGCCCATTTATGATTCTACTTTTGAGTATTTCTTTTTTGTTTGTGAATACATTTCGTTCTATCATAGCATCACATACTTAGTTACTTACCACGAGTTTATAGTTATGATAAATAGATTTGTATTTTTATGACCCACTATGCCAATTTTTTGAAAGCTGGCTTTGCATTACTTACATCTGTTTCATACCTTTTAACAAATGTTAACATAAAAAAAATTTGTAGTGTGAATGAAATAAATTTTAAAAAATTGCGAGACAAAATTGTTGGCATAAAAAACCTAATCAAACGTTTGATATAGTTCTTAGTTAGAATCAAAGAATCACTTGGGTTACATACTAACGTTAACGTTTGATATAGCTCTTATTTTTTTGCTAAAAAGTAATTTCAAAATATTAATTAAAAAAAAATACTAAAAACAAACTAGACGAACATTATGAATAGTCACCTAGCACATGTTGATATGTAGGTTTTTAAAACGGAAAGCGACACGATAAAGGTAAGTGTTTTATTTTAACTTATATTGTCTAATATTTACATAACACGTTAGAACTTAACGAGAACAACCCTATGCCCCCTTAGTGGAGCGAGAGGGGAGAGAGAGAGATAGAGAGAGAGAGGGAGAGTAGGGAGAGAGAGAGAGAGAGAGAGAGAGAGAGAGAGAGAGAGAGAGAGAGAGAGAGAGAGAGAGAGAGAGAGAGAGAAGAGAGAGAGAGAGAGAGAGAGAGAGTTATTTCATTTTAACAACAAAACCCCTTAAACTAAATATAAACCCCTAAAAATACAATATTAACATAAAAGTACTAAAAGTTACTTACAAAATTATAAATACTAAATTAGAAATAATAAATATTACGATTTCTTCAATAACAACACATATCATGCATTCATGCCTCCGAGAAGAGCCACCATGTCCCCTTAGTGCAACGCACGGGTTCCGAATGCCTCGTAATCTTCAAAGAACTAAATAAGTGTTGAATGAAAAAAAAAACCCACAATGTGGAACTGACGCACAGTAAATATCATGAAACGAGTGAGATCAAATCTTATTTTTCTCGTTTATCTACAATGGATCGTTGATGCAACATTATAAAGACAATATGGCTAAATGTTTACACTCTTACTTATAAACACATCAAAAGTTTGATCGTGTACCACCGATGTGGGACAAATTCTAGCTCACTTTTCTTTCGTTAACTTTCATCTCCAAACAAGTTTTTACCTCCTTTCTAATATTAGTGTTTAATTTGATTTTAAAAATTTTATTTTTTTAACTTTAACACTAAATAACTTTTTTGTTATAATACGTAATAAAAATGAGCTAGAATAAAAACAAAAGAGGTAGAATGATTATTCAATCCATTCATTCAGTATTCATCAGTTACAAATACAAACAAAAATATGTAAGATCAAACTTCAAAACGAGAAAGTTTAAAAATTCAAACGTTCACAATCATTTTGACACGTATGGAACAGAAAGAGTATATAAATGACAAAATACGTGTCTAAATTCTTAGCTTAAAACTCATTAATAGTTATCCATCGAGTGGAACAACTCAGCTCCAATTTTGACATGTATGATTTTAATGAAGCTCTTTTGAGTAGCATGAAACCCAATAGTTATCCATCGAGTGGACACAAAATTATAACTGTATGTGTCTACAGTTGGTTAAAACTATGAGATCTAAAGTTAAGAATTTATAACTGTATATAACAATAGTTATCCATACGTTGACCTTTGGCTTCTTGATGGATCATCAACTCTCGTACCAAACTAATCGCGTAACTAATTTCCTTGCGTTAAGAATTAAATTGAACAAAATTACGACCACGACGTTTCAAGATATGGACCAAAATATGTTAATTTGAATAAAAGAAACATCGTTCAAAACAAACGACGTTTCAAGTTATACAAACGAGCTTTGTTTAATTGAAAAGGGAGAGTGCTATTATTTTAAAAGAAAGAAGACCAACATGTACCAGGTATTTCTAGTCTTTTACTATCATGTAACTCATGACAACAAAGTACGATTCTAAAAAGGCGCAACATGGCAAGTCATGATTTACGTAGATAGTGTAATCAAGCCAAGCTTTTATCAAGCAACTCGAGCTTGAGCTCGAGTTTGGCTCGATCAATCCAAGCTTTTGTCAAGCTCAAGCTCAAAAAATAGCTCGAAACGATATCAAGCTCAAGCTCAAGCTTTTGATAGCTCGGCTCGAGTTCTTATCAAACTTTTTCAAGCTCTATCAAAAATATGTTTTTATGATGAATTTATATAAGCAACTAATTGTTAATTTGAGTATTAACCTAACTTTAAGGGCTAATTTATAAATAAATAATATATTTTAGAAGGACTTTTAACTCTGATTAAATTTATATTTTAGTTCTTTGTATTTTAAATGATTCTTTATTTTTATAAATTTAATTATTGCATTTACTCGGTACTTGGTGAAATACAACATGTGTATAAATATTTTTTGTACTCTTCTAATTACTAAACGCAAAATGTTTAAATTGTGCTCGCATTCATATCATGCAATGACTTTTGGGACCTTAATCGTATTGAAGTGCAAAACACATTTTGAAACCAAGATTGTACAATAATTTTGTTATTGATTTTATTAATGTTAAATATATCAAATTTGTTTTAAGTAATGATTTTTGTTTTTTATTTTTATACATATATTTATTGATAAGTTTTATTATAAAAATTTATACACATTCAAATTTTTCAAGACAAGTTCAAACTTTTATCAAGTCTTATCAAGCCAAGCTCAAGCTTGGATTGATAAAACTTGACAAGCTATGAAGCCAAACTCAAGCTTACAATTTTAGTATCAAGCCAAACTCAAGCCCTACTAAGCTTGAGCTCGACTCGGCTCGATTACACCCCTACGTAGATGATCATCTTATTGATTCGTAACAAAAGTGAGTTAAATACTTTTGCTATTAGTTATAATATAAAGGCTTTAACGGAAAGATCAAGAAATCATCACATAATAACTAACAAATATTTAACTGCATCTAAATAAATACGCAAAAAGAATAGAAAAACATTAAAGAACAAACACCATACATTTATATGTTGAAGTCTTTAAATGCTTAAATTTTAGTTACCACTTAGGATTTATAAAGATATGTGTGTTCTTACTTGATACCGATGTGGGATAAGACATATAACATATAATTATCAAATCATGTTTTCCATTTGCACTAGTTCTTTTAGTCATTTGCTATCAATTCTTTTGTTAATAAACATAATATCACAGACAAAACAGATCTTTACACCCAACTAACCACCCTTTGGTGTAATTTATTATAAATCAGAGTTCAAAACACAAAGATAAAGATTATTCCTCAAACGGGTGCTAATCGAACGATTACAATAGAAATAGTGAGAACGTCCCAACTAGGTTGATCTGTTCTCCCTCACAATACAAGAGATCACTCAAACACTCAGCTATACAAGATGAAACATCAAACTCCCAGGTCAGACCTCCATGGATGGATGGATGAGATGAGAGAGAGAGAGAGAGAGAGAGCTGCGCACACACACAAATATGTGTGTTGTGTGTTGTGTGATGAGAAACCCTAGTCAAAGACTAGGGTGATATACTCGTTTTTGGTCAAGGGGACTCAACGGCAACAAAGCCCATCAAGAATGAAACCAAAGGCCCAAAGAGAAAAGCTGAAGCCCAAAACCTGAAAACAAAAACAAGCACAAGAGACAAAAATAATATAACACAATACCAAAGTTGCAAGACACTTTGGCAGATTGTTAAAACAACACCCTTCCTCAATCTGACAAAGGAGAGAGCAAAAACCATCATTTGCCAAACATATTCACAAGTCTCAACTGTTCACAAAGTTTGAGATGCTGCTGAATCCCATGAGCCTTAGTGAAAATGTCAACAGTTTGATCAATAGAGGCAATCTTGATGGTGTTGATAACACCATTCTGAACCTTTTCCCTTACAAATGAACATCTACTTCAAAGTGTTTAGTCCTCTCATGAAAGACAGGATTGCAGCAATTTGAATAGCTGCACTACTATCACAATAAAGGTTAACAGGGAACAAGGATTTTAACTTTAGATCACTAAGCAGGTTAGTGATCCAAATAACCTCACAAGTGGCACTGGCCATGCACCTATACTCAGCCTCAGTTGAGGATCTGGAAACTGTGGGTTGCTTCTTGCTCTTCCAAGAGACAAGAGACCTTCCAAGGAAAACACAGTATCCTGACACAGACTTCCTGGTTTTAAGGCATTTAGCCCAATCAGCATCAGTGAAACAAGACACTTTTAATGATGTATCCTTATAAAACTGAATACCAATACCAGGTGAGTTCTTGAGATACCTAATAACCCTTAAGGCTATTTTAAGGTGAGACTGAAGGGGTGCATGCATGTGTTGGCTAAGGCAATGAACAACATAAGATATATCCGGTCTGGTATGGGTTAGGTAAATAAGTCTCCCAAGTAATCTTTGATACTCAAACACATTCAACAGAAACTTATCATCCTTGCTTTCATCAACAGCCAAAACACAATTTTCAGGTAAAGGGGTTGCAACAGGTTTAGCAGCAAGTAACCCAAACTCATGTATGAGTTCAAGACAATACTTCCTTTGGGTCATGCAGATCCCATTGGAGTTTTCAAGAACTTCAATACCTAAGAAATACCTCATAATGCCAAGGTCTTTAATCATGAATTTGGTTTTAAGAAAGCATTTAAATGATTCGATTTCCTCAATGCAGTTACCAGTAATGATAAAATCATCAACATAAACAAGAAGAGCAATAAACATATTACCATTCTGCTTAGTGTAAAGAGAGTAATCAAATCTACTTTGGCAAAAGCCATGCTCAACCAATACAGTGGTAAGTTTTGCATTCCACTGCCTTGGGGCTTGCTTGAGACCATACAAAGCTTTATTAAGCTTACACACCTTACCTTTATCATTGCAATTGAACCCCAAAGGAAGAGTCATATAAATGTCCTCATCAAGATCACCATACAAGAAAGCATTGTTAACATCAAGTTGGAAAAGAGGCCAATCATTAGAAACAATAATACTAACAAGACACCTAACAGTAACCATTTTAACAACAGGACTGAAAGTCTCATCAAAATCAATGCCTTCCCTTTGACTATAACCTTTAACAACAACCCTAGCTTTAAACTTGTCAATAAGACCAGAGGACTTGTATTTGATCTTATAGATCCATTTATTGTTGATAGCCTTTCTATTAACAGGAAAATCAACTAAGGTCCAAGTATTATTCCTTAAAAGGGCTTCAATCTCATTGTTCATAGCCTCAACCCACCTACTATCTTTCACAGCTTCATAGTAGGTGGAGGGTTCAACAGAATTGTTAAGAGTGGTAGCAAAGCAAAAATTGGTGGTATTCATCCTAGAGTAATTAACATGCTTCTCAATACCATACTTGAGTTTGCTATCAAGGACAAAATCATTAAGCTTAGCAGGCAGCTTAGTAGGTCTACTAGATTTTCTAACAGGTTGCTCTTCTTCTACAGAGTGGTCCCCACTATGATCAATAAAATAACTAGAGCTTTCATTTTCAAGATTGCCCTCAGAGCAGGTTTGCACATTCTCACCTATAGTAGTTGCAGGGTTCTCCTCTTGATGATCCTCAAAGGCATCATCAGTATTGGGGTGAACCCTACCATCCAAACCAGGTGATGCTCTCTCATCATCATTGGGACTTGTATTAGTTTGGTTATCAAAAAATGTTAAGAGATCAACATCACTTGTAATAACTACATCAGTTGAGTCCTTTTCACTATTGTTTTTCATTTTGAAAGGAAAGACAGTTTCATAGAATTTCACATACCTAGAGAAAAGAATTCTTCTATTATCCAAGCTAAACAATTTATAAGCCTTTTTAACAGAAGAATAACCAATGAGAACACATTTCTCAGACCTAGGTGTGAGCTTGTCACTGTTATTCAAACAAGTAGAAAAACAAAGACATCCAAAACATTTCAAATGAGAGAGATTTGGTTTTTTGCTAAAAAGCAAATCATAGGGGGACCTACCATTTAAGACAGAAGAGGGGAGCCTGTTGATCAAATAGACAGCAGTTAAAATACATTCAGACCAAAAAGTGATAGGAATCCCACCCTGAAACATAAGACTCCTGGCAACATTGAGAAGGTGTCTATGTTTCCTTTCAACAATCCCATTTTGCTGAGGGGTATGAGCACAAGAGGTCTGATGGATGATACCCAAGGAAGAGAGCATAGTGTGAACTTTGTTATTAACAAATTCAGTCCCATTATCAGATATGAAAATTTTAACTTTGGTATCAAACTGAGTTTTAACAAGGTTAATAAATTGGGTTAACCATTCAAACACTTCATCCTTAGATTTTAAAAGGTAGGTCCACACAGCTCTAGAGTAATCATCCACAATAGTGAGGAAGTATCTATACCCTTCCTTACTAGGAACCTTGTAAGGGCCCCACAAGTCCAAGTGAACAAGATCACCAAGTTTACTGGACTTATGATCACTCAAGGGAAAGGGTTCCCTTGTTTGTTTAGCCCTGTGACAAGTCTCACAAACAGATATGGAGGTGTTTTTAGAGAGTTTGAGGTCATTTTTGAGGGCATTGAGAACTTGGTCAGAGGGATGACCAAGTCTACAATGCCAGATATCCTTAGAGGTATTAAAAGTCATAGCAGTATTAACAGTACCAAGGCAATTAGTCTTAAGGTCATCAAACAAGTAGAGCCCCCCAGATTCACTACCAGTCCCCAGAGTAGTCCCCTTGGCCAAGTCCTGAATGTAACATTTATCCTCATCAAAACTAACAAACAATTTAGTATCCTTAATGAGTTTGTTAACAGACATCAAGCTAACACAGTAACCAGGAACAACCAACACATCATGAAGAACAACATTGTTAGAAAGTTTGAGGTCACCAATGTGACTGATATTGACAACAGTGCCATTGGGGGTGACCAACAGAAATGTTGAGGTTGGAAATATCAACAACATTGAACATACCCACTGTGGAAGTGGTAAGGTGTTGGTTAGCCCCAAAATCAATAATCCACCCCAAAGTAATAGTCTTAACAAGAAATTTAGAGTTGCCACAAAAGAAATTAGAAAAATTCACATTGAACCAGACATTAGCATTAAAGAAGGAAAATCTACCTGCCATGTTGGACTGAGTATTGCCAGAGGAATCATTGATCAAGTTGAGAAGTTTCTGCATTTGTTCAGTGGTGAAAGAGTTTGGAGAATTACAAGTGGAAGCTTGTTTTTCTCCAGTTTTAATATCACAATTAGCATTAAAATTGGGTTTAAAAATAGTTTGCCTTTGATTATTACCCCCCTTTTTAACATAACCAGCAGGATAACCAATCAATTCAAAGCATCTATCAACAGTATGACCAATCTGATTGCAATGAGTGCACAAAAGATTAGGGTTAGGACCCCTAAAGTTTTTAGACCCATTGCCTTTGTTAGGGAATCTATTAGAAACATTGGAAGTGTTTCTCCTATTTTGATTAAAGGTCTTAGCAGCAAAGGAAGTAGCATTCAATTTTGCCTCTGCATGATCAGAGTTATCAGGAACACCCCTATGAGATTCCTCTCTAGAAACAGTGACATAAGCTTCCTTAACATCAGGGAGTGGATCCCTGGTGAGAAGAGCAGTCCTAACAGGCTGATAACAGTCATCAAGCCCCATAAGAAACTGCATAAGCCTCATGATTTGCTGATGCAAAGCTAATTCAGTGCTAGCAGAACAAGAACATTTAACAGCACAAACACATTTAGGAATCTTAGACACAGCATCGAACTCTCTCCATAGAGAGTTCAACCTATGATAATAATCAGATATATAACTACCCCCTTGTTTAACAGACCCAATTTTCTGAAGCAAATTATAAACAATGGAACCATCAACCTTGTCATAAGTTTCATTAAGCTCTTTCTAGACATTAGCAGCATTTTCAGAATAAACAAGACCCATGTAAACATCACTAGAGACCACATTCATAATCCAAGTAAGAACCATAGCATTACATCTATCCCATTGAGCACACAACACTTCATCAGTATAAGACTCTCTTAAACAGGACCCATCAACAAAAGCAAATTTGTTCCTAGCTTGTAAAGCAAGTCTCATAGCATTGTTCCACATCCTATAGTTCTCAGTCCCCAACAACTTGAAAGGGACAAGAACAGAGCTGCTATTATCACTATTATGAATATGAAGTGGATTTCCAGCATCCAAGTTGCTGATGAGAGCAACAGGATTGGTGGTGGTCTCAGGGAAGGCCCCACCACCACCATTTCCTCCACCACCATTGGGTGGTGGAGGAGGAGTACCACTAGCACTCATAGGTCACACACAAAGAGAGCAACAAACAGATATAAACCAAAAATATATAAACCAAGGCAACAAACAGAGAGCACACAAAATATATAAACCAAGGCAGGTAAAATAAAGCAGATAGAACAAGACAAAAAATAACCACAATAAACACCCAGAAGGTGAGCACCAGAAATGTCAGGCTGTGGACTGGGATTGGCCAGAGCAGGTATCCACACCAGTCAAGGCTGGAGGGTCAAGATGTTAACCGAATCCGTTTGCACACACACACAAGACAACAGTGACCCACGAAAGTAACCAAGAAGAAGGCAAGAGGGAAAATGAAAGAAGACTTACAGCAGAAATAGCAAAAAATACACCCAATCTCTAGATTCACTTAGTCTAGAGGATGGGTGAACCACCAATCAGAAACCCCCAAAAAATAATAAAAGTTAGGGTTAGCGAACCCTAACAAGTGTACCTGTGAAAATAAGCAAAAAATTGGTAACGGCACCACCAAGGTGATACCAGGATACCAATAATAGAAAAAACCCCCAAAAAATTAAATTAGGGTTTCAAGAAACCCTAATCAAATCTTCAAGGTTTTTAACGGCACCACCAAATAAATCAACGGCAACACCTACTAAAGCTTCCTGGGCACTAATAAGTGTGAAAACACTTATCCTTTTACCACTCATTTCCAATAATAACAAGACCAAAACGTGTGATTTATGTCGTAAAAGTCGGAATTATGCGTGGTTTGTGTTTTTATTGTGTTTTAGGACCAAAATATTAAAAAGGAAGAAAACACGGGCTTTCACGGGCGTTTATCGAAGAAAACGAGAAAAGACGAAGTCAAAAGATCAAGAATGCAAAAAGAACGGAAGTCCAAGGCCTATTCTGAAGATTTATCGAAGAAAAAGTCAAAAGACGGAAGTTTAACGAAGTCAAAGAACTTAAGTCTAATAGAAGAAGAAAATTAAAAGACAAGTTCAAATCCCGAGACGACAAAGACGAAGAATTAAAGTCGAGTCGAGAAAACGTGAAGAAAGCAAGAAAGAAGATGCAACACATGCACTCCTTCCACCTTCCCTATAAATACCCTCCTAATAGTCATTAGGAGGAGGGTTAGAGTTTTTAGTTAATTTTCACTTTTTCTTAGTTTTCTCTAGTTTTAGAGAGAGAAAGTCTTAAACTTTCTCTCACTAGTTTCATCTTTTTCTTAATTTTTCAAGATTAAACACTTTGTATTGCTTATTTTATTAATCAAAGTTCTTTAAGCTTTTATTCCTTAATCTCATTCTACTTTTCTTTGATTTTAGATTGATTTAGGTGCGAATATCATAAGATCCGTGTTGTTCTAATTGATTTCGTGCTTAAAAAGTTAATCTTTTGATCATTTTATAAGTTTTCATTTGATTAAGCTCTAAGACTTTTGTGCTTATTGGCTTATTTTTATGATTAGCTTATTTAGTTTATAAAAATATTCCTTAAAAGGTTTATGTTTTTATTGTTTGATCCAAAAAGTTGATTAATGTCGAGTCAAATAAGTTGATCAAAGTGCTTATTTGATTTGGTTTTGTCATAGATTCGAGTTAGTTTTGTGATAAGCTTAGTATATAGCTTATTCACTAGCTTATAACCGATTTCCACAATTTTCGGAAAGGGTTTAACTCCCTTTTCCGATTGGTTTACATTCCGAGCAGCCTCCCACCCTTTTTCCGATTGATCCAATCGGAAAAGGGTTTTGACTTTCCGATTGGGACACACAAACATTCCGATCTCGGCCTTTGTTGCATATTCCGACGGTGAGTCTTAGGTTTATTCCGATTGGGATTGTTTGTTGCATTCCGATTGAGGATCTTCCCCGCATTCCGATTGGTAGCATTTATAGTATTCCGATAGGTGTGATTTTCTTGTTATTCCGATCGGGCTCTTTTCCACTTATTCCGACTGCCCCTTGTCCAGTATTCCGATTGATTCCATTTTGGTGGGTATTCCGACCGGTGTTACCCATATTCCGATCAACCGATCGGAATACATTCCGATCGGGCCTCTTTTGGCTTGTTTCGGTTTCTTTCGATCTTACTTTCTTATAGTACTTTTTATCTTCAGAAAATTTTCCAAGTGTTAGTTTTATTTAGTGTGTTAGTACTTTTTCATTTTACCTTTAAGTTTATATGCATTTATTTTTTACTCGTCATTCAGAATTAATCTTTTAACTTCCATTTCACTCAACGACACTTTAATTACTTGCTAATAGTTTAAAACAAACAAACCAAACCATTCTCTTGATTCACCAAAAGACGATTGAGTCGCACTTAAGACCGGTTTTCAATTCGAAAAGATTCGGACGATAAGATTTTTATACTAGGGTAAAACCAAGTATTAAATGGCGCCGCTGCCGGCTCTTTTCGTTACGATAAACGGTTTCTAGTGAGAGACGCATTGAATTTTGGGATCCGTTCTTTGAACGTTATTTTCATTTGCTATAAAAATTTTCAAAAATCCTAAAAAAATATAAAACTCTTCAAAAATACAAAAACATTGAAAAATCATTAAAAAGCAATTCTTTTCCAAAGGTTTTGCACCAAAAGATTATATAGATATTCTCTTTGTGTATATTTTTCTTCTGCAGGTGCATGCGTACTAGATCTTCCAACTATTCTGAGCCCGAGACTCGTGAAGATTTAGATATGGCTGGTGTTAACAACAACAATAATCACCCACCTCAACACAATTTGAATAACAACAACAACAACAACAATGTCCTTCTACCTGATTTACGAACCATGGAGGAATTGTGCCAACCCACCATGAACAGACGCGGAGGCCCGATTGCGCCGATGCACGTCACGGCTCAGGAGTTTTCGTTGAAGCATCACATGATCCAGCAAGTGCAAACGAACCCGTTTCGTGGAATTCCGGATGATGATGCCAACAAACACCTCGACAAATTCATTACCATGACCCAAAGCATGAAGTGCTCCGGTGTTTCTATGGATGACCTTCGCCTTCAACTTTTTCCCCACTCGCTTTCTCACCATGCCGAAAAATGGTTTGACCGTCTTCCTAAGAATTCTATTCATACGTGGAACGACATGACTCAACGCTTTTTATCGCGCTACTTTCCCCCATCCATGGTCACTAGCCTTCGTAACAAAATCAGTGGATTTATGCAAGAGAATGATGAATCGCTTTTCGATGCTTGGGAACGTTACAATGATTTGATCGACCGCTGTCCTAATCACATTATGCTCCCTGTCACTCTCATTGACACCTTCTACAATGGTCTCACTTTTTGTGACCGTGACACGATCAATGCCGCCGCCGGTGGTACTTTTATGAAAAGGAGACCGGAGGAGTGTCGAGAGTTGATCGAAAACATGACTACTCACCACAAGAATTGGGATTCATCCGCATCCTCAAGATCTAACTCGAGAGTCAATGTTTCTTCTACTACCTCCAATCCTGAAATGTCTGAAATTTCTCGACAACTCGCTGAAATGAACAAGAATTTCATGGCCATGGCCACAAACCACTTTCAACAAGCTAAAGCCGTTGCTATTTCTTGTGACACATGTGGTGGCCCTCACTCTTATAATGATTGTCCTTCTACCCAAAGCAATTATTCTGAAAACGTTAACGCAGCTTACGGTACTTATCCCACGGGAGGCTATCAAGCTCGCCCTCAAGGAGACCGTGGCTTGCTAAGTTATCGTTCCAACAATTATCTTGCTCCTCCTGGTTTCCCTCTTGCAAACCAAAACCAACAACAAAGCTACAACCGAAACAACCAATCCCAACCTCGTGCTCAAAATCAATATCAATCCCAAAGAAACCCATACCCAACTCAAGGAAATTCTCAAGCTCCACCTCTCAATCAACCGATGGCCGTAAACCAAGACGTCGAGACGTTCATGAAGACTAATCGTGAGATGGTGACGAATCTTCAGAGTCAATTTGTCAACTTGAAGAATGACATGGTGAAACAAGGGAGCGATATTCGAGCCGAGCTAAGGAATGATATGGCCAAACACAGTGATGCAATTAATGCAAACATGCAAAACTCTTTTAACAATCAAGCTCTTCACCTTCGTGATATGATTGGTTCGCTCATCCAAAGTAATCAGCCCTCTTCTTCGGGTACTCTTCCGAGTAATACCGTTGCGAATCCAAGGGGGAGATGAAAGCAATCACCACTCGTAGTGGAAAAGGTTATATGGAAGCCGAGCTTCCTACACCTCCACCCGTGATTGTGAACAAGGAAAACGAGCAACTTTCTTCACCTCCTTCACCTTCTATCCCCATTTCCCCACCACCCGTGGTTGTGAGTGATCCTATCCCCTTAAAGCCTTCTTCTTCATCCAATATACCTTATCCCTCAAGGTTGAGGAAAGAGAAGCAAAAGAGCAAGGATGATATTCAGGTTTCCAACTTTCTAAAAATGTTTAAACAATTGAATTTTAACATCTCCTTTGCCGAGGCTCTCGCTCACATGCCCAAATATGCTAAGATGTTTAAAGATCTTTTAAGTGATAAGGAAAAGCTTCTTGACATTGCTCAGACCCACCTTAATGAGAATTGCTCCGCAGTGCTCTTAAGGCAATTGCCGACCAAACTTGGTGATCCGGGTCGCTTCTTGATTCCTTGCAACTTCCCGGGAGTAGAGAATTGCATGGCCCTAGCCGATCTAGGTGCCAGCATAAACTTAATGCCTTTAAGTGTTTGGAAGCAATTATCTCTCCCCGAGCTAGTCCCCACCAAAATGACTTTGGAATTAGCCAACCGTACGGTTGCTTATCCAGTGGGGATAGCCGAAGATGTCTTTGTTGGCGTTGATAAATTCACCTTCCCGGCGGATTTTGTCGTCGTTGACTACGAGATGGATCCCCGTGTTCCATTAATCGTTGGACGTCCATTTCTGAGGACCGGTCGCACTCTCATTGATGTAGCCGCAGGCGAAATAATCATGAGAGTTGGTGACGATAAAATTGTCTTCAACATGGGTAAGATTTCTAAGCAACCTTATTCATATGAAAGTGTTAATGCTATTGATGTTCTCGATGAGGCTTGTGAATAACATTTTCATGATGCTTGCAAAAGTACTCTCTCTTCTCTACCCAATGTTGAGACCGTTGCCTCAATTGCTCCAGCATTGACTCCTTTTGGAGAAAGTGACTTGGATGATTTCGAAGCTAGCTTGGGTCCTCTCGATATTAAGTATGATAATTTGTCCACCAATTGGGATGAAGATATTCGTACTATTGAGAGACTTCTCAATGAGGACCCGCTGTCTCCTCCTGCTCCTAAAGAGGTGATTAATGATGATCCATCGTTAGTTTTACCATCTATTGCGGATCCTCCTACTCTTGAGCTTAAGGACCTTCCTCCCCATCTTGAGTACGTTTTCCTGGAAGACGACGAGAAGCTACCGGTCATCATCGCAAAGGATCTGCAAGAAGACGAAAAAGTCCGACTTGTCGCTGTGTTGAGGAAGCATAAAACAGCTATCGCTTGGAAAATCTCCGACATCCGCGGAATTGATCCTCACTTCTGCACACATAAAATTCTCATGGAGGACGACTTTAAGCCCACAATTCAAAGTCAACGAAGGGTGAATCCTAAAATACATGAAGTCATCAAAAAAGAGGTTATCAAACTTCTTGATGCGGGTATGATTTACCCTATTTCGGATTCACCATGGGTTAGTCCAGTCCATTGTGTGCCTAAGAAAGGCGGAATCACCGTTGTGCCCAATGCAAACAACGAGTTGATTCCTACCCGTCTCGTTACTGGGTGGAGAGTTTGTATAGACTACGGCAAACTCAATGATGCCACGAGAAAGGATCATTTTCCCCTACCTTTTATGGACCAAATGCTTGAACGTTTAGCTGGTAATGAATATTACTGCTTTCTTGATGGTTTCTCGGGTTATTTTCAAATACCCATCGACCTTGCTAAAGTTGATGTCATAGCCAAATTACCTCCACCTTCAACCGTGAAGGGTGTGAGAAGCTTTCTGGGTCATGCGGGCTTCTATCGTCGATTCATTCAAGATTTCTCTAAAATCGCTCGCCCGATGACCCATCTCTTGGAAAAAGATACTCCTTTTATCTTTTCTAACGAGTGTCTTGAAGCCTTCAATCTTCTTAAGGATAAGCTAACTAAGGCACCGGTCTTGGTTACCCCTAATTGGGAGCTGCCCTTTGAATTGATGTGCGATGCTAGCGACTTTGCTATTGGTGCGGTTCTGGGCCAAAGAGTGAATAAACACTTCCAACCAATCCACTACGCTAGCAAAACAATGACGGGGGCTCAATTGCATTATACGACAACCGAAAAAGAGCTTTTAGCTGTTGTCTATGCTTTTGAGAAATTTCGCCCCTATCTTGTTTTATCCACCACCATCGTATACACGGACCATTCCGCGTTGAAGTACTTGATGACAAAGAACGATTCTAAGCCAAGACTTCTTCGCTGGGTTTTGCTCCTTCAAGAATTCAACATTAAAATTCGTGACAAGAAGGGAGCCGAAAACCTGGCCGCGGATCATTTGAGCAGACTTGAGGACCCATATCAAGGGGATCATCCGAATAAAGAGATCAATGACTCTTTCCCCCTTGAAACCTTAATGTCTATAAACCTCAATCTTGATGGCACCCCGTGGTTTGCAGACATTGCAAACTACTTAGCGGGTGGTATTCTCATCCAAGGGTTAACATCCCAACAAAAGAAGAAGTTCTTGAATGATGTTAAGACTTACTTTTGGGATGACCCTTATCTATTCAAACAGTGTGCTGATCTGATTATTCGTAGATGTGTTGACGGACCGGCAGCTTTTGACATCCTCCAAGCTTGCCACAAAGGACCCACCGGTGGTCACTTTGGTCCCAACTACACTGCTAAGAAAGTGTTTGATTCCGGATTCTACTGGCCCACCATTTATCGTGACGCTCACGAAATGGTTAAGCATTGTGATGCTTGCCAACGTCAAGGCAAGATCACACATAAGGATGAGATGCCTCAAAATTTCATACAGGAATGTGAAATCTTTGATGTATGGGGCATCGACTTTATGGGGCCATTTCCATCCTCCAAAGGGAACAAGTACATCCTCGTCGCCGTCGACTACGTCTCTAAATGGGTTGAAGCTAAGGCTCTTCCTACGAATGATGCGAGGGTGGTTGTGAACTTTTTGAAGCAGCTTTTCGCTCGATTTGGCGTTCCTCGTGCTATCATCAGTGACCGCGGGACTCATTTTGGCAACGATCAATTTGCAAGAGTCATGGCAAAGTATGGTGTCACTCACCGTCTTTCCACCGCCTATCATCCCCAAACCAATGGGCAAGCTGAGATTTCCAATCGTGGCTTGAAGAGAATTTTGGAGCGTACTGTGGGAGAGCATCGTGCCGCGTGGGCCGATAAGTTAGATGATGCTCTGTGGGCTTTCCGTACTGCTTACAAGACCCCGATCGGTTGTACACCTTATCGTCTTGTGTACGGGAAAGCCTGCCACCTACCCATCGAGCTGGAACATAAGGCGCACTGGGCCTTGAAGTGGGCTAACTTCGACATCAACAAAGCCGGTGATCATCGCAAGGTTCAACTCAACGAGCTAAATGAACTGAGGAATGAAGCTTATGAGAACTCGCTGATCTACAAGGAGAAGACGAAGATGATCCATGATGCTAAAATCAAGAACCGAGAGTTCCACGTTGGTGATCAAGTCTTACTTTTTAACTCTCGGTTGAAGATCTTCTCTGGCAAGTTGAAGAGCCGCTGGACTGGTCCATTCACCGTCGCCAAAGTCATTCCGTATGGGACCATTGAGCTTTCTCAGCCGAATGGGCCCAATTTCAAGGTGAATGGCCAGCGTTTGAAGCTGTACTTTGGTGAGGACATCTCTCAGGAGATGATTCCATCCCTCACCACGTTCCCCATGAACTAAAATTGGGTCGAGTCAGGCTCATGACTCGGTGAACAAAAACAAGCGCTTCTCGGGAGGCAACCCGTTTTCTATCCTTTACTGCTTTCATAATAAGTGTAGGGGGAGCCCCGCATATGTTTGTTGTCTTGTTTCTTGTGCTGTGCAGGGATTTAAGCTTCAGAGAGCATCTTGATGACTTTTGACGAACCGTGATACCGTGTTTCCATCTTCCCGGTTCTATCCTAAACTCTTGTGATTCAATATTTCATATTCTATATGTTCACATTGAATTCACTTTAGTTGTCCTTTCCTTAGCAAGATTTAAACAAAGTACACAATGTCCTAAGTGTAGGGGAGTTTACTCCCACATGCTTAAACATTGAGGACAATGTTTATCTCAAGTGTAGGGGGACTTCTATCGAAGTAGGTGGTCTTTTCCATGAATTTGCCCTCATTTTAACCGGAAAATTTGATTTTTCGACATTTTTCAAAATTTTTAATCTATTTTGGCCTAGTTGTATAGTTGTATTTGCCTTTGTTATGTTTCCTTTGCTAGAATAAATTTAATAAAGTGGTTTTAGATTTTTCCTAGTCATGAATATTTTGACTCAACCCGAGTTTACTTGCCTAAATTTACTCTAGCTAGTATCCTTAACGTGTTTAAGTCAAGTTTTGCTAGTCTTTTATATAGGGAGCTATAAAACGCGAAAGTCTTAACTCTCACGGGTTAAGAACAAGAACTTTTCGCAAGTTCCTATAATTGATCCTAGAGAGTCGTTTATCAAGGGAACTTTAAAACGCGATTTCTAAATTTGAAAAAGTCCAAGAATTTGCAAGATCTTATAGGCGACTCGAAAACCTAAAACTTTGATTTAATAGGCTAAGCATCCACAAGTCTCATTCCTTGAGATTTTAAACTGTGGAGAACGAGAGATGATAGAGTCAATTATAAGTTCGGTATTCTTTCGTGAATTTATGTGAGTTAATTATAAGCCTATTCTCCCTCCGCTTGTAAATAAATTTATCTGCAATAAATAAGGTTGTACGATTTAAAAGGTTACTTAGCTTCTAGCCCCAGATCGTTTAAAAGTTGCTCGGTACGGATTAGAGTTCATAGCCAAGGCATAACTTATTGAAACGGGATGCGAAGATTGGCGAGTCCTAAAAGGCCCTAACAAGGCATGAGGGCTACATTTTGTTGCTAAAGATCCAAAAGTGATGTGAAGAATCATTTATCGAAAATCTATATGAAGGATCAAGACACACGACGAAAAGCAAGAACTCCCCAAAAGTCATGGAGAAATCTATCCGAAAAGACCCTAACAAGGTATGAGGATAAATAGATCCAAGTCCTAAAAGGAGGCGGATCGTTGTATATCAAAGTCCAAAATAAAGATTGGAGAAAAATGAAGAAGTCGTGGTCCAAAGATGAAGAATCTCTCAAAACTTCAAGTGAAGAAATTTCTATTATGAAGAGAAGACCATTATTTCAAGAACGTCTCTCAAGATTCGAAGTATGAAGTCCCTGCCAAATATCGGTCCGAGAAAGGTCTCAAATCGTGAAGCGAGTTATGCCAAGATATGAACTTTATGAGGTCCCGAGAAGCAGTTTTAAAAGATTTGGTCCTTTAGCTAACTATTGATTAAATCGTTCACCTTATTTTCGGACTAAATAACTATCGAAATAAGTCAAACAATGCATCCTCGTGATCATTCAAGACAAAAATAAAATATAAGAGATACACCTAGGAATAAGGGAGTCTAAGTGAATAATTGGCCCACATGAGTTCGTGATAGTTTGCTAACTTATAATAACAATGATCTCGTTTTTAAGCTTGGTATGGGGAACGTGAAACTTGAGGATGATAAACGTTCATGGCCGCCAAAACCCAATGTAAGTTTTTAATTTCTTTACTTATTTCTATCTTTTATGTTTAGTATTTAATAAAGGCCAAGGTGGGTTATGCTTTAAAATTAATGCATTGCATGAGGGCATTGCAATGGTCAAGTGTAGGGGATTTAATAAGTGTGAAAACACTTATCCTTTTACCACTAATTTCCAATAATAACAAGACCAAAACGTGTGATTTATGTCGTAAAAGTCGGAATTATGCGTGGTTTGTGTTTTTATTGTGTTTTAGGACCAAAATATTAAAAAGGAAGAAAACACGGGCTTTCACGGGCGTTTATCGAAGAAAACGGGAAAAGACGAAGTCAAAAGATCAAGAATTCAAAAAGAACGGAAGTCCAAGGCCTATTCTGAAGATTTATCGAAGAAAAAGTCAAAAGACGGAAGTTTAACGAAGTCAAAGAACTTAAGTCTAATAGAAGAAGAAAATTAAAAGACAAGTTCAAATCCCGAGACGACAAAGACGAAGAATTAAAGTCGAGTCGAGAAAACGTGAAGAAAGCAAGAAAGAAGATGCAACACATGCACTCCTTCCACCTTCCTTATAAATACCCTCCTAATAGTCATTAGGAGGAGGGTTAGAGTTTTTAGTTAATTTTCACTTTTTCTTAGTTTTCTCTAGTTTTAGAGAGAAAAAGTCTTAAACTTTCTCTCACTAGTTTCATCTTTTTCTTAATTTTTCAAGATTAAACACTTTGTATTGCTTATTTTATTAATCAAAGTTCTTTAAGCTTTTATTCCTTAATCTCATTCTACTTTTCTTTGATTTTAGATTGATTTAGGTGCGAATATCATAAGATCCGTGTTGTTCTAATTGATTTCGTGCTTAAAAAGTTAATCTTTTGATCATTTTATAAGTTTTCATTTGATTAAGCTCTAAGACTTTTGTGCTTATTGGCTTATTTTTATGATTAGCTTATTTAGTTTATAAAAATATTCCTTAAAAAGTTTATGTTTTTATTGTTTGATCCAAAAAGTTGATTAATTTCGAGTCAAATAAGTTGATCAAAGTGCTTATTTGATTTGGTTTTGTCATAGATTCGGGTTAGTTTTGTGATAAGCTTAGTATATAGCTTATTCACTAGCTTATAACCGATTTCCACAATTTTCGGAAAGGGTTTAACTCCCTTTTCCGATTGGTTTACATTCCGAGCAGCCTCCCACCCTTTTTCCGATTGATCCAATCGGAAAAGGGTTTTGACTTTCCGATTGGGACACACAAACATTCCGATCTCGGCCTTTGTTGCATATTCCGACGGTGAGTCTTAGGTTTATTCCGATTGGGATTGTTTGTTGCATTCCGATTGAGGATCTTCCCCGCATTCCGATTGGTAGCATTTATAGTATTCCGATAGGTGTGATTTTCTTGTTATTCCGATCGGGCTCTTTTCCACTTATTCCGACTGCCCCTTGTCCAGTATTCCGATTGATTCCATTTTGGTGGGTATTCCGACCGGTGTTACCCATATTCCGATCAACCGATCGGAATACATTCCGATCGGGCCTCTTTTGGCTTGTTTTGGTTTCTTTCGATCTTACTTTCTTATAGTACTTTTTAACTTCAGAAAATTTTCCAAGTGTTAGTTTTATTTAGTGTGTTAGTACTTTTTCATTTTACCTTTAAGTTTATATGCATTTATTTTTTACTCGTCATTCAGAATTAATCTTTTAACTTCCATTTCACTCAACGACACTTTAATTACTTGCTAATAGTTTAAAACAAACAAACCAAACCATTCTCTTGATTCACCAAAAGACGATTGAGTCGCACTTAAGACCGGTTTTCAATTCGAAAAGATTCGGACGATAAGATTTTTATACTAGGGTAAAACCAAGTATTAAGCACCTTAGAGACAAAACCCCCAAAAAATAAATTAGAGTTTGTGAAAACCCTAATAATATTTTCCAAGAAAACTAACGACACCACCAAAACAAGCTTCCAGAAGTGACAAGAGAGCAAGAATCACTACCCAAAGTATAAAACCCTAAAAAATTAATTAGGGTTTCGAAAAATCAAAAAACTGATTATAATAAAAAAGAACCGAGAGAGCTTCGATGGCTGAAAGATCTATAACCAGAGCTCTGATACCATGTTAATAAACATAATATCACAGACAAAGCAGATCTTTACACCCAACCAACCACCCCTTGGTGTAATTTATTATAAATCAGAGTTCAAAACACAAAGATAAAGATTAGTCCCCAAACGGGTGCTAATCGAACGATTACAATAGAAATAGTGAGAACGTCCCAACTAGGTTGATCCGTTCTCCCTCACAATACAAGAGATCACTCAAACACTCAGCTATACAAGATGAAACATCGAACTCCCAGGTCAGACCTCCATGGATGGATGGATGAGATGAGAGAGAGAGAGAGAGAGCTGCGCACACACACAAATATGTGTGTTGTGTGTTGTGTGATGAGAAACCCTAGTCAAATACTAGGGGTGATATACTCGTTTTTGGTCAAGGGGCCTCAACGGCAACAAAGCCCATCAAGAATGAAACCAAAGGCCCAAAGAGAAAAGTTGAAGCCCAAAACCTGAAAACAAAAACAAGCACAAGAGACAAAAATAATATAACACAATACCAAAGTTGCAAGACACTTTGGCAGATTGTTAAAACAACATCTTTTGAGACGCGAGATTTCAGTGTTATATTTTCCCTCAAAAGATGACCAGCTATTCAAATCGAAACATTTATATGTTTTAACCATATTAAGTAATACTGGTAGTACCAGTTATATGCCAACGGTCCACATCCGATTAGTCGGTCAAGCACAAGAAACCAAAACAGGCATCACATAACTCTTTAGAAATAATACCAGAATGTAAATTGCGTGCATGGTTCAAACATGTTTCAAACAAGGTACATACCCTCCATCAAGCTACAACTATTATTTAACCAAAACTCAACCTGATATTCTATTTATGTATCTAACTGTAAGAACCTAGCTACCAAGTGGCCGAGTCCCATTTCATGCCTTAAGAAAATCTTCAAATGTTCTTCGATGTTTTAGGCTTTTAGCGCATTCATACTTTAAAGCAGCTTTATGACCCATTGTTTCTTACTGATCTCTCTACGTTTGCACAAGGGCTTTGAATAAAACCATTCATGGAAAAGCTATTTGCTGCCTCCGTGAATACAAAGAGCTACAATCAATGGCCCTATCAACAAGTTTCAAAGGGTGTTTAGATTTGGGCTTTGTAATTGAGTGCCTAAAGTGCAATATATCATCTTCTATGGTTTTGAAATAGGATTGAAGAAACCATAGGATTGAAGAAATCATTTTAAATGACTAATTACATACCAGCTGCAATCTTTCAGGTTAATAAGAATCGTGCTGAAATACGCACAAAAAGGGTGGTAAGATGAGCGAGTCAAACATATTGAATAAGGATTTCAAACGCCAGGGAAAAGTTGGGCTGACCCGCTAACACTTTTTTGTTTTTTTTTTGTCCATTTGTTTAAATAAATAACTAACTTGCTAATATTGATTTGTGAAAAACTTTTTTTTTTAGAACGGCATATGTTAGTGGTTAGTGAGTCGAGTCGTGCAATGACATCCAAGCGGAAGAATGTCTTCTTCGAACTCGCGCCTAGTTAAGTTAGACTCCTTATCCGCTTCGCCTGAAAGGCCCTTGGCAGGTCTTGAACCTAAGACCTCCAAGAATCCTCCCCCAAAGAAAGCACTTAGTACAACCTTGGTTGCCAACTGAACTAAGTCAGATGGTTTTGATTTGTGAAAAACTAATCATAATGACATACGTAAACAGCCAAAGTATGCAAAGAGGAAACGTTGTTGATGTGAACAAAATATTATAATGGACCTGGATGGTAAGACATGCAAGTCGCTTTACTGAGATTCATGCTTAGTACTTTGAGACAAATAAAATGTTTTGCAAAAATATAAGATTGAAATAAGCAAACAAACATTTGTTTCATAACAAGAACATAATTAAGAAAGTACCGTTACATGGTCTTATTGTTCTTTCGCTAAGATCCATTTCGGCTATAAATGTATTCCACAAAAGCAGTCCATTGTTATCACTTGTTTTATCCAAATCCTTCGTATCCACACAGAGAAGCATCAGAATATTACTCCGTAATAGCTCAAGTTCGTTTAATCCACAACCCACTTTGAGATAAGACACAACTCACATTTGACACTACTCTCGAATCTGCTTTTTGAAACACCGAAAATGATATATGCGAAACATGGAGGATTGTTTTTAGTCCCATTGAATACACGAACCTGGTACATAGAAACTATTCGTGTTACACAAGATCAATTACAAAGAAACACGTAAACGAGAATGTAAATCATAATCTTCAAAGAAATAAAGAGGTGTTAGATAAAAAAAATCACCCATAATGTGGAACCCAGCTATTGACCATTTACAAGAAAGAGAGATCAAACTATCTTTTTTGTTGATGTGCAATAGATCATTGATGCAACATTATAAAGGAAATATGTCTAAATGTTTACACTCTTATGTGTCCTTTGGTTCATAATATTTTGGTTGGATTCATAATATTTTGAAATCTTGATTTCGGGTTAAACCAATTAAGAAATAAATAACTTTTACAGTACATAATTTTTTTATTTAAAAGAGTAAAAATCGAATTTTCACTTTTAATATATTTTTTTATAAAATTTACATAAAAAAATTTTATAAAAAATTTTAATTAAACTTTATTAAAAATTTCAATAAATTTTATAAAAAAATTATATAAATTAAATATAAGATTATATAAAATTTACAAAAAAATTCAATGAATTTTATAAACAATTTATATAAATTAAAAAAAATTCTACGAAATTTTATAAAATTTTTATTTAAGTTTTATTTTTCTTGTTTATATGACTAAAAACTGAATAATTCTTTTTAGTTTTGTTAAAATTTTCTACTTAAATAAGTAATAATCGATTTTTTCACCTTTTATATAAATTTCATAAAAAATTTTGTACAAATTATATATATATTTTTTATATAAATTTTATTTTTGCTAATTAAAAAAGTAAAAACCGAAAATATAATTTCAATATAAATTATTAAATTTTATAACTTTTTATATAAACATAAAGACCCGAATAAAAACGATTAGAAAAAAGTTTGTGAAATATAACTTTCAAGTAAATTAAAACTCCTCACTTTTTAGAGTAATTCTAATATTTTTTATTTTGGGGATGCGAGAAATTTTAAATTCTTTCATTGGTTATATCAAACAAAATATTTGAGGAAATTAAAATATAAACATTTTGAATATTCCTCAATATCATCTAATATCCCCAACCAAACGACACATGTAGTATAAACGAATTAAAAGTTTGACCATCCATCGATGTGGGACAAGAGCTCACTTTTCTTGGACATTTAATATTGTACTTACGTTTGCTTTATTTTTTACTTTTGACGCGTAATATTTCTTTATAAACCCAAATTACTTACATTTATAACAATTTTGGTAATTTTCCCTTCTAAGTAAAAAACTTGTACTATTGTAGTTTTAAAAATTATGCTTAACGTTCAGATTAGAAGTTAGAAAAGCCCTTCCAACACGACTGTGTGATATTACGTACTACATGAGTAAAATTACAAAGAAAAACATAAATGAAAATGTAAATTATTATCTTTAAAGAAATAAAGAACGTGTACAATCACAAATAAATACCTAACGAATAATTTCTTTAAAATTAATGTAATTATACGAGTTTTTAAGATAGTGTCAATATAAATAGTTAGTGAAAATTATAGAACCTAGAAGTTAGGGTTAATCTTATGTTCATGTTCTTGATTATGTTGCAAATTTTGACAAAAAGCATTTAATAATATTGTTATTGCTATTTTACAAGTTTTGCCCTTTGGCGCATTATAATTCTAGATTTTAAAAAGTATCAAAGGGGTCGTTTAGTTCTTGATTTTAAAACTTTATGAAATTTTGAATTCTAATAAATTAAAATTATTGAGAATTAAAAATGGATACGCATGTTTAACTGGAAAAAATTCATAATTTTTTGAAATATTAGTTTTGGATCAACTCAATTAACACGACTAAATACTTTTTATATAATTTTTTTTAAATGAGTAAAAATCGAATTTTCATTTTTTATACAAGTTTTATAAAAAATTCATATAAATGTTAAAAATATATATAAAAAATTTATTTTCTTGTTTATATGAGTAAAAATCGAATAAATAATTTTGTATAAAGTTTTCATTTTCTGTATAAACCTCATAAAAATTATTTAAAATTTTATATAAATTTATGTTTTTCTATTACAACATGAGTGTAGCTAAGAAATCACTCAATAAAAATAACCGAATTGATGAGCACTCACGCAATCATAATGTGAGTTTGTAATTGGTCCGTGATTAGTGATAGAATTTCAGTACATTAAATTGGACGGATATGTAAAGGCCTTTTGTTGCTTACAATTGATTGAAAAGTTTAGTAAGTTGGAGCTCGGGGAAAGGTTTTATCTAGGGTTTAAGTTTTACAAAATTCAAAAATTTAGATTTTTTTCTCTTGACAAGTCGTCAGTTCTAGGAGTTTTCTTTCGCGGGTCTCTTTTAGTGGTCCTGGTCCTGATGCTTGCCCATTTAGATGGTATAGCTTGGGATTGAATTTCAAGTGTGATACCGTTCTGAAAAAAATTATCTATAAAATCTACGAAAGTAAGCATCGATGCTTTAAAGTTAAAAAAATATGTACCGTATGGAAGTTGGTACTGTATATATGAAAAAGTTAACGGCATACATAAATTATCCGGTATGATGTCCCAACACAAATTATAAACATTGTCCTGGAATGCCATAGCGAATAATGTATATAAATTGTCAACTTGAAAAAATTGTATAAATCTTATTATATAAGCTAGCTTCATTTTGCTTTTAGGAACGATGTGGGATATAAAAAAGTGTTACTTAAAAACTGTTGGGATATACGATCGTTTAGTCATCGGGAATGAGTGAGTCTATCGAGGGCACACACGAATACACGAAGAGTATGTTTATTAAATATTTAATATGTATACGGGTTATATATTTATTAAATGTTTAATATATTTCACGAGATAATTATTTAATGTTCGTTAGTTTAACCGCTAGACGTTATAAACTAATTACTAAATGTTAAATATAAAAGAGAAGGGCTTAAAAGTCGATAAGTAAAACCTTTGTCCTTTCCCTTTGTTGGCATGTTTTAGAAAGGACTAGAAAGGGGTGTATGTGTCGTTTTTTGAGAAGTGATGGATTACTAGACAATAACTTGAAGTAAGGACCAAGTTTTAGTCTAGGATTAAAGGGATATATAAACGGAGGAGCATTCTCTCAAGTTAGAGTTAATTTGAAAGGTATAGTTAGCCAATTAGAATGAAGATAAATACAAGTGAGCCTCCTGAATTTCACTAAAAAAAAACTTTTATACATTTATCTAAATTCTCATTGGCCAGCATGACCTATCAAGTTGTCTTCAACTTGAGAGGATTTTGATTAACACCCTTACTACCTCATTAATCGTCGATAAAAAACAAAACACATTCTACCAAAGTCTACCGACAACTTTTATCCCTGTAACTTATTCGTTAAAAACCAATTTGCATGTATGGTTGTTATATATACATGCATACTATGACGTAATATGATTGGTATTTACAATCTGTTATACATGTGTGAATTATACACATTCATTACAATGTTACTAGTTAACGTTGGTACTTGTCAACAGTCTCAAGTTCGAACCTTGATGTGGTCTGTTTTGTTGGTTTTCTCTTATATTTGTTTTATTGTTCGATCTAAACGTATACCACTTGGTATTTGGATCGGATCCAGAACAAGCAATAAACACTAGTTGTTTTGGTAAATCGTGAAGCAATCACTAGCATCATAACGTGCTCGTATGACGTGTAGTGTGAGCAAACCATAGAAACGGTAATTTAACCGTTAAAGTTTAAGATCCAAGATCAAGATCTGTTTAATTGATTTTATCAATTAAATAAAAGGTTAGTATTTATATTGCTTTATTTATGTGTTGATTATAAACATTAAACTAGATTCATTCCGTTGCGCACTCGTAGTTAAATGGTTAACTAGTTGTCAAATCCCAACAGTGGCGTTACGAGTCAAATCGTTTGGTGTTTATGGGTTACACATAGAATAAACACGCTAGATCCGCTTAAATACTCGCTTTATTTTATTTTCTATGACAATAACATACATTCTTGCCATATATTTTAATTTTGATCTAGATCTAATAAAATTGGGTATGTTTATTAAATTGGTTAATAAACAAAATTTTATTATCCGTCAAAGACCTTTGCATCTCACTTTTGTGATACTTTGCACGTCATCAAGTACCTTGCTCGAAAACTTGATGAGGGTCTTTGGTCCTAAATTTGGGGAAGACTCATTCGAGGCTTGGATCTTATATGATTTATCGCTTTCATATAGAGTCTGTCTTCTGCTTCTACCTATTCTAGTCTGTTTTTATGTGCGTATTTTTTTTCATTATGAATTGAAAATCGTAATAATACAAGATTCTAGGAATCATAAAAAGGGATCTCTACTTATATCGAAACTAGCTTTAAAAGTATGTCATATTAATACACATTTTCCTTGCGAATCGGCTATGTGTTATTTGTTAAAAATCGTTTTCTGGAACAAATATTAATATGGACATAAGATCTATGAAACTTGTTTTTATTATAATCTAATTGTTTTGCGAAATCATATTGTCACTCGAGTTGAGCTTACATACCGTAATGATGGCTTATAAACTATCTTCTCAACGACGTGATTTGCAAAATTAATTAGTTTATAATACTTAAAAACAACTTTTTCTGTGCTTTACTAATGATGGACTTGCTATTGCACTACGTGCTCTAGTCAAGCTATCTAGGGTTTGAACGATCTTTAATGTCCCCCCGTGTCATATACATGTTTCGGAATCTATATGCCTTCGGGCGCATGAAGAGTAAGATATAGAGTTTGATCATTCTTTAATATCCCCATGTGTCATATACATGTTTCGGAATCTATATACCTCTTGAATGTCATTTATTCCATTTGTTTTAAATAAATACAAAACTTGCTAGTATTGATTTGTTAAAAACTAATCATAATGACATACGTGTACGTAAACGGACTAAAGTTTCAAAGATGGAACGTTGATGTGAACACAATAGTATAATGGTTCTCACAAGTAAGACACAACAGTTGTGTTCTGCAGGTCGCTTTACTGAGATTCATGCTGAGTACTTTGAGACAACCAAAATATTTTGCAAAAATATAAGATCTTAATATGTAAACAAATGTTTGTTTCGTATACGAAGATGAAAAATAATTAAGAAAGTATTATTACATGTTCTCTTCGCTTTCAAACTCGTCTTGAAATGTATTCCACAAAGCAGTCCATTGAATGGTTTCCATTATATCACTTGTTTAGCTAAGACATGTGGATCACACACACAAAAGCATCAAAATATTATTACTGACATAGCTTAATTTTGTTTTACCCATAACCAGTTTCAGATAAGACAGTACAACCAAATTTGACACTAGCCTCGAATCTGGTTTGGAGATTGGTTCACCAATCGTCCAATTTTGAAGCACCAAAAAATGATATGTGCAACATGGTGGATTTTATGTATGTTTGAGACTTTACTTAAAGTTTTGGATAGCATTAACTATTGCTCATTAAATACATATTTTACTTGGACATTATCATTTAGAATCATGATGTATCACGAATGGTTAAGGTAAAAAGTTGTGAAAATCATCGTGATACATAAAATTTATTCATGTTATAGAGGATCAATTACAAAGAAAAATATAAATTAGAATGTAACACATAAGCTTTAAAGAAATAAAGAGGTTTTAGATGACAAAAAATTACCCATAATGTGGCAGAAACACGCCATTGCTAATTTACTGAAAAGAGTGAGATCAAACCTTATCTTACCTACACGTAGGAATTAGGGCATTTATACAACATTTTATAGACAATATGGCTACCATGTTTACACTCTTACTTATAAACACATCAAAAGTAATCAGAAAATGATGTGGGACAAACTCCACTCACTTTTCTTTCATTAACTTTCATCTCCATACAGTTCTAGCTTAATATTGTATTCACACTAGCTCTATCTTTGTCCCCTAATTAACATATCGTATGGAAGCACTAAAATTTTAGTTAGACCAACCCATTGCTTTCAAACTTGGTTTCTCTCTAGCCTTTCCCTATTTTATAGAGTAATTGCTTCTTGATCGATCCATCACTCTCGTATTGACAGCTTGCTTGATCATGCGACTAAATGGGATCATAGCAAAAAAAATGTAATGTAAGTTTACTAAAAATTTATAACTATTTTTGTATGTTTTAAAAAGTATCAAATTTTTTCCCCGTGGCGTAGCGCATTACAAATAGTTAAGATTAGAAGTTAGAAAATTTGTAATTTGGTTCCCTCCAAATTCAATGACTTCAAGTCCTGTCAGTGCTTCGATCTTTAGAACAGCTTCACACCTGCGTGCTTCAGAGGACAAGAAACATTTTAGAGCAATTACAAAAATCTAAAACCGTACGCAACTATTAAGTATCCTTGCAATACCTTGTGAATATATAGTCAAGATTTTGTAATGTCTTCAAAATATCGCATTTCTTCTTAATTAGACTATTCAGCTCCAAAAATCTTTGGGTTATCAAAGACAAATTAGCCAAATTAGACTAAAAAGCGCAAAAAAGAAAAGTTAAAAAAAACATTTGTTGAAAGTATATTAAAATGATTGTCTATTGAAAGATGAATAAATATAGCCATATTTTATATTATTTAATGATTAAAGGGTTATTAATTATCATAATATAGTAATTAAAAAATAAGATATAAAATAATTAATGTCACCCACGTTACTATTATAGTACATATGACACAAAGATCCACATGAGTCACCGCATATCAGCTAGAAACCATTTCATTCTAAGAGTCAAGGCTGTCTCGTGGATTTCGGTAACCCCGTGATATCACTTCCAAGAGGTCTTTTAACACAAAAACAAAATATATGCGTATGAAAACTCTATAAATTAATTAAGGTCCATATTATTTATATATAATAGAAAGGAAAAAGTTTGGAGGCCCGCGTTAAACGATGGCCTTTTTGCGATCGTACCTATTGTATTGCATTCTACTAAAGACAACCCTGCTAAAACCTACAGTAGAAACTCTATAAAATAATACATTTGAGAACACCAAAATTTATTAATTAAAAGAGTTATTAATTAATCGATAAATTAATAATTATTAATTTATATATTAATTAATATTTTATTAATTTATACTAGAATACTTAGTTTACAAACACCTTTCAAGCTTCCACTTAATTATTGTATACAATGCATGTACGTATATCAAATGAACGACACAATTTGAAAGAAACCTTCAATCTACCACCTTATTATACTTCTTGTGTTTAATATATCACTTTATGTACATTAAAAATATTTTCTATATAAATACAAGATCAAAATAGGTTAACATAAACAAATCATACAAACAACAATGACAGACGAGATTCGAAGAGCATTATGCAAGCACAATAAGGATAATCCAAGTCTCACTCAAAGGCAATTGCAAGAATGGGTTCATAGTAACTATGGTTTGCAGGTGAGTCAAACGACAATATCGAATACAGTTAAGCGGTCTTTAGAGTATCTCTCACTTGCTACCGAAAGAGGCGATGTTAAGCGACACAAACCGGCAAAATCTCCTGACCTAAAAAAATCTCTCTATGAATGGATTCTTCAATATCAAGAACATGTGAAGGTGGTGAAAGCACTCAAGAACTCTAGAATTTGATCAAAGAGTTGGGTTATCGCAATGCAATGGATGTCGAAGATGTTATGACTCACCCAAAAGAAAATGTAGTTGCACAGTTGTTGACTGATGAAGAAATTATTGAAAGCGTTATTGGAATTAATAAAGATGATATCGATGAAGAAGATGATGAAAGTTCTACAATGGAGCCTCCTTCGCGAAACGAAGCTATTAAAGCGGCAATCACATTGAACAATTTCTTATTGAGCTATGAGAAAACAACACCAGAAGTCTTACCATACTGAGGAAAATTAGAGACGGGATTCAAGGGGAAATAAATTTCAACAAAAAATAAAAGATAATTGAGTTATTTTTCAAGAAACCTTCATAAATCATTCATGTAATATGCTATATATAAAGAATTATTAATTTATATTTTATATGGGGTCTAAAGAAATTATCAAAAATGTATTATCTTATAATTTTAACGAATTATGAATTAAGCACCCTATCCCCGAGTCGGGACCGGCAAAAAATATTATCTTAGAGAGTTTATTAAATAATCGAGTTTCTACTGTATATGGGAGGAGAAGCAGTTTCTACCACAAAGAAGTGCCAACAAAGTTTTGAAATTCTCTTCATGCTAGCTCTTTTTTATGACCGCTCAAAACTAAAAGTTAACTACAACTCGAACCGATGAACACCCCTAGGTTGGATATCCGATCCGGATATGGAAGTTTAGTTAGGTGTTTGAATATATATGTATGTTCTAATTGACCTAATAGATGATGTTACACACTAGTGTAATGTAGATGCTTACCACTTCGAAGTGATGGAAACTTGTTTAATATTATATAAATTCGATGTGTAGCACTTCGAAGAGCAATGTTCACCACACCCATGAGAACGAAATCAGCACATATTCATCCATTTACCCACTTAAACAAGTATCATGTGGTTAACCATCGTTAAAATACATCGAAAATATGTCTTTGAAAAGAAAATAAACAAAATTAACCATGTATACAAGTTATACAAAGTAACATTACAGTGGCTTCTTAAAAGTTGTTGCAAACTTGCGATATTTGTTATAATATAAATCTCAATTTACGAAAGTGTTGTAAACCTTACTATTTACTTATTTAGAAAATTTGTTCTTCCGTGATCTATGTCGGATAAAAAAAACCAATTTTGGCAATAAAATTGTATCAACTTACATACAAGTTGCCTGAATTTTTTCTTAACGACACTTACATGAATTTTTCAACATTACAACATGAATGTAACAAACAAACCACTCAATAATAATAACCGAATTGTATGATCGGTGTTAGCATGCAGTTGAGGTTGATGAGTTATGAGCATGCAATCGCAATGTGAGGTTGATAAGTTACGTTATAGTTTGGGAAGAGGTTTTGCCTGGGTTTCAAATTTTGCAAAATACAAAAATTTTGAATTTTTCTTCTCGTGACGAGCCGCTAGTTTTAGGAGTTTTTTTTGCGGGTCACTCCTAGTGGCTCGGGTTCCGAGGCTTGCGCGTTTGGATGATTTAGCTCGAGGGTCGAATCTCAAGTATAATACCCTTCTAAAAAAAATTATCTATTCAATCTATTTAAGTAAGCATTAGGTAACTTAAAATAAAAAATAAAAAGTTAACATACATATATATATTATCCGGTATGATATCACATCAGAATTTATAAACATTGTAATGGAATGCCATGTCGAATAATATATTGATGTTGTTAACTTGAAAAAGTTGTAAAAATCCTATTATATAAGCTACCTTCATTTTATTTCTAGAAACGATGTGCGATATAGAAAAAGTGTTATAATAAAATTAAAAACATCAACGCATATAACTTCCTTTCAAAACTCAAACCTAGCTACACTTTTTCATTTAAAACATGTAAATCTATATTCTAGGCGATTATTTAACTTCTTTTAGGTTTTTTTTTCTCTCAAAAACAAAAAAAGATGATTTCTATTCCAGGTACATATATTCAATTTTGACGTATCGACTACATGTAGGATTAACAGTTCATCATCAGGGGCCGAGCCAGAATTAAGTATCTATGTCCTCAATCACCGAACTTTTAATTACCATATACTCCCTTCGTCCCATATTAATAGTCCAGTATACTATTTTTTGACGTCCCATATTAATAGTCCAGTCCAAAAATAGATAAGAAATATATATTAAGCTACTATATCACCCTCATTTGAGACTATTATTACAAATAATAAAAAAGTTGTAAATTAATTGAATAAGGGAAAAATTGTCTTTGTGTAAAAAGTAAGAGAGAGAAATGTGAAAAAATTATGTTTTTATTAAACTGCGTGTTTTTTGTCGATATATTATTATTATGGGACAGAGGGAGTAACTGATAGAGCTTGTTTTGCTTACGCGTATTATACTTTACATATCTTACTATAGTATCAAGTAATTGAGACTTTTATTTTTAGAAATGTTGAAGAATTCATACTTAAACTTTCTATTTATGGAAATATAAAACACTCTACTTACATACGTAAGTGCAATCTTAACTATAAATTTGTTTTGTAAAAATTTATTTGTAATAATCATTTGTAACAACTTTTTATAACAAGCTATGAGAATCACATTTATTTTTAAATTAAAAATGATTTTTTTTTAATTTTTTTATAATATTATCTCATTATATAATCTAAAATTTTGTGCTATTCAATCATACATTCATTTAGATATATTTTGAAGGATATTTTTATTTTATCTTTTAGTAGGTTTATTTCATCTTAATTCAATTTTGTACGACTTTAACTATAATTTAATCACAAAACAAGCAGTCATCTGGTACTGTTTGTCGTATTGCGCGAGTATTATGCTAGTATATTATAATTGTCACAATTTTTTCTCGGCATTTAATATTAGAGTATCATTTATCTTTTACGTTATCTTAAATTATTCATTTAATTATAAAAACATAGGTAAATTGTATGAAATCTTAGCTATTTACATGTATTATGTTTTGTTTTTACTACTATAAGAGTACAAAGATTAATTAATAAACTTTACATGTCTAAGATGTTTAATTTCTACAAATAAAGTACATACCTATTTAATACGGTCGGATTATCAAACATAAAAGTTAAAAAGGCTAAACTAAAATATTTCACATTACTATGATAAACCTGCAAAGAAAGTAGTTTCGTTTTGGCTGCGTGTTGGAGATACGAACTCGGCTTACTTTCATCGTTCTGTAAAAGCGCGTGTTTGTCGTAGTCGCACTGATTGTATTATGGGCGACGATAACATGTTGTATGAAAGGAAAGATGTTTCTAAGGTGTTCCGTCCAACATTATACACTTTATTAGCACTGATAGTTTTACCTCCAAATCTAGATGGGCTATTTCGTAAAAGGCTTTGTCTTGATAAAGCTTTTAATATGATCAGAGAGGTTTCGAATTTTGAAATTCGTAGTGCGATGTTTGACATTGGAAATGATAAGCCTCCGGGCCCGGACGGGTTCACTTTGGTTTTCTTAAAGTAAGCTTGGGATACTGTCGGTATTGATGTGTGCAATGCGGTTATGGATTTTTCCTTAATGGTAAGTTGTTGAAAGACATCAACCATACAATTATTGCGCTCCTTCCTAAGGTATCAACACCTACGCGATTGGTGTAGTCGAACGAAACTGAATGAAATTGATATCAAGCGAGCGATTGCTGGCCTGTCCATGAATAACAATCTCGACATTCCAGAATCAGTTGGATTGTCATCATCACCACCTAGACCTTCATCAAGACTCATGAATAATTGTGTATGATTGTAGGAACAAGAATGCAAGATTGCACAAGTGTGATAATTATTTGTATATTTATTAAGATGGAGTCATTTACATATTTGGTGATCGAACATTTTGAGTCAAATGAGGTTCAAAGAAATAAAGATGGAGTAGCTAAAAACTCACCCATAATATGACATAAACAAAATTTTAAAGGGAATATAACTATAAGTTTATATTCTTAATTTTAAACACGTTAAAAGTTTGTTCATCTAGGACAAAACCCAACTTACTTTTTTTCGTATATCCCACATTTTTTAGACTCCATATTCCATATAACCCAATAATATGTCATCAATATAAATCACACAATTGTAATTGTGGCTAAAGTTTGTGAAGACTATGGGATCTAAAATCTCAAGTTCATCTTATGCTGACCTTTGGCTTTATAATGTTGGTGAAGAAGTATTGGGCTCGTTTTGTATGCAGTGTGGCGAACTTTTTTACGTATTTTTAGAGTAGTTTTGTTTTTTTTGTTTTTTTTTTTGTTTTTTTTTGTTCTATTTTACCTTCAGGAGGTATTATCCAATTTATTAATGATTAAAAGTTTAATTACATATCTGTAGAAGGCAAGCGAGCAACAAGCTGCGCCGCAAACCCTTTTTGAATTGCAAAGGTTAATTCTAGTAAAAATCACATTTGTGGATTTAGGTGTTATAACGTTGCTATTCAAACACATCCTCAAATTATGAGACAAGTTATGAAAATATCTTTCGAATTTTAGCCATTTAAGACGTGTTTTTTATAACACATCCTCAAATTATAATGACAAGTGTTATAGCTTGCGTATATAATATGGTATCATGCATTTTCTTTCTTTCATTATGTTTTTTTTTTCTCAAAAACAAAAAAAATACGATTTCTAGTCAAGGTACGTATATCTAATTTTGGCATATCGACTACATGTAGGATTTAAATTTTTTTCTCATTTTGACACTCTGCGAACGTAGTATCGTTACTTAATTAATATTGGTTTGACCACAAATAACAGGATCACTCACATCATGGTCGTCCCAAAGATACAAGATGTTTTTGATAAGAGTAATGTTATTTAGACCTACAATAATACTTAATTCATAAATTACTTGTACATTTGTAGCCGGTGTTAGAGAAAAAAGTTGACATGACATGCCATTTTTCTATAACACGAGCCTATGGCACGAGACCGTACCCATTCTCTTAAATCATGATGCATTACAAATGTTCAAGGTTAAAGGTCGTAAAATCCTGGATACACGACCGTGGTAAATAGAAATAATTCGTGTTACACGAGATGAATTACAAAAAATGACCCAGTTTACAGGAGAGAGTGGGGGGATATCAAGTCGTATCTTGCGTATCTACCAGCACTAGATCATTGATGCAACATTGTGAGGCGATATGGCTTAATGTTTACACTCTTTGTAAACATTCCGTATCTACCAGCACTATCTTGTCAACTAGTATTTATTGGCAAATTAACTCTAGCACGACGTGCATCGCAAATAGTTAAGATTAGAAGTTAAATTGGTGCACCACTAGCTTTGAAATAATTCGTAGTAGAGGAGTACAATAACAAAGAAAAACATAAATGAAAACGTAAATCTTTCAAAGGAAAAAACTGAATTCCGTAAAAAAATACCCATAATATAACGTAAACGACGATATATGCCAACCCTGCAGGATAGAGTTTCAAGGCTCATGGAAGTAGTAGTAAAAACCTATATTCTACCTTAGCGTCAAATAATGTTTTTCATAACTTATCAAAAACTTACGTTTCAACTAAAATAAAAAAACAAATAAATGAATGATCTAGTAAGGACGCGTTCATTTTTTAACTGGTAACGAGAGAGACCTGTTTGGTTTTTAACAACTAGGAAGACCGACGTAAATAACCTTTGCATTACATTCAGTCTTGTTAAACACAATAAAATTTTGCTCATGCATCAATGCGGGACAAACTCATCTCACTTTCTTTGTATATCCAAACACTACTCTTGAGAACTCCAAATTGCATTTACACTACCAATTCTGACATTATATGTTTTCATGAAACATATATAACCCAATATCTATATTTATATATATTTATATATATTTATATATATCTATATCTATATACATATAAAGAAAAACCCCCAAACGTTTAATGTTAAAAAATGACTTAATTATACAATTGTTGAAAAATAAATACATACAATTGGATATAATGAGAAATGTTGAAAAATTAAACCATAAACAATTGCATAAGTTACCGGGTCACGGGTTCGACCACCGGATTAATTCGATCGAGTAACTTGGTCACGCGTTCGACCAACGGGTCAACCCGGTCGAGTCATCGAGTCACGGATCGACCATCGGACAAACCCGATTGAGTCACCGGGTAACGGGTTCCACCATCGGGTCAATCTTTTCGAGTCACGGGTTCGACCATCGGGTTAACCTGATCGAGTCACCGGTTCACGGATTCGACAACCGGGTCAATCCTGTCGAGCCACTGGGTCACTGGCTTCGACCAGCGGGTCAATACTGTCGAGTCACCGGGTCACGGGTTCAACCACCGAGACACGGGTTCAACCACTGAGAACGGGCTCGCCTACCGGTTCAATCTGTACGAGTCACTATCTATCGCTAGGCAATTATTGGGTCACGAGTTCGAACACCGAATCAATTACAATATCATTAATTATATGTCTATAGGTAATTCCGCTGCCATGCGCGGGTAATCGTCTAGTCTCTACTACCTATAAAGTAAAAACCACCAAACCTTGAATGTTGAAAAACATTGTAATTTAGGAAATGTTGAAAAAGTTAATGTCACTCCATGTTGAAATTGTCAAAATATCCCCCCCGTTTTGTATAACACAAAATACGAGTTTTAACTTTTAAACAAAACCCTAATCTCTTTCTCTCCTCCACCCCTATCAAAATCATGGCCGCCACCACATCAACCTCGATGCCGCCATTTACCCTTTAGTGTTGGTGAACGGTGTGTGACGATTGTTATGGGTGTGTGACGATTGTGATGGGGAGCTTCCCCGTTTTGTCATTCTTCTTCATCTTGCTTAATAGACACAAAAGAAAACTTCCGCCACCAAATCCGATCACCATCGCATCTGTCAAATCCGTCACCATCTCTCGGTGGTTTAGGTGGTTTCAAGGTAGTTTTGGTTGGTGGTATTGGTTAGTGGTTTGGATGATTTTTATGCTTGGTAAATTAACTATTGCATTGTTTTCGATTATCACATACATAAACCTACCCCAATCATGGTATATATGGCTCCTAAAGGCATGTTCTTCTAAATGATGTCTGCATTTTTTTCAATATGTTATTCTCTGATGAAGTTCAGGTTTTCAAAAATGAGATACAGATCTTGCAAAATTAAAGAAAAGGGCGAGTTAATTTGATTTTGTTGATGCCTTCTACTCGAGGTTAGTGTATAAGCTTAGCATTCACCCGAAAAATGTTCTTTTTGTAGTTTGTATTATTTGATTTTTAATATTGGGAGTGTCCGGGAACTAATTGTGACGGAGAAGTTATATTTATGTATGTATATGCTAATGAGCTTATTGACTTTTTAAAAAATATACAGGTCTGTGAGGAATTACACATTTTTAATATGTGTAGGTGCTTATTTTTCTGTTAGCTGTAGAAAGAAAATACATACCAAGTTTTAGGTACTTTTCGTCGCGGTACATTGTGGGTGCGCATGATTTTTCATTTGGCGTGATGGGGTAATGTCACAAGTTTCTACTGATATTATTGTTTCTAATCAATCTTGTTTTAATTTATTGACCATTCTATATTTGCAGGAGAGAGCTTTACTTCGATTTAGTAAAGTTTTAAAGAAAGAAAAACTTAAAGCTTGAAAAAGAGGTCGAAGATATGAAAAAAAGAAGCTATTGGCAACAACAAGATGCCTCAGGCGTCTTGACAATCGGCGCAAATCTCTCCAGGTTCCTTACACCTTAATTTGATTTTATTTACCTTTCTTATGTGTCTGTAGTTTGATAAATCTTTAAGTGATATGACTAAAAACTGCTAAAAATTGTTAACCTAACTGATGTCACTATAAACTGCTAGAAATGGTTAAACTCGATGGTTTTCTACATCCTTTTGTGTAAGCAAGATTCTAGATTTTTTTTTTGTTTTGGGGGTTTTCTTTTATTCGAATAATTAGTGTAAGGTTGAAGTGTGTTCTCCTTAATCCTTTTCATATAGGCTACTGACCAGCAGCATTTGATGTTGGTGATGCACCAACATGTCAATGAGAACATGGCTGTTGGATTTTACGCACAGGTCAGTGCTTTTGTCGTATACAAAATTTGATTGTTCTTGGAAAAAGTATAGCCTTAAAGAGGATTAAAAAACACATGAAAAGGATGAATGCGCCTAACCATTGGATGCTAGATAAAACTAATGGTGTTTTTACGAGTATATATATAGTATTATTAAAAATTAAAAACACATTCTTATAATGTCAAATTTTCAAAAGTTTTGGTTTATTCTTTCTTCTTACGTGTAGTACTACGTATATGTTATTTGTTGTGTGTTTTAGGCTCCTATATGTTATTTGTTGCGTGTTTTAGGATCCTAAGCCATTATCTAGACCACATAAGGCTGGGGAGTGTTTGCCTTTAGTTCTTATACCGAGGAATAGGGTTAGGTATGCGTTGACATATCGTGAGGTACAATCTATTTTGATCCAAATGCAGGATCTTACAAACTAATATTGAGTATCTTACAAGCTAATACTAAGGTACAATCTATAGGCTATAATGTTTGTCAATATACTGAGTATCTACTCCTTCTTGTAGGTTTACATTGGTGTTTTTGGTGCTCCACCTTTTTCCCGGTAAAAGAACATGTTAGATGCGAAAGTAAGTTTTTTGCGAAAAAAGTTAATGATCCGTTGTTAGACCTGTGATCTTTTTTTTGCCACCCCAACTGGGTTCATCAATTGCAGGTTAGGGAACCAAAGATTGTCGCCTTCCTACTTTTACACTTTAACCTATTTTCGTAACAAAAATGAATTCAAGTTGTAAAAAATAAGGATGCTGTATTTCTTATGATCTCAGCTTTAGATAAACGAGCTAACCGGGTTGACTGATCAATGAAAAAAGTGGATACATAGTCGAACAATCACAACTAAGCTATGCACATTTTGGTCCGATCACATGTGTGATATGTTAGTTGTGGTGTTCCAAATCAAAATAAGAAAACAACCAACTTTAATGTTTTTACAACCAATTTTTGCAATAACAAACAGAAGCACAAGTATTTTGTAACTATTTATCTCATCTTGAATCAATTATTAGTTCAATTGGATATTAGAAAGTTGTGTTTTTAGTAACGTTAGGAAGTTCTGTCAACTTAGAACTTCATAAGTATTCATCTCATTTGTATCTATTATTGTCTAGCTCCAGTTGGCTACCAAAAGTTCTTTCTGGAGTGCGAACACGACACATACGCTTCTATGATATGTTATTCTAAAGAGACAGTGGCAAACCTCCTTTTAAAGTTTTAGGCACAATTGTATATACCTCTTTTGTTCCTTTTTAATAGTACTCTATTGACTAGAGAGGGAAAAGTGGACGGGTTAGGTAATGGGTCCAAACGGATTTTTTCAGCCCACAAGTTGTATTTTCGTATGCAAGGTGGTGTGAACGGTAAATTTGGATATAGTTGTATGATATTATTAGTTAAAAATGTATTCACTACACATAATGTTTCAGCCAAAGCCAAAAAATATACCAAGAATGAGGATTATGCTTTGGCTCCTACATGGACAAGTTTTACAGTTTTTCATAAGGATAACTAAAAATTTGACACATACAAATCTCGGGAAATAGTTTTTAAAATTCCTATGTTTTTTAACTGATATGTATACTCAAAAAATAGTTATAATATTTCCTTGTGTCGACATTCAAGAGAAAAATATTTCACCAAGAAACTCAAGAACAACCACAAACGAAGCAAGAAACTCAGCTCATGTATCCCGCAACGTAAGGTGACTTTTGTGAAATTGTTATATTTTTGGAATAAGATCGATTCCCCATTGTGACAAAATTAGAGATAGGGTCCTGATAATATTTGTGCATTTTGAAAAACACTACGGACAAAAGTCGTATGTGAAGCATACTTGTTCTAACCGAAACACATTTATCAATTGCATTGTTACTGTTGTTTTTGCTTGATTCATGGTCCTGATCATGTATCGAATATCTGGAAGTTGGAACCGTTTTGGTATGGTACCCGTATAGTTCCGTTGTGGTACCTAGAAAGGGGTAGTTTCGAAAAAGAAAATGATTTGCAGCTGCTTACCCATAACCTAAATGCTATTGTTTGACAACAGTATATACCACGTAGGTACCCTAAATATTATTTTGATCAACCTAAATTTTCGATCGCTGAATCTTGTTAGGAATTAGGATTTGATCATGAGAGTGCACTTGCATCACTACCAATAAATACGTTATGAATGATTCATTTGTCCCTTGAATTCATTTTGACTTTTAAGGTTCTATTTGGTACGTTGTTCGAAACCCGTATCATAATATCGCATATCGTTACTTATTTATCGCTAAAAATTTCCGCCGCTATGCGCGGGTACTCGTCTAGTATATATATAAAAGAAAAACCACAAAATTTTAAATGTTGAAAATGAGTTAATTATGGAGTTGTTGAAAAATCATTTATTTTAGGAATTGTTAAAAAATTAAATGCATAGAAGTTGGATATAATAGGAAATGTTGAAAAATTAAACCATAAACAATTGCATAAGCAACCGGGTCACGGGTTCGACCACCGGATTAATTCGGTCGAGTAACTTGGTCACGGTTTCAACCAACGGGTCAACCCGATCGAGTCATCGGGTCACAAATTCGACCATCAGACCAACCCGATTGAGTCACCGGATGATAGGTTCGACAATCGGGTCAATATTTTCGAGTCACGGGTTCGACCATCGGGTTAACCCGATCGAGTCACCGGGTCACGGGTTCGACAACCGGATCAATCATGTCGCGCCACCGGGTCACTACTTTCGACCACCGGGTCAATCCTGTCGAGTCACGGGACACGGGTTAGATCACCGAGTCAACCTGATCGAGTCAACGGGCATGGGCTCGCCTACCTGTTCAACCCGGACGAGTCGACTAACGGGTCAATTAATACATCGTTAACTATATATCGCTAGAAAATTTTTGGGTCACGAGTTCGACCACCGAATCAATTAGCATATCATTAATTATATGTCGTTAGGCAATTATGCTGTTATGCACAGGTAACCCTCTAGTCAATATAAATCACAAAGTTTATAGCTTGGTGAAAGTTATGCGATTATATGCTTTTCATCAAAACATATAATATATTATTTTCTTCTAAGCAATGCTACGTCTACAAACACTTTACAAAATCAAATCCAGATTATAAGTTGGCACATGCAATGAACTAATCACAAAGCAAATAATTTCTCTTTTTACCTTTTTACCCTCCATATTTTGTTGGCAAATTATTGATCATTCATTCTCGTACCTTTGCTTGGCCACGTGAACCAATCACGTAACTTTCCATCCATTAATAAGTTAATTGAAATAAACGGGATCATATGACAACAATGTTTCAAGAAATCGACTGAGTTCTCTTGTTTTATTAAAAACACATTGTCTAGATTCCAAAACAAAGAATTTAGTTAGTCACTAAATATACGCCGTCGAATTGTGCAAGTACCATATTAGTTTGATTAAAAAAACATCGTCCAATTTCCAAAACAAACAATTACTCACTATTCTAATAGCATGGTATCCGCGCAATACAGTGATGCTACGCAATAACTATTTTTTTGAGAAAATTATTATAAAATGTAAAAAAAATAAATTAAACCTCAAAAAATGAAAAACAAAAAAATTTGTAAATATATATCAACATGGACGTTTAATTAAATAGCACAAAATTGTTGCAAAAAATTAAATAGCACAAAAGTTGTTAAGATGAAGATGGATGATCAATAATTCATCACCTTGTCTTAATGAAAATTGTTTTAATAATTAAAATTTGCTCTCTTTATTTTAATTTTTGTTTTGAAGTTAAATTATATTTTAATATATTTTTCTAGACTTGGTAGTGTAATTATGTTTTATTTATCCTAAGAACTTTGTGTGATGTGAAATTCAACAATTAGACAGATCGAATCAAAAAATCGAACTTACCCGGATAAGACCGCATGTTTTTTTTGCCCGGTCCTCGATCTAGTCATTTTCGATCTTCGCTACAATCTTATTGGTCTTACGCACAATTAACATTTACGTTTTGTTGGACCAGAGATCTACAACCCGGACATGGACCGAACATTCGGTCTAGTGTGTTAGGCCACATCGGTTTCGGTTTTGTGTAGTTTTGATCGGTCCAGTTCCCTGTTCGAATCATGCTTAGCGCAAGTAATCAACGCCCAAGGCTCAATACTCGGACATAGTCTTCACCATTCGCCTCGCCATGGCACAGCCCATGGTGATCCACAAGATGGTTTGCTAGAAAATTCACATGTGAAATTGGAAAAGGTTTGATCTATTGATATTTTGATCGATTGAAAGTGGGTTCGTACGTGTTTGTGTTGTGTTTTTGTTAATTTGGTGCATGCATGTTTGTGGTTTTTTTAATTAAAGTGTATGTAATCTTTTTTCACTATTATTCTTTAGTTATATATAATTTTTATTTTTTTAAATAAATGAAATATTAATTGTTTAAAGAAAGTAAAAATATAAAACAAAACTATAGGCCTTAAAAGCTGGGTTTTAGCTCAAGTTATTTGAGAGAGTTGATGTGTGACGGGGTAATAAGTGAAAAGAGAACAAAATGATGACAAATTTAAAAAAGAAAATATGTGCAAAAACTTGGCAAGAATTTATTAAAAGTCAATTAAGATAGCACATATACATATGAAACTCTTAAAAGCTTACGATATATTAGTGTGACTGTATTAATAAACTTTTTTGTTTTTTCAACACTCACCAATGGGACATTTTGAAATACAGAATATTAACTAAAATATATCATCGGTAAGACCATGCAAAAGAATAAAAATCTTAAATTAAAACATGTCTCCATTTTCCAACATACAATTATACATTAAATTTTTACGAAGATGAACTCTCTCTTGGTCCTTTAGGCGTCAACCGACGCATTTTCGAACAAGTGCTAAAGCATAGTATCGTGGTGTTGGTAATTCTATTATTGAGACTTGTTGATTGTGTGACCTACTGCGTGAGCTGCATACACATGCGTCTTCCGCTATATTTGTTTATAGTGATAATGTAAGTGCATTTTATTTTCTCTGAATCCGTTTAATATCAATGTACGAAGCATATAAAGATTGATATTCATTTTTTTCGTGATTTGGTTGGTGTTGGTCACATTCGAGTTCTTCATATTCCTTCGCGTTGTCAGTATGCAGATGTTTTCACCAATGGATTATCTTTTGCTTTATTTAAAGAATTCCGTATCAGTTGAGTGTTTGTTTTTTTCCCGCCTCAAATGTAGGGAGTGTTTGTCGGTTATATTATTTGTATTACTCTTTGTAATGGGTTCAAGGCTGTAGTCTAACTTATTCCATCATAAGCTATATGTACTCATTGATTGCTTGATGAATGAGATACTATCGATTTATATATAATTAAGAAATCAAATGTTTATATAAGTGTCTTTATCTATACTATTATAATAAAGAGTCTATTTCCAATCTTAACTCCGATCTTAACACTCAACTTGAAATTAACACCGTAACTTTAAACCAAAAATTAAAATAACGAGGTTTGATTTAAGCCATTAGATCATATTTTGTAAAATTGATCTCATCTTTATATCTCTTTTATAACAACCTTTTCTAACAAATTTTGTAATAAACTATTTAGAAAAATTTATATTTAAAGTGAAATATCTTTTTATCTATTTTTTTCATAATTTAATTTTATCATATTTTTTAAAATTTGGTGTTTTTTAATTCAATATCCATTTTCATATATTTTGATTAAATTTTAGTTTTATTAATTTTTAGTGAGTTTATTTTTTATTTTATTTCATGTAACCTTGTATACAATTTTAACTATAATTTGAACACAAACTTGGTGGGAAAAATATAACATTAATTCGTTAAAAAATAATCATTGGGTATCAACCGTTGCATTACCCGAATATCATGCTAGTAATAATAAAGTTTCTTACTTTTTCAACTCTCATCGATGTAGGACATTTTAAAATACAAAACACTAACTAAAATATACTATTGATAAGAGACCATACGTAAACATAAAAATTCTAAATTAAAATGTGAAACGCAAATGCTTACATGGTATTCATCTATAATCAATCCTTTACGCATTAAATAATATGACAATGCCCCACGTGTGATCACTCGGTCAAGCACATAACTCTTTACACCAGAATGCAAATTGCATGGTTCGATATGTTTCAAACAAGCTACGGACTTATACCGTCCATCATGTTACAAATATGATTTAACCAAATCTCAACGTGATGTTTTGTCAATGTTAAAGCACAAACCACTATTCAAAATATATGAAACTGACCCGTTACAACGAGTTACAAATCGAATTTTCCAAAGATGTTCTTACAAAACTACGAAAATAATACTCGAATTTGTTGGGATTTAATACCTAGTTAACCATGTAACTACGAGTGCGCAGCGGAATGGATCTAGTTTGAGCAATTATGATTAACACGTAATTAATAATAAACAATAAAGTAAACGCGAAAACTAACCTTCGTCCAAAAGCAATGAAATTAAAACGAGTGATAAAATATACCACCTCTACGGTTGCTCACACAAACACTACTAACGAGTACGTCCCGATAATGCTAGCCGAAACCCACGTATACCTAAACACCGAGTGTCGTAGCCCAAAACGGATCAAAAACTAAAACAACCTAAACTGTAGTTTTGTCTGATATCCTCCACTGTCCAATAAACCAGATCTCAGTGTTGTCCGATATCTGACAACACTGTGCGACTGGAAACCCCAGTTCTATCCTAGAACGATCAGCAGAGGCTAAAAACTTTCAATAAGCTGTTGCACCTTTTAACAGCTTATAAACCTTCGTTTAAGACCTTGTTTTAGCAAACTTAGTATTGATTCTAAGTTACTAAACCACCTTGGATTGAATATAATGCAAGTGTTTAGTTGTGAGATAATTAATCGAATTATATAAACACTAATTAGGGTTTATAGAACCGATTTATGAAGATGGGAAAAAAGGGGCAGAGATTCTTATGGTTTTGTTATGATTATTTTCGTCATTTATGAGCAGGGGGTGAGGGGTTTATATACCCTTCAAACCCTAGTTGAGATAATGCATAAACTTAAATTTTAAGCCTTATCCCAAACACTCCTTAACTTATCACAACTCCACTTTACTCCTTATCAGTGAATACAAACGAATGTAGACACTTTTATTATCTTTCTAGAACCTTCTTGGCCAGCCAGGGACTTTAGGAACTCAATAGATTCATGTCTTAACCATTTATGTCCAAAACGGGTCAAACGGGTTGATTTGAGAAGCTTTATACGTGAAATGTCAAATGCATTCTTGTGTTCTAGTGTGTGTGCCCCCAATAGGCTCATACACCTCTAGCCACATTTGGCTCATTCCAACGAGCATGAACTAACAGCTCCCACTTGGTCGTTGGAGTTGATTGCACAAATGTCAACGACAAAAACGTCTAGCAACGCTCACACTCGTTATTTAACTAGAGGTGTCTGAGTTATAGTTTCATAGAACATTCTCAGTAGCATGATCATTTATGTCTTGCTTTTATCATCCTTTGCTATAGATACCGTTAAACCATGGATATGGATCCTAACTCATTCCATATAGTTTAACCATTTAGATTCTCGTTATTGAATTCAATTCAGATATACCAAATGTAACCAAGATTCATCTTGCATTACCATTTGGGTTCGGCCAAACATTTATCTGATTAATTCTAGAGAGGCGCCATGGTATCATTCTGCACATACTAAGTGGAGTAACAAATCCTTTATTGACTACAAGTGTTGTGGATGCTGCTTCACATCACTCCGAAAAATAGCTTTTATAACTACCTTATTCAGGACAGTGTTTTGCATATAATTATGAAAGTGATATCCACACATACAGAACTTGTTTGCATCTCAAGTCTAAGGATGACTTAACAGACCATTTTCAACGTCTTACTCATGACATGGATCCAAAAGTAAATGTTTGAAGTTGGGGAATCCAGTATGCATCCCTTATGAATACATATGAGTTTGGCTTAGAACAATTCTCATTCTCACAGAATATATCCAACACTCACATTTGCCTTATGTAAACAATATTCTCATATTGCTAACCGACAATGGATATTTAAATGATTAAATCATTCATGGATTAAACATGCAAATATAGAATAACAAATTTTATATGAATGAAATAACAAATACCTCGTATCTTTATTTATTAGAAAATAAAACTGTCTTACAATTCCAAAGTATCCAAATACTAATTAACATACAGATTTACATGAGACTACTAGCTGGTATCAAACCAATACCCCGAGTCAATTTAGAATGCTTAGGGAATGCTAACGCCTTCGTAAATGGATCAGCTAGATTGTCATCTGTATGAACTTTTGCTATCTTTACATCAACCATCTCAATGGTCTCTCGAAGATAGTGAACTTTTGCGCGGAAATGTCTAGCACCCTTGGTGATTCCGCTTTCATTAGCTATAGTAATGGCTCCAATATTGTCACAATACATATCAATAGGATCTTTAATTGTGGGCATAATACCAAGCCCAGAAATGAATTTACGAATCCAAACAGCCTCTTTAGCTGCATCAAAAGCAGCTATGTACTCAGCTTCTGTAGATGAATTTGCAAAAATACTTTGCTTTGTGCTCTTCCAGTCAATAACACCTCCATTTAGAATGAAAACATATCCAGTCTGAGATTTTAGGTCATCAGCATCTGTCAGATATCCAGAATCAGTGTAGCAAGAAACCCTGAGCTCTCGTTTTTCGTCACAACCATAAACCAGAAACATATCCTTAGTATTCCGTAAATACTTAAGAATATTTTTAACAGCAGTCCAGTGAAGTTCACCAGTACTCTGTTGAAATCGGCTTGTTATGCTCTAAGCGAACGCAACATCAGGACGAGTACATCTCACAGCATACTTAATTGATCCTACAGCTGAGGCATAAGGAACATTCTGCATGCGCTGCTTTTCAGCTGGTGAAACAGCACATTGTGACTTACTAAATTTAGGGCTTTCATGCATTGGGATAGTTCCACGCTTGGAATTCTCCATATGAAATATTTTCAAGATTTTCTCAATGTAAGCACTTTGACATAAACCAATTAACCATCTAGATCTATCTCGATAGATCTTGATTCCAAGAATATATGCAGCTTCTCCTAAATCTTTCATATCAAAACATTTTCCAAGGTAGGATTTTACCCCTTTCAACATTGGAATATTGTTCCCATGAGCAATATGTCATCAATATATAGAATTAGGAAAGTAACATTACTCCCACTGGCTGTGTGATATACACATGGCTCATCTTGATTCTGAGTGAAACCGAATTTCTTAATCTCATCATCAAAACGCTTTTTCCATTGACTAGATGCTTGCTTAAGTCCATAAATGGAACGCTTGAGCTTGCATACTCGGTTAGGATATTTAGGATCGACAAAACCCTCAGGTTGCACCATATAGACTTCTTCAGAAAGACGTCCATTGAGGAAGGCGGTTTTGACATCCATTTGCCAAATCTCATAGTCATAGAACGCGGCTATGGCTATAAGAATCCTTATAGCTCTAATGTCTGCTACAGGAGAAAAGGTCTCTTCATAATCAACCCCGTAGGTTTGAGTGAAGCCCTTTGCTACAAGACGAGCTTTAAAGGTGTGTACTTTGCCATCCATGCCAGTCTTTTTCTTAAATAGCCACTTGCTACCAACGGTTCTACCGTTAGGAGGAAGATCAACTAAAACCCAGACATCATTATATTTCATGGATTGCATCTCCACATTCATCGCATTAAGCCATTTTTCGAATTCAGGATCCAATAATGCAGCTTTATAGTTAGTGGGTTCTCCAAGATCCCCTAACTCATGCTCCTCATCATCGACGTATAAACACATTCGATCTGGTGCACGACGTGTCCTAGAGGACTTACGAATGGGAGTGATATCACTTTGAGGTTCTTCAATTTCTTGATCATCCTCGTCATGATCTAAGCCAGTATCATCAAAAGGATTTGTATCTTCATCTTGAATAATTTCAAGATCTTCTATACTCCCACTTGCTTCTTGATCTAAAAGATTACTCTCGAAGAACTCAGCATTCCGAGCAACAATAACTTTGTTCTCAGGTGGGTAGTAGAAGGAATATCCCATCGTTTCCTTTGGGTATCCTACAAAGATACACTTAATAGATCTGGGTTCCAGTTTGTCAGGTTTGGTCATCGTATCACGTTTAACCAAAGCTTCACATCCCCAGACTCTTAAGTAAAACAACTTAGGGGCTTGCGCATGCCATACTTCGTATGGTGTCTTTTCAACCTTCTTAGTTGGAACCATGTTGAGTATGCGTGCAGCAGACTCAAGGGCATAATCTCAAAAGGACTTTGGAAGAGTAGTTTGACTCATCATGGATCGAACCATGTCTAGCAGTGTTCGATTCCTCCTCTCACACACCCCATTATGTTGAGGTGTGTAGGTAGGAGTTCGATGGGCAATAATTCCATGCTCCTTAAGATGATCCAAAAACTCTTGACTCATATATTCACCTCCACGATCAGATCGTAGTGATTTTATGGTCTTACTGAGTTGATTTACTACTTCCTTTTGAAACACTTTAAATGTCTCAAACACTTCATGTTTATGCTTTAACAGGTAAACATAACCATACCGACTAAAGTCGTCAATAAAAGTGACAAAGTAGTTAGCTCCTTGCCTTTACACGATTCTAAATGGGCCACAAACATCAGTATGTATTAGTCCAAGTAGATCTTTAGCCCTTTCCACTTGATGTGAATAGGGTTTTCTTGCCATCTTCCCAGATATACAAGAGACACAGTTTTCAAATGACTTAATGTCAGTTGAGGTGAGAAGTCCATCATGTTGCAACTTCTCCATGCGTTTCTTGCTTTTGTGTCCAAGACGACAATGCCACAAGAGAGTAGAGTCCAAAGTTAATTTGGCTCTTTTATTGCTAACAGCAAACATAGAACTATCATTTGTTTTAGAACAAGACATATAAATTTCATAAATGCCATCCCTTCGGGGAGTAGCAGTAAAATAAACAACGTTATTCCTAGAAACTGAAATTGCATTATTCGAATCAAAACAGTTTACAAAACCATCTTTAAACAAACCAGAAACTGAAATAATCCCTCTAGTGATAGAGGGAGCATAATGACAATTGTTCAAAACAATAACTAATCCACTAGGGAGACATAAATGATAATTTCCAATAGCTTCGACTCCTGCACGTTGACCATTGCCCATGTACAGATTCAAAGCTCCTGGATTCAGCTTCTTACTTCCCCTTAGACCCTGAGAATGATAACAAATGTGAGTACCACAACCAGTGTCATATACCCACGAATTACTCGGAAGGGAATATATTTCTATAGTGAAAATACCTGAAGTGTTGGCTTCTTGAGACAACCTCTTCTTTTTCTGCAACTCGACTAAGTGCTCGGGACAGTTCCGTTTCCAATGACCTATCTGACCACATTTATGACAGGGGTCGTCCTTAGTAGGATTATCCTTTTTGGGTGGTGGAGGATTTCTGTTCTTGCGAGCATAAGATGGTTTGTGCTCGGGAGCATAAGCCTGCTTATTCTTTCCATTACCATAATTCCCCTTCGCAGCCTTAGGCGGTTTTCTACCTTGGTTTTTTTGGACCTTGCGTGCACGCACATTATGAAGTGCAGGTGAAACAACCTTCTTGGGAAGTGTTTTCTCATGTTGTTTAAGCATGGCATGCAGTTCATTCACCAAATTCACAGTCTTCCCCATGCCATGCATGTGGAAGTTTTGAACAAAACTGTCATACTCCTTGGAAAGGCCTATCAAGATCAGGCTTATTCCATAGTTGACAGTCACGGGGTGACCAAGACGCTCCAAGTTCTCAATGTAGCCCTTCATCTTAAGAACGTATGAGCCTACATTTTGACCATCCTCAAGCTTGCACGCGTGAAATTCACGCGCAGTTTGAAGAAGTTCCTGTTCTGCTTGCTGAGAAAACATGGTTTTCAGCTCCTGCAACCTGTCATATGCTCCAAGATGGGTTAGATTTCATTGGATCTCTAAGTCCATAGTCATGAGCATAAGGGCAGCAATGTCCTTTGACCCTTTGACCCAAGCAGCATGAGCTGTAAGAGCATCGGGAGGGACTTGGTGACCAGGAGTTGCAATAAGTGCAGCAAGAATTGGATGTTCCAAGTATTGTTCCTTGTCTTCAGCTGATAGGATAATGCGCAATTGGCGGTACCAATCAATGAAGTTAGGCCCAGTGAGTTTGTGTTTCTCGAAGAAACTCCTGAGTACCGAATTGTTTCCGATATTTGTAGTCATCTACAATTAAAAAGTTCAAACAATTAGTATTTTCGATAATTACATTCTTTATAGAATTAACTACCCAATTAATTACTAATTAAGACTAAGATCCATCTTTACTCCCACTCATTACAAAAGGACTGTCCAATATGTAAACAAGTGGGGCAAGAGGTAAGCGACGAGCGTTAATTGCATAACATGCAACTCTTAGACTTTATGAGACCGTTCAAGACACTAGTAAAACGGTAGTAGTGTCATGAGCATGTTTAGTCTCATCTTATGCCTCGGGTCCAGGGTCTGACCGTGCATACTCGAGTTAAGTTAACCAAACAAGAACATACAAATATCACACAGGGTCTGACCGTCGTGAAAAATTTGCCATGGGTTTGACAAGGCCCTTAGGACTGTCCAGAGAAGCCAAATCAAATGCACGTGTTCTTAGTTGGCTGGCATACACTTAAATTTCACATAGGGTATAACACATAAATGTGGTAAAACATGTGTACAAAGAAGCATGTAAATAACTTTGTAGCACGATTTTTAAAAACTTTTAGTAATGACACTGTAGTGATCTACGATGGTTCACGGTAGCTCCAATCGAACTCGCAAGCAAGCGCAGGACCAGACCAGCGCAAGGCAATAGTCGGATATCCTTTAGGTGTGACTGTGCGCACCGGCTTATACCCGCCTTATAGTTTGTTCTAGTGGGTGACCCGTACATCCCATGAGTCCATAGCGTCCAGTTTTTATTTTCATGAAAGCGTGTCTCAATAGTGTTTAGGTCCTTTTATTTTATAAAACACTTTTCCACGTAACACATAACCGGTCACAATGAGCATGTATTTATGCGTGTAAAATATTGACCAATTTTAATGTCATGTTTCTCTATAAGTATTTATCCACATTGCATGTAATTTAGGTGTTTTGAAAAACATATAACAATAATGCAATTAGGAAAACAAATACAACAAACATAAGACATTAAATAAACACATAAATCCGAGACCCCGAAGAGTCTTCCCCAAACGAAGAACCATAAGACTTTCATTAGGTTTTCATCAAGTACCTAAATCGCCCCATACATCACATTACGTGATTGTAGTGAGTCTTATAGCCGGATAACACATAAAATAATCATGGCAAAACAATTAACTATTAATTTTTATTTTATTTTATTTTATGTATTCTAATTAACCCTTTAATTTTAATTATATGTTTCTAATTAACAATTAATTTTAATAATTACTTGTTATTTTTTATAAATAATGACAAGTACACAATTTAATTGCCAAATAAAAATAAAACAAATAACTAAATTAGGTTTCATGCATGCGGTTTCGCGTGTTTATTTAAAACGTGTAACCCATAACCACCAAACGAGCATGGCTCTGATACAACTGTTGGGATTTAATACCTAGTTAACCATGTAACTACGAGTGCGCAGCGGAATAGATCTAGTTTGAGCAATTATGATTAACACGTAATTAATAATAAACAATAAAGTAAACGCGAAAACTAACCTTCGTCCAAAAGCAATGAAACTAAAATGAGTGATAAAATATACCACCTCTACGGTTGCTCACACAAACACTACTAACAAGTACGTCCCGGTAATGCTAGCCGAAACCCACGTATACCCAAACACCGAGTGTCGTAGCCCAAAACGGATCAAAAACTAAAACAGCCTAAACTATAGTTTTGTCCGATATCCTTCACTGTCCAATAAACCAGATCTCAGTGTTGTCCGATATCTGACAACACTGTGCGACTGGAAAACCCAGTTCTATCCGAGAACGATCGGCAGAGGCTAAAAACTTTCAATAAGCTGTTGCACCTTTTAACAGCTTATAAACCTTCGTTTAAGACCTTGTTTTAGCAAACTTAGAATTGATTCTAAGTTACTAAACCACCTTGGATTGAATATAATGCAAGTGTTTAGTTGTGAGATAATTAATCGAATTATATAAACACTAATTAGGGTTTATAGAACCGATTTATGAAGATGGGAAAAAGGGGCAGAGATTCTTATGGTTTTGTTATGATTATTTTCGTCATTTATGAGCAGGGGGTGAGGGGTTTATATACCCTTCAAACCCTAGTTGAGATAATGCATAAACTTGAATTTTAAGCCTTATCCCAAACACTCCTTAGCTTATCACAACTCCACTTTACTCCTTATCTCTCCTTATCAGTGAATACAAACGAATGTAGACACTTTTATTATCTTTCTAGAACCTTCTTGGCCAGCCAGGGACTTTAGGAACTCAATAGATTCATGTCTTAACCATTCATGTCCAAAACGGGTCAAACGGGTTGATTTGAGAAGCTTTATACGTGAAATGTCAAACGCATTCTTGTGTTCTAGTGTGTGTGCCCCCAATAGGCTCACACACCTCTAGCCACATTTGGCTCATTCCAACGAGCATGAACTAACATAATTGTATAGTTACAAACAACTTTTTGGTATAATACAAGCAGCAAAAGTGCAAGACGAAATGGCTGGTCTATTCTGATTGGGTATTCAACGTTCACATTTGTTGCATGCGTGAAATTTATCTTCCTAACGAACCCATTGCTACGACGAGCCCATGTCTCTATCACCCCATTTTTAGTACCTATAAATGTTGAGCTTTTTACCGTTACTATTTGGACACCGGCTTCTTGTAAGTATGTTTAACATGACTCGTACAGTGTGTCGACCAATGGCATAAACGACAATTTGGACCCATGCTGAAAATAATCACCTGTAACAGTGTGGCATAAAGACAATTTGTTGACCCCTACTAAAAAAATTCACCCATAATAATATGACATAAACTACGATTTTCAAACCCGAACTGAAAGAGTTCGAAGTTAAATAACATAATTTATGAAACATTTTAAAGAGAATATAACTATGTGTTTAAGTTCTTAATTCTAAACACATAGAAGGTTCATTCATCTACCGATGCGGGAGAAATTTAACCTATTTTTTTCTGTATATCCGAACTAGATTTGGATACACAAGTTAATAACTATGTCTATGTGTTCAAAATTGATGAGTAATTAAAAACTATGGGACCCAAAAGTTAGGGTTCATTTTCCCTTTGCTTTCAGAAGTCAAGGATCATCTACTAGTCTCGAATCCGGTTTGAAGATGTGCTTACCAATCTTGAAACACTGAAAAATGATCCATGCAACATGGTTGCTTTTTATGTATGTTTTTAACTTTACATCTCTTAACTTCCTTCTGAGACATGCTTTTCAAAATATTTGTGCTTCAGTTTTAATTAATAATGGGAGAACAAATGAATAGCAATCTAAATTATGGAGGTTCAAATCCTATTGTGGACAACTGGTTTTTATCTTGCCTAGCAAAAAAACTTGTGGAGACTCCTTATTGTATTTACTGTCGTACCAAACTGCTTGCTTGGTCACCTAAACTAATCGTGTATCTTTCCTCCCGTTGAGAATTTAGTTGAACTGAACGGTATCATATGACCACATTGTTTCAAGATGCGGACTAAAATCTGTAAATTTGATTAAAAGAAACATCGTTCAAAACAAACAGCTACTCACCGTTAGATACATGATACAAACGAAGTATTGAAATCCACTTATGACATCTTGATTAGTTGTATATCTATTCAATTGAAAAGAGAGGCTATTATTTCAAAGAAAAAAGACAAATTAAATATCAACTACTTATCAATGTTCTCAGACCCGGGTCAACCGGTTGACCCGGTTCCGGCCAGAAAAACGGGTCATTTTGACCCGGTTTCACATTTTCGAAACCCGTCGTGACTCGGGGTTTGGGGTGACCCGGGTCAACCCGGTTCTTGAGACCCGCCGGGTTTTTATTATTTCGGGTCTTTTTAAAAAATATGTAAATTTTACGTATTTGCGACAAAATTTATTTTTACATATTATATTCCTTGGTAAACAATTTATATCCTCAAGATTCGGAAGTTTGTATGGTTTTTATATATAACTTTTATTAATTATTAAAAATATAAATTCAAAAAAAAAAACCGGGTTGACCCAAGTCGACCCGGGTTGACCCAAACTCAATGACTCGACCGGGTCGATTTAAAACCCGAGTTTTAAAACATTGCTACTTATCTTCTAGTTATAATTTGTCTAGCTAATTGTATAAATCCTTCTCACTTGTTTATCTTGTTACATGTTTTAAACATCTACATTTTGATGAACAGGGTCGATCTTGTACTTTTTGGATGCTCAAGGCGAGACTAACAAAATATGCCTCTGTATATATAGCATAGCAAGCCATGATTTTAGGGTCTCCGAATATGCTCGGGTCAGTTTCATATTTTTAAATGAGTAAAATGAGAAATAATTTCATGAATAACATTTCAAGATCAGTACTAAAAAAACCAATAATAAAAATTTGATTCCACTTATTTTATTGATGCCATAGGTCGTCGCCCACTTTGCCGGATGCCAAATCGAGTCCTGGATATCAACATGTAAGTTAACATTGAAATATTATCTGAGTAATTTTTTGAATACACATATCATGTTGGTATATATGGAAAAATATGTTGCTATTTGATGTCATAAACCTATAATGTTTGTGTAAAAATTTGGGAAAAATTAATTTAAAGTTAATTATGTAATGCTTGTGTAAAAAAGAGCTAAGAAATCATATGTATATATGTGTATGTCGTATAAATTATAAACAATTGATTCACAACCTTTTGTTTTGAATAAATGTGGATGTATTAATAAATTTTCTTGTTTTTCCAACTATCACCGATGTAGGACATTATAAAATACAAAATGCTAATTAAATATGATTTAAATTAATTTAGATACCAATGGTCAAATCTCCACCCTCGATATCAATTTTAATCTAATGAATAAGATTAAACCCGAAATTTATTTTCTTTTTTTTTTCAAATATTAATATCTTTTAAATCATTATCGTTATATGAAAAGAAAAATATATACCACGGCGGAAGTTTAATTATCTTTCTACAGATATGTTATATGATACACTTTCGACAAAAAAAATTCGCTTTTTTCACGTTTTTTTCGTTGTCGAAAACTATCATATATGATACTAAATATCATATAATAATAACACTAGTATCATATATGATATAACTTATCATATATATTATATAAATCAATATCATATATGATTCAATAATAATTTGTAATATAGCCCTAATATCATATATGATGAACATTATTATTATATATGATATTTTACGCAAATTTTAAAAAACGAAAAAAAACGATTTTTTTTTCAAAAGTATGTCATAGTACATATCTGTAGAAATGTAATTAAATGTTCGTCATGATAATATATAGTTTTTCGTTTAATATTTAACAGTTTAGTAGTATTTATATTATAAAAATAAGTTAAATAATAAAATACTTTTAATTTTAACCATGAGATGAAGATAAACGTATCCAAAATAACTCTAATATATCATCTTTTAAGACCATACCTAAGGATATAATCCTAAATGAAAACATGCCTATCGTATTGTTATCCTTCATAAATCGCATTTCAGGTTTGTCTAAATTCATTTGCATGAGCATACAATTCTATATCAAATTTTTCCAAAGATGAATCAAATTTTTACGTTGATGGTAGATCTGTTGTAAAGAACTGACACCTTTTTTGAAACTTGATATTGCATTTGCACTAGCTTCATTTGATGATACACCCGAGGTTGAGTGGGTCGGGTCGAATGGGCCATTACTATATCATCTATCTAGTATTAGGATTTTTATCTTTTATAAATACCGTTATTGTTATGAATGTAGTCAATCTATCAAATTAATTAAAAGTAATTCTCTAAAGTCTTCTTGCCTCTCTTTCTTATGGAGTCAGCACACACTAAAAGTGGTACCTTATCCCGATACTACCTGACAGGGTCGTATCAATTGGTGCTTTCGTTGAGAGCCCTCAACTCGTTGGGGGTTTTTAATTTAGAGTTCCAGTAAAAAAAAACCAAAAAAAAGCTGTTCATCTCGCGAATTTACTGTTCACCGAAGTTACTGTTCATCTCGTCGAGTTACTGTTTACCGCGCGGAATACTGTTTACCGCGCGGAATACTGTTCATCCGAAAAAAAAATTAATTTTTTTTTATTTGTAATGGCATCGAGCAGCAGCGATCGGGACACACTATCTAAAATTTTGCAAATGGGTACGGTGGTCGAATATCATAGTGAGTTTAAAGATATTATAACTCGAGTTACAGGTATCTCTGAAAGTTTACTTGCCTCGTTTTATATATCCGTATTTAAACTGAAGCTACAATTAGAATTGTTGAGGTCATACTCGAAACCAACAACTTTAGGTGAAGCTTTCTACTTAGCACGTATAGTAGAGGCTTGTGTCGAGGGAGTTGTAGAGAAAGAGCAGACAATCGAAAAGAAAGTATACGATTCTACTACAACATCGGAAATTGTGCCCGCATTTGAAACAGAAGTCGCGCAAAAAGTTATTGTTCATGAGGGTTTAGTTAGTGATTCGTGCGAGGGATTCACGATTGAGGATGATAATGATGTGTCATTGGCTTGTATTACCAACACATTACCGATGTACATTCCTATAGGTAGTGATGAGGCTGTAGGGAAATGGATGTCGGATTTTCAATCGAAAAATTCTCCGTATCACCTTGAGGGCAAGGTGATTTTTGAAGAAGTGAGGAGTGCTACGGCTTGGGTATAATGTTGTGTTTTGTTCAAGCCAATGGAAGGCGGAAGAGGAAAAAAGGGTGTTGCTTGTGGTAGGGGATGGCAAGTTAACCACAAGAGTGAAAGACGAGCTTGCGGTAGGATTAGGATATGGGATCCCGGAATCAAGTGCGCTTTTCAAGACATCATCTTGACGACAAGGTAAATTCGAAGGAGTGGGGAATGATACACACGAGCTTTATGGTCTATCATTTAATTATCATATTTATCTATTTGTTTATGATATGTCTTATTTAGGATAGTGTTTATCTTTGTCTTGTTTAACAAGTTAGGTTATTCGGCATATTTACCGAAGGTTTTATTAATGAATGTAGTCAATCAAATTAATCAATAAACATTCTCAGAGTCTCTTCTCTAATTCTTAAGGAGCCCGCACACGCTACAGTGGTGCTACTATCCCGATACAACCCTACCCGGGTCGTATCATTTGAGGAGAATTCTTCTAAAATTTCGGTATACGTAACTTGGACGTTACCTTGAATATCTGTTGGAAACTTAGCTCTAGCAAACACCAAGACGCGCATCACAAGTGATTAAGTGGGTGTTTGATAACTTCTTAATCAAGTGACTCAGAGCCATCCAATGAATCGGTCAGTAAGCTATGTGTTTGGTAGTTGCAATTATTGATGCTGCACGATTCTACTGTCATTTAACCATTTCGCACAAAAATGATGCTACATCATTCAGCACCAAATATTACCAAAAATGAACCTTACATTGATATATTTTAATTCAAATTGTGTGATTCCTTTCATTTAAATAATTAGTATACTCTCGTCATTTTTTTATTTACCTTTAGAAATTTGTTACGATGATTTTCTTCACATAAGTATAAATGAAAGCATGTTATAAGATTAGAAAAAACTAAATACTAATTGGAATAGATATGAGCTATCGGCCATGTACCAATTTCATACCAAATTAGTGGTACTATTTTTTTCGTGAACATAAACTAACGGGATTCGGATATCAGAACTGGAAAATCGGATTTTTTCGTTAATTTTAAGAAATTTCTTGATTTGTTATCGGTCTCGTATCGAATTAGTGATACCGAATTTTTCACCTTATTTCGTAGTTTCTATATCGTACCGAACATGATTCGAATACCGAAAATTGATACGGTTTCGACACAGTTCCGGTTCACTTTTAAAATTCGAATCGAAATACTCATCCTTAAAATGAAATAATAACTAAATACATACTAATGATATCAAAATATGTTTCATTTTATATAATAGTGTTGACAAAAAAACATTTTTATTTTCTCATATTAATTTTATATATTGTTTCTTTAAATGTACATTATATCATTTCATTTAAAATCGATCATTTCATGTAACATATGACATTTACCAAACAATTTATTTTTATTCAGAAGAAATCTGACTTAGAGCTTAAGAATGATTCAGATCGCTAAATGATTCAGTGCTAAATCATTTTATTTTATCAAATAGCCCTTAAGATTAGATGTTACAAAATCGTTGCTACAGGATTGTGAAAAATACATACTGTAAGTCATTATTTTCCAAGATAAAAAAATACATACATGATTGGGTCCCCCATTGTCATTTTAAACATCTTAAAGGAAATATGACCATTATTCATCGTTTTTCCCCTTGGTAACCTTGCTCCGCAACCATGGAGTCGGCCTTGCCAAACCAAAGACAACTAGTGTTATCAAAGACGGACGAGCGACATGCGACTGAACAGGACGATAAAACAACCACTCAACGACAAGACATTGATTCAGTGGTGATCACAGATTATGAAACCCTATATGTTGAAGCGTTGAATGAACTTATGCTACTTTATAACAGTATAAACTATATAGGTATGGGTACAAATTCTTTTTATTGATTATTAGTACTAAAGTTGCTTAACGTTAGGTAAAAATAGAGTTGGTACGTGCAGTCTAAATACCTAAGATGTTTTTTTTAACAAATTCACCTTTCGTAACTTAAAATAGGATATAGCCCGTGCCATATCCGGCTCCCATGTGAGTCCGCACGTGATTGCCCCAACTTACACAATTGTAAAAATGTAGGGCTACCTCTCCCTTTTGCTTAGACGTGAGATCACAATATATGTTTTAATTTTTCCCACTTCTCTACTCTTCAAACTCAACAAATAGGATGGTAAAACACAAACCTCAAGAATACTAGTGAGAGTATAATTATAAAAAAAACATAATTTCATGATCTTCAAATTTAAACGAGAATGTAAATCATAATCGTTAAAGAAACAAAGAGGTGTAAGGTGACAAAAAATCACCCATAATGTTGTAGAAACGACACATTGCAGATTAGCAGGAAAGAGTGATAACGTCTTCCTGCTAACCAGGGATGATCATTTATACAACATTGTGAAGGTAATATTGCTAAATGTTTACACTATTAATTTAAAACACATCAGAAGTTAGATCATACATCGATGTGGGACAAACTCCGCTCACTTTTTTTCATTAACTCTTATATCAAAACATTTTTTTGAACCTAAATACTGCATATACACTAGCTCTATTTTTACATGTATCTTGGTGGATATATCTTTTAGTCATGGATCCTCTATTAGCCTTGAATCTGATTTTTAGATGTGCTCGCCAATCTTGAAACCACTGGAAAATGAAGAGTGAAACATGGTGGCTTTCATGTATGTTAATAACTTTACATTAGAGTTTAGATGGCATAGGTCAAGTTTTCTTCCGAGACATGGCGTTTTCTTAAACATAACTCGGACGTTACCTCCGGCAAACACCACGACGTTAGGTTGATGCACGATTTTTAAATAATCCATACCAAAAGGGTACAATAACAAAGAAAAACATAATAGAAAATGTAAATCATTAACTTCAAAGAAAAAAAATACGAATTAGGTACACAAAAACCTTTAATATGGCATAAACGACAACATGCCTAACCTAACCGAAAAGAGTTTCAATCTATCGGACTGAATGATAGATATTTGTGAAAAATTTCTTAAAACAGATCAGAATTTTGCTCATCCACCAATGTGGGAAAAACACTTCTTTTGGATACTCCATATTGCATTCACACTAACACCAAAAGAGTCTACTAACATGTGAGCTTCGGTTTCAAACTCGTCTTTAGATGTATTCCAGAAAGGTGTTCAAAGTAATAAAGAGATACTAGATGACAAAAAATGACCCATAATGTGGTAGAAATGCCCCATTGATAATTTACAGGTAAGAGTGAGATCAAATCCTATCTTACCCGTAAACGATGATTGGGGAGCTTATGCAACATTTTAAAGGTAATATGACTAAGTGTTTACACTCTTACTTATAAAGACATCAAAGGTTTGATCGTACATCTATGTGGGACAAACACCGCACACTTTTCTTCCATTATTTCCAAGCACTTTTTAGGAGACATAATATTGCATTTGTAGTAGCTCTATATTTGACACTTAAGAAATCTTTACGAAGCTCAATTCGAGTTGCATGTAACCCAATAACATGGTGTGAGTATAAGTCACACTAGTCAACTGTTTTCTTGGTTACGTTGACAAGTAGGTAACTTTCATTCCATTAGAAATTTGAATGAACTAAACAGGATCACATATATGATCGCCATAATTTCTTTTAAGATATGAACCCAAATTCTGCCGTCTACATGAGTCTAATTTATTTTAATATTTTATTTCAATATGCGAATATCTACTGATATATATATAAAATATATTCTTTGTGAAAATGTTGAATTCTCGACATTTATTGTTATAAATATACAACATTGCGTGTTTTACATAAGTTTAATGATATTTAAAAAACTATATTCGCCCACCTATGATGTGGACTTTAGACTAGTATATATGTATATATATATATATATATATATATATATATATATATATATATATATATATATATATATATATATATATATATATATATATATATATATATATATATATATATATATATATATATATATATATATATATATATATATATATATATATATATATATATATATAATACAAGAAGGTTAACAAGTTAAGCTCAATTCATTTCAAAAAAGTGAATGAAGATTTTTACCTAGTAATAAAAATACTTAGACAATCTTTAATTCTAAAAAATCAAATTTTAATAATGGAGGATTAATACAATGTGGTAAAATTACGTAATAAATCCACGAAAAAAAGTGTTTGATGGTAAAAAAATAACCCAAAATGTGGCAGAAACGACTCATGGCCAAGTTTACATGAAAGAGCGAGACTAGATCTTATCTAAAGGCAATATGGTTAAATGTTATACACTCTTACTAATAATCACATCAAAAGTTTGACGATACATCAATGTGGGACAAACATTGTTTTGAAACCTTAATATTGCATATACACTAGCTTTGTTTTTTACATGTGTCATAGGATAAAGTTGATATCTTTTAGTCAAGGATTATCTATTCACCTCAAATCTGGTTTGAAGTGTGCTCACCAATTTTAAGACACTAAAAATTATATGTGCAACATAGAGGTTTTTCGGTATGTATTAACTTTACATTAATGTTTAGATTGCACTACCTATAGGTTAATTTTCTTCCGAGACACAGCATTTACGTATACACTACTTGGATGTTAGCTTCAAACAATAAACCCTAACCTGGATTTTAGTTGATTAACAAAAGACTAAAAGTCTGTATTTTTTATTCATATCTTCATAACTAAATACGATAAACCCCAAGCGCAATTTCTATAGGATAAAGTTAACTTGGAGAATAATTTAACAAGTTATTCTAAAAACCTAAATTAAGAAAAGTAAATAAAATGTAGACATAAAAATAATTTCCAGCAGACATAAAAATAATGCTCATGCATTATTAAAAAAAACTAAATAAAAGACATAGATCACCAGACAAATAATACTCCTGCACCAGAACAATTTTAGTTAAAGTTGAATACTTGTTTTAAAAACGACAAACATTATGTATTAGTAGTTGTTAAAAGATGGTCCAATATCAAATCTTGCATTATATACCGAGGATCAGACTGGTCGAATCGAGAAAACGGACTCAACCCAGATCAGGCCGCATGTATTTAGGCTCGGTCAGGATCAGTCTACTTTTTAATCATTTTGGATTTTTGATCTGGTCTTGTTTGGTTTTACGTACAACCATACATTATGCTTTGCTGGACCGCACATATCGACGACCCGAACATGGACTGAGCATTCCGTTCAGTGTTTTGAGCCACGTTATTGGCTCTGATTCGGTGTGGTTTTGCTAGAAGTTTGGCATGCATTCGGTTCAGTGTATTCAACCACATTATTGTTTCTGATTCAGTGTGGTTTTGGCATGTCCGGTCCCGTATTCGAACCATGCTCAGCCCTAGTTAGTAATCAACGCATAAGGTTCGACACTCCGATATGGGCTTTACCATTCGACTTGCCTATGCACTGACTAACTAGCTATGGTGATGCAGGAGATGATTTGTTGGTTTTTTTAATTTATTAGGTGTGGGTTTGTGTTTGTGTTGTGCTTTTAATGTGGTGCGTGCGTGTTTATATTAGTGCAATCTTTCAGGTTGGGTAAACAATCGCACAGAAAAGATGAATGCACAAAAAGGGGGATAGATACGATGTTTCATATACTAAGATGCAAAATAAACAAAAAAGTATCGTTGCATACTCTTATTATCCTAAGATACGTTTCGGCTTTTAATTTGTCACCTAACATGTTCTCTTCGCGTTTAAATGTATTCCACAAAGCGGTCCATTGAAAGATTTCCATGTTATCACACACATAGCAACATCAAAATATTATTCCCGAAATAGCTTAATTTCGTTTGACCCATAACCAGTTGGAGATAAGACACAACCACATTTGACACTAGCCTCAAATCTGGTTTGAAGATTGGTTCACCAATCGTCCAATTTTGAAACACCAAAAAATGATATGCGCAACATGGTGGATTCTATGTATGTTTCAGACTTCACTTAAAGTTTTGGATAGCATTAACTATTGCCCATTGAATAGATATTTTACTTGAACGTTATCATTGAGAATCATGATGTATCACGAATGGTTAAGGTCAAAAGTTGTGAAAATCACCGTGGTACATGAAAATTATTCGTGTTACACACGATCAATTACAAAGAAAAATATAAAGTAGTATGTAAAACATAATCTTCAAAGAAATAAAGAGGTTTTAGATGACAAAAAATCACTCATAATGTGGTAGAAACGCCCCGTTGCCAATTTACAGGAAAGAGTGAGATCAAATCTTATCTTACCTGTAGAACAAGAATGAGGCATTTATGCAACATTTTAAAAACAATATGGCTACATGTTTACACTCTTACTTATAATCACATCAAAAGCTTAATCAGAAAATGATGTGGGACAAACTTCATTCACTTTTAAGAAGCTTTCTTTGAGATGCGTGTTACCCAATACCATGTTGTCAATATAAATCGAGCAAGTTTATAATTGTACATGTTCATAGTTAGTGAAAAATATGGGACTTAAATATTATGGGTTGATCTTATGTTGACTTTGGCTCATTAATCATATTAAGCCATAATATTATACATTTGTGGGATAATTATCCTATTGAAGCACTTAAAATTTAGTTAGACTAACCCATGGCTTTCAAATTTGGTATCTCTGCTTCTTGATAGATCAATCACTCTCGTATGAACGGCTTGCTTGATCATGTCGACTAAATGAGATCATAGCAAAAAAGTGTGTAATGTAAATTTACTAAAAACTTATAGCTATATTTTTACTTAGTTTTTAACAGTATCAAAGTTTTATGCTTTGGCGCATTACAAAATGGCTAAGATTAGAAGTTAGAAAATTTGTAATTTCGTTCCTTCCAAATTCAATGACTTCAAGTCCGATCTATGCGTCTTCGATTTTGTCGAACACCTTCACGCCTGCATGTTTAAGAGGACAATAAAAAACATTTTACAACAATTATAAAAATCTAAAACCTACCTTGTGAATGTATAGTCAAGATTTTGTAATGTCTTCAAAATATCTAACTTCTTCATGATTCGTTTCATTAGCCCGCTCCCAAACCCGACTTCCTGAAAGCTTTCTTGATCCCCTTGAAGAACTCTCATGTCCAATGACTACTATTTTCCTTTCATTAACATTCATCTCCAAAAACTATTTTTGAAGACTTTATATTGCATTTGCACTAGCTCTTGGATATGCATATAACCCAATAAATGTTGTGAGATATGAACGAGATATGTTTATAAATATGCAAACGGAGTATTGTATACCAGTCATGACCACTTTACCTTGGTTACTTGCATGTATGTCGTACTCAAAAGAGAGAAATGCAATTATTTCGATAAAAAGAAGACTAATTTAACATCACCTGCTATGAAGATGTAAAATTTAGTTTCACCCTTGCAGACCTTGATGAAGATTCATGGGCAAATTATCTCTAGCAAACACCATGATGCCTATCACAAATGGTTGAGATTAGAAGTTTTAAAAAATCCATGCTACACGTCTGTGAAAAAACACGTACTGCACGAGCACAATTACAAATAAAAAACAAGTATTTCCTTTACACCATCTCTAAATTATATACTAGTTGCTTCTTGATAATAACTCTGTTATGAACTTCTCTCAATTGCTTTTGTTGACTAATCGGTAACTTTCCTTCCATTAAGATTTTGAATTAACTAAACGTGGCCAAATCCTGTTAATCGGTTTTGGTAACTAAATAGATACATCCTTTTAATGAGCGATATAATCTAATCGTCCATTTTTGTACGCTTTCGCATGTCTTTTTACGTATCCCCGGCTTGGTCTGTTTTTTTTTACATTTTCCTCCTTTTTTACGCTCCGGACCATTACATTCTCTTTCGTTTTTACATTTTTGTTAGCTTCACTTATATATCATCCGTACCATTACGTGAATTAAGTTTGTTTTTTAAAATTTTAGTTAACTATAGAGATACCCAAAAATTGCTTATTTAGGGCATGTTTGGTAAGCACAAAATGGTTATGAGGAATCATTATGAAAGTTATACACAATGTTTGTTTAAAATAAACGATTTTCTATCTTTAAGTTGATATCTGAATATCTTCAATCCATGATAGGACTTGGGAGAGTTGGGTGCCATTGTTCATTGTTTCTTTTTGTCTATCTTCATCTATATTTTATCGTTACAAACAATTTTACTTGTTATTATTATTTGAATAATAAATGAAAAGTGCTTTATGCATGAAAATATAACGCATACTATTTGAACAATATGTTCACACTTTCATTTAGGACGATCATTTCGGTCTCGAATCTCCAAATCGAACCGGAATCATATTGATTTTCGATACTCGAATCCCGTTCGGTACGCACCGGTACTACGAAATAAGGTGAAAAAATTTGGTGCCTCTAATTCGGTACAGGACAGGTACATAATCGGGGAATTTTCGAAAAAAAGGGAAAATCCCGATTTTCCGGTACCGGTACCGATATCCGAATCTCGTTTGGTACGGTATCGATACCATTAATTTATACTCGAGAAAAAATCGGTACCACTATTTCGGTACGGTACCGGTACCGGTACCGTGCTCATCCCTACTTTTATTGATAAAAATTTAACCAAGCAACAACAATGGAAATCATACCTTAAATTTAATCCATTGTCATTCCATTTCATACCGATACTCATACCGATTGTGATTGAGTGCAAGAAACCAAACGCGCCCTTAATGTTTTGTGTTTGTGATGCTACAACTATAAAAAGGTACTTCATAAATTATATACGAGTGTCTATTCTTTTCTAAATTTTTAACAACTATAATGGATACGTATCTTTTTTTCTTTTTCGATTATCTAAACAAAATTACTATTAGTATAAATATGACAAAATGTTCAATGATTTCTTAAAAAAACTATGTTATGATTTGGACTTTAAGATTAGTATGTATATAATAAAAGAGGGTTAAGAAGTTAAGCCCAATATTAACAAAACACATAGGGTTAATAAATAATACAATTCATTTCAAAAAGTTAATGAAGATTCTAACGTAGGAGTAATAAAAATATTTAGACGTTGTTTAGTTCTGAAAAATCAAATTTTAATATTGAAGGATTACTAGTAAAATGCGTAATAAATTCAGGAAGGAAGATCAGGAAAAAAGAGGTGTTTATGACAAAAAATAACCTATAATGTGGTAGAAACGACTCGTAACCGGTTTACAGGAAAGAGTGAGACTAAGTCTTATGTGTCATGTAAACTTGGTTAAAGTCATTTATGCAACATTTAATAAATTAAAAGGGTGAAAGCTAAAGATACGTTATATTGTTTTTCAATTTTACACAAGTACACAACCAACTATATTATACGTCACCATTCTCACTAAACATTCAAAATTTTCTCAATTTACCTAAGCCAACCGGCTACAAACAAGTTGCCCGGTTATTCAGTGACGTGGCAACTTTTTTACTTGTTTATTATTTTTTTTTTGCTAGTACTAGTTACTATCCACCCAACACTTTCAATCACATTTTATCACACAAACACTTATCTTATCACAGTAACAAACACACACACTCACACACACATTTAACTCCATTGTTGATCACAAAAAAAGATCGTCTCTCGCCTATTTCAATGAATTAAGGTAAAACAATCTTATCTATATACTACATTGAAAACCCCCAATTTATTGCTATTAATTAAGGTAAAACACTCTTAATCAATAGCAGTTTTCTATAAACCCTAATTTTTCTAATTGAAATCTTGTACAATAGTAGTTTTCTATGAAAACCCCCCTATAAAATTAGGTTTTTATAAAATTGGGGTTTTCAAAAATCTGGGGTTTCAATTATAAAATTAGGGTTTTAAAAAATTGGGGGTTTCAATATATGGGTGTTTTTATTGCTATTAATTAAGTTTTCAATTATAAAAATTAGGGTTTTATAAAATTAGGGTTTATTAATTGGGGCTTTCAATTATAAAATTATGGTTTAAAAAATTTGGGGGTTTCAATTATAAAATTCGTGTTTTAAAAAATTGGGGGTTTCAATATATGGGTGTTTTTTACTGCTATTAATTAAGTTTTCAATTATAAAAATTAGGGTTTTATAAAATTGGGGTTTATTAATTGGGGCTTTCAATTACCTGTTTAAGGTGTTTAAAAAATGGGTTTTTCAGTTATAAAATTAGGGTTTTAAAAAATTGGGGGTTTCAATATATGGGTGTTTTATACTGCTATTAATTAAGTTTTCAATTATAAAAATTCGGGTTTTATAAAATTGGGGTTTATTAATTGGGGCTTTCAATTACCTGTTTAAGGTGTTTAAAAAATTGGGGTTTTCAGTTATAAAATTAGGGTTTTAAAAAATTGGGGGTTTCAATATATGGGTGTTTTATACTGGAGGTTTTTAAATTGGGGGTTTCAATTACCTGTTTAAGGTGTTTAAAAAATTGGGGGTTTTTAAAAATTGGGGTTTAGGATTCACTAATTGAAACCGTTTTATATATGTTGCAGGTAATTCGATTCGATGGAAATCTTTACTGTTAATCTCCATCACGATGGGCTTTTTATTGAGAATCCACTCAAGTACGTGCAGGGTTCGTTAAAGTACATCGACGATGTACAGTTTGAAGAGATGCCTGTCAGTGAGCTGTATAAGGTTGTTGGTAGGTTAGTGGCTTTTCGCCCAGTAAATTTGTACTATTGTGTACCTGGTACAACACTAGCTAGGGGCATTAGACCACTTAAAACAGATAATGATATGGAAAACTTTATGAAAGTAGGATATGAGAATAAGTTTGAGGTAGATTTGTACCATGAATGGCATGGGTATGATGTAATGGAAATGATTGCGCATGAATTTCAGTGGGAGGGTGAGGATGGGTTAGCTAATTCTGAATCTGATTCTGACCCTGAGATTGAAGTAGATGAGGACCCTGAAAATATAGATTTTCATACAGAGGGGGATCAAGATGTTGTGATACAGAAGTTAACAATTGATGACCCATTCCTAACTAAACTGGTAGGTAAGGGTAATTTCATAGGATCAAAAGATAATCCAATACCCCCATTAACTGGTAGTTACTTTGAAGTAGAAGAAGATCCCGATGATGCTTTGATTGATGAAAAGTTTAAGATTAAAAAGGGTATAAAGTATCCTTCTTATAACTCATGTGAGTAACTGTTGTATATTTTCAGGGTTTAATTGAGGCAGTAAGGAACTGGTTGCCACAAGCAGAACACAGGCATTGCACCAGACATATTTATGCTAACTTTAAAAGGAGGTGGATTGGTCTTCACTACAAAAGACTGTTTTGGGCTGTTGCTGCTAGTACTGTTGAGCAAGATTTCAGGAATAAGATGATGGAGATAAGACGAATGGATGAGGAGGCTTATACTTATTTGATGGGAAGGGACCCTGTACACTGGGGTAAAGCTTTTTTCAGAAACGACACTAGGTGTGCTTCATTCGAGAATGGTATTTCAGAGTCCTTTAATGGCCAGATACTCTATGCTAGAGGTAAGCCCATTATAAGTATGTTTGAGGACATTAGGGTTTACATTATGCAAAGAAACTATCATATGAGTAAGAAAGCTAGTGAATGGAAAGACAGAATTACTCCATCTATAAAAAAACATATAGGACTGTTGAGAAAAGAACAAAGAAAATGGCAAGTGTTAGTTAGTGGGTACCATGTATTTGAAGTGAGACGAAAGGATGAGGCATTTGGGGTTAATTTGATTGCTAGTACTTGTGACTGTAGGCTTTGGAACTTATGCGGGGTACCATGTGTGCATGCTGTAGCAGCTTTTTTGCATATAGGTTTACACCCGGAAGATGGTGTTAGTGGTTGGTATAATCAGTCTAAATGGTATGAAACATACCAACATTCCATAAAACCAGTTCCTGGGTCTAAGTTGTGGAAGCCAAGCAATAACACCCCACCACTTCCACCCAAAGTGAAGGTCATGCCTGGAAGGCCTAAAAAGAATAGGATTAGGCACCCTACTGAGTATGAGCATGTTATTAGTAGGTTTGGACAGGTAAACAGATGCCAAAATTGCTGGGAAAGTGGACACAACAAGGCTACTTGTAAAAATCCCAAAAAGGATAAACCAGCAACTGTTAAACCACCAAGACCACCAAAACCTGTAGTATACACCAAAGATGGTATAAATGGAGGGATTAGCATAAATGATGTTTACTCATGTGGTCCAAGTAAGGGCAGAGGGTCTGGTGGTAGGGGGAGAGGTAGTACTAGTATGGGCAGAGGTACTACTAGTACTTCTAGGGATGATACAAGTAGTGCTATGGGGACTACAAGCATGGGCAGAGGCAGGGGGCTCCAAGTAATTCTAGAGGTGCTACAAGCAGTGCTAGGGGTACTAGAGGTATAAGCAGGGGATCTCTAAGTACTCCTAGAGGTGCTACAAGCAGTGTGGGTAGAGGCGAGTCTTCTGGAAGCTTGGGAAGGGGCAATAGAGGTAGGGGTAGAGGTAGGGGGTCTGCAAGTAACGGAAGAGGATCAAAAGGGAAGAATGTTAGTAAAGATACAGAGGTATGTTGTATTTTAATTTGAATAACCTTTACTAGTTTCATGTATTTAGTGTTTTCCTAATGATTGGTTTTTTCAGGAAATTGAATACAACAATGATATAGAAGCTGAAAAAGAGGTAATGAAAGAGATGAAGGATAAAGAGGCAAGGCTTGATGAAGAGAGGCTTTTGAATGGAAGGATATATGGAGGAGATGATGGAACTAATTGGTGGGAGGGTAGTAGTCAAGATGTGGGTGAGTTGGATAGAAGGGCTACAAGAAGTGAAATAGCAGCTTTTGAAGAAGCCATTGCCAGATATAATGATGATCTTCCTTCAGTAACTAACCCCACCCCCACCTTTGGTCATAGTTTTGGCACATCAGACACTCAAAACCAGAGTGTACAGATGGTGACACCAAATGTAGCTGCTCATACAATGGCTAATGAAGAGGTGCAAGTTCAGGGACCTCCAAATGTTGCTGCTCATGTCTCATCAATACCTCCAAATGTCCAGGGACCTCCAAATGTTGCTGCTCATGTCTCATCAATACCTGATCATCTTTTGCAAACTGCTACTGAGGAAAGCCAAACCAGAAAGAGCCCAGCACCAAGGCCAGTAACAAAGAAAAGGGCTCAGATCAAGCTTAGGGAGCCATCTGAAAGGCTTGCCAAGAAAAAATTGAAGTACACTACTGGGGATAGTCCCTTCAGGCCATTCAACCTTTGAAGTATCAATTGGTTGTAGCTTTTGTATGTAGGTCCTAGAAGTATGACCCTATGAACTGAATATGTTAACTGTTAGATATGTGTGCAAAAAATGGCACTTCTTTTGTATAATTAGGTAATGTGCCTGTAAACACTTTAACATTTTGCCTATCTATCTAAACAGTTAGTTTCTACTTGGCTAATTTTGTTGTTGTCATTCATATTATGTCACATTACCATAAGTATTACCAGACCAAAAAACAATTGACACAAAACAAAGTTCCTATTGTTATTTGATACAAAACAAAGTACATCATACATAGTTGTTACTGAATAAGTTCAAAACCTAAAAGTACATGATACATCATACATAGAAAGCCAGAACACAAACATTACATTCAAAGTAGCAGTAACAAGAACACAAACATAAAAAGGATAACAAACAACATAAAACCAGTTATCCTCCTCTATTTCACAATAGTTTCCTTTGCCTTTTCAAGTTCAAGCATGATTGGTTTGTAGTCTTCAATCTCTTGTTCAAGGTAAGCAATTCTTTCTTGTCTAACAATCTCCATCTCATGACGATTGACCTCAGTTTCAAACACATCTCTTTGATCTGGATTCAAAGTATTGTTCAGGAGGTACAATGTGTTTGAATACCAATGGCTATACAACTCACCATCAATCCAATAGAATGCATCACACTTTGCATTTGAATACTAAAAGCCAAAAATGACACACAATTTAGGGAGATCTTAATCAACTGATTGCGCATGGATGTATTTTTATTGTCTGTCTTATTTGGAGGCTTTGTTTTTTACTGTATGATGAACTTATGTAGCCCATAAAACCTTAAGTTAAGCCTAGTATCTTTTTTATGGATGTAAATTTGATAGTTATGTTATTTGTTTGTATTCTAAGACATTAAAATGTAATTTTTTTCCTGAAACTTTTTATGGCGTCTTAGTCAAATTCTAGTGCCCATTTGCATATCAATTTACAGAAAAATCAATGAAATATAAAAAAACAACATACTGATGGATTTGGGCAAACCAAAAAACGACGACCTGGATTGCGTTCAGTCCATGAAACTCGTTTTGCCAATCGAATGCCACATTTGCAGTAAGATGGAAACACATGATTTCGAGTACCATTGGTAGAAGAAGATGAAGCCATTAGGGGAAAAAGGGGATTTTTCTGGGTTTCTTTAATTAGGGTTCATATTGTGTGTGTGTAATGGGGGATTTTTTTGGGTTTCTTTAATTAGGGTTCTTGGTTTATATCATTGAGTGGATAGTGTTTGTGTGTAAAATGTGAGTCAAAGTGGTGGATAGTAGTAACTAGTACCAGCCAAAAAAAATAATAAACAAGTACAAAAGTTGCCACGTCACTGAATAACCGGGCAACTTGTTTGTAGCCGGTTGGCTTAGGTAAATTGAGAAAATTTTGAATGTTTAGTGAGAATGGTGACGTATAATATAGTTGGTTGTGTACTTGTGTAAAATTGAAAAACAATATAACGTATCTTCAGCTTTCACCCAAATTAAAAACATTTCTTTTCGAGACTCCATATTGCAGTTACACTACTTTTGATCAATCAATATCGTGTTAACTACTTGTTGGTCAGGTGGACTAATCGGATAACATTTATTCGATTAAGAATCTGAATGAACTAAAGGGTTTCATATGACTAAAATGTTTCAAGATATGGATCAAATCTTCTTAACTTTAATTTAAGAAACATCGTCTTAAACAACCAACTACTAATCATATAGATTGTGGTATACTGGTATGTAGATACGGATGAAGTATTGAAATCCGCATATCACATTTTCCTGAGCTTAGTTTAGTTGTATGGGGCACTTTTTGGTGGTTTGATGAACCTTTAGGTTTCGTGCATGTTTATCAAATCGACATTGCGGAAAGATAATATCTCCACGTTAAAGATCATCTAATAGACTCGTATGTTTTGTCACACTTGTCTCGGATCGGTAAGCCAATCTTGAGTCACCGGAAAAAAGTTGTTATATATGTTTGTAGCTTTACATTAAAGTTTAGATGACATCAACTACAACCCATGGGGTTATGTTTCTTGGGAGACATGTTCATACGTATTAGTAATATGATATATTCAAGTTTAAGAAGGGAAACGATCTATAACGCACCTTTTAATTGTGGAAATTGTATTCAGGAGTAATTTACTTAAAGATTACACAGAAAAACATAAACGATAATGTAAACACATAAACTTCAAAGAAATTAATAATGATGGAGTAGCTTAAAAAACTCACCCATAATATGACATAAACGACAATTCGCCAATTCGTGCAGGGAGGACTCTCTCCGACCTGCACAAACAAACTAAGCCATTTGTGAAACACATAAAAGGGAATATAGCTATATGTCTAAATTCACAACTTTAAACACATTAAACGTTTGCTCATTTACCAATATGGGACGAACTCAACTCACTTTTTTTTTCGTATATCCCCGAACACTATTTTTTGAGACTCCATATTGCATTTACACTAGCTCTAATTGTGACATGTAACATGACTCTATGAAGCTCTCTCGAGGAGCATGTAACCTAATAATATGTCATGAATACACATCACACAAGTTTATAAAGTCCCGAGAGTTGGTAAAGACTGTGGGGATCTAAAAGCTTAAGTTCATCTTATGTTGACCTTTGGCTTTATAAAGTCCCTGTATTATTTAGTATTTGCTTCTTGATCGGTCATTTACTCTCGTACTAAACTGCTTGCTTGGTCACGTGAATTAATCGCATAACTTTCCTTCCGTTAAGAACTTAATTAAACTAAACAGGGTCATATGACCACAATGTTTCAAGATATCGACCGAGTACTCTTAATTTGATTAAAAAAACATCGTCCAAATTCTAAAACAAACAAATACTCACTATTAGATACATTATATGAACGAAGTATTGAAATCTTGATCTTGGTTTAGTTGAATCTTTCTATAACAAAGTTTACAATCTCTTACAGCTAAAAAGTAAAATAACAACAAGTTCATCATAAAGTAAACAAGTAAATGCAAAATTGCATGAACAATTCTAGTTAAAGTTGAATACTTGTTTTAAGGACGACAAACATTATGTATTACTAGTTGTTAAAAAATGGTCCAATATCAAATCTTGCATTATAAACGAGGATCAGACTGGTCAATTCTTATGAGCTTAAGGTACAGTCACGGTTATCGATGAGCATTATATTCCGAGGATCAGACTGGTCGATTCGAAAAACCGGACAAAACCCGGATCAGGCCGCATGTATTTAGGCTGGGTCCTCTGTCTACTTTTTAATCATTTTCGATTTTTGATCTGGTCTTGTTTGGTTTTACGTACAACCATGCATTATGCTTTGCTGACGGCACATATCGACGACCCGATCAACATGGACCGAGCATTCGATTCAGTGTTTTGAGCCACGTTATTGGTTCTGATTCAGTGTGGTTTTGCTAGAAGTTTGGCATGTATTCGGTTCGGTGTATTCAACAACATTATTGTTTCCGATTCGGTGTTGTTTTGGTATGTCCGGTCCCGTATTCGAACCATGCTCAGCCCTAGTTAGTAATTAACGCATGAGGATCGACACTCTGATATGCCCTTTACCATTCGACTTGCCAATGCATCGGCTAATCAGCTATGGTGATGCACGAGATGATTTGTTGGTTTTTTTAATTTATTAGGTGTGGGTTTGTGTTTGTGTTGTGTTTTTAATGTGATGTGTGCGTCTTTATATTAGTGCAATCTTTCAGGTTGGGTAAACAATCGCACATAAAAGATGAAAGGGGGATAGATACGATGTTTCATATACTAATTAAGATGCAAAATAAAAAAAAAGTATCATTACATACTCTTATTATCCTAAGATACGTTTCAGCTTTTAAACTTTCACCTAAAGAGTTACCTAACATGTTCTATTCGCTTTTAAATGTATTCCACAAAGTTGAATGATTTTCATTTTATCACACACAGAGCAAGATCAAAATATTATTCCCGAAATAGCCTAATTTCGTTTGACCCATAACCAGTTGGAGATAAGACACAACCAAATTTGACACTAGCCTCAAATCTGGTTTAAATATTGGTCGTCCAATTTTGAAACACCAACAAATGATATGCGCAACATGGTGGCATTTATGTATGTTTTCGACTTTACTTAAAGTTTCAGATACCATTAACTATTGCCCATTGAATATATATTTTACTTGCACGTTATCCAGTGACGAAGCCAGGATTGTTCAACCGGGTAGGCAAAAAAGAACGATATCAAAAATTAAGATAAAATTTTTAAGAGTCATGCAAATTTTCATTTAAACCGCACACGGCGTTTTTTAGCACAAAAATCATCTAAAACGCTATTTAAAACTAAAAGATTATGCAATATTCTTTTCAATATAAAGTACATAAATTATTCGAAACAAATTCATCACCAATTTTATTATGTAATATGTTCTTCACGATTTTCATAGCCGAGAACGCACGTTCAACACTTGCAGTAGACACTGGAATCGTTTCAAATTCACACATTAAATAACAGTTGACTGGGCTATATTTACCTTGGGTTGGCCATTTAAACATTTTATGCACAAACTGTGTAACAACATTTCTTTGTCGCTAGTACTTGTAGAAAAATTGGGGTTGGCTTTAGCCCACCCACAGCCCAACGTGCCTCCGTCCTTGACGTTATCATTGGGAATCATGATGTATCACAAATGGTTAAGGTCAAAAGTTGTGAAAATCACCGTGGTACATGAAAATTATTCGTGTTACGCATGATCAATTACAAAGAAAAACATAAAGTATAATGTAAAACATAATCTTCCAAGAAATAAAGAGGTTTTAGATGACAAAAAAATTACCCATAATGTGGTAGAAACGCCCCATTGCCAAATTACAGGGAAGAGTGAGATCAAATCTTATCTTACCTGTAGAACAAGAATGAGGCGTTTATGCAACATTTTAAAAGCAATATGACTACATGTTTACACATTTACTTATAAACACATCAAAAGTTTAATCAGAAAATGATGTGGGACAATCTCCATTCACTTTTAAGTAACTCTCTTCGAGATGCGTATTACCCAATATCATGTTGTCAATATAAATCCATCAAGTTTATAATAGTACATGTTGATAGTGAAAATTATGGGACCTAAATATTATGGGTTAATCTTATGTTGACTTTGGCTCATTAATCATATTAAGCCATAATATTACACATTTGTGGGATGATTATCCTATTGAAGCACTTAAAAATTTGTTAGACTAACCCATATCTTTCAAACTTGGTTTCTCTGCCCCTTCTCTATTTTATAGAGTACTTGCTTCCTGATAGATCCATCACTCTCGTATGAACGACTTGCTTGATCATGTCGAGTAAATGGGATCATATCAAAAAAGAGTGTAATGTAACTTTACTAAAAACTTATAGCTATATTTTTACTTAGTGTTTAACAGTATCAAAGTTTTACACTTTGGTGCATTACCAAATGGCTAAGATTAGAAGTTAGAAAATTTGTAATTTGGTTCCTTCCAAATTCAATGACTTCAAGTCTAATCAGTGCGTCTTCGATTTTGTCGAACACCTTCACGCCTGCATGTTTAAGAGGACAATAAGAAACATTTTACAGCAATTATAAAAATCTAAAACCATACGCAACTAATAAGTATTCTTTTTTTTTTGAACGGCGACTTTTATTAAACTAGCAAGATGCTAGACAAAAGCTTACAAAGAAATTAAATAAGGGTTTTTTAACCAATCTAACCACGAAAAAGAAAAATTACATCGCCATTTACACCAATTATAAGAACAAAGAACAATATAATGTCATCAAAAAGCGTGGAGCGACTTGGAACCGTTTCTCCAAAAATTAAAAGATTTCGATATCTCCAGATTGCCCACCAAGCTACCATGAAGACTCCCTCCAGAACAGTCTTTAATTTGGACGGAAGATGGATAGTAGAAAAATCAGCCTTCCAGTCTAGAAACGATCCCCAATCGAGATAATTAACATTCCACCAACGACAAACTTTCTTAAGCACATTCTGGGCCAAATCACATCGAAATAACAAATGGGAAACGTCTTCTACATCAACATCACAAACTGGACATAAAAGATATGGTATCGAAATACCTCTGGTGGAAAGATTACTCCTCGTCGGTAAGCAGTTAAAACGAGCACGCCAAGTAAAAATATTAACCTTTGCAGGAACGCCTTTAATCCAAGTAGTGCAATTATTGTGAGGAAAAAATAAGTCGTCCAGATAACACCGAACATCTTTTACCTGAAAATTGCCATCTTTAGAATGTATAGTCAAGATTTTGTAATGTCTTCAAAACATCGCATTTCTTCTTAATTAGACTATTCAGCTCCAAAATCTTAGGGTTATCAAAGACAAATTAGCCGAATAAGACTAAAAAACGTAAAAAAGAAAAGTTAAAAAAACATTTGTTGAAACTATATATTAAAATGATTGTCTATTGAAAGATGAATAAATATTAGCCATATTTTGTTTTATTTAATGATTAAAGGTTTATTAATTATCATACTGTAGTAATTAAAAAAAATAAGATATAAAATAATTAATATCACACCCACGTTACTATTATCGTACATATGACACAAACTTATTATATGATCCACATGAGTCACCGCATATAAGCTAGAAACCATTTCATTTTAAGACTCATGATTGTCTCGTGAATTTCGGTAACCCCGTGCTATCACTCCCTAGAAGCCATATAACACAAAAACAAAATATATGCGTATGAAAACTTTATAAATTAATTAAGGTCGAACATCATATTATTTATATATATAATAGAAAGACATGAGTTTTGGAGGCCCTCGTTAAGCGGTAGCCTTTTGCAATCGCACCTATTGCATTCTACTAAAGATAGCCCTGCTAAGACCTATATGGGAGGAGAAGCAGTTTCTACCCCAAATAAGTGCCAACAAAGTTTTGAAATTCTCTTCATGCTAGCTCTTTTTTATAACCGCTCGAAACTAGAAGTTAACTACAACTCGAACCGCTGAACACCCATAGGTTGGATATCCGAATATGGAAGTTTAGTTAGGTGTTTGAATATATATGTATGTTCTAATTGACGTACTTGATGATGTTACACATTAGTGTAATGTAGATGCTTACCACTTCGAAGTGATGAAAACTTGTTTAATATTATATAAATTCGATGTGTAGCACTTCGAAGAGCAATGTTCACCACACCGATGCGAACGAAATCAGCACATATTCATCCATTTACCCACTTAAACAAGTATCATGTGGTTAAACAATCGTTAAACTACATCGAGAATATGTCTTTAAAAAGAAAACAGATAAAATTAGCCATGTATACAAGTTATGCAAAATAACATTACAGTGGCTTCTTAAAAGTTGTTGCAAACTTGCGATATTTGTTATAATATAAATCTCAATTTACGAAAGTGTTGTAAACCCTATTTACATATTTAGAAAATTTGTTCTTCCGTGATCTATGTCGATAAAAAAACCAATTTTTGCAATAAAATTTTATCAACTTACACATACAAGTTGCCTGAATTTTTTCTTAACGGCAGTTACCTGAATCTTTCAACATTACAACATGAATGTAACTAACAAAACACTCAATAATAATAACCGATTGTATGATCGGTGTTAGCAGTTGAGGTTGATGAGTTATGAGCACGCAATCGCAATGTGAGGTTGATAAGTTACTTTATAGTTTGGGAAGAGGTTTTGCCCAGGGTTCAAATTTTGCAAAATACAAAAATTTTGAATTTTTCTTCTCGTGATAAGCCGCTAGTTTAGAGTTTTTTTTGCGGGTCACTCCTAGTGGCTCGTGTTCCGAGGCTTGCCCGTTTGGATGGTTTAGCTCGAGGGTCGAATCTCAAGTATAATACCGTTTTAAAAAAATTATCTATTCAATCTACAAAAGTAAGCATCTGGTAATTTAAAATAAAATATAAAAAGTTAACAATCATAATATATATTATACTGTATGATGTCCCATCGCAAGTTATAAACATTGTAATGGAATGCCATGTCGAATGATATATTAATGTTGTAAACTTGAAAAGGTTGTAAAAATCCTATTATATAAGCTACCTTCATTTTATTTCTAGGAACAATGTGGGATATAGAAAAGTGTTATAATAAAAACATCAGCACATATAACTTCCACTCAAAACTCAAACCTAGCTACATTTTTTCATTTAAAACATGTAAATCTATAGAATAATATAGTATTATGTTTTTTCTCTCAAAAGCAAAAAAAGAAAAGATGATTTCTAGTCCAGGTATATATATATACTAGACGATTACGCGCGCATAGCAGCGGAATTACCTAAAGACATGTAATTAATGATATGCTAATTGATTCGATGGTCGAACGCATGACCCAATAATTGCCTAGCGATAGATAGTTAATGATTCATTAATTGACCCGATGGTCGAATCGGTAACCCGGTGACTCGTCCGGGTTGAACCGGTAGGCGAGCCTGTTCCCATAGACTCGATCGGGTTGACTCGGTGGTCGAACCCGTGTCCCGGTGGTTGAACCCGTGACCCGGTGACTCGATAGGATTGACCTGATGGTCGAAACCGGTGACCCGGTGGCTCGACGGGATTGACCCAGTTGTCGAACCCGTGACCCGGTGACTCGATCGGGTTAACCCGATGGTCGAACCCGTGACTCGAAAAGATTGGCTCGATGGCCGAACCCGTTACCCGGTGACTCAGTCGGCTTGGTCCGATGGTCGATCCGTGACCTGATGACTCAACCGGGTTGACCCGTTGGTGGAACCCGTGACCAAGTTACTCGACCGAATTAATCCGGTCGTGGAACCCGTGACCCGGTAACTTATGCAATTGTTTATGGTTTAATTTTTCAACATTTCTTATTTTATCTAACTTATGTGCATTTAATTTTTCAACAATTTCATAATTAATATCCAACTTCTATGCATTAAATTTTTCAACAATTTCATAATTAAGTCATTTTTCAACATTCAAGGTTTTGGGGTTTTTCCTTTATAAGTAGTAGAGATATCCAATTTTGACGTATCAACTAAATGTAGGATTTAATTTTGTCTCATATGCGATCTTGGTTACGTTACTCAATCCATATTGGTTGGACCACAAATAACAGTCGATCACCCACATCATGGATGTCCCATCGACTTTGAAGGCCATATGCCAAAATGATTAAGTATGTATGTCCTCAATCACCGAACTTTTAATTACCATATAAACGGTACAACATGTTTTGATTACGTATTATACTCTAGATATCTTACTATACTATAAAGCAATTGAAACTTTTATCTTTAGAAATGCTGAAGAACACAGACTTTTGAAATTGCTATTTATGGAAATATAAAACACTCTATTAACATAAGTATGTGCAATCTTAACTATACATTTCTTTTGTAACAATTTTTTCTAATAACTTTTTGAAACAAACTTTAATAACAAGTTATAAACAATTACTTTTATTTGTAAATCAAAAATGGCTTTTATTCTATTTTTTAAATATGATTTTACTATATAATCTAATTTTTTGTGCTCTTTAATTAAACATTTATTTAAATATATCTTTACGAATATTAATATTTTTAATTTTTAGTATGTTTATTTTATCTTAATTCAAATTTTTACGACTTTAACCGTGATATAATCACAAAACAAATAGTCACCGGGTACTGTCCGCCGTATTGCACGAGTACTATGCCAGTATGTTATAATTGTCATAATTTTTTTATCAGCATTTTATATTAGAATATCATTTATCTTTTACGTTATCATAAATTATCCATTTAATTATAAAAACATGGGTAAAATGTGTGAAATCTCAGCTATTTACATGTATTATATTTTGTTTTACTATGTAGAGTAAAAAGATTAATTAATAAACTTTATATGACTAAGATGTTTAATTTCTAAAAATTCAAAATTACATATGGTTTTAGATTTTTATAATTGCTGTAAAATGGTTCTTATTGTCCTCTTAAACATGCAGGCGTGAAGTTGTTCGACAAAATCGAAGACGCACTGATCAGACTCGAAGTCATTGAATTTGGAAGGAACCAAATTACAAATTTTCTAACTTCTAACATTAGCCATTTTGTAATGCGCCAAAGCGTAAAACTTTGATACTGTTAAAAATTAAGTAAAAATATAGCTATAAGTTTTTAGTAAATTTACATTACACTCTTTTTTGCTATGATCCCATTTAGTCGACATGATCAAGCAAGCCGTTCATACGAGAGTGATAGAAAGCAAGTACTCTATAAAATAGAGAAGAGGCAGAGAAACCAAGTTTAAAAGATATGGGTTAGTCTAACTAATTTTTAAGGGCTTCAATAGGATAATTATCCCACAAATGTGTAATATTATGGCTTAATATGATTAATGAGCCAAAGTCCACATAAGATCAACCCATAATATTTACATCCCATAATTTTCACTAACTATCAACATGTACAATTATAAATTTGCTGGATTTATATTGACAACATGGTATTGGGCCGTGATTTAGTGATAGAATTTCAGTACACTAATTGGCCAGATATGCAAAGGCCTTTTGTTGATTACAATTGATTGAAAAGTTTAGGGCCCGTTTGGACCCACCTTTTAAGTGGGTTTGGACTTAAAGGTTTCCAAAATATACGTTTGGTACAAAAGTAAACCCCTGACACAAGGGTTTTTATCCCAAGATTTCAATTCTTACCATTATAGTGGGTTTTGAAAAATGGAACTAACAAAAATTATTTTTTAATTCATGTTTTCTGTCAGCCACAAAAACCCCAAATATTTTTCTTATTTTAATAATTTTTAATTTCAAACAAATTTATTAATATTTTATTTTCTCTTTCTTCATTTATTTCAAAGCATATACAAACTCTAACCCCACTCAATCCTAAACCACCCACTTTATAAACACACTCAAAGTAAAACCCGACTTCAAACCAAACGGACCCTTAGAATGTTGGAGCTCGGAGAAAGGTTTTGTCTAGGGTTCAAGTTTTACAAAATGCAAAAATCTTGGATTTTTTTTCTCGTGACAAGTCGTCAGTTCTAGGAGTTTTCTTTCGTGGGTCATTTTTAGTGGTCCGGGTCCTGATGCTTGTCCATTTAGATGGTATAGCTCGGGATTGAATTTCAAGTGTGTTATCGTTCTGAAAAATAAAATAAAATTATCTATTGAATCTACGAAAGTAAGCATTAGATGCTTTAAGGTTAAAAAAATATGTACGGTATGGTAGTTGGTACCGTATATATAAAAAAGTCAACGGCATACATAAATTATCCGGTATGATGTCCCATGACAAATTATAAACATTGTCATGGAATCCCATAGCCAATAATGTATATAAGTTGTCAACTTGAAAAAGTTGTATAAATCTTATTATATAAGTTAGCTTCATTTTGCTTTTAGGAATGATGTGGGATATAAAATAGTGTTACTTAAAAACATCCACACATATAACTTTCATTCAAAACTCAAACCTGGCTACAATTTTTTATATGTTTCAGGTTTTCGTCCTTTCTGTTAAGTTTTCGCCGTTTTATTAAGTTACCTCTCTTTCTTATGTTTCGAGTTTCTTTTTAGTTTTCGTCCGATTTTATGTATTTTCGTTCACTTTTTTACGTTTTGTCGATCTTTTTACGTTTTAGCCCGTTTATACGTCTTCGTTCGTTTTCACCTGTGTGTTGTTTTGCAGATTATGCCATCCTTAATTGTTTTGCAACAAGAATCATGGATACAGTACATGGAAAGTATTTTGGTTACACGAGGTCAAAAAATAAGTAGATAGACAAAAAAACGAATATGTAATTATTTTCAAATATTAAAAAAAATGAAGTAGATAGACAAAAAAATCACCCATAATATGAGATAGAAGGACAATTCTCTGACCGAGCAAGAAATAGTTCACTTAAAATCCATTTCAAAGGTATGCTTAATAAAAAACGGAGGCAGTTGAGTATACGAGGGGTCTTAAAGGACGGCGTATGGACTGATTGTCCGGTCCAAGTTAAAGGAGAGTTTTTGGAACACTTTACAAACAGATTTGCTCAAACATCTGCTGATCGTATTCATGTTAATATGAATTTTCCCAACTCCCTCACATATGATCAGATGTTGGATCTTGAATCGGATGTTAGTAGAGACGAGGTGAAAAGAGCAATTTGGGACTGTGGTACTGATAAGTCACCGGGTCCGGATGGTTTCACGTTCGGATTCTATAGACAGCTTTGGACCCTGATTGAAAATGATGTGTTCTTGGCGGTAAATCACTTTTTCAACAAGGGCGAATTTCCTAATGGTTGTAATTCTCTGTTCATCACGCCGATTCCCAAGATTCCAGACGTAAACTCTATTAAAGATTTCAGACCGATAAGCCTAATAGGAAGCTTGTATAAAATCATCACTAAAGTCTTAGCCAATCGCCTTGTCCCGGTGATTGGTGGTCTTGTTCACGAGGTCCAGTCCGCGTTCGTTGATGGGAGACAAATCATGGATGGGCCGTTCATTCTCAATGAATTAATACAATGGTGTTCCAAGAAAAAGAAGCAAGCTGTTATTTTCAAGGTAGATTTCGAAAAGGCTTATGACTCGGTCAGATGGGATTTTTTGGATGACGTGCTTAATAAATTTGGTTTTGGAAGTAAATGGCGAGGTTGGATTTAGAGTTGTCTTAAATCGTCCAAAGGCTCTATTCTTGTCAATGGGAGTCCGACTAAAGAATTTCAATTTTACAAAGGATTAAAGCAAGGTGATTCCCTTTCCCCTTTTCTTTTCATTCTCATTATGGAAACATTACACGTATCTTTTCAACGAGTGGTGGATGCTGGCATGTTTACGGGGATCAATATTAATAACTCATTGAACATCTCCCATATGTTCTTTGCTGATGACGCGGTGTTTGTAGGTAAATGGTGTGATCAAAATATTGATACACTAGTTAACGTTTTGGAATGTTTTCATAGAGCTTCTGGTCTTAAAATTAACATGAGCAAAAGTAAGATTATGGGTGTTCATGTAGATAATTGCAAGATTATTCAGGCGGCTAGTAAGTTGGGTTGTCAAGTCCTTCGAACTCCATTTACATATCTGGGTACCAAATTTGGGGGGAACATGGCTCAGATCAAAGAATGGCAAGAAGTGGTAGATAAAGTGAAGTCCAGATTGTCCAGATGGAAACTGAAAGCCCCATCCATAGGAGGAAGATTCACTCTATTGAAGTCGGTTCTAGGGTCTATTCCGATTTTCCATATGTCCATATACTAGGTTCCAGCGCAGGTTCTTCAAAATCTTGAATCAATACTTAGTCATTTTTCAATGGACAAGATACGGACAGTAGAAAGGCATCATGGACGAAATGGAGCAACATCACGACTGCCAAGGAGAAAGGGGGTCTTGGAGTAACTAGTCTTTATGCTCTTAATCGCGGTTTAATTCTTAAGTGGGTGTGGAGATTTTTTTTTGCCAGCAACTTGCTTTGGACGAGTGTGATTAAAGCGATTCACGGGGAAGATGGCAACATCGATAGGGTTGTTCCTAAAGGTCGTCGTTCAAGTTGGCTCACTATTGTTAAAGAACTCCATGTCCTCAAGGAGCGAGGTATTAATTTCTTTGACTTCATTAAATTAAAGATTGGGGACGGTAATAATATCCGTTTTTGGGAAGATAAATGGAGCGATTTAGGTATATTAAAAGGGGGTTTTCCACGAATTTTTGCCCTGGAATCGGATAAAAATATTTCACTCCGCTCTAAACTAGAAGCCTCTAGTTTGGAATCTTCTTTGTGTCGTAAGGTTCGGGGTGGAGCTGAAGCACTTCAATTAGAAGGTATGGCAGGGGTTGTTGGCCAGATTCATCTAGCCCCTCAAGGTGATAGGTACAGTTGGTTACCAAATAATGGGGACTATTTTGTGGCTTCTATGCGTTCTCTGATTGATGACCATAGGAACCCTAGAGTGGCGTCTCGGACAAGGTGGATCAAGTACGTTCCTATCAAAATCAACATTATGGCCTGGAAAGTTAAAATGGGCGCATTACCTTCCAAATTTAACCTATCCCGTCGAGGTCTTGACATTGGTTCTTTGTCCTGCCCCATCTGTGATAGCGGGCCTGAAACCGTTGCGCATATTTTCTTCCATTGCCCTCAGATTCGTCAGGTTTACAAGCTGATTGCGCGTTGGTGGGATGTGGATCTTGTAGATTTCAATGTGTATGAAGATTGGTTGTGTTGGATGGTATCTATTCGTCTTGGTGTGAAGCTCAAAGCGATCTTGGAAGGCATCTTTTACATAACATGGTGGAACACATGGTCATTCCGTAACAAACTCCTTTTCAGTGGAAGAATTCCGTCAAAGGCCACTAGATTTGATGATATCGTTACTAGTTCTTTTCATTGGTGTAGGTCTCGTTGTAATGCCTCGTTTTCTTGGAACGAATGGCTTAAAAACCCTTATTTACTTGTTGTCTAGCGTAGTTTCTTGCTAGCTTCTTTTTATAATAAAATCGCCGTTCAAAAAAAACTGTATATGACTATGATGTTTAATTTCTAAAAATTCAAAATTACATATGGTTTTAGATTTTTATAATTGCTGTAAAATGTTTCTTATTGTCCTCTTAAACATGTAGGCGTGAAGTTGTTCGACAAAATCGAAGACGCACTGATCAGACTCAAAGTCATTGAATTTGGAAGGAACCAAATTACAAATTTTCTAACTTCTAACCTTAGCCATTTTGTAATGCGCCAAAGCGTAAGACTTTGATACTGTTAAAAACTAAGTAAAAGTATAGCTATAAGTTTTTTGTAAATTTACATTACACTCTTTTTTGCTATGATCCCATTTAGTCGACATGATCAAGCAAGCCGTTCATACGAGAGTGATGGATCTATCAGGAAGCAAGTACTCTATAAAATAGAGAAGGGGCAGAGAAACCAAGTTTGAAAGCCATGGGTTAGTCTAAATAATTTTTAAGTGCTTCAATAGGATAATTATCCCACAAATGTGTAATATGGCTTAAGATTAATGAGCAAGTCCACATAAGATCAACCCATAATATTTACATCTCATAATTTTCACTAACTATGAACATGTACAATTATAAATTTGTTGGATTTATATTGACAACATGGTATTGGGCTGTGATTAGTTTTTTTTGAACGGCAGTTTGGTGCAGCGGAGTATCTTGCGTGCCACCGAGGCACCAAGTCTCTCGACCCGAGTTCGAATCATCTCACGAAGAGAATATCAACCCCCATGCTAGCCATCCAGTTTCCCATTAAGGGGCTTCAAGGCATTGCGATAGGAATCAAACCCGGCTGCCAATTCTGGGAAAATCCCCCATATGGGGAATGACAGGAGTCGAACCCCTGACTTCCCCCCACATGGAGACTATAACCAAATGCATCCATCCAACTGAGCTAGACTTCATTTGCATTGGGCTGTGATTAGTGATAGAATTTCAGTACACTAATTGACCAGATATGTAAAGGCCTTTTGTTGATTACAATTGATTGAAAAGTTTAGAATGTTAGAGTTGGGAGAAAGGTTTTGTCTAGGGTTTAAGTTTTACAAAATGCAAAAATCTTGGATTTTTTTTCTCGTGACAAGTCGTCAGTTCTAGGAGTTTTCTTTCGTGGGTCACTTTAATCGTCCGGGTCCTGATGCTTGCCCATTTAGATGGTATAGCTCGGGATTGAATTTCAAGTGTGTTATTGTTCTGAAAAATAAAATAAAATTATCTATTGAATCTGCGAAAGTAAGCATTAGATGCTTTAAGGTTAAAAAAAATATGTAGGGTATGGTAGTTGGTACCGTATATATGAAAAAGTCAACGGCATACATAAATTATCCGGTATGATGTCCCATGACAAATTATAAACATTGTCATGGAATCCCATAGCCAATAATGTATATAAGTTGTCAACTTGAAAAAGTTGTACAAATCTTATTATATAAGTTAGCTTCATCTTGCTTTTAGGAATGATTTGGGATATAAAAAAGTGTTACTTAAAACATCCACACATATAACTTTCATTCAAAACTCAAACCTGGCTACAATTTTTTATATGTTTCGAGTTTTCGTCCTTTCTCTTAAGTTTTCGCCGTTTTATTAAGTTACCTCTATTTCTTATGTTTCGAGTTTCTTTTTAGTTTTCGTCCGATTTTATGTATTTTCGTTCACTTTTTTACGTTTTGTCGATCTTTTTACGTTTTAGCCCTACGTCTTCGTTCGTTTTCACCTGTGTGTTGTTTTGCAGATTATGCCATCCTTAATTGTTTTGCAACAAGAATCATGGATACAGTACATGGAAATTATTTTGGTTACACGAGGTCAAAAAATAAGTAGATAGACAAAAAAAAACGAATATGTAATTATTTTCAAATATAAAAAAAAAATGAAGTAGATAGACAAAAAAATCACCCATAATGTGGGACAATTCTCTGACCGAGCAGGAAATAGTTCACTTAAAAGCCATTTCAAAGGCAATTTGAGTGAAGGTCTTAATAAGAGTTTACTTATCAATCGATGTGGGACAAACTCAACCCGGGCACTTTCAATCATATACCCGAAACACCGCTTTTGGAGTCTCCATATCGCGTTTACACTACCCCAATTCGATCTACAAAGTTAAATAGGAATTTTCACCAAAATAAAATGATCGATAACATGCATATTAGAGAGTAAACACATTCAAACAATGACGATGACGATGACATCATTGAAGTTAAAATCGATAAATTTCAGGGATCCAAACATATGTTACATTGTTTTAGAGATAATAGAGATAAACAACATTTGCAAAACCTCTTATACATTCGCCCGGGCACTTGTTTGAGAGGTTTCTTTGTTGTCGTCCTCTTCTGAAAACCAATAATGCATGTCCAGTATCTACATATATATCATTAGAACATGTCCAAATCAGGAGAGCATGCTTCTATTTATAGGCAAGCATACGGAAGCTACCCATAGGGTGTCGTGGAAGGTCCTGTGACCCATGAATTTTTGTGGCGTAGTGTTAATTTTTCAAAGAAATTTTGATTGATGTTAAATGCATCGGATCTTTAAGAAACTATGCTTGTGGACTTGTGATGTTGTTTAGTGTACTGTAAGTGCTGCATGTCATGCGTGACCATGCCTCCAAAGCTCATCTAATAACTATAATCGAACGAGACAATATATACGTCATCATGTCGATATGATGTAGTGCTAGGCCATGTAATGCTAATACAAATCATTTCAAAAAGTGAATGAAGGATTTTACGTAGTAATAAACATATTTAGACATTGTTCAGTTTTGTCAAATCATAATTTAATTATGAAGGATTAATACAATTGTTGGTATATTACAAAGTACACTTAAGTTCCTAAAATATATTTAATTTTACTACTAATATTCCAATAATTTCCACCTTAGGAGTAACACTTAAACATAACCGATATTCAACACCTTTTACCGGTGTTGGAACCTCGGACCCGGGACCACCTTGTTAACCAGGCATTGTACTTTTGTAGTTTTCAAGTTAGCGATTGGTTGCTTGTTCGGTATCGAGATTTTAGGGTTCTCTAATAAATTCGATTTGCAAGAAGGGTATTTTCTTGTGGTTCAAGTTTGATCGTGGTTTGCTTGGGTGTTCAAGTTTAAGATCGGGTTGCTTGTTCGTGATCGAGGGTTTAGAGGTTTTCTAATAAATTCGATTTGCAAGAAAAGGTTTTAGCAACAACGGGTATATTACACACGACTTGCGAGACTTGTCGGTAAAGTGGGTTAAGAAACAACTTGACAAGGTTTGTAGCAAGGTTAAAGAAGATTCAAGACTTGTCGATGTTGCAAGATTTCTTATGTTATTAGAGATCGGTTTTGCAAAATTAAAAGTACGACAAGGGTTACTTCAAAAGGAGTCGGGTACTTTCTTGATTCAAGGGTTGTCGATTTGTTGGATAGGTTAATTTCCAAGGCTCAATCGATATTTGAGTAAGAAAGGGTGTTCTTTTGAAGGGTTACTTGGTTTGATCGATTTCTAAGAAGGTTTCTCTTAGGGTTATATCGATAAAGCAAGGGTTTTTCTTTATAAACAGGGACTACGTATTCGTGATTGTGAGGTTTAATATATCACAAGGTTTAGCGAATTATCGAAGGGACTTTGTCGTTTGTGATTGTGAGGTTATTCACAAGGTTTAGCAAACAACAAAGGGATAAAGAAAAAATGGCTAGTTCTGTAACTAGGTTTAACATCGAGAAATTCGATGGATTTAATGTACATAAGCATGGAGGTTCAAAACAAGTTGGGTTCAAACAACTTGGTCCTGATGTTAAAACATGAGTCCATGGAGTACATGTTTATAAACGTGTTTGGTTTGAGGTGGAACTGCAGGGAGCTCAGGGGGATCGTGAAGCTGAGGTTTTTCAGGATAGTAACGATCATGTTGCAGTGGCTCAAATACAGTTTGAGGTGGAAATGCATGGAGCTCAAGAGGGTCGTGAAGCTAAGGTTTTTCAGGTTAGTAACGATCATGCTGCAGTGGCTCAAAGACGGTTAGAGGACAAACAACCTGAAGAAAAGACAAACACGGGCTGCTTGGTAAATGAGCAGGAAGAGGTACACCTTGGTATAAAGGTGGGGGCAAACATTACGGTAACTGGAGTACCTGGTTAAGAGGGTGCGGAGGGTAATGTTGCTGAGAAGAAGAACGTGAAAGAGTCTATGGAAGCTAATCTAGGAAAACTACAGAAGTACAATGCCTGATTAACAAGGTGGTCCCGGGTCCGAGGTTCCTACACCGGTAAAAAGTGTTGAGTATCGGTTATGTTTAAGTGTTACTCCTAAGGTGGAAATTGTGGAATATTAGTAGTAAACTTAAATATAGTTTAGGGACTTAAGTGTACTTTGTAATATAGATTAGGAATAGAATAGTATTAGGAACTTTTTAGGTTAACCTCCTTAAGTTGGTTTATAGGAAGTTTCCTATTTAACTTAAGACGGTGCCTACCCCTCATCTCTATAAATAGGGATGAGGGCGGGGGGGGGGGGGGGGGGGGGGGGGGGGGGGGGGGGGGGGGGGGTCCTAGTTCATTGTATTCTTCTTCCTCAATGTAGTCTTTATTAGGGCTATTAATAAAGAGGTAGTTGAGGGTATATCGTGTGCATATATTTGTCAGTTCTTTTGTAGTCTCTCATGTTCGCTGTTTGTGTTCGATACAACTCGTGATCTAGCGGTTCCGCGTTATCGAACTTCGGATTTGTTGTCGGTTGTCGTACAACAACAATGTAGTAAAATTACATAATAAATTCAGGGGCGGATCTAAGTGGTGGCCACCTGTGGCACGTGCCACACATAGTTTTAGCCGACGAAGAGTAATATTATTCTAAAAATCGCTAGTTTTTTTTAATGTGCTACATGTAGTTTGAAGCTAGAGAAGCACAAAATGAGGAAACTATATAAGAAGAAGAGCTTGGTGTTGAGATTTAAAAAAAGAACAGAAGAAAGATGAAAAGGTAGAAGGAGGAGGGTGGAAGAAGATGAATAGTGCTCTTTACTTTTCAACGTGTTTTCATTATTTTTTTTATTGTAGTGGTCTTTACTATTCTACGTCTTATTTAATGTAGTAGTACTATGTTTCACTGCCAAAGAAGTACTACTAAAGTACTATATTCCAATAGATTAACGTAAATTAAAAAAAAAGTAATGATACATCATATATGTAATATGTATGCTATTGATAACACATCTATATACGCTATTTCTTGTATGAATCGTTCAAATTATTATTTTTATCGATCTTATATTTGAAAATAGGGAAAAAGACGAAAATGGTCAAAATCATCCATTAAAAGTTAAACCATGGTCAAGTTTTTTCATTGGGACAAATTTGGTCATACACAAGTGCACAACTGCACAACTTCATCCAATTACCGCCACGTGTCCCTCCAACTTCAGATTTTAACAAGGGACCAGACCCACATATGTCCTCATTTACTATGACAATATTTGTCTTATTATGTTATCAAATGCACAACTGACGGCGTTCAACTTGCAAATACTCAACCGGATATCAAGGTTATGACAATAGTACATAATTTTTCAATTTCCAATAAAAGTGAAACACAGAAGATGTGCATTTGAGGGTTGAGCGCCGTCGGTTGATCATTTAAAAAGTATCTTTACTGGGACACTTGTCACAATATGAATGGTGATGACCATATTTGTCTTTGGTGAAAAACTTGACCATGATAAGGTTCTTAAATGATCAAAATGACCAAATTGGTCTTTTTCCCTTGAAAATATAAGCAACCTTGGATTACTTGAATTAACGAACAAAAACAGTATGAAACAATTAGTTTTACATCTTCAGTGAACAACTAAAGCCAAAAGCTATCTTTAATATGAAGCGAAAAAAAATTTGTGCCACACATGATCTCAAATCCTGGATCCGCCACTGAATAAATTCATGGAAAAAAGAAAAAAAGAAATGCGTGATGACAAAAAAGTAACCCATAATGTGGTAGAAACGAATGTTCAAGGTTAAAAGTCATAAAAATCCTGGGTATACGACCGTGATAAATAGAAATAATTCGTGCTACACGAGACGAATAACAAAAAATGACCCAATTTACAGGAAAGAGTGATTGGATATCAAGTCGTATGTTCCGTATCTACGAGCACTAGATCATTGATGCAACATTCTTAGGCAATGTGGCTAAATGTTTACACCTTAAGTATAAACATATCAAAGTTTTGGCGATACATCTATGTGGGTTAAACTCCATCCAAATTTCATCTCCAAACATTATAAGTGGGTATTCGACTTACCCGAAAATAGTGTTTCGAGATGAAATATATGAAACAAAAGTGGTTCGAGTTTGTCCCACATCCATATTGCATTTAGACTAGATCTCATTTTGACATTACGAAGCTCTCTCTAGGAGTATGTAACACTATAATTACTTAGACCTACCCATGGCTTTCACGTACCCCGTACCGGAAAACTTTCTTTTTGACATGTAATATATTTTTACGAAGCTCACTTCGAAAAGCATGTAATCGAATGATATGTCATCAATATAAATCACGCATGTTTGTAACTATATGTAAATCATTTAAAGTAGATAGGCAAAAAATCACCACAATATATGTATTCAACGCGAATGAAAAGAGTTCGTTCGATCTTTCATGCCAGATTTAAATGTTCAACATTTATGCAACAATTCAAAGGAAATGTGACTATGTGTTGGACAAACTCAACACTTCTTTTGGAGACGCCGCATTGCATTTACACTCGCTTCATTTGAACGATAATCTTTCAAAACTTCTGTAGACATAACTTGGATGTTACCTTTGAAGATTCATCGGCGAATTAGTTCTAGCAAACGCGCATTAAAAATATTAAGGTTAGAAGTTAGAAAAATCTACATGGTAGTGTAATATTATGCACTACGGTACACGAGTATAAATACAAATAAAACGTAACTGAAAATGATTTTATTATTACTTTTTTTTAACGACAAATTTATTAAAAAGACTAGCAAGAAGTTAGAGAATTACAAGAAAAGTAAATTTGGGTTCTGCATCCAAGTGACCCAATAATAAAAATGATTTTATTATCTTTAAACAAAAATAAAAAGACATTCGCGAGAAGCTAAATATTACGAAATCCAAGTACAAACTAGAACAAAACATGATATACGTTGTCACCGAGCGTGTCTAGACTTAATTACCGTCAAACTTAATAAAAGACGCACACACAACGACACCTCGACCCTTCTAAAACACCCGACCTGTGACCGATCCAAGTCGATAAAAATGTAGATAGAAAAAAAGTCACCCATAATATAGCAGAAACTACAATTTATCAACACTACATGTAAGAGTCCGAATGTAATCTTAGAAGCAGTATCAGCACATTGTGGTTTGTGAGACATTTCAAAGGGAATATAAACATGCATCTTAACTTTTAGTTTTAAACAGGTTAAACGTATGCTCATTCATCAATGTGGGACAAACTCAATCCACTATTCTTTCATATATCTGAACACTACTTTTTGAGACACCATAAATCACAAAGTTTATAAATAGGAGTATATGTTTTCAAATTAGGATAAAAATATGGGACCTAAAAGTTACGGTTCAATTTATGTTGACCCTTGGTTAATAAAATCCTCTAAGGCTAGGCCACAACGCTAAAGAGTCACGATCTAGTTTTTTCATCTGGCGACCTAGTGCGACCTATTTGCCACAACCCGGCGACCTAGTGCGACGTAGTTTAAAAAAAATAATTAAAAACACAATAAATTTCATAAAAAAACATTACATTTTAAAAAAAAAACATTACACAATTATTCGAATTTTACAAAACATTACAATAAACTTAAAAACATTAAACATTAAAACTAATTTATTCATTGCGATTATTCCAAATGTGTTCCACTAAATCGGCTTTTAGGTTGAGATGTAGATGTGGGTCGACTATTTGCTGAGTAATTTGTAAACTTTCTTCATGCGTATTCACCGGATCGGTATCAGCATGTTCTTCTAGTTGATGGTAAATGGGTGATATCGCCGCCCCCTATGTTTAATTATCATATTGTGTAATATGACACACGTGTACATTATGTCCGATAGTCGACTTTTTGATAATCATCGGGCCGGGATATCAATCATCTTCCATTTTGTTTTCAATACACCGAATGCTCGCTCAACATCTTTTCTTGCTGCTTCGTGCTTCGTTTTATACAATCTTCGTTTGTGATCATTCGTCGGCGGATCTTTTATGGACTTAATAAGAACCGACCATTGCGGATATATCTCATCAGTAAGATAGTATCCCCGACGATAATGCACGTCGTAGCTACGAATACCAGTTCAGGTGCTTTCCCCGATTTAAGATCATTAAAAATAGGGGACTGACGTAAAACATTCACTTCATAATTCATCCCAGCTAAACCAAAGAATGCATGCCAAATCCATAAGTCTTGAGACGCAACCGTGATAGTTGAGTAAAATACGTCTTTTAGGAAAAGAACGTAATTAAGGTAAGTACACAAGTAGTTTAGGAAAACCACAAGTTATGACCCAAAGTGGGGATCGTTCTCAAGGAGGTTTGGTGTGTGTGCTAAGAATTGATTAATGGTTTGTGATTATATTGATAAGAAAGAAAATAGAAGAAAGATTAAAAGAGAACGACGGTTACGTTTATGAATTAAACTAAGACGATTAGTCGTACACGTAACACCGTAAAAAGTGACAAAATTAAAAATTTACCGTAAAAATTCCTAGAAAATTGCAATAAATCCTTAAAAAAAATATAATTAGAGTTTACAAAAAAATAAAAAATCACTCAAACTTTTTATTTAATTAAATAATAATTTTCTAATGCTAATTAAAGCCCAAAAAATCAATTTAATTAACAAAAAGCCCGAAATGAGATTTTTTCAATTGTAAACCTCTAAAATGACTTAACTTAATTTAAAACTATTTTTGAAAATTTTAAAATTAATAAAAACTATTTAAAAACAATTAAAAACTATTAAAACTTAAAAATAATTCTAAAAATTAATCTAATGACAATAAAAATATTTCAAAAATGGTAAAATTCCTAACTTAATGTATTTTAACTAAGAAAAATATAAAAACTTGAAAAATCTAAATTTTAATTTTTAATAATAAAATATTAATAAAAACCCAAAATTTATAAAAAATTCTAAAAAGTTGCAAACTAGCTTATTTTAACCTAATAAACACAGAAATGAAGTTAAAATTACAAAATACCCCTATTGGGCCTAGAAATGGGCTAAAAGTCCAAACAGACTCCTTAATGGGCTATTTAAGGCCCAATAAGAAAAATGTTGTCCAATTAAGCCCAAAAGCTCCTATTTGACTCAAAATTTGATTTTAAGAACAAAACTCTGAAGGCCCAAAAGCTGAAAATGTGTTTAAGCTAGCTTATTTCAAAGCAGCTTATTCTTAATGGGCTTTTTGGCCCATTAAGCTATAAGCTGATGCCATAAGCTCAAATTAGACACACAAGCTTCTTTTGAGTTACTTAAGAGATCTATAAAAAGAAAATTGGAAAAAGCACAAGGAATAAGCCTGAATAAGCTAAAAGCTATCTTCACAAAACGACAAAATAGTCGTTTTCGAGTTCTAGGCCACCCCAAGAGCTGATTCAACTTTCAAAAGCTTTTAAATGACTTAACTAAGCTTAGTCAACAAAAAGTTTTCCAATAAGCACACTCAATAAGCTGAAATAAGCAGATAAGCACTTAATTAAAAGTCAACCTTATGAGTTTTCTAGCAAAAAGTCAAAGCCAAGTTCTGATAAGCTCCAGATCAAATAAATGGGTCAAATGAGGAAGATCTATCACAAAAAATAAGTTGTTGAAAGTCTGGATAAGCCAATTTGGCTTATAAATAAGCTGAAAGAGAATTCACACTAGCAGGGGCTAGTTTTGGGTGTTGAGCAGTGGGAACTATTCCCACTGCTTGACTTAATTGACTTTTTTGTCTTTAGTGACTTTTTTGTGTATTCAAGTTAAACAAAGGCACCCAAATGATCAATTAATCATAAGGAGTCAATAACAATCACAAACAGCCAATCAGTGCAGTTAATTCAAAAGATCACCAGACCTCACACAGACATGAACAATAAGCAGATTTCACTCAATAAGCAGTTTTAGCAAAAATAAGCCAGCCAAATTGCACCAAAAGCATACACAAGCTATAATAAATTCAAATTAACAAATTTAAACAGGTTCCATGCAATGGTTCAAGGTCTAGATCAAGATTCAAGCACCAAAAAGTTACTGATGAACTAAGAACATGCAGTCATGAACACTTGCTGATATACTTGACCATACAGCCAAATTCAAACACTCAAATCTCTTAGATAGGTTATGTTGGATATGGTTTATCACTTTTTATCCTAAGTCTAAGCCTAAAAATAGGTGTGCACCAAATCACAAGCCAAAATATCACTTAATCAAGATTTTTATGAGCATATGTTTGATTTAGGTGTTCAAAAGCATACAACTTGCAGATATTCACTCTATTACACTTCTTAAACAAGAACAAGCAACATACAATAGCAAACACTTAACCAATAACTCTATAACTTCAATATGCAGTTGACCCAAACACCCCTAAATAATTTCAAACCAAGATTTTCAAATCAAAAGTAGGAATTAGGTTAGCACATGCATACATAAGCATCAAAACATCAAACATAAACAGAATCAACAAGATTTGGAGCCCAAGAACAACACATACACAAGCAGAACTCAAATATCACAAATATCCAAATTTTTATCAGATTTTGGGATTAAGGGTTCAAACCTCATGGGTGTACATCCACACCCACGTATGTTTGAGCTTATGTGCTAGCAAGAACAAGCACAAGCTTCCAATATCAGGCTGCTAAGATGGAACAAAGTTAGAAGCACAAATATTAATTAGAAAGGTGACAAATCCTTGATTAATGCAACTCTTGTACCCCACACTTGATTATCCCCAAGTTATAAGCCTCACAACATCTTAATATCACAGTATCAAGGTGCTATGATCCACTTATAGCCCAAAAATTCCAAGGTGTACCAAGAACTTAGCAAAATATCAAGATTTAAGAACTTTGAGCAATTTCTTGCACAAAGCCTAAGAAAACGTTTTGAGATTCAGTTTTAGCAAACATGTAACATAAGCAAACAGATATAAGATTGGCACTTGGACTTTTCTTCACAAAATTCAAACACACTTCATTGATATGAAAATGAGATTTACAGAAATGTGAAATAGGAAAAATTAAAGAGCAAAAACAAATTTTGCAGGTCCTATGCCTTATATAGGCTACATTGTGAACTACTAAGCAATAAAAAACGTAAAACCCTAGTTGATGAAGTTCCTGAAATGCCCTTGAGGGTTTTGAAGATTCTTGAACATGTGACTTTGTTTTGGCAGTTTCTTGAGGTGTGAGCTCGTGTTATATGATCAAATGGCCCATAATAAGCTTAGAAAGTAAGCTTGTATGTGGGGCGTTGGATTCCCTTGGCATATTTGTCTTCTTCCTCAAACGTGTAGCAGGGCACTATACATGTGAGCACATGAGTGACGTGGCAAGGCAAATGTGAGTTGGGTTTTGATTAAGGCATCATCAATCATTAATCTGGAGATTATGGGAGGTTATGGGAGGTTAATTGTTGCTTAAACAAGAATGCCCAAAATTGTTCTTGAGTGAATAGTGGGTGAGTTTAATCCAGATTAGGGTGGGATTAATTTTTAAAAACTTGTTAAGGCGCCAAGTTTATTAAATAAATAAACCGGGTTAAGTGGATGATGATGTGGAGGAAGGGAGGATTGTGATTGGTCGGATGGGGTGAGTGGGACACGTGTGGGATGGAGAGTGGTTAAGGTATCTTCTCTTGTCTGCCAGGTTTAGTCCTCATTCTTTCCTTTGCCTTTCACTTACAAATAAAACAGCCCAAACTCCCTTTTTCTTTGTTATTGAAGTTTTGGTTTTCACACTTTTGCCCCAAATACTTTTCCAAAGCATTTTCAGGGGTATTTCTTGCCATTTGTTGATACTTGAAGGGATGATTTGGCATTTTCTTCATAGATAATGGTCTTGACTTGTATGGTTTACTTCTTGGAGGACTGAAATTGACAAGTCATGATTTATGAGGGACCATTTTTGCCATTTCTTCAAAGTTAAGGGTCCTTTTTGCAATTTGACATATTTAATGGACCAAACTTGTAAATTCTTGTATCTTGAAGGACTTCATGGTATGTTTGACTTTGAGGAGGACTAATATTGACAATTTAGCTTTGTTGAGGGACTAAATTTGCCAATTCTTCAAAGTGGAGGGCCCTTTTTGTAATTTTGACAAACTTTAGGGGCCAATCTTGTAATTATGAAGATACAAGGGTTTAAAGTGTCAATTCTTAAATATTCGAGGAACCTTCTTGCATAATCTTCAAATCTTCAAGGATTTTTCTTAGAAAATCTTCATTAGGGTTTGGTTCATTGTGCGACTTCGTTTTCCGTGTTCGTTTTTGCATAATTCTTGTGATCTTTTGTCATTTCTCAATATTCGTACCGAAAATACACAAGAAACAAACACAAGCGTATATTTGGCCATTTTCATGATATTTTATGCATTTAAACCCCGTTTTAGACGATGAGATTATGTATAAAAGCAATCTCATCAAACCGCCTCCAATAAAATGAACGATGTTGACCCCTGATCACGCCTACTAAATTGAGCTTTGTAAGCAACGGGACAATTCTCCCACGGCCAACGTTTACATTCGATACTTCCTAGCATCCCAGGAAACCCGTGTTTTGCCTCGTGACGAGCATAGAGTTTCTCCATGTCAGTATAAGTAGGCTTTCGCAAGTACTCTGTACCATATAATTGCATTATGCCGATACAAAACCGTCGAAGACACTGTCGAGCTGTTGTCGCACCCATTTGCCTATATTCGTCTAGAGAATCAGGCACGGCTCCGTACGCCAATTGACGAATAGCGGATGTGCACTTCAGCAAGGGTGAAAGACATTCTTGATTCAAAGCATCCGTTGAGTTTCGGAAATAAGAATAGTTATTTTTCAAATCGTCAACAATTTGTAAGAATAAATCTCGATCCATTCTGAATCTATCATGAAATGTCTCTGCAACATATTGCGGCCCTTCAGTAAAATACGCATCCACTAGACGATTATGTGCACCCTGATAATCTCTCTATATATATACGCCGTTCAAAAAAAAAAATAAAAAAAAAAATAAAAAAATCTCTCTATATATATACGCCCGTTTTTTGGGGAGTGATGCTTCATAAGCCTCTTCACAAGCTTGCGTAAAAGCTTCTAACTCACTTGTAACTTCCTCTTCGTCGTCGAAAGAGTCGGCAAAAAATAATTCATAAGACATTTTAGTTTGGAGGATTGTGTGTTAATTTTGTGTGAAAAATGTTAATAAGATAGGGTATTTATAGAAAATGTTTAAATTAAAAAAAAATTTAAAAACTCCAATGGATAGAAAACTCCAACGTCTCTTTTTTTTTCTTTCTCAATTCGTTCGTCAGTAAGGTCGTTTTACCTTCGACCGAATCGCCGCAACGTGGCGACTCGGTCGCGACCGACGATCGACCGACAAATTCAGGCCGCGTTGCGCCTAGTCTAAGGTATTTAATATCTGCTTGTTGATGGATTAGTCGTCATTCTCGTACCAAAATTATTCCTTGGTCAAGTAAACTAGTTTCACGTAAATTTCCTTCATTTACAAATTGAACTAAACGGACCACAAACAACACCGATTAGATATATAATGAGCAGCTTGATTCAGGCTAATACATAAATGAGTAGTTATTACGAATGTACTTTTTTCAATCATATTCTTGGTTTTAGTCCTATATTTTTTTATACATGTTGATTTTAAGAAGTAAATTGACTAAACTGGTACAAATGATAAAAGTTCACTGGTATATTATGCATACAAAAACTCTTTTAGTTTGACGCCCTTGTCGTGTTAGAGAGAGCATGTAACCCAAATACATACATAAGTGGGTCAAAACGGACACCTCCAATGATGCTACCATCGTGACTACTACATCCATCCATAAAATCCTCCTCAGAGATACTAAGGTTTGTTGCTTTTGATAATTCGGGTATATCACTCTCGACACAGACAAAATAGTAGCAAGTTCTTCCCACTCTTCAACATAAAAATTGACTATAGGAGAGATGATTTGTCTTGATGGTGTATGGGGTACCATCAGGTTGTCGACTCTGTAGTCCCGAGCTTGCTGGAGATTTGCTAGGACGTTTAGGATAGTTGTGCATCTTATAGATTCGTGACTCAAATCTAGAAAGTGTACCATCGAAGCTCCATGTGATGTGAAATAGTAAAAGATTTATAAGTATAACTCTTGTAAGGGCTCTCGTTTAATATCACATTTTGTCCGTCTTCACCTTGGAATCAAAGAAGTTATTCATCTGCTTGTGATCGAGATTACTGTATAACATAATTTGGAAATTTATAGTTATAAGTTGTCCACATTTGAGTTTATTTTGACAAAGATTTGTTTGTTAAGATAACTTCATTTGTATTTTTGTCTTTTGCCTTAAGAACAAAAAAGATTGAAAACGGTTATTTGTGATGATGACAAAAAACACCCAGACGACTCAACCGACGTAGTCTACGAAGAAGTGCTACATAACTTCGTGTATCTGTATCTCACATTAAAGATGGTTATGTTCTTTTCGGATTATTCGACCATTTTTTCGTAACTATGATTTCCGTGCTTTCAAAAGGTTGGTTTGCAGCTAACAAGAACCAAACTTGAGAAGTTGTTACCCTGTTGTATATCATTAATACGTACTTTATACTTTACATTTTTTTATCCAAACGTGTTTCTTCCTAACCTCTAATTCCATAATATGCAATGTTATTTATTAATTTTTAACTAACGTTTTTTTTAATTACAATGAAATCTTTTAGCTGGTGGTACCATATATTCAAATTTAAGAGAGGAAACCCATTTCTTTATATCCGGTACAATTACTTGAACATTACAAACAAACATATAAAGTTAATGTAAATTATAATCTTCAAAGAGTTAAAGATGGAGTAGCTGAAAAAAATCACCCATAATATGACGTAAACGACAATTTACCGATCGAAACAGGGAAGAGTTCGAATAACCTAATCTTCGCAGCCCTAATCGATAACTGTCATTTGTGAAACATTTTACAGGAAATATGCTTATTCCTCTAGATTCTTAATTTTGACCCACCAATGTAGAACGAACTCAATTACACTTCTTTTGGAGACTTTAAATTGCGTTATACTAGCAAACGCCACGACGCACATCACAAATGGTCAAGATCGTAAGTTAGAAAAAAAGGCTTGCTACACTGTGAAAAAGTAATACGTACATTACTGATTACATTGAGAACAATAACAAGGTATTTATAAAACACAATAATGAAACCCTAACCCTAAGATAAATAGTAGTGGCCCGTTTGGCTCGACCCACTTCAAACATGGGCCGTAACATAACACGAGCACAATCACAAAGAAAAACACAAAAGAAATTATAAATCATTATCTTCAAACAGGTAAAAAGGACGTTGACATTTGCAAAACATATGAAAATGTGAATGTATTTATGATTGCTCGATAATGCGATCACCTTTGGAGTATAATGGGTCTGTCATTAAGGAAGAACTTCCAAATTTCTGTGTCTAGTCGTTTCTTTGACTAAATGGGTGCCCATTATGCGTCCTTTCTAGTCTACCACGCTCATTACCTGGATACACAATCGTGGTACACGTAATTATTCGTGTTAAAAGAAAAACATAAACGAGAATTTAATTCATTATCTTCAAAGATATAAAGATGAAGTAGATAGACAAAAAATCTGCCCATAATATGGCATAAACGGCAAAGTCGACCCCTACAAGAAAGATTTCGAATTTAATCCTCTCCGTGGAGATCATCAGTGCCATTTATTTGAAACGTTTTAAAGGAAACATGACCATACGTCTAAATTCTTGGTTTTAAACACATTAAAAGTTTGTTCATCCACAAATGTGGGACAAACTCAACCGAGTAAACTAATTTTGGAGACTCCATTGCAATTACACTAGCTAAACTTCCGACATGTAAATATGTAATACAGGGGCGGATCAAGCCTTCTAAACACCATACTGCATTTGCTTCTTGATCAATCATTCACTCTCGTACCAAACTGCTTGCTTGATCGCGTGGAGTAATCGCGTAATGTTACTTCCATTTAGGGTTTAAAAGAACTAAACGGGATCACATGACCACAATGTTTCAAGATATGGAGCAGATTGATTATAGGAAACATCGTCCATGACAAACAACTACCAATCATCGCTAGATATTAAATAAACGTACCAACATTCCTGATCTAACTGTACACATTTCACGCAAAACATTTGAGAACTAATCAAACTAAATACAAAAATCAAACTAAATACAAACAACTAGATAAAAGTATCCTGCTAATTAACATATAATGTATTACTCCAAAAAATCGATTAAGTACATAAGGTGTGGTGAATTCTTACACGTTATATTGGCACTAACAAACCATGCTAACCAATATCACTACAAACGAATGACATGCAATTCTTGCATTATTGAATGGGTTATGTGCCGATGTGCCCTCGCTTTCATCACATTGCTGCAAGATACAAAATACACTTGTTTTACTCGCTCACCTCTTTGGTTTTCAGTCGTAACAGTGAGCCTTTTATGTTACATTTTTATAACGTCAAATACGTGAGTATTTTTGTGAGTGATCTATAATTGAACCATTCGATCACTGGATTATCATGTCACTCCTAACAACAAAGTACGATTCTAGAAAAGCATAACATGACAAGTCATGATTTAGGTACATGATCATCTTATCGGTTCTTAACGGAAGAAAGCCAAATACTTTGTTATAGTATTGTATAAGTTAGAAAATGAAGCCTTTTGCGGAAGGATCAAGAAATTATCATGTAACTAACAAATATTTAGCTACATCAAAAAGAAATAAAAAATAAAAACATAAAGAACGTACCATACAGTCATCTATTTGTATGGTAATAATCCAAAATGCTTAAATTTAAGTTGACACTTAGGATTTATAAAAATATCTTCGTTCTTACTTCATACCGACGTGGGACAATACATATAACATATAATTATCAAATGACATGTTGTCAATGTAACTCCAGGAAGTTTATAATTATCCGTGTTCATAGTTGGTGAAAATTACTTAGACCAACCCCCATGGCTTTCAAACTTGGTTTCTCTCTGTCACTTCTCTATTTTATACAGTAATTGCTTCTTGATCGATCCATCACTCTCGTATTCACGACTTGCTTGGTCACGTGGACTAAATGGGATCATAGAAAAATAAAATGTAATGTAAGTTTACTAAAAATTTATATAAATTTTTGTAATTTGCTCTTTGAACAGAAAATTTTGTACTTAATTTCAAAAGTATCAAAGTTTTTACCCTTAGGCATTGCAAATGGTTAAGCTTAGAAGTTAGAAAATTCTTAACCACACGACTGTTAATAATGCGTACAAATTTTGTTTTACCCACACAGACCCATGAGAATATTACTCAATAATACCTTAATTTCGTTTGAGCCACAAGGCCGTTTGAGATTAGACACAACCAAATTTGACACTAGTCTCGAATCTTGTTTGAAGATTGGTTCATCAATCTTGAAACACCAAAAAAGATATTTGTGCAACATCGTGGAGTTTATGTATGTTTTAGAATTTACATAAAGTTTAGATGGCGGACGACTGTGCTACATGGATACTATTCGTGTTACACATGATCATATACAAAGAAAACTTAACGAGAATGTAAATCATAATCTTCAAAGAAACAAATAGGTGTTAGATTACAAAAAAATCACCCATAATGCGGTAGAAACAACGCGTTGCCAGTTTACCGAAAAGAGGTGATATCAACTCTTAACTCTTATTTTCCTTGGAAATCTATAAGAGAGTCATTTATGTCCGGGCCGTCTCATGGATTCTGATGGCCCCGTGCAATTACCATCAAAAAGCCCTTAAACACAAACACAAAATACACACGTAAAAATAATGCATGAAGTAATTGTGCTTGAGCATCGTATTGCTTATGTATATAAATGAAGAACTTGAAATTTAGTGGCCCTCATCAAGTGGTGATGTATGCAGTATTTTAAAAAGCAATATGGCTACACGTTTACACTCTTACTTAAAAACACATAAATTTTTTGACCATATATCAATGTGGGACACTTGACTTATATTGCATATCAAATGTTGTCGATATAAATCAGATAAGTTTATAAATAATACATGCTAATAGATAGTAAAAATGGCAAATGACATAAAAAGATATCAAACTTAGGATTCATTTTCAATCAAGGTATCATATGTTTTTTGCATAAAAAGGTATACAACTTATTTTTTTAGCCAATTTAGGTATTCAAGTTAAATATTTAACAAACTTCCGTCAAATAAGTTTTACATTTCACATCCATCACCGCTAACCCCAATAATCGTCGCCACAGTCAAACCTCGCTCACGATCACTACCAAATACTGCCTCCAAAATCATTACTTCTGATGTATCTCAATATCTAACTGTGTATAGTTATTAAAAAAAAGATCGAGTATTTAACAATAACTGTTGCCATTTTCATTTTTGAATAAGTTAAAGCTCACTCTCAATTTAAATAAGACAATAGACGATTAATATGTTTGACGAACAAAATATTTGTTTGTAATACATCTAAACATAAAGATGATAAAGTATAAAAATAAGACTTCCATGAACAATAAAATGCAATATGAAAAGAAAAAGCATAGGTTGCAGCGTTACACAACTTTTAGGTAGTAACAAATGTATGTTCCATGAATATTTTTCTTTTTTAGAAGTTGATGAATTTATCAAATGCACAGATGACGACAGTAACAAAACAATCCATAAAAAGGCCCTATTGCATTCAATACGTTATAGTAATTTCGATTTTATTTACCTTATGATCCTTTTTCTTGATTTCCATGGTTTTCGACATCTTGAATAATTAGTTTTAATACAGAAATTAATGGTGAGGTTTTGTGGTGATGACGATGATTGATGGTTATGTTAATGGTGATTGACTTAAAATGTAAAATTTAACGAATGCTAGTTAGATATATAACAAAAAACCTAAATTGGCCAAGAAAATAAGTTAAACACCTTTTTATGCAAAAAAAAAAAGTGTGATACTTTGATTGGAAATGACTATTAAGTTGAATACATTTTTGTGTCATTTGCCCTTAATAAAAATTATGGGATCTAATATCTTATGTTTGCGGCTTTAAAACTAATATTTCATTCGCACCATATCTAATTTATATAGTGGTTGCTTCTTGATAGATAAATCACTCTGTTATGAACTTGTCACTTGGTTATGTTGACTAATCGGTAACTTTCCTTCCATTAAGAATTTGATAAACGAAACGTGATGATATATATGATCGCAACGGGTTTTAAAATATGGGCCAAATTCTACTCATCGTATATCGGATTTGGTATATCGGTATACTCCGTATTATACAAACGATGTATTGAATACCAATATAATCATGACAACTTTACCTTAGTTACTTATATGTCTTACTCAAAAAAGGTAATCCAATTATTTCGTTTACTAACGTATAATCACACGTTACACACAAAAACGTGTAATTTTTTCGAGAATTTGATATATTTTTTTATTTGCCGTCTCAGAAAACGTTTTTATTGTATATATAAACTGAAACTCAAAATCAAAGTTTAGGCAAGCTTCTACTATACGGAGCAATTTTTTTTTGTTTGGGGTGATGGGATGATGAAGAAGAAGGAGGAAGAAGGGAAGAAGAACATTGTTTTAGGAAATAATCATAAAGTTTTAGTACAACTAAAAAAATACTAACAAATATTATAAAGTTTTATATTTCAAAAATTAAAAAATGTAAAAAATATACAATAAAATAATATAAAAACTGTCTTTTTCTATCAGTATAACACGGGTATTAGAGAATATATTAGTGATAGAAAAAGGTTACGAATAATACTAATAGTATGACCCTTATGTATTGGTACACATACTACGGTCATGTTTAGCAAGAGTTTTTTTCTAAATTGTTAGTTTTTTGTTTAAAAAATTATCTCTTTCAAGACAAGTAACTATGGTTGGACACATGAGTTTAAAAAATTTATTTAAAAAAAAGTAGTTTTTAAATAAAAAGTTGAATGAAAGTTTTTACGTAGTAACAAAAATATTTAGATATTGTTCAGTTCTGAAAAATCATAATTTAATAACGAAGGCTTAATACAATGTGGTAAAATTACATAATAAATTCAGAGAAAAAAGGTGTTTGATGACAAAAAAATAACCCATAATGTGGTATAAAATTACGTAATAAAAAACGTTTAGTACTCGTCATAAATCAAAATAAACAACTAAATACAAGTATTATCTGTGATCTAAATCAATGTTGAATTCATATTTCGGCACGCATGTGTAACATAAAGACGTGAAAAATGAACACAAACATTCCACTTGCAACAAACACTATCAAATCACCAGGTCTTAGTATTATCAAGCTGCAGAATGGAATCGATCTTCAATGATATCCGGGGCGTATACTGTTTTGTAAGAAAAGACTTAGTAGCAAAGTATGATTATTTCCACTGTAACTAATTGTGTATTTGAATTTATCGAAGTTTAAAAAGCTATCTTAGATGTAAGTTTTATGTGGATGATTTGATCATATGTTTGTTTATTAAGGAAGAACTTCAAATTTTCTACAAACTTTTTACAATGATAACCCACTTTTTCTTTTCAACTCATGACATCCTTAACATGATCTATCATGTTCAAAATTTTGGAAATTAAACGATCCTTCTACAAAAAAATGAAGTAGATTGACAAAAAATCACCCATAATATGGCATATCATTAAAACATGCCCAAAAAAGGAGAGCATACCGTCCATCTACATACTATTTTTACGGTATTGTTTAATGTATTGTCAGTGCTCATAATTGTTTAGTGTATAAAAAAACCTTATAATTTTCAAAAGTTGAAAAATAAGATATAATAAAAATTATTAAAAAATTAAATACATAGGAAATGTTAAAAACCATAAACAATTGAATTAGTCATCGGGTCATGGGTTGGACCACTAGGTTAACCCAGTTAAGTCACTAGGTCAAGAGTTCGATCACCAGATCAACCCTGACCGAGTAATCAGGTCACGAGTTCGACCACCGGGTCAATCAAGTCGAATCCTCAGTCACAGGTTCGATCACCGGATCAACTCGGTCGAGTCACCGAGTTACCGGTCCAAACACAACCAGGCTCAACTAGCATATAGTAAACTATCTGTCGATAAGCAATTTTTGTCGTTAAACGCGGGTACACTAGTTGGATAAAAGAAGTATTGAAATCCACTTATGACAACTTGAGCTTGGTTTAGTTGTATTACTCAAAACAGACGATGTAATTATTTGGATATAAAGAAGACTTGTAACATGGACACAAATGGTTAAGATTAGAAGTTAGAAAAATCCATGCTACACAAGTGTGAAATACTACATGTTGCACGCGTAGAGTTTACAAAGAAAAACTAGCTAAAAATGATTTCATTATCTTCAAAGAACAATAAAAAAAATTACCACATATTGTTTAATTTTATAGTTAAAAAACACAAGCGAGAAGCTAAATATTACAAACATGAAGTACAAACTAAAAAAAACATGATATACGTTATCACCGGGCATACCTACACTTAATTTACGATCAAACTAATAAAACAGGCAAAAAGACCACCTCGACGGTTTCAGAAAACTATATTTTAAAACTAAGATATACTCTTATAAACACACTCTAACCAATCCAAGAGTCAATAAAGATGAACAAGATAACCAAAAATTCACCCATAATATATGGACACAAACAACAATTTGCTGACAGTGCAAGTAAGAGTTTGCTACAGCAGGAGAATGTTGTTTGTGAAACATTTTAAGGGGAATATAATCATACGCTTAAACTTTTACTTTTAAATACGTTAAAAGTTTATTCATCTATCAATATGGGACAAATTTAACCAACTTTTCTTTCATATGTCCAAACCCTACTATTCGAGACTCCATACTGCATACGCTCAACTCCATAATTTAAACAAGTTCATAACTATACGTTTTCAAAGTAGGTGAAAACTCTGGGACTTAAAAGTTAGGGTTCACTTTTATGTTAACCCTTGGCATATAAAAGTCACTAAGGTATTTAATATCTACTTCTTGATCGATTAGTCGTCACTCTCGTACCACATTGCTTGCTTGGTCACGTGAACTAGCTAGTTTCGCATAACTTTCCTTCCATTAAGAATTTAATTGAACTAAAGGGACCATAATCTTTTAATTTGATTAAAAGAAAAATCTTCGAAAACAAACAACACTGTTAGATCACTACAAAAATTTGGACATTTCCTTACTGATATTTTTTTAGTATAAAAGACACCATTTCATCATAAAACTTTTACCTACTAAATTCTCTAAATAAGAGTAGGTAAAGATACAATGCCTACTAAAAATAAGTGTAAGAAAAAGTTTTAACCCTTTTGGTGACTAAAAAATGAGTAAGGATAGACCTTTACTGCTCCCCTTTTGCTTACTCTTTTTCTTTTTTTATCAACTCCTACTTAAATAATAAGAGTAAGCAAAAGGGGAGCAGTAAAGGTCTATCCTTACTCATTTTTGAGTCACCAAAAGGGTTAAAACTTTTCCTTACACTTATTTTTAGTAGGCATTGTATCTTTACCTACTCTTATTTAGAGAATTTAGTAGGTAAAAGTTTTATGATGAAATGATATATTTTATACTAAAAAAATATTAGTAAGTAAATGTCCAAATTTTTGTAACGGATACATAATGAACACCTTGATTTCAGGCTAATGCATAAATTAATACAGTAGTTATTAAGAATGTACTTTTTTTAGCATATTTTCCGTTTTAGACGTTATACTTTTCTCTACATGTGAGTAAGATGGATTTCAAAATGGTACAAATGAAAAAAGTACGCTGGTATGTTATATGCATAAAAAACTCTTTTAGTTCATCGCCCTTGCCCTGTTACAGAGAGCACATAACCCAAATCCGCCCATACATACATAAACAGGTTAAAACGGCCACCTCCATAACACACATACGAAAAAAAGTGAATTTAATAATTTAGTAGCTAGGCAAAGAAGGGCATACCTTTTCAATCAAAGCATACAGCGTTTTTAAAGAAGTTGATGAATATGGAATATCAGACATCAAAATAACATGATATCCACCTTCTTTGTGATTCGTTTCATTAGCCCGCTCCTAAACCCGACTCTTGAAAGCTTTCTTGATCGCCTTGAAGAGATCTCTGCTACCATCATGACTACTACATCCATCCATAAAATCCTCCTCACAGAAACTGAGGTTTTTTGCTTTTGGTAATTCGGGTATATCACTCTCGACAACAGACAAAATACTAGCAAGTTCTTCCGCATACACTACAACAATTCTTAATCCTAGGGGCGAGTTATTTGTCCCTAGGTAGGTGTTGTTTCGACCCTAAACTCCTAGGGACGACTAAGTCGACCCTAGGAGGTAGTGCCTAAAAAATCGTCTCTAGAATCCTAGGGACGAACAATCATTTGTAACCTAGGGACGACTTTGTGGGTCCTACAACCCACTACGTTGAAAAAATTGACAAACCTAGGGACGACTTGCTTTGAAACCTAGGGTCGACAAAGTCGTCCCTAGGTTATTAATAAAAATAATCTTTTTAAAATTTTTCTTAAAAATTCTTTTTTTTATTATTTTTAATAAAATCTTATTTATAAATATTAATAAAAACATTTTAAGAAAATAAAAAAAATTATTATTTATTAACCTAGGGACGACTTAGTCGTCCCTAGGTTTCAATAATGCCCTAGGTTTGTCCCCAGGTTTTGACACCTGGGCATTTTTGAAACCTAGGGACGACTAAGTCGTCCCTAGGTTTATAACCTGGAGGAAATTTAATAACCTAGGGACGACTAAGTCGTCCCTAGGTGTACCTGGGGGCTAAAAAAAAACTGGGCTGTTTTGCAGTTTCCAGATTTTTTCCGGAACTTTTTCCGGACAAAATCCACAATTCAAAATGGCAGAATTCGACAAATACAGAATAATAACAAATCAATAAACGTTACAATACCATATTACGATAAATTATCCAACGTCACGATACAATATTCATCAAACACACTTATTCAATCTTAAATCAAATGTTTCAAACGCTACAAGTCTCAAACTTTATTAAACATGCATAATAAGAAAAATACTACCACAACCTCTACTCCGCATCCTCGTTAGGTGAAAAGTCACCTTCCCCCTCGTCACCCTCCTCGGCACCCCCCTCGTCACTCCCCTCGTCATTCCCCTCGTCATCGCCTGATAAGTCGTCACCACTGTTTTGTACATTCCTATCTCGACCCAACTCGTCAACGGACCGGTAATCGTGCTGATGGGGATTTATGATTACACGAGAACCTCCGGGTATGGATTGTGAAGTAGAGCCGATCTCATGAGTCGAGTGTGTGGTGGGACGATAACAATAGTTAAATGTGTTATTGTTGGTGACGGGAGCAATAGGATAAGTGCCGGTATAGGGAGGTTCAAGTGGTTGGAGATTGTCGGGCAAAGATGGTCGGTATGGGTCGATGGAAGGAGGTTGCTGATACAAGGCTTTTACCTAGTAAGAAAGATTATGTGTTCAGTTCGTTGATGTGTGTCTAATCGAATTGATCTAGGTTCTCTATGTGACTCAGTTGATTTTGGTGGAAACAAATATTTTTGGTTGTTTTTAAATTTAAATGTGCAAGACTTAAAAGTGAATGTCGTTAAAGTAAAGTGGCGTTAAAATAAATCTAAATCTAATTAAAAATTAAGGTGCGATATTTAAAACGTGACGGAAGGTAAAATAATTAAATGACTAAAAATAAAGGCGTGACGGAAATTAAATTAGACATAAACTAAAAATTAAACAAGGCAAAACATAAAAGTTAACCCAGATCGGAATATATTCCGATCAACCTACCATCGGAATGAACACACCACTATCGGAATGTTGAAGAAACCCAGATCGGAATATGTCACCTTTTCAGATCGGAATAACCTAACAACCTCAGATCGCAATGTAGTCCAGATCGAAATGTGTCCTATCGGAATATCACCTAGATCGGAATGTGGCTGGGGAAAATTGGGCAGCACTTCGTCTAAGTGAGCCTCAAGAGCCGTCGGAAAGAGCGATCGCAATATGCGATCGCAATCCCCAGATCGGAATGAGGAAAAGATCCACCTATCGCAATCCCGGATCGGAATGCAAAACCCTTAAGCCCAATACTGTCACTATCGGAATGTGGTTAGCAGGCCGTCGCAATGTGAAACCCTTACTTTCCGATGGAGCACAATTTCGTAACAAGCACAAATCCTAATAAGCTATATCCGATAAGCCGTGAACAAGAACTTGAATGAAGCGGAATCAATACATGACAATAAGCTAAAAAGTTAAAAGCTTTTAAAATTTAAAAGACTAAACTTAAATGAAATCAAAACTTAAAAATCAAAACTTTAAGGAAAACTTTTCAAAATACTTAAGAAAAATTCCAAATAAGCACACAAGGTTGTCAATCTCGTGGTTTATTTCGTGTGAGGAAATAAAAAGGACGAAACTTTAATCAAAATAAGCAAATGGATTAAGCAAAACCTTGCTTAATCCGAAATTCAAACCGAAACAAAAAGAGAGAAAGGTAGAATGAGATTGATAAAAAGAACTTGATCAAATGATAAAGAAAGGTAAAGACAAGAATTTAAAGAACACAAATTAAAAACTTACTTGGAATTAAAAGTAATTAAAGTGCAAAACATGTATTTAAATGACAAGTAAATAAAGGTGCATAAATGAAAGGTGGAAGAACTAGTTTGTCAATCTAGCCAACAAAACTAAATGAAATGAAAATGAGAGTATTTATAGGTGATTAGGGGAGAGGTTAGAGGAAGCTTCCTCTCTCCTTCCTTTCTTCCTTAATTGCATGCTTAGGTCCCTCCTCTTCTTTAATCTTTTTGTTAATTGCGCCATTAGTCCTTAAGCCTTCAAATCTTCTTTAATCTTGGGCTTTAACGACTTTTGGCTCGGGATTTCTTTGGACTCGTCTTTTAATTCTTCGATAAATAAGACTTGAGTTCCTCGGCTTTAAGTAAACTTTCGTCTTTTGACTTTTTCTTCGATAAATCTTCAGAATTGGCCTTGGACTTCCGTTCTTTATCCACTTTTGACTTCTTGACTTCGTCTTTCATCCTTTTCTTCAATAAAAGTCCGTAAATGCCCGTGAATTCCCGTGTTTTCTCCACTTTTCACCTTTTCGTCCTAAATCACAACAAAAACACAAACCACGCATAGTTCCGACATAAAAGACATAAAATACACGTTTTGGTCCGGTTATTATTGTAATTAAGTGGTAGACCCATTGCCTTTGTTAGGGAATCTATTAGAAACATTGGAAGTGTTTCTCCTATTTTGATTAAAGGTCTTAGCAGCAAAGGAAGTAGCATTCAATTTTGCCTCTGCATGATCAGAGTTATCAGGAACACCCCTATGAGATTCCTCTCTAGAAACAGTGACATAAGCTTCCTTAACATCAGGGAGTGGATCCCTGGTGAGAAGAGCAGTCCTAACAGGCTGATAACAGTCATCAAGCCCCATAAGAAACTGCATAAGCCTCATGATTTGCTGATGCAAAGCTAATTCAGTGCTAGCAGAACAAGAACATTTAACAGCACAAACACATTTAGGAATCTTAGACACAGCATCGAACTCTCTCCATAGAGAGTTCAACCTATGATAATAATCAGATATATAACTACCCCCTTGTTTAACAGACCCAATTTTCTGAAGCAAATTATAAACAATGGAACCATCAACCTTGTCATAAGTTTCATTAAGCTCTTTCTAGACATTAGCAGCATTTTCAGAATAAACAAGACCCATGTAAACATCACTAGAGACCACATTCATAATCCAAGTAAGAACCATAGCATTACATCTATCCCATTGAGCACACAACACTTCATCAGTATAAGACTCTCTTAAACAGGACCCATCAACAAAAGCAAATTTGTTCCTAGCTTGTAAAGCAAGTCTCATAGCATTGTTCCACATCCTATAGTTCTCAGTCCCCAACAACTTGAAAGGGACAAGAACAGAGCTGCTATTATCACTATTATGAATATGAAGTGGATTTCCAGCATCCAAGTTGCTGATGAGAGCAACAGGATTGGTGGTGGTCTCAGGGAAGGCCCCACCACCACCATTTCCTCCACCACCATTGGGTGGTGGAGGAGGAGTACCACTAGCACTCATAGGTCACACACAAAGAGAGCAACAAACAGATATAAACCAAAAATATATAAACCAAGGCAACAAACAGAGAGCACACAAAATATATAAACCAAGGCAGGTAAAATAAAGCAGATAGAACAAGACAAAAAATAACCACAATAAACACCCAGAAGGTGAGCACCAGAAATGTCAGGCTGTGGACTGGGATTGGCCAGAGCAGGTATCCACACCAGTCAAGGCTGGAGGGTCAAGATGTTAACCGAATCCGTTTGCACACACACACAAGACAACAGTGACCCACGAAAGTAACCAAGAAGAAGGCAAGAGGGAAAATGAAAGAAGACTTACAGCAGAAATAGCAAAAAATACACCCAATCTCTAGATTCACTTAGTCTAGAGGATGGGTGAACCACCAATCAGAAACCCCCAAAAAATAATAAAAGTTAGGGTTAGCGAACCCTAACAAGTGTACCTGTGAAAATAAGCAAAAAATTGGTAACGGCACCACCAAGGTGATACCAGGATACCAATAATAGAAAAAACCCCCAAAAAATTAAATTAGGGTTTCAAGAAACCCTAATCAAATCTTCAAGGTTTTTAACGGCACCACCAAATAAATCAACGGCAACACCTACTAAAGCTTCCTGGGCACTAATAAGTGTGAAAACACTTATCCTTTTACCACTCATTTCCAATAATAACAAGACCAAAACGTGTGATTTATGTCGTAAAAGTCGGAATTATGCGTGGTTTGTGTTTTTATTGTGTTTTAGGACCAAAATATTAAAAAGGAAGAAAACACGGGCTTTCACGGGCGTTTATCGAAGAAAACGAGAAAAGACGAAGTCAAAAGATCAAGAATGCAAAAAGAACGGAAGTCCAAGGCCTATTCTGAAGATTTATCGAAGAAAAAGTCAAAAGACGGAAGTTTAACGAAGTCAAAGAACTTAAGTCTAATAGAAGAAGAAAATTAAAAGACAAGTTCAAATCCCGAGACGACAAAGACGAAGAATTAAAGTCGAGTCGAGAAAACGTGAAGAAAGCAAGAAAGAAGATGCAACACATGCACTCCTTCCACCTTCCCTATAAATACCCTCCTAATAGTCATTAGGAGGAGGGTTAGAGTTTTTAGTTAATTTTCACTTTTTCTTAGTTTTCTCTAGTTTTAGAGAGAGAAAGTCTTAAACTTTCTCTCACTAGTTTCATCTTTTTCTTAATTTTTCAAGATTAAACACTTTGTATTGCTTATTTTATTAATCAAAGTTCTTTAAGCTTTTATTCCTTAATCTCATTCTACTTTTCTTTGATTTTAGATTGATTTAGGAGCGAATATCATAAGATCCGTGTTGTTCTAATTGATTTCGTGCTTAAAAAGTTAATCTTTTGATCATTTTATAAGTTTTCATTTGATTAAGCTCTAAGACTTTTGTGCTTATTGGCTTATTTTTATGATTAGCTTATTTAGTTTATAAAAATATTCCTTAAAAGGTTTATGTTTTTATTGTTTGATCCAAAAAGTTGATTAATGTCGAGTCAAATAAGTTGATCAAAGTGCTTATTTGATTTGGTTTTGTCATAGATTCGAGTTAGTTTTGTGATAAGCTTAGTATATAGCTTATTCACTAGCTTATAACCGATTTCCACAATTTTCGGAAAGGGTTTAACTCCCTTTTCCGATTGGTTTACATTCCGAGCAGCCTCCCACCCTTTTTCCGATTGATCCAATCGGAAAAGGGTTTTGACTTTCCGATTGGGACACACAAACATTCCGATCTCGGCCTTTGTTGCATATTCCGACGGTGAGTCTTAGGTTTATTCCGATTGGGATTGTTTGTTGCATTCCGATTGAGGATCTTCCCCGCATTCCGATTGGTAGCATTTATAGTATTCCGATAGGTGTGATTTTCTTGTTATTCCGATCGGGCTCTTTTCCACTTATTCCGACTGCCCCTTGTCCAGTATTCCGATTGATTCCATTTTGGTGGGTATTCCGACCGGTGTTACCCATATTCCGATCAACCGATCGGAATACATTCCGATCGGGCCTCTTTTGGCTTGTTTCGGTTTCTTTCGATCTTACTTTCTTATAGTACTTTTTATCTTCAGAAAATTTTCCAAGTGTTAGTTTTATTTAGTGTGTTAGTACTTTTTCATTTTACCTTTAAGTTTATATGCATTTATTTTTTACTCGTCATTCAGAATTAATCTTTTAACTTCCATTTCACTCAACGACACTTTAATTACTTGCTAATAGTTTAAAACAAACAAACCAAACCATTCTCTTGATTCACCAAAAGACGATTGAGTCGCACTTAAGACCGGTTTTCAATTCGAAAAGATTCGGACGATAAGATTTTTATACTAGGGTAAAACCAAGTATTAAATGGCGCCGCTGCCGGCTCTTTTCGTTACGATAAACGGTTTCTAGTGAGAGACGCATTGAATTTTGGGATCCGTTCTTTGAACGTTATTTTCATTTGCTATAAAAATTTTCAAAAATCCTAAAAAAATATAAAACTCTTCAAAAATACAAAAACATTGAAAAATCATTAAAAAGCAATTCTTTTCCAAAGGTTTTGCACCAAAAGATTATATAGATATTCTCTTTGTGTATATTTTTCTTCTGCATGTGCATGCGTACTAGATCTTCCAACTATTCTGAGCCCGAGACTCGTGAAGATTTAGATATGGCTGGTGTTAACAACAACAATAATCACCCACCTCAACACAATTTGAATAACAACAACAACAACAACAATGTCCTTCTACCTGATTTACGAACCATGGAGGAATTGTGCCAACCCACCATGAACAGACGCGGAGGCCCGATTGCGCCGATGCACGTCACGGCTCAGGAGTTTTCGTTGAAGCATCACATGATCCAGCAAGTGCAAACGAACCCGTTTCGTGGAATTCCGGATGATGATGCCAACAAACACCTCGACAAATTCATTACCATGACCCAAAGCATGAAGTGCTCCGGTGTTTCTATGGATGACCTTCGCCTTCAACTTTTTCCCCACTCGCTTTCTCACCATGCCGAAAAATGGTTTGACCGTCTTCCTAAGAATTCTATTCATACGTGGAACGACATGACTCAACGCTTTTTATCGCGCTACTTTCCCCCATCCATGGTCACTAGCCTTCGTAACAAAATCAGTGGATTTATGCAAGAGAATGATGAATCGCTTTTCGATGCTTGGGAACGTTACAATGATTTGATCGACCGCTGTCCTAATCACATTATGCTCCCTGTCACTCTCATTGACACCTTCTACAATGGTCTCACTTTTTGTGACCGTGACACGATCAATGCCGCCGCCGGTGGTACTTTTATGAAAAGGAGACCGGAGGAGTGTCGAGAGTTGATCGAAAACATGACTACTCACCACAAGAATTGGGATTCATCCGCATCCTCAAGATCTAACTCGAGAGTCAATGTTTCTTCTACTACCTCCAATCCTGAAATGTCTGAAATTTCTCGACAACTCGCTGAAATGAACAAGAATTTCATGGCCATGGCCACAAACCACTTTCAACAAGCTAAAGCCGTTGCTATTTCTTGTGACACATGTGGTGGCCCTCACTCTTATAATGATTGTCCTTCTACCCAAAGCAATTATTCTGAAAACGTTAACGCAGCTTACGGTACTTATCCCACGGGAGGCTATCAAGCTCGCCCTCAAGGAGACCGTGGCTTGCTAAGTTATCGTTCCAACAATTATCTTGCTCCTCCTGGTTTCCCTCCTGCAAACCAAAACCAACAACAAAGCTACAACCGAAACAACCAATCCCAACCTCGTGCTCAAAATCAATATCAATCCCAAAGAAACCCATACCCAACTCAAGGAAATTCTCAAGCTCCACCTCTCAATCAACCGATGGCCGTAAACCAAGACGTCGAGACGTTCATGAAGACTAATCGTGAGATGGTGACGAATCTTCAGAGTCAATTTGTCAACTTGAAGAATGACATGGTGAAACAAGGGAGCGATATTCGAGCCGAGCTAAGGAATGATATGGCCAAACACAGTGATGCAATTAATGCAAACATGCAAAACTCTTTTAACAATCAAGCTCTTCACCTTCGTGATATGATTGGTTCGCTCATCCAAAGTAATCAGCCCTCTTCTTCGGGTACTCTTCCGAGTAATACCGTTGCGAATCCAAGGGGGGAGATGAAAGCAATCACCACTCGTAGTGGAAAAGGTTATATGGAAGCCGAGCTTCCTACACCTCCACCCGTGATTGTGAACAAGGAAAACGAGCAACTTTCTTCACCTCCTTCACCTTCTATCCCCATTTCCCCACCACCCGTGGTTGTGAGTGATCCTATCCCCTTAAAGCCTTCTTCTTCATCCAATATACCTTATCCCTCAAGGTTGAGGAAAGAGAAGCAAAAGAGCAAGGATGATATTCAGGTTTCCAACTTTCTAAAAATGTTTAAACAATTGAATTTTAACATCTCCTTTGCCGAGGCTCTCGCTCACATGCCCAAATATGCTAAGATGTTTAAAGATCTTTTAAGTGATAAGGAAAAGCTTCTTGACATTGCTCAGACCCACCTTAATGAGAATTGCTCCGCAGTGCTCTTAAGGCAATTGCCGACCAAACTTGGTGATCCGGGTCGCTTCTTGATTCCTTGCAACTTCCCGGGAGTAGAGAATTGCATGGCCCTAGCCGATCTAGGTGCCAGCATAAACTTAATGCCTTTAAGTGTTTGGAAGCAATTATCTCTCCCCGAGCTAGTCCCCACCAAAATGACTTTGGAATTAGCCAACCGTACGGTTGCTTATCCAGTGGGGATAGCCGAAGATGTCTTTGTTGGCGTTGATAAATTCACCTTCCCGGCGGATTTTGTCGTCGTTGACTACGAGATGGATCCCCGTGTTCCATTAATCGTTGGACGTCCATTTCTGAGGACCGGTCGCACTCTCATTGATGTAGCCGCAGGCGAAATAATCATGAGAGTTGGTGACGATAAAATTGTCTTCAACATGGGTAAGATTTCTAAGCAACCTTATTCATATGAAAGTGTTAATGCTATTGATGTTCTCGATGAGGCTTGTGAATAACATTTTCATGATGCTTGCAAAAGTACTCTCTCTTCTCTACCCAATGTTGAGACCGTTGCCTCAATTGCTCCAGCATTGACTCCTTTTGGAGAAAGTGACTTGGATGATTTCGAAGCTAGCTTGGGTCCTCTCGATATTAAGTATGATAATTTGTCCACCAATTGGGATGAAGATATTCGTACTATTGAGAGACTTCTCAATGAGGACCCGCTGTCTCCTCCTGCTCCTAAAGAGGTGATTAATGATGATCCATCGTTAGTTTTACCATCTATTGCGGATCCTCCTACTCTTGAGCTTAAGGACCTTCCTCCCCATCTTGAGTACGTTTTCCTGGAAGACGACGAGAAGCTACCGGTCATCATCGCAAAGGATCTGCAAGAAGACGAAAAAGTCCGACTTGTCGCTGTGTTGAGGAAGCATAAAACAGCTATCGCTTGGAAAATCTCCGACATCCGCGGAATTGATCCTCACTTCTGCACACATAAAATTCTCATGGAGGACGACTTTAAGCCCACAATTCAAAGTCAACGAAGGGTGAATCCTAAAATACATGAAGTCATCAAAAAAGAGGTTATCAAACTTCTTGATGCGGGTATGATTTACCCTATTTCGGATTCACCATGGGTTAGTCCAGTCCATTGTGTGCCTAAGAAAGGCGGAATCACCGTTGTGCCCAATGCAAACAACGAGTTGATTCCTACCCGTCTCGTTACTGGGTGGAGAGTTTGTATAGACTACCGCAAACTCAATGATGCCACGAGAAAGGATCATTTTCCCCTACCTTTTATGGACCAAATGCTTGAACGTTTAGCTGGTAATGAATATTACTGCTTTCTTGATGGTTTCTCGGGTTATTTTCAAATACCCATCGACCTTGCTAAAGTTGATGTCATAGCCAAATTACCTCCACCTTCAACCGTGAAGGGTGTGAGAAGCTTTCTGGGTCATGCGGGCTTCTATCGTCGATTCATTCAAGATTTCTCTAAAATCGCTCGCCCGATGACCCATCTCTTGGAAAAAGATACTCCTTTTATCTTTTCTAACGAGTGTCTTGAAGCCTTCAATCTTCTTAAGGATAAGCTAACTAAGGCACCGGTCTTGGTTACCCCTAATTGGGAGCTGCCCTTTGAATTGATGTGCGATGCTAGCGACTTTGCTATTGGTGCGGTTCTGGGCCAAAGAGTGAATAAACACTTCCAACCAATCCACTACGCTAGCAAAACAATGACGGGGGCTCAATTGCATTATACGACAACCGAAAAAGAGCTTTTAGCTGTTGTCTATGCTTTTGAGAAATTTCGCCCCTATCTTGTTTTATCCACCACCATCGTATACACGGACCATTCCGCGTTGAAGTACTTGATGACAAAGAACGATTCTAAGCCAAGACTTCTTCGCTGGGTTTTGCTCCTTCAAGAATTCAACATTAAAATTCGTGACAAGAAGGGAGCCGAAAACCTGGCCGCGGATCATTTGAGCAGACTTGAGGACCCATATCAAGGGGATCATCCGAATAAAGAGATCAATGACTCTTTCCCCCTTGAAACCTTAATGTCTATAAACCTCAATCTTGATGGCACCCCGTGGTTTGCAGACATTGCAAACTACTTAGCGGGTGGTATTCTCATCCAAGGGTTAACATCCCAACAAAAGAAGAAGTTCTTGAATGATGTTAAGACTTACTTTTGGGATGACCCTTATCTATTCAAACAGTGTGCTGATCTGATTATTCGTAGATGTGTTGACGGACCGGCAGCTTTTGACATCCTCCAAGCTTGCCACAAAGGACCCACCGGTGGTCACTTTGGTCCCAACTACACTGCTAAGAAAGTGTTTGATTCCGGATTCTACTGGCCCACCATTTATCGTGACGCTCACGAAATGGTTAAGCATTGTGATGCTTGCCAACGTCAAGGCAAGATCACACATAAGGATGAGATGCCTCAAAATTTCATACAGGAATGTGAAATCTTTGATGTATGGGGCATCGACTTTATGGGGCCATTTCCATCCTCCAAAGGGAACAAGTACATCCTCGTCGCCGTCGACTACGTCTCTAAATGGGTTGAAGCTAAGGCTCTTCCTACGAATGATGCGAGGGTGGTTGTGAACTTTTTGAAGCAGCTTTTCGCTCGATTTGGCGTTCCTCGTGCTATCATCAGTGACCGCGGGACTCATTTTGGCAACGATCAATTTGCAAGAGTCATGGCAAAGTATGGTGTCACTCACCGTCTTTCCACCGCCTATCATCCCCAAACCAATGGGCAAGCTGAGATTTCCAATCGTGGCTTGAAGAGAATTTTGGAGCGTACTGTGGGAGAGCATCGTGCCGCGTGGGCCGATAAGTTAGATGATGCTCTGTGGGCTTTCCGTACTGCTTACAAGACCCCGATCGGTTGTACACCTTATCGTCTTGTGTACGGGAAAGCCTGCCACCTACCCATCGAGCTGGAACATAAGGCGCACTGGGCCTTGAAGTGGGCTAACTTCGACATCAACAAAGCCGGTGATCATCGCAAGGTTCAACTCAACGAGCTAAATGAACTGAGGAATGAAGCTTATGAGAACTCGCTGATCTACAAGGAGAAGACGAAGATGATCCACGATGCTAAAATCAAGAACCGAGAGTTCCACGTTGGTGATCAAGTCTTACTTTTTAACTCTCGGTTGAAGATCTTCTCTGGCAAGTTGAAGAGCCGCTGGACTGGTCCATTCACCGTCGCCAAAGTCTTTCCGTATGGGACCATTGAGCTTTCTCAGCCGAATGGGCCCAATTTCAAGGTGAATGGCCAGCGTTTGAAGCTGTACTTTGGTGAGGACATCTCTCAGGAGATGATTCCATCCCTCACCACGTTCCCCATGAACTAAAATTGGGTCGAGTCAGGCTCATGACTCGGTGAACAAAAACAAGCGCTTCTCGGGAGGCAACCCGTTTTCTATCCTTTACTGCTTTCATAATAAGTGTAGGGGGAGCCCCGCATATGTTTGTTGTCTTGTTTCTTGTGCTGTGCAGGGATTTAAGCTTCAGAGAGCATCTTGATGACTTTTGACGAACCGTGATACCGTGTTTCCATCTTCCCGGTTCTATCCTAAACTCTTGTGATTCAATATTTCATATTCTATATGTTCACATTGAATTCACTTTAGTTGTCCTTTCCTTAGCAAGATTTAAACAAAGTACACAATGTCCTAAGTGTAGGGGAGTTTACTCCCACATGCTTAAACATTGAGGACAATGTTTATCTCAAGTGTAGGGGGACTTCTATCGAAGTAGGTGGTCTTTTCCATGAATTTGCCCTCATTTTAACCGGAAAATTTGATTTTTCGACATTTTTCAAAATTTTTAATCTATTTTGGCCTAGTTGTATAGTTGTATTTGCCTTTGTTATGTTTCCTTTGCTAGAATAAATTTAATAAAGTGGTTTTAGATTTTTCCTAGTCATGAATATTTTGACTCAACCCGAGTTTACTTGCCTAAATTTACTCTAGCTAGTATCCTTAACGTGTTTAAGTCAAGTTTTGCTAGTCTTTTATATAGGGAGCTATAAAACGCGAAAGTCTTAACTCTCACGGGTTAAGAACAAGAACTTTTCGCAAGTTCCTATAATTGATCCTAGAGAGTCGTTTATCAAGGGAACTTTAAAACGCGATTTCTAAATTTGAAAAAGTCCAAGAATTTGCAAGATCTTATAGGCGACTCGAAAACCTAAAACTTTGATTTAATAAGCTAAGCATCCACAAGTCTCATTCCTTGAGATTTTAAACTGTGGAGAACGAGAGATGATAGAGTCAATTATAAGTTCGGTATTCTTTCGTGAATTTATGTGAGTTAATTATAAGCCTATTCTCCCTCCGCTTGTAAATAAATTTATCTGCAATAAATAAGGTTGTACGATTTAAAAGGTTACTTAGCTTCTAGCCCCAGATCGTTTAAAAGTTGCTCGGTACGGATTAGAGTTCATAGCCAAGGCATAACTTATTGAAACGGGATGCGAAGATTGGCGAGTCCTAAAAGGCCCTAACAAGGCATGAGGGCTACATTTTGTTGCTAAAGATCCAAAAGTGATGTGAAGAATCATTTATCGAAAATCTATATGAAGGATCAAGACACACGACGAAAAGCAAGAACTCCCCAAAAGTCATGGAGAAATCTATCCGAAAAGACCCTAACAAGGTATGAGGATAAATAGATCCAAGTCCTAAAAGGAGGCGGATCGTTGTATATCAAAGTCCAAAATAAAGATTGGAGAAAAATGAAGAAGTCGTGGTCCAAAGATGAAGAATCTCTCAAAACTTCAAGTGAAGAAATTTCTATTATGAAGAGAAGACCATTATTTCAAGAACGTCTCTCAAGATTCGAAGTATGAAGTCCCTGCCAAATATCGGTCCGAGAAAGGTCTCAAATCGTGAAGCGAGTTATGCCAAGATATGAACTTTATGAGGTCCCGAGAAGCAGTTTTAAAAGATTTGGTCCTTTAGCTAACTATTGATTAAATCGTTCACCTTATTTTCGGACTAAATAACTATCGAAATAAGTCAAACAATGCATCCTCGTGATCATTCAAGACAAAAATAAAATATAAGAGATACACCTAGGAATAAGGGAGTCTAAGTGAATAATTGGCCCACATGAGTTCGTGATAGTTTGCTAACTTATAATAACAATGATCTCGTTTTTAAGCTTGGTATGGGGAACGTGAAACTTGAGGATGATAAACGTTCATGGCCGCCAAAACCCAATGTAAGTTTTTAATTTCTTTACTTATTTCTATCTTTTATGTTTAGTATTTAATAAAGGCCAAGGTGGGTTATGCTTTAAAATTAATGCATTGCATGAGGGCATTGCAATGGTCAAGTGTAGGGGATTTAATAAGTGTGAAAACACTTATCCTTTTACCACTAATTTCCAATAATAACAAGACCAAAACGTGTGATTTATGTCGTAAAAGTCGGAATTATGCGTGGTTTGTGTTTTTATTGTGTTTTAGGACCAAAATATTAAAAAGGAAGAAAACACGGGCTTTCACGGGCGTTTATCGAAGAAAACGGGAAAAGACGAAGTCAAAAGATCAAGAATTCAAAAAGAACGGAAGTCCAAGGCCTATTCTGAAGATTTATCGAAGAAAAAGTCAAAAGACGGAAGTTTAACGAAGTCAAAGAACTTAAGTCTAATAGAAGAAGAAAATTAAAAGACAAGTTCAAATCCCGAGACGACAAAGACGAAGAATTAAAGTCGAGTCGAGAAAACGTGAAGAAAGCAAGAAAGAAGATGCAACACATGCACTCCTTCCACCTTCCTTATAAATACCCTCCTAATAGTCATTAGGAGGAGGGTTAGAGTTTTTAGTTAATTTTCACTTTTTCTTAGTTTTCTCTAGTTTTAGAGAGAAAAAGTCTTAAACTTTCTCTCACTAGTTTCATCTTTTTCTTAATTTTTCAAGATTAAACACTTTGTATTGCTTATTTTATTAATCAAAGTTCTTTAAGCTTTTATTCCTTAATCTCATTCTACTTTTCTTTGATTTTAGATTGATTTAGGTGCGAATATCATAAGATCCGTGTTGTTCTAATTGATTTCGTGCTTAAAAAGTTAATCTTTTGATCATTTTATAAGTTTTCATTTGATTAAGCTCTAAGACTTTTGTGCTTATTGGCTTATTTTTATGATTAGCTTATTTAGTTTATAAAAATATTCCTTAAAAAGTTTATGTTTTTATTGTTTGATCCAAAAAGTTGATTAATTTCGAGTCAAATAAGTTGATCAAAGTGCTTATTTGATTTGGTTTTGTCATAGATTCGGGTTAGTTTTGTGATAAGCTTAGTATATAGCTTATTCACTAGCTTATAACCGATTTCCACAATTTTCGGAAAGGGTTTAACTCCCTTTTCCGATTGGTTTACATTCCGAGCAGCCTCCCACCCTTTTTCCGATTGATCCAATCGGAAAAGGGTTTTGACTTTCCGATTGGGACACACAAACATTCCGATCTCGGCCTTTGTTGCATATTCCGACGGTGAGTCTTAGGTTTATTCCGATTGGGATTGTTTGTTGCATTCCGATTGAGGATCTTCCCCGCATTCCGATTGGTAGCATTTATAGTATTCCGATAGGTGTGATTTTCTTGTTATTCCGATCGGGCTCTTTTCCACTTATTCCGACTGCCCCTTGTCCAGTATTCCGATTGATTCCATTTTGGTGGGTATTCCGACCGGTGTTACCCATATTCCGATCAACCGATCGGAATACATTCCGATCGGGCCTCTTTTAGCTTGTTTTGGTTTCTTTCGATCTTACTTTCTTATAGTACTTTTTAACTTCAGAAAATTTTCCAAGTGTTAGTTTTATTTAGTGTGTTAGTACTTTTTCATTTTACCTTTAAGTTTATATGCATTTATTTTTTACTCGTCATTCAGAATTAATCTTTTAACTTCCATTTCACTCAACGACACTTTAATTACTTGCTAATAGTTTAAAACAAACAAACCAAACCATTCTCTTGATTCACCAAAAGACGATTGAGTCGCACTTAAGACCGGTTTTCAATTCGAAAAGATTCGGACGATAAGATTTTTATACTAGGGTAAAACCAAGTATTAAGCACCTTAGAGACAAAACCCCCAAAAAATAAATTAGAGTTTGTGAAAACCCTAATAATATTTTCCAAGAAAACTAACGACACCACCAAAACAAGCTTCCAGAAGTGACAAGAGAGCAAGAATCACTACCCAAAGTATAAAACCCTAAAAAATTAATTAGGGTTTCGAAAAATCAAAAAACTGATTATAATAAAAAAGAACCGAGAGAGCTTCGATGGCTGAAAGATCTATAACCAGAGCTCTGATACCATGTTAATAAACATAATATCACAGACAAAGCAGATCTTTACACCCAACCAACCACCCCTTGGTGTAATTTATTATAAATCAGAGTTCAAAACACAAAGATAAAGATTAGTCCCCAAACGGGTGCTAATCGAACGATTACAATAGAAATAGTGAGAACGTCCCAACTAGGTTGATCCGTTCTCCCTCACAATACAAGAGATCACTCAAACACTCAGCTATACAAGATGAAACATCGAACTCCCAGGTCAGACCTCCATGGATGGATGGATGAGATGAGAGAGAGAGAGAGAGAGCTGCGCACACACACAAATATGTGTGTTGTGTGTTGTGTGATGAGAAACCCTAGTCAAATACTAGGGGTGATATACTCGTTTTTGGTCAAGGGGCCTCAACGGCAACAAAGCCCATCAAGAATGAAACCAAAGGCCCAAAGAGAAAAGTTGAAGCCCAAAACCTGAAAACAAAAACAAGCACAAGAGACAAAAATAATATAACACAATACCAAAGTTGCAAGACACTTTGGCAGATTGTTAAAACAACATCTTTTGAGACGCGAGATTTCAGTGTTATATTTTCCCTCAAAAGATGACCAGCTATTCAAATCGAAACATTTATATGTTTTAACCATATTAAGTAATACTGGTAGTACCAGTTATATGCCAACGGTCCACATCCGATTAGTCGGTCAAGCACAAGAAACCAAAACAGGCATCACATAACTCTTTAGAAATAATACCAGAATGTAAATTGCGTGCATGGTTCAAACATGTTTCAAACAAGGTACATACCCTCCATCAAGCTACAACTATTATTTAACCAAAACTCAACCTGATATTCTATTTATGTATCTAACTGTAAGAACCTAGCTACCAAGTGGCCGAGTCCCATTTCATGCCTTAAGAAAATCTTCAAATGTTCTTCGATGTTTTAGGCTTTTAGCGCATTCATACTTTAAAGCAGCTTTGTGACCCATTGTTTCTTACTGATCTCTCTACGTTTGCACAAGGGCTTTGAATAAAACCATTCATGGAAAAGCTATTTGCTGCCTCCGTGAATACAAAGAGCTACAATCAATGGCCCTATCAACAAGTTTCAAAGGGTGTTTAGATTTGGGCTTTGTAATTGAGTGCCTAAAGTGCAATATATCATCTTCTATGGTTTTGAAATAGGATTGAAGAAACCATAGGATTGAAGAAATCATTTTAAATGACTAATTACATACCAGCTGCAATCTTTCAGGTTAATAAGAATCGTGCTGAAATACGCACAAAAAGGGTGGTAAGATGAGCGAGTCAAACATATTGAATAAGGATTTCAAACGCCAGGGAAAAGTTGGGCTGACCCGCTAACACTTTTTTGTTTTTTTTTTGTCCATTTGTTTAAATAAATAACTAACTTGCTAATATTGATTTGTGAAAAACTTTTTTTTTTAGAACGGCAAATGTTAGTGGTTAGTGAGTCGAGTCGTGCAATGACATCCAAGCGGAAGAATGTCTTCTTCGAACTCGCGCCTAGTTAAGTTAGACTCCTTATCCGCTTCGCCTGAAAGGCCCTTGGCAGGTCTTGAACCTAAGACCTCCAAGAATCCTCCCCCAAAGAAAGCACTTAGTACAACCTTGGTTGCCAACTGAACTAAGTCAGATGGTTTTGATTTGTGAAAAACTAATCATAATGACATACGTAAACAGCCAAAGTATGCAAAGAGGAAACGTTGTTGATGTGAACAAAATATTATAATGGACCTGGATGGTAAGACATGCAAGTCGCTTTACTGAGATTCATGCTTAGTACTTTGAGACAAATAAAATGTTTTGCAAAAATATAAGATTGAAATAAGCAAACAAACATTTGTTTCATAACAAGAACATAATTAAGAAAGTACCGTTACATGGTCTTATTGTTCTTTCGCTAAGATCCATTTCGGCTATAAATGTATTCCACAAAAGCAGTCCATTGTTATCACTTGTTTTATCCAAATCCTTCGTATCCACACAGAGAAGCATCAGAATATTACTCCGTAATAGCTCAAGTTCGTTTAATCCACAACCCACTTTGAGATAAGACACAACTCACATTTGACACTACTCTCGAATCTGCTTTTTGAAACACCGAAAATGATATATGCGAAACATGGAGGATTGTTTTTAGTCCCATTGAATACACGAACCTGGTACATAGAAACTATTCGTGTTACACAAGATCAATTACAAAGAAACACGTAAACGAGAATGTAAATCATAATCTTCAAAGAAATAAAGAGGTGTTAGATAAAAAAAATCACCCATAATGTGGAACCCAGCTATTGACCATTTACAAGAAAGAGAGATCAAACTATCTTTTTTGTTGATGTGCAATAGATCATTGATGCAACATTATAAAGGAAATATGTCTAAATGTTTACACTCTTATGTGTCCTTTGGTTCATAATATTTTGGTTGGATTCATAATATTTTGAAATCTTGATTTCGGGTTAAACCAATTAAGAAATAAATAACTTTTACAGTACATAATTTTTTTATTTAAAAGAGTAAAAATCGAATTTTCACTTTTAATATATTTTTTTATAAAATTTACATAAAAAAATTTTATAAAAAATTTTAATTAAACTTTATTAAAAATTTCAATAAATTTTATAAAAAAATTATATAAATTAAATATAAGATTATATAAAATTTACAAAAAAATTCAATGAATTTTATAAACAATTTATATAAATTAAAAAAAATTCTACGAAATTTTATAAAATTTTTATTTAAGTTTTATTTTCTTGTTTATATGACTAAAAACTGAATAATTCTTTTTAGTTTTGTTAAAATTTTCTACTTAAATAAGTAATAATCGATTTTTTCACCTTTTATATAAATTTCATAAAAAATTTTGTACAAATTATATATATATTTTTTATATAAATTTTATTTTTGCTAATTAAAAAAGTAAAAACCGAAAATATAATTTCAATATAAATTATTAAATTTTATAACTTTTTATATAAACATAAAGACCCGAATAAAAACGATTAGAAAAAAGTTTGTGAAATATAACTTTCAAGTAAATTAAAACTCCTCACTTTTTAGAGTAATTCTAATATTTTTTATTTTGGGGATGCGAGAAATTTTAAATTCTTTCATTGGTTATATCAAACAAAATATTTGAGGAAATTAAAATATAAACATTTTGAATATTCCTCAATATCATCTAATATCCCCAACCAAACGACACATGTAGTATAAACGAATTAAAAGTTTGACCATCCATCGATGTGGGACAAGAGCTCACTTTTCTTGGACATTTAATATTGTACTTACGTTTGCTTTATTTTTTACTTTTGACGCGTAATATTTCTTTATAAACCCAAATTACTTACATTTATAACAATTTTGGTAATTTTCCCTTCTAAGTAAAAAACTTGTACTATTGTAGTTTTAAAAATTATGCTTAACGTTCAGATTAGAAGTTAGAAAAGCCCTTCCAACACGACTGTGTGATATTACGTACTACATGAGTAAAATTACAAAGAAAAACATAAATGAAAATGTAAATTATTATCTTTAAAGAAATAAAGAACGTGTACAATCACAAATAAATACCTAACGAATAATTTCTTTAAAATTAATGTAATTATACGAGTTTTTAAGATAGTGTCAATATAAGTAGTTAGTGAAAATTATAGAACCTAGAAGTTAGGGTTAATCTTATGTTCATGTTCTTGATTATGTTGCAAATTTTGACAAAAAGCATTTAATAATATTGTTATTGCTATTTTACAAGTTTTGCCCTTTGGCGCATTATAATTCTAGATTTTAAAAAGTATCAAAGGGGTCGTTTAGTTCTTGATTTTAAAACTTTATGAAATTTTGAATTCTAATAAATTAAAATTATTGAGAATTAAAAATGGATACGCATGTTTAACTGGAAAAAATTCATAATTTTTTGAAATATTAGTTTTGGATCAACTCAATTAACACGACTAAATACTTTTTATATAATTTTTTTTAAATGAGTAAAAATCGAATTTTCATTTTTTATACAAGTTTTATAAAAAATTCATATAAATGTTAAAAATATATATAAAAAATTTATTTTCTTGTTTATATGAGTAAAAATCGAATAAATAATTTTGTATAAAGTTTTCATTTTCTGTATAAACCTCATAAAAATTATTTAAAATTTTATATAAATTTATGTTTTTCTATTACAACATGAGTGTAGCTAAGAAATCACTCAATAAAAATAACCGAATTGATGAGCACTCACGCAATCATAATGTGAGTTTGTAATTGGTCCGTGATTAGTGATAGAATTTCAGTACATTAAATTGGACGGATATGTAAAGGCCTTTTGTTGCTTACAATTGATTGAAAAGTTTAGTAAGTTGGAGCTCGGGGAAAGGTTTTATCTAGGGTTTAAGTTTTACAAAATTCAAAAATTTAGATTTTTTTCTCTTGACAAGTCGTCAGTTCTAGGAGTTTTCTTTCGCGGGTCTCTTTTAGTGGTCCTGGTCCTGATGCTTGCCCATTTAGATGGTATAGCTTGGGATTGAATTTCAAGTGTGATACCGTTCTGAAAAAAATTATCTATAAAATCTACGAAAGTAAGCATCGATGCTTTAAAGTTAAAAAAATATGTACCGTATGGAAGTTGGTACTGTATATATGAAAAAGTTAACGGCATACATAAATTATCCGGTATGATGTCCCAACACAAATTATAAACATTGTCCTGGAATGCCATAGCGAATAATGTATATAAATTGTCAACTTGAAAAAATTGTATAAATCTTATTATATAAGCTAGCTTCATTTTGCTTTTAGGAACGATGTGGGATATAAAAAAGTGTTACTTAAAAACTGTTGGGATATACGATCGTTTAGTCATCGGGAATGAGTGAGTCTATCGAGGGCACACACGAATACACGAAGAGTATGTTTATTAAATATTTAATATGTATACGGGTTATATATTTATTAAATGTTTAATATATTTCACGAGATAATTATTTAATGTTCGTTAGTTTAACCGCTAGACGTTATAAACTAATTACTAAATGTTAAATATAAAAGAGAAGGGCTTAAAAGTCGATAAGTAAAACCTTTGTCCTTTCCCTTTGTTGGCATGTTTTAGAAAGGACTAGAAAGGGGTGTATGTGTCGTTTTTTGAGAAGTGATGGATTACTAGACAATAACTTGAAGTAAGGACCAAGTTTTAGTCTAGGATTAAAGGGATATATAAACGGAGGAGCATTCTCTCAAGTTAGAGTTAATTTGAAAGGTATAGTTAGCCAATTAGAATGAAGATAAATACAAGTGAGCCTCCTGAATTTCACTAAAAAAAAACTTTTATACATTTATCTAAATTCTCATTGGCCAGCATGACCTATCAAGTTGTCTTCAACTTGAGAGGATTTTGATTAACACCCTTACTACCTCATTAATCGTCGATAAAAAACAAAACACATTCTACCAAAGTCTACCGACAACTTTTATCCCTGTAACTTATTCGTTAAAAACCAATTTGCATGTATGGTTGTTATATATACATGCATACTATGACGTAATATGATTGGTATTTACAATCTGTTATACATGTGTGAATTATACACATTCATTACAATGTTACTAGTTAACGTTGGTACTTGTCAACAGTCTCAAGTTCGAACCTTGATGTGGTCTGTTTTGTTGGTTTTCTCTTATATTTGTTTTATTGTTCGATCTAAACGTATACCACTTGGTATTTGGATCGGATCCAGAACAAGCAATAAACACTAGTTGTTTTGGTAAATCGTGAAGCAATCACTAGCATCATAACGTGCTCGTATGACGTGTAGTGTGAGCAAACCATAGAAACGGTAATTTAACCGTTAAAGTTTAAGATCCAAGATCAAGATCTGTTTAATTGATTTTATCAATTAAATAAAAGGTTAGTATTTATATTGCTTTATTTATGTGTTGATTATAAACATTAAACTAGATTCATTCCGTTGCGCACTCGTAGTTAAATGGTTAACTAGTTGTCAAATCCCAACAGTGGCGTTACGAGTCAAATCGTTTGGTGTTTATGGGTTACACATAGAATAAACACGCTAGATCCGCTTAAATACTCGCTTTATTTTATTTTCTATGACAATAACATACATTCTTGCCATATATTTTAATTTTGATCTAGATCTAATAAAATTGGGTATGTTTATTAAATTGGTTAATAAACAAAATTTTATTATCCGTCAAAGACCTTTGCATCTCACTTTTGTGATACTTTGCACGTCATCAAGTACCTTGCTCGAAAACTTGATGAGGGTCTTTGGTCCTAAATTTGGGGAAGACTCATTCGAGGCTTGGATCTTATATGATTTATCGCTTTCATATAGAGTCTGTCTTCTGCTTCTACCTATTCTAGTCTGTTTTTATGTGCGTATTTTTTTTCATTATGAATTGAAAATCGTAATAATACAAGATTCTAGGAATCATAAAAAGGGATCTCTACTTATATCGAAACTAGCTTTAAAAGTATGTCATATTAATACACATTTTCCTTGCGAATCGGCTATGTGTTATTTGTTAAAAATCGTTTTCTGGAACAAATATTAATATGGACATAAGATCTATGAAACTTGTTTTTATTATAATCTAATTGTTTTGCGAAATCATATTGTCACTCGAGTTGAGCTTACATACCGTAATGATGGCTTATAAACTATCTTCTCAACGACGTGATTTGCAAAATTAATTAGTTTATAATACTTAAAAACAACTTTTTCTGTGCTTTACTAATGATGGACTTGCTATTGCACTACGTGCTCTAGTCAAGCTATCTAGGGTTTGAACGATCTTTAATGTCCCCCCGTGTCATATACATGTTTCGGAATCTATATGCCTTCGGGCGCATGAAGAGTAAGATATAGAGTTTGATCATTCTTTAATATCCCCATGTGTCATATACATGTTTCGGAATCTATATACCTCTTGAATGTCATTTATTCCATTTGTTTTAAATAAATACAAAACTTGCTAGTATTGATTTGTTAAAAACTAATCATAATGACATACGTGTACGTAAACGGACTAAAGTTTCAAAGATGGAACGTTGATGTGAACACAATAGTATAATGGTTCTCACAAGTAAGACACAACAGTTGTGTTCTGCAGGTCGCTTTACTGAGATTCATGCTGAGTACTTTGAGACAACCAAAATATTTTGCAAAAATATAAGATCTTAATATGTAAACAAATGTTTGTTTCGTATACGAAGATGAAAAATAATTAAGAAAGTATTATTACATGTTCTCTTCGCTTTCAAACTCGTCTTGAAATGTATTCCACAAAGCAGTCCATTGAATGGTTTCCATTATATCACTTGTTTAGCTAAGACATGTGGATCACACACACAAAAGCATCAAAATATTATTACTGACATAGCTTAATTTTGTTTTACCCATAACCAGTTTCAGATAAGACAGTACAACCAAATTTGACACTAGCCTCGAATCTGGTTTGGAGATTGGTTCACCAATCGTCCAATTTTGAAGCACCAAAAAATGATATGTGCAACATGGTGGATTTTATGTATGTTTGAGACTTTACTTAAAGTTTTGGATAGCATTAACTATTGCTCATTAAATACATATTTTACTTGGACATTATCATTTAGAATCATGATGTATCACGAATGGTTAAGGTAAAAAGTTGTGAAAATCATCGTGATACATAAAATTTATTCATGTTATAGAGGATCAATTACAAAGAAAAATATAAATTAGAATGTAACACATAAGCTTTAAAGAAATAAAGAGGTTTTAGATGACAAAAAATTACCCATAATGTGGCAGAAACACGCCATTGCTAATTTACTGAAAAGAGTGAGATCAAACCTTATCTTACCTACACGTAGGAATTAGGGCATTTATACAACATTTTATAGACAATATGGCTACCATGTTTACACTCTTACTTATAAACACATCAAAAGTAATCAGAAAATGATGTGGGACAAACTCCACTCACTTTTCTTTCATTAACTTTCATCTCCATACAGTTCTAGCTTAATATTGTATTCACACTAGCTCTATCTTTGTCCCCTAATTAACATATCGTATGGAAGCACTAAAATTTTAGTTAGACCAACCCATTGCTTTCAAACTTGGTTTCTCTCTAGCCTTTCCCTATTTTATAGAGTAATTGCTTCTTGATCGATCCATCACTCTCGTATTGACAGCTTGCTTGATCATGCGACTAAATGGGATCATAGCAAAAAAAATGTAATGTAAGTTTACTAAAAATTTATAACTATTTTTGTATGTTTTAAAAAGTATCAAATTTTTTCCCCGTGGCGTAGCGCATTACAAATAGTTAAGATTAGAAGTTAGAAAATTTGTAATTTGGTTCCCTCCAAATTCAATGACTTCAAGTCCTGTCAGTGCTTCGATCTTTAGAACAGCTTCACACCTGCGTGCTTCAGAGGACAAGAAACATTTTAGAGCAATTACAAAAATCTAAAACCGTACGCAACTATTAAGTATCCTTGCAATACCTTGTGAATATATAGTCAAGATTTTGTAATGTCTTCAAAATATCGCATTTCTTCTTAATTAGACTATTCAGCTCCAAAAATCTTTGGGTTATCAAAGACAAATTAGCCAAATTAGACTAAAAAGCGCAAAAAAGAAAAGTTAAAAAAAACATTTGTTGAAAGTATATTAAAATGATTGTCTATTGAAAGATGAATAAATATAGCCATATTTTATATTATTTAATGATTAAAGGGTTATTAATTATCATAATATAGTAATTAAAAAATAAGATATAAAATAATTAATGTCACCCACGTTACTATTATAGTACATATGACACAAAGATCCACATGAGTCACCGCATATCAGCTAGAAACCATTTCATTCTAAGAGTCAAGGCTGTCTCGTGGATTTCGGTAACCCCGTGATATCACTTCCAAGAGGTCTTTTAACACAAAAACAAAATATATGCGTATGAAAACTCTATAAATTAATTAAGGTCCATATTATTTATATATAATAGAAAGGAAAAAGTTTGGAGGCCCGCGTTAAACGATGGCCTTTTTGCGATCGTACCTATTGTATTGCATTCTACTAAAGACAACCCTGCTAAAACCTACAGTAGAAACTCTATAAAATAATACATTTGAGAACACCAAAATTTATTAATTAAAAGAGTTATTAATTAATCGATAAATTAATAATTATTAATTTATATATTAATTAATATTTTATTAATTTATACTAGAATACTTAGTTTACAAACACCTTTCAAGCTTCCACTTAATTATTGTATACAATGCATGTACGTATATCAAATGAACGACACAATTTGAAAGAAACCTTCAATCTACCACCTTATTATACTTCTTGTGTTTAATATATCACTTTATGTACATTAAAAATATTTTCTATATAAATACAAGATCAAAATAGGTTAACATAAACAAATCATACAAACAACAATGACAGACGAGATTCGAAGAGCATTATGCAAGCACAATAAGGATAATCCAAGTCTCACTCAAAGGCAATTGCAAGAATGGGTTCATAGTAACTATGGTTTGCAGGTGAGTCAAACGACAATATCGAATACAGTTAAGCGGTCTTTAGAGTATCTCTCACTTGCTACCGAAAGAGGCGATGTTAAGCGACACAAACCGGCAAAATCTCCTGACCTAAAAAAATCTCTCTATGAATGGATTCTTCAATATCAAGAACATGTGAAGGTGGTGAAAGCACTCAAGAACTCTAGAATTTGATCAAAGAGTTGGGTTATCGCAATGCAATGGATGTCGAAGATGTTATGACTCACCCAAAAGAAAATGTAGTTGCACAGTTGTTGACTGATGAAGAAATTATTGAAAGCGTTATTGGAATTAATAAAGATGATATCGATGAAGAAGATGATGAAAGTTCTACAATGGAGCCTCCTTCGCGAAACGAAGCTATTAAAGCGGCAATCACATTGAACAATTTCTTATTGAGCTATGAGAAAACAACACCAGAAGTCTTACCATACTGAGGAAAATTAGAGACGGGATTCAAGGGGAAATAAATTTCAACAAAAAATAAAAGATAATTGAGTTATTTTTCAAGAAACCTTCATAAATCATTCATGTAATATGCTATATATAAAGAATTATTAATTTATATTTTATATGGGGTCTAAAGAAATTATCAAAAATGTATTATCTTATAATTTTAACGAATTATGAATTAAGCACCCTATCCCCGAGTCGGGACCGGCAAAAAATATTATCTTAGAGAGTTTATTAAATAATCGAGTTTCTACTGTATATGGGAGGAGAAGCAGTTTCTACCACAAAGAAGTGCCAACAAAGTTTTGAAATTCTCTTCATGCTAGCTCTTTTTTATGACCGCTCAAAACTAAAAGTTAACTACAACTCGAACCGATGAACACCCCTAGGTTGGATATCCGATCCGGATATGGAAGTTTAGTTAGGTGTTTGAATATATATGTATGTTCTAATTGACGTACTTGATGATGTTACACATTAGTGTAATGTAGATGCTTACCACTTCGAAGTGATGAAAACTTGTTTAATATTATATAAATTCGATGTGTAGCACTTCGAAGAGCAATGTTCACCACACCGATGCGAACGAAATCAGCACATATTCATCCATTTACCCACTTAAACAAGTATCATGTGGTTAAACAATCGTTAAACTACATCGAGAATATGTCTTTAAAAAGAAAACAGATAAAATTAGCCATGTATACAAGTTATGCAAAATAACATTACAGTGGCTTCTTAAAAGTTGTTGCAAACTTGCGATATTTGTTATAATATAAATCTCAATTTACGAAAGTGTTGTAAACCCTATTTACATATTTAGAAAATTTGTTCTTCCGTGATCTATGTCGATAAAAAAACCAATTTTTGCAATAAAATTTTATCAACTTACACATACAAGTTGCCTGAATTTTTTCTTAACGGCAGTTACCTGAATCTTTCAACATTACAACATGAATGTAACTAACAAAACACTCAATAATAATAACCGATTGTATGATCGGTGTTAGCAGTTGAGGTTGATGAGTTATGAGCACGCAATCGCAATGTGAGGTTGATAAGTTACTTTATAGTTTGGGAAGAGGTTTTGCCCAGGGTTCAAATTTTGCAAAATACAAAAATTTTGAATTTTTCTTCTCGTGATAAGCCGCTAGTTTAGAGTTTTTTTTGCGGGTCACTCCTAGTGGCTCGTGTTCCGAGGCTTGCCCGTTTGGATGGTTTAGCTCGAGGGTCGAATCTCAAGTATAATACCGTTTTAAAAAAATTATCTATTCAATCTACAAAAGTAAGCATCTGGTAATTTAAAATAAAATATAAAAAGTTAACAATCATAATATATATTATACTGTATGATGTCCCATCGCAAGTTATAAACATTGTAATGGAATGCCATGTCGAATGATATATTAATGTTGTAAACTTGAAAAGGTTGTAAAAATCCTATTATATAAGCTACCTTCATTTTATTTCTAGGAACAATGTGGGATATAGAAAAGTGTTATAATAAAAACATCAGCACATATAACTTCCACTCAAAACTCAAACCTAGCTACATTTTTTCATTTAAAACATGTAAATCTATAGAATAATATAGTATTATGTTTTTTCTCTCAAAAGCAAAAAAAGAAAAGATGATTTCTAGTCCAGGTATATATATATACTAGACGATTACGCGCGCATAGCAGCGGAATTACCTAAAGACATGTAATTAATGATATGCTAATTGATTCGATGGTCGAACGCATGACCCAATAATTGCCTAGCGATAGATAGTTAATGATTCATTAATTGACCCGATGGTCGAATCGGTAACCCGGTGACTCGTCCGGGTTGAACCGGTAGGCGAGCCTGTTCCCATAGACTCGATCGGGTTGACTCGGTGGTCGAACCCGTGTCCCGGTGGTTGAACCCGTGACCCGGTGACTCGATAGGATTGACCTGATGGTCGAAACCGGTGACCCGGTGGCTCGACGGGATTGACCCAGTTGTCGAACCCGTGACCCGGTGACTCGATCGGGTTAACCCGATGGTCGAACCCGTGACTCGAAAAGATTGGCTCGATGGCCGAACCCGTTACCCGGTGACTCAGTCGGCTTGGTCCGATGGTCGATCCGTGACCTGATGACTCAACCGGGTTGACCCGTTGGTGGAACCCGTGACCAAGTTACTCGACCGAATTAATCCGGTCGTGGAACCCGTGACCCGGTAACTTATGCAATTGTTTATGGTTTAATTTTTCAACATTTCTTATTTTATCTAACTTATGTGCATTTAATTTTTCAACAATTTCATAATTAATATCCAACTTCTATGCATTAAATTTTTCAACAATTTCATAATTAAGTCATTTTTCAACATTCAAGGTTTTGGGGTTTTTCCTTTATAAGTAGTAGAGATATCCAATTTTGACGTATCAACTAAATGTAGGATTTAATTTTGTCTCATATGCGATCTTGGTTACGTTACTCAATCCATATTGGTTGGACCACAAATAACAGTCGATCACCCACATCATGGATGTCCCATCGACTTTGAAGGCCATATGCCAAAATGATTAAGTATGTATGTCCTCAATCACCGAACTTTTAATTACCATATAAACGGTACAACATGTTTTGATTACGTATTATACTCTAGATATCTTACTATACTATAAAGCAATTGAAACTTTTATCTTTAGAAATGCTGAAGAACAGACTTTTGAAATTGCTATTTATGGAAATATAAAACACTCTATTAACATAAGTATGTGCAATCTTAACTATACATTTCTTTTGTAACAATTTTTTCTAATAACTTTTTGAAACAAACTTTAATAACAAGTTATAAACAATTACTTTTATTTGTAAATCAAAAATGGCTTTTATTCTATTTTTTAAATATGATTTTACTATATAATCTAATTTTTTGTGCTCTTTAATTAAACATTTATTTAAATATATCTTTACGAATATTAATATTTTTAATTTTTAGTATGTTTATTTTATCTTAATTCAAATTTTTACGACTTTAACCGTGATATAATCACAAAACAAATAGTCACCGGGTACTGTCCGCCGTATTGCACGAGTACTATGCCAGTATGTTATAATTGTCATAATTTTTTTATCAGCATTTTATATTAGAATATCATTTATCTTTTACGTTATCATAAATTATCCATTTAATTATAAAAACATGGGTAAAATGTGTGAAATCTCAGCTATTTACATGTATTATATTTTGTTTTACTATGTAGAGTAAAAAGATTAATTAATAAACTTTATATGACTAAGATGTTTAATTTCTAAAAATTCAAAATTACATATGGTTTTAGATTTTTATAATTGCTGTAAAATGGTTCTTATTGTCCTCTTAAACATGCAGGCGTGAAGTTGTTCGACAAAATCGAAGACGCACTGATCAGACTCGAAGTCATTGAATTTGGAAGGAACCAAATTACAAATTTTCTAACTTCTAACATTAGCCATTTTGTAATGCGCCAAAGCGTAAAACTTTGATACTGTTAAAAATTAAGTAAAAATATAGCTATAAGTTTTTAGTAAATTTACATTACACTCTTTTTTGCTATGATCCCATTTAGTCGACATGATCAAGCAAGCCGTTCATACGAGAGTGATAGAAAGCAAGTACTCTATAAAATAGAGAAGAGGCAGAGAAACCAAGTTTAAAAGATATGGGTTAGTCTAACTAATTTTTAAGGGCTTCAATAGGATAATTATCCCACAAATGTGTAATATTATGGCTTAATATGATTAATGAGCCAAAGTCCACATAAGATCAACCCATAATATTTACATCCCATAATTTTCACTAACTATCAACATGTACAATTATAAATTTGCTGGATTTATATTGACAACATGGTATTGGGCCGTGATTTAGTGATAGAATTTCAGTACACTAATTGGCCAGATATGCAAAGGCCTTTTGTTGATTACAATTGATTGAAAAGTTTAGGGCCCGTTTGGACCCACCTTTTAAGTGGGTTTGGACTTAAAGGTTTCCAAAATATACGTTTGGTACAAAAGTAAACCCCTGACACAAGGGTTTTTATCCCAAGATTTCAATTCTTACCATTATAGTGGGTTTTGAAAAATGGAACTAACAAAAATTATTTTTTAATTCATGTTTTCTGTCAGCCACAAAAACCCCAAATATTTTTCTTATTTTAATAATTTTTAATTTCAAACAAATTTATTAATATTTTATTTTCTCTTTCTTCATTTATTTTAAAGCATATACAAACTCTAACCCCACTCAATCCTAAACCACCCACTTTATAAACACACTCAAAGTAAAACCCGACTTCAAACCAAACGGACCCTTAGAATGTTGGAGCTCGGAGAAAGGTTTTGTCTAGGGTTCAAGTTTTACAAAATGCAAAAATCTTGGATTTTTTTTCTCGTGACAAGTCGTCAGTTCTAGGAGTTTTCTTTCGTGGGTCATTTTTAGTGGTCCGGGTCCTGATGCTTGTCCATTTAGATGGTATAGCTCGGGATTGAATTTCAAGTGTGTTATCGTTCTGAAAAATAAAATAAAATTATCTATTGAATCTACGAAAGTAAGCATTAGATGCTTTAAGGTTAAAAAAATATGTACGGTATGGTAGTTGGTACCGTATATATAAAAAAGTCAACGGCATACATAAATTATCCGGTATGATGTCCCATGACAAATTATAAACATTGTCATGGAATCCCATAGCCAATAATGTATATAAGTTGTCAACTTGAAAAAGTTGTATAAATCTTATTATATAAGTTAGCTTCATTTTGCTTTTAGGAATGATGTGGGATATAAAATAGTGTTACTTAAAAACATCCACACATATAACTTTCATTCAAAACTCAAACCTGGCTACAATTTTTTATATGTTTCAGGTTTTCGTCCTTTCTGTTAAGTTTTCGCCGTTTTATTAAGTTACCTCTCTTTCTTATGTTTCGAGTTTCTTTTTAGTTTTCGTCCGATTTTATGTATTTTCGTTCACTTTTTTACGTTTTGTCGATCTTTTTACGTTTTAGCCCGTTTATACGTCTTCGTTCGTTTTCACCTGTGTGTTGTTTTGCAGATTATGCCATCCTTAATTGTTTTGCAACAAGAATCATGGATACAGTACATGGAAAGTATTTTGGTTACACGAGGTCAAAAAATAAGTAGATAGACAAAAAAACGAATATGTAATTATTTTCAAATATTAAAAAAAATGAAGTAGATAGACAAAAAAATCACCCATAATATGAGATAGAAGGACAATTCTCTGACCGAGCAAGAAATAGTTCACTTAAAATCCATTTCAAAGGTATGCTTAATAAAAAACGGAGGCAGTTGAGTATACGAGGGGTCTTAAAGGACGGCGTATGGACTGATTGTCCGGTCCAAGTTAAAGGAGAGTTTTTGGAACACTTTACAAACAGATTTGCTCAAACATCTGCTGATCGTATTCATGTTAATATGAATTTTCCCAACTCCCTCACATATGATCAGATGTTGGATCTTGAATCGGATGTTAGTAGAGACGAGGTGAAAAGAGCAATTTGGGACTGTGGTACTGATAAGTCACCGGGTCCGGATGGTTTCACGTTCGGATTCTATAGACAGCTTTGGACCCTGATTGAAAATGATGTGTTCTTGGCGGTAAATCACTTTTTCAACAAGGGCGAATTTCCTAATGGTTGTAATTCTCTGTTCATCACGCCGATTCCCAAGATTCCAGACGTAAACTCTATTAAAGATTTCAGACCGATAAGCCTAATAGGAAGCTTGTATAAAATCATCACTAAAGTCTTAGCCAATCGCCTTGTCCCGGTGATTGGTGGTCTTGTTCACGAGGTCCAGTCCGCGTTCGTTGATGGGAGACAAATCATGGATGGGCCGTTCATTCTCAATGAATTAATACAATGGTGTTCCAAGAAAAAGAAGCAAGCTGTTATTTTCAAGGTAGATTTCGAAAAGGCTTATGACTCGGTCAGATGGGATTTTTTGGATGACGTGCTTAATAAATTTGGTTTTGGAAGTAAATGGCGAGGTTGGATTTAGAGTTGTCTTAAATCGTCCAAAGGCTCTATTCTTGTCAATGGGAGTCCGACTAAAGAATTTCAATTTTACAAAGGATTAAAGCAAGGTGATTCCCTTTCCCCTTTTCTTTTCATTCTCATTATGGAAACATTACACGTATCTTTTCAACGAGTGGTGGATGCTGGCATGTTTACGGGGATCAATATTAATAACTCATTGAACATCTCCCATATGTTCTTTGCTGATGACGCGGTGTTTGTAGGTAAATGGTGTGATCAAAATATTGATACACTAGTTAACGTTTTGGAATGTTTTCATAGAGCTTCTGGTCTTAAAATTAACATGAGCAAAAGTAAGATTATGGGTGTTCATGTAGATAATTGCAAGATTATTCAGGCGGCTAGTAAGTTGGGTTGTCAAGTCCTTCGAACTCCATTTACATATCTGGGTACCAAATTTGGGGGGAACATGGCTCAGATCAAAGAATGGCAAGAAGTGGTAGATAAAGTGAAGTCCAGATTGTCCAGATGGAAACTGAAAGCCCCATCCATAGGAGGAAGATTCACTCTATTGAAGTCGGTTCTAGGGTCTATTCCGATTTTCCATATGTCCATATACTAGGTTCCAGCGCAGGTTCTTCAAAATCTTGAATCAATACTTAGTCATTTTTCAATGGACAAGATACGGACAGTAGAAAGGCATCATGGACGAAATGGAGCAACATCACGACTGCCAAGGAGAAAGGGGGTCTTGGAGTAACTAGTCTTTATGCTCTTAATCGCGGTTTAATTCTTAAGTGGGTGTGGAGATTTTTTTTTGCCAGCAACTTGCTTTGGACGAGTGTGATTAAAGCGATTCACGGGGAAGATGGCAACATCGATAGGGTTGTTCCTAAAGGTCGTCGTTCAAGTTGGCTCACTATTGTTAAAGAACTCCATGTCCTCAAGGAGCGAGGTATTAATTTCTTTGACTTCATTAAATTAAAGATTGGGGACGGTAATAATATCCGTTTTTGGGAAGATAAATGGAGCGATTTAGGTATATTAAAAGGGGGTTTTCCACGAATTTTTGCCCTGGAATCGGATAAAAATATTTCACTCCGCTCTAAACTAGAAGCCTCTAGTTTGGAATCTTCTTTGTGTCGTAAGGTTCGGGGTGGAGCTGAAGCACTTCAATTAGAAGGTATGGCAGGGGTTGTTGGCCAGATTCATCTAGCCCCTCAAGGTGATAGGTACAGTTGGTTACCAAATAATGGGGACTATTTTGTGGCTTCTATGCGTTCTCTGATTGATGACCATAGGAACCCTAGAGTGGCGTCTCGGACAAGGTGGATCAAGTACGTTCCTATCAAAATCAACATTATGGCCTGGAAAGTTAAAATGGGCGCATTACCTTCCAAATTTAACCTATCCCGTCGAGGTCTTGACATTGGTTCTTTGTCCTGCCCCATCTGTGATAGCGGGCCTGAAACCGTTGCGCATATTTTCTTCCATTGCCCTCAGATTCGTCAGGTTTACAAGCTGATTGCGCGTTGGTGGGATGTGGATCTTGTAGATTTCAATGTGTATGAAGATTGGTTGTGTTGGATGGTATCTATTCGTCTTGGTGTGAAGCTCAAAGCGATCTTGGAAGGCATCTTTTACATAACATGGTGGAACACATGGTCATTCCGTAACAAACTCCTTTTCAGTGGAAGAATTCCGTCAAAGGCCACTAGATTTGATGATATCGTTACTAGTTCTTTTCATTGGTGTAGGTCTCGTTGTAATGCCTCGTTTTCTTGGAACGAATGGCTTAAAAACCCTTATTTACTTGTTGTCTAGCGTAGTTTCTTGCTAGCTTCTTTTTATAATAAAATCGCCGTTCAAAAAAAACTGTATATGACTATGATGTTTAATTTCTAAAAATTCAAAATTACATATGGTTTTAGATTTTTATAATTGCTGTAAAATGTTTCTTATTGTCCTCTTAAACATGTAGGCGTGAAGTTGTTCGACAAAATCGAAGACGCACTGATCAGACTCAAAGTCATTGAATTTGGAAGGAACCAAATTACAAATTTTCTAACTTCTAACCTTAGCCATTTTGTAATGCGCCAAAGCGTAAGACTTTGATACTGTTAAAAACTAAGTAAAAGTATAGCTATAAGTTTTTTGTAAATTTACATTACACTCTTTTTTGCTATGATCCCATTTAGTCGACATGATCAAGCAAGCCGTTCATACGAGAGTGATGGATCTATCAGGAAGCAAGTACTCTATAAAATAGAGAAGGGGCAGAGAAACCAAGTTTGAAAGCCATGGGTTAGTCTAAATAATTTTTAAGTGCTTCAATAGGATAATTATCCCACAAATGTGTAATATGGCTTAAGATTAATGAGCAAGTCCACATAAGATCAACCCATAATATTTACATCTCATAATTTTCACTAACTATGAACATGTACAATTATAAATTTGTTGGATTTATATTGACAACATGGTATTGGGCTGTGATTAGTTTTTTTTGAACGGCAGTTTGGTGCAGCGGAGTATCTTGCGTGCCACCGAGGCACCAAGTCTCTCGACCCGAGTTCGAATCATCTCACGAAGAGAATATCAACCCCCATGCTAGCCATCCAGTTTCCCATTAAGGGGCTTCAAGGCATTGCGATAGGAATCAAACCCGGCTGCCAATTCTGGGAAAATCCCCCATATGGGGAATGACAGGAGTCGAACCCCTGACTTCCCCCCACATGGAGACTATAACCAAATGCATCCATCCAACTGAGCTAGACTTCATTTGCATTGGGCTGTGATTAGTGATAGAATTTCAGTACACTAATTGACCAGATATGTAAAGGCCTTTTGTTGATTACAATTGATTGAAAAGTTTAGAATGTTAGAGTTGGGAGAAAGGTTTTGTCTAGGGTTTAAGTTTTACAAAATGCAAAAATCTTGGATTTTTTTTCTCGTGACAAGTCGTCAGTTCTAGGAGTTTTCTTTCGTGGGTCACTTTAATCGTCCGGGTCCTGATGCTTGCCCATTTAGATGGTATAGCTCGGGATTGAATTTCAAGTGTGTTATTGTTCTGAAAAATAAAATAAAATTATCTATTGAATCTGCGAAAGTAAGCATTAGATGCTTTAAGGTTAAAAAAAATATGTAGGGTATGGTAGTTGGTACCGTATATATGAAAAAGTCAACGGCATACATAAATTATCCGGTATGATGTCCCATGACAAATTATAAACATTGTCATGGAATCCCATAGCCAATAATGTATATAAGTTGTCAACTTGAAAAAGTTGTACAAATCTTATTATATAAGTTAGCTTCATCTTGCTTTTAGGAATGATTTGGGATATAAAAAAGTGTTACTTAAAACATCCACACATATAACTTTCATTCAAAACTCAAACCTGGCTACAATTTTTTATATGTTTCGAGTTTTCGTCCTTTCTCTTAAGTTTTCGCCGTTTTATTAAGTTACCTCTATTTCTTATGTTTCGAGTTTCTTTTTAGTTTTCGTCCGATTTTATGTATTTTCGTTCACTTTTTTACGTTTTGTCGATCTTTTTACGTTTTAGCCCTACGTCTTCGTTCGTTTTCACCTGTGTGTTGTTTTGCAGATTATGCCATCCTTAATTGTTTTGCAACAAGAATCATGGATACAGTACATGGAAATTATTTTGGTTACACGAGGTCAAAAAATAAGTAGATAGACAAAAAAAAACGAATATGTAATTATTTTCAAATATAAAAAAAAAATGAAGTAGATAGACAAAAAAATCACCCATAATGTGGGACAATTCTCTGACCGAGCAGGAAATAGTTCACTTAAAAGCCATTTCAAAGGCAATTTGAGTGAAGGTCTTAATAAGAGTTTACTTATCAATCGATGTGGGACAAACTCAACCCGGGCACTTTCAATCATATACCCGAAACACCGCTTTTGGAGTCTCCATATCGCGTTTACACTACCCCAATTCGATCTACAAAGTTAAATAGGAATTTTCACCAAAATAAAATGATCGATAACATGCATATTAGAGAGTAAACACATTCAAACAATGACGATGACGATGACATCATTGAAGTTAAAATCGATAAATTTCAGGGATCCAAACATATGTTACATTGTTTTAGAGATAATAGAGATAAACAACATTTGCAAAACCTCTTATACATTCGCCCGGGCACTTGTTTGAGAGGTTTCTTTGTTGTCGTCCTCTTCTGAAAACCAATAATGCATGTCCAGTATCTACATATATATCATTAGAACATGTCCAAATCAGGAGAGCATGCTTCTATTTATAGGCAAGCATACGGAAGCTACCCATAGGGTGTCGTGGAAGGTCCTGTGACCCATGAATTTTTGTGGCGTAGTGTTAATTTTTCAAAGAAATTTTGATTGATGTTAAATGCATCGGATCTTTAAGAAACTATGCTTGTGGACTTGTGATGTTGTTTAGTGTACTGTAAGTGCTGCATGTCATGCGTGACCATGCCTCCAAAGCTCATCTAATAACTATAATCGAACGAGACAATATATACGTCATCATGTCGATATGATGTAGTGCTAGGCCATGTAATGCTAATACAAATCATTTCAAAAAGTGAATGAAGGATTTTACGTAGTAATAAACATATTTAGACATTGTTCAGTTTTGTCAAATCATAATTTAATTATGAAGGATTAATACAATTGTTGGTATATTACAAAGTACACTTAAGTTCCTAAAATATATTTAATTTTACTACTAATATTCCAATAATTTCCACCTTAGGAGTAACACTTAAACATAACCGATATTCAACACCTTTTACCGGTGTTGGAACCTCGGACCCGGGACCACCTTGTTAACCAGGCATTGTACTTTTGTAGTTTTCAAGTTAGCGATTGGTTGCTTGTTCGGTATCGAGATTTTAGGGTTCTCTAATAAATTCGATTTGCAAGAAGGGTATTTTCTTGTGGTTCAAGTTTGATCGTGGTTTGCTTGGGTGTTCAAGTTTAAGATCGGGTTGCTTGTTCGTGATCGAGGGTTTAGAGGTTTTCTAATAAATTCGATTTGCAAGAAAAGGTTTTAGCAACAACGGGTATATTACACACGACTTGCGAGACTTGTCGGTAAAGTGGGTTAAGAAACAACTTGACAAGGTTTGTAGCAAGGTTAAAGAAGATTCAAGACTTGTCGATGTTGCAAGATTTCTTATGTTATTAGAGATCGGTTTTGCAAAATTAAAAGTACGACAAGGGTTACTTCAAAAGGAGTCGGGTACTTTCTTGATTCAAGGGTTGTCGATTTGTTGGATAGGTTAATTTCCAAGGCTCAATCGATATTTGAGTAAGAAAGGGTGTTCTTTTGAAGGGTTACTTGGTTTGATCGATTTCTAAGAAGGTTTCTCTTAGGGTTATATCGATAAAGCAAGGGTTTTTCTTTATAAACAGGGACTACATATTCGTGATTGTGAGGTTTAATATATCACAAGGTTTAGCGAATTATCGAAGGGACTTTGTCGTTTGTGATTGTGAGGTTATTCACAAGGTTTAGCAAACAACAAAGGGATAAAGAAAAAATGGCTAGTTCTGTAACTAGGTTTAACATCGAGAAATTCGATGGATTTAATGTACATAAGCATGGAGGTTCAAAACAAGTTGGGTTCAAACAACTTGGTCCTGATGTTAAAACATGAGTCCATGGAGTACATGTTTATAAACGTGTTTGGTTTGAGGTGGAACTGCAGGGAGCTCAGGGGGATCGTGAAGCTGAGGTTTTTCAGGATAGTAACGATCATGTTGCAGTGGCTCAAATACAGTTTGAGGTGGAAATGCATGGAGCTCAAGAGGGTCGTGAAGCTAAGGTTTTTCAGGTTAGTAACGATCATGCTGCAGTGGCTCAAAGACGGTTAGAGGACAAACAACCTGAAGAAAAGACAAACACGGGCTGCTTGGTAAATGAGCAGGAAGAGGTACACCTTGGTATAAAGGTGGGGGCAAACATTACGGTAACTGGAGTACCTGGTTAAGAGGGTGCGGAGGGTAATGTTGCTGAGAAGAAGAACGTGAAAGAGTCTATGGAAGCTAATCTAGGAAAACTACAGAAGTACAATGCCTGATTAACAAGGTGGTCCCGGGTCCGAGGTTCCTACACCGGTAAAAAGTGTTGAGTATCGGTTATGTTTAAGTGTTACTCCTAAGGTGGAAATTGTGGAATATTAGTAGTAAACTTAAATATAGTTTAGGGACTTAAGTGTACTTTGTAATATAGATTAGGAATAGAATAGTATTAGGAACTTTTTAGGTTAACCTCCTTAAGTTGGTTTATAGGAAGTTTCCTATTTAACTTAAGACGGTGCCTACCCCTCATCTCTATAAATAGGGATGAGGGCGGGGGGGGGGGGGGGGGGGGGGGGGTCCTAGTTCATTGTATTCTTCTTCCTCAATGTAGTCTTTATTAGGGCTATTAATAAAGAGGTAGTTGAGGGTATATCGTGTGCATATATTTGTCAGTTCTTTTGTAGTCTCTCATGTTCGCTGTTTGTGTTCGATACAACTCGTGATCTAGCGGTTCCGCGTTATCGAACTTCGGATTTGTTGTCGGTTGTCGTACAACAACAATGTAGTAAAATTACATAATAAATTCAGGGGCGGATCTAAGTGGTGGCCACCTGTGGCACGTGCCACACATAGTTTTAGCCGACGAAGAGTAATATTATTCTAAAAATCGCTAGTTTTTTTTAATGTGCTACATGTAGTTTGAAGCTAGAGAAGCACAAAATGAGGAAACTATATAAGAAGAAGAGCTTGGTGTTGAGATTTAAAAAAAGAACAGAAGAAAGATGAAAAGGTAGAAGGAGGAGGGTGGAAGAAGATGAATAGTGCTCTTTACTTTTCAACGTGTTTTCATTATTTTTTTTATTGTAGTGGTCTTTACTATTCTACGTCTTATTTAATGTAGTAGTACTATGTTTCACTGCCAAAGAAGTACTACTAAAGTACTATATTCCAATAGATTAACGTAAATTAAAAAAAAAGTAATGATACATCATATATGTAATATGTATGCTATTGATAACACATCTATATACGCTATTTCTTGTATGAATCGTTCAAATTATTATTTTTATCGATCTTATATTTGAAAATAGGGAAAAAGACGAAAATGGTCAAAATCATCCATTAAAAGTTAAACCATGGTCAAGTTTTTTCATTGGGACAAATTTGGTCATACACAAGTGCACAACTGCACAACTTCATCCAATTACCGCCACGTGTCCCTCCAACTTCAGATTTTAACAAGGGACCAGACCCACATATGTCCTCATTTACTATGACAATATTTGTCTTATTATGTTATCAAATGCACAACTGACGGCGTTCAACTTGCAAATACTCAACCGGATATCAAGGTTATGACAATAGTACATAATTTTTCAATTTCCAATAAAAGTGAAACACAGAAGATGTGCATTTGAGGGTTGAGCGCCGTCGGTTGATCATTTAAAAAGTATCTTTACTGGGACACTTGTCACAATATGAATGGTGATGACCATATTTGTCTTTGGTGAAAAACTTGACCATGATAAGGTTCTTAAATGATCAAAATGACCAAATTGGTCTTTTTCCCTTGAAAATATAAGCAACCTTGGATTACTTGAATTAACGAACAAAAACAGTATGAAACAATTAGTTTTACATCTTCAGTGAACAACTAAAGCCAAAAGCTATCTTTAATATGAAGCGAAAAAAAATTTGTGCCACACATGATCTCAAATCCTGGATCCGCCACTGAATAAATTCATGGAAAAAAGAAAAAAAGAAATGCGTGATGACAAAAAAGTAACCCATAATGTGGTAGAAACGAATGTTCAAGGTTAAAAGTCATAAAAATCCTGGGTATACGACCGTGATAAATAGAAATAATTCGTGCTACACGAGACGAATAACAAAAAATGACCCAATTTACAGGAAAGAGTGATTGGATATCAAGTCGTATGTTCCGTATCTACGAGCACTAGATCATTGATGCAACATTCTTAGGCAATGTGGCTAAATGTTTACACCTTAAGTATAAACATATCAAAGTTTTGGCGATACATCTATGTGGGTTAAACTCCATCCAAATTTCATCTCCAAACATTATAAGTGGGTATTCGACTTACCCGAAAATAGTGTTTCGAGATGAAATATATGAAACAAAAGTGGTTCGAGTTTGTCCCACATCCATATTGCATTTAGACTAGATCTCATTTTGACATTACGAAGCTCTCTCTAGGAGTATGTAACACTATAATTACTTAGACCTACCCATGGCTTTCACGTACCCCGTACCGGAAAACTTTCTTTTTGACATGTAATATATTTTTACGAAGCTCACTTCGAAAAGCATGTAATCGAATGATATGTCATCAATATAAATCACGCATGTTTGTAACTATATGTAAATCATTTAAAGTAGATAGGCAAAAAATCACCACAATATATGTATTCAACGCGAATGAAAAGAGTTCGTTCGATCTTTCATGCCAGATTTAAATGTTCAACATTTATGCAACAATTCAAAGGAAATGTGACTATGTGTTGGACAAACTCAACACTTCTTTTGGAGACGCCGCATTGCATTTACACTCGCTTCATTTGAACGATAATCTTTCAAAACTTCTGTAGACATAACTTGGATGTTACCTTTGAAGATTCATCGGCGAATTAGTTCTAGCAAACGCGCATTAAAAATATTAAGGTTAGAAGTTAGAAAAATCTACATGGTAGTGTAATATTATGCACTACGGTACACGAGTATAAATACAAATAAAACGTAACTGAAAATGATTTTATTATTACTTTTTTTTAACGACAAATTTATTAAAAAGACTAGCAAGAAGTTAGAGAATTACAAGAAAAGTAAATTTGGGTTCTGCATCCAAGTGACCCAATAATAAAAATGATTTTATTATCTTTAAACAAAAATAAAAAGACATTCGCGAGAAGCTAAATATTACGAAATCCAAGTACAAACTAGAACAAAACATGATATACGTTGTCACCGAGCGTGTCTAGACTTAATTACCGTCAAACTTAATAAAAGACGCACACACAACGACACCTCGACCCTTCTAAAACACCCGACCTGTGACCGATCCAAGTCGATAAAAATGTAGATAGAAAAAAAGTCACCCATAATATAGCAGAAACTACAATTTATCAACACTACATGTAAGAGTCCGAATGTAATCTTAGAAGCAGTATCAGCACATTGTGGTTTGTGAGACATTTCAAAGGGAATATAAACATGCATCTTAACTTTTAGTTTTAAACAGGTTAAACGTATGCTCATTCATCAATGTGGGACAAACTCAATCCACTATTCTTTCATATATCTGAACACTACTTTTTGAGACACCATAAATCACAAAGTTTATAAATAGGAATATATGTTTTCAAATTAGGATAAAAATATGGGACCTAAAAGTTACGGTTCAATTTATGTTGACCCTTGGTTAATAAAATCCTCTAAGGCTAGGCCACAACGCTAAAGAGTCACGATCTAGTTTTTTCATCTGGCGACCTAGTGCGACCTATTTGCCACAACCCGGCGACCTAGTGCGACGTAGTTTAAAAAAAATAATTAAAAACACAATAAATTTCATAAAAAAACATTACATTTTAAAAAAAAAACATTACACAATTATTCGAATTTTACAAAACATTACAATAAACTTAAAAACATTAAACATTAAAACTAATTTATTCATTGCGATTATTCCAAATGTGTTCCACTAAATCGGCTTTTAGGTTGAGATGTAGATGTGGGTCGACTATTTGCTGAGTAATTTGTAAACTTTCTTCATGCGTATTCACCGGATCGGTATCAGCATGTTCTTCTAGTTGATGGTAAATGGGTGATATCGCCGCCCCCTATGTTTAATTATCATATTGTGTAATATGACACACGTGTACATTATGTCCGATAGTCGACTTTTTGATAATCATCGGGCCGGGATATCAATCATCTTCCATTTTGTTTTCAATACACCGAATGCTCGCTCAACATCTTTTCTTGCTGCTTCGTGCTTCGTTTTATACAATCTTCGTTTGTGATCATTCGTCGGCGGATCTTTTATGGACTTAATAAGAACCGACCATTGCGGATATATCTCATCAGTAAGATAGTATCCCCGACGATAATGCACGTCGTAGCTACGAATACCAGTTCAGGTGCTTTCCCCGATTTAAGATCATTAAAAATAGGGGACTGACGTAAAACATTCACTTCATAATTCATCCCAGCTAAACCAAAGAATGCATGCCAAATCCATAAGTCTTGAGACGCAACCGTGATAGTTGAGTAAAATACGTCTTTTAGGAAAAGAACGTAATTAAGGTAAGTACACAAGTAGTTTAGGAAAACCACAAGTTATGACCCAAAGTGGGGATCGTTCTCAAGGAGGTTTGGTGTGTGTGCTAAGAATTGATTAATGGTTTGTGATTATATTGATAAGAAAGAAAATAGAAGAAAGATTAAAAGAGAACGACGGTTACGTTTATGAATTAAACTAAGACGATTAGTCGTACACGTAACACCGTAAAAAGTGACAAAATTAAAAATTTACCGTAAAAATTCCTAGAAAATTGCAATAAATCCTTAAAAAAAATATAATTAGAGTTTACAAAAAAATAAAAAATCACTCAAACTTTTTATTTAATTAAATAATAATTTTCTAATGCTAATTAAAGCCCAAAAAATCAATTTAATTAACAAAAAGCCCGAAATGAGATTTTTTCAATTGTAAACCTCTAAAATGACTTAACTTAATTTAAAACTATTTTTGAAAATTTTAAAATTAATAAAAACTATTTAAAAACAATTAAAAACTATTAAAACTTAAAAATAATTCTAAAAATTAATCTAATGACAATAAAAATATTTCAAAAATGGTAAAATTCCTAACTTAATGTATTTTAACTAAGAAAAATATAAAAACTTGAAAAATCTAAATTTTAATTTTTAATAATAAAATATTAATAAAAACCCAAAATTTATAAAAAATTCTAAAAAGTTGCAAACTAGCTTATTTTAACCTAATAAACACAGAAATGAAGTTAAAATTACAAAATACCCCTATTGGGCCTAGAAATGGGCTAAAAGTCCAAACAGACTCCTTAATGGGCTATTTAAGGCCCAATAAGAAAAATGTTGTCCAATTAAGCCCAAAAGCTCCTATTTGACTCAAAATTTGATTTTAAGAACAAAACTCTGAAGGCCCAAAAGCTGAAAATGTGTTTAAGCTAGCTTATTTCAAAGCAGCTTATTCTTAATGGGCTTTTTGGCCCATTAAGCTATAAGCTGATGCCATAAGCTCAAATTAGACACACAAGCTTCTTTTGAGTTACTTAAGAGATCTATAAAAAGAAAATTGGAAAAAGCACAAGGAATAAGCCTGAATAAGCTAAAAGCTATCTTCACAAAACGACAAAATAGTCGTTTTCGAGTTCTAGGCCACCCCAAGAGCTGATTCAACTTTCAAAAGCTTTTAAATGACTTAACTAAGCTTAGTCAACAAAAAGTTTTCCAATAAGCACACTCAATAAGCTGAAATAAGCAGATAAGCACTTAATTAAAAGTCAACCTTATGAGTTTTCTAGCAAAAAGTCAAAGCCAAGTTCTGATAAGCTCCAGATCAAATAAATGGGTCAAATGAGGAAGATCTATCACAAAAAATAAGTTGTTGAAAGTCTGGATAAGCCAATTTGGCTTATAAATAAGCTGAAAGAGAATTCACACTAGCAGGGGCTAGTTTTGGGTGTTGAGCAGTGGGAACTATTCCCACTGCTTGACTTAATTGACTTTTTTGTCTTTAGTGACTTTTTTGTGTATTCAAGTTAAACAAAGGCACCCAAATGATCAATTAATCATAAGGAGTCAATAACAATCACAAACAGCCAATCAGTGCAGTTAATTCAAAAGATCACCAGACCTCACACAGACATGAACAATAAGCAGATTTCACTCAATAAGCAGTTTTAGCAAAAATAAGCCAGCCAAATTGCACCAAAAGCATACACAAGCTATAATAAATTCAAATTAACAAATTTAAACAGGTTCCATGCAATGGTTCAAGGTCTAGATCAAGATTCAAGCACCAAAAAGTTACTGATGAACTAAGAACATGCAGTCATGAACACTTGCTGATATACTTGACCATACAGCCAAATTCAAACACTCAAATCTCTTAGATAGGTTATGTTGGATATGGTTTATCACTTTTTATCCTAAGTCTAAGCCTAAAAATAGGTGTGCACCAAATCACAAGCCAAAATATCACTTAATCAAGATTTTTATGAGCATATGTTTGATTTAGGTGTTCAAAAGCATACAACTTGCAGATATTCACTCTATTACACTTCTTAAACAAGAACAAGCAACATACAATAGCAAACACTTAACCAATAACTCTATAACTTCAATATGCAGTTGACCCAAACACCCCTAAATAATTTCAAACCAAGATTTTCAAATCAAAAGTAGGAATTAGGTTAGCACATGCATACATAAGCATCAAAACATCAAACATAAACAGAATCAACAAGATTTGGAGCCCAAGAACAACACATACACAAGCAGAACTCAAATATCACAAATATCCAAATTTTTATCAGATTTTGGGATTAAGGGTTCAAACCTCATGGGTGTACATCCACACCCACGTATGTTTGAGCTTATGTGCTAGCAAGAACAAGCACAAGCTTCCAATATCAGGCTGCTAAGATGGAACAAAGTTAGAAGCACAAATATTAATTAGAAAGGTGACAAATCCTTGATTAATGCAACTCTTGTACCCCACACTTGATTATCCCCAAGTTATAAGCCTCACAACATCTTAATATCACAGTATCAAGGTGCTATGATCCACTTATAGCCCAAAAATTCCAAGGTGTACCAAGAACTTAGCAAAATATCAAGATTTAAGAACTTTGAGCAATTTCTTGCACAAAGCCTAAGAAAACGTTTTGAGATTCAGTTTTAGCAAACATGTAACATAAGCAAACAGATATAAGATTGGCACTTGGACTTTTCTTCACAAAATTCAAACACACTTCATTGATATGAAAATGAGATTTACAGAAATGTGAAATAGGAAAAATTAAAGAGCAAAAACAAATTTTGCAGGTCCTATGCCTTATATAGGCTACATTGTGAACTACTAAGCAATAAAAAACGTAAAACCCTAGTTGATGAAGTTCCTGAAATGCCCTTGAGGGTTTTGAAGATTCTTGAACATGTGACTTTGTTTTGGCAGTTTCTTGAGGTGTGAGCTCGTGTTATATGATCAAATGGCCCATAATAAGCTTAGAAAGTAAGCTTGTATGTGGGGCGTTGGATTCCCTTGGCATATTTGTCTTCTTCCTCAAACGTGTAGCAGGGCACTATACATGTGAGCACATGAGTGACGTGGCAAGGCAAATGTGAGTTGGGTTTTGATTAAGGCATCATCAATCATTAATCTGGAGATTATGGGAGGTTATGGGAGGTTAATTGTTGCTTAAACAAGAATGCCCAAAATTGTTCTTGAGTGAATAGTGGGTGAGTTTAATCCAGATTAGGGTGGGATTAATTTTTAAAAACTTGTTAAGGCGCCAAGTTTATTAAATAAATAAACCGGGTTAAGTGGATGATGATGTGGAGGAAGGGAGGATTGTGATTGGTCGGATGGGGTGAGTGGGACACGTGTGGGATGGAGAGTGGTTAAGGTATCTTCTCTTGTCTGCCAGGTTTAGTCCTCATTCTTTCCTTTGCCTTTCACTTACAAATAAAACAGCCCAAACTCCCTTTTTCTTTGTTATTGAAGTTTTGGTTTTCACACTTTTGCCCCAAATACTTTTCCAAAGCATTTTCAGGGGTATTTCTTGCCATTTGTTGATACTTGAAGGGATGATTTGGCATTTTCTTCATAGATAATGGTCTTGACTTGTATGGTTTACTTCTTGGAGGACTGAAATTGACAAGTCATGATTTATGAGGGACCATTTTTGCCATTTCTTCAAAGTTAAGGGTCCTTTTTGCAATTTGACATATTTAATGGACCAAACTTGTAAATTCTTGTATCTTGAAGGACTTCATGGTATGTTTGACTTTGAGGAGGACTAATATTGACAATTTAGCTTTGTTGAGGGACTAAATTTGCCAATTCTTCAAAGTGGAGGGCCCTTTTTGTAATTTTGACAAACTTTAGGGGCCAATCTTGTAATTATGAAGATACAAGGGTTTAAAGTGTCAATTCTTAAATATTCGAGGAACCTTCTTGCATAATCTTCAAATCTTCAAGGATTTTTCTTAGAAAATCTTCATTAGGGTTTGGTTCATTGTGCGACTTCGTTTTCCGTGTTCGTTTTTGCATAATTCTTGTGATCTTTTGTCATTTCTCAATATTCGTACCGAAAATACACAAGAAACAAACACAAGCGTATATTTGGCCATTTTCATGATATTTTATGCATTTAAACCCCGTTTTAGACGATGAGATTATGTATAAAAGCAATCTCATCAAACCGCCTCCAATAAAATGAACGATGTTGACCCCTGATCACGCCTACTAAATTGAGCTTTGTAAGCAACGGGACAATTCTCCCACGGCCAACGTTTACATTCGATACTTCCTAGCATCCCAGGAAACCCGTGTTTTGCCTCGTGACGAGCATAGAGTTTCTCCATGTCAGTATAAGTAGGCTTTCGCAAGTACTCTGTACCATATAATTGCATTATGCCGATACAAAACCGTCGAAGACACTGTCGAGCTGTTGTCGCACCCATTTGCCTATATTCGTCTAGAGAATCAGGCACGGCTCCGTACGCCAATTGACGAATAGCGGATGTGCACTTCAGCAAGGGTGAAAGACATTCTTGATTCAAAGCATCCGTTGAGTTTCGGAAATAAGAATAGTTATTTTTCAAATCGTCAACAATTTGTAAGAATAAATCTCGATCCATTCTGAATCTATCATGAAATGTCTCTGCAACATATTGCGGCCCTTCAGTAAAATACGCATCCACTAGACGATTATGTGCACCCTGATAATCTCTCTATATATATACGCCGTTCAAAAAAAAAAATAAAAAAAAAAATAAAAAAATCTCTCTATATATATACGCCCGTTTTTTGGGGAGTGATGCTTCATAAGCCTCTTCACAAGCTTGCGTAAAAGCTTCTAACTCACTTGTAACTTCCTCTTCGTCGTCGAAAGAGTCGGCAAAAAATAATTCATAAGACATTTTAGTTTGGAGGATTGTGTGTTAATTTTGTGTGAAAAATGTTAATAAGATAGGGTATTTATAGAAAATGTTTAAATTAAAAAAAAATTTAAAAACTCCAATGGATAGAAAACTCCAACGTCTCTTTTTTTTTCTTTCTCAATTCGTTCGTCAGTAAGGTCGTTTTACCTTCGACCGAATCGCCGCAACGTGGCGACTCGGTCGCGACCGACGATCGACCGACAAATTCAGGCCGCGTTGCGCCTAGTCTAAGGTATTTAATATCTGCTTGTTGATGGATTAGTCGTCATTCTCGTACCAAAATTATTCCTTGGTCAAGTAAACTAGTTTCACGTAAATTTCCTTCATTTACAAATTGAACTAAACGGACCACAAACAACACCGATTAGATATATAATGAGCAGCTTGATTCAGGCTAATACATAAATGAGTAGTTATTACGAATGTACTTTTTTCAATCATATTCTTGGTTTTAGTCCTATATTTTTTTATACATGTTGATTTTAAGAAGTAAATTGACTAAACTGGTACAAATGATAAAAGTTCACTGGTATATTATGCATACAAAAACTCTTTTAGTTTGACGCCCTTGTCGTGTTAGAGAGAGCATGTAACCCAAATACATACATAAGTGGGTCAAAACGGACACCTCCAATGATGCTACCATCGTGACTACTACATCCATCCATAAAATCCTCCTCAGAGATACTAAGGTTTGTTGCTTTTGATAATTCGGGTATATCACTCTCGACACAGACAAAATAGTAGCAAGTTCTTCCCACTCTTCAACATAAAAATTGACTATAGGAGAGATGATTTGTCTTGATGGTGTATGGGGTACCATCAGGTTGTCGACTCTGTAGTCCCGAGCTTGCTGGAGATTTGCTAGGACGTTTAGGATAGTTGTGCATCTTATAGATTCGTGACTCAAATCTAGAAAGTGTACCATCGAAGCTCCATGTGATGTGAAATAGTAAAAGATTTATAAGTATAACTCTTGTAAGGGCTCTCGTTTAATATCACATTTTGTCCGTCTTCACCTTGGAATCAAAGAAGTTATTCATCTGCTTGTGATCGAGATTACTGTATAACATAATTTGGAAATTTATAGTTATAAGTTGTCCACATTTGAGTTTATTTTGACAAAGATTTGTTTGTTAAGATAACTTCATTTGTATTTTTGTCTTTTGCCTTAAGAACAAAAAAGATTGAAAACGGTTATTTGTGATGATGACAAAAAACACCCAGACGACTCAACCGACGTAGTCTACGAAGAAGTGCTACATAACTTCGTGTATCTGTATCTCACATTAAAGATGGTTATGTTCTTTTCGGATTATTCGACCATTTTTTCGTAACTATGATTTCCGTGCTTTCAAAAGGTTGGTTTGCAGCTAACAAGAACCAAACTTGAGAAGTTGTTACCCTGTTGTATATCATTAATACGTACTTTATACTTTACATTTTTTTATCCAAACGTGTTTCTTCCTAACCTCTAATTCCATAATATGCAATGTTATTTATTAATTTTTAACTAACGTTTTTTTTAATTACAATGAAATCTTTTAGCTGGTGGTACCATATATTCAAATTTAAGAGAGGAAACCCATTTCTTTATATCCGGTACAATTACTTGAACATTACAAACAAACATATAAAGTTAATGTAAATTATAATCTTCAAAGAGTTAAAGATGGAGTAGCTGAAAAAAATCACCCATAATATGACGTAAACGACAATTTACCGATCGAAACAGGGAAGAGTTCGAATAACCTAATCTTCGCAGCCCTAATCGATAACTGTCATTTGTGAAACATTTTACAGGAAATATGCTTATTCCTCTAGATTCTTAATTTTGACCCACCAATGTAGAACGAACTCAATTACACTTCTTTTGGAGACTTTAAATTGCGTTATACTAGCAAACGCCACGACGCACATCACAAATGGTCAAGATCGTAAGTTAGAAAAAAAGGCTTGCTACACTGTGAAAAAGTAATACGTACATTACTGATTACATTGAGAACAATAACAAGGTATTTATAAAACACAATAATGAAACCCTAACCCTAAGATAAATAGTAGTGGCCCGTTTGGCTCGACCCACTTCAAACATGGGCCGTAACATAACACGAGCACAATCACAAAGAAAAACACAAAAGAAATTATAAATCATTATCTTCAAACAGGTAAAAAGGACGTTGACATTTGCAAAACATATGAAAATGTGAATGTATTTATGATTGCTCGATAATGCGATCACCTTTGGAGTATAATGGGTCTGTCATTAAGGAAGAACTTCCAAATTTCTGTGTCTAGTCGTTTCTTTGACTAAATGGGTGCCCATTATGCGTCCTTTCTAGTCTACCACGCTCATTACCTGGATACACAATCGTGGTACACGTAATTATTCGTGTTAAAAGAAAAACATAAACGAGAATTTAATTCATTATCTTCAAAGATATAAAGATGAAGTAGATAGACAAAAAATCTGCCCATAATATGGCATAAACGGCAAAGTCGACCCCTACAAGAAAGATTTCGAATTTAATCCTCTCCGTGGAGATCATCAGTGCCATTTATTTGAAACGTTTTAAAGGAAACATGACCATACGTCTAAATTCTTGGTTTTAAACACATTAAAAGTTTGTTCATCCACAAATGTGGGACAAACTCAACCGAGTAAACTAATTTTGGAGACTCCATTGCAATTACACTAGCTAAACTTCCGACATGTAAATATGTAATACAGGGGCGGATCAAGCCTTCTAAACACCATACTGCATTTGCTTCTTGATCAATCATTCACTCTCGTACCAAACTGCTTGCTTGATCGCGTGGAGTAATCGCGTAATGTTACTTCCATTTAGGGTTTAAAAGAACTAAACGGGATCACATGACCACAATGTTTCAAGATATGGAGCAGATTGATTATAGGAAACATCGTCCATGACAAACAACTACCAATCATCGCTAGATATTAAATAAACGTACCAACATTCCTGATCTAACTGTACACATTTCACGCAAAACATTTGAGAACTAATCAAACTAAATACAAAAATCAAACTAAATACAAACAACTAGATAAAAGTATCCTGCTAATTAACATATAATGTATTACTCCAAAAAATCGATTAAGTACATAAGGTGTGGTGAATTCTTACACGTTATATTGGCACTAACAAACCATGCTAACCAATATCACTACAAACGAATGACATGCAATTCTTGCATTATTGAATGGGTTATGTGCCGATGTGCCCTCGCTTTCATCACATTGCTGCAAGATACAAAATACACTTGTTTTACTCGCTCACCTCTTTGGTTTTCAGTCGTAACAGTGAGCCTTTTATGTTACATTTTTATAACGTCAAATACGTGAGTATTTTTGTGAGTGATCTATAATTGAACCATTCGATCACTGGATTATCATGTCACTCCTAACAACAAAGTACGATTCTAGAAAAGCATAACATGACAAGTCATGATTTAGGTACATGATCATCTTATCGGTTCTTAACGGAAGAAAGCCAAATACTTTGTTATAGTATTGTATAAGTTAGAAAATGAAGCCTTTTGCGGAAGGATCAAGAAATTATCATGTAACTAACAAATATTTAGCTACATCAAAAAGAAATAAAAAATAAAAACATAAAGAACGTACCATACAGTCATCTATTTGTATGGTAATAATCCAAAATGCTTAAATTTAAGTTGACACTTAGGATTTATAAAAATATCTTCGTTCTTACTTCATACCGACGTGGGACAATACATATAACATATAATTATCAAATGACATGTTGTCAATGTAACTCCAGGAAGTTTATAATTATCCGTGTTCATAGTTGGTGAAAATTACTTAGACCAACCCCCATGGCTTTCAAACTTGGTTTCTCTCTGTCACTTCTCTATTTTATACAGTAATTGCTTCTTGATCGATCCATCACTCTCGTATTCACGACTTGCTTGGTCACGTGGACTAAATGGGATCATAGAAAAATAAAATGTAATGTAAGTTTACTAAAAATTTATATAAATTTTTGTAATTTGCTCTTTGAACAGAAAATTTTGTACTTAATTTCAAAAGTATCAAAGTTTTTACCCTTAGGCATTGCAAATGGTTAAGCTTAGAAGTTAGAAAATTCTTAACCACACGACTGTTAATAATGCGTACAAATTTTGTTTTACCCACACAGACCCATGAGAATATTACTCAATAATACCTTAATTTCGTTTGAGCCACAAGGCCGTTTGAGATTAGACACAACCAAATTTGACACTAGTCTCGAATCTTGTTTGAAGATTGGTTCATCAATCTTGAAACACCAAAAAAGATATTTGTGCAACATCGTGGAGTTTATGTATGTTTTAGAATTTACATAAAGTTTAGATGGCGGACGACTGTGCTACATGGATACTATTCGTGTTACACATGATCATATACAAAGAAAACTTAACGAGAATGTAAATCATAATCTTCAAAGAAACAAATAGGTGTTAGATTACAAAAAAATCACCCATAATGCGGTAGAAACAACGCGTTGCCAGTTTACCGAAAAGAGGTGATATCAACTCTTAACTCTTATTTTCCTTGGAAATCTATAAGAGAGTCATTTATGTCCGGGCCGTCTCATGGATTCTGATGGCCCCGTGCAATTACCATCAAAAAGCCCTTAAACACAAACACAAAATACACACGTAAAAATAATGCATGAAGTAATTGTGCTTGAGCATCGTATTGCTTATGTATATAAATGAAGAACTTGAAATTTAGTGGCCCTCATCAAGTGGTGATGTATGCAGTATTTTAAAAAGCAATATGGCTACACGTTTACACTCTTACTTAAAAACACATAAATTTTTTGACCATATATCAATGTGGGACACTTGACTTATATTGCATATCAAATGTTGTCGATATAAATCAGATAAGTTTATAAATAATACATGCTAATAGATAGTAAAAATGGCAAATGACATAAAAAGATATCAAACTTAGGATTCATTTTCAATCAAGGTATCATATGTTTTTTGCATAAAAAGGTATACAACTTATTTTTTTAGCCAATTTAGGTATTCAAGTTAAATATTTAACAAACTTCCGTCAAATAAGTTTTACATTTCACATCCATCACCGCTAACCCCAATAATCGTCGCCACAGTCAAACCTCGCTCACGATCACTACCAAATACTGCCTCCAAAATCATTACTTCTGATGTATCTCAATATCTAACTGTGTATAGTTATTAAAAAAAAGATCGAGTATTTAACAATAACTGTTGCCATTTTCATTTTTGAATAAGTTAAAGCTCACTCTCAATTTAAATAAGACAATAGACGATTAATATGTTTGACGAACAAAATATTTGTTTGTAATACATCTAAACATAAAGATGATAAAGTATAAAAATAAGACTTCCATGAACAATAAAATGCAATATGAAAAGAAAAAGCATAGGTTGCAGCGTTACACAACTTTTAGGTAGTAACAAATGTATGTTCCATGAATATTTTTCTTTTTTAGAAGTTGATGAATTTATCAAATGCACAGATGACGACAGTAACAAAACAATCCATAAAAAGGCCCTATTGCATTCAATACGTTATAGTAATTTCGATTTTATTTACCTTATGATCCTTTTTCTTGATTTCCATGGTTTTCGACATCTTGAATAATTAGTTTTAATACAGAAATTAATGGTGAGGTTTTGTGGTGATGACGATGATTGATGGTTATGTTAATGGTGATTGACTTAAAATGTAAAATTTAACGAATGCTAGTTAGATATATAACAAAAAACCTAAATTGGCCAAGAAAATAAGTTAAACACCTTTTTATGCAAAAAAAAAAAGTGTGATACTTTGATTGGAAATGACTATTAAGTTGAATACATTTTTGTGTCATTTGCCCTTAATAAAAATTATGGGATCTAATATCTTATGTTTGCGGCTTTAAAACTAATATTTCATTCGCACCATATCTAATTTATATAGTGGTTGCTTCTTGATAGATAAATCACTCTGTTATGAACTTGTCACTTGGTTATGTTGACTAATCGGTAACTTTCCTTCCATTAAGAATTTGATAAACGAAACGTGATGATATATATGATCGCAACGGGTTTTAAAATATGGGCCAAATTCTACTCATCGTATATCGGATTTGGTATATCGGTATACTCCGTATTATACAAACGATGTATTGAATACCAATATAATCATGACAACTTTACCTTAGTTACTTATATGTCTTACTCAAAAAAGGTAATCCAATTATTTCGTTTACTAACGTATAATCACACGTTACACACAAAAACGTGTAATTTTTTCGAGAATTTGATATATTTTTTTATTTGCCGTCTCAGAAAACGTTTTTATTGTATATATAAACTGAAACTCAAAATCAAAGTTTAGGCAAGCTTCTACTATACGGAGCAATTTTTTTTTGTTTGGGGTGATGGGATGATGAAGAAGAAGGAGGAAGAAGGGAAGAAGAACATTGTTTTAGGAAATAATCATAAAGTTTTAGTACAACTAAAAAAATACTAACAAATATTATAAAGTTTTATATTTCAAAAATTAAAAAATGTAAAAAATATACAATAAAATAATATAAAAACTGTCTTTTTCTATCAGTATAACACGGGTATTAGAGAATATATTAGTGATAGAAAAAGGTTACGAATAATACTAATAGTATGACCCTTATGTATTGGTACACATACTACGGTCATGTTTAGCAAGAGTTTTTTTCTAAATTGTTAGTTTTTTGTTTAAAAAATTATCTCTTTCAAGACAAGTAACTATGGTTGGACACATGAGTTTAAAAAATTTATTTAAAAAAAAGTAGTTTTTAAATAAAAAGTTGAATGAAAGTTTTTACGTAGTAACAAAAATATTTAGATATTGTTCAGTTCTGAAAAATCATAATTTAATAACGAAGGCTTAATACAATGTGGTAAAATTACATAATAAATTCAGAGAAAAAAGGTGTTTGATGACAAAAAAATAACCCATAATGTGGTATAAAATTACGTAATAAAAAACGTTTAGTACTCGTCATAAATCAAAATAAACAACTAAATACAAGTATTATCTGTGATCTAAATCAATGTTGAATTCATATTTCGGCACGCATGTGTAACATAAAGACGTGAAAAATGAACACAAACATTCCACTTGCAACAAACACTATCAAATCACCAGGTCTTAGTATTATCAAGCTGCAGAATGGAATCGATCTTCAATGATATCCGGGGCGTATACTGTTTTGTAAGAAAAGACTTAGTAGCAAAGTATGATTATTTCCACTGTAACTAATTGTGTATTTGAATTTATCGAAGTTTAAAAAGCTATCTTAGATGTAAGTTTTATGTGGATGATTTGATCATATGTTTGTTTATTAAGGAAGAACTTCAAATTTTCTACAAACTTTTTACAATGATAACCCACTTTTTCTTTTCAACTCATGACATCCTTAACATGATCTATCATGTTCAAAATTTTGGAAATTAAACGATCCTTCTACAAAAAAATGAAGTAGATTGACAAAAAATCACCCATAATATGGCATATCATTAAAACATGCCCAAAAAAGGAGAGCATACCGTCCATCTACATACTATTTTTACGGTATTGTTTAATGTATTGTCAGTGCTCATAATTGTTTAGTGTATAAAAAAACCTTATAATTTTCAAAAGTTGAAAAATAAGATATAATAAAAATTATTAAAAAATTAAATACATAGGAAATGTTAAAAACCATAAACAATTGAATTAGTCATCGGGTCATGGGTTGGACCACTAGGTTAACCCAGTTAAGTCACTAGGTCAAGAGTTCGATCACCAGATCAACCCTGACCGAGTAATCAGGTCACGAGTTCGACCACCGGGTCAATCAAGTCGAATCCTCAGTCACAGGTTCGATCACCGGATCAACTCGGTCGAGTCACCGAGTTACCGGTCCAAACACAACCAGGCTCAACTAGCATATAGTAAACTATCTGTCGATAAGCAATTTTTGTCGTTAAACGCGGGTACACTAGTTGGATAAAAGAAGTATTGAAATCCACTTATGACAACTTGAGCTTGGTTTAGTTGTATTACTCAAAACAGACGATGTAATTATTTGGATATAAAGAAGACTTGTAACATGGACACAAATGGTTAAGATTAGAAGTTAGAAAAATCCATGCTACACAAGTGTGAAATACTACATGTTGCACGCGTAGAGTTTACAAAGAAAAACTAGCTAAAAATGATTTCATTATCTTCAAAGAACAATAAAAAAAATTACCACATATTGTTTAATTTTATAGTTAAAAAACACAAGCGAGAAGCTAAATATTACAAACATGAAGTACAAACTAAAAAAAACATGATATACGTTATCACCGGGCATACCTACACTTAATTTACGATCAAACTAATAAAACAGGCAAAAAGACCACCTCGACGGTTTCAGAAAACTATATTTTAAAACTAAGATATACTCTTATAAACACACTCTAACCAATCCAAGAGTCAATAAAGATGAACAAGATAACCAAAAATTCACCCATAATATATGGACACAAACAACAATTTGCTGACAGTGCAAGTAAGAGTTTGCTACAGCAGGAGAATGTTGTTTGTGAAACATTTTAAGGGGAATATAATCATACGCTTAAACTTTTACTTTTAAATACGTTAAAAGTTTATTCATCTATCAATATGGGACAAATTTAACCAACTTTTCTTTCATATGTCCAAACCCTACTATTCGAGACTCCATACTGCATACGCTCAACTCCATAATTTAAACAAGTTCATAACTATACGTTTTCAAAGTAGGTGAAAACTCTGGGACTTAAAAGTTAGGGTTCACTTTTATGTTAACCCTTGGCATATAAAAGTCACTAAGGTATTTAATATCTACTTCTTGATCGATTAGTCGTCACTCTCGTACCACATTGCTTGCTTGGTCACGTGAACTAGCTAGTTTCGCATAACTTTCCTTCCATTAAGAATTTAATTGAACTAAAGGGACCATAATCTTTTAATTTGATTAAAAGAAAAATCTTCGAAAACAAACAACACTGTTAGATCACTACAAAAATTTGGACATTTCCTTACTGATATTTTTTTAGTATAAAAGACACCATTTCATCATAAAACTTTTACCTACTAAATTCTCTAAATAAGAGTAGGTAAAGATACAATGCCTACTAAAAATAAGTGTAAGAAAAAGTTTTAACCCTTTTGGTGACTAAAAAATGAGTAAGGATAGACCTTTACTGCTCCCCTTTTGCTTACTCTTTTTCTTTTTTTATCAACTCCTACTTAAATAATAAGAGTAAGCAAAAGGGGAGCAGTAAAGGTCTATCCTTACTCATTTTTGAGTCACCAAAAGGGTTAAAACTTTTCCTTACACTTATTTTTAGTAGGCATTGTATCTTTACCTACTCTTATTTAGAGAATTTAGTAGGTAAAAGTTTTATGATGAAATGATATATTTTATACTAAAAAAATATTAGTAAGTAAATGTCCAAATTTTTGTAACGGATACATAATGAACACCTTGATTTCAGGCTAATGCATAAATTAATACAGTAGTTATTAAGAATGTACTTTTTTTAGCATATTTTCCGTTTTAGACGTTATACTTTTCTCTACATGTGAGTAAGATGGATTTCAAAATGGTACAAATGAAAAAAGTACGCTGGTATGTTATATGCATAAAAAACTCTTTTAGTTCATCGCCCTTGCCCTGTTACAGAGAGCACATAACCCAAATCCGCCCATACATACATAAACAGGTTAAAACGGCCACCTCCATAACACACATACGAAAAAAAGTGAATTTAATAATTTAGTAGCTAGGCAAAGAAGGGCATACCTTTTCAATCAAAGCATACAGCGTTTTTAAAGAAGTTGATGAATATGGAATATCAGACATCAAAATAACATGATATCCACCTTCTTTGTGATTCGTTTCATTAGCCCGCTCCTAAACCCGACTCTTGAAAGCTTTCTTGATCGCCTTGAAGAGATCTCTGCTACCATCATGACTACTACATCCATCCATAAAATCCTCCTCACAGAAACTGAGGTTTTTTGCTTTTGGTAATTCGGGTATATCACTCTCGACAACAGACAAAATACTAGCAAGTTCTTCCGCATACACTACAACAATTCTTAATCCTAGGGGCGAGTTATTTGTCCCTAGGTAGGTGTTGTTTCGACCCTAAACTCCTAGGGACGACTAAGTCGACCCTAGGAGGTAGTGCCTAAAAAATCGTCTCTAGAATCCTAGGGACGAACAATCATTTGTAACCTAGGGACGACTTTGTGGGTCCTACAACCCACTACGTTGAAAAAATTGACAAACCTAGGGACGACTTGCTTTGAAACCTAGGGTCGACAAAGTCGTCCCTAGGTTATTAATAAAAATAATCTTTTTAAAATTTTTCTTAAAAATTCTTTTTTTTATTATTTTTAATAAAATCTTATTTATAAATATTAATAAAAACATTTTAAGAAAATAAAAAAAATTATTATTTATTAACCTAGGGACGACTTAGTCGTCCCTAGGTTTCAATAATGCCCTAGGTTTGTCCCCAGGTTTTGACACCTGGGCATTTTTGAAACCTAGGGACGACTAAGTCGTCCCTAGGTTTATAACCTGGAGGAAATTTAATAACCTAGGGACGACTAAGTCGTCCCTAGGTGTACCTGGGGGCTAAAAAAAAACTGGGCTGTTTTGCAGTTTCCAGATTTTTTCCGGAACTTTTTCCGGACAAAATCCACAATTCAAAATGGCAGAATTCGACAAATACAGAATAATAACAAATCAATAAACGTTACAATACCATATTACGATAAATTATCCAACGTCACGATACAATATTCATCAAACACACTTATTCAATCTTAAATCAAATGTTTCAAACGCTACAAGTCTCAAACTTTATTAAACATGCATAATAAGAAAAATACTACCACAACCTCTACTCCGCATCCTCGTTAGGTGAAAAGTCACCTTCCCCCTCGTCACCCTCCTCGGCACCCCCCTCGTCACTCCCCTCGTCATTCCCCTCGTCATCGCCTGATAAGTCGTCACCACTGTTTTGTACATTCCTATCTCGACCCAACTCGTCAACGGACCGGTAATCGTGCTGATGGGGATTTATGATTACACGAGAACCTCCGGGTATGGATTGTGAAGTAGAGCCGATCTCATGAGTCGAGTGTGTGGTGGGACGATAACAATAGTTAAATGTGTTATTGTTGGTGACGGGAGCAATAGGATAAGTGCCGGTATAGGGAGGTTCAAGTGGTTGGAGATTGTCGGGCAAAGATGGTCGGTATGGGTCGATGGAAGGAGGTTGCTGATACAAGGCTTTTACCTAGTAAGAAAGATTATGTGTTCAGTTCGTTGATGTGTGTCTAATCGAATTGATCTAGGTTCTCTATGTGACTCAGTTGATTTTGGTGGAAACAAATATTTTTGGTTGTTTTTAAATTTAAATGTGCAAGACTTAAAAGTGAATGTCGTTAAAGTAAAGTGGCGTTAAAATAAATCTAAATCTAATTAAAAATTAAGGTGCGATATTTAAAACGTGACGGAAGGTAAAATAATTAAATGACTAAAAATAAAGGCGTGACGGAAATTAAATTAGACATAAACTAAAAATTAAACAAGGCAAAACATAAAAGTTAACCCAGATCGGAATATATTCCGATCAACCTACCATCGGAATGAACACACCACTATCGGAATGTTGAAGAAACCCAGATCGGAATATGTCACCTTTTCAGATCGGAATAACCTAACAACCTCAGATCGCAATGTAGTCCAGATCGAAATGTGTCCTATCGGAATATCACCTAGATCGGAATGTGGCTGGGGAAAATTGGGCAGCACTTCGTCTAAGTGAGCCTCAAGAGCCGTCGGAAAGAGCGATCGCAATATGCGATCGCAATCCCCAGATCGGAATGAGGAAAAGATCCACCTATCGCAATCCCGGATCGGAATGCAAAACCCTTAAGCCCAATACTGTCACTATCGGAATGTGGTTAGCAGGCCGTCGCAATGTGAAACCCTTACTTTCCGATGGAGCACAATTTCGTAACAAGCACAAATCCTAATAAGCTATATCCGATAAGCCGTGAACAAGAACTTGAATGAAGCGGAATCAATACATGACAATAAGCTAAAAAGTTAAAAGCTTTTAAAATTTAAAAGACTAAACTTAAATGAAATCAAAACTTAAAAATCAAAACTTTAAGGAAAACTTTTCAAAATACTTAAGAAAAATTCCAAATAAGCACACAAGGTTGTCAATCTCGTGGTTTATTTCGTGTGAGGAAATAAAAAGGACGAAACTTTAATCAAAATAAGCAAATGGATTAAGCAAAACCTTGCTTAATCCGAAATTCAAACCGAAACAAAAAGAGAGAAAGGTAGAATGAGATTGATAAAAAGAACTTGATCAAATGATAAAGAAAGGTAAAGACAAGAATTTAAAGAACACAAATTAAAAACTTACTTGGAATTAAAAGTAATTAAAGTGCAAAACATGTATTTAAATGACAAGTAAATAAAGGTGCATAAATGAAAGGTGGAAGAACTAGTTTGTCAATCTAGCCAACAAAACTAAATGAAATGAAAATGAGAGTATTTATAGGTGATTAGGGGAGAGGTTAGAGGAAGCTTCCTCTCTCCTTCCTTTCTTCCTTAATTGCATGCTTAGGTCCCTCCTCTTCTTTAATCTTTTTGTTAATTGCGCCATTAGTCCTTAAGCCTTCAAATCTTCTTTAATCTTGGGCTTTAACGACTTTTGGCTCGGGATTTCTTTGGACTCGTCTTTTAATTCTTCGATAAATAAGACTTGAGTTCCTCGGCTTTAAGTAAACTTTCGTCTTTTGACTTTTTCTTCGATAAATCTTCAGAATTGGCCTTGGACTTCCGTTCTTTATCCACTTTTGACTTCTTGACTTCGTCTTTCATCCTTTTCTTCAATAAAAGTCCGTAAATGCCCGTGAATTCCCGTGTTTTCTCCACTTTTCACCTTTTCGTCCTAAATCACAACAAAAACACAAACCACGCATAGTTCCGACATAAAAGACATAAAATACACGTTTTGGTCCGGTTATTATTGTAATTAAGTGGTAGACCCATTGCCTTTGTTAGGGAATCTATTAGAAACATTGGAAGTGTTTCTCCTATTTTGATTAAAGGTCTTAGCAGCAAAGGAAGTAGCATTCAATTTTGCCTCTGCATGATCAGAGTTATCAGGAACACCCCTATGAGATTCCTCTCTAGAAACAGTGACATAAGCTTCCTTAACATCAGGGAGTGGATCCCTGGTGAGAAGAGCAGTCCTAACAGGCTGATAACAGTCATCAAGCCCCATAAGAAACTGCATAAGCCTCATGATTTGCTGATGCAAAGCTAATTCAGTGCTAGCAGAACAAGAACATTTAACAGCACAAACACATTTAGGAATCTTAGACACAGCATCGAACTCTCTCCATAGAGAGTTCAACCTATGATAATAATCAGATATATAACTACCCCCTTGTTTAACAGACCCAATTTTCTGAAGCAAATTATAAACAATGGAACCATCAACCTTGTCATAAGTTTCATTAAGCTCTTTCTAGACATTAGCAGCATTTTCAGAATAAACAAGACCCATGTAAACATCACTAGAGACCACATTCATAATCCAAGTAAGAACCATAGCATTACATCTATCCCATTGAGCACACAACACTTCATCAGTATAAGACTCTCTTAAACAGGACCCATCAACAAAAGCAAATTTGTTCCTAGCTTGTAAAGCAAGTCTCATAGCATTGTTCCACATCCTATAGTTCTCAGTCCCCAACAACTTGAAAGGGACAAGAACAGAGCTGCTATTATCACTATTATGAATATGAAGTGGATTTCCAGCATCCAAGTTGCTGATGAGAGCAACAGGATTGGTGGTGGTCTCAGGGAAGGCCCCACCACCACCATTTCCTCCACCACCATTGGGTGGTGGAGGAGGAGTACCACTAGCACTCATAGGTCACACACAAAGAGAGCAACAAACAGATATAAACCAAAAATATATAAACCAAGGCAACAAACAGAGAGCACACAAAATATATAAACCAAGGCAGGTAAAATAAAGCAGATAGAACAAGACAAAAAATAACCACAATAAACACCCAGAAGGTGAGCACCAGAAATGTCAGGCTGTGGACTGGGATTGGCCAGAGCAGGTATCCACACCAGTCAAGGCTGGAGGGTCAAGATGTTAACCGAATCCGTTTGCACACACACACAAGACAACAGTGACCCACGAAAGTAACCAAGAAGAAGGCAAGAGGGAAAATGAAAGAAGACTTACAGCAGAAATAGCAAAAAATACACCCAATCTCTAGATTCACTTAGTCTAGAGGATGGGTGAACCACCAATCAGAAACCCCCAAAAAATAATAAAAGTTAGGGTTAGCGAACCCTAACAAGTGTACCTGTGAAAATAAGCAAAAAATTGGTAACGGCACCACCAAGGTGATACCAGGATACCAATAATAGAAAAAACCCCCAAAAAATTAAATTAGGGTTTCAAGAAACCCTAATCAAATCTTCAAGGTTTTTAACGGCACCACCAAATAAATCAACGGCAACACCTACTAAAGCTTCCTGGGCACTAATAAGTGTGAAAACACTTATCCTTTTACCACTCATTTCCAATAATAACAAGACCAAAACGTGTGATTTATGTCGTAAAAGTCGGAATTATGCGTGGTTTGTGTTTTTATTGTGTTTTAGGACCAAAATATTAAAAAGGAAGAAAACACGGGCTTTCACGGGCGTTTATCGAAGAAAACGAGAAAAGACGAAGTCAAAAGATCAAGAATGCAAAAAGAACGGAAGTCCAAGGCCTATTCTGAAGATTTATCGAAGAAAAAGTCAAAAGACGGAAGTTTAACGAAGTCAAAGAACTTAAGTCTAATAGAAGAAGAAAATTAAAAGACAAGTTCAAATCCCGAGACGACAAAGACGAAGAATTAAAGTCGAGTCGAGAAAACGTGAAGAAAGCAAGAAAGAAGATGCAACACATGCACTCCTTCCACCTTCCCTATAAATACCCTCCTAATAGTCATTAGGAGGAGGGTTAGAGTTTTTAGTTAATTTTCACTTTTTCTTAGTTTTCTCTAGTTTTAGAGAGAGAAAGTCTTAAACTTTCTCTCACTAGTTTCATCTTTTTCTTAATTTTTCAAGATTAAACACTTTGTATTGCTTATTTTATTAATCAAAGTTCTTTAAGCTTTTATTCCTTAATCTCATTCTACTTTTCTTTGATTTTAGATTGATTTAGGTGCGAATATCATAAGATCCGTGTTGTTCTAATTGATTTCGTGCTTAAAAAGTTAATCTTTTGATCATTTTATAAGTTTTCATTTGATTAAGCTCTAAGACTTTTGTGCTTATTGGCTTATTTTTATGATTAGCTTATTTAGTTTATAAAAATATTCCTTAAAAGGTTTATGTTTTTATTGTTTGATCCAAAAAGTTGATTAATGTCGAGTCAAATAAGTTGATCAAAGTGCTTATTTGATTTGGTTTTGTCATAGATTCGAGTTAGTTTTGTGATAAGCTTAGTATATAGCTTATTCACTAGCTTATAACCGATTTCCACAATTTTCGGAAAGGGTTTAACTCCCTTTTCCGATTGGTTTACATTCCGAGCAGCCTCCCACCCTTTTTCCGATTGATCCAATCGGAAAAGGGTTTTGACTTTCCGATTGGGACACACAAACATTCCGATCTCGGCCTTTGTTGCATATTCCGACGGTGAGTCTTAGGTTTATTCCGATTGGGATTGTTTGTTGCATTCCGATTGAGGATCTTCCCCGCATTCCGATTGGTAGCATTTATAGTATTCCGATAGGTGTGATTTTCTTGTTATTCCGATCGGGCTCTTTTCCACTTATTCCGACTGCCCCTTGTCCAGTATTCCGATTGATTCCATTTTGGTGGGTATTCCGACCGGTGTTACCCATATTCCGATCAACCGATCGGAATACATTCCGATCGGGCCTCTTTTGGCTTGTTTCGGTTTCTTTCGATCTTACTTTCTTATAGTACTTTTTATCTTCAGAAAATTTTCCAAGTGTTAGTTTTATTTAGTGTGTTAGTACTTTTTCATTTTACCTTTAAGTTTATATGCATTTATTTTTTACTCGTCATTCAGAATTAATCTTTTAACTTCCATTTCACTCAACGACACTTTAATTACTTGCTAATAGTTTAAAACAAACAAACCAAACCATTCTCTTGATTCACCAAAAGACGATTGAGTCGCACTTAAGACCGGTTTTCAATTCGAAAAGATTCGGACGATAAGATTTTTATACTAGGGTAAAACCAAGTATTAAATGGCGCCGCTGCCGGCTCTTTTCGTTACGATAAACGGTTTCTAGTGAGAGACGCATTGAATTTTGGGATCCGTTCTTTGAACGTTATTTTCATTTGCTATAAAAATTTTCAAAAATCCTAAAAAAATATAAAACTCTTCAAAAATACAAAAACATTGAAAAATCATTAAAAAGCAATTCTTTTCCAAAGGTTTTGCACCAAAAGATTATATAGATATTCTCTTTGTGTATATTTTTCTTCTGCATGTGCATGCGTACTAGATCTTCCAACTATTCTGAGCCCGAGACTCGTGAAGATTTAGATATGGCTGGTGTTAACAACAACAATAATCACCCACCTCAACACAATTTGAATAACAACAACAACAACAACAATGTCCTTCTACCTGATTTACGAACCATGGAGGAATTGTGCCAACCCACCATGAACAGACGCGGAGGCCCGATTGCGCCGATGCACGTCACGGCTCAGGAGTTTTCGTTGAAGCATCACATGATCCAGCAAGTGCAAACGAACCCGTTTCGTGGAATTCCGGATGATGATGCCAACAAACACCTCGACAAATTCATTACCATGACCCAAAGCATGAAGTGCTCCGGTGTTTCTATGGATGACCTTCGCCTTCAACTTTTTCCCCACTCGCTTTCTCACCATGCCGAAAAATGGTTTGACCGTCTTCCTAAGAATTCTATTCATACGTGGAACGACATGACTCAACGCTTTTTATCGCGCTACTTTCCCCCATCCATGGTCACTAGCCTTCGTAACAAAATCAGTGGATTTATGCAAGAGAATGATGAATCGCTTTTCGATGCTTGGGAACGTTACAATGATTTGATCGACCGCTGTCCTAATCACATTATGCTCCCTGTCACTCTCATTGACACCTTCTACAATGGTCTCACTTTTTGTGACCGTGACACGATCAATGCCGCCGCCGGTGGTACTTTTATGAAAAGGAGACCGGAGGAGTGTCGAGAGTTGATCGAAAACATGACTACTCACCACAAGAATTGGGATTCATCCGCATCCTCAAGATCTAACTCGAGAGTCAATGTTTCTTCTACTACCTCCAATCCTGAAATGTCTGAAATTTCTCGACAACTCGCTGAAATGAACAAGAATTTCATGGCCATGGCCACAAACCACTTTCAACAAGCTAAAGCCGTTGCTATTTCTTGTGACACATGTGGTGGCCCTCACTCTTATAATGATTGTCCTTCTACCCAAAGCAATTATTCTGAAAACGTTAACGCAGCTTACGGTACTTATCCCACGGGAGGCTATCAAGCTCGCCCTCAAGGAGACCGTGGCTTGCTAAGTTATCGTTCCAACAATTATCTTGCTCCTCCTGGTTTCCCTCCTGCAAACCAAAACCAACAACAAAGCTACAACCGAAACAACCAATCCCAACCTCGTGCTCAAAATCAATATCAATCCCAAAGAAACCCATACCCAACTCAAGGAAATTCTCAAGCTCCACCTCTCAATCAACCGATGGCCGTAAACCAAGACGTCGAGACGTTCATGAAGACTAATCGTGAGATGGTGACGAATCTTCAGAGTCAATTTGTCAACTTGAAGAATGACATGGTGAAACAAGGGAGCGATATTCGAGCCGAGCTAAGGAATGATATGGCCAAACACAGTGATGCAATTAATGCAAACATGCAAAACTCTTTTAACAATCAAGCTCTTCACCTTCGTGATATGATTGGTTCGCTCATCCAAAGTAATCAGCCCTCTTCTTCGGGTACTCTTCCGAGTAATACCGTTGCGAATCCAAGGGGGGAGATGAAAGCAATCACCACTCGTAGTGGAAAAGGTTATATGGAAGCCGAGCTTCCTACACCTCCACCCGTGATTGTGAACAAGGAAAACGAGCAACTTTCTTCACCTCCTTCACCTTCTATCCCCATTTCCCCACCACCCGTGGTTGTGAGTGATCCTATCCCCTTAAAGCCTTCTTCTTCATCCAATATACCTTATCCCTCAAGGTTGAGGAAAGAGAAGCAAAAGAGCAAGGATGATATTCAGGTTTCCAACTTTCTAAAAATGTTTAAACAATTGAATTTTAACATCTCCTTTGCCGAGGCTCTCGCTCACATGCCCAAATATGCTAAGATGTTTAAAGATCTTTTAAGTGATAAGGAAAAGCTTCTTGACATTGCTCAGACCCACCTTAATGAGAATTGCTCCGCAGTGCTCTTAAGGCAATTGCCGACCAAACTTGGTGATCCGGGTCGCTTCTTGATTCCTTGCAACTTCCCGGGAGTAGAGAATTGCATGGCCCTAGCCGATCTAGGTGCCAGCATAAACTTAATGCCTTTAAGTGTTTGGAAGCAATTATCTCTCCCCGAGCTAGTCCCCACCAAAATGACTTTGGAATTAGCCAACCGTACGGTTGCTTATCCAGTGGGGATAGCCGAAGATGTCTTTGTTGGCGTTGATAAATTCACCTTCCCGGCGGATTTTATCGTCGTTGACTACGAGATGGATCCCCGTGTTCCATTAATCGTTGGACGTCCATTTCTGAGGACCGGTCGCACTCTCATTGATGTAGCCGCAGGCGAAATAATCATGAGAGTTGGTGACGATAAAATTGTCTTCAACATGGGTAAGATTTCTAAGCAACCTTATTCATATGAAAGTGTTAATGCTATTGATGTTCTCGATGAGGCTTGTGAATAACATTTTCATGATGCTTGCAAAAGTACTCTCTCTTCTCTACCCAATGTTGAGACCGTTGCCTCAATTGCTCCAGCATTGACTCCTTTTGGAGAAAGTGACTTGGATGATTTCGAAGCTAGCTTGGGTCCTCTCGATATTAAGTATGATAATTTGTCCACCAATTGGGATGAAGATATTCGTACTATTGAGAGACTTCTCAATGAGGACCCGCTGTCTCCTCCTGCTCCTAAAGAGGTGATTAATGATGATCCATCGTTAGTTTTACCATCTATTGCGGATCCTCCTACTCTTGAGCTTAAGGACCTTCCTCCCCATCTTGAGTACGTTTTCCTGGAAGACGACGAGAAGCTACCGGTCATCATCGCAAAGGATCTGCAAGAAGACGAAAAAGTCCGACTTGTCGCTGTGTTGAGGAAGCATAAAACAGCTATCGCTTGGAAAATCTCCGACATCCGCGGAATTGATCCTCACTTCTGCACACATAAAATTCTCATGGAGGACGACTTTAAGCCCACAATTCAAAGTCAACGAAGGGTGAATCCTAAAATACATGAAGTCATCAAAAAAGAGGTTATCAAACTTCTTGATGCGGGTATGATTTACCCTATTTCGGATTCACCATGGGTTAGTCCAGTCCATTGTGTGCCTAAGAAAGGCGGAATCACCGTTGTGCCCAATGCAAACAACGAGTTGATTCCTACCCGTCTCGTTACTGGGTGGAGAGTTTGTATAGACTACCGCAAACTCAATGATGCCACGAGAAAGGATCATTTTCCCCTACCTTTTATGGACCAAATGCTTGAACGTTTAGCTGGTAATGAATATTACTGCTTTCTTGATGGTTTCTCGGGTTATTTTCAAATACCCATCGACCTTGCTAAAGTTGATGTCATAGCCAAATTACCTCCACCTTCAACCGTGAAGGGTGTGAGAAGCTTTCTGGGTCATGCGGGCTTCTATCGTCGATTCATTCAAGATTTCTCTAAAATCGCTCGCCCGATGACCCATCTCTTGGAAAAAGATACTCCTTTTATCTTTTCTAACGAGTGTCTTGAAGCCTTCAATCTTCTTAAGGATAAGCTAACTAAGGCACCGGTCTTGGTTACCCCTAATTGGGAGCTGCCCTTTGAATTGATGTGCGATGCTAGCGACTTTGCTATTGGTGCGGTTCTGGGCCAAAGAGTGAATAAACACTTCCAACCAATCCACTACGCTAGCAAAACAATGACGGGGGCTCAATTGCATTATACGACAACCGAAAAAGAGCTTTTAGCTGTTGTCTATGCTTTTGAGAAATTTCGCCCCTATCTTGTTTTATCCACCACCATCGTATACACGGACCATTCCGCGTTGAAGTACTTGATGACAAAGAACGATTCTAAGCCAAGACTTCTTCGCTGGGTTTTGCTCCTTCAAGAATTCAACATTAAAATTCGTGACAAGAAGGGAGCCGAAAACCTGGCCGCGGATCATTTGAGCAGACTTGAGGACCCATATCAAGGGGATCATCCGAATAAAGAGATCAATGACTCTTTCCCCCTTGAAACCTTAATGTCTATAAACCTCAATCTTGATGGCACCCCGTGGTTTGCAGACATTGCAAACTACTTAGCGGGTGGTATTCTCATCCAAGGGTTAACATCCCAACAAAAGAAGAAGTTCTTGAATGATGTTAAGACTTACTTTTGGGATGACCCTTATCTATTCAAACAGTGTGCTGATCTGATTATTCGTAGATGTGTTGACGGACCGGCAGCTTTTGACATCCTCCAAGCTTGCCACAAAGGACCCACCGGTGGTCACTTTGGTCCCAACTACACTGCTAAGAAAGTGTTTGATTCCGGATTCTACTGGCCCACCATTTATCGTGACGCTCACGAAATGGTTAAGCATTGTGATGCTTGCCAACGTCAAGGCAAGATCACACATAAGGATGAGATGCCTCAAAATTTCATACAGGAATGTGAAATCTTTGATGTATGGGGCATCGACTTTATGGGGCCATTTCCATCCTCCAAAGGGAACAAGTACATCCTCGTCGCCGTCGACTACGTCTCTAAATGGGTTGAAGCTAAGGCTCTTCCTACGAATGATGCGAGGGTGGTTGTGAACTTTTTGAAGCAGCTTTTCGCTCGATTTGGCGTTCCTCGTGCTATCATCAGTGACCGCGGGACTCATTTTGGCAACGATCAATTTGCAAGAGTCATGGCAAAGTATGGTGTCACTCACCGTCTTTCCACCGCCTATCATCCCCAAACCAATGGGCAAGCTGAGATTTCCAATCGTGGCTTGAAGAGAATTTTGGAGCGTACTGTGGGAGAGCATCGTGCCGCGTGGGCCGATAAGTTAGATGATGCTCTGTGGGCTTTCCGTACTGCTTACAAGACCCCGATCGGTTGTACACCTTATCGTCTTGTGTACGGGAAAGCCTGCCACCTACCCATCGAGCTGGAACATAAGGCGCACTGGGCCTTGAAGTGGGCTAACTTCGACATCAACAAAGCCGGTGATCATCGCAAGGTTCAACTCAACGAGCTAAATGAACTGAGGAATGAAGCTTATGAGAACTCGCTGATCTACAAGGAGAAGACGAAGATGATCCACGATGCTAAAATCAAGAACCGAGAGTTCCACGTTGGTGATCAAGTCTTACTTTTTAACTCTCGGTTGAAGATCTTCTCTGGCAAGTTGAAGAGCCGCTGGACTGGTCCATTCACCGTCGCCAAAGTCTTTCCGTATGGGACCATTGAGCTTTCTCAGCCGAATGGGCCCAATTTCAAGGTGAATGGCCAGCGTTTGAAGCTGTACTTTGGTGAGGACATCTCTCAGGAGATGATTCCATCCCTCACCACGTTCCCCATGAACTAAAATTGGGTCGAGTCAGGCTCATGACTCGGTGAACAAAAACAAGCGCTTCTCGGGAGGCAACCCGTTTTCTATCCTTTACTGCTTTCATAATAAGTGTAGGGGGAGCCCCGCATATGTTTGTTGTCTTGTTTCTTGTGCTGTGCAGGGATTTAAGCTTCAGAGAGCATCTTGATGACTTTTGACGAACCGTGATACCGTGTTTCCATCTTCCCGGTTCTATCCTAAACTCTTGTGATTCAATATTTCATATTCTATATGTTCACATTGAATTCACTTTAGTTGTCCTTTCCTTAGCAAGATTTAAACAAAGTACACAATGTCCTAAGTGTAGGGGAGTTTACTCCCACATGCTTAAACATTGAGGACAATGTTTATCTCAAGTGTAGGGGGACTTCTATCGAAGTAGGTGGTCTTTTCCATGAATTTGCCCTCATTTTAACCGGAAAATTTGATTTTTCGACATTTTTCAAAATTTTTAATCTATTTTGGCCTAGTTGTATAGTTGTATTTGCCTTTGTTATGTTTCCTTTGCTAGAATAAATTTAATAAAGTGGTTTTAGATTTTTCCTAGTCATGAATATTTTGACTCAACCCGAGTTTACTTGCCTAAATTTACTCTAGCTAGTATCCTTAACGTGTTTAAGTCAAGTTTTGCTAGTCTTTTATATAGGGAGCTATAAAACGCGAAAGTCTTAACTCTCACGGGTTAAGAACAAGAACTTTTCGCAAGTTCCTATAATTGATCCTAGAGAGTCGTTTATCAAGGGAACTTTAAAACGCGATTTCTAAATTTGAAAAAGTCCAAGAATTTGCAAGATCTTATAGGCGACTCGAAAACCTAAAACTTTGATTTAATAGGCTAAGCATCCACAAGTCTCATTCCTTGAGATTTTAAACTGTGGAGAACGAGAGATGATAGAGTCAATTATAAGTTCGGTATTCTTTCGTGAATTTATGTGAGTTAATTATAAGCCTATTCTCCCTCCGCTTGTAAATAAATTTATCTGCAATAAATAAGGTTGTACGATTTAAAAGGTTACTTAGCTTCTAGCCCCAGATCGTTTAAAAGTTGCTCGGTACGGATTAGAGTTCATAGCCAAGGCATAACTTATTGAAACGGGATGCGAAGATTGGCGAGTCCTAAAAGGCCCTAACAAGGCATGAGGGCTACATTTTGTTGCTAAAGATCCAAAAGTGATGTGAAGAATCATTTATCGAAAATCTATATGAAGGATCAAGACACACGACGAAAAGCAAGAACTCCCCAAAAGTCATGGAGAAATCTATCCGAAAAGACCCTAACAAGGTATGAGGATAAATAGATCCAAGTCCTAAAAGGAGGCGGATCGTTGTATATCAAAGTCCAAAATAAAGATTGGAGAAAAATGAAGAAGTCGTGGTCCAAAGATGAAGAATCTCTCAAAACTTCAAGTGAAGAAATTTCTATTATGAAGAGAAGACCATTATTTCAAGAACGTCTCTCAAGATTCGAAGTATGAAGTCCCTGCCAAATATCGGTCCGAGAAAGGTCTCAAATCGTGAAGCGAGTTATGCCAAGATATGAACTTTATGAGGTCCCGAGAAGCAGTTTTAAAAGATTTGGTCCTTTAGCTAACTATTGATTAAATCGTTCACCTTATTTTCGGACTAAATAACTATCGAAATAAGTCAAACAATGCATCCTCGTGATCATTCAAGACAAAAATAAAATATAAGAGATACACCTAGGAATAAGGGAGTCTAAGTGAATAATTGGCCCACATGAGTTCGTGATAGTTTGCTAACTTATAATAACAATGATCTCGTTTTTAAGCTTGGTATGGGGAACGTGAAACTTGAGGATGATAAACGTTCATGGCCGCCAAAACCCAATGTAAGTTTTTAATTTCTTTACTTATTTCTATCTTTTATGTTTAGTATTTAATAAAGGCCAAGGTGGGTTATGCTTTAAAATTAATGCATTGCATGAGGGCATTGCAATGGTCAAGTGTAGGGGATTTAATAAGTGTGAAAACACTTATCCTTTTACCACTAATTTCCAATAATAACAAGACCAAAACGTGTGATTTATGTCGTAAAAGTCGGAATTATGCGTGGTTTGTGTTTTTATTGTGTTTTAGGACCAAAATATTAAAAAGGAAGAAAACACGGGCTTTCACGGGCGTTTATCGAAGAAAACGGGAAAAGACGAAGTCAAAAGATCAAGAATTCAAAAAGAACGGAAGTCCAAGGCCTATTCTGAAGATTTATCGAAGAAAAAGTCAAAAGACGGAAGTTTAACGAAGTCAAAGAACTTAAGTCTAATAGAAGAAGAAAATTAAAAGACAAGTTCAAATCCCGAGACGACAAAGACGAAGAATTAAAGTCGAGTCGAGAAAACGTGAAGAAAGCAAGAAAGAAGATGCAACACATGCACTCCTTCCACCTTCCTTATAAATACCCTCCTAATAGTCATTAGGAGGAGGGTTAGAGTTTTTAGTTAATTTTCACTTTTTCTTAGTTTTCTCTAGTTTTAGAGAGAAAAAGTCTTAAACTTTCTCTCACTAGTTTCATCTTTTTCTTAATTTTTCAAGATTAAACACTTTGTATTGCTTATTTTATTAATCAAAGTTCTTTAAGCTTTTATTCCTTAATCTCATTCTACTTTTCTTTGATTTTAGATTGATTTAGGTGCGAATATCATAAGATCCGTGTTGTTCTAATTGATTTCGTGCTTAAAAAGTTAATCTTTTGATCATTTTATAAGTTTTCATTTGATTAAGCTCTAAGACTTTTGTGCTTATTGGCTTATTTTTATGATTAGCTTATTTAGTTTATAAAAATATTCCTTAAAAAGTTTATGTTTTTATTGTTTGATCCAAAAAGTTGATTAATTTCGAGTCAAATAAGTTGATCAAAGTGCTTATTTGATTTGGTTTTGTCATAGATTCGGGTTAGTTTTGTGATAAGCTTAGTATATAGCTTATTCACTAGCTTATAACCGATTTCCACAATTTTCGGAAAGGGTTTAACTCCCTTTTCCGATTGGTTTACATTCCGAGCAGCCTCCCACCCTTTTTCCGATTGATCCAATCGGAAAAGGGTTTTGACTTTCCGATTGGGACACACAAACATTCCGATCTCGGCCTTTGTTGCATATTCCGACGGTGAGTCTTAGGTTTATTCCGATTGGGATTGTTTGTTGCATTCCGATTGAGGATCTTCCCCGCATTCCGATTGGTAGCATTTATAGTATTCCGATAGGTGTGATTTTCTTGTTATTCCGATCGGGCTCTTTTCCACTTATTCCGACTGCCCCTTGTCCAGTATTCCGATTGATTCCATTTTGGTGGGTATTCCGACCGGTGTTACCCATATTCCGATCAACCGATCGGAATACATTCCGATCGGGCCTCTTTTGGCTTGTTTTGGTTTCTTTCGATCTTACTTTCTTATAGTACTTTTTAACTTCAGAAAATTTTCCAAGTGTTAGTTTTATTTAGTGTGTTAGTACTTTTTCATTTTACCTTTAAGTTTATATGCATTTATTTTTTACTCGTCATTCAGAATTAATCTTTTAACTTCCATTTCACTCAACGACACTTTAATTACTTGCTAATAGTTTAAAACAAACAAACCAAACCATTCTCTTGATTCACCAAAAGACGATTGAGTCGCACTTAAGACCGGTTTTCAATTCGAAAAGATTCGGACGATAAGATTTTTATACTAGGGTAAAACCAAGTATTAAGCACCTTAGAGACAAAACCCCCAAAAAATAAATTAGAGTTTGTGAAAACCCTAATAATATTTTCCAAGAAAACTAACGACACCACCAAAACAAGCTTCCAGAAGTGACAAGAGAGCAAGAATCACTACCCAAAGTATAAAACCCTAAAAAATTAATTAGGGTTTCGAAAAATCAAAAAACTGATTATAATAAAAAAGAACCGAGAGAGCTTCGATGGCTGAAAGATCTATAACCAGAGCTCTGATACCATGTTAATAAACATAATATCACAGACAAAGCAGATCTTTACACCCAACCAACCACCCCTTGGTGTAATTTATTATAAATCAGAGTTCAAAACACAAAGATAAAGATTAGTCCCCAAACGGGTGCTAATCGAACGATTACAATAGAAATAGTGAGAACGTCCCAACTAGGTTGATCCGTTCTCCCTCACAATACAAGAGATCACTCAAACACTCAGCTATACAAGATGAAACATCGAACTCCCAGGTCAGACCTCCATGGATGGATGGATGAGATGAGAGAGAGAGAGAGAGAGCTGCGCACACACACAAATATGTGTGTTGTGTGTTGTGTGATGAGAAACCCTAGTCAAATACTAGGGGTGATATACTCGTTTTTGGTCAAGGGGCCTCAACGGCAACAAAGCCCATCAAGAATGAAACCAAAGGCCCAAAGAGAAAAGTTGAAGCCCAAAACCTGAAAACAAAAACAAGCACAAGAGACAAAAATAATATAACACAATACCAAAGTTGCAAGACACTTTGGCAGATTGTTAAAACAACATCTTTTGAGACGCGAGATTTCAGTGTTATATTTTCCCTCAAAAGATGACCAGCTATTCAAATCGAAACATTTATATGTTTTAACCATATTAAGTAATACTGGTAGTACCAGTTATATGCCAACGGTCCACATCCGATTAGTCGGTCAAGCACAAGAAACCAAAACAGGCATCACATAACTCTTTAGAAATAATACCAGAATGTAAATTGCGTGCATGGTTCAAACATGTTTCAAACAAGGTACATACCCTCCATCAAGCTACAACTATTATTTAACCAAAACTCAACCTGATATTCTATTTATGTATCTAACTGTAAGAACCTAGCTACCAAGTGGCCGAGTCCCATTTCATGCCTTAAGAAAATCTTCAAATGTTCTTTGATGTTTTAGGCTTTTAGCGCATTCATACTTTAAAGCAGCTTTGTGACCCATTGTTTCTTACTGATCTCTCTACGTTTGCACAAGGGCTTTGAATAAAACCATTCATGGAAAAGCTATTTGCTGCCTCCGTGAATACAAAGAGCTACAATCAATGGCCCTATCAACAAGTTTCAAAGGGTGTTTAGATTTGGGCTTTGTAATTGAGTGCCTAAAGTGCAATATATCATCTTCTATGGTTTTGAAATAGGATTGAAGAAACCATAGGATTGAAGAAATCATTTTAAATGACTAATTACATACCAGCTGCAATCTTTCAGGTTAATAAGAATCGTGCTGAAATACGCACAAAAAGGGTGGTAAGATGAGCGAGTCAAACATATTGAATAAGGATTTCAAACGCCAGGGAAAAGTTGGGCTGACCCGCTAACACTTTTTTGTTTTTTTTTTGTCCATTTGTTTAAATAAATAACTAACTTGCTAATATTGATTTGTGAAAAACTTTTTTTTTTAGAACGGCAAATGTTAGTGGTTAGTGAGTCGAGTCGTGCAATGACATCCAAGCGGAAGAATGTCTTCTTCGAACTCGCGCCTAGTTAAGTTAGACTCCTTATCCGCTTCGCCTGAAAGGCCCTTGGCAGGTCTTGAACCTAAGACCTCCAAGAATCCTCCCCCAAAGAAAGCACTTAGTACAACCTTGGTTGCCAACTGAACTAAGTCAGATGGTTTTGATTTGTGAAAAACTAATCATAATGACATACGTAAACAGCCAAAGTATGCAAAGAGGAAACGTTGTTGATGTGAACAAAATATTATAATGGACCTGGATGGTAAGACATGCAAGTCGCTTTACTGAGATTCATGCTTAGTACTTTGAGACAAATAAAATGTTTTGCAAAAATATAAGATTGAAATAAGCAAACAAACATTTGTTTCATAACAAGAACATAATTAAGAAAGTACCGTTACATGGTCTTATTGTTCTTTCGCTAAGATCCATTTCGGCTATAAATGTATTCCACAAAAGCAGTCCATTGTTATCACTTGTTTTATCCAAATCCTTCGTATCCACACAGAGAAGCATCAGAATATTACTCCGTAATAGCTCAAGTTCGTTTAATCCACAACCCACTTTGAGATAAGACACAACTCACATTTGACACTACTCTCGAATCTGCTTTTTGAAACACCGAAAATGATATATGCGAAACATGGAGGATTGTTTTTAGTCCCATTGAATACACGAACCTGGTACATAGAAACTATTCGTGTTACACAAGATCAATTACAAAGAAACACGTAAACGAGAATGTAAATCATAATCTTCAAAGAAATAAAGAGGTGTTAGATAAAAAAAATCACCCATAATGTGGAACCCAGCTATTGACCATTTACAAGAAAGAGAGATCAAACTATCTTTTTTGTTGATGTGCAATAGATCATTGATGCAACATTATAAAGGAAATATGTCTAAATGTTTACACTCTTATGTGTCCTTTGGTTCATAATATTTTGGTTGGATTCATAATATTTTGAAATCTTGATTTCGGGTTAAACCAATTAAGAAATAAATAACTTTTACAGTACATAATTTTTTTATTTAAAAGAGTAAAAATCGAATTTTCACTTTTAATATATTTTTTTATAAAATTTACATAAAAAAATTTTATAAAAAATTTTAATTAAACTTTATTAAAAATTTCAATAAATTTTATAAAAAAATTATATAAATTAAATATAAGATTATATAAAATTTACAAAAAAATTCAATGAATTTTATAAACAATTTATATAAATTAAAAAAAATTCTACGAAATTTTATAAAATTTTTATTTAAGTTTTATTTTCTTGTTTATATGACTAAAAACTGAATAATTCTTTTTAGTTTTGTTAAAATTTTCTACTTAAATAAGTAATAATCGATTTTTTCACCTTTTATATAAATTTCATAAAAAATTTTGTACAAATTATATATATATTTTTTATATAAATTTTATTTTTGCTAATTAAAAAAGTAAAAACCGAAAATATAATTTCAATATAAATTATTAAATTTTATAACTTTTTATATAAACATAAAGACCCGAATAAAAACGATTAGAAAAAAGTTTGTGAAATATAACTTTCAAGTAAATTAAAACTCCTCACTTTTTAGAGTAATTCTAATATTTTTTATTTTGGGGATGCGAGAAATTTTAAATTCTTTCATTGGTTATATCAAACAAAATATTTGAGGAAATTAAAATATAAACATTTTGAATATTCCTCAATATCATCTAATATCCCCAACCAAACGACACATGTAGTATAAACGAATTAAAAGTTTGACCATCCATCGATGTGGGACAAGAGCTCACTTTTCTTGGACATTTAATATTGTACTTACGTTTGCTTTATTTTTTACTTTTGACGCGTAATATTTCTTTATAAACCCAAATTACTTACATTTATAACAATTTTGGTAATTTTCCCTTCTAAGTAAAAAACTTGTACTATTGTAGTTTTAAAAATTATGCTTAACGTTCAGATTAGAAGTTAGAAAAGCCCTTCCAACACGACTGTGTGATATTACGTACTACATGAGTAAAATTACAAAGAAAAACATAAATGAAAATGTAAATTATTATCTTTAAAGAAATAAAGAACGTGTACAATCACAAATAAATACCTAACGAATAATTTCTTTAAAATTAATGTAATTATACGAGTTTTTAAGATAGTGTCAATATAAGTAGTTAGTGAAAATTATAGAACCTAGAAGTTAGGGTTAATCTTATGTTCATGTTCTTGATTATGTTGCAAATTTTGACAAAAAGCATTTAATAATATTGTTATTGCTATTTTACAAGTTTTGCCCTTTGGCGCATTATAATTCTAGATTTTAAAAAGTATCAAAGGGGTCGTTTAGTTCTTGATTTTAAAACTTTATGAAATTTTGAATTCTAATAAATTAAAATTATTGGGAATTAAAAATGGATACGCATGTTTAACTGGAAAAAATTCATAATTTTTTGAAATATTAGTTTTGGATCAACTCAATTAACACGACTAAATACTTTTTATATAATTTTTTTTAAATGAGTAAAAATCGAATTTTCATTTTTTATACAAGTTTTATAAAAAATTCATATAAATGTTAAAAATATATATAAAAAATTTATTTTCTTGTTTATATGAGTAAAAATCGAATAAATAATTTTGTATAAAGTTTTCATTTTCTGTATAAACCTCATAAAAATTATTTAAAATTTTATATAAATTTATGTTTTTCTATTACAACATGAGTGTAGCTAAGAAATCACTCAATAAAAATAACCGAATTGATGAGCACTCACGCAATCATAATGTGAGTTTGTAATTGGTCCGTGATTAGTGATAGAATTTCAGTACATTAAATTGGACGGATATGTAAAGGCCTTTTGTTGCTTACAATTGATTGAAAAGTTTAGTAAGTTGGAGCTCGGGGAAAGGTTTTATCTAGGGTTTAAGTTTTACAAAATTCAAAAATTTAGATTTTTTTCTCTTGACAAGTCGTCAGTTCTAGGAGTTTTCTTTCGCGGGTCTCTTTTAGTGGTCCTGGTCCTGATGCTTGCCCATTTAGATGGTATAGCTTGGGATTGAATTTCAAGTGTGATACCGTTCTGAAAAAAATTATCTATAAAATCTACGAAAGTAAGCATCGATGCTTTAAAGTTAAAAAAATATGTACCGTATGGAAGTTGGTACTGTATATATGAAAAAGTTAACGGCATACATAAATTATCCGGTATGATGTCCCAACACAAATTATAAACATTGTCCTGGAATGCCATAGCGAATAATGTATATAAATTGTCAACTTGAAAAAATTGTATAAATCTTATTATATAAGCTAGCTTCATTTTGCTTTTAGGAACGATGTGGGATATAAAAAAGTGTTACTTAAAAACTGTTGGGATATACGATCGTTTAGTCATCGGGAATGAGTGAGTCTATCGAGGGCACACACGAATACACGAAGAGTATGTTTATTAAATATTTAATATGTATACGGGTTATATATTTATTAAATGTTTAATATATTTCACGAGATAATTATTTAATGTTCGTTAGTTTAACCGCTAGACGTTATAAACTAATTACTAAATGTTAAATATAAAAGAGAAGGGCTTAAAAGTCGATAAGTAAAACCTTTGTCCTTTCCCTTTGTTGGCATGTTTTAGAAAGGACTAGAAAGGGGTGTATGTGTCGTTTTTTGAGAAGTGATGGATTACTAGACAATAACTTGAAGTAAGGACCAAGTTTTAGTCTAGGATTAAAGGGATATATAAACGGAGGAGCATTCTCTCAAGTTAGAGTTAATTTGAAAGGTATAGTTAGCCAATTAGAATGAAGATAAATACAAGTGAGCCTCCTGAATTTCACTAAAAAAAAACTTTTATACATTTATCTAAATTCTCATTGGCCAGCATGACCTATCAAGTTGTCTTCAACTTGAGAGGATTTTGATTAACACCCTTACTACCTCATTAATCGTCGATAAAAAACAAAACACATTCTACCAAAGTCTACCGACAACTTTTATCCCTGTAACTTATTCGTTAAAAACCAATTTGCATGTATGGTTGTTATATATACATGCATACTATGACGTAATATGATTGGTATTTACAATCTGTTATACATGTGTGAATTATACACATTCATTACAATGTTACTAGTTAACGTTGGTACTTGTCAACAGTCTCAAGTTCGAACCTTGATGTGGTCTGTTTTGTTGGTTTTCTCTTATATTTGTTTTATTGTTCGATCTAAACGTATACCACTTGGTATTTGGATCGGATCCAGAACAAGCAATAAACACTAGTTGTTTTGGTAAATCGTGAAGCAATCACTAGCATCATAACGTGCTCGTATGACGTGTAGTGTGAGCAAACCATAGAAACGGTAATTTAACCGTTAAAGTTTAAGATCCAAGATCAAGATCTGTTTAATTGATTTTATCAATTAAATAAAAGGTTAGTATTTATATTGCTTTATTTATGTGTTGATTATAAACATTAAACTAGATTCATTCCGTTGCGCACTCGTAGTTAAATGGTTAACTAGTTGTCAAATCCCAACAGTGGCGTTACGAGTCAAATCGTTTGGTGTTTATGGGTTACACATAGAATAAACACGCTAGATCCGCTTAAATACTCGCTTTATTTTATTTTCTATGACAATAACATACATTCTTGCCATATATTTTAATTTTGATCTAGATCTAATAAAATTGGGTATGTTTATTAAATTGGTTAATAAACAAAATTTTATTATCCGTCAAAGACCTTTGCATCTCACTTTTGTGATACTTTGCACGTCATCAAGTACCTTGCTCGAAAACTTGATGAGGGTCTTTGGTCCTAAATTTGGGGAAGACTCATTCGAGGCTTGGATCTTATATGATTTATCGCTTTCATATAGAGTCTGTCTTCTGCTTCTACCTATTCTAGTCTGTTTTTATGTGCGTATTTTTTTTCATTATGAATTGAAAATCGTAATAATACAAGATTCTAGGAATCATAAAAAGGGATCTCTACTTATATCGAAACTAGCTTTAAAAGTATGTCATATTAATACACATTTTCCTTGCGAATCGGCTATGTGTTATTTGTTAAAAATCGTTTTCTGGAACAAATATTAATATGGACATAAGATCTATGAAACTTGTTTTTATTATAATCTAATTGTTTTGCGAAATCATATTGTCACTCGAGTTGAGCTTACATACCGTAATGATGGCTTATAAACTATCTTCTCAACGACGTGATTTGCAAAATTAATTAGTTTATAATACTTAAAAACAACTTTTTCTGTGCTTTACTAATGATGGACTTGCTATTGCACTACGTGCTCTAGTCAAGCTATCTAGGGTTTGAACGATCTTTAATGTCCCCCCGTGTCATATACATGTTTCGGAATCTATATGCCTTCGGGCGCATGAAGAGTAAGATATAGAGTTTGATCATTCTTTAATATCCCCATGTGTCATATACATGTTTCGGAATCTATATACCTCTTGAATGTCATTTATTCCATTTGTTTTAAATAAATACAAAACTTGCTAGTATTGATTTGTTAAAAACTAATCATAATGACATACGTGTACGTAAACGGACTAAAGTTTCAAAGATGGAACGTTGATGTGAACACAATAGTATAATGGTTCTCACAAGTAAGACACAACAGTTGTGTTCTGCAGGTCGCTTTACTGAGATTCATGCTGAGTACTTTGAGACAACCAAAATATTTTGCAAAAATATAAGATCTTAATATGTAAACAAATGTTTGTTTCGTATACGAAGATGAAAAATAATTAAGAAAGTATTATTACATGTTCTCTTCGCTTTCAAACTCGTCTTGAAATGTATTCCACAAAGCAGTCCATTGAATGGTTTCCATTATATCACTTGTTTAGCTAAGACATGTGGATCACACACACAAAAGCATCAAAATATTATTACTGACATAGCTTAATTTTGTTTTACCCATAACCAGTTTCAGATAAGACAGTACAACCAAATTTGACACTAGCCTCGAATCTGGTTTGGAGATTGGTTCACCAATCGTCCAATTTTGAAGCACCAAAAAATGATATGTGCAACATGGTGGATTTTATGTATGTTTGAGACTTTACTTAAAGTTTTGGATAGCATTAACTATTGCTCATTAAATACATATTTTACTTGGACATTATCATTTAGAATCATGATGTATCACGAATGGTTAAGGTAAAAAGTTGTGAAAATCATCGTGATACATAAAATTTATTCATGTTATAGAGGATCAATTACAAAGAAAAATATAAATTAGAATGTAACACATAAGCTTTAAAGAAATAAAGAGGTTTTAGATGACAAAAAATTACCCATAATGTGGCAGAAACACGCCATTGCTAATTTACTGAAAAGAGTGAGATCAAACCTTATCTTACCTACACGTAGGAATTAGGGCATTTATACAACATTTTATAGACAATATGGCTACCATGTTTACACTCTTACTTATAAACACATCAAAAGTAATCAGAAAATGATGTGGGACAAACTCCACTCACTTTTCTTTCATTAACTTTCATCTCCATACAGTTCTAGCTTAATATTGTATTCACACTAGCTCTATCTTTGTCCCCTAATTAACATATCGTATGGAAGCACTAAAATTTTAGTTAGACCAACCCATTGCTTTCAAACTTGGTTTCTCTCTAGCCTTTCCCTATTTTATAGAGTAATTGCTTCTTGATCGATCCATCACTCTCGTATTGACAGCTTGCTTGATCATGCGACTAAATGGGATCATAGCAAAAAAAATGTAATGTAAGTTTACTAAAAATTTATAACTATTTTTGTATGTTTTAAAAAGTATCAAATTTTTTCCCCGTGGCGTAGCGCATTACAAATAGTTAAGATTAGAAGTTAGAAAATTTGTAATTTGGTTCCCTCCAAATTCAATGACTTCAAGTCCTGTCAGTGCTTCGATCTTTAGAACAGCTTCACACCTGCGTGCTTCAGAGGACAAGAAACATTTTAGAGCAATTACAAAAATCTAAAACCGTACGCAACTATTAAGTATCCTTGCAATACCTTGTGAATATATAGTCAAGATTTTGTAATGTCTTCAAAATATCGCATTTCTTCTTAATTAGACTATTCAGCTCCAAAAATCTTTGGGTTATCAAAGACAAATTAGCCAAATTAGACTAAAAAGCGCAAAAAAGAAAAGTTAAAAAAAACATTTGTTGAAAGTATATTAAAATGATTGTCTATTGAAAGATGAATAAATATAGCCATATTTTATATTATTTAATGATTAAAGGGTTATTAATTATCATAATATAGTAATTAAAAAATAAGATATAAAATAATTAATGTCACCCACGTTACTATTATAGTACATATGACACAAAGATCCACATGAGTCACCGCATATCAGCTAGAAACCATTTCATTCTAAGAGTCAAGGCTGTCTCGTGGATTTCGGTAACCCCGTGATATCACTTCCAAGAGGTCTTTTAACACAAAAACAAAATATATGCGTATGAAAACTCTATAAATTAATTAAGGTCCATATTATTTATATATAATAGAAAGGAAAAAGTTTGGAGGCCCGCGTTAAACGATGGCCTTTTTGCGATCGTACCTATTGTATTGCATTCTACTAAAGACAACCCTGCTAAAACCTACAGTAGAAACTCTATAAAATAATACATTTGAGAACACCAAAATTTATTAATTAAAAGAGTTATTAATTAATCGATAAATTAATAATTATTAATTTATATATTAATTAATATTTTATTAATTTATACTAGAATACTTAGTTTACAAACACCTTTCAAGCTTCCACTTAATTATTGTATACAATGCATGTACGTATATCAAATGAACGACACAATTTGAAAGAAACCTTCAATCTACCACCTTATTATACTTCTTGTGTTTAATATATCACTTTATGTACATTAAAAATATTTTCTATATAAATACAAGATCAAAATAGGTTAACATAAACAAATCATACAAACAACAATGACAGACGAGATTCGAAGAGCATTATGCAAGCACAATAAGGATAATCCAAGTCTCACTCAAAGGCAATTGCAAGAATGGGTTCATAGTAACTATGGTTTGCAGGTGAGTCAAACGACAATATCGAATACAGTTAAGCGGTCTTTAGAGTATCTCTCACTTGCTACCGAAAGAGGCGATGTTAAGCGACACAAACCGGCAAAATCTCCTGACCTAAAAAAATCTCTCTATGAATGGATTCTTCAATATCAAGAACATGTGAAGGTGGTGAAAGCACTCAAGAACTCTAGAATTTGATCAAAGAGTTGGGTTATCGCAATGCAATGGATGTCGAAGATGTTATGACTCACCCAAAAGAAAATGTAGTTGCACAGTTGTTGACTGATGAAGAAATTATTGAAAGCGTTATTGGAATTAATAAAGATGATATCGATGAAGAAGATGATGAAAGTTCTACAATGGAGCCTCCTTCGCGAAACGAAGCTATTAAAGCGGCAATCACATTGAACAATTTCTTATTGAGCTATGAGAAAACAACACCAGAAGTCTTACCATACTGAGGAAAATTAGAGACGGGATTCAAGGGGAAATAAATTTCAACAAAAAATAAAAGATAATTGAGTTATTTTTCAAGAAACCTTCATAAATCATTCATGTAATATGCTATATATAAAGAATTATTAATTTATATTTTATATGGGGTCTAAAGAAATTATCAAAAATGTATTATCTTATAATTTTAACGAATTATGAATTAAGCACCCTATCCCCGAGTCGGGACCGGCAAAAAATATTATCTTAGAGAGTTTATTAAATAATCGAGTTTCTACTGTATATGGGAGGAGAAGCAGTTTCTACCACAAAGAAGTGCCAACAAAGTTTTGAAATTCTCTTCATGCTAGCTCTTTTTTATGACCGCTCAAAACTAAAAGTTAACTACAACTCGAACCGATGAACACCCCTAGGTTGGATATCCGATCCGGATATGGAAGTTTAGTTAGGTGTTTGAATATATATGTATGTTCTAATTGACCTAATAGATGATGTTACACACTAGTGTAATGTAGATGCTTACCACTTCGAAGTGATGGAAACTTGTTTAATATTATATAAATTCGATGTGTAGCACTTCGAAGAGCAATGTTCACCACACCCATGAGAACGAAATCAGCACATATTCATCCATTTACCCACTTAAACAAGTATCATGTGGTTAACCATCGTTAAAATACATCGAAAATATGTCTTTGAAAAGAAAATAAACAAAATTAACCATGTATACAAGTTATACAAAGTAACATTACAGTGGCTTCTTAAAAGTTGTTGCAAACTTGCGATATTTGTTATAATATAAATCTCAATTTACGAAAGTGTTGTAAACCTTACTATTTACTTATTTAGAAAATTTGTTCTTCCGTGATCTATGTCGGATAAAAAAAACCAATTTTGGCAATAAAATTGTATCAACTTACATACAAGTTGCCTGAATTTTTTCTTAACGACACTTACATGAATTTTTCAACATTACAACATGAATGTAACAAACAAACCACTCAATAATAATAACCGAATTGTATGATCGGTGTTAGCATGCAGTTGAGGTTGATGAGTTATGAGCATGCAATCGCAATGTGAGGTTGATAAGTTACGTTATAGTTTGGGAAGAGGTTTTGCCTGGGTTTCAAATTTTGCAAAATACAAAAATTTTGAATTTTTCTTCTCGTGACGAGCCGCTAGTTTTAGGAGTTTTTTTTGCGGGTCACTCCTAGTGGCTCGGGTTCCGAGGCTTGCGCGTTTGGATGATTTAGCTCGAGGGTCGAATCTCAAGTATAATACCCTTCTAAAAAAAATTATCTATTCAATCTATTTAAGTAAGCATTAGGTAACTTAAAATAAAAAATAAAAAGTTAACATACATATATATATTATCCGGTATGATATCACATCAGAATTTATAAACATTGTAATGGAATGCCATGTCGAATAATATATTGATGTTGTTAACTTGAAAAAGTTGTAAAAATCCTATTATATAAGCTACCTTCATTTTATTTCTAGAAACGATGTGCGATATAGAAAAAGTGTTATAATAAAATTAAAAACATCAACGCATATAACTTCCTTTCAAAACTCAAACCTAGCTACACTTTTTCATTTAAAACATGTAAATCTATATTCTAGGCGATTATTTAACTTCTTTTAGGTTTTTTTTTCTCTCAAAAACAAAAAAAGATGATTTCTATTCCAGGTACATATATTCAATTTTGACGTATCGACTACATGTAGGATTAACAGTTCATCATCAGGGGCCGAGCCAGAATTAAGTATCTATGTCCTCAATCACCGAACTTTTAATTACCATATACTCCCTTCGTCCCATATTAATAGTCCAGTATACTATTTTTTGACGTCCCATATTAATAGTCCAGTCCAAAAATAGATAAGAAATATATATTAAGCTACTATATCACCCTCATTTGAGACTATTATTACAAATAATAAAAAAGTTGTAAATTAATTGAATAAGGGAAAAATTGTCTTTGTGTAAAAAGTAAGAGAGAGAAATGTGAAAAAATTATGTTTTTATTAAACTGCGTGTTTTTTGTCGATATATTATTATTATGGGACAGAGGGAGTAACTGATAGAGCTTGTTTTGCTTACGCGTATTATACTTTACATATCTTACTATAGTATCAAGTAATTGAGACTTTTATTTTTAGAAATGTTGAAGAATTCATACTTAAACTTTCTATTTATGGAAATATAAAACACTCTACTTACATACGTAAGTGCAATCTTAACTATAAATTTGTTTTGTAAAAATTTATTTGTAATAATCATTTGTAACAACTTTTTATAACAAGCTATGAGAATCACATTTATTTTTAAATTAAAAATGATTTTTTTTTAATTTTTTTATAATATTATCTCATTATATAATCTAAAATTTTGTGCTATTCAATCATACATTCATTTAGATATATTTTGAAGGATATTTTTATTTTATCTTTTAGTAGGTTTATTTCATCTTAATTCAATTTTGTACGACTTTAACTATAATTTAATCACAAAACAAGCAGTCATCTGGTACTGTTTGTCGTATTGCGCGAGTATTATGCTAGTATATTATAATTGTCACAATTTTTTCTCGGCATTTAATATTAGAGTATCATTTATCTTTTACGTTATCTTAAATTATTCATTTAATTATAAAAACATAGGTAAATTGTATGAAATCTTAGCTATTTACATGTATTATGTTTTGTTTTTACTACTATAAGAGTACAAAGATTAATTAATAAACTTTACATGTCTAAGATGTTTAATTTCTACAAATAAAGTACATACCTATTTAATACGGTCGGATTATCAAACATAAAAGTTAAAAAGGCTAAACTAAAATATTTCACATTACTATGATAAACCTGCAAAGAAAGTAGTTTCGTTTTGGCTGCGTGTTGGAGATACGAACTCGGCTTACTTTCATCGTTCTGTAAAAGCGCGTGTTTGTCGTAGTCGCACTGATTGTATTATGGGCGACGATAACATGTTGTATGAAAGGAAAGATGTTTCTAAGGTGTTCCGTCCAACATTATACACTTTATTAGCACTGATAGTTTTACCTCCAAATCTAGATGGGCTATTTCGTAAAAGGCTTTGTCTTGATAAAGCTTTTAATATGATCAGAGAGGTTTCGAATTTTGAAATTCGTAGTGCGATGTTTGACATTGGAAATGATAAGCCTCCGGGCCCGGACGGGTTCACTTTGGTTTTCTTAAAGTAAGCTTGGGATACTGTCGGTATTGATGTGTGCAATGCGGTTATGGATTTTTCCTTAATGGTAAGTTGTTGAAAGACATCAACCATACAATTATTGCGCTCCTTCCTAAGGTATCAACACCTACGCGATTGGTGTAGTCGAACGAAACTGAATGAAATTGATATCAAGCGAGCGATTGCTGGCCTGTCCATGAATAACAATCTCGACATTCCAGAATCAGTTGGATTGTCATCATCACCACCTAGACCTTCATCAAGACTCATGAATAATTGTGTATGATTGTAGGAACAAGAATGCAAGATTGCACAAGTGTGATAATTATTTGTATATTTATTAAGATGGAGTCATTTACATATTTGGTGATCGAACATTTTGAGTCAAATGAGGTTCAAAGAAATAAAGATGGAGTAGCTAAAAACTCACCCATAATATGACATAAACAAAATTTTAAAGGGAATATAACTATAAGTTTATATTCTTAATTTTAAACACGTTAAAAGTTTGTTCATCTAGGACAAAACCCAACTTACTTTTTTTCGTATATCCCACATTTTTTAGACTCCATATTCCATATAACCCAATAATATGTCATCAATATAAATCACACAATTGTAATTGTGGCTAAAGTTTGTGAAGACTATGGGATCTAAAATCTCAAGTTCATCTTATGCTGACCTTTGGCTTTATAATGTTGGTGAAGAAGTATTGGGCTCGTTTTGTATGCAGTGTGGCGAACTTTTTTACGTATTTTTAGAGTAGTTTTGTTTTTTTTGTTTTTTTTTTTGTTTTTTTTTGTTCTATTTTACCTTCAGGAGGTATTATCCAATTTATTAATGATTAAAAGTTTAATTACATATCTGTAGAAGGCAAGCGAGCAACAAGCTGCGCCGCAAACCCTTTTTGAATTGCAAAGGTTAATTCTAGTAAAAATCACATTTGTGGATTTAGGTGTTATAACGTTGCTATTCAAACACATCCTCAAATTATGAGACAAGTTATGAAAATATCTTTCGAATTTTAGCCATTTAAGACGTGTTTTTTATAACACATCCTCAAATTATAATGACAAGTGTTATAGCTTGCGTATATAATATGGTATCATGCATTTTCTTTCTTTCATTATGTTTTTTTTTTCTCAAAAACAAAAAAAATACGATTTCTAGTCAAGGTACGTATATCTAATTTTGGCATATCGACTACATGTAGGATTTAAATTTTTTTCTCATTTTGACACTCTGCGAACGTAGTATCGTTACTTAATTAATATTGGTTTGACCACAAATAACAGGATCACTCACATCATGGTCGTCCCAAAGATACAAGATGTTTTTGATAAGAGTAATGTTATTTAGACCTACAATAATACTTAATTCATAAATTACTTGTACATTTGTAGCCGGTGTTAGAGAAAAAAGTTGACATGACATGCCATTTTTCTATAACACGAGCCTATGGCACGAGACCGTACCCATTCTCTTAAATCATGATGCATTACAAATGTTCAAGGTTAAAGGTCGTAAAATCCTGGATACACGACCGTGGTAAATAGAAATAATTCGTGTTACACGAGATGAATTACAAAAAATGACCCAGTTTACAGGAGAGAGTGGGGGGATATCAAGTCGTATCTTGCGTATCTACCAGCACTAGATCATTGATGCAACATTGTGAGGCGATATGGCTTAATGTTTACACTCTTTGTAAACATTCCGTATCTACCAGCACTATCTTGTCAACTAGTATTTATTGGCAAATTAACTCTAGCACGACGTGCATCGCAAATAGTTAAGATTAGAAGTTAAATTGGTGCACCACTAGCTTTGAAATAATTCGTAGTAGAGGAGTACAATAACAAAGAAAAACATAAATGAAAACGTAAATCTTTCAAAGGAAAAAACTGAATTCCGTAAAAAAATACCCATAATATAACGTAAACGACGATATATGCCAACCCTGCAGGATAGAGTTTCAAGGCTCATAGAAGTAGTAGTAAAAACCTATATTCTACCTTAGCGTCAAATAATGTTTTTCATAACTTATCAAAAACTTACGTTTCAACTAAAATAAAAAAACAAATAAATGAATGATCTAGTAAGGACGCGTTCATTTTTTAACTGGTAACGAGAGAGACCTGTTTGGTTTTTAACAACTAGGAAGACCGACGTAAATAACCTTTGCATTACATTCAGTCTTGTTAAACACAATAAAATTTTGCTCATGCATCAATGCGGGACAAACTCATCTCACTTTCTTTGTATATCCAAACACTACTCTTGGGAACTCCAAATTGCATTTACACTACCAATTCTGACATTATATGTTTTCATGAAACATATATAACCCAATATCTATATTTATATATATTTATATATATTTATATATATCTATATCTATATACATATAAAGAAAAACCCCCAAACGTTTAATGTTAAAAAATGACTTAATTATACAATTGTTGAAAAATAAATACATACAATTGGATATAATGAGAAATGTTGAAAAATTAAACCATAAACAATTGCATAAGTTACCGGGTCACGGGTTCGACCACCGGATTAATTCGATCGAGTAACTTGGTCACGCGTTCGACCAACGGGTCAACCCGGTCGAGTCATCGAGTCACGGATCGACCATCGGACAAACCCGATTGAGTCACCGGGTAACGGGTTCCACCATCGGGTCAATCTTTTCGAGTCACGGGTTCGACCATCGGGTTAACCTGATCGAGTCACCGGTTCACGGATTCGACAACCGGGTCAATCCTGTCGAGCCACTGGGTCACTGGCTTCGACCAGCGGGTCAATACTGTCGAGTCACCGGGTCACGGGTTCAACCACCGAGACACGGGTTCAACCACTGAGAACGGGCTCGCCTACCGGTTCAATCTGTACGAGTCACTATCTATCGCTAGGCAATTATTGGGTCACGAGTTCGAACACCGAATCAATTACAATATCATTAATTATATGTCTATAGGTAATTCCGCTGCCATGCGCGGGTAATCGTCTAGTCTCTACTACCTATAAAGTAAAAACCACCAAACCTTGAATGTTGAAAAACATTGTAATTTAAGAAATGTTGAAAAAGTTAATGTCACTCCATGTTGAAATTGTCAAAATATCCCCCCCGTTTTGTATAACACAAAATACGAGTTTTAACTTTTAAACAAAACCCTAATCTCTTTCTCTCCTCCACCCCTATCAAAATCATGGCCGCCACCACATCAACCTCGATGCCGCCATTTACCCTTTAGTGTTGGTGAACGGTGTGTGACGATTGTTATGGGTGTGTGACGATTGTGATGGGGAGCTTCCCCGTTTTGTCATTCTTCTTCATCTTGCTTAATAGACACAAAAGAAAACTTCCGCCACCAAATCCGATCACCATCGCATCTGTCAAATCCGTCACCATCTCTCGGTGGTTTAGGTGGTTTCAAGGTAGTTTTGGTTGGTGGTATTGGTTAGTGGTTTGGATGATTTTTATGCTTGGTAAATTAACTATTGCATTGTTTTCGATTATCACATACATAAACCTACCCCAATCATGGTATATATGGCTCCTAAAGGCATGTTCTTCTAAATGATGTCTGCATTTTTTTTCAATATGTTATTCTCTGATGAAGTTCAGGTTTTCAAAAATGAGATACAGATCTTGCAAAATTAAAGAAAAGGGCGAGTTAATTTGATTTTGTTGATGCCTTCTACTCGAGGTTAGTGTATAAGCTTAGCATTCACCCGAAAAATGTTCTTTTTGTAGTTTGTATTATTTGATTTTTAATATTGGGAGTGTCCGGGAACTAATTGTGACGGAGAAGTTATATTTATGTATGTATATGCTAATGAGCTTATTGACTTTTTAAAAAATATACAGGTCTGTGAGGAATTACACATTTTTAATATGTGTAGGTGCTTATTTTTCTGTTAGCTGTAGAAAGAAAATACATACCAAGTTTTAGGTACTTTTCGTCGCGGTACATTGTGGGTGCGCATGATTTTTCATTTGGCGTGATGGGGTAATGTCACAAGTTTCTACTGATATTATTGTTTCTAATCAATCTTGTTTTAATTTATTGACCATTCTATATTTGCAGGAGAGAGCTTTACTTCGATTTAGTAAAGTTTTAAAGAAAGAAAAACTTAAAGCTTGAAAAAGAGGTCGAAGATATGAAAAAAAGAAGCTATTGGCAACAACAAGATGCCTCAGGCGTCTTGACAATCGGCGCAAATCTCTCCAGGTTCCTTACACCTTAATTTGATTTTATTTACCTTTCTTATGTGTCTGTAGTTTGATAAATCTTTAAGTGATATGACTAAAAACTGCTAAAAATTGTTAACCTAACTGATGTCACTATAAACTGCTAGAAATGGTTAAACTCGATGGTTTTCTACATCCTTTTGTGTAAGCAAGATTCTAGATTTTTTTTTTGTTTTGGGGGTTTTCTTTTATTCGAATAATTAGTGTAAGGTTGAAGTGTGTTCTCCTTAATCCTTTTCATATAGGCTACTGACCAGCAGCATTTGATGTTGGTGATGCACCAACATGTCAATGAGAACATGGCTGTTGGATTTTACGCACAGGTCAGTGCTTTTGTCGTATACAAAATTTGATTGTTCTTGGAAAAAGTATAGCCTTAAAGAGGATTAAAAAACACATGAAAAGGATGAATGCGCCTAACCATTGGATGCTAGATAAAACTAATGGTGTTTTTACGAGTATATATATAGTATTATTAAAAATTAAAAACACATTCTTATAATGTCAAATTTTCAAAAGTTTTGGTTTATTCTTTCTTCTTACGTGTAGTACTACGTATATGTTATTTGTTGTGTGTTTTAGGCTCCTATATGTTATTTGTTGCGTGTTTTAGGATCCTAAGCCATTATCTAGACCACATAAGGCTGGGGAGTGTTTGCCTTTAGTTCTTATACCGAGGAATAGGGTTAGGTATGCGTTGACATATCGTGAGGTACAATCTATTTTGATCCAAATGCAGGATCTTACAAACTAATATTGAGTATCTTACAAGCTAATACTAAGGTACAATCTATAGGCTATAATGTTTGTCAATATACTGAGTATCTACTCCTTCTTGTAGGTTTACATTGGTGTTTTTGGTGCTCCACCTTTTTCCCGGTAAAAGAACATGTTAGATGCGAAAGTAAGTTTTTTGCGAAAAAAGTTAATGATCCGTTGTTAGACCTGTGATCTTTTTTTTGCCACCCCAACTGGGTTCATCAATTGCAGGTTAGGGAACCAAAGATTGTCGCCTTCCTACTTTTACACTTTAACCTATTTTCGTAACAAAAATGAATTCAAGTTGTAAAAAATAAGGATGCTGTATTTCTTATGATCTCAGCTTTAGATAAACGAGCTAACCGGGTTGACTGATCAATGAAAAAAGTGGATACATAGTCGAACAATCACAACTAAGCTATGCACATTTTGGTCCGATCACATGTGTGATATGTTAGTTGTGGTGTTCCAAATCAAAATAAGAAAACAACCAACTTTAATGTTTTTACAACCAATTTTTGCAATAACAAACAGAAGCACAAGTATTTTGTAACTATTTATCTCATCTTGAATCAATTATTAGTTCAATTGGATATTAGAAAGTTGTGTTTTTAGTAACGTTAGGAAGTTCTGTCAACTTAGAACTTCATAAGTATTCATCTCATTTGTATCTATTATTGTCTAGCTCCAGTTGGCTACCAAAAGTTCTTTCTGGAGTGCGAACACGACACATACGCTTCTATGATATGTTATTCTAAAGAGACAGTGGCAAACCTCCTTTTAAAGTTTTAGGCACAATTGTATATACCTCTTTTGTTCCTTTTTAATAGTACTCTATTGACTAGAGAGGGAAAAGTGGACGGGTTAGGTAATGGGTCCAAACGGATTTTTTCAGCCCACAAGTTGTATTTTCGTATGCAAGGTGGTGTGAACGGTAAATTTGGATATAGTTGTATGATATTATTAGTTAAAAATGTATTCACTACACATAATGTTTCAGCCAAAGCCAAAAAATATACCAAGAATGAGGATTATGCTTTGGCTCCTACATGGACAAGTTTTACAGTTTTTCATAAGGATAACTAAAAATTTGACACATACAAATCTCGGGAAATAGTTTTTAAAATTCCTATGTTTTTTAACTGATATGTATACTCAAAAAATAGTTATAATATTTCCTTGTGTCGACATTCAAGAGAAAAATATTTCACCAAGAAACTCAAGAACAACCACAAACGAAGCAAGAAACTCAGCTCATGTATCCCGCAACGTAAGGTGACTTTTGTGAAATTGTTATATTTTTGGAATAAGATCGATTCCCCATTGTGACAAAATTAGAGATAGGGTCCTGATAATATTTGTGCATTTTGAAAAACACTACGGACAAAAGTCGTATGTGAAGCATACTTGTTCTAACCGAAACACATTTATCAATTGCATTGTTACTGTTGTTTTTGCTTGATTCATGGTCCTGATCATGTATCGAATATCTGGAAGTTGGAACCGTTTTGGTATGGTACCCGTATAGTTCCGTTGTGGTACCTAGAAAGGGGTAGTTTCGAAAAAGAAAATGATTTGCAGCTGCTTACCCATAACCTAAATGCTATTGTTTGACAACAGTATATACCACGTAGGTACCCTAAATATTATTTTGATCAACCTAAATTTTCGATCGCTGAATCTTGTTAGGAATTAGGATTTGATCATGAGAGTGCACTTGCATCACTACCAATAAATACGTTATGAATGATTCATTTGTCCCTTGAATTCATTTTGACTTTTAAGGTTCTATTTGGTACGTTGTTCGAAACCCGTATCATAATATCGCATATCGTTACTTATTTATCGCTAAAAATTTCCGCCGCTATGCGCGGGTACTCGTCTAGTATATATATAAAAGAAAAACCACAAAATTTTAAATGTTGAAAATGAGTTAATTATGGAGTTGTTGAAAAATCATTTATTTTAGGAATTGTTAAAAAATTAAATGCATAGAAGTTGGATATAATAGGAAATGTTGAAAAATTAAACCATAAACAATTGCATAAGCAACCGGGTCACGGGTTCGACCACCGGATTAATTCGGTCGAGTAACTTGGTCACGGTTTCAACCAACGGGTCAACCCGATCGAGTCATCGGGTCACAAATTCGACCATCAGACCAACCCGATTGAGTCACCGGATGATAGGTTCGACAATCGGGTCAATATTTTCGAGTCACGGGTTCGACCATCGGGTTAACCCGATCGAGTCACCGGGTCACGGGTTCGACAACCGGATCAATCATGTCGCGCCACCGGGTCACTACTTTCGACCACCGGGTCAATCCTGTCGAGTCACGGGACACGGGTTAGATCACCGAGTCAACCTGATCGAGTCAACGGGCATGGGCTCGCCTACCTGTTCAACCCGGACGAGTCGACTAACGGGTCAATTAATACATCGTTAACTATATATCGCTAGAAAATTTTTGGGTCACGAGTTCGACCACCGAATCAATTAGCATATCATTAATTATATGTCGTTAGGCAATTATGCTGTTATGCACAGGTAACCCTCTAGTCAATATAAATCACAAAGTTTATAGCTTGGTGAAAGTTATGCGATTATATGCTTTTCATCAAAACATATAATATATTATTTTCTTCTAAGCAATGCTACGTCTACAAACACTTTACAAAATCAAATCCAGATTATAAGTTGGCACATGCAATGAACTAATCACAAAGCAAATAATTTCTCTTTTTACCTTTTTACCCTCCATATTTTGTTGGCAAATTATTGATCATTCATTCTCGTACCTTTGCTTGGCCACGTGAACCAATCACGTAACTTTCCATCCATTAATAAGTTAATTGAAATAAACGGGATCATATGACAACAATGTTTCAAGAAATCGACTGAGTTCTCTTGTTTTATTAAAAACACATTGTCTAGATTCCAAAACAAAGAATTTAGTTAGTCACTAAATATACGCCGTCGAATTGTGCAAGTACCATATTAGTTTGATTAAAAAAACATCGTCCAATTTCCAAAACAAACAATTACTCACTATTCTAATAGCATGGTATCCGCGCAATACAGTGATGCTACGCAATAACTATTTTTTTGAGAAAATTATTATAAAATGTAAAAAAAATAAATTAAACCTCAAAAAATGAAAAACAAAAAAATTTGTAAATATATATCAACATGGACGTTTAATTAAATAGCACAAAATTGTTGCAAAAAATTAAATAGCACAAAAGTTGTTAAGATGAAGATGGATGATCAATAATTCATCACCTTGTCTTAATGAAAATTGTTTTAATAATTAAAATTTGCTCTCTTTATTTTAATTTTTGTTTTGAAGTTAAATTATATTTTAATATATTTTTCTAGACTTGGTAGTGTAATTATGTTTTATTTATCCTAAGAACTTTGTGTGATGTGAAATTCAACAATTAGACAGATCGAATCAAAAAATCGAACTTACCCGGATAAGACCGCATGTTTTTTTTGCCCGGTCCTCGATCTAGTCATTTTCGATCTTCGCTACAATCTTATTGGTCTTACGCACAATTAACATTTACGTTTTGTTGGACCAGAGATCTACAACCCGGACATGGACCGAACATTCGGTCTAGTGTGTTAGGCCACATCGGTTTCGGTTTTGTGTAGTTTTGATCGGTCCAGTTCCCTGTTCGAATCATGCTTAGCGCAAGTAATCAACGCCCAAGGCTCAATACTCGGACATAGTCTTCACCATTCGCCTCGCCATGGCACAGCCCATGGTGATCCACAAGATGGTTTGCTAGAAAATTCACATGTGAAATTGGAAAAGGTTTGATCTATTGATATTTTGATCGATTGAAAGTGGGTTCGTACGTGTTTGTGTTGTGTTTTTGTTAATTTGGTGCATGCATGTTTGTGGTTTTTTTAATTAAAGTGTATGTAATCTTTTTTCACTATTATTCTTTAGTTATATATAATTTTTATTTTTTTAAATAAATGAAATATTAATTGTTTAAAGAAAGTAAAAATATAAAACAAAACTATAGGCCTTAAAAGCTGGGTTTTAGCTCAAGTTATTTGAGAGAGTTGATGTGTGACGGGGTAATAAGTGAAAAGAGAACAAAATGATGACAAATTTAAAAAAGAAAATATGTGCAAAAACTTGGCAAGAATTTATTAAAAGTCAATTAAGATAGCACATATACATATGAAACTCTTAAAAGCTTACGATATATTAGTGTGACTGTATTAATAAACTTTTTTGTTTTTTCAACACTCACCAATGGGACATTTTGAAATACAGAATATTAACTAAAATATATCATCGGTAAGACCATGCAAAAGAATAAAAATCTTAAATTAAAACATGTCTCCATTTTCCAACATACAATTATACATTAAATTTTTACGAAGATGAACTCTCTCTTGGTCCTTTAGGCGTCAACCGACGTATTTTCGAACAAGTGCTAAAGCATAGTATCGTGGTGTTGGTAATTCTATTATTGAGACTTGTTGATTGTGTGACCTACTGCGTGAGCTGCATACACATGCGTCTTCCGCTATATTTGTTTATAGTGATAATGTAAGTGCATTTTATTTTCTCTGAATCCGTTTAATATCAATGTACGAAGCATATAAAGATTGATATTCATTTTTTTCGTGATTTGGTTGGTGTTGGTCACATTCGAGTTCTTCATATTCCTTCGCGTTGTCAGTATGCAGATGTTTTCACCAATGGATTATCTTTTGCTTTATTTAAAGAATTCCGTATCAGTTGAGTGTTTGTTTTTTTCCCGCCTCAAATGTAGGGAGTGTTTGTCGGTTATATTATTTGTATTACTCTTTGTAATGGGTTCAAGGCTGTAGTCTAACTTATTCCATCATAAGCTATATGTACTCATTGATTGCTTGATGAATGAGATACTATCGATTTATATATAATTAAGAAATCAAATGTTTATATAAGTGTCTTTATCTATACTATTATAATAAAGAGTCTATTTCCAATCTTAACTCCGATCTTAACACTCAACTTGAAATTAACACCGTAACTTTAAACCAAAAATTAAAATAACGAGGTTTGATTTAAGCCATTAGATCATATTTTGTAAAATTGATCTCATCTTTATATCTCTTTTATAACAACCTTTTCTAACAAATTTTGTAATAAACTATTTAGAAAAATTTATATTTAAAGTGAAATATCTTTTTATCTATTTTTTTCATAATTTAATTTTATCATATTTTTTAAAATTTCGTGTTTTTTAATTCAATATCCATTTTCATATATTTTGATTAAATTTTAGTTTTATTAATTTTTAGTGAGTTTATTTTTTATTTTATTTCATGTAACCTTGTATACAATTTTAACTATAATTTGAACACAAACTTGGTGGGAAAAATATAACATTAATTCGTTAAAAAATAATCATTGGGTATCAACCGTTGCATTACCCGAATATCATGCTAGTAATAATAAAGTTTCTTACTTTTTCAACTCTCATCGATGTAGGACATTTTAAAATACAAAACACTAACTAAAATATACTATTGATAAGAGACCATACGTAAACATAAAAATTCTAAATTAAAATGTGAAACGCAAATGCTTACATGGTATTCATCTATAATCAATCCTTTACGCATTAAATAATATGACAATGCCCCACGTGTGATCACTCGGTCAAGCACATAACTCTTTACACCAGAATGCAAATTGCATGGTTCGATATGTTTCAAACAAGCTACGGACTTATACCGTCCATCATGTTACAAATATGATTTAACCAAATCTCAACGTGATGTTTTGTCAATGTTAAAGCACAAACCACTATTCAAAATATATGAAACTGACCCGTTACAACGAGTTACAAATCGAATTTTCCAAAGATGTTCTTACAAAACTACGAAAATAATACTCGAATTTGTTGGGATTTAATACCTAGTTAACCATGTAACTACGAGTGCGCAGCGGAATGGATCTAGTTTGAGCAATTATGATTAACACGTAATTAATAATAAACAATAAAGTAAACGCGAAAACTAACCTTCGTCCAAAAGCAATGAAATTAAAACGAGTGATAAAATATACCACCTCTACGGTTGCTCACACAAACACTACTAACGAGTACGTCCCGATAATGCTAGCCGAAACCCACGTATACCTAAACACCGAGTGTCGTAGCCCAAAACGGATCAAAAACTAAAACAACCTAAACTGTAGTTTTGTCTGATATCCTCCACTGTCCAATAAACCAGATCTCAGTGTTGTCCGATATCTGACAACACTGTGCGACTGGAAACCCCAGTTCTATCCTAGAACGATCAGCAGAGGCTAAAAACTTTCAATAAGCTGTTGCACCTTTTAACAGCTTATAAACCTTCGTTTAAGACCTTGTTTTAGCAAACTTAGTATTGATTCTAAGTTACTAAACCACCTTGGATTGAATATAATGCAAGTGTTTAGTTGTGAGATAATTAATCGAATTATATAAACACTAATTAGGGTTTATAGAACCGATTTATGAAGATGGGAAAAAAGGGGCAGAGATTCTTATGGTTTTGTTATGATTATTTTCGTCATTTATGAGCAGGGGGTGAGGGGTTTATATACCCTTCAAACCCTAGTTGAGATAATGCATAAACTTGAATTTTAAGCCTTATCCCAAACACTCCTTAACTTATCACAACTCCACTTTACTCCTTATCTCTACATACAAACGAATGTAGACACTTTTATTATCTTTCTAGAACCTTCTTGGCCAGCCAGGGACTTTAGGAACTCAATAGATTCATGTCTTAACCATTTATGTCCAAAACGGGTCAAACGGGTTGATTTGAGAAGCTTTATACGTGAAATGTCAAATGCATTCTTGTGTTCTAGTGTGTGTGCCCCCAATAGGCTCATACACCTCTAGCCACATTTGGCTCATTCCAACGAGCATGAACTAACAGCTCCCACTTGGTCGTTGGAGTTGATTGCACAAATGTCAACGACAAAAACGTCTAGCAACGCTCACACTCGTTATTTAACTAGAGGTGTCTGAGTTATAGTTTCATAGAACATTCTCAGTAGCATGATCATTTATGTCTTGCTTTTATCATCCTTTGCTATAGATACCGTTAAACCATGGATATGGATCCTAACTCATTCCATATAGTTTAACCATTTAGATTCTCGTTATTGAATTCAATTCAGATATACCAAATGTAACCAAGATTCATCTTGCATTACCATTTGGGTTCGGCCAAACATTTATCTGATTAATTCTAGAGAGGCGCCATGGTATCATTCTGCACATACTAAGTGGAGTAACAAATCCTTTATTGACTACAAGTGTTGTGGATGCTGCTTCACATCACTCCGAAAAATAGCTTTTATAACTACCTTATTCAGGACAGTGTTTTGCATATAATTATGAAAGTGATATCCACACATACAGAACTTGTTTGCATCTCAAGTCTAAGGATGACTTAACAGACCATTTTCAACGTCTTACTCATGACATGGATCCAAAAGTAAATGTTTGAAGTTGGGGAATCCAGTATGCATCCCTTATGAATACATATGAGTTTGGCTTAGAACAATTCTCATTCTCACAGAATATATCCAACACTCACATTTGCCTTATGTAAACAATATTCTCATATTGCTAACCGACAATGGATATTTAAATGATTAAATCATTCATGGATTAAACATGCAAATATAGAATAACAAATTTTATATGAATGAAATAACAAATACCTCGTATCTTTATTTATTAGAAAATAAAACTGTCTTACAATTCCAAAGTATCCAAATACTAATTAACATACAGATTTACATGAGACTACTAGCTGGTATCAAACCAATACCCCGAGTCAATTTAGAATGCTTAGGGAATGCTAACGCCTTCGTAAATGGATCAGCTAGATTGTCATCTGTATGAACTTTTGCTATCTTTACATCAACCATCTCAATGGTCTCTCGAAGATAGTGAACTTTTGCGCGGAAATGTCTAGCACCCTTGGTGATTCCGCTTTCATTAGCTATAGTAATGGCTCCAATATTGTCACAATACATATCAATAGGATCTTTAATTGTGGGCATAATACCAAGCCCAGAAATGAATTTACGAATCCAAACAGCCTCTTTAGCTGCATCAAAAGCAGCTATGTACTCAGCTTCTGTAGATGAATTTGCAAAAATACTTTGCTTTGTGCTCTTCCAGTCAACAACACCTCCATTTAGAATGAAAACATATCCAGTCTGAGATTTTAGGTCATCAGCATCTGTCAGATATCCAGAATCAGTGTAGCAAGAAACCCTGAGCTCTCGTTTTTCGTCACAACCATAAACCAGAAACATATCCTTAGTATTCCGTAAATACTTAAGAATATTTTTAACAGCAGTCCAGTGAAGTTCACCAGTACTCTGTTGAAATCGGCTTGTTATGCTCTAAGCGAACGCAACATCAGGACGAGTACATCTCACAGCATACTTAATTGATCCTACAGCTGAGGCATAAGGAACATTCTGCATGCGCTGCTTTTCAGCTGGTGAAACAGCACATTGTGACTTACTAAATTTAGGGCTTTCATGCATTGGGATAGTTCCACGCTTGGAATTCTCCATATGAAATATTTTCAAGATTTTCTCAATGTAAGCACTTTGACATAAACCAATTAACCATCTAGATCTATCTCGATAGATCTTGATTCCAAGAATATATGCAGCTTCTCCTAAATCTTTCATATCAAAACATTTTCCAAGGTAGGATTTTACCCCTTTCAACATTGGAATATTGTTCCCATGAGCAATATGTCATCAATATATAGAATTAGGAAAGTAACATTACTCCCACTGGCTGTGTGATATACACATGGCTCATCTTGATTCTGAGTGAAACCGAATTTCTTAATCTCATCATCAAAACGCTTTTTCCATTGACTAGATGCTTGCTTAAGTCCATAAATGGAACGCTTGAGCTTGCATACTCGGTTAGGATATTTAGGATCGACAAAACCCTCAGGTTGCACCATATAGACTTCTTCAGAAAGACGTCCATTGAGGAAGGCGGTTTTGACATCCATTTGCCAAATCTCATAGTCATAGAACGCGGCTATGGCTATAAGAATCCTTATAGCTCTAATGTCTGCTACAGGAGAAAAGGTCTCTTCATAATCAACCCCGTAGGTTTGAGTGAAGCCCTTTGCTACAAGACGAGCTTTAAAGGTGTGTACTTTGCCATCCATGCCAGTCTTTTTCTTAAATAGCCACTTGCTACCAACGGTTCTACCGTTAGGAGGAAGATCAACTAAAACCCAGACATCATTATATTTCATGGATTGCATCTCCACATTCATCGCATTAAGCCATTTTTCGAATTCAGGATCCAATAATGCAGCTTTATAGTTAGTGGGTTCTCCAAGATCCCCTAACTCATGCTCCTCATCATCGACGTATAAACACATTCGATCTGGTGCACGACGTGTCCTAGAGGACTTACGAATGGGAGTGATATCACTTTGAGGTTCTTCAATTTCTTGATCATCCTCGTCATGATCTAAGCCAGTATCATCAAAAGGATTTGTATCTTCATCTTGAATAATTTCAAGATCTTCTATACTCCCACTTGCTTCTTGATCTAAAAGATTACTCTCGAAGAACTCAGCATTCCGAGCAACAATAACTTTGTTCTCAGGTGGGTAGTAGAAGGAATATCCCATCGTTTCCTTTGGGTATCCTACAAAGATACACTTAATAGATCTGGGTTCCAGTTTGTCAGGTTTGGTCATCGTATCACGTTTAACCAAAGCTTCACATCCCCAGACTCTTAAGTAAAACAACTTAGGGGCTTGCGCATGCCATACTTCGTATGGTGTCTTTTCAACCTTCTTAGTTGGAACCATGTTGAGTATGCGTGCAGCAGACTCAAGGGCATAATCTCAAAAGGACTTTGGAAGAGTAGTTTGACTCATCATGGATCGAACCATGTCTAGCAGTGTTCGATTCCTCCTCTCACACACCCCATTATGTTGAGGTGTGTAGGTAGGAGTTCGATGGGCAATAATTCCATGCTCCTTAAGATGATCCAAAAACTCTTGACTCATATATTCACCTCCACGATCAGATCGTAGTGATTTTATGGTCTTACTGAGTTGATTTACTACTTCCTTTTGAAACACTTTAAATGTCTCAAACACTTCATGTTTATGCTTTAACAGGTAAACATAACCATACCGACTAAAGTCGTCAATAAAAGTGACAAAGTAGTTAGCTCCTTGCCTTTACACGATTCTAAATGGGCCACAAACATCAGTATGTATTAGTCCAAGTAGATCTTTAGCCCTTTCCACTTGATGTGAATAGGGTTTTCTTGCCATCTTCCCAGATATACAAGAGACACAGTTTTCAAATGACTTAATGTCAGTTGAGGTGAGAAGTCCATCATGTTGCAACTTCTCCATGCGTTTCTTGCTTTTGTGTCCAAGACGACAATGCCACAAGAGAGTAGAGTCCAAAGTTAATTTGGCTCTTTTATTGCTAACAGCAAACATAGAACTATCATTTGTTTTAGAACAAGACATATAAATTTCATAAATGCCATCCCTTCGGGGAGTAGCAGTAAAATAAACAACGTTATTCCTAGAAACTGAAATTGCATTATTCGAATCAAAACAGTTTACAAAACCATCTTTAAACAAACCAGAAACTGAAATAATCCCTCTAGTGATAGAGGGAGCATAATGACAATTGTTCAAAACAATAACTAATCCACTAGGGAGACATAAATGATAATTTCCAATAGCTTCGACTCCTGCACGTTGACCATTGCCCATGTACAGATTCAAAGCTCCTGGATTCAGCTTCTTACTTCCCCTTAGACCCTGAGAATGATAACAAATGTGAGTACCACAACCAGTGTCATATACCCACGAATTACTCGGAAGGGAATATATTTCTATAGTGAAAATACCTGAAGTGTTGGCTTCTTGAGACAACCTCTTCTTTTTCTGCAACTCGACTAAGTGCTCGGGACAGTTCCGTTTCCAATGACCTATCTGACCACATTTATGACAGGGGTCGTCCTTAGTAGGATTATCCTTTTTGGGTGGTGGAGGATTTCTGTTCTTGCGAGCATAAGATGGTTTGTGCTCGGGAGCATAAGCCTGCTTATTCTTTCCATTACCATAATTCCCCTTCGCAGCCTTAGGCGGTTTTCTACCTTGGTTTTTTTGGACCTTGCGTGCACGCACATTATGAAGTGCAGGTGAAACAACCTTCTTGGGAAGTGTTTTCTCATGTTGTTTAAGCATGGCATGCAGTTCATTCACCAAATTCACAGTCTTCCCCATGCCATGCATGTGGAAGTTTTGAACAAAACTGTCATACTCCTTGGAAAGGCCTATCAAGATCAGGCTTATTCCATAGTTGACAGTCACGGGGTGACCAAGACGCTCCAAGTTCTCAATGTAGCCCTTCATCTTAAGAACGTATGAGCCTACATTTTGACCATCCTCAAGCTTGCACGCGTGAAATTCACGCGCAGTTTGAAGAAGTTCCTGTTCTGCTTGCTGAGAAAACATGGTTTTCAGCTCCTGCAACCTGTCATATGCTCCAAGATGGGTTAGATTTCATTGGATCTCTAAGTCCATAGTCATGAGCATAAGGGCAGCAATGTCCTTTGACCCTTTGACCCAAGCAGCATGAGCTGTAAGAGCATCGGGAGGGACTTGGTGACCAGGAGTTGCAATAAGTGCAGCAAGAATTGGATGTTCCAAGTATTGTTCCTTGTCTTCAGCTGATAGGATAATGCGCAATTGGCGGTACCAATCAATGAAGTTAGGCCCAGTGAGTTTGTGTTTCTCGAAGAAACTCCTGAGTACCGAATTGTTTCCGATATTTGTAGTCATCTACAATTAAAAAGTTCAAACAATTAGTATTTTCGATAATTACATTCTTTATAGAATTAACTACCCAATTAATTACTAATTAAGACTAAGATCCATCTTTACTCCCACTCATTACAAAAGGACTGTCCAATATGTAAACAAGTGGGGCAAGAGGTAAGCGACGAGCGTTAATTGCATAACATGCAACTCTTAGACTTTATGAGACCGTTCAAGACACTAGTAAAACGGTAGTAGTGTCATGAGCATGTTTAGTCTCATCTTATGCCTCGGGTCCAGGGTCTGACCGTGCATACTCGAGTTAAGTTAACCAAACAAGAACATACAAATATCACACAGGGTCTGACCGTCGTGAAAAATTTGCCATGGGTTTGACAAGGCCCTTAGGACTGTCCAGAGAAGCCAAATCAAATGCACGTGTTCTTAGTTGGCTGGCATACACTTAAATTTCACATAGGGTATAACACATAAATGTGGTAAAACATGTGTACAAAGAAGCATGTAAATAACTTTGTAGCACGATTTTTAAAAACTTTTAGTAATGACACTGTAGTGATCTACGATGGTTCACGGTAGCTCCAATCGAACTCGCAAGCAAGCGCAGGACCAGACCAGCGCAAGGCAATAGTCGGATATCCTTTAGGTGTGACTGTGCGCACCGGCTTATACCCGCCTTATAGTTTGTTCTAGTGGGTGACCCGTACATCCCATGAGTCCATAGCGTCCAGTTTTTATTTTCATGAAAGCGTGTCTCAATAGTGTTTAGGTCCTTTTATTTTATAAAACACTTTTCCACGTAACACATAACCGGTCACAATGAGCATGTATTTATGCGTGTAAAATATTGACCAATTTTAATGTCATGTTTCTCTATAAGTATTTATCCACATTGCATGTAATTTAGGTGTTTTGAAAAACATATAACAATAATGCAATTAGGAAAACAAATACAACAAACATAAGACATTAAATAAACACATAAATCCGAGACCCCGAAGAGTCTTCCCCAAACGAAGAACCATAAGACTTTCATTAGGTTTTCATCAAGTACCTAAATCGCCCCATACATCACATTACGTGATTGTAGTGAGTCTTATAGCCGGATAACACATAAAATAATCATGGCAAAACAATTAACTATTAATTTTTATTTTATTTTATTTTATGTATTCTAATTAACCCTTTAATTTTAATTATATGTTTCTAATTAACAATTAATTTTAATAATTACTTGTTATTTTTTATAAATAATGACAAGTACACAATTTAATTGCCAAATAAAAATAAAACAAATAACTAAATTAGGTTTCATGCATGCGGTTTCGCGTGTTTATTTAAAACGTGTAACCCATAACCACCAAACGAGCATGGCTCTGATACAACTGTTGGGATTTAATACCTAGTTAACCATGTAACTACGAGTGCGCAGCGGAATAGATCTAGTTTGAGCAATTATGATTAACACGTAATTAATAATAAACAATAAAGTAAACGCGAAAACTAACCTTCGTCCAAAAGCAATGAAACTAAAATGAGTGATAAAATATACCACCTCTACGGTTGCTCACACAAACACTACTAACAAGTACGTCCCGGTAATGCTAGCCGAAACCCACGTATACCCAAACACCGAGTGTCGTAGCCCAAAACGGATCAAAAACTAAAACAGCCTAAACTATAGTTTTGTCCGATATCCTTCACTGTCCAATAAACCAGATCTCAGTGTTGTCCGATATCTGACAACACTGTGCGACTGGAAAACCCAGTTCTATCCGAGAACGATCGGCAGAGGCTAAAAACTTTCAATAAGCTGTTGCACCTTTTAACAGCTTATAAACCTTCGTTTAAGACCTTGTTTTAGCAAACTTAGAATTGATTCTAAGTTACTAAACCACCTTGGATTGAATATAATGCAAGTGTTTAGTTGTGAGATAATTAATCGAATTATATAAACACTAATTAGGGTTTATAGAACCGATTTATGAAGATGGGAAAAAGGGGCAGAGATTCTTATGGTTTTGTTATGATTATTTTCGTCATTTATGAGCAGGGGGTGAGGGGTTTATATACCCTTCAAACCCTAGTTGAGATAATGCATAAACTTGAATTTTAAGCCTTATCCCAAACACTCCTTAGCTTATCACAACTCCACTTTACTCCTTATCTCTCCTTATCAGTGAATACAAACGAATGTAGACACTTTTATTATCTTTCTAGAACCTTCTTGGCCAGCCAGGGACTTTAGGAACTCAATAGATTCATGTCTTAACCATTCATGTCCAAAACGGGTCAAACGGGTTGATTTGAGAAGCTTTATACGTGAAATGTCAAACGCATTCTTGTGTTCTAGTGTGTGTGCCCCCAATAGGCTCACACACCTCTAGCCACATTTGGCTCATTCCAACGAGCATGAACTAACATAATTGTATAGTTACAAACAACTTTTTGGTATAATACAAGCAGCAAAAGTGCAAGACGAAATGGCTGGTCTATTCTGATTGGGTATTCAACGTTCACATTTGTTGCATGCGTGAAATTTATCTTCCTAACGAACCCATTGCTACGACGAGCCCATGTCTCTATCACCCCATTTTTAGTACCTATAAATGTTGAGCTTTTTACCGTTACTATTTGGACACCGGCTTCTTGTAAGTATGTTTAACATGACTCGTACAGTGTGTCGACCAATGGCATAAACGACAATTTGGACCCATGCTGAAAATAATCACCTGTAACAGTGTGGCATAAAGACAATTTGTTGACCCCTACTAAAAAAATTCACCCATAATAATATGACATAAACTACGATTTTCAAACCCGAACTGAAAGAGTTCGAAGTTAAATAACATAATTTATGAAACATTTTAAAGAGAATATAACTATGTGTTTAAGTTCTTAATTCTAAACACATAGAAGGTTCATTCATCTACCGATGCGGGAGAAATTTAACCTATTTTTTTCTGTATATCCGAACTAGATTTGGATACACAAGTTAATAACTATGTCTATGTGTTCAAAATTGATGAGTAATTAAAAACTATGGGACCCAAAAGTTAGGGTTCATTTTCCCTTTGCTTTCAGAAGTCAAGGATCATCTACTAGTCTCGAATCCGGTTTGAAGATGTGCTTACCAATCTTGAAACACTGAAAAATGATCCATGCAACATGGTTGCTTTTTATGTATGTTTTTAACTTTACATCTCTTAACTTCCTTCTGAGACATGCTTTTCAAAATATTTGTGCTTCAGTTTTAATTAATAATGGGAGAACAAATGAATAGCAATCTAAATTATGGAGGTTCAAATCCTATTGTGGACAACTGGTTTTTATCTTGCCTAGCAAAAAAACTTGTGGAGACTCCTTATTGTATTTACTGTCGTACCAAACTGCTTGCTTGGTCACCTAAACTAATCGTGTATCTTTCCTCCCGTTGAGAATTTAGTTGAACTGAACGGTATCATATGACCACATTGTTTCAATATGCGGACTAAAATCTGTAAATTTGATTAAAAGAAACATCGTTCAAAACAAACAGCTACTCACCGTTAGATACATGATACAAACGAAGTATTGAAATCCACTTATGACATCTTGATTAGTTGTATATCTATTCAATTGAAAAGAGAGGCTATTATTTCAAAGAAAAAAGACAAATTAAATATCAACTACTTATCAATGTTCTCAGACCCGGGTCAACCGGTTGACCCGGTTCCGGCCAGAAAAACGGGTCATTTTGACCCGGTTTCACATTTTCGAAACCCGTCGTGACTCGGGGTTTGGGGTGACCCGGGTCAACCCGGTTCTTGAGACCCGCCGGGTTTTTATTATTTCGGGTCTTTTTAAAAAATATGTAAATTTTACGTATTTGCGACAAAATTTATTTTTACATATTATATTCCTTGGTAAACAATTTATATCCTCAAGATTCGGAAGTTTGTATGGTTTTTATATATAACTTTTATTAATTATTAAAAATATAAATTCAAAAAAAAAAACCGGGTTGACCCAAGTCGACCCGGGTTGACCCAAACTCAATGACTCGACCGGGTCGATTTAAAACCCGAGTTTTAAAACATTGCTACTTATCTTCTAGTTATAATTTGTCTAGCTAATTGTATAAATCCTTCTCACTTGTTTATCTTGTTACATGTTTTAAACATCTACATTTTGATGAACAGGGTCGATCTTGTACTTTTTGGATGCTCAAGGCGAGACTAACAAAATATGCCTCTGTATATATAGCATAGCAAGCCATGATTTTAGGGTCTCCGAATATGCTCGGGTCAGTTTCATATTTTTAAATGAGTAAAATGAGAAATAATTTCATGAATAACATTTCAAGATCAGTACTAAAAAAACCAATAATAAAAATTTGATTCCACTTATTTTATTGATGCCATAGGTCGTCGCCCACTTTGCCGGATGCCAAATCGAGTCCTGGATATCAACATGTAAGTTAACATTGAAATATTATCTGAGTAATTTTTTGAATACACATATCATGTTGGTATATATGGAAAAATATGTTGCTATTTGATGTCATAAACCTATAATGTTTGTGTAAAAATTTGGGAAAAATTAATTTAAAGTTAATTATGTAATGCTTGTGTAAAAAAGAGCTAAGAAATCATATGTATATATGTGTATGTCGTATAAATTATAAACAATTGATTCACAACCTTTTGTTTTGAATAAATGTGGATGTATTAATAAATTTTCTTGTTTTTCCAACTATCACCGATGTAGGACATTATAAAATACAAAATGCTAATTAAATATGATTTAAATTAATTTAGATACCAATGGTCTAATCTCCACCCTCGATATCAATTTTAATCTAATGAATAAGATTAAACCCGAAATTTATTTTCTTTTTTTTTTCAAATATTAATATCTTTTAAATCATTATCGTTATATGAAAAGAAAAATATATACCACGGCGGAAGTTTAATTATCTTTCTACAGATATGTTATATGATACACTTTCGACAAAAAAAATTCGCTTTTTTCACGTTTTTTTCGTTGTCGAAAACTATCATATATGATACTAAATATCATATAATAATAACACTAGTATCATATATGATATAACTTATCATATATATTATATAAATCAATATCATATATGATTCAATAATAATTTGTAATATAGCCCTAATATCATATATGATGAACATTATTATTATATATGATATTTTACGCAAATTTTAAAAAACGAAAAAAAACGATTTTTTTTTCAAAAGTATGTCATAGTACATATCTGTAGAAATGTAATTAAATGTTCGTCATGATAATATATAGTTTTTCGTTTAATATTTAACAGTTTAGTAGTATTTATATTATAAAAATAAGTTAAATAATAAAATACTTTTAATTTTAACCATGAGATGAAGATAAACGTATCCAAAATAACTCTAATATATCATCTTTTAAGACCATACCTAAGGATATAATCCTAAATGAAAACATGCCTATCGTATTGTTATCCTTCATAAATCGCATTTCAGGTTTGTCTAAATTCATTTGCATGAGCATACAATTCTATATCAAATTTTTCCAAAGATGAATCAAATTTTTACGTTGATGGTAGATCTGTTGTAAAGAACTGACACCTTTTTTGAAACTTGATATTGCATTTGCACTAGCTTCATTTGATGATACACCCGAGGTTGAGTGGGTCGGGTCGAATGGGCCATTACTATATCATCTATCTAGTATTAGGATTTTTATCTTTTATAAATACCGTTATTGTTATGAATGTAGTCAATCTATCAAATTAATTAAAAGTAATTCTCTAAAGTCTTCTTGCCTCTCTTTCTTATGGAGTCAGCACACACTAAAAGTGGTACCTTATCCCGATACTACCTGACAGGGTCGTATCAATTGGTGCTTTCGTTGAGAGCCCTCAACTCGTTGGGGGTTTTTAATTTAGAGTTCCAGTAAAAAAAAACCAAAAAAAAGCTGTTCATCTCGCGAATTTACTGTTCACCGAAGTTACTGTTCATCTCGTCGAGTTACTGTTTACCGCGCGGAATACTGTTTACCGCGCGGAATACTGTTCATCCGAAAAAAAAATTAATTTTTTTTTATTTGTAATGGCATCGAGCAGCAGCGATCGGGACACACTATCTAAAATTTTGCAAATGGGTACGGTGGTCGAATATCATAGTGAGTTTAAAGATATTATAACTCGAGTTACAGGTATCTCTGAAAGTTTACTTGCCTCGTTTTATATATCCGTATTTAAACTGAAGCTACAATTAGAATTGTTGAGGTCATACTCGAAACCAACAACTTTAGGTGAAGCTTTCTACTTAGCACGTATAGTAGAGGCTTGTGTCGAGGGAGTTGTAGAGAAAGAGCAGACAATCGAAAAGAAAGTATACGATTCTACTACAACATCGGAAATTGTGCCCGCATTTGAAACAGAAGTCGCGCAAAAAGTTATTGTTCATGAGGGTTTAGTTAGTGATTCGTGCGAGGGATTCACGATTGAGGATGATAATGATGTGTCATTGGCTTGTATTACCAACACATTACCGATGTACATTCCTATAGGTAGTGATGAGGCTGTAGGGAAATGGATGTCGGATTTTCAATCGGAAAATTCTCCGTATCACCTTGAGGGCAAGGTGATTTTTGAAGAAGTGAGGAGTGCTACGGCTTGGGTATAATGTTGTGTTTTGTTCAAGCCAATGGAAGGCGGAAGAGGAAAAAAGGGTGTTGCTTGTGGTAGGGGATGGCAAGTTAACCACAAGAGTGAAAGACGAGCTTGCGGTAGGATTAGGATATGGGATCCCGGAATCAAGTGCGCTTTTCAAGACATCATCTTGACGACAAGGTAAATTCGAAGGAGTGGGGAATGATACACACGAGCTTTATGGTCTATCATTTAATTATCATATTTATCTATTTGTTTATGATATGTCTTATTTAGGATAGTGTTTATCTTTGTCTTGTTTAACAAGTTAGGTTATTCGGCATATTTACCGAAGGTTTTATTAATGAATGTAGTCAATCAAATTAATCAATAAACATTCTCAGAGTCTCTTCTCTAATTCTTAAGGAGCCCGCACACGCTACAGTGGTGCTACTATCCCGATACAACCCTACCCGGGTCGTATCATTTGAGGAGAATTCTTCTAAAATTTCGGTATACGTAACTTGGACGTTACCTTGAATATCTGTTGGAAACTTAGCTCTAGCAAACACCAAGACGCGCATCACAAGTGATTAAGTGGGTGTTTGATAACTTCTTAATCAAGTGACTCAGAGCCATCCAATGAATCGGTCAGTAAGCTATGTGTTTGGTAGTTGCAATTATTGATGCTGCACGATTCTACTGTCATTTAACCATTTCGCACAAAAATGATGCTACATCATTCAGCACCAAATATTACCAAAAATGAACCTTACATTGATATATTTTAATTCAAATTGTGTGATTCCTTTCATTTAAATAATTAGTATACTCTCGTCATTTTTTTATTTACCTTTAGAAATTTGTTACGATGATTTTCTTCACATAAGTATAAATGAAAGCATGTTATAAGATTAGAAAAAACTAAATACTAATTGGAATAGATATGAGCTATCGGCCATGTACCAATTTCATACCAAATTAGTGGTATTATTTTTTTCGTGAACATAAACTAACGGGATTCGGATATCAGAACTGGAAAATCGGATTTTTTCGTTAATTTTAAGAAATTTCTTGATTTGTTATCGGTCTCGTATCGAATTAGTGATACCGAATTTTTCACCTTATTTCGTAGTTTCTATATCGTACCGAACATGATTCGAATACCGAAAATTGATACGGTTTCGACACAGTTCCGGTTCACTTTTAAAATTCGAATCGAAATACTCATCCTTAAAATGAAATAATAACTAAATACATACTAATGATATCAAAATATGTTTCATTTTATATAATAGTGTTGACAAAAAAACATTTTTATTTTCTCATATTAATTTTATATATTGTTTCTTTAAATGTACATTATATCATTTCATTTAAAATCGATCATTTCATGTAACATATGACATTTACCAAACAATTTATTTTTATTCAGAAGAAATCTGACTTAGAGCTTAAGAATGATTCAGATCGCTAAATGATTCAGTGCTAAATCATTTTATTTTATCAAATAGCCCTTAAGATTAGATGTTACAAAATCGTTGCTACAGGATTGTGAAAAATACATACTGTAAGTCATTATTTTCCAAGATAAAAAAATACATACATGATTGGGTCCCCCATTGTCATTTTAAACATCTTAAAGGAAATATGACCATTATTCATCGTTTTTCCCCTTGGTAACCTTGCTCCGCAACCATGGAGTCGGCCTTGCCAAACCAAAGACAACTAGTGTTATCAAAGACGGACGAGCGACATGCGATTGAACAGGACGATAAAACAACCACTCAACGACAAGACATTGATTCAGTGGTGATCACAGATTATGAAACCCTATATGTTGAAGCGTTGAATGAACTTATGCTACTTTATAACAGTATAAACTATATAGGTATGGGTACAAATTCTTTTTATTGATTATTAGTACTAAAGTTGCTTAACGTTAGGTAAAAATAGAGTTGGTACGTGCAGTCTAAATACCTAAGATGTTTTTTTTAACAAATTCACCTTTCGTAACTTAAAATAGGATATAGCCCGTGCCATATCCGGCTCCCATGTGAGTCCGCACGTGATTGCCCCAACTTACACAATTGTAAAAATGTAGGGCTACCTCTCCCTTTTGCTTAGACGTGAGATCACAATATATGTTTTAATTTTTCCCACTTCTCTACTCTTCAAACTCAACAAATAGGATGGTAAAACACAAACCTCAAGAATACTAGTGAGAGTATAATTATAAAAAAAACATAATTTCATGATCTTCAAATTTAAACGAGAATGTAAATCATAATCGTTAAAGAAACAAAGAGGTGTAAGGTGACAAAAAATCACCCATAATGTTGTAGAAACGACACATTGCAGATTAGCAGGAAAGAGTGATAACGTCTTCCTGCTAACCAGGGATGATCATTTATACAACATTGTGAAGGTAATATTGCTAAATGTTTACACTATTAATTTAAAACACATCAGAAGTTAGATCATACATCGATGTGGGACAAACTCCGCTCACTTTTTTTCATTAACTCTTATATCAAAACATTTTTTTGAACCTAAATACTGCATATACACTAGCTCTATTTTTACATGTATCTTGGTGGATATATCTTTTAGTCATGGATCCTCTATTAGCCTTGAATCTGATTTTTAGATGTGCTCGCCAATCTTGAAACCACTGGAAAATGAAGAGTGAAACATGGTGGCTTTCATGTATGTTAATAACTTTACATTAGAGTTTAGATGGCATAGGTCAAGTTTTCTTCCGAGACATGGCGTTTTCTTAAACATAACTCGGACGTTACCTCCGGCAAACACCACGACGTTAGGTTGATGCACGATTTTTAAATAATCCATACCAAAAGGGTATAATAACAAAGAAAAACATAATAGAAAATGTAAATCATTAACTTCAAAGAAAAAAAATACGAATTAGGTACACAAAAACCTTTAATATGGCATAAACGACAACATGCCTAACCTAACCGAAAAGAGTTTCAATCTATCGGACTGAATGATAGATATTTGTGAAAAATTTCTTAAAACAGATCAGAATTTTGCTCATCCACCAATGTGGGAAAAACACTTCTTTTGGATACTCCATATTGCATTCACACTAACACCAAAAGAGTCTACTAACATGTGAGCTTCGGTTTCAAACTCGTCTTTAGATGTATTCCAGAAAGGTGTTCAAAGTAATAAAGAGATACTAGATGACAAAAAATGACCCATAATGTGGTAGAAATGCCCCATTGATAATTTACAGGTAAGAGTGAGATCAAATCCTATCTTACCCGTAAACGATGATTGGGGAGCTTATGCAACATTTTAAAGGTAATATGACTAAGTGTTTACACTCTTACTTATAAAGACATCAAAGGTTTGATCGTACATCTATGTGGGACAAACACCGCACACTTTTCTTCCATTATTTCCAAGCACTTTTTAGGAGACATAATATTGCATTTGTAGTAGCTCTATATTTGACACTTAAGAAATCTTTACGAAGCTCAATTCGAGTTGCATGTAACCCAATAACATGGTGTGAGTATAAGTCACACTAGTCAACTGTTTTCTTGGTTACGTTGACAAGTAGGTAACTTTCATTCCATTAGAAATTTGAATGAACTAAACAGGATCACATATATGATCGCCATAATTTCTTTTAAGATATGAACCCAAATTCTGCCGTCTACATGAGTCTAATTTATTTTAATATTTTATTTCAATATGCGAATATCTACTGATATATATATAAAATATATTCTTTGTGAAAATGTTGAATTCTCGACATTTATTGTTATAAATATACAACATTGCGTGTTTTACATAAGTTTAATGATATTTAAAAAACTATATTCGCCCACCTATGATGTGGACTTTAGACTAGTATATATGTATATATATATATATATATATATATATATATATATATATATATATATATATATATATATATATATATATATATATATATATATATATATATAATACAAGAAGGTTAACAAGTTAAGCTCAATTCATTTCAAAAAAGTGAATGAAGATTTTTACCTAGTAATAAAAATACTTAGACAATCTTTAATTCTAAAAAATCAAATTTTAATAATGGAGGATTAATACAATGTGGTAAAATTACGTAATAAATCCACGAAAAAAAGTGTTTGATGGTAAAAAAATAACCCAAAATGTGGCAGAAACGACTCATGGCCAAGTTTACATGAAAGAGCGAGACTAGATCTTATCTAAAGGCAATATGGTTAAATGTTATACACTCTTACTAATAAACACATCAAAAGTTTGACGATACATCAATGTGGGACAAACATTGTTTTGAAACCTTAATATTGCATATACACTAGCTTTGTTTTTTACATGTGTCATAGGATAAAGTTGATATCTTTTAGTCAAGGATTATCTATTCACCTCAAATCTGGTTTGAAGTGTGCTCACCAATTTTAAGACACTAAAAATTATATGTGCAACATAGAGGTTTTTCGGTATGTATTAACTTTACATTAATGTTTAGATTGCACTACCTATAGGTTAATTTTCTTCCGAGACACAGCATTTACGTATACACTACTTGGATGTTAGCTTCAAACAATAAACCCTAACCTGGATTTTAGTTGATTAACAAAAGACTAAAAGTCTGTATTTTTTATTCATATCTTCATAACTAAATACGATAAACCCCAAGCGCAATTTCTATAGGATAAAGTTAACTTGGAGAATAATTTAACAAGTTATTCTAAAAACCTAAATTAAGAAAAGTAAATAAAATGTAGACATAAAAATAATTTCCAGCAGACATAAAAATAATGCTCATGCATTATTAAAAAAAACTAAATAAAAGACATAGATCACCAGACAAATAATACTCCTGCACCAGAACAATTTTAGTTAAAGTTGAATACTTGTTTTAAAAACGACAAACATTATGTATTAGTAGTTGTTAAAAGATGGTCCAATATCAAATCTTGCATTATATACCGAGGATCAGACTGGTCGAATCGAGAAAACGGACTCAACCCAGATCAGGCCGCATGTATTTAGGCTCGGTCAGGATCAGTCTACTTTTTAATCATTTTGGATTTTTGATCTGGTCTTGTTTGGTTTTACGTACAACCATACATTATGCTTTGCTGGACCGCACATATCGACGACCCGAACATGGACTGAGCATTCCGTTCAGTGTTTTGAGCCACGTTATTGGCTCTGATTCGGTGTGGTTTTGCTAGAAGTTTGGCATGCATTCGGTTCAGTGTATTCAACCACATTATTGTTTCTGATTCAGTGTGGTTTTGGCATGTCCGGTCCCGTATTCGAACCATGCTCAGCCCTAGTTAGTAATCAACGCATAAGGTTCGACACTCCGATATGGGCTTTACCATTCGACTTGCCTATGCACTGACTAACTAGCTATGGTGATGCAGGAGATGATTTGTTGGTTTTTTTAATTTATTAGGTGTGGGTTTGTGTTTGTGTTGTGCTTTTAATGTGGTGCGTGCGTGTTTATATTAGTGCAATCTTTCAGGTTGGGTAAACAATCGCACAGAAAAGATGAATGCACAAAAAGGGGGATAGATACGATGTTTCATATACTAAGATGCAAAATAAACAAAAAAGTATCGTTGCATACTCTTATTATCCTAAGATACGTTTCGGCTTTTAATTTGTCACCTAACATGTTCTCTTCGCGTTTAAATGTATTCCACAAAGCGGTCCATTGAAAGATTTCCATGTTATCACACACATAGCAACATCAAAATATTATTCCCGAAATAGCTTAATTTCGTTTGACCCATAACCAGTTGGAGATAAGACACAACCACATTTGACACTAGCCTCAAATCTGGTTTGAAGATTGGTTCACCAATCGTCCAATTTTGAAACACCAAAAAATGATATGCGCAACATGGTGGATTCTATGTATGTTTCAGACTTCACTTAAAGTTTTGGATAGCATTAACTATTGCCCATTGAATAGATATTTTACTTGAACGTTATCATTGAGAATCATGATGTATCACGAATGGTTAAGGTCAAAAGTTGTGAAAATCACCGTGGTACATGAAAATTATTCGTGTTACACACGATCAATTACAAAGAAAAATATAAAGTAGTATGTAAAACATAATCTTCAAAGAAATAAAGAGGTTTTAGATGACAAAAAATCACTCATAATGTGGTAGAAACGCCCCGTTGCCAATTTACAGGAAAGAGTGAGATCAAATCTTATCTTACCTGTAGAACAAGAATGAGGCATTTATGCAACATTTTAAAAACAATATGGCTACATGTTTACACTCTTACTTATAATCACATCAAAAGCTTAATCAGAAAATGATGTGGGACAAACTTCATTCACTTTTAAGAAGCTTTCTTTGAGATGCGTGTTACCCAATACCATGTTGTCAATATAAATCGAGCAAGTTTATAATTGTACATGTTCATAGTTAGTGAAAAATATGGGACTTAAATATTATGGGTTGATCTTATGTTGACTTTGGCTCATTAATCATATTAAGCCATAATATTATACATTTGTGGGATAATTATCCTATTGAAGCACTTAAAATTTAGTTAGACTAACCCATGGCTTTCAAATTTGGTATCTCTGCTTCTTGATAGATCAATCACTCTCGTATGAACGGCTTGCTTGATCATGTCGACTAAATGAGATCATAGCAAAAAAGTGTGTAATGTAAATTTACTAAAAACTTATAGCTATATTTTTACTTAGTTTTTAACAGTATCAAAGTTTTATGCTTTGGCGCATTACAAAATGGCTAAGATTAGAAGTTAGAAAATTTGTAATTTCGTTCCTTCCAAATTCAATGACTTCAAGTCCGATCTATGCGTCTTCGATTTTGTCGAACACCTTCACGCCTGCATGTTTAAGAGGACAATAAAAAACATTTTACAACAATTATAAAAATCTAAAACCTACCTTGTGAATGTATAGTCAAGATTTTGTAATGTCTTCAAAATATCTAACTTCTTCATGATTCGTTTCATTAGCCCGCTCCCAAACCCGACTTCCTGAAAGCTTTCTTGATCCCCTTGAAGAACTCTCATGTCCAATGACTACTATTTTCCTTTCATTAACATTCATCTCCAAAAACTATTTTTGAAGACTTTATATTGCATTTGCACTAGCTCTTGGATATGCATATAACCCAATAAATGTTGTGAGATATGAACGAGATATGTTTATAAATATGCAAACGGAGTATTGTATACCAGTCATGACCACTTTACCTTGGTTACTTGCATGTATGTCGTACTCAAAAGAGAGAAATGCAATTATTTCGATAAAAAGAAGACTAATTTAACATCACCTGCTATGAAGATGTAAAATTTAGTTTCACCCTTGCAGACCTTGATGAAGATTCATGGGCAAATTATCTCTAGCAAACACCATGATGCCTATCACAAATGGTTGAGATTAGAAGTTTTAAAAAATCCATGCTACACGTCTGTGAAAAAACACGTACTGCACGAGCACAATTACAAATAAAAAACAAGTATTTCCTTTACACCATCTCTAAATTATATACTAGTTGCTTCTTGATAATAACTCTGTTATGAACTTCTCTCAATTGCTTTTGTTGACTAATCGGTAACTTTCCTTCCATTAAGATTTTGAATTAACTAAACGTGGCCAAATCCTGTTAATCGGTTTTGGTAACTAAATAGATACATCCTTTTAATGAGCGATATAATCTAATCGTCCATTTTTGTACGCTTTCGCATGTCTTTTTACGTATCCCCGGCTTGGTCTGTTTTTTTTTACATTTTCCTCCTTTTTTACGCTCCGGACCATTACATTCTCTTTCGTTTTTACATTTTTGTTAGCTTCACTTATATATCATCCGTACCATTACGTGAATTAAGTTTGTTTTTTAAAATTTTAGTTAACTATAGAGATACCCAAAAATTGCTTATTTAGGGCATGTTTGGTAAGCACAAAATGGTTATGAGGAATCATTATGAAAGTTATACACAATGTTTGTTTAAAATAAACGATTTTCTATCTTTAAGTTGATATCTGAATATCTTCAATCCATGATAGGACTTGGGAGAGTTGGGTGCCATTGTTCATTGTTTCTTTTTGTCTATCTTCATCTATATTTTATCGTTACAAACAATTTTACTTGTTATTATTATTTGAATAATAAATGAAAAGTGCTTTATGCATGAAAATATAACGCATACTATTTGAACAATATGTTCACACTTTCATTTAGGACGATCATTTCGGTCTCGAATCTCCAAATCGAACCGGAATCATATTGATTTTCGATACTCGAATCCCGTTCGGTACGCACCGGTACTACGAAATAAGGTGAAAAAATTTGGTGCCTCTAATTCGGTACAGGACAGGTACATAATCGGGGAATTTTCGAAAAAAAGGGAAAATCCCGATTTTCCGGTACCGGTACCGATATCCGAATCTCGTTTGGTACGGTATCGATACCATTAATTTATACTCGAGAAAAAATCGGTACCACTATTTCGGTACGGTACCGGTACCGGTACCGTGCTCATCCCTACTTTTATTGATAAAAATTTAACCAAGCAACAACAATGGAAATCATACCTTAAATTTAATCCATTGTCATTCCATTTCATACCGATACTCATACCGATTGTGATTGAGTGCAAGAAACCAAACGCGCCCTTAATGTTTTGTGTTTGTGATGCTACAACTATAAAAAGGTACTTCATAAATTATATACGAGTGTCTATTCTTTTCTAAATTTTTAACAACTATAATGGATACGTATCTTTTTTTCTTTTTCGATTATCTAAACAAAATTACTATTAGTATAAATATGACAAAATGTTCAATGATTTCTTAAAAAAACTATGTTATGATTTGGACTTTAAGATTAGTATGTATATAATAAAAGAGGGTTAAGAAGTTAAGCCCAATATTAACAAAACACATAGGGTTAATAAATAATACAATTCATTTCAAAAAGTTAATGAAGATTCTAACGTAGGAGTAATAAAAATATTTAGACGTTGTTTAGTTCTGAAAAATCAAATTTTAATATTGAAGGATTACTAGTAAAATGCGTAATAAATTCAGGAAGGAAGATCAGGAAAAAAGAGGTGTTTATGACAAAAAATAACCTATAATGTGGTAGAAACGACTCGTAACCGGTTTACAGGAAAGAGTGAGACTAAGTCTTATGTGTCATGTAAACTTGGTTAAAGTCATTTATGCAACATTTAATAAATTAAAAGGGTGAAAGCTAAAGATACGTTATATTGTTTTTCAATTTTACACAAGTACACAACCAACTATATTATACGTCACCATTCTCACTAAACATTCAAAATTTTCTCAATTTACCTAAGCCAACCGGCTACAAACAAGTTGCCCGGTTATTCAGTGACGTGGCAACTTTTTTACTTGTTTATTATTTTTTTTTTGCTGGTACTAGTTACTATCCACCCAACACTTTCAATCACATTTTATCACACAAACACTTATCTTATCACAGTAACAAACACACACACTCACACACACATTTAACTCCATTGTTGATCACAAAAAAAGATCGTCTCTCGCCTATTTCAATGAATTAAGGTAAAACAATCTTATCTATATACTACATTGAAAACCCCCAATTTATTGCTATTAATTAAGGTAAAACACTCTTAATCAATAGCAGTTTTCTATAAACCCTAATTTTTCTAATTGAAATCTTGTACAATAGTAGTTTTCTATGAAAACCCCCCTATAAAATTAGGTTTTTATAAAATTGGGGTTTTCAAAAATCTGGGGTTTCAATTATAAAATTAGGGTTTTAAAAAATTGGGGGTTTCAATATATGGGTGTTTTTATTGCTATTAATTAAGTTTTCAATTATAAAAATTAGGGTTTTATAAAATTAGGGTTTATTAATTGGGGCTTTCAATTATAAAATTATGGTTTAAAAAATTTGGGGGTTTCAATTATAAAATTCGTGTTTTAAAAAATTGGGGGTTTCAATATATGGGTGTTTTTTACTGCTATTAATTAAGTTTTCAATTATAAAAATTAGGGTTTTATAAAATTGGGGTTTATTAATTGGGGCTTTCAATTACCTGTTTAAGGTGTTTAAAAAATGGGTTTTTCAGTTATAAAATTAGGGTTTTAAAAAATTGGGGGTTTCAATATATGGGTGTTTTATACTGCTATTAATTAAGTTTTCAATTATAAAAATTCGGGTTTTATAAAATTGGGGTTTATTAATTGGGGCTTTCAATTACCTGTTTAAGGTGTTTAAAAAATTGGGGTTTTCAGTTATAAAATTAGGGTTTTAAAAAATTGGGGGTTTCAATATATGGGTGTTTTATACTGGAGGTTTTTAAATTGGGGGTTTCAATTACCTGTTTAAGGTGTTTAAAAAATTGGGGGTTTTTAAAAATTGGGGTTTAGGATTCACTAATTGAAACCGTTTTATATATGTTGCAGGTAATTCGATTCGATGGAAATCTTTACTGTTAATCTCCATCACGATGGGCTTTTTATTGAGAATCCACTCAAGTACGTGCAGGGTTCGTTAAAGTACATCGACGATGTACAGTTTGAAGAGATGCCTGTCAGTGAGCTGTATAAGGTTGTTGGTAGGTTAGTGGCTTTTCGCCCAGTAAATTTGTACTATTGTGTACCTGGTACAACACTAGCTAGGGGCATTAGACCACTTAAAACAGATAATGATATGGAAAACTTTATGAAAGTAGGATATGAGAATAAGTTTGAGGTAGATTTGTACCATGAATGGCATGGGTATGATGTAATGGAAATGATTGCGCATGAATTTCAGTGGGAGGGTGAGGATGGGTTAGCTAATTCTGAATCTGATTCTGACCCTGAGATTGAAGTAGATGAGGACCCTGAAAATATAGATTTTCATACAGAGGGGGATCAAGATGTTGTGATACAGAAGTTAACAATTGATGACCCATTCCTAACTAAACTGGTAGGTAAGGGTAATTTCATAGGATCAAAAGATAATCCAATACCCCCATTAACTGGTAGTTACTTTGAAGTAGAAGAAGATCCCGATGATGCTTTGATTGATGAAAAGTTTAAGATTAAAAAGGGTATAAAGTATCCTTCTTATAACTCATGTGAGTAACTGTTGTATATTTTCAGGGTTTAATTGAGGCAGTAAGGAACTGGTTGCCACAAGCAGAACACAGGCATTGCACCAGACATATTTATGCTAACTTTAAAAGGAGGTGGATTGGTCTTCACTACAAAAGACTGTTTTGGGCTGTTGCTGCTAGTACTGTTGAGCAAGATTTCAGGAATAAGATGATGGAGATAAGACGAATGGATGAGGAGGCTTATACTTATTTGATGGGAAGGGACCCTGTACACTGGGGTAAAGCTTTTTTCAGAAACGACACTAGGTGTGCTTCATTCGAGAATGGTATTTCAGAGTCCTTTAATGGCCAGATACTCTATGCTAGAGGTAAGCCCATTATAAGTATGTTTGAGGACATTAGGGTTTACATTATGCAAAGAAACTATCATATGAGTAAGAAAGCTAGTGAATGGAAAGACAGAATTACTCCATCTATAAAAAAACATATAGGACTGTTGAGAAAAGAACAAAGAAAATGGCAAGTGTTAGTTAGTGGGTACCATGTATTTGAAGTGAGACGAAAGGATGAGGCATTTGGGGTTAATTTGATTGCTAGTACTTGTGACTGTAGGCTTTGGAACTTATGCGGGGTACCATGTGTGCATGCTGTAGCAGCTTTTTTGCATATAGGTTTACACCCGGAAGATGGTGTTAGTGGTTGGTATAATCAGTCTAAATGGTATGAAACATACCAACATTCCATAAAACCAGTTCCTGGGTCTAAGTTGTGGAAGCCAAGCAATAACACCCCACCACTTCCACCCAAAGTGAAGGTCATGCCTGGAAGGCCTAAAAAGAATAGGATTAGGCACCCTACTGAGTATGAGCATGTTATTAGTAGGTTTGGACAGGTAAACAGATGCCAAAATTGCTGGGAAAGTGGACACAACAAGGCTACTTGTAAAAATCCCAAAAAGGATAAACCAGCAACTGTTAAACCACCAAGACCACCAAAACCTGTAGTATACACCAAAGATGGTATAAATGGAGGGATTAGCATAAATGATGTTTACTCATGTGGTCCAAGTAAGGGCAGAGGGTCTGGTGGTAGGGGGAGAGGTAGTACTAGTATGGGCAGAGGTACTACTAGTACTTCTAGGGATGATACAAGTAGTGCTATGGGGACTACAAGCATGGGCAGAGGCAGGGGGCTCCAAGTAATTCTAGAGGTGCTACAAGCAGTGCTAGGGGTACTAGAGGTATAAGCAGGGGATCTCTAAGTACTCCTAGAGGTGCTACAAGCAGTGTGGGTAGAGGCGAGTCTTCTGGAAGCTTGGGAAGGGGCAATAGAGGTAGGGGTAGAGGTAGGGGGTCTGCAAGTAACGGAAGAGGATCAAAAGGGAAGAATGTTAGTAAAGATACAGAGGTATGTTGTATTTTAATTTGAATAACCTTTACTAGTTTCATGTATTTAGTGTTTTCCTAATGATTGGTTTTTTCAGGAAATTGAATACAACAATGATATAGAAGCTGAAAAAGAGGTAATGAAAGAGATGAAGGATAAAGAGGCAAGGCTTGATGAAGAGAGGCTTTTGAATGGAAGGATATATGGAGGAGATGATGGAACTAATTGGTGGGAGGGTAGTAGTCAAGATGTGGGTGAGTTGGATAGAAGGGCTACAAGAAGTGAAATAGCAGCTTTTGAAGAAGCCATTGCCAGATATAATGATGATCTTCCTTCAGTAACTAACCCCACCCCCACCTTTGGTCATAGTTTTGGCACATCAGACACTCAAAACCAGAGTGTACAGATGGTGACACCAAATGTAGCTGCTCATACAATGGCTAATGAAGAGGTGCAAGTTCAGGGACCTCCAAATGTTGCTGCTCATGTCTCATCAATACCTCCAAATGTCCAGGGACCTCCAAATGTTGCTGCTCATGTCTCATCAATACCTGATCATCTTTTGCAAACTGCTACTGAGGAAAGCCAAACCAGAAAGAGCCCAGCACCAAGGCCAGTAACAAAGAAAAGGGCTCAGATCAAGCTTAGGGAGCCATCTGAAAGGCTTGCCAAGAAAAAATTGAAGTACACTACTGGGGATAGTCCCTTCAGGCCATTCAACCTTTGAAGTATCAATTGGTTGTAGCTTTTGTATGTAGGTCCTAGAAGTATGACCCTATGAACTGAATATGTTAACTGTTAGATATGTGTGCAAAAAATGGCACTTCTTTTGTATAATTAGGTAATGTGCCTGTAAACACTTTAACATTTTGCCTATCTATCTAAACAGTTAGTTTCTACTTGGCTAATTTTGTTGTTGTCATTCATATTATGTCACATTACCATAAGTATTACCAGACCAAAAAACAATTGACACAAAACAAAGTTCCTATTGTTATTTGATACAAAACAAAGTACATCATACATAGTTGTTACTGAATAAGTTCAAAACCTAAAAGTACATGATACATCATACATAGAAAGCCAGAACACAAACATTACATTCAAAGTAGCAGTAACAAGAACACAAACATAAAAAGGATAACAAACAACATAAAACCAGTTATCCTCCTCTATTTCACAATAGTTTCCTTTGCCTTTTCAAGTTCAAGCATGATTGGTTTGTAGTCTTCAATCTCTTGTTCAAGGTAAGCAATTCTTTCTTGTCTAACACTCTCCATCTCATGACGATTGACCTCAGTTTCAAACACATCTCTTTGATCTGGATTCAAAGTATTGTTCAGGAGGTACAATGTGTTTGAATACCAATGGCTATACAACTCACCATCAATCCAATAGAATGCATCACACTTTGCATTTGAATACTAAAAGCCAAAAATGACACACAATTTAGGGAGATCTTAATCAACTGATTGCGCATGGATGTATTTTTATTGTCTGTCTTATTTGGAGGCTTTGTTTTTTACTGTATGATGAACTTATGTAGCCCATAAAACCTTAAGTTAAGCCTAGTATCTTTTTTATGGATGTAAATTTGATAGTTATGTTATTTGTTTGTATTCTAAGACATTAAAATGTAATTTTTTTCCTGAAACTTTTTATGGCGTCTTAGTCAAATTCTAGTGCCCATTTGCATATCAATTTACAGAAAAATCAATGAAATATAAAAAAACAACATACTGATGGATTTGGGCAAACCAAAAAACGACGACCTGGATTGCGTTCAGTCCATGAAACTCGTTTTGCCAATCGAAGGCCACATTTGCAGTAAGATGGAAACACATGATTTCGAGTACCATTGGTAGAAGAAGATGAAGCCATTAGGGGAAAAAGGGGATTTTTCTGGGTTTCTTTAATTAGGGTTCATATTGTGTGTGTGTAATGGGGGATTTTTTTGGGTTTCTTTAATTAGGGTTCTTGGTTTATATCATTGAGTGGATAGTGTTTGTGTGTAAAATGTGAGTCAAAGTGGTGGATAGTAGTAACTAGTACCAGCCAAAAAAAATAATAAACAAGTACAAAAGTTGCCACGTCACTGAATAACCGGGCAACTTGTTTGTAGCCGGTTGGCTTAGGTAAATTGAGAAAATTTTGAATGTTTAGTGAGAATGGTGACGTATAATATAGTTGGTTGTGTACTTGTGTAAAATTGAAAAACAATATAACGTATCTTCAGCTTTCACCCAAATTAAAAACATTTCTTTTCGAGACTCCATATTGCAGTTACACTACTTTTGATCAATCAATATCGTGTTAACTACTTGTTGGTCAGGTGGACTAATCGGATAACATTTATTCGATTAAGAATCTGAATGAACTAAAGGGTTTCATATGACTAAAATGTTTCAAGATATGGATCAAATCTTCTTAACTTTAATTTAAGAAACATCGTCTTAAACAACCAACTACTAATCATATAGATTGTGGTATACTGGTATGTAGATACGGATGAAGTATTGAAATCCGCATATCACATTTTCCTGAGCTTAGTTTAGTTGTATGGGGCACTTTTTGGTGGTTTGATGAACCTTTAGGTTTCGTGCATGTTTATCAAATCGACATTGCGGAAAGATAATATCTCCACGTTAAAGATCATCTAATAGACTCGTATGTTTTGTCACACTTGTCTCGGATCGGTAAGCCAATCTTGAGTCACCGGAAAAAAGTTGTTATATATGTTTGTAGCTTTACATTAAAGTTTAGATGACATCAACTACAACCCATGGGGTTATGTTTCTTGGGAGACATGTTCATACGTATTAGTAATATGATATATTCAAGTTTAAGAAGGGAAACGATCTATAACGCACCTTTTAATTGTGGAAATTGTATTCAGGAGTAATTTACTTAAAGATTACACAGAAAAACATAAACGATAATGTAAACACATAAACTTCAAAGAAATTAATAATGATGGAGTAGCTTAAAAAACTCACCCATAATATGACATAAACGACAATTCGCCAATTCGTGCAGGGAGGACTCTCTCCGACCTGCACAAACAAACTAAGCCATTTGTGAAACACATAAAAGGGAATATAGCTATATGTCTAAATTCACAACTTTAAACACATTAAACGTTTGCTCATTTACCAATATGGGACGAACTCAACTCACTTTTTTTTTCGTATATCCCCGAACACTATTTTTTGAGACTCCATATTGCATTTACACTAGCTCTAATTGTGACATGTAACATGACTCTATGAAGCTCTCTCGAGGAGCATGTAACCTAATAATATGTCATGAATACACATCACACAAGTTTATAAAGTCCCGAGAGTTGGTAAAGACTGTGGGGATCTAAAAGCTTAAGTTCATCTTATGTTGACCTTTGGCTTTATAAAGTCCCTGTATTATTTAGTATTTGCTTCTTGATCGGTCATTTACTCTCGTACTAAACTGCTTGCTTGGTCACGTGAATTAATCGCATAACTTTCCTTCCGTTAAGAACTTAATTAAACTAAACAGGGTCATATGACCACAATGTTTCAAGATATCGACCGAGTACTCTTAATTTGATTAAAAAAACATCGTCCAAATTCTAAAACAAACAAATACTCACTATTAGATACATTATATGAACGAAGTATTGAAATCTTGATCTTGGTTTAGTTGAATCTTTCTATAACAAAGTTTACAATCTCTTACAGCTAAAAAGTAAAATAACAACAAGTTCATCATAAAGTAAACAAGTAAATGCAAAATTGCATGAACAATTCTAGTTAAAGTTGAATACTTGTTTTAAGGACGACAAACATTATGTATTACTAGTTGTTAAAAAATGGTCCAATATCAAATCTTGCATTATAAACGAGGATCAGACTGGTCAATTCTTATGAGCTTAAGGTACAGTCACGGTTATCGATGAGCATTATATTCCGAGGATCAGACTGGTCGATTCGAAAAACCGGACAAAACCCGGATCAGGCCGCATGTATTTAGGCTGGGTCCTCTGTCTACTTTTTAATCATTTTCGATTTTTGATCTGGTCTTGTTTGGTTTTACGTACAACCATGCATTATGCTTTGCTGACGGCACATATCGACGACCCGATCAACATGGACCGAGCATTCGATTCAGTGTTTTGAGCCACGTTATTGGTTCTGATTCAGTGTGGTTTTGCTAGAAGTTTGGCATGTATTCGGTTCGGTGTATTCAACAACATTATTGTTTCCGATTCGGTGTTGTTTTGGTATGTCCGGTCCCGTATTCGAACCATGCTCAGCCCTAGTTAGTAATTAACGCATGAGGATCGACACTCTGATATGCCCTTTACCATTCGACTTGCCAATGCATCGGCTAATCAGCTATGGTGATGCACGAGATGATTTGTTGGTTTTTTTAATTTATTAGGTGTGGGTTTGTGTTTGTGTTGTGTTTTTAATGTGATGTGTGCGTCTTTATATTAGTGCAATCTTTCAGGTTGGGTAAACAATCGCACATAAAAGATGAAAGGGGGATAGATACGATGTTTCATATACTAATTAAGATGCAAAATAAAAAAAAAGTATCATTACATACTCTTATTATCCTAAGATACGTTTCAGCTTTTAAACTTTCACCTAAAGAGTTACCTAACATGTTCTATTCGCTTTTAAATGTATTCCACAAAGTTGAATGATTTTCATTTTATCACACACAGAGCAAGATCAAAATATTATTCCCGAAATAGCCTAATTTCGTTTGACCCATAACCAGTTGGAGATAAGACACAACCAAATTTGACACTAGCCTCAAATCTGGTTTAAATATTGGTCGTCCAATTTTGAAACACCAACAAATGATATGCGCAACATGGTGGCATTTATGTATGTTTTCGACTTTACTTAAAGTTTCAGATACCATTAACTATTGCCCATTGAATATATATTTTACTTGCACGTTATCCAGTGACGAAGCCAGGATTGTTCAACCGGGTAGGCAAAAAAGAACGATATCAAAAATTAAGATAAAATTTTTAAGAGTCATGCAAATTTTCATTTAAACCGCACACGGCGTTTTTTAGCACAAAAATCATCTAAAACGCTATTTAAAACTAAAAGATTATGCAATATTCTTTTCAATATAAAGTACATAAATTATTCGAAACAAATTCATCACCAATTTTATTATGTAATATGTTCTTCACGATTTTCATAGCCGAGAACGCACGTTCAACACTTGCAGTAGACACTGGAATCGTTTCAAATTCACACATTAAATAACAGTTGACTGGGCTATATTTACCTTGGGTTGGCCATTTAAACATTTTATGCACAAACTGTGTAACAACATTTCTTTGTCGCTAGTACTTGTAGAAAAATTGGGGTTGGCTTTAGCCCACCCACAGCCCAACGTGCCTCCGTCCTTGACGTTATCATTGGGAATCATGATGTATCACAAATGGTTAAGGTCAAAAGTTGTGAAAATCACCGTGGTACATGAAAATTATTCGTGTTACGCATGATCAATTACAAAGAAAAACATAAAGTATAATGTAAAACATAATCTTCCAAGAAATAAAGAGGTTTTAGATGACAAAAAAATTACCCATAATGTGGTAGAAACGCCCCATTGCCAAATTACAGGGAAGAGTGAGATCAAATCTTATCTTACCTGTAGAACAAGAATGAGGCGTTTATGCAACATTTTAAAAGCAATATGACTACATGTTTACACATTTACTTATAAACACATCAAAAGTTTAATCAGAAAATGATGTGGGACAATCTCCATTCACTTTTAAGTAACTCTCTTCGAGATGCGTATTACCCAATATCATGTTGTCAATATAAATCCATCAAGTTTATAATAGTACATGTTGATAGTGAAAATTATGGGACCTAAATATTATGGGTTAATCTTATGTTGACTTTGGCTCATTAATCATATTAAGCCATAATATTACACATTTGTGGGATGATTATCCTATTGAAGCACTTAAAAATTTGTTAGACTAACCCATATCTTTCAAACTTGGTTTCTCTGCCCCTTCTCTATTTTATAGAGTACTTGCTTCCTGATAGATCCATCACTCTCGTATGAACGACTTGCTTGATCATGTCGAGTAAATGGGATCATATCAAAAAAGAGTGTAATGTAACTTTACTAAAAACTTATAGCTATATTTTTACTTAGTGTTTAACAGTATCAAAGTTTTACACTTTGGTGCATTACCAAATGGCTAAGATTAGAAGTTAGAAAATTTGTAATTTGGTTCCTTCCAAATTCAATGACTTCAAGTCTAATCAGTGCGTCTTCGATTTTGTCGAACACCTTCACGCCTGCATGTTTAAGAGGACAATAAGAAACATTTTACAGCAATTATAAAAATCTAAAACCATACGCAACTAATAAGTATTCTTTTTTTTTTGAACGGCGACTTTTATTAAACTAGCAAGATGCTAGACAAAAGCTTACAAAGAAATTAAATAAGGGTTTTTTAACCAATCTAACCACGAAAAAGAAAAATTACATCGCCATTTACACCAATTATAAGAACAAAGAACAATATAATGTCATCAAAAAGCGTGGAGCGACTTGGAACCGTTTCTCCAAAAATTAAAAGATTTCGATATCTCCAGATTGCCCACCAAGCTACCATGAAGACTCCCTCCAGAACAGTCTTTAATTTGGACGGAAGATGGATAGTAGAAAAATCAGCCTTCCAGTCTAGAAACGATCCCCAATCGAGATAATTAACATTCCACCAACGACAAACTTTCTTAAGCACATTCTGGGCCAAATCACATCGAAATAACAAATGGGAAACGTCTTCTACATCAACATCACAAACTGGACATAAAAGAGATGGTATCGAAATACCTCTGGTGGAAAGATTACTCCTCGTCGGTAAGCAGTTAAAACGAGCACGCCAAGTAAAAATATTAACCTTTGCAGGAACGCCTTTAATCCAAGTAGTGCAATTATTGTGAGGAAAAAATAAGTCGTCCAGATAACACCGAACATCTTTTACCTGAAAATTGCCATCTTTAGAATGTATAGTCAAGATTTTGTAATGTCTTCAAAACATCGCATTTCTTCTTAATTAGACTATTCAGCTCCAAAATCTTAGGGTTATCAAAGACAAATTAGCCGAATAAGACTAAAAAACGTAAAAAAGAAAAGTTAAAAAAACATTTGTTGAAACTATATATTAAAATGATTGTCTATTGAAAGATGAATAAATATTAGCCATATTTTGTTTTATTTAATGATTAAAGGTTTATTAATTATCATACTGTAGTAATTAAAAAAAATAAGATATAAAATAATTAATATCACACCCACGTTACTATTATCGTACATATGACACAAACTTATTATATGATCCACATGAGTCACCGCATATAAGCTAGAAACCATTTCATTTTAAGACTCATGATTGTCTCGTGAATTTCGGTAACCCCGTGCTATCACTCCCTAGAAGCCATATAACACAAAAACAAAATATATGCGTATGAAAACTTTATAAATTAATTAAGGTCGAACATCATATTATTTATATATATAATAGAAAGACATGAGTTTTGGAGGCCCTCGTTAAGCGGTAGCCTTTTGCAATCGCACCTATTGCATTCTACTAAAGATAGCCCTGCTAAGACCTATATGGGAGGAGAAGCAGTTTCTACCCCAAATAAGTGCCAACAAAGTTTTGAAATTCTCTTCATGCTAGCTCTTTTTTATAACCGCTCGAAACTAGAAGTTAACTACAACTCGAACCGCTGAACACCCATAGGTTGGATATCCGAATATGGAAGTTTAGTTAGGTGTTTGAATATATATGTATGTTCTAATTGACGTACTTGATGATGTTACACATTAGTGTAATGTAGATGCTTACCACTTCGAAGTGATGAAAACTTGTTTAATATTATATAAATTCGATGTGTAGCACTTCGAAGAGCAATGTTCACCACACCGATGCGAACGAAATCAGCACATATTCATCCATTTACCCACTTAAACAAGTATCATGTGGTTAAACAATCGTTAAACTACATCGAGAATATGTCTTTAAAAAGAAAACAGATAAAATTAGCCATGTATACAAGTTATGCAAAATAACATTACAGTGGCTTCTTAAAAGTTGTTGCAAACTTGCGATATTTGTTATAATATAAATCTCAATTTACGAAAGTGTTGTAAACCCTATTTACATATTTAGAAAATTTGTTCTTCCGTGATCTATGTCGATAAAAAAACCAATTTTTGCAATAAAATTTTATCAACTTACACATACAAGTTGCCTGAATTTTTTCTTAACGGCAGTTACCTGAATCTTTCAACATTACAACATGAATGTAACTAACAAAACACTCAATAATAATAACCGATTGTATGATCGGTGTTAGCAGTTGAGGTTGATGAGTTATGAGCACGCAATCGCAATGTGAGGTTGATAAGTTACTTTATAGTTTGGGAAGAGGTTTTGCCCAGGGTTCAAATTTTGCAAAATACAAAAATTTTGAATTTTTCTTCTCGTGATAAGCCGCTAGTTTAGAGTTTTTTTTGCGGGTCACTCCTAGTGGCTCGTGTTCCGAGGCTTGCCCGTTTGGATGGTTTAGCTCGAGGGTCGAATCTCAAGTATAATACCGTTTTAAAAAAATTATCTATTCAATCTACAAAAGTAAGCATCTGGTAATTTAAAATAAAATATAAAAAGTTAACAATCATAATATATATTATACTGTATGATGTCCCATCGCAAGTTATAAACATTGTAATGGAATGCCATGTCGAATGATATATTAATGTTGTAAACTTGAAAAGGTTGTAAAAATCCTATTATATAAGCTACCTTCATTTTATTTCTAGGAACAATGTGGGATATAGAAAAGTGTTATAATAAAAACATCAGCACATATAACTTCCACTCAAAACTCAAACCTAGCTACATTTTTTCATTTAAAACATGTAAATCTATAGAATAATATAGTATTATGTTTTTTCTCTCAAAAGCAAAAAAAGAAAAGATGATTTCTAGTCCAGGTATATATATATACTAGACGATTACGCGCGCATAGCAGCGGAATTACCTAAAGACATGTAATTATTGATATGCTAATTGATTCGATGGTCGAACGCATGACCCAATAATTGCCTAGCGATAGATAGTTAATGATTCATTAATTGACCCGATGGTCGAATCGGTAACCCGGTGACTCGTCCGGGTTGAACCGGTAGGCGAGCCTGTTCCCATAGACTCGATCGGGTTGACTCGGTGGTCGAACCCGTGTCCCGGTGGTTGAACCCGTGACCCGGTGACTCGATAGGATTGACCTGATGGTCGAAACCGGTGACCCGGTGGCTCGACGGGATTGACCCAGTTGTCGAACCCGTGACCCGGTGACTCGATCGGGTTAACCCGATGGTCGAACCCGTGACTCGAAAAGATTGGCTCGATGGCCGAACCCGTTACCCGGTGACTCAATCGGCTTGGTCCGATGGTCGATCCGTGACCTGATGACTCAACCGGGTTGACCCGTTGGTGGAACCCGTGACCAAGTTACTCGACCGAATTAATCCGGTCGTGGAACCCGTGACCCGGTAACTTATGCAATTGTTTATGGTTTAATTTTTCAACATTTCTTATTTTATCTAACTTATGTGCATTTAATTTTTCAACAATTTCATAATTAATATCCAACTTCTATGCATTAAATTTTTCAACAATTTCATAATTAAGTCATTTTTCAACATTCAAGGTTTTGGGGTTTTTCCTTTATAAGTAGTAGAGATATCCAATTTTGACGTATCAACTAAATGTAGGATTTAATTTTGTCTCATATGCGATCTTGGTTACGTTACTCAATCCATATTGGTTGGACCACAAATAACAGTCGATCACCCACATCATGGATGTCCCATCGACTTTGAAGGCCATATGCCAAAATGATTAAGTATGTATGTCCTCAATCACCGAACTTTTAATTACCATATAAACGGTACAACATGTTTTGATTACGTATTATACTCTAGATATCTTACTATACTATAAAGCAATTGAAACTTTTATCTTTAGAAATGCTGAAGAACACAGACTTTTGAAATTGCTATTTATGGAAATATAAAACACTCTATTAACATAAGTATGTGCAATCTTAACTATACATTTCTTTTGTAACAATTTTTTCTAATAACTTTTTGAAACAAACTTTAATAACAAGTTATAAACAATTACTTTTATTTGTAAATCAAAAATGGCTTTTATTCTATTTTTTAAATATGATTTTACTATATAATCTAATTTTTTGTGCTCTTTAATTAAACATTTATTTAAATATATCTTTACGAATATTAATATTTTTAATTTTTAGTATGTTTATTTTATCTTAATTCAAATTTTTACGACTTTAACCGTGATATAATCACAAAACAAATAGTCACCAGGTACTGTCCGCCGTATTGCACGAGTACTATGCCAGTATGTTATAATTGTCATAATTTTTTTATCAGCATTTTATATTAGAATATCATTTATCTTTTACGTTATCATAAATTATCCATTTAATTATAAAAACATGGGTAAAATGTGTGAAATCTCAGCTATTTACATGTATTATATTTTGTTTTACTATGTAGAGTAAAAAGATTAATTAATAAACTTTATATGACTAAGATGTTTAATTTCTAAAAATTCAAAATTACATATGGTTTTAGATTTTTATAATTGCTGTAAAATGGTTCTTATTGTCCTCTTAAACATGCAGGCGTGAAGTTGTTCGACAAAATCGAAGACGCACTGATCAGACTCGAAGTCATTGAATTTGGAAGGAACCAAATTACAAATTTTCTAACTTCTAACATTAGCCATTTTGTAATGCGCCAAAGCGTAAAACTTTGATACTGTTAAAAATTAAGTAAAAATATAGCTATAAGTTTTTAGTAAATTTACATTACACTCTTTTTTGCTATGATCCCATTTAGTCGACATGATCAAGCAAGCCGTTCATACGAGAGTGATAGAAAGCAAGTACTCTATAAAATAGAGAAGAGGCAGAGAAACCAAGTTTAAAAGATATGGGTTAGTCTAACTAATTTTTAAGGGCTTCAATAGGATAATTATCCCACAAATGTGTAATATTATGGCTTAATATGATTAATGAGCCAAAGTCCACATAAGATCAACCCATAATATTTACATCCCATAATTTTCACTAACTATCAACATGTACAATTATAAATTTGCTGGATTTATATTGACAACATGGTATTGGGCCGTGATTTAGTGATAGAATTTCAGTACACTAATTGGCCAGATATGCAAAGGCCTTTTGTTGATTACAATTGATTGAAAAGTTTAGGGCCCGTTTGGACCCACCTTTTAAGTGGGTTTGGACTTAAAGGTTTCCAAAATATACGTTTGGTACAAAAGTAAACCCCTGACACAAGGGTTTTTATCCCAAGATTTCAATTCTTACCATTATAGTGGGTTTTGAAAAATGGAACTAACAAAAATTATTTTTTAATTCATGTTTTCTGTCAGCCACAAAAACCCCAAATATTTTTCTTATTTTAATAATTTTTAATTTCAAACAAATTTATTAATATTTTATTTTCTCTTTCTTCATTTATTTCAAAGCATATACAAACTCTAACCCCACTCAATCCTAAACCACCCACTTTATAAACACACTCAAAGTAAAACCCGACTTCAAACCAAACGGACCCTTAGAATGTTGGAGCTCGGAGAAAGGTTTTGTCTAGGGTTCAAGTTTTACAAAATGCAAAAATCTTGGATTTTTTTTCTCGTGACAAGTCGTCAGTTCTAGGAGTTTTCTTTCGTGGGTCATTTTTAGTGGTCCGGGTCCTGATGCTTGTCCATTTAGATGGTATAGCTCGGGATTGAATTTCAAGTGTGTTATCGTTCTGAAAAATAAAATAAAATTATCTATTGAATCTACGAAAGTAAGCATTAGATGCTTTAAGGTTAAAAAAATATGTACGGTATGGTAGTTGGTACCGTATATATAAAAAAGTCAACGGCATACATAAATTATCCGGTATGATGTCCCATGACAAATTATAAACATTGTCATGGAATCCCATAGCCAATAATGTATATAAGTTGTCAACTTGAAAAAGTTGTATAAATCTTATTATATAAGTTAGCTTCATTTTGCTTTTAGGAATGATGTGGGATATAAAATAGTGTTACTTAAAAACATCCACACATATAACTTTCATTCAAAACTCAAACCTGGCTACAATTTTTTATATGTTTCAGGTTTTCGTCCTTTCTGTTAAGTTTTCGCCGTTTTATTAAGTTACCTCTCTTTCTTATGTTTCGAGTTTCTTTTTAGTTTTCGTCCGATTTTATGTATTTTCGTTCACTTTTTTACGTTTTGTCGATCTTTTTACGTTTTAGACCGTTTATACGTCTTCGTTCGTTTTCACCTGTGTGTTGTTTTGCAGATTATGCCATCCTTAATTGTTTTGCAACAAGAATCATGGATACAGTACATGGAAAGTATTTTGGTTACACGAGGTCAAAAAATAAGTAGATAGACAAAAAAACGAATATGTAATTATTTTCAAATATTAAAAAAAATGAAGTAGATAGACAAAAAAATCACCCATAATATGAGATAGAAGGACAATTCTCTGACCGAGCAAGAAATAGTTCACTTAAAATCCATTTCAAAGGTATGCTTAATAAAAAACGGAGGCAGTTGAGTATACGAGGGGTCTTAAAGGACGGCGTATGGACTGATTGTCCGGTCCAAGTTAAAGGAGAGTTTTTGGAACACTTTACAAACAGATTTGCTCAAACATCTGCTGATCGTATTCATGTTAATATGAATTTTCCCAACTCCCTCACATATGATCAGATGTTGGATCTTGAATCGGATGTTAGTAGAGACGAGGTGAAAAGAGCAATTTGGGACTGTGGTACTGATAAGTCACCGGGTCCGGATGGTTTCACGTTCGGATTCTATAGACAGCTTTGGACCCTGATTGAAAATGATGTGTTCTTGGCGGTAAATCACTTTTTCAACAAGGGCGAATTTCCTAATGGTTGTAATTCTCTGTTCATCACGCCGATTCCCAAGATTCCAGACGTAAACTCTATTAAAGATTTCAGACCGATAAGCCTAATAGGAAGCTTGTATAAAATCATCACTAAAGTCTTAGCCAATCGCCTTGTCCCGGTGATTGGTGGTCTTGTTCACGAGGTCCAGTCCGCGTTCGTTGATGGGAGACAAATCATGGATGGGCCGTTCATTCTCAATGAATTAATACAATGGTGTTCCAAGAAAAAGAAGCAAGCTGTTATTTTCAAGGTAGATTTCGAAAAGGCTTATGACTCGGTCAGATGGGATTTTTTGGATGACGTGCTTAATAAATTTGGTTTTGGAAGTAAATGGCGAGGTTGGATTTAGAGTTGTCTTAAATCGTCCAAAGGCTCTATTCTTGTCAATGGGAGTCCGACTAAAGAATTTCAATTTTACAAAGGATTAAAGCAAGGTGATTCCCTTTCCCCTTTTCTTTTCATTCTCATTATGGAAACATTACACGTATCTTTTCAACGAGTGGTGGATGCTGGCATGTTTACGGGGATCAATATTAATAACTCATTGAACATCTCCCATATGTTCTTTGCTGATGACGCGGTGTTTGTAGGTAAATGGTGTGATCAAAATATTGATACACTAGTTAACGTTTTGGAATGTTTTCATAGAGCTTCTGGTCTTAAAATTAACATGAGCAAAAGTAAGATTATGGGTGTTCATGTAGATAATTGCAAGATTATTCAGGCGGCTAGTAAGTTGGGTTGTCAAGTCCTTCGAACTCCATTTACATATCTGGGTACCAAATTTGGGGGGAACATGGCTCAGATCAAAGAATGGCAAGAAGTGGTAGATAAAGTGAAGTCCAGATTGTCCAGATGGAAACTGAAAGCCCCATCCATAGGAGGAAGATTCACTCTATTGAAGTCGGTTCTAGGGTCTATTCCGATTTTCCATATGTCCATATACTAGGTTCCAGCGCAGGTTCTTCAAAATCTTGAATCAATACTTAGTCATTTTTCAATGGACAAGATACGGACAGTAGAAAGGCATCATGGACGAAATGGAGCAACATCACGACTGCCAAGGAGAAAGGGGGTCTTGGAGTAACTAGTCTTTATGCTCTTAATCGCGGTTTAATTCTTAAGTGGGTGTGGAGATTTTTTTTTGCCAGCAACTTGCTTTGGACGAGTGTGATTAAAGCGATTCACGGGGAAGATGGCAACATCGATAGGGTTGTTCCTAAAGGTCGTCGTTCAAGTTGGCTCACTATTGTTAAAGAACTCCATGTCCTCAAGGAGCGAGGTATTAATTTCTTTGACTTCATTAAATTAAAGATTGGGGACGGTAATAATATCCGTTTTTGGGAAGATAAATGGAGCGATTTAGGTATATTAAAAGGGGGTTTTCCACGAATTTTTGCCCTGGAATCGGATAAAAATATTTCACTCCGCTCTAAACTAGAAGCCTCTAGTTTGGAATCTTCTTTGTGTCGTAAGGTTCGGGGTGGAGCTGAAGCACTTCAATTAGAAGGTATGGCAGGGGTTGTTGGCCAGATTCATCTAGCCCCTCAAGGTGATAGGTACAGTTGGTTACCAAATAATGGGGACTATTTTGTGGCTTCTATGCGTTCTCTGATTGATGACCATAGGAACCCTAGAGTGGCGTCTCGGACAAGGTGGATCAAGTACGTTCCTATCAAAATCAACATTATGGCCTGGAAAGTTAAAATGGGCGCATTACCTTCCAAATTTAACCTATCCCGTCGAGGTCTTGACATTGGTTCTTTGTCCTGCCCCATCTGTGATAGCGGGCCTGAAACCGTTGCGCATATTTTCTTCCATTGCCCTCAGATTCGTCAGGTTTACAAGCTGATTGCGCGTTGGTGGGATGTGGATCTTGTAGATTTCAATGTGTATGAAGATTGGTTGTGTTGGATGGTATCTATTCGTCTTGGTGTGAAGCTCAAAGCGATCTTGGAAGGCATCTTTTACATAACATGGTGGAACACATGGTCATTCCGTAACAAACTCCTTTTCAGTGGAAGAATTCCGTCAAAGGCCACTAGATTTGATGATATCGTTACTAGTTCTTTTCATTGGTGTAGGTCTCGTTGTAATGCCTCGTTTTCTTGGAACGAATGGCTTAAAAACCCTTATTTACTTGTTGTCTAGCGTAGTTTCTTGCTAGCTTCTTTTTATAATAAAATCGCCGTTCAAAAAAAACTGTATATGACTATGATGTTTAATTTCTAAAAATTCAAAATTACATATGGTTTTAGATTTTTATAATTGCTGTAAAATGTTTCTTATTGTCCTCTTAAACATGCAGGCGTGAAGTTGTTCGACAAAATCGAAGACGCACTGATCAGACTCAAAGTCATTGAATTTGGAAGGAACCAAATTACAAATTTTCTAACTTCTAACCTTAGCCATTTTGTAATGCGCCAAAGCGTAAGACTTTGATACTGTTAAAAACTAAGTAAAAGTATAGCTATAAGTTTTTTGTAAATTTACATTACACTCTTTTTTGCTATGATCCCATTTAGTCGACATGATCAAGCAAGCCGTTCATACGAGAGTGATGGATCTATCAGGAAGCAAGTACTCTATAAAATAGAGAAGGGGCAGAGAAACCAAGTTTGAAAGCCATGGGTTAGTCTAAATAATTTTTAAGTGCTTCAATAGGATAATTATCCCACAAATGTGTAATATGGCTTAAGATTAATGAGCAAGTCCACATAAGATCAACCCATAATATTTACATCTCATAATTTTCACTAACTATGAACATGTACAATTATAAATTTGTTGGATTTATATTGACAACATGGTATTGGGCTGTGATTAGTTTTTTTTGAACGGCAGTTTGGTGCAGCGGAGTATCTTGCGTGCCACCGAGGCACCAAGTCTCTCGACCCGAGTTCGAATCATCTCACGAAGAGAATATCAACCCCCATGCTAGCCATCCAGTTTCCCATTAAGGGGCTTCAAGGCATTGCGATAGGAATCAAACCCGGCTGCCAATTCTGGGAAAATCCCCCATATGGGGAATGACAGGAGTCGAACCCCTGACTTCCCCCCACATGGAGACTATAACCAAATGCATCCATCCAACTGAGCTAGACTTCATTTGCATTGGGCTGTGATTAGTGATAGAATTTCAGTACACTAATTGACCAGATATGTAAAGGCCTTTTGTTGATTACAATTGATTGAAAAGTTTAGAATGTTAGAGTTGGGAGAAAGGTTTTGTCTAGGGTTCAAGTTTTACAAAATGCAAAAATCTTGGATTTTTTTTCTCGTGACAAGTCGTCAGTTCTAGGAGTTTTCTTTCGTGGGTCACTTTAATCGTCCGGGTCCTGATGCTTGCCCATTTAGATGGTATAGCTCGGGATTGAATTTCAAGTGTGTTATTGTTCTGAAAAATAAAATAAAATTATCTATTGAATCTGCGAAAGTAAGCATTAGATGCTTTAAGGTTAAAAAAAATATGTAGGGTATGGTAGTTGGTACCGTATATATGAAAAAGTCAACGGCATACATAAATTATCCGGTATGATGTCCCATGACAAATTATAAACATTGTCATGGAATCCCATAGCCAATAATGTATATAAGTTGTCAACTTGAAAAAGTTGTACAAATCTTATTATATAAGTTAGCTTCATCTTGCTTTTAGGAATGATTTGGGATATAAAAAAGTGTTACTTAAAACATCCACACATATAACTTTCATTCAAAACTCAAACCTGGCTACAATTTTTTATATGTTTCGAGTTTTCGTCCTTTCTCTTAAGTTTTCGCCGTTTTATTAAGTTACCTCTATTTCTTATGTTTCGAGTTTCTTTTTAGTTTTCGTCCGATTTTATGTATTTTCGTTCACTTTTTTACGTTTTGTCGATCTTTTTACGTTTTAGCCCTACGTCTTCGTTCGTTTTCACCTGTGTGTTGTTTTGCAGATTATGCCATCCTTAATTGTTTTGCAACAAGAATCATGGATACAGTACATGGAAATTATTTTGGTTACACGAGGTCAAAAAATAAGTAGATAGACAAAAAAAAACGAATATGTAATTATTTTCAAATATAAAAAAAAAATGAAGTAGATAGACAAAAAAATCACCCATAATGTGGGACAATTCTCTGACCGAGCAGGAAATAGTTCACTTAAAAGCCATTTCAAAGGCAATTTGAGTGAAGGTCTTAATAAGAGTTTACTTATCAATCGATGTGGGACAAACTCAACCCGGGCACTTTCAATCATATACCCGAAACACCGCTTTTGGAGTCTCCATATCGCGTTTACACTACCCCAATTCGATCTACAAAGTTAAATAGGAATTTTCACCAAAATAAAATGATCGATAACATGCATATTAGAGAGTAAACACATTCAAACAATGACGATGACGATGACATCATTGAAGTTAAAATCGATAAATTTCAGGGATCCAAACATATGTTACATTGTTTTAGAGATAATAGAGATAAACAACATTTGCAAAACCTCTTATACATTCGCCCGGGCACTTGTTTGAGAGGTTTCTTTGTTGTCGTCCTCTTCTGAAAACCAATAATGCATGTCCAGTATCTACATATATATCATTAGAACATGTCCAAATCAGGAGAGCATGCTTCTATTTATAGGCAAGCATACGGAAGCTACCCATAGGGTGTCGTGGAAGGTCCTGTGACCCATGAATTTTTGTGGCGTAGTGTTAATTTTTCAAAGAAATTTTGATTGATGTTAAATGCATCGGATCTTTAAGAAACTATGCTTGTGGACTTGTGATGTTGTTTAGTGTACTGTAAGTGCTGCATGTCATGCGTGACCATGCCTCCAAAGCTCATCTAATAACTATAATCGAACGAGACAATATATACGTCATCATGTCGATATGATGTAGTGCTAGGCCATGTAATGCTAATACAAATCATTTCAAAAAGTGAATGAAGGATTTTACGTAGTAATAAACATATTTAGACATTGTTCAGTTTTGTCAAATCATAATTTAATTATGAAGGATTAATACAATTGTTGGTATATTACAAAGTACACTTAAGTTTCTAAAATATATTTAATTTTACTACTAATATTCCAATAATTTCCACCTTAGGAGTAACACTTAAACATAACCGATATTCAACACCTTTTACCGGTGTTGGAACCTCGGACCCGGGACCACCTTGTTAACCAGGCATTGTACTTTTGTAGTTTTCAAGTTAGCGATTGGTTGCTTGTTCGGTATCGAGATTTTAGGGTTCTCTAATAAATTCGATTTGCAAGAAGGGTATTTTCTTGTGGTTCAAGTTTGATCGTGGTTTGCTTGGGTGTTCAAGTTTAAGATCGGGTTGCTTGTTCGTGATCGAGGGTTTAGAGGTTTTCTAATAAATTCGATTTGCAAGAAAAGGTTTTAGCAACAACGGGTATATTACACACGACTTGCGAGACTTGTCGGTAAAGTGGGTTAAGAAACAACTTGACAAGGTTTGTAGCAAGGTTAAAGAAGATTCAAGACTTGTCGATGTTGCAAGATTTCTTATGTTATTAGAGATCGGTTTTGCAAAATTAAAAGTACGACAAGGGTTACTTCAAAAGGAGTCGGGTACTTTCTTGATTCAAGGGTTGTCGATTTGTTGGATAGGTTAATTTCCAAGGCTCAATCGATATTTGAGTAAGAAAGGGTGTTCTTTTGAAGGGTTACTTGGTTTGATCGATTTCTAAGAAGGTTTCTCTTAGGGTTATATCGATAAAGCAAGGGTTTTTCTTTATAAACAGGGACTACGTATTCGTGATTGTGAGGTTTAATATATCACAAGGTTTAGCGAATTATCGAAGGGACTTTGTCGTTTGTGATTGTGAGGTTATTCACAAGGTTTAGCAAACAACAAAGGGATAAAGAAAAAATGGCTAGTTCTGTAACTAGGTTTAACATCGAGAAATTCGATGGATTTAATGTACATAAGCATGGAGGTTCAAAACAAGTTGGGTTCAAACAACTTGGTCCTGATGTTAAAACATGAGTCCATGGAGTACATGTTTATAAACGTGTTTGGTTTGAGGTGGAACTGCAGGGAGCTCAGGGGGATCGTGAAGCTGAGGTTTTTCAGGATAGTAACGATCATGTTGCAGTGGCTCAAATACAGTTTGAGGTGGAAATGCATGGAGCTCAAGAGGGTCGTGAAGCTAAGGTTTTTCAGGTTAGTAACGATCATGCTGCAGTGGCTCAAAGACGGTTAGAGGACAAACAACCTGAAGAAAAGACAAACACGGGCTGCTTGGTAAATGAGCAGGAAGAGGTACACCTTGGTATAAAGGTGGGGGCAAACATTACGGTAACTGGAGTACCTGGTTAAGAGGGTGCGGAGGGTAATGTTGCTGAGAAGAAGAACGTGAAAGAGTCTATGGAAGCTAATCTAGGAAAACTACAGAAGTACAATGCCTGATTAACAAGGTGGTCCCGGGTCCGAGGTTCCTACACCGGTAAAAAGTGTTGAGTATCGGTTATGTTTAAGTGTTACTCCTAAGGTGGAAATTGTGGAATATTAGTAGTAAACTTAAATATAGTTTAGGGACTTAAGTGTACTTTGTAATATAGATTAGGAATAGAATAGTATTAGGAACTTTTTAGGTTAACCTCCTTAAGTTGGTTTATAGGAAGTTTCCTATTTAACTTAAGACGGTGCCTACCCCTCATCTCTATAAATAGGGATGAGGGCGGGGGGGGGGGGGGGGGGGGGGGGGGGGGGGTCCTAGTTCATTGTATTCTTCTTCCTCAATGTAGTCTTTATTAGGGCTATTAATAAAGAGGTAGTTGAGGGTATATCGTGTGCATATATTTGTCAGTTCTTTTGTAGTCTCTCATGTTCGCTGTTTGTGTTCGATACAACTCGTGATCTAGCGGTTCCGCGTTATCGAACTTCGGATTTGTTGTCGGTTGTCGTACAACAACAATGTAGTAAAATTACATAATAAATTCAGGGGCGGATCTAAGTGGTGGCCACCTGTGGCACGTGCCACACATAGTTTTAGCCGACGAAGAGTAATATTATTCTAAAAATCGCTAGTTTTTTTTAATGTGCTACATGTAGTTTGAAGCTAGAGAAGCACAAAATGAGGAAACTATATAAGAAGAAGAGCTTGGTGTTGAGATTTAAAAAAAGAACAGAAGAAAGATGAAAAGGTAGAAGGAGGAGGGTGGAAGAAGATGAATAGTGCTCTTTACTTTTCAACGTGTTTTCATTATTTTTTTTATTGTAGTGGTCTTTACTATTCTACGTCTTATTTAATGTAGTAGTACTATGTTTCACTGCCAAAGAAGTACTACTAAAGTACTATATTCCAATAGATTAACGTAAATTAAAAAAAAAGTAATGATACATCATATATGTAATATGTATGCTATTGATAACACATCTATATACGCTATTTCTTGTATGAATCGTTCAAATTATTATTTTTATCGATCTTATATTTGAAAATAGGGAAAAAGACGAAAATGGTCAAAATCATCCATTAAAAGTTAAACCATGGTCAAGTTTTTTCATTGGGACAAATTTGGTCATACACAAGTGCACAACTGCACAACTTCATCCAATTACCGCCACGTGTCCCTCCAACTTCAGATTTTAACAAGGGACCAGACCCACATATGTCCTCATTTACTATGACAATATTTGTCTTATTATGTTATCAAATGCACAACTGACGGCGTTCAACTTGCAAATACTCAACCGGATATCAAGGTTATGACAATAGTACATAATTTTTCAATTTCCAATAAAAGTGAAACACAGAAGATGTGCATTTGAGGGTTGAGCGCCGTCGGTTGATCATTTAAAAAGTATCTTTACTGGGACACTTGTCACAATATGAATGGTGATGACCATATTTGTCTTTGGTGAAAAACTTGACCATGATAAGGTTCTTAAATGATCAAAATGACCAAATTGGTCTTTTTCCCTTGAAAATATAAGCAACCTTGGATTACTTGAATTAACGAACAAAAACAGTATGAAACAATTAGTTTTACATCTTCAGTGAACAACTAAAGCCAAAAGCTATCTTTAATATGAAGCGAAAAAAAATTTGTGCCACACATGATCTCAAATCCTGGATCCGCCACTGAATAAATTCATGGAAAAAAGAAAAAAAGAAATGCGTGATGACAAAAAAGTAACCCATAATGTGGTAGAAACGAATGTTCAAGGTTAAAAGTCATAAAAATCCTGGGTATACGACCGTGATAAATAGAAATAATTCGTGCTACACGAGACGAATAACAAAAAATGACCCAATTTACAGGAAAGAGTGATTGGATATCAAGTCGTATGTTCCGTATCTACGAGCACTAGATCATTGATGCAACATTCTTAGGCAATGTGGCTAAATGTTTACACCTTAAGTATAAACATATCAAAGTTTTGGCGATACATCTATGTGGGTTAAACTCCATCCAAATTTCATCTCCAAACATTATAAGTGGGTATTCGACTTACCCGAAAATAGTGTTTCGAGATGAAATATATGAAACAAAAGTGGTTCGAGTTTGTCCCACATCCATATTGCATTTAGACTAGATCTCATTTTGACATTACGAAGCTCTCTCTAGGAGTATGTAACACTATAATTACTTAGACCTACCCATGGCTTTCACGTACCCCGTACCGGAAAACTTTCTTTTTGACATGTAATATATTTTTACGAAGCTCACTTCGAAAAGCATGTAATCGAATGATATGTCATCAATATAAATCACGCATGTTTGTAACTATATGTAAATCATTTAAAGTAGATAGGCAAAAAATCACCACAATATATGTATTCAACGCGAATGAAAAGAGTTCGTTCGATCTTTCATGCCAGATTTAAATGTTCAACATTTATGCAACAATTCAAAGGAAATGTGACTATGTGTTGGACAAACTCAACACTTCTTTTGGAGACGCCGCATTGCATTTACACTCGCTTCATTTGAACGATAATCTTTCAAAACTTCTGTAGACATAACTTGGATGTTACCTTTGAAGATTCATCGGCGAATTAGTTCTAGCAAACGCGCATTAAAAATATTAAGGTTAGAAGTTAGAAAAATCTACATGGTAGTGTAATATTATGCACTACGGTACACGAGTATAAATACAAATAAAACGTAACTGAAAATGATTTTATTATTACTTTTTTTTAACGACAAATTTATTAAAAAGACTAGCAAGAAGTTAGAGAATTACAAGAAAAGTAAATTTGGGTTCTGCATCCAAGTGACCCAATAATAAAAATGATTTTATTATCTTTAAACAAAAATAAAAAGACATTCGCGAGAAGCTAAATATTACGAAATCCAAGTACAAACTAGAACAAAACATGATATACGTTGTCACCGAGCGTGTCTAGACTTAATTACCGTCAAACTTAATAAAAGACGCACACACAACGACACCTCGACCCTTCTAAAACACCCGACCTGTGACCGATCCAAGTCGATAAAAATGTAGATAGAAAAAATGTCACCCATAGTATAGCAGAAACTACAATTTATCAACACTACATGTAAGAGTCCGAATGTAATCTTAGAAGCAGTATCAGCACATTGTGGTTTGTGAGACATTTCAAAGGGAATATGTACATGCATCTTAACTTTTAGTTTTAAACAGGTTAAACGTATGCTCATTCATCAATGTGCGACAAACTCAATCCACTATTCTTTCATATATTTGAACACTACTTTTTGAGACACCATAAATCACAAAGTTTATAAATAGGAGTATATGTTTTCAAATTAGGATAAAAATATGGGACCTAAAAGTTACGGTTCAATTTATGTTGACCCTTGGTTAATAAAATCCTCTAAGGCTATGCACAACGCTAAAGGGTCACGACCTACTTTTTTTCATCCGACGACCTAGTGTGACCTATTTGCCACAATCCGGCGACCTAGTGCGACCTAATTTAAAAAAAAATTAAAAACACAATAAGTTTCATAAAAAAACATTACATTTTTTTAAAAAAAAAACATTACACAATTATTCGAATTTTACAAAACATTACAATAAACTTAAAAACATTAAACATTAAAACTAATTTATTCATTGCGATTATTCCAAATGTGTTCCACTAAATCGGCTTTTAGGTTGAGATGTAGATGTGGGTCGACTATTTGCTGAGTAATTTGTAAACTTTCTTCATGCGTATTCACCGGATCGGTATCAGCATGTTCTTCTAGTTGATGGTAAATGGGTGATATCGCCGCCCCCTATGTTTAAGTATCATATTGTGTAATATGACACACGTGTACATTATGTCCGATAGTCGACTTTTTGATAATCATCGGGTCGGGATATCAATCATCTTCCATTTTGTTTTCAATACACCGAATGCTCGCTCAACATCTTATCTTGCTGCTTCGTGCTTCGTTTATACAATCTTCGTTTGTGATCATTCGTCGGCGGATCTTTTATGGACTTAATAAGAACCGACCATTGCGGATATATCTCATCAGTAAGATAGTATCCCCGACGATAATGCACGTCCTAGCTACGAATACCAGTTCAGGTGCTTTCCCCGATTTAAGATCATTAAAAATAGGGGACTGACGTAAAACATTCACTTCATAATTCATCCCAGCTAAACCAAAGAATGCATGCCAAATCCATAAGTCTTGAGACGCAACCGTGATAGTTGAGTAAAATACGTCTTTTAGGAAAAGAACGTAATTAAGGTAAGTACACAAGTAGTTTAGGAAAACCACAAGTTATGACCCAAAGTGGGGATCGTTCTCAAGGAGGTTTGGTGTGTGTGCTAAGAATTGATTAATGGTTTGTGATTATATTGATAAGAAAGAAAATAGAAGAAAGATTAAAAGAGAACGATGGTTACGTTTATGAATTAAACTAAGACGATTAGTCGTACACGTAACACCGAAAAGTGACAAAATTAAAAATTTACCGTAAAAATTCCTAAAAAATTGAAATAAATCCTTAAAAAAATATAAATAGAGTTTACAAAAAAATATAAAATCACTCAAACTTTTTATTTAATTAAATAATAATTTTCTAATGCTAATTAAAGCCCAAAAAATTAATTTAATTAACAAAAAGCCCGAAATGAGATTTTTTCAATTGTAAACCTCTAAAATGACTTAACTTAATTTAAAACTATTTTTGAAAATTTTAAAATTAATAAAAACTATTTAAAAACAATTAAAAACTATTAAAACTTAAAAATAATTCTAAAAATTAATCTAATGACAATAAAAATATTTTAAAAATGGTAAAATTCCTAACTTAATGTATTTTAACTAAGAAAAATATAAAAACTTGAAAAATCTAAATTTTAATTTTTAATAATAAAATAATAATAAAATATTAATAAAAATCCAAAATTTATATAAAATTCTAAAAAGTTGCAAACTAGCTTATTTTAACCTAATAAACACAGAAATGAAGTTAAAATTACAAAATACCTCTATTGGGCCTAGAAATGGGCTAAAAGTCCAAACAGACTCCTTAATGGGCTATTTAAGGCCCAATAAGAAAAATATTGTCCAATTAAGCCCAAAAGCTCCTATTTGACTCAAAATTTGATTTTAAGAACAAAACTCTGAAGGCCCAAAAGCTGAAAATGTGTTTAAGCTAGCTTATTTCAAAGCAGCTTATTCTTAATGGGCTTTTTGGCCCATTAAGCTATAAGCTGATGCCATAAGCTCAAATTAGACACACAAGCTTCTTTTGAGTTACTTAAGAGATCTATAAAAAGAAAATTGGAAAAAGCACAAGGAATAAGCCTGAATAAGCTAAAAGCTATCTTCACAAAACGACAAAATAGTCGTTTTCGAGTTCTAGGCCACCCCAAGAGCTGATTCAACTTTCAAAATCTTTTAAATGACTTAACTAAGCTTAATCAACAAAAAGTTTTCCAATAAGCACACTCAATAAGCTGAAATAAGCAGATAAGCAATTAATTAAAAGTCAACCTTATGAGTTTTCTAGCAAAAAGTCAAAGCCAAGGTCTGATAAGCTACAGATCAAATAAATGGGTCAAATGAGGAAGATCTATCACAAAAAAATAAGTTGTTGAAAGTCTGGATAAGCCAATTTGGCTTATAAATAAGCTGAAAGAGAATTAACACTAGCAAGGGCTAGTTTTGGGTGTTGAGTAGTGGGAACTATTCCCACTGCTTGACTTAATTGACTTTTTGTCTTTAGTGACTTTTTTGTGGATTCAAGTTAAACAAAGGCACCCAAATGATCAATTAATCATAAGGAGTCAATAACAATCACAAAAACACAATCACAAACAGCCAATCAGTGCAGTTACTTCAAAAGATCACCAGACCTCACACAGACATGAACAATAAGCAGATTTCACTCAATAAGCAGTTTTAGCAAAAATCAGCCAGCCAAATTGCACCAAAAGCATACACAAGCTATAATAAATTCAAATGAACAAATTTAAACAGGTTCCATGCAATGGTTCAAGGTCTAGATCAAGATTCAAGCACCAAAAAGTTACTGATGAACTAAGAACATGCAGTCATGAACACTTGCTGATATACTTGACTATACAGCCAAATTCAAACACTCAAATCTCTTAGATAGGTTATGCTGGATATGGTTTATCACTTTTTATCCTAAGTCTAAGCCTAAAAATAGGTGTGCACCAAATCACAAGCCAAAATATCACTTAATCAAGATTTTTATGAGCATATGTTTGATTTAGGCGTTCAAAAGCATACAACTTGCAGATATTCACTCTATTACACTTCTTAAACAAGAACAAGCAACATACAATAGCAAACACTTAACCAATAACTCTATAACTTCAATATGCAGTTGACCCAAACACCCCTAAATAATTTCAAACCAAGATTTTCAAATCAAAAGTAGGAATTAGGTTAGCACATGCATACATAAGCATCAAAACATCAAACATAAACAGAATCAACAAGATTTGGAGCCCAAGAACAACACATACACAAGCAGAACTCAAATATCACAAATATCCAAATTTTTATCAGATTTTGGGATTAAGGGTTCAAACCTCATGGGTGTACATCCACACCCACGTATGTTTGAGCTTATGTGCTAGCAAGAACAAGCACAAGCTTCCAATATCAGGCTGCTATGATGGAACAAAGTTAGAAGCACAAATATTAATTAGAAAGGTGACAAATCCTTGATTAATGCAACTCTTGTACCCCACACTTGATTATCCCCAAGTTATAAGCCTCACAACACCTTAATATCACAATATCAGGGTGCTATGATCCACTTATAGCCCAAAAATTCCAAGGTGTACCAAGAACTTAGCAAAATATCAAGATTTAAGAACTTTGAGCAATTTCTTGCACAAAGCCTAAGAAAACGTTTTGAGATTCAGTTTTAGCAAACATGTAACATAAGCAAACGGATATAAGATTGGCACCTGGACTTTTCTTTATAAAATTCAAACACACTTCATTGATATGAAAATGAGATTTACAGAAATGTGAAATAGTAAAAATTAAAGAGCAAAAACAAATATTGCAGGTCCTATGCCTTATATAGGCTACATTGTGAACTACTAAGCAATAAAAAACGTAAAACCCTAGTTGATGAAGTTCCTAAAATGCCCTTGAGGGTTTTGAAGATTCTTGAACATGTGACTTTGTTTTGGCAGTTTGTTGAGGTGTGAGCTGGTGTTATATGATCAAATGGCCCATAATAAGCTTAGAAAGTAAGCTTGTATGTGGGGCGTTGGATTCCCTTGGCATATTTGTCTTCTTCCTCAAACGTGTAGCAGGGCACTATATATGTGAGCACATGAGTGACGTGGCAAGGCAAATGTGAGTTGGGTTTTGATTAAGGCATCATCAATCATTAATCTGGAGATTATGGGAGGTTAATTGTTGCTTAAACAAGAATGCCCAAAATTGTTCTTGAGTGAATAGTGGGTGAGTTTAATCCAGATTAGGGTGGGATGGGGTGATGATGTGGAGGAAGGGAGGATTGTGATTGGTGGGATGGGGTGAGTGGGACACGTGTGGGATGGAGAGTGGTTAAGGTATCTTCTCTTGTCTGCCAGGTTTAGTCCTCATTCTTTCTTTTTCCTTTCACTTATAAATAAAACAGCCCAAACTCCCTTTTTCTTTGTTATTGAAGTTTTGGTTTTCACACTTTTGCCCCAAATACTTTTCCAAAGCATTTTCAGGGGTATTTCTTGCCATTTGTTGATACTTGAAGGGATGATTTGGCATTTTCTTCATAGATAATGGTCTTGACTTGTATGGTTTACTTCTTGGAGGACTGAAATTGACAAGTCATGATTTATGAGGGACCATTTTTGCCATTTCTTCAAAGTTAAGGGTCCTTTTTGCAATTTGACATATTTAAAGGACCAAACTTGTAAATTCTTGTATCTTGAAGGCCTTCATGGTATGTTTGACTTTGAGGAGGACTAATATTGACAATTTAGCTTTGTTGAGGGACTAAATTTGCCAATTCTTCAAAGTGGAGGGCCCTTTTTGTAATTTTGACAAACTTTAGGGGCCAATCTTGTAATTATGAAGATACAAGGGTTTAAAGTGTCAATTCTTAAATATTCGAGGAACCTTCTTGCATAATCTTCAAATCTTCAATGGTTTTTCTTGGAAAATCTTCATTAGGGTTTGGTTCATTGTGCGGCTTCGTTTTTCGTGTTCGTTTTTGCATAATTCTTGTGATCTTTTGTCATTTCTCAATATTCGTACCGAAAATACACAAGAAACAAACACAAGCGTATATTTGGCCATTTTCATGATAATTTATGCATTTAAAACCCGTTTTGGACGATGAGATTATGTATAAAAGCAATCTCATCAAACCGCCTCCAATAAAATGAACGATGTTGACCCCTGATCACGCCTACTAAATTGAGCTTTGTAAGCAACGGGACAATTCTCCCACGGCCAATGTTTACATTCGATACTTCCTAGCATCCCAGGAAACCCGTTTTTTGCCTCGTGACGAGCATAGAGTTTCTCCATTTCAGTATAAGTAGGCTTTCGCAAGTACTCTGTACCATATAATTGCATTATGCCGATACAAAACCGTCGAAGACACTGTCGAGCTGTTGTCGCACCCATTTGCCTATATTCGTCTAGAGAATCAGGCACGGCTCCGTACGCCAATTGACGAATAGCGGATGTGCACTTCAGCAAGGGCGAAAGACATTCTTGATTCACAGCATCCGTTGAGTTTCGGAAATAAGAATAGTTATTTTTCAAATCGTCAACAATTTGTAAGTGGGTCAAAACGGACACCTCCAATGATGCTACCATCGTGACTACTACATCCATCCATAAAATCCTCCTCAGAGAAACTAAGGTTTGTTGCTTTTGATAATTCGGGTATATCACTCTCGACACAGACAAAATAGTAGCAATTTCTTCCCACTCTTCAACATAAAAATTGACCATAGGAGAGATGATTTGTGTTGATGGTGTATGGGGACCGTCAGGTTGTCGACTCTGTAGTCCCGAGCTTGCTGGAGATTTGCTAGGACGTTTAGGATAGTTGTGCAACTTATAGATTCATGACTCAAATCTAGAAAGTGTAACATCGAAGCTCCATGTGATGTGTAATAGTAAAAGATTTATAAGTATAACTCTTGTAAGGGCTCTCGTTTAATATCACATTTTGTTTTAAAAAAAACTAGTCTAAAGTGTGTGCTCTTGTATTGGGAATCCCTAGTAGGTGGAAAAAGTGATTCCAAAGAACAGAAGCAAAATGTACGTTTAGACAACAGATTCCAATACTCTATTATTTTGTCCGTCTTCACCTTGGAATCAAAGAAGTTATTCATCTGCTTGTGATCCAGATTACTGTATAACATAATTTGGAAATTTATAGTTATAAGTTGTCCACATATACTCTTAAATTATACAATTGAGTTTATTTTGACAAAGATTTGTTTGTTAAGATAACTTCATTTGTATTTTTGTCTTTTGCCTTAAGAACAAAAAAGATTGAAAACGGTTATTTGTGACGATGACAAAAAACACACAGACGACTCAACCGACGTAGTCTACGAAGAAGTGCTACATAACTTCGTGTATCTGTATCTCACAGTAATTAGTAGAAAACAAGGATAAAAGATTGTTATGTTCTTTTTGGATTATTCGACCATTTTTTTGTAACTATATTGGAAGTTTAATTTGATTCATTGATCTGCATTCAATCCTTTGGCCAAATATAAAGATACACAAGATAATTCTAGAACATGAGCCTAAACAATATAAATGGGCTGAAATATAATTATGAGCTAATGTGATAAAATGTCATCTAATACGCCCCCTCAGTTGGAGCAGGAGGATGCCGAACGCTCAAACTGGACCGAAAATCTTCAAACAAGACGGAGGGAAAACCCTTATAAAAATATCCGCATACTGATAACGAGATGGAACATGAAGAACGCGCACTGTGCCAGCAGTAACCATGTCACGAACGAAATGGATTTCGATCTCAATGTGTTTGGTACGCTGATGTTGTACCTGGGTTAGCAGACATATAAATAGCACTCACGTTGTCACAATAGACTAATGTAGCAGAAGATAAAGGGAAGTGGAGCTCTCGAAGTAAATTACAAATACAGGCTGTCTCGGCAACAACATTCGCTACACCCCGATATTCAGCTTCAGCACTAGATCGAGAAAGAGTGTGCTGCCCTTTAGATGACCAGGATAAGAGATTATCATCCAAAAATACACAATAACCGGAAGTGGATCGGCGAGTCGACGGGCAGCCTGTCCAGTCAGCATCAGTATAACCAACCAGGGAAGTAGTAGCGGAAGCATATAAGTGTAGACCATAGTCCAATGTTCCCTGAACATAGCGCAAAATCCGTTTGAGAGCGGCGAAGTGACGCTCACGCGGATCATGCTTATATAAACAAACCTGCTGAACTGCATAAGACAAATCTGGACGGGTAAAGGTGAGATACTGAAGACCACCTGCGAGACTACGACATAAAGTAGGATCCTGAACAGGCACGCCTTCTGGACCTAGTTTAGACTCTGTATCAACGGGTATCCGAGAGGGATTACAAGAAACCATGTGAGCACGCTCAATAAGCTGAAGAGCATACTTCTTCTAAGACAAGAACAAGCCGGTAGAGTGGCGAGTAGCAGCGATACCAAGAAAATAGTTTAGTGCCCCAAGATATGTCATGTCAAACTCACGATGTAGAGACCCAATGATCTGTTGTAGAAGGGTGTTGGATGAGGCTGTAAGAATGATATCATCCACATATATAACTAGGTACGCAACCTCTGAGCCTTGTCGATAAATAAAAAGTGAAGTGTCGCAACGACTGTGATAAAAACCCACTCGTGTAGCATAACCTGCAAACCGCTGAAACCAAGCACGAGGTGCTTGCTTCAGTCCATATAAAGATCTCTGCAAAAGACAAACATGATGAGGGTACCTTGAGTCAACAGAACCTGGGGGCTGATGCATGTAAACAGTCTCTGATAAGTCACCGTTAAGAAATGCATTCTTAACGTCAAGCTGGTGAATGGGCCATCCGCGGGACACATCAAGGCTAAGAACAGTCCTAATGGTTGCAGGTTTAACAACCGGACTGAAAGTCTCATCACAGTCAACACCTAATCGTTGACTACTTCCATTAGCAACCAAACGGGCCTTATATCAGCCGAGGGACCCGTCAGCATGAAACTTATGCTTAAATAACCACATAGAACGAACCATGTTAACACCTGACGGCCTCGGTACAAGAACCCAAGTACCATTCTTAACTAACGCATTATACTCATCATACATTGCACTACGCCATTGGGGATCTTTAAGGGCAAGGAAAGGAGATCTAGGAAGAGGAGAAATGGCAGACGTGGTAAGAGAATAACGAGGATTGGGTTTGACAATACCCGATTGAGAACGTGTGGTCATGGTGTGAGTACGAGTGGCTTCGGGAATGGGATCGAGAATAGGTGTTGCGGGTAGGTGGATATCGGGATGTATTGGGCTATGAGGCATTGGACCGGGTGATGGAGAATTATATGGGAGTGGGCTGTTAGGAGTAGTGATGGGGTGGTTCGTTGTATTAAGGGTGGTGGTAGGGGTGGATTCACCGTATTGGGAATGTTAGCAGCAAGGGGTAGGAGAGGGGAGGGCATAGGATCGAGAAAATTGTAAGAGGGTGTATTGGTAGGAGTCATGGATTTATAGGGGAATTGTGTTTCGTTAAAGATGACGTGGCGAGAAATGAGAACTTTATTGGTTTCGAGATCTAGACACCGAAAACCGCGGTGATAAGCAGGGTAGCCTAAGAAGATACATGGAGTGGCTCGGGGTGCAAGTTTATGAGGTGAGTGTAGGTGAGAGTAGCAAAGACATCCAAAGATGTGAAGCTGGGAATAGTCAGGTGTTTTGTGGAATAGGCGGGTAAAGGAAATTTCGTTATGTATTGTCGTGGAAGGGAGAAGGTTGAGAAGATATGCAACCATATGAAGAGCTTCGACCCAGAAGGTCGGGGGAAGGTATGATTGAAAAAGGAGAGTATGAATGGTGTTATTAATTGTGCAGATCATGCGTTCGGCTTTACCATTTTGTTGTGAGGTTTTAGGGCATGAGAAACGAAATTGGATGCCATTTTTTAGGAAGAGAATATGAAGCTGGGTTTTATCGAACTCACCACCATGATCACACTGAAAACTTTTTATTTCACATTTAAATTGATTTTTAATATACTTACGAAAATGCAAAAATTTGTCAAACATATCAGACTTGTTGCGAAGGGGATAAACCCATAGATAGTGAGAAAAGTGATCAAGGAACAAGACATAATATTTAAAACCACTAGAGCTAACAATGTGAGATGTCCATAAATCAGAATGTATAATATCAAAACAGTGTTCAACAATAGAGTCAGATTTATGAAAGGGAAGCTTCACATGTTTGCCGAGCTGGCAAGCATGACAAATATGTGGAGACCTTGTTTTATTACAAGAAATAAAATTACGAGAAGCAAGAGAGCGCAACACCTCATCACCCGGATGACCGAGGCGTTGGTGCCACGTGGAGGAGCTAGTAGAAAGGAAAGCAGTTGGGAGAGTTAACAGCTTGGTAATTGGATAGAGATCGCCCGAGCTGTCACATCGGAGGAGGATATGACGAGTCAGGAAATCCTTCACAGAAAAACCAAACGCGTCAAATTCAATAGTACAATTGTTATCTCTAGTAAATTGACGACAGAAATAAGATTTTTTATGATGTTAGGGGTTACAAGAACATTATGAAGATGTAAAGGGCGGTGAGCGGAGGGAATAATGCTATGGCTTGTGTTGGTGACAGGAATAGAATTTCCGTTACCAACATAGATAGATGGGTATAAGCGTTTGTTAAAAATAGTACCTAAATTACTTGTATGAGAATTAAAGTGAGAAGATGCACCTGTATCCATATGCCATGTGGGGTCTTGTGATGTCACTGTGCTAAAAGCACTTGGAAGTGTCGTGGCTTGAGACCTGTATTGACCCGGAGGAGGACCGAGTATACCTTGACCAGGATATGCGGAGGCTGGAGGAAGAACTTGTGAATGCTGTTGTTGCCGACTATTATACAAACAGTAATTGTGGCAACCCATGATGGGCTTGTTACCCATGCAAGATGCACCCACTGTTGGATTTGTAAAATGCTTATTATGAGAAACCATATTTCACAAGCTGAGTATGACCAACAGTAATCAATGTATATGATTCACGTAACAAAACTCCAATTGCTAACCTTCAAAATATGTATGATCCACTTTTTTTCTTTTTTTTTCTTTTTTTTCCCTAAGAAAAGCACATGTGCGTGATTAATGCTCCACACAAAAACCAATTTGTCAACAATTGCAACTAACAATATACTATGAATCCCGGAACAAAACTCCAATTGGTCAACAATTGCAATTCTTTTTTTTAAACAAAGCTGTGAGAGAGGGTCAGAAAGAAAAACGTAGAGTTGAATATAGTCATCAACGAAGAGGAAGAAAATAAAATTTAGGATTTGGCTCTAATACCATATTGGAAGTTTAATTTGATTCCTTGATCTGCATTCAATCCTTTGGCCAAATATAAATATACACAAGATAATTCTAGAACATAGGCCTAAACAATATAAATGGGACGAAATATAATTATGAGCTAATGTGATAAAATGTCATCTAACAAACTATGATTTCCGTGCTTTCGAGGTTGGTTTGCAGGTAACAAGAACCAAACTTGAGAAGTTGTTACCCTGTTGTATATCATTAATACGTACTTTATACTTTAAATTTTTTTATCCAAACGTGTTTCTTCCTAACCTCTAATTCCATAATATACATTGTTATTTATTAATTTTTAACGTTTTTTTTAAATTCAACAGCAATCTTCAAAATTTCTTTATATCGGGTACAATTACTTGAACATTACAAACAAACATATAAAGTTAATGTAAATTATAATCTTCAAAGAGTTAAACATGGAGTAGCAGAAAAAATCACCCATAATATGACGTAAACGACAATTTATTGATCAATGCAGGGAAGAGTTCGAATAACCTAATCTTCACAGCCCTAATCGATAACTGTCATTTGTGAAACATTTTACAGGAAATATGCTTATTCCTCTAGATTCTTAATTTTAAACACATTAAATGATTCTTGACCCACCAATGTAGAACGAACTCAATTACACTTCTTTTGGAGACTTTAAATTGCGTTATACTAGCAAACGCCACGACGCAATGGTCAAGATCGTAAGTTAGAAAAAAGGCTTGCTACACGACTGTGAAAAAGTAATACGTACTAACACGAGCACTATCACAAAGAAAAACACAAAAGAAATTATAAATCATTATCTTCAAACAGGTAAAAATGACGTTGACATTTGCAAAACATATGAAAATGTGAATGTATTTATGATTGCTCGATAATGCGATCACCTTTGGAGTATAATGGGTCTGTCGTTAAGGAAGAACTTCCAAATTTCTGTGTCTATGTCGTTTCTTTGACTAAATGGGTGCCCATTATGCCTCTTTTCTAGTCTACCACGCTCATTACCTGGATACACAATCGTATACACAATCGTGGTACACGTAAATATTCGTGTTAAAAGAAAAACATAAACGAGAATTTAATTCATTATCTTCAAAGATATAAAGATGAAGTAGATAGACAAAAAATCACCCATAATATGGCATAAACGACAAAGTCGACCTGTACGGGAAAGATTTCAAATTTAATCCTTCCCGTGAAGACGAGCAGTGCTTTTAATGAAACATTTTAAAGGAAACATGACTATACGTCTAAATTCTTAGTTTTAAAAACATTAAAGTTTATTCATCCACAAATGTGGAACAAACTTAACCCAGTAAACTAATTTTGGAGACTCCGTTGCATTTACACCAACTACAGATCCGATATGTAAATATGTAATTCACGGGTGGATCAAGCCTTCTAAACACCATTCTGCATTTGCTTCTTGATCAATCATTCACTCTCATACCAAACTGCTTGCTTGATCATGTGGTCTAGTCGCGTAAATTTACTTCCATTTTGACTTTAAAGGAACTAAGCGGGATCATATGACCATATGACCACATTGTTTCAAGATATGGACCATAATCCGTTCAATTGATTAAACATCGTCCAAAACAAACAACTACTAATCACGTTTGATACTAAATAAACGAAGTAACATTCGCGATCAAATTGTTCACATTTCACACAAAACATTTGAGTACTGATCAAATCAATACAAACAAGTAGATAAAAGTATTGTGTTTAACTAGATCAATATTTATAATAACAAAGAACGGGAACACAAATATTCCCAGTTGAGATCAGTAGAACTTATCAAACTTCATGAAGATACATGCAACACCGAAGATATGAAACAGCTATACACCTCGCAACAAGCTTCAACAAACCCGATATTGAATTCATATTATTGCCACAGACACGTAACATACAGATATTTGAACAAAGGAATGCAAAAAATTATGCTTACAGCCAAAAGCATAACACTGTATAATCACTACTAGGTCTTAACATATACAAGCTGCAAAAGGAAGTAACTTTTGAATGGATATCCAACGGCATGTTGTTTGATAAGGGAGAAGTTAGTAGCATATAATGACTTATTTTCCACTGTAATCAATTGTGTATGTGAATTTATCGATGGTTAAAAGGCTATTCTTACTTGTAATTTCTGTGGATCATAAATCACGTGTTCATTTAAGGAAGAACTTCCAAATTTCTTTATCGGTCGTATCTTTAATTAAATGGGTGCCAATAATTCCTTCCTCGTCTACCACACTCCTCAATTCTTTTGCAGCACTGTTGAAGCCGACAAAATGTTTCTTTGTGGATACAAATAACACTCCATATGGAGGCTTTAAGCACTGGCGATATAAATATAGTATCAATGTATGAGAGAAAACGGATATGGTGCACTCAAACTATCAAGCTATAAGCTCAAATGACTAACAACTTAAAAAGGCAAAGCGGCAATTTTGACCCATTCGAAAATGACAGGTTGGTTCAGGCTATTTGTACAAAAAATTAAACACCAACGTACTGTTAACTGTTATTTTTTTCCTGTAAGATGGATTTGTGTCCCATTTGTGTCATTTTGTAAAATGGGTCACAATTCCAACGTTTTAAAAAGTAAATTGACTAAAATGGTAGTCGGTACAAATGAGAAAAGTATGCTGATATTTTATGCATAACAAAGCTCTTCTTTTTTTTGAACGACATAAAAAAGCTCTTTTAGTTCAACGATATAACCCAAATCAATCCATACATGCATAAATGGGCCAAAAAAGTTAATTTACCAATTTAATAGGCGAAAAATGTGTGAAAAAGTTAAGTTGTTTATATGAAAATACCAAGAACACCAGATTACTTCAAAACTTTATTAAGGATAGTCTCCAAACTAATGCTATCTCGACAAATACAAAAGACAATATGTAGTCCCCAACTGGATGCTACACGATTCAAATCCAGACTCTTAAAACAGACTCTAAAAGATTAAAACCAAACTATCAATCACAAGACGTGATCAAATACAAGATCAAGAACCAGATGAGATACGTAACAACTTTGAGAGAGAAAATGTGAGATGGCGATCAAAACTATGTGTGAAAATAAGCTGGAAAAGTCAATATATAGCTCCATCCTGAAACTTTGTGATGTTGTCAAATTAAGCCCTTCATGAGTTGTAGAAAGTGTAAAACTAGCACACTTATTTTGCAATGTAGTCCTCCAAGTTTCCAAGTGTTGATAAACTCAAGTTAATACTTCCAACATCCTCCCTCAAGCTTATGACTTAAAAAGATTTGTAAGTCTAAGCTTGGAACACAATAATTGATGTTGAACCGTTCCCAAACCTTTTGTGAAGACATCTGCAATTTGTGAGCAAGAATCTACCTTCACAGTTTTTATTAATCCTGATGCAACTTTCTCTCTTACTAAATGTACATCTAAATCAAAATGTTTAGTTTTTTCATGCATCACAGGATTTGCAGCAATATGTATTGCTGAACTATTATCACAATATAAACTGACAAGAAGCACATCCTTAATATTCAGATCAGCTAAAATCTTAACCAACCACATCACTTCACAAACCACAGATTCCATAGACCTGTACTCAGCTTCAGTTGATGACCTGGACAAAGTAGCTTGTTTTTTTACTTTTCCAGGACACCAACCCACCAAACATATAAACACAATATCCTGTGACAGACCTTTTAGTAAGCTTACATTTAGCCCAATCTGAATCAGTATATGCACTAAGAGTTTTACAAACAGATTTTTCATAAACAATTCCTTCACCTGGTGCACCTTTAAGATACCTAAGTACTCTTAAAGCAACATCCAAATGTGATTGTAAAGGAGCATGCATATACTGACTAAGACAATGTACTGAATATGAAATATCAGGTCAAGTATTACACAGATATATGAGTTTTCCAACCAGTTTTTGATGAGAACTAACATTTTTAAAATACTTATCTCCTTCAGATTCTTTGTGTGCAAGAATATCATTTTCAGTCATAGGTGTAGAAATAGGTTTACAAGCTAATAACCCAAACTCATGTAATAGTTCTATACAATACTTCCTTTGATTCAAACACAAACCATTCTTAATTTTCAGAACTTCAATGCCCAAAAAGAATTTTAACTCCCCAAGATCCTTGATTTTAAACTTGTTATTGAGAAAATTTTTAATCTTCTCAATTTCAGAAATATCATTACCAGTAATCAAAATGTCATCCACATAAACCAATAAGGCAATAAAATGTTATTCACATTTCTAACAAATAAGGAATGATCATTTTTACTTTGTTCAAAATCTGCTTCAAGTAGAACTTCTACTAACTTTTTATTCCACTGTCTTGGGGCTTGTTTTAAACCATATAAAGACTTAACCAATTTGCAAACTTTATTATCATTTGAATCAAAATATCCAGGGGGTTGTAACATATATACTTCTTCAGTCACCATATAAGAAAGCATTATTAACATCCATTTGATATAAACACCAATCATTTTGAACAGCCATGTTAATAAAGCATCTTACAGTACTCATTTTAACAGTGGGACTAAAAATCTCATCATAATCCACACCTTCTTTCTGACCACAACCTTTAGCAACATCTCTGGCTTTATATCTCTCAACCTCACCATCAGCTTTTTATTTTATCTTATAAACCCATTTACAAGGAATAGCTTTTCTATTAACAGGTAAATCGGTTAATATCCAAGTATTATTCAAATATAAAGCCTCCATCTCATTATTCATAGCTTGAACCCAATTAATATCTTTAACAGCTTGATTAAAACTATTAGGCTCAGCAGTCTTATTCAGATTACTTATAAAAGAACAATTATCATGAGACAAAACAGTTGATTAGCATATCTTCTAAGACCATATCAGACCTTATTATCCAACACAAAATCATTCAGTTTCTCAGGCAACTTAGACACTCTATCTGATTTCCTAGTATTACTACCAGAACCTTCTCTATCTGTTCTTATACTATCATTAAAAACAGGAACCTGGTTTTGGAAATAAGGGACATTGCCCTCAGATGAAGAATTATCATCCATTGATGAGACATCATGAGTATCTTCAAGTGACTGCTCCTCTGCAGTATCACTTGAATTACTCACAGTTACCTCCCCTGCCTCATCAGATGGTCCCCTTCCATCATCATTGGTTCTTAAGGACTCTTGGGCATCAGACTCAAAACAATAAAAAAAAATGTTATTAACTTCTGAAAATACATTAGACTCAAGTCTTTGATCAATATTTTTCATTTTAAAAGGAAAAATGGTTTCATAAAACTTCACATCTCTAGAAAAGAAAACATTTCTATTTTGAACACTCAATAATTTATAAGCTTTTTTATAAGAAGAAAAACCAATTAAAACACACTTTTCAGACTTAGAAGAAAATTTATCAGAATTATTCAAAATACTTGAAAAACACAAACACCCAAAAGACCTTATATGGGAAAGGGAAGGTTCCCTATCATACAACTTAAAAAATGGAGAATGACCAGCAAGAACAGAAGAAGGAAGCCTGTTAATCAGATAGTTAGCAGTTAAAACACAATCAGACCAAAAACTCAGAGGAATACCTCCCTGAAACAATAAACTTCTAGCAACATTTAATAAGTGTCTATGCTTTCTCTCAGCCATTCCATTTTGCTGAGGAGTATAAGCACAAGTAGTCTGATGACTAATACCTTGGTCACTTAAAAAACTTGACATATTATTATTCAAAAACTCAGTCCCATTATCAGACCTTATAACCTTTATCCTCTTAGAAAACTGATTAAGTAACAGATTATGAAATTCTTTAAAAACTTCATCTTTATATTTTAGAAAATAAACCCATACAGCTCTGCTATAATCATCCACAATTGTAAGAAAAAACCTAAAAACTTCCCTAGTAGTAACCCTATAGGGTCCCCACACATCAAGATAAATTAACTCTCCTAAATTAGAAGATTTAAAGGTTCTCTTGATTGTTTAGCAAAATGACAAATCTCACAAAGTTCAAAATGACCTGGTTTACTTAATTTCAACTGTTGTTTTAAAACCACAAGAACTTCATCAGATGGATGACCAAGTCTATTATGCCAAACAGACTTAGAAATATGACAACATAAAACAGATAAATTACTTTTAATTCTAGAAAAATCACAATTCACATCAAACACATACAAATCACCAGTCCCCAGAATATTCTCTTTTTCCAAATCCTGAATAACACAAACGTGCTCATTAAAACCAACATGAAGTTCACTATCTTTTATCATTTTATTAACAGACAACAAACTAACAGTGTATTCAGGTATAACCAGCACATCAAACAACACCACATTGCTAGTTAATCTAAGATTACCAACAAATTTAATTTTAGCAATAGTACCATTAGGATGTCCTACTGTAATATCTAAGTCTGAAATATCAACAATATTAGTCATATTATCAGTAGAAGAAGTAATATGTTGGTTTGCCCCTGAATCAATAATCCATCCAAAATGTAACACTTTATCACCCATTTTGGAATTAGCATTAAAAAATTTATAAAAATGATTATTGAAAAACAATTAGCATTAAAAAATGTAAACCCCATACCTGCCATATTGTCATGAACACCAGAACTATTTTTCTCACCAATAAGATTCATAATCTTACTGATTTGATCAGTAGTAAAAGGTAAACCAGAAGAACCATTACCATTTTTACTCACATCAACATTGTTACTCATATTATTACTCTTTTAAAACCACCAGAATTATTAGAAACATTTCTTCCATTACCAGAATTATTATTAGTATTGTTTCTTCTAAAACCAATGGGATAACCAATAAGCTCAAAACATCTGTCAATGGTATGACCTTTCATACCACAATGTTTACAGGACAAAGAGTTGTAATTATTGTTATTACGTTGACCCCTGTTAACCCCATTATTATTAGACCTATTAAAATTTCTCCCATTAGACTCAGTTCTAACAACAAAAGAGCTAACCTGGGGTTTTTGAACCCCAGTATTATTATCAAGACCTCTGTGTGACTCCTCCCTTCCAACATTAACAAAAGCATCTTTAACATCAGGCAAATCAGGTTGATTTAATAAAGTACTTCTAATAGGCTGATAAACATCATCAAGACCCATTAAAAACTGCATTAATTTCATAAGCTGATTATACTTATTAAGTTCATCCTTAGCCTCACATGTACAAGGAGTCAATTTAGTAAGAATGTCAAATTCTCTCCACAAAGAAGTCAATTTATGATAATATTCAGCAACAGACAAACCATTTTGTTTAAAATTATTAATCTTTTGTAACAAATTAAACAAAATTGACCCATCTAGCTTATCATAAGTTTCTTTCAATTCAGTCCATACCTCAGCAGCATTATCAGAATACACCAAACTCAAATGTAAGTCCTCAGATATGCTACCCAACAACCAAGACAAAACAACAGCATTGCATCTATCCCATTGATTAGACAATGGGACACTATTAGCATAAGTCTCTCTAACACATGTACCATCAACAAAACTGATTTTATTTCTGGCTTGCAAAGCAATTTTCATAGCAGTAGCCCACACTCTATAATTTTCAGATCAGTTAACTTTAAACTAATAACAGAACCACTAGTATGATCACTATTCTGCAAATGCAATGGATTACCAACATCTAAGTTGTTAATCACATTATTGGTATTAGTAGACATAATAAACACACAACAAAACATTCAATAAAAACGTTGAACACTAGATCAAGTCGAAAAATAGTTCTCATGCTTCCATACCACTCATGGGTGGCAGGTCAAGAGTTGATGACTTGAAAAAGGTCAAAACAGAAAAAAAAAAAAAACAAACAAGCAACCAAGAAATGAAAAAACAAACAGATAGCCAACAAGAATCACAAAACATATAGCCAACAAGAACCACAAATCAGATAATAACACCTCCTTATATCTCCACAACACCAATCAAACTAGATCCAAACGACACCTAAACCCTCTAACAAACAAAAAAAAATAAAATGAGAGAGCGTGAGAGGTATTACTAAACGCGCAGCAACCACCAAGATTGATCAAGAAAATCAATCAAGAATACCAAAACCAACACAACCAGCAGCGGAACATAACAATAAACCTACAATAATGATGAATTAAACAAAAAACAACTTACCAAGAAAAAACCCTAATATCTGATTTTAGGGTTTTTCTGTAATTAGTAACAAATTGAACAATTAACAATGTTAATCACTGATTAACACCTCTAAAAACAATACCCAACCAAGAAATCGAAAAATCCCCAAATTTTTCGAAACCCTAATTTTTCAAAAAAAATCAATAAAGAAGCAGATCTTCAAGATCCAACTAATTAAATCCAAAACACATCAATTTTAAAGATCAATAACCCCAACAACAGAGCCAGTGCTCTGATACCATGTGAAAAAATTAAGTTGTTTATATGAAAATACCAAGAACACCAGATTACTTCAAAACTTTATTAAGGATAGTCTCTAAACGAATGCTATCTCGACAAATACAAAAGACAATGTGTAGTCCCCAACTGGATGCTACACGATTCAAATACAGACTCTTAAAACAGACTCTAAAAGATTAAAACCAAACTAGCAATCACAAGACGTGATCAAATACAAGATCAAGAACCAAATGAGATACGCAACAACTTTGAGAGAGAAAATATGAGATGGCGATCAAAACTATGTGTGAAAATAAGCTGGAAAAGTCAATATATAGCTCCATCCTGAAACTTTGTGATGTTGTCAAATTAAGCCCTTCATGAGTTGTAGAAAGTGTAAAACTGGCACACTTATTTTGCAATGTAGTCCTGCAAGTTTCCAAGTGTTGATAAACTCAAGTTAATACTTCCAACAAAATGACGTACCTTTTTAATCAAAGCATACAACTTCTTTAAAGAAGTCGCTGAATATGGAATATCAGTCATCAAAATAACATCATATCCACCTTCTTCATGATTCGTTTCATTAGCCCGCTCCCAAACCCGACTTCCTGAAAGCTTTCTTGATCGCCTTGAAGAAATCTCATGTCGAATGATGCTACCATCATGACTACTACATCCATCCATAAAATCCTCCTTAGAGAAACTGAGGTTTGTTGCTTTTGGTAATTCGGGTATATCACTCTCGTCAACAGACAAAATAGTAGCAAGTTCTTCCCACTCTCCAGCATAAAAGTTGACTACAGGAGAGATGATTTGTCTTGATAGCATATGAGGACCATCAGGCTGTCGACTCTGTATGTCTCGAGATTACTCGAGATTTACAAGGACGTTTGGGCTAGTTGTGTATCTTACAAATTGGGCACTCAAATCCGGAAAGTGTACCACTGAAGCTCCCTGTGACATGAAACCGAAAAAACAGGTCATATTGATTGGGTTTCACATTTTCGAAACCAGGCTACACCTTCGTGGTGACCTGGGTCAACTCGGTTCTCGAGACCTGACCAAGTTTTGATTTTTTTTTGGTTTTTTTAAATATGTAAATAGTTTATACGTTTAATATACGATAGTTTTCATGATTTTTATATATTATTTTTGGTATTTAATAAAAATTTGAAAAAATTATTTTATTTAAAAAATCGGGTTGACCTGGTTGGACACCGGGTTGACCCGGACCCGATGACTTGACCGGATCGATTTAAAAACCAGTTTTCAAAACATGAGTTATTATGGGAAAGTGAGGCAAGAAGTTTAGACCATGTTTGCTCGCTTTGCGGTATGAAAAGTCTATACATTTCTTAGACACCCCATCAACGTAAATGTCTTTGTCTAAAATGAGAATGTCTTCAGATATTTGGTGAGTGACACTTATTTCCTTTATTTGCACTTTCAGAAGGCTATAAAGGAATTATTTATCACACCTTGCGCATGTTAAAGATTCTTGAACTTCATGGCCTTGCAACCATCTATAATATGTTTCATGCACTGAAGTTGATCATGTTAAAACGTTTTGCTATGGTAATGACATGCTTAGATGAATTTTTTTTTCAGACCGACAAAAAGCGAACCGGACAGAGTACTGGATTGGGTTGAAACAAGACCTAGAACCAGACTAGATTTTCGGTTGATGTCTAGGTCGGTTCGGTCTTTTGTCCGGCCTCATTCTACAAAACATAATGATCGATTTTTCACAAGACTAAACCCCAACGAACTAGATCGAAGACCGAATATGATAGAAAGGGTGGTCTAATGACCAAACCGACATATGTTCCGTTCAGTTCGATCTAAAGCCTCTAAATCAAAGTAAGTAACTCACTTCAAGATGAATTAGCAATGAAGATTTTGAGGCTTGCGTCCTGGTGTAGTTGTTTTTTGTTTGTGACGGCAACAAAAAAGGAAAAAAGGAAAAAAAGGAACGACAATTAGCAAAATCAATTTTAAAAACTGCTATTACCGTTGCTCAGACTCAACAATGTTTAAACAATCAGAATGTTACTAGAAACTCTCTAACTTATTACCACTTTAAGTTTTACTTATCTATCAATGTGGGACTATACATATAACTGATCTTGTGAATGCCCAACTACTCACTTTTGAACCAATTTTAAAGTTAATATGTGGAGAAAAGCACATTTTGGTGAGATCATGAATGTTCCTACATCCTATGTATATTTTTAGGTATCATAACACCAAGGGTTCAAGGGATAAAAAGTAAGTGCATGTTGCTGGCCTTCTTAAACTATGTATTGTATTCAATCATATTAGACCAAAATAAATAAGCTGTAGGATAACAACCCTCAAAGCTCTTTTTTTTTTTGGAACAACCCCCCCCCACCCTCTCAAAGCTCACAAATGTGAAATGAAAATTAACTTGCAGAGTTGAGATCTATAGGGAATGGGAACCTAAAAAAGTAGAAAGGAACACATCTCCACCCTTAATTCTTTTTCAATTCAATGATCATCAACCTTCTTTACAACTATATATAAAACCTAAAAAAACACAAATCACTCTCATTTATTAAAATATTCATCTCTAAAAATCACACACCCTATCACCCACCAACCACTCGCCTGATAATTAAAAACCAACGCTAGAAAACTAAAACCCATCATCGACGACTCATTGAAACTACCCCGGAAAACAACAAAACATCGCCAGAACCCTAACCAACACCTCTACTACAACAAACCTTACCGGATCTACAACAAATCTCGTCGGAAAACACAAATCTGGCCAGAAAACAACAAATATCACAATATCACCGTAAATCCACATATGTCATTGTCGATCTTGTCCATCATAAAAGATGCGTTAATTGGTCCAAGATCTATTATATGATAATGATTTTAAATATCACTGTAAAGCTATTAAACATGATATTGGTTTTGAATATAGAACAGGAGATGTTTTGAAAAAACTTGAAGATCTAGATGTTTGTTTAGTGTTTCTTGTTCTTGACTTTCTACAAGTGTTTGTCTCTGCAATATGAAAAGAATTACTATTGTGTTTCTACTGTTTAGAAGGATTAATATGTAGCTATTAGATGTTGGACTGTTTGGTAAATTGATCAGGTAAGAAATCAATATTCAATTGATAGAAGAATGTTCAAAAATAACAACTTTGCGAAAACGCTACATACGCAGGGGCATTGACTATAGGGTGGCGACGCCCCCCATGGCTAGACAAAAATACGAGATTATAGTGTATTTTTTGGTAATTTTGAGCATTTTTTTAAATACCCCGGGATTTTGATAATTATATGTGATTTTGATGAATCACAGGGGATTTTGCTATTTTCTTGTTTTTATTAATAGTTTTAAGTCACATGTAATTTTGGTTAATTACTTGTGATTTTGGTTAAAAGTTGTATTGCTATTAACAAATAATATAACATGTGATTTTCATGAATTACTTGTAATTTTGTTCTGAATTGTTTTGTAATGCAAACAAAATCACATGTAATTATCAAGGAATAACATGTAATTCAAGCAAAATTACATGTAATTCAAAGAAAATCACATGTAATTCAGAAGCCAATTTGTTACATATATTTTACATTTAATATATTGACAAAATTACATGTGATTCAAACAAGCTCACATGTGATTCATCTAATATGGGTTTGTTATAAGATGTTAAGATTTCAAAATGCTTGAATCGCATGTAATGCAAGCAAAATCACATGTAATTATCATCGAATCACGTGTAATTCAAGAAATAGTACATGTGATTCAAACAAAATCACATGTAATTCAGAAGGCAATTTGATTTATATATTTTACATGAATGACAATACGCATTTAATATATTGGCAAAATTACATATGATTCAAACAAAATCACATGTGATTCATCTGAAGTGTGTTTTTAAAAGATGATAAAGTTTCAAAATACTTGAATCACATGTAATGCAAGCAAAATCACATGCAATTATCACCGAATCACATGTAATTCAAGCAAAATTACATGTGATTCAAACAAAATCACATGTAATTTAGAAGCCAAATGTTTTATTTATTTTGTACATGATTGACAACATGCAATTTAATATATTGACAAAATTACATGTGATTCAAACAAAATCACATGTAAGTAATTTAAAGTTGGTTTTGTTAGAAGAATTAAGGTTTCAAAATGCTTGAATCACATGTAGTATAAGCAAAATCGCATGTATTATCGTTGAATCACATGTAATTCGATCAAAAGATTATATGGATTCAATTTTCACCTTTTTAGTAAGTTATTTAGTTATGGTTACAAGTTTGTTAAACGAAATCTGATAATAACGCCTAAGCACAAGAAATGTGGCCAAAATCACAAGTGATTTGGCATAAATCACATGTAGTTAGTACTGAATCACATGTAATTATTACTTAATCACATGTAAGTATTATTGAATCACATGTAATTCAAATTACAGATCCATGATTATCATTTTAGAGGTTCATACATATCCTCCAAAATATATTCAACAGACGTAGATTAAATAAATTTTATAAATGAATGTCATTTTTTTGAACAAAAAAAGATACACAAATATAGTATATGTTAGTCCAAAACAAATCAAAACACATTTATATGCAGGCTGACATCAAAATCCTTCAATTAGTACAACACAGAGTGAAATACCATGTACAAAACCTAAACTTTGCATCTTTTTAAACAAATTTAAAGCACAATATACATTTCCATTCTTCACAAACCCGTGAATCAAAGCACAATAATTTTTCTCATTCAAACTTCTTTTAAAAAACATCCATTTTGGTAATAAATCGAATCTCTTTATCTACCATTATAATTCTTCTCATTCAAACGTCCTTTAAAAGCATCTATTTTGGCAATCGATCGAATAGCCTTATCCACCTAAGCCCCTTTCTTCAAAGAGATAACTAAGGAAGTAATAACATACTCATCAACCCAATCAACCTCACCCATATGCATAAACACCTCTAATGTGTGATCAAACTTTCTCGCCCTACAGTAACACTTCTAAACCGACGTCAAAGGAAAATCATCACAATCTCACCCATTCTTTCTCTTCTCACTCATCCTCAAACTAAATAAATCACACTCCGACCTATTCTCCCTCATCCTCATAGCCATCTAATTCACCAGCCCAAAAGATTTTAAATATACTCATTCGACACACACCCTGTTTCCTTAACCTATTAAGAAACTCATTCTCCTCATTAGCGATCCCTAAACTAGCCAGACACCTTACAAAATAACCCCAACACACTCGGACTCACATACACTTCGCCTCCAACAAATTATTACAAAACACCTCTTTGTGGCATTTTGTCAAACACTTGATACAACACTAGCCATGACATTGTAAGTATATAAATTGTGAACATTCCAGTTTGATTTTTGGCCCAATGAAAGAATTAAATGCTTGTTCTAGTTTTTGAAGATTTTTAAAAAACGGTTTCGACTAGTTTCATTGTGAGATTTGGTTTGATAATGCGGTTTGAAGATCTGGGTTGTTGTTGGTGGTGGCTAAAGGTGGTTATGATTTTGTTGACAATTTCAAGTGTGTGAAGTGGCTCATATCGAAGAAATGTAATTGATTTATGAAGTAAGTCACCAACAACCTTCATCATAATTAAAGAAGATCATGGCAGGGATGTGCGATAGATGGTGATAGATGAGAGCAGTGAGGTGTATGACAAAGGTGTTGCGAAAGTGGGTGGTGGGTGGGTGTGTGTGTGTTTCCGATCGTACAAGTGTGTGAGTGTGTGGGTGAAGAAGAAAGTGAGTGTATAACATGAGTAAAACAGATGTGATTCCAACCATTCGGTTGAATTAGATAAGCGACTGAGATTGATTCCTTTGAACTCTTTTTGGTATGCATTCCCTATGGAACTTTTTTCTTTATGATATTCTATGTTTTGCTGAATATCATAACCTTTACAACAAGAAAGAAATATGGAAACTAATGCTCCTAAAGACTAGCTAACCCATGACCACTTCTATCAAACGTGAAAATGCCCATCCGTCATATTCGGTCTAAGACCTTTACCAATTCAAACTATCTTTTTTTCCTAATAACACATATAACTAGGGGTGGGAATCGGGTCGGGTTGGTCGGGTTCGGGTTATTCGGGTCGGGTCGAAGTCAGGTCAAGGTTAAAAATAATTTACCCGAACCTGACCCGATTTGAACTCGGGTTAGTCGGGTTCGGGTCTATGCGGGTCGGGTCTAGTCAGGTTCGGGTCAACCCGAATTCGAGTGAATTATTAAAAAAACCTTTTTTACTTTTATTAATACAATTTATATTAAATTTAAATTTTAAAAATAAAAAAAGAATAAAAAAAATTCTTATTCGGGTCAATCGGGTTAACTCGAACCCGAATTAAACATAAATATTATACCCGATGTCTGACTCAATTTCGAATTCGGGTTAGTCGGGTTGACCCGACTAAGCCGAATTGAAACTTCAACCCGACTAACCCGACCCGAAACCCAACATAAGCATCCAAGTGCTTCTAAAGCAAAAGGCAAGCCATCATAGTCTTTCACAATGCCTTTACCATATAGTCTTAGCGTTGGATATGGCTCAAAGTCATTCAACCCCGCATGTCGAGCAAATAATGAAAAGACATTTTTTTGTGACAACTTTTGTAGATCGTATGGACATTTGTGGCCCAGTTTTTTTAGCGATTCTCTCTTTCAAGTTGTGATGATTATTTTCCTTCCATGAGCCACTTCAAATAACGGGGTTGCTAATGGTTCCTAGTCTTCCAGCTTTTCGCTCCATATATCATCCAAAAGGAGAAATCGTTTGAAGCAAATCTAGTTTCCTTGTAAGTTGATTTTTAAGTGCTCTTTGAAGATGTCAAAGTCATCAGAGACACAAACCCATGCCTTGAGCTCAAAGCGATCCTTCACAGGAAAGAGTGAGACTAAGTAAGTGCTCTTTGAAGATGTCAAAGTCATCAGAGACACAAACCCATGCCTTGAGCTCAAAGCGATCATTCACAAGAAAGAGTGAGACTAAATCTTATCTGCCCTGTCCAAGGTCAGAGTTTCATGCAACATTTAAAAGGCCATATGGATAAATTTTATACACTCTTACTTATAAACACATCGAAAGTTTGATGATACATCAATGTGGGACATACATTAGCATCAAGGATCATCTATTAGCATCAAATCTGGTTTGACGTCTGCTCACCAATTTTGAGACACCGAAAATTATCTGTGCAACATGGTGGCTTTTAGAGTTTAGATTGCACCACCATTAGGTTAATTTTCTTCCGAGACACAGCATTTATGTATACACAACTTGGTCGTTACTTTCAAAAAATCAATGGCGAATTAACTTTAGCAAACACCACGACGTGCATCACAAACAGTTAAGATTAAATATAATAAGATAGTATATCTAGGTTCATAACTATAAACAAAATAAAAGATTGATCATCCACCGATGCGGGACATTCTCAGCCCACTTTATTATTTCATATATCAAAACATTTCTTTTCGAAACTCTATATTGCATTTACACTACTTTTGATCAACCAATAACGTATTAACTGTTTGCTTGGTCAGGTGGACTAATCGGGTAACATTTATTCGATTAAGAATCTGTATGAACTAAATGGCGTATGACTAAAATGTTTCAAGATATGACCAAATCTTCTTAATTTTAAATTAAGAAATATCGTCCAAAACAACCAACTACAAATCATATCGATTGTGGTTATCAAATCCACATTGCGGAAAGATAATATCTTCAAGTTAAAGATCATCCAATAGACTCAGTATGATTTGTGACACTTGTCTCGAATCTGGTTTCCGGATTGGTACGCTAATCTTGAATCACCGGAAATAAGTTGTTAAACATGGTAGCTTTAATATATGTTTCTAAGTAGTTTGTATAAAAAGCAATTAAGAAATCAAATGTATATATATGTGTATGTTATATGAATTATGTATACTATTTATTTCAAGAGCTTACTCTATAGAAGTGTTTTTTTCTTAATAAATTTCCTTGTTTCTTCAACTCCCATTGATGTGGGACATTTTAACATTGTACAAATTACATATCATCTGCAAGACCATACGACAGTTTAAAATCCTTTATAAAAACATGTCTGCATTCTCCAACATATAATTCTATATCAAATTTTTACGAAGATGAATTAAATTTGTACCAAGTAATGTTGATGGTGGATATGTTGTACAAAACTGATTGCTTCATCTTATAGGCTTTACCTCTATTTTTGCACGTGTGCGATTTGCATGTTGTGAATCGAATCTTGTACTTCATTTGTGAAAAATCAAAAAACCAAAACATTTACAACTCGAGGCAACAATTTTAACCGCATTAGGTAATACACCACCAGTTATATGCCAGTTGTCCATGTCCGATCAGTCGTTCAAGCACAAGCACCCAAGCTTAGACACAAAACACGCACCACATAACTCTTTAGAAAGACTACCAGAATGTAAATGGTTGAAAGATGTTTCAAACAAGGTATGTACCATCCATCATGTTAGAGATATAATTTAACCAACACTCCTTATAATCGTCTTTCTATATCTAATTCTATGAAACAATCTCCCGAGTGACCGAGTCTCATTGCATGCCTTAAGAAACTCTTCAAATGTTCTTTGATATTTTTAAAGTAGCTTTATGAGCCATTGTATCTTTTTGGATCTGATGAAATTAGTATGTCGTTGTTGACACCCATTGATCTCAATATGTTTGCTACAAGTGCTTCGAATAAAATCTTACCGAAAAGTTATTTTTCTACTTCACAGTATGTTCTGTATCTACACATATCTTTAGAACAAGTCCAAATGAGAAGCGCATACCGTCTATTATAGGAAAGCATATACGGAAGCTACCCAAGGGGTGTTGAGGAAGGCCCTGGGACCTCATGGATTTTTTGTGGTGTAGTGCCCTAAATGCACCTGATCCTTAAAAACTATGTTTGCAATATTGTTTAGTGTATTATAAGAGCTCATGGTTGTTTTGTGTCCCGGTTCCGTTTCAGCATGTCATGCAGTGACCATGCCTGCCTCTGAATGTTGGATAAATCAAACGAACAAACAAGATTGAACAAACGAAGCGGAAGCTTTTATTCAATATCAAAGTTACAATTCGAAAGCTATATAGAAAACTAATGACATTGACCTCTATATATAGGGAATCAATGTCCTAAAACTTACCAAACAAAAACATACTAAAAATAACATAGCTTGTAGGACAAGCCAAACAAATTTACTAAACAAACCCTAAAGTTTAACTCACTTTCCAACAATCTCCACCGTGAGTTCAACTTCATACGAAACTTCAAAACAAACGAATCTTGGTCTTCAAATTCAAATATCCGAATACCAAATTCCAAATGCCCCTTAAGAGTTTAAGTCACTTTTCTAACAATCTCCATCGTGACTTCAACTCTATTCGAAGCTTCAAACCAAACGAACATTACGTCTTAATTCGGAATTCCAAACGAGCGAACGAATAAACGATCGACTCAAACAAACAAACAAACAAACAAACAAACAAACAAACGATCGAATCTGAAAGCGATCTCAAACAAACAAACAAATGATCGAACCTGAAAACGATCAAACAAACAAACAAATGATCGAACCTAAAAACGATCTACCAAACAAACGACCGAACCTGAAAACGATCAACCAAACAAACAAATCACCCCAAACAATTAAATATACCAAACCTCGATCGAACATACAAACTCAAAAAACCAATCGCTCCACCAACTTCGAATACTCTAAAATAACAAATACCAATATCCGATGTGAGAAAAGTTCTATAAGGAACATGCATCCAAAAAAGAACAAAGGAAGGAATCTCCACCATCCAATATTAATCTTTTTAAATTTAATTAAAAAAACACATTTTCATCCTATTTCTTAAAAATTAAATATCTCTCAAACCGTTAATCGTTATGAAAAAATAATTATACCGTCACGACCAGAATTAAATTATCTTTCCATAGATATGCACTTCTATATACTTTCGACGAAGTTTTTTTAAAAAATTTCGTAAAAAAATCACATGTAATTCTCGAAAAATTACATGTAATTCTCGAAAACTCATGTTTGATTAATTATTTTAAAAATCACATTTAAATTTGTAACGTCACATGCGATTTGTGAAATCACGTGTATTTTTTTGACGAGAATTTCAACATTGTAAAATCGTTAAAAGTATATGAAAATAACCGTCTATTAAATGACAAAAATATTTTCGTTATTATTTTAAAACCACACGTGATTTATGTGAATTACATTAAAATGTTTGAATCACATGTAATTTTGTTAATATATTAAAATGTTTGTTGCCATTAATATAAAATATGTTCATTTTACCGGGGTGGAGTCCTCTTTACCCAAAAAAAATATATGTAAAACAAATTGGCTTCTGAATTACATGTGATTCGGTGATAATTACATGTGATTTTGCTTGCATTACATATGATTCAAGCATACCGAAACCGTAACTTTTTCTAACAAACTCACATTAGATGAATCACATGTGATTTTTTAATCACGTATTATGTTTTCATTTATGTAAAATATATAAAACAAATTGGCTTCTAAATTACATGTGATTTTGTTTGAATCACATGTAATTCTGCTTGAATTGCATGTGATTCGGTGATAATTACATATGATTTTTCTTGCATTACATGTGATTCAAGCATTCCGAAACCTTAACTTTTTCTAACAAACTCACTTTAGATAAATCACATGTGATTTTTTTAATCACATGTAATCTTGTTAATATATTAAATTGTCTGCTTGAATTACATGTAATTCGATGATAATTACATGTGATTTTGCTTGCATTGGATCACATGTAATTCGATGATAATTACATGTGAATTTGCTTGCATTACATGTGATTCAAATATTTCAAAACTTTAACTTCTTCTAACAAACCCACTTTAGATGAATCACATGTGCTTTTGTTTTGAATCACATGTAATTTACCACGAATTACATGTAATTATCATACATGGATCACAAGATAGCATACATGGATCACAAGACCACTTTAGATAGCATACATGGATCACAAGACCACTTCGGAAGGATGGATGATGTGAGGAATGGAGAGAAAATGTTATTTACCACGAATCACATGTGATTTACCAGGAATTACATGTGATTTATCACGAATCGCATTTGATTTACTTGGTTTCTAGATTATTGGTATTAAAGTTGAAAATAAAAATCTATGAAAACATGTAACTTAAAAAAAAGACTAACGCGTCAAATGGGACGAAAGTTAGATGTAAAGTTATGTGAGTCTACATGAATCACATGTGATTTAAAGCAAAATTACATGTAATTATTTATAAAATCACATGTGATTTAAAGCAAAATTACATGTAATTTTGTATAAAATCACATGTAATTTGAGCAAAATTACATGTAATTATTTATAAAATCACATGTGATTTGAGCAAAATTACATGTAATGCACACAAAATTACATGTAATTTTCATTCAATACTAACTAACCACTTTATTACAAAAATCACATGTAATTCACACATAATTACATGTGATTTGCATTTAACACTAATAAACTATTTTATTACAAAAATTACATGTAATTCACACATAATTACATGTAATTCACACAAAAGTTAACGATTTACAGTGTTAAAAATTCTCGCCAAAAAAATTACACGTAATTTTCGAAAATTACATGTAATTTTTCGAGAATCACATGTAATTTTTATGCGTAAATTTTAAAAAAAAGTTTGCCGAAAGTGTATAGAAGTGTCTATCTATAGAAAGATAACTTAATTCCCGTCGCGATGGTATAATTAGTTTTTCGTAACGATTAACGGTTTGAGAGATATTTAATTTTTAAAAAATAGGATGAAAATGGGTTTTTAAATTAAATTTAAAAAGATTAATATAGACCATTAGATGGAACTTGAATGGATGGTTGAGATTGCTTCTTTCCTTCTTTTTTTGATGCATATTCTATAAGGATCTCACCTGATGTAGTATGTTAATTTAGAAACTAAAGTCAACCCAAAATTCTCCTAAAAATCAATACCAAAAGAATTTCTCATCGATTTCCATGCAGAGGCATTAATACTTCAATAAATTGCCATGCACGATATAACAAAATTGTCCATCGACCAATATCTTAAAAAAGGTACCCAATCAAACCACATGCATATACAAGAACTCGTTTTTGCAAACCCACCGATAAAAACAAACAGCGAAACCAAATATCGATCTTCAACTCGAACAAACACCGAACGAACTTTGAACCCTTTTTTTTCTTTTCTTTTTCATGATTGCGGATCGAGCACTCTCTGATACCACTTGTTGGATAAATCAAACGAACAAACAAGATCGAACAAACGAAACGAAAGCTTTTATTCAATATCAAAGTTACAATTCGAAAGCTATATAGAAAACTAATGACATTGACCTCTATATATAGGGAATCAATGTCCTAAAACTTACCAAACAAAAACATATTAAAAATAACATAGCTTGTAAGACAAGTCAAACAAATTTATTAAACAAACCCTAAAGTTTAACTCATTTTCCAACACTGAAGCTTATCTCATAACTAGAATCGACTGAGACAATATATATGTCATCATGTGCATATGACGCGGTGCTAGCCATATTATGCTAGACTTACATTAGTTATCCATGATGGAGGTGTGGTACCCAGCTAACAATAAAGCTCAATCCTAGAGACTAAGGGTACGTTTTGTTTGTTAGGAGGAAATTAAATAGACCTAAATAATGGCCTAATGATCTTATTGGTCTATTCCTTAATGCATTTGAATACCAAATCAATACTTTTTATTATCTCAAATATACCCTTATCATAATTATAATTAAGTAACTTCATTTTCTTTTCTAGAAATCTTTGCATGTGATCTTCATCCTCGGTCTCTGTCCAATGTATTGCATCGTAATTCTTATGCTACCATGAACCATTAATTCATTTGAGAGAGAATATATTTGTTAAAGTATTTCTGTAAATGTCGGTAACGCTTAGAAGCAAGATACAAGCAACATAAAATTATCTGAACTTAAGTACTTTATAAACTTGAAACATTCATAATATAAATTGTTATTTGAAATATTATTACTAAATCATGTCATTGCTATAACTATAGTAAACATCTACGGTATTTTGTTTTTTTCATGATGAGTACATCTACATTTTTCACTTGCAACAACAATAGGCATAAAAACATATATTAGATGGCGAGGACCCAGATAGAGATCAGACGTAAAGATTCAAAGAAAAGAAAAGGAAGTTACCAAATATTGACAAAGGGTATATTTGAAATAATAAAAAGTATTGATTTGATATTCAAATGCATTAAGGAATAGACCAATAAGATCATTAGGCCACTTTTTAGGTCTATTTGATTAGGCCCATGTATCATTTCTCATTAAATTTGATAGAATCAATTATAGATTTTATAGATATAACATACCCTTCTATCATATTTGATTAGATACTATATAATTAGTCCATAACAAATACATGTATGACTATGACACTTTTACCACCATTCCCATATGTCCCAACCAAACGCACCCAAAATACATATCGACATTAACTTGAAGATTCATTGGCAAATTAGATCTAGCAAACATCATGACGCCAATCACATATGGTTAAGATTAGAAGTTCGAACATCCTTGCTACACTTATATGAAATAACACGTACTACACGAGTACAAAAATTACAAAGAAAAATATAAACGAGAATGTAAATCATAATCCGGGCAAAGAGTGAGATTTACTCTGAATCTTTCCTCAAGAAGAGCAGCGGATTGTTAATGCTACATGCTAAAGGTAATATGGATAAATGTTTACACTTATACTTATAAACACATCATAATCCATAATGTGGTAAAATTACGTAATAAATGCAGGAAAATAAAAATAGATCTTTGATGACAAAAATAACCCATAATGTGGTAGAAATGACTCGGGCCAAGTTTAGAGGAAAAAGTGAGGCTAAGTCTTATTTGCATGTATGGAAGGTCAAATACATTTATGCAACATTTAAAAGGCAATATGGCTAATTGTTATACACTTTTATTTATAAACACATCAAAAGTTAGACCATACATCGATGTGAGACAAACTCCACTAACTTTTCGTTTATTAACTTTCATCTCAAAACAGTTTTTAGAAACCATAATATTGCGTATACACTAGCTCTATTTTTGACATGTGTGATTGGTGAAAATTGATATGTTTTAGTCAAGGATCATCATCTATTAGCCTCAAATATGGTTTGAAGACGTACTTACCAATCTTGAAAAAGACTCTAGAAAAGGATCTGCGAAACATGGAGGTTTTTATGTATATATGTTTATAATTTAACCTTATACTTTAGATGGCACCATCCATAGGTTAAATAGTTAAGATTAAAGGTTAAATTGTTGCACCACTCTCAAATAATCTTTACCGGAAAAAGTAAATCATTATTGAAAACGTAAATGAAAAACATAAATAAAAACGTAAATCGTTATTTTCAAAGGAAAAAAATGAATTCGGTAAAAAAGAGTCACCCATAATATTATTATGACATAAACGACCATATATGCTAACTCTATCGGTAAAAGTTCGTCTACCCTTTCATGCAGGGGCGGAGAATACCAATGTCGGTAAAACATTCGTGTTAGGTGTGTAAATTCAATATCCCACACCGATAAAAATATAATACTAAAGTGAACATACAAGCTTATTGAGCTACTCCTTTTATCACCATCTAGTTTTTAGAATACAATTTCCATCGAGCTTATATGTTAACACTATAAAAGTTTGCTTATTTATCGATGTAGGACGAACTCAGCTCTCAACACGCTTTCTTTCTTTCATATATCCGAACACTACTTTTGAAGACCCCATCTGACATTTAATATGTCTTCAGAGTATTTGTCTTTCGGAAGGTTGTTCAGTACCAAATCCTACATTTACTGTTAAAAAATAATACTTGTTTGTTAAAATAGAATACTTGTTTAGTGTCTAGGCAAGGTAATTAGTATATTTTTCGTAAGTAATCAAGTAGGTTTGACATGAAATTCAACGCCTATACATGTTAATCGTGTAAGAGCATAAGGTGTAGCAACGAGTAACAACTCATCCTCACCACTCTGACGTGGCCTTCACCATTTGTCTTGCCACATCACCGGCCATGGAGCTACACGAGTTGATTTGCTAGGAATTGGCAACGCTAAATTGAAAAGGGGTTGATTATTTAAATGGGAAAAAATGAATAGCAATGTATTTATGTGTATGTCATATATAAGTTTTATAATTAAGGAATCAAATGTTTATATAAGTGTCTTTATATTAATAAAGTTTCTTACTTTTTCAATTCCCATCCATGTGGGACATCTTAAAATACAAAACACTAACTAAAATATACTATTAATATGAGACCATACGAAAACTTAAAAATTCTAAATTAAACATGTACTTCGCTTGTGAAACGCAAATGCTTATATGGTATTTATAATAAATCCTTTACGCATTAAGTAATATGACAATGGTCCACGTCTGATCACGCGATCAAGCACATAACTCTAAATAAAGAATACCAGAATGCAAATTACATGGTTCGAACATGATGTTTTGTCAATGTTAAAGCACAAACCACTATTCAAAATATATGAAATTGACCCGTTGCAACGAGCTACAAATCGAATTTTCCAAAGATGTTCTTACAAAACTACAAAAATAATACTCCCATTTTATAGTTACAAACAACTTTTTGGTATAATACAATCAGCAAAAGTGCAAGACGAATTGGCTGGTCTATGATGATTGGGTATTCTTCGTTCACCATTATGGAGGTTCAAATCTTATTGTCGACGATTTGTGTTCCCCTCGCCTAGCAAAAAAACTTGTGGAAACTCCATGTTGCATTTACTCTCGTACCAAACTGTTTGCTTGGTCACTTGAACTAATCGTGTATCTTTCCTTCCGTTGAGAATTTAAATGAACTGAACGGTATCATATGACCACATTGTTTCATGATATGCACCAGAATCTGTAAATTTGATTAAACGAAACATCGTCCAAAACAAAAAAAACTACTCACTGTTAGATACATTATTATACAAACGCGGTATGGAAATCCACTTATAACATCTTGATCTCGGTTTAGCTGTATATCTATTGAAAACACAGAGCAGTTATTTCAAAGAAAGAAGACAAACGTCAATTAGTTGTCTTCTAGTCAAAGATGATCATAATTTGTATCACTACAAAATTTATAACGTTTGCTTACTAAATTAAATGTGAAAGAGTAAGTAATAGATGAGAGCAATAAAAGTTTATACTTACTCAATATTGAGTAAACAAAAGTATTTTCTATTAATTTCTACTCAAAAAGAGTCATTAAAAGTTATTTTTTATCAACTCCTACTCTTAAGAAAAAGAGTAAGTAATAAAGGGGAGCACTAAATGTCATTATTTACTCAAAATTGAGTAAACAAAAGTGTAAAACTTTTAATGACTTTTTTTTAGTAGGTAAAAGAGTAAGCAAATATTTTTGCTTACTTTTATATGCATTGTGTTTTAGTAAGGAAAAGTTATATTGACTTAAATGATTATAAATTTTATTAGTAAGCAAAACATTTAGTAAGTAAATGTCATTTATTTTATGTGTCACGTAAATAAAAAAAAGCAGTTTGCAATAAAAAGTGTTGATTTTGGTTTATGTTTTATTTCCATTGGGTCAAATATTGCGTAAGGTGTAGTATTTGTATGCTAATTGGGAGTTTATCTCTATTAGGTCGAATGAGAAACTAAAGAATTAGTGTAAACTGAGTCGTATCCGAACACCTCTTTTTAAAGACTCCATATTGTGTTTACACTTATATTGTCTAATTGTTGCATCTGCATGAAGTGTGGGGATATAGGAAGTAAACAGAAAGGTTCTCCCTTTAGGACCGACTACAACAAGCTCACGACTCGTGGGACCTACAAAACCTTTCTAACGCGGTTTCAATTCTTTACAGAGTGTTGGGGCAGTCCACTCAGTTCGTTTATCTTCAAATGGTCAATTTTTGGTGGTTGTTGAACCTGCATTTTCGTGCACGTTAATGAAACCAACAAAAGTTGTATGAAAAGGAAAGTAACTGATTTCTAAGTCTACATTAGAGTTTAGATGGCAGCATTTATCCATAGGTTAAGTTTTCTTCCGAGACATGGTGTTTCCGTATACATAACTTAGACGTTACCTTCGAAGATTCTATGTCAAATTACCTCTAGCAAACACCACGACATGTATCACCAAAGGGTTAATTAAGATTAGAAGGTATATTGCTGCACGACTATGAAATAATCCATACTTCAGGAGTACATTCACAAAGAAAAACATAAATGAAAATGTAGGTCATTATCTTCAAAGAAAAAAAAGATGAATTAGGTACACAAAAATTCACCCATAATTATGCCATAAACGACATCATACTCCAACCTAACAAGAAAGAGCGTCAATTTGCTAGATTGAAAATGTTGACATTTGTGAAACATTAATAGGAATACATTTATGTGTCTAAATTCTTAGTTTTAAACACATCAAGATTCTGCTCAACCGGTGACGTGGGACAAACGATAGCCACTTTTCTTTCGTATATCTGAATACTACTTTTTGAGACAAGCTCCGAGTTTGATCTGTAATATGTTTTTATGAAGCTCTCTTGATCGACGAACATGTAACCTAATAATATGTCATCGATAGAAATCACACAAGTTTATAAATATGTCTAGAGTTGGTGAAGACTACGGTATCTAAAAGCTCAAGATCATTATGTTGACTCATGGAAGCCGATATCTTTTAGTCAAGGATCATCTATTAGCCTCAAATCTGGTTTGGGGATGTGCTCGCCAATCTTGAAACACTGGAAAATGATTTGTGCAACATAGTGGCTTTTATGTATGTTTATAACTTTATATTAGAATCTAGATGGCACCATCCATAGGTTCAGTTTTCTTTCTAGGCATGGCGTTTCCGTATGCATAAGTTGGACGTTACCTTCAAAAATACATAGGCAAAATGGCTCTAGCAAGCACCACGACGCGCGCATCATACATGGTTAAGATTCGAAGTTAGATCGCTAAATACCGCAATATAAGAAAGAAAAACATAGTGAAAATGTAAACTTTATCATCTTTAAAGTAAAAAATACGGAGTAACCGAGTAGATACAAGAAAAATCGCCCATCTTTGATGCAGTGTTGATGCATCTGTCATTTGTAAAACGATAAAAAGGACATGTGAACTGCGTCTAAATTCTTAGTTTTAAGCACATCAAAAGTTTGCTTAGCCACCGATGTGGGACAAACTCCACTCACTTTTCTTCAATTGGGGCACTTTTTGGTAATTTGATGAACGTGCAGATTTGGTGCATGTTTATCAAATCCACATTGCGGAAAGATAATATCTTCAAGTCAAAGATCATCCAATAGACTCGTATGTTTTGTCACACTTGTCTCGGATTGTCACACTTGTCTCGGATCTGGTTTGAGGATCGATACACCAATCTTGAATCACTGGAAAAAAGTTGTTATATATGTTTGTAGCTTTACATTAAATTTTAGATGACATCAACTACATCCCACGGGGTTAATTATATTTCTTGGGCGACATGTTCATACGTATTAATGATATAATATATCTAAGTTTAAGAGGGGAAAACAATCATACATGAAAGCTAGAGAGAAAAACATAAACGATAACGTAAACTTATAAACTTCAAAGATTAGCTAAAAAAAAGTCACCCATAATATGACATAAACAAAATTTGCCAATTTGTGCAAGGAGAACTATCCTCGACTCACTTTTTTTTATATCCCCGAACGCTATTTTTTGAGACTCCATATTGCAACCTAATAATATGCATTCAGCCCAGTGTTTTAGACCACATCCTCGGACATAGCCTTCACCATTCGCCTCGCCATGGCACAACCCATGGTGATCCACGAGATGACGAGATAGTTTGCTAGAAAATTGACATGTGAAATTGGAAAAGGTTTGATCTATTGATATTTTGATCTATTGAAAGTGGGTTCGTGTTTGTGTTGTGTTTTGGTTAATTTGGTGCATGCATGTTTGTGTTTATGTATGTGTTTTTTTTTTTGGTAACCGTGATTTTCGACTCATTGGCCGATTAATTCACGGGGTTTGAGCTCACCGTCACACAGACTCAAACCAGGTAAAGCCCTCCCTTTTCAAGAGGTTGGCGTGACCACTTCAAGGTTGTTTGCACCTAGTGGGAATTGAACTTGAGACCTCACACACTTTGGAATGATAGCCACAAATCTTTTTGCCACTAGGCCACCCTTGAGTGGTTATATGTGTGGTTTTTTTTAATTAAAGTGTATGTAATCTTTTTTCACTATTATTCTTTAGCAGGAGCGGAGCCAGGATTTTTAGCTAAGGGAGGCTAACTATACTTAAGGCAAAAGTTCATAGTGTTGGGCGAGGCTGAATGTAGAAAATAATAGAAAAATTGCTTATAATACACATAAATAATAAGCGAAATAAGTTGATTGGTGTGGCTCTGCACCCACTAGTCCCCTACTAGCTCCGCCCCTGTTCTTTAGTTATATATAATTTCTATTTTTTTTAAATAAATGGATTATTATTAATTTATTAATCACACAAAATTGTAAGAGAGCCGCGAAACAAGCTGTGCTCCCAATTTTTTTTTAATAAATGGAAATATTAATTGTTTAAAGAAAGTAAAAATATAAAACAAAACTATAGGCCTTAAAAGCTGGGTTTTAGCTTAAGTTATCTGAGAGAGTTGATGTGTGAATGGGTAATAAGTGAAAAGAGAACAAAATTATGACAAATCGAAAAGAGAAAATATGTGCAAAAACTTGGCAAGAATTTATTAAAAGTAAATTATGTAGCGTTTGTGTAAAAACTAATTAAGATATCACACGTATATATCATATGAATTATGTACGATATGAAACTCTTAAAAGTAAAAGCTTACGCTATATTAGTGTGATTGTATTAATAGACTTTCTTGTTTTTCCAACCTAACAAGAAAAAGAGCTTCAATTTGCTAGATTGAAAATGTTGACATTTGGGAAACATTAATAGGAATTATAATTAGGGGTTGTTTGGTTTGCGGAATGTTTTTAAAGGAATTGTAATCTTTGAAAAGAATTGTAATTTGATTTAATTGTAATTGAAAGAATAGGAATGTGTTGAAAATGTAATGTTGTGGAATTGTAATGAATTAAATGTGAGATGTGTTTGGTTGAGTCGCAACATAACGTAATTTAAATTTTTTTATAAAACTTAAAAAATTAATAAAAAATAATAGTTAAAAAATATATATATATATATATATAAATAAATTAAAATAAAATAAAATTATTATTTTAATAAAAATTATTATTTAAATAAATATTATTATTATTATTATTAAAATAAAATAATATTAATTTATATTATTTTAATACTTCAATAATATAATAATAAGAAATATTATTATTAATAAATATTAAATTAAATAAAAATCACAATAATTAAAAATAAAAATATAAAAAATAATAACAATAACAATATAAAATATAAAATAAATAAATAAATAAAATAAATTTTAAAATTTTAAAAAAAGAAAAATATAAATTTAAAATTTATAAATTTATAAATTTATGAATAATAATATAAAAATAATAATAAATAATAGTAAATAATAATAATAATAATAAAATTATTATTATTAATTTTTTAATATTTTATTATATAATAATAAAAATAAATTTTATTTTATTATATTGTTTTAACAATATAATAATAATAATAATAATAAAGTTGATTTATTAATAACTAATAATAATAATAATAGTGGTTTAAAGTATAAGATTACAAATTACGACGTAATTCAAAACATTACATTCAACTTCCTATGTAATCTTGAATTACATCATTTGATGTAATTGTAATGTCCCAATTACAATTACGTAGTTTAGCAAACACCATATGTAATGTAAAGTGATTTACATTTCCCTCATCCTGTGAACCAAACAAGTTATATAATGTAATTGAATTACAATTACACCCAATTACATCTAATTACACCGAACCAAACGGAGCCTTATGTGTCTAAATTCTTAGTTTTAAACACATCAAGATTCTGCTCAACCGGTGATGTGGGACAAACGATACCCACTTTTCTTTCGTATATCTGAATACTACTTTTTGAGACAAGCTCCGAGTTTGATCTGTAATATGTTTTTATGAAGCTCTCTCGATCGAGGAACATGTAACCTAATAATATGTGATCAATAGAAATCACACAAGTTTATAACTGTGTCTAGAGTTGGTGAAAACTATGGTATCTAAAAGCTCAAGTTCATGTTGACTCATGGAAGCCGATATCTTTTAGTCAAAGATCATCTATTAGCCTCAAATCTGGTTTGGAGATGTGCTCGCCAATCCTGAAATACTGGAAAATGATTTGTGCAACGTAGTGGCTTTTATGTATGTTTCTAACTTTATATTAGTCTAGATGGCACCATCCATAGGTTCAGTTTTCTTCCTAGGCATGGTGTTTCCGTATATAACTTGAACGTGACCTTCGAAAATACACATGGTTAAGACAATTAGAAGTTAGATTGCTAAAGACTGCAAAATAACAAAGAATAACATAATTGCACGTGTAAATTTTGTCATCTTTAGAGTAAAAAAATACAGTGTAACCGAGTAGATACATTATATGAACGAAGTATTCATGACATCTTGATCTTGATTTAGTTGAATCTTTCTATAACAAAGTTTAGAATCTCTTACCGTTAAAAAGTAAAATAACAACAAGTTCATCATAAACTAAACAAGTAAATTACTTATTTAGAAAAGCAAAATTGCATGAACAATTCTAGCTAAAGTTGAATACTTGTTTTAAGGACGACAAACATTATGTATTACTTGTCGTAAGAAGTTGGTGTTACGTGAAATTCAACAATTGGACAAGTCAATTATTATGAGCTTAAGGTATAGTCACGGTTATGGCTGAGCATTATAGACCGAGATCAGACCGGTCGAATCGAAAAACTGGACTCAACCCGTATAGACTGGTCAAATCGGAAAACCGGACTCAACCTGGATCAGACTGCATGCATTTAGGCTCCGTCCTCTGTCTACTATTTAATCATTTTCGATTTTTGATCTGTCTTGTTTGGTTTTACGTACAACCATACATTATGCTTTGATGGACCACACATATCGACGACCCGAACATGGACCGAGCATTCGGTTCGGTGTTTTGAGACACATTATTGGTTCTGATTCGGTGTGGTTTTGCTAGAAGTTTGGCATGCATTCGATTCGGTGTTTTGAGCCACATTATTGGTTCCGGTTCGGTGTGGTTTTGGTCTGTCTGGTCCCGTAGTATATGACCATACGTAAGGATAAAATCCTAAATTAAAACATGTCTCAATTTTCCCACATACAATTTTATATCAAATTTTTACCAAGATGAGTTAATTTCATACGAAGTAACGAATTTACCTCTATATCTGTACGTGTGCGAGTCTCCATGCTGTGAATCGAATCTTGCACATCACTTGTTTACAAGGTATTCATGTCAATCATTTATGCATCAAGTAATACAATACCAGTTATATGCCAATGGTCCACGTCTGATCACTCGGTGAAGCACAAGCACATAACTCAAAATAAAGAATATCATAATGCAAATTGCATGGTTTAATTTTGTTTCAAACAAGCTACGTACTTATACCGTCCATGATGTTACAGACTTGCAGATATAATTTAACCAAAATCCTCTTGTTTGTCTTTTTGTATCTAATTCTAAGAAACAAGCTCCCAAGTGGCTGATCAGTCCATTTCATGCCAGAACTGTAACCTCCATCTAGGCCTTAACTTGACACTCGCATACCGCATATGCCAAAACTATTCAAATGTTTTTTGATGTTCTACGCTTTTGGCGCATTCATATACTTTTAAAGCAGCTTTGTGAGCCATTGTATATTTAAGGATCTGATGAATTTAGTGTGTCGTTGCTAACACCCACGGATCTCTATACGTTTCCTACAAGTGCTTTGGATAAAACCATACCAGAAAGCTATTTTTCTGCTTCCCGGAATAAGGAATGAATAAGAGTTTCTAAAGAGATACATTCAATGGCCCTATTAATAAGTTTCAAAGGGTGTTTAGGTTTGGGTATTTTTTAACCGAATGCCTAAAATGCAATGACATTGTCTATTGTTTGGAAATACTTATTCTGCTTTTTATTAACATTGACATAGGGTTAAGGAAATCATTTTCAGATGACTAGTTACATACCAACTGAAATCTTTCAGGTTGGTTAAACAATCGCACAGAAATACGCACAAAAAAGGTGAATAGATACAATGTTTCATATACTTATAAGATGCAAAATCATCAAAAAAGTATCAGTACATCTCTTATTGTTCTTATCCTAAGATACGTTTCGGCTTTTGTCACCTAAAGAGTTACATGTTCTCTTCTCTTTTAAATGTATTCACAAAGCAGTCCATTAAATGATTTCAATTTTATCACTTGTTTAGCAAAGACCTGTGGATCACACACAGAGGAGCATCAAAATAATAGCTTAATTTCGTTTTACCCATAGCCAGTTTGAGATAAGACACAACCGAATTTGACACTAATTGAAGACTTTACTTAAAGTTTTAGATACCATTAACTATTGCCCATTGAATAGATATTTTACTTGGACGTTATCATTGAGAATCATGATGTATCGCAAATGGTTAAGGTCAAAAGTTGTGAAAATCACCGTGGTACATGACAATTATTCGTGTTACGCAGGATCAATTACAAAGAAAAATATAAAGTAGTATGTAAAACATAATCTTCAAAGAAATAAAGAGGTTTTAGATGAGAAAAAATTACCCATAATGTGGTAAAAACGCCCCGTTGCCAATTTACAAGAAAGAGTGAGATCAAACCTTATCATCTTACCTGTATCGAGGAGTCGGGGCATTTATACAACATTTCATAGACAATATGACTAACATGTTTCCACTCTTACTTATAAACGCATCAAAATTTTAATCGGAAAATGATGTGGGACAAACCTCACTCACTTTTCTTTCATTAACTTTCATTTCCAAACAGTTCTTGCTTACGAGGGCTGGGAGTGGTGGCGCCGTGGGGTGTCAAACCCACGGCGTGGGCCGCGTTATGACTCCGGCTACACACAAAACCCACGGCGCGAGCCTGTGGCGTGACAAAACCCACGGCGCGCGATGGGTTGTTTATATAAAAAAAATCTTTTTACCCCCTTGGATGTTTGAGAATGACTTTTTTGTCTTTTTTTTGTTGTTGTTGCAGTGATGGTGGTGGCGGCTGCTGGTGGTTGTGGCGGCTGGTGGTGGGTGGCGGCTGGTGAAGAAGAAGAAGTAGGGTTTGGGGTTGGGGTGAAGACAGAAACATTATTTTATATAAAAAAAAATCATTTTATCCCCTCTAGTTTAATGAAATGTTTAAGTTTGTTTAGGGGTGTTTTGTACAATTGTGAAAAAACTGAAAGTCACTCGGAGTGATGACTCCCCTGTTTTTTCCAAGTGAATGTGAGTGTGAGTTTCGCTGACGTGGCACCCAAAAAATCACTCACTCGAAGTGATGACTCCTTGTGCTCTAATATTGTATTCACACTAGCTCCATTTTTGTCCCCCATTTGAGTATTTGACCAACCCATTGCTTTAAAACTAGGTTTCTCTCTGCCATTTCTCTATTTTAAGGGTAATTGCTTCTTATCGATCCATCACTCTCGTATTAACGGCTTGCTTCATCATGTCGGCTAAATGTCTAAATGGGATCCTAGCAAAAAAAAATGTAATGCAAGTTTACTAAAAATCTCTAACTCTCTTTGTACTTAGTTTTAAAAAATATCAATGTTTTTCCCTTTGGTACATTACAAATGTTAAGATTAGAAGTTAGAAAATTTGCAATTTGGTTCCCTCCAAATTCAATGACTTCAAGTTCGATTAGCCGCCTTCGATATTTAGAACACATGCACACCTGCATGTTTCAGATGACAAGAAACATTTTACAGCAATTATAAAAATCTAAAACCATACGCATACGCAACTAGGGGTGTGAATTAGACGAGAAAGATCGTGAGCTATTCGAGATCGACTTGTAAGTTACTCGAAATTGAGTCGATAAACAAGTCGAGCTCGAGCTATTAAAGTATGTTTCTGAGTCGAGTTCGAGCTCCAAAATACTCGGCTCGAGCAGCTCGCGAGTTTTAACGAGCTTCGAATAAATTACACTTTTACCCTTTTATATACATATAACTTCTTATTTTCATGCAAATCGAGTCTAGCAGAGCTTTGTATACCGTGTATTCATCACGTTTCAAGCCATAAATGTAAAAATAATCGAGTTCGAGTCAAGATTCGAGTTCGAGTTTATATGACGAGTCGAGCTCGAGCTCAAATGAAAGTGTAGTCAATATTTTCTAATGTCTTCAAAATATCACGTTTCTTCTCAATCGAACTGTTCAACTCCAAAATCTTAGGGGTGAAACATTGATAAGATCTTTAGTAGTTGTAATATAATAACCAAATAAGCTATAACTAATTAATCTTTCCAAGGCCATATAATGGGGGTGTATGTGTTTATAAAATTCCCAATCTAACGGATTATGCTTATTAGCTTATTTCCTTCCCAACAATGGAATATTTGGTCATGTTGATTTCGTCGGGAGATAGTTTGCGCCTCGATTAAAGAAAGCATAATTTTTTGATTTTGCTCATCATGTTTATCAATCTCACTAACTTTGAATTAGCACTATCTTTTAAATCTGCTATAACTTTTCAATGAATTAATACCACATCTAACAATTTGAGACAAAAAAAATAACATCGGAACCCTCAGCGTGTCAAAAGAATTGTTAGCAAATGATCGAAAGAACTAGTGCAAATGGATAACGTGATTTGATAATTGTATGTAGAGTGAGCAAAACGGGTGGGTAAGCAGGCAAAACAGGCAAAACAGGCGACGAGTCAAATGAGCGTAGGTTAAACGGGTGCGGATTAAACGGACGGGCTAAACAGGCAGGCCAAAGGCGCACGCCAAAGTGAGGAAAAAAAACATATAAAACATAGAAATAAAAAAATAAATATAAAAGATCCGCCGTGTAACCTAATTAGTATTTTACAACGCCCATTAAACTCATTTAATATCTTACATGTATGCCCGTTTAGCCAATAAATAGTAATGGATGGTCAAAAAGTGTCTTATCCTTTTTAGAAAAGTGTCAAAAGTGCCTATATTTAGCAAAAATAGCAAGATTTGCCACCTCTAATTATATGGTATACGTATGTCTTATCCCACGTCGGTATGAAATAAGAACAAGTGTATCTTTATAAATCCAAAGTATCAAGTTAAATTTAAACATATATGAACTTACGTCGTATAAATGTATGGTGTATGTCTTTAATGTTTTTATTTTCTTTTCTTTTGCGTATTTTTTTGATGTAGCTAAATATTTGTGAGTTACGTGATGATTTCTTAATCCTTCTGCTAGAGCCTTCATTTTATAACTTATACTAGAGGTGGCAAATCTTGCCCATTTTGATACATATGGGCACTTTTTGTCCATTTTCAAAAAAGGATGGGACACTTTTTGCCCATTCTTTATAATGAATAGGCTAAACGGGCGCATATGTAAGAAACTAAATGGGCTTAACGGGCGCACTTGTAAAATACAAATTAGTATACTCGACGAATATTTTTTATTAAATTTTGTATACCGGCTTTCAAACAAGTATTTTTATTTTTTATTTGTAGGTTTTTATATGTTTTTCCCTTTCTTAGCTTGCGACCGTTTAGCCCGCCCGTTTAGCCCACCGCCCGTTTAGCCCACCGCCCGTTTAACCCGTTACCCGTTTAACCCGCCGCCCGTGCCTGCCCGCCCTCCCATTTTGCCACCTCTAACTTATACAAAGCTATAGCAAAAATATTTGACTTTCTTCCGTTAAGAACCGATTAGGGTATAACATATAACATATTGTCAATACAAGTCCAACAAGTTTACAATTATACGTGTTCATGGTTGGTGAAAATTATGGGACCTAAAAGTTATGGGTTCATCTTATGTTGATCTTACGGCTCATGAATCATAGATAAGCCATAATATTACACATTTATGGGATTATTATATATCTTATGCTTTCCAAAAAAAAATACTCAAACTTAAATTCTCTCTTATTTATGTAATTACATGATTGTCTTTTTCAATCTTTTGTAATTACATCAATATTTTTTCTAATCTTTTATAATTATATCAATATCTTTTTCAAACTCTTAAATACTCATATATATATTCAAAAATTAATTAAATCATAACTATATTAATTTTAAATTTAAAAAACTATTAATCATCTTTTAGTTAACTTAAATTGACCGTAAGCATATCTTTTATATAATAAAAGAATTAGATTTTTAGAGAGTTTAGATGAAAAGTGGAGGTTGATGGAAAAAGAATTAGACCAATCAAATTGTTTGATTGTCCCACATAAGCAAAAAGATGCAACATGATTGGTTAATAAAAAGTCAAAATTAAACAAAATTCGGTCAAAATTAAAGAAAAATCGTGTATAATGAATAAATTTTTTCAAAAACATATGTGTCATAAGTATGAAAAAAGAAACATTAAAAAAGCGGACTGATTATTAAAAACTTAAAGAGCCAAACGATGAATTTTATGTTTGTTAAATCAATTAAACCTTAAGGATCCAAGGTGTAAATTTGCTAAAAGAAAAAAAAACATTCTTTCATCTTCTTTTTTCCACCAATTTGTTTTACAACATTACGATTGTCACTCCTGAGTCCCGAACAAAGAATTTTTGCTGGGATAGTTAATAAAGCTCAAATGGGTTAAGGTTATCATGATCCATATTCAATTTATATTCCTATTTATTTGATAACTACGTCTATATCAACTATCTAAACAATTTTAATTACTGTATCATAATTTTTTTAAATGATTTCTCTTACTTCTTAAGCTTTGGTTTTTATAAACAAATTGAATCAGTGATGCGGTCTCTGGGTTTAGTGTTTTTGGATAATTTCTCATAATTGTCTTTGATAATATTTGTGGATGAATAAGACATGTATGCAAAAATTGCCTCAAAACCAAATATGTGAACTTTTTAGTTGAAATTATTTATGTATTAAAAATTTAATATAATTGATATAATAACGTCATATCTCAAAGAATCACGAACTTATAAATTGTCATAATATTTAATTTTAAACAAAATTATTCAAAATATTATTACCCGTTATATTAGCTGATTAAGTTATGCGTGTGTAAGAGTTTGAATTAATAAGTAATAAATAAAAATTTAAAATAATAATATCGACAGTAAAAAGAGTTTGAAATTCAAAGAATAAACATTGAAGCGAGTTTATAATAATTTATACGAAACGAGGTAAAAATCAACATTATAAACATGTAAACATTAGATGTTTTTAAAAATATATAATTTACATAAAATTGCAATAACAAATTATTGCTTAATTCATTTTTTATTTTTAAACCCCGTGCATGCACGGGCATTAAAACTAGTTATTCATATATATTTTTACCCTCGAGTGATGAAAGAATATGAAAATATAATTACAAAAGTGCTAATATAATTAAAAAATGTTTAGATATAGAAATTGAAAAACATGTGACACCTAAAAATAATTTGTTCATATTTATTAGTGAAAGACGATGGTAATATATGAATATACATGAGAATTATATGTTTGGGAAAAATACTGCTATAATACAAATGTTAACACATGATATTGATGCAATTACAAAAGTTTACGAATGATATTAACATAATTACAAAAGTAAGAAATACATTAATGTAATATTAAAAGGTATGGCATGGCGATGCTCCCATAGCTAGATAAAAACAATTTTTATAAAACTTTGAGTGTTTTTTTTAAATCCTCCATCGAGAACTCAAATTATAACCATTAACATACTAAAAGCCAACATTCACTCCAAAACTTTATAAATCATTCGTTCTTAAGTAATAATTTTTTATTGATCATTCCGATCCTACATTTTTTTGTTGAGTTTGGTCGCTAGTGTCAAAAAAATAACATAATATTATACAGGTTAAATTTGTTAAACGAGTCAAACCCACAAACCCTTTTAGCATGTTTAACCCATGTAATTAATATGTTAACTTGGTATACGTTAACTTGAATATAAATTGGGTTAAATGGGTCAACTTGTTTGCTAGGTCGATTCAAAATTCGGGTTATAAAACATTGTTTGCTAGGACGTTTGGGATAGTTGTGCATCTTACAGATTCGGTACTAAAATCTGGAAAGTGTACCACTCAAGCTCCTTGTGATGTGAAATAGTAAAAGATTAACAATACTCAACTATTTTTTTGAAAACACGATAATGACTTTAGACGATACTTGATATTTGAAAACAAGAAGACACACAAATTCCAAGATTCTCTATTATTTTTGTTCTTCTTCGCCTTAGAATCAAAGAAGTTATTCATCTGCTTGTGATCAAGATTACTACTATATAACACAATTTGGAAATCTATATCTATAAGTTGTCCCACATGGATACAAAGCAAAACTAATGACATCCTTATAAGTAAAATAAGCGACTCTTAGATAATAAATTTGGGTTTATCTTGACAAAGATTTGTTTGTTAAGATAACTTCATTTGTATTTTTGTGTTTTGCCTTAAAGAAAAAAAAAGATTAAAGATAGTTATGTGTGATGATGACAAAAAACATAGACGACTCAACCGATATAGTCTACGAAAAAGTGCTACACAACTTCTTGGATCCGTGTCTCACATTGGTTAGTAGAAAACAAAAGGATTGAAGATGGTTACGCTCTTTTCGGATTATTCGACCATTTTTTTCGTAACTATGATTTCCGATCTTTTGGCCGACTAATTTACGAGGTTTAAACCCACCGCTCCACCAACTTAAACCAAGTGAAACCCTTCTTTTTCAAGAGGTTGGTTTCCAGCTAACAACCAAACTTGAGAACTTGTTACCCTATTGGGTATCATTAATATTTCTCTCCTTATTATAAAGAAGAATCACGGTTTATAATGAACAATGATTTCTCTCACGCCCTATTAAACAAGTCTTTCTTTTTTTTCCCTCACAAACCTTACACACACAAAACACACATCTTTCTCAGCCACGTCCCGTTGCCTTGCTCCATTTTTTGCTCTTTACTCCGTTCCTAATTAATGGGCGTTTGGCCTTTTGCCCTTTCCACTGTTTGCCATTAAATTATCAATTGCCCTTTTCTGTTTGAGGTAAAGTAATAATTGATTTATTCTGCCCTTTGATTAAGTTTAAGTGCCCTTTGATGAGTAACCCTTGATTAATTGACATTATCTGGTTGTGTAATCTTCTCACACACACAAACATCCACCATTCTGCCCCTCTCTCTCTGTCTCTCACTAAAATTAAAAACCCTAGATCTTAAAACATGAGAGAAAATTTGGTTCTTTTTCAGGTTTTGTTTGGCTGTCATGGTTGTGATGTATGATTGGATTATAATGGCTTAAAATGAGACCCCTTTGTTGTCGCCGATCTCTTCATTGCTGCCTTTGATGGTGTGCGGTGTGTGGCCAGGTTGGATGCCTCCTGTGGGTGTTGTGTGCATAATTATTATACTTTATTATGGATTTCGAAACCTTTGTTTCAAGACTATCTTTATATCTTTATAAAATAGCAAGCTTTAATATTTTGAATCTTTTTATTGGTCTTTTGAGGTTGTTTTTATGTAAGATTGAAGGTTTTTTAAGGTACCCATTTGATCTTTAAGTTCATAACCTGTTACATTTATGGTTTTTTTGAATACCCTTTTGGTTATTTAGTGTACAGATTTGATCTTTAAGGTGATTTTTAGGTACCCTTTTGGTTATTTGGTGTAAAGATTTGATCTTTAAGGTTTCTTGATTATAAAGTTGTTAAATTTATTGATTTTTAGGTGCCCATTTTGTTATTTGTTGTGAAGATTTGATCTTTAAGTTAAGCTGTAGCTAATTAGGTTTCTTGGTTAATGATATAAGTTGTTTAGTTTCATATAAGAAATGTATGGGACTCAAAGCAAGAGGGATTTGTCGATGGAACTTCAGTCGTAAATCCCGATTATGAGAAAGATTATTCATGCTAGAAGGGCGAATATAACTGTCAAGTTTCAAGATCTTTACGGTTTTACTGTGGAAGGCAATGTGGATGATGCGAATATACTGAATGAGGTTAGGGAGAAAGTGAGGGAGCAGGGTAAGGTATGGTGGGGATTAAAAGCGAGTAAAGGGGCTAATTGGTATTTGCGAACTCATGTTACTTCTGACCTTAAATTGTCCCTTAAGTTTTCGGTTTTGGTGAATGGTATTACCCTTAAGAAGCTGATTAGAAAGGGGATACCGCTGGTTTTGAGACAGAAAGTTTGGTTTACTTTATCAGGGGCTGCTTAGAAGAAGTCGACTGTGCCTGATAGTTATTATAATGATTTGCTAATAGCTGTTGAGGGTAAAGTCACCCCTGATAGTTTTTATTTTATTTTAACATGATAGTTATAAGTTAGTTGCTTTGTTTTGCCATTTATCAAACTGTGGGTTACGATGAGGTTGTGTTTTTTGAATTTTATGAGATTGAAAGTGTGATTTGATGAGAATATGCGGTTGTCTTTTCTCTTAATGTATGAGACACGTATCATTGACATCTTGGTGATGCAATCTTAAATCTGTGTTTGTGCTTTGTTATGTCGTCGTTGAGACACCTATGATGCAACCGTTGCTGATGGGGGCAATGACGGTCACGGTCGTGTCTTTCGTTGCCACTGTTGATGCCGGGCGACGATAGTGACGGTCGTGATCTCATAAATAAATGGGTCACCTGAGAAATGATTATTTGTGCATTATCTCCACTGTTAGGAGTATTTGTTTGAATTTTAGGATTAACTTCTTTTCGATAAACAGAAAAGCTGATACGATTTCCTTCTTTGCAATGATAGTCACAGTTGTGTGCCTTTGGTAATTTTCTCATCACTATGATCAAATCGGCCCGTACGCTGAGTTTCATCTTTCTGATATTAGTTGGAAAAAAACTTTTCTATCCCATATGCAAAGAAAATTACTTTCATGCCCCATTGTTCAAAATTTAAGCTTTTCTAATGCAATTATGCAATATAGCGGCAGCGTTTTTGTCCTTATGGTCCTTCAATGCCATTGTCACTTTCGTTGTCGCTGTTAATGGCGAGCGACACAAGTTACATCTGTGTGCCCTTGGTGGCTGGCTCCCATTAATCCACGGGTATAGGTGATGTTTGTGACAGAGGGCAATACTTCTATTTGGATACGGGTTTGTGGCTCCGGATTCATACAAGCTCGGTCTGTCATGATTTGAATGGATAGTGGGTGTTAGAACTGCATGTATCTTGACGGGCAAGCGACACGAACGTGATGCTTGCAGCCAATGCAGGCCGGACACCCTTGGATTTTGTATAGACGCTACGATGCAAAAAGAAAGGCGATGATGATGACATTCCGCTATTGTGTTTCTGTGAGCCACATTATACAAACACATGTATTTTGGCAGGGCAACCACAATTGCATCGTGGTTGCAGCCATAGAGTGTTGTTCTATGGTTCCCACATTAACGGATCTGAGCCTCATAACTTTAATAATATTACACGGTTAAAAAGTTTATTTAACAGTGTGGACATGACTATTCATGGATGTTGCATGTGGAAGCCTGACATCGTTGCAACGCTCTCAATGCGAGGTCAGCAAATGTTTCCAATTTGATATAGTGTTTCAGTTCTTGATCTGTTGTATTCTAACATCTATTTTGATGCTACATTATATGTTATGATGTGCACTAATCCCCAAATAACACAAACGCAAGTGCTGTCTGAGAAGGAAAAAGGTTGATACCATGTACGCATGGCAAAACAGATTGTGTGGGTTTGTGGGAAGCAGCAGGTTGTGCAGAATGCGCGGGATCGGACGTGCTCACATCGTTGAAATTCAAGGTTCGGATTACACGTTCTTTATTATCTGTTGCCTGAAATTCACGCCTCAGAATAATCGCTCCTTATTACATCCACTGCTTTATCATCTATACATCTTCTTGCTGAAAAAATAAATCCTTCTCTTCCACGTGTTCTGCTTTAAAAAAATGCAGATAAAGCAGTAGATGTAAAAACCTTTGTGCTTATGAATATGAAAAAAATGATTATGGCAACATGTGGCTTACAATCTTACTTTTAGTTTAGGCATCCAAGTGTTGCGAATTAATTAGTGTTCACCTTATTTCTAAAAAAGGGAAAATGAATGTCTTGACCATTTTTATATGTCGTTGAGATTGTTGTTATCGCTGTTATTTACACGCCAGGAATGTGTATGTTCAGTTTAGGTAGGAAGGGCATGCTACAAAAGCAATCAGATTGGATGCTTCTACACCGTAGGCATATCTCCGCAAAGAGTAAGTTCCTCTTGAAATAACTTAAATGGCTTGGAGAAGATGGTGATGGTTGTCAAAGAAATTGCAGAAGTAGAAAATAGAAAATGCAAATATTTAGAAGGTAATCATTTAATTCATCTTCTTGCTTATTCAAGACTAAATAACTTTAGTAATTTTTTGTATCATTTTTGTTTTCTAAATTCAGATCTTTGCTTTTTGTTTTGTAGGCCGGAATTGAAGTTGTTGGATCCTTTGCTTATGTTAGACAAACTATCTGGTGCGTTTTTTTAAGTATAGATATACAGTCGTTGAAGTATTACGTGTTATTCGTTTTTAGATAAAGTGAACTGTGTTTAATGCCACTAATTGATACTTAAGAGTAGTATGTTAATGGTATTTTTTTGTTGTTCGAATAGATTTGAGCTTCTATGTTACTGGTCTTTATATCGGAATTCCGTACTTTGTAGGTTCTTTTTAGCAAACGAGTTTTGAAATTCGGGGATAGTTAGGCTGCATTCACTTTACATGCACAAAAACTAGAAAGTAGAAACTGATCATTAGCTAACGGATGTGCTTATTTGTTGGATTCCTTATGCAAACTGCTATGTGATAATTGCTTGCAATAGCCAATAACAAATTTCTTATTCCAAGAAGCCTGTTTTCGTCATACTTAATTATATAAGAAATCCCAAACACAAACACCCTAAGAACTACTTATACGTTATATTAAGGTCTTCGATGTGACGCTGCCGTTTTTTTCCAATTATTTTTAGGACAACCATCATCAATCAAATTAACAGTCTTGAAGAGAAAAGAATTTCGACTTAAGACAGAAGGCAGGTTCTAAACAAACCAATAGTCACTTTAAGAGAGTTTCTATGGAGGAGTACTTGGTGGAGACAGTCAAACGAGGACATCAAATTGTTGAATTCAACACGCATGTAACTTTGCTTTCTTCATTAAAATAATTTTCTTACAAATTTGTGTGTTTGGTCATATTTGCGTCTTGCTGTTGGGTTAGGTGGGCTTAAATTTACCCGCGCAAACATAATTGTCACGAATTTCGAATAAAAACAATGTTACTGTATTAAACTTATATTATATATATCTAAATAAAACAATAGTTTCCAACTGTTTTTACGCAGCTTTCATCAGAATCTGCAGAATCTTCTGTAATGCAGAATCTGGATTTGACAGTGCATATTAATAGAGTGCATTTGGTCGTGTATTTAATGCACTGCCAAAAAACAAAAGGTCTGTTTCACTTAGCTTTTTTTATTTAATATGCACTCTCATGAGATTATCATGGTTTGCATACTAGGCTTTTGTTTATTTAATAGCAACTGTTGAATGCAGATTCTGCATTACATAAACGACCAAATGAACTGGTTCAAGTTAACATGCGTGAACAAGTATTTTCCAAATGTTTCATATCGCCACTAGAAATGGAGTTAAAATACGAAATATATAGTATTTTCAAAGGGAGATATACTAGGAATAATATATAAACCATTCTATATTTCCTCTTTAGAGGATACTTCATTTTACGATTTTGCTCTTTCAGGTTCGTCTAGAGAATATGTGTGCAAAAACTAGCTTGGATTGTTATACCAAGGAAATATTTGGTGTGATATAACAACCCGGTTCATACGTTACAGATCACACGAATATGCCGAAGAGGGCAGTTCAACAGGTGATCACTGATTTATACATATTGTTTTTACATGAATTGGATCTTGCTGATGCGGGCTGTGTATTGCAGGGCAAGTGGAAAACACTGTGCACAAGAATTACCAACGAAAGTAGCACAAACATGTAGGTATTTCAAATACTTATGGTTGACTGCAATTGGAAAACCATGATCAAGACCTGCGAAACAGTTTCTTACTATAGAGCTTCTAATGCAATTATATCGAATAGAAAGAAACAAAACATTTCACAGTGTGGTCTTGAAACCGTTATACTTCATATGTCTGATGCATTAGTTACAAACTTACAATTCATTGGATTCACTTATAAACCAATTTTATGATGACCATATGAGGTTTGTAATAATGTCTAGGTCGACTCTAGGACTACTGCAGAAGAGTTATCCGAGGGCTGGATAAAAGATGTCGGAATAAGAAAATGCAGAAGGCGCGAAAAAAAATATTTGGTAGGTAACTCCTGAACCACCATGTTTGAAAATTAAAACTGCATAACCACCTACGACCCTTCTGCAAGAGTCTTCATTATTTTTCATAGTATCTTTTTGTAAATTGTTTGCAACTCAAATGTACATAGGAAAGTTCTAATAATAGGATATAGATGATGACTATCACAAGGTAACATGCCATGCAGGCAACTGAATTGATTTATAAGATGATCAGATTCAGTCCTAGAATTTGTATTTATAATATAGTGAAAAATAATATAGCATTCAACTTGATACCTTTTTTTTGAGAAAAAGAGTTGAACTAAATCATACTTTCACTTGGCAATTACCAGTGGAGTCTAAATCTCAAGTAACAACTGATTAGTGTTTCAGGCTGCCTTGATAGACTCACAAAAAATATTAGCATCACTAATATATATACCTGGAAAAATTGTGTGCCTGTTTATATCAGTATTCGAATTCTCACTCTGTCCTGATACTTCATGTGCGAGGGCTTCAAGATTAGGTGATGACCCCAACGCAGGTGGTGGATGAATGTTGTCATAAAATATATCATCACTTAACAAATATGAAGACCCCAAAATATAAAAGAAACAATAAGTAGATACTTAAAAATGGGTCTGACGGAGTACAAAAAGGACAATATGTTAAAAAAGAAACCTTTTGTTAACGAATTCCAGTTTTATCAAAATTATAAGTGGGAGCAATTACGAGATTGTCATGGCAGTTAATAATTTTTCCAACCTGTACGAGTTATATAAAGATTTAAGAGCATGAAGAAATCGAGTTGGGTAGTTTGCGATATATCATGGGAAAGCATTCGTTAAACTTTAGCTACAGTTGATTCAACGGATGTCTTTCTATCTGGTCGTCGGCCCTTTTGATATATCATATGGTGTACTAGACTTTAGCTACTTTTTAAATTATGGTTACCGCGTTCAGTTAAAGAAACTGATTATGGTTTTAGTAGATCGTACCGTAATGAATAGAGCAATAGATAAGGCTTATTTCAGTCTTCTTTTGTTATAGGTGCATTGTTATATGATCTTTTAGTTGATGAAGACATGCCTGCTACTCAAATAACATGAGCAACATCACATAGGGTAAGAATATGAGCTTTTTTTAGCAAAGGGTAGGAATATGAGCTGGACAGTATGGATTTGGCGATCACCAAAGGATGCAAGATACATAGAGGATAGCTGCATACGGCGATTCATGGTTGCTGTTACAAACATGAACAACGAACCGTCCCGAAACAGAAAGAAGGAACCAGGTCAACAAAGAAAGTCGGTCTTCGAAAACAAAATACTCACCACACAAAACCTAAATCTCTCTCTGTTTGTCTCCATTTCCACCAAAAATAATCCCCACTCCATTCATAATCATCATTTTAATAAAACACATGATTATTTATTTATTATTAATGGTACTCTAAAACATATGATTACCTATTGATTTTGGATGGAACTGCAGAATATGCGGCAAATATTGTGGCACAACTTGAAACAGCCTCACAGTTGAGAGTTGTTGGATTCTAACATAAAGACGTCGCCCAAAGCGACCATACAACACCGCGGCAGAGCATGGGTTCAATTCCTAGTGTACTTTATACTTTAAGTTTTTTTTATCCAAACCTGATTCTTCCTAACCTCTAATATATGCAATGTTATTCATTTTTTTTTAACATTTTTTTAAATTACACGTGGATATCACAAATATTTTAGCATAATGTAAATTATAAATCTTCAAAGAAATAAGAAAAATTTTCAAGAATAGTCCCTATCGTTTACACTGAAAATCAAGTCTCGTCCCTATTTCAAATTAAGTGCACAGTCGTCCTTATTCTTTACAAATTGGATCAAAAATTGTCCCTATCTTGGATGGGCGTTAGTTTTGCTCGTTAAGTGGTAAAAAGGGAGGGGTATTTTCGTCCTTTACTAATTAGCTCATGCATTTATAACACCCAGTACTTGATTTTCACACACACGATCACACACTCTTCTCAAACTCCATTCCCTCCATTAAACTTAAACAGATTTAGCAAAATCCCCAATTCATTCACCTTGATTTTTCCCCAAAAAATGGTTGGTACTGGTTGGAAGATTAAAGAGGTATTTGGACCTTACAAAATGCCTATTGAATACGGTAAGACGAGTTAATCAATTAGACCTAATTTTATCTTTAATTTTACATCTTTTTTAGGGTTTATGTACAAATGACTTTAATCATAATGTATTTGAAGTAAATATGTGTATTTAATTGTTTTTTTTTCAATTGCATTTTGAAGAAAATGATCCTGCTATGTTTTCCCTAAAAATACATCATGCTGGTAAGATCATCTCTGTTAATAATAGAAGGAGATATGTGAATGGGTTAGTTAGTTATGTTGAATGGGTTGATATAGATAGGTTTTCAGTTCATAAGTTGAATGTTGTAATGTGGGAGTTAGGATATGTGAAACAGGAACCTATATACTATCATTATATGATTCCTGGGACTGACCTTGATGTGGGATTGAGAGCTTTAGGTAATGAGCAAGATGTTATTGGGTTAGCTAGGTATATCCCTAACAACAAACTAATTATTGTATACTGTGAACACCTAGAGACTGTGGTAGACACATATGCTTGCCCCTCCTTCTAGCAATGTTGTTATTGAGGAGATAAACCCTAGTTTGATCCCTAGGAATGTTTTATATTTAACATACCCCACCAAAAAGCCTTCTGCCTCAACTCCTACACCCTCCACCCAACAGCCTTCTACCTCAACTCCCCCACCCTCCACCAGTCAGCCTATGCCTACTCACCATGAGACTATGGAAACCATATATGCAGAGTTGTTGAACATGAACTATGAATTTAATCCATTTGAGGACAATAGTGAACAAGATAGGGGCAGGGTGGTTAATGAACCAGAAAGGGGTAGGGTTGTGAATGAACAAGAAAGGAATAGGGTTGTGAATGAACAAGAAAGGGATGAGGTTGTTAATGAACAAGAAAGGGATATGGTGTTCAATAATAAACCAACAAAAACATTGTTTGAAAGGAAAACATCGTTTAGGGATGAGGAGGACAATAGCACAGAGGATGATGATACTGATTCTTAGGATGGTGATGATTACATTGTAGATGAAGATACATTTTTAGAAGAAGTGAATGTAGACATGGATGATAATCACTTTAACATAGATGCAGAGGTAGAGTGGGTTAGGCATGATAAGGAGGTACAAGTGGTTGTTGATTTAGATCCAAGTGAGGTAAATGCAATTAATAATGGCCAATTTGATAGTGGAACAGATTCAGAAGATGATGGGATTGAGAATATTAGGAGAAAGAAGCTTAGAGAGATTAAAAAAAGAAAACGAAAGTGAATATAACATTGTCTTCAAGCATTTTTTTCTATGTTGGCCAAACTTTGTCAAGTGCAGCTAAAGTAAAAGAAAGAGTGGGACTTCATTCTATTGAAACTAGAAGGAATCTGTGGTTGGCAAAGAATGATAAACAAAGAATTAGAGAAAAGTGTAACGGAAAAAACCCTGTGTTTATACTAGAGGGTGAAAGGACTAGTAACAGTGAAGATGTTGGGCCTAATAATAAAAGGGCTAAAGGTATAACATATATGGGGGCAAGTGAGAAGTAGGGTCTAATAAGAAAGGGGGCAGTGAGCAAGTAGGGTCTAATAAGAAAGGGGCCAAAACAGGTGGTAGAGGAAGGCCCAAACAACTTGCACCAGATGAATGTCCATGGGCTTTGCAGGTTACTAAGGTTAAAAACTCTGAATCATGGGAAGTTAGGACATATAATGATGTACATACACGTTTGCAAACAAGGAAAGTCAGTGCTTGTACTTCCAAGTTTTTGAGTAAAGGCATCATTGACCAAGTTGACAAAAACCCACATATACCCTTAAGAGCTCTCCAAGATGAGTTACAAAAGAAGTTTGAGCTAGGTGTGTCTATTCAAAAGGCAGGTAGAGCTAATACAACAGCTGTTAATCAAGTCAAGGGAGATTATAAGAACCAATATACCATGTTGAGAGATTACTGTCTAAAATTAAGAAGGGCTAATCCAGACACCACATTAAGGATTGAAGTTGAAAGAGATGCAACTACTGATGATAATACAAGAATTTTCAAGAGGATATATGTTTGTTTAGGCCCTTTAAAGAAAGGTTTCAGATCTTGTGGTAGAGAGTTGTTGGGATTAGACCATATCCAGAGCAACTACTCACTGCTATTGGGTTAGATGCAAACAATGGCATTTATCCACTTGCATATGCCATTGTTGAGAAAGAAACAACATGTTCTTGGACATGGTTTTTAGAATGCCGAGGTGATGATCTTGGATTGATAAAGGAATCAAATTTCACCTTTATCAATGATAGACAAAAGGTAATTTGTCTTTTTCCTACATTTGACTTTTTGTTCCATACTTGGTCTCTAACATTGTAAATCACTAAAACTTTGTCTTTTTCTACAGGGTTTATCTATTGCTATAGCAAATATTTTTCCTTGTGCAGAGCACAGATATTGCCTTAGGCATATCCATGAAAAAACAGTGGAGTGGACTAGCTTATAAAGAGATATTGTGGAGATGTGCTTCTGCAACAAACTGTTCCATATTTTGATAAGGCCATTGAAGCATTGAAAGAGTTTAACAAAGAAGATTTTGAATGGTTGGCTAAAATACCATCTCATAGTTAGGCTAGATCACATTTCTCAAGTAAAATACCATTTTGTTTAATCTACTTTTTGCTTACTTTGTAGTTAAACAGCCACTTATTACTCCCCTATTATAATGATAACAGGTAGAGCTAGATCAGACATCTTGTTGAATAATTTGTGTGAGTGTTTCAATGGTAAGATTTTAGATGCTAGGGATGCACCAATAATCACAGCCTTAGAATACATGAGGGAGTACTTAATGAGAAGGATGGTCAATGTTTTAGCTGTGATTAAAAAGTCAGAAGGACCACTTACCCCTACTGCAACTAAGTTATTGGGTATAGCCATTGAAAGGGCAAATAGGTACACAGTTGGATACACTGGGGGTGAAGAGTATGAGGTTAAGAGCACATATGGTACTCAGTGTGTGGTTAATGTAGTTAAAAAGGTATGTAGTTGTAGGAAGTGGGAGTTAACAGGGATCCCTTGTGCACATGCTATAGCAGCAAGCTTCAACATGAAACTTACTCGACATCATGTGAATATCTAAAAAGAATGGGTGGATAAGTGTTATTGGTTAGCTACTTGGGAAAATACATACAGTTACACTCTAGGTTGTTTGAATGGTAAGGTCATGTGGTCGAAGTCATAGACAACACTCACCCCACCAAAGCATAATACTCCAGTTGGTAGGCCAAGGAAAAATAGGAGAAAAACAAGGGATGAAAAGGCTCAAATGGTGAAGAATGGAAGGTTGTCAGGGGCCTATAAGACAGTCACATGTGTAAAATGTGGTAATCAAGGCCACAACAAAAGGTCTTGCAAAGGTCAAAAGGACCCAAATACTGCAACAGGATCAAGTGCAGCAAGATCAAGTACACCTGCAACAGGATCAAGATCAAGTGCACCTGCTGCAAAAGGCTTAAGATCAAGTGCACCTGCTGCAATAGGCTCAAGATCAAGTGCACCTGCAACAGCAAAGAAGAAAACACCATCTGATGCAGCAGGATCAAGTGCACCTGCAAAAAAGAAACATGCTACAAAGTCCAACAAGAACTGATGCCATGTTTTTTTATGCAATGTTTGTAATCTGAACAAGTATCATTTATGTTCTAGTACTTTAGTCATCTGATCCATGTTTGTAATATGAACAAGTTTCATTAATGCTTCAATGATTTAGTGCTTTTGTTAAATTGTTGTGTTTCATGTATGCTTCATCTGAACCATGTAAACAAATAACATACTAAACTTGAACTTCATTCCATTAGCCAAAATTAATTGACCACAACATCATCTGTGGTCAATTTGATGTTCAAGGATTACATAACAAGAAAGTAGATGAAAATAACACAATACATGAAAAAACTAAGAATCATGAAGACAACATCCAACCATCAAGACCACAAGCTTCAAACCACAGCCTTCCCCTTCGCCTTCCCTTGGCTACCAGCAGCCACCCTCTTTCCCATCTTAGTCACAATCTGCTCCCAAGTTTTGTTGCTGGCAAGTCCTAAGACATCATTGTAGATAGGAATTGGGCTTTTGATGATGTTTCTGGCAACATAGGTGACATCAGGGCCTTTCTTTTTCTGGATGGCTTCTTTGCCTTTCAGAGTGTCCTCATAAAACTCTAGTGACTCAGAGTTTTCATCATCAACATCATCAGTATCCTCAGAAAAGGAATCAGCAAAAGGACTACCAAAATCCTCATCCCATGTATCCCAGTAATCTTTATCAGCATGATACTCAGCCTCATCCACATACCCATACCATTTTAGCACTTCATATAGGATAGACCCATTCCTCAACCTTTCTGCAACAGTCTTGGTAACATAAGTCCTAGGCCTTGAGGTGGATCGAATGGGAGGAAGTGCTATTAGCCTTGATGATCCTTCACAGCCCTTATCAGTATTTGTCCACTCAGCATCACCACTTGGACAAAAGACAGCCCCACTACTAGTGTCACTCAACTCAATCACAACTTTTTTTAAACATTTTTTTGCTTATCAGATAGGGTTAGAAAGATAGAAATGGTGATGGAGAAGTGATGTGTGTGGTGTTGGTATTTATAAGCCAGTAGATGAGGGGGTTGGGTATTTACTCATAACCATTCAATGCCCTCAACCCCTCAACTACTTATCTGCAAAATACACAGAGTTAGTAAATGAGTCTACAAATGTTACTGACCTTAGTAAATGAACAAGACAAAACATTATCTTCTAGAAGAGATGGAAAAGATTTTTCATTCATATACCCAAAATCCATCTTACATTATCAGATTAGCTGATGTGTCGTGGATAGTATATGTGATAATTAGATTACGTTATAGGGTAAATTAGAAAATTACCTTTAGGAAAAAGTAATAGTCCAATATTACCAATGACGAATTCAATTAAACACGTGAGTGAGTCGAGTTCGTTGTACACGAAGATCTTATGAATTTGAGACGTTTAGCTTTGATTTGGACAATCGATTTGAATTGGTTTGTGGTTTCTAAACTACAATTAAAAACTATGAATTTTAAGCTATTTAAAATTTATCCTAAAGTGCATGAATTGTAAACCCGCCTATTTAAAATAAATCTAAACAATTAATTATTTAAAAATAAAACTAATTAAAAACTAAACTAATTCAATTCTACTTAATGAAATAACTTTTAAACTAATTTACTTTATTATAAATATTTACTTCAAAACTAATCTATTTAAAAACTATATTTTATTAAATCTAAAATTAAACTAATTAAAATTTAAAAACATTTTATTTTATTATTATTTTTTTATTATTTATTTATTTATTTTCTTTATATTCTGAAACTATTTTTTTTTTATTAAAAATATAAAATTAAAAGAAATAAAACCAAAAAGGGCCTCAAGCCCAGATGCTATCACGTTAGACCTACAAACTAAGGGTCTCGAGTTCGAACCCCATAGATGACAAAATTGTTGGAATAATTTTATTTTTGACAGTTTATTCAGAAATAAGAGTCTTAGGGAAGACTTTTTGGAAGCTTATTTATAAGCTTATAGGACTGCTTATTTTTTTTTATTAATCTGATAAGGATATCAAATTCTAAGATTTAACAGATAGATTTAGTCAGTTAAATCTAAAAAAATACTTTGACAAACATTGCTCTAATATCAGCAAAAAAAAAAACAGTTAAACTAATATTCTTAAATCAGCAAATCAAGTAAAGAAAAACAAAGCTAAGATAAATCTTGAAAGTCAGATTAACAAAGCTTCAAGCACACTAAGAACATTAATTCAGCAAGCAAAATAACATCTAACAAAGCAGAAACTATAGCAGATAAATCATATAAGCAGTTACTCAATCCGGACCTCAAGCAAATCTCATCCTGAATCATAGTAACATACAGCCTCCTAAATTCAGACTAAGATCTTAACAGTAAATTAATCACATTAAACTCGCCTAACAAAGCATAATAAAATCAGTGGACAACTATAATCCACAACAAAAATCTCTAACGCAACCTGAGTCTGATTCAAATATTTATCAAAGAACAAGTTCAAGTCCAAAATCTCTTAAGTATCTATCTGAATAATAATCTAAAGCATATTATCAAAACTCCTAAACCAAATCAGTGAAAGGAACTTCAGATTCAATCCTTATTCAACAAGTTCGGTTTAGCACCCAAACAAAAATAGACAGTAACATAGAAACTACGAAAATTAAAGCAAAACAGATTAATTCTATATTAAGAAACAATCAAACTATAACAATTATTCAACAAACATTAAGCAGTAACCAAACAAATTATCAATTCTTTTCAATTATATCCACATTACTTGTAAATAGCATTAAAATTAGAAGATAAACTCACCTTTTGATGAATCCGTTGAGAAGAAGTGTGGCGCTGAGCCAACTTAACCAAATCGAAACAAAACACCGTGCACCATTACACGAACCATCAAATATCATCAAACGAAACAGTAGAATCTTTTATGTCTTTCCCAGTGGGGAAAAGATGGATCCAAACTTCACTTTATATATTAATTATAAACTATTAATTAGTTTATAACTAAAATCTTACCATTACCCTTGTGAAACAGATTATTTGTAAAACAATTTTAAAGCAGCAAAATCAATTAAATATGACACGAGTATGAATCAAAACGATTAACTTTCATTAATTCCCAGAAATTATTACAAAACTTAAAAGGAAATACAATATTTAAATCCTAAATCTGTTTCTACATAGTAACACTAAAGTAAAAAGATGGATGAAATTACAGAATAAATTGGGGGTATTTATAGCCCCCCCAAAGGCATCCTTCTGCGAATATTCGCATCTGCTGAGGGATATTCCTTTTTCTTCTAAGCCATTGATCTTGATTTCCTTATTCTCTCTCTTCTTTGATGGCTGAGATGATTCCAAATAGCACACGGATTGCCAACGTGGCATCCGTGTGCTAGTTGTGCTTCTTCTTTGGGATTTGATTGGTGGAATCGGAGCAATGAGGTGTTAACACCAATGAAAATAAGCCACGTAGCCTCCCTTCCTCACACTTTCTCTTCCTTAAATTGGGGGGGTTTTATTTCTTTTTGGGTGAATTACTTGAAAAGATAAAAAGCCCCATGTTAGACTGCTTTTTACTGACTAGGGTTTTTTAAGAACAGTGAATATACGCAGGTGAAAAATGGAGAAGAAGGGTTTTCCTAGGAAGTATCGAATGTTTTATTTATTAAAAGTGAAGGAAGTGGGTGAAAAGAAAACGAGTGTGGGGTAATTAATGGGTCGGTTTTGATTTATTAAATGGAAAAAGATTGAGTGACGTGTGAGGGCAATGAGGATTTATTTATTTTTGTAACGTGTGTAAAATACACGTTTTTTTTACTCAAACGAAACCCTAAAGCCCATCTACTTGTAGATACTCATTCGTCCCTTTTCTATTGAGTTGGGCTTGTGGCCCAAAATACATTTCAGCCGAAATTATAAACCCCATTTGGGCCTAATGGATTTGCAGCCATCAAATAACTAAAACTTTAATCATAAATGGGCTTGTAAGCCCATTCAAGCCCGTATGAGACCCACTTGGCCCATTTCACTTATTAAAATATTAAATCCTCTAAAGTTGAGCTCGGTTTTGACTTCGTCGATCTTTTCTTCAATTTCCTGTCGACTTTTGCCGGTATTTCGTGAACTTGGTACCTACACACATTCAAACAAGAAACAAGCATTTCCAAGGCATATTTGATATAAATCATGCAATATTTCATTGTTATTAGATACAAATGATATGAGTAATTAAGCTCATATCATTAGCCTTTACATTTTTCTTAGGCCAATTTGGAAACAAATAAAACTAAACCAAACCCTAGCCAACTAATCAACAAGTATTTTTTTAGCAAACAAACTTCATTACTAAGTTTTTTGATGGAATCTGCATGCCTATTTCTAGCCCTAAGCAACCCAGGTATGATTTGAACAGCGCGATGACACATTGGTGGATCAACCCAATCAATCCACCTACATGCTGGTCCTTGGAATTCGCAAGCATAGAAACGACGACCTGGATGATGATCTGTCCAAGAAGTCTTGATTGTAGCAATACGACCACATGAGCAGAAAACCATGTCTTGATTTTGATTTTAGGGTTTTGATTTTAGGGGTGTGTGTGTTTGTGATCGTGTGTGTGAAAAATGGGTCTGGGTGATATAAATGCATGGGATAGTTAGTAAAGGACCAAAATACCCCTCCCTTTTTATCACTTAAAGAGCAAAACTAACTCCCATCCAAGATATGGATGATTTTTGATCCAATTTGTAAAGGATAGGGACGACTGGTGCACTTAATTTGAAATAGGGACGAGACTTGATTTTCAGTGTAAACAATAGGGACTATTCTTGAAATTTTTTCAAGAAATAAAGATGGAGTAATGCAATGTTATTCATTACTACTTTTTAACGTTTTTTTAAATTACACGTGGATATCACAAATATTTTAGCATAATGTAAATTATAAATCTTTAAAGAAATAAAGATAGAGTAGCTGAAAAATCACGCATAATATGACGTAAACGACAATTTACCGATCGATACAAAGAAGAGTTTGAATAATCTAATCTTAGCAGCGTCGATCGACGATTGTCATTAGTGAAACATTTTACAGGAAATATGCCTTAGAATCTTAATTTTAAACACATTAAAAGTTTGTTGATCCACCAATGTGGGACAAACTCAACACTTCTTAGATTCATTTGAACATTACCTTTGAAGATTCATTGGCAAATTACCTATAGCACACCACGACGCGCATCACAAATGTGATACGATTTTATGAAGCTCTCTCGAGGAGCATGAAACCCAATAATATGTCATCAATAGAAATCACACAAGTTTATGACCAGAATCATAAACTACAAGAGCATATGACCAAAATGTTTCAAGATATTGACCGATTTCTCTGAACTTTATTACAAGAAACTCCAAACAACCAACTAGCCGTTAGACACAATTATACAAACGAAGTATTGAAATCCACTAACGATAAGGAGCTTGGTTTAGTTGTATGTCGTGCTCACAAGAGATAATGCAATCATGTCGATAAAAATAAGTCTAATTATATCACCTGCTATCGAGATGTAAAATTTAGTGTCACTGTCGTTAAGGAGTTTTTACTTTGACTAAATGGGTGCCAATTATGCCTTTCTAGTCTACCACGCTCGTTACGTGGATACACGACCGTGGTACACGTAAATATTCGTGTTACAAAGAAAAACATATACGAGACTTTAATTTGTTATCTTCTTTTTTTTTGGAAACGGCAAATAGTTAAACGGAAGCCTACTCGCAATATTTCAACGAGCACCCTGAGTTCGAGCTCCGCATAGCGGGCAAACCCAGACCCCAAAGGGGTTTTCCAGGAAGAATTCCCCACGTGCGCCCGTGTGAGGTATGAGTTAAATTTATGCATAATGCGACAACTACAAGGATCGAATCCACAACCTACAGCCCACAGTGGATGTAAACCCAGTGTATCACGCCAGCTGGGCTGGAGGTCATTTGCTAATTTGTTATCTTCTAAGCAATAAAGATGAAGTAGAAAGATAGAAAAAAATCACCCATAATATAACATGAACGGCAAAGTCGACCCTGAAGACAACAACGCCATTTATGAAACATTTTAAACGAAACATGACTATACGTCTAAATTCTTAGTTTTGAACACATTAAAAGTTTGTTCATCCACAAATGTGGGAGGGTGCAAACGAGCCGAGCCGAGCCCAAGCTCAACGGGGCTCAACCTCGGCTCGAAACATAAATACTGGGCTCAAGCTCGGCTCGATAGCTTGTCGAGCTTTTACCGTTAAGGCTTGAGCTTGGCTCGATTAAGATTCGAGCAAAGATCGAGCTTAACTTAGGAAGCTTGAAATTATATATATGAAACAAATATATCACTAATTTTACACACCACCACAAATTCTATGTTTGTTGTAAACTATGATAACGACTATCAATAAATTATTTAATTTTTTATCTAGTTACTTTTTATAATAAGGTTAATACTCAAATCAACGTTTGCTAACTTATATAAAAATATAATTATACTAAAGCTTAGAAAGGTCGATAAAGGCTCGAGCCAAGCTATTAAAAGCTCGAGCTCGACTCATTATATGTTTCAAGCCATGTTATTAGGCTTGAGCTCGGGCTTGGGCTCGATAAAAGCTCGGCTCAATCGAGCCGAGCTTCAACTCGAGCTCGAGTTGCTTGATAAAAGCTCGGCTCGTTTGTAACCTGTGGGATAAACTCAACCCACCTGTAAAACACGGCCGGATGAAACCTTCTAAACGCCATATTGCATACTCTCGTACCAAACTGCTTGGTCACGTGGACTAGTCGCGTAACGTTCCTTCCATTTAGAGTTAAAAAGAACTAAACGGGATCATATGACCACAATGTTTCAAGATATGGACCAGAATCCGTTCAACTGATTATAGAAACATCGTCAAAAACAAACAACTACTGATCAAATTGTACACATTTCACACAAAACATTTGAGTACTGATCAAAATCAATACAAACAACTAGATAAAAGTATCGTGTTAACTAAATCAATATTTATAATAACAAAGAACGGGAACAGATATATTCCCAGTTGAGATCAGCTGAACTTATCAAACTTCATGAAGATACTTACAACACCGAAGATATGAAACAGCTATACACCTCGCAACAAGCTTCAACAAACCCGATATTGAATTCATATTATTTCCACAGATACGTAACATACAGATATTTGAACAAAGGAACGCAAAAAATTACGCTTACAGCCAAAAGCATAACACTGTATAATCACTACTACGTCTTAACATATACAAGCTGCAAAAGGAAGTAACTTTTGAATGATATCCAACGGCATGTCGTTTGATAAGGGAGAAGTTAGTAGCATATAATGACTTATTTTCCACTGTAATCAATTGTGTATGTGAATTTATCGATGGTTAAAAGGCTATTCTTACTTGTAATTTCTGTGGATCATGATGAATAATGTGTTCATTTAAGGAAGAACTTCCAAACTTCTTTGTCGGTCGTATCTTTAATTAAATGGGTGCCAATTATGCCTTCCTCGTCTACCACACTCCTCAATTGTTTTGCAGCACTGTTGAAGCCGACAAAATGTTTCTTTGTGGAGACGAATAACACTCCATATGGAGGCTTCAAGCACTGGCGATATAAAGAGAGAAAACGGATATCACTCAAACTCTCAAGCTAGAAGCTCAAATGACTAGCAACTTTAAAAGGCAAAGCGGCAATTTTGACCCATTCGAAAATGACAGGTTTGTTCAGGCTATTTGCACAAAAAATTAAACACCAACGTACTGTTAACTGTTATTTTTTTCCCGTTTTAGTCATTACACTTTCCGGGTAAGATGGATTTGTGTCCCATTTGTGTCATTTTGTAAAATGGGTCACAAAACCAACGTTTTAAAAAGTAAATTGACAAAAATGGTAGTTGGTACAAATGAAAATGGTACGTCGGGTATTTTATGCATAAAAAAACTCTTTTAGTTCAACGATATAACCCAAACCCACCCAGGCACCCATACATACATAAATGGGTCAAAACTGCCACCTCTATAACATACATACGGCCAAAAAAGTTAATTTACCAATTTAATAGGCGAAAAGTGGCATACCTTTTTAATCAAAGCATACAACTTCTTTAAAGAAGTTGCTGAATATGGAATATCAGTCATCAAAATAACATCATATCCACCTTCTTCATGATTTGTTTCATTAGCCCGCTCCCAAACCCGACTTCCAGAAAGCTTTCTTGATCGCCTTGAAGAAATCTCATGTCCAATGATGCTACCATCATGACTACTACATCCATCCATAAAATCCTCCTCAGAGAAACTGAGATTTGTTGCTTTTGGTAATTCGGGTATATCACTCTCCACAACAGACAAAATAGTAGCAAGTTCTTCCCACTCTCCAGCATAAAAGTTGACTCTCGGAGAGATGATTTGTCTTGATGGTGTATGGGGACCATCAGGCTGTCGACTCTGTATGTCTCGAGCTTGCTGGAGATTTGCTAGGACGTTTGGGATAGTTGTGCATCTTACAGATTCGGCACTCAAATCTTGAAAGTGTACCACTGAAGCTCCCTGTGACGTGAAATAGTAGATGATTTATGAGTAGGATACTCGTAACGTATCATGGGTGTCATGGGTTTGACCATGTTCACGTGAGCAGGGCTCTCGTTTAAAATCACGTTTTGTTTATAAAAATAAACTAGTCCTAAGTGTGTGTTCTTGTATTGGCAATCCCTAGAGGTGGAATAAAGAACGTGACGGAAAAGAAACAAAAAAAAAGAGTAAAATAATGCACCTTTAGACAAGCAAAGGTGCCCGGAAGCCCATAGCCACATCCAAGCTGGATAACAGAACAAAACAGAGATAATGAGTTTTCATACGGAGTTCTTATCAGAATTTTGACAATGACTTGATCTAATAGCCCTACAACTCTTTGCGTGATATTATTTAGTATATTCCACACTGAATATAGATTCAACTTAAAATAGCTACATGTCTACACGGGATACAAAAGATGGTTGATTTGTAAAAGGAGAATACCTCAAGCACTCTTTTGCCTCTAAAACTTAGTTGTGCATCTCGGATCTCCTGTTTAAGAACGTTCACTAGATCAAAAGAGCTGTCACATGACTTGGAAGATCCTGCAGAAAAATAAGTTTCAGTCCTAAGTTTTAAACTAATTGGTGACATCAAGCACACACGCACATATACTATACCATTATTTCCCACAAGTATTATGCACCCTATTGCTGCAGAATTAGATAAACTACTATGATGTTTGAACTTACCATCGGCTTTTGATGGCATCAATTCTGAACCTATCATATCTGAGACGCTTACTCTTCCCTGTAATCAAAAAGTTTGTATGTTAGAGGGTATAGCATAGGAATGATGTTCGAGAGTCGCAATGATGTGCACCATACAATAGATACATCAGGTAAACAAAATATACAAAGCATCACTGATATTCAAACTAGTTCTCTGTCACAATAATGAGCATGAAGCACAGAGTAATTATGCAAGACACGGTATCCAATATCAAAACATGAACTTTTATGGCAAAGAAATGAGTCTTAAGCTGCGTGTCACATCTTTCAGCAAATTCAAACAGTAAAAAGCACATATAGAGTTCAATTCATTTGAAATGACTTACCTTGGAGATATTCATTCCTTGCAAATCTATGCTCTCGCCAGCATATTTATAAGGATGTTCCATCTGCAGTTGAGCACACAAATTTATGTATAAAAAATAAGCTAAAATCCCAAAAGTCAATTGCTCTACACTTTAGATCGTATGAAATACCTTAGAAGGTACAATTTCAACAGCTGGAGAAGGCAAATGTGTCTCCCTATCAGATGCAGTAGAAATGCTTAAGCCCACCCGGTCTGGTGCCAAACCAGGCAAGCATTGCGCAAGCAACGATGGAGCACGCATTATAAACCGCTCCTTTGAGATCTTAGATCCTTCCAAAAAAAACTGTAATCACCCGAAACTAAATATCAGAACCTCTAACATTATACTAGGAAAAAAACATCATAGGCATCAAATCATCAATACTTTTTATGCTACTCAAAAATAGCTTATTCGCAAATCTAATACCAATAACAAGTGGATTACAAATACTAACATGGAGTTCTTAGCTGGTGTTTAAGATTACATATTTTTCTTCTTAATTTATGCTTGTTTTAAACTTTTAATGCAGAAGCAATTTGTGTCTTCTGATCTGCTTATTTCAAGGCGAAATTTTTACAGAAATGAAAATTACTTTTTCACAAACACAGCTTGTTTAAGCTTACTTTTAGGCTTGTGGGCTTATAACCTTATGTAATTTCGGCTTATATATTATTATAAGCCAGCCGTTTTCGGCTTATTTGAAGCTTATGGGCTTATATGTGTTTATCGGCCAATGTGTCGGAAACCATGGTTACCAGAAAGGTTCCATAGCGGGCTTACGACTTACTTGGTTTTCGGCATGTGTTTCATATGCTCATTTTCTGTAGCTTATTTTGATACTTTTTGGCTTATATAAGCTTATCATGTCATGATAAGATTGTATAATCCCCTTTTTTCCAAAATAAGCCACACAAAGTAAGCGTATAAAACATAAGCCGAAAACCAAATACTCCGTAAGTCATAAGCCCGCAATATACACTCGAACAAACACCTCCAAATCACCATTTCTTCAAGTATTCCTAAAATTCTTACAAATAAGCAAAACCAACCACACACTACTTATTTTTAAGCAGAAAAATCAGCAACCCTTCAAATAATAACCATCAAATTAGCATAAAAATCAAATCTTTTTCGCAAATTAGCATAAAAATCAAATCTTTTTCGCAAATTAGCAAAAAAACATCACAAAACTACTTACTTTACACATAAAAAAATTCCATTACATCAAATTAACCAAATATCATCACATAATATCCAAAACCCATACGCCATTTAACTTAATTTCACCTAAAATAAAATAATAAATAAAAAAAAGTATAAAAAAATAAAAAAAGCTATACATAAAAAATCCATTACAAGCAATATTACACATGATATCCAAAACCCATATGTCAAAAACTCTCAATTTCACCTAAATTAAGATCTTTTTTTTTTACAAAAAAAGTATAAAAAATCATAAAAACTACTATAATTTATATTAAAAAATCCCATTTACAAAAAAAAAATAACCAAATATTATCACAGAATATCCAAAACCCATATGCCATTTAACTTAATTTCACCTAAAACAAAATAAAAATTAAAAAAAAGTACAAAAAAATTAAAATTTTAACTTAAGTGAAATTAAGGTATTGAATTGGGGTAATCTGAAGGAAATTTGGGGAAATGGTGGTTAGAAATAAAAAATATTTAACTTAATTTCACCAAAAATAAAATAAAAATTGAAAAAAAAGTATAAAAAAATTAAAAAGCTAGTTAATTTATATAAAAAAAACATTGCAACCAAATAACCAAATATTATCACATAATCTCCAAAACCCATTTGTCATTTAACTTAATTCACCTAAAATTAAAATAAAAATTGAAAAAAAGCATAAAAAAAAATTAAAAAGCTAGTTAATTTATGACATAATCTCCAAAACCCATATTCTAAAAACACTCAATTTCAAAAACCCATATGCCATTTAACTTAATTTCACCTAAAAATAAAAATAAAAAGTAATTTATTTTTTAAAAGCTATTTAATTTATGACATAATAACCAAAACCCATATGCAAAAAACACTCAATTACACATAAAATCAATAAAAATTTTAAAAATTGGGGGTTTTTGAAATTGACTTACCAGAAGTGAAATTAAGGTACTGAATTGGGGTAATCTGAAGGGAATTTGATGAAATGATGGTTAAAAATGAGGAATTTGGAAGGTATAAATAATGATAATAATTGAAATTTGTTTGGTGAGAAATTAGGGTTCAAAGTCAAAAAGAAAATGAAGAAATAAATAAAATTATTGGAAGAAGGTTCTGAATTTCTGTGATTCATGGAGGACTTTCAGTTTGTGATTCCTGTTTTGTCCTTTAAGTCAACTGTTAAAAAGTTTGTAAATAGAGACAAGTACAAAAAAGTGTTAACATTCCTCGTGAGTACTTGGGACATAATACATCCAATCGTTACATACTTTGGGCACGATACATTCCTTGGATAGATGATGCAAATAATTTATTTGTTAAGTACTAACAAGGGTTATAAAGAATGATGTTTTTACCTTTTCTGTTATAGAGGGATGTATTTTGCACTAAACTCAAAAAAATATTTACTTTTTTAAATTATTAAAAAAAATTATTTTTTTTTCAAAAAAAAGTTTTATATTTAAAAAAAAAAAAGAAATTTAATTTTTTCGAAACCATTGTTTTTAAAAAAAATTTAAATTTTCCAATAAATTAAAATTTTTTATAAGAAAAAGTTAAAAAAAATATAAAGCTTTTTTTACAGTATAAAAATTTCGAAAAAGTAATTTTAATTTTTTTCAAACATTTTTAATTTTTGGAAAATGTAAAAAATATGGTTACAAAAATTATTCAACATTGTTTTGAATCAAAATTAAATTACGCTTTTTTTTTAAAAAAAATTCTCTAACGTTGTAAACTTTTTTCGAATAAAATATAATTTTGCTTTTTTTTCAAAAAATGGTTTCGAAAATTTAATTTTTTATTTCGAAATAAAAACATTTTTTCCGAAGATAGTGTAATTAAAATTTTTTTTTTTAAAAAAAGGTTTCAATAAAATTAAACTTCCTTTTTTCGAAAATTAATTAAAACTATTTTTTTAAAAAGTTAAATTTTACCTTTTTAAAAACTTTTTTTCGAATAACAATTAATTTTTTGGAAAATTTAAAATTTTTTCCAAAGAAACTGTAATTTTAAATATTTTAAAAAAATGGTTTCGAGAAAAGTAAACTTCTTTTTTACAAAAAAAGAAAATTTCAAAAAAAAAATTTTAATTTACTTTTTCTAACAAAAAAAAGATTTTTTAGTTTTGTGCAACATACATCCCTCTATATTGAAAAAATGTACAAATATCATTCTTTATAAACCCTCGTTAGTATTTAACGAAAAAATATTTGCATCATCCGTCCAAGGGATGTATCGTGCCCAAAGTATGTAACGGTTGGATGTATTATGTCCTAAGTACTGACGAGGGATGTAATCCATACTTTTTGTAAACCACAGGGATGTATTTTGTACTTCTCTCTTGTAAATAACTGTTTTTTTGTAAACTCGTGTAATGCGACGGCGAGTATTCGGTAATAATTTTTTAATCGAATAAATGTTATTATATTACTTATCAAGTTGGTATTCATAATTGATGTTACAAATGGTCATATGGTATATAATATGGAAAATACACAAACAACTTGCTATGTTTAGTAAGTAAAATTGACTGAAAATTCAGCCTTGTTATTTTTAAAAAGTTTTAAATGTTTTATAATGTAGTTATACATTTTCCAAAAACTCGCGAGCTTACGGATAAAATTTCACGAATAAAAGATCAAAGGTTTGAGTTTTGGTTTCCGTTTTCTTTAGTTGTTGCTCCATTAAGTTAGAAAAGTTGTCGAAGCTAGCTATTTTATATGTGATGATAATTGTGGACTTGTGGTAACTAAAAAATACCTAAGACCAAGGTGTTTCTACCAATTCACACATTTTTTTTTGAATTTGGTTTTGAAAACTCTTTCTAGCTTTTTCTTATCGTAATAAGCGTTGTTGTTGGGGCTACACATCGGCTCAAAACCGAATTAAACTGAAAAAATAAAATAAAAACCAGATCAAAATTGATAATGATTAAAACATAAACCGAAAAGCAAACAAAATGAAACCAAAAGCGAATCGAGCCAAAACCGAAGGCATATCTTTGTTGATTTTAACCCGAATCGAACAAAATAAAAATAAATATCTAAAATTAAAAACCAAACCGAAAATTATCGGTTTGGTTTCTATCAGATCGGTTCAATTCGATTCTCGATTAATTTTGCTCTAAATTCTTGTGTCAAGCCATTTATTATTATGAAACACAATATTTTTCCCTAATTTCACTTTTGACTAGGCTGAGAGCATTTGACCCAGTTCGGATCGAGAACCAAAATAGTTCAAAATTTTGGACCGAAATGGTCCGGTCTGGTATGGTTTTCGGTCCGGTCCTATTAAGCATTATTGTAAGGTTTTAGATAAGACTGAACTGAATCGGATCGGACCGAATCGAATACCGAAATTGTCCAAAACTCCGGACCAAAGACCGGACCGAATCGAGCGGACCGAACACCGAAATTGTCCAAAACTCCGGACATAAGACAAAACCAAAATTGTCGATCCGGTCAAAGTCAGTCCGGTCAAATTTTTAAATCCGATCCGATCGACGATCCAAAATACTCGCCACTACTTTTGACACTAAACTGCTTCCTACCTTAATAAATTTAAACTGCTTCCTACCTTAATAAATTAAATTAAAGCTTATGTCCTAATAATCTCTAAAACGCGAATACAATATGAACATATTTTAAGTTGGTTGCTAGTCATGTCATGGTATGAACATGTCTTTGGAAAAGATGGTTTAGTTAGTTAACTATGAATCTTTTTCCTTAAACGTTAAGCGTGTCTATAACTCATATGTACGAAAACTGTCGAGTGATAAGACTACTGTGATCAGGGGCAGATTTTTTAAAGGACTATAAAGTTTGTGACGGGTAATGTAAAAATTATATGTTTTCATTTAAAGTTATTATAAATTCTTTTATTTTGGTATGTTATGTATAATACAATTCGGTCATTAAAAAAAAATGTTACTACTGATTGTGATACAAACATGGCTTTTAGCTTTTCATGACTAGCTTATACAAGTGGCGGCATTTATGTGAAAACACAAGGGTAATATGGACACAAGTAGTTATTTGGTACAAGAAATTGTGAGCCAGCGTGTAGACTGGGGTGTCCAAATGTCCATAGCTTTTGTCCACTTTTCACATTAAAATAGTTGATTCAACAAAACCAAAATAACTTTTTTTTTATTACTATTTGCATTAAAAAAAACAAAATGTTTTTTTGGATAAGTTTTTTAGTTGTATATGAACAAGAATGTTTCTCACATTTGGTTTGAATGTGACCTTTTTAAGATAAGGAGACAACTATTTTGGAACAATTGTATCTGTTAAAAACAGTAGAAAAAATGTCTACAAAATCATTTAATTCCAATAAAGTCATCAATTTTGTCGATTTATATAAAAGACGATTAACTGCGGTTAATTGTAGTCAACGACAGTCAAAAGAAGTCAAACTTACTTAAAACCTGTAAATTTAGCCGAAAATACTGAAAACTTACTAGAAAGTGTAAAATATCAAAGATATAATATTGATTTGTGTTTTGTGTGATTACATAAAAACTCATTGCATATGTATTTATAATGAACACATAACTTTGTAAACAAGCTACTCTAACCCTAAACTTAATGGACCTAAGCTCACATGCTTGGGCCTCGTCTAACATAAAATTGTGTTTATCATTTATAGTGACTATTTATAAGTTGGTTTTAATAATTATATTGCCGAAAATACTAAAAATTCGTTCAAAATACCCAAAACTTGCTATAATTTTTTTGCTAAAAATGTCGATCTGACCCGCCTAAAACGATTACAAGTTACAAAGTAGTCGACCGACCGACTAACAATTCACGATTTTTGCAACCTTGGTTAAAAATACTGAGATCATAAGTAAATGATCTTACTCGCAAATTTACATGATCACGAAACAACGAGTAAGGATAAAAAAATAAGATGATTGCTATGTTGATTTGTTAGATCTAACATAACATTTATTTTAATAAACAAAACATATAAACATCATATCACATGCGGAAGCGATTACGGATCATATCATCATAACATGCATATAATTAATTGAACATAAAATTAAACGGGAAAGTACCTTGCAATGCTTCCAATAAATAGCATGCAAAACACCAATCCAAGATCAACCTAACAAACGTTGAATCTATGTTCCTGTACACACGTCTTGAACAAGCTACTTGACAAGCTAGGTCACACGATTAGAACCGCGTCGTAGAAGTGGAAAACTCAAAACCGAATCAGCCCTAGAGAAGGGATTCAGCCGAGCATGGCTAGCAAGGGTTTGGGTATGATTTCTTTCACTTGAATGAGCAAAGAAAACAATGAAAAACCCTTTGTATTTATAGTGGATGTAAGCCTAGGGTTAGGAGACAAAACTAAATATAGAGAATATATTGTTTGTCTTAAAACCAAAACTTACACCACAAACACATAAATGTTCCCTCAAAAGAGGCGGCCTATTGTGCTCCCAAAATAGTTTTGGGACACAATATTTTGTTTCCACTTTTACTAGTTAATGCCCGTTAGTCATTTTCCATTAAATACTTAACGGTCGTTATTCACGGTTATTAACACTCGTTAACTATTTAAATACGTTTAATAAAAACATAATTAAATAATAAGACATCTCTAAACGTTTGTGTGCAATCTCATAGTCTCGAGTTCGATCCTAACATACGACTATTTAAATTATGTCCACAAACTAACAGCTCCCACATGGACTATTTCAAATATCGTGATCACATCGATTAACGTCTAGCTACACGTCGATGCCTCTAGTACGATCTCGAGTAAGGTCTTTTGGAAAAACCTTTTAATGATTAAACATCATTATTATTTATCCTTTCGTTTCTTAATACATGTTAATAAGGATATGGATCTCGGTCATTCCTTAATTAACAATTGCTTTTCGTTCATTTACCAAATATCAATTTGGGTGCGGCCACACATACATATTTAATTAATCCCACGAGGGGCCCAGCTGTATTAATACTCCAACAAAATATTGAAGGAAACAAATCCCATATTGACTACAAGCGAAAATCATGAATTTTGCAGCACTTCTGAAATCAAATCCGTATAGCTACCAGTTACGAAATAGCGTTAGGTTGATTCACAAAAATGCACTAGATCCATAATGTTCCTGGTATCTCAGGTCGAAGGATAACTATTTATGATAGACTTAATGACAAAGATCCATAAAGTAATATCATATAAGTTGGGATCAGTCCTATATCTCGATTCATCGAATATCATCTAAATTTGGTATGTAATCACATCAAGTATACTTTCAAGTCATACTCCCACCAAACTTTAGATTTGTCTTAATTTAATAATATTCCCATATTATTAATCGACAACGGACAATTTAGAATAAATTAATATTCATGGATTAAACATGTAAATACAGGACACAATATATTATAAATGAAAACAAACTTACCCAGTAATTTAATTCATTATAATAATCGTTTAACATCCCTTATCCAAATACTAAATAGATCAATGCATGAAAATTTAGTTGATGCATAATGCCTTTAAGTAATGACCTTCATACATGTTTGGCATAGCTTAAATCAACTAACTTGACCTATGGAATTTTGAGAATACTTATTTCAAGAATTCAATAATTTGAAGTTCTTGTTTATGTGCATTCAAATAGGTTTGATATTGCCACATAATATTCATAAATTATGAGACATCCAGATCACCAATTTAAAACTTCCAAAATACCTTTGAAGTTTAAAGTATTCTAATTCTTTATTGTATAATGCAACTTTAATCAATACGTCATCTCTAAGAATACCATGATTAATATTGAGTGTTACCTCAATTATATCTTTTCAAGTTTGATAACTTGTCAACAAAAATATAGTTCGTAAACTATACTATCTATTATGTAATGTTTGACACCACCCAAACTAACAAGTTTGTTGGCTATGATAATTTGCACAACCATTGACAAATTATTCATTTATAGAATGTGGAAGCATATCCAAGATTGAGGATGTCATTCTATATCCAAACATATTCTTTCAGAATATACATTACTCAAGTTATTTAATAACTTTCAAATAGATATTAATGTAGTCAAATCATCATGCAATTAATGCATGATTAAATAAAACATGAACTTGAAGTACATATAATATAGGAACCAGATTTAGACTTCTTCAAGTCCTACATATCCATATTAGGTTCTACCTCATGGCATATCATGTCGTGTTAGATTCTTTTACCGCACAAACAAACATCTATGTTCAAGGTTATGTATATCTTATTTTCTAAACCTTTAAAGTGAAATTTCATCCCAAAGCTAAACCAAAATTGGCATTTATTTTGAATGAAACTTACTTTCTTATATGTTTATTCAACATATACAATTTAAGAAAATAATCATAATACTCCCACTAGCTTCCAGGAATAATTAGGAATTATCTTACTTCAATTTCAAATCTTAACATTGATTTTTAAATTAAAACATAAGAATAATCTCTTAGATGCACACATTTATCCACTCATGGATAATTGCACTTAGTACACTCCAAAGATTTATTTGAATTAATAAACTTCTTTTGATTATTTATCGTCCTCGCTTAAGTAGTCATTCAAGAAAGAGTTCATATAAATTCAATTGTCAAATAGTATGACAATCATAATATTTATATATTTAATGTGGTTTAGGAAAAAATATTCAATCACATTTAATTGCTTAAGCGTGATTTATTATCTAGCCAAAATTACATACATTAAATATGTGTACAACTTTATCCATATGATTTCAAACACAAAGATTAAAACCTCTAAGGTTACTTTCTCTTTGTAGAAACTCATCTTTACTTTCTAGTCAAACTATCAAGATAAACCAAATCATCAAGATTGATTATCTTATTTGGACATTATCTATGTCATTCATAGTATGAGCAATTTTACCAATTCTTCATTTGGTAACAAAACATAATTATATTATGTAACTCATAATTCTCAGCATATTAATAGCATATCTGAGATATCCTTGCGGATCTATGACTAAAATTCCTTCATCAAGAGTAGTAGCATTTACATGCCTACCTCATGATAATTACTAGTGTATCTTAGAAGATCATGTACCTTGTAATTTTATCTTTCCAAGATCAAAACTCCCACTTGCTTTTAGTAATTAAAAGTTAACCTTTAAATACTTAGCAAAAATAAATCAACATTTCAAAGTTATCTTTTGGGATACTACAAGTACAACGACAATTCATTTACTTTGTTAATAACCCACTTCTTAAGTAGTTCAATCAAATTCTGAATTTCAATTTAAGATATAATGTGATTCATCACATTCCATATATAAAGATATCTTAATTAATCTTCTTAATCTGAGTCCTACTCAACTTTCTAACCTTGAAAACTTTTGGAAAAAAGAAGATATATTTATCTCGAATCAATCAATATATTGAAACTTCGATTTACCTAACTTTAAACTTCCAAAATACATTTGAAGTATTTTATTAGGATTAATATTGTAGATCAATCTAACAATATTTGAGATAAATATATATCTTTAGATTTTCCTATTTACCAACTAATACAAGTTAATGGTATAATAGTTTCCAAACCATTTTACATGCCCTTTATAACATAATCACTTCATATCTATGTCTTTAAGATGAGACATAAGTTTGTTATAATTCCATCAAACGTTTTAAGTCATTTGAAAAATGACTCCATGTATATGTCCTAATGAATAAGACATAATACTTTAACGTCTTACTTTATATTATACATTTTTCAAGACTTTATGTTTGTGACTTTACATAAAAAACATAAACATGTATAATTTAAGTAATCATGAACATCTCAAGGTTTCATTAGTCTTTTCAAGTTAATTAACTACTAGTTTATTTATGTAATTCCAATGTTACATAAATATTTCTCTTAGTAGTATAAGATTACTTTATGTATTTAATATCATTCAAGGGAATTATCCAACTTAAGAAACTACAAAATAATCCACGCCTGATCTCACGACATGTGGATATTTTACCCTTGTGATTGTAATTTAGTCCAAGCTCTCACATGACTAAATCCAAACTACAAGTGTTTTTTAATTTGAATGATATGTACACGTTATCATAATCTTTATTATCACAATGACACAAGTTCTAACTTTCATCTAATATATATATCAGATTGTTAGTCTCTTACTTTGAAGTCAACAGAATCATCATATCTTTGTGAGTTGTTTCTTGCACACAATGTATAATTCTCCCACTTGTGCATGGAACAATCTCATATAGTAGATAAACATCACGTCTAACGTTTGTCTGCTATAAATATGATAGTGTCATTATTTATCATTTCGAGTAGATGCAGAACCACTTAATTATCAAGAATAAGTTTATGACTATCCTTGGAAACATAAGTGTAAAACATTCGAAAGTAATTCTAGATACACTCTAGGGATCATATGGGTAATTACCAAGCGAATAAACTTGTAACTCCCACTAAGCTAGAAAATGTTATAATAATATGGATAATTTCCAAGATTAAAGGTCTTGCAACTCCCACAAAATCAGATAACATTATAATAGTCTAGAATTGTATAACGACATAATACTCCCACTGAATTTGACAACTGTAAGGGTTTCAAATCATGTGAGATATATTTATGTGTTGTTTACTTTCTTACACTTTTGAACAACACCTTCGTAAAAATTACTATAGTGTTAAAGAGTGTATACTACTTCGTAAATGATGACTTATCCATCAAATGCTTTTAAACTTGAAAAGAAATTTTGGCATGCAATTTCTTTCTTAATAGGTCTACCGTCCCATAATGGTATGTGACGTGATACAAATGATTTTGTATGGGTTCAATTTAATGTTCTCGAAATCCTCTCGAATTGATCTCGGCTTTAAGTGGAATGATTTGTTCTTGGTTAATAAAAAATGGTTGGTTTGTTTATCTATTTTAAACTAATGACAAGAAATTAAGTGTCGAAGAGTAAACTTAAAGCGTGAAAAGAATAAACTAAAAGACTAGTTTAAAATTAGATGTTTGAAAACTTTAAAGATTTTAATATAAAATAAATGAACACTCAATAAAAACTAACTCTTGGAAAACTTTGTGAAAAATAAGAACTTAGTTGGAAAAGACTAAAAGAAAGTAGGATCGTAACAAAACACCTCAAATCGGAATAGTAGAAAAGGGTGTAATCGGAATGTTATTCCAATCAAACGATCGGAATGTGGCAAGCTATGGTCGGAATGTGGGAACGGGCCCCAATCGGAATACTGAGAATCACTCAATCGGAATATTCGAAACTTGTTACAATCGGAATCCAAGAAAATGCAACAATCGGAATAATGGAGAAATGCCTGAATCGGAATATTGGAAAACACTTACCGTCGGAATATGTTAAAATCACCAATCGGAAAATATGAAACCCTTTTCCGATCACTGCGATCGGAAAGAGGGGGATGCTTGGTCGGAATGTAAGGTCGGAAAAGGGAGTTACCCTTTTCCGAAAATGGTGCAAACCGAGTGAAAAGCAAGGGAAATGAGCTTATTGAATAAGCTAACTCCCTAACTAGCTCGAATCCAATAAAAAGCTGATCAAATAAGCACTAAAAAACAACTTTTCTAACTCTTAACAAGCAAACTTATTAATCTACTCAATAAAGAAATAAACTTTTTATAAAAACTTTAAAAGGTAAATAAGCTAAATCAACAAATAAGCCAACAAGAACAAGGATCTTAAAGCTTATTAGTTCATAAACTCAAGGAAACATAAAAAGTAATCAACTTTTTTTAAGCACAAATCATAGATGAACAACACGGATCATACGAGATTTGTACCAAAATCAATGAAAGTAAAAGAAAGGAAGGATGAGATTAAAGATTAAAAGATAAAAACTTGAACTTGATTAATGAAAGATAATACAAAAGTTTGAATTTGAAAGAGAAAAAGATGAAATCTAGTGAGAGAAAGTTCTAAACTTTCTCTCTCTAAAACTAGAGAAAATGAAAACTAAGCTAACTAAGTGTGTGAAAATTTGTGAAGTAAGGGCTTTATATAGGCGTGTGTGATGGTGGTGGTGGGCTTGTAGATGGGCTTTGGCTTGGGCTTCTTTTCCTTCTTCCTTCTTTAGTCTTCACGCTTCTTTAAATAAACGTTTCCGACTTGGATTTGAGAAGTGTCGGTGAATAATTCCAACTCGTCTTATAATCTTTTGTTAAATAGACTCGAGTTCTTCGACATATATATGAATCTTCCATCGTTGGCTCTACTCTTCGATAAATCTTGAAATAGGCACAATGACTTCAAATCTTCTGCATCTCTTGGACAATAGACTTCGTCTTGAGTCTTTTTCCTCGATAAAACCCGTGCAATCCCATGTTTTCTTCAATATTCATCCGGTTGCCTCTGAAAACACAATAAACACAAAAACCACGCATAATTCCAAACAAATGATATTAAATACGTGTTTTGGTCTTGTTTTAGCCAGAATTAAGTGGTAAAAGGATGGGTGTTTTCACACCTATCAAATCCCCTACACTTAACCATTGCCATGCCCTCATGCAATGCTTAGTGATAAAGCAAATTTACACTTTTCTCATGATCAATCAACCTTGGCCTTATTAAAATATTACTAAACAAAAATTAAAGTACTAAGAGAAATTGAAACGTTAAAGTAAACAAAAGGATAGAAAATAGCTATGTGGAAATAACTTGCAAAGAGATCGAGGACTTACATTAGGGCTTCGGTGCTGCGAAGATTTATCACCCTCAAGTTTCACGTTCCCCAAACTAAGCTTAAAAACGAGATCATTGTTATTATAAGTTAGCAATTCAAACACTTACACACATGGCTTAATTAAATGCTTAGACTCCCTTATTCCTACGTGTATCTCTTATATTTTATTTTTGTCTTAGAATGATCATGAAGATGCATTTTTGGACTTATTTCGATAGTTTATTAGGGCTGAAAGCAAAGTAGGACGATTTGATCAATAGTTAGCTAAAGGACAAAATCTCTTAAAACTGCTTCTCGGGATATCAAAAAGTTCATATCTTGGCATAACTTGGTTCGCGATTTGAGACCTTTCTCGGGCCGATATTTGGCATGTACTTCATACTTCATATCTTGAGAGACGTTCTTGAGATAATGGTCTTCTCATCGTAATAGAATTTCTTCACTTGGAGACTTTTGAGGGGTACTCCAACTTTGTTGACCACGACTTCATGATTATTCTTCAATCTCTAATTGGGATTTTGAGATACAACGATCTGCCTCCTTTTCGGACTTGGATCTATTTATCCTCATACCTTGTTAGGGTCTTTTCGGATAGACTTCTCCATGATCTTTATGGGAGTTGATTGCTTTTCGTCGTGAGTCTTGATCCTTCATATTGATTTTGGGAATAATGCTTTTCACATCACTTTTGGATCTTCAGCAATAAAATGGAATCCTCATGCCTTGTTAGGGCCTTTTCGGACTCGCCAATCTTCGCGCCCCGCTTCATAAGTTATGCCTTGGCTATGAACTCTTATCATTACCGAGCAACTTTTAAACGATCTTGGGCTAGAAGCTAAGTAACTTTTCAAATCGTACGACCTTACTTATTGCAGATAAATTATTAGCAAGTGATGGGAGAATAGGCAAATAATTACACCAAGTGAGCTTGCGCAAGAATACCGACTTATAATTGACTCTATCATTTCTCGTCCTCCACAATTTAAAATCTCAAGTAATGAGACTCGTGGATACTTAGCCTAATAAACCAATTAAGGTCTACATGGTTAAGGATACTAGCTAGAATAAACTTGGATAAGTCTATTCGGGTTGAGTCAAAATAAACGCAACGGGCCTAATATGTCAAAGATTTCAAAACTAGCTACACCACTTATTAATAATTTTGACTTAATGCGGGATATATACATATGAAAGCAACGATAAAAATTTAAAAATTATAACTAAATGGCCAAAGTTAATAAAAAATATTTTGAAAAATGTTGAAAAATTTGATTTTCCGGTTAAATGAAGGCATTTTCATGGAAAAGTCCACTTAAAACTTCGATAGAAATCCCCCCTACACTTAAGATAAACATTGTCCTCAATGTTTAAGCATGTGGGAAAAGTCTCCCCTACACTTATGACATTGTGCACGTTGGTTAACTCAAATTAAGGAAGAGACGACTAACGTGATCAATTTCAAACATGAATATGAAGAAAATTGAATCACGATAGTTGAGAGAAAGAACCGGATTTCGGATAACACGGGAGCACGGTTCTTCAGAGATTCCAAGAGTGCACTTATCCCTGTAATCACATCACCACACAAACACAAAGAACCTATAGAGGTCCCCCTACACTTAGGAGATTAGCACATAAAAAGATAGATACTCGGGCTGCCTCCCGACGAGCGCTTGTTTTTTATAACCGAGTCACGAGCCTGACTCGACCCAAAAATTAGTTCATGGGGAACGTGGTGAGGGATGGAATCATCTCCTGAGAGATGTCCTCACCAAAGTACAGCTTCAGACGCTGGCCATTCACCTTGAAATTGGGCCCATTTGGCTGAGAAAGCTCAATGGTCCCATACGGAAAGACGTTGGCGACGGTGAATGGACCAGACCAGCGGCTCTTCAACTTGCCAAAGAAGATCTTCAACCGAGAGTTAAAAAGTAAGACTTGATCACCAATGTGGAACTCTCGGTTCTTGATTTTTGCGTCATGAAGGATCTTCGTCTTCTCTTTATAGATCAGCGAGTTCTCATAAGCTTCATTCCTCAGTTCGTTGAGCTCGTTGAGTTGAATCTTGCGATGATCACCGGCTTTGTTGATGTCGAAGTTAGCCCACTTTAAGGCCCAGTGCGCCTTATGCTCCAGCTCGATGGGAAGGTGGCATGCTTTCCCGTACACAAGACGATAAGGTGTACAACCGATCGGGGTTTTGTAAGCAGTACGGAAAACCCACAGAGCATCATCTAACTTATCGGCCCACGCGACACGATGCTCTCCCACAGTACGCTCCAAAATTCGCTTCAATCCACGGTTGGATATATCGCCCTGCCCATTGGTTTGGGGATGATAAGCGGTGGAAAGACGGTGATTGACACCATACTTAGCCATGACTCTTGCAAATTGATCGTTGCAAAAATGAGTCCCGCGGTCACTGATAATGGCACGAGGAACGCCGAATCTAGCGAACAACGATTTCAAAAATTACAAACCACCCTTGCATCATTAGTAGGTAAAGCTTTGGCTTCAACCCACTTGGAGACGTAGTCAACGGCAACAAGGATGTATTTGTTTCCTTTAGATGAAGGGAATGACCCCATAAAGTCGATACCCCAAACATCAAAGATTTCACACTCTTGAATGAAATTCTGAGGCATCTCGTCTTTATGTGTGATCGTGCCTTGTTTTTGGCAAGCATCACATCGCTTAACCATATCGTGAGCGTCACGATAGACGGTGGGCCAATAAAATCCCGAATCAAACACTTTTTTGGCGGTGTAGTTGGGACCAAAGTGACCACCAGTAGGTCCTTTGTGGCAAGCATCAAGGATTTCTAAGGCTGCCGGTCCATCAACACATCGGCGAATAATCAAGTCGGCACATTGTTTGAAAAGATACGGGTCATCCCAGAAGTAAGTCTTGATGTCTTTGAAGAACTTTTTCTTTTGCTGGGATGTTAACCCGTCAACGAGGATTCCACCCGCCAAGTAGTTTGCAATGTCCGCAAACCACGGGGTTTCGTCAGCAGTCGAGTTTATAGACATTAAGGTCTCCAGGGGAAAAGAATCATTGATTACTTTGTTCGGATGATCCCCCTGGTAAGGATCCTCAAGTCTACTGAGATGATCCGCGGCTAGGTTTTCTGCTCCTTTTTTATCGCGAATTTCGATTTTAAATTCCTGGAGCAGCAAAACCCAGCGAAGAAGTCTTGGTTTGGAATCTTGCTTTGTCAACAAGTACTTCAGCGCGGAATGATCGGTATACACAATGGTGGTAGAAAGGACAAGATAGGGGCGGAATTTTTCAAAAGCATAGACAACAGCTAAAAGCTCTTTTTCGGTTGTCGTATAATGCAATTGTGCCCCTGTCATTGTCTTGCTAGCGTAATGGATCGGTTGGAAGTGTTTGTTCACTCTTTGTCCAAGAACCGCTCCAATAGCAAAATCACTAGCATCGCACATCAACTCAAACGGTAGCTCCCAATTAGGGGTAACCAAGACGGGTGCCTTAGTAAGCTTATCCTTAAGCGAGTCAAAGGCTTCAAGACACTCTTTGGAAAAGATAAAAGGAGTATCTTTTTCCAAGAGGTGGGTCATTGGGCGAGCGATTTGAGAAAAATCTTTGATGAATCGACGGTAGAAGCCCGCATGACCCAGGAAACTTCTCACACCCTTCACGGTTGAAGGTGGAGGCAACTTTGCGATAACATCGATTTTAGCACGGTCTACTTCAAGACCGGCTTTCGAGATCTTATGTCCAAGCACGATGCCTTCTTTTACCATAAAATGGCATTTTTCCCAATTCAGAACAAGGCGAGTGTCTTCGCACCGCTTTAGCATACGTTTCAAATTGGCAAGGCAAGAAGAGAATGAATCCCCGAAGACCGAGAAATCATCCATGAAGACTTCCATGGTTTGTTCAACCATGTCATGGAAGATAGCTAACATGCACCGTTGGAAAGTCCCGGACGCATTACATAAGCCAAAAGGCATTCTTTTGTAAGCAAATGTGCCATAGGGACAAGTGAATGTCGTCTTCTCTTGATCTTGGGGATCGATGGGTATTTGAAAATAACCCGAGAAACCATCAAGAAAGCAGTAATATTCATTACCGGCTAAACGTTCAAGCATTTGGTCCATAAAAGGTAGAGGGAAATGATCCTTTCTCGTGGCATCATTGAGTTTGCGGTAGTCTATACAAACTCTCCACCCAGTAACGAGACGAGTGGGAATCAACTCGTTGTGTTCATTGGGAACAACGGTTATTCCGCCCTTCTTGGGCACACAATGGATTGGACTAACCCATGGGGAATCCGAAATAGGGTAAATCATACCCGCATCAAGAAGTTTGATAACCTCTGTTTTGATGACTTCATGGATTTTTGGATTCACCCTTCGTTGGCTTTGAATTGTGGGCTTAAAGTCGTCCTCCATGAGAATTTTGTGTGTGCAGAAGTGAGGATCAATTCCACGAATATCCGAAATCTTCCAAGCAATAGCCTTCTTATGATCTTTCAACACAGCGACAAGTCGGGCTTTCTCTTCATCCTTCAAATCCTTAGCAATGATGACTGGTGACTTCTTCTCTTCATCAAGGAATACATACTCGAGATGGGGCGGCAACTCCTTAAGTTCTAAATCCGGAGGATTTTCGACGGGAGGCGTATTCGATGTCGGAGTATCGATAGCAATAACCGTGTGAGATGGAGGAGAAGGATTGTCTTCGTTGAGAAGGTTTTCAAAGAAATTCATGTCGTCATCCCCATCGATAAGAGAATCATCAGTAGATAAGTTCACATCTCCCATGGTAGCTTCAAGATCGTTCCAAAACAAGTCACTTGCTCCAAAGATAGACAACGAAGAATCAATAGAGGCAACGGTTTCAACATTGGGAAGAGAAGTAGGAATACTTTTACAAGCATCTTTAAAGTGTTCTTCACAAGCCTCATCAAGAACGTCAATACAATTAACACTCTCATATGAATAAGGCTGTTTAGACAACTTTCCCATGTTGAAGACTACTTTATCGTCACCCACTCTCATGATAAGCTCACCGGCTTCAACATCGATGAGAGTGCGACCGGACCTAAGGAATGGACGACCAACAATTAGTGGCACACGGGGGTCCATCTCGTAGTCGACGACAACAAAATCAGCAGGGAAGGTGAATTTGTCGACTCCTACAATGACGTCTTCGGCTATCCCCACTGGATAAGCAACCGTACGGTTAGCTAATTCCAAAGTCATTTTGGTGGGGACTAGCTCTGGGAGAGATAATTGCTTCCAAACACTTAGAGGCATGAGATTAATACTGGCACCTAGATCGGCTAGGGCCATGCAATTCTCTACTCCCGGGAAATTGCAAGGGATAAGAAAACGACCCGGATCACCAAGCTTGGTTGGCAATTTCCTTAAGAGCACTGCAGAGCAATTCTCATTAAGTTGGGTGTTGGCAATATCGAGGAGCTTTTCCTTGTCGCTCAGAAGATCTTTAAACATTTTCGCATATTTAGGCATGTGAGCGAGAGCCTCAGCGAAGGAGATATTGAAATTCAATTGTTTGAACATTTTAAGGAAGTTCGAAACCTGAATATCATCCTTGCTTTTGAGCTTCTCTTTCCTCAACCTTGATGGATAAGGTATATTGGAAGAAGAGGAAGGCTTTGGAAGAATAGGATCACTCACATCCTTGGGTGGAGGAGGGGTAGAAGGAAGAGGTGGAGAAATTGGGGAAGGAGAAGGAGGAGGAATAGGAGCAGGCGACTCGTTCTCCTTAGTCACAACCACCGGTGGAGGTATAGGAAGCTCGGGTTCCTTGGTACCTTTACCACTTCGAGTAGTGATTGCTTTCATCTCCCCTCTTGGGTTCGCAACGGTGTTACTCGGAAGAGTACCCGAAGAAGAGGGTTGATTACCTTGGAAGAAACTAGCCATCATGTTCCTTAAGTCATTCGTTTGACTATCCATAGTGTGTTTCATATCAGCTCTTAGATCATTCCCTTGTTTCATCAGGTCTGCTTTCAAGTTGCGCACTTCCTGTTGGAGATTATCCACGATCACATCATTAGTCCTCATGTAGGTTTCAATGTCTTGATGTGATGCGGGGGTTTGGTTGGAAGGAGCAGTGTATGCGGGTGGTTGATAAGCAGGTTGCTGGTAAACTTGGTTATTTCGTTGAGGTGGTTGTTGCTGCTTGTGAGGAGGGATGTATGGTGTACGAGTTTGTTGTTGTTGAGGAGGGCGGTTGAGGTTTTGTTGTTGGTTTTGGTTGTTAGGATTAAAACCAGGTGGTGATAGATAGTTGTTGCTGCGGTAGCTAAGTAAGTTGCGGTCACCTTGAGGTTTTGCTTGATAAGCAGGTTGAGTATAGGTGCCATATGCTGCATTCACATTCTCTGCAGGGTAATCTTGGGTGGCGGTACAAGTGGTGTAAGAATGAGGACCACCGCATATTTCACAAGGTTGGCTTACAGCGTTCACTTGAGCGTTTTTGGCGTTGTTGCTGTTGTTGTTGCTGACGGTGTGGGTGACAAGCGATTCAAGAAGCGTGGTGATTTTGTCAAGTCGCTTGTCGCTGTCCTTAGTGCTAGCACTAGCGACATTGGTCCGAACACTCTTGGTTTGCACACGAGATTTATTCTCAATGATGTCCCAAGCAGCATTGGAAGTCTTAGCCAATAGATTACACCCCGAGGCACTGTTCAGTGAATCTTGGTCACTCATGCTTAAACCATTGTAAAAAGTATTGATTTGATGTACTTTGGTAAAACCATGTTGTGGGCATTTTCTTAAAAGATCTTTAAAGCGATCCCAAGATTCACTGAATGACTCATCGTACTTTTGTTCAAAATTTATGATCTCATTCCGCAAAGCGGTAGTACGAGAGGGTGGAAAAAAGTAGTTGATAAACTTTGTTTCCAAATCCGTCCACGAGAGAATACTCTGTGGCGGTTCCTTAGCAAGCCAATGCCGGGCTTGTCCCTCTAAAGAAAAGGGAAAAAGTTGTAACCTTATAACCTCTTGTGGAACACCATTGAACTTGACCGTGTTGGTGAGTTGCAAGAATCTCTTGATGTGGTCGTGTGGATCATCAATGGTTCGTCCCAAGAATGGTTGAGCGGAGACCATCTGGATAAAGCCTGATTTTAGCTCGAAGTTGTTGGCGGCAATTGGAGGTATGACAATTGGATCCGTGTTGCCATCGACATGAGCTTGCAGCAGTTCAATCATCGGGCGATTATCCGGAAGGGGCTCATTGTTGTTGTTATTATTCATGTTGTTGTTGTTATTATTGTTTGGAGGTGGTACACCAGCCATGCCTAAGTGATCGAGAGGCTCGGGCTCTTGATAAGACGTGGATCGAGTGCGCATACACCTGCAAAAGAACTAACAAAACAAAGCAAAAATATTTTTGGTTTTTATGTTTTTTTATTTTTTTTTATTTTTTTTTATTATTTTTGAAATTTTTTATATTTTTTAGTTGTTTTTGAAAATTTTTGATGAAAAAGTAACGTTCACAGGGAACGGATCCCAAAATCCAAGTTCTCACAAAAAACTTTTGATCTTAACGAGAAGAGCCGGCAGCGGCGCCATTTGATACAAATGATTTTGTATGGGTTCAATTTAATGTTCTCGAAATCCTCTCGAATTGATCTCGGCTTTAAGTGGAATGATTTGTTCTTGGTTAATAAAAAATGGTTGGTTTGTTTATCTATTTTAAACTAATGACAAGAAATTAAGTGTCGAAGAGTAAACTTAAAGCGTGAAAAGAATAAACTAAAAGACTAGTTTAAAATTAGATGTTTGAAAACTTTAAAGATTTTAATATAAAATAAATGAACACTCAATAAAAACTAACTCTTGGAAAACTTTGTGAAAAATAAGAACTTAGTTGGAAAAGACTAAAAGAAAGTAGGATCGTAACAAAACACCTCAAATCGGAATAGTAGAAAAGGGTGTAATCGGAATGTTATTCCGATCAAACGATCGGAATGTGGCAAGCTATGGTCGGAATGTGGGAACGGGCCCCAATCGGAATACTGAGAATCACTCAATCGGAATATTCGAAACTTGTTACAATCGGAATCCAGGAAAATGCAACAATCGGAATAATGGAGAAATGCCTGAATCGGAATATTGGAAAACACTTACCGTCGGAATATGTTAAAATCACCAATCGGAAAATATGAAACCCTTTTCCGATCACTGCGATCGGAAAGAGGGGGATGCTTGGTCGGAATGTAAGGTCGGAAAAGGGAGTTACCCTTTTCCGAAAATGGTGCAAACCGAGTGAAAAGCAAGGGAAATGAGCTTATTGAATAAGCTAACTCCCTAACTAGCTCGAATCCAATAAAAAGCTGATCAAATAAGCACTAAAAAACAACTTTTCTAACTTTTAACAAGCAAACTTATTAATCTACTCAATAAAGAAATAAACTTTTTATAAAAACTTTAAAAGGTAAATAAGCTAAATCAACAAATAAGCCAACAAGAACAAGGATCTTAAAGCTTATTAGTTCATAAACTCAAGGAAACATAAAAAGTAATCAACTTTTTTTAAGCACAAATCATAGAAGAACAACACGGATCATACGAGATTTGTACCAAAATCAATGAAAGTAAAAGAAAGGAAGGATGAGATTAAAGATTAAAAGATAAAAACTTGAACTTGATTAATGAAAGATAATACAAAAGTTTGAATTTGAAAGAGAAAAAGATGAAATCTAGTGAGAGAAAGTTCTAAACTTTCTCTCTCTAAAACTAGAGAAAATGAAAACTAAGCTAACTAAGTGTGTGAAAATTTGTGAAGTAAGGGCTTTATATAGGCGTGTGTGATGGTGGTGGTGGGCTTGTAGATGGGCTTTGGCTTGGGCTTCTTTTCCTTCTTCCTTCTTTAGTCTTCACGCTTCTTTAAATAAACGTTTCCGACTTGGATTTGAGAAGTGTCGGTGAATAAATCCAACTCGTCTTATAATATTTTGTTAAATAGACTCGAGTTCTTCGACATATATATGAATCTTCCATCGTTGGCTCTACTCTTCGATAAATCTTCAAATAGGCACAATGACTTCAAATCTTCTGCATCTCTTGGACAATAGACTTCGTCTTGAGTCTTTTTCCTCGATAAAACCCGTGCAATCCCATGTTTTCTTCAATATTCATCCGGTTGCCTCTGAAAATACAATAAACACAAAAACCACGCATAATTCCAAACAAATGATATTAAATACGTGTTTTTGTCTTGTTTTAGCCAGAATTAAGTGGTAAAAGGATGGGTGTTTTCACACCTATCATGACGCCTATCTATGGTTAAAGCACAACTACTAGACAAAGATTGCTAGTTTGTCTTTTACCATTTTGCGGTAAAAAGTCTCATCTCTAATTTAATAACTCAAAAATATGCAAATTTCTTAACTATTAAAGTTTTCTATGAGTTATGCATTTAGAATTACAATTTTCTAATATTCCTATTATTCCTTCTTCAACCATGGAGAAGGACTAGGATTGATTTGAATTCTTCTTCTTTGGAAAAGAAATGAGGTTTATCATTTATTGTAAAGATTCACTCTATCCTTACACCTTTACGGTTGTAGATCAATTTATAATTATTTGAATAAACCATGTTTATGGTTTAATGTTGCATTAATACATTTAAAAGAATGTACAAAATTTTATCTTAGTATTTTCAATAATAAATACTTTCAAGAAAATAAAATTACCCAAGTTAACAAATTAACCATAGTATTTTCCTTGAATAACTAGTACCCATGGTGACATAAATTTACTATATCAGTTGATCTGCTAGTAATAAATGTATTCAGCATGGCAACTTGTCGAACAATTTAATTGACAAACTCTTTTGCAATTCTAGTATATTTAAAGGACTTACATTGCAAGTTAAAACATTGCTTGTAAACATGTTTAGTCCCTTTCTAATGCCTTGAGTTTCTAGATCTCACTAACTAACTCAATTAAGTCTTCTAATTTGATGAACTTAAAACTTTCAATCGAGATCTCACTCATATGAATAGTTTTCTTTCCATCACAATCTTAATCCAAGGCTCCCACTTGACTAAAATTGCAACTTCAAGTGTTCTCAATTAGATGACATTCAACTTAAATTGTGGGTATTATTTGATGTGTCAAATCAAAGATTATGTATGGAGAAGCATGCATACAACTCCATAGCATAATTTTTATAAAAAAACTTTTATTGTTCATTTTCTTGAATATTAAATGACTACATTAAAGAATTATATAGTGCTAGAATTATGTATTCAGTAGCCATTATTCGTAGACGTCATTCAATAATCATTTGGGGAGCGAGGGCACTTTAATTCGTAAACCCAACACGCTCAGCCAAGATGAAATATCGAGATGGAACACTCTAGCGGATAAGGATACTAATTATAATTTAAAGCACTAGATACATTCAATAATAGGTCTCATTTAAACTTCTTAACAAATCAATTGTTTTTATATAGTTATTTAGTTAAATTAATTTTTATTTTTTTATTATTTTGAAAATATACCCATAGTTTACAACATTTCAAACAAAATTAGTTAAACACATAGGCATATATCAAAAAATATCTAAGACAAAAATAACTTGTAAGCACAAATTTACAAAATATATGCGCTAAAAATAAATCACATAGCCACATGCATTTATTTAGGTAATAAAATCTTTTTAAACCTAGGGTTTTTAATAGGATATTAAGTCTTTCCTAATTAAAAATTTTATAATCTCATTCAAAAAATAAGAAGATATGCCAAATATTCGTAACATTTACTACATGGCAAGTTTGATCCATGAAAACATGCACGTTTATCATGGATCCACATAATCTCTTAAAACAGGTAAAGATTTTATTGTCTATTCAAATAATCACTTAAAACAAGTAAAGATTATTAATAGATCCATATAATCACTTAAAACAAGTAAATATTATATTGTAGGCATATAATCACTTAAAACAAGTAAAGATTATATTGTAGATCCATATAATCACTTAAAACAAGTAAATATTATATTGTTTTAGGATCGTTACCCGATTAATTTAATTACAAGAACTAACAAGTTAATCAAGTAATTAAAACCTAAATATCTAACATGTATTATAGGGTTTACAAGAAAATCTTTTCTTTATTTAGCAATTACACAAAAAAATTTGTGTGATCCTAGCATTATGGTCCGATTTTTATAAAAAAATGGTAAACCCTAAAACTCATGTTTTAACAATACAATTATTAAGATCATTAGGTGTTCAATAATTATTGCAATGTTAAAACGGCTCTTGATGCCACTGTTCATTTGTTAGATCTAACATAACATTTATTTTGATAAACAAAATATATAAACATCATAGCACATGCGGAAGCGATTACGGATCATATGATAATAACATGCATATAATTAATTGAACATAAAATCAAACGGGAAAGTACCTTGCAATGCTTCCAATAAGTAGAATGCAAAACACCAATCCAAGATCAACCTAACAAACGTTAAATCTATGTTCCTGTACACACGTATCGAACAAGCTACTTGAAAAGCTAGGTCACACGATTAGAACCGCGTCGTAGAAGTGGAAAACTCAAAACCGAATCAGCCCTAGAGAAGGGATTCGGCCGAGCATGGCTAGCAAGGGTTTGGGTATGATTTCTTTCACTTGAATGAGCAAAGAAAACAATGAAAAACCCTTTGTATTTATAGTGGATGTAAGCCTAGGGTTGGGAGACAAAATTAAATATAGAGAATATATTGTTTGTCTTAAAACCAAAACTTACACCACAAACACATAAATGTTCCCTCAAAAGGGGCGACCTATTGTGCTCCCAAAATAGTTTTGGGACACAATATTTTGTTTCCACTTTTACTACTTAATGCCCGTTAGTCATTTTCCAATAAATACTTAACGGTCGTTATTCACGATTATTAACACTCGTTAACTATTTAACTACGTTTAATAAAAACATAATTAAATAATAAAATAGCTCTAAATGTTTGTATGCAATCCAATAATCTCGAGTTCGATCCTAACACACGACTATTTAAATTACGTCCACAAACTAACATGCTAGTCATGTATTGGAATCCATTTAGGAGGTACCAATAACCACCCTTTTTAAGTTGGTTGCTTGTCATGTCATAGTATGAACATGTCTTTGGAAAAGATGGTTTAGTTTAGTTAACTATGAATCTTTTTCCTTAAACGTTAAGTGTTTCTCTAACTCATATGTACAAAAACTGTCGAGTGATAAGACTACTCTTTTATTTTAGGGGTGGTTACTGGTACCCTTAAAATGATTCTAATATCCTTCCTAATTTTTTTATTCTCTTTTTTTCTATTTTTATTTTTCATTTTTATTTATTTTTATTTTGTTTTTGTTATAAAACTGTGAAACGAAAAATGCGGAATAAAAATTATAAAGTTTAACATGTCAAAAATAGTAAACTGTCAAAAAATACGGAACGGAAACTGACAAAAAACTGTGTTGTAGTGTATCGGAGGACAAAAAGAGGTATTTTAAGTACTTTTTGTCCCCAAGAGTATTTATAACATAACACTTATTTTAGTATGTATAATACAATTCGATCCTCTCAAAAAAAAAAATGTTTCAGGTCCACTACTCATTGTGATACAAACATATAAGTTCTGGAAACAAAAGAAGTTCAAATTAGCTGGCTTTTAGCTTTTCATGACTAGCTTATACACCTGTGGCGGCAGTTATGTGAAAACACAAGGGGTAATACGGACACAACAACGGTACAAGAAATTGTGAGCCAGCGTGTAGACTGGGGTGTCCAAACGTCCATAGCTTTTGTACACTTTTCACATTACACAAAAGCAAAATAAACATTTTTCCATTACTATTTGCATTAAAAAAACAAAATGTTTTTTTGGATAAGTTTTTTAGTTGTATATGAACCAGAATGTTTCTCACATTTGGTTTGAATGTCACCTTTTTAAGATAAGAAGACAACTATTTTGGAACAATTCTACGTGTTAAAAAGAAGAATCTAGAAAAAAAAAGTTTATAATTGATTAATCGTCGTTTAATCGTTACAAGATTATCAATTTTGTCGATTTATGTAAGACGATTAACGGCTATCAACTGTGGTCAATAACGATCAATGGAAGTCAAACTTGTCGAAAACGTGCAAATCTTGCCGAAAATACCGAAAACATACTGCAAATCTGAAAATACCGAAAACTAGCTATAAACTTATGTTTATCACTTATAATAACTATTTATATGTATGAAAATTGGTTTTAAGAATAATATTACCGAAAATACCTAAATAACTCTTTAGAAATACCCAAAACATGCTGAAAATGCCTAAAATTTGCTAAAAATGCTGATCTGATTAATTCCGCCTAGAACGATTACAAGTTACAAGGTGATCAAGCGACCGACAAACAATTCACGATTTTTGCAACCTTGATTAAAAATACAACCTTGATTAAAAATACTGAGATCATAAGTAAATGATCTTACTCGTAAATTTACATGATCACGAAACAACAAAAAACGCTAAAAAAAATAACATGATCAACGTTGTCCGAAGGATCACACTTTTGCCAGTTTCGCTGGCGAGCCAAAGAACACAGACTAAGTGGCCAATGCCCAGTGGCCACTTGATAAAGTGATCAAATCAGTGAACTACGCAGTATCTGTCGAGAACTTGTCTTTGTTGAATTCTGATTCGACGCCTTCGTGTCCATCGAATTCACCAAGTCCTAGTACATCTTCGATGGGACCGTCTGCATTTAGCTTATCCACCAACAAAAGGTCTTCCAATACTATTTTATGCTTGCTCGCTGATTCTGGTCCCTCAGTGGCTACGTTGGCGCTTTTTGTCATATTCGCTGAGGATTTTGAGCCATTGCTAAACTCGAGCCTTCTGCTGCAACCTTTTTCTATATTCATGTTTCCATTGAGAACTCGGAGTCTAAGAGTATCAGGAGATGTCTTTGGTGATGATTTACCAATTTTGTAAATTTCCTTTCGTGGCGACATCACAAAGAAATCCCATTTGGTATCTGAACCCCATTCAGATGCACAGCTAGATGGCAAAAATAGCGGTGTTGTAGTCCTGCTATTTTTATCAATAGCTGCAGCTTCGGAAATAAGATCAGAACTAGATGATGATGAAAGCGGTGAGTTCTTTGGTGAACAAGCAACTTTATAAACGTCCTTACGAGGGGACATAATGAATAAATCGCATTTAGTTGGTGAACTCCAATCAGGCGCTGAATCAGATGGCCAAAAAAGTGGCTTATCGTTACCAGTTTCTTCCAAATCCATGACGTCTGAAGAGTAGTCAGAGCTAGACGCTGAAGAAAATTGTGAGCTATCGTCACTACTATCCAAGACTTTTCTTTGATGTAGAACTAAAGATGCTTCTTCCATAGGATTCACTCTCGAACCATCAAAGAATGTAGCTTCTGTATTTAAAAGTGTAGTAAATCTTGGTGACGGTGTTGACAATAGAGAAATGAGCCAGGCGTCAATTTTAAGATCCATGTAACCATATAAGCGGTCATGTTGTAAGCAAGATGACGGAGATGATGCATCAGTAGACGTTAACCACGTGCAGTTCTCATGACCGAGTAATTCTTCCTTTCTCAGCGCATCAGCAAATTCACCATCTTCCTCCTCGAAAGCCTTGAAACGTGACTTATTTGATCTTGATTTGAGAAGTTCTCGTGCATGAAGATTTATGTTGTTTCCTCCTCCTGGATAAATAATACATCTTTGCGCACGCACCATGATGATAGAAACTGTGATTTAACTAATTAAGTTATCGTTAGTTGGTCTATCATTAGTACTGATCCAAACAACGGAGAAAGGCTAAAACTACAAAGAGGAAAACACCAAATTTACCATATTGAATGCATCTTCGACATATTATTAGCCATAGAAAATACAAGTCTTACGAAAGCAACTAGTAGCGTGATTGACCAACAAGATTGATAGCCGATTCAATCAAGAAAACTTGACGATACAGAATGAACAGGTCAATATAAGAAGATTCCTACACTTGGTCAAGTATTTGCTTATGTCTGAAATGTATTAAAATGTTGCTGATTATTATACTAACCCGGCCAACTCGATCAACTTCATAATTTTTCTAATACTTCACGACTACTGGTTAGACCATAACGCAGATAAGTCGTGTTAGAATGAATCAAAGACAACCTAATCATAACCCACAAAATTGAAGTAATTTTACAAGATCCACAAGCAAGGACACACATATTTTGTTTGTAAAACCAGCCTAACGCAAAGTCCCCTACTTTAGGTCCATGTGACCTAAGACTTCACTCGAGCCACATGAACCAACTCTCGACTTGGAACGGTCAAACAAGATAGCACAAGCAGATCCAACCAGCCGGACCAAGACAAAGTCCAACCCTTTTTATACCCTCACTTGAGTTGCAGGCACGTATCAGGCCCGGTAAATTCAACAATTTATGTACGCAAACTATTTCAAAAGTCTACTTCCACAAACCTTAGCTACAATTGGACATAAGTACCTAAATTTTTAAATCCTAACAAAATATACTTTTACAAGAAGAACACTTAGTAAAACTCGATCTTCGACGAATACTTGTAGACTTTCTTTTCGACCGAACTCGTTAGCATTAGTAATGAAAATATAGTCGTACCTTATAGTAAATGATGAATGTGTTATGCCAAGTAGCTACTGAGAGGAATTAGCACCTTCATACCATGGTTTAATTTCCCGCCTTGGTAAATATGAATATGGAATAAAATGATATGATATCACTTTTGCTTTATTATTGCTTTTTGTAACTTTACCCGTTTTTATCTTCTTTTTTTGAGCAAGCTTTACCCGTTTTTATCGGCCATTAAAGTAATCGTGTATTCGTGTGCTAACTTATTTAAAAACAATAGCTACATTGGGCCTTTCATATGACTTATTGGTCCAAATATTGTCAGCCCAAAATAAGCCCAATAGTTTTATTTTTCTCAAATTGTTGTTTTATTATCAACTTACAAAGTCACTACTGTATTCATTTCAACCTAGCGGTATTCGCGTATTACGACTGCGAGTAATTTAAAGCTAAAATTCTGTAAATACAATGTTTTGTGATTATATATATTATTCAATAATACCTATATGAATAATGATAATAGTTTTAAATTGGAATAATTTTAAATAATACGGAGTAATAAATTATTTCATATAAAAATATTAGTTTTAATACCCGTGCACGCACGAGATTAAAATAAATGATTCATTAAATAATACTTTCGTTATTCCAATTTTATGTATATTATATATGTTTTTTAAAAACATCTAATGTTTATATGTTTTATTATCTTATTTGTTTTACTGTGTACCGTGTAAATTAATATAAACTTAGCTTAATTTTTATTTTTTAAATTTCATATTCTTTTAACTTTCGATATTTTACTCTAATAGTTATATCTTAATTATTAATCAATAAAGCATATACATCAACATTACATGTACATGATTTATAAATTCATGATTTTGTTATGTTTAATATTATTCTATATAACAATATTAAACTTTAATATTTAAATAGTATAATGCCATTGATTCACAAGTTTTTACATGATTTTTCATTATGTAATAATATTAATTGATATGTTGTATAAATATTTGTTGCATAAAGAATTTGATTTTGTTTAAGTGAAATTTTAGCTATCATTTCTCGACATTGTGTGTTTGGTAACAAATAATAACCTTGAAAAATATATGTTGTTCTAATATGTAGAATATCGTTTATTTATTTTCATCTCATACCGATGTTTGAGGTCATGCATTCATTTTAATATTTATATTTATGTTAATAATAATTTACATAGATTTCATTGCTTGACTTTGTTAAGTGCTAAAATAAAAATAGACAATATTTGTGTTTTTATTTGAATATATATAATTATGAGATTTGTTATTTTTTAATATTACATATATGTTGTATTTTTAAATTTATATAAATATATAGTTTATAAATTATATAGTTTATAAAGTATATAGTTTATAAAGTTTAAGGGGGTATTATGTTTATTTTCCAAAGTTACTAAAAAATATGGAAATATAAGTTTAAACCTAAGTCCATCTAATTTATTTAGAATTCAATCATTAAAGTTTTATTAATTTTCTTCTCTTTTTTTAAGTTTTTATTTTTACAAATTTGACACATATATTTTTATGTATTTTCGTCAAATTTCTCCACCAAAATTTTTAATTTTGACTAAACTAATTCAATTTTGACTTTTTTGGACCAATCACATTCCTTGATTTTACTTATGTGTCAAAATCAAGCTATTTGATTGGTCCAATTGTTTTTCTACAACCTCCACTTTTCACTAAAACTCTTAAAAAGTCTAATTCTTTTATTATATAAAAGATTATTACGAGATTGTGATGGTTGATTGTGTAAAGTATTTGCTAATTGGTGTAACATTCGTTACAATATTTATAACGTGTAAATATAGAAAATTCTTGCAGTTTATATGAGTTGTACAATGTGTTTTGTTTGTTGTAAAAGGAAGTGGATATGAATTGTGGTGTATCTAATATGTTATAATTGTACTGATGATTAGATTTGTACAATGTGTTGTGTTTGTTATAAAAAGAGATGCGGGTATATTTAATTTGTTATTTATTTTGTTTGTATAATATGTATTGATATGTGTAAAAAGATTATTATATATCTTTAAGCTTATTTAATTTGTGCATGTAAGTTGATTTTTTAACCTTTTTATTAATAGTTGGCATATTCTTTTATTTGATTTTTGTACTTATGGCACTTTAATTTAACTAGCATTTTTTTTCTTCATATTGTACTAATTCATAATACATAGCCAGCAATAAAATCACAAAATATTAGGAATTAAAAACATGTAAATGCAAAACAACCATAAAAAAACCATCCACTAAATCATTTACACCATAAAATCCAAAATTTTACCACAAATTTAATGTTTCCAATCCCTCAATGTGATTCTTAAAATCATTTCAAAACCTTAAATCTCTCATTGTTCTAAACTTGCAACCCCTAATTGCATCAAATATACACAGCCATCATCAATGGGGGGTTGCATGTCTGTCCCAAACACAAGCCATAGAAGAAGGCCAAGAAACAACCTAGTCCGACCCATTTCGCACGACGAATCAGACCCTCAAACCTCAAATTCAAAGATATTCATACGTCCGGCTCGTGTCCTAAAAGACTCGGCTGGAAAAGAGATTTATAAACGTTACAAGCTCGGAAAAGAGCTAGGAAGAGGTGAGTTTGGTGTTACATATGAATGTCAAGATATTACAACGGGCGAAAAGATTGCATGCAAAAAGATATCAAAGAGCAAACTTAGGGCAGAAATCGACGTTGAAGATGTGAGGAGGGAGGTGGAGATCATGAGAAATATGCCTCAGCATCCTAATATTGTGAGCTATAAGGATGTTTATGAAGATAAAGACGCGATTTATTTGCTCATGGAGCTTTGTGAAGGTGGTGAGTTATTTGATCGAATCGTTGCTAAAGGCCATTACACCGAAAGAGCGGCTGCCCTTGTGATCAAAACTATTCTTGAAGTTGTACAGGTGATTACCTTCATTTTTACACCATGTTCTTGTGTTTTAAAGCCAACGTAGCGATTTCACATAATTTCTTGAAAATTTTGCTCATCCAACATAGCAACATATTTTATAGGCATGTCACAACCATGGAGTAATGCATCGCGATTTGAAGCCCGAAAACTTCTTGTACTCTCATAAAGGCGAAAATGCATCTCTTAAAGCGATAGACTTTGGTCTTTCCATATCATTTGCGCCTGGTATGTACTCAGAATAAACAATTCTAACATATCATTATTGTTATAAAAAATGTTGTGGTGGCTGTAGGTAAAAGGTTTAGGGAGATTGTCGGAAGTCCGTACTACATGGCACCGGAAGTACTTAGACGGAATTACTTTGAACAAATCGACGTATGGAGTGCCGGTGTAATTCTTTACATCTTGCTTTGTGGAGTTCCTCCTTTTTGGGCAGGTATATAAGGTCACTTTTTGAGATTAAATGCTTCATAAGACAGCAAGTTCTAACATTTTGGTCATTCGGATGGAAAAATTGACAGAAACTGAAGAGGGAATTGCACAAGCAGTAATAAAGGGTGACATAAACTTCAAAAGAGATCCTTGGCCAAGGGTATCCGAGGATGCGAAAAGCCTTGTAAAGGGCATGCTTGAGCAGAATCCATATGAACGATTAACCGTTGAAGAAGCCCTTGGTATGCACTAACCCTTGTATACATGTACATAAACTTTATATAAACTTATCTAAATTGTCACTTACATGGAATATAATCTTGCTATATGCCACAGAGAACAAATGGATTCAGAATGCCCACAAAGTGCCCAACATACCTTTAGGAGAACACGTACGATCAAGAATTCAACAATTCTCTTTGATGAACAAGTTCAAAAAGAAGGTCATCAGGGTAAGCTATGTGACTTATTTACGTTGCTACTATAAATCTTTGAAGTTGAATGTTTACCTTTTTATGGGCTCGAATGCAGGTGGTCGCTGAAAACTTGCCAGATGAACAAATACACGGATTAAAACAACTGTTCGATGAAATGGACAAAGACAAGAACGGGTCACTCACTTTTGAAGAGTTCAAAGACGGTTTGTGTTTGATCGGAGATCAACCGCTTGATGATCCTGATGTCCGAATGCTTATGGAAGCTGTAAGTACCATTATTAGTTAACTAGATTCGTATGATGCACACGAATGTCCTACTAACAAAGGAGACTATACTTGTTTGAAGGCTGACCTTGATGAAAATGGGGTGCTAAACTGTGAGGAGTTTATGATGGTTGCAATTCACTTAAAACGAATCAGCACCGATGATAATCTCAGACAAGCTTTCCACCATTTTGACAAGGACAAAAATGGGTACATTGAGCTAGATGAATTGAGGGAGTCTTTGTTTGAGGATCAACATTCAACAAACGAGAAATTAGTCCGTGATATCTTACATGACGCTGACCTAGATAAGGTACTAAACAATCAATTACTATATATACCTGCAAACTGAACATAACATGTTATAGTTTAAACATGGTTGAGCACATTTTTATTATGTTGTTGTGTGTTTTGTAGGACGGCCGAATTAGCTACCCAGAGTTTGCAGCAATGATGACAACAGGGATGGATTGGAAGATGGCCTCTCGACAATACTCGAGAGTGATGTTAAATGCAATTAGTGTTAAAATGTTCAAAGATCAGTAAAAAATATGAAAATTTTGAATTGATTATTGAACATAGAATATGGATGGAAGCAAGTGAATATAATCTGAAAACTGCAAATCAATCCAAAGAGGTCACAACTGTGCATTTACTTCGTGTATAAGGCATAGGCTATCATGCTGAAGAACCACAGCGCTGTGCAAGTAGTACAGTGTTACACCTCGATATGGCGTGACATTATGCCTGTAGGTCACACTAACCAAATTAAACTTGTGATCAATTTTCTTATGCACATCAGCAAGTTTCGTTGATAATGGGAGGTCAAATAAGCACATGTTCTCTTCAAATTTCGCCATGGTGAGTAGATCGCCATTATCAGGAGAAGTCTCACTGGTAGAGTCCTCTAGTTTTGCTTTCCTGTCTTTTTTATTCGAGTATTTGGCTCCTGGACAAGTCACTTAACTTTCTTTTAGTAAACGCTGATCCTTAGCTTGCTGCGCTGAAGTTTCAGTAATATTGGATTTGCCTTTAGATGTAGATGAGATGCATTCCGTCAGCGTAACATGCCCTTCCTGTAGGAAACGGTGTACACTTTTATTATAAAATCGAATTTACAATAAAATAACAGAAATTAAATTGACAGAATTTAAATGACAGAAAGTAATTAACAGTAATGAAAAAAGCAGTAAAACAAAGACGAGGCACGTGTTTAACACGCTTCCCTTAAAACAGATTCGCCGTCTGTTTCCCAGGGTACAACGTCTAAAGCTGGACTTAACAAACTTGCCTGAAAGATCACGGAAGCCTTGCGTGTTTCTGATCGACGAGCTGCTGGAAAACTGTCTGATAATGGAGTAAACTGAATGAGAATGGGTTATATTTAACTTTACTTGTTCTCAAAGAAAATATATACCACAGTCAGGAAAATCTGTTTTAACTAAAACAGATTTCCTGTCTGTCTTTTTAACACAAAATATTCTGTTTATGTATCTATTCCTAAAATAGATGTACAGAATTTTCTGGAAAAACAAATCGAATTCGCAGCAAAAAAGATACCGAAATCTGCCCGCACCCAAGCCAGTTTTTGGAGTTGCATTCGTGTCCGCAGGTCGCGCGCTCGTGCACAAGTTCAGTAGCTTCGAACCCGGTTTTTTGCCCTAGAAATCCCACTTTCTGCTCCCCTGCGCGCGCGTAGGCGTGGGAGTAAAAACCCACAAATGAATATTGTAGGGTAGAAACTAGGATTTCCTTATAAACATGTTTTCACTTCATGTTTCAAGCCATGTGGGACAAATATTTTTCCAAATATTGTGTTTCACGTGACTCACTTTGAGACACGATATCTCATTCATATTAACTCCATATTGGACATACTTTAGCTCGTTGCGAAGCTCTCTTCGAGGAGAACGCAAAGCTAATAAGTACTACGAATATATATAACATATACATATATAAAATTATGTCCAAAGTATTGCAAAAACCATATTTTGCAAAACATTTTCCAACAATCCCCCACATGAATGGGAATCGGTCGAAAACACACGAAAGTTTCGGCAAAATTTTTGCGGTTAAGTCCTGCATAGGATAGGTAGGTGTAACCCTTTGAACCTTCCCTTGTGATATGCACTTAGTCTCCTAGATATGAGTAGACGCGATGTCCTTGAACTCAGCCTCTGTTTACGTAGACGACAATACACACTCACACAAGACTCTCCCTGACCTTGTCAAGTCCTCATAGTCGTGTTCGTTATGGTCATGAACACTCGCCTGGTTCTGCAAGAGCTCTTAGAAATTGAGCCCCCACAATTTCCTTCGAAGCGACCCCACTTCTCTCTCACATTGGTGATTTCATCTTGAATCATTAAAAACATATGTTTTATGATTTCATCTTGAATCATTATGCTTTATGATTTCATCCTGAATTATTAAGCCATATGTTTAACCTCTCAACATGTCAAATTGTTCTAGGAATGGACTAGGAAAGTTACTGTATTAAGTAACTCCCCCACATTGACGTGACTTCCCCCACATTTCTATGATTAGGTTGTCCTATTGAACCCAGATCTTGGGATCTCCAGTCAACTGGGTTAGGTTTTCCTTCATAGAAACTCATTCCTTTAAGGGCTTTAGTCCCATTCCTTTAGACGACTTACTAACTAACTCTCTGCTTAAGCCTTTCGTAAGCGGATCCGCGATGTTATCCTTTGACTTCACATAGTCAATTGAGATAACTCCTGTTGAGAGTAGTTGTCGTGCTGAATTATGTCGACGACGGATATGTCTAGACTTTCCATTATACATTGTGCTATGAGCTCTGCCAATTGCCGATTGACTATCACAATGTATACTAATGGCCGTTACCGGCTTAGGCCACCTGGGTATGTCCTCTACGAATTGACGTAGCCATTCCGCCTCTTCTCCGCATTTATCTAACGCGATAAATTCTGATTCCATCGTGGACTTAGCTATTACATTTTGCTTGGAAGACTTCCAAGATATAGCGGCCCCTCCCAGTATAAACACATATCCACTGGTCGATTTAGAATCCTTTATGTCAGATATCCAATTTGCATCACTGTATCCTTCAATAACAGATGGATATCTAGCATAATTCAGTCCATAATCACGACTGTATCTCAAATAATGAAGTACCCTCAGCATGAATGTCGTGTAGCAAAACCTGCAGATCTTGAACCTCAGTTATCACACTCTTTGAATCAACCATCTTGTAATCCAAAAAGCGAGCTACCACGAACTTCTTTGTACCGGCATCCTCAGTTTTGTACTTGCGTTCCAACGACTCCCATAATTCTTTGGCAGTCTTAGTCTTGCAGTACACATTGTACAAAGAGTCCACCAAACCATTCAGAATATAGTTGTGACACAAGAAGTCTGAATGTTTCCATGCTTCAACAGCTTGCACGGCTTGTTGATTTTCGGGTACACCTTCATTAGGAGGTTTCACCTGAGGTACAGTCTCCTTTAAGAACTTCGCAAGGTTCAAAGTAGTGAGTTAGAAGAACATCTTCTGCTGCCACCTCTTAAAATTCTGTCCATTGAATTTTTCTAGTTTTTCAGCATGATTAGCAACTGTGTGGGTAACTGGCGCAACAGTTACTTTCACAGTAGTAGTTGCAGGAATTTCAGGAGTGCTAGTAGACATTCTGAAAGATCAAACAAGATCAAAACACAAACAATTAGACAACTGTTATAAATCTGTATATAAGAAATTCAGTCGTGATCTCTATATACTTATAGTAGATCTGCTTCAAAGAAACTCAATCTTGGTTTCAATGAATCAGATGCAATTATTAAAAATATCAGTTTAACAGAAACACAATCTTGGTTTTAATAAACTGATTAGAACAACTGCTAAAAAAACGTTAACTGTTAATAAAAATCTGTAATTAAAACTGATTTCTAGTGAAACTCAATCCTGGTTTCGGCAGAAACAGATTATAAATAAATCTGATAAAATTATTAACGATTTTAATAAAAGTTTTAGTTCTGTTAAAAAGAATTTGTTTTAAGATTGTAGGAAACGGTGTACACTTTTATTATAAAATCGAATTTACAATAAAATAACAGAAATTAAATTGACAGAATTTAAATGACAGAAAGTAATTAACAGTAATGAAGAAAGCAGTAAAACAAAGATGAGGCACGTGTTTAACACGCTTCCTTTAAAACAGATTCGCCGTCTGTTTCCCAGGGTACAACGTCTAAAGCTGTTGTACAACCGGACTTAACAAACTTGCCTGAAAGATCACGGAAGCCTTGCGTGTTTCTGATCGACGAGCTGCTGGAAAACTGTCTGATAATGGAGTAAGGAAAAAGCTGCGTTTTTTCTGATGTGAAAACTGAATGAGAATGGGTTATATTTATACTGAAAACTTTACTTGTTCTCAAAGAAAATATATACCACAGTCAGGAAAATCTGTTTTAACTAAAACAGATTATCGAATTCGCAGCAAAAAAGATACCGAAATCTACCCGCACCCAAGCCAGTTTTCAGAGCTGCATTCGTGTCCGCAGGTCGCGCGCTCGTGCACAAGTTCTGTAGCTTCGAACCCGTTTTTTTGGCCTAGAAATCCCACTTTCTACACCCCCCCCCCCCCCCCCCCCCCCACCCCCACATGCGCGCGCGTAGGCGTGGGAGTAAAAACCCACAAATGAATATTGTAGGGTAGAAACTAGGATTTCCTTATAAACATGTTTTCACTTCATGTTTCAAGCTATGTGGGACAAATATTTTTCCAAATATTGTGTTTCACGTGACTCACTTTGAGACACGATATCTCATTCATATTAACTCCATATTGGACATACTTTAGCTCGTTGCGAAGCTCTCTTCGAGGAGAACGCAAAGCTAATAAGTACTACGAATATATATAACATATACATATATAAAATTATGTCCAAAGTATTGCAAAAACCATATTTTGCAAAATATTTTCCAACACTTCCTTCTTTCAATGCTGTCTGTATTTGTGATCAGGGGCGGAGCCATGTGTGTGCTACTGGGGGGCGCCGCCCCCAACAAATTTTTTGCGGACACAGAAATCATGTAGAAAAAATGGTCAAATTTAAGGAAAAAGATGTAGTGCCCTCATAAAAAGTTTCTGAATGCCCTCAACAATGTCAATGTTTTACAATGTTGTTATTGTTTTTCTGATTGTCTGGTTCGTCGGAATTAAGAACGGAGAAGAAGAGTTAAATTAGAATATAAATGCAAGTGGGTGGGTTAAATATACTGTGTCAAAGAAAAGTTGGACAGAAGATTAGTTAGAATACTAACCGACAAAAACATTAAATATTTACCATAATAACATATTGAAACTCTCTCTATTCTTTAACTGCAATTTATCTCTCCCTAATTTTCAAAAAATAACTACTGTATGTAATAATTTGATACGAGAGTTTATACTTTATAATGCAAAATGTAATATTAGTCGAATATAATATAATATTTATTTAAATAAGTTTTTTTTTCTTTTTATTAAACAAAAAATATAGATGGAATATTTTTTTAGTCAAAATCGAATAAAAGATTTGTGTTAGGAACAATTTTTTGAAAATTACTTTTTATTAAAAAATACAAGTCGAAAGTATACAGAGTCCAAAACCAGTCGTCAAATGACCATGACTATCACCTGACCAAATGAGACAAAACGAGCTGGAACCTAAAACCTGACATTTCTACTCACACAATCTGAACAAATGGTGGCATGGTGAGTTGCAGGGATGATTATCACTGAAAATACCTGTTGTTAGTATGGTTCATTTTGTTGCTCATTTGAATGTTATAATGCGTTTTGTTGAAGTTCTCTAACTAATATTCTATTGTCGGGAAAAAAAAAATTTGCCCCCTGCAACCTAATTTCCTGGCTCCGCCACTGTTTGTGATAATTTGTTTCCATCAAGAATTGTGAAAAATCCAACGCGACTTCCTGTAGAATTCTCAACATCTATAACCCGTAACTCATCACTAGCTTTCGGGCCATAACTCAAACACATAATCAATGGTTTCCGGTGATAATACTCCTAGATCAAGCATATTGCAAAACAACTGCATTCACTTTTGGCATAGATACACGCCATTAGCCCATTGTCCCTCGGCTTGTCGCTTTATACATCTTCTTTAAATAACTTTAATGAACTAATAATCAAAATTAAAAGGGTGTTTGTTTAAGTTTATATGAGTTTATGAGCTCGTTTGATTTATGGGTTTTGCTAAACAATGCTCATTTGGTAAATTTAGCGAGTAAAATACCATATTAATGAAATTGTAAAATACCATATTTGAACATGATTACATGTTCATTTAATGTTATATTTAATGTAATTTTTGATAAATTAAGAAAATTAGACGAGCACCCGCGCATAGCGGCGGAATTTTCTAGTGCAAGATAATAAACGATATGTGATTTTGTGTTAAGTGTTTCGTGTAACACTCGTGAAAAGATTAAACTGTAAAGCAATCGCAAAATGCATAATACAACTAAAGAAAAAATCTGTAACTTGTATAAAAGAACATATAAAAATATTTAGTGGAACTAAAAATAAAACATTACATCAATGCACATTACTCGCCGCATACAAATTCTTAGTAGACGACATTTAAGGTGCAGACTCCTCATTGACCAAAATATTTTACTAATATCATTTTAGACAACGCAACATAAAGCTAGAAATGCAAGAAAACAGTGTCGGACAAATTAACACACTTACATTTTAGAATTGTTTGACCTTAAAAGCTCTATTGATAATCATAGCATAGTTCGAATAAAATCACAAATTTATACTGTGCCCATATAAACACAAGTAAATCTATTTAAAACATACATTCAACAATAACACAAATGTAGCTTACAACAAGTTTTTAAAACCCGAGATGAGTTTTTTATTTGCACGTTCGGATAATCAAAGGGACGGCTACGATGCGCTTTCATTTTATATGTTAGGTGTGCATAAATATTAGTACAATATACGCATGTAATGCAAGCTACATCTAGATACCATAAGATCTTCGTGATAGATCCAAAGGCGTACATAAATAATACCATGTACAAAGATAGATCCAAAGGCCTAAAATCTAAGTTAAATGACCATTTATCAAAATATTTTCTCATGCTCAAATGACGATTATATTTTTATATTCATTTGACTCAATAATGATTCATACGAAAGTAAATACACTATTCTTCCCTTCTTTACAAATCCTGCTTAACAATGATCACATTTTTCAACAACTCAAACTGCCTAAAAATAACGAATTCACATAAGGAAAGTTCCGCGCAAGTTTGTGCTCACATATATATACCAAAAACTCCTTATACTCTTTCGTTGAATTCTCCCACGCTTCCTCATAATCAGAAACCCGAATAGATTGTCAATCTCTACCGTTAAATGCAATGTTAAACAAAGATCAAAATGTGTGTAAAGTGAAACATATTCTTAGATTTTCTTTATCAAACTTCCGACTGGCTGCAGTACTAAGATTTAATGCATTGCTAAGTTTTAGTTTGCGTTTTTTATTCAAGCATTGAAAAACACGTTAGCGGAAAACGTTGCATGCTCAGTGAAAACAAATTGCCACTAAAACTCAAACGAATAACCAGCCCATCACGATTGACATCTTTAAATACTCAGCTTGAAATATTAAATGGTAGCCGCAACAGTGAGCCTCTATGCCTCAACCCGTGGACACATGAGAGCAGCTAAGATAGAGTTATAGTTTACCATTTTAGTAATACTAACAACAATACATACCCGTTACATGTCTTGGTCTAAGAGACTTATGTCGAGCCAAATATGACTTCAAACATAGTAGCTTCCAGATGGTATATAGTTATACCTGACTGGATCATACATCTTTTGTAAATCGAGATCCAGCCTAATAGCCGATGTCTTGAATATCGATACATTATAGTTAGAGAACCTGTAAAAGAAACTTGTAGATAATAGATAGCATCAGAAAACGTTTTAAATTTATAAAATAGAACAAAATGCAAAATTTAAACAAAAGGATCAATCTAAAAATGTCAAAATTATATTTACCTTTTGCTGGTTCATGAACATTTTGTGGAGGCTCAACTCTTCTTAAAAACATGGAATGGAAAAATTCATTACTCGCGGAGCACATGTTATGATCTGCAACTTCCAAAAATGCTATTAGTCATACATTTATTTACATATACATATACTTTTTCTATAGGAATATGCTTGTATGACTCGAATCGTAATAAATGATAGAAAGTAATACTCTTCGGAGATGATAAAATACGTGGAATACTTATTTCCTTTCCAAATAATATTAACGAAATCTAAATAATATTAATAAAAAATTTATTCTAACGTTATGGGTAGTATCACAATGTTAACATGGACTTGATGATGACTATCAAAATATAATTGACCATTTTATTGTTTATTGTAAGGATATATGGTATGCCCATTTTGTTATTATTTGTATGATCATAAATCCCACTTCGTTTTTATATATGTGAGTTTAGAATCCTAGCAATTATGTGATTATGAAGGCTTTTATTTGACATCCGAGGTAAGAAAGAAACGGTACCTTAAAGGATGAGTAAAGTATTGATGCCAACAGTAAGTTCACCGCCTCAAACCTCTAAGTTACCCTCCAAGCCCATATTCACCAATGGGATGAATGAATACAATGCGTTTGGGATTAGTAGTTAGTAACTTGGTTCAGGTTGTACAAAACATAGTTACAACAACAAAGTTGCTAAAGAACAGTATGATTTCAAAACTTTTTTTTTTTGGTAACCATGATTTCCGACTCATTGGCCGACTAATGATTTCAAAACTTAGTCATGTCTAATATGAAATCTCAATATCAAGCTTTCTCCATTACAATCATTCCAAATTACCCATTTTGACCCGTCCTAATTTACTTGTTTCACATAGCTCAACTCAACTGAATCATTTAAACAATTTTGAACCATCGTAATTTACTTGCTTCACATAAATCAACTCACCCAACCCACCTATTTTGTCACCTATATACTCTAAATTTAGAGAGTAAATAGAATTACAGGTTATTCATGAGGGGTAGTGAGAGGATACATAGTAGAAAAAGAATCTAAAAACAATCTTGTAGACAAAAAATTGCTTTTAAACATAACATCTCCATCTTGTACTATTTTCCCATCAAGAAAAGACATGAATGAAAATGTGAAGACTGGTCATGAAAGTTGATGAATGTCAATACTAAAACGCATAAAGCAACAATTTAGAAGTAGTCTTAAAGTTGATTTAAGTACAAATGTTTTGCTATTTGCTATTTATATGGGAGTTGGTATACAAAAATGAATATTGCCATAAACAAGTCAATAGCAAATAAAAGAACGCTAGCATGATCAAAGAGTAAAAAATTTGGCCAATTCCAAAACAACCTTGTGCCAGACTGTCGCGATTACCAAAACTCGCATAAAAATAGATCTTACAATTATAAACCTGTAAAAACTTAATGTTCGTATGTGAATAACAAAAAAAATTTTAATATCAACCCATTGCAATCATTCCAGAACTGCATCCATTGTGCCTTACTTCGTTACTTTTTACATTTCCATGAGTTATATATACAGATTACGGATTTCTTTCACTTACATGGAGATATTTTTTTTAACTTTCCAACATTAAAAGTAGCAATTTTTTCTATGTGTGATCTTGAAGCAGAAACATTTATTCACTCAAGTAAGGTACAATAACACAAGTATGTGTGAAAATAAGCATCACTCAAGTACACATCATGAAGCTAAATCCACCAATCCTATAATATTTTAACATTATACTGTTAGAAAATGTATCTAAATATAATAGGACGTGACTAAAAAGTTTCAATAGATACATGGGTATTTATCAACTGTTATTGCAATCCAAGTATTGAAGCCATCATTAGTTAAAGATTTGGTTGATTTCCTCAAAATATAACTCAGTACAAAGTAGTGAGCCACCTTTTTGAAACGAACCTCATAAAAAATAAGTATTCGCATTGTAGTAGACGATCTTGAACATGCATAACTCAACCAAGACATATAAATAATATAGTGGATCGTCATTAAGATTTATAATATATAGATATGTGTCCATTTGAGTTTGAGGATAAAGTGGACACTTGCTTTAGAAGTAGTAGCAGACTCATAATCAATTCAAAGTATACACTTTGTAAGGTATGATGCACATACATCATAAGAAATTAGCTTTGAATGTGTGAATCGATGTTCAAATGATTAAATTATTAATGCTGAGATGATTACCTTATACGTTTTCCTTTCTCTTAAAAATTCAATCAGACGTCTTGTATGTGACCTTCATATAAAATGACTCATATATATCTTAAAAGTGAATCAAAGTATAACCATACTTAAATACTAACAAATATCAAATCTACTTAACAAAATTCGACTATAATAATACAGAATCATAACAACAGCCATAACATAAAAAATTTAAATTGAGAAGATTGATTAGATAGATGAAAGACCTAACATTCTAAACAAAATGTCAGTTTGTGATATACCTCTAAATTCGGTCCACTATATATATTAACAGAATGATTTCAACTAAAGATTGAAGACATAAAAAGAATAAAACAAAAATGAAAAGAAACCTTAGCGGTTTAGTAGTTAATATCACGGATCGGATGCTTATGCCTTGAGTACACTAGTACAAAAATGGGTTTCGGTCACACATACCAAATTTTGTGTAGTCACAAATAAATTTTTTGTGTGACCGAATTTGCCAGTCATAAATAAACAGTCGCACTTGAAGTCAGTTTGTATGACCAATTCGTATTTTTTTGTCACGCATATGAATATTTACGTGACTAGGGCTAACAAATGCTTTTTGGATGAGTCGTTAGTCACTTAATAGTTAGAGAGTGTTATCAAATCAAAGTCTGGTTCAAGTAGTAGTCACATTATACCTATACATGTGTGACAAATATTTGTCATACACACATTGAATGTGACCAAAAATCATATATGGTCACATAGACTTATTTTACAAGTGACAAATCGATAAACAAGGTTATCACACACATTATTTTAATGTGACTAGTATATTTTGTTAAATGTTAACCACACATGAATTGTGTGTGTGTGGCAAATTGAAAGTAGGTATTGAAACATTTACCACTATATTTATTTAAATCTGACAAAATTTTACAATTACTTGAAGACTATGATCAAATATAGTACATGATCACACTAAATCATCAAACAATTATGTGACTATAAATTTAGCAATAGTCACAACATTTAAGCAATTTGTAACTAAAGTATATTTATGGTCACATTATAATGGGATTATATGTGACCAACAAATTGAAAACGTCACACAGTAAAATATTCATGTGACAAATGTTTAGAACCAAATGTAGTCTCAATTTTCACTAATCTTGATATGAGTCACATTTTTAAGTGTTTGTATGACTAAAGTCGCTACACATAGTCATAACAAGTAATTTTCTTTGTGACTAACTAAGCCCATAAAATAATAGTTTGTCTCAACAAGTATTTTTTTATGTGACTAACTAAGCCCATCAAAAAAATTTTGTCACACACATTTAAGAGTGTGTATCGAAGCTTCCTTGGTACTCCCTGCATGCATTGAGTTCAAACTATTTGCCATTATGGTTTGCAACTCTTCATTTGCCCCGATAAAAAACTGTGGTCGTTATGGGTTGTATAAATACCCTGCCTATGGTTACATAATCTATAACATCACCAACTACGTATCATCTTCCCCAAATCAAAAACACCAGGTCTTCTTTCAATTAACAGATCGATCCATGGCAGATTCTCAAGGAAGTACTTTTGATGCAAATGCCACCCCTGTGATGGACGAGATTATGCAACTCACTGGTGGTGCACCTATTTCGTATGCCGTGAGGGTCTACTTGGAGCAACAGATTATTGAGGAGAAGGCTTTTACTAATGATATCCGGGATTTGATTGAACCAGTTAAGGTAAGCCTAAAAAGTGTTCGTACTGCACTTGCTAAAATGAAGACCAAGCATCCAGTTGTTGAATGGGAGGAGTCTATTGAAGCTTTTACGGATTCAAAGAAGAGGTTGGAGTTGAAGCTTTTTCGTTTGAACAAGATTGTCCAGGAACAACTTGAAGGTGTGGATGAGTTGAAAGCTTGGTCCAATTCAATGGAAATAGTTCCACCACCAGAAGAAGAAAATGTTTGATGATTGTTGTGCATCGGCACGTATGTTTGTGTTGTTTTTACCATCAATATGCAGTTTGGGTATGTCGTGTCTAATCCAGTTATTTTGTTTAAGGTAATGTACTATGTATCCATGTTTTGTTACTACATATGTAATATGGTGGTCTAATGGTAAATGTTTGACATTTATGTTTAATTTCGTTGAATAGCCTGTTATTGTGTTTATCTTAATTGGTATATATTACATCTTAAGTTGATCTTAAACTTATAGTTATGCTTAATATCAGTATCTGTTGTTATTTTTGGGGGTTAAGATAGCAGAATGTGCTGCATGTATGAAATTAAAGAAGGTACATGAACTTATTTAAGTATGAATTTGAGCACAAAGTTGCCAAGTATGAAAAAATTATGTATTATAGATTATTCAAACTTCTTGCAGACACAAACTTATACTCTTGTAGACACAACCTTATACTCATTATGTCAATAGCTATATATACAGAATGCACTTCAGTAACGACTAGATTTTTGCAATACATGCTAATCACGAAATTTGTGAATAAAGATTGAAATTTAAACCAACTTTAACCTATTGTAACTAAACCCTAGGTGTGCATGCAATATGAGGTTTAAATCATGTTGTCAATAATGGTTTAACATACAGTCCCAAACACCCCTTATGTTGAGCAGGATATCAAATTTACAAAGGAATAATGAACTTTAAGCAATTTCAGGGCATGCAACCAACCTGAAATATAAAGGTGAGCAACAAAAGACTTAAATAAGCTGGATAATCAATAAAATAAGCATTCATAAGCCAAATAACTAGTGGAGTTGAAAGTTATACCTAGGCTGATGTACATCCACACCAGCCTTGCAAACTGATGCAATAGTTATATGTACATTGTGCAGTTCAGTAATTGCAACTCAATCACCAAATTGAACACTATAGTCGAACACAAACGACACAATTACGACAAAATTTACTATGACATATTATGAAAACTTATATGGACACTGTAGACACAAATATAGAGTAAAAAATACTATGTAGTATGTCACTAGCTATTAATAAGTGTGAAAACACTTATCCTTTTACCACTTATTTCCAATAATAACAAGACCAAAACGTGTATTTTATGTCGTAAAAGTCGGAATTATGCGTGGTTTGTGTTTTTATTGTGTTTCAGGACAAAAATATGAAAAAGGAAGAAAACATGGGCTATCACGGGCTTTTATCGAAGAAAACGAGAAAAGACGAAGTCAAAAGATCAAGAGTGTAAAAAGAACGGAAGTCCAAGGCCTATTCTGAAGATTTATCGAAGAAAAAGTCTAAAGACGGAAGTTTAATGAAGTCGAAGAACTCAAGTCTAACAGAAGAAGAAAATTATAAGACAAGTTTAATTCCCGAGACGACGTCGAGAAAGACAAAGAATTTAAATCGAGTCGAGACGTGAAGAAAGAAAAAGGAAGCAACACATGCACCTCCCCACCTCCTATATATACCCTCCTAATGACACATTAGGAGGGTGTTAGTTAATTAGTTCATTTTCAATTTTAGTAGTTTATTTTTAGAGAGAGAAAGTGCTTAAATTTCTCTCACTAGGAAAACTTCATCTTTTTATTCCTTTCTTGTTTGAATCAAATTTTTACTTTTGAGAGTTTAATCTTGTTTTGATCTTTAATCTTCTTCTACTTTTCTTTATTTTGATCTTGATTAGTGATAATCTTTGATTTTATTTCTTCTTGATGCTTATGTGATTAAAAATTTTATCTTTTTATTCATCTCTAAGTTTTTATACGGATTAAGCTTTGAGCTTATCATGCTTATTGGCTTAGTTTGTGTTTAGCTTATTTACTTTTTAGTTTTCTTAAAAAGTCTTATCTTTTTAAAGTTTGATTTAAAATTTTTGCTTATTTAAAGTTTAAAAAGTTCTTATTTGTGCTTATTAGTTCTTTTCGTTATAAATTTGGTTAAGTTTTAGTTTGAGCTTATTAAAAAGTAGCTTATTAACTTTGCTTATCACATATTGCATTCTGTCGGAAAAGGGTTTCCATTTCCGACCATTATTCCGACCAGCTTCACTATTATTCCGATACACAGTATCGAAAAAGGGTTTTGCATTCCGACGGGGATTCCGATCTGGATTCGGATGGGTGTGTTTATGATTCCGATTGCTATTCCGATCTGCATTCCGATTGAGGAGTTTATTGGATATTCCGGTTGGCTTTGATTCCCATTATTTCGATTGTGTTCTCTTTATACATTCCGATACTTTTGTGTTTATTCCGACGAGATTCCGATTGACACATTACGATCATATTCAAATGGGCTCATTCCGATTGCATTCTGATTACAGTATTCCGATGGGATTCCGATTGATATTATTCCGACGGGTTTAATTTCTTGTTTTTACAAAGTTTTCAAGTATTAAATTCATTACGTTTTAATTTCGAAAAAATTGCACGCTTCCCGAAATCTCTATTTTTACCAAGTGTTTTTCTAATTTTAGAGAGAAAAAGTGACAGTTTTTCTAGATTTGCTTTTAGCCTATTTTAATTCGTTTCGCACTTACACTTCTATTAGAATAGAAAATCAACTTCCCCTTTTAGTGACCTTTACCGACTATTCCACCATTAACCGTGGTCAATTCGATTAGACACCGAGAACGATATCGAGTACACAAATGCTAAAGCAAGCTAAGCAAAAGTCATGTATTAGCTATATAAACAGATATGCAACTCATCTCACCAATTTGAACACTCTTTTTGAACACAAAGTTTCACTAGTATGACAGAATTCAGTATAATAGATCATGAAAACTTACATGTAATTAGTTATATCAGCAGGACACAGTTGAAATCTAAATTTCATAAAAACATAACTAAAAGAACCGCTGAATGTTAAAGAAAATTTATATTCAAATAAAAGAGATTACAAGTGTTTTTGCAGAAAAATTGAAAGATTCATGTTTGTGATATGCACACAAACATAAATCCTTAAACAAGTACTAGATTAACGGCGTCGCTGCCGGCTCTTTTCGTAAAGATTAACGGTTTTTAGTGTGAAAAATTGGATTTTGGAATCCGTTCTTTTAGGAACGTTATTTTCAAGCACAAAAATTTTCAAAAATCCTAAACAATATAAAATTTTCAAAAATCTAAAAACAATAAAAAGATAAAAAATCAAAAATATTTTCTTTCCTTTTAGTGTATGCGTACTCGCTCTACGTCTTATCCTGAGCCCGAGACTCTTAGAGACATAGATATGGCCGGTGTGCATAACAATAATAACAACCCACCCCACATAAAAACATAAAAACATAACTAAAAGAACCGCTGAATGTTAAAGAAAATTTATATTCAAATAAAAGAGATTACAAGTGTTTTTGCAGAAAAATTGAAAGATTTATGTTTGTGATATGCACACAAACATAAATCCTTAAACAAGTACTAGATTAACGGCGCCGCTGCCGGCTCTTTTCGTAAAGATTAACGGTTTTTAGTGTGAAAAATTGGATTTTGGAATCCGTTCTTTTAGGAACGTTATTTTCAAGCACAAAAATTTTCAAAAATCCTAAACAATATAAAATTTTCAAAAATCCAAAAACAATAAAAAGATAAAAAATCAAAAATATTTTCTTTCCTTTTAGTGTATGCGTACACGCTCTACGTCTTATCCTGAGCCCGAGACTCTTAGAGACATAGATATGGCCGGTGTGCATAACAATAATAACAACCCACCCCATCCCAATTAGAATAAAAATCACAACAACAACAATGTTCCCCCACCCGACCTACGCACAATGGAGGAGCTTTGTCAACCCACCATGAACGGACGCGGAGGACCGATTGCGCCGATGCAAATCACGGCTCCTGAGTTTTCGTTGAAGCATCACATGATCCAACAAGTTCAAAACGCTTGCCCCTTTCGCGGATTACCAGATGATGATGCCAACAAACCTCTCGACAAGTTCATTACCGTCACTCAAAGCATGAAACTACCCGGTGCTTCCATGTATTTTCTTCGCCTTCACCTTTTTCCACACACTTTATCCCACCATGCCGAAAAATGGCTTGATCGTCTTCCCAAAAAATCAATTCAAACATGGAATGACATGACTCAAAAAATTTTGTCGCGCTACTTTCCACCATCCATGGTCACTAGTCTTCGCAACCAAATCAGTGGATTCACTCAAGAACCTGATGAGTCGCTTTTCGATGCTTGGGAACGATATAATGTCTTGATCGACCGTTGTCCAAACCATAACATGCTCCCCGTTACTTTGATTGATACTTTCTATAATGGTTTAACTTTTCGTGATCGTGATACGATTAATGCTGTCGCCGGTGGTACATTCATGAAGAGAAGACCTGAGGAGTGTAGAGAGCTGATAGAGAACATGACCACTCACCACAAAAATTGGGATTCATCTGCATCTTCAAGGAATAACCAGAGGGCAAATGTTTCTTCTACATCATCCAACTCAGAGCTAACCGAACTTACTCGCCAAGTAGCTGAGATGAACAAAAACTTCTTAACCATGGCTACAAACCAATTTCAACAAGCTAAAGCTGTAGCAACTTCTTGTGAGATTTGCGGGGGTTCTCATTCATACACCGATTGTCCTTCTACCCTTGACAATCCGGAAAATGTGTATGCCGCTAACGGTAAATTTTCTACGGGAGGATATCAAGCACGTCCTCAAGGAGACCGTAACTTGCTAAGTTATCGTTCCAACAACTTTCTATCTCCACCCGGTTTTTTCTCCTCAAAACCAAAACCAAAACAATTTCAACCGCAACAATCAAAGCCAACCTCGAGCTACCAATCAATATCAATCCCAAAGAAACCCATATCCACCTCAAAGAAATAATCCAGCTTACCAAGCCCCACCTCTCAATCAACCCACGGTATTGAACCACGACCTCGAAGCTTACATGAGGACCAATAGAGAGATGGTGACGAATCTTCAAAGCCAATTCATTAACTTGAAGGGTGACATGGCGAAACAAGGGAACGATATTCGAGCTGAGCTAAGGAATGACATGGCGAAACAAGGGAATGATCTTCGAGCAGATATGAGAAACTCTATGAGAAGTCAAACGAATAACTTAAGGGATATGATGGCTAGTTTTTTCCCAAGTAATCAAGTCTCTGGTTCGGGTTCTCTTCCGAGTAACACCGTTGCTAATCCAAGAGGGGAGATGAAAGAAATCACCACCCGAAGTGGCAAAGGTTTAAAGGAACCCGAGATTCCTACACCTACACCGGTGATTGTGAATAAGGAAAAAGAACAACTTTCCCCAACTCCTTTACCTTCCAATCCCACCCCTCCACCACCCAAGGATGTGAGTGAGAATTCCATTCCAAAGCCTTCATCTCAACCCAATATACCTTATCCCTCAAGGTTGAGGAAAGAGAAGTTGAAGAACAAGGATGATATTCAGGTTTCTAACTTTCTCAAAATGTTTAAACAAGTGAATTTCAACATCTCCTTTGCCCAGGCTCTCGCTCACATGCCGATTGATGCTAAAATGTTTAAAGATCTTCTCAGTGATAAGGACAAACTCCTTGATATCGCTCAGACCCAACTTAACGAGAATTGCCCCGTAGTGCTCTTAAGGAAATTACCAACCAAACTTGGTGATCCGGGTCGTTTCCTTATTCCTTGCAACTTCCCCGGAGTAGAGAATTATATGGCCCTAGCCGATCTAGGTGCTAGTATCAACTTAATGCCTTTACGCGTTTGGAAACAACTATCTCTACCCGAGCTAGTCCCCACACGAATGACATTGGAATTAGCTAACCGTACGGTTGCTTATCCAGTGGGGATAGCCGAAGATGTCTTCGTCGGTGTCGACAAATTCACCTTTCCGGCGAATTTTGTTGTCGTTGACTACGAGATGGACCCCCGTGTTCCATTAATCGTTGGACGTCATTCTTGAGGACCGGTCGCTGATATGAGTGTTTTTACTCATATCATTCGTAGCTTAAAACAATGAAATAATGCATTAAATATTACAACTTTGCCTTGGATATGCTTGTTTCTTGTTTGAATGTGTGTAGGTACCCAAGATCACGAAAACCTGCAAAACCGACACGATTTTGAAGATAATTTTAAGAAGCCAAAAGTCAAGTTCGATTTTGTTCATGGATTTAAGTTTATGAAGGATTATCGGCCAAGTGGGACCCACATTTGACTAATGGGCCTAAAATACCAATATTGGATATAGTTTTGTTACTTTTGGGACAAGGCCCAATTCATGACCCATTAATTCAAATAAATTATACGGATATAGCAATTTGGGCTCAAAGTTTATTAAAAGCCGAATACTGGGAAATTTTTATTCATAATTGGGTCCAAGCCCAATTAGCACTTTGGACGATGGAAAAGGCAGGTTTTATATACTTTGCAGTCAAAGTGAATTGGTCAAAAGGTCAAAACACAGAATAAAAGAAAAGAAAGAATAAGAAAAAAAAGACGCAAGAGAGAATTGGGGAAGAACACGCAGTGAAGAACCCTAATTTCCAGGGATGTCTAAGAATGGCACGTGGGATTGAAGCGAGTCAAGCATTGGATTCGTTCTTGGCCACGTAAGCAAGAGAAAAACGTCACAAGTGTCCACCCTGGCAATCCCGAGCCTCGTGATTGGTGGATTAGACGTGGCAGCAATCAAACGGCTCAAAGGATGATTGGAATGGTATCCAAGGCAATCAAACGGTTCAGGCTGATTCTACACGTCACCCACAACCTCCTCAGTCTCCTATAAAAACCCTTCCATTTTACTGTAAATCTTATCTCCTTCTTTAGTGTAATTTCTAGTGTAGTAGTAGTTTAATTTAGCTTAAATAAAATGTATTTCAATTTCTTTAATTTGTAAACGATTCTTCAATTAATAAAATTACTCTTCGATTTATTTCCAGTATTCTATTTTATGCGATTTTCCTTATGTTATTGAATGTTGTTAAAATCTCGTTCACTAAAGCTTGAATTTGATTATCTAAGCTTTCCTTAGCTTTGGTGATTGAATAACTGTCTCATTACCTAGTAAATTACACTAATCACAAAAAGAAGGGTGAAAACTCAGTCCAAGAAATGGAAGTTAGAAGTTGTACTTAGATTTAGTTCAGTTTTGGTTATTCTACGCTCTCCTGTTCTTGATGTGTAGCAGCTTGGTGAAGCTGCTAAACTGTAGTCGATTGATGAGTTATCGATCACAAGTTCCTGTGTGATTGAGAAGTTTTTGTTTCTATATTGGTGAATTGTGAGGGTTCGTTTTATTCGAGTATTCAGCACTGAAGGGGTTCGAGATTGATGCAGGCTCGTGTTCGATAGCCAGCTCAGCGCTGCGCTACGCCATCAACGGACTAAACTTCGGAGGAGAGGTCATTTTTTTTATATTTCTAAACGGTTTTTTTTGTCTACTGCTAGTTTGATAATAGGAGTGTAAATCTCTGTGGTACGTGTTATAATTGTTTGTTTGTTTCATATCTGATACTTGAATTAGTTCAGTTTAATTTTTCTCCACGTTTTTAGTACTGTTGCTTTAAGTTTAGATGGTTGTGACTGGCAGTAATAAAGTTAGCTTGATATTGCATTTTTAGGAGTATAATTGAAGATGTACTGTAATTAATCATAGATGGTAAAAAGTATAGAGTAAGTCAGTAATTAGATTATGGTACTAGAGTGTTTGGGTTTGATATGTTTACTTTGCTGAATTTTTGAATGATTCTACTGATTGTTTTTATAAGATCGTTTCACTATTGTTTTGGTCTGCAACTGATTGTATTTACTTAAGGATTTAAGAAAGTATGAAGTTGAACTTGATTTGCATTTGTTTTCACTAAATGATTAGTGTGATATATCTGTTCATCTTGATTGCTGAATTTTGGTATAGTACTGCTAAGTTTAAGAGCTGAGAGATTTGTTTAGGAAATATTTGATTTACTGCTTAATTTGTATTTTAACTGTAACTTAGTTTTGTGATTTTGCGGATTAATACTTATTCTGTTATGTAGTTGTATTTATTCATTTGTTTCTATTTGTTAGTTACTGTGCGTTTTTGAGATTGAGAATCTGACTTCCAAAAAAATAATCCAGAATTTTGCCATCCGCAGGTCTCGAACTTGAGACCTGCACCTTAGAGACCCAACGCCCCAACCATCTGGGCTAGACCCACGTTTTGTTTTAAGTTTCGTTTATGTATTTAATAAAGGGTAATAAACTGAACTGTCAGCTTTTGTATTTGTTTTTTTTAGCAAGAGCTTTTGTATTTGTTTATTTACATAGTTTTAACTTTAGTTAATTTTAATATTTTTTTTTAATTACTTTCATTTAGCTTTAAAATAAAAAGTTATTTCAAAATATAAAAAAATAAATATAAATTAAAAAAAATGTTTTTTTTAGAGTTAATTAGTTAAGTTTTAATTAAATTCGTTTTTTTAAATAATAATTGTTCTAGTAGATTTATTTTAAAAGTTAACTTTAAATAGATTAAATTTATTAATAGATTTTTTTTTAAGTTTTTAAATTAATTTGAATAAAGTTTTTAAATAGTTTATTTTTTTTATATAGTTAAAATAATTAGTAATTGTTTTTAGTTTAAATGGGGAACGATTCATGCACTTTAGGTTAATTTTAAATAGCTTAAAATTAGTAGATTTTAATTGTAGTTTAAAAACCAAAAACCAATTCAAATCAATTGTCCAAATCAAAGCAAAACGTCTCAAATTCATAAGATCTTCGTGTACAACGAACTCGACTCACTCACGTGTTTAATTGAATTCATCATTGGTATAATTGGACTATTACTTTTTCCTAAAGGTAATTTTCTAATTTACCCTATAACGTATCCAAATTATCACTATACTATCAACGATACATCAGTCGCACTCTCATTGATGTAGCCGCGGGAGAATTAATCATGAGAGTTGGTGAAGATAAAATCATCTTCAACATGGGTAAACTTTCTAAGCAGCCTTATGAAAACGAGAGTGTTAATTTCATTGACGTTCTTGATGAGGCTTGTGAAGAACATTTCAAAGACGCTTGTAAAAGTGGTTCTTCTTCTCTACCCATTGTTGAGACCGTTGCCACTATTGCTCCTTCACTCACTCCATTTGGAGAAAGTGATTTACTTTTGAAAGAATTTGAAGCAACTTTGGGAGATGTGGACTTACAATATGACGATTCTCCCTCCAATTGGGATGAAGACATTCGTACCATTGAGAAACTTCTCATTAGGACCATATTTCTCCACCATCTCCTAAGGAAATCTCTATCGATGATCCAAATTTGACTATACCTTCCATCGAAAATCCTCCGGATTTAGAGCTTAAGGATCTACCGTCTCATCTCGAATACGTTTTCCTTGAAGACAATAAGAAGTCACCCGTTATCATCGCTAAGGACTTGAAATAAGAAGAAAAATCTCGACTTATCGATGTGCTGAAGAATCATAAGAAAGCGATTGCTTGGAAAATCTCCGATATTCGTGGAATTGATCCTCACTTTTGCACACATAAAACTCTCATGGAGGACGACTTTAAACCCACTATTCAAAACCAAAGAAGGGTGAATCCCAAGATCCATGACGTTATCAAAAAAGAGGTTATCAAACTTCTTGATGCGGGAATGATCTACCCTATCTCGGATTCACCATGGGTTAGTCCGGTCCATTGTGTGCCTAAGAAAGGCGGAATCACCGTTGTGCCCAATAAAAACAACGAGTTGATTCCTACTCGTCTCGTTACAGGGTGGAGAGTTTGTATAGAGTATCGCAAACTCAATGATGCTACGAGGAAGGATCATTTTCCCCTTCCTTTTATGGACCAAATGCTTGAACGTCTAGCGGGTAATGATTATTATTGCTTCTTAGACGGTTTCTTCGGGTATTTTCAAATTCCTATCGATCCCAAAGACCAAGAGAAAACCACATTCACTTGTCCTTATGGAACATTTGCTTACAAAAGAATGCCTTTCGGCTTATGCAATGCTCCTGGGACGTTCCAAAGGTGTATGATGGCTATCTTCCATGACATGGTTGAAGAAACTATGGAAGTCTTCATGGATGATTTCTCGGTCTATGGTGATTCTTTCTCAGAAATGCCACCTCGTTCACTGGAATTCACATCTAGAAAGATGCTTATATAATTTTCTCCTATCGAAGATTTTGTTCAACTATGAAAAGATGATTCTCTTGTACTTCTCTTAGAATTTAGCAGATCAGAATGTTATCAATGAATATACTGACTATTTTGTCTGAGAAGTCATGGGAAAAAATTTATTCATAAATTTCATACTATAGCTGGAGTATTAGGGAGCTCAAAAGTATAAATCAAAATTTTAGAGATATTATAATTTGTACGACGACAATCTGGAAAACATCATGTTCTTCATCTCACCACTGATGGTAGCATGATCGGGAATTGTTCTGAAAATGTTTAAGACATCGTAGCAGATCAGATAAGATTTCTATAAGTGGAATGAACATCGATTAAGAATGGTGATCTCATAAAAATTTCGATGATCAATACATGATCTCACGTTACCAGTCTTCTTCCTGATAGACAAAGACGGTGCATCTCTTGATGGTGCGCTAGGGCGAATAAGGCCTCGTTCCGGTAATTCTTGCAGCCAATGTTGCAACTCGTTTAACTTAGCTGCAGACCTGCAGCAAGAAGTTTTGAAAACAGGTTCTGTTCTTGAGACAAGCTTGATGTATAATTTTGTCTCGTGGTTAGAAAGAAATTTCTAGAAACTTTCTGAAATTACGTTTGGGAAATCTGGAAAACTCTGCTGGTCATGAATTTAAGGAATTTCAGAAGTGACTTTATAACCGGTAGCTGAAAAGTCTTCGTAGCTTAGAATAATAAATCACTTCCTGTACAGTATAACAACTTGTACAAATTTTATTGCATCATATATTTTTGAAGAATGTTATTTTCACTTAGATGTGTCAAGGTCTAATTTACATTGGTAATTTGACCGACCCAAGGTCCATGTATGTCATCCTTTGGTATATACAACGTTTTGATACTACGGACTCGCTACGTTTCATAATTTGCACCAGTGTGTAAACAGGTAACTTACACGCTAACAAGTGTTTTTTTTATTGCATCATATATTTTGGAAGAATGTTATTTTCAAAAGATTATGACCATTTTTGGCGTTTTTAGTCGTTGAAGCGGGTTGTTGAAGCTGAATGCTAGAGCATTTAATTTGAACTTATTTTTATATACTATTTTAATTACCATGTCATTTAGGAGCTTATTTTTCTATCAAACTCCTTCAAGTTTTGTCAGTCAAACGTGACTTATTTTTAATAGTAGCTTATTTTTTTTAAAACAATAAGCTTATGTTACGATAAGCTCTGATAAGCTCACACGCCAAACATAACCTATGTATCAGGTTTTTTCTTTAAGCAACTCATTATTTTAATTAACTAATAAATCATCTAAATATATGCTTGTTTTCGTTTATATTGATCTCGTTCAATTTTTTGCTGAATCTTTGTGCAACTTAAAAAACAGAGGACTTTAACATATTAAAACAATAAATTTATAAATTTAGACATATAATATTTGTTAGTTTATCATAAATGGCTTTCGAGTAAATAAAGTTGCACTTAAATGTTGAGTAAAACGATATTTTACGTATCAAAAATTATATGTGTTGTGTTAAGATGTCATATTTAGTTTAATTTTCGTTGTTCTAAAGATTTTTGGAAAAACGAAAATTATAAGTTACTATTGTTTTGATAAATAAGTGACTTAAATGACAAACGTTAATAGTTTTGTGACGTTTCAATGCATAATCCCTATTTTGAAGAAAAAAGAAGTTTCACCCAATAATGTGAATATTATATGCTCAATCACAACAAATTCACAACAATTGTAAAAAGAAAAATATTTATTGGGTTTTGCTAACAGCCCTAGATTGCTGTTAACAACTATTTTTTAAGTATTTTGACAAGACAAAATAAAATGTTCGAACAAAATCATCCATAATTAACAACCATATCCTAAAATTTCTCATAAAAAAATTCAATTCACTCTTTTTATTGGTTATTTTAGCGAAATTGTGGAATATGTTTCTCAAAATGTTTTAATATAAGCGAATTTTGTGAAAACTTTGTTGTTATCAACAACCCTAAAGGTTATCGTTAGCATTTCTCATATTTATTTGACTAGACAAGTATTTTGTGTTCGTTTTAGGCTACTTTATTGCTGTATTTTTTTTTATTGTTTTGAAATTTCTTTTGTAATTTCATTCTCCGCGATTTACTTGTATCAAGTCTGTCTCTCTATTAGCGGTTTTTTCATTACATTTAAATCATACAATTTGCATATGTAGACGAGCAAAATCATTCTTCAAGGCTTTTCCTCATATTCGAATATCAAACTTTTTCTTGTAACGAAAGAACGAACTTTGCAACTTACAGTTCTATCCTGGTCCAAAAAGTTACCAAGTCCACCAACCCAGCTAGGCGTGTTTGGTTTTTGTTTTGCTGTCAAGGGGGTGTTGGTTGCTGTTTTGTTGTCTAAGGGGTGTTTGGTTACTGTTTTTGCTGTGAAATGGGTTTTTTGCTGTCAATAAAAGGGTTGTTTCTTTGTTGTTTTTAATGTCATAATAGGGGTTGTTTGGTTGCCATTTTATTTGTAAAAAATGGGTGATATTTTGCGAAGATCGTGGCGTATTTTTTAACCACATAGGCAGTGTTAAACCTGACTAGAAAGAAAATACTGCTGAAGTGAATATAGTTTTGCCCTTTTGTTAACAATGATTGTATTCTGATAATTTTTGTGGAAAATCATATTTACCAAACTATAGAATAAGTTGATATTAGATTATTCATACTATTTATAGTTTCGATGTTCGTAAATCATTATTGACCTATTTGATATGGCTTAGGGGCTGTTTGGTTTTTCGTAAATCATTATCTCTCTCCTTAATCTGGAATGTTGCAAGGAAGAAAAAAAAGAAGGCTTTTTATATGTTACAAGAAAAAGAAAAGTTTGGGTTGAGTTTTCAAGATTTACTAAGAGAATTTGGACAACTACATAAGGTAATTTGAGCTATGATTTTCATTATGCATAAGGTTATTTTTATATAACCTCAAGATCATTGAAAATTTGTTCTAATATTATGTTTCATACTAAAGGTAATGAAAACCTCAAGGAAAGGGAAGTTTGAAGGATTTCCGGGGAAATGAAAACCCATTAGAGAGGGTGTTGGTTCTTTTATTGAGAAAATTCACTTAAAGCAAACAATATCGGTGAGATTGAGACTGTGTGTCCGCCTGATTCTATATCGGCAAAAACAGTTTAACATTGAGTTGTGGTGGTGGGTGAGAAAAAGAAATTAAGTCTCAAGACCGAGTAGTGATGCTCATTTTTACGACGTCTACTCAGTTAAGTATACAAATAGACTTTTTGGTAAACTTGTTATAATGCGTTCTTTTTTTATAATAGATTTACATTATATATGTCGTGAATGCTCTGTTTTGATAAATTGCAAACATATCCGCAGTTTAAAAGTTATTTCTATTTGTAAGTTTTTATATTGTCACCCGCGAAACCCGCGGGTCTATAATCTAGTATATATATATATATATATATATATATATATATATATATATATATATATATATATATATATATAGTGGAGTGCTATTTGCAGAACCTGATTTTTGGTACAGAACCAATTTTTTACTCCTAGTGATGCATAATGTACATTCTATTAATGCAAGAAGGCAGTTTTATAAATATTTACTCCTCAATAAAATAATAAAAATAAGTAAAGGACAAATAAGAGATTTTAACTTCACATAAAAATAGCATCCCAATAAAAATCAGTTACAGCTGATTTTAAAATTACTCATAACATCATTTCTCTAGATCTAAAACCACGGTTGTTTCAATATTCCTCTCCATCACAAATTTGCTAACAAAAATCTCCATCAGAAAACCCCAACAACTCATTTTAGATCTGAAAATATTCATCTCAATTTACTTTCGATCTGAAAAAAGAACTGATACGTCATCACCTTGTATACAAGCGATCTGAGATCTCCGACGGTCACTACGCCCATCACCTCCGACGGCCACCACGATCTGTTGTCTCTAGCGGTGACTACGAGTGCCCCATTTGGTGATAGCGGTATTCGTTATATAATGATGAAAACATATAAAGGAGGTTAATGATTTTGGAATTTGTTTAAGAATGGAGCAAACATTCGTTGTTTAAGTTTCAATTAGTTATTGATTCTTCGAGGTAAACATATATGCATACACTAATCATATGTTTTCTTAATAGTAGTATTTACTTGATTATTTAATGTGTAACAATCATAGTTGTTTCAATGAAGTTTTTGTCGGAGGTGTATGGAAGATATAGGAATACTTGGATTGTCTAACTATTAAAAAATAAAACAATAACTATTTAATATAAAATTAATAAGAAGGTTGGACATGGGAAACTGGGATTTAAAAGTGTGCCAGTATGAAAAATTAATACTCTAGAAAGTTTGCATGGTGAATATTGAATACATAAATTTTGTTATAATATGGCAACTCTATTTAATTGCAACTTTTTTTTAACAAGTAGATATCAATTCATATGTGTATAAATTTTGCATTGATGACTAGTCAACAAAATTATTTTTAAATTATTTGTATGGAATCTTATGTATTACAAATTACGTTTTTGGCATCATTGTTTAACGAAGGTTTTACTACATATTATTGTTCATTCTTTTTTTTCTCATTTATGTTTTCATGTTTGTATGAAGTGATATGATGATGGAAATTGTTTTCTTTATTGGTTTGACTGCTAGTATGGTCGCAACTAGGGGTGTGAATCAGGTCGGGTCAATCGGATTCGGGTCAATTTGGGTCGGGTCAAGTCGGGTCAAGACTTAAAAAATTTATACCCGAACCCGAGCCTAATTAGAACTCGGGTCATTCGGGTTCGGGTCAATTCGGGTCGGGTCAACTCGGGTTCGGGTCAACCCGACTATAAGGAAAAAGTATGAAATTTTGGCTAATTTAAGTAATAAATTCAATGTAAAATGTGTTATTTGAGTCGGGTCAAGTCGTGTTGGTCGGGTTCGGGTTAATTCGGGTCGGGTCAAATCGGGTCAAGGCTAAAAAATATAAACCCGAACCCGAGCCTAATTAGAACTCGGGTCAAAACGGGTCAACCCGAATTGACCCGAATACTATTTTGAACCCGAATGACCCGACCCGAATATACTTATTCGGGTTCGGGATAAGGTCGGGTCGACTTTTTCGACACCCCTAGTTGCAACAATTGCAACAATGTACTTAATTCTATCTTATCTATTCTTTTACAGTATATTTTTTATATTATATTGGATCCATAGTTATTTGAAGTAACTTTTTTCTGATCAAACTTGTTACTTCAATACCACTAGATAAGATCTGAATGGACATGTCATCAACCGAACTAAAAATATATTGTATATGTTTTGTTTTATTAAATATCAAAAGTTTTTTTATATGTTTCAGGAGATGGCTCATAGAAACGAGGGTATGTGATAAAAATGATCAATGGACAGCTATGTTTTTAGAAGGCGTGCATGTATGTTCTTGAATCCGAACATACATGTTCTCGAAGCCGTGCATATATGTTTCAGAGCCTTGCGTATATGTTTTCGAAGACGTGCATATATGTTCTCGAAGCGTGCATGCTTGTTTTTTGAATCTATTGTACATCTATATTTTACAAAATACATTTGTTTGAATTGTAACTCTGTTGATATCAAATATGGTGTATTGTTTTTATGTTTTTGCTTTTGTTAAATTACCGAAATTAAAACAAGTACTGACTAAAGAGTTGTACATAAAAATGTATGTAAAATTGTAATATTTTAAAAAAAAACATATATGTACTTTTTTAAAAAACTTGTAAAACAAACATGTACTTTTTTTTTAAACTTGTACCATAGAAAAAAAAATGCAACATAAAAAAATTAAAGGGATGTAAAAACGTTTTTTATTTAAAATACTTAAATAATGTTAAAATATGTTATTCCTATTATACCCTTTTGTTATTAAAAAATATTTAATATAACTAAATAAGTAGTAAATATTTTCAAAAATGCCATTGTGCATTAATGTAGTGTACACCATGCATTATTATGAGTAAAAAAATAGTTCTGTAAGTTCTGTACCAAAAAAGAGGTTCTGCAAATAGCGCGCCCCTATATATATATATATATATATATATATATATATATATATATATATATATATATATATATATATATATATATATATATATATATATATATATATATATATATATATATCCACGTGTAATCTATATCATTATGTTCAAACGAGATCAATGCACATGGTGCAACATATGATGAATGTAATCATTTTGGTATTTAACATGTGAACAAAAACATATACATTTAGTATTATTTAATTTATATATTTCGCATATTATATTAGGGTTTAAGGCATTTAATAGTTACGTACTTTCTCACATATATCCATATCATATATGTACTCGTAAAATTGCCAAGATAATACTTAAACTTCCGGTTTACCTGTTAATATGGTGTTAGACACTAGCTTTGTTAGCGATATGGACTTTGTCATGTTTGTTAGGCCTAGCCCACCTTTATTACTTCTAGAATATTCTTCCTGTGACTATACATTGTAATGTTGATTCAATGGAGAAGACAAACCAATTATTTCTAATATGGTATCAAGATCAATACCAATCTTCTCTTAATTTTCTTTCACATCTCTACCTTTTTCATCTATCGTCTAGCAGATTAAAAAAAATTACGCCAGAGTTAGGAAGAAGGCAGAAAAAATAACAAGGAGATAAATCAATTCATTGTTTTGAATTTGGTTTGTTTGTTGACGTCTAAAAGGAAGAAAATAATACAAAGATTGTTTTTGTCTTTCTATGAGGTTTATGGCTGGTCCACAACAGACGAGAAGAAGAAGTCTTCAATTTGTTATTATTATTATTTTTTTCACTAATATGTTAAATATAACAAGAGGTATTTCAGACGGAGCTCGGTATAGGCTGCCTCGGGTATTTAGTACCACGACTAATCAAGATTCGACATGAAATATGGATATAGGTGCATCATCTCATCTCAATTCAAATACAAGTAATTTAAATAATGTTTATAATAAATGTTTATATCCATCTGTTTGTGTTGATGATGGTAAATTCATACCCGTGTAACACCCCATTTTGATAAATAGAATGTCACGCGTGATTATGGCGAGTCATCAAAACATACAAGGATAAATGTATAAAACATCACATGACCATAAAGGAAATACCAGAAACAAACATCGGTACCCCAAAAGTAGAACTCATCACACACAAACATAAGTACTGTAAATGAAAAGGACTAAACAATGTCCATGGAAATGAGTATCAAAAGTAATAAGAAATGCATAAAGTAATGAAGGCTAGGAAGCTTCCAATCCATATGCACGTACGCTTAAAGTCTACGAGCGTCCTTGAGTACCTGCCGTTTTGGGAACATGAAAGGAAAAACGGCTGAGCATAACGCTCAGTGCACGGATATACAAATAAAGCATGAATAATATAAGTATATAAGCATAAAGCAGCGGAAAAGACTAAGTCCTGGATAACCTGGTATATCTTAGTAAAACTGGTTTTATAGTTTGAAAAGCCTTATGTTTATCTTATAAAAACTGTTTAACATGTTTAACATTTAACCAATATAGGTCATGAAAATCCACGTGCATGAATACTTGGAGGGGTGACCTCGTCATGCAATTAGAGGGGTTGCCTCTAATTAATATAAGTTTTTGGGTAGGAAGGATCAGCTCCTTGTGAAGGATGCAAGGCACACACCACATTCACCTGAATAATCTGCTGAAACATGTAACCTAGGATGCACCCATACGCCCCACATGATAATAATAATATGACCAAAAGCTGAAGGGACGCCACGAGCTATCACTCCACCGTGGTGAAGTCATAACACTGGTGCCTCCAGTGTTATGGTTATGGTACCTCAATAACTAGGTGAAACTGGTCATGCATGTATATGGCTTAAGGAATCTAATTAAACATAAGCAATCGAAACATATAAAACATATACTGGGGAAAATAGTTGGCTGCATACGGAAAATCCTAATAAGGAAGAATGTCCATACTGAAAGGACGGAGAATCCGTACCTTGTGTCCAGTGAACGAAGAAGACGAACGGAAGAGAGTCCTACTTCGATATCACTAATGCTACATAAATAATATACGTGTATAAGTATCTGATTACTGACTACGTAACTGGTTTTATATCATGTCTTAGCTTGTTTTATATGTTCATGTCTTGTTTTACTGATTTTAACGTTATGTTGCGTTTATCATGTATTCTGTCTATTATGATTAAGTATTACTTGTATTTCTTGTATTATTATACTTGTTGTGTAATAATAAGTAAATTTCTAAAATAGGAGGCTTTTTAAAATATAAAGTTTCCAAAAATAGAAAGTTTCCAAAATAGAAAGTTTCCAAAAATAGAAAGTTTCCAAAAATAGATTGTTTCCAAAAATAGACAGTTTCCAAAAATAGAAAGTTTTCATAAATAGATTAGCTTCCTTAATTAAATAAGTTTCTAAAAATAGAAAGTTTCCATAAATAGATATAAGTTGGATTATTAAGCCAATAATATATAAGCTTAAGTTTTACTGATTAATATTCTAAGTCATGTGATATATAGTATAGTTTATTAATTATTACATGTAAATTTAATAAATTATAAGTTATAAGATTTAATTAAATATAACATGATTTAATTAAATAAAAGATAATAATACTTAGGTTAAAACATGTATTAATATTTATTATTAATATGACCTAAGTCATGAAAATTAATTAATTATAACTCATGTTTTAATAATTAATTAATTTTTTAGTCTAAATTAACTAATAAAATACTTAGGTTAAAATCATGTATTATTTATAATAAAATAACCTAAGTCATGTCCAAATTAAATTAATTACATAACATGTTAAATTAATTTAATTAACCTTGTAATTATTTAACTTGCAAAATAAATAATTAATCTTGCAAAATAAACCGTGAACCGAAACCCGTGTTTTAAAACTAAACATGTCATGAACCGGACCGGTTTAACCCTTGAACCGGCCTACAACCCTTAACCATGGCAAACCACCACCGGCCCACACCGGTGGTGCGCGTGGTGTTCCAACCGAGACCCCCTAAACCACCAAGGATAACCCCGACATGCGTCGGGGTCCCTTGGTCCTCCCGACCGAACCACAAAACCAAACTGAGACCTTGTGGTCTCGGTTGGTGGTGATCAAACAACCACAGAGAGCACCTGGCTCTCGGTTCTACTCATAGCCGAACCAAACACCCCCTTAAACCATGCATTTTTAATACCCACTTGATTAGATCTACATGTTTATTAACTTGTTTTAATAACCCCATGTTTTCATGTTTTTAGATCTAATAAATAATTAAAAAGAAAAGGTTTAAGAAGATTACCTATTCGTGGATCAAAAAGAAAACTAACACGAACGATCTTGCAATAAACCGGAACAACCAAGATCAACAAACACCTCTCTTATGGTGGTTGTGGGCGGCGGCTACAAGGAAGAAGGAGGAGGAGCATGGTTTTGATTTTTTTAATCTTTCTGTATTATGAAATCTCCCTTCCTTCTTTATTCCTTTCTAGTTAAATTTTAAAGTGGGATGGGCCTACTCTTTGTCTATGTCGCGCCTAAAGGGGACCCACATGGGGAACCCGTTGATTTTCCCGTGTTCTATTATTTACGTGTTAACGTGATTTAATTATTGTTCGCTCGTGTCGTAATTTATATTTATACGTACTCGTACTAAATATACGTAATTACATAATATTAAGCTCGTAATTATTTACGTTCATGATTACATGTTCGTATGTTCGTGATTATAATTATTGTTGAAATAATTATCGTGCATTAATACGTATTAAATACTTATCGTGTAATAACACGTACGTAATACTCGTAAATTCCTATCGTGAAACGTAAACGTGCTAAATAATGAAAGTTCTAATCATGTACGTACGATCATGAGGGTACTATTCATGGTAAAAGCATGCGGGTTTTACAACTCTTCCCTCCTAAAAAGAATAATTCGTCCCCGAATTATAGATAATGTAAACTGGAAAAGAAGAACATACCCGAATTCAAAATATGAAATGAGGGTAAGAAGCCCGGATAGACTCCTCTGTTTCCCAAGTGGCTTCCCGCTCGGTATGATCCCTCCAAAGGATTTTGACGAATGGAATCGTCTTCCTTCTCATGACTCGTTCTTGTCTGTCAAGAACTCGTTCGGGTTCTTCTAAGAAAGTGAGATCTTCACGAATCTGTTCCAAGGATACTGAACCATGTGAAGGGGATGATACTTGTACCCTCTGAGTAAGGACACATGAAAAACATCGTGAACATGAGAAAGTTGCGGAGGTAACGCTAAACGGTAAGATACTTCACCGACTCGCTCAAGGACATCAAACGGTCCGATGAATCGAGGATTTAGCTTCCCTTTGATTCCAAAACGTCTAACACCACGTGCCGGCGAAACTTTAAGGAAAACATGATCTCCTACGTTAAAGTATAAGTCCCTACGATGCTTGTCTGCATAACTCTTCTGACGTGACCGTGCTTCTTGCAGTTTCTGCTTAGCTACTGCGACCTTCTCGTTAGTCAACTCTCTAATTTCTGGTCCTTCAAGTGTTCGCTCACCAACCTGATCCCAGTAGATTGGGGCGCGAAACTTCCTGCCATACAACATCTCGAATGGAGCATGTAGAAACTAGAAGGGGGGGGTGAATAGTTTCTCTTCGATTGGTGACCAAATTAAAATTTCTTTTAATTTGGTTTATATCAAAACTATCTTTTACTTAAAGCTAAGTTGCATAATAATTAGGTTCAATTGAAATGCACTAGCAAGAATAATAAGCAAGTATAATGATAATGAAATAAGTAAAAAGCAAGGAAGGAGACAACCTAGTGGGAAGACACCAAGATTTATAGTGGTTCGACAACGAGGCTCTATCCTCGTTTCTACTCCACTCCTCGAGTACACCTACTCGAGATTTCCACTATATCCACAAACTCCCTTCTCGGCGGAGAAAACCTTACATCGTTGCTTACATTATTTTCCGACACTAAGCTAAATGTCGAGACCTAATCTTTAGCTAGGACCAATCTACACGACGTTGCCTACTTCACAATTTAACGACACAAGGCTAGATGTCGGGTTCTAATCGAAAGGTAGAACCAATCTTCACGACGTTGCCTACTTCACCATTTTACGACACAAGGCTAGATGTCGAGTTCTAATCGAAAGCTAGAACCAATCTTCAAGACTCTTCACTTTGAAGCTAAGTGAGAACTTCACACAAGACAACTACTAATCACTTTAAAGTTTAGTGAGAACTCACAAGACACAACCACATCACTTTATAGTTTAGTGAGAACTCCTAATCAAATCTATTAAAACTCAACTAGACTTATCCAAGTACACACATGTAGCTTGGATTTACACAACATAAATCCAAGCAAACACATATGCAATGGATGTACACAACAAATCCAAGTATCCACAAATAACTTGGATGAACACAACTAGTCCAAGTATTCATAAATACATTGGATTGACCTAAAACAAAAAGGGTTATCATGATGAATATGACTAGCTCATAAATTCATCTTTATCACTACACTAGTGAGTGAGTGATCTTCTCATTGGACATGGTAAAGGAGGGGATCAAGAGGATAATCATATGTAAACATCCTTGACAAATTAAGTGATCATTTACTAATGATTATGTTATAGAAAATAGAAAGAGGGCTGAGAAAATCGTCCAAGAGACTTGCTGGAAAATGAGATTTGACCCACTATTTAAAGGAGACAAAGTTACAACGGATCTATAACGGCTACTGTGCGTGGTACCTTATCTTTACCCGCGGTACCATATCGATAAGGTACCGCGTAGGTACTTAAGGTACCGCCACTAGACTCCGCTCCGTTTTTTGTCTTTTAGTGGGGTGGGAATATCTGGGGTATTTGAACCCTTCAAAGGATATTCTAACAGCATTTGGAATATGCCATTTTCAAATTTTCATTTTCCATTTTAATAAAACATTTTCTAAAAAAGAAAGTTTATTAAAAAGTCTTTTGTCTTATTAGCAAAAGTGAGTTTTAAGGATAATCATTTTGGTGATCACTAAGTATGATTAAGAAAGGTTAGTGATATGATTATTACCTTGATGATAGTGTTAGTTAAATAATTCATTTTGTGTTTCTACACTAAATGTGTTGTATGATTTGTTGTGATCAAAACTAAGAAAGATTAGTTAACACTAATAATGTTTTTAGGCAATACTTGCATTAACAGAGCACACTTGATACTTGCGTGCCAACTGTTGTTGTATGCAAACTCTACCAAACAGATGTAGTCGTCCCAATCTACCGTCCATTCCAACGCACATGACCTCAACATGTCTTCTAATGTCTGAATCGTTCGCTCCGATTGGCCATCTGTTTGAGGATGAAAAGCCATGCTAAGCTTAAGTTTTGTACCCCAAGCTTTCTGCAGACTTCTCTAGAATCGCGTAGTGAAACGAGGATCTCTGTCTGAGACGATGCTGGATGGAGCACCATGAAGTCTCATGATCTCCTTCTTGTAAGTATCGGCGAGTTTATTGACCGAATCTTCCTTGCGGATCGGTAAGAAATGAGCTGACTTGGTAAGTCGATCAACGATAACCCAAATCGCATCGTGCTTCCTCTTTGTTGGCGGAAGACCGGTAACAAAATCCATGGTGATTTTGTCCCACTTCCATTCTGGGATATCTAACGGTTGAAGAAGACCGCCAGATCGCTGATGCTCTATCTTAACCTCCTGGCAGGTAAGACATTTGGAGACGTAAGTCGCAACATCCTGTTTCATACCACTCCACCAAAAGTATTGCTTGATGTCATGGTACATCTTGGTCGAACCAGGATGAATAAAGAATAGGGAGCTATGAGCCTCAGCTAACAAAGCTTCCCGGAGTTCTTGATCATCAGGAACACAAAGTCTCGTGCCCTGCCACAAGATACCATCTGCGTCTACTCGAAATTCTGTCTGTTTCTCCAAATTCTGAATTATCGCCCAGATTTCACCATCATCCTTCTGAGCTTCCTTGATCCTAGAGAGTAACTCGGGTTCCACTCTAAGATTAGCCCAGTAACCGTGTTGTCCACGTACCATGATCTCCATGTCTAGTCGCTCCAAGTCTCTAATAATTTCCTCCTTTATCTCAATGCCGTTGATCATTCTGGACTTTCTACTAAGTGCATCTGCCACTATATTTGCCTTGTCGGGATGATACTGCAGATTAATGTCATAATCCTTCAACAGCTCAAACCATCTCCTCTGTCTCATGTTCAATTCACGTTGAGTGAAGATATACTTCAAGCTTTTGTGGTCTGTGAAAATGTCGCATGATTCTCCATACAGGTAGTGCCTCCATATCTTTAATGCAAACACGACTGCTGCAAGTTTCAAGTCATGCGTAGGGTAATTTTCCTCATAAGGCTTAAGCTGCCATGAAGCGTACGCGATCACTTTCCCATGTTGCATGAGAATACAGCCAAGTCCCTTCCCCGATGCATCACTATAGATCTGAAATCCACTTGTACCAGATGGGAGAGTAAGAATCGGTGCATATACTAACTTCTGCTTTAGGTCTTCAAACTCTTCTCTCTCTCTCTTCAGTCCAGACGAATTTCTCCCCTTTCCGCATCAGTTTGGTCAATGGTAGTGCTAAACGAGAAAATTTCTCCACAAACCTACGAGAAAATTTCTCCACTTGGTAATAGCCTCAACCTTTGCTGGATCCATCGTGATTCCTTCTTCTGATACAATGTGACCTAAGAATGCCACCTTGTCTAACCAAAACTCACACTTGGAGAATTTAGCATACAGCTGCTTCTGGCGAAGAATCTGTAGTACTGTACGAATATGGTCTTCGTGTTCCTCCTTGGACTTAGATAATACTAGGATGTCGTCAATGAAGACAATGACGAGCTTGTCCAGAAACTCATGGAAAATTCTGTTCATGAAATCCATGAACACTATTGGAGCATTGGTAAGGCCAAATGGCATGACTACAAATTTATAGTGGCCATAGCGTGTATGGAAAGCAGTCTTGGCGATGTCCTGCTCTTTAATCCGTAGCTGATGATAGCCTGACCTTAGATCAATCCTGGAGAAATGTTTGGCCCATTGGAGATGGTCAAACAGACCGTCTATGCGTGGTAGAGGATACCTATTCCTGATGGTAATCTTGTTGAGCTCGCGATAGTCTATGAAAAGACGCATACTACCGTCCTTCTTCTTAACGAATAAGACCGGTGCGCCCCATGGAGATGCGCTCGGTCGAATGAAGCCTCGTTCCAGAAGTTCATGCAATTGATCCTTCAGCTCCTTCAACTCTATGGGAGCCATGCGATAAGGAGCCTTGGAAATCGGCTCAGCTCCTGGGATGAGCTCGATATTAAATTCTACTTCACGTGCAGGTGGTATGCCCGGAAGTTCTTCTGGAAATACATCTGGAAATTCTGACACTATCGGCTGATCCTGAATTGATGGGGATTCAGCATCCATGTCATGAACAGTAGATAGATAGCCCTCACACCATGTGAAAGTAATGCACGTACTTGCAGGGTTGATATGATTTGTTCAGACCTTCCGGGTATGAACCCGTTGTGAATGTACTCTGGTGCATTAACATCACCGAAGATGACCCAATATGTATGCCAATCTATGGTGGCATGATGTTTGGATAGCCAATCCATGCCTAATATCATGTCAAAATCATTCATGTCCAGCGGAAGTGCGTCAACGGGACGAATCTTGTCATGAAACTCTAGGGGAAGGCTCTTGTACACATGGGTTATGCGTACAGAGTCTCTTAAAGGCGTGGAAATATTCAGTATATTCTCTAGTGGCATGGGGAGTATCCTAACATTCTTAGCATAAGCAGAAGAAATGACCGAGTAAGTAGCACCCGTGTCAAAAGAACACATGCAGCTTGACCATACATATACAAGATTCCAGTGATGGTACCTGTAAACTTGTTGGCCTGATCGTGAGATGTCGTGTAAACACGTCCACTAGTAGGAGGCGGCTTGGTATCAGCATGTCCTGATGTGCCCTCCATCTCGCCCTTGCGGCAGTCCTTCATGCGATGGCCAGGAAGACCACACTTGAAGCATGCGTCGCTGTCGCGGTAACATGGCTCTGGGTGCCTACGGTTGCAGGAAGTGCAGAGAGGATGAGTATATCCTCCAGCAGGTGTCCTTGTTGGCTGAGAGCCTGATAAGAACAATATACATGAGACATGATAATAGGTACGAAGGACAATGCGAATAATTCCTAAGATGGAATATCAGTGATAGCTTAATGGTTAGGCTGTGAACCTCTCTGGTTCTGTTCCCTCCCGTTACCGTGGTTTCTGGTAGAAGATTGCTAATGTATCAGAATTAAGAACTAAAGCATGTAATCATAAGAAAATGATCAAGTATAAGGACCTGTTGCTGTTGGAGTGTCCAGCGTTGTTACGGTAATTATCATTACCGCCACGCCTATCCGTAGCAGAACGGTCATGAGTCTGACCGTTTCCTTGGGTTGTGTAGGCTGTTGCTGAGTAGCCGGCTGAGACCGGTCCCCAGTCTTCTGCCTGGAAGATACAGTTTGAAAGAGATGAAAATATTAACATATACTGAAAGGATACGGTTAGATCACCGCTGAATACAAATTTTTACCTCTTCTTGGGTCTCTCTGCTTCCACGAACTCTTTTCTTTCCTGCAACATCTCCAGCTTACATGCTGCATCGGCCACTTGTGCCACTGTGTTGAAGGTAGTGCCCTCCAAGCTATTGGCAATCTTTGGGGAAATAGCCCAACAAAAATGGTGTGCCTGTTCTTTAGTAGTGCCCGGTGTTGCTCTCATGACACCAGCGAACCGAAGGAAACGTTGCATGAAGTCATTGTTGTTTTCCTCAGCTCGCTGCCTAATGGCGTAGTATTCTATCATGAGCCTATTCCTTCCCTCCGTGGTAAAGATATGAGGTGGGGGAGGATAGTTGTCGTTTTGGTGAAGGATGTCCTGCAAATCTGCATTGGCAGCTGCAACCATCTCCCGGATATTGTGTGTGTTTACCATCTGACAGCATAACATGAAAATACATGATTAACTGATCGAAACATAAAATATATACATGAAAAAAATTAAAAAAATTTATACCAAATAAATCATGAGAAAAATTTTATGCAGGAAAACTAGTACATGAATGCATGATGCAGTTTTATGAAAACTTTTATATGCGCGAGAGTGAACGCCTATGGTCAGTTCACTCAAAACAAAAGACATGGCGAGGGGACGCCAATGGGTCGATCCCAAAGTTAAAAGTTTCTATAAACATATGCGACTAAATACGTACAGTCCTGTACCAACCATTACTTAGTCAGTTCTAGGAAGACCATAGTGACTACCCACTAATCACAGGTCGTGTTTTGAGAGCCTACAGGTCGAAGCCTTGACTCTGATACCATAACTGTAACACCTCATTTTGGTAAATGGAATGCCACGCGTGATTATGGCGTGTCATCAAAGCATACAAGGATAAATGTATAAAACATCACATGACCATAAAGGAAATACCGGAAACAAACATCGATACCCCAAAAGTAGAACTCATCACACACAAACATAAGTACAGTAAATGAAAAGGACTAAACAATGTCCATGGAAATGATTATCAAAAGTAATAAGAAATGCATAAAGTAATGAAGGCTAGGAAGCTTCCAATCCATATGCACGTACGCTTAAAGTCTACGAGCGTCCTTGAGTACCTGCCGTTTTGGGAACATGAAAGGAAAAATGGCTGAGCATAACGCTCAGTGCACGGATATACAAATAAAGCATGAATAATATAAGCATATAAGCATAAAGCAGCGGAAAAGACTAAGTCTTGGATAACCTGGTATATCTTAGTAAAACTGGTTTTATAGTTTGAAAAGCCTTATGTTTATCTTATAAAAATCTGTTTAACATGTTTACCATTTAGCCAATATAGTTCATGAAAAATCCACGTGCATGAATACTTGGAGGGGTGACCTCGTCATGCAATTAGAGGGGCTGCCTCTAATTAATATAAGTTTTTAGGTAGGAGGGATCATCTCCTTGTGAAGGATGCAAGGCACACACCACATTCACCTAAATAATTTGCTGAAACATGTAACCTAGGATGCACCCATACGCCCCACATGATAATAATAATATGGCCAAAAGCTGAAAGGACGCCACGAGCTATCACTCCGTCGTGGTGAAGTCATAACACTGGTGCCTCCAGTGTTATGGTTATGGTACCTCCATGACTAGGTGAAACTGGTCATGCATGTATATGGCTTAAGGTATCTAATTAAACATAAGCAATCAAAACGTAAAAAACATATAATGGGGAAAACAGTTGGCTGCATACGGGAAATCCTAATAAAGAAGAATGTCCATACTGAAAGGACGAAGAATCTGTACCTTGTGTCCAGTGAACGAAGAAGACAAACGGAAGAGAGTCCTACTTCGATATCACTAATGCTACACAAATAATATACGTGTATAAGTATCTGATTACTGACTACGTAATTGGTTTTATATCATGTCTTAGCTTGTTTTATATGTTCATGTCTTGTTTTACTGATTATAACGTTATGCTGCGTTTATCATGTATTCTGTCTATTCTTATTAAGTATTACTTGTATTTCTTGTATTATTATACTTGTTGTGTAATAATAAGTAACTTTCTAAAAATAGCAGGCTTCCTAAAATAGAAAGTTTCCAAAAATAGAAAGTTTCCAAAATAGAAAGTTTCCAAAAATAGATTGTTTCCAAAAATAGAAAGTTTCCATAAATAGATTAGTTGCCTTAATTAAATAAGTTTCTAAAAATAGAAAGTTTCCGTAAATAGATATAAGCTGGATTATTAAGCCAATAATATATAAGCTTAAGTTTTACTGATTAATATTCTAAGTCATGTGATATATAGTATAGTTTATTAATTATTACATGTAAATTAAATAAATTATAAGTTATAAGATTTAATTAAATATAACATGATCTAATTAAATAAAAGGTAATAATACTTAGGTTAAAACATGTATTAATATTTATTATTAATATAACATAAGTCATGAAAAATAATTAATTATAAGTCATGTTTTAATAATTAATTAATTTCTTAGTCTAAATTAACTAATAAAATACTTAGGTTAAAATCATGTATTATTTATAATAATAATATAAACTAAGTCATGTCCAAATTAAAGTAATTACATAACATGTTAAATTAATTTAATTAACCTTGTAATTATTTAACTTGCAAAATAAATAATTAATCTTGCAAAATAAACCGTGAACCGAAACCCGTGTTTTAAAACTAAACATGTCATGAACCAGACCGGTTTAACCCTTGAACCGGCCTACAACCCTTAACCATGGCAAACCACCACCGGCCCACATCGGTGGTGCGTGTGGTGTTCCAACCGAGACCCCCTAAACCACCAAGGATAACCCCGACATCCGTCGGGGTTCCTCGGTCCTCTCGGCCGAACCACAAAACCAAACCGAGACCTTGTAGTCTCGATTGGTGGTGATCAAACAACCACCGAGAGCCCCTGGCTCTCGGTTCTACTCATAGCCGAACCAAACACCCCCTTAAACCATGCATTTTTAATACCCACTTGATTAGATCTACATGTTTATTAACTTGTTTTAATAACCCCATGTTTTCATGTTTTTAGATCTAATAAATAATTAAAAAGAAAAGGTTTAAGAAGATTACCTATTCGTGGATCAAAAAGAAAACTAACATGAATGATCTTGCAATAAACTGGATCAACCAAGATCAACAAACACCTCTCTTATGTTGGTTGTGGGCGGCGGCTACAAGGAAGAAGGAGGAGGAGCAGGGTTTTGATTTTTTTAATCTTTCTGTATTATGAAATCTCCCTTCCTTCTTTATTCCTTTCTAGTTAAATTTTAAAGTGTGCTGGGCCCACTCTTTGTCTATGTCGCGCCTTAAGGGGACCCACATGGGGAACCCGTTGATTTTCCCGTGTTCTATTATTTACGTGTTAACGTGTCGTGTTTACATGATTAAGTTATTGTTCGTTCGTGTCGTAATTTATATTTATACGTACTCGTACTAAATATACGTAATTACATAATATTAAGCTCGTAATTATTTAGGTTCATGATTTCATGTTCGTATGTTCGTGATTATAATTATTGTTGAAATAATTATCGTGCATTAATACGTATTAAATACTTATCGTGTAATAACACATACGTAATACTTGTAAATTCCTATCGTGAAACGTAAACGTGCTAAATAAGGAAAGTTCTAATCATGTACGTACGATCATGAGGGTATTATTCATGGTAAAAGCATGCGAGTTTTACACCCGTCACCAATACCGGGCATAACATCTTACCTACTCTTAATCTTCATTTATACTTACATAATGTTCTTGTCACCCCTAATATCATAAAAAATCTTATTTTTGTTCGTCAATTTACTAGAGATAATAATTGTATAGTTGAATTCGATGCTTTTGGTTTCTCTGTAAAGGATTTCTTGACCCGTCATATACTCCTTAGATGTGATTGTTTAGGAGATCTCTACCCAGTCACTCAACCTTCTCCTACCCCTCATGCTTTGCTTTCAGTTAGTCCTTCTACGTGGCACCAACGTCTCGGGCACCCTGGGGAAAAAGTGTTACGCTCTCTTGTTTCTCGTAAATTTATTTCATGTAATAAAGGGAAGTCTCATCATATCTCTCACGCTTGCCAGCTTGGCAAACATGTAAGACTTCCATTTTCTAGTTCAAATTCCGTTTTTACTCGTTCATTTGAGATTGTTCATTATGATATTTGGACATCTCCTATTGTTATTTCTGGTGGTTTTAAATATTATGTGTTATTTCTTGATCACTATTCTCATTATGTGTGGATTTATCCTTTACGTACTAAATCCAAAGTATTTCAAAAATTCTTGCATTTTCGTTCTTATGTAAATAATCAATTCAAATGTGATATTAAAGCTTTTCAGTGTGATCATGGTGGTGAATTTGATAACACCAACCTCATTCAATTATATGCTCAACATGGCATTCAATTTAGATTCTCTTGCCCAAAAACCTCCCAACAAAAAGGTAAGTCAGAACGGATGATATGAACCATCAATAATATCATACGCACTCTTCTTTTCCAAGCTCACCTTCCATCAACATTTTGGGTCGAAGCATTACATATGGCTGCGTACCTACTGAACATCCTACCTTCCACCGCAATAAAAAATGAGATACGTTGTACCAAATTATTCCACAAACAGCCAGACTACTCTCGTTTACGTGTTTTTGGATGTCTTTGTTACCCACACCTTTACCCTCCACACAAACTTGCACCTCGGGCTACCACATGCATCTTCTTAGGATATCCCGCTTATCACCGCGGGTATCGATGCTTAGATCTTTCAACTAACAAAATTATCCTGTCTCTCCATGTAACTTTTGATGAACTCCAATTCCCATATGCCTCTATCACATCCCTTAATCTCTGGAATCATATACCTTTCTAGAACCCCAACCTTCGCCTATTATTAACCATGTTATATTTCACCCGCCTACAAACACAATGACACAAGAAACCCCTCTAGCCCAACAAGAACCAACTTCTCATATTACACCAACCCCTGCTTCATCCTAATCCATCACTCCAGTTAATAATTCACCTTCGACCCAACACTTCTACTCCCACTATAGGTCACAAGACCCAATCCGATCCAACCACACTTCCGCACCAACCCGCTAATCATTCAACCCAATCTACTCCGAGCATCAATACGCTACAACAACCTACTCGAACTCACCAAATGGTCACACTCAAGTTGGCATAGTCAAGCCGAATCCTCGTTTTCATGGTCATGTCTCTCACATTTCTCCTCTCCCAAAATCTCATGTTGTTGCTTTGTTTGACTCTAATTGGCGAGATGCTATGCACGATGAATATAATGCATTAATTAGAAATAGTACTTGAATTGTTGTTCCGAAACCACCTAATGTTAATGGGAGTAACCAACAGTATGGTGTTGATTGTGATGATACATTTATTCCGGTTGTTAAGCCGGCAACTATTCGCACTGTTCTTAGTCTTGCATTAACTCGAAGTTGGCCTATTCATCAGCTTGATGTTAAGAATGCATTTCTTAACGGGGATCTTTCTGAGACTGTATATATGTATCAGCCACACGGGTTTGTGGATCCTAGATTTCCACATCATGTTTGTCGATTACAACGGTCTTTATATGATTTGAAACAAGCACCACGTGCTTGGTTTCAATGCTTTGCAGGATATGCACAACGAGTTGGGTTTTCATCGAGTCGATGTGACTCGTCATTATTTATATATCGGCATGGTTCTGAGGTTTCATCTACACATTTACTTCAACGCATTATCTTTTCATTGCATAGGGAGTTTGATATGACTGATTTGGGGGCTCTTAATTATTTTTTGGGTATTTCGGTTACTCGTGACTCTAAAGGCATGTTTATTTCTCAAAAGAAGTATGCAATGGATCTTCTCGATCGGGCACATATGGCTTCTTGCAATCCTACTCGGACTCCGGTTCACACGGAATCCAAGCTTGGTGCTGACGGGGATCGTGTATTTGATCCGACCTTATATCGCAGTCTTGCAGGTGGTTTATAGTATCTAACGTTTACTCGTCCTGATATTTCTTATGTTGTACAACAGGTTTGCCTTTATATGCATGATCCGCGAGAGCCTCATTTTTTTTTCTCTTAAGCGTATTCTCCGATATGTTCGTGGTACGTTGGACTTTGGGCTTCAACTATATGCATCATCCACTGGCTCTCTTGTGGCTTATTTCGATGCTGATTGGGCAGGTTGTCCTACTACTAGACGCTCTACTTCAGGTTATTGTGTCTTCTTGGGGGTTAATTTACTCTCATGGTCATCCAAGCGGCAACACACTCTCTCTAGATCAAGTGTCGAGGCTGAGTATCGAGGTGTTGCTAATGTAGTGGTCGAAACTGCATGGATTCGAAATCTTCTTCTTGAACTTCACATGCCATTGTCATATGCTACTCTTGTTTACTGTGACAATGTGAGTGCTATTTATTTGACCGCCAATCCTGTTCAGCATCAACGAAACAAACATATTGAGATTGACATTCATTTTGTTCGTGATATGGTTGCTTGCGGTCATGTTCGTGTTCTTCATGTGCCATCACGTTACCAATATGCTGATATATTCACCAAGGGTTGTCGTCTGCCTTATTTGAAGAATTTCGTTCCAGTTTGAGCGTTCGATCTTCTCCCGCTTCAACTAAGGGGAGTGTTAGACATTAGTTTTGTTAGTGATGTGGGCTCTATTATGTTTGTTAGGCCTAGCCCACTTTTATTACTTCTAGAATAATCTTCCTGTGACTATACATTGTAATGTTAATTCAATGGAGAAGACAAGCCAATTATTTCTAATATATGTACCTCAAACTTTTTTCTACCTATTTTACCCTTCAGCCCAATGCCAATATTTGCATCGTTAGTCCTTTAACTAACGATCGTTTTTGTTAAAAAAAAAGGGTTTTAACTTACGAAAAAATTATAATTTTTCCAAACATATTGAAAATATAAAAAAATGTCTTAAAAAATTTTTGAAGTTACAAAAACCTTTTTACTTTTAAAAAAATTCAAATTGTTTTAAATCTTGTTTCATTTTTTTTAAAAGTTTATATTTTCAGAAAAAATAATTTTTTTTTAATATTTTTTAAAAGTTAAAAATAACTAAATGATTTTTTTCCAGAAATATTTAAATTTTTTAAACTTTTTTGTATTTTTGGAAATAAATAATTTTTTTAGAAGTAAATTGAAATATGAGAAAAACGTAAATTTTTAATTTAAAATTAAGTTTTTTTAAAAAATCATTAAAGGAACAATTTAATATATTTTTAAATTTTTTTAAAATGTTTTAAAATGTTTTAATATTATTAATTTAGGAAAGTACAAATATGTTTTTAAATCATTTAAATATTTTATAATTTTTATAGAAGAAAATCATGTGAGTTATTTATAACTTTACAAAAATTAAAAGAAGAATGTAAAAAAAAGTTAACTTTTTTCGAAAAAATAAACTTTTTTTTTCAAAAGAAAATCGCTAAATTTAAACAATTTTAGAAAAAGCGTAAAAAGCAAAAAAAAAAAAAAAGTTTTCTTAACTCTAAATTTCTTTTGGAAAAATAATAATTTTTTTTAGGTAAATATTTTTTTTTGAAAAAACGATCGTTTGGATGCAAAATTTCGCTTTTGGCTGAAGGGTAAAATAGGTAGAAAAATGTTTCAGATACCATATTAACAAATAAACCGGAAGTTCAAATATTATTTTGACAATTTTATGAGTACAAATATACCATGGATATATTTTAAAAAGTACGTACCTATTAAATATCTTAAACGTATTATATTATCAACAACAATTTCTTATTCGTTTAAGTTTGACTTCCAACGAATTCTGTGTAAGTTGTAACTTACATCTTTTCCGTAATGGATCTGTTTTTCTTGCACCGAGAAAGAGAAAGAAGTTTTTGATATCACTATCTTAAATAGTTAGCTAGAAGCGAGATCAAGGCTCTAATTTAATAGGAGGACATTAATCTTTTTGTTGTCATTAGAGAATTTTGCTTGCGTCAACTTTAAACTATTTAAAAAGATAGTTACTTTTAAATTAGACGGCTCGCAATGTCATATAAAAACTTAGGTGAAACAAAATTAGAAGCTAGCTTGTTAGAAGTTATTTCATTATGTTGAAGTTGCTTCAAAAATATATGAATTCGTAAAAGTCTTCACGCTTTAAAAGTAATTTTGAATAACGAGTAATTGAGTTAGTTTAAACATTGTCATTCATATATTATCTTAAAGACTAAATTAGCGATAGCTAAATGTCCGAGCCAAATTCTGAAGGTCGGGTTCTGCTTGGAAGGCGCACATGAATGCGAGGGTTCCTGGTTTATTCTTGTTGGTCTCGTTGGAGTACCCCAACGATAAGGATGTAGTACGTGCCACGAGTAGAGACTCGATATGGCACTACACTGGTCGGGAGTTGGGGCCGCTCCCCTGATGAGTCCAAGGCAGGACGAAACCAGTGAACCTCTATTATACGCGGGATGGATGGCTGGTCCTTATCGGTGTAAGGACGCCACGCGGGGTCTAAAGGATGACTCCGTGACAAGTGGTATCAGAGCCAAGTCGGACCGAGGCGGACCGAAGCAGAATCGTTCAAGATTGTTCTCCCAATAAGTTCTTAAAGTGTTTGGCTGCGCAAAGGTGGTGGGAGTGTGCTCCCGGGATATTGAAGAGTCAATATGATGTTGCGTGGAGTTCGTAATATCGCATTCGATGGAAGCCAGAGAGAGTAATGGACTAATCCAAAAGGGTGGATGTCAGTCGCTGCACGCTGGATCTTAAGTCGCCAGAAAGGGTAATGGACTAATGTGTAGTCGCTGCACGCTGGGACCCAAAGAGTTGAAAGTCGAATGCCCCTTTAAACCATGAAGCCGGAGTGAAGCCAAAGTCATTTGAGGGTAGTCGTTCGTTGGCGCGAATGACCATGCACGAGGTCGTGCATGAATTGGTGGTGGGAGAATGTCACGAGCCAAATTCTGAAGGTCGGGTTCTGCTTGGAAGGCGCACATGAATGCGAGGGTTCCTGGTTTATTCTTGTTGGTCTCGTTGGAGTACCCCAACGATAAGGATGTAGTACGTGCCACGAGTAGAGACTCGATATGGCACTACACTGGTCGGGAGTTGGGGCCGCTCCCCTGATGAGTCCAAGGCAGGACGAAACCAGTGAACCTCTATTATACGCGGGATGGATGGCTGGTCCTTATCGGTGTAAGGACGCCACGCGGGGTCTAAAGGATGACTCCGTGACATAAAGCCTAAAAGCAACAAAAAAAAACACTAATAAAAATAAGAGCATTGTATATATCTCATAGAACTGACCACGGTTTAAAAATCTGACTTGACTAAAAATCGATTGAGTATATGTTCGATCTGAGGATCGGGCCTAAATGTTCGGTCTATATCCACATTGATCTTGTATGGTCCGGTTTGTAAGTTCAGTGAGTTCAACAAAACATAATCGTCGGTTATGCGTAATATTGAATCAGACGAAATTTAACCAAATAACAAAAACCGAGATACATTCCATCCGATGAAGTCAACCTCATTTCTTGACCCGGTCCGGCTCAATAACTTGAAATATTGGCCCAACGAGCGAGTATCTTTCAAACCCATCTTCTGGTGCGTGTACCAAATGTCCTTGTTATCAACTTCCTTATCTTTATTACACGTGTACGGTTATATGAAAAAAATAATTTAAAAATTAATCCGGTTATTTTAGAAACTTTTTTTTTAATATAAGGGACTAATTTTAGCCATCTATGACGTAAGATTAAAAAAACACGGAGGGACTATTTTTGCCAAAATGTCCAAAATTTGTAAAAAGGCGACGGAATGACTAAATTGTAAATATGACGAAAATTGGTTATCACAAGTGATATTTCGTTACTGATAAAAACAATGAAATATCACTAGAGATAAACCAATGAAATCACTAGTGATATTTCATTAACATAATTACAGCGTAATATCCCAGTGATATTTCATTAATTTTCGCTAGTGATAATTCATTACTCCCTCATATTTACAACTTTGGTACCTCCGCCAATTTTTTCAACTTTTGGACATTTTGACAAAAATGGCCCTCCGTGTTTTTTTTTAAATCTTAGGTTAATCTCTACTATTAGATCAAAAATAGATAAAGAGAGGGGATTTATCTCTTGGTTTCCACAAAAAAAAAATGCAAAATAACTTTTCTCTTTAAAAATTATTCTTTTCATCTCATATTAATAGTATAAATTATCATTTTAAAACGTTCTAAATTAATAGCCCAATTCTAAAAATAGATTAAAAAATGTTGATTAATTTTATTATATTGTCTTCACTTAAAGGTATTATTACAAATAAAAATAAGTTGTAAATAAATTGATTAAAAGTAAAAGTTTTATTGTATAAAAAATAAGAGAGATAAACTAAACAAATATTATTTTTATTAAAATACGTGGCTTTTTTATCGATGGAGTATTATTATGAAACAGAGAGAGTATTTAATTAAATTCAAAGAAAAACCCTAAAGAATTTTAGCTCACTGAATACTCGTATCGTATTCAAAAATCTCATAAGTTATCGAAAAGATTTTGTTAATGCAAGTGATGCCTAAAAACATTATTAGTGTTAACTAATCTTTCTTAGTTTTGATCACAACAAACCATACAACACATTTAGTGTAAAACACAAAATGAATTATTTAACTAACACTATCATCAAGGTAATAATCATATCACCAACTTTTCTTAATCATACTTAGTGATCATCAAAATGATCATTCTTAAAACTCACTTTTGTTAATATGACAAAAGACTTTTTAATAAACTTTCTTTTTTAGAAAATGTTTTATTAAAATGGAAAATGAAAATTTGAAAATAGCATATTCCAAATGCTGTTAGAATATCCCTTGAAGGTTTCAAATACCTCAGATATTCCCACCCCACTAAAAGACAAAAAACGGAGCGTAGTCTAGTGGCGGTACCTTAAGTACCTACGTGGTTCCTTAGCGATATGGAACCGCGGGGGTGAGATAAGGTACCGCGCACAGCTAGCCGTTATAGATCCGTTATACTTTGTCTCCTTTAAATAGTGGGTTAAATCTCATTTTCCAGCAAGCCTCTTGGACGTTTTTCTCAGCCCTCTTTCTATTTTCTATAGCATAATCATTAGTAAATGATCACTTAAATTGTTAAGGATGTTTACATATCATTATCCTCTTGATCCCATCCTTTACCTTGTCCAATGAGAAGATCACTCACTCACTAGTGTTGTGATAAAGATGAATCTATCAGCTAGTCATATTCATCATGATACCCTTTTTGTTTTAGGTCAATCCAATGTATTTATGAATACTTGGACTAGTTGTGTTCATCCAAGTTATTTGTGGATACTTGGATTTTTTGTGTACATCCATTGCATATGTGTTTGCTTGGATTTGTGTTGTGTAAATCCAAGATACATGTGTGTACTTGGATAAGTCTAGTTGAGTTGTAATAGATTTGATTAGGAGTTCTCACTAAACTATAAAGTGATGTGGTTGTGTCTTGTGAGTTCTCACTAAACTATAAAGTGACTAGTAGTTGTGTTGTTTGAAGTTCTCACTTAGCTTCAAAGTGAAGAGTCGTGAAGATTGGTTCTAGCTTTCGATTAGAACTCGACATCTAGCCTTGTGTCGTAAAATGGTGAAGTAGGCAACGTCGTGAAGATTGGTTCTACCTTAAGATTAGAACCCAACATCTAGCCTTGTGTCGTTAAATTGTGAACTAGGCAACGTTGTGTAGATTGGTCCTAGCTAAAGATTAGGTCTCGACATTTAGCTTAGTGTCGGAAAATAATGTAAGCAACGATGTAAGGTTTTCTCCGCCGAGAAGGGATCTTGTGGATATAGTGGAAATCTCGAGTAGGTGTACTCGAGGAGTGGAGTAGAAACGAGGATAGAGCCTCGTTGTCGAACCACTATAAATCTTGGTGTCTTCCCACTAGGTTGTCTCCTTCCTTACTCTTTACTTATTTCATTATCATTACACTTACCTATTATCTTTGCTAGTGCATTTGAATTGAACCTAATCATTATGCAACTTAGCCTCAAGTAAAAGATAGTTTTGATACAAACCAAATTGAAAGTAATTTTAATTTGGTCACCAATCGAAGAGAAACTATTCAACCCCCCCCCCCCCCCTTCTAGTTTCTACAATTGGTATCAGAGCGATGGTCACTCAAGATCTTTGAAGTATATTGTACTTTGAAACTTGGATCGATTCATTGTCTCCTCAAATTAGAAGGTCAAGTTATACTAAAGTTTCTCTTTGGTCAAAACTATGTTTTCTTTGAAAATAAGTCTTTTAATTGATAATATTGCATCCCACTTAAGATTAGTAGTCTTTATGCATTTTAGATATACTCTTGAAATGTATCTACTAGTTTGCATCTTGCTTTGTGTAGGTACTCATGAAGATCAATCACTTAATTGGTTGTGGATTGAGTTACTTGAACTTGTAGAAGACTCATCTTCATTGATCTTTAACATCTTTGAATGATGATACCAAGATTATTGGGAATGATACTAGTCCTTGAAGACTTAGTACTCATCATAGTCATTGATTGGGCATAGCACTTATTCCTTCATGGATTGCTCTTTGTGGCCAAGGTACGCTTTCGTTCTTCCACACGCCCTTTGATCATTCTTTTGATCATTACTTGACTATGTGCTTGTTCTCGGCATCCTTGCCTTGACATTTATTTGTGGTTTGTGTTTCTTTTCCTTTATCCTCTCAAACCTTCATTGCTTGGATACTTGACTCACTATGGTGATGTAGAGTGAGTTAGTAGAAGCTTTAAGTATCAAGCATGATTTCCATGGTTTGCACCCATACGGTTAGTAGGCCCTTTGTGGGAGAGAAAGTGAATTAATACCTTGCTCATATTTTGGTTTAGACTAAGACTATTATTAAAAGTGATCTTAGTCTATACTTGAATAATTGCTTTGTGCTTATTCATTACCAAAGCCGTTTAACGTTTCGCCGGAAAGGCACGTCTTAAACCACTATATATGACACAAGCTCTTCGTTACCACTATTTGAAGATTGTCATTAATCCCTTGAGCATTGGTCCTAGTCTTGATTCACTTCCCTTGACTTCTCTCCACTTTATCGTTTTGCTACGAGTAGTCGTTTGTCCGTTTCGGTTCTTTTCGATCTTGACTTAACTCGTAATCCTTCGTTAAGGCATATTGCTTAGTGTTATGATGATCCAATGATATTCTAAAAGGCTCATGATTTAATTTTAAGTATTTTAAAAAAACTTGGTTTTAAAAATTTGGCGTTTTTCATAGATAAAAACCTGCCTCTGTAGGCGGTTCCTTATCTAGGCGGCTCAAACCCGCGGTACCTTATCGATAAGGAACTGCGGGCAGAAACTTTTGTCAGAGCGCCAGTTTGAGTATTTTATTCTTTTCCAAACCAAACCCTCTCTCTCCCAAAAACACACAGCCGACGGGTTTCTTGTTTTCCACCATTGTTGAAGCTTCCAAAACCTTCAATCACTCAAATTAATTGATTCCAAGTTGTGGGTTTCACTCATCCTTCATCTAACATCAATTAATTGTAAGTATTTTCTTTCAATTTCATCTATTTTATTCTAGGGTTCATCCTTTCATAATTGGGGATTTCTAAAATTGAAATTGAATTAAAACCTTAATAGGAATGTGGGTTAACATGGTTATTTTACTATGATTCCTTAGGTTCAAATTCATTAAGATTTCACTAAAACCCACTTGTAGAAAAAATCCGAATTTTGGCTAAATGATTTTGGTTAAAAGATGGATTTGAGATGAACCCATGAACAAGTAGGTAATGACATTGTTAATGCTTACCTAAAAAACTTGTTTTGAAAAACCAATGTTCTAATTCATTGTTGATCTAACATAGATCATGTGTTCTTGGTTAATGATGGAATAGACACATTGTGAACATAAGAATGATATGGATTCAATCCTATGTTTGTCAAGAAATTGATATAACACATTCTCATATTTTTTATCTTTGATTTTATTTTTCATATGAGTGATTGGAGAAATATTTTTTTGTGTTTATTTAGGTACTAATCATGCCTTCTCAATATCAAAAAGATCATCAATTCACTAGAAACTATATGCCGGACATTTCCCAAACCTATGCTTCCCCTCAACTTCAAAACTCTTTTCCGTCCCTTTCCACTCGAAATTTACATGAGGGTAGGGTTGTAGATACAAGAATAACGGGGTATAGATATATCAACTCTATGTTTGAGCATATTGGATTTGATTGCTTGCTCTTCATAGACGAAGAAATTATCCCTTGTTTCTTCTTGAATTCTTTAGCACTTACTCCATGCTAGAAATCAATGGCCAAATATTTATTCGCTTCATGTTGAATGATCAAATCATTCAATATTCCCTCGATGATTTTGGTGATATTCTTGGTGTGCCATATAGAGGCACTTATCGTTTCACGGACAAATGGAGACTTGATGCTCTCGTGGAGTCCAACGATAAACCTTTAGATGACATCACCGAAGTTGATCTAAATTTCATCCTTGATATCATCTCGAAGGAGCGTGATGGAAACATTGTGAGAAGCCTTCATACTAATGTGCGAAATGTGAATCGCTATGAAGTGCTCTCAAGCGACCTTAAGGACTTCATGGTCCAATGGGCTAACATCCTTAGGGAGAATGTGTTTTGTCTTGGTGGAAACCGAGATCATATCCCGGCGTGTATGGTGCATATGTTGTTTTGCATCTTTACATCAACCGAGTACAACTTAGCATTCTACATCGCTCGACGTATAAATTATGCTCTTTCCAAACCCAAAACAAACCTTCCCTATGATATGCTTCTTATTCGCCTTTTTAGAAGGGTTGGTGAAGATTTTCCTCATCTCGATCTTTCTCGCTTTCACCCGGTTCAACGGGTTATGTTACCTATTCAAGAGGTATATGAACGAAAGCCTAGAAGTGACCGAGGTTCACGAAAATCCAATCATCAAGAGCCGGATTATGAGGACACCGATATGCCAACAAGTGATGGTGATGGCGTCGATACTAGTTCTCATTTCCACTCTTCGAGTAATTCCCATCCATCCTCAAGCCCATTCGAGGATGAATTTGAAGACCTAGCTCCCCCACCTCATTACTCCTCTAGTGAAGTACCGGAAGATCTTAACATGGAGCATCTTTACCGCGAAAACCTTAGGACTAGAGGTTAATTGCATGAACACCGGGTTGAGTCAAGGAAGGGTTTCAAGTTCTTGGGGAATATGATCAAGGGATTGGGCAAAAAGAGAAGGTGAAAGCTTTGAAGTATTTTAAAGAATACATTTTGGTAAACATGTAATGTTGAACAATTTTATTTTATCTTGGATGTGTATTAACTTATGATTACATGTTTGGATTATTATTTATGTTGATCCTAATTATTGCTTATGCAATGATGTTTGTGTTTTACATAGCTTTGTGCATGCCTTATGATAGTTAGCTTATTAGATTATGATCTGTAGTTAACTTTGGCTTGTGAATCTTTTGGTAAAAATTTGGGTTTATCAAAAACTGGGATGGGAAACTTTTGAAAGCCCTCTGGTCGCGGTTCCATATCGACCCGCGGATCCTTATCGATAAGGTACCGCCGGTCCTAGATAAGGAACCGTCGGCCACTGTGCACGACAGCATCTTTTACTTTACACTGTTTTCTTAAATCTGTGTAAACCTTGCATGATTTTCAGTAATAAACTGCACATTTCCTAAACTAGCTTACCTAAATTCATTATTCACCTAAAATGATTTTAACCCTTTACTAGTTTGGATCAACCCCTCACCCTTTTAAACCCACCTTGTTAGACATGTTCTTCACACATCAAAACATCATTCCCTAAACCTTAAACCACCCTTGTCAACCATGGTGTGTACCAAAACCCCAAACACTTCCAAGACCTCCACCCCAAGGAAAACACTCAAAATAAGGATTAAGGTAGCCAAGCCTAACTCCTCACCTTTCCACACACCTAAGAATGAGATGGTTCTTATCCTCATTTCTTCATCACCTTCCCCACCTCTTGCACCATGCAAGACATCATCCACCCATGGTACTAACCACTCCATTGGTTCTACCTCCTCTTCATTCAACTCAAGAATGAATGAGCTCTCTTCACCCTTCACTCCAAGTGCACCCTTGGATGTGACCACACAACCCCAACCAATCCAAAGCATTCCTTTTGTGAATGACTTTGATGACACTTTGGTGAGTTCACCATTTACCCCTCATAACTCACCCATTTCATAAACCTTGGAGAATTTACCTCCACACTCACCCATTTCCCCTTTAGGGAACATGCCTCCACTCTCACCCACATCACCCTTGGAGAACTTGCCTCCTCCACCTCCACCCAACTCAAACATTCCAATTTTAGGTGTTCCACTTTCCCTCCTTTTGGGTGATCCATACTATGGGTTTCAACAAACACATGGTCCTAGTTGTCCATGTTGTCTTTACAACCACTACATCATCCATAACCTTAGGATGGATATGTATGGACTACATAGGAGGTTGCAAGAGTTCTTGCTTGCCTTGTTCTCCATGCCTCTTCCTAGAAGATGAATGATGGAGTTTTCTTAATAAGAGTTTTCAACAAAACCAAGCCAAAGAAGACTACTTATCTAGATCTAATGTTAAGCTAGCTATGCATTAGTTAGTTTTATTTGTCATTGTACTTGCTTCTTTCATGAATGTTTCATGTTGTTGATCTATGGATTTAGCTTTGTGTGTTTCTATCCTTTTGTGCACACTAATCAACTTTAATTTGGAATTAAAATTGAACCTAAATCTATCACAACCTCTAATAACTTGACTAAAATTGGTTCAAAATGATATCTAAATTATTTTGTCACCCTTTGTCAAGACATTCTTTGTGAATGTGTTGCTTTATGCAACCCTAGCATAATTTGGTGCTAATAGAGGTAAAAGACCACTGGACGCGGATCCTTAAAGCCTCGCGGTTCCCTAGCGATATGGAACCGCCGGTCCCTTTAAGGTACCGCGGGCAGAAATCAGTTTTTGACGAATTTTTGGTCAAAACTTTTAAAACGCTATACCCTGTCAAGATTCCTTGTTTACTCAAATTGACTAAACATTCCTTGACACTTCACATTTTGTATTCATATTCTTACCTTGATTACATTTTACTTATACCCCAACCTTGAGATTTCATTCTCACACCTTCCCAACCTTGAGAATTCACTCTCACACAACCTTGAGATTTCATTCTCACACCTTCCCAACCTTGAGAATTCATTCTCACATAACCTTGAGATTTCATTCTCACACTCTCATAATGCCTAACTCCTACATTCCTAACCTTGACATTTCTTTGTCACAACCCCACTCACCCAAAGCTTCCTCATCCAAGCTTTCAAAGAAACCGAAAATCTCGGTTCGACCTATTTGGGTTAAGAAGAATGAACCATCTTCGTCCAAACCACCCATAAACCCTACCTTCTCTCCAATCAAGTATTGGAATGAGACTTATACCATAAACCCCATCACCGGAGCTAAAGAAAATGTTCCCCCACCACCACAATCCTTCAACACCCCTTAACTCAATGACCTTTCAACCTTCCCAAACCTCACAAGGCATTGTGAAAACATTCCCAAACCCATTACCCCACCACCACCAAACCCTAAGTTTGATGCCATACCCCCATCAAACGATTTTGTGTTGCATCATGGATCCTCGTGTGCTTGTTGTCGATTTCAACAAATTGAACTTGCTCATGTGTATGAGAAGTTAAATTTCTTGAATTCCTCCTCACTCGACCTCCTATTCAAGTTTTCGTTCCGGTGGACAAAACTTCGAATGATGCATCGTCATCTTTTTAGTCTTTTATTTTTTTTTAGCAATCTTGGAAAATATCACTATTAGACTAGCTTATGCTTAGTGGTTTATTTTCCATATTTATTGCTTTTAGATACTCATATTGTGTGTATGACTATCTTCTTTGTTGTGTCTTTTTCTTTTATGTAACCTTTGTGTTATTTGTGTGTTATTTCATTAGTTCTATTTTGAGTTGATCATGGTTAATTTTTACAATTGCTTATGGGTGATTCCATCAATTCTAAACTTTAACCCATTGACAAGCTTATCATCTTCATCGGATTGAAGCTTGATTTTGTCAATTACCTCTTTGGAAATACTTAGTAAAATACTTGCTTCTAATTTAGATTTCTTCCCTCTCTCCCTCTCAAGTTACTTAGTAGGTAGTGATCATATATACATTGGTGTTTCTTTCCTTTCTACTAACCTTTGTGTAGCATGTCATCTTAGCTCACAAACTTGGTGCCCCAAGCAAGGGGAGCTACTAGCAAAGTTCGATGTTCTTCAAAGACTTGTGCTAACCTTTTTCCTACGACAAAGGGGGAGAAATGATAGTGATAAACTAGTTAATAATTCCATATTTTGTGTTTCTACGTAAATGAGTTTATCGTTTGTCGTAATCAAAAAGGGGGAGATTGTTAATGCAAGTGATGCCTAAAAACATTATTAGTGTTAACTAATCTTTCTTAGTTTTGATCACAACAAACCATACAACACATTTAGTGTAAAACACAAAATGAATTATTTAACTAACACTATCATCAAGGTAATAATCATATCACTAACGTTTCTTAATCATACTTAGTGATCATCAAAATTATTATCCTTAAAACTCACTTTTGTTAATATGACAAAAGACTTTTTAATAAACTTTCGTTTTTAGAAAATGTTTTATTAAAATGGAAAATGAAAATTTGAAAATAGCATATTCCAAATGCTGTTAGAATATCCTTTGAAGGTTTCAAATACCTCAGATATTCACACCCCACTAAAAGACAAAAACGGAGCGTAGTCTAGTGGCGGTACCTTAAGTACCTACGCGGTTCCTTAGCGATATGGAACCGCGGGGTGAGATAAGGTACCGCGCACAGCTAGCCGTTATAGATCCGTTATACTTTGTCTCCTTTAAATAGTGGGTCAAATCTCATTTTCCAGCAAGCCTCTTGGACGTTTTTCTCAGCCCTCTTTCTATTTTCTATAGCATAATCATTAGTAAATGATCACTTAAATTGTTAAGGATGTTTACATATGATTATCCTCTTGATCCCCTCCTTTACCTTGTCCAATGAGAAGATCACTCACTCACTAGTGTTGTGACAAAGATGAATCTATCAGCTAGTCATATTCATCATGATACCCTTTTTGTTTTAGGTCAATCCAATGTATTTATGAATACTTGGACTAGTTGTGTTCATCCAAGTTATTTGTGGATACTTGGATTTGTTGTGTACATCCATTGCATATGTGTTTGCTTGGTTTTGTGTTGTGTAAATCCAAGATACATGTGTGTACTTGGATAAGTCTAGTTGAGTTGTAATAGATTTTATTAGGAGTTCTCACTAAACTATAAAGTGATGTGGTTGTGTCTTGTGAGTTCTCACTAAACTATAAAGTGACTAGTAGTTGTGTTGTGTGAAGTTCTCACTTAGCTTCAAAGTGAAGAGTCGTGAAGATTGGTTCTAGCTTTCGATTATAACTCGACATCTAGCCTTGTGTCGTAAAATGGTGAAGTAGGCAACGTCGTGAAGATTGGTTCTACCTTAAGATTAGAACCCGACATCTAGCCTTGTGTCGTTAAATTGTGAAGTAGGCAACGTTGTGTAGATTGGTCCTAGCTAAAGATTAGGTCTCGACATTTAGCTTAGTGTCGGAAAATAATGTAAGCAACGATGTAAGGTTTTCTCCGCCGAGAAGGGAGCTTGTGGATATAGTGGAAATCTTGAGTAGGTGTACTCGAGGAGTGGAGTAGAAACGAGGATAGAGCCTCGTTGTCGAACCACTATAAATCTTGGTGTCTTCCCACTAGGTTGTCTCCTTCCTTACTCTTTACTTATTTCATTATCATTACACTTACCTATTATCTTTGCTAGTGCATTTGAATTGAACCTAATCATTATGCAACTTAGCCTCAAGTAAAAGATAGTTTTGATACAAACCAAATTGAAAGTAATTTTAATTTGGTCACCAATCGAAGAGAAACTATTCAACCCCCCTTTTTACTTGAAAGCTAGTTGCATAATGATTAGGTTCAATTCTAATGCATTAATAATGATAAGTAATATATGTGAATGATATGATAGTAAGAATAAGGAAAGAGTAAGGAAAGAAACAACCTATTAGGAAGACACCAAGATTTATAAGTGGTTCGGCAACAGAGCTCTATCTTCGTTCCTACTCCACTCCTCGAGTACACCTTACTCGAGATTTCCACTATATACACAAGCTCCCTTCTTGGCGGAGAAAACCTTACAACGTTGCTTACATTATTTTTCGACACTAAGCTAAATGTCGAGACCTAATCTTAGCTAGGACTAATCTACACAACGTCACCTACTTCACCATTTTACGACACAAGGCTAGATGTCGAGTTCTAATTGAAAGATAGAACAAATCTTCACAACGTTGCCTACTTCACCATTTAAAGACACAAGGTTAGATGTCGAGTTCTAATCGAAAGGTAGAACCAATCTTCACAACGTTGCCTACTTTACTATTTAACGACACAAGGCTAAATGTCGAGTTCTAATCGAAAGGTAGAACCAATCTTCACAACTCTTCATTTTGAAGCTAAGTGAGAACTTCACTAGACACAACTACATCACTTTAGAGTTTAGTGAGAACTTACAAGACACAACCACATCACTTTATAATTTAGTGAGAACTCACAAGACACAACCACATCACTTTATAGTTTAGTGAGAGCTCGCATCTCTTCACTTTTAAACCAAGTGAGAACTTCACAAGACACAACTACATCACTTTAAAGTTTAGTCAGCACTTACAACTCATACCTATTACAAGTCAATAAAACACATATCCAAGTATACACATGTAACTTGGATCTACACAACATAAATTCAAGTATACATATATACAATGGATTTACACAAGATTAGATCCATGTATTCATAAATACATCGGATCTACACAAGACTCAAATAAAACAAATAATGAACATGACTAGATTTTTAGGAGAGGATCTTCATCAAGGTTTCATCTTTAATCATATCACAAGTGTGTGAGTGATCTTCTCTTTTGACAAGGTAAAGAGAAAGATCAAGGAGATAATCATAAGTAAACATACTTAACATATTAAGTGATCATTTAAAAATAATTAGGAATTAGAAAGGAGAAGGATAGCAGAAAGAATGTCCAAAAGGGGTTATAAAAATGTTGATTTGATCCACTATTAATATGAGACAAAGGCCAATGGCTCTCTAAGTGTGGTGCCTTAATTATGCCCGCGGTCCCTTATCGCTAAGGATCCACATAGGCCTTTAAGGAACCGTGCTCATACACTCCGCTCCCTTTTGTCTTTTAGTGGGGAAGTAATATCTGAGGTAAGTTGTTACCTTCAAAGGATATTCATATGACATTTGAAATATGGCATATTCAAATTTACATTTTTCATTTTAATAAAGACGTTTTCTTAAAAAGAAAATTTATTAAAAAAAATCTTTTGTCACATTTGACAAAATGTAAGTTTAAGATTAATCACTTTTATGATCACTAATTATGATTAAGATATGTTAGTGCAATACTTAAATGATTATTACGTTGATGACAGTGTTTATCAAATAATTCGTCTTATGATTGTATTTGACGATAAATGTCTTTTTAATTTGTCGTGATCAAAACTAAGAAAAATTAGTTAACACTAATAATCTTTTTAGACATTGCTTTGCATTAACATATATGATGATTTTCTGAAATTATTTATGATTCTTATATGGATCATATATGATTTTCTCAAACGTGATTGGAAAGGAAAAAACATTCGTCAAAAGAATATACATGTACCTCTTTGTAAAAATAATAATTTAGTTTTCGTTGTAATATTGTATTTTTGTCGCTTGACGATTTACCGTTTGAGAGATATTTTTTTTAAAAGAATGAAAAATCGTTTTTTAAGAAATGAGCGAATATTATTAGTTGATTGTGTTTATATTAAATTATGGATATAAATTAATCTTAGGGGTAGTTTGGTTCAATCATTTTTTTCAAAACATTTAGATTCAAAGTTAAATATGTTTGATTTCAACAAGTGAGATTTAAAAATGGAAATCAACCCCAAATTGTTGAGGAGAGAGTAGGGCTGTAAACGAAGTGAACGTTCAGCGAACTGTTCGCTGATCGTTCGATAAAAAGCTCGTTTATGTTCGTTTATTTAATAAATGAACGAACCCGAACAAGATTTTTCGTTCGTTTAGTTAAATGAACGAACATGAAGAATGCTTCGTTCGTTTATTTGTGTTCGTGAACGTTCGACTATGTTTGTTCGATTATGTTCAATTAGTTCGCTCGTTTACGCTTGATTATTTTTGTTGATTAAAATTTCTAATATTAAAAAGAACTTAATAAATAATATATTAAGTATCTCAAAGATTTCTAACAATAATATAAACTATACATTAATTATTTAAAAGATCATATAGATCGTTTAAAATAATAACTTTAGTTTCACTCTCGGTTATGCTAGTGTACGCTTATAAATGATCGTTTACATATACTTATGTCCGTTTATGTTCGTTTACGTTCATTTAACTTATTAATAAACGAACATAAATGAACATGAACAAGTTCAAATTTAAATAAACGAACATGAACAAATATTTTGGTTCGATTATGCGTTCGCGTTCGTTTATTTGTTCGCCTAAAACTAAATAAACGAACATGAACATACCTCTGTTCGCGTTCGTCCGGTTCGTTTACAGCCCTAGGAGAGAGAATCTCATTGATGAGCGCCACTTTTTCATTCAAAACGTACTGACATTGTTTTTTTATTTTGGTTTGGGTAAGGTTATATAGATCCTTCCTAAAATACAATCGATACCCCCCCTAATTTTTTTATGATTTTTTGTCTTTTTTTATTTTTTTTATTTTTATAATTTTGAGATTGTTATAAAACTGTGAAACGGAAAGTTCAGAATAAAAAAAATAAAGTTTGTTGAGTCAAAACTGTAAAACTGACAAAAAACGCATAACAGAAACAGACAAAAACTGTGTTGGACTAAACCAGGAGGGGGACAAAAGGAATTTTTTGTACTTTTTGAAGACTATTTGATGGGCCAGGAGGGGTATATATAGTAGTACCTTTTTGGTTTTCATGCATTTAGTTTACACATTGTGGCTTATTTATTTGTATTTTTTTATAAAATAATAATAATAATATATATTTTATAATTTACTTTCTCTCTCGTACCTAACACCAAAAACTTTCCTTAAATCCAAATTTTATTTAATCTTAAATACTTACTTTATAAACCACCAAAAAAAAATACTCGACTTCAAACCAAACGCATCTTTAACTTGGGATAAGATGTTCACATAAATTCGTACTTTTTTTTACATATTCAAAAATAGTGTAAATTGTCAGAAACCTCTAACTCCAATTTTTGATATCAGACATTGTCGACCTGGTAAAAAATAAGCGGTGGTTATTGGTACTCCTCCTAAATGGATTTTAATACCTCCGATTTTTTTAAGTTTTTTTAATTTTTTTTAATTTTATATTTTTGTTTTTGTTATAAAATTGTAAAACGTAAAGTACGGAATAAAAAATACGGAACAGAAAATGAAAAAAACTGTAAATTGTTAAAAAATATGAAACAAAAAATGAAAAAAACTGTGTCATATTGTAATCAAAAAGAAAAATGGGATGTATTTCAAGTATTTTTTTTATTACTTTTTTTTATCAAAAGGGTATTAGTAACATAACCCAAAAATAATTCCGTGCACCTTTTTTGGCTTAGTGAATAGTGAGACATCAGAATGTCGACAAACAATACTTGAAACCATGGTAATTTTTCATAAAAAATATTTAAGGTTGTTCATAATTTTCTCAAAGATAAATACGATTGTGAGTGAGCTAAAGGCTTTTGATAACAATGTTTATTAAATGTGTTTGGTATGAAATGAATTAGTATAAGGTAACTGTCGTATTCTTAAACAAATGCAAAGTCGAACGTATCGTTTTCATGTGTTTTGGAAACCTTAATCGTGGCAACTAACTTGTGGTTGTTTATGTTCAAAAAAAAAAAAAAAATTTGTGGTTGTTTAACCTAAGATTCTGAGGGGGTGTTTGATAGCCTCTTAATTGAACCATTAAGAAGAGAATCTATGAATCGGTCAGTTGCATGTTGTTTGTTAAAAAAATTGTTGCCACTGTATCATTTGGAGAACCTCTGGATCATGTAGTGCTAAAATGATGCAAAATCATTCAGTGATCCCTGCCTTCTCTATTTTATTCTTTTTTGTCTATATTTCAATATTCTTAACATGGTACTTTCGTTTTTAAGTGTTACACCAAGAAGAAACTTGTACTTCATGTTTATATGGTGCTCACTATAAATTGAAAAGTTTATTCAACACTATAAAAGTATTATTTTTAACTTGTCGAAACGCTATGCAATTTGTATAACGTCATCAAACACTTCTTCTTTTACATATGAATTTATCTTTATTGCAATACTACTATTAAGGAATCAAAGTTTTATTTATACAAAGTTATATGAGAAAAAATAATAATAATATTAATTATTCAGAGCGTTGGTTTAGAAAATTGTCAAACGTTCATTTTCATTCAGAAACTAATTCACTCAGAACCTTTGAATTGTTCAACACATTCGATTCATTCAGTGTTAAATCATATTATTTTATCAAACAACCCTGAGTCTACTACAGTTGCATAATAAGTTTGAATGTGATTGTTATTTATTGTGGAAACCGATTGGACCCAATATTATTCTATATGTTTAATGTTTTATAAGAAAAACATGTTGGTATAAAATGATGATGTTTGTTCAAAAGTAAAACCGATTGGGCCATCATGATACCTCTATGATGCTACCATGAAGCAAACATTATGCACTTGGGTTCAATAAGAAGGTCCAGTTAAGTTTTTTAGTTGCGGAAGATTCAATTAAGTATTAAAGATAGAATCATGTTAGTTTTCTTACAGCTCAAAGATTATGATTTAACATACTTGTTGATTATGATATGAACGATTTCAATTAAATCTCATTTTAACAAACGGAGTTACCTGAACCGGTCAGTTTGACCAGTCCAGCAGTTCAACCTTTCAACTAAACCGGCGACATTCAGTTCAAACGGTGCTGTGGTGGTTGACTGGTTGTTGTGGCGTTGGTTTGAATGTGAGAGAAGGAAGAAGGGTTTGATGACGGGGTTGGGTTCAACTTAGAGAGCTAGGAGTGAAGAAGTGACTCTATTTTGAGGTGGCACGTGAGCGAAACTCACTCACTTACTCACGTGACATCACTCCAAGTGATTTCTAGTTTTTCAGAATTTTACAAAACACCTCCTAAAGAAACTTAAATATTTCATTAAATATAAACAACATTACAATACTTTTAAAATAAAACATACATAATAAAAAAAACATACGAAAAAAAAAAACATACGAAAATTAAAAAATCATACGACCCACCGTTTAGTTTTCTTCATCTTCATATGCATCTTCATCTCCATTGGAGGGGTGAAATGAAACATTTTCAAAATTATATACGTTAGGGGGGTAAAATGAATTTTTTCTTTAAAAAAAACACACCCACGCGACGTGGGTTTACCCACGCTAAACTCCCGCACCGCGAGTTTTTGTTTTGGCCGGAATCATCACGCCATCCGCGCCGCGGAAATGGGCCACCGCAGCGCGATGGCTCCCAGCTCTCTTAGGGGTTTTAATGAGGAAGGTTCACTAAAGTATTAAAAATAAGGTTTAGTTTCTTTCGGTTCATAATACACCTAGTAGAAACAGCCAACGGAAGTTGACTCCTTGCTAGTCGCGTTATACACCTGCTTATTATATGTGGGTCAATGAGCTTATTTCATCTCGTCTTTTACGTTTTAATTTTCTAGCTTATTTCAAAAATTATAAAAATATAAATTGATTATAATATACTAATAATTTATATAAATGCAATGTAAGTACCTCTGGATGTCATATTTAGTTTAATTTTGATTGTTCTAAAGATTTTTAGGAAAAAAAAAATATAAGTTACTATAGTTTTGATAAATAAGTGACTTAAATGACAAACGTTTAATAGTTTTGTGACCTTTCAATGCATAATCCCTATTTTGAAGAAAAAAAAAAGTTTCACCCAATAACGTGACAATATTATATGCTCAATCACAAATTCACAACAATTATAAAAAAGAAAATTATTTATTGAAAAAATTTCACGTTTGGTCCCTATCGTTTACCTCAAACATCAAGTTTGATCCCTATCTTAAACTAAGTGCACAGATCGTCCCTATCGTTTACACTTTGGATCAAGAATGGTCTCTATCTTGGATGGGGGTTAGTTTTATCCGTTAACTCTTATGGCTGAAAGGGTATTTCGGTCTTTTACTTGTTTTGACTTCTTTTAATGCATACACCCACCCACCCCTTATCCACTCACCACCTATTATATCTATCTCTCTCTGACTCTCTCTAAACACCCCCTAAACCCAGATCATTACACACACTAAAACACACACATATGAACATGAACCCTAATCCTAATCACACTCATTTCAAAGGAGTTTTGACCCATTCACTCCAGATCTTAAATTAAACTTTCACGTTAACCAATCCCACTCCTAAAAATCCCTCATCTCCTTAAAAACCAAACCCAACACCCTCATCTCGCCAACGTCACTTCATTCAGAACCAAACCCAACACCCTCATCTCCTTAAAAACCGTTTGAGGTTGATGAGAAGGTATATAAGAAACTTCCTTCTCAAGATGGGATTGCTACTCCCGAGTTTAAGGAATTTGCAAGGTTGCAATATTCTCATACGAATAACGATGTTGGGGATATATTAGATTCCTCAAGAGTTATTGAAGGAAAATACATAGAGTATTTAGAGAAGGAAGAGATTTCTGGTAAAAAGAAGATATGGGCTATAGGACCGTTTAATCCGGTCCAGACTGAAAGTAGTGTGACAGTTTTGGAAAACCGCCATAGGTGCTTGCAATGGCTTGACAAGCAATCGGCGAATTCTGTTATTTATGTGTCTTTTGGGACTTTGACAACCTTCAGTAACGATCAAATTAGGGAATTGGCTATTGGGTTGGAAAGAAGTGAAAAAAGGTTTCTTTGGGTGGTTCGTGCAGCAGATGTAGGTAAGGTGGTTGGGTTTGGAGATGGATTGGTCGAGTTACCAGATGGGTTCGAAGAGAGAGTTAAAGGTAGAGGATTGGTTGAGCGAGGATGGGCGCCACAATTGGAGATTTTGGGCCATTTTGCGACTGGTGGTTTTATGAGCCATTGTGGATGGAATTAGGGATGAGCAAAAGAACCAAAGAACCGAACTGGAACCGAGAATTGGACCAGAACTACGAAGAACCGAACCGGAACCAGAACCGTTGGATCCAGTTCCAGTTCTTGTTTTTGAGACTTTTTGGTTCTTGGTTCGGTTCGGTTCGGTTCCACCGGTTCTTGGTTCCGGGACCAAAGACCCGATAATTATAAACATATTATAACTTTTTTATATACCATACTCAAAAGCTAATATCATAGGTAATATAAAAAAACACAACTAACCTACCCTCAAAAAAACTAAACCGAACATCTTAAACTCTAATTTTTATCTGTTGAAACACAAACAACTATCATTATCAAATCAATAGAACTAAGTTTTATGTTGGTTTTTTATTTGCATTCAATGTATGTCTTCTCAGCATTAATGAAATATGTATGTCTTGTTAGTACATAATTACTAATCACTAGATTTGTATAATATAAAATTTGTTTTTTATGTTATATTTGTTGATATGACAAGTTCAATAAGTTTGAATAATTTGTGAGTTCTTTATTTTACTTTGTAATAAAAAGGTTTATATAATATGACTAGTCATGCCAAATACATTCATTTTATAAACATAATGTTAAATGATTAGTAATCTATATCTTTTTTTTATTTACTTTTTAAGGTGATACAAATTCAACCGATATTGAGCCAAATAACTTTGACTCAAATTTTGGTAAAGAAAAGTAAACTATATGATGTATATTTATTTGAGCTTATACTTAGTTGTTAAATGTTATTACTTTTAACGTAAATGGTTATATATACTTAAAAGAATATTTTTTTTTGTAAACTTAATTCATTAGTGAATGAGTTTTTCTTCTTCTTCTGGAAAATTGGTTCCTACACGGGTAGAACCAAAGAACCGGAACCGGAACTGGAACCAGAACCGGAACCAAAAAATATATACGGTTCGGTTCTCGGTTCCTATTTTTCTCAAAATTTCGGTTCTCGGTTCCACCGGTTCCGGTTCCAGTTCCACCGGATCTAGATCCACGCTCATCCCTAGATGGAATTCGTGTATGGAGAGTATATCGATGGGAGTGCCAATGGCCACATGGCCAATGCACTCTGATCAGCCAAGAAATGCAGTTTTGATCACCGAAGTTCTTGGAATAGGTGTGGTGGTAAGGGATTGGGAACATAGGGACGTGTTAGTAAGGGATGTAGTGGTGAAAGAGGCTGTTGAAAAGCTTATGGGTTCAAAGGAAGGGGAGGAGATGCGAATAACAGCAGCCAAGCTAGGTGATAATGTCAAGAAATCGATGATGGAAGGTGGTGTAAGCCGTTTAGAGATGGATTCGTTTATATCCTATATAAATAGATAATGTAACTTCATACAATCATTATCGTCAGTAGCCAATATTGAACAGTAAGAAAAAAGATGCATAACACCAGAGATGAGCGATAATGATTTGGTTTATCAATATTGGCTTAGTGAAAGTTTAATTTAAGATCTGGAGTGAATGGGTCAAAACCCCTTTGAAATGAGTGTGATTAGGATTAGGGTTTATGTTCATATGTGTGTGTTTTAGTGTGTGTAATGATCTGGGTTTAGGGGGTGTTTAGAGAGAGTCAGAGAGAGAGAGATATATATAATAGGTGGTGGGTGGATAAGGGGTGGGTGGGTGTATGCATTAAAAGAAGTCAAAACAAGTAAAAGACCGAAATACCCTTTCAGCCATAAGAGTTAACGGCCAAAACTAACTCCCATCCAAGATAGGGACCATTTTTGATTTAAACTGTAAACGATAGGGACGATCTGTGCACTTAGTTTGAGATAGGGACCAAACTTGATGTTTGGGGTAAACGATAGGGACCAAACGTGAAATTTTTACAAGTATTTTGTGTTCGTTTTAGGCCACTTTTATTGCTGCATTTTTTAAAATAGTTTTAACATATTTCAAATAAGATTTTTCAATCACAACATAGACTTTTTATAATATAGTAGAAATTCGATTATAAATTTTTTTTGTAACAAGATAACGAAATTTGGACCTTACAATTCTACCCTTACAAAAAAATTACCAAGTCCACCAACCCAATTAGGTAAACCATTGAGCCCAATCTAGTGAGCCCAACAATAAATCTGTTGCTCCACTTGCTGACATATAATTGAATTAGTTTTTTCCTAACTTTGTACTTGTAAGCTAACATGTACTCCTTTCGTCTCATAATAAGTGCTCATTTTAACTTTTTTTAGTTTTTCTAATTCAACTTTGACCATAAATATCTTTATTTATGTTATATAATACCAGATGAAAAGTATATTTATGAAAATGGATTTAAATCTCAATCAATGCATATAACTTTCATCCAATATCATATAACACAAGAAAAATATTTATAGTCAAAGTTGAATAAAAAATACTATAAAAATTTTAAATAGACACTTATTATGAGACGGAGGTAGTACTAATTTCCACGTGAATGATATCATTTGGTTCAAACGAGATCAATGCACATGGTGCATACAAGATATTATGAATGAATCATTTTACATTTAACATGTGAACAAAAACTTATACAACTAGTGTTATTTTATTTATATATTTCGCATATTATATTATCAACAAAATGTCTTATACGTCTAAGTTTTGACTTCAAAGAATTCAGAGCCTGTTTGGTGTCTAGGTTTAGAAGGGTTTGGGATGAAAGCCTCTTTGATATTAGAAGGGTTTGGGATGAAAGATTTACAAAATCAAATGTTTGGTATCATAATCTTTAATTTCATGTAGGGATGAGCACGGTACCGGTACCGTACCGAACCGGTACCAAATTAGTAGTACTGAGTTTTTCCCGAGCATAAATTAATGGTATCGGAACCGTACCGAACGAGATTCGGATATCGTTACCGAGAAATCGGAATTTTCCCTTTTTTTTCGGGAATTTCCCGATTTGGTACCGGTCCCGTACCGAAATAGTGGCACCAAATTTTTTTCACCTTATTTCGTGGTACCGGTACCGTACCGAACGGGATTCGGGTAACAGGAATCGGTACGGTTCCGGTTCAATTTCGAGATTCGGTCCAAATACTCCTCCCTAATTTCACGCGTTGTCTTATTCTCACATTTAAATTCCAATATAATTGGTGGGTTTTAGCAGTTGGCTATGACAAAAAGATTTTAAAATATGTTTTTAACTTTAAATGAATATAGTCTACATGATACATTTGACCATTGATCTAAATTACATATTTTATTATTATTAAAAATTATTTTTTATATTAATTAAATTATATAATATATATATATATATATATATATATATATATATATATATATATATATATATATATATATATATATATATATATATATATATATATATATATATATATATATATATAGAGTTAGGTTAATGTGTTGTATTAGCTTATAATTCTTAAAATAAAAAGTAATTTAGACCATTGGATATATAGATGACGATGTCATTTATTAAAAATTAATTTCATGGTATTAGTATGATAAACTTGACAATTAATGGCACTAGTACCTTATTAATTAAATGATGTTAAAGCCATCATTAAGTCAAGTGAGTCATTTTGCACGTTTTATTTTTACATTTAATACATTGATACAATAGTGTTTTTTAATATTGTGACCAAAATTTGGTATGTTACATGTCTTTTCAAACATTATAAATATTAAATATGAACCAAAATTTATGATACTTATTAATATACAAATGACATATGCATGATACTTAACTTTTGTAAACTTATACGCGACGATTAATACATGATCGATACATCGTAGCTTTTAGAAGATTAAAACTCTATGGTCTTCTCCAAAACGACAACAACAAATGAAAACCTGATTCATCACAAGAATATATGATACATAATTAAAAAATATACGACAATCAACTTTTAACTACTTTGCTAGATGGCTTTACTCGTACACGAAGACTAACTCGTACACGAAAGCTGCTCGTACACGAAGAGCAACTCGTACACGAAAAGAAACTCGTACACAAATAACAACTTGTACACGAAGAGAAAATCGTACACAAAGAACAACTCGTACGTGAAGAGAAAATACTACACGAAGAGCAACTCGTACACGAAGAAACAACTCGTACACAAAGAGCATCCCATACACGAAGAGCAACTCGTACACGAAAAACAACTCGTAAATGAAGAGAGATTCGTAAACAAAGAATAACTTATACACTAAGAGGGATGATACACGTGCATTAGTAGCGACACATGTGTAATATCATGGTCGTCTCTAAAAAAATTATACGTAAAGTTATTACAAATTGCAACTTCATATGAAAACATATGCAAACTTTCAAATTGGCAAGTCATGTGTCATTGTCATTTCTGTTAGTACCAATCATCGTAACTTTTAGAGGATTAAAACTCTATGGTCTTTTACAAAAAAGCATGCATGGAATGTATAAGAAAATGGAGGGATTGAATCATTAAAAGTGACGATTGGAATTTTTGAAGAAAAATAAAACGTATATTAATTGTTAAATGGTGATGGTCAAATAAAGATTACTTAATATACATTTAATAGTATAAAGAATAATTAATTTTACTTTTGATTATAATTAAGTGTAATTAATGTCTATCTTAATCAAACTAGTATATCTAACAGTTTACAAGACTTTTCATTTTAATAATTTTAAGGTACTACACTATTTTAACTCAAATCTATATATATATATATATATATATATATATATATATATATATATATATATATATATATATATATATATATATATATATATATATTTAAAATATTCTCTCTGTCCTAAAATTATTGTCTATCTTTTCATGTTGAGTTGTCCCACAATTATTATCTAATATTAAAAATAGATAAGAAACTTTGATAAATTTATAATATTATCCTTAATTGAAATTGTTATTGCAAACTATAAAAAAGAATTAATTAATTAACTAAAGGTAAAATTATTATTATGCTAAAAAGTAAAACAGAAAGCTGTAATAAATATAATTTTCTTAAACGGTGTGATTTTTGTCTGATAACAATAATTTTGAGACGAAAGAGTAATAATTTATTTTATATTTCCCAATTTACTTTCAAACATTTCTCAAATATAAACCTAATTCCAAACCCTCTTACAAACCAAACGCACCCTCAATGTAAGTTGTAACTTACATTTTCTTTTCCATAATGGATCTATTTTTGTTGCACCGAGAAGGATATCACTATCTTAACTAGCTTGTTGAAAGCGAAGTCGATGCTCAAATTTAACAGGAGAAAACGAATCTTTTGTGGCCATAGAGTGTTTACATACGTTAACTCTGAGCTATCAAGAAAAAAAATAGTCGTTCTAGAGTTTAGACTAGTCTGTTTGTAATGTCAAATTAAAAACTCAAATAAAACAAAAATTAAGAGCTAGCTTGTTGAAACTTCTATCACTATGTTAGGGTTGCTTTCGAAATAAATAAACTTGTACTAAGAGTTATCATGCTTTATAAATAGTTTTTAGACTAAGTAATTGTGTTAATCCACATTTAGGGGGTCTGCTACCGTACAAGACCTGGTACTTTTAAAGGCCTCAAAATATATATGTTGATCTCAAAATTCAATTCAACGATAATTGTTACAATCTTACAGTCTTATGTTGTAAATGTTTTTTAAAGTTTAAGATATATTATTAAAATACTAGTATACTTTCAGTTCTCATAGTCGATAAAATTTGGTATAATATATTTTTAAAAATCGTGTTTAGTTATTGTATAAGCACTCACACATAACCTCCGTTCAATTAGCAGCGGCACCGAGTCTACACATTATTTTTCATATATCATTTTTGAGACGCACATGATTGATTAATGGGCATGTGACAAGATTACAGATTAACATAAATCAATTGTGATAAGCAACAAGAAACAAGAGCACTAGTAGTATCTTTTTTTTTAAAAAAACGACGATTTTTACAACTCAAATCAACTATCTCACATGTCTCCATTGAGATTTGAACCCACAACTTTGAGGTTAGAAGGTCACTCACATACGCTAGACCAAAAAGTCTTTGATGAGCACTAGTAGTAACTATATGGAGTTCTTACTCAGCGAACTTCATATTTCATATGCTAAATTAAAGTCGATCACGCTTCAAAAGCTAGACCGAAAGCCGATTGGCTTTGAAAGCCTTGGTTGAAATGTTCGATTTATAGCTAGATCGATCATATCTAGTTTGGTTCGTCAGTCCGATCTAACCTAACAAACCATAATAATCGGTTATGCGTAAGATTGAATTGAACCGGATCAAATAAGATATAAAAGCGAAAATGATGAACAGAGTAAATCAAGAACCAATTCTGGATATGTTCGGTCCGATAAAATCAATCTGTTTTTTCTGTCCGGTTCAATCTCGTATCTCTATTCGGTTGAATAATTTAAAACGCTGCCTACCAGACATGTCCAAATCCTCGATCATGATTGTTTTTGCAAAGAGTCTTTATCATGGTTATAAATAGTGTGAGGCGTGACGGGGCGGCGTGTCCAAGCTACATGTTTTAACGATTAAAACGAAGCTTTAACGTTTTTAAAATGTGGCTTATAATGACACAACATACAAAATTATTTATTTGTTTTATTATATTTTAATATTATATTTATATTGAGTTAAAAATAAGTGTTAGTAGATAATAATTAAAATTAGAAAATTCTTTTGACATATAATAATATTTAATTTTTGGAGTTAATTCAAAAAATCACCGCATCCGATGTCGTAATACGCCTTGACCTACTACCTCCGTCCGAAAATTATAGTCCACCTTTTTTTTCGGGTCGTCTCAAATTAATTGTCCATTTCAAAAATAGGTATGAAGTTTAGATCGAGATTACTAAATTACCCTTAGTTGAAACTTGAAACTATAGTTACAAATTTTAAAAATGTTTTAAATTAATTAGTTAATGGTAAAATTATCTTTATTCAAAAAGTATGTGAAATATTACTTTTCTTAAAGTGTGTGTTTCTTATCGATGAACAATAATATTGACACAGATGAAGTCTTGTATATCGTGTAAACCGTGCCTCAAGTTTTAATGTCGTTTAAAACGAGTTTTAACGAGCTACTTAAAAAATGATTTTTATCAAAATCGATTGGCTATCCCTCCACGTGTACGTACAAGGCTGAAACAATACTCGATCTCGAAACCAATATGGGCCATAATACTTTCCACGTTCATCATCTTTCAAGCAAAAGCATGTAGTGACAAGTCGATAGTTAAATGACAAATAGGTGATGGCCCAACGAGCGAGTAGCTTTCAAACCCATATCCTGTAGCGCGTGTACCAAATGTCCTTATCTTTTAAACCCTTATCTTTATTACACGTGGACGGTTTTAAAGTTGCTAAATCTTGCATATTTTGATAAATATAGATATTTTTTGCCGTTTTCAAAAAAGGATAGAGCATTTTTGCTCATATTTAAGAAACTAAATGGGCTTAACGGGCGTACTTGTAAAATACAAATTAGTATATTTGACGAATATTTTTTATTAAATTTTTTATCCCGGTTTTTAAACAAGTATTTTTATTTTTTATTTGTACGTTTTTATATGTTTTTTTCCTTTTTTAGCTTGCGCCCGTTTAGCCCGCCCGTTTCGCCCGTGCCCATTTAGTCCGCCGCCCGTTTAGTCTACTGCCCGTTGAGCCCGCCGCCCGCCCATTTTGCCACCTCTAAACGGTTCTATGCAAAACAATACTACTAGATTGTAACGATTTTTATCAAATTTAATAAAAAAAAAAACAAAAAAAAAATTAGTTATACTCATATAGTCCATATCTGAAGACTCATAAATTTAACAAAAAATTGTGTGAAAAAACATTAAAATTTTGAGACTCATCTTTTAGGTTAGTCATTTTCATGAGCCTATTTATTTAGATTGGTCATTATCTTTCAATTGGTTTTGCTCTCATTGATATTTGATGTTTTCTCGGTATCATTGAGGCTTTTACCTTTTTTGATGGATAATGACCATTTTTGCTCTACGATGGTTGTTTGGCTCTTGGTTTGTCTTTTGTAAGTTTTGGTTAATTCTTGTAATTGTCGTGCGGCTTTTCTCTTTTGAGTTTCATCCTTTCTAATCATCTTGTTTGGAGAGGAGAGATGCTTTGTTATGTACCTTTTTGTTTTGTGTTTTAATGAATGACTTTAAAAAAAAAAAGTTGTTATTTTAGTTGAAATCACTATAGGTATAACTATTATCATAGGTAGAATGAATGATATTAAAGAATATAAATTCATTACTTAATACTATAAAATTTGAGTTATAGGTATCAAATTTAGTCATTAATGTGGGCTCTATATGATTGCTTTTTTTTTCTTTTAGAAAATAACTTTAATATAAACCGACTGTATGTATGAGTGAGTATATATGAGTAGTTCTTATATTTTGCCATGCAAATCTTGATTTTATAGAATATACAAAATTAAATATGCGTGTTGGTTTATTTATGGTATTGTTTTGAGAAATAACGCTTTATTTTTTTCACTGTATTTTAAAAAAAAATTGAGTGTCATCTTTTTTTTAATGAATGCAAAAGAAGAATGAATAAAAAAGCCTTGACGTTTATATTGAGATTTACGAGTTCAAATTGATTTCAGGATGCGTTTGGTATGTTATTATTGGAATCAATCAATCACAATCAAAGTTATTGTATGTGTTTGGTTAAGGATATAGGAATACATCTATGAAAGCATAGTCATAAAATCATAGTTGGGTAAAGTGGTGTCTATGGAGGGTATGAATAATTATTTTTGTGGGGACAAACTTTTTTTTTCTTTTTCAACCACAAACTATTTATTAAATTATACATTTATTATAAAATTTATTATTTTATTTTAAATTTTGTATATATATCACTCATACCCATAGTTATTCATTAAATATACCAAACAATTTATAAAATACGATATAAGTTTTCATTCTCTATAAACATCATAGTGATAACCATAGTGATTCAAGGATGGATATCAAACGCACTCTCAGTTTATACTCTAAACTCATGTGTTGAATACCAACGAAGCTAGTCTCCGTGCCCATGAATGGGGCTATGAGTGTCAATTGTATTTTTGTTTTCCATTCATGGTAACCAAACAACAGTAATGACAATTACTTGCATTTTTTGATTACCAAACCACCATACCAAACGAATCCTTAATGTATTAAAAGATTTACTGAAACTATTTTTTATAAACTAGAAAATGGTTAGTGTCTAAAAGTAGTCAAAGTAAGATGTTCTTATTAATTCATACTCTTTAAATTTTTAAAACTTTTGTGGATCGTTTAGTACATTCAATTTTTAAAAAACGTTTGTCCGCTGTAATGTAATGTAATATGTAATTATAATTTGAGTTCCGTTGTAATTTTATTATTATTATTATTATTATTATTATTATTTTTATTTATTACATATTATTTTTAAATTTTTATTATTTTAGTTTATTTTAAAATATTTTTTAGTTTATAATTTATATATATATATATATATGTATATTTGATATTATTATCATATTATTATTTATTAGTTATTTTATTATTAATTAATTAATAAATTTATTATTTTTAATAATATAAATATTTCATTATTATTTAAAAAAAATTACAATAATAGTTACTTAGTTATTACTTATTTTTATATTATTCTCTATTATATTTTTATTCATTTTTTAAGTTTTATTAAATAAAAAAATTACATTACGCCGAAAGTTAACCAAACGCATAAACAATTTTAATCAATTACAATTACAATACATTAAAATTCCAACAAATTATAATCTTTTGATTAATATTTTGTGAAACTCTTTTAGTTTAGGCTACCTCCAACGGTGTCAAGGTCGGGACTTTGACACGTCAGCTTTCTCTCTCCTGCGATTTAGTGTGACCTATTTGCCCCAACAAGACGACCTACTTTTATTTTTTAATATAAATATTTCTTTTCAAATAATTTTTTAAATAAAATAAAAAATATTACAATAATATTTATACTTAAATACCATTAAAGAAATAATTAAAAAAGACTTAATTTTTTAATGTCAGCGACCGAATCGCTGCAACGACGCGACTCGGTCACGACCTACAATCAACCGATTAAGAAAACGTGCGTTGCGGGTAGCCTTAGTAAGACACTTTTAGTGAGACACTCTTTTGAAGCGACATTTTTCATAAAATTCTTTAAAATGATTCATAATTTTTTAAAGATAAATACAACTGTGAGCTAAAAGGCTTTTGATAACAATGTTTATTAAATGTGTTTGGTATGAAATTAATTAGTACTAAGGTAACTGTCGTATTCTTAAACAAATGCAAAGTCGAACGTATCGTTTTCATGTGTTTTGGAAACCTTAAATCGTGGCAACTAACTTGTGGTTGTTTAACCTAAGATTCTGAGTCTACTACAGTTGTATAATAAGTTTGAATGTGATAGTTATTTAATATGAAAACCAATTGGACCCGATATTATTCCATATGTTTCATGTTTATAAGAAAAACATGTTGGTAACAAATGATGATGATGTGAAATGTTATGGTCACAATTGTGATTTTTAAGGCTAGGCACAATGCAGAGTAGGTCACGACCTAATTTTTTCAGTTTTCTCTCTCATGCGATTTAATGCGATTTATTTGTCACAACAAGGTGACCTATTTAAAAAAAAAGATTTTTTTTTTAAATATAATAAATTTCATAAAAAATCATTACATTTATTTTTAACAAAAACATTACATAATTATTTGAATTTAAAAAACATTAGAAGTAAAAGGGGTATAATGCATTAGCTAAAAATAACTCCAAAAATTGTCAAATTAATATATGTTGTGAGGAATTAAACAAACCTCAATATATTAAAATTTGAAATCTTTTTATAAAGTTTATATAATTAAAACACGATTAAAAACATGTTAAATTTAAAAAAAAAAATGTTTTTTTTATAAACACACAGACACAACACACACAGGAGAGACCGAGTTTTCCAAAAGATCGTGCCTAAGACCGAATAGCCTTCGATCGATTCCGGCGACCGAATCGTCGCAACGTAGCGACCCGGTCGCGACCGACTGACGACCTAGTTTTTCCGGCTGCGCTGTGCCTAGCCTAAGGTATACATTGAACAAGGTGGAACTAACATCTTTTTACTCTCTAATATACAGTAACTTGTATTTATTTAATTTTTTAATCATACTATTTATATAGTCGTAGAAAGCAAGCGACGCTAAATTTTTTTTTTTACACATTTGACACATTATTTTAAATGAAACGACATGTAACACATCTGTATAAGATTATGCATTTGACCTTTTTATACGTTTGATGTCGTGGCTTATTTGTAACTTTCTCATGAAAAAAGTGGCTTATTGCTTTTGTATTTGGGAGTGTTACATGCTTACAGTGAATTTGTTTGCAGATTGGCGCCCAAATATAAGACTTAATCATACGATATGTTATACGCACTTGTCGACTAGCCTCAAGTGTAACACTTGTGCAAAGGATTTGTCTTACCAGGTCTGCATGACGTAAAGAAAGTTATTATTCTCTTCGTCTTAAAATTATTGTCATTTATTTATTTGGGCACTATACATTCTTGAGAACGGATGGTGCAAATATTTTTCAGTTAAAGTTAAAACTGTTTGTCATTTTAGGGAACTGTTTGTCACTTTAGGGGTGTTTTAATCTTTTAATCTTTTTACAACCAGGGATGATTTTTTTCGAAAATAGTATTTTTTTTACAAAAATTTTCGAAAAAGAAATATTTTTTTAAGTGAAAACAGATTTTTTTTTAAATAATTTTCAAAAGTTTTTGAAAAAAGTTTTATTTAGAAAAATTATAGATTTTTTTTTTACTATTTACTTTTCTTTTGGAAAAACTTTCTTTGAAAAAATTAAAACTTTGTAAGAGTTGAAAAAAAATATAAAATATTTTACTCTTTTTTAGAACTTTTTGAAAAAAAGAAAATTTGAAATTTTTATGAAGAAAAATACTATTTTCGAAACTTTTTTATAAAATATTCTTTTGAACTTTTTCGGGAAAAAAAAATCGAGATTCTTTTTAAAAATAAAAGGCTATTTTCGGAAAAAAAAACACAAAAAAAACCTTTTGCGAAATTGTTTTGAAAATAAAACATTTTTTAAAAAGATTTTTTGAAGAAAAAATATTTTTCAATTTTTTCTTAAAAGTTAAGTGTAAAAATCAACCCTGAGTGTAAAGAGACTAAAACACCTATTTCAGGGATGTGTTGTCAATTATTTTACAACCACAAAGATGTATATTACGCAAAATATTAACAAGAGATGTAATTTAACTTTTGACAAACCACATAAATGATTTTTATACTTACTCTACTTTTTAAGTTAGTTTCTTCAATAAAAAAATCTTAAATTTTGTCTCTACTGTGTTTAGTTTCAAAAACACCGAGCTGACATTGAAACGAAACTCATCCCAATCGTTGGTAGCCTTATAAATATGGGAAGATTACGCAAAGGGTTCATTGTTTAATTGATGTTTCGGAATGTAGTTCAAAAAAACTTGTTTGGTCTATATTATTCGTTCAGGGTAATAAAAAAATAAGACAAATAGTGAAAGAATTCGACAAGTGTAAAAACATAAAAAAAATAATAAAACTCTAACGTGACAATAAAGAAAAATTGGGAAAAAAAAGGAACAAAAATTCGATTAGTAGCGCACTCTGCATTTGATTGCTCTAAAACGTAAATCCATTTGAGAAAACACTTATTTTAGACTAGAACTATAACAATTTTTTGTCAAAGTTTATGTGATTTTAGTTTTTTTTTTTTAATTTAGGAAACAAAAGTTAATGGCCCAACAAGCGAGTAGATACTAAACTCATACTGTCGTATCTCGTAGCGCGTTACCAAATGTCGTTATTATCTACTTCCTTATCTTATTACACGTGTACGGTTTTGTAGCAAATAGATAATGTGCATAAAAAGTTAAAAACAGTTGTTGATAGCAGCAGCGTTACACAACAAATTTTTATTTAAACTTATTAGAGAGCACGGTGTGGCTGGCTGGTGGCTGGCTGGCCACGATGGCGTGAGGCCACGACGGCGCCAACCACACCGTGACTCGCGTCGTCGGTTTTGGGTTGGTTACTACCAGCCGACGCCATGGTGACGGCGCGAGGCCACGGCGGCGCCAACCACACCGTGACTCGCGTCGTCGGGTTTTTTAATTTATTATTTATTTATTTATTTATTTTTTTTGTGAAAATTTAAAAACGTTACCGTTTTTTGACCGTTGGGTAACGGTTTTTTTTTGGAACGTTTTTTTGACCGTTTGAAGGGGAAAAAACCCCATTTTTTCATCTTTTTTTCCTATAAATTCCACCTCAATTTACCCACAAATCACACCTTCTTCTACATCTAATTTCTCTATTTTTTCTATCCACCATGAGTCAAAATCCTAATCTAAACCAATACTCGAATCAATGGTTAAACAATTACTTTTCCGATCCTCAAAATCAAATTCCTTCTACTCAACTACCGAATTCGTCTTCTTCGTCTAACCCGAATATTCCCTCATCCGCAACATCTAGCACTTCAAGAACATTCGCCAACTATAATCAACTCCCAAATCCGTTCACTAACTTCCCACAATCACAACAAAACCCGTTTCTTAATTGTACACCCGAGCAATTTAATATGTGGTTCCAACATTCCTAACAATCACAAATCTTCCAACAATCACAACAATTCCAAACCTTTCCTCAACACTCTACACAAGAACCCGGAGAACCCTAACAAAACAATGAACCCGAAGAACCCGAAGAACAAGTCGATGCACAACCGAAGAAAGGTTCTAGGAAGAAAAGTGTTGCTAAAAAAAACCCAAAGAACAAAGGCATAGCCGCGGCTACACAACCACCTCCGAAGTCGGACCGTTCTTTTTGGAGCCAACGTGAGGAAGAAGTTTTGGCCGAGTGTTGGATTGAAGTATCCGAAGACCCGAAGGTCGGGACCGATCAACCACACGATACGTTTTGGTACCAAATTATGGATTTGTATAACGATCGGCTTAAGGATGAGGGTTTTAAAGCTCGAAACAAAAATATGTTGACTGGGAAGTGGACGAATTTGAACCGCGAGGTTCATAGGTTTAATTCGTTTTATGAAAACGCCAAAGTTTTGAGTGGCGAAAATCAAGACGATTTGATGACTCGTGTGATGAGTTTGTATCGAGATGAAAACGGGAACAAGGAGTTTCCACACAAAAGTGCTTGGCTTGTTTTGAAAGACAAGTATAAATAGAAAAATCCCGATTCAACTCGAACACGCCGGGAACGAGGGAAGATAGCCGATCAAGATCCGGATCTTTTCAATGACGATGAGATCCCTCGTCCATCCGGTGCTCAAAGAAAGGCCAAGGTTCAACGCTCGACAAGCTCATCCGCCACTTCGGGGTCTCAAAAAGAACAATTGGTGGATATGCTACAACAACAAATGTTATCCGATCGTGAAACTAAAAAGGAGCGATTGGACCGAGAGGTGGCGGCTAGACTAGAAGTGGTTGCACTTCAAAAAAGGAACGAGGATTTGCAAATCCTTCGATTCGACACTACCGGATTAAGTCCACAAGACGCGGCGAGGATCGAGAAGCTCAAAGACGAAGCGCGTGCAAAATATTTTAATTTTTAAGTTTATTTTCGTATTCGTGTTTTTTTTATTCGGTAATTTTTTTTTAATTTCGTGTTGTTTTTTTTTTCTATTAGTAATTGTATTTTTTTATTAATGAAAATTTAAGTTTATGTTAATTAATTGTTGATAAAAAAAAAAGTTGGGTGACGACGACACGAGAATTCTCGTGTTAACCAGGGAGGGGGGTTGAGCCATCATGGGGAGTTTTGGTGTCGTGGGAGTAAAAAATGATGTGGCATCACTTTTTGCCCACGACACGAGCACGGCGGCTCAACCACACCTTGTGCTCTTAGAGCAAAGGGTATGCAACACACCTCTACCATCTTCACTTCTGCAATATTAGCGCTACATTAGGCTAGGGGCATGTGGTGCAAAAAAAACCCACCGCCACGTCAGATCCACCTCAGCTTTCTCTTTCCTCTCACTAACCCACTCAAAACTCACCTTTCAAGGTTCTTAAGGAAAAAAACCCACCACCACCTCACCTCCACCTAATCTTTCCACTATCACTTTTACCTTATTTATTCATAAACTAAAACTTTTATTTCATAAAATAAAAATACGATACACTGATAAAATAAAAACGTAAAATACTGAAAGAAAAAAAACATACAAAGTAAAAAAAAAAACTACGTGGGCGGCGTTTGCCGGATTGGGTGTTTTGTTGGCCAGACATTGTTGTTTTTTTAGGAAGAAGATGATTTTTTGTTAGTAAAGAAAGAAGAAGATGAAGATGAAAAAAAAGTAGTGAAAGTGGGGATTAAATAGAATAAATTCAGGATGAAAATTAAAGTTTTGGGGTAGTGTGAATGGTGAAGAAGTGACCTGTAGCGACTTTTTTGTGCACTGGGAATTGTAACCCACGCGTGGGTTTTTAAGGTGGGAAAGTGGTGTTCTTGGTAACCCACGCGTGGGTTTTTGCCACCTGTAACCCACAGGTGGGTTTTTATCACCACTCCCCCCAGCCTTATAACAAGGGGCATGTGGTTGATCAATGTTTTAAAACCCGGGTCTTAGATTGACCCGGTCGAGTCGTCGGGTCCGGGTCAACCCGGGACGACCCGGGTCAACCCGGTTTTCTAAAAAAAAATTATATTTTTAATAATTAACAAAATTATATTATAAAAACCATAAAAACTTACGTATATTGAAAATATAAATTATTTACCAACCAATATAATATGTAAAAATAAAATTTCGTCGCAAATACGTAAAATTAAAAAAAAAATTCAAAAAAACCCCGAAAAATTCAAAACCCGGTCGGGTCTTGAGAACTGGGTTGACCCGGGTCACCCCAAACCCGCCGGCTCAAGCCGGGTTTCGAAAATATGAAACCCGGGTCAATATGACCCGTTTATCAGTCGGAACCGGTTCAACCGGTTGACCCGGTCGGGTCGACCTAGGTCTAAAAACATTGTGGTTGATACACCAGTGGACCCAGAAAAATTAAAAATGAGGCATGTGGTATTTTCAACTTAAAAACTGTCACAACAAAAAGCTACTATCAAACTTGCCAGTTTTAGTAATAATTTTTATATTATAAAAAATTTCCCTTTTTAATCTCACCATCTCTCTTCTCTATCTTCTTCTTCAACATAAAAAAACACCATTACTAATACTTTCATTCAAATCTAAAATAACCATCGGAACCACCGCCGGATCCCGAGCAAAACCCAACTGGTCGCACTGCCATCGAAGCCGCCACGCGCCGTTACGGGCAGCGAAGACGTCCGACAACCTCTTAAACGTTTGATCTTTTTCAGGAGACATCTATACACTTAAACCATCACCTCCGGCGAGTGGAGGATCCTCGCACCCTTCCGAGTCTAATCCAAGTAACCCCCGCCACACAATATCTGCCGGTATAATGTTCTTCCGAGTGGAACATCGCCGGAAACTGCCGGTATAATTTTCATAGTTTAATGAAAGATTTGAGTTCTGAAAAGGATTTATAGTCTCAAGATATGTTCTTCTAATTTTGTTTTGTGGATGGGATTCAAAGATTTATTTGTAACATGTGATTTTCGGAATTTTTAATTGAAAACTAGTACTAGTACAAATTTTAAAATTCTGTTTTTATATTCATAGTTTTAGATGAACACAACAAAGAAAAAAGAAAACTGAAGTTTAATAAGATATGTCTACATCTTCTAATCATTAATGGTGTGAGGATACCATGTTACTAGTGTGTAAACCCACAACCCCTATAACAAAACAACTAACAAAAAAACTCATTCACTTACAAGTCACAAGTCACAACACACCAACCTCTCTTCACTTTAGCCCCACTATTATATTTTCTTTTTATTTTTTTCATTTTCACACAAACTTAAAATTCATTTCATTCAAATTAAACAATACAAATACGGAAATAAAAATTACAAATACGGAAATAAAACATATGAAAAGAAAAAAAATTACGAAAATTTAAAACACAACAACAAAAATAAACTACTCATTTTGGGGTTGATTACGCACCCAAATATGCTCGATAAGGCACCGTTGAAGCCTTGTATGTGTTTGGATAGAGGATTATGTGTTTGAATGTAATTTTCAATACCTTGAACGATCTCTAAAAATAGTGAACGCCGCATTCGATATCGCTTTTGGAAATACACCTCGTGATACTTTGGACACGGGCCAAAATAATCTGTCATTAAACGTACTTTAGCAATTTGACGTTCACCGATTAATGTATCTACGCGTTTGTCTGACTTCGGCTTCAGCTTCTTCGTTTAGATGCGTTATGTACCCTATGTCATCCATATCTTCTTGACCGGACAAATTGGCATAAGCTAGAAAATCAGTCATTTCTAAAACGTGTGTGTTTTGGTTGTTTGAAAAATAAAGTAATAAAAATGTGTGTATAAAAATGAGACATATATAGATTAAAATTAAAAAAAAAACTTTAGCAACGGCTATATTCCCCACCAAACGACTATATTCCCACTAATTGTTCGTTGTGTGTTTCGCCGGTTTACCGAAGACCCTTCGGCGAAGAGGAGAGTCGGTGTGGAAAAGTGACCCGGCGAGCGTCAGCGAGTAAGCCACATCAACCCGACGAGAAAACCTGCGCTGTTACACCCTTTACTCTTAGTACAAGGTAAGTGTAGTATTTATTTCTAAAAATACTTAAATCGGTGAGAACAATTTATTTTCTGTTAAAAACAAAAGAAAAATATAATTTTATGTATCTTGTTTCTAATGTTGATCAAATTTTTGTTAAAAAGATTTGATTTTAGAAGGAAATGATTACATGTCATAGTAACATAATTAATTTTACAAAAAATTTCTTTTTAAGCGATTAATTGAACGTTTATAATGAAAAGAGTAAAGTACAAAAATCATCCCTGTGGTTTGTCAAAAGTTTGAAATACATCCCTCGTCAATACTTCGTGTAGCATACACCACTGTGTTTGTCAAAATGTGCAGCATACATCCTCGAGGACGAACGGTGCAAACTTTTTTCAGTTAAAGGTTAAAATTGTTTCTCATGTTAGGTTGTTTTGTTAATTTTATCTTTTGGGTCCTTTTACCCCATCCACACACTCACTCCATCTATAAAAACACAATCTAATCTCTTTCTTTCTTATCCAAATTCATCTTAACCAAATTCTCCCCCCAAATTGAAAATCCCAAAATGTTCGTACCCAGAATTTGTCAATATGGATTACCAACCGTGTGTCGCACTTCATGGACACCAATTAACCCTGGAAGACGTTTTCACTGTTGTTCCAAAACTATAAGTTTTGATTTTTAATGGTTTGTTAATCTGTGAAATTGAACTTTAATTTCTTTATCAACTTTATGTAGGGTGTCAATGTGGGTTTAATGGGTGGATCGATCCACCCATGTGTGCAAGGGTTGTGGTAATTATCCCTGGATTATTGAGGAATTTGAATGAGCTTTGAGAAATTGGTGATGCAAATGCTCTAAAAGCTAAAAGGACGAAGTTTCTGCTAGCTTTGAGTTGGTTTTTCTTCATTGTGTACTTTATGATGAACTGACTGTTGTTCATTCTAGTGGTTTCTCAGCAATGTAATCCTCTAGTTGTTTAATAGGACCAATGTAATGTCTTTTAGTTGGTTTCTCTTAGTTTAATAGGACCAATGTAATCTCTTTTGGACTTGTTAGTTTAATATAATGGTGGTCCTGGTTATGAATAAAGTCATGTGTTTTCATGTCGTTTACATTGTTGAATGACATAAGATATACAGCATAGCCATAACACAAGATATAAAAACCATAAGCCTTAGCATTACTCACTACAAGAAAAGAAGGCTTATAGGACACATGTTAGTGTCTTATTAAATTAGTTTATAGGATCTTTGACTTAATAGGACCAAAATAAACGTGTCATATAGGAAGGGGTTGTAATAGATACGTAGGACGTTTATTGGCGTCCTAATAAACTTGAACATTTTAAAACTAATTATTTGGTACCGTAAAGAAGTTTTTACAACTAAAATGGTATTCTAATAACCCAAATAATAGGATGCTACCCGGTGTCCTAATATATGCTTACCCATATGTTATGTTTTGGGACACTTTCACCGGTCCTAACATACATATTCATATGACGAAAACACAATGGATAACGTCTTGTTTTAGTACAAAGAAAAGGGTCGTAATATATAGGTGCTTTGTTAGGACCAAATTTGTTGTTATAAAAGACATTTAATCTCAAGCTTAATTAATAACATTAGTGTCCTAACAAGTGACATCATAAAACACTTTGTATCCAGCCATCATATTCAACACTAGTACAAAAACAAAATCACAAAAAATCAACTATACTAAATTTGAAGTAAGTGATTAGAAGGAAAATACAGTAGTTCAATAAGGAAGAAAATATTTCATATCTGTAAGAGAAGTTTTCACCAAGTTACAACTTCCAGTAAACAAGTCTTAGCCATCATGCGACAATAACAAAAAATAAAAAAACAAAACAATAGTAGATCTAACAAAAGGAAAACCATTAATTGACTGTTTAAGTCATCATCCATCTTCAATCATCCATGATCCTAACGCACCACCTACAAATAAACAACTCATATTTAATATGGTGTAATAATGTTTAGCCTATTTAATAGGTTATACTAGTATTTTGACGAGTATAGAAAAGTAGCATACCGAAACAAGAGAGCAAGGTCATGCAACTGGTAAATCAATATCGAGATAGCCTTAAGAGATTTCGTTAAGTGAAACTTTTATCTGTATTTTATCCCTAATGATATAACAAATTATGGCCCACAAGACTCAACGTAGGAAACATGTATTATCGTATAACTAGATCAAGCAAAATATGTCGAACAATAAAGTATCACAAATGAGTGGGCATAGTGTATGATCACTTCACAACCAGTTACAAAATACATTACTGATATCTTTGTTGTTACAATGATAATAGAGTGAATGACATAAATAAAGGTATACAAGTAGTCAAAGTAATTATATGTGAGACCCCCAAAATCTGACATGGAACAACTAGGCAACGAGGGGGTAACACGTCATAGTACAAGAAACAATGAATTACATTTCATACAAAGCTGACGAAATAAAAACATGTACATTACATCATAAATGGTCAGAGTTTTTAAACATAGGTCCCAGAGTTTTAAAAGCGGAAAATTATATTATTTCGTCTCGATTTATAACAATAAGTTGCCCAAAAGATTTAATAAACTTCTGATAGTTTATATAAAACAAATCTTTCAAAAGCATCACAGAAATCTCCAAGCTGCGATAATATCCTGCGGGCTCCCATCCAAGCAAAGCTAAGTAATAATACCTGAGATTAAACATGTAAAATCGTCAACACAAAGTTGAGTGAAATTCATAGGTTTAGCAATAAAGGTGTGGAACACAAGCATTCATTTGTAAAACAAGTAAATAGAGAAAATGGTTATGATCATTAACCATAGTCTGAAACCAATATTATTGCTATTTAGTTCATGAACCGAAGCTTAACTCAAAGTAAGTTCCTCTAGGGAGTATTCAGCCTAAATACTCAAGTATGAACAAATGTAAGTGCGTCAAGGTAATCGGGACGGGGATTGTCAATCCCGATGGATCCACCCACAACATTCGCGCTTAGCGCAAAGCATACGGGACAATTAACGGTTCATGATCAAGAGAGGAAACTTAAGGCTATTAACTATAAGCAATAATATCAATGAAAACTGTTGGAAAGCATACAAGTCTGAATAACATACAAGTTCTGGATAGTATACAGTTTTAAATGGATGTGTTCCACCATGTAAAATCTCACCCTCCATTTAGAAACATTGTTCAAGTAAAAAGGGGCTATGAACTCACCTTTAGTAAGTAATCACAAGGTAAAAGGGGCTGAGCAAAAAGAAGTCTTCACGGACCTATGCAATGGTGACGCGTAATAAGAATGCGTTCAATGAAGCAATAATGTTTTAGAAGTGGTGGAACATAGTATGACTAGGTAACTTGCGTGCGATGGCGAGACCTAAGCTTAAGTTAAAATTTTGACCCAACACCTTGAACCTACTGTAATAACCTAACATCAACCTTGTATGATGGTCCAAGCATTTATGTGTGGGTTCCGAACATGTTTAAGACTTGGTTTGAAAAACCAAAACAAGGGACTGCATTCAGTTTTCTGAAAAAGGCTGTGAAGATTTGGTCATATCTAAAAATCTATAATTGTACAGGAGGTGAAATTTCTTGACATGTATAGGTATTTCTCTTACCTTTAAAAGTTGGGAAAGAACAACCCTAGAACTATTTTCAGTCAACGGGAAATGCACTTTTAGTGACAGACTATCAAAACAGAAAGTTGTAAACGTCTTTCGTACCTTACGGTAGATTAAGCATAAATCCCAATCGGTAAAAGATTTTGACACGAAACCAAAAAGAGAAGTTTTATTATATTTGTAGCTACTGTAAAAAGTCATAAAATAATAAATTAATCCTTTTTACCCAAGTCAATTTACCCACGTTTTAAGCATAACATTCAGATTTGACCTAGTTTAGTAAAACGACCGTTTCGGACTCATCCGGACACTTCCCGTTTCCATCCAACTCAACACATACTAATCACATCAGTGGGTATCCATTTTTCAAATAAAAACAAGGTCATATGTTTAAGAAAATTTTGCCATAACCTGTTTGTTTTTGTGGTGATTTCCATACTACAAAAACAACTCCATTTAGCTACCTAACCTCAATCAAGCAACACTTAGGCTATACCAAATCGCCACGCAAGTGTCCTAAGTCCTAATATGCCCTAAGTATCTATAATCTCAGTGGGTTTCACCCAAGGAATTCAAAATTCATGAATAAAAAGAATCAAAGTACTAGTAACATCAAAACTAAAATGCTAGGAGTGACTATACCTTCATAACAAGTAGGAATTAATCCAAACACGCAAATTAAACAATTCCTCCTCCTTGATCCTTAGAAATTTTGTGGCCCTTAGCCACGTGTTAAGTTAATCACGGTACTCAGCAACTGAGTAGAAACAATGTAGTGAGACGATCACCGACGATATGGATGCCCGGGGAAAACACGAAAACCGCAACCTATCACAATAAGGCGCGCGTTAAGACTCGAACTCAATATCGATATATATAACAAATATAACATGACTCAAATGTTTTCAAAGTATACACGTTTCAAAACCATTGACACGAATCAAATGAATTTATACTACCCATTTATCCAACGTTACTCGTTAAAACACTTGAACACTTGAAAATGACTCGTCATACGACGCCAAGTCAACGCAAGTCAAACTATCCTTTACCCTTATTTGGACCAGTAGATAAGTCATTTATATAATGACTAAGCACTTGAGTAAGTCACCATGTCCGATGGTGAACAATCAAACTCACGCAACACAAGCATTGAACTACGTGTCCAAAATAAAAATAAGCAAGTACACCCCGAATGTACACACCGATCTACCCTATCTAGACTTGTCCGTTTTACATGAAAATTGGTGTCAAGGTCACTTATAACCTGTATAAGACCTCACCAAAATTTGAGCCGAAGTTCACACTTTAAAATCCATCAGCTCGACGCTTTACTCGACTCCAAATTTTAGGACACATTTGTACACTTGTTTTGTAAAACCGTTTGGACCACTTTAAAAGTACTAACCCGACAATCCGTCTTTTGAAACCACTACTAGACTCATCAAACTCAGTTTGTATACTTTGAAAATCAGTAGTATCAACTATCTAACCAAGCCTAAAGTCCTCGAGATTCGACCCAAAATCAGCCACAATTTCGGATTGTGCCGACTTGCGTCTCCCGGTACACGAAAACTAAAACTAGCATAACTTTTGACTCATAATGAGTTATAAGCTCTATCTTATACCAAAACGACCGTCTCGGAAAACTCTACAGCAATTTCAAATAATCTCAGTCTTTCACAGACTTTAAACCCACGAAACATACTGTTTAAGGCTGCTGTCCCAAATTAGCTTTTTAGAAAACATGACAAATCTATTTTTCACTTAAAACCAATCATTCCCATACCCCTAGGATCACTATACTATCATACCCATCAACCAAACACTCCTAAAAACACTTGTATGAAAAATCTAACAAAAATCAAAGATTAAAAACAAGACTTTTAAGGATCAAAACATGATAATCTTACCAAATATAACATATGCAAGATGATTACAACATCATACAATCATGAAATCAAAAGTTTCTTGAAATCTTGATGCATGTGGGTGATTTTAGTATCAAAAGAATCACCATTGAATTTTATGAATGGGTCTTGTTTTAGTTTTTGTCAAATCATGATGGATGGTGGTGGATTGTGGTGGTGGAGTGGCGGTAAAATGGAGAGGGGAGGGAGGAGTGGTGATTTTTTTTTTAAATGTGTTTATGTGTGAGTGGAAGTGGAAGAAATGGGTTTATATATGGTAGATAGTGGAGGGACCAAAGTTGCCAATTTGCAAACTTGTGGATCTAAATACAATTAATAGTTTTAAAGGGTAGAAATGGTTATTGGTAAATATTAAAAATATTTACGGGGCTCGGGTTTCGTAAAAATACTTTTCAAAGCTACAATGCATCGTAAAAATGATTATACGATTTCTCGACACGACTTAATACGTAATTAAAACGACATCATCGAAAATATTAATTATCGAAACAATCGATAAGTAAACGTCAAATTTTGGGCATCCGTCGGTATCGCGATCACTAGGAATTCTCGTTGTACATTGATTTGAATAAACTCGTTGTAAAACGCACACGGGTGATTTTAAATCAAAAACATTGATTTAAATTAAATATGGAAAAATAAAATGAAAATTTGTAATTCCATACAAAGTATTTATCGATGATCAGAAAAATACTTAAAAAAAGTATAATTTACAAATCTCAGGATTTACATATAGCAATACAAGAAAACGTAATACGTTGGAAAAATTCAAGAAGCACGAATAAAAAGAATAAAATAATATTGGGAAAGTACGGGTTCTCACAGTCTTCCCCCTAAAGGAACTCTGGTCCCCAGAGTTCACCTGAAAACAATAGAAGATGCAAACAAGAGGAGGTACAAAGTGTAGAACAAAATTCATTGCTTCCCAGGTAAACTTCCGTACCATGATGAATCTTAACGGTTAGAATTCACTATGCTTCAGTTTCTTAACTCCTTTTCGTATAACTTTTCAGTCTTGGATTAGGATAACGATCTTTCAATACGGAGATACATTGAGAGATAGAGTTGTTGGAAATACGTGCGATAAACTAACAAGAATGAACACAAGAATCGCTTAAACAGGCAAAGTGCGATAAAATGAACCAAGATTGTAAATCAACAAGGGGTCGCAAATCGTGCAACTGTAAAACGTGAAAATCTTAAAACGTAAGAATCTATTTACAAGAGAAATAGAAGGGAAAAATGAATAACATATGATCGTTTAAAATACAAGTTGTCACAATCAGTTGTCTAGGATTTTGGTATTACTTTAAAACTCAGTTTATGTATTTCCTTGATTAAAAGAAAATTTCACAAGGTGTAGTGATTTAAAATCAAACTATCTATATTTAGAGAGTAAGCTGTTGCTATATCTTTTTCTTGATCAGGATTTTCAAAGCAAAAGTAGAACAGTTCAAGATAGTTATCCTTATCGGCTTAAGAACTTTTGGATGACTGTATTAACTTATCGTTAAAACTCGGGTTTATCGTTACCATTAGAGAAAATTCAGATTTTTTTTTTCCAAGTTATTTTGAATCATTGTTAGAAATTATAAATTAATTTAAATAATTTCATTAGGTTGACAATAAAGTATGATATAATCAAATACTTTAAAAGATACAGCTTGATATCTTTTGAAACATTAGGTAAATTTACCAAAGAGGATATATAGATCCGATACTTAACTTGAAACAGTTATTTTGGTAATTTAAACATTTGATAAAATGTATAAAATGTTCTTAAAAATTAATAATAATTTTTTTTTAGAAATTTAAGAAAGTGTTTAAGATATCAAACGATAAACACGTAACAGTTTCTGGTTTTCAAAAGGTGACAAGACAGCAACGAACGTGAATCATATAAAGGTCAATAATCTGTATGCGAGCAATATACAAAGGAATAAGACGGAAGTCGTACCAATTCTTAACAAACGTGGTAGAATAGTCACGTCAATAATAAAAATAATAAGAAACAAGGATTATAGCAAGATTAATTCACGAGTGCGGTTGGCGTCACCAATAACGGCTTATTAAGTTCTCGGTGGTCGAAATACGATCGAAAAGGAAAAGCCACACAACGAATTTTCGAATCAAAGAAAATTCTTAAGAAGTCAATTGAGAGAAGTTCCAGTAAGATAAACAACATTAGCAATGAAAGTCGAAATCAACACATGATTCACACGAATGAAATTTCAAGACGATAGTATCTTAACACATATCATGGCAATTACACGTAATCATCGTTCACGTCCAGTCATAAATCACTAATCGCGTCCAGAGACGTTTCGAAGGTCTACCAAAATAGATAGAGATGGTCAATCGATGTAGGAGCATAGAAACGTTGAAACTTTCAAGTCGGGTATCAATGGTAAGAATTTAGGCAAATGGTAACGAAAATTGTATCATGAGGATGATGAGGTAACAGGTAAAACAAAGGTCGTTGAGTAAGGAAATATGTGCTCGAGGCATGTACTTAGTTCAAGAAAAGATAATGGTTCATATGTGTATGTTGCAAACTGTTGCTACTCGCATAAAATGTAAAAGTTTTCAAAACTTTATATTATCAAACATTTTAAGCAACATAACTAAAAAGTTGATTCTAGGTTAAATATTTAAGGCGACTACTATTTGGCCTTGCATGGCTCCTTCTAAATTAAGCATAGGTGATCAGGCCATGCATAATTTAGGACTAGCAATGCGATGCTCATCTTCGTCAAACCAGTATTACAGGTCATATTATTTAAAATATGTATATAATGCCATTTGTAAAAACAGAAATCAAAATAGTTTATGAAACTATTTGCTAATAAGTTACTGGCTAACTGTTTTAAATCGACAATTCGTATAGTTACAAGGGTTCTTTATAAGACCGTATTAGAACAATTTGTGAAAATACATTGTAAAATTAATATAGTTAATTTTATAAGATAGCAGACAACTATTTAAGAAAGCCCAAATGAAACCTTTTGTAAAATGATTCGCAAACAAGACCAGTTTGAGTTGTATGGTAACATGACAATAGTTTATAAAGTAGCGAGTGGGTTACAAGAGGGAAATAAGGAGTAGTTCAAGACAACCAATAAAATGGTTACAAGGTGATTAGGTTTCAAGAGGTTTATCCGAAATCGTCAGGATACACGTGTCAAGATGATAACAAACGATATGAAAGAAAGATCTTCAAATATCGGTCCAAATCAGTGGTACGATAGAAGCAAAGAAAGACAATGGAGTGACAAATAAGTCATAAATAAAAGAAGGAATAAGGAATCCGTATGTGCACATCGTAATTTATTTGACAAAAATATACTTTTAAGAAAGTAGGGTATCAGTTAACAAATAGTACAATCACTTCGAAAAGCTTCTATATTAGGAAGTTACCGAATTTCAAAAGTTCAAGATCTAGGTACATGTATGACCGAACTCAAAGTTACTATTCTATTCTTTTCAAACGCAATCATTGTTTTTAGTTTGTAAAATATCATTAGTTAAAGTTTTACGAGCTCAAACGAACTCAAAAACGCTTCAATCCATGTTTTTAACTTTTATTAGTTTTGACCTTTGGGTTTGACTAGACCAATTAACTCACTAAACGATATTCTAAGACTCAAAGTCTAATGCATTTCGATGTAAAACAATGTTTTGAACAACTTTCTAGTTTTACCCGAGACTTGAAACGGAATAAAAATGGACGAAAATGCCCTAGCAATAAATCTGTTAAAAAAATGATATTTTAGCATTATTCAGAAAATAACTTCTTAGATTTTACAATCTCAAATGAGCGTAACTTGCTCGATTTTAAAGTTTACTGGTCAAATTTTATGTCCTAAACGGACGTCTCAACATGTAGAAATATATATATTTTTATGTCTAAAGTTATAAAAATATTTTCTCGACACTGTTAAACTTCCTGTAAAGTTTCTGTACAAAGTATATTTTTCGACACAGCTTGAAATTAAATCCAAATTTCATGATAACTCAAAATTAATGTACACATAGGACTTGTGGATTCCATAAAGACGAAAGAAGGTAAAATGTATAATTAGTCATGTAAAGAAAACACAGTATAGAAATGGTTCAAGAATGCCAACGATAATCGGAGACATAAAAAAAACGACGCATATCATCCGTGTCTTCGGCTGCAAGATGCAATGCAGAAAGGTCTCTTGGTGGCATGATTTCCAAAATCACAAGATATATCGAGAAAGAAACGGGACAATAACAAGTGGCATTCCTGGAGCAAAGAGGTTCAATGAAAAAGGAGGATACAAGTAGGATCGTATTCCAAACAATCATCACATAATAAATGACGATTATGTGTTCAAGGTACAACGGATGTTCTAAGTTGAAATCGAAACGTAGAATGGTCAATGAAGTAAGATGTAATCCATGTACAAGTGTCGCGTAAAACGGTGGCGTAAAGGTAAATCAAGATTATGAAAACCCACAATATTATTCAGCACTGATTCAACGAATTCTTCGAGATGTGAGACTCACACGATGTCCTTTAGTCTTTCTGGGAGACACATTGAGCTACACAATGGCCTATAGACTAGACATTCAATTATGAATGGTCAGAAAGAAAATCTGCGTATCTAAGTAGATATTTTTAAGGGAAATAAACAATGAAAGCAACACACACGGTAGTAGAATGAAAATCAGAAGTTCATCGAAAACAACACTTATTCAATCCTGAACAATGGTATCGCGAGAGTATGCACAACATGTATCAGCGAGTCAAGACAAAAAGACGGTTCAAACCGAACGAGCATATAAAGTCAGTCGTATCACACATAAATGAAATAGCAATAGTACTCAGAAAAATGAGTATGAAAAGTTGGCAGCATACGCGCTCTGAATACAAGTATGTAACGTCATAACGATATAATATCATTGCAATAAGATCAATTCACAAGAACAAAAATTCAAGAAGTACAGTATAGGCAGATGTAATCACAGTAACATTCAATGATAATTCATGAAGCACATAGGCTTTAAAAAGACATAGTAATTATCGTCATTAGCGTAAAGTAATATTTCAAAATGAAATCAATAGATGAAATACTACAACGATAATTAAAAGTAAATAATAAGGATTAGAGAGTTACCCGCGAAGATATCGAGCAGCAATGGCAAATTCTGTGTTTGACACTTAGAAACAATAAAATATTTGAACTTTCGGTTATAGACTAAGTTTTGAAAAACGACTCAGTTCCCTATAACCATCGCTCTGATACCAATCTGTGAGACCCCCAAAATCTGACATGGAACAACTAGGCAACGAGGGGGTAACACGTCATAGTACAAGAAACAATGAATTACATTTCATACAAAGCTGACGAAATAAAAACATGTACATTACATCATAAATGGTCAGAGTTTTTAAACATAGGTCCCAGAGTTTTAAAAGCGGAAAATTATATTATTTCGTCTCGATTTATAACAATAAGTTGCCCAAAAGATTTAATAAACTTCTGATAGTTTATATAAAACAAATCTTTCAAAAGCATCACAGAAATCTCCAAGCTGCGATAATATCCTGCGGGCTCCCATCCAAGCAAAGCTAAGTAATAATACCTGAGATTAAACATGTAAAATCGTCAACACAAAGTTGAGTGAAATTCATAGGTTTAGCAATAAAGGTGTGGAACACAAGCATTCATTTGTAAAACAAGTAAATAGAGAAAATGGTTATGATCATTAACCATAGTCTGAAACCAATATTATTGCTATTTAGTTCATGAACCGAAGCTTAACTCAAAGTAAGTTCTTCTAGGGAGTATTCAGCCTAAATACTCAAGTATGAACAAATGTAAGTGCGTCAAGGTAATCGGGACGGGGATTGTCAATCCCGATGGATCCACCCACAACATTCGCGCTTAGCGCAAAGCATACGGGACAATTAACGGTTCATGATCAAGAGAGGAAACTTAAGGCTATTAACTATAAGCAATAATATCAATGAAAACTGTTGGAAAGCATACAAGTCTGAATAGCATACAAGTTCTGGATAGTATACAGTTTTAAATGGATGTGTTCCACCATGTAAAATCTCACCCTCCATTTAGAAACATTGTTCAAGTAAAAAGGGGCTATGAACTCACCTTTAGTAAGTAATCACAAGGTAAAAGGGGCTGAGCAAAAAGAAGTCTTCACGGACCTATGCAATGGTGACGCGTAATAAGAATGCGTTCAATGAAGCAATAACGTTTTAGAAGTGGTGGAACATAGTATGACTAGGTAACTTGCGTGCGATGGCGAGACCTAAGCTTAAGTTAAAATTTTGACCCAACACCTTGAACCTACTGTAATAACCTAACATCAACCTTGTATGATGGTCCAAGCATTTATGTGTGGGTTCCGAACATGTTTAAGACTTGGTTTGAAAAACCAAAACAAGGGACTGCATTCAGTTTTCTGAAAAAGGCTGTGAAGATTTGGTCATATCTAAAAATCTATAATTGTACAGGAGGTGAAATTTCTTGACATGTATAGGTATTTCTCTTACCTTTAAAAGTTGGGAAAGAACAGCCCTAGAACTATTTTCAATCAACGGGAAATGCACTTTTAGTGACAGACTATCAAAACAGAAAGTTGTAAACGTCTTTCGTACCTTACGGTAGATTAAGCATAAATCCCAATCGGTAAAAGATTTTGACACGAAACCAAAAAGAGAAGTTTTATTATATTTGTAGCTACTGTAAAAAGTCATAAAATTATAAATTAATCCTTTTTACCCAAGTCAATTTACCCACGTTTTAAGCATAACATTCAGATTTGACCTAGTTTAGTAAAACGACCGTTTCGGACTCATCCGGACACTTCCCGTTTCCATCCAACTCAACACATACTAATCACATCAGTGGGTATCCATTTTTCAAATAAAAACAAGGTCATATGTTTAAGAAAATTTTGCCATAACCTGTTTGTTTCTGTGGTGATTTCCATACTAAAAAACAACTCCATTTAGCTACCTAACCTCAATCAAGCAACACTTAGGCTATACCAAATCGCCACGCAAGTGTCCTAAGTCCTAATATGCCCTAAGTATCTATAATCTCAGTGGGTTTCACCCAAGGAATTCAAAATTCATGAATAAAAAGAATCAAAGTACTAGTAACATCAAAACTAAAATGCTAGGAGTGACTATACCTTCATAACAAGTAGGAATTAATCCAAACACGCAAATTAAACAATTCCTCCTCCTTGATCCTTAGAAATTTTGTGGCCCTTAGCCACGTGTTAAGTTAATCACGGTACTCAGCAACTGAGTAGAAACAATGTAGTGAGACGATCACCGACGATATGGATGCCCGGGGAAAACACGAAAACCGCAACCTATCACAATAAGGCGCGCGTTAAGACTCGAACTCAATATCGATATATATACCAAATATAACATGACTCAAATGTTTTCAAAGTATACACGTTTCAAAACCATTGACACGAATCAAATGAATTTATACTACCCATTTATCCAACGTTACTCGTTAAAACACTTGAACACTTGAAAATGACTCGTCATACGACGCCAAGTCAACGCAAGTCAAACTATCCTTTACCCTTATTTGGACCAGTAGATAAGTCATTTATATAATGACTAAGCACTTGAGTAAGTCACCATGTCCGATGGTGAACAATCAAACTCACGCAACACAAGCATTGAACTACGTGTCCAAAATAAAAATAAGCAAGTACACCCCGAATGTACACACCGATCTACCCTATCTAGACTTGTCCGTTTTACATGAAAATTGGTGTCAAGGTCACTTATAACCTGTATAAGACCTCACCAAAATTTGAGCCGAAGTTCACACTTTAAAATCCATCAGCTCGACGCTTTACTCGACTCCAAATTTTAGGACACATTTGTACACTTGTTTTGTAAAACCGTTTGGACCACTTTAAAAGTACTAACCCGACAATCCGTCTTTTGAAACCACTACTAGACTCATCAAACTCAGTTTGTATACTTTGAAAATCAGTAGTATCAACTATCTAACCAAGCCTAAAGTCCTCGAGATTCGACCCAAAATCAGCCACAATTTCGGATTGTGCCGACTTGCGTCTCCCGGTACACGAAAACTAAAACTAGCATAACTTTTGACTCATAATGAGTTATAAGCTCTATCTTATACCAAAACGACCGTCTCGGAAAACTCTACAGCAATTTCAAATAATCTCAGTCTTTCACAGACTTTAAACCCACGAAACATACTGTTTAAGACTGCTGTCCCAAATTAGCTTTTTAGAAAACATGACAAATCTATTTTTCACTCAAAACCAATCATTCCCATACCCCTAGGATCACTATACTATCATACCCATCAACCAAACACTCCTAAAAACACTTGTATGAAAAATCTAACAAAAATCAAAGATTAAAAACAAGACTTTTAAGGATCAAAACATGATAATCTTACCAAATATAACATATGCAAGATGATTACAACATCATACAATCATGAAATCAAAAGTTTCTTGAAATCTTGATGCATGTGGGTGATTTTAGTATCAAAAGAATCACCATTGAATTTTATGAATGGGTCTTGTTTTAGTTTTTGTCAAATCATGATGGATGGTGGTGGATTGTGGTGGTGGAGTGGCGGTAAAATGGAGAGGGGAGGGAGGAGTGGTGATTTTTTTTTAAATGTGTTTATGTGTGAGTAGAAGTGGAAGAAATGGGTTTATATATGGTAGATAGTGGAGGGACCAAAGTTGCCAATTTGCAAACTTGTGGATCTAAATACAATTAATAGTTTTAAAGGGTAGAAATGGTTATTGGTAAATATTAAAAATATTTACGGGGCTCGGGTTTCGTAAAAATACTTTTCAAAGTTACAATGCATCGTAAAAATGATTATACGATTTCTCGACACGACTTAATACGTAATTAAAACGACATCATCGAAAATATTAATTATCGAAACAATCGATAAGTAAACGTCAAATTTTGGGCATCCGTCGGTATCGCGATCACTAGGAATTCTCGTTGTACATTGATTTGAATAAACTCGTTGTAAAACGCACACGGGTGATTTTAAATCAAAAACATTGATTTAAATTAAATATGGAAAAATAAAATGAAAATTTGTAATTCCATACAAAGTATTTATCGATGATCAGAAAAATACTTAAAAAAAGTATAATTTAAAAATCTCAGGATTTACATATAGCAATACAAGAAAACGTAATACGTTGGAAAAATTCAAGAAGCACAAATAAAAAGAATAAAATAATATTGGGAAAGTACGGGTTCTCACATTATAGATGAAAATGTGCTCTCTTTTTAAACCATTACAATTAACGTAATGCAAAGAATGAATGATATCCTAGAATGGAAATTGAAATGCAAAACAGTTCATCATTGTCCCATCTTTTGTCCATAATTACACTTTTTACCAATCATCAAATGTCAACGTGTTTGGTTAACTAAAATTATATATGTAGGAGTCAAATGGTACAAAACTTGTATGGTTATACTACTGTTGAAATAATAGGGAGAACTGCTCCTGAAATTATAAGAGGACCCAAATATGCAGATTTAGTTACTCTAATCATACAAAGGGAGGCCAAAGGAGAGAGCTGGTCTGGAAGTTCCTATGAAAAATAGAAATTGGGAAAGATTTACTGTTATAACTATTGTCTCACCATCTTGTGATAAAAGGGGAACACTCATTGGGGTTTTATGTGTATGTACAAATACTCGCCCATTTAGAGAACAAATGACAAGATCAAGTGTTAGTGCGCCTTGCCCAATTTCTTCGGCTAACTTTGAACTTAATACTAAACAACCACTATAAACTGTACTTTCCTCAATGATATTAACTTGGTTAGTTGTTTAGTAATGTTATATTTTATATTTTGTGATCTGTGGCACTGTACTACTCATAGTTACGAAAATGCGAAGTTGCATAGAAGAAGATTAGTATTCAAATACTTTTAACAAAACAAAGTTATCAGTCAAGTTGCATTTCTTATGTTATGCAAGGTTGTTTATTGATTAAGTGATGTGATATGTGTTACACCTGTGGAGTTGGGGGAGTTTCCTGCACTTCAAGATGCTACCATAGTTGTTGGGTCTAATTGGAAGGGACATAATATTGATTACAAGTGGGGTTACGTCTAGAGATATAATCTTATGTTCATGGGTAACGATATGATCAGCAAATTATTGTGCGAAAAAATTATCTTGAGCGTATGTAATAATCCAGGGCATTGTGTGTATGCCACATTGGTTAGAGCCTACTTCAATCATCTTTCAATGACATAAGGAACTATAGTCAACCACATAAACAAGCCGAAAAGAATCTACATACCTTAAGTGTTGTTGGATTGGTTTGAACCTACTTCATGTTGGGAATAAAATGAAGCCAAGATACTTAGACGCTGACAATAGGAAATTGGACGTTGATAGAAAGAAATCAAGCGTTGTCAGATCAAGCGTTGACAAGAAGAAGTCAAGCGGTGATAAGAAGAAGTCAAGCACTGATAGGATACTTATTCTACACGTTTTATGTTTCTAGTAAGGATATGTTTAATAATGTATTTTCTATGTTTATCTTTACCTAAAATAGCTGATACGTAGACTCTTGTACAAGGTTCCTTAATCTATAAAAGGAGGCTTTTAGGTTTTAGTTCAATATATGTGTTACACTTTCATTGTACGCAAGTTTGATTATTAATCAAAGTGAAAGTTTGGTTTGTCCTGTTTGTGTGTTCTTGTTCTAAGTATTAATTCCGCATAATACTTAGATTGTTTCATATACAACAAAGTTTCTCTAAGTGTTTAACTAGATTTAATCTCGTTTACACAAAGCTAATCGATCTAAGTTTGGGATCAACAAGTGGTATCAGAGCTTGTTGAGAAACTTTGATCTAAAGAACACAAAATTGCCAAAAACCCTAATTTTCAAGAAACCTAAAAACCAGACAACATGTCTACTCCAGAGTTAACCTCTTCCTCAATCCATAACTTAAAAATCCCCATGCTAGACCCTGACAACTTTGAGCTATGGAAGTTCAATTTTGAGCAGTACCTTCAAATCCATGACCACACCCTAGGGGAAATTATAAAATATGGAAACACATTCGATAAGGCTGCCAAGATTCAAGCTGCTATTACTTTAAGATCAACTCCAGGATCAAGTGAAGCGGATCGAAAAGAACAACCTACAGATGGAAGAGTTGTCTCAACTGAGGACATTGCAAAGAGAAGGAACGACATGAAAACTCTAAGCATTCTCAAACTTTCTTTGGGACCAGCCAATCAGCATAAATATAGAGGTTTTGAGTCTGCTAAAGATCTTTGGGCAACCCTTCAAGTCACTTATGGTGGTAATGATGATACTGCCTCAGAGAAAAAGAAGCAACTCTTGCATGAGTATGATGTGTTCAAAGCTCTTCCCAATGAAAAGCTAAGTGGGGTGAGAAGCAGACTTCTTGACATCACAAGCAAATTGTCATTTATGGGAACAGTGCATGATGATACTCATATCATTACCACTTTTCTTAAAAGTCTTGGTGATGCATGGAAGATTGAAGCAAGGTCTATGATTGCTAATAATGCTCACAAAAGTTCCACTTTTGATGACGTCTACAATAAACTGAAGATTGTAGAGAGTGAAATCCTTTTGGATCAAGGAAGCAAATCTACCAATGGAAATATGGCCTTCTTCTCACATATTGAAGGTCAATTTGATCAAAGGGAGTTACTCATGCACCCCGTTACTGGATCACCTTGTGTCAACGTTGGATCAAGCTTTGTTAGCGCCCACATTCAGACGCTGACACATACAATGTTGACTCACCAAGAGTTAAGCCTGCTGGTATTGATCTAGATACAATGTGTGCATACATTGCTTCTTTGCCCAATGGTTCAGTGATTACATATGAGGACCTTAAGCAAATTAGTGATGAGCATTTAGAGGAGATGGACATAAAGTGGAATATGGCACTTGCAAGCATAAGGGCTAATAGATGGAATAGGAGATTCAGGAAAAAGATGACCTTTAATGCTAAAGACACTATGTTGATCCCAAACTAGATCTTAAACCTTAGCTTGTTTAAGGGTTGTGATAGAGAGAATAGATTCAATCTAACACTAGAGAAACTTTGCAATACAAAGTAACTAAACAAGATGCGGAATGTAGTGTTTAACACAAGAACAAATGGTTAAAGCAAACGTTAAACTCTAATATATCATAGATATACGAATACCCAATAATGGTATTAGGGTTGCAAAAACCTTAAAGTATGAAATGAAAGATAACAGAGAAAGACTCACTTTGCATGATAACCTAGTGGGTCCTTTTATAGTACAAGGACTCACGTACAAGATCACTACTAACAAACTTGGAAAGTATCTCGGAGTAGTAACTGAAACGCGTTATTATCTATTCCAAGTATATCTCTAGCAGCAGGGTCTTTGACTTCAGGAGGGGAACCAATCCCCCTGTCTTTGTTATTTAGCAAGGGGAACTTACTCTAGCAGGGGAAACTCTGACCAACTAGCAGGGGTAACTAATACACTTATATTTATTCCCAACACACTGCTAGATTTGATAAATCCAAGGTTGAGTGTTACAACTGCCATAGAATGGGTCACTTTATGAGAGAATGCAGATCTCCAAGAAGATCTTATGCTAGAAAACCTTCAAGCCAGATCATCAAGGTGGAAGACACAAAGGCTATGGTTGCCATGCAAGAGATTGATGGTGTTGGCTGGGACTGGATCTTTTTGGCCAAAGATGTAGAAGAGAACAAAGCCTTGATTGCAGAAATGAAAGAAGAGGAGCATGTTCACTATGCTCTCATGGCACATTCGTCATCTTCATCAGATAATGAGGTATATGATGATGCATTTTGTAGTAAAGGTTGTCGTTTAAATACTGAAAAACTTAACAAAGAAATTTTAAAAGTTAAAATCAGATGTTTTTGATGAAAAATGCAAGTTATCTAATTATCAACTTGCACTTGTTCAAACTGAAAAGACTGTGGCTGAATATAAGAAAATGGAGCTTGACCTAAAAGATCAAATCAATGTTTTAACTCATGACCTCAATGCTAGTATTGAGATTAGGGACATCTTGGAGAGATCCAAAGGTGTTATACAAGCTGAGTTGGATGAAGCCATTAAAAACAAAGATAATGTAGGGCTTAAAATTCAAAGATTTGATAAAGCTTCGCAAACCCTAGAAAAATGTGTCAGTAAACAAAGAGACTCTAGGGATATGACTGGGATTGGGATGAAAGAATATGCTGGTGTTCCACCACCTGTTGGGAACTTCTATGGTGTCCGTAGGAAGGATTTGTCTTGGACTGGTATACCAGAACTCCAAGAAGAGGAAATTATTCCTCCACCAATGATTCTTACCCCAGTAGAAGAATATAAGCAAAAATTGACTGATTTGGACCAATGGAAGAAGGCCAATCCCACTTTGTTGGTTAAAGGTGGCATGCTTAGTGAAAGCCCAATTGAGTCCACACGCATAAAAGTAACCAACCCCACTACTGGAAAGACTGTTGACCTTGGATTAAACGTTGATAGAAAACCTAGTATTAAATATGCATAAATGTATAAAAAACCTAGGTCACCAAAAAGTCAAGTTAGTAATAATGGAACAGGTTTCTTTTCATCTAGACCTAGAGTTATGTGTAGAAAAGCTTGTTATACTTATGGGAGTTTTTCACATTTGGCTTATAAGTGTGTCAATGCTTCAAAAGTCAACGCTGATAGAAAGTCAACCATGGTCAAACCCAGACCTTTTGTCCAACAGAGTCCACAAGTCATTAAACCAGCTCCATTCTTTACTAGAGGGTCTAATACTTATGGACAAAGGACTTTTGAAAAGACAAATACATGGTCTAACAGACGATGGGTTCCTGTAGCAAACCCTAGGTTTGACGCTGACAAGTGCAATTTCAGCGTTCTCAAGAATAATTTTAACGTTGACAGGACTATTTCCAACGATGTTAGACCAAGTCATAAAAAATACTTGCAACCAAAGGGAAAGGGGTCTAAAGTTTCTTCTAGCTTAACTTGGAGACCCAAACAAGACCAAACCCCTAATTCAGATGGGATTTCTATGACCTGTAACATATTTCATTATATTTCAAAGGTCATAACTAAACCAATTGGGGTTAACTGGGTGTGTAATCCAAAAAGGGATGAACAAGGGGTTGTTATAAGGACTAAGTCTATTTTTGTTGAACAACCAAATGAATCCAAGTCTACACAGGCTTGGGTTCCCAAAGAAAACTAATTTGTTTTCTTTATGTGCAGGGCATTCAAAAGCAAGTAAATGATCACGGCTATTGGGATAGTAGATGCTCTAGGAACATGAAGGGGAAGGAAGATTATATGACAAACTTTACCCCCATTAAAGATGGTGACAAAGTGTACTTTGGAGGAGGATATGGAACTATCACTGGCAAAGGCACTCTTATCACCAACAATTTGCGTTTTGAAAATGTATTTCTGGTAAAAGAACTTGATTATAATTTGTTTAGTGTATCACAGGTTTGTGATAACAAAAATAAGGTTCTTTTCACTGATACTGAATGCTTGGTGTTAATCAAAGATTTTAAAATACCTGATGAGAAATTCATTGATTATAGAACACCTAGGCATAAGGACATTTATAATGTGAATCTTAATGGAATTAAGATGAATAATAATCTGTCATGTCTATATGCTAAGGCTTCAGTTGATGAGAGTAATCTTTGGCACAAAAGGTTAGGGCAGATAAATTTTAAGAACATAAATAGACTTGTAAGACATGGTTTGGTTGATGGTTTGGTTGATGGTTTGCCTGAAAAGGCTTTCCACAATGACCACTCTTGTGTTACATGCCTTAAAGGCAAGCAACACAAAGTTTCCTTTAAGTCTAAACTTGTGCATTCTAGTTCTAAGCCACTTCACTTGCTGCATATGGACCTGTTTGGTCCAACTAATATAGAAAGCTTAAATGGTAAATCTTTTTGTTTTGTCATAACTGATGATTTTTCTAGATTTACTTGGACTTTCTTTTTGGCTTTGAAAAGTGAAACTGCCACTGTTTTGATTAACTTTATTACCCAAATTGAAAAGAAAACTGGGAATGAGGTTAAGATGCTTAGAAGTGACAATTGTGGTGAGTTTAGAAATAAGTTGTTAGAAGACTTCTGTGTTAAGAAAGGGATTACTAGGCAGTTTAGTATAGCTAGAACCCCACAACAAAATGGGGTGGCTGAAAGGAAGAATAGATCACTCATAGAAGCAGCTAGGACAATGTTGGCTGATGCTCACTTTCCCATTGCATTTTGGGCTGAGGCTGTAAATACAGCTTGCTATGTTCAGAATAGGGCATTAATAAACAAGATCCACAATAAGACACCTTATGAGCTATTTTGGAATAGAAAACCTAATATTGGTTTTCTTAGACCCTTTGGATGTCATGTAGTTGTACTAGATACTAGTGATGCCTTAGGAAAGTTTAGTGCTAAAGGTGATGAAGGATACTTTATGGGCTATTCAGTGCAGAGTAGAGGATATAGGGTTTACATGAAGAAAGAAACACGTATATGAAACTAGGATTTTTGTATGTATCAATTAATGTTCGTTTTCCTCGATTCGACTCGAATTTGATTTCCTATTAACGTTTCAAGTTAACTTGTTTTTGGTAATGATATATTTGTATTTATAAGCTAAAATCTATTTAAGAGAAAACTATTTAATTATCTAATTTAAAACTTAAATATTTGAAAACTAATTTAAACTAATTAAAAAATATAAAACTATTTTAAAATAAATCTAATTTTAAAAGCAAATTTAAAATCTTAATATAAAGTCTATTTTTAAATAAAAGTAAATTAAAAAAACTAATTTTAAAAATCTAATTTAAACTAATTTTAATGAAAATCTATTTTAAAACTTAATTAAACTAATTTAAACTTTTTGAAAATATAAAACTATGTAAAAATTAAACTAATAAAAACTATTTTAAATAAAACAAAACTTAAAATAAAACTATTTTTAAACTATTTTCCAAATTAAACTAGATTAATTAAAAACTTGTAAAAACTTTAAATGAAATATATTTTGAAATAAAAGTAATTTAAAATTTAAAGAAAGTAAATATTTTTTTTTGTCTTTTTATATTTTATAAAAACTGATTTAAAAGAAAATACAACTTTTTAATTAAAACTTAATTAAACTCAAAACTTAATAAATAAAACTGCCAGATCTATAAAATCTTATATTAATTAGAAGATGCACAATAAAACTCAAAAAGGGACTTAGCACAGATGGATGGGGCGTATGACAGCTAGACGAGGGGTCTGGGGTTCGATTCCCACCCCAGACAAAAATTATGCTTTATATATTTTTTTTTAGCTTTTTGAATTTTGGACAATCAAACAAACAACCCAGTAGAGTCGGTTATAATAGCAGTTATATCAGCAAAACCAAAATAAGCAAATAAGAGCTGAAACAAATAAGATAGCAAATAAGCTATAACTAAACAAGACGAAAAAGCAGATTGGAATCAAATAAGCAAACCGAGTTGAGACCAAATAAGCTGTAGCAATTAAGCAGAATACTTAAGTAGGCAACTAAACAATAAAGCAGTAAAGCAATAAAACTAAATAAGCAAATAACTAAATAAGCAACTAAAACGCAGATCTAAACAAGTATCCTAACAGTAAATCAAACTTCAAACAAAACTAATTTACCAAACTTAGCATCCTATAAAAATAAGCAGCTAAAAAAAACAGATCCAATATACTCTACTCGAAATCCCAACAGACAAAATGCAAAAGCAGGTTTAACAGAAACTAATACTACCAACATTTAGCAAATAAATAAACAAGCAGAATAAACAAAAGCTTAAACAAAAACTAAAAAGAATAATTAAAAGAGAAGATTAGGAACCTTTTTGTCGAAACCTTTGCGATGAAGATTGGCGCTGAGCCATCTTATGAACCGGATCGAACAAACACCTTCTTCGAATCAAACCGAAAACATCAACAATAAGCCTCGAACAATCCTTCTTTATATATATATATATATTTTTTTTGTTTTTTTATTTTTTTATTTTTTTTTAATATCTCGAATGAACAAAGCCACAGTAACAGTAATATATAAAAAAACAGATTATATAAAAAAAAATAAACTTTGACAGGAATAAAAATTGGACTAAATTAATAAAACTTTAACTTTTCATTAATCAATAAAAAAAAGTACAATTGCTGAAAATTAAAATTACAAAATTAAACCTAATCTAATTTTACTGAAAAATTAAATCTAATTAAACCTACTCCTAATTTAATTAAAAAAACTGAAAACAATGAAAAGCTATATAAAAATGGACTTTTCTTCATCATTTGACCGTGAAATCCCGTGTTTTCTCTTCTTTTGATCATTTGTACCTATTTAACACACAAAACACAAAACCACGCGTAATTCCGACTTTTATGATAATAAACACATGATTAGGTCTTGTTTTTCCTTGATTTTAGTGGCAAAAGGATAAGTGTTTACACACTTATTAGTATACTTGAAAAGGTACATGTTAGGTTTTTAGAAAGTAAACCTAGTGATCCTGAAAGTGGACCAAATTGGCTTTTTGACTTGGATCCTTTTATCTAGAACTTTGAATTATATGCCTGTTACTAATCCAGACATTGTGAAAGTGAGTTCAAATGTTGTGGAAGAATCAGTTGTTGAAATTTCAGGTATACAGGTTAATAAGGAAGTAGGATCACAAGCAGACAAATCAGCTCCCATACTTGAGTATGTCACCATTCCTATATGGACATATGCATTTGCTGCTGCTGCTGCTGGAAAGGAAAAAGATGGTCCACAAGAAAAACCAGTTGATGAAAACATGCATGAATCTTCAAGCGCTGGCAAAGGAAAATCTGTCGCTAACAGGCCAAATTCAGGCGTTGATGGCTCAAACGTTGACAGCCCCATTTCAGGCGTTGACAACTCTTTTGACCATTCATTCTCTTCCAATGTTTTTGAACAAGGTGAGCCTTTAGTAGTACATGAAGAGGTTCATTCAGGTGATGATGGAGAAGAATTTGAAGATGATATTGGCAACATAGAGACTGAAATTGAAGACAACACTATTATTGAAGGAGGAGTACTTACATCTACTATCAAGAATCATCCTTCTTCTCTAATTATTGGTGATGTGATGTCTCTTGTTCAAACTAGAAGGTCTCATCAGACTCATGGAGGATTTATTGCCAATATCCACAAGAAGGTTGATACCCCTCTTGGCCAGGCATGTTTGTTTGCTTGTTTTCTGTCACAACAGGAACCCAAGAAGATATTTGATGCTCTCAAAGAACCAAGTTGGGTGGAAGCAAGGCAGGATGAGCTTCACCAATTTGCAATTCAATATGTTTGGGAGTTAGTAGATTGTCCCAGATATGTCAGACCTATGTCCTCGAGGATGCAAAATTGACAAAAAAATACCCCTCATAAAGTCACGTGCAAAACACGTGATGACATATATTGGCACCGTTCGTCCTCGAGGATGTATGCTGCACATTTTGAAAAACACAGTGGTGTATGCTACACGAAATATTGACGAGAGATGTATTTCAAACTTTTGACAAATCACATGGATGATTTTTGCACTTTACTCTAATAAAAAATAATATCAACTGAAAAACACTCCAGGTAAAAAACCTAAAAAGTACTTTTAAAAATAAGTCTATTTTCAGTTAAAGTATCTATTGTATTGTTAACAAAAAAAAGACTTGTTTTTTAAAAATAATTTATTTAAATCGTAACTTGACACGTGATTCAAGACGTCTAAAACGACCGAAGCCACCGAAATGTTTTTTACTTATGTTAGACACATGTCAACATATCGTGCATAATCATCTCGATTATCTTGGTTGTTGATGTGGTCTTAAGATACTTTGAGAACTTTTAGAATTAAGGTAAAAAACACAAACAACATTTGTTAAAGATGTATAAGTGGAAATTGCCCATTTTATTTTTTTAACACAAACAACATCCTTAAATTGCACGTTTCGCTTTTGTGTTAGTTTTTTAATCGTAATCGTGGCAACTAATTTGTGGTTGTTGCCATATCATTTCATTGTGAAAATTTTCTAATAAAAATTGATTGGCCATAAAACATTAACACGACACGTTGCAATGGTTTAAACCAGTAGTTTATATTTTATAACGATGATGCAAAATGTATGAATGTGTTTTGACTACAAATAAGATAATGTTTACGTTAATTAAGATGGATAAAGTCTAGCAAGTCATGTGATCGGATATAAAGTTCTGTTTCTCCCTCAAGTTTAACACCAGTCGGCGTCGTAAACAAATATTAGAGGTGGTGAAACGGACGGATCGAACAGTTATGGGCGGCGGATAATACGGATAGCGGGCTACACAGATGAGTAAGTTAGTGCAACCTAAAATGGATTAAAAACATTATAAACACGCAAAAAGAAAATGTGTAGTAATATTTATTTATAAGCTAAGAAAAAAAATAAAATATAAATAATACGCCGAATGAAAAATTTAATGTTTTATATACGACTATTATAACTCATTTACTTTTCATGTCTAACAAGTCAATTTACTAATTCTTCATCGCATGTTTTCATGTCTAACAAGTCAATTTACTAGACCTTAATACAAGGAAGAAAATACCAAACATGATATTAGTTCCACGTCTCCTATAGATGATACGACTCGAGGTAGAATATCATATTCACCCACCCGCTACTCGTCTTTCAATCTCGTCAGCTACGTACAACACGACACGAAACCACGACCCGAAAGCTCGTCTTTTTCGGTTATCAAATCAATCATAACTAACCATATAAGGCAACCCAAATAACCAAAACATCCCTTATTTGCATTTACTTTTTAAGATATTGTTTCCCAACTTATCGGCCTAAATAAATCGGGCAGTGACACTGAGTCCAACCTTAAACAAGACGGTGCTAGAGGGTTTTCGAAAATGTACAAAAACACGCGTGATATTTATTTATATCTATATCTATATCTATAATATATATAAAGCGTGCTTATACACATCTTAACTCTAGATAAACATATTAATAACTTGCAATTAGTTATTTTTAATCCAAACTTAACTTTAAATCTTAACCATCTAATTCTTTTATAACAAACTTTTGTAACAACTTATTAAAAAATTATTTTTATTTTTAAATTAAAATATCTTTTAACTCATTTATTCTTTTCATAATCTAATTTCACCATATTTTTTAAAATTTTGTTCTCTTTAATTAAACATCTATTTTGATATATTTACAAATTTTTTTTTCTTTCATTTTTAGTGATTTTATTTATTTTAACTCAATTTTTTTTACATTTTATCGTTAAATCAATTGGTAAAAAATAGTCACTTATTACCAGTCGCTGCATTGCGCGAGTACGATACTAATATTAACTAAAAGTCTCAATTTTTTCAAAATAAACTCTGTGCGAAAAAAAAAGTTTTATTTTAACCGCTCATATTAAAGAATTTGTGCACGTAATAAGGGGGAATTACATATATATCCGTCCAAAAATGAATAATTACATATATATATATATCATTTTTACAAGTTTTTGATGCATATAATATAATGATTTTTATGCAATCCCGATAAATTCACCCACAACATTTATGCTTAGCAACACAAGGAACGGTTCATACTTTTTACAAGTTTTCCATCCACACAAAACACAGTCACACACTACCGTGACTCACCGCCCTGTCACTTTAGTAATCCTTTCATAAACACCTTTAAATATCAGACAACAAGAAAGACCAAGTCTTATACTGTATCTCCTCAAATTTCTTTCACTTTCCATTATTGGAAAGATTTAAATATCATTTCCAATATTTTGATTCTTAAAAAACTGTCAACTGGGTATTATTTGTTTCATACTCAATTAAAAAGGGTATTTTTTAAAAATTTAATTTTCATTATATATTTGGCCATTAATTTCTCAAATTTCATCACTTTCCATTATTAGAAAGATTTATAAAATCATTTCCAATATTTTGATTCATAAAAATCTGCCAAGTGGGTATTATTTGTTTGTTACTCAAGTGAAAAGGGTATTTTTTAATTTAATTTTCATTATATATTTGCCCTTTAATTTCTCAAATTTCATCACTTTCCATTATTAGAAAGATTAATAAAATCATGGGTATTGTTTGTTTGATACTCAATTGAAAAGGGTAATTTTTTTAATTTAGTTCTCACTATATATTTGGCCTTTTATTTCTCAAATTTCGTCACTTTCCATTATTAGAAAGTATTGATTCTTGAAAATCTGTCAACTGGGTATTGTTTGTTTTGCCCTAAATCGAAAAGGGTATTTTTTAAAATTTTAATTTTCATTATATATTTGGCCTTTTATTTCTCAAATTTCATCACTTTCCATTATTAGAAAGTAATTCTTGAAAATCTGTCAACTGGGTTTTTTTTGAACTGAATTTGATGACGATTGAATCATTTCCGGGGAGTTCGGGGTATATAGATGCTGACGTGGACAAGAAAATTACTTATTTTAGTAATAGTTATGTTTTGGGATTGACTCTTGTTGCTGGTATTGGTGGTCTTCTTTTTGGCTATGATACAGGTATTGTACTTATATTGGTTTGTTTTGTTCGAATATTGATGTGACGCTGACGTGGCAACAGTAGTTTAGTACCCATAATAAGTAAAGTGCTAGTGTCCCTATGGTATCTTATGTTGTGTGAGAAGGCGGGCTAACCGAATAGTTGCGTGTTCAAGTCAGATTAGACAATTTAAAACGCGCTAACCAATAGCGCGTTATATATAATATACTAATGTTATTTGTAGAATGTTATAAAGTTAGTTAATGGAACATTGGAAGTTGGAACATGTTTTGTAGATTGCCAAATCTTTTTGTATTTCGGTTAGATCAGACAAACCGTAACGTACTTTGGGTTACGTCTACATCAGTTAGGATGTGATTGTTTTTATTGTTTTTGAGCTAATTAGTAAAGGTTAAGAAATGTCGGTTTTAGTGGTGGATCTGAATGGCAACAATTGATTTTGGTGTTATTGTCGTATCAGGCTAGACCACAAGTGTTACGAAAATCGTGTTTTAAGATTGCTTTGAGATACACGCGAGCCAAGAGATTTGGTTTTTGCTTCATACTGTACTTTGTAGTTATGAAAGTGTTGCAGAAAATGAAAATTTAGAACGAAATCATAGATAGAATTATTTTTAAGAGAAATTTTAGTACTGAATCAAATAGTTGTAGTAACTTGCAACTAAATTGGAAAAAAGTTATGTGCGTAGTGGCCTAGTGGGAGTGTGTCCTGCTGATGTGGTATGGTTCGGATTCCAGTTATCTTGGCTGTTAAATGATTAATGAGGTCCTTATATTGTTATGCAGACTTATTTATTATCACTAATATATATTATATGAGTTGTTTCACTTAAGACCCATGTTCGATATTCTGATGGCGAGGCATTTGTTTCAGGGGTCATATCTGGTGCGCTTCTGTACATCCGTGATGATTTTGAGGCAGTCGAAAAAAGTAGTTTCTTACAGGTACCAGCTAATATAATGAACACAAACCTTTTCGTCAAGTATTGAACATTCTCTTTCTATCAATATGATTTATTTGATGTTTGGATGCGTGCGTTGAAAATGAAAATGTGATTTGAGTTGTGTTTGGAGATAAGTTTCGGATGTCTTTCTGGCATTTAAAATCGTATTAGTAGCTGGGTAATCTTTCTGGCATTTAAAGTTGTTATAATAAGTCGGTTACATGTTTGACGATTCTAATATTTGTATATACAGGAGACAATTGTTAGCATGGCTTTAGTGGGAGCAATAATAGGATCTGCTGCAGGTGGGTGGATAAATGATGCATACGGGCGTAAAAGAGCCACTCTTCTTGCGGATGTAGTTTTTGCAATTGGGTCCCTAGTCATGGCCGGTGCACCGGACCCATATGTACTTATACTTGGTCGGCTATTGGTCGGGTTGGGTGTTGGAGTAGCATCTGTTACTGCTCCAATGTATATTGCAGAAGCAGCCCCATCTGAAATACGTGGTGGTCTTGTAAGCACCAATGTGCTTATGATCACTGGTGGACAGTTTCTTTCTTATCTCGTCAATCTCGCTTTTACCGAGGTTAGATTCTCTTTGCTTTATCATACTTGGTTTACTGTAAGACAATTTGTAAAATGGGTCCAACGTAATCGGTCAAAATGAGTATTTTTTTTTAATGTTTGTGAAAATGGGTTGATTTTTGATCTGATCATATGAGATTATAAACATGATTTTATATCAGACTTTCTGTTCTGATTCCACTAATACTCCTGAATAGGTTCCCGGGACATGGCGGTGGATGCTTGGAGTAGCTGCGGTACCGGCTATTGTTCAATTCTTTTTGATGTTGTTGTTACCTGAGTCTCCACGTTGGCTTTACATGAAGGTAAATTTAAAAAACAGTTACATCCAAACTCGTGTCTTGCCTCTGCCCGTTTATGCTTCAGTATGTAATGGTGTCTCTGTTATGTTATACAGAAGAGCAAATCTGAGGCGATTGTTGTATTGTCAAAAATTTATGATCCATATCGGTTAGAAGAGGAACTTGACCAGCTTTCCAATAACTTAGAGGAAGAAAAACAACGTAAGATCGCCATCAGTTACATGGATATTTTCAGAATCAAAGAAATAAGACTCGCATTTTTTGCTGGAGCCGGCCTTCAGGTACGCATCACGGGGCTGTACACATTGTTACGGGATGAAACGCTTGGGTTGAAAGTTTAGTGGTTTGACCCTATTTCAATAGTAGTTTAGTTTACTTAAAATACATTTGAGCCAACTTTCAACCTTTTTCGCGACCCATTGTATTAAAGCCTTGATCGGTATACAAAATTGTCGTTTTCTAATTTAAAAACCACGTGTAAATTTGCAGGCATTTCAACAATTTACAGGGATCAACACTGTAATGTACTACAGTCCAACCATAGTTCAAATGGCTGGTTTCACTTCAAACCAATTAGCCCTTCTACTATCCCTCATAGTAGCATTAATGAACGCAGCCGGTACAGTAGTTGGAATCAACCTCATCGACCATTTCGGCCGCCGGAAGTTAGCATTAAGCAGTTTATTCGGTGTCATCCTATCCTTGATCCTCCTTTCAGTTGCCTTCTTCCTTGAGTCATCAGGTTTCACCAATGTCGGCTGGCTCGCTGTTCTAGGGCTAGCCCTTTACATTGCATTCTTTGCACCGGGTATGGGCCCGGTTCCATGGACCGTAAACTCAGAAATATATCCTGAATCATATAGAGGTATCTGTGGAGGAATGTCAGCTACTGTGAACTGGATATCGAACTTAATAGTAGCTCAAAGCTTTCTTTCAATTGCTGATGCCGTTGGAACCGGTTCAACTTTTTTGATTTTGGCTGGTATTGCGGTGGGTGCTTTTGGGTTTGTATTCGTGTTCATACCCGAGACTAAAGGGTTGACTTTTGATGAAGTCGAGAGGATATGGAAGGAGAAAGCTTGGGGAAGTAGTCGTGGCTCGGAATCACTTCTTGAAAAGGGTGGCGAGTCGTGAAGTGTACAGTGTATGATCTTCGGGTTTGCCCGCTTAGCCGATTTTAATGGCTGATTTGATTTTTAGGCATAGCTTTGCTTGAAAATATGTATAGTGTGTTTTGATATATGAAATGTGTAAGATACATTTTTAATGTGAAAATTTTCTTTTTGTTTAAGACTTTGGGATTTGAACATTAACATGGTTTACTAAATAGAAATTTGTAACCGAATCAAATTTGCTTTAAACTAAACCGAACCGAATTAAATACTTGGTTTTCGGTCCGTGATAGAATATATGAAGCTCCCGTGCTTACGCTTGGCTCGTTTGTGACGCACTTATAAAAAATAATGTTTGGCTTCTTGTGCTTACTTTTTCAAGCTCGTCTATCTAGATTTCGTTTATTTGTTTTGAACTCGTTTTCTTGTTCTGAGCTCGTTTACTAAAGCTCGTTTAGGCTCGAGATCCAAGTCAAGCTTTGTATTTAAAGCTCGGGCTTGATTATTAAATGAGCCCCAATTTAGGCTTGAACTCGTTGAAGCTAGGTTTGTTCAAGTTTTTTATCGATCCGATCCCGAGCTTTTCACGAGCGGCTCTGCTAGTTTATACCCTTTTAGTTTTAGGTTAATCGGTTCGTCCATGATTAATCCGATTTTAATTCGTTTTGGTTAAATTTTCGGTTTTACCCCGACAAATTAACCGAAAACTCGATAACCAAACCGATGAACACCCTTAATTTCAAAGCAACCAAAGTGTTTGGGCTTGGGCTTATTTAAAATCAATACATATTACTATTTTATATATTTTTTTTTTATTATTTATTAACAACCAAACCTAACATATAATATTATTTCTATTATATAAAGATTGATTTCTATTATGTATTAAAACATACATCTTTATTATACCGGAAAACCTCCCAAAAAAGAATTATCATTAAATATGCTCAATTATTGTGAAAATATGCTTGGTTCATGTTATTTTGTCTTGCATGTACAATGAATTGAAAACAATGCATAAACAATAATTTTCGTACTCGACGCGATTAGAGTTGCCGTTTTTTGAGGTCAAGACGAAGTCATAAAAATAATCCGAGCACATCAATGGAAAGCACGGAAAAACGAGTGCAACAGTGCTCATATTTTATTGGGTCGGCCTGATACCATTTAAATAGGTCGGGCCGACCCAATAGTATACACAAGGACTCTTTTAATTAACATTAGCCCAACACTTCACATCTTGGCCCATTTAGCAACTTCATGCCCGAAATAAAGAAGGGACAAAGCCCATGCTAGAAGAAAAATTCATGATTTTGTAATCCTCAATATTATTCTATAAAACAATATCAAATTTTCAAATACTTAAATAGTTACGATGCTCATGAACCCACAAGTTTTACATAATTTTTTATTATGTGATAATATTAATTAATATTTTGTATAAATATTTGTTGCACAAAAGATTTGACTTTGTTTAACTCAAACGTTAGTTATCATTTTCTAGACATTGTGTGTTTAGTAACACATAACGACCTTAAAAAAATATGTTGGTGTAATATGTAGAATTCCGTTTATTTATTTTCATCTCACACCGATGTCTGAGGTCATGCATATATTTTGATATTAATATTCATGTTAATAAAATTTAAGGGGTATTCTATAGTTTGATAATTACTTTGGAAGTAATGGATTTGAATACCCCTTAAAAAAAGTGATAGGATAAAACATATTGTGATCCTATATACTAAAAAATAAAATTGTTTTTATCTCGACAGTTAATTGATAAAATTAACAATTTTATCCGCTAATTAGTTTGATAATTACTTTGGAAGTAATGGACTTTAGATTTAACTTAGTTATTAGATCGGGTGATTAATTTTTCATCTCTGATTCTTTGTTACGGGTTGTATTCTCTATCACTTTTCTTTATTCTCTATCACTTTTTTTTATCGTCATTTCATTAGCTTAAATATGATTGTTATTGTTGTATAGTTGATGCTTAGCTCGTGATTAGAGTAGTTTTAGTTATGCTTGTTTAGTTTAGAATTGTTGGGAATCTAAGTTTGTTAGATTTCCCTTAGTTATAGATTTAAACTTAAATTAAGCTGTTTGATATTAACTTGCATGTGTCTAGGTGACAGGCAAGTAACCCAAGACTCACAGAGTTCTGTGAGCAACCACAGAGGAGTCCATGTCAGAGACATTGTCAAGGAAGTCGAAGATTACTTGAAGACATACTCATTGGCTGTGATGGATAACAGTCAAGATGTATCAGGGACTCTGAGTAGTTGAGTGTTAACAGGGGTGGCAATACCCTGTTAACACTCAATACACTTTGGACATACCTAAGTGTTTAGGCGGGAAGGTATGCAGCCTAAAGTACAAGGTATGAAGAAAAAGGAAACTATGTCAGCTTTGTTTCCCTATGGCAGACTACCAAGAATAGAAGAGCATCTTGTGACAGACGTCTGACATTGTCTGTTTTGTGTAGTCTTCATCAACTAGTACTAGAAGTCAACCTCGTACCACTATAAATAGGATATGTAGGCTAGAGTTAATGTTGTTCACTTTGTTAGATTTCACACATTAACTCTTTAGAACTTGTAGAACGAACAACTATGCTTGTGTTCTTAAGTTAGCTTTATTTTGTCCAAAGTGTACACAACACATTGTCATCAAACTGTGTTATCCATAACACATGTAATACTTGTTATATAATAATAAAGTACTACGTTTGAAAAGTAAATACTTGTGTCAATTATCTTTCTTAATCATTTCAAGCTAGGATTAAGGACTTTCAATTGGTATCAGAGCGGTGTTTGATATTAAAACCTTCATAAACATCGTTCTAAGTTTTATAATTAAGATCCACCATGCTTGAAACGAGCAACACACCACCACCACCACCATCGCTTTCTGGGAACAACACGCCACCACCTCTAACTTCACCAAGAGTAACCCCCACTCAAAATGAAGACGATCTTCCTCAACTTATCGATTCAAGAGGTGGATCCCATGTTATAAACGTACCAGTTTTTGATGAAGATGACTTTGCAAGTTGGAAAAGTCAATTTCTTGTCTATTTAGATGGACTTGAACAATTTCTTCTAGAAATTCTAGAAAATGGACCATATGTTCCCATGACTCTTACCTCTACTGATGAGAATCCTCTTCCCAAACCTCTCAAGTAGTGGACTCCAGCTGATAGGAAATTGGCAAACCAAGATAAACGCCTCAAAAGCAGTATCATTTCCTGTCTTCCAAAACACATCATCAAATTAGTGATTCAATGTCCAACAGCCAAACAAATGTGGACAGAACTCATCCTAGGTCACGAAGGACCCTCTGAAACCAGAGAAACCAAGATTCAGGCTCTCAGGTTTCAGTTTAATGCTTTCAAGGCACTTGAAGGTGAAAAGGTGCAACAAACTTATACAAGGCTAAAGATTCTTCTCAACAACCTTGCTATGAATGAAGTCACCATTGCACAAGCTGAAGTGAATGCCGCATTTGTCAACAGCCTTCCCAAAAAATGGCTGAGCATGAATCAGACTCAGAGAGCCAATAACTCCATCAAGAATGATATGTGCTCAATGTACAGAAAATATAATTATAAAGAAGGGCTGATTGATACCATATACAAATCTGAGTCTAAAAGATTTGTAGTTCAGGGAGCAACATCCAAAGCTTTAATTTCTACCTCACATTCTCATGACAGCGACACTGATGTTGAAGAAGACACTCGTAGCAGCCAAGAATTCCTGAGTGACCTCAATGCAGAGTTTCATGAAAGAGCTTTACTAGATAATCAAAGAAGATTCTACAAAAGATCAGGGAGAGTAGGATCAGCTAGTAAACAATCTGACAAATCAAAAGAGACTTGCTTTGCCTATGGTAAACTTGGACATTTTCAAAAAGACTGTCCATCCACAAAAACATCCTTACCATCTTACCCTTCATCATTCAAACCTTACAAGTTCAAATCACAACAAAACAACTCATCTCACCAATCCAATTCCTTTGATAATGAGAAAAAGGATTACAAAAACAAATAAAAGGCACTAAAGGCTGAGTTGGAACAGATGAATTTGAAGCTAGAAGCTCTGTCAAAGAAGAAAAAGGGTGATAAAAGGACAGAAAAAGGATTGGTAGCTGAAGCTTATGATTGGAATGATGAGCCACTGACATCGGATGAAGAGGACATTACCAGGGTCAGGGCATTTATGGCAATCACTGAGGATGAACCAGCTGTTGGAAAAGGAGATGCTAGATCAGGACAATGGGTTGACATCACAATGAATAAGGTACACATGCTTATCTCTATGTCTGAAAGTGATGAACGTAGACATGTCCTTGATTATACCATAGTTGATTTACACTTTGTGGAGGAACAAAGAAAGAACCTGATTGATAAATTTCACTCTATTAAACATGAAATGTTGACTGCTAAGGCTGAATGTGAAACTTTAAAATAGGTTAACTCTGAAAACTTAACTCTTCAAAATGAGGTTAATAAGTTTTCTTTAAGAAACAGTGCCTTAAATGATCAAGTAGCTGAACTACACAAGGTTATAGAAAAATGGTTGTGTAGTAGGTTCACTATAAATGAATTACTTGATGATGAACTTCCAGCTAACATAACTAGGGCTGTTACTGCGAAAAGAAATAAAATGAAGGCCCTTAAGAAACCCAAAGAGATTGTTTTCAAATCTAAAGAGACTATACATATGTCTGACACACTCTTAGATAATGTACCTGTCTCTGTAGATGTAACTGATAACACTAAACCTTTACCATCTTTGCCTAAACTCTCTGGAGTTGAACCCAGCAGCTCTTCTAGAGGAGATAAGGCTGAACCCAAACCAGATATTGAGACACCACCAACAAAATTTTTTGCTGTACATGCAAAACAATCTGTTAAGCAAAATGTCTATAAGCCTGTCTCAACAAACCCTGTGAACAAAGTTGAATCCTAAACTAAAGAACGCCTGTTGTCTTTGATTAAAGAAGTAGAACTCTTAAAAGAACATATTAAGCCTTCCGTTGAATGCTCTACTTCCTCTGAACCTAAGTCAATTATAGGAGAACCCAAAGGTGAAAAATTTGTCAAACCTTACTGTAATGTGTGTAAAAATTCTCATCACATGACCATAGATCATGATAAACAAATGGTTGTTAAAAGATCACAGACACCTTTTTGGGGCAGACCACAGGCTACTAGGAGACCATCAGGTAATTACAGACCTTACCCTCCATGCAAATATTATGGATTTACAGACCATCACTCAGATGAGTGCAGTGACTTTCTAGGATGTGACATATATGGAAGGTACACCCATGACACAGCCAATTGTCCTTCACATCGTCACAAGTTCTACAGGAACTCAAGAGTTGCTAATCAGCAATTCAGGGAACCCACTGGAAAGTGTGTTCACCATAAGAACTAATCTATTTCTATGTATCTGTGCAGAAACATCTCAAGGAATCAGTATGGTATCTAGATAGTGGCGGTTCTAGATACATGACAGGAGTTCAACAATACCTGCACAGATATTCAAAAGAGACTGGTCCTAAAGTGGTGTTTGGGGATAACTCTTCAGGCGACACAGAGGGATATGGCTCAGTTAACTGCAATGGAATAACCTTCACAAAGGTTGTATATGTGAATGGTCATAAGCACAATCTCATCAACATCAGCCAATTGTGTGATGCTGACTACAAGGTTTTGTTTACCAAGACTCAAGGAACCATATTCAACCAAAATAATGATGTGGTGTTAATTGCACCAAGAAAAAGAGATGTGTACGTCATCAATATAGCCTCTTGCTTAGAAGACAACTCAAATTGTTTTCTTGCTAAAGCCTCTGAAAGTATCAATTGGCTGTGGCACAATAGACTCTCTCATCTCAACTTCAAGAACATCATCAAGCTAGCCACACAAAACTTGGTTGCTGGTTTACCACATGTGACTTTCACAAAAGACAAGACATGTTCAGCTTGTGTTAAGGGAAAGCATCACAAGTCATCCTTTAAGACCAGGCAATCATTCTCTATTGACAAGTGCTTACATCTCCTTCACATGGATTTGTTTGGACTTGTCAAACCACATACCATCAATCACAACAAGTATACCTTGGTCATTGTTGATGAATTCTCAAGGTATACATGGGTTTTCTTCCTCAAAAGGAAAAGTGATGCAACTAATGCCATCATGTCCTTCAGCAGGCAGGTTGAAAACATGAATGAAGTTAGAGTAAAAGCTCTAAGAATTGATAATGGGACTGAATTCAAGAATCAACAGCTTAAATATTTTTGTGATGAAAAGGGAATATCACAAAACTTCTCTTCAGCTGGCACTCCTGAACAAAATGGAGTAGCTGAAAGAAGAAACAGAACATTGATTGAAGCAGTTAGAACCATGCTGAATGGTGTAGCTTTACCAAAGCAATTCTGGGGAGAAGCTGTCCACACTGCCTGCTATACCCAGAATAGATCAATCATTGTTAAAATAGATGGAAAAACCTCTTATGATCTTTTTAGAAAAAGAGCACCAGATGTCAGCTACTTCCATGTCTTTGGTTGCCCTGTCTTCATCTTTAACTACATGGATCAACTTGGAAAGTTTGACGAAAAAGCTGATGATGGTTTCTTCTTAGGATACTCTCCAACAGCCAAAGCCTTTAGAGTATTCAACACAAGAAGACAGGAACTAGAAAAAAACCTTTCATGTCACATTCAATGAAGATGATGACGTGCTATAAAGAACAGGAACATAAGGCGATGAAATTGATTTCAATGAAAATAGGTCTTTTCCAACATATGAGTTCTCTAAACCAAGGCCTGTCTTTCATCATCATCCACACACAGATACTCTTATACCATATGTTCTTGCATACGACCCGCTGTCAACCCACAACATTGATGTTCCCACTTCTCAAGTACTTATTGAAGAAGAACATCAGCCCTCCACAAGCCCTTGTTTCACCTCAACTGAAGATGACTCACCTAGTACTCATGATCAAGGAGATTCTCCTGTTATCTGTGAATCATCACATCTTGAAATAGCTGATGCAGACACAGACACAAAGATTGTTTTTGAAGAGAGTCCTCCTACTCAACAATATGAAACTCAAGTTGTACTCTCATCCTCCATACATGCTACTGTCTATGACTCCCCAACTCCTCAAAGCAAATGGTCAAGAGATCAACACATTCTTCTTGTCAACATTATTGGTGAACCAAATGCTGGGGTTACTACTAGACAGAGAATTCATGACTCAGAATCAGCCTCAACCAATGAATGTTTGTTTGCTGAATTTCTATCCCAAATTGAACCCAAGCGTGTAGCTGAATCCCTTGCTAAAGAAGGCTGGGTTGCTGCAATGCAGGAAGAAATCAATCAGTTTAAAAGAAACAAGGTATGAACTCTAGTGCCAGCTCCATCTGGTAAGAACATCACAGGCACTAGATGGATATATAAGAACAAGATGGATGAGATTGGTAACATCATAAAAAACAAGTCAAGGTTAGTTGCACAGGGGTATACATAGACATAAAGGATTGATTATGATGGAACATTTGCACCAGTAGCAAGACTTGAAGCCATCAGAATCTTTCTTGCTTACGATGCATATATGAATTTCATTGTATATCAAATGGATGTTAACATTTCCTTCCTCAATGGATATTTGGCTGAAGAAGTGTATGTTGAACAGCCTGAAGGATTCGAGAACATCAAGTTTCCCAACCATGTGTACAGGCTTCACAAAGCAATGTATGGGCTGAAACAAGATCCAAGGGCATGGTATGAAACACTGTCTACTTTTTTAACTGAAAATAAATTTGTTAGGGGTTCCACTGATAAAACACTTTTTACCTTCAAGGATAAAAGTCATTTCATCATTGTACATATTTATGTGGATGATATCATCTTTGGGTCTATAAATGTTAATCTTAATAAATGTTTTGCTAAATTAATGACCAAGAAATATGAGATGAGTATGATGCGTGAATTAATTACTTTTTGGGTTTTCAAATTAAACAATGTCCTAAAAGAATTTCTATTTGTCAAGAAAAGTATGTTAATGATTTACTTAAAAAATATGACTTGGCTGATTGTGCATTAGTGAAATGCCCCATGCTTCCACCCAACAACTTGGGTCCTGATGAATCAGGAGTCTCTGTTAATGAGACTATGTATAAAGGCATGATTGGGTCACTCATGTATCTCACAGCCAGTCGACCTGATATCCAGTTCTCCACATGTCTCTGGGCACGGTACCAAGCTAACCCAAAGGAATCCCATCTAGTGGCTGTTAAGAAAATTTTCAGGTACCTCAAAGGAACAACCTCTCTAGGTCTGTGGTATTCCAAAGAATTAGGCTTTGATCTCAAGGCTTACTCAGATTCAGATTACGCTGGGTGCTACATTGACAGGAAAAGTACTTTAGGGAGCTATCAAATCCTAGGAGGAAAGTTGGTTGGATGGAGTGCAAAGAAGCAATACTCTGTAACAATGTCATAAGCTGAAGCTAAATATGTTGCAGCTGCTAGTTGCTGTGCTCAAGTACTTTGGATGAAGAGTCAACTAACTGATATGAGATTCTATATGACAAAGTACCCATCTTCTATGACAATACAAGTGCCATTGCTATCTCAAACAACCCTGTGCTTCACTCTCTAACCAAACACAGAGATATCAGGTATCACTTTATCAGGGATCATATTATAAAAGGAGATATTGAGCTGTATTTTGTTCCCACTGAGCTGCAACTAGCTGATATATTTACCAAGCCTTTGGCTGAACCTTCGTTCAACAGGTTAGCTGCTGAGTTGGATATGCTTAATATCTCAAAGCCTATGGCTGATATTTAATGTGTGTCATTAATGTCTGAGTAAATATTAAATGTTTTTCACATGAAACTAGGTAGTTACTTTCCAAGTAAATGCTAAAAACATTCCCAATATTTAATTCATACTTTTTTTTGATAAACGAGAAGACAAACAGTTTTGAAAGGTCAAGGGACCCACTTATGTGCAGTCCTTTTCCCACTACGCATTTAATGCGGTTGAATAACCGTTTCAAATTTTGAATATATATATATTATCCCAAGGTTTTTCACCTAACACTTTTCTCATTATTCACAATTTGCATCTCTCTCTAAAACCTCTCTCCAAACCCTCTCACCATCTTCATCTTCACAATCCTCGAATCAATGGTGTTTCCAGTACCAAATGCTTCTAACGTAACCTTCGAGATCAATGATAGCATTCTCGCCTCTAACAACTCAATAGGATGGCTCAAAGCTCCTAATGACTCATACCTGGATCTGGTGAAATTTATACAGAATTGTGATGTGAGCGAAGCATTCACCAGATCCCCATCCATTTTCTACCAAGAATACCTTAGGGAATTTTGGTATTCTGCTGAAGTCCTTGATAACAACACCATCTCCTTCAACCTTTCATGTAATGAACACCCCTTTTCCTTTTCTGTTGATGACTTCTCCTCTGTGGCTGGGGTTAGACAGGGTGATGAATGCCTTAAATCTGTTGATAAAAAGGCTGTAAAGGATGCCCTTGCCCCACTTTTCCCTATATCTCACACTCACCCAACCCTTACACCTACTGAAGTTGTCATCAAGTCTCCTTTGAAGATCAAGTTTTTCCCCCCTATGTGGAGAGTCCTTTTCACACACATAGTTAAATCCCTGGGTGGTATGCAGGGATCTCAAGATCAAATGGCCTTTAATCATCAAGCCATTGCTTATGGGCTGATATGGGGAACATACGTCGATGTTGGAAGCATTCTATTCTCTAACCTTGTTGAAAAGATGAAGTTAACCAACCAAGTCAGGGAGAAAAATATTTACTATGTTCGTTTTCTATCTCTTATCTTTGAAAGTATTTTGGGTGATAGCTACCACAACTCTGCACTCACTGCCATGAAGCCTTATCATATCACTGGAGTTATCTACAAGGTGATTGGACCAAACGATGTACCATCGATAGCCCATATAAATAATGTTGCTGATAAGTCCTTGCTCCCTTCCTTTGAGAAGGTGATTACAGCTGATGTGTCTGGTAAGTCAACGTCTTTGACCTCTGGGCAACACATCAGGCTGTCCAAGACAACAACTGGCCAACAACCTAAGAAGAAGAAAATCCCCTCTTCTTCCAAAACCCAAACTGTTATTAAGGCCAGGGTTAAGAAGCTTGTGACTATTCCTACTTCCTCTGTTCCAGAGACTTCTGTGGACACAGAGTCTTCGACTGATAAACAACAAGAGTCTAGCGTCTCTAACTCAGTAGAGACAACAGGGAACCAGCGTAACACCGCTGATATTTCACATGTAACCAGTCTTTAATTTTTAAGAGGTACACAAGCAGCCACTCTCAAATGTCTGTAGGTGAAAGTGGTGAAGTTAGGGCTATCCTCGACCCATAGGAGTCTGTGTATGCACTTAGAATTCTTTTAAGTCTTCTGTATACCCTGTCATTGCACCAGGGAGTGATTCATTTGTGTTTATAAAGCACCACGATGACCCTGCACCCTCTAGACAGTTTATAGGCAAGCAACAACCTGTATACATATATGTCTCGACCTAGAGTAGTTGTACTTCACACAGTCTCTAGGTTCCTTAAGAAAAAGAATCCCAAAAGTTTAACTTTTAGGGGGAGCTGAATCATCACCCTCGGCTTTCCTAGGGACAGCGTAAAATGACGATCTTAAACTACATCTTTTTCACAACTAAAAGAATCCCAAAGGATTTATCCTTTCAGGGGGAGCTGAATCATCACCCTCAGCTTTCCTAGGGGCAGCGTAACAGGCGATCTTCACCCATAAATGTTTCAATGGATAAAAGAGTCCCAAATGATTTATCCTTTTGGGGGGGCTGAATAATCACACTCAGCTTTCCTAGGGACAGCGAATGGCGACCATTACCCTTACCATTTTCACACTTAAAAGAATCCCAAGGATTTATCCTTTGGAGTGGCTGAATAATCATCCTCAGCCTCTCTGGGACACAAACTGGCGACCATTCCCCTTATCTATTTCCCTGTTACTAACTTACACTAATTGCAGGCTAATGTTGAACAACCAAATGTAGATTCTGAGGCTACAGCTGAAGGAGCTGATAATATGATTTAAGATCAGCCCAAAGAAGATGAGCTCATGCTAGATGCTGAAGATGATGTGCTTTCCTTCATTGAAAGCTTATCTGAGCCTGAATCTATGTCGGATGATGAAGTTCTCCCTGAGGGGATGATTGAGGAGGAGGATGAAGAAGAAGATGAACAACCTTCTCTGTCACCTCCCAAAGCCACAACTGTGCCCACACCAGCTGAAGAACAAACTCCTCCTCCCAAAGAAGTTGTTGTGACTTCTACTTCTGCTACATCTGTCACTAAAGAGCTTCCAACAGATGTGTATGATCCCACTGCAGAGTTTCTGTTATTTGATCATCCACAATAGACCAACTATGATCTTTTTCCAAGGGAAGATGACTATGAGCAACACAGCCTGAACATTCATGGTTTAAAGCCCTATCATCACGCCTAAGATATTGAACGCCTATCGCATAAGTTGGATCAAATGGGGTCTGAAATACTTACTTTCACAACCAACTTTCAAAAGATAATCACCCAAGCTGTGCAAGAGGCTATCACTGAACCTATCAAAGATGGCACTCAAAAAGGTGTTTCTCAGGGACTTAGCCATTTATCTACTCGTATCAAAGATGCCATCACTTCATAAGTCCCTAACATGTTCTCAGCTCATGAGTTGGTTATGCACAATGAATTTGAAGCTGTGTACAACAAACAAAAACGTCACACTCTCTACTTGGCTGGACATGTTGATCGCTCTGTTAATCGTAATTGCAACAGAATTCTAAGAATTTCCAGAGGATCAAGGAATGGGCAAAAGAAAATGGCTACATCTGTTGAATAGGTTGCTAGGTATCTTCAGTCATGTTCAGCCAGGCGTCTAGAGAGACAGGCTAAACGTGAGGGGGGAAAATTTTGACTTACTCTAACTTGAACCCGTCAACAACAACACAGGTACATCTGAAGACATCATCACTACACCCACTCCACTCTAAGTGATCACACCAATCATTGTATATGATGATGATGAAAGTAAGGGGGAGCAATAGAACAACAAAGGAACTGATGCATCAAATTCCCTGTCTTTGGTTAACACCGATGAGGATGTGGATGATGGTGAACCAAATGCTAAGAAACTTAAATTCACTGTTAGCTCCCTACCAAAGGCTGTACAAGATCAAGCTCAGATAGCATTCTTAAAAAATGCTGAAGAGATGAAGAGAGTTAGTGATTCATCATCTGTCTCGAAGAAAGAGAAAGAAATAGTTATGGTAGACTCAGACGCCAAACTAAAGAAAATAGCTGCGATGCTAGAGACAGGAGGATCCACTACCAAAATCTCTCAATTCTCAACTTTCAAAGTAGCTGATGAGAAACCTTTAACAGCTGAATAAATTGAAAAACAGGCACTTGAGTTCAAAATATTAAATGAAATCAAGAAGGCCAAAGAGTTGGATGAAGCCAAGCTGAAAGCCATGTCTCCTCAACTCAAAGAGGAGCAAAGAAAAAGGTTAAAGGAAATGGAGATAAAATGCACAGAGGCTCTGAAAAAGGTAAAAGCTGACTATGATGCCTACGTAAACTCAAGATATGCTCCAGGTAAAATCACCAAGTTCAAATACACTGTGAAGAAGTCAACTCATACCCCACAGATGATCATATGGAGAGATAATCAAGTGGCCAACATGGACATATTTAAGGACTTCAAACTTAAGACACTTGGTCTGTCTGAATGGTTTGAACTTGAAGCTTTAGCTGAAAAGAAGTCTGGACAGGCAAATCTCTTACTCTTAAAGACTCTGAAAGCTAAGTTCAACTGGCTGAAAGAAACAACTGACAAACTCAAAATTGATCCTCCCCCACAGCTATTTGAACCAGATGCAACAAAGGATGAGAAGAAAAGGAAAAGGATGACTCAATTCCTTAAAGAGACCTTCGTCACAGACGACATTCAAGTGGATGGAATGCACAGGGATCTTGTCTTCCAAATGGAGTTGTTAGACCCTTTGATGGACAAACTTACACAGAGGCTGAAAAAGGAATGGCATTCATGAATAGGGGATGTAAATGTGTCTTTCAAAGGGAAAGTGAACTGGGGCTGGCTTCGACTGTTCAACTTTTAGTGTTTCAGAGGGTACTTAAAATTAACTCTGAGTATTCTAAGGTATTTTCCCAAACTTTGCAAGCTGAACTGGATACCAGGACAGACATAGCTGAAGCCGAAGAAAGAATAAAGAATGATGATTATTGAAGTTTTTACAGCTAAATTATCACACTCATATTTTTGTTTTACTCATGTATTGTACTTATAACTTTTCTAAGTATTAATGAATTATGAAGTTGTTTGTTAGATCTGTTATGTGTAAGAAGAAGCTGTTATCTCACTTACTATAACTATTTTAGATCTAGCTGTATTTATGTTTAAATAGGGGGAGATTATTGGGAATCTAAGTTTGTTAGATTTTCCTTAGTCATAAATTTAAACTTAAATTAAGCTATTTGATATTAACTTGCCTGTGCCTAGGTGACAGGCAAGTAACCCAAGACTCATAAAGTTCTAAGTCTCTGTGAGCAACAACATAGGAGTCCATGTCAGAGACATTGTCAAGGAAGTCGAAGATTACTTGAAGACATACTCATTGATTGTGATGGATAACAGCCAAGATGTATCAGGGACTCTAAGTGGTTGAGTGTTAACAAGGGGTGGCAATACCCTATTAACACTCAGTACACTTTGGACATACCTAAGTGTTTAGGCGGGAAGGTATGTAGCCTAAAGTACCAGGTATGAATAAAAGGGAAACTATGTCAGCTCTGTTGCCCTAAAGCGTTGTGGCAGACTACCAAGAATAGAAGAGCATCTTGTGACAGATGTCTGACATTGTCTGCTTTGTGTAGTCACCATCAACCAGTACTAGAAGTCAACCTCATACCACTATAAATAGGATATGTAGGCTAGAGTTAATGTTGTTCACTTTGTTAGATTTCACACATTAATCTTTAGAACTTGTAGAACGAACAACTATGCCTGTGTTCTTAAGTTAGCTTTATTTTGTTCAAAGTGTACACAACACATTGTCATAAAACTATGTTATCCATAACACATGTAATACTTGTTATACAATAATAAAGTACTACGTTTAAAAAGTATTTACTTGTGTCAATTATCTTTCTTAATCGTTTCAAGCTAGGATTAGGGGATTTCAAGAATCTTTATCATCGTTAGTTGGTATTTGTAGCTTAATATTCGTGATTGTCGCTTTTATATCGTTTAATATTTTTTAGTCAATAAAATTATTATTTTTGATATCAAAATCAAAACCTATTTTATACGAGCAAAAAATGAAGAAGCATAAATATGGATTTCTATTCACACCTCGCCGAAACTATAATAACCTTTCGGGTGTTGTACAAACGGAAGAAATTAAATACTTAGGAATTTGATATAAACAAATATTTACTTTATAAACATAGTTTATTAAAATGAACGTAATTTTCTACGTTATATTTGCCAACAAAGCATTCAAATGCAAAAGATACATCTCTTTAGTCTTCCATTATTCTTTTTTGAGTTACGTTTATTCCCCTTTTATCTCTCTTTCTTCTATTTTCTTATCCGTCTCAAGCCTTTTATTCACGATTTTGATTTCACTTTCACTAGTTATTCGCATTGCACGCAATTCTTTAACAAATTCGTTATTAAAGGATAACGTGCCCTTTCCTTTCTTTTTATCAGTGTCTACCAATAGGTCGTTGAATAGTGGATCCATCACTATATGGTGTTTCTTGGTTGGAGTGAATAACTTAATCTCCTTCTTCACTAGTTCTCGATCTTTTCGTACTCCCACCACTTTCACCATCACGTTCTTGTAAACGTGTCTTGTCACGATCTATGTTTAACTTACACTTAGGATTTTTACACATAACTTCGTTAAATAAAATCAAGTCTAAAAACTTGCTACCATCTCCCTCGTAAATTTATGAGCATCAAGTTGAGAATCTTTCAAATTCATTCCACTTTTTTTTCTACTATATACTGTCGTGTAAGTAGCGAACCACTTACTTCCATTTTTGCTAAGTCGTTTAAAACCTTCCATCTGATTTTCATTCTGAGGGTCGATATTATTTGTGTTTTCAGCTCTGATCTGATAGTAATCTTGAATAATTCTTGCCCACATGGAAGTTTTTCTTTGATTTTTTTCACGTGTTGAACCACTACTTACATGACACCATGCTGACATTAGCGATATATCTTTTTTGGTTTCCCATTTTGAAACTTTTTGGGTACTTTTGCTTGATATTTGAGAATCTTCATACAAATTTCTAGAAAAGCACTGCGAAGTTTCGTGATTTGGAATACTAGACATCTGATTTAGATTAGGAGAAAACTGAAAGTTTATTTGAGAATCAGAGTTTGGAAGTAAATTAATAGTTTTCATGAGATTGAGAATTTAGAAGAGTTTGGAAATAATTTAAATGGGTATGATTCATAATAGATAAACATATAGAAAGTCAAGAACTTAGAAATCGTGAATTTGCATATAACTATATCAATATTTGGATCTTTTTTTAAAGAGAAGTGAAAATTAAATCAATGGTATAATTATTATTTAAAAAAAATTAATAGAAGTTATCTACAAATTTATCTATACACTACATAATCCTAAAGTAATAAATGAAAATATGAAGGCAAATAAGAAGGTGACACTTGGCAATTTGGTTAGATGATCTAAAAATCATGATACAAATGGTTTGGTGGAAGTTGGGCAAAATCAATGCAATTTTGTAGATTAAATATACTTCTTTAATATAAGGACCCACATATCGCCGGTTGGTTGTGGGTCATCAATAAATTTAGTCTTATGATTTAAATTTTTGGTTGGTGAAGAAATAACTTAATGTCAGTGTGTTATGTGAAGAAATAAATTATGATTTGTGAAAAAGTAAATACTTCATATTTATCTTTACTCTTTAAAAACCTTACAAATTTCTTCATATCATTCATCATCATACTCTCATTTGAACGATTTTTTTCTCCATCTAAATCTACATAGTGGTTCCATAAATCGCATGTTGTTGAATAATGTTGACAAAGCTCGAATAGAGAGATACTGATGTCTCAATAACCAACACCAACAAAATGCCAGACAAAGGTTATTGTTTGCTTATATATATGAATATACCTATTTGAAATTGTGTGTGTATTATAACTATAAGTTTATTATATGCATAGCATGATCGTATACCCCAATATAGTATAGCAAAACAACGTCGGTCCCAGTAATGGTGTTCCACCTCAACGGGTTTAATATCTACTTGGATGTTACATTTAGTAATTCTTTATGTTAAAGTGAACTCCTTCAGCGTGTCAAAGTTTAAAGACTTAAATTGCAACTTTAAACCAACTGTTTTTCTTGTAAGTTGTCCTTCTAGTTATACTTTTATATCAAACTTCCTAAAAAAATAAAGAAAATAAAAAGTATTAGGCACTTTTTCAATATTTATCGAGGTGGAGTTTTCTTTGACATGTTATGCAACTGGTAAAGGAATGGACATATGTCATGACATTCACCAAGCTTATTACGGTGGGCCTTGCTTTTATACATTGTATACACTGGTCTTTTTCCACTTTCAAATGTATCCCTTGTTCTCGCTACTCTCATGCTTGTGTCGATGTTATGATAAATATTGAAAGTATTTTTCCTTAAAAAATGGTTTAAAATCAATATTTTATAACCAACTATACGATATATTGAATATCAAATACTGACATTACATGGGAGATAGATTTTAACAAGACCATTAAGAAGTACACAGACAAAGAGTAAAAGAAGAACCTCGTTTATGATACTGTTATAACTTTATTAGAAAGTTATATACATTTTCTTACTTTTTAATTTACTTGTTTCACTCTTATAATTATTTTTATTTATTTGTTGTTTAAAACTATCACAGGTTTAGAAATATTGAGCATCAGGTTGCCGAGTCGTATATAAGTACCATAAGTCGAACATGGAAAACAAGGCAACAAACCATGCACATAGCAAATATGATTGATTTCCTTTTTTTCCATGTTCCACTTATTATATTTATATACGACTCAGTAGCCTGATGCTTAATATTCCTGAATTGTGATAGTTTTAAAAAACAAATAAATAAAAACAATTATAAGAATAAAACAAGTAAATTAAAAGGTAAGAAAATATATGTACCTTTGTGATAAAGTCATAGAAAATATGATAGAAGATGTCCTTCTGCTGCTCTTGTCTGTGTACTTCTTAATATTCTTGTTAAAATCTATCTCCCATGTGTGATATTCTATATATCGTTAGTTGGTTACTTTAAAAGTAAAAAAAAATTAATTTTAAATTGTTTTTCAAGAAAACATACTTTCAATCTTTTTCATACCATCATGTGTGCACAAGCATGACAGTGGCGGGAACAAGGAAGGGCCATACGTTTGAAAGTGGAAAACGACCAACATATACAATGCATAAAAGCAAATCCCACCATGATAAGCTTGATAAATATCATGGTATCTAGCCCATTCCTTTACCTGTTTCATAACATATCAAAGAAAAATTCACCTCAATAAATATTGAAAAAAGTGTAACTTTTTATTTTTTTATTTTTTTGGGAGTTTGATATAAAAGTGTAACTAGAAGAATAACTTAGAAGGAAAACAACTTGTTTAAAGTTGCAATCAAGGTCTTTAAAATTTGACACGATCAAAGAGTTCAATTTCCCAAAAGAATTACCAAGTGTAGCGTCAAAGGAGGTATTACACCTGTTGAGGTGGAACATCATTACCGAGGCCGACCCTATTTTGCTATTCTTTACTAAGGTATACGACCATGTTATGCATATAATAAAATTATAGTGAGAATACACACACAATTTCAAACACCTATATTCGTATATATAAACAAACAACTAACCTTTGTCTTACATCTTGTTGGCGAGAAACTAAAATGGACCAGAATCATCCGTGGGGGTGTTGGTTATTGAGACATCAATATCTCCGTATATGATGTATAGCCCGGTCAAGTATGACTAATAGGGTTCAACAATTCCCTCTGTTTCCACGCTGGCTTTACATGAAGGTAATATTCAAACAATTACATCTAACTCCTAGCTTTCCTCTGCTCTTTTTATTCTTCAGTATGTAATGACGTGTCTGCTACGTTATACAAAAGAGCATATTTGAGACCACTATTGTGTTGTCAAAAGTTTATGATTCATATCGGTTAGAAGAGGAACTTGCCCAGCTTTCCAATAAGTTAGATGAAGAAAAACAACGTAAGCTCGCCATCAGTTACTTGGATATTTTCAGAATCAAAGAAATAAGACTTGCATGCTTTGCTAGAGCCGACCTTCAGGTACGCAATCACGTAGTTATATCGGTACATTGTTACGGGATGAAACATGTTGGGTGAAAGTTTAGAGTTTCAACATTATAATATTTCAATTTTAGTTTGATTTACATAAAATACATTTGGGACAACTTTCAACTTTTTCTCGACCCATTGTAACAATGCATTGATCTAAATACCAAATCGGCATTATATGATTCTAAAGAACACTTGTACTTGTGCATGTATTTCAACAATTTACAGGGATCAACACTGTAATGTACTAGAGTCAAACCATAGTTCAAACCAATTAGCCCTTCTACTATCCCTCATAGTAGCATGAATGAACGCAACCAGAACAGTAGTTAGAATAAACCTCATAGACCATGTCGGCCGCCAGAATTTGGCATTAATTAGTTTACCTGGTGTCATTCTATCCTAGATCTTCTTTTTAGTTGCATTCTTCCTTGATTCATCAGGTTTCACCTACACAGGCTGGCCCGTTGTCCCCGGGCTAGCCCTTTACATTGCATTCTTTGCACAGGGCATGGCCTGGTTCCATGGACCGTAAACTCATAAATATATCAAGTGTCATTCTATCCTAGATATTTCTTTTAGTTTCATTCTTCCTTGAGTCATCAGGTTTCACCTACACGGGCTGACTCGTTATCCTTAGGCCAGCCCTTTACATTGCAATCTTTGCACATGGCATAGCCCGGTTCCATAGACCATAAACTCAGAAATGTATTCGGAAATCATATAGAGGTATCTATGGAGGAATGTCAACTATTATGAACTGGACATCGAACTTAATAGTATCTCAAAGCTTTCTTTCAATTGCTGATGCTGTTGAAAACCGGTTCAACTTTTCTGATTTTAGCTGGTATTGCGATGGGCGCGTTTGGGTTTTGTATATGTGTTCATACCCGAGACTAAAGGGTTGAATTTTGATGAAGTTGAGAGGAGAAAGCTTGGGAAGTAGTGGTGGCTCCGAATCACTTCTTCAAAAGGGTGGTGAGTCGTAAAGTGTACACTGTATGATCTGTGGGTTTACCCGCTTAACTGATTTTGATGACAAATTTGATTGTTAGGCATAGATTTTGTGGAAATTTATACAAAGATCAATGTAATCAACCAACCTCCCCTTTAATTTATTAACTGGCTCTAGCTATAACTTCAAATGTTATACTAGGGTTTATGATCACTATGAATGCAAGAGAGAAAGAAAGAACGAATGATCTCAAAGATTGAGATCAATACAAGAACATCAAGACTTCAACGATTATAGAGATAATACCAAAACACCACAAACAATGTAACCAATGTGAAAGATAACATAACATCTACCTAACCCTAGCTATATATACTCCAGCTATCCAATCAGCCCTTCAACTCTTGAATAATATCAAACAAGCCCATGTACTTTATATAAACAAATATATATAAAATAAATATAACAAACTTACCTTACTTAGCCATGAAGTTCCACAAATTAAGAAATGGCCCATGTACAAGATTTATACTAAACAATATATATTTTAACATTCTCCCATAGACTAACTCTTGTACATATCATATAAGCCCAACAAATCACAAAACTTTGTGATCCTATATACTCAACCCTTAAGTAAAAATGTTAGCCACATTATTCTCAGACTTAACTTTCACAGTCTTAACAATACCATCAACAACTTTTTCCCTTAAAAAGAATAACTCAATTTCAAAATGCTTTGTTTTCTCATGGAAAATAGGATTTGTAGCAATTTGAATTGCAAAGCTATTATCACAATGTAAAGCAACAGGATGAGAGATATTTATATTCAACTTAGTTAAAATTTTATGAATCCACATCACTTCACAAGTGACAGTATTCATATCTGTATATTTTGTTTCTATAGAAGACTTAGCAATCATAAACTGCTTCTTGCTCTTCCATGATACAAGACTCTTACCAAGAAACACTGAATACCCAGTTAGTGACCTTTTAGTAGTCTTACATTTAGCACAGTCAGAGTCTACAAATACAGTAAGATTAAGATCACCTCTAGTAAAGGATAAACCTTTACCTAGTGAATTCTTCAAATACCTTAAAACTCTAAAAGCAAGTTTTAAGTGAGACTCTAAAGGGGAATGCATATACATACTAAAAACATGTACATCATAACTGATATCAGGTCTGGTATGAGTGAAATAGATCAATTTACCAACCAATTTCTGATAATTGTTCACACCAACAAAAGGTTTATCAACAACAGCCTTTTTATCATTACTAGGAGTCACTTTACTCTCAATACGTGCACCACATGGTTTAAATGCAAGCATCCCAAACTCTGCAAGTACTTCTAGACAATATTTTCTTTGTGTCAAGTACAAACTGTTATTAGCCTCAATAACCTCAATATCCAAGAAATACTTGAGTATTCTAAGATCCTTTATAAGAAACTTAGACCCGATAAATTTCTTAACACTTTCAATTTCAGTTGTGTTATTACCACATATACTAATAATGCAAGAAAAACACTATTTTTACACTTAGTAAATAATGAAAAATCATTTTTACTTTGCACAAAACCATTCTCAATAAGCACTGAAGTAAGTTTTTCACTCTATTTTCTTGGTGCATGCTTTAATACATACAAAGATTTAACAAGTTTGCAAACCCTTTTCTCATTCTTATCAAAATACCCTTAAGGAAGATACATATAAACATCTTCATCTAATTCACCATACAGATGTGCATTGTGAATATCAAGCTGAAATATTGGCCAGTCAAAACTCACAACTAAGGTGAGCAAACATCTCAAAGTGACAATCTTAACTACAAGAGAAAAATTATCCTCATAGTCAATACCCTCTTTCTGATTATAGCCTTTAGCTACAACTATAGCTTTTTACCTCTCAACTTTACACTAGACACTTGTAACCCTACTTATGCCTAACAACTTTCCTTCCATGAGGAAGATCTATGATAACCCATGTACCATTCCTGTTTAAAGCCTCTATTTCAAGATTTATAGCTTCTATCCATCTATTATCTTTTATGGCCTCAGAGTTTTAGGTTCCTTAGCTTTATCAAGACTAGTGGTAAAATTAAAAATCTTTTTACTTAGCTTAGAGTAATTTACATGCTTGTCAATATTATACTTAACCTTAGAATTAATCTCAAAATCTTTAAACTTAACAGGAATACTAGACTTTCTAGAAGATTTCCTAACCAAATGATCATGACTGTCTGAATGAACCTTAGGAGAATGAAATTGCTCATTAAACTCTTGGTATACTGTGTCATCACCCTCACCCCAGAATATACATTTTCATCAAGTTTTGCACTCTCCAAGTTTTCACAGGTGGCTTCTTCTAATATGTTGTCATTAGGATGCCCCACATCATCCTTTACCTTCACTTATTCCAGTCTCACTGTCTCTCTTATCATCATAAGGGTCCTTTGACAAACTTTCCTTTAGATCAACATTGAAAGAATTTAAACCATTTAAATTTTCAAACTCTAACTGAAAATCCTTATTTTCAAACTTATTTTTAAAAGGGAAAATAGTTTCATAGAACTTTACATCTCTTGAGAAAAATAATTTTTTGGTTTCAAGACTAAACAACTTATAAGCTTTCTTATCAAAAGCATAACCCATGAAAATAGATTTTTCTGATCTAGAAGAAAATTTATCAGTATTATTTAAAACAGTTGAAAAAAAGGTAACCAAATTTTAGGTGAGAGAGATTAGGTTCAGTATCATATAGTAACTCATAAGGTGTTTTTCCAAACAACACAGAGCTAAGTGTCTTGTTAATTAAGTAAACAACAGTTAGAATACACTCTGTCCACATGTTCAGAGGAATTCCCCCTGGAACATGAGAGACCTGGCTACATTTAACAAATGCCTATGTTTTCTCTCTTCTATACAATTCTATTGAGGTGTATAAGCACAAATAGTTTGTTGAATAATACGAATACTTTTACAAAAAACATTCATGTTATGATTCACAAACTCTGTTCTATCGTCACTTCTAAAAATCTTAACAGGATGATTAAACTGATTTTTAATCAAGTTATAAAACTCAACAATATGATCAAAATCTTCATTTTCCCCCTCAAAAAAGACCCAAACAGCCCTAGTAAAGTTATCAACCAGAGTCAAAAAGTACTTAAACCCTTCCTTACTAGAAACCTTGTATGGACCCCATACATCCAAGTGAACAACATGTCCAAGATGCTATGTGGAAAAGGATATATGCTTTGCTTAGCCTTATGGTGGACTTCACATACTTCACTTTTATCATTCAAATCAAAATTCAATTTGTGTTTAAGAATTTACAGAACTTGGTCTCATGGATGACCAAGCCTTTTATGCCAAATACATTTAGATAAACAAGAAATATGAATATCATTATTTTCAATCTTTTTACCTGTATTAAGAAAATAAAACCGTTATTTTATTTACCAGTCCCCACTTGGATCCCTAGCATAGAGTCTTGAACCACACAAGAATTTTCATCAAATATGACTCCACATTTACTATCTTTACTTAATTTGTGCACATACAACATACTAACTTGATATCCTGGAACAACCAAGACATCATGGACAACAATAGTATCAACAAAGTCTAATACTGCCAACACGTGTCACCAAAGCCTTGGTACCATTAGGGTGACCAACTGTCATGTTTAGCTTTGACACATCAACAATATTAAATGTGTTGATAATGGTGAAAGTCATATGTTGACTTGTATCAGAGTCCATAATCCAACTAATATAAACACTATAAGTACTTACATTAGTATTTTGATTAAAGAATCTTGAAGAACAAAAACTAATCATACAATTAGTACCTGCAATGTTTTTAGGTATACTCCCAGATCCAGATTTATCACTAATCAAATCCATCAATGTAAAAGTATTAGATGAAATAGTAAACTGATCTTTACTCCCAGAAACAATATTATTACTAGAAGTTCCCTTATCAAAACCGGTATTTTTCTTATCATTTGGAGGATATTCAACAAGCTCAAAACCTCTATCAACAGTATGACCATTCATATTGTAACGAGTACATATTAAAGTTGGTCTATTAAGCTTTCTAGCAGAATTATTAGCACCATTGTTATTCCAAGAGAGATTTTTAGTATTATTAGGTCTAGCAACAAAGGCAGCACTAGTACCACTCCCTTTAGATCCACTTTGAGAACAAGACCCTCTATGTGACTCATCTATAGAGAGAGTAGAAAAAGAACCCTTAACATCAGGAATGGGATCACTAGTGAGTATTATGCTCCTAGTGGGAGCACATATCTCATCTAGTCCCATAAGGAATTGCATCAGCTTAATCAACTAATTATGTGCCTTTAGCTTATCCGAGTTCTCATAAACACACTCAGGCATACTGACAAGAGAGTCATGTCACCTCTACAGAGCATTGAACTTATTATAATACTCAGATAAAGCCATCACAGACTAGGTCAAAGAGTGAATTTTATAATGCCTATTATAAATGATAGAAGCATCTTGTTTACTCTATGTCTATTGTCTTAGCATCTTTAGAAAACATTTGACCCATAAGCACATCTTGTGACACACAACAAGAATTCAATTAAGAACCACAAAATTACACCTATCCCATTGTTCTTGCAAGAAACCAGCCTCTATGGGCCTAACCACTTCACCATTAAGAACACCAAGTTTGTTCTTAGTATGAATAGCAATAGATATAACATCCTTCCAAGTTTTATAATTTTCGGGTCCTTCTAATTTAAAGTTTATAAGTAGAATACCACTAGTATCATTACTATTCAAATACAAAGGATCAAACACATCAATTTCATTACTACCCGACCCCAGATTCCTTATCTTTCTTTGCAACTACCATTATGACAAATAATCACCAAACATACCAGATAACCAGCTAAAAACAAAACCAGACAACAACTATGCTACCAAACAAACAAAAAATAACAAATGGAACAAATAGCTAACAAATATACAACAATACCAAACAAAACAATAGCCAGCCTTATAACTCCTCAACACTACAAGATCAATCAGATCAATCCCAATGACACCTAACCCCACTAAACAAGAAAATATAGAAAGAAGGTATGAGACGTAATTACAACCATGCGCAACTTCCAACAAGATCAATATGATATCAAAACCAAAAATCACAAGAAACAACAATACCCACTTGTAGGATTTGCCAATAAACAAAGAATAACCACCAATCGTTAAACTTGCCAATCTTGAACACCCCAACTTCTGACCTTAGGGTTTTCAAGATAAATGATCAACAAGAATGAGAAAACCCCAAAAATTGAAAACCCTAATTTTTAGGAAAACCCAATTAACGAAAGATATGATTCGATGATTGAAACCACCAGTAAGTCTTTAATTTTACAAAACCCCCAAAAATTAACCAAACCTTAGTTTTTGGAAAAACGTCAATTAAAACAATTCTAACTGAAATCGATCAATTAACATTATGATAAACACAAATCTGGTATCAATTTTGAAAACCCAGTTTGACAAAACCCTAATTTTTTAAAAACAAATCAAAGACAACATGACTCTGGCTTTGATACCATGTGAAAATTTATAAAAAGATCAATGTAATCAACCAACCTCCCTTGTATTTTATTAACTGCATCTAGCTATAACTTCAAATGTTATACTAGGGTTTGTGATCAGTACGAATACAAGAGAGAAATAAAGAACGAATGAACTTAAGGATTGAGATTAATACAAGAATATCAAAACTTCAACGATTACAGTGAATACCAAAACACCACAAACTATGTGTAACCAATGTGAAAGATAACATAACATCTACCAACCTAGCTAAATATACTCCAGCTATTAAATCAACCCTTCAACTCTTGAATAATATCAAACAAGCCCCTGCGCTTTATATAACCAAGTATATCTAAAATAAATATAACAAACTTACCTTACTTGCCCCTGAAGTTCCATAAATGACTAAATGGCCCAAGTGTTAGATTAAACAATATATATTTTAACACATTTGCTTGAAAATATGTATAGTGTGTTTTGATATATGAAATGTGTAAGATACATTTTTGGTTTAATGTGAAATTTCTTTCTTTGTATTAGAGACTTTGAGATTTGAACATACACAAGGTGTAGTGGTGTTCATGGGTTTGGTTATGTTATAGTTATATGAATTCGGTTTTCTTGGTTTGTTTCCGGTTTAGAGTGAAAACAATAACTGAATCAAAAATCGAATATTTAGTTTGGTTCAGTTCTGTTAGGTTACGAATTTGGTTAGTTACTTTCGATTTTGTTTTGTTTTGATTTTCGGTTTATTCAGATATTACTAAAAATGGAAACCCGTAACGTAAAAAGCAGCCTGTGCGTTGCTGTGGGCCTTTGTTTTCTTAGGTCGTTTTTTGTGTCATTAGTTAGCATATTACTACAATTAGCTTGTTTTGAACAAAATACTTTTTATGAGTGGTCTACTTTTGTTGCCTGGGTTTCTTATCTAGGGACTGCTTGTCTGTGAGTTCTTTTCTTTTCGTTTTCTTTGTTTGTTCTGGCTTGGTCACTGATTCTTAGCTGACGTGACGTGTGTCGTCTTTATCTTTAACGGCGTTCACCAATTCATTGCATTCTGGGAGAAAGCTATGTGCTTCTGGGCTAAAGATGGCTTTAAAGCAATACCTAGCATGGTTTCCAGTGTTGGTAGTGCTTTACTTTTGTTGCCTGGGTTTCTTCTCCACGGGCTGCTTGTTTGTGAGTTCCTTTCTTGTCGTTTTCTTTGTTTCTTCTGGCTTGGTTAGTGATTCTTGGCCAACGTGACGTGTGTCTTTATCTTCAACGGCGTTTACCGAGTCATTGCATTCTGGGAGAAAGCTATGTGCTTCTAGGAGAAATCTATGTGCTTCTGGGCTAAAGATTGCTTTGAAGCAATGTCTGGCATGGTTTAGTACCTGTACTTTTGTTGCCTGGGTTTCTTCTCCGGGGAATGCTTGTCTGTGAGTTCCTTTCTTCTCGTTTTCTTTGTTTTTTCTGGCTTGGTCAGTGATTCTTAGCCAACGTGATGTGTGTCTTTATCTTCAACGATGTTCACCAATTCATTGCATTCTGGGAGAAAGCTATGTCCTTCTAGGAGAAAGCTATGTGCTTCTGGGCTAAAGATGGCTTTAAAGCAATACCTAGCGTGGTTTCCAGTGTTGGTAATGCTTAGTGTTGTTTGGTTTTCAAAAATTTTTTAACTGAAAGATTTATCTTGTTGTTCTTTATCAATTTTGTGTTAAGTTGGAATATTTAGATTCTTAACCATAGTTCGGTAGTTGTGCAAAACAATAGATTTCCACAATTAGTACATTGCAATCGTCAAGAGAATACAAGTGTTCATTGAAAAATAAAAGCTACCGAAAGCCCGGAATGGAATATTTCTGGTACGTGGCAGACGATAGCAACAAATAGCTATAACAAAAAAACAATCAAGACAACGTTAGATGTTGGTTCCTACTTAATAAACGAAATGTATTAGGAAAGGACTTAGTAAGGACATACATGAAGTGGAACTAAAATGGCTAACTGAGTGAACACATACGTGGTGACACGTACATCGACGCGGTTGCCACTTATCCCTGGACTTGCAGCCACGACCACGAGTTGTAATGCAATATTAATCCACGATGGACATCCTTGTCAGCAGGCGAATTTTCCATTAACATATGGTGTATGTCCGAAGACGATCCCTCACCGTATGAATGGTTGGAGATGCGTTCGTCGACATTAGCGATACAGCCATCGGCAAATGTAGCAACTAGCAAGACGCTCTGAATTTTGTTTTAGAAACACCCGCTGGAACCAGGGGCGGATCCATAATATTTTATCGGGTGTTGCACAAACTTTTTTAGAGGCGTTGCATATCATTTTTTTTAATCATAAACATGTTTTAGCGTAAACCAAAGTAGCACAAATTTGTTTCGGATGTTGCATATACTAAAATTAATACTTTTCGGAAAAATATACACTTAATAGCCTCAAATCGGGTGTGGCCCGTGCCACACCCGGCTCCCATGTGAGTCCGCCCATGGCTGGAACGACACACAGGAAAATGAAGGGTAAGAGCTATAAAATACCATCTTACTTATTAATTTGTGCCGACTTTAATCACTTACTATTTAAACTCGTGACTTTACCATTCTACTTTCAAAATCGTTTTGAAGTTACCAATTTGGTAACTTGTTACCGACAGCGTGGCACGGTAATTTCCACGTCATTATTTTATTACGTTTAATATGGCCACGTCTGATTTCTCTTTTTTGTAAAAGCTATACAATACCATCGTACTTATTAAAATGTGCCGACTTTAAACACTTACTAATTAATCTCGTGACTTTACCATTATACTTTCAAATTTATTCCGACTGCACCAATATAAGCCTGAAATGACTATATTACCCTTTTAAATGACTAATATACCCTTTGTATTTCCCATATGGTGAATATTTTCAGTTTAATTAAAAATTGTGGTTTAGATGGTTAAAATACTGGTTGCTAACAAAAAACATAAAGATTCAGGGTTTCAATCGTATCTTTGTGATTCTATTGAACTTAGCAAATGAAATTTAAAGCGAGTGTTCTCAATACTTGACGAATTACACAAGTCTAAAATGGTGAAAAGTTAAGATTGTTGAAAAAGATGAGGAATCATTAGTGCAATCAAAGTAATTAGACCAGTATAAAAAATTAAATTAATTTGACATGTGTCATTATTAAAATAATAAAAAATAAAATTAATGACATGGAAATGTATCCGGTCATATTGGTAACATTATTACAAAGCAAACAAGTACGTTGGTAAATTCACGAGATTAAATAGTAAATATTTAAAGTCGGCACAAATCAATAAGTAATATTGTATTTTATAGCTTAAATTAATTAGACATGTGTCATTATTTAAAATAATAAAAATAAAATTAATGACATGGAAATATATCCGGTCATATTAGTAACATTATTACAAAACAAACAAGTACATTGTTAAAGTCACGAGATTAAATAATAAATGTTTAAAGTCGGCACAAATCAATAAGTAAGATGGTATTTTATAACATTTACCCGAAAATGAATTTAAAAAATAGAAGATAAAAACGTGGGCTTTGTATTGCTAACATTAAAATAGACGATAAAATGGGCCTTAGTAATGTATGTGGGCCTCATTTAAACTTTTTCAGGATGGGGAATTCTGTAAATTTTATACCCCTATTTTGACAATTTCAACTTTAACTTTCAATGGCAGAGCTTGTTCTTGATGTTCTCGTGAAGATATTGCTAACATTGGATGTGAAGGATATCATCCGATGCAAAAGCGTGTGTAAGTTTTGGTATTCTTTTATCTCGAGTAGTCGTTTCGTTAATGATCATATGAGCCATGCTAACAACAATGATCGTATGAATTATAAATTTGGACATAGAAGGATCCTTATGTCGAGTGGTGACTATAATTGTTATATTCTTGGTTCTTCTAATGGCCTCGTATGCATTAAGGTTAGATTGGAATTTTTTGTAGCCAATCCCACTACTAGAGAAGTTAAAAAATTACAGAAAAGGTCCATACAAGGAAACACATTCTCGTGTTGGGGTTTTGGTTATGACTCTTCGGCCGACGATTACAAGGTTGTAGCCGGATCCATGATAGATTATAACAACAATCCAATATGTTTTCAAGTGCTAGCTTTAAAATCAAATGTTTGGAAAGACGTTGGAATGCTAAATTATAAATTTGTAAACAGCCTGGCCATTGGTACGTTATGCAATGGGGCTCTTCACTGGTTTATGATCGATCAAAATAATAAGATAGTAATTATTTCTTTCAATATAATTACAGAGGAAATAACAGAAATCCCTACACCCAATGACCCAACTTATGAAGCCACAAACTATAACAAACTTGGGATTGTCGATGAATGTTTATGCATATATAATACTTTCTATCTTCAGTCTCCCATTTGGGCCATGAAAAACTATAATGTACAACACTCTTGGACAAAGGTTCCGTCTAAGTGTGCCCGCAAGCATAATGATGTTGAACACTACTTGAAAAACCTCAAGGATTACGTTCCAAACACGAGTATCTTAGATGAGAACATCATACATAGACGATGTTGGGATTATATTGGTTACCCTACATTTGTACAAAGCCTTGTATCTCCCCATTATTATGGAAGACAGAGGAGTAAAAATGATGCTCATAATAGCAACACCGACGATAAGGTGAGTTCAAGTTCTGCTGTTATTTTATGATCCTTTATTATACAGTAACACATAGTAGTAGACTATAAACATAGACCAATGTTTATGGTTCATGCTTTATCCTTACAGGTTGTTACTGTACTTGATTATATACATAATATGATAATAAATGTGAAACTTCTTTAACAACTATTTTCGCTATACGAAGGTTCAGTATAATCCTAGTCAAACGAGCGACAATGAAGCTCGATTGATAGCTCATTAATTCATATGATGTTCTGATCTTCTGCCGATTGTGGTAATATATTTTCCTTCCGTTCAAAATATGTTGTCCTTCAGTTGTACCTATAATTTTACTCACTATAGACTGATATGATGTATTCAGCTGAATAAAATAGATTCTTCGTCTACCTAAGCGAGTGCCAGAGTTTGATGATGACATTGAAGTGAAGATCAGATGACTTCAGGATATGCATGAAACCTTGCTTGTTCGTTAATAAGACCATTCTTTAAAGATCCATGATTATTTATGCCTTGATGGTTAATTTACACATTACCTTTTGTTTCGATGGATTTTAGTCATTTACGTTCAACGGATTTTTATCATTTGTGTTACTTTCATCTAATTAATATACTGTTAGCGATTTTCCAATTTTTGTTAAACTAGAGATCAAGTCTTTGCATCAAACATAGTTTTGAAATATCATATATTGTACTGCAAATTTGGCTCATATTGTTCAACCCTAGGGATTAGAGATCATCATTTGATTAGAGAGTATCACGTCACACGCCCCGTATAATGGTAACTTGATCACTAGAAAAGATTATTAGGTGTGTTTTATGCTGAGTTGATAGATTCATTTTTACAGCTATTGTTATTGGGGCGAACTTGTGGTCTAAAATCGCTTCGTCAAAAATGAAGAGTCGGCAAATTCCCATGAAATTTCTTTATTAAGATTTGTAGTTATAGAAGGTGTGATAACAAGATAGAGGCAAGCATACTTAAAACACAAGGTATACCCTCTTTAAAATTTGATGCACACTCCAAGAGGGTCAATTTTGCGACGTCCATTTTTGAAGCGAGGAAAAAGCAATTCTTTGGCTATACAAGTGACTCTAGAGAGAGTTGTTTTGGAGACTGATTCTAACATCATTGTGGAAGCATTCAAACACGACAAAGTGTTGGTTCACATTAGAGCTCTATTTTTACACATATGCCGGTTATGCCTCTCATGGGATTCATGTACATGGTCTTTTGTGTGTCGCGAGGGGAATAAAGTTACCCGCGAGCTAGCTAGCTAGAAGAGCGTTAAATAATAGCATAGATCGATGGCTTGTATGATGGATCTGTGCCTTTTTCGGTCGTGCCACTGGGAAATATAATGTAACTTCTCTTGTTGATACGAAAGTTTCTCATAAAAGAAAAAAAACGACTAATCCTCTATGTTGATGATGTTTCCAGTTAAGGATTTAAATCTACAAGAATGAAGAAATTTCATGGGAGTACTTAACTAGAAATAGTTTACTTTTTTGGTCAAAATCGAAACTATTTGAGTTTTTGGACAAAAAGTGAAAAACGTACCAAACCACGAGGACCAAAAAAGCAGTTAACTCTTGTTATATTCTGGTTTAACGATCGAGTCTGCTAGGGTTTTAACTTTCAATGGCCGAGCTTGTTCCTGATGTTCTTGAGAAGATATTGATAACATTGGATGTGATGGATCTCATCCGTTTCAAGAGCGTGTGTAAGTTCTGGCATTCTTTAATCTCTAGTAGTCGTTTTGTTACTGCTCATATGAGCCACACTTACAACAATGATCGCAACAATAATGAATTTGGACATAGAAGGATCCTCATGTGCATGAGACCTGGCCATTACCTTAACGGGCTTTATAAATCAATGCGCCGCTACTCTGATCTTCTTGGTTCATCTAATGGCCTTGTATGCATATCTAATTTCACATATGAAATTTTTGTAGCTAATCCCTCTACTAGAGAGGTGAAAAAACTGAAAAGGCCCCAATTTGATGATAACAGATCAATAGTTTTTTGTTGGGGTTTTGGTTATGATTCTTCCACTGATGATTATAAGGTAGTATTAGTGTACGTGAACGGTAACGATCAAACAATTTTTCAAGTGTTAAGTTTAAAATCAAACGTATGGAAAGTTCTTGGAAAGCAGAACTATACATGTGAGAGGATTAACGGACGCGAGGCAGGTACATTATGTAATGGAGCTCTTCACTGGTATATGAAGGATCAAAATAAGAAGTCTGTGATTATATCTTTTGATTTATCTAAAGAGGTATTTAAGGAAATCCCACACCCCAATGACACAAGGTATACAAGAAACTCTTACTGTCTTGCAAATATTGATGAATGCCTATGCATATACAGTCCGCAGCGCAACAGTTTTGGGAATTACAAAAATATTTGGATTATGGAAAACTACGACGTACAAGAATCTTGGGCATTGTTATCCCGCAAAAATAATGATGTTGTGCACATCCTAAAAAACCTTCAGGATTACATTCCACACACAAGATTCTGGGAGAATGACATATATAAGCACTTGGTTAATGACATATATAAGAATTCTATAAGTTGGTATTACTTTTGTTCCCCTATATTTGTGCAAAGCCTTGTATCTCCCCATGTTCATGGAAGATGACATAATAGCAAGAATAATGATAAGGTGCGTTCCAATTGTCTTTTATAATATGTTATTTTCTCTATCACATAGTATTAGCTTATGTAGTTAGATATACCTTCTAAAGTCTATTAGCCTAATGAATGTATTGGTTCTTGTTCTGCATCCTTAAAATAAGTTGTGAGAGACATGGGCTAATTATCATAAATGTGAGACATCTATGTTCATTGTTGTAATTTTCTTTTAGGAATCACATTTGCTTTGACTTGAAACCTGCGAGAAAGGATATGTTAGACGAAGAAATCAAAGTATTATCTTGTGGATTAATCATAGGATAAAGAAACCAGTTCCCGGTTGGTTAGATCAGATAGTTGATCCTAATTCCCTTGTAACTTATATTGTATATCCTATCTATATACCCGGTAGCATTTTTCTAGAGTGTTATAATTATTCCTTCACAGATTGCTGTGTCTTTAACTGATTACCTATTTTGTTTTTTCAGTTGACGGAGGGAGATCCGTCGGTTACCTGACCGTGCGCCATAGTTTGAAAATAATGTTGGAGTGATTCATGCCAAAGATGCATCAAACTGTATGAACTTTACTTGTTCTTTAATTAGCTTTTTTTAGAGATCCATAGTTATTTATGTCTTGATGGTTACTTGTGATTTCTGCTTTGATATATTTCAGTACCTTTGTGTCATGGATTACTAAAAATTGTATGTGATCCCTCATTACAAGTCAATTATCCCCTGGTTCCCCAAGGTTAACCTTAGGAAAGCTTCTGCCGATTATAATCAACATTTGTTCTTGGAGGATAATGAACAAAAGAATCCCAACTAGGACTAACTTACATTCCTGAGGGATCGACCTCCATTCTGTTAGGTGATGGGTCTGTGACAATGATATAGAGACGGAAGAGCATATTCTTTAGAAGTGGGGGTAGCAGTACTTGGAAAGAAAGTTCTTAAATGGTGGAGTCTTGTTAACATTAGAATTTAAGACCTTGATGATGTCTTCTTCACTATTGCGAAACGTTCAAACATGTTCCGATCCCCATGCACACTAACGGCATCCATGTCGTTGTTCATTCAACTCTTTAGATCCTTTGAAAGTTCAGGAACGACTCATGTTTTGCATCTTCAAAGCCGAACAAAAGTTTTGCCTCTTAATGATGTAAACCACTTTCCTTTTGTTAACCCCACCCCTCAACCGGTTGGGTTGGCTATCTATCCCATTTAAATCTATTTTCGACATCTTGTAATTGGTTTGCTGTCTTGCTTCGCTTTTAAATATTCAAGCCGTTCAAAATATAATGACCAATGCTCATGGTGGTTGGCAGTAATAATGTGCCTGTTTTAGTGGCGATCTTGAATTTTCGCAACATCTTAAAAAAAAGTGTTTTGGGCCAATTTAAAAAATGTGTGTTGGCGAAATACCCGACACATGGAGGCGTGTGACGTGCCATGTCATAGGACTTGATTTTTGCCTATAATGCAACAATACCGTATTCTCTAAGAAAGGTAAATAGTTTGCTTTTAAGGATGATGTTAGAAGTTTGACTTTGACCTCAGCTCCTACAAGTATTTTGGTAAATTATATAAAGGTAATTTTGTCATTTTGTTTATGTAACTTAAGTAGTAAATACTTAAGGCTTAAGTTTTGTAGGTCAATTTTTTCTAAGCAAATTGTAGGTCGGTTTAATACTCCTATACAACAATAGTAGATAATAGAAATTTGTAGCACTTCATTTTTGATAATAGAAATCCTTCTTTTTCTACTACCATATGATGTTTTAATTTGTCATGTTTCATATTTGTTGCTCTTTGCTCATGTTTTGCTTTTGAATATATATCCCCCAATGACCCAATCCTAACAGATGATGCTACAAAATTCGTGTTTGTACTCAACTTATGATAAATGAATAGATAATATTATTACAACATGGTGAACAAAAGTTAAACTATATTGGTCAAACCTTCAATGTCCTCCGTTCCTTCTATTAGGGCATCCTCAATGCTATGGTATAATCGAGTGTGCAATACAATAACACTAAACATTAAACATACCCCTAACAATCTTTCACAAGGATTGATCGGTGGGTACAGATAAAAGTACAACTCCATTATTTGTTTAATAACAAAAGTACAAATAAAAGAGTCCATTAAACATCTTCATATAAATGTTTAATAACAGAAGTACAAAAGAGGAGTTTATTGATTGGTTGTGCAGAGAGGCATGCCTATTCAATACATGATGACTTGGACTCACTCACAATGGATTGACCTTGCGACATAGGTTTGCTTTTTGTATTGTGCGTATGACAGCAATGCCTATTGTGGATGGCCTTACACCTACAAGAATATCATTGTTAAACTGTGGTTGAAGACAAGAAAATGATGTAATGATATTCATTACTTCGTAATAAAGCCCTTTTGGGGTTAAAGACAAAATTTGATTTTATAAATAGAACACCAAATTAATACCTTTTTATGTAGATTTTAGTGAGTTCAAAACATAGTTAAATGTTGAATCATACCCCTTAAAAGTAGAGCCAAATATATTCTTTTTTATTATTATTATTATAAAAGCTATTATTTACATAGTGTTTGATGACAACCGAGCAACAAGTTGTGTTGCTATCCCTTTTTAGATTGCAAAGCTAATCTTATGAAAACCACATTTGTGGATGTCGAGGTTATAACATTACTGTTCATACCTCGTTGAACTCTATTAAGTAGCTCGGCCCTCTTAGGTGTAGGGAAATCAAAAATATCAAATGCAAAAGTAATAAACACATGTTAATTGTCAATACATGCTTTCTTGTGCTTAGCCACTTTGCATGAGGCGGCTTTCAAAGAAACTTGACCCACCATAAGACCCCGACTACTTAATTCCATTAGGCGAAACCCCGGTCATATCAATGCACGAGTGTTTTCCTCCAACCAATCAAAAAACCAAAATATCGGTCGATCTGAGTCGATTTTTCATATGATACATCAGTCAAAAATTTCACAAGTGCCTCTTTTTTCTAGATATGCCAACACGTCTACATATGTCGGAGAACATCTTTGTACATGAATCCTGAGATCTCTTTACAATGAACCACATGGTCCACAAAAGAATTCAAATATGATGCCTTACGACAAACATGACATATCGCATCAACCGAAAATAATGGAATCATTAGGCGATACATAAGGATAATACGGTATTTGACTAGTGACATATGTTAACCGAGCCCATCTATGAGGATAGCTAGAAGAAAATCTTAAATATGTGGTGCGAGCAAACACTCAAAAATCACTTTATGTCTAATAATCATGTCAAAGTACACTTCCATATCCTTTCCCATTTTCCTATAAAGATCACTCACCATTTTTTGTTACGCTTTAGAGGGGACGGTGTACTTATTAGTGAAACAAATAAAATCAAAGCTTGGAATCACATCACGTAGACAAGCCAAAGCATACGCATAAGCATAATCATCATCCATACCATATATGCCACTATCACATGGTCTTGTAGCACCCCAAGATTGAGCCAATGAGGCCAAAAAAGTATATGAGAAAGCCTCTTTTGATTGAGCCCAAGGCTAATGGGTAAAGAAGCAAGTCTCCATTGTAAGTGTCCAAAGAAAAGTCCTCAACAAACCACTATATTCTTAATATATACACGGAAACCTTTACAAAAAAACAAGGTCGCCTCCTTCATGTATATATAGGTTGATAAGTCCTTAAACCAAAAAAATAGTTTAGCAATACTCATATACAAGGTCGCAGAAATCACTAGACGCTAGTGAGGCGGTCGACGAATTTCGAGGCGGAATTCATCTAGGCGGCGCCTAGGCACCGCCTAGACGGATTGGAATTTAATGCATATAAATATTTTAAATAATATGTATGACATAAAAAATACTTCTAATTTCAAATAAATGGAAGTTCTTGCAAAATAAACAAATAAAACATAACAATTTAAGTGCTTAAAACTTTAAACGTGAACATATAACTCAACTAGTTCCAATTTCATACGAAAAAAACCCATTACTTTATGTTTATAATCATTCTTTTATCTCTTATTTTAAGATATTACGTTAAAATAAATATCAGCAATATATATTAGAAAGAAAACCCTTAATTTTTATAAAAAAATATTGACTTTTTATTGACTTTCTTGACTTTTTTGACCGCCTAGCTCTAGGCGGAGTATGACCGCCTAGGCGACACCTAGCCCTTGTTTTACAACATTTCTCATATATGATCGAAGCAAAAGAAACTCACTTTATAGGTCATGTAACTATGGAAGAAGGTTAATCAAATCAACAACATTCACAGCACTCTTCATAGCCATCACACTAATAAAACCTAGGTCTTTACTAACAGCTCCCCTAGGAAGCTTCACTCCCAAAAACGATCTTTAAATATCGATAGAAAATAAACCCTCACGAAGCTTAACACCATTACACGATAGCCAAAATATATATGTTTTGTTGATATTTAGTTCAAGACCCAAACATGGAACATTCACCTTTATAAGTAGAGCTGTAAATAAGCCAAGTTTGCTTAAAGCTAGATTTGAGCCCTAGCTTAACGAAGGCTCATTTGATAATTAGGTTTTAAGCTTCAAACAACATGCAGGATTTAAGTTACGTACTTACATGAGATTTTACTTATGTCTCATACACAAATATTTAATTATAATTATACATACATCATATTGTTTATACATTTTTGTTTTTAAAAATTAATTTTACTTTGCAAACGAATTGAACCCGAGCAAAACATAACCCGCAAACCGAGCTAGATTTTTACAAATAAGGCTCAAAATACTCCAAGCTCGAGCTTAGCTCGTTTACACTTTACACAAAACATGGTGCGAACTAAATTTTTATTTAGAATAACTATTTGAAAAGGTAACTAATTGACAATCCTTTGTAATGTTGTGAAGCCATTTCTTTTATTTTTGCTAATATATACATAAAATTTTATATTTTGACCTTTGTATTTATCTGTATAATAACCTTTTAATCATTCAGTATTAACAAGTTTAAGAATGATATTGGTTCAGCGATCACATCATACTTATGTTAGGGTTTTGGTTATGATGCTTCAGCACATGATTACAAGGTTGTAGTCGGAACCAAGATAGTTAACAATCCAATATTATTTCAAGTGCTAACTTTAAACTCAATTATTTGGAAAGATGTTGGAAAGTTAGATAATGTGTGGTTGAGCACCAATATTGGTGCGGTATGCAATGGGCTCTTCATTGGTTTATGAAGCATCAAAATAACAAGTAAGTAATTATTTATTTTAACATAACTTCAGAAGAAATAACATAAATCCCTCTACCCAATTTATGAAGCCGCTAACTATAATAAACTTGGGATTATCAACGAATGTTTATGCATATACTATTATACTTTCCATATGCACTCCCACATTTGGGAAATGGAAAACTATAATGTACAACACTCTTTCACAAAGGTTACGTTAAGGTGTGCTCGTAAATATCATGATGTTGAATACTACTAGAAAAACCTCAAGGGTTATGTTTCAAACATGAGTATCTTAGATGAGAACATCTTACATAGACATGATTTAGATTTTATTGGTTCCCCTATATTTGTATATAGCTTTATATCTTCCTATTTCATTGGTATACAAAAGAGAAAGGATGATGCTCATAATAGCAACACGAATGAAAAGGTGGGTTCAATTATGTTTTTTATGGTCCTTATTAGTAATACATACTTTATGGTTCATACTTTATCTATAGAGATTATTACTTGATCATAAACATGGAAGTTCTTGAACAACTATTTTCAAGTTCTTTGACAACATACATAATAATTTTCACTATACTGAAGTTCAATATAATCCTAGTCAAACGAGTGACAACAAAGCTCGATTGATATCTCAGCAGTCCACATTATGTTAAGATCTTCTGCCGATTATGGTCAAATATTTACCTTTCGTTTAAAATATGTTAAGTATCGTTTAGTTGTACCTGTTTGAACTCACTATATGATGATCATCCTTCTTAGCTTTTCAAAAAAGAATTGTCCGAGGCTGATAAGAAACGGGAAAAATGTAATACTCAGACAAGTGTTTGTGAAAGAAAATGTCACTCTTGTTGGTATCCAAATAGTACAGATAGTACTTGGACCGACTTATTTACTTGGGTAAAGAACTGTTCACTTGAAAATACAAACATTAGAATCGATTAACTTTTGTTAATTGATGAACTATAAAACTTACTTGACTTAGCTATTAATGGCTTAAGTTTCAATCACTATACGAATTTTGTCAACATAACATCAAACAATGTAACTTTTGTTAGATGATGTCTTATATCTGAAACATGTAATCAATTTACTTATATTGGTCGACAAACTTGGAAAAGTCGATAAAGCACGTAAAAAGTCTTTCAACAACAATCTATCTTACTTGGTATGCCTTTCAACAATCAAATGTAGTAAACAGATAATAGAAAATGCAAGATGAAATGTGTAGGTCCCATTATATCATAACATAATGATCGTAGGACATGTATACACCATTATTCCCCCACCTTCTAATTTTTTAAAAAAATGATTAATGTCAGCGTATTGGGTGAAGAAGTAAATTCTTGGTTGGTGAAGAAGTAAATACTTCAGACTATGTTTATTTACTATATCGTCCAACCCATCCTTCTATTAATATATTATTTTCATACTCCTTCACATATCTATACTACATTATAAAGGGTGTATCCTTTTGGTTGAAAGTTGAAAATGTTGAATGGTTGAAAAATGTGGGTCCCACTAATATATATCTATACTACATTATAAAGGGTGTATCCCTTTGGTTGAAAGTTGAAAATATTGAATGGTTGAAAAATGTGGGTCCCACTAATCTATATTTATACTACATTATAAAGGGTGTATCACTTTGGTTGAAAGTTGAAAATATTGAATGGTTGAAAAATGTGGGTCCCACTAATATATATCTATACTACATTATAAAGGGTGTATCCCTTTGGTTGAAAGTTGAAAATGTTGAATGATTGAAAAATGTGGGTCCCACTAATCTATATCTATACTACATTATAAAGGGTGTATCCCTTTGGTTGAAAGTTGAAAATGTTGAATGGTTGAAAAATGTGGGTCCCACTAATCTATATCTATACTACATTATAAAGGGTGTATCCCTTTGGTTGAAAATTGAAAATGTTGAATGGTTGAAAAATGTGGGTCCCACTAATCTATATATATACTACATTATAAAGGGTGTATCCCTTTAGTTGAAAGTTGAAAATGTTGAATGGTTGAAAAATGTGGGTCCCACTAATCTATATCTATACTACATTATAAAGGGTGTATCCCTTTGGTTGAAAGTTGAAAATGTTGAATGGTTGAAAAATGTGGGTCCCACTAATTTATCTATACTACATTATAAAGGGTGTATCCCTTTGGTTGAAAGTTGAAAATGTTGAATGGTTGAAAAATATGGGTCCCACTAATCTATATCTATATCTATACTACATTATAAAGGGTGTATCCCTTTGGTTGAAAGTTGAAAATGTTGAATGGTTCATAAATGTGGGTCCCACTAATCTATATCTATACTACATTATAAAGGGTGTATCCCTTTGGTTGAAAGTTGAAAATATTGAATGGTTGAAAAATGTAGGTCCCATTAATCTATATCTATACTACATTATAAAGGGTGTATCCCTTTGGTTGAAAGTTGAAAATGTTGAATGGTTGAAAAATGTGGGTCCCACTAATCTATATCTATACTACATTATAAAGGGTGTATCCCTTTGGTTGAAAGTTGAAAATGTTGAATAGTTGAAAAATGTGGGTCCCACTAATTTATCTATACTACATTATAAAGGGTGTATCCCTTTGGTTGAAAGTTGAAAATGTTGAATAGTTCAAAAATATGGGTCCCACTAATCTATATTTATACTACATTATAAAGGGTGTATCCCTTTAGTTGAAAGTTGAAAATGTTGAATGGTTGAAAAATATGGGTCCCACTAATCTATATCTATACTACATTATAAAGGGTGTATCCCTTTGGTTGAAAGTTGAAAATGTTGAATGGTTGAAAAATGTGGGTCCCACTAATCTATATCTATACTACATTATAAATGGTGTATCCCTTTGGTTGAAAGTTGAAAATGTTGAATGATTGAAAAATGTGGGTCCCACTAATTTATCTATACTACATTATAAAGGGTGTATCCCTTTGGTTGAAAGTTGAAAATGTTGAATGGTTGAAAAATATGGGTCCTACTAATCTATACTACATTATAAAGGGTGTATCCCTTTGGTTGAAAGTTGAAAATGTTGAATGGTTGAAAAATATGGGTCCCACTAATCTATATCTATACTGTATTATAAAGGGTGTATCCCTTTGGTTGAAAGTTGAAAATGTTGAATGGTTGAAAAATGTGGGTCCCACTAATCTATATCTATACTACATTATAAAGGGTGTATCCCTTTGGTTGAAAGTTGAAAATATTGAATGGTTGAAAAATATGGGTCCCACTAATTTATCTATACTACATTATAAAGGCTGTATCCCTTTGGTTGAAAGTTGAAAATGTTGAATGGTTGAAAAATATGGGTCCTACTAATCTATACTACATTATAAAGGGTGTATCCCTTTGGTTGAAAGTTGAAAATGTTGAATGGTTGAAAAATATGGGTCCCACTAATCTATATCTATATTATATTATAAAGGGTGTATCCCTTTGGTTGAAAGTTGAAAATGTTGAATGGTTGAAAAATATGGGTCCCACTAATCTATATTTATACTACATTATAAAGGGTGTATCCCTTTGGTTGAAAGTTGAAAATGTTGAATGGTTGAAAAATGTGGGTCCTACTAATCTATATCTATACTACATTATAAAGGGTGTATCCTTTGGTTGAAAGTTGAAAAAGTTGAATGCTAGAAAAATGTGGGTCCCACTAATGTATATTTATATTACATTATAAATGGTGTATCCTTTTGGTTGAAAGTTGAAAATGTTGAATGTTTGAAAATTGTGGGTCCCATTAAAAACTAATATATGCAGATCTTATTCATTAAAAAAGATATAAACTTTCGTTAATTAAACAAATGGCACCCTTTCATCCAATTGAAACATACTTATAAGATATTTTGAATTATAACATGTTACAACGCTTTGAAATAAAAGTTTAATCTTTTGACGTTATATTTTGAACTTCACCGAAACACTTACCACAATATCGCATCGTGTTAATTATCGGTTGCTAGATAATTTCCGCCGCTATGCGCGGGTAGTCGTCTAGTATATAACCAATATATATAACAAATCTCTAAGTTTTTTTATAATTTATCTACAACCTAACCTAACAAATAACTTTTTTATTTTTATTTTTAATCTAACTACTTAAAATCAATAAAAAAATAAAACTAACTTTGTTAACTACCAAAAACGACTAATTATCCAATCAGTCCAATCAATTAAGCCCAAAATTCTAGTTAGTCTCCATTAATCAACTTTAGCCCAATGTGGAGGTGGCAAATCTTGCCCATTTTGATACATATGGGCACTTTTTGCCCATTTTCAAAAAAGGATGGGGCACTTTTTGCCCATTCTTTAAAATGAATGGGCTAAACGGGCGCATATGTAAGAAACTAAATGGGCTTAACGGGCGCACTTGTAAAATACAAATTAGTATACTCGACGAATATTTTTTATTAAATTTTTTATCCGGCTTTCAAACAAGTATTTTATTTTTTATTTGTAGGTTTTTATATGTTTTTTTCCTTTTTTAGCTTGCGCCCGTTTAGCCCGCCCGTTTTGCCCGCCCGTTTTGCCCGTGCCCGTTTAGCCCACGCCCGTTTAGCCCGCCGCCCGTTTAGCCCGTTACCCGTTTCGCCCGCCGCCCGTGCCCGCTCGCCCGCCCATTTTGCCACCTCTAGCCCAATGTAACCCCAAAACCCACTTATCCAAGAATATAACCCTAAATATTCTTCTCCCACATATAAAACACCCACCACTTTTCACTTGCAACCTGCAATTAACATTTTGCTAGGTTAAAAAGTTCGTTTTCTCGGTGTCTTAACGAATTGATTTCCGGTTTAAAGTGTGACTCAGTTGTTTTTGGTAAAAATAATATTTTTGTTGTTGTAAAATAAATTGCAAAACGTTAAAGTAAATGACGATAATTTAAAAATAAAACTAACTAAAAGATAATCGTGCTATATTTAAAACTCTTAAAAGTAAATTAATTAGATGACAAAAATTAAAGCTTGACGAAAAATTAATTTGACAAAGTAATAAAAATGAAAACTTAAAATAATTCAAACTTAAAAATAAATCTAAGACAAGAAATTAAAACAAAACCAAATCTATCGGAATCCTCCGATCGGAATAACGATCGGAATGTTGTCACCATCGGAATGTTGTCACGACAAAACCATCGGAATAACAACCCTCAGATCGGAATACACCATCGGCATCTTCTGTCGGAATCCTAGATCGGAATACAAGAAAAAGAAATCTATCGGAATACTGAAAAGACAAACCATCGGAATGAGTAAATACAAAAGCTATCGGAATGTTTAAAAAGGAAACCATCGGAATGTAACAAAACTAAAACCATCGGAATAATATGAAAAATAAAACCATCGGAATAACATAAAGTGAAATCCATCGGAATGTGGCTATCTAAAATTGGGCAGCATTCCGGCGCAATACAACCCTAAACCCCGTCGCAATCCAGATCGCAATGTGCGATCGGAATCATGATCGGAATAAGGGGGAATTACCCAAGTTATCACAAAGTGGAACCACAAGGGTTATTGCGATGGAACATAAGCCGCCCGTCGGAATGTGTAATACCTAATATTGCGATGGAACACAAATAATCCGAAAATGCAAATAAGCTAAAGTTCATTAAGCACTATCAATAAGCACACTAAACCGAAACTTGAACAACTTAATAAGCATAAATTTGAAAGCTTTTAAAAGACGAAATTCATAAACTTTATAAAAACACAAAATAGCAAACAAAATAAGCAAACTTTAAAAATATAAAAACTTTTTAGAAAACTTTAAAAAACCAATAAGCTAAGTACAAAACAAGCCAATAAGATTGTCAAACTTATAGCTTATCTCATACAAAAACTTAGATAAAAGTAAAAAGGTGAACTTTTTAATAAAATAAACAAAGAGATTAAGCAATATCTTGCTTAATCCGAAAATGAAATTAAACAAAAACAAGAGAAAAGTAGAATGAGAATGATAAAATGGAGCTTGATCAAAGGTAAATAAAGATTAGGCAACAAAATCAAAAGACTTACTTGAACTAAAGGCAAGAAATTTAAGGTGCAAAACAAGGTAATTAAATTGACAATTAAATAAATGACATGATATAAAGTGCATGTAAATGAAAATGGAAGAACTAGTGTCACTCTAGCCAACATGAGAAAATGAAATGAAATCCTAATCTATTTATAGGAGAGGATTAGGGAGGTGCTTAGGAAGCTTCCTCCCCTCTTCCTTCTTTTCTTAATTGCATGATTAAGTCATTGTCTTCTTAATCTTTTGATTTTAACGACTTTGTCTCGGGATTTCTTTAAACTCGTCTTGTAATTCTTCAATAAATTAGACTCGAGTTCTTCGGCTTTTAGTAATCTCCCGTCTTTTGACTTTCTCTTCGATAAATCTTCAGAATTGGTCTTGGACTTCCGTTCTTTTTGCACTCTTGATTTCTTGACTTCGTCTTTCGTCTTTTTCTTCGATAAAAGCCCGTGAATGCCCGTGTTTTCTCCACTTTTCACCTTTTCATCCTAAATCACAACAAAAACACAAACCACGCATAATTCCGACATAAATGACATAAAATACACGTTTTGGCTCGGTTATTATTGTAATTAAGTGGTAAAAAGGATGGGTGTTTACACACCTATCAAATCCCCTACACTTGACCATTGCAATGTCCTCATGCAATGCATTAGTTACAAATCATGTTTACACTTTTCATCATAATCAATCCACGTTAGCCTTTATTAAAGAGATAGGAAACTATAAACATTCACAATAAAGCAATCAAAAACATACCTTCGGGTGTTGGAAATGTCATGAATGATCATCATCCTCTAGTTTTCACTTTCTCCAAACCAAGCTTAAAAACGAGATCATTGTTATTATAAGTTAGCAAACTAACACGAAATCATGTGGGCCAATTATTCACTTAGACTCCCTTATTCCTAGGTGTATCTCTTATATTTTATTATTGTCTCGAATGATCACAAGGATGCATTGTTTGACTTATTTCGATAGTTATTAAGTCTGAAAATAAAGTGGGACGATTTAATCAATAGTTAGCTAAAGGACAAAATCTTTTAAAACTGATTCTCGGGACCTCATAAAGTTCATATCTTGGCATAACTCGATTCGCGATTTGAGACCTTTCTCGGACCGATATTTGGCAGCGACTTCATACTTCAAATCTTGAGAGACGTTTATGAAATAATGGCCTTCTCATCATAATAGGAATTTCTTCACTTGAAGTTTTGAGAGATTATTCATATTTGGACCACGACTTCTTCATTTTTCTCCAATCTTTATTTTGGACTTTGATATACAACGATCCGCCTCCTTTTTGGACTTGGATCTATTTATCCTCATACCTTGTTCGGGCCTTTTTGGATAGATTTCTCTATGATCTTTTGGGGAGTTCTTGCTTTTCGTCGTGTGTCTCGAGCCTTCATATTGATTTTTGATAAATGATTCACTTGGGATCTTTAGCAACAAAATGTAGCCCTCATGTCTTGTTAGGACCTTTTTGGACTCGCCAATCTTCGCATCCCGCTTCAATAAGTTATGCCTTGCCTATGAACTCCAATCCATACCGAGCAACTTTTAAACGATCTTGGGCTAGAAGCTAAGTAACTTTTCAAATCGTACAACCTTAATTATTGCAGATAAACTTATTAGCAAGCGATGGGAGAATAGGCTTATAATTAACTCACATAAATTCACGAAAGAATACCAAACTTATAATTGACTCTATCATCTCTCGTTCTCCACAGTTTAAAATCTCAAGTAATGAGACTCGTGGATGCTTAGCCTATTAAATCAAAGTTTTGGGTTTTCGAGTCGCCTATAGGATCTTGCAAATTCTTAGACTCTTTCAAGTTTAGAAATCGCGTTTTAAAGTTACCTTGATAAACGACTCTCTAGGATCAATTATAGGAACTTGCGAAAAGTTCTTGTTCTTAACCCGTGAGGGTTAAGACTTTCGTGTTTTATAGCTCCCTACATAAAAGCCTAGCAAAACTTGACTTAAACACGTTAAGGATACTAGCTAGAGTAAACTTAGATAAGTAAACTCAGGTTGAGTCAAAAGAATCACAACGTTTGAAAATTAAAACCACTTTATTAAAACTTTGTTCTAGTAAAGAAAGAAAATAACTATACAAAGGGAAAAACTAATAGGCCAAAATAGATCAAAAATTTTGAAAAATGTCGAAAAATTGATTTTCCGGTTAAAATGAGGACAAATACAAGGAAAAGGCCACTTAACTTCGATAGAAGTCCCCCTACACTTAATATAAACATTGTCCTCAATGTTTAAGCATGTGGGAGTGAACTCCCCTACACTTAGGACATTGTGCACGTTGTTTAAATCTTGCTAAGGAAGAGACGACTAAAGAGATTCCTATTTTAATATTGGAAAATATAAAATAGTGAATCGAAAAGAGTTTAGGATAGAACCAGGAAGACGGAAACACGGAATCACGGGTCGTCAAAAATCATCAAGAGTGGATCATTGAGCGCTCGAATCCCTGAATATGAGAAGAGAGGAAATAGCAAACACCAACGGGTCTCCCCCCTACACTTATGGTAAAAACAAAGAAAAAGATAGATAGATAGTCGGGTTGCCTCCCGAGAAGCGCTTGTTTTTGTTAACCGAGTCACGAGCCTGACTCGTCCCCGAATTAAATGGTCCATCGGGAAGCCTCGAATGTAATACCGGGATCAAATACCTTGTCCTCGTTCCCGGTTGACATCAACAAAGGGGAGGCGGGAGGATAAGTCTTAAACGGTAGAAAGGTCCTTTCAACATACGAGAAGTATGTGAAGTCTTGATCCACGGGAGGTGGGGTGGGTAAAGGAATCACATTGTCATCCTCCAAAGACAATGGATGCTGACCAATTGGCAAAGTCGTAAGGTTATCAATCATAGAATGGGAATTTTCACCTCCTGGGTCAAAGCACTCATCCTCATTTTCCGGTATGGAACGAGGAGAGTAAAAGCGATACATCACCCGCTTGGGTGTGCACGCGGTAGGATGAGTTGGCAATATAATATGAGAAGTATGAGAACAATTACCTTCCACCTGTGTAGAGTCATGTCTTTCCACCTCTACGATAGAAGGAGGCATGGCTAACAACGGATGCTCATTAATAGCAAGAGAATCAGAGCTATCAATGTCCTCAATCCCTTCGTCAAAGAGAGGATTCATCTCACTAGATATGTAAGCGTCATCAAAATCAAATAAAGGGTTCGAATAAATCTTGAAAGTTTCCTTCGGAACGTCTTCATCGGATAGTAATTCGTCATCACTAGAAGTAAAATCATCATCTTGATCAAAAAGAGGATTAGAGAAAGCCAAAGAATCCTCTCCCAAAGTGTTGGTGGAAGGAACATCATCAGAAGAAAGTGCATCATACTCATTGTCACTGTCAGATGTCAACTCAGATTCACTTGGAATTGGGATAAGGTTATCAGCACTAGACTTTATGAATTCGTCGGATTCCTTTGCAGGAATTGTGCTAAGATCCTTATCCCTTAGGATGGGTGAATCCTTAGGCTCCAGAGCCGGCAAGTCGGGCGAAGGAATAGAATTCTCATCGTTCCAAGAAATAGACTCTCATCGTCATCACTATTATAATAATATGGAGGCACAAGAGGAGGAGTATAAGCATTAAGGTTAGATACTTGCTCTTGTTGCTGATCCGCTTGACATTTCTCCATGATCTTGTTGCAAGCTTCTTGAACTTTTTGAAAGTTGTCAAAAAGTGTGGCCATTTGCTCAGGAGGAAGTGCACAAAAGGGTTGATGATTGACGGTGTGACGTGGGGGCTCAAAGTTATACACACTGGGATGATAGCACGGAACTTTCTCAAAGACCTTCGACGGATCACAAGAAGAAGCATCGTGAGGGCCCCCACAAATATAGCACCACGGGTATGGAGAAAAACCCGGTGCATCTTGAGGATAAGGATTGTCATAGACGGGAGAAGGTGAGAAAGTATTGTAAGAGGAGAAGTATGAATTTGTTGAATTGCAAAATGGACAAAATCCAAATTGTGTATCGTCGATATCAAAACCACACCGCTCACAAGTACACCACTGACATGTTTGAAAACCATGCCATGGTCTCCCACACCGTACACAAGACGAATCCATGAAGAATTATAAATAAAAGGGGTAAAGAAAAGAATTAAACATAATAGAGGATAAAGAGGAATATTTTTGGTGCAAAACTTTTGAAAAAGAAATGCTTTTTATGATTTTTCAAATGTTTTTGGGATTTTTTTTTAAAAAAATTTTGACACGAAAAATAACGTTCACGAGTGAACGGATCCCAAAAAGCAACGCGTCTCTCACAGAAAACCGTTAATCTTTACGAAAAGAGCCGGCAGCGGCGCCATTTCAAATTAAGATTTTGCTAGGTTAAAAAGTTTGTTTTCTCGGTGTCTTAACGAATTGATTTTCGGTTTAAAGTGTGACTCAGTTGTTTATGGTAAAAATAATATTTTTGGTTGTTGTAAAATAAATTGCTAAACGTTAAAGTAAATGACGATAATTTAAAAATAAAACTAACTAAAAGATAATCGTGCAATATTTAAAACTCTTAAAAGTAAATAAATTAGATGATAAAAATTAAAGCTTGACGAAAAATTAATTTGACAAAGTAATAAAAATGAAAACTTAAAATAATTCAAACTTAAAAATAAATCTAAGACAAGAAATTAAAACAAAACCAACTCTATCGGAATCCTCCGATCGGAATAACGATCGGAATGTTGTCACCATCGGAATGTTGTCACGACAAAACCATCGGAATAACAACACTCAGATCGGAATACACCATCGGAATCTTCTGTCGGAATCCTAGATCGGAATACAAGAAAAAGAAATCTATCGGAATACTGAAAAGACAAACCATCGGAATGAGTAAATACAAAAGCTATCGGAAGGTTTAAAAAGGAAACCATCGGAATGTAACAAAACTAAAACCATCGGAATACTATGAAAACTAAAACCATCGGAATAACATAAAGTGAAATCCATCGGAATGTGGCTATCCAAAATTGGGCAGCATTCCGGCGCAATACAACCCTAAACCCCGTCGCAATCCTGATCTCAATGTGCGATCGGAATCATGATCGGAATAAGGGGGAATTACCCAAGCTATTGTAAAGTAGAACCACAAGGGTTATTGCGATGGAACATAAGCCGCCCATCGGAATGTGTAATACCCAATATTGCGATGGAACACAAAAATAATCCGAAAATGCAAATAAGCAAAAGTTCATTAAGCACTATCAATAAGCACACTAAATCGAAACTTGAACAACTTAATAAGCATAAATTTGAAAGCTTTTAAAACACGAAATTCATAAACTTTATAAAAACACAAAATAGCAAACAAAATAAGCAAACTTTAAAAATATAAAAACTTTTTAGATAACTTTAAAAAACCAATAAGCTAAGTACAAAACAAGCCAATAAGATTGTCAAACTTATAGCTTATCTCATACAAAAACTTAGATAAAAGTAAAAAGGTGAACTTTTTAATAAAATAAACAAAGAGATTAAGCAATATCTTGCTTAATCCGAAAATGAAATTAAACAAAAACAAGAGAAAAGTAGAATGAGAATGATAAAATGGAGCTTGATCAAAGGTAAATAAAGATTAGGCAACAAAATCAAAAGACTTACTTGAACTAAAGGCAAGAAATTTAAGGTGCAAAACAAGGTAATTAAATTGACAATTAAATAAATGACATGAAAATAAAGTGCATGTAAATGAAAATGGAAGAACTAGTGTCACTCTAGCCAACATGAGAAAATGAAATGAAATCCTAATCTATTTATAGGAGAGGATTAGGGAGGTGCTTAGGAAGCTTCCTCCCTTCTTACTTCTTTTCTTAATTGCATGATTAAGTCATTGTCTTCTTAATCTTTTGATTTTAACGACTTTGTCTCGGGATTTCTTTAAACTCGTCTTGTAATTCTTCAATAAATTAGACTCGAGTTCTTCGGCTTTTAGTAATCTTCCATCTTTTGACTTTCTCTTCGATAAATCTTCAGAATTGGTCTTGGACTTCCGTTCTTTTTGCACTCTTGATTTCTTGACTTCGTCTTTTGTCTTTTTCTTCGATAAAAGCCCGTGAATGCCCGTGTTTTCTCCACTTTTCACCTTTTTGTCCTAAATCACAACAAAAACACAAACCACGCATAATTCCGACAAAAATGACATAAAATACACGTTTTGGCTCGGTTATTATTGTAATTAAGTGGTAAAAAGGATGGGTGTTTACACACCTATCAAATCCCCTACACTTGACCATTGCAATGTCCTCATGCAATGCATTAGTTACAAAGCATGTTTACACTTTTCATCATAATCAATCCACATTAGCCTTTATTAAAGAGATAGAAAACTATAAACATTCACAGTAAAGAAATCAAAAACATACCTTCGGGTTTTGAAAATTTCATGTATGATCATCATCCTCAAGTTTTCACTTTCTCCAAACCAAGCTTAAAAACGAGATCATTGTTATTATAAGTTAGCAAACTAACACGAACTCATGTGGGCCAATTATTCACTTAGACTCCCTTATTCCTAGGTGTATCTCTTATATTTTATTATTGTCTCGAATGATCACAAGGATGCATTGTTTGACTTATTTCGATAGCTATTAAGTCTTAAAATAAAGTGGGACAATTTAATCAATAGTTAGCTAAAGGACAAAATCTTTTAAAACTGCTTCTCGGGACCTCATAAAGTTCATATCTTGGCATAACTCGCTTCGCGATTTGAGACCTTTCTCGGACCGATATTTGGCAGCGAGTTCATACTTCAAATCTTGAGAGACGTTTATGAAATAATGGCATTCTCTTCATAATAGGAATTTCTTCACTTGAAGTTTTGAGAGATTCTTCATATTTGGACCACGACTTCTTCATTTTTCTCTAATCTTTATTTTGGACTTTGATATACAACGATCCGCCTCCTTTTTGGACTTGGATCTATTTATCCTCATACCTTGTTCGGGCCTTTTTGGATAGATTTCTCCATGATCTTTTGGGGAGTTCTTGCTTTTCGTCGTGTGTCTCGATCCTTCATATTGATTTTTGATAAATGATTCTTCACATCACTTGGGATCTTTAGCAACAAAATGTAGCCCTCATGTCTTGTTAGGACCTGTTTGGACTCGCCAATCTTCGCATCCCGCTTCAATAAGTTATGTCTTGGCTACGAACTCTAATCCATACCGAGCAACTTTTAAACGATCTTGGGCTAGAAGCTAAGTAACTTTTCAAATCGTACAACCTTATTTATTGCCGATAAACTTATTAGCAAGCGATGGGAGAATAGGCTTATAATTAACTCACATAAATTCACGAAAGAATACCAAACTTATAATTGACTCTATCATCTCTCGTTCTCCACAGTTTAAAATCTCAAGTAATGAGACTCGTGGATGCTTAGCCTATTAAATCAAAGTTTTGGGTTTTTGAGTCGCCTATAGGATCTTGCAAATTCTTAGACTATTTTAAGTTTAGAAATCGCGTTTTAAAGTTCCCTTGATAAACGACTCTCTAGGATCAATTATAGGAACTTGCGAAAAGTTCTTGTTCTTAACCCGTGAGGGTTAAGACTTTCGCGTTTTATAGCTCCCTACATAAAAGCCTAGCAAAACTTGACTTAAACACGTTAAGGATACTAGCTAGAGTAAACTTAGATAAGTAAACTCGGTTGAGTCAAAAGATTCACAACTTTTGAAAATTAAAACCACTTTATTAAAACTTTGTTCTAGTAAAAAAAGAAAATAACTATACAAAGGGAAAAACTAATAGGCCAAAATAGATCAAAAATTTTGAAAAATGTCGAAAAATTGATTTTCCGGTTAAAATGAGGACAAATACAAGGAAAAGGCCACTTAACTTCGATAGAAGTCCCCCTACACTTAATATAAACATTGTCCTCAATGTTTAAGCATGTGGGAGTAAACTCCCCTACACTTAGGACATTGTGCACGTTGTTTAAATCTTGCTAAGGAAGAGACAACTAAAGAGATTCCTATTTTAATATTGGAAAATATAAAATAGTTAATCGAAAAGAGTTTAGGATAAAACCGGGAAGACGGAAACACGGAATCACGGGTCATCAAAAATCATCCAGAGTGGATCATTGAGTGCTCGAATCCCTGAATATGAGAAGAGAGGAAATAGCAAACACCAACGGGTCTCCCCCTACACTTATGGTAAAAACAAAGAAAAAGATAGATAGATAGTCGGGTTGCCTCCCGAGAAGCGCTTGTTTTTGTTAACCGAGTCACGAGCCTGACTCGTCCCCGAATTAAATGGTCCATGGGGAAGCCTCGAATGTAATACCGGGATCAAAGACCTTGTCCTATTTCCCGGTTGACATCAACAAAGGGGAGGCGAGAGGATAAGTCTTAAACGGTAGAAAGGTCCTTTCAACATACGAGATGTATGTGAAGTCTTGATCCACGGGAGGTGGGGTGGGTAAAGGAATCACATTGTCATCCTCCAAAGACAATGGATGCTGACCAATTGGCAAAGCCGTAAGGTTATCAATCATAGAATGGTCATTTTCACCTCCTGGGTCAAAGCACTCATCCTCATTTTCTGGTATGGAACGAGGAGAGTAAAAGCGATACATCACCCGCTTGGGTGTGCACGCGGTAGGATGAGGTGGCAATATAATATGAGAAGTATGCGAACAATTACCTTCCACCTGTGTAGAGTCAAGTCTTTCCACCTCTGCGATAGAAGGAGGCATGGCTAACAACGGATGATCATTAATAGCAAGAGAATCAGAGCTATCAATGTCCTCAATCCCTTCGTCAAAGAGAGGATTCATCTCACTAGATATGTAAGCGTCATCAAAATCAAATAAAGGGTTCGAATAAATCTTGAAAGTTTCCTTCAGAACGTCTTCATCGGATAGTGATTCGTCATCACTAGAAGTAAAATCATCATCTTGATCAAAAAGAGGATTAGAGAAAGCCAAAGAATCCTCTCCCAAAGTGTTGGTGGAAGGAACATCATCAGAAGAAAGTGCATCATACTCATTGTCACTGTCGGATGTCAACTCAGATTCACTTGGAATTGGGATAAGGTTATCAGCACTAGACTTTATGAATTCGTCGGATTCCTTTGCAGGAATTATGCTAAGATCCTTATCCCCTAGGATGGGTGAACCCTTAGGCTCCAGAGCTGGCAAGTCGGGCGAAGGAATAGAATTCTCATCGTTCTAAGAAATAGGACTCTCATCGTCATCACTATTATAATAATATGGAGCCACAAGAGGAGGAGTATAAGCATTAAGGTTAGATACTTGATCTTGTTGCTGATCCGCTTGACATTTCTCCATGATCTTTTTGCAAGCTTCTTGAACTTTTTGAAAGTTGTCAAAAAGTGTGGCCATTTGCTCAGGAGGAAGTGCACAAAAGGGTTGATGATTGACGGTGTGACGTGGGGGCTCAAAGTTATACACACTGGGATGATAGCACGGAACTTTCTCAAAGACCTTCGACGGATCACAAGATGAAGCATTGTGAGGGCCCCCACAAATATAGCACCACGGGTATAGAGAAAAACCCGGTGCATCTTGAGGATAAGGATTGTCATAGACGGGAGAAGGTGAGAAAGTATTGTAAGAGGAAAAGTATGAATTTGTTGAATTGCAAAATGGACAAAATCCAAATTGTGTATCGTCGATATCAAAACCACACCGCTCACAAGTACACCATTGACATGTTTGAAAACCATGCCATGGTCTCCCACGCCGTACGCAAGACGAATCCATGAAGAATTATAAATAAGAGGGGTAAAGAAAAGAATTAAACATAATAGAGGATAAAGAGGAATATTTTTGGTGTAAAACTTTTGAAAAAGAAATGCTTTTTATGATTTTTCAAATGTTTTTGGGATTTTTTTTTTTGAAAATTTTTGACACGAAAAATAACGTTCACGAGTGAACGGATCCCAAAAAGCAACGCGTCTCTCACAGAAAACCGTTAATCTTTACGAAAAGAGCCGGCAGCGGCGCCATTTGAAATTAAGATTTTGCTAGGTTAAAAAGTTCGTTTTCTCGGTGTCTTAACGAATTGATTTCCGGTTTAAAGTGTGACTCAGTTGTTTTTGGTAAAAATAATATTTTTGGTTGTTGTAAAATAAATTGCAAAACGTTAAAGTAAATGACGATAATTTAAAAATAAAACTAACTAAAAGATAATCGTGCAATATTTAAAACTCTTAAAAGTAAATTAATTAGATGACAAAAGTTAAAGCTTGACGAAAAATTAAATTGACAAAGTAACAAAAATGAAAACTTAAAATAATTCAAACTTAAAAATAAATCTAAGACAAGAAATTAAAACAAAACCAACTCTATTGGAATCCTCCGATCGGAATAACGATCGGAATGTTGTCACCATCGGAATGTTGTCACGACAAAACCATCGGAATAACAACTCTCAGATCGGAATACACCATCGGAATCTTCTGTCGGAATGCTAGATCGGAATACAAGAAAAAGAAATCTATCGGAATACTGAAAAGACAAACCATCGGAATGAGTAAATACAAAAGCTATCGGAATGTTTAAAAAGGAAACCATCGGAATGTAACAAAACTAAAACCATCGGAATACTATGAAAACTAAAACCATCGGAATAACATAAAGTGAAATCCATCGGAATGTGGCTATCTAAAATTGGGCAGCATTCTGGCGCAATACAACCCTAAACCCCGTCGCAATCCAGATCGCAATGTGCGATCGGAATCATGATCGGAATAAGGGGGAATTACCCAAGCTATCGCAAAGTGGAACCACAAGGGTTATTGCGATGGAACATAAGCCGCCCGTCGGAATGTGTAATACCCAATATTGCGATGGAATACAAAAATAATCCGAAAATGCAAATAAGCTAAAGTTCATTAAGCACTATCAATAAGACACTAAACCAAAACTTGAACAACTTAATAAGCATAAATTTGAAAGCTTTTAAAACACGAAATTCATAAACTTTATAAAAACACAAAATAGCAAACAAAATAAGCAAACTTTAAAAATATAAAAACTTTTTAGAAAACTTTAAAAAACCAATAAGCTAAGTACAAAACAAGCCAATAAGATTGTCAAACTTATAGCTTATCTCATACAAAAACTTAGATAAAAGTAAAAAGGTGAACTTTTTAATAAAATAAGCAAAGAGATTAAGCAATATCTTGCTTAATCCGAAAATGAAATTAAACAAAAACAAGAGAAAAGTAGAATGAGAATGATAAAATGGAGCTTGATCAAAGGTAAATAAAGATTAGGCAACAAAATCAAAAGACTTACTTGAATTAAAGGCAAGAAATTTAAGGTGTAAAACAAGGTAATTAAATTGACAATTAAAGAAATGACATGAAAATAAAGTGCATGTAAATGAAAATGGAAGAACTAGTGTCACTCTAGCCAACAAGAGAAAATGAAATGAAATCCTAATCTATTTATAGGAGAGGATTAGGTAGGTGATTGGGAAGCTTCCTCCCCTCTTCCTTCTTTTTTTTAATTGCATGATTAAGTCCTTGTCTTCTTAATCTTTTGACTTTAACGACTTTGTCTCGGGATTTATTTAAACTCGTCTTGTAATTCTTCTATAAATTAGACTCGAGTTCTTCGGCTTTTAGTAAACTTCCGTCTTTTGACTTTTTCTTCGATAAATCTTCAGAATTGGTCTTGGACTTCCGTTCTTTTTGCACTCTTGATTTCTTGACTTCGTCTTTCGTCTTTTTCTTCGATAAAAGCCCGTGAATGCCCGTGTTTTCTCCACTTTTCACCTTTTCGTCCTAAATCACAACAAAAACACAAACCACGCATAATTCCGACATAAATGACATAAAAAACACGTTTTGGCTCGGTTATTATTGTAATTAAGTGGTAAAAAGGATGGGTTTTTACACAACTATCACAACCACCTCTTAGGGTGTGTTTATTTTATTAAGATCTTTTAGGTTTGAATCTAATTATGGTCAGGTTATAAAGACCCCCCCAAAAGTCCCATATATACCCCCCCTGATTTTTAATTTTATTTTATTTTTTATTATTATTTTTTTATTTTTATAATTTTGGTTTTGTTATAAAACTGTGAATCGGAAAATACGGAATCAAAAAAATAAAGTTTAACAGGTTAAAACAGTTAAACGGTCAAAAATACGGAACATAAACTGATAAAAAAACTGTTCAGAAAAAAAATGGGAGACAAAAAGTACACAAATAGTGTACTTTTTGTACTTTTTGAGTGGGGTAGGGGGTACCAATAGGGGTACCCATCTAATTATCACATCTTATTGTAAGAGGTGGCTATAAAGTTTGAATCTAAATAAAATAATGTTGTTTATTTTTTTAAATTGTCTGAATGATTTTCACCGCCCGTTTTTAAGTATATATTAAATAATTCAAATACGATAAATAAATAGCTTAAATATAACATTAAGGATTAATATTTGAAAATAAATCAATCTTGAAGTTTATGAATATACTATTTTGATTCATTCTTATCGACAAACATTTTACGATTGTCACTATAATTCATCGAATGTAGCTTAACGGACATATAAGTAATACCATAGACTTAAACGCTTTACTTTGTGTGTTATATTCTTTTACTAGCAATTACCTAAAACCACTTAGACATAATTTTTTGGCCCAACTAACATAAATTAATAAGTCAATATTTAGTCGAACCTACTATATACCTTAACCCTAAATTGCTAACCTAACTAAATAGTGTCTTAATTTTTGGTTGTCTTCACAAACACACGCACGCTACACAAACCGGGTGACGTTTCTCTCTTTGTTATTGTACTACCTTATGTAAACCTCATCATAAATGAGATACTTTACAGTCTTTTATTTATTTCAAAACACAAACCAAATCAACCCTTTAATTCGAATTGTCATTCTTTTCATTGAATATTTCATGGATAGAGAGGTTTTTTTATCTTAAATTTTGATTTTTCAAAGATCGATGACTGGTTTGTATAGAAAATCTGTATTTATCTTTCTTTTGTCCGCCTTTGTTCGATATATACAATATTTAGGATGTGTTTGTTTTACTATGATGTTTTGAGTCTCAATCTGACTATCAAATCTTACTGATAAGAGGTGTCTGAATAAAATAATGCTTGTTTTTTATACTCGACGCAGGTCAGTGAGATCCAGTCACGAATGTAGCAGCCAAATGCGCATATTTATATTATTGAAGAAACTAACTTAAAACTCCAATGTAACCCATACCAAACATAGTACATATAGACTAACATAGATGCGTTAGACTATTACATTAGACATATCTTAAATAGAAAAATATTTAAAAGGAGTTGTACTTGCACTCCAACTAGGACCTTTTGAATTCTATGGCTACACACTTTCAGCCACATCCAAAACTTAAGAACTCGCCAACATCGGCCACACAATTAATAAAATTATAACCAAACTAGTATTTTCATTATAAGAACATATTAACTAATCAATAATGCCGTTCAAAAAAAGCTAATCAATAAAATTACTAGTAGAGATACTAGTAATATGACTATGTAAAACATGTAGCGAAATTTCATTTAGTAACAAACGAGGTGGTATGTGGCGCGCGCGTTGCGACGGGAGAATACTTTGTCGTTTCAATATGTTGACAAACATAACTTTATGCAGTGGGTGCACAAAAGTTAGAAGTTACATTACATGGTTATGTTCCAAGCGTATACATTTATAGTTCTAGTTGTACAAAAGGTTTCTAGTGGATACATACATAAATAGATTACAGTACGTAAGTAGATTACGCATTCGTTGTGGGATACATTTGTTCAACCCTGTGTTACAATGTTTTGCTTTTAAATCTGCTATGGACATAATCTCTGGTTCTACGACGATCGTTTTTCCTTTGTGTTCGTTGGTGATGGTCGTTTTTTTTTTTTCTTTGTGTGTCTTAGTTGTTGCCATGGTCCTCAAAAGTATATGTGGTACAGTTAGTATCAGATCTTGAATAAATTTGTGTATAATATGTCTATGCAAGCAGACATGATGTATAGCTTCCTCTTAGTTTTCATAACAAAATAAGCAAGTTTAAAGTAATAAGTTATGGTAATGTTATTATGGATATCAAATGTACGCAAGGATAGTGCATGTTAATTTTATAATATCGTACAAACATTAGCAAGTATAGCCCACATTCTAAAAAACATTAGTAATTTGTGATAAGAATAAATCAAACATAAACATGGAAGTTTCTATCCAAAAAAACTTAAAGAGTGTTTGGAATTGTTTATTAAAAATATATTATGTGTTTCGAAAATAAATAATCAAATAATCGATAATTAAAAAATATAATATTCAGAAATAGTGTTTGTATTTGATTATGTTGTTTGAAATCATAGTAATCAGTAATCAAATTATCAATGTTTTTAATATTTGACAAATCAAATTATTTGTTTAGTTAAAATGACTAAAACATACATTTATATATTTGTCAATGAATAAACTTTACTACATTAATGGGTAAAATAGACATTTATGTCAATTGACTACATTTATAAAACTCTATTCTCAAAAATCACCCCCTCACTTATTTTTTAAACTCCATTTTGCAAGCTTTTAAACGCAATAATCATTTTTTTCTTTATTATCCCAGATAATTTTTATTTTGAAAATGAAATAAGTAGATAATATAGTTGCAAACGCAACCTCAAACACCTTCTTAGTACTTTAGAAACCATGGTTGTCAAGATCCGGATCCTGATCTTAAGATCTTGCAATTTTAAGGTACCGCAAAGCCAAAACGATCAGGATCTTACATAAGATCTTTGCAAGCGTAGGAATTTATAAGATCCCGATCCTGGCCACCATATGATGTTAGAATCTCTTACGATCCGATCTTACGTTTTTCGAACCACAAACTAAAAAATTATAAACTTATTGGTCACGTCTTGTAGAATTTATAAATGATTATTTTAATCTTTTATAAATTTATAATTATAATTTAAAACAACATTTTTATAAAACATTTATATATTTATATGTTGGTGATATATAAAAATTTTCAGATTTACATTACAAAAACTAAAATAAAATAACATTATACTAGAATCTTAAAATCTCAATCCGATCTTTTGATTTTGATATTGAAATGACGAAAACATTTTATAATAAGATATCGATCTTAAAAAAAAACATGTTTATATGGCTGAGAGTAAACAAAAGGAGCCCATGATGTAAGAAGAGCCCATAATATGGTTGTTTAAGTTGGGCTAAACACAGCCTGCTAATGGGCTCTAGTGTTTTTGTTGTGACATGTGGTGGTATGTACTAGTATAGAGACTCATTAGCTCAGCCTATATATATATATATATATGTAAGAAGTAAGTAGTAACCCTAACCCTAGTTCATCAAAGCGTTCGCCTCTCTTTTCTTTCTCAGTTAAAAAAAAGTCATCTGCTTGAATAATGGTGATGAAAGCTCGGTTGATTCGTTTTGTGGTCCTTCTAGCGGACTTTTTTTTTGCAGAGATGGTTTTGCCTTACATGGTTTTACACCCTGATTCTTCTGTTTAAATGAGAGTTGCTTTCTGTTCTTCTGTATCTTGGTATGGCTTTAATAATCTTCTTTTATGTCACATATTTTCATTATATTTAGCTTATTTTCAGTTATGTGGCTAATTATTTTATAAAGGAAATGAAAATATCTGATAGGGGGTTAAAAAATATGTGATGGTTTTGTGAATTTTATGAACATGTTGCTTGAGGTATCTGACTTTTTAAGGTATTATTGCTAGTTTAGTAATACAGTAATTGACAAAAGTGACAGGAAGGAGAACGAGACTAATGTAACATTTGACATATAATTTGCAAATATTATTAATGGAGAACGAAACTTACCATTTGCCAGCTACGTGTAATTGTCATCTGTTTATTTCAGTGGGGTCTCGTGTATGATGTATAATTATTATCTTCAGGAGGGACTGGTGTAACCGGCGTACTGACGGTGGTTTTGGTTGTTGAGGGTGTAGCGGCGAGGTCGGAAAAGGGTGTGGGGTCCGCAGGGTGTCGGTGAAGAGGGACGTAGTTGGAGTAAGAAGGGGGTTTAGCGGTACTATGTTGATGAACATATCCGAAGAGTGGAGCATCCTTTACATTAATGTGTGGGGTTATAGACCACAAGTTGAGGCAACTGCTGGAAGATTGAATTGCAATTTGATCACAGAGGTGAAAAGGCCAACATATCTTGCGAGTTTGGAGCATCCTTTCAATTGCAGTTGATATCAGAAGCGCACTGAACCCACAAGTTGAGGCAGCTGGAAGATAGAATCGCAATTTGATCACAGAGGTGAAAAGGCCGCTCACATTGTCCATGGTGGTTTTGTTGAGTGGAAAAAGCAAATTGGTTATTATTGGGGTGTTTGTTTCGGCTTATAAAAGATAACAAATTTTCTCGCACATAAACTATGGTTTTTCTTAATTGTTCGGGTTCAAAAAATTGTATCTTTTCGTATTAGAGTTAAAAACATTTGGCACCTGGTCTTTTTAAAACACGATTTCACCATCCGGAACTGGAATGGGTTGCGGTGCCTAGGATACTCATAAATATATGTATCGTTTTATTTCGAATTAAGATGTAGTTGTATAATTGTGCTATTGTGCGAGTGATAGAACTCAATTGTGTTGTTCAATTAAGACGTTAAATTTGAAGAGTTCCCTTTAGGTTTTGTTGTTTAAAGCATATAGGTTTTGCTATTTATAGTTTGTATAAATACTCAATTGTATAAATCAGTGTTGTTAGACGCGTGCCGACTAATTGGCGATTACTAGGTACCTTGAGTGACCTAGTGATAGAATTGAGTCAGTTTGTATTCCGCTCAATATGTAACTATTTGTTGCACTTTAGTTTATTGTCTTGTTACGTTATACGGATGTTTAAATCTAGTTGTCGTTGTTTAAAATTCAGAACCAAACCTTTTCTATAACATATGTAAAAAAAATTGTTATTGAAAATTTCAACAATTGTGTAAAAAAGAAATATTTATATGTTATATTAATGATATATTAATATGACCACGGGTTTAATCACGGGGTCAATTGAGTTAACCCAGTCGAGTCACCGACTCAAGTGTTCGACCACTTGGTCAACCCTGTTGAGTCACCAGGTAATGAGTTCAACCACCGAGTCAACTCGATTGAATCATTGGGTAACGGATTCAACTACCAGGTCACATCGGTCGAGTTATTGAGTTATGATTCGCCCACCTGATCAAATAGCATATCGTTAGCTATCCGTCGCTAGGCACCTAGCTACCGTTGTTAACATGCTAATGCTGAAAAATGGGATAAATGGTTCCCTCTCAGTGGAATCTGATAGGAAGAATATATGATACATCATTATATCCGTGTTATTTCAGTGTCACTGAACCCGTAGTAAGTGCGAGATACCATCTGTTTACAAGTTGCCTGATACGCTGTCAAAATATGATAGCCACCACAACAAGTGGCCAATAGCGTAGCTTCCATCAGCACAAAACTCTTGAGAGCATGTTATCATTTGCCCTGTGATTGTATATTCTGGATTGTATACTGTAAGTTCAGGCTGTATCAAGATTGGTAGATGAAAATTGATGGCATTGTTATGCATAAAAGTCCTAATATGGCTAAAATTTTATGATGCCAGTGCACAGTTGAAAACAAGACCCTTTAAAAATGAAAGCAGACTGATTTTGCATATGAAGCAGGTCCATATCAAATTCCAGGAGTGGCAAAAGTATACATAATACGTATGAAAGATGTATGTACGCATCATTGAATTTGAAGTACTAAAAATCTTTCTACACGTCGACTATGTATTTTATCATTTGTATTATGCTACTTTTTTTCCTATTCATACGTCCCAGTATTTCCAGAAACCAAGATGCAAGGCAACCCTGGGCCTGTCCCTCTCCCTGACCCTGACCCTGCTTCACGGACATATTTAAGTGGCGTGCTGTGCACCCCTGGCCCTGGTCCACGAACATATTTATATCACTAATATTTGCCCCCGTATATTTCTCAGTTTTACCAAACAGGGGAGTTACTAACAAACACTCTACCATTTTCATTTCTTTACAATTCCAATCTCTATCTCAATTTTATTCTCTAAATTTCTCGCTACCAAACATAGCCTAAGTATATTTTATAAAAAGTTACTCTCTCCGTCCCAAAATTATTGTCCCCCGACAAAAAATACACAGTTTAAGAAAAGTACCACCTTTTCAGCTTTTTCTCTCTTACTTTTTACAGAAAGTTAGTTTTACCCTTAACCAATTAATTTAAAACCTTTCAAAAGTTTGTAATTATGAATTCAATTAAGGGTAATCTAGTAATCTCGATCTAAAATTCTTACCTATTTTTAGAAGTTTTATAAGTGGACAATTAATTTGGGACAAACCAAAAAGGAAAGAGGGACTATAATTTTAGGACGGAGAGAGTATCATGGAAGTTTAGCGAAAACCACAATGTCTTACATGTGTATAAAATGCAATGCAACAATAACAAAAAATCAATGTTTTAAAACTCGGTTTTTGAAACAACCAGCTCGAGTCATCGGGTCCGGGTCAAAGCAGGTTAACCCAGTTTAAAAAAAAAAAAATTTCTTCATATTTTTAGTAATTAGCAAAAATTATATATATAAACCATAGAAACTTTGTTTACCAAACTATATAATATGTAAAAATAAAATTGTATCGCAAATACGTAAACTTTACATTATTTTTTGTGAAAAAAAACAGAAAAAATCGAAACCCAGCCGGGTCTCAAGCACCAGAGTGACCCGAGTCATCCTAAACCCGGCGGGTTAAGCCGGGTTTCAAAAATACAAAACCCAAATCAAAATGACTCATTTTTTCAAACCGGAACAAAATCCACAGTTGATTCGACCGAGGTTTGAAAACAATGCAAAAAACTACTGTATAACACTAACTCTAATCAAACTCGCTAGTTCTAATCCAACTAGCTTTGAAAACTGTTCGTACTACATTCAATACACACAACTACCATATGTACCTACCTCCTACTCTCCTAGTAAATTAGTAATAATGTTAAAGAAGTTTGTCACCCATTTCATGCAACCCAACTCTCCAAAAATAAATAAAGTGCTTCATTTTTCACAAACATCACACACATAACACCATTTGATAGCCCCAGATCTACTTCTTTTTCGTTCTTTGAAACAACCATGGTCATAATATACCATAACCTCAAAGATATGTGCCGTATAATGCTTGCAGGACGAGGCCGCCGACCAAAACTGATGTACTTTTGTCTTGTTATTATAGCTCTATCTTTTTTTATGGTATTTTATAAAAAATGTGAAAGTAAGTTTTGTATATGTTGTTTTGTTCTAGGTTTTGTTTGAAGATTGAAGTATGCTGCTATATATTCTTGTGTTTCAGAATGAGGCCACTGACAATGTCCATGCTTCCATTAAGGTACTTTTGTCTTGTTTTTATAGATCTAGCTTTTTATGTTATTTTCATATAAATGTTAAAGTGTGCAAATAGGGTTCTTTTGTTCTTGTTTTCTTTTAAATGTATATATGAGTTTATTAGTATAATACTAGACTACTTACTGCTATGTGTTCATGTGTTGTGTGTTAGATTCATTCGCATGGTAGGGATGATGGATTCCAGATAAAAATTTATAGGTACCTTTGGTGCCGATCATTACAAACTTATTTGGAGGTATGGTTTTAAAACGACCTTCTGAGGAGCAACGGCGAGCAGTAGAACAGTAGGTTTCTGAAGCTTGCTGGATTATCTGATCTAAGTCCTAAGCATTTGTATCCCGATAGGTAAGAGACTTATATTTAAGAACATGGTTCAGTAGATAACAAAGAGCTTTTATCTGGCTACTTTATATGTATCATGAAGTAAGTCTAGGATACTTTGTTACAAATTCCCCTGAAACGCTGTCATTCTGGACAAAATCTACAACAAAGCGGGCAATTACTATAATCATGTTCTATTTTTTTGAAGCCACGACTTAGAGATTGTGGTCTAGTAGTTCTGAAACAATAATGTGAAATCGAGTTGGCCAAAAAGCTTCATAATATATATTTAAAGCCATTTTTGTAAATATTCGATTGTTACAGTATTTTTGCACAAATGGAATTGACATTGGATGAGAAATTTTCTTATGCGGCTATTGAACTTATTTAAACATGTTTTTCTGTGTATTACAATAGGTGTGATCACAAAAAGAAGATCAAAGGTGCTGATTGTCTTCTAAGTTGTGTGGAAAATGGAAACCCAAAAGGATATTTTGTGGCAATAGGGGAAGCTGAATTACTCCCTCGTCTGGAAGGATACCGATTATGCTTTTACTAAGGTATTAGCTGAGCTCGGTGTTATGTGGCCGGTAAAGCTGAGTTTGAGAGTTACATGTACTGCCGAATATTGAAATTCAGATACAGTTTATATTATCCGAGAGTGTAAGGCGGGTGGAGCTTAGTTTAGGTGTGTATGAACACCTTATATGGCTAAACCGTGCTTTCTTTATGAAACCGACGTTCCATAAAAATAGTAAAAAAAGCTGTGTTTACAAAATGTTATAGCCATATAAGGAGTTCATAAGCACCTAGACTAATTTGTAAGAAGTATTTATATTTTACTTAGGGTGGGTCACTCTTTAGCCAAGATCTCTCTCAAAGATTAGTTCATAAACACCTAGACTATTTGGACATGGACATATGTGAGTGTAATCTTGTAAAAAGTTTATAGTCAGTATCTTGAAATTTTACTGATTTTGCAGATGCAGCGGGTCCATATCAGTTTCCAGGAGGGGCTAGGGAATTATACATGATACATATTTTCTTACTGAAGTCTTGTTGATTGTGTCTACGTATATACCTACAGGCTGCTCATTTGTTATGCAAGAAAATTCTTGTAGAAATTGAAGCAGAGACTTCAACGTGGTTGGAGGTTCGTGATCTATTAATAATGAGAGTTGCATGCTGTTTTATTAATAATTAAATTTGATATTTGAACTAACAATGTAGTGATAATGCTAATATTTTAAACACGTTCAGCTTGATGGATCTAAGCCTTCATCCGATGGGACAACAAACTCAATACACATTCAAATAAGTGGCACTCCGAGGGATATCAATCTTACAAGGATTATGATAAACAACATTGTGTCTAGGGGACGAAAAGGCCACTGGCAATGTCCATGGTTCCATACTGGGGAAAAAGCAAGAGTCAGGTGGAGATATGGATCCTTTGCTTCAAAGATCTCCGAGAAGAAAAGGGGAGGGGATAAAAAGGCCATTGACAATGTCCATGGTTCCGTTGAGGGATATAGTGGTGGAGCATAGGACGGTGGATCTGGTGGAGCATATGGTGATGGATATCGTGGTGATGGGAGTGGTGGTAGTCGATGGTATGAAGCTATGAGTGATGAGAATGCAACTGGTTGTAGTATTATGTGATTAAAGCAGGTCGACAATTGCATCACTAGAATTTTGAATAATGTAACGTCATTTAGCGACAAACTTGAAAAGGTGATATATCTTGTAATAATCCTCCGAAGAGTAGTCATATACGTGAATCTCACTTCCATAAAACCTGCACACCTTGGGTGGTTGTTCCTGTAAAAACTTCTATCTTCGGTATGTTTTATTGAACCTGTTATTCTTCTTATGTCAATATGTACAGATCATTCATAATTCTTATTCGTCTCACATCCTTAAAACTCTAGACCGTTAAAGTCCCTTATGCAACCGTTAATATATTTAACATATTAAGTAACCCTTACCGGCATCTTATGTCCGCTGATTTAAATCTGATTAGCTAGTTGTGTGTTGCTTAATACCTTAGGTTGTTGGTTCTATCTGTTGCTGAGCTGATCAACATTGTAACAAAATTTTCAAAGTGGCTAATAATATATTCACAACCCCACAAGCACAAAATAGACTGAACTAGTTTTTCCTGATGAACAAGTAAACGAGCATGTAACAGAAACTCACATCTAGGATATATATGTTAATACTGTTGTTAAATAGGAATTAATTTAGCTGTCTAAACCAGCTTCCTAACTTGTTCGTCAGGCTCTTTAGGCACGTGCTCCTCTTAAATTCATACTCACAAATATTATTATTCATCCTATTTAAGTAATTCTCTGATGCATCATAGTATGCATATGTTTTCTTCTCAATTCTCGGCGCTGAAAGCAATCCTTGAATGCATCATGGTGATATGTGCAACCCTGTGTTCCTGGTATATAATAGCTTCTTTCCTGAATTCCTCGTCCTTATGTTTGAACTTCTCCGAATCTTTTATCATCTTTTCACTCTCTCTTCCTTTGTCGATTGTAATGATAGAGTTTTTTCGTGTTACCAGTTGATAATATCTTCGCGGTGACGGTCGGGGATGTTAGATCGTAAACTTGATTTGGTCGCTGAAAGCCGAGTTCATACCGGAAGCTTCTAGAAGGTCGAAGAAAGAACCATAGAAAATATCTATGGAATTGTGTAGAATTATATAGATAAGTATGGAAAAATATCTAGTAAGAAATATCTAGAGAATGGATAAGTATGTAGTCGGAATTCTCTAGAATACCATGGAAATATCTTGTATCCGGAAGCTTCCATGGACTAGTATAAATAGGATATGTTGTAAGCATTTTGTAATAAGCACTAAGAAATTTCAAGCAATAAAGTTACTTTCCTAAAAACTTATCTCTTCCTCTAGTATTAGCCTAAAAGGCCCCGTGTGTTTCCCAACAAACTGGTATCAGAGCTACGCTGAAGATCAAGATGTCGAGTTCAATTAACTTGTTCCAGTATCCTCGTCTCACCAAAGATAACTATGGTAGTTGGTGTATTCGAATGAAGGCGTTACTTGGCTCACACGATGTGTGGGAGATAGTCGAGAAAGGGATTGAGAAGGTTGAAGTTGAAAACTCGTTGAGTGCTGCCTAAAGGGTAGATCTGCAGAAGGCAAGAAAGAAGGATCAAAGTGCTCTTACTCTCATCTATCAATGTCTTGATGATACGATGTTTGAGAAAGTTGCAAATGCAGGACTTCTAAGGAAGCGTGGGAGATTCTTCAAAATGCTTTCAAAGGAGTTGATAAAGTGAAGAAGGTACGTCATCAAACTCTTAGAGGAGAGTTCAAAAAACTCCAAAATGGAGGAATCCGAAACCATTTAGGATTATTTCACTCGTGTCTTGACCATTTCAAATGAGATGAAGAGAAATGGTGAAAGCCTGACTGACACAAGGGTGATAGAAAAGACTCTTCGCTCTTTGCCACCAAGCTTTAATTACATTGTTGTAGCCATAGACGAGTCAAAAGACATCGACTCTATGACCGTCGATCAACTCATGGGATCTTTACAAGCCCATGAAGAGAAGTTGAAGAAAAGAAGGGGGAAAGAACCCTTAGAGCAAGCTCTATACTCAAAGGTCTCTTTCAAAGAAAGAGAAAAGAGCTTTTTACATGGACGCGAGCCAGGACGAGGACGCGGTACTTTTCGAGGTCGTGGTGGTTTCCAAGGTCGAGGACGAGGACGAGGAAGAGAGGATGTTAATAAAGAAGAAGAGAACCAATGGTCTCCTAGTAGGAGAGGTCGTGGAAGAGGCTACCAATCTCAAAGAGAAGGTAAGTCTCAAATACAATGTTATAATTGTCGAAAATTTGGTCATTATGCTAGCGAGTGTACTAGCTCAAGACAAGTGGAAGAAAAGGCCAATCTTGTGGAGGTAGATGACGAAGACGAGCTTACTTTGCTAATGGCGAGACATGGCGAACAAGAAGAAAGGACAGAGCCATGGCATATAGATTCTGCTGCTAGTAACCATATGACGGGTGAAGAACACTTGTTTGTGGAGATGGAGCAACGTAAAGGCAATGTCACCTTCGGAGATGAATCAAAGGCACCGGTGAAAGGAAAAGGTAAAATACTTATCCGAGCTAAAGATGGAAGTCACCAATATATTTCAGATGTATACAATGTGCACAACCTTAAAAGTAACATTTTAAGCGTGGGACAACTGTTGGAGAAAAACTACGATATTCGTTTCAAAGATCGTAGTGCCACGATAAGAAATCCTAAAGGAAATCTCATAGCAAAAGTGCCTATGACTAAAAACCGAATGTTCATCTTGGACATTCAACATGATGAAGCTAAGTGCTTAAGGAGTTGTTTGAAGGATCATTCATGGCTTTGGCACATGAGGTACGGGCACTTAAATTTTGGTGACTTAAAGTTGTTATCTTCTAAGGGAATGGTGAAAGGGTTAGATCAAATTGATCATCCCAATCAAGTGTGTGAAGGATGTCTTCTTGGGAAGCATGCAAGGAGTCCGTTTCCAAAGGAAGCGACGTCAAGATCTAAGGAGCCTCTACAACTAATTCACACGGATTTGTGTGGTCTCATTACTCCACCTTCTCATGATATGAATCTCTACTTTATGCTTTTTATTGATGATTATTCTAGAAAGACTTGGGTCTATTTTCTAAAAGACAAATCCCAAGCCTTTGATGCTTTTAAGAAAATTAAAGCTATGGTTGAAAATGAGAAGGGTTTAAAAATTAAATCCATGAGATTGGATAGAGGTGGAGAATTTTTGTCAAAGGAATTAAATAAATTCTGTGAGGATAATGGGATCCGGAGATTTCTAACGGCTCCTTACTCCCCACAACAAAATGGAGTGGTGGAGAGAAAGAATAGAACCATTCTCAACATGGTCCGAAGCATGTTGAAAAATAAGAAAATGCCAAAGGAGTTTTGGGCCGAAGCTGTTGATTGCGCAGTGTATTTATTGAACCGGTGTCCGTCAAAGAGTTTGGACAACAAGACCCCACAAGAAGCATGGAATGGGATGAAGCCTACGGTCTCTCACCCAAGGATATTCGGGAGTATAGCGTATGTTCACGTTCCGAGCTAAAGGCGAATCAAGCTTGATGATAGAAGTGAGAAGCATGTGTTCGTGGGTTATGATAAGCAGTCCAAAGGATACAAGCTCTATAACCCGATCACAAGGAATGTAGTAGTGAGCAGAGACGTGGAGTTCGATGAAGAAGGATCGTGGGATTGGAGCGTCAAGGAAAATGAAAGGTACGACTTTCTTCCCATGACTAATGAAGAAGAGATACGTGGATTAAGAGATGAAGTTCAGCAACCTGAAAGTCCAGCTCCAAGTCCAACCCAAGGCTCGCCAGCAAGTTCAAGTGAAGGAGAGCCAAAGACAAGAAGCGTACAGGAGCTCTACGAGGTAACTGAAGAGATACCCCTTCTCTGTTTATACGCTGATTGTGAACCTTTATGCTTTGAAGAGGCCGTGAAAAGCAAGAAATGGAGACAAGCCATTGATGAGGAGATAAAGTCCATACAAAAGAATGACACGTGGGAGTTGACCATCCTTCCAAAAGGCCAAAAGGTTATTCCACTCAAGTGGGTATACAAGGCCAAGAAGAATGCCAAAGGCGAAGTGGAGAAGTACAAGGCGAGAGTTGTGGTCAAAGGATACAAACAAAAGCATGGGATAGACTACGAAGAGGTATTTGCCCCTGTTGCTCGTTTAGAAACTATAAGAATGATTATTGCTATTGCTGCTCAGTATAGGTGGAAAATCCACCAAATGGACGTGAAGTCAGCATTCCTAAATAGAGTTCTAGAAGAAGAAGTGTATGTGGAGCAGCCGCAAGGATATGTTGCCAAAGGGCAAGAAGGTAAAGTGCTAAGGTTGAAGAAGGCCTTATATGGACTAAAGCAGGCACCCCGAGCTTGGAATACTAGAATCGACAAGTATTTCCAAGGGCATGGTTTTACAAAGTGCTTAAGTGAATACGCACTTTACGTGAAGTTTGAAAATGGAGGTATATTGCTAGCCTGCTTGTATGTGGATAATTTGATATTCACATGAAATTCCCAAAGGATGATGGACGAGCTCAAGAAGTCAATGACGAGAGAGTTCGAGATGACAGACATAGGACTTATGTCTTATTATCTTGGCATCGAAGTGAAGCAAACTGATGAAGGAATATTCATATGTCAAGAAAGATATGCCAAGGAGATACTGAAGAGGTTCGGGATGGAAAAATGTAATCCTGTTGGCACCCCCATTGAACACAAGGCAAAGCCTTCGAAGCATGACGGAGGAGAAGCGGTAAACCCAACTCTGTTCAAGAGTCTCGTTGGAAGTTTACGCTACTTAACATGTACAAGACCCGACATACTCTATGCAGTCGGATTGATTAGTCGGTTCATGGAAGGGCTACGACAAAGCATGTGGAGATTGCGAAGAGGATACTCCGTTATATCAAAGGTACCATAGACTATGATATATTTTATTCAACAAGTGAAGACTTCAAGCTGGTTGGATATAGCGATAGTGACTGGGCTGGAAATAAAGATGATGGAAGAAGCACGCCAGGATTCCTATTCTTCCTAGGTAACAATGCCTTTACATGGTCTTCAAAGAAGCAACCGGTTGTTACCTTGTCCAGCTGTGAAGCGGAGTATGTTGCTGCAACATCGTGTGTATGTCACGCAATTTGGCTCAAAAGTATGCTGAAAGAGTTGCAAATGGAGCAAGAGGATGCGACTGTGATCTACGTAGACAACAAATCAGCAATCGACTTAGCGAAAAATCCAGTCTTTCATGATCGAAGTAAGCATATATCACTTTATTCGAGAGTGCATTGCTAGGAAGGATGTTCAAGTGATACATACGAGGACTGAAGATCAAGTCGCTGATATATTTACGAAGGCACTCAACGAGCGAGATTTCTCAAGACAAAGGATGATGCTTGGAGTCGGGAAATCAAGTTTAAAGGGGGGTGTTAGATCGTAAACTTGATTTGGTCGCTGAAAGCCGAGTTCATACCGGAAGCTTCTAGAAGGTCGAAGAAAGAACCATAGAAAATATCTATGGAATTGTGTAGAATTATATAGATAAGTATGGAAAAATATCTAGTAAGAAATATCTAGAGAATGGATAAGTATGTAGTCGGAATTCTCTAGAATACCATGGAAATATCTTGTATCCGGAAGCTTCCATGGACTAGTATAAATAGGATATGTTGTAAGCATTTTGTAATAAGCACTAAGAAATTTCAAGCAATAAAGTTACTTTCCTAAAAACTTATCTCTTCCTCTAGTATTAGCCTAAAAGGCCCCGTGTGTTTCCCAACAGGGGATACCATTAACATTTGTGTCAAAGCATGTCTCGATTGTCGAATACTGTTTGGGGGCAGGAGGAATTCCAGAAATTCGAAACTTTCCTAAAAAATAGTTATCCGTACATCTTGCTCTTTCACCCTGATACACCAGGAAATCTGCCTGGAGTGAGTATTGGATTTTTTTATTGGAATAGGGGAGTTCGGTGGGATCATAACATGAATTACATCCCAGGGTATCTTTACACCAATTGACAAAGGAGAGACGTCCACCAGCACAAAATCATGGGCATTGTTGATACCACTGAACTTTGCAGCCATAACTGCGGCACCATATGCAACAGCCTCATCAGGGTTGACAATCTTACAAAGCTCCTTGCCATCAAAATACTCTTGCAACATACTCTGGACCATTGGTATCCTAGTCATATAAGTTATTGCATCTGCAGTAGGTTCGTTGATCACGCGGATGATATTTAAGCCAACGATACTCCCTGCATCCTCGGTAGCTTGATATTGTGAATCATTATACTAAGCATGGACCGTTATTATAGCTTTTTCTCGGTTTCACCTCTTCTCCTATGTATGCCCTCAGCGGTTTCTTTCATCTTTCCAAGAATCATGGATGAAATTTCTTCGGCCGTAAACTCCTGCTTTTGACCTTTGTAGGCGACAACAACCTTTGGCGCGTTGTAGGCCCTTTGTATCACCTTGAAAGGCCACAATCTCATGTCTTGCACTTTGGAATCACTGTAATTCCTTCCAATTAACCTTTTAGCATCTGTAAACAAAAAGAGGCCATGGTGTAAGAATAGCCCATAATATGGTTGTTTGTGTTTGGGCTAAACACAGCCTGCTAATGGGTATGTGACATGTGATGGTCAGTAGTATAGAGACTAATTAGCTTCAGCCCATAATTTCCAAAATAAATTGCCCTATATATACGTAAGATGTAATAACCCTAGTTCATCAAAACAGCCGCCTCTCATCTCATCTGACTTTTGCACTCCGTAGTGCTTGAATAATGTTGATCAAGTTGATTTTTTTCGTACAGATGGTTTTTCAAGTACATGTTTTTACACCCTGATTCCTCTGTTTAAATGCAAGTTGCTCTCTGTTGTTCTCCAATCTCGGTAATAACTTATTATCATTAAATTGCTTATTATCTGTAATTTTCAGTTTCGATCTGTAATTTACTTATTATCGTAACCGATTTATATACCTAGTTTTCTGATGGGCTGTATTGAACGAGGTTCTTTTGAGCCTGATTTGTACACATACTAATAAATTGAAGACTTCAAATCCGTATTGAGTTTTTATAGTTTATGTATTTATCGAATTTGTTCTAGGTACTCATCGATAATTTGAAGAATTTTGACTGGTTTTGTTTGGAGTGGTTTGAAGAAATTTGGGACTTCAAACAGGCTAGAAGTGTGCAGAAAAAAGTTATGGTCAAAAGGTTGCTTCCATATTCTGGAACCACTGGGATTAAGTCTGCACGCAAGAAGGTGAAGGAAACTGGAACTTACAAGAAAATTGCGACTTTGAACAAGACTAGAAGTGTGCATTGATTTGAGATAATGCGTTACAAATATGGTTAGAAGGCATCTTTTTACGAAGCACCGGGATTAAGTTTGCACGCAATCAGAGGAAGAAAACTGGAACTTGACTTCAAACAAGGCTAGAAGTATGCAGTAAAAAGTTATGGAAGATACGGATATTGGAACATACAAGAAAATTGGGTCTTTGAACAAGACTAGAAGTGTGCATTGATTTGAGATAATGCATCTTATTACTTTAACAGATGTTATGTGGTTAAGCTGAGTATTGAGAGTAACTAGCTCATAACCCGTGTAATACACGGGTTGAACAACTAATTACTGAAAAAGTATTAGTGGAAATGGAAATTATTACGAAGTATTAAGTAATTGAAAATATAATAGAGTAGATACATGATATTGTTACTGTAATATTAGTTATAAATCTGAGGGTATTTATTGGATCATTAGAGCATCTCAAATGAAGATTATTAGAGATGACTTAGTAGAGCAAGGTTAAGTAATTTGTCATGTGAGAAGTGAACGGTTGCAATTTAGTTGAACAGATATTTACCCCTGGGGTAATAAGTTAAAATTTGTTGAAAGAATCCGATAAAAATATTGCGTGTTTTACAAAGAGCGTTCAGTTTATTCCATAGTGTTTTTCCCCTTTATGCAACTTGGAAGAATCCAACGTTAATATTTTCTTTTCTTTTAACAGATCTCAACATAACTTCCGAACAAAGGAGTCATGTTCAAAACAAAAGAATCACTAAACTCATACATCTTAAATGCTTAATACCATCAATTAACAACAATTAGAAAACAGCCACAAGTGCTCTATTAATCTTGCTATGTAAGTTTTTCCATAATTATGTAATCAAGAAGTGAAATATTTCACAACTTTTGGATACATAAAGTATGTACATGAACATGACTACAAGTTTAATCCTAAAAAAGAAACAAATACCAAGATTTATAAGTAACTTATCACACTTTATACTTGCTTAATAAAGAGATATCCTTAAAGTCAAATAACCATGAACCATCAAGAAGAGCAGGGCACTTTCCACTTCCATACTTTTATCGACTAAGTTTGGTCCATGTTCTAATCCCACCATGCTGGCTGAAAATTTAAGAGGACACAAACCAAAAGTCAAAGACCTTTTTTTATAAACCCATGAAAATACATTTGGTTTGAATGATACAAAGAACACATGGCAATCCACAATTCACAGTCCACAGTCCACAATTATCAAACTTTGACAATTGCTAAAGAGGTAAGGCGCCATCAAAACTACTAAATAACTCGAATTCAAGAGCATAAGAAGAAAAACAGGATACCCATAATAGCTTTTTCTCTTAGGCATTTGATTAAACTCTACTTGTTGAATGCTTCAGCAAAAATCCATAAAATGAACAACTCAAAACGAACTCATCGATGCTAAATGTATACATTTCATCAAACAGTTACTGGGGGAATCGGAAAACAACAAAAGCTAAAGAAAGTGTGAGTGAGAGTTAGTGATACCTTCTTTAACGTTCATATACTAAAATGAAGATTAAACATTTGGAGACATTAACATTCCAAAGTCACAAGCTTCCTCGTTTGATCTGTAAAAAAAATCAAAACAAAATGTGAGATGGTGTAAATAAAGAGGCTTTTCATCAAGAATAGAAAGGACATCACCAAAATATAAAAATGAAAAGAAAAGAAAAATATAAAGAAACCTGAAAGTAGAAGCGACCAAATTTTTTTTGTGAAAGAACTATCACAAAAGTTATTAAGTTCTCCAGATAAACTTACCAACCAATCTTGGAATGAAGCACATCAAACTGAAAAAGAATAACTAAACAAATAAAATTAATGAGTAAGAAGCTTTGACCGTATATTTAGCAACAAATATAAATAAAGCTACGAAATAATTGTAATAAACCCATCTCATACCATTTTCATGTATGTCCGTTACCTTAAAATCGCAAACTTTTGACATCATTTAGAAATAACACTGACCATAAATGTGCATAGTTTGTGTCAAGAGGTAGTCAAAGGTTTCATTTATAATGCTTATAATCGCCTTTAGAATCGATAAGAAGCAACAGACTATATTTTGTTCATGTTGGAAAATGTTTTGCAAAATATGATTTTTGCAATACTTTGGACATAAATTTATATATGTATATGTTATATATATTCGTAGTACTTAGTAGCTTTGCGTTCTCCTCGAAGAGAGCTTCGCAACGAGCTAAAGTATGTCCAATATGGAGTTAATATGAATGAGATATCGTGTCTCAAAGTGAGTCACGTGAAACACAATATTTGGAAAATATTTTGTCCCACATCGCTTGAAACATGAAATGAAAACATGTTTATAAGGGAATCCTAGTTTCTACCCTACAATATTCATTTATGGTTTTTTACTCCCACGCCTACGCGCGCGCAGGGGGTGCAGAAAGTAGGATTTCTAGGCCAAAAACGGCTGTTTTAGTTATAACAGATTTTCCTGACTTTGGTATATATTTTTTCTTTGAGAACAAGTCAAGTTTTCAGTATAAATATAACCTCTTCTCATTCAGTTAAAGACATCAGAAAAACGCAGCTTTTCATACTCCATTACCAGACGATTTTTCCAGCAGTTCTCGATCAGAAACGCAGAAGGCTTCCGTGATCTTTCAGGCAAGTTTGTCTAGTTCGGCTGTACAACAGCTTTGGACGTTGTACCCTGGGAAACAGACGGCGAATCTATTTTAAGGGAGGCGTGTTAAACACGTGCCTCGTCTTAGTTTTACTGCTTTCAATTTTATTTGTTATTTAATTATGTTCTTTGTTTTCTATTAATTTTATTATTGTTTTAATAAAAGTATACACCGTTTCCCACAATCTTAAAACAGATTCTGTTTAACAGAATTAAAACTTTTATTAAATAGGATTAATAATTTTATCAGATTTATTTATAAACTGTTTCTACCGAAACCAGGATTGAGTTTCACTGGAAATCAGTTTTAATTTACAAATTTTAATTAAATGTTAAGGTTTTTTTTAGCAGTTGTTCTAATCAGTTTATTGAAACCAAGATTGTGTTTCTGTTAAACTGATACGTTGGATAATTACATCTGATTCATTGAAACCAAGATTGAGTTTCTTTGAAGTAGATCCACTATAAGTATATAGAGATCACGACTAAATTTCTTATATACAGATTTATAACAGTTATCTAACTGTTTGTGTTTTGATCTTGTTTGATCTTTCAGGATGTCTACCAGCACTCCTGTAACTCCTGCAACTACTACTGTGAATGTAACTGGTGCGCCAGTTCCCCACACAGTTGCTAATCATGCTGAAAGACCAGAAAAATTCAATGGGCAGAATTTTATGAGGTGGCAGCAGAAGATGTTCTTCTATCTCACTACTTTGAACCTTGCGAAGTTCTTAAAGGAGACTGTACCTCAGGTGGAACCTCCTAAAGAAGGTGTACCTTCTAATCAACAAGCCGTGCAAGTTGTTGAAGCATGGAAACATTCAGACTTCTTGTGTCACAACTATATTCTGAATGGTTTGGTGGACTCTTTGTACAATGTGTACTACAAGACTATGACTGCCAAAGAAATATGGGAGTCGTTGGAACGCAAGTACAAAACTGAGGATGCTGGTACAAAGAAGTTCGTGGTAGCTCGTTTCTTGGATTACAAGATGGTTGATTCAAAGAGTTTGATAACTCAGGTTCAAGATCTGTAGGTTTTGCTACACGACATTCATGCTGAGGGTATGACTTTGAGTGAAACTTTTCAAGTTGCTGCTATCATTGAAAAGTTACCTCCAAGCTGGGTAGAATTTAAAAACTACTTGAAGCATAAGCGAAAGGAGATGGCTGTTGAAGACTTGGTTGTTCGTCTTCGTATTGAAGAGAACAACAAGCTGGCTCAAAAAAACACTTATACACCTGATTCTGCCAAGGCAAATATGGTTGAGCATGGTTCGTCTTCTTCAAAGTCTAAAGGCAAGAGCTTTGGCAAAGGGAAGAATGAAAAGAAGAGCAAAGGGAAGTCTGAGTACCTTGCTCCTAAAGATGGAATTGCGAAGCAAAAATTCCAAGGAAATTGCTTCAACTGTGACAAGCCAGGTCATCGTTCTGCTAATTGCAAAGCGCCGAAGCGGGTGACTCCACGCGAGGCTAATATGGTGAATGATAATGTGGACATGATTGCTATGGTGTCTGATGTCATTGCCATGATATCTGAAGTTAACTTGGTAGGTTTTAATAATAGTGATTGGTGGGTTGATACTGGGGCAACCCGTCATGTGTATGCTGACAAGAGTATGTTTCACTCTTTTAGAGCGGTTGACAATGGAGAGAAGCTGTACATGGGCAACTCTGCAACTACTGATATCAAGGGCGAAGGAGATGTTATTTTGAAGATGACATCCGAGAAAGAGCTCAAATTGACTAAAGTTTTGTATGTTCTGGAGATTCGCAAGAATCTTGTGTCCGGATGGCTTTTAAATAAGTTTGGTTTTCATCTTGTTTTTGAGTCTGATAAAGTTGTTCTTTCTAAGAATCAAATGTATGTTGGCAAGGGGTATGCCCTGAATGGTATGTCTAAGCTCAATGTAATAGCTGTTAAGAATGCTATCAATAAAATGAATTCTTCTGCTTACTTGATTGAGTCCTCTAATGTATGGCATGGCCGTCTTGGACATGTTAATTTTAATTCAATGCGTCCTTTGATTAAATTTAATGGCATACCAAATTTTCATATTGATTCAAATTATAAGTGTGAAACTTGTGTCGAAGCCAAACTTACAAGATCATCTTTCAAATCGGTTGAACGAAAAACCGAACCACTTGATATGATACACACGGACATATGTGATTTGAAATCACTACCCACAAAAGGTGGCAATAAGTACTTCATCACGTTTATTGATGATTGCACAAAGTACTGCTACGTTTACTTGTTGAAAAGTAAAGATGAAGCTATAGACAAGTTTGTTCTATACAAAACCGAAGTTGAGAATCAACTTGGTAGGAAAATCAAGGTTGTACGAAGTGATAGAGGAGGTGAATATGTGTCTCCGTTTGCTGATCTATGTGCGAAACATGGAATTAGACATGAGTTTACTGCTCCTTATTCACCTCAGCAAAACGGTATTGCCGAAAGGAAGAACCGTACCTTGAAAGAAATGGTTAATGCCATGTTGTTAAGTTCTGGTATGAGCCGGGACATGTGGGGGGAAGCCATTCTAACGGCTACTTATCTTTTAAACAAGATACCTCGTAAGGATAAAGAGGAAACCCCATATGAACTGTGGATGGGAAGAAAACCATCATACCAGTACTTACGAGTGTGGGGGTGTCTAGCCAAGGTAGCTGTGCCGACACCTAAGGCCCAAACGATTGGACCTAAATCTGTGGATTGTATATTTATTGGACATGCTAAGAATAGCAGTGCGTATCGTTTCATTGTACATGATTCGAAAAATCCTGATATATACAAGAACACAGTTATGGAATCAAGGAATGCGTCCTTCTTTGAAAACATATTTCCTTGTTTAAAGAAGGAAAATGGAAGCACATCTAGAATAGATGATGCAGTTGTCCAAGATAAGAGACAACGAGATGATGATGATCTCCAAGATGAGAGACAAGATCAACCCGAGGAAGAAGAGGTTGAACCTAGAAGAAGCAAACGGGTGAGAACCGAGAAATCGTTTGGACCCGATTTTATCTCTTTTATGGTAGAAAATGAACCTACTTCTTATCAAGAAGCTGTAAATTCCTCGGAAGGACCTCGATGGAAAGAAGCGATTAATAGTGAAATAGAGTTTATTTTACAAAATCATACTTGGGAGCTCGTGGATTTACCTCCTGGTTGTAAACCACTAGCCTATAAATGGATCTTCAAGAAGAAGATGAAAGCTGATGGCACCAATGATAAGTACAAAGCAAGATTGGTGATCAAAGGTTTTAGACAACGCGAAGGTCTAGATTACTTTGATACTTATTCGCCTGTTACGCGAATAACTTCTATTAGGATGATTCTTGCTATTGCCGCATTAAGAAATTTAGAAGTTCACCAAATGGATGTGAAAACGGCTTTTCTAAATGGAGATTTAGAAAAAGAAATATACATGAACCAACCCGAGGGTTTCATGGCTCCTGGACAAGAGAGCAAAGTTTGTAGGCTTGTTAAGTCATTGTATGGCTTAAAGCAAGCTCCAAAACAATGGCATCAAAAGTTTGATCACGCCATGCTAGAGGGTGGATTCAAAATTAATGAATGCGACAAGTGTGTTTATGTCAAAGACACGAATAGTGGATATGTAATCTTGTGTCTTTATGTTGATGATATGCTTATCGTTGGCAGTAACGACAAGATGATCAAGTCTACTAAAGACATGTTGAAATCAAAGTTTGACATGAAAGATATGGGTTTGGCTGATGTGATCCTTGGAATAAAGATCATACTAACTCATAGTGGAATTGCATTAAGTCAAGCACATTACGTGGACAAAATTCTCAATACTCATAATGCGGGGGATTCCGGCCTAGCTAGAACTCCAACTGACACCCGTTTGCATCTATCTAAAAATAGAGGCGCAGGTGTTGCCCAATTAGAGTATTCAAGAATTATTGGCATGTTGATGTATTTGATGACATGTACCCGACCTGACTTAGCATATGCTGTTAGCAGGCTAAGTAGATATACTAGTAATCCAAGTGATGCACATTGGAAAGCTATGACTATGGTACTTCATTATTTGAGATACAGTCGTGATTATGGAGTGAATTATGCTAGATATCCATCTGTTATTGAAGGATACAGTGATGCAAATTGGATATCTGACATAAAGGATTCTAGATCGACCAGTGGATATGTGTTTACACTGTGAGGGGCCGCTATATCTTGGAAGTCTTCCAAGCAAACTATAATAGCTAAGTCCACGATGGAATCAGAATTTATCGCGTTAGATAAATGCGGAGAAGAGGCGGAATGGCTACGTCAATTCGTAGAGGACATACCCAGGTGGCCTAAACCGGTAACGGCCATTAGTATACATTGTGATAGTCAATCGGCAATTGGCAGAGCTCATAGCACAATGTATAATGGAAAGTCTAGACATATCCGTCGTCAACATAATTCGGTACGACAACTACTCTCAACAGGAGTTATCTCAATTGACTATGTGAAGTCAAAGGATAACATTGCGGATCTGCTTACGAAAGGCTTTAGCAGAGAGTTAGTTAGTAAGTCGTCTAAAGGAATGGGACTAAAGCCCTTGAAGGAATGAGTTTCTATGAAGGAAAACCTAACCCAGTTGACTGGAGATCCCAAGATCTGGGTTCAATAGGACAACCTAATCATAGAAATGTGGGGGAAGTCACGTCAATGTGGGGGAGTTACTTAATAAAATAACTTTCCTAGTCCATTCCTAGAACAATGTGACTTGTTGAGAGGTTAAACATATGGCTTAATGATTCAGGATGAAATCATAAAGCATAATGATTCAAGATGAAATCATAAAACATATGTTTTTAATGATTCAAGATGAAATCACCTATGTGAGAGAGAAGTGGGGTCGCTTCGAAGGAAATTGTGGGGGCGCAATTTCTAAGAGCTCTTGCAGAACCAGGCGAGTGTTCATGACCATTACGAACACGACTATGAGGACTTGACAAGGTCAGGGAGAGTCTTGTGTGAGTGTGTATTGTCGTCTACGTAAATAGAGGCTGAGTTCAAGGACATCGCGTCTACTCAGATCTAGGAGACTAAATGCATCTCACAAGGGAAAGTTCAAAGGGTTACACCTACCTATCCTATGCAGGACTTAACCGCAGAAATTTTGCCGAAACTTTCGTGTGTTTTCGACCGATTCCCATTCATGTGGGGGATTGTTGGAAAATGTTTTGCAAAATATGGTTTTTGCAATACTTTGGACATAAATTTATATATGTATATGTTATATATATTCGTAGTACTTAGTAGCTTTGCGTTCTCCTCGAAGAGAGCTTCGCAACGAGCTAAAGTATGTCCAATATGGAGTTAATATGAATGAGATATCGTGTCTCAAAGTGAGTCACGTGAAACACAATATTTGGAAAATATTTTGTCCCATATCGCTTGAAACATGAAATGAAAACATGTTTATAAGGGAATCCTAGTTTCTACCCTACAATATTCATTTGTGGGTTTTTACTCCCACGCCTACGCGCGCGCAGGGGGGTGCAGAAAGTGGGATTTCTAGGCCAAAAACGGGTTTGAAGCTACTGAACTTGTGCACGAGCGCGCGACCTGCAGACACGAATGCAACTCCGAAAACTGGCTTGGGTTATTTTTCCAGAGAATTCTGTACATCTATTTTAGGAATAGATACAGAAGTTATTCACATAATATTTTGTGTGTTAAAAAGATACAGAAAATATTCACAGAATATTTTTGTGTGTTAAAAAGACAGGAAATCTGTTTTAGTTATAACAGATTTTCCTGACTTTGGTATATATTTTTTCTTTGAGAACAAGTCAAGTTTTCAGTATAAATATAACCTCTTCTCATTCAGTTAAAGACATCAGAAAAAACGCAGCTTTTCATACTCCATTACCAGACGATTTTTCCAGCAGTTCTCGATCAGAAACGCAGAAGGCTTCCGTGATCTTTCAGGCAAGTTTGTCTAGTCCGGCTGTACAACAGCTTTGGACGTTGTACCCTGGGAAACAGACGGCGAATCTGTTTTAAGGGAAGCGTGTTAAACACGTGCCTCGTCTTAGTTTTACTGCTTTCAATTTTATTTGTTATTTAATTATGTTCTTTGTTTTCTGTTAATTTTATTATTGTTTTAATAAAAGTATACACCGTTTCCCACAGTTGATTATGCATATTAGGTGGAAAAAGATAAACCTTGTGAAAGATGATGTATCAACTTCTTTTTTTCATACGCCACGACTCTTACGCACACAAATTCTCAAGTAAAAAAGAATGGAGGCACCCCGCGTATTCTCAATCATCTACCCAACTTTCACATAAATGGGTTTTAAATGGCAATTAAGTCTGGTTGTAAATTGTAATAGTATCAAGTCGTTGTCTTCATCTTTACAGTAAAGACTTTACTACTTCCTGCGGCCAAAATCATAGTACTTTGAAGATATTAACAACAAACTACTAAGAGCACGCGGTACAGTTGAGCCGTCGTGCTCGTGTCGTGGGCAAAAAGTGATGCCACGTCACTTTTTACTCCCACGACACCAAAACACCCCACGATGGCTCAACCCCCCTCCCTGGTTAACACGAGAATTCTTGTGTCGTCGTCACCCAACTTTTTTTTTTTCAACAATTAATTAACATAAACTTAAATTTTCATTAATAAAAAAAAATACAATTACTAATAGAAAAAAAACAACACGAAAAAAAAATTACCGAAAAAAAAACACAAATACGAAAATAAACTTAAAAATTAAAATATTTTTGCACGCGCCTCGTCTTTGAGCTTCTCGATCCTCGCCGCGTCTTGTGGACTTAATCTGGTAGTGTCGAATCGAAGGATTTGCAAATCCTCGTTCCTTTTTTGAAGTGCAACCACTTCTAGTCTAGCCGCCACCTCTCGGTCCAATCGCTCCTTTTTAGTTTCACGATCGGATAACATTTGTTGTTGTAGCATATCCACCAATTGTTCTTTTTGAGACCCCGAAGTGGCGGATGAGCTTGTCGAGCGTTGAACCTTGGCCTTTCTTGGAGCACCGGATGGACGAGGGATCTCATCGTCATTGAAAAGATCCGGATCTTGATCGGCTATCTTCCCTCGTGCCCGGCGTGTTCGAGTTGAATCGGGATTTTTCCATTTATACTTGTCTTTCAAAACAAGCCAAGCACTTTTGTGTGAAAACTCCTTGTTCCCGTTTTCATCTCGATACAAACTCATCACACGAGTCATCAAATCGTCTTGATTTTCGCCACTTAAAAGTTTGGCGCTTTCATAAAACGAATTAAACCTATGAACCTCGCGGTTCAAATTCGTCCACTTCCCGGTCAACATATTTTTGTTTCGAGTTTTAAAACCCTCATCCTTAAGCCGATCGTTATACAAATCCATAACTTGGTACCAAAACGTATCGTGTGGTTGATCGGTCCCGACCTTCGGGTCTTCGGATACTTCAATCCAACACTCGGCCAAAACTTCTTCCTCACGTTGGCTCTAAAAAGAACGGTCCGACTTCGGAGGTGGTTGTGTAGCCGCGGCCACGCCTTTGTTCTTTGGGTTTTTTTTAGCAACACTTTTCTTCCTCGAACCTTTCTTCGCTTGTGCATCGACTTGTTCTTCGGGTTCTTCGGGTGCATTGTTTTGTTCGGGTTCTTCGGGTTCTTGTGAAGAGTGTTGAGGAAAGGTTTGGAATTGTTGTGATTGTTGGAAGATTTGTGATTGTTGGGATTGTTGGAACCACATATTAAATTGCTCGGGTGTACAATTAAGAAATGGGTTTTGTTGTGATTGTGGGAAGGTAGTGAATGGATTTGGGAGTTGATTATAGTTGGCGAATGTTCGTGAAGTGCTAGATGTTGCGGATGAGGGAGTATTCGGGTTAGACGAAGAAGACGAATTCGGTAGTTGAGTTGAGGGAATTTGATTTTGAGGATCGGAAAAGTAATTGTTTAACCATTGATTCGGGTATTGGTTTGGGTTAGGATTTTGACTCATGGTGGATAGAAAAATTAGAGAAATTAGATGTAGAAGAAGGTGTGAGTTGTGGGTAATTTGGGGTAGAATTTATAGGAAAAAAGATGGAAAAAGGGGGTTTTTTTCACCCTCAAACGGTCAAAAAAACGAGCAAAAAAAAACCCGTTCACCAACGGTCAAAAAAACGGCTATTTTTTTAAATTTTCAAAAAAAAAAAAATTAAAATTAAAAAATCCGACGACGCGAGCCACGGTGTGGTTGGCGCCGCCGTGGCCTCGCGCCGTCACCATGGCGTCGGCTGGTAGGTACCATCCCAAAACCCACGACGCGAGCCACGGTGTGGTTGGCGCCGCCGTGGCCTCGCGCCGTGGTGGCCAGCCACCCACCAGCCAACCGTACCGAGAACTCTAAAAGAAAAGTACCATTACTAAAGTCACCAAGTCTTATTAGATTACTTTTTATGTAGTTCTAATTACTGAGTGAATGTTTAGATTTTTCATAATTTAACCACACATAACTAAATCACTGATATAGTTACTCTTCATATGATTTCCTTTAGAGGCCTGGGAATCATGGCGCCGTGGGGAGCCAAACCCACGGCGCGAATCGCGTTACCACTCCCCAAATCTAAAAAACCCACGTCGTGGGGCTGCTGCGTGACCCAACTCACGGGGCGTGAGTTTGTTTTTGATTATTTTATTTATTTTTTTTGTATTGGGGAAGAAGAAAGGGGTATTGTGTGTATTGTGGGACCCAGTTTCACCCATCACTTGGAGTGATGACTCCCCACTTTTTTTCATGTGAGTGAGTGGGTGAGTTTCGATAACGTGGCACCCAAAAAACCCATCACTCCAAGTGATGGTTCCCTGTGCTCTAAATATAGAGAGTTATCCAATAAAAAAAATGTTACAAGTCGCATTCAGGTGGCAATTATGTTGAATCAAATAATAGTAAATATAAAAATTCATTACAAAAAGAAAGGATGCACCTGATTAGCTTGAATAAAATGAACAACAATTTTTAAAAAATGTTATATCGAGTCTTAAGAAAGAAAGAGTACTTGGTACAAAAGCTTACAAAACCATTAACACCTATGTAAATCATTGTGTTTTTGAGCGCTTGTGACTCCATTCTTTAACTTGGTCAAAGACTTGTTCATAGCTATCTCTTCTTGATCCAAGACGTCGAGAACAGCTCGTGGTCCTAAAAGAGACAATTAAACAACAAATTAAAGAATACATAAGGGATGAACACACTATCTAGCTACAACATAGTTTGTTCAAACTAAACTACTATTTAAAAACTCATTCAAACAGAAAATTTGGTACAATCAAACAAAATATTGACACATTGAGATTATAGAAACTCATTCATAAAGTGCTTTGATGATACAAAGCTTACAATTTCGCCATAGGAAGTCTAACCGGAGTTGAATTGTCGATGTTGTTGCACATTCTTGGTATTCCTTTTCGTAGGTTGGATCCTGGATTCACAAATTGGCTTAAAAGTCACATGAAACTTAATCAATCACATTATGACATAAGCAATTTTGAAGCAAACAGCCTAAATGAGTGACACGTATGTAAAATTCTTCTTTCATGATGTCAGCACAAAGTGTGTTTTAATAGAATGTATAGATGCTTTTTTTTAACAAGCATTGAGAGTAATAGAATTCTTGAATTTCGTATACTTCATTGAAATTAATACGGACTATAACTTAAAGTTGTTCACTGCTTGTTAATTCACAATGTATCAATTGAATGTTATAGTTAGTCCATGAAATCATGTGGAAAGACTTCTGCAAGGTGGAGATAAGAATGGAGGGGCAAGGGATTCAAGGATCGAGAAGATCAAAAATAACATTTTAACACTTAAACTGACTCATACCTTGTCTTGGTTTTGCATCCATCTAATGTGAAAAAGATGTGTGATATCCATTTAGCAGTGAGGTTTACATGCTCGCCTTTACTTAACATGATATACTGGCAACCTTTGTTGTGCAAAATTAATTCCCGATGATTTAGTAAATCTGCATGAATTTAGTGAAAGTTTATGGACTTAAAATTAATAGTCGTGAGATAGGATCGAACTCGGGATCACGGGATTGCACACATAACGTAAAGAGTTAATTTATTTATTAAATGTATTTTATATATATTTATTAAATCAAACCAAAGCTTAACTAACGATCGTTGATAAATAAAAGTTAAGTTATAACGACCGTTAAGGAATTAAATAGAAGCTAAAAGAAGGAAAACGGAAAAGTTCCGGAAGCCCTAATTGGGCCTTAATGGGGCGTCGGCCTAAGGGTGAAAAAGGAAGGGGAAAAAGATTTTTTTTCCTAATTGGTGTTTTACTTGGAGAACAAGTTTTGTCTAGCCTATATAAACACCTAAAAGCCTTCATAATTTTTCACCCATTCCTCTCCCTTCTCTTCTCTTGATCGCCGGCCACACCCTCACCAATTAGGGTTTCGGTTGGTTTTCAATTTAGCTTAATTATCTAGTCCTAGCCCCTCTCTAAGGTTGTTGGGTAGATATTCCATAAGCGTTGAAGCTCGGTTTGTTCGTGCTAGACTCACGGTTAACTCGTTGTATTACGTGTGTACAAGAACGTGATATAATCTTCCTTTAGATTATATTCTTGGTGGTGTTCGTGATAAACCCTAGTTGTCGTTCGTTCCGTCGTCTTGTGGATCTTGCTAGGATAAAGGTATGTAACCCTAATCTTGATTAATATAATTGTGTTAAATTAATGATCTTGTTAATCGCTTCCGCTATGCGTGCTTTGATCCATATTAGGGTTTTAAATAATTGTTATGAACTATATAAACCATCAGTGGCATCGAGAGCCGTTTTAACATGATTATAATTATCAAGATCTAAAGTTTTTTAACTAATAATGATTTGTGTTAAAAATTACATGTTGTTTTTTAGGTTTTATGAAATAGTAGGGTTTTGTTTTTTATTATTATTAAAATCGACTTATGTCGAATTTTTTATAAAAAAAATTTTTTTTTTTGTAAACCCTAAAATTACATGGTAATTGACTTTAGATGTTTTGCATGAATTAATTGTTATGTCATGTGTGGTTACGATCCGTAATTTTTTAATTGTTAAGAGAATGTGGGAGATCCGTAATGAACGTGCATGTTTTTTACGGATCATATAATTTTGATTGCTATTTGCTTTATTTGATTCAAAGTTTTAAAATTAGGGAAGACTTTTTATGTTTATAAAAACCCTAGTTTTGATGTTCTTTGAATAAATTGGTTTGCATGTGGCTATTTGATTTAGTTTTTTTTTGTACTACTTGTTTTCATACGTTTTTTTATTGTATGTTGTAAACAAGGGTAATTTTTTCCAAGAAAAATAATATGGACTAAATCTTATCAAAATTAATGAATTGATTTGAGATGTAAAATACATATGATTTGTGTTGATTAGAATTGCAATAGCAACTTAACGGCCTACTCAATTTTGACAAACTATAAAGTGGGTATAACGCACCGCTGGTCAAGTACCCGGTTAAGGAAGGAGGTGTTATGCTTCAGCGCTGACCAAATTCCCGGCTCGCCTGTGCGTCAAAATTGGAATTACCTACGGTTGTTATTGGTATAATTCTTTAAGGTTGATTTAACTACATTGATTCACATCCGAAACACAATGAATAAGGTTATTGCTTTGTGCTATAACTGAGTTCTAGAAAAAGTACGGTGTGAATTTAGTTGTGTGTAAAATCTTTGAATGGTTGAACCAATACCTCAACTTGCAAATATATGATGAACTTTTAGTCTCATCAAAAAGTTTACTAAACGTTTTTATTAAACTTATGTTATGGAGATGTATGCATGCTTCTCCGTACATGATTTTGACACCAAAATTTATACCCTAAATTTAAGTCATATGCCCTCTAATTGACGAACACTTGAAGTTACAATTGTCGTCATATAAGATATCGGACGATGTTGTAATGGAGAGAAAACTTCATGACTGAATAAGATTGCACATGAAGGTTTTACGTTCTTTAGATTAGTCGACTTAATTGAGTTACTCAGTGAGAACTGGAAACTTAAGGCATAAAGTAGGGATAAAACATGTTTACAATGCAAATGATTTTGGCAATGTAAATCCCTAACATATCTAGGAATTGCAATTTGATTTGGCAATTATTGTTCGACAAGTTACTGTGTTGAATACATTTGTCACTAGCAGATCAACTGATGTGATGAATCTATGTCAATATGGGTTCTAGTTTTTCAAGGAAAATACTATGGTTTTTATACCTGGGTAATTTTATTTTCTTGAATTGTATTATCGAAAATACTAATGTTTGAACTTATTTCTGTAGAAATGGCTCAACCCGAAAGTAATCTGACAATAAGCTCGGCGTTCAAAGCTTTCTTTGAACGGCCTGAACTTACTGGCCCAAATTTCAATGACTGGTACCGCTCACTAAGAATTGTTCTGAGAGCAGCGGGTACTATCAATATCTTGGAAACTCCTTTTCCGGATGATCTTGCTGAAGGAGCATCTGATGCGCAAAGGCTTCAACACGCCGCTAACGTTAAGAAGCACCATGAGGTGGCTGCTGTAATGTTAGGGAGAATGGCTCCTGCACTTCAAAGGAAGTATGAGCTATTTCCACCTCAGGCAATGCTTGAGGAACTTAAGGCAGTGTATGAAACGCCACAGGCTGTAGAGATCTATGATCTTGTTGATGCTCTACACAGCTGTAAGCAAGCTCCTGGAAAGTCCGTAAGTGCACATTACTTGGAGATGAGAGGTTATATGGAACAGCTCATCGCACTAGGACAACCCTTTGATCATGCTATGGCTATTAACTTGATCAACAGGTCCCTTAATAAGGACTTTGGTGATTTTGTTCGTAACTATAATATGCATTGCACGGGGAAGACAGTTAATGATTCGCATGCAATGCTCATTGACTTCGAAAAGGGTTTGAAAGATAAGGCATCCACTGCTACGCCTCAAGTACTTTATGTACAAAAGGGTAGAGTGTCTAAACCTAAACCGCAAGGGAATAAGAAGCAGAAAGGCAAAGGCAAGGCTGATAAGAGCAAGCAAGTTGCGACTACATCTAAGCCGAAGCTGAACTTTGCTAAGAAATCTCAGAAAGATGAGACTTGCCACTACTGCAAGATGACTGGACACTGGAAGAGGAATTGCTCTCTCTATCTCCATGAAATGGCAGAACATAAGAAGAAGGCTGAGCAAGTTGCTGCAGCACCATCTTCAGGGATTTGAGTTGAAGAGGAGACTATCCTATGGGGAACAATCTCTGCAAGTGGGCAATGGCGCACAAGCACCGGTTGAAGCTATAGGAATATTTAAATTAGTTTTACCTTCGGGTTTAGTACTGTTTTTAAATAATTGTCATTATGCACCTACAATTGTTAGGGGTGTTATTTCCTTTTCTTGTATGTTGGATCTTGGATTTACTCACACGATTGATAATAATAGAATTTCTGTTTTCAAAGATGGTCTATTCTATTTTGATGCAATTTCTGTGAATGGTGTTTTTGAAATTAACATGCATGATAATTCCAAGAGAAAAAATAATTCTGTTTTTAGCATGAATAAGAAGAGTAAGTTAGACAAGAACTCTTCTTATCTTTGGCATTGTAGGCTTGCCCATATTGGGAAGACTCGCATACAAAAGCTGCAACGTGATGGGCTTTTGGAAAGTATCAATGATGAATCATTTGATAAATGTGAATCTTGTATCTCTGGAAAGATGACCAAGAAACCTTTTAATAGCAATATTGAAAGGGCTACTGAACTACTTGGTTTGATACATACTGATGTGTGTGGACCACTTAGACATGTGTCAAGGAAAGGTGCTAGCTACTTCTTAACGTTTACGGATGATTATAGCCGTTATGGTTGTGTTTATTTACTTAAGCATAAACATGAGGTATTTGAAACATTCAAGACGTTTAAAGCAGAAGTAGAGTTACAACTAGGAAAGAAGATTAAAGCTCTTCGTTCTGACCGTGGTGGTGAATATTTAAGTCAAGAGTTTAAAGATTATTTAAGTAAGAATGGAATTGTTCAGAAACTTACTTCTCCGTATACTCCACAACAAAATGGTGTATCTGAAAGGAGAAATCGTACATTATTGGATATGGTGCGATCTATGTTTAATCTTACAACTTTACCGTTATCTTTTTGGGATTATGCTCTTGAATCTGCTGTTCGTATTCTAAATATGGTTCCCACAAAGAAGGTAGATAAGACACCATATGAACTATGGCATGGCAAGAAGCCATATTTGTCTTATTTAAAAGTCTGGGGTTGTGAGGCGTATGTGAAACGTGACTCTGGAGATAAACTCCAACAACGCTCAGTGAAATGTATCTTTGTAGGTTACCCTAAGGAAACTATGGGTTACTACTTCTATTATCCGGCTGAGAACAAAGTAGTTGTGGCTCGGTATGGAGACTTCCTTGAAAATGATCTTGTAAATCAAGAATTCAGTGGGAGAAATTATGATCTTGAAGAAATTCAAGAAGATACATTGCCTTCTGAAAATACTAGCGATGAAATTCCTGTAGAACCAGAAAGTCTGGGAGTTCCACCGGAATTAATTCCTCCACGTAGGTCTCAAAGGACTATACGTGCGCCAGACAAACTATGTCTTTACATAGAGGATGATGAGGAGGAAGTAGGGGATCTTGGTGAACCTGCTAACTATCGATCCGCGATGTCTGATCCAGAAAAGTCAAAATGGATAGTTGCGATGAATGAGGAAATGAAATCCATGGAAATCAATGATGTTTGGATTCTTGTAGACGCACCTAAAAATGCTAAAGTAGTGAAAAATAGGTGGATCTATAAGAAGAAAACTGACATGGATGGAGATGTACAATCCTATAAAGCACGTTTAGTGGCTAAAGGTTTTACTCAAACTTTTGGCATAGACTACGAGGAGACATTTTCTCCTGTAGCAGACTTACGAGCTATTAGGATTCTCATAGCTATAGCAGCATACTATGACTATGAGATATGGCAAATGGATGTTAAAACTGCCTTCTTGAACGGTCGCTTAGATGAAGACATCTATATGCAACAACCAGAAGGGTACGTTGATCCTAAATATCCAAAGCGCGTGTGCAAACTTCAAAGATCTATTTATGGTTTGAAGCAAGCATCACGTCAATGGAATAAGCGATTTGATGAAGAAATCAAAAAGTTCGGATTTGTTCAAAATCGTGATGAGCCATGTGTATATCGCAAAGCTAGTGGGAGTAATGTAGTGTTCCTAATTCTGTATGTCGATGACATATTAATCATGGGAAGTAACATTCCAAGACTTAAGGAAGTTAAGGATTATCTTGGTAAATGTTTTTCTATGAAAGATTTAGGAGATGCTGCATATATTCTGGGAATTAAAATCTATCGAGATAGGAGTAGACGGTTGATTAGTCTTAGTCAAGATGCTTATATTGATAAGATATTGAAGAAATACAACATGCATAACTCTAAGAAAGGTTTTTTACCGATGGAGGTTAAGCATGAGTTAAGTCATGAGAAAGATGCATCATCACCTGAAGAGGTGGCTTACATGAAGAAGGTGCCTTATGCTTCGGCAGTAGGATCTATTATGTATGCTGTAAGATGTACAAGGCCTGATGTGGCGTTTGCTCAGAACTTGGTCAGTAGATACCAACAGAATCCAGGAAAGTTCCACTGGACTGCTGTTAAGCATATTCTAAAGTATTTGAGGAGTACGAAAGATATGTTTTTGGTATTCGGGGGTAAACCAGACACAGAACTGAATGTAACAGGGTTCTGTGATGCGTCCTGGCAATGTGATAAAGACGATACGAAGTCTCAGACGGGTTACGTGTTTGTCATCAATGGAGGAGCAGTTGACTGGAAGAGCAGTAAGCAGAAAACCATTGCTATGCATGCGACTCAATCTGAGTACATGGCTGCTTCAGAAGCTGCAATGGAAGCTGTTTGGATTAGGAAGTTTATTGGAGATCTTGGAGTGATGCCTTCAATTAAAGAACCTATTGATATATATTGCGACAATTCTGCGGCAATAATATTCGCCAATGACCCTGGAGTCATGAAGGGCGCCAGACACTTTAAACGTAGATATCACTACGTTCGAGAACAAGTGGAAGCTCGAGAAATAAAATTAATAAAAGTTCACACAGATGATAACGTAGCTGATCCTTTTACTAAGGCTTTATCTAGGCCAAAGGTAGTTAAGCATGCCAAGGCAATTGGGCTGCAACTAGCTAGCGAATTCATGCAATAAATCTGTTGATTAGTATTTGGATAAAGGATGTAAGACATTATTGAATTGATGAAATAAAGAATGGATTTCGTTTATTTTTCTGTTATTTGATTTTGTATCCTATTTTACATGTTTTAATCCGTGAGCATTATGATGTTTCTAAATGTCCGTTGTCGATTAATAATATGGGAGTATTATTAAACTAAGACAATTCAAAATAGTGACAGAGTATACTTGAAAGTATATTGGTCAATTTTGGAAGATATTTGATGGATCAAATATTGGACTTATCCCAACTATGTGATTTTACTTTATGGATCTTTGTCATTAAGTAAATCATAAATAGTTATCCTTAGACCTGAGATACCAGAAAACTGCATTGAATGTAGTGCATTTCTGTAAGGTAACCTAACGCTAAACGTAACTGGTAGTCATAAGGGTTATTTTCAGAAGTGTTGCGAAGTTCATGTGTTTTGCTTGTAGTCGAAATGGGATTCGTTTCCTTCAAATTTATTTTGAAGTATAAATACAGCTGGGCCCCTCGGGGGAGTAGTAAGATGTTTGTATGGCCACACCCAAATGTGTTTTGGTAATCTTGCTATATCCGTAAACGAGAAACAGAATAGTTAATGAAGGAATGACTTAGATCCATATCCTTATTAACGATGTATTTGAAATGAAAGGATAATAATAATGATGTAATCATTAAAAGGTTCTTGTCCAGGAGACCTTACCCGGTTTGTACTAGTGACATTGCTAGTGTAAGTAGACGCTAGTCAATGTGATCACGATATTAGAATTTTGTCCAAGTGGGAGCTGAAAGTTTATGGACTTAAAATTAATAGTCGTGAGATAGGATCGAACTCGGGATCACGGGATTGCACACATAACGTAAAGAGTTAATTTATTTATTAAATGTATTTTATATATATTTATTAAATCAAACCAAAGCTTAACTAACGATCGTTGATAAATAAAAGTTAAGTTATAACGACCGTTAAGGAATTAAATAGAAGCTAAAAGAAGGAAAACGGAAAAGTTCCGGAAGCCCTAATTGGGCCTTAGTGGGGCGTCGGCCTAAGGGTGAAAAAGGAAGGGGGAAAAGATTTTCTTTCCTAATTGGTGTTTTACTTGGAGAACAAGTTTTGTCTAGCCTATATAAACACCTAAAAGCCTTCATAATTTTCACCCATTCCTCTCCCTTCTCTTCTCTTGATCGCCGGCCACACCCTCACCAATTAGGGTTTCGGTTGGTTTTCAATTTAGCTTAATTATCTAGTCCTAGCCCCTCTCTAGGGTTGTTGGGTAGATATTCCATAAGCGTTGAAGCTCGGTTTGTTCGTGCTAGACTCACGGTTAACTCGTTGTATTACGTGTGTACAAGAACGTGATATAATCTTCCTTTAGATTATATTCTTGGTGGTGTTCGTGATAAACCCTAGTTGCCGTTCGTTCCGTCGTCTTGTGGATCTTGCTAGGATAAAGGTATGTAACCCTAATCTTGATTAATATAATTGTGTTAAATTAATAATCTTGTTAATCGCTTCCGCTATGCGTGCTTTGATCCATATTAGGGTTTTAAATAATTGTTATGAACTATATAAACCATCATTTAGTACATCCTCATTTATCGATGCTTGATGACTCAACTATTATTTATTTTCAACAAACAAACTAACCCCGCCACAATGCGAGAGCATCATTCTTTTTCGTTATTACTATTACTAAATATATTAAATAATGTTGATTTGGCCCAAAAAGAATAGCTAAAAAACAGAGCACCTAAAAGAAAATGTATCCTCAAAGTATACAAAAAGTTACAAAGATTACTTTGTACCTTCAAATAATTGTACTTTTTTTTTTCATATAACGAACATTATTATCAAATAGTTAAAAAATATATAACGATTATTATTAGAAAAATCAAGGTTGCAAATATCGTGAATCGTTAGTCGGTCGGTCGACGACTTTGTAGCTTGTAATCGTTCTAGGCGGGACTAATCGATGATTAATCGGATTGACATTTTTAGCAAACTTTTGGTATTTCTAGAAAAAATTTGGGTAATTCTAACGAGTTTTAGGCATTTTTGGAAAAATTATTTTTAAAATACAACTTATCATACATATAAATAGTAACCATAAGTGATAAACACAAGTTTACAATGAGTTTCCGGTATTTTTGGCAAAATTTGTAGGTTTTCGACGAGTTTAACCTCCCTTGACCGTCGTTGACCATAATTAACCACAATTAACTGTTATTAACCGCATTTTCTTTAATCGATAAGATTGAGGGCCCTGTAGCGATTAATCAGAGATTAATCGGCCTTGTATACCTTTTTTTGCAACATTGAAAAAAAAATATACCGTCACTAAATATCTTGAAATTTGCAAAGAAAAACGAACTCAATATTGCAACGCTTTTAACTTGCGTACATGTTCTCGTTATTAGTTCATTAATCCTTCAAACAAATATACAACAAAACATCTAGTTTAACTGTTTTACTAAAGTTAAATCAGTTTTAACATATTACTATAACACAAACAAGGCCCAATGTTGATACAACAAATTTAGGCCCAACTAATTATGAACCACATGAATCCAATAAAAGGGGTATTTAACATATTAGGGTTTCAGAAAAAGAAACACACACATATACTCTCATTTTAAGATATTAGGTTTTCAGAACAACAACATAACACCCGCCACACATAGAGGATGACCAGATCTCAAACAGGTATACATTTTATTTCTTTTTTTTTTGTAACTGATTCATGTAGATCTAATCAAATAACACTATTATATCCATAATTAAGATTGATTGATTATATTGTAACTTTTTCTCTCCTTTTGTGATGAAGCTTTCCAGATTATGGATCCTGTGATGGCTGTTTGCAACATGTTATATTGACAAATTCGTCATACATCGTGATATAAAGATGCTGAACCAATATATGTATATTAATGTGTGGGGCCTTAGACCACAAGTTGTGGCAGCTGTAAGATTGATTCGCAACTTGATCATAAAGGTGAATTTGTATTCCTTTTTTCTGTAAGATTCGACTAGTTTTATAGGCTTTTTGACTAACTGTGGCTTTGTTCTTTGCATGATTCTGTTCCTATGGATAAGGTAGTGACTCTCTCTATTTAAAAAAAAACAATGATAATTATATTATTTTCTTATATGGATATTTATTTTTGTCTAAGATTTTATGTTTTTTTGCTTGTTTATATTATGGGATGAGGTCAAATAGTGTTTGCTTCTTTAGTTAGTCTATGGCATGGTTGTAAATAGCGTGAAGCGTAGCGGCATTGTAAAGCTTCAAGCTACACAAGCTATAGCGAAGTTATGCCGTTTTCCGAAGCGTGTTATATAGCGGCACAAAATATTTATAAATTAATATATATATAGCGATTTTACAAATGGAGCAATACTTTAATTCAAATATAAAACAAAATCGGCTAATAGTTACTTAAGGATTTTTCCCCGTAGTAAAATTACTAAACCCAAGTCTACTAAATAGCACAAAACTAGTAAATCAGCCCAATTCTTTTAAATTTGCAAAAAGATTCCAAAAAAGTGTCACGCTACGCGCTATAGCGCGCTATATCGCGCTTTATGCGTCTTTTTAGCACGCAACGCCTAAAGATGACGCTTTAGTCTGTTTCGTAACGTGGAGGCCACGCTTCACGCTATAGCACGCTATAAGTCGCGCTATAGCGCGCTATTTAGAACCTTGGTCTATGGTTTATAAACTTTTTCACCGCATGGTTAGCTTTGTGCTTGTTTTGGTTTCTTCCATTCAGCATATGAGTTAACATGTGAATTGTATGAATGAGATATAAGTGTCTTATCATTATTTGAAAGCTGATGTGATTTTTAAGTCCGTTCATTGCTTGCATGAATACATTTATATGTGAAAATCATTAATCCTGTTGCGTGTGTATTCAGGCTGCCATAATCTTGTCAAGTTTGAAGGACACACGTGCTTGGATTCAGCAGGATGCCTCGAAGGCTTGGAAAAATGGGGAAACACGAAGCTGACATTCATTTATATGGGAGACAATGTTGTATGGACCCGCCGGCAAAGGCTCAATATCTTATTGATACAATGTATTCTAGTCAACCGAAGCACATGAGAACAGCTATAGATACTGCTAGAAAGATCATAAATACAATTAAGGTGAAGTCAAGATGCAATAAGAAGATTTGACACTGCTAGAAATATCATAAATAATACATTTTTATGGCGCGAAGAACATTGACACTGCTAGAACATTGTGGAACCTTTCTTTGGAACGAGCTTGGCAAATTTATGTTGAATGGGGCTGAAGTCAAGATGCAATAAGATGTAGAAGAAAGATCATTAGTCTTTGGCCTGCCTATGGATTAGTGATTAGATAAGCCTCACAAACTTTGATATATTTGAGATTATGTGTTACGAAATAAGTTGTGAGACCTACTTTGTTTTCACTATTGTATTATGTGAACCGGATCTGCTAGTTATATGATTCACATGTAACATAACATATACTTTTAAGAAGCAAATTTTGTCTGATTTAAGTTGAGAGCGTGTTCATCACTTTGTGATCTCTAGATGAAGGCCTATAACCTGAGGTTGCTAAACGTTTTTTAATAACCGGGTCGGTTTTTAAACCGGTCAACAAACCGTTTTTTGGTTAAATTTGACTTAAATTGGTGCAGCTTGAAACCCATTTTTAGTTAATTTCTTGCTGAAGATAACCAAGAGCGATTTGTGGCATTGGTACAGCGTCCACATCAAAGGATGTGCATACACAAAAATGAAACCATTAAATATAAGTTGTTAAAAATGGTTAAGTTGGCAGTCGGTAGCATTGGTGACTCTTTGACTGGTGCTACAGTTAAGTCTTACTACTTGGCTGAGTTCATTGCCACTCCTGTTTTCGTGTTTGCCGGTGTCGACTCAGCTATTGCTTATGCTATGTTCATCTTTTTAATTTTCTTTTCCCACATATTGTGTTGAAATAATATTATCGTTCAGGTTAAGGTTTGCGAGATTACCAAGCTAGCTCTATAGTTTGAAGCAACAGGCAGCGTCCCTAAGTTTGTATAATTTTAGCTCGCTTGACCCATTTGACCTCTAATCCCTTCAGCTATTTTTCTTTTGAACGTTCCATTTTCACCCGCTTCTCATGTCTGTCATCGGTTTTGAATCATAAGACAACAATCTTTAAAAGCATAACAAGTAAGAAATAACTGTGAAAATATGTTTTAGAATCATAAAACTAATAGACAACAACTTGTATTTGGGCTTCAGCTTATTATTGTCTCATGTTAGTTTTGGGTTGCTCTTTTTTGAATAACTAGTTGGGCCAACTTAATTGTACTTCTACAAATCAACTTTCTTTACACGTACCTATACGTACGCGTAGGGTTGAGTATCGTTCGAAAACCGAATTAAACAAAAATCGATTTAGTCTAAAAGTTTGGACCGAGGACCGACTAAATGATTCTTCTAGATATGTATCGGTCCGTTTCAATCAAACAAAGCATAATAATCGGTTGTGTGTAAGATCGTATCATACGAACAGACCAAACGACGAAAATGACCCAAGAATAATATGTTCCGTCTAGTCTTTCGGTTCGATGTTATTCCACGATATTACCTTTTTACTTATTTTTGTACGTGTTATGAAAGGAATAGGTCAAAATGTCACCTCAAAAGTTGGTTTATTTGTTTTTTCTAATTTTTTTCCTAAAAACTTCGTATTATTGAATTGAATAGTTGCCACGTATTAAATATTTATGTATATCATAATAAACGTCTTTCTCAATTGTCACTATTATTAGAATAAATTACTTTAAAACTTTATTACAAACTCTACTTCGACGCTTTTACGTGTCAACTATGGCGTTGAATTTATAGATTCCAACCTACTTACTCAATTGAAATTGAATTAACTTCATTCACGACAAGTTATAATTAGACGTGGCAAAATGGGCGTGGGCGGGCGGGCGGGCGGGCGGACAAAACTGGCGACGGCTGAACATGTAGTGGGTTAAATGGATGTCGGGTTAAACGGACGTAGGCTAAACGAACACGGCTAAACGGGTGAAGGTTAAAATGGGCAAAAAAATATATAACTATGTAAAAAAAAATATTTTTTAAAAGTCAATAAAAAAAATATTTAATATAAAATATCCGTCGAGTGACCACTTTAATATTTGACATGCGCTCATTGAACCTATCTAATTTCTTACATGTATCCATTGAGCTCGTTAATAATAATGGATGGGCAAAAATTTCCTTCTACTTTTTAAAAAATAACTAAAAGATACCTATAATTAACAAAATATGAAGATTTGTCACCTCTAATTATAATATTACCAAAACCGAAGGATCCAAGTTTATTATTATTATTATGTAATCATAATTAACTTAGTACTACGTAATACATAACGTGAACGAGGTCATAAGGGATTCTAATAATGTGTCAAAAACATTAAATTAAGATTGATCGGTTCGAATAAACGTGTTTTGTATTCAGGTTAATAAAAGCCAGCACTGTGTAAAATACGCTTCGATGAATAATCACACTACATAAGATTTCGTTTATTTTTTCAAATAAACTCTTCTAATTTTTTTTCATTTTTTTTAAACTAGAAGAATAATTTTTGTTTGTTTTTCATAGTAAAATGTTGGTGTAAAAACATAAAAGCTAAGGGGGCATTTGATTCACATTATATTTTGAAAGAAATTTTAATTAGTAAAAAAATTGTATTAGTAATTTAAATAAATTGTAATTAAAAAAAATATTAATGTGTTGTAAAATGTATTAGAATTGTAATTGATATATTCTATTAATATGTTGGTTTAGTTACCAACGTAATTTAATTTATTTTTTTTTAAATTTATAATAATAATATTTAAAAAAATAATAGTAAAACAATAAAAAAAATATTAATAATATATATATATATATATATATATATATATATATATATATATATATATATATATATATATATATATATATATATATATATATATATATATATATATATATATATATATATATATATATATATATATATATATATATATATATATATATATATATATATATATATATATATATATATATATATATATATATATATGTGAAAGGTTATTTTCAGAACCAAATAAATGTACAGAACTGCGAGAACCACCTTAATACTCTTAACAATGCATATGTATTTTCATTATTATGTTTAAATTAACATTTAATAGTTGTTTTGTTGGTTATATATCCGAGTATGATGAGCTATATGAAAAGTGCACATGTGTTTTCTTATTATCCAACGAAAAGATAGTTATCATAAATACAAAACAAATACATGTGCATACATGTTCTTAGTGACGTACGACAATGAAAATTCATGTATTTCTACCTAATAAACTAACCCGATATATATACATGTGCATTTTAAGAGTAAAAAGGTGGTTCTCGCAGTTCTGTACATTTATTTGGTTCTGAAAATAACCTCACCCATATATATATATATATAATAATAAATAATAATAAAAAATAATAATAATTGAATAATTGAATAATAATAATAATAAATAAATAATTATAATTATATTACAATTATAAGAATTATAATTATAATATTTATAATTATATTTATAATTATAATTATAATTATAATTATAATTATAATAAATTATTATTATTAATAAGTTATTATTATTAAAAAAAAGTTATAATAATAATAATTTCACTAACTTTTTGTAAATCTTATTACTTAGTAAATTTATTATTATTAAATAATAATGATAATAATAATAATCTAAAAAAAATATATATAATATTATTATTATTATTATTATTATTATTATTATTGATAAATATTATGTTTTAAAGTAAAAAAAATAATGAATTACAACATAATTCAAAATTTTTCATTCAATTTCTTATATAATGTGAATTTCTTCAATTGATATAATTGTAATGTCTGAATTACAATTACAACGCAAATGAAACAACTTACGTAATGTAAATTGAATTTCAATTCTCTTATTTATGCGAACCAAATATTTATGCAGTGTGATTAAATTATAATTATATTTAATTACGACGAATCAAACGGGGCCAAAATGTCCCCTTGTTTGAACATGAAAACTGTTGTAAGGACATTATCAAAACAACTACTGTAACCACTAATTAAATTTGGTGATGGTTCATACTTTTGTAACAAGATTATCTACAAATAGAAATTTTTGTTTGTTTTACTAGATGCAATGAATATACTTATGTGATATGGTGTGGAAACATATGAAAAAACATGGTTCATATTCGAATAGTAATCGGTGTTTGATTGTGACCTTCCACATGGTATGTTGGATCTTCCATTGTCTCATCTCTTCATTCATAGTCCCCACCACCATTTTTGTATGGTCCTTACCTCACTCAATCACTCACAACCACGTTTATGGTTCTATGTTCAAACAAAACATCATCAACCATATGTTTGTTATTTCTTCCTTTGTTTTGTTTTTCAAGAAATAAATTGACATATAATGTGGATTATTAAATACTATATCCATGAAAATTGACAAAAACTTAGAGCATATATAATGTTATCTAGTTTTTAAACACTTTATGCATTTAATATATAATAATTTTATGGATTTTGCTAATAACAGCCCTAAGGGTTGTCGTTAAGAAATGAATTTTTCTTACATGATTATTATAAATGATTATGATTGGATGAATATTCCGAAAAAATAGAAACAATCCATAAAATTATGGATTAACAATTAACACTTGATTGTGATTGGTTTATTTAATTCATTACAATAATTTGTAAGAAAAATTCACTTCTTAACGACAACCCTTAGGACTGTCATTAGCAAAACCCTAATTTTTATTAATGTTTTAACTTGATAATCAGTGCTTTCTTCATTTAAAGGTAATAGTTTTTTTAGTTTTTTTTTCAATAACTTGGTAGACTACGATCGTGTTTGATTATAACTTAATTGACTTAATCTAAAAAATACTTAATTTTTTAATTCATGTGAAATGTTTGTTTGTTTTTCACTTGATCAAAAAGACTGACTTAAAATATTAAGTGATATAACTCAGACTGTCTATATTAACTTATCTATTAACTAATGCGACTTAATGCAATAATTCAACAAACAATCCCTACAAGTCATTGTTAAAAAGTCATTTATAAAGTGATTGCTCTAATGCTAAAAAAAATATGCTTATATTTTTTCAAATAGAAAAAAGTCTTTTGAAAACCATCCCATTATGGATTCTCTTAAAACAATAAGTGCGAGACTCAAACTATAAAATTTGATAGATTAATAATGTTGGTGATTTTAGTGTTACTAATTATTTTAGTTAATCAAGATTTATTAGAGACAGATGAAATTTTATATTCGGTTTAGATGCGAGTTAAGAAAGTGTGAAGTGTATGCACGTTCAGGTAATATGTTTTCACTTAAGACAAAAATGCAGGGGTCAAGCGGTATTTGATCATATATTTGTTTTTTCTAACCAAATCCCAACTAACATGTATGTTGGTAAACATTTGTGACTTTTTGGAATTAACTGTATTCCAACTAATTTTAATTACACATAAATGTCATTTGCATATGTTTTGTACTCAAGTACATTGATCGCGTATAGAATAATAAAATTTACAATTCTTTTTTATTCTTTCTTTTATCTTTTAGGCCTATAATCAAATTATTTCTGTTTGAATTATCCTGATAAAGATTTTGTGTAACTCGAGTCAAAATAATTTGAACAAAAAAAAATTCAACACGATTTAAGTTATACTAGAAATTTCTGGAACCGTTTGTCTCATCCCTCTCTTCTTCTAGTGCATTAGAAATAACTTCTAGTTTGACCACAATGTGAGTATGGGCTACTTCTGTGTTCTCCAATATTGAGTCAACCGCTACACTTGTCTCAGCCCTCCCTTCTTTCATTGCACTAGAAATTTCTGTCACAACTTCTAATTTCACCACAATGTGAGTATGGTTACTTCTGTGTTCTCCAATATTGAGTTAACCCCTACTTCTGTTTTCTCCAATTTCTCACTCCTTCCTTCTTCAACCTCACTTGGATCTGTATCATGCCCTCCACCCGATACTTTATGATGTTGTTCGTCAACATCGATCTCATCACCCCTCCAGCATCTGTTTCACAAGCATCTGTTTCAACGTCTTGTCCAATACCAACATCGATCACGTGTTTTGCCACGGGAGTATCAACACGTGGCGTGATGTTTCTGAAGATGAAAAACAGGATCACCTGCACAACACCAACAGCAACGCCAATGGCGTTTGGGATCTTTAGACAAACAAAAACTCGTCAAAGATAATGTAAAACATAATCATTCCTAATAGAGATAATCATTCGGGAGGAGTTCGTAACACATTACATGTTCATTAGTTTATATCAAAATTTTGTGTTACGTAAATGTTGCTTAATCTGAAATTTTGGACACTTGTAAATATGAAACTTTTATTCGGAATTTTGGATAGCTAAAATATAAAATCGGGTAAATATGAAACTTTTATTCGAAATATGAAACCAGCAATTCATACATACACTTGAGAATACGATGCAAATAACAAAATCGTGTACTTCATTTAATTTAAAATAAATGTTCAGATTAACTTTTAATAGTCATATTGTTTCAACTTTAACTCTAATTATTTTATTTTATATATATATTATATAATATATAATTTATAATATATAAATAAATTAAATTTCAAATATGTTAGTTCTTCATTGTTATAATTTGATTTTTTTCAAATATAATACAAAACTCTTTATAATTAAAACTAAATCGGTTTGAGTTTGAAAAGATAAATTAAACATTTATTTTTAATTGAAAAAGTAATATTTTAAGCTAGCAAGAAAATACAAAAGAGAAGTAAAATAATCTTTTTATTCTATTTTTATTTTTCACGTTTTTCTTATCTATCTTAATTGTAAATTATTAAAAATATGTAAGAAAATTATTTTTATCTAAAAATATTATTAGAAATTTAAAATCATGAAAAAACTGACATTCTATGAAAAGTAATACTTCATACTCCGTAAAAAGAAAACCACTCTGTATTGCACTTACACTTTTTGTAATCTATATACTCCATTTGTTTCAAAATTATTATTCATCGACGAGAACCACACAATTAAAAAAAAATATTATAATTACATCTTTCTCCTTATTATTTTTTGTAAAAAAATAATTTTACCGTCAACTAATAAATTTAAAAATTTGTTACCGTTTATAAAATTAATTATAAGCGAGAGCAATATAATAAACTCAATATATTTTCATAAATAATTTAGCATAAATGAAAATAAAAACATGAACAAGACGAATCTATTATTTCATATAGAGAAATAATAATTTAGAGATAACTTATTATGTCATGACACACATAAACATACATACATACATCCATGATGATGAATCATAATGACATACATAATGTGCATTTTTTTACACAAATGTTTAATAAAAATACGTGACATATCAGTCAACATTTAATAAATTCTTTAGGTGGCTTCTTCTTTCAACCACATATTCATATCAGTCAACATTTAATAAATTCTTTGGGTGACTTCCTCTTGTGACTGAAAGAAACATTAAACAAGCTCATCAATGGATTAAACCCCATTACATTCAACCACTTATTCACATTAAAATAAAACACATAAACTCCTCAGGTAACTCCACTGGTGGTAAACCACCGGAGCACCATATCCGCCTCCATCCATTAATGTCAACGTTTAACTACCCAGTTCCATAACACAAACCACCGCCCGTCAGCTGCATATCCGAGATGAACAACTCAGCCTACCTTTATTCAATAACACAACTTGAACAAACTGATTTTAGCAGTTCCAACACACCTTTTAGTTTATCTCCCAGCCAAACACCATTAATCTTAATATTTTTGCAACGAAATCCCAAAAGAATCGATTCTTTAATTACAACAGTTCATTCCTGTGGCCACAAGAAACGAATCCACCTTGCTGTTTTGATTTCGAATTGGTTCTTTTTATAAGCAGGGTTATTGATGTGTCGTTTGCATCTCGAGCTATTAAATCACGATCAAGCACACTTGGGTTTTATGATTTTTGAACCGTAAGGATCTGGGTAGCTAATGTTTATTGTTTTTGTTTTCAGTGTGAGGGTGGTGTTGTGATGATTTTTTGTTAATCTGGGTTCGATTGGAACAAAGGTTCTTTTTGTATGTTTGTTAGGATAGGATTTGTATAAATGATAATTCATGTGAGTTGACTTGTGATGAAGATTAGTTACCAAATATCCATATATTTGATGAAGATGTGAAGTTATACAAACAGTGATGATAAGTGATTCTTGTTTACAAATTTAGATCAGGAGATGTATTTTTTTTGTATAGTTAAGGGGATATGAATTTTGTTAACAGTTAAGATACAGAAGATGACGAGTCTTTTTCTTTTGGGAAAGAAGATTGAATGATACACTGGAGTGGGACCCACTAACGTCCTATGTGGCAAGTCAAACAAGTTCTCAACCGGTAGCCCTTCAAAAGAGTAACGGGAGTGTAACTTTTATAAATGCTGAGTAATCTAAAAAATAAATTCTTATACTTGAGTAACCTATCTGTTAGGTTTTAAACTTTAGTAACTAAATCGAATTTTTCATCAAACTTTAGTAACATTTGTGTATATTAACCCGTCCACATCTATATCCATCTAATGATGAGCTGTCATAATGGACCACTTAAATAACCCGACCCGGCTGTAAAGGTTAAAAATTATGACACGTACGACAGGTAACCTCTGTTGGCTCACTTTTTTATTTTTATTAACTTTTTTTAATTTTTTTACTTTTTTTAATAAAAATAAAATAATGAAAAACAACTTTCAGGTGTGAAAAGGCCCAATTTTTGCGGGTTTAGATGCGTTTTTTTTATTATTAAAGTTATGGAAAAACGAATATTCTATTTTCATGCCATGGTGTATTATTATTGTTCATTTTGTGGCTTAATAGTCCAAAAGTTGTTTTCTTCCAAATTTGTTTTTAACTAATGAAACTTTAAAGGTTAAAAATGTATCACTTTTTGGTTTTTTTTTGTAAGGTAATCATTTTTGGTAAATTATGGACTTAACTTTTATTTGTCAATTTGAATACCTTTATTTTATTCTTTTAATTTTTAAAGTATTAAATGTTATTAGTTAGTGGGTCGAGTCGTGCTAAAATTATTTAATAGAACATTGGTGACTAACTGACTTAAGACAGTTGGTGGAATACTCTTGTTATTTGAAACAATAAGATTTTTATTTGTATATATTGTTAGGCGGAAGGAGAAGCAATCAAAAAATTCATCGTCACTTTAGTGTCGGATCAGTTTTTTCCTAACTCACTCAAAACTCAACATACAATGAAAGTAAGGACTAAAAAATTCAAATCCGGCTCACTTTAATTTTATATAAAATATATCTCATTAATACCTAAATACACTTACATATATATCAAAAACTACTAAAACTAATTAAACAGAAAACTAAACACGAATATCGAGCGGTAGTAAAGTCAGTTTTGGTGGATTTTTAAAAATAACACACGCGTGACTTTTATGGTGAGTAGGGATGAGCACGGTATCGGTACCGTACCGATCCCGTACCGAGTTAGTGGTACTGTGACAACCCTAGATTTTGGATTTGTCACTTTTGATTGTTTGATGTTGATTATGTGTTTAGTGTGCGTTTATGTGCTATAAGTTTATATTTGAGCCTTTGATTGGATGTTAGTCATAGATCGTGTATTGCGTGGTACGTTATATGATGTTACGAAGGGGATAGTTCGTGCTCATTAGTTCACATGGATGTGACTATGATAGAATGCGGTGTTATTTTAATATATTATATGTACGTATATGTATTATAGTAAATCGTATTTTTACGATTTAGCATTTGGAGGTCTCGGATAAGGTAATTAGTCACGAGAATATTTTTCGGGATGGTTTTAAGTCATGTGGGACTTAGTTATTTAGTTTATTTCATATTTCAAGAGTTTTTATAAAACTGTATATTTTTACGTCTTTTACGGTATACGCGTAAAAACTGACTAGTTTTACGGTTTTGAGGTTTTGGAGGCTTTAGGAGCTGAAATAAATTAAGGAAAATTAAGGTAATATTAATAATATATTAGTTAATAATAAAATACATAAAAAACAAAGTTTAGGTGGTGTTTGATCGGTTATGTGACGCAAGAAAAAGAAAAAAAAAAGAAGGGAACCGGGCTTTTGTACTTGGGCTAGGACTTGTTAGGATTAATTATATAAGGTTTTTATTTATCAAAACACTTAATAAAATCCCTGGAGATCAAGAAGTAGTAGAAATCTACAAGAGAAAATTAGGGTTTTCATAATTTTTGTCTTCTATTAATTTTAAGGTAAAACCCTTGTTCACCTATTTAATTTAATTGGTATTTACATGTTTTTAATCAATGCATGATGGATTTATGGTTAGGTTAATTATGAAATATGTAATTTAATGATATGAACATGATTAGAATAATTAGGGTTAATAAATATATACGGTGATGGTAATTAATTAGGTTAATTATGTTAAAATCGTTTTTAAAAACTAGGCAGAATTTTAGGTCACTTGTTTAGATCACATCTAGAGTTCTAGACACTTTCGTGATGCGATCAAATTAGCCCTGGAAAGGTATTTGAGTTGGCTTTTGAATGCAAGAAACGAGAACTAAACTGGAGGTTGGGAAGTGGATCAAAAACAGTTTACAACAGTCGGAGGTCAAAACAGTTTTAAAATCAGTCGGGTTTAAATTAATGTTTTAAGATGGTTAGGGTACTTAGGAGTACAATTGGACCTTCAAACGAACATGAGAGTTATTTCATATGTTAAATAAGAGATATGGAAGAGGGCTAATCAAGTGGGATAATGGAAGACCCTTTGGTCAACAAACTTTTCATATGCTCAAAATCAATAAGTTCTGGATAGGTAAAACTATAAGTTGCATATTGAGGACTTAAAATTAGCTATGAGGTTGGGGCAAGGACTGAGAACTTAGCTAACACATATAAGTTTATGGTATTTTCATTGCAAGGAATATGGGTTAGGTTTGGTGGGCGTTTGAGGCATAATACGGAGTATGAAAATCGGGATTGTTTTGGGTAAAATCTCAACGGGATAGGTTATGAACTTGGATAAGTTAAGGGCTTTAGAGAAGGGTGTAATGGGATGCATTAGACATGTAAGTGAAGTTATTAAGTGGTATTAAAATATATAAGAGGTTAGACATCCATCATAGATTGATGAGTCATTATGAGTTTTCATTAGTTCTTGTCTTGATTGTATGTATTGTGTGTTAGATTTTGCTAGTGTGCGGAAACTTTGAGGAGCTTTATCAGGTGAGTTCATAGTCTCATTTTTGCTACGTTTTTAAATGTTTTCCCATTATGGGATGGATATGACACTTCTAATGTTCTTTAAGATTATTTAGTACTATGTTTTAAAATGTGTGGACATAAATGTGCTATTGTGTGACTGGCGTTCTTATGTGTTCTCATATGTGCTTTGATATGTGTTCTGATATGTGAATCTTGTTTGGGTTGTGATTGGCTTTGGTACATAGATGTATGGGCGTCTATGGGACCAGTTGTGATGTGTGTGGATCGTGGGGTAGGATCCGTCCTGAGTTCTTGGTTCTGAGTTCTTGATTTTGAGTACTTGTGCATCGTCTCTTCGGAGGCAAGATATCTCGACGGGGATATGGTTCATCTTCCACTAGTGGTGTGGGAAAGATCCGGATAGTGTGGTGCATTGTTCTTGTCTGTGTGACGGGATACTTCTTGATAGTTATAGTGTGGTGCATTGTTCTTATGTGTGTGTGACGGGATACTTCTTGATTGTTATAGTGTGGTGCATTGTTCTTGTGTGTGTGACGGGGATACTTCTTGATTGTTATAGTGTGGTGCATTGTTCTTATTGTGTGTTCTTGACTGATATAATTGTGCTTTGTTTGTGGTTGTATGTAACATGATTAACACATTATGGTCTATTGCTTTAATTTGTTTTCTTCAACTTATTTACAGAGGTTGAAAAGGTTTCTTAAGATGTTTTGATAACTTAAACATATGTTCTCACCAACTTTATGTTGACAGATTTTAGTGCCATTTTTAGGTGAGGTAGTTGAGAAGGATGCTGTTAGAAGTGGCTAGAGTTTAGAGGCTGCTAGGACTGCATTAGGAGGAATCCTTTCCTCTTACATTTTATTTTGTCTTTTGATTAAGTAGACTTTATGGTACCTATATGTTCGATGTTTGTTTATTTGTATGTCTTTGGTAAGAGGTAGGCCTGTTACCTACTTACCTAGATGCATGCATTATTTGATATATTGTCATGACATTGTGTCACCTTTTTATGACATTTCTATTTCATATAGTTAACTCTATAGACACGCTATTGTTGTGATGATATCCATATGTCGCGCCCCATATTCCGCCATGGTGGGGTGTGACAGGTACCGAATTTTTTCCGAACATAAACTAATGGTACCGGTACCGTATCGAATAGGATTCGGATATCGGTACCGGTACTGGTATCGGGACCGGTACCGGAAAATCGAGAATTTCTCGTTTTTTTCAAGAATTTCCCGATTTGCTACCGGTCCCGTACCAAATTAGTGGTACCGATTTTTTTTCATCTTATTTCGTAGTACCGGTACCGTACCGAACGTGATTCAGGTACCAAGAATCAGTACGGTACCGAAATAGTTCCAGTTTGATTTTGGGATTCAGAAAGAAATGATAATCCCTAATGGTGAGTGAGATGAAACTCATCTGCTACATAAGCTAACCACTCATACCTTTCTAACCCTCCTTTTTAGTGGTTAACACTATCTAGTTAGTACTTAGAGGGCATGGAGTACTCTTGAAGACGTTCATAAAATTTATGCGAGTCATAATAATGTTTATAGTTTATCGGGAATGCTTGGAAGTATTGATTGTATGCACTTGAAATGGAGAAATTGTCCTTTATCATGGCAGAGATAATTCGGGGATGATAAGAAATACCCAACATTTATCCTTGAAGCAGTTGCTTCTCATGATTTGTGGATTTGATATGCGTTTTTTAGTGTATCAGGCGCCAATAATGATATAAATGTTTTAGACGTTTTACTTTTTTTACAAAATTAAGTTTGAGAGTAAAGGGAGTATTTTTGTGAGGTTAATATGAAGTAAAAAGTGATAAGAAATACCCAACATTTATCCTTGAAGCAGTTGCTTCTCATGATTTGTGGATTTGATATGCGTTTTTTAGTGTATCAGGCGCCAATAATGATATAAATGTTTTAGACGTTTTACTTTTTTTACAAAATTAAGTTTGAGAGTAAAGGGAGTATTTTTGTGAGGTTAATATGAAGTAAAAAGTGATAAGAAATACCCAACATTTATCCTTGAAGCAGTTGCTTCTCATGATTTGTGGATTTGATATGCGTTTTTTAGTGTATCAGGCGCCAATAATGATATAAATGTTTTATGCGTTTTACCTTTTTTTACAAAATTAAGTTTGAGAGTAAAGGGAGTATTTTTGTGAGGTTAAAATGAAGTAAAAAGTGAATATCATGAGTGAAAAAATAAATTTATGAATTATTTTGGTATGATATAACGCTGATATATCAGCAATGAATAAAAATAAAAAAAATTTGTTTCCTTTCCGCTACAACTTTCTAACTTTCCCTCTTTGAATCATATTTAACTATGATTTGAAAAGTATAGGACACAAAATATATCAAGTGGTTTAGGAAGGACAGCACAAGTATGCTGTCATGGGCTCATGGCAGTTGGCCTTAGATCTTCAATTGCCATTATTACGTATTTCCCAATAGAAAAAACACGACATATTGCATTAAGAGTCGAGTTCCTTATAAAAAAGGTATCCAAAAAAGAAGGAAGGAACGAATCTGGGCCCTCCATTTTTCTATCATCCAACCATCCATATTAAACACACAAATCATATATAAACAATAAAAAAAAAAAAAAAAACACACAACCCACCCACTTTCTCTCTCTAACAACCTCCGATCTCACCTCCCGATATAACAGACACTCAGATCCAAAATCAATCTCGCCGGAATAAATGGAAACTCGCCGGAATGATATGTAAATAACAAAACCCTCGCCGGAAACCATTACTATCACGAATCTATAACCTATATATTCATAAAACCTTATTCATAAAAGATTGTAACCCTCGCCGGAAACCATAACCCTCGCCGGAAAATAAAAAAACTCGCCGGAACCCTAATCAATCAGAAAAATGGATGAACCTGATTTAGATGACGTTATGGTAGTGGTTTCTCAGCTTGATTTGAATAAAAGTGATGCATCAGAACAGTGTTCTTCTTCAGAAAAAGTAAAAGATGGTTTTCAAGGTAAATTATCGTTCTGAGGTTGTTTTGTTAGTGCTGAATGGAAATTACATGTAATTCTGCGTGAATTACATGTAATTTTTGAAAAAAGGTGGTTTGTTAGTGCTGAATGGAAATTACATGTAATTCTGGGTGAATTACATGTAATTTTTGTATTAAGATGGTTTGTTAGTGCTGAATGGAAATTACATGTAATTCTGTGTGAATTACATGTAATTTTTGTATTAAGATGGTTTGTTAGTGCTGAATGGAAATCACATGTAATTCTGTGTGAATTACATGTAATTTTTGTATTAAAATGGTTTGTTAGTGTTGAATGGAAATTACATGTAGTTCTTTGTGAATTACATGTAATTTTTGTATTAAAATGGTTTGTTAGCGTTGAATGGAAATTACATGTAGTTCTGTGTGTATTACATGTAATTTTTGTATTAAAATGGTTTGTTAGTGCTGAATGGAAATTACATGTAATTCTGTGTGTATTACATGTAATTTTTGTATTAAAATGGTTTGTTAGTGTTGAATGGAAATTACATGTAATTCTTTGTGAATTACATGTAATTTTAGTATTAAAATGGTTTGTTAGCGTTGAATGGAAATTACATGTAATTCTGTTTTTAAAATACAGGTATGAAAACCCCAAGAGCAACAGTTTTTGCGCAAGATGAAACACCCGGTGGATCAGTAAATTGGGAGCCTCGTGTACATGGAATTCGTATACCAGAAGTGGGAGATATTTATGATACATTGGAAGAAGCTTTTGATATGTATTCAAATTATGCTGAAAAGGGAGGCTTTGAAGTTAAAAAATCGGGACAAAGTAAAACAAAATCAGGAATGGTAAAACACAAGTACATTACTTGTAACAAAGGAGGAAAACCAATACGTGTTGATTTTGACACATTGGATCCAAAAAATAAAGGTAAACAAATCAGAAACACAACACACCACGTGACTGGTTGTAAAGCTCAGATAAAGTTACAGTTGAATATTGTTACCGGAAAATACAAGTTGGTACAATTTATAGCAAAACACAACCACCATCTTCTACCAGAGGTGTACCAACACTATACAAAGAAACAACGAAAAATGCCTCAAGCCGAAAAGATGTTTGTTGTAAAAGCTGCAGCAAATAAACTTGGTGCAACGCGTGCTCACAACTTCTTAAGTAGTATCAAAGGTGGTGATGAATATGTTCATGGGACGACCGCTGATTTTAAGAATGCTCAGAGAGATGTTACTGAATTTATTGGGGAAAATGATGCACAAATGCTAATAAACAAAATGGAAAACAGAAAGTTGTATGTGCCGAACTTTACATTTGAATATAAGGTAGAAAATGATGAACTCGTTGCGATGTTTTGGGCGGATGAAGTTGCAAAGTGCTATTACAAAGAGTTTGGAGACATAGTATCTTTTGATGCAACCTTCAATAGCAACAGGTAAGTTAATTGTTTGTAATTCTTGTATGTTTATACTTTTTATTAGTGAATTACATGTAATTCTGTGTGAATTACATGTAATTCTGTGTGAATTACATGTAATTCTGTGTGAATTACATGTAATACTAATCAGATGTATTTCTATTAGAATTACAAAGACAATATTTAAATTACATGTAATTCACACAGATTTACATGTAATTCTTGGTAGAATTACATGTGATTCAGGAATGTAGATTTTAATACATTGCTATGTTATATAGGTACAACATGAAGTTTGTACCATTCACTGGCATCGACAATCACAGAAAGTGTGTGACACTTGGTTCGGGAATGATTTTACATGAAGATACCGAATCATATACGTGGTTGCTAACAGCATTTTTGTCCGCCGTTGGAAAAGAGCCGACAATGATTGTAACCGATCAGGATGGAGCCATGAAGAGAGCTATTGAAGCCGTTTTTAAAACAACAAAACACAGACTATGCATGTGGCACATTTCCCAAAAGATCCCATCTAAGGTATTTTTGTTCAAGTTAGAAACTGTTTTTCATGATAGAATCACATGTAATTCTGTGTGAATTACATGTAATTCATATTAGAATCACATGTGATTCTACTTTATTTCTGTGTGAATGATTTGTTAGTTTTGAATGCAAATCACATGTAATTCTGTGTAAATTACATGTGATTTTTTGAATAAAAATACCTTGTTAGTGAATGTATGCTAATCACATGTAATTCTGTGTGAATTACATGTGATTTTTGGAAAAAAAAAATATTTTTTTAGTGCTAATTACTTTATATCTTCAAAACAGATTTGTGAAGAAATATACAAAGGGGCTTTCAAAGAACGATTTGATAGGCTCATTTGGAATATGTTCATAGAACCAAAGCAGTTTGAAGAGAGATGGGGGTTATTGATAGATGAATTTGAGTTGAAAGAAAACAAGTGGATGAAAAAAATGTATGATCTTAGAAAAATGTGGATTCCCGCTTATTTTATCGACTCTCCTTTGTTTGGCTTGATGAGGACGACTTCCAGGTCCGAAAGTGAAAATTCTTTCTTTAAAAGTTTCACAAGCCAAGGGTCAACACTTGTTGGTTTCATGATGTCATACGAATCAGCAATGGAAAGGCAAAGACATAGGCAAGAGAATTTGGACTTCCAAACGCTTGATGCGGCTCCAACATATAAAACAATGTTGGACATTGAACGTCATGCTGCAAGAATATATACAAAGACAATATTTGAATTTGTTCAACATGAAATTAATGCTGCTTGCTGGAATTGTACGATACAAGGTTTACAAAATAGTGAAGGATGTGAGACTTTCATAATTAGAGACAAAGCGGCAAATTCTTACAGAACTATTTACACCAAAAGTAGAAAAGAACAAGACAAGGAAATCGCAGCAGAGAAAGCGACAGAAATAGACTACAAGGTATAATTTACATCAGCTTTTAAAAATAAATAAATAGGCTCTTAAAGGAATTACATGTAATTCTGTGTGAATTACATGTAATTCTGTGTGAATTACATGTAATTATTAAATAATTACATGTAATTCTGTGTGAATTACATGTAATTATTAAATAATTACATGTAATTCTAAACAAAATAATAAATAATGAAATTACATGTGATTCTAATGTAAATTCCTTGTGTTTTGGAAAAAGGTACTAAGAGTTATAGAAGACGGGTCAGTGGTTTGTTCTTGTAGACATTTTCTACGATATGGTTTTCTATGTCGACACATATTTTGTGTGTTCAAGAACCGTGATGTTAATGTTATTCCCAAGGAATACATTTTGAGGAGATGGACAAGAGAGATAATACCACCTGAGCTTCGAAGACAAATAAACAGATATGGGGAAAAGAATGTAACCGTTGAAAGGCTTTCAAACGAGGTGAATTTTGTTGTGGATGATTGTTTATTCTTATTGAGCAAAGATGAAGAGAGGTTGGCAGCTTATCTTGAAAAGTTGAAAGTGATATATGAAGAAATAAAAGTTGATATGCCTAATCCTCCTTCAAGAAAAACGGCAGATGTTATTGGTGATTTGTTTGCTATTTCAGAGCCTGATCATCTAGATGTAAACAATCCAACGAAGGCTAGAAACAAAGGAGACCATCCAAATGATGGAAAAAAACTAAAAAAGGGAGAACGATTGAAAAGTGGAAGAGAAAAGGCGCTTAAAGTTCGAAAGAAACCATTGAAGGTTTGTGGATATTGTAAGGTGAAGACGCGTGAGCATACAAAAAGAACTTGCCCAAAGAACCCAAACGCAAAGAAAAAGAAGGCCTCACCAATTATTGATGTTTGAACACTTTTCATTTACTTCATTTTTTTTCATTTCCCAAAACATTTGTTTAAGATTCCAGAATCTATGTTTACGTTTTAAAATTACATGTAATTTACGTTTTAGGTCAACATCAATATGATTTCCATTGATTTACATGTGACAGAGTTGAGGTACTTATGTTTTTTGGGGAAGATAAAAATGAATTACATGTAATTTTGTGTGAATTACATGTAATTCTGGTAAAATTACATGTAATTCGGTGTGAATTACATGTAATTCTGTGTGAATTACATGTAATTCTGTGTGAATAAGGTAAGTGGCAAGGGAATTCAGTGAGTGATAACACTTGACCATAATCTGATCTAACTTCATTAAACATAGCCATGACACTAAGTTATACTCAATTGAAATAATGTGTGAATTACATGTAATTCTGTGTGAATTACATGTAATTGAAGTGTTCAATTACATGTAATTGAAGTGTTCAATAATGCGTAACACAAAGACACTGAAAATATAACATACAGGTAATCTGAAAATATAACAACCTGGAACAATTGTCTGAAACAAGTTAACATAGCCATGACACACCAAGTTATGTTCGATTAAGCATGTCACAAAACACATAACCTAAAAATATCCAGACAAAGCCATTACATAATAACATAATATATCCATACAGCACACTTCACAGAACTTTTGATGACCTAATCTCTTTCTCGCTCCTGCCTATTCTTTAGTGCATGACAGAGTATCTCGAGCTTATGATTAATCTCATACTTATCAAACTCCATGGCTAGTTGACGCATCTTATCAGCATGACAATTTTGCTCATGTAGAAGCATCTTAGAAAGAAATTTGAAACGTAAAAGTCTCAACATGTCACGTTGCATTCTGGACTCCGGGACAAGCCCACAATCCCAATCCGCAACTGCTCCGCCAACATATGTCTCCATGTGAAGCATTGCAAAGACTCCACAATCCCGAGAATTCTCTTTTGTCATCCACTTTAATTTTGGCGTTTTTGCTCTCTTCAACTTTCTGATGGAATTATGCTTCTTGTGATTATACAACTTTAAGTGTCTCGCAAACAAATCTCTCTACAAAAAAAGAGAAATAAATATTTTGTAATCCAACATGAATCACATGTAATTAACACGAATCACATGTAATTCTGTGTGAATCACATGTAATTAACAGAAAAATCACAAATAATTAACAGAAACTTACAAGAAGATCACAGACATCCTTGTACTTTCCATCATAAGGTGCTCCCGACCCGCTGTTATCTAGAACAGTCATTGATGCTACTTTTAGGTTGAAGACAACCACATAAAAATGCCCAGACATGCAGATCGGGAAGAAAGCCTGTTTTTAATAAACCAAAAATTAGAATGAAAAAAAAATAATAACCAAACAAAAAGAAAATAAAATTCTATTTACCAATTCAACGCCTTCCAAGGCCAGACCACCAACATCGTTTTCGAATTGAGCAGAAATTTCCTTTGAAAATCGGTCCCATATATCAGCATCCGTTTTCAAGGCTCCATTAATCATTTCTCGAGTCTGAATATAAAAAAAAACATTAATTTATGACAGAAATAATAAATTTATTTTGGGTGTAGAAAAATTAACTTACAACACATCCTGTTGGAAAGAAGTGCCTTATTGGCATTCGAGGATCTCGGAAACGCTCTTCGTAATTCAGAACAGAACCAAAGCAATCTAGCACGTTTGCATCAACCCAAAGGCCAGGAGATAGTGTTTCGAGATTCAAACGAACTCCATAAACTTTGTGGCCAGAAAATGTTTCAAAAACATATTCTCTGTTAAAGAAAAAAATAAAATACATAAAAAACATTGTCTTGTAGTTTACATGTAATTATACCAGAATTACATGTAATTCTGCTATAATTACATGTAATTCTGCTATAATTACATGTAATTATACCAGAGTTGCATGTAATTCTGCTACAATTACATGTAATTATACCAGAATTACATGTAATTATGGTATAATTACATGTAATTATAGCAGAATTACATGCAACTCTAAATTGAATAAATATTAATTTATATTTAACAAAAATGAAAATAACTCACTCCTTATCACCCTGCATTGCAAACACACTAGAGCCCAGAAGAAACTCATTTTGAGTAAGTTTGGGGAGAACTTTTGTCTTTTTATTCACATACGGAGATATCAAGAATACCGAAGGTTTCCCAACTCGCTTTCCAGGACTAGGACTAGGACTTTGGCTTAAAACACGAAGCGATAGTTTTTCAGGAGTAGAAGGTGCTTCCTCATCAAGGGCATCATCCAGAGCATTCTCTGCTGGATCAACATGTCGACCATGTTGAGCCTGAAAAAAATAAAATACATAAAAAACGTTGTCTTGTAGTTTACATGTAATTACATGTAATTATACCAGAATTACATGTAATTCTGCTATAATTACATGTAATTCTGCTATAATTACATGTAATTCTGCTATAATTACATGTAATTATACCAGAGTTGCATGTAATAAAAAACATACTTAATATACATTAAAAAATAATAAAATTTGGAACAACAAACTAATAAAAGTTTGAAACTTACAGAAAAATACTCGTCGGCAAGGCGATCAATCTCATTTCCAACCTCTTCTATGTTTTCATCTAACCATTGTGAAAAAGAGTCCGGTGTACTCATTATCTCAAAATCTTCATCAACTTGAACTTCAGCGGATTCTTTTTCAACATGTGTTTCTTTTTGAACAATGGTCTCTTCAATAGTAGGCACCTTATCGAAAACATTCCCAAACAAAGGAGGAATTTCCGAAATAATTGGATCATCTTCGCTAAGAATCTTTTCACCTTCACTAGGAATCTTCTCATCGTCAGTACGAATCTTCTCGTCATCACTTGGAATCTTCTCATCATCACTGGCAAGCTTCTCATTGTCATTCTGCACATTATCGTCACCACTACCAACATTTCCATCCTTATGCTTATCAACAGCACCACTACCAGTCTTATCATTTTCATCGTCCCCGTCACTACCCGTACTACCATCATCATCATTCGGATCATCATTATCATCTTTAGGATCATCACTCTCATCATTGCTCTCATTATCGCTCTCATCATCATCATCCTCTGGATATTCATATTCATTCGGATTTTGAAAAAATGTGTAATACTTTTTATGAAGCTCACGAAACTTAGGATCATCCGGATATTCTCTAGCACCTACCAACAAGTACTCTTCCAAAGCACATCTCTCTAGACAAATTACTTTAAAACTTTCTTCAGCTTGGAGATACAAATCCTATACATGTTTATGATTTATTAACAGTTAGTTAGATTGTAGATGTAATTACATGTAATTCTGTGTGAATTACATGTAATTTTTGTATTAATAGGTTGCTACTGATTTCAGAATTACATGTAATTCTGGTATAATTACATGTAATTATATCAGAATTACATGTAATTCTGTGTGAATTACATGTAATTATGTAAAAAGAAAAAATAAACCTTCTGGTATAAGTACCTCTTTAGAAGAATGATTGCGAGTAACAAAACCTTCTGTTCTTTGATTCTCATCTTTAGTCCATTCTTCATTCAGTTCTAAAAGACCCAAAACCTGTCCATCTAGCTCTAGTTGCTCTCTTTTTCTCATTAAAATTGAGCTCCAGCTTTTGATAGCCGGGCGTTCTCGAAGAACATGGAACTTTTCAAACTTCGTGGAATCTAAATACAAAAGCTGGAAAAAAAAGACATGTAAATAACAAGACTTCATTTAATTTAAAAAATTAAACAAAAACATTCAAAGAAAATTACATGTAATTCATCATGAAATTACATGTAATTCTGTGTGAATTACATGTAATTTCATGTAATTACATGTAATTCAACATAAATTCAAAGAAAGGTACAAACTTACAATTAAGAAGGTGAACGGGCCAAGGTAAGGATTTGTTGGTTTATCGGGAAGTTTACAGTCTAGTAAGCATTTGTATACATACTCACACCAGTTTATCTTAGAAGCATCTGTATCTTCTCGAATACGTCTAACAACATCCAAGCATACTTGACCATTCAAAGCATCAACTTTGCCCATTGTATTGGTAAACAGAGTAAGAAAGTTGACTCTAAAAAAGAAGTCATCTTTCTTAGACAAAACCAACTTGGCAGCTATATCAGGAACTCTTATATCCTTCCTATTTTTTGGGGAAAACTGCCCTAACCAAAGCTTAACAAACTTATCATCCAAAGGTCTCTCTTCTAAAGAAAATAAAGATTGTCCGTTCAAAGGAACACCTAACATTTCATGGACTTTCTCTTCATTTACCTTAATGGAGGCACCCGTTTCCAAATTGAAAGTAGATGTTTCTGCATCAAAGCGTTGAATACAATACCTTCCCATCCTTCCTGGTAACTTATCAATTTGAACATCATAGAGTGAGATAAAACCCATATGTGCTAAAAAACGCTTCATATTAACTCCATGGCATCCATGAATAGCAGAAAAAAGTGAAGAAGCAGCCGCCTTTGGACGAATGGACGGATAAGAGTCAAGATACTTTTTGTGAGCAACTTCTTCAGGCAACAACTCTTTTTCCTTTTTTATTCTTTTGTTGACACCACTGCCTTCTCCTATTTCTTCAGTTTTAGCCAACTTCCAAATTTCCAATAAAGAAGGGATATCCTTTACATCCACAATTGCTTTATCATCCAACTCAACTTCCCTTTTACGTTTCACATCATGAACCTTAACATTAGCTGTTCGCTTACCAAGCCTATCATCTTCTGTGTGAACAACAGAGTCAACATCACGTTTGCGCTTAACCGGCGCCTTGGAAGCAGGATTTGTAGCAGGCTTCGAGGACTTCTTGGCAGCAGGCTTTGGAACAGGCTTGGAGGCCTTCTTACCAACAACCTTGGAAGGCGACTCAACAGCAACATTTGAAGCCTTAGAAGCCGGCTTTTTAGCAGCCTTGGGAGCCGGCTCAGTAGCAACCTTTGAAGCCTCAAGAGCTGGCTTGGAGGCCTTCTTAGCAACAACCTTGGAAGGCGACTCAACAGAAATCTTTGAAGACTTAGAAGCCGGCTTTTTAGCAGCCTTGGGAGGCGGCTCAGTAGAAACATTAGAAGCTTCAAAAACCGGTTTGTTAGCAGACTTGGTTGAAGACCTTAGAACAGGACTAGATTTTTTCTTCCCACCTAGCAAACGCGTCTTGGAAGCCAACTTAGGATCACTCCGTAGAACTGGAATCTCCGTGGGAACTTGAACATTCTGACCAACAACCACATTATCTATAACATCCGTAGTATTCTCCGTACTTAACTCAAGCAAATTCGAAGCAGAAATCACTGACACCCCCCCAACAGCATTCAAACTCACACGACCACTCGTATTCTCATCACCCAAATCCTTATCAATCATAACATCATCCCCTACAGCCTCTGACACAGTAGCTAACTTATCAAGACTACAAACACCATCAAATACATTTTTCGGACTCAAACCCCTACCCCTCGAATAAAAAATACTAGGAGAACCACTACCCCTAGGAGAACCTCCACGACTACCTCGAAAGCCTCTACCCCTAGGAGAACCTCGAAACCTAGAACTTGTAGTTATACCTTGTCTCACGGTATCAAAATCAATAGAGCTAAAAGCACCTGAACCAAAAAAAAAAATAGCATCAGTAAACTTATAAAAAACAACATTTAACAAAATCCATAAAACACATTAGAATTACATGTAATTCACACATAATTACATGTAATTCTGGTATAATTACATGTAATTATGTGTGAATCACATGTAATTCCACACAAAAACAAACACACCCATCAACAACATACAGCTATCATAAAATATTAATTTGTATCAGTTAGTTCTAAATTACAAGTCAATGAACCGTTGACTCTTTATATTAATGAGCGTTTGCTCCAACTGAAGATAAATGGTATTGTGTTACTCGTTACAACCAATGCAGCTGCAAAGGAGTTCTGCTGTAAGACGACACTAAGTACTCAAGATTAAACGTAACTTCAGACCGTAGGATACAAGTGTAGACAGGCTAAAATAGACAGGCTAGCAAAGATGGAACACTTGATGCATAAATACAAAAGACGAGAATACGTTTTTCTGTATACAAAGACTTGATTGGTTGATTTAGGCCGTAGGATACAAGTGTAGAAAGAGTCGTAACAGCCACATGTTACGCTGGCGGTGGAACCTTGGCTACATGCTCTTGCACTCAATTATCACAAATAATTATATTCACATATTTGGATTAAACCGCATCAAGTTTGACAACCAATGACTGCCTTATCGCTCTTAACCTATCCTAAACTGCAGGAGTCACAAATTCACACTCTGCTAGCCTAATCTACACCTGTTTTATAGGAAAAAGGTACAAGCAGAATGCACCAACAATCGTAAAATTGACACTCAAATCATAGAACCATTTGGTTTAACCATTTGGTTTAACACCAACTACATACCATGAGATTATACATAATTACACGTAATTATAACACATCAAAAACATATTCAAAAACAAAAAAATCATTCAATCAAATAAATCAAAAATAAAACAGACACATCTAAAAACTAAATAAGCAGCTAATAAGTCAAATAAGCAACATAAAAATAAGAAAAAAGAAAGAATAAGCAAAAAGCCCTAAAAAACTTACCAATCTGTTGATTCGGAGAGGTGATTGCATCGGAAACACCAAACAAAGACGATTCAGGCACTGGATCGCCTTTAGAAGCACTGATTTCATCTCGAATATCCATAATCGAATGGTTAGATCATAAGATTTGGTGGTTAGGGTTAAGATTTGGTGGTTAGGATTACGGTTTGAAAGAGAAATGATATAAAAGATGTGAAATGAAATGACGGAGGAAAGGATTTGGGGAAGCGGTTTGATAAATTTAATAAGGTTGAAATTACGAAAATGCCCTCCAAAATATGATCTCAGCCATCCAAAGTTTTTAAGAATGAACGGCTGAGATCAGTTCTTTCTTACTTTTTTGGAACCACGTTCCCTCCGGAACTTTTGTCATTGCATTAAAATAGATCGATAGCTTAAAACTACAGTATATATTGAGCTAGCATAACTTATACTTTTACAATACTTAAATACAAGATGTGTTATATTCCCTTAGATATTGGATCAAAAGATTCCACGATTCAAAAGATGAAATAAAATACTAGCTAGCTCAATCATTTTCATTTATAGCTGCTAGTAGGTGTGCCAAAAATTTCATGGAATATTTTGTAGACAAAGTGTATGTAACAAGCTAGGTTTTTAGAGGTCCATATTTTATACGGTATGTATATGATATATCAAATAAAAATGATTTTTAATTGATTTATTTTTTCCAAAAGAAACATCATAGACTTTTTTATAAGCTTTGTATCATATGTCTAACTCGTTAAAATAAGCTACTTTTATAAGATCAATTTTAATCGTTATTATATAATGAGAATATAAAATTGTATATTTAAGTAAAAGGGTGTATTAATTTTATATTAATTAGTATAAATTAAAATCTAAAAAAAAATATAGTGATATTTGTATAATATATTGTTTTATTTGTAAAATATAGTAATAGAATGTTTCAATTATATTTTAATTATACAATTAAATGTAATGTGTTATTCTAAAATTTATTATGCTTATTTTGGATGTAAATAAGTATAAATAAATTGTATAATTACATCCTATTTTGTTACTTGCATATTTAACATTAGATTTTATTTGTTAGATTATTTAAAGTTTTATTATTTTATAAAGAGAAATAAAAAAATGTTTTATAATAGTATCCATTATTTTAATCGCACTCTATTATACTTAATTTTTATGTGATTAAATAGTTAAAAAAAAAAAAGATACGTAATTTTTTTGTTGTGACGGCAGTACAAAATATTATCAACTTTGTCGGATATGTTATTATAACATAGTCGGTTTATCGGATGTCATGTAGTAACTATTTTAATAAATAGTAATAAAAATGTGGACAAGATTAAATTTAATTTTAAATAAGTAGGTATTGACTCTGACTAATTTGATTGTATTATCATTGACAAATTAATTAAGCAGCTACCTCATTTTAGTCGTGACTATTTATTACTCATGTTCACATTTTCAAAAATAGTCAACATGTATTAAATGAGTGATTAATATTAGATACAACTAAAACTGAAATAACAACATTCACATCTTAACTACTTCTATAAGACTACGACACCTCATTTTCAAACCGTGTTTGTTCGAGACACGTTAGAATTATAGCTAGACTAACTAAGGAAAAAAATAAAATTTTAATAAACGTAATCTTAAAGGATATGAAATTTTCAGACAGCGTCATCAACCAGATGATTCTGTTAATAAAAACATTTATTTGCATGCACGCATTAGTTCAAAAAATGAGAAAAAAAAAACTTGCTTTTGAATTTGAATTTGAGACAAAATATTTTAATTTATGTAGAATTCTATTACTTGTTTAAAAAGTGTCTAAATGTTTTATTAATTAAAGGCATGTAGATACCTCATACATCTATTTGTTTTTAAATTAAAAAAAAATAAAAAGAGTTTTGTCAATCATCACCCATAACTCTATAAGGTGGTTTTTAAAGTAAAAAAAACTGACAATTAATGAATTTTAAATATACCATGTTTAACATACTTACTAATTAATATATATCATATTAAAACTTATTTACCTTAATTATATGTGTTATAATCATTCATTTAGAAAAATAAGTAGTTCATATTCAAAAATGTTTTTAATTATAAAAGATTAAAAAACACCCCATAAAATGTTTGTTAGCAAAAACCAAAAAAATAAGTAAACACACTTCACATCTAAAAAACTGTAAAACCCGCATGCTTTTACCATGAACAATACTTATATAATCGTACGTACATGATTAAAACTTTCGTTTTATAGCACGTTATGGTTCACGAATAGGAATTTACAAGTATTACGTACGTGTATTACACGATAAGTATTTATTACGTATTAAGACACGATAATTATTATCAACAATAATTATAATCACGAACATGAAAATCATGAACGCAAATGATCACGAACCTATTATTACGTATTTACGTATTTTTATTACGATTACGTATAAATATATTTTACGACACGAACGATTAATAATTAAATCACGTAAACACGACGCGAGAACACATATATTTAATAGAACACGGAAAAACAACGGGTTTCCCCTTGGGGGCCCACATACCCACGGTAAGGAAAGGAAAGGAAGGTGCCAAACCTACTTTGATTTAACTAAAACAAGGAAAAAGGAGAACATATTTTCATTTATAGAGATTCCGAAAAAAAACACATAACCCTAGCCTCCTTTTCCTTCTCCTCTTGGCCGCCGCATATATACACCACAAAGGAGTGTTTGGTTGATTTTGGTAGATCCAATTATTGCTAGATCGTTCGTGTTATTAATTTCCTTTTGATCCACGAATCGGTAATTCCTTAAACATTTTCTTTTTAATTATTTATTAGATCTAAACACATGAAATCATGAGGTTACTAAAAAACTAATTAATAAACATTATATCTAATAATGGAGTATTAAAAACATGTGGTTTTAAGGGGTGTTTTGGTTCGGCCGATTTGTAGAACCGAGAGCCAAGCTCTCGGTGGTTGTGTGATCACCACCAACCGAGACCACAAGGTCTCGGTTTGGTTTGGGTGTCTCGGCCGCAAGAAACCAAGGGACCCCGACGCATGTCGGGGTTAGCCTTGGTGGTCATGGGGGTCTCGGCTGAAAACAAGAAGCACCACCGGCTTAAGCCGGTGGCGGTTTGCCATAATTAAGGGTTTATAGATCCGGTTCAAGGGGTTTCACGGACCGGTTCATGACAGGTTTAGATTTAAAACACGGGTTCGGTTCATGATTTATATTTACAAGTTAACTATTTTTACAAGTTAAATAATTACAAGATTAATTAAATTAATTTAACATGCTATGTAATTAATTTTAATTTAGACATGACTTAGGTTAATTATTATTAATAATAATACATGATTTTAACCTAAGTATTTTATAATTTAATTTTAGACTAAGGTGATTAATTAATTATTAAAACATGACATATAATTAATTAATTTCTATGACTTAGATTATATTAATAATAGATATTAATACATGTTTTAACCTAAGTATTATTTATACTTTAAATTAATTAAATCATGTTATATTTAATTAAATCTTATAACCTATAGTTTATTTAATTTAATTTACATGTATTAATTAATAAACTATACTATAAAATCATGACTTAGAATATTTATCAGTAAAACTTAAGCTTATATTATTAACTTAATAATCCAGCTTATTTCTAATTATGGAAACTTTCTATTTTTAGAAACTTATCTATATTAAGCAGTGAATCTTTTTATGGAAACTTTCTGTTTTCAGAAACTTATTTATTTAAGGCAGCTATTCTATTTTTGGAAACTTTCTATTTTTGGAAACTATCTATTTTTGGAAACTTTCTATTTTTTGAAACATTCTATTTTAGGAAACCTGCTATTTTTAGAAAGTTACTTATTATTACACAACAAGTATAATAATACAAAAAATACAAGTAATACTTAATCAGAATAGACAGAATACATGATAAACACAACATACCGATAAAATTAGTAAAACATGACATAAACATATAAAACAAGCTAAGACATGATATAAAACCATTTACGCACTCAGTAATCAGAATACTTATACACGTATATTATTTATGTAGCATTAGTGATATCGAAGTAGGACTCTCTTCCGTTCATATTCTTCGTTCACTGGACACAAGGTACGGATTCTCCGTCCTTTCAGTATGGACATTCTTTCCTTATTAGGATTTCTCCGTATCTAGCCGACTGTTTTCCTAGTATATGTTTTATATGTTTTGATTTGCTTATGTTTAATTAAATGCCTAAGTCATATAATGCATGATCAGTTTCACCTAGTTATGGAGGTACCATAACCATAACACTAGAGGCACCAGTTTTATGACTTCACCACGGTGGAGTGATAGCTCGTGGCGTCCCTTTCAGCTTTGGCCATATTATTATTATCATGTGGGGCGTATGGGTGCATCCTAGGTTACATGTATTTACAGATTATTTAGGTGAATGTGGTGTGTGCCTTGCATCCTTCACAAGGAGCTGACCCCTCCTACCCAAACTTATATTGATTAGAGGCAACCCCTCTAATTGCATGACGAGGTCACCCCTCCAAGTATTCATGCACGTTGATATTTCATGACCTATATTAGCTAATGGTTAACATGTTAAACAATTTTCATAAGATAAACATAAGGCTTTTCAAACTATAAAACCAGTTTTATTAAGTTATTACCAGGTTTTCCAGGACTTATTTATTTCCGCTGCTATATGTTTTACATGCTTATATTATTCATTCCATGCTTGTATATCCGTGCACTGAGCATTATGCTCAGCCGTTACTTTCCTTTCCATGTCCCAAAACGACAGGTACCTAAGGACATACTCGAGCATTTGGAAGACGTGCATAGGATGAAAGCTGCCATAGACTTCTTCTCCTTTTGCCTTCATATACTTATGCTTGTTTAGTCTTTCATTCATTTCATTTAATTTATTTATGTTTTGGACTTATGTTTGGGAACCGATGTTTGATTCCGGTTTTTCCTATGGTCATGTATGTTTTACTACATATTACCTTGCATGCTTTGATGACACGACATAATTACGCGTAACAGTCCATTTATCAAAGTGAGATGTTACAAAACTCTAAAGCTAGGCGAAGTGAACATCATCTCACGAGTAAGTTTATAAAAATCACGAATGAGTATCACCCCATTTTCAAAGTCACGCATGACATATTGGCAAATAGGTTAGCTAGCCACCTGCCCGAGTAAAAAAAAAGTCAATGTATTTGTATTTTTTATTTTATTAATTTATAAATGTATGAGATGAGTATATTTTATATAAAATAAATATTTTAATAAAATACAGATTTTTCATCGTTCGTATAATGAAAGATGAATAATATGACAGAAAAAAACTGAAATAACGATAAAATGAAAGTAAATTTAACATATAGGAAAAAGTTTTACATAGACCTTTTTTTTAGCATAGACTCAATCAACCAATCACAACCACCTATTTTTTTCATCTAACAACAAAAATATATTTTTTAAAAATTCAATATCTCACAAACCGTTAACCGTTACGCAAAACGAAACATACCATCGTGACGAGAATTAAATCATCTTTCAAACGGGGGGCACATGTATATACTTTCGACAAACTTTTTTTTCGACTTTTTTTTCTTAAGTCACGTCTGAAAGAATCATATATGATTCGTCACGAAACATATATGATTCGTCACGAAACGTATATGATTTTCAGAAAATCATATATGATTCATATCACGAATCATATATGATTTTCTGAAAATCATATATGATTCGTGACGAATCATATATGTTTCGTGACGAATCATATATGTTTCATGACGAATCATATATGATTCTCTCATACGTGACTTAAGAAAAAAAGTTCGTCGAAAGTATATACATGTGCCCTCGATAGAAAGATGATTTAATTTTCGTTGTAATGGTGTATTTTTTGTCACTTGACGATTTACCGTTTGTGAGTTATTTAATTTTTTAAGAAAAATGTGGAAAGTTAATTTGAATTAATGTAATTGGTTGATATGGTCTATGCTAAAAAGAAGGTCTATGTTGATCTCAACTCTCACCACTCCCTCTTTTTAGTCTAACTGATTAAAAACTTGATATATTCAAAAGTTAGTTAAGATTTTTTAGAAAAAAACAAGGGCTAACTTGAAATGTATCAAAATGTCATATTTTTTCTTTTTTTTGCATCTATTATATGAGAAAATCTTAAAATATTTTATGCAATTATGCGACTTGTCAAAAAAATCATAAAGTTTTACTTTGTTTTCTACGACACATATTACATTTGTGTAAGAAAAAAATACTTATGTGTAAGAAATGTTTTTATGCAACTTCGTTATACTTTTTATGCGACTTGTATTAAAAAAATTATTTTTTTTTAATTTATTTAATTTAAACTTTGTTTTATTCGACTAATACTTTTATTTATTTTTTAAATAATTTTATAAAAAGATTTGTTTTTTATAATTTTTTTATAAATGTAATATGTGTCATAAATAATAAAAAAATAAAATACAATTTTTTTTACAAATCACGTAAGTTACATAGGTTACATAAAACATCTTAAAAAATTCATGAGTTCAAAAAGAAAAAGAGGGTAAAGTCTAACTTCACTTTTTCTTGTGAATCCGTGTTGCTAACATTTTGACACAAATTGTCACATTTTTAAACTATTACTCTTTTCGTTTTAAAATTATTGTCTCCGATAAAAAACATACAGTTTAAGAAAAATATAATTTTTTCATTTTTCTCTCTTATTTTTTACAGAAAGACAGTTTTACTTTTAACCAATTAATTTAAAACTTTTTTAAAATTTATAATTATGATTTTAATTAAGGTTAATCTAATAATATTGATCTAAAATTCATACCTATTTTTAGAAGTTTTGGAAGTAAACAATTAATTTAGAACAAACCGAAAAAGAAACGTGTATTATAATTTTAGGACAGAAGGAGTAATCATTTTCTTAAATGGAAATGGTTGCAGCAAATCACTATCGTGTATCTTTAAACGATATGCATACACATATTATTCGATTCCGTAATTCGAGTCTTTGATAAAAATATGTTATCTTGATGAGCATATATATATCTGTCTCATATCATCATGATCTAAATAATCTTTTCTTTTTAACTAAATAATCAACAAATACATGATCCAAATAATCCGATATACATGATCATATATTCATATATATCTCTCTCTCATATCAAGATCTAAATAATCCGATATACGAAATCATGAGATTTCAAGATAGACATGATATTATGACCGACAAATGATAGTTATCATTTTATCAACAAATGTACTTTGTTCTTATCTATTACTGTAGTTCTTATCAATTATCACGAAATTATGGATATAAAAGTATTAAAGGCACGTTGTAGATATTTAGTTGACGGATCAAAGTTCTTTCAAGTTAAAAGTAATTTTATTAATTATTTAAGTCAATTAGAATTTAAATAAATATATAATTTTTTTTGAAATGCAAAAGTTTACATGCATTTAATTTTATTGTGATTAGAAAACTTGATCAATCAAATTGATTTCAACTTGACAAGATCTTTTAGAAAATGGATGCGTTCAATTTTAACTTCTAACTAGTAGTTACTAGTTTTAATGTTTATATACGCATAAAATTTGAACAAAAATAATAATCAAATAATAATTTTTTATTACAATTTTATGTATATTATATACATATGTTTTTTTAAAATATATAATGTCTATATGTTTAATTAAATTTTTATTATACTGTGCACCATGTAAATTTAAATTAACTTACATTAATTTTTATTTTTTGAATTTTATACTCTCTTTATTTTTGATATTTTTATTCTGAATAGTTATAAATTTAATTATTAATTAAAAATCAATTAAATCAACTTTACACGTACACGATTTATAAATTCATAATTTTGTAATCCTTAATAATATTATATAATAAATATTATATTTTTAATTTTTAAATAGTTAAGATTCTTATGAACCCAAGAGTTTTACATTATTTTTCATTATAGGATAATATAATTGATATTTCGTATAAATATTTGTTGCATAAAAGATTGGACTTTATTTAACTGAAATGTTAGTTATCATTTTCTAGATATTGTGTGTTTAATAACACATAACAACTTTAAAAAATATATGTTATCATAATATGTAGAAAATTGTTTATTTATTTTATCTCACACCAATTTCTGATTTCTTGCATTTATTTTGATATTTATATTCATGTTAATAATAATTTACATATATTGTATTGCTTGAATTTATTAAGTGCTAACATAGAAATCAAAAATAATTTGTGTTATTATTTAAATAATTATAATTATATGATTTGTTAATTTTTTAATATAACATATATATTATATTTTTAAAATATAAAGTTTAAAAGGTATAAAATTTAAAAGAGTATTTTGTTTATTTTTTAAAATTATTAAAAATATGAAAATTTATTGGTATACATTTAAATCTATTTAATTTATTTAAAATTTAATTATTAAAGCTTTATTAATCTCGTCCTTTTGACACATATATTTTATGGTTTTTTATCAAAATCCTTTACTAAAATTTTAATTTTGACTAAATTAAATTTAATTTTAACTTTTTTTAACCAATCACATCCTCTAGTTTGATCGATTAATATTTAATTTGGTTCGATTTCCGATTGATTCAAAATAAAAATTTATTCGAATAACTCGAAACGAATAAACCGAAAAATCCAATAATCGAACCGATAAAAACCCTACTTTTCGAATACATGCATGTCATATCGAAAAACTGTTACCATGCACTATTGCATGTGAAAAGCTGTTAAAACTGTTACCATGCACTAGCATGTGAAAAAACTGTTATCTCTGCATGTGAGGAATTGTCGAAAACTGTTACCATTGCATGTTCCTTGATTGGTAGTACTTAGTTTGTTGGAGTAATGACTGTTGCAGGATAAAGATGATGTAATTTGTGTTGAGATAATGAAAATCAAGATGACATCAATAGTAAATGATGATTGCAAATTTGCCATACCAAGTGCTCATGATTAGAGATGACTTGCACATTTCTGTTTAATGGTACATTATGGATGGGTAAGGTTATTATTTTTTGAACATAGATGGGCATGGTTATTAAAACACCTAAGGGCACGTTTAGTAGAGAGAATTTAAGAGAAATGAGACTGATTGAGAAATTTACTGATTTTCACTGTTTAATTACGCCAGAGAATTAAAATTAAAAATAATCACGAAAATTAATTTTTTAAAAACAAATAAATATAAAAATATTATAATATCTCCCAAAATACTTTTTAAAATTTTATAAACACGAAATATAGCAAGTAATTTGTTTTCGCAAATCTAAAATAAAAATTATTCTTAAAGTTACGCGAAAAAGATTAAAAAAAAACAAAAAAAATTTAAAAAATATATTTTTACAAAAAAATAATAATTCATTTCTCTCAATTCTCTTAAAAAAACAAAGGAATCAACTCTAACAAATAAAACTATCAAACTCTCTCCAACTCTCCACCTATTTCTCTTCAGTTCTTCATTTTTTTATTTCTCCGTACCAAACAAAAAAAATAAATCAAACTTCATTTTTCTCACTCCATTTCTCTCTACCAAACATGCCCTAAAAACCTCATTTATACTCTCTTTGATTTTGCATTTCTTTTATTTTTATTTTTTATTTTTGTAATTTCAGTTTTGTTATAAAACTGTAAAACGGAAAGTACGAAATCAAAAAAATAAAGTTTAATAAATCAAAATTATTAAGATGACAAAAATACAAAACAAAACTGATAAAAACACTGTCTAGAAAATGATAAGTGAACAAAAAGTACACAAACAGTGTACTTTTTGTCATTTTTCAATAGGCCAGAAAGGGTATAAGTAGCACCCTAGATGGATAACGAATTAGTACTTTTCTTAAAATTATACTTTATTCGTTTTAAAATAAGTGTTTACATTTTACTTTTTTAGTTTTTTTTTTAAACTTCGACCGTGAGTATTTTTATTTGTTTTATGTAATATTTAATAAAAATTATATGAATGAATATACATTTTAAACACTATCCATCCATATATGTTGCATCAAGTATTATGTAACACACCAAAAAATAATTAGGGTCAAACTTGCGCAAAAATAACTTTGAAAGTTAAACATGAAAACTTTCGAATTGGTCATTTCAAAAATATACTAGAAAAATTCATATCGAAATTATTACATTATTTTTATTTGAAGTTAAAATTACAAATTTAAAATAAAATTTAAATTAATTAATTAAAAGTAAAAATATCTTTTTGAAAAAAGGGAAAAAACTGTAATTGTAATGATTTTCTTAAATCATATGTTTTTTTTCGATAGATAGCAATTTTAAAACAAAAAGAAAAAATTTTAAAATTAAAAGATAGTAGGTTAGGCATAAGGTAAAAACAATCCAAATAGAGAAAAGCCAAACCAAACTGAAAAAAGATTTTTTTGAAAGATATGAATAAAAAACAAAACTAAAATGACTCAGCTGGTTTTAGTTTTGGGAGGTGATTTACATACTCTTTAGATTGATTGAGACACTTTAAAATATGATATCTTGACATTTATACCCTTGTAAAGATCACTTCCCGTTAGTTTTGTATTGATCGCTTTAGTTTAAACAATTTAAGTGTTTTTCTCGGTTTGGATCGATTAAAACGACACAAAAAAAATATAAAATAAAATTAAAAACCAAACCGAATGTAATCGTTAAGGTTTTGGTTTCGTTTAATTTTTGGTATGTTTTTTACTATATCTTAAACGGTGTCGGTAGGGAGGTGATTTGCACACTTTACTAACTGATTGACACATTTAAATTATTTGTGTGTTGACATTTATATCCCTATTTCACTTACTGAAGTAACAAATCCCAATACAAATATTAATAATATGAATGACTTAACATAACATTTTGAGTGTGCCAATCAGTAATGAAGTGTATAAATCATCTCAAATTTCTAAATAACAACGGATTTTCGATGTAATGTATTTATTTTAAAACATTACTATTTTTTAGTTCATTTAGACACGGTTTATCAAATTCCATACTAATATACAAAAGATCTATATGCATGCTGAAATTGTTAAATTTTTTAAGAATCCTTATTTTCGAAAAGCTAATGTTGAAAAGCTTGTTTAAAATGAACTACTACATTATAAAGATAAATTAATAATAAAATGTTCAATATTTAAATAGAATATTCAAAAGTATTAATAGGATGTTCAAATTGTATTAGTTACCAGTTTAAAGGTTCGACCATTAGGTCAATCTAGTTAAATCAGCGGAGTCATATGTTCAACCATTAAATTAACATAATCAAATCATCAAATTATTGGTTCGATTATAAAATCAATTAGTATATTATTAACAATTTGTAAATAAAAAATTTCATTATTATATGCGAATATAAATATAGTGTATTTTTAGTAAAGGTTTTTTATCTTGCGCCTTAAGAGCACATGATAATAAGGTTCAAAGTAGGGTTGAGCATCGGTCAAGGATCGAAATGGTCCGAAACCCCGGACCAAAATTGAATCGAACCGGAAATAGTTCAGTCTGGTCCTATTAAACAAAATCAATAAGATTTTTTGTAAGATTGAACCGACCGACCGGACCGATGACCGAATTTGTCAAAAACGCCGGACCGAGGAGCGGACTGAAATTATATGTTCTGGTTTGATTCGATTCATTCCGATTCAATGTACTTTTTATATTTTTATCATGTGAAAAAAAATCTTTTTCTGGTATTACAATTTATGTTTGATTTTGATTCTATCTTTACTAAAAGTTGCATATAAAATATTAAAGTTACTTTACATACACACTCCAACAAAAATCCACACACATATATACATACATCATCATAAAACATGACATACATACATAAGACATAACATACCATACATACATAAGACAAGAGGCTCCTGAAACTCAACTCAAAGTCTTTAAAACCCAACTCATCACAACTCACATACACACTTTCTCCACTTTCCAAAATCCCTCAAAAAATGGAACAAATTTCACCACTTTCAGACACCCTTTTCACCAATGAACAACACCCAGATCTCGAAATCCCACCCAAGCCACTAAAAAAACACAACTCCTGGTCAAAAACCAAGAAAAAACAACCAAAAAACGAGTTTTTCTTACAAGGGTACGTCGAAGATGACTTGGTAAGGTCAAAAAGCTTGACAGATGAAGATTTAGATGAGCTGAAAGGGTGTTTTGATTTAGGTTTTGGGGGGTTTAGTTATGATGAGATACCTGAGCTTTGTAATACTTTGCCTGCTTTGGAGCTTTGTTATTCCATGAGTCAAAAGTTTCTTGAAAAGTCTAATGAAAATGAGGAGGATCAGGCTGTGGTGTCTCCTCCTGCTTCTTCTGCTCATGGGCCTATTGCTAACTGGAAGATTTCTAGTCCTGGTGAGTTTTTTTTTTTTTTTTTTTTTTTTTTCGATACATGTCCAAACATTCATTAGTTTTGTGAAATGTGTGAGATCTTGTTAACTTGTTGTATAAAGATGTTTTTACAGGTTGTTTAGTGTTTGGATTTGTGGTTTGATGGATTTGTGGTTTGATGGATTTGTGTGATTAAAATGCATGTCCAAACACCCCAAGTCATTTGTATCATTATATGAATGTCCAAATATTCCTTAGTTTTGTGAAATGTGTGAGATCTTGTTGATTTGTTGTATAAAGGTGTTTTCTTTACATGTTTTTGGGTGTTTGGTATTTGATTTTGAAGTTGATTATGTGGTATGAGGTTATTATTAGGATTAATAGGATTAACTAATCAGATTTGGTGTGATTTGGGTATGGATGGTGTTTGGATTTGTGGTTAGTTGGATTTTGTGATTTAAATGCATGTCCAAACACTCCTTTTATGGTAGTTTAGTGTTCTGGAGGGTGTTTGGATGAATTGGTTTAATTTAAATGCATGTCCAAACATCCTTTTGTTGTGATCTGTATCCGATCTTGCTGTGATTTGTTTTGGTTGCATGTTTGGGGTGTTTGGCATTGGGTTTTAAAGTTTTAGAAATATGAAATTTGACTAATAATAGGAATCAGTAGTTTCAAGCTAATATTTCATCCCTTATCATAACCAACTAATCACTTTCAAGTTCGCAATGCCAAACATCCCCTTGCAGCCTTCGATTTAGATACTTTTAGGGTGTAAATTGATATGGTATTCAATTCAGCCATTTGATCTTTGATGCCTATTGGGAAAGTACTAATTGGATTTTGTTGGTGTAGGTGATTCTCCTGAAGAAGTGAAAGCACGGCTCAAGTATTGGGCACAAGCAGTAGCTTGTACAGTTAGACTATGCAATTAGCTAATTTCTTAGTTATGCACCAATTCGAGGCGTAATTTTGTGAATTTACATTCAATATGGAGAAGTGGGAGAGGAGGTACGAATGTGCCTGCCGCGTACTGATGGAGGTGTACGGAATGTGGCTTGAAGTTTCGACTCTGATGACTTTAGAATTCTTAATCTGGAGATGGGCAATCGACTTGATTTTCATCGATGAGGGGTTGCGGTTTGAAGTAAGATACGAGGGCGCGGAACTGCTGATGATGTATTGATTCTAATGAATTTTGACAAACAATGTTGATAGATGTTATGATGATTTCATTTGTAGTTTTAAGGAATAAATTTATGAAAATAAAAGTTCTCATCTTGTTATCTTTGTTTGGTTCTGCTACTCTAATTCAACGTAAACATACTCTAAATTATATGAACTTGCATCTAAAAGCTGCGAAAGTAGACCGGGTGTCGTAAGTGGTATTTACACCACGCGTGTAAACACCACCAAACGACGCACCAACCTTGTCACATCATGTTGATAATCAAGGTGTCGGGTCATCCACGCCACCCAACCATTTAACCTCGTTACACCATGTCGTGATCAAGTACGAAACAAGAATAAAAAAAGGTGTCGGATCATCCACACCACCCAACCATTACAAGTTGTGTGTACCACCAGTGTTTCGTGTTAAGGAGGTATATTCTGTAATAAAGATGTTAACTAGTGCAGAAATTTGATGTTGATGCAGTGATATGCTCACGCCACATATCTGCGCCTAGTATATGGTAACGAAGATGTTAACTACTACAGAAATTTGACGTCAATGCAGTGATGTGATACACGCTCACGCTCACGCCACATAACTACGCCTAGTCTTGAGCACTGTAACATAAAAGAAACTAAATCCAAAGTACATACTGAAAATTGCATACCACAGCTTGCAAGATAAGCTGAGATAACATAAACTAGTCTGCAATTTGGACTGATATGAAACACTTCAGCACATGTGATAAGCTGATAAACCTTAATAGTTAAGTTACTTATTTTATTTATAGAAATATATTTCGTGTAGACAAGAACATAGGAAATGTTGTTATCAGATTTTGACACTTCTTTTATGTTATTAAAAAGGACAAACTGTAGAAAATGCAGGTAGTCAAATACAAGTTTTCTTCGTTCTAAAGGGTTCGAGTCTCGATTCATGCTCAGTGCTCCATTGGACCCGAAGAGTTAATGGCTGATGCCAAAAAGCACCCGGTGTTCCCTCCAATAACACCACAATAGAAGCTTAAATTGGTCATTACAAGAATGAAGGTCTCATTTAGGCAGTTCAAAGTATTAAAAAGCATTTTTATCGCATAAACTACTCATGAAACGAATGGTTTTACATCAAGTCTGTCGTCAAATTCGTTAACTTAAAGAGGAAAAAAAAAACGGAAATTACAAGTACAACAATTTCTTCAGTGGATATGAAGGTTTTTAGCACCCTCTTCAGCTTGAGGAAGATGACTACTCTTTCTCCAGCTCCAATAATTTACCCTCATTGGGTCCATCATCCCTAAGACGGAACAAACAGTTACTAAAATATCTGAATCTGGTTCGATAGACTCCGGAAGTAGAGCTTCTGTGGCAATTTTCAGATCTTGGTTCGGTTCAAAACCATGAGAGATAAGATCCAAAAGCAGGCTAAGAGCGAACACACAGTTGACCTTAGCAGTCAACACCTTGAGGCAAAGTGTCAAGACCTTGGGATCTGTTGCTAATGACTTCATGTCGTTTTTGTAGAGTCCTCGAAGGTATCTCCACGGGCTTTCGTTCTCTGGTTTGGACAAAATGGCTTTCACGGTGTAATCAACCTCTGAATCTCGTGTTGCCTCTATGCCTCCTAATTCGGGGTTTCTAGTTATAACAAAGTATCTCTGCAGATGATAAGTAACAAATGTTGTTAATTTATTTTCAGTAAAAAGTATTATTTGGGTCGGGTTAGAGACTACAGATACCACCACAAGTTTATCACATGCTATATACGGCTGTTGGTGATCTAACCAACTGAAATAATGCACATAGCACATGGTCGTGTGTATTTTTGAAGCAAATAAATATATGCCAGCACATGCCTCTATTGCAACAGAATTATGATCAATTAATGTACAATGTGCGAACAATATCATTATAAATCTATTGCATTAATATATATATATAATAAATATATACAACTATTATCTACGAGTATATATTTATAGATATGGATGGGCTAACATGTCCAACTTCGCCTTTGTGTAAACACAACTTCAAGAAAATTATAATATCAACCTAATTGTAATAAAAAATTGACGATAACATATTAAAAACCTTGACACTAGGACAATCATTAAGATTTTATAAAAAAAAATACGAGATCTACACATGTTAAAAAATGATAAAACAATAGGAGCATTGAAGATCCTTGAAAATGACAGAAATTTTTATGGAAAACAGTTATATGAGAGTCCCAACGCCTCAGGAACCCCATTAATTAAACCATACTAATATAAATAGGAACACGCCACAACCACCAATCGAAAATGGACAACTTGGGTAATGAGTGTAATTAGGTGGTTAACCTGGAAGACTTGTTTCCCAATTCGTTTTCATTTTCTATACGTAACTTGTAGTGTATCAGATATGATTACAAAATATATATTTTATCAATATAAATACACTTTGCTTGCCTTTCTCCTAACTGTTCGACTAATGACATAATCACATAACCTAAATGGACCCCGCCTCAACTAGGATGTATCCGCTTGAACAACGATCAACGATCACAAATTAAGATGCAAAATCTATACCTGATTCCAAGCAGAATTGTTGAAAATATCATCTTCCAGGAGTTGACTACAGTAAGCAAGCTCATCTCCCCAGCCTCCAAGATTTTGAAGAACCCACTGCACCGAAAAGTAAATAAAAATGAATCTCAAAATCCATGCGGGGAGCCAATGAATGCATTTTTTTTAAAAAAGAACCATTTACAATTTTCATAAATTATAACCGAATCCACATATTATACAAGTGGTAAAATGGGCGGAGGAAAAGGTTGGTTGACGGGTTAAACTGGAAAACTTCAGTAGTATTTCAAAACCTCACTAAGATTGGGGCGACCAGAAAAAACTTAATACACCTTTTTCTTATCGAATTATAATACAACCTCTACAGATATGATTACAGAAATTATACAATTTCAACAACAATTAAAACCATGGTATAAAATGATTTCGGAGGTTTTATGCATCACAAAAACAGACTTCGGCCAACTTTTCCATTTGACTGACCTGAATCTTATTACGAAAATTGTTCTTATTTTTATCTATTTGACAGGTAGATATGGAACGTAACTTGAATAAACCCATTTATGAGTAAAACGGGTCAAAATTGCCACTTCTACTTCAAACAAGTGGAACAGTGAATTGATTGATCGAAGAAAAGGTTAACTATTTGTTGTTAAGGTGACATCAAAGAAAAAGGATTCGAAAGAGCAGGCGAGCTATGACACTTTCTTACTTTCCTGGCACAAGTGAGAAAGAGGGATGAATCATACCTGTCTATGGGACCAAGCATGATAATTTTTAGCATCGATTACGAATAACTTCTTGGTGAACTCGAGCTCTCTACTAGCGGCTCCAGTCCCCAGTTTCTCAGCCACCCACCTACGATGGTGCCTGTACAAAGAATAAGTTAAGCATCATCTACGAACTCTAATTCCATGCATTGGGAGTCTTATATGAGCAATATGTGGAGGAAACAGGTAAGTACATGCTAGACGATGGCTATAATTTATATGAGACCCGTCAATATTTTATCCAGCTGTAATATGATACGAAAACCTGAACTCTAGATATGGATAGTATCTCACCATAACTGATAATTTTTCGAGTTTTTGCTAGCAAGGCGCTCAATGAATTCTAGTTCCTCATACAAGTCAGCATTGAGAGCCTCAAGTATTAATCGTCTGAATTGCCACACCTGTGAAAGACAAAAGCCAACATGCTCATTAAACATAAGATACTTCGTGTCACATATATTTCTTATGAAGTGAAAACTAAATGATAGTATCGCTCTCGAAAAGAGTAACAGATGACACAAATGCAGTAAGCTCTTGCATTAGCTACCAAAAGGCTTTTGTGATCTTATTTACATTGTAGAACAGAACACTGATAAACTAACAAATCCTATAGAGCGGACAAGTTCACTGGTTTTCATTTTTGCATAGTTATTCCGACACTCACATAAAGCTGATATAGTACGGGAGTTATCCAACCTTACAACTTATTGATTTAAATATAACTTTTGAACTAAGACTCGGTTTTCGCTATTTGTTCCTCAGGCATCTGATTAAGTTGATAGCATCCTAACTAGTTAAAGTTGCATTGTATACTACTGACTATTTGTTCAGTGATATTGGAAGGAGTATGTTGAAATCGCGGCAATAAAGTTGATCCATAAATTATGCAGTTGAATGTCTTAAAAGTGTAAAAGAATATAACTAGAGAAGAGACCTGGAAGAGTCGTATTGTACGGATTAGATACAATTGAGCTAAGAATTTATTCATAGTCCTTTGCATACTACCAGCTTAGATTTAGTTGGTTCGCCGCTTTTTCCTTTCACCTTTTGTAATCCCCGTACACTTCTTAAACAGATGTACAGACATACCTGTACCCCCACACACGCATATATCAGCTAAGACTCTTGCGAAAAGGATCAAACGAGGCCAATGTAGGTCCACTAACTATGAGTCAAAAGCTATCCATTGTGCAGGACATATTGAAAACTACGCTACCCGTAGTGACACAAGGGGTCTCATCAGAATTATCGAATTTTTTTCTAAACACTTACAGGTCTGATGGTACTATGGTAGACAGATATTGTGAAAGTTTCTTTCCCTTAAAATTATGCTATCATGAAAATGCTTGTCTCTATCCGTTACAACATATCGTTAAATTACTAATAACCAACACACTTAAAATAGACACATATCCTGTGTCTGCGACAAGCTTTTTTGTAGCGTTTAGAATATAATGTTTGTTTAGCTGTTTAGCAACGAACGTTTAGTTTTTGGATTTTGTTTAAACGCTCCTTATATGAAATGCTAATAGTAGAAGTGCTTATACGTCATTTTACACTAATCACAGATACAAAGTTACCAAACTCTTTTATAAACAAAAACCTATCGCTGCTAACAACTACCGCTAACTCGCATGCTACAAATGAACCATAGCCAAACATACTTCTCATTTACCTAAAATCAGATTGAACTACAACTACCATTTATAAACCTTGTATGTAATCATACAACACACATAACAGCAATATTCTAATAAACTGACAAGAAACGAACTTCTTAAATAATTTCACATTAACTTAAACGACAACATTATCTAACTAACCTAAAAAACAGGGCAAATAGGGATGATAATCAATAATGTGTGTGTTTTGATTTACATACGGTGTAATTTTCAGTGTTAAAGCGATTAGCTCATTTTCTACACTTGAGATTTGCAGCCATACTTTACAGCCTTATTTAGTTCCCCCATAGCTCAACTACTTTTCCGCAATCACAATCTCCAAGACCTGATATTAAAAGTATTACAAGTTCTACGCAATAGTCCATATTACTTGCCATTAATTGCAAGACCTAGTTATCGGTGTTTTCCGGGCCTCATATAATTTGAGCTCATTTTCTATACTCTAGCTTGATGTAAGCTGGACTAGTCTGCTTATCACATCATGGAAAGCAATTATCCACGTTTTTCAGCAGTTTCAAAACTAAATCTCAAACTTCTAAATACAAGACACCACAAAATCACTAATTAACTAAAACCTAAAATTAATGCTCACACATAGTAACATTATGAGCTTTAAAAAGCTATAAGCTCAAGTTGGTATGCTAATTAGCCCATAAAAATGAGCTTATTAGCTTTTTCAAATTTTACATAAGCTCATAATAAGCCCATCCATCAAACACCCCCGTAGGGGGTGTTTGTCTTATAAGCTTATATACATTAGCTTATGAGCTGATGTAAAATTTAAGAAAGCTAATACGCTAAAATTTTAGGGGCTAATTAGCTTACCAACGCGAGCTTATAGTTTATCTAAGCTCATAAACTCATAAACCACACAACTAAGCTTATTGGCTTCTCAAATTCTCAATGGGTGTTTGTGTAACCTTATTTTTGCTAATATAGAAACTTACGAGCTAATGCGTGTGTTTGTTTAGTCTTATATGTGGGCTTATGAGCTTATTTAAATTTGGCTTATATTTCATAAGCCCGTATTTCCCAACTTATTTTGAGATGTATGGGCTTATATAAGCTTATAATTCTCAAAATAAGCTCAAGTTGGCAAGCTAATAAGCCAATAAAATGAGCTTATTAGCTTATACATTAGCTTATGAGCTAATGTAAAATTTGAGAAAGCTAATAAGCTAATTTTTACGGGCTAATTAGCTTATCAACGCGAGCTTATAGTTTATTTAAACCCATAAACTCAAAGGGGTGTTTGTTTAATCTTATTCTTGGCCTTACGCGCTAATCTAAGTTCATCACTCAGTTAATCCTATATGTTATAAACATAACCCGAAACTACATAACCTTAAACAAACACCCCCAGGACGGACCTAGAACAGTAAGCCATCAAGTGCACAAACTTGTTTTTACACTAACCCCTGGAAAGTTTGAAAATAAGCCACAAAAAGTAAGCTTATGAAACATAAACCCAAAACCAAATAAGCCAGAAGCCAGCTATATAAGCTGAAACAAACCCCAGTAAGTTTGAGAATAATGAGGCTATGAAACTAGATAACCTTAAACAAGCACCCTTCACAAAACTAAGCTTATCGCCATCTCAAATTCTCAAGGGGGTGTTTGTTTAATCTTATTCATAGCCTTACGCGCTTATCTAAGTTCATGACTCAGTTAGTCCTATGTAAACATAAGCCGAAACTACATAACCTTAACTTCCAAAAGGGTCGGCTTGTAATGTCTGAAACACGGATAAATCAATAAAAAGTTGCATATTAAATATAAGCTCAAGTTGATAAGCTAATAAGCCCGTAAAAATGAGCTTATTAGCTTTTTCAAATTTTACATAAGCTCATAATAAGCCCATCCATCAAACACCCCCGTAGGGGGTGTTTGTCTTATAAGCTTATACCTTAGCTTATGAGCTTATGTAAAATTTGAGAAAGCTAATAAGCTTATTTTTAAGGGCTGATTAGCTTATCAACGCGAGCTTATAGTTAATTTAAGCTCATAAACTCATAAACAACAAAACTAAGCTTATCAACGCGAGCTTATAGTTTATTTAAACTCATAAACTGAAAGGGGTGTTTGTTTAATCATATTCTTAGCCTTACGCGCTTATCTAAGTTCATCACTCAGTTAAACCTATATGTTATAAACATAAGCGAAAACAAGATAACCTTAAACAAACACCCCCAGGGCGGACCTAGAACACTAAGCCTATCATGTGCACACAAATTTGTTTTTACATAACACAAATATTTGGCACTGGGTTCATTTTGAATAAATTGAGATTTCTAGCGAAATTTACAATACGAGACAAACTGCCATCGGGTTCATTGAACTCCCAGAACCCCTGGGGTCCACCCCTGGAACCCCTAAGTATAAAGAAAGTTTGATAGCATATACTTACGGTGTAATTTCCAGGGTTAAAGTGAATAGCCTCTTTCGTAACCTGAAGAGACCGAACAGATCGTTCATCAGATAAATAAACAGCTCGAAAGTAACTCATGGTCTCAGTAAACTCCTCAGTGTATTGGATTGGGACCACAGGGTTAGGTCCATCGTTTTGTGGGACCGGAGTGACGTCACCCCATTCTGGTCGTTGGTTGATTGCGATTCTCTTGTCTTCTTCGTCGGAATCCATTGTTGTTGTTCGTTCCCTTTTTCTTCGGATTTACAAAAGAATATAGATTTAATGTTTTTTTTTGTTTATGTAGGGTGCTTTAGTTGACTTTATTGACCGACAGGTAAGATAGTTATTGGGCCATGTTAGACTCCAAGCCCAAAAAGTACCAAGGGCTTGTCTTGTTTGCTTTATAAATGAGTTTAGGATTAAATTTGGGTTTAGTATTAAAAAAAAAAAAAAAAAGGTTTAGATTTATAGTTGGGATTTAGGTTTTGATTTGAATTCATTACTGGGTATATAATGTCCGTGCACGCATGGACTTTTGACACAAAATTTTTTATTAGGTATGAACAGGGGTGTCGAAAAAGTTGACCCGACCCGAACCCGAACCCGAATAATCATATTCGGGTCGGGTCCCTCGAGTCCAAAAGTGTATTTGGGTCAATTCGGGTTGAACCGGATTGACCCGAGTTCTAATTAGGCTCGGGTTCGGGTTATATATTTTTTACCCTTGACCCGAACCCGACAACCCGACTTGACCCGACTAAAATTACACTTTTTACATTGTATTAGTACTTATTTGAGCCACTTTTTACACATTTTCCTTAAACTCGGGTTGACCCGAACCCGAGTTGACCCGAAGCGAATTGACCCGAGCCCGAGTGACCCGAGTTCTAATTAGGCTCGGGTTTGGGTTATATTTTTTTTTACCCTTGACCAGACTTAAACCGACCCGAGTTGACCCAAACCGGCCGGGTCAACCCGAATCACACCCCTAGGTATGAATATCGTGTTTTATGAGTTAAATATTAGTTACATGTGATTTTACTGTATATATACCCGTTCACGCTTTATATTTCGACATGGTTTTATAGTTATGTGTTATAATTTAGTTGACGATGTAAATGTTAACCAAAAAATTGGATTGATGGTATATTTTGTACACTCAACCATTAGTACATATTAGGATGACATTTCAGCAATGATTTTTGAAAAAGTCAGTGACTTATATAGTGTGATTAGAGGAATATTTTCAGTATGCTCTATTTGATATTACCTAATCTGAAAAATATCTATACAATTTAATATATGGTGATGATAATGTGGGTTTTATTTTTACGCAACCATCCCTCTCTAGTGGATTCTATATTCTAGTGGCATCGTCATACTTGTATGCTTGTACCCTTGCATAACACTATGCTACTTTTACCAGCTGAGATGGAACCATAAGGTCATCTTTTGCGTTTGATTGTGGAGGTGGTAACCGCATTAAGTCTCCACTCCCTTCAAGAAAACTCTGTAATACGCATTAACGATTACACAAAAGAAGAAATTGCACTAATAAGAAATTACGCTTGCTTTTAGTGATTAATACCCGGAATAAATCATACTTTGCTAGGAGAAAATAATCTTTAATGGCTTTCAAATGACAATTCAGATCAGCTTGGACAACCACAAGGTGCAATTGTGAACGAAAATATAAATATAGTCGACCCAAATGGAACAATATAATTTGATAAGCATGCACCTGCCAAAGTTGACTGGCTGCAATAGCTCTGATTGAACCAATCACATTCTCAAACAATATTTTGTGGAACTCTGACGACTCATGTTAGCAAAATAATCATAATAATGTACTCTTGAGTCTCTCACTTTCATACATAGTCAATAATCTTACGAGTGCTTTTTGCAGTGATTCTTTATGTGTTTTTGACTCTGTCGCTTGATGAGATAACACATCTATTGACCTCAACGTAGAATTTGGATTAAGGAAAACCTTTGATTGCTTTTCCAACAAAAAGAATGAACTCTACTATATACACCAAAATGTATTCTGGAAACATATGCTGCAGAAAAAAATTTAAGCCTTCGTTTTTTTAATAAGACGATTTGTAGTAACATTAAGACATTTACATTCCATGTTAATATTGATTCCCATGTATCAGTCACTTAAACATCCATCACATATATTGTAGGTATGATTGGTAACATGCCCAAAATACATAATTTAACAATACGCAATGTCATATTCAATATGCTAACTTATTAAAACAAACCTCTTTGAATTTGGTAATATTTACAGAGAACTTGTTCTACATTTTCGCTTTGGTAACTAATTCCTTAACGCTGCAATAAAACACTACCGACATCGAACTTGGGTAATTTGACTCGGTTGCAATAAAATACTACCGACAACGACATTATTAGGGTGTTTGGGATTGCATACAAAACCGGGGAAGTACACAAATATGTATTTTCTCGATGTTTTTAAAGGTAAAAAGTTTGGAATAAGAATCCTCAAACACGTTTTCAAAACAACAACTTTTAGTAACATGATATTAAAGTCAACAAGATTAACAATAGTCTCTCTGATGCAGCTAAAAGATGACAAGTCCACATGATAATCAAACCCCATACTCGTTCTTACGTTAAGTACTCAAGAAAGTGGACCAATGATCTTCAGCCTAGAGATCCACATAAACCTGAAAAAGGTTCAATCTTCATGTAATCAGCTCATCTAGATATATATTTATCGGGGTAAGAAGCCCTTTTACCCCAAAAAAAAGCTTGTCCTAATATAATTTAAGCCATATAAGAAAGAGGTGTCACTAAGAAAAGAAAAGAAAGGGATACCTTGTCTTACTCGTATAGAAGTAACATATTATAGGGATTCAGGAATGATGTTACATAAAGGTATAAACTCGATCTCTTCAATATGTGCAGCTTCTCGAATCTCGACCACAATAATAATTGGGCATGCTATAATATGTCACAAATACTTTTCTGGCTTGATTTTTTGGCCCCTTACCTGCCTTAGTTTGAGTGACATCTAAGTCTTGATTCCTCTGCAATTGGCTCGTTGCAGCCACGTTAACGTCAATCTCCTGTATTCCGCTCCACATTTGTTTATTCACTTTCTCCTGTTCCCTTGGTGTTTTAAGAAGTCTACATTTATTTAACAAAAGATTAACCAATTCAGATTCTGCTGGAATTTGCAATGAACTCTTTATTGGTGTTGTACTACAATAACATTGTCATTTTCACATATATTCTAAAGACGATATGGGTCTTTTACTAATTGGGTATTTGCAATAATGGAGCCCTTATTTTGAGTTGATTTAAGCTAAAGGCAACTATGGTTTCAAGAGCGCGTACACATCTCTGTATAATGTACTACTTATTTCAGAAAGATTGATATTTAATTTTCAATAATTTCTATGAAAATTATACTTTTTCATATGCACCGAGTAATCTATGGAGCGTCCCTATGGTATTATAAGTCTTATGATTAGCAAATTGCAGAACCTAAAAAGTTTTTAGACATTAAATGGCTAATATGAGAGCCTTCGATCAGTATAAAAACGAAGGAATGACATTTTAATTTGTTATGTTAACTGCTTACGTTACCTGAAAAGAGGCATAACATGTCTTAATTATTTGCAACACGCGTTTTTCCTTGATGTTTCATATCTGGCTGTTCTAAACCGCCTACAACGATGATGGCTAATTTTGGCTCTTGGGGCAACACCAGCTATGCCACATTTTCAGACGTATTAATAATAAAATAATAGCATTGTGTCAGATTGAAAAATTTGTAGACAATGTAACAGACGAATCACAACCCGCAAAAGGACTCCTCCATAACTTATTCATAGTTCTTTTAAACATGGTTGGATCTTGTGGAACTATGCTCAATCTCGGACGAAGATCATGAAGTCCAATTATCGATATGTCAATTTCATCTATCAGAATTCGTGTATTTGTGGGAGACCATTCGGAAACCATTGGCGTTAAGTAGTAAGTAAATAAAACATAAATGAGACTATTTACTACTATAAAACGACAAAAGCTACTTACTACAATAATACATAATTAACTTTTGAGGTCAAACATAATATACACATCAAACTATGCAAATGGTTGTGAAACACATAAGGAAGACATAATGGGGGTTTATCTAATTACTTAAAAGGATTTGAGCCAAACTGATGTTTCTAATATAATTGTCCACCAAAATTATGTGATTCTCTTCTACCCGACATCCACCAAGCTTTTGCTCACTTTTGTGATCTGTATCGAAAGTCATTTTTATTCCTGTCAAAAGCAGTTGATACATTCTAATCAGCTTTATTCTTCCTCCGTAAATTATACTATGTTTGCCTAGTTCTTTTTAACCCCTCCTAAAATGTAGACGTGTTTTCTTTTCACGCTAGCTAGTTCCACGTAGCAATTACAAATAACAAACAAATCCTTTTTCACGGTCTCTTTACTACTCTTACAAAATAAGTATCAATCTGGAATCATGTGTAATGTTGTCAAATTGTTTCACCTCAAAACTAAACTACCAAAGAGTAATTTAGATGATCACTTCATAAGAATACACATATTTATCATATATCACCTCATGGTACTGGAACCACTTCATTTGTTCTAATGGAACGTGAGGTCTTCAAGTTGATTGGAAAATCTGCTGCAGAGATTCGTGCGAAACAGGCTGATGACGATAATTCGTTTCCTAATAACTTTAAAGATATGCTTGGAAAAAGGATTATTTTCAAAATTGAAATATCAGACTTCAATATTATCAATAGCTCGAGCGTGTATACTGTGTCCAAGTTGTGTGATGATGCTAACATCATTCAGGAAATGATCAGACAAGATGAGGCAAAAGAGGTATTAATATGTTTATGCTTACATTTTAATATCTTAGTTTTTAGATAACATTATGTTTTGAATCTGATATTGGTTATTGTTACTTAGGTTGTCGAAGCAGGTGTTGATGCAGATCTGGTGAAAAATGGTCCGTCTGAAGTTTGTCTTGACACAAAGGTAATACAACTTTATACAATTATTTTATTTTTGATTATGACATTTGAATTGTTTATAAGTGAGTTTGTCATTTCTTTGAAGGATGATGTGTCTGTTACCGGAGATTGGTTGCCTCCGAGTGATGTTGCTCCAAACAATCCATCAAGTCCTCCACTCAAACGTGCAAGTGAAACTTCTGAAAAAGAATTGACAAGTGACCATTCTTCAACGAAGCGCAAATTTGTGAAAGTTAAGATTGAAAAGCTTTGATGAGATTTGCAATAGTTTTTGATGTTTGGTTAATGCACTTTGTTGTTGTTTTTTATTTTAATAGTGTTGGGACGCTTTGCATTTCAAGTGTCGTTTTGTTTAACACAATGAACGCTTTTCTCATGTAAGCTTCTTGCTAAGCATTTAAGTGTTGTATTTTGGTTATGTTAAGGAACAAAAACCTTAATGATAAACAACTTTTATCTATGAAAGTCATTATTTTGTACCCATACTTTCTGGTACCCAGTGTGTTTAAATGGGTCATTTTAATTATTGTTTGGGGCTGGTGCAAAAGTCCACTTTCAATGGAGTGTTCAGTTCTACTTAAGTTATGTTTTAGTTTTACTTATGTTTTTTTGTTATAAAGTGTACTTTAAAGTTCTGTTTGGGTGGTAAGTGGTATTTTTAGTTGCTAAAAAACGTTACTAAAGTTGTGTTTTGTGTCATTTTAAGTAGTGTTTGGGGCTGCTGCAAAAGTGCAGGTTCAGTGGATTTTGGGGCTGCAGCAAAAGTGCAGGTTCAATGGCGTTTGGGACTACTGCGAAAGTGCAGGTTCAATGGGGGTTTGTGGCTGCTGCAAAAGTGCAGGTTCAATGGGGGTTTGGGGCTGCTGCAAAAGTGCAGGTTCAATGGGGTTTGGGCTGCTGCAAAAGTGAAAGTTCAATGGGTGCGTAGTCTTATTAATGTTATCTTTCTGTTTGTTAAAAAACTGCACTTTTAGCATAATAGATGGTCATTTTAAGTTGTCGTTTGGCCTGCTGAAAATGGTATTTTGACCAGGGCTTTTGGGCAGTTTTAGTTTATGTCTGGGTCTACTGCATAATTTTTGTTAACATCTAACCTTTTGTTTTTCCATGCTATTCTTCCAGTAAAAGTATTTGGTTCTCGTTGGGTTACGGGTAAACCTAAGTCTATGTTCAAGTAAAGCTTACTGGTGCTATATAACAATTTTTTCTATGCTCCCACCACGATTTAGGTATCGGTTCTTCCTATTTATGTTGTCCATTAGTCTCGCATGGAACGTCCATACTCAAATATTCACATTATTCTGGTATCTAATCAAATCATACCATAAAATGAATGTCAAATGAGTAGAAACTATTTAAGACATGACGTTTATTATAAAGCATATTTGCATTGCTTGCTCTTTACAAACAAGAAACATGAAATACACCGTCTATTTTATAATTATACAACAAGCAATTGAGTAAACGAAAAAAAATGTATAAATATGTTTACTATGCTTTATTTAACATCTTTTATGCTATTCTTCCCCTAAAATAACAGACAATGATGTTAGTAGGGGTAATCACATTTTTTGAGAAGGCATATTTTTTATATTATTACATGCTTTCCACTCTACACATGCATGACTCTTTGTTATCCCATCCAGTCAATGTTATTGGACATCACTTTTTCTTTATCTTTCACAATTATTATCATATTTTTATATATTGTAATTATACAATTTGAAGTCTGAGGTAATTAGATGCAATCTTAGTGTAGGTAATGGATCTTAATATCATGAATGAATCAAATAAGAGGAGGAGTGAGCATTCAACACACATGTTAAGAGCCAAACGAAATAATAATAGTGTTTCAAGTTCATCAAAAGAGAATGCAGTGCCTTTGTGTTCTGCCAACATTCAAGAAAATGTTAGATCTTTGGACATGGGGATTCCATTGTACGCTGGTGGTAAGGGTATATTGATGATTCATTCATGCATTCTTGATAAAATAGCTAACTTATAGTATCTTGTTGTTGTTTTCTTACACCTTCTAAAATTATGAATTTGCTTAGCAGGAAGGAATATTCAGATGATGTAGTCACCTTATGAATTCAGGACTCCCTTCAAAGATGCTTCTAATGGTATACTTTATACTCCGATCTATTTCATATCGTCGTCAGTAGTGATTATGTACCGTATATGTTATGGTTACATACATACTTTGTGATTACAATAAACAGAATATTGATTTTGTTTTCTAGAAATAGTTTAATGTATATTTATGAGTGTGTTAAACAGGAAGGAATACTCAGATTGAGTCGCCTATTGGATACAGAACTCCGTTCAGTGAAGTTTTGAATGGTATTTTTGACTCTATGTTTTAGGCGTCAATGACATTGACCATTTATCCTGCTTAAGTGATTTATATATTTAAAAACTTCCACTTAACTCTTTGCAGTTCCTTCCATATATAAAAATATTAACATCAGTCGGACTGTTACTCCTACATCTTCAATCTCCTATGAAAATCAGGCGAGTGGTTCTAGATGGATGAATTTTACAAACCGTGACATTAATTGTACAAGGAAACCTACAATCTCTCCAAAAGATTTAAATGGTAGTGTTCTTTACTTATTTTAAATCGCCAACACTTATATTATATAATCTAACAAAATACATTTTTATACACTTTGCAGGAATGACTTCTCAACTTGAGTCAAGTCATGTTACCACCAACCAAATCTTTCAAGAGGGGCGGAGTATACCAACTTCTTTTGTTTCCTATGAGCCTGAATCTTCTAGCAAAAGGAAACAAAAGAATAGGAGATTTAGTGTTTATAATATTCCAGCTTTTAGTTTATCGTTTGCTGAGACTGAGAGTTATTTGGCAGGTGTTCAGAAAGTTAGTGGCATTTCTAAAGGTTATATGATCTATTTCACGTTTATATCTACTTAACCTTTTTTTACTAAATAATTATTCACTGATTTATTTCTAATGTTTGTGTTGTAGATTATTTTGATCATGGAGATCCCACCTATATATGTCGTGAATGTAGTGCCATGTTGTGGTGTGCTGAATCACTTAGAGGCAATAAAAATGGTAGGAGTACTGCGTTCTCTCTTTGTTGTAATCATGGCAAGGTTGAGCTTCCTAAAGTGAAAGATCCCCCCAAATATCTATGGGATTTATACAGAAACAGTCATCCAAACAACAAGAACTTCATTAAAAATATCAGAACATATAATACGATGCTCGCTTTTACTTCGATGGGTGGAAAGGTTGATAAGACAATTAACACAGGACGTGGTCCATATGTTTTCCGTCTCGGTGGCCAAAATTATCATCGTTTAGGAAGTCTTCTTCCTACTCAGGGCTCTACACCAAAATTTTCGCAACTTTACATTCACGACACAGATAATGAGCTTAAAAATAGAAAAAATGCTGTCAGGTATTCAAAAATTAAAATTACACTCAAACCTCTTATTTAATCAGTTACAAAATACTAATTAATTGTTCTATTTTCTATTATTATTTTCAGATCTGCAAGTGATAACGCATCTTCGAGTAATGATACACTTGATCCTCAAATTATAAGTAATCTTAAGGATATTTTAGATTTAGAGAACCCTTTGGTTATTTCATATAGAATGGCGAGAGACCGTTTCAGTGAAAATGAGCAGCAACCTGTTAAACTAAAGCTTTTAGGAACAAGACAAAAGGATGGAAGGACCCATAATCTTCCAACCGCATCTGAAGTTGCTGCAATTATCATTGGAGATATTGATATATCCTTTGATAAGAGAGACATTGTTGTAGAAACTCAAAGTGGTTCACTAAAACGCATAAGTGAACTGCATCCATTATATCTTCCTCTCCAATATCCACTAATTTTTCCTAAGGCATAGGATGGATACAGACTTGGCATCAAACATAAAGGTCTTCCAGATGACGCTAAAGGAACTAGGACAGATGTCACAATAAGGGAATTTTTCGCTTTTATGATTCAAGATAGACCTAATTGTCCTAGACTATTACTTCTTGCAAGGAAACTTTTCCAACAGTTTTGTGTGGATGCATACACTATGATTGAATCACAGAGATTTCATTGTAGTCGGAATCAGCAGAAGAAATTCAGATGTGATTCATATCGTAATATTTCAGTTGCTGTTGAAGAAGGCAATACAGAGGCTTCAACGAACGGAAAAGCTATAAAAATACCTTCATCATTTACTGGTGGTTCAAGGTATATGATGCAAAAGTACTTGGATGCCATGGCTCTGTGTAAAACATTTGGATATCCAGACCTTTTTATAACAGTAACATGCAATCCGAAGTGGCCTGAAATCACAAGGTTTTTGGAAGACAAAAAACTAAGTTCCGAGGATAGACCTGATGCACTATGTAGGGTTTTTAAAATGAAACTTGATTAAATGATAGAAGATTTCAAGAAAAATAAGTTATTTGGTTCTGTTTTAGCAGGTATTTAAATTATTTGTCAATTAGAGTATTTTTCTTTTTCCTGTATTCATTTTCATCTTTTTTCAATCATTTAGCAGAAACACTTTCACTTTTTTGCAGTTGTTTATACTGTTGAATTTCAGAAGCGCGGTCTCCCTCATGCTCACATATGTCTTTTCTTGGATTCGAATGCTAAGTTTCCTACATCACAAGATATTGACAAAGTGATATCTGCTGAGATTCCAGATAAAGATGAAGACCCTGAGTTGTATCAGCTTGTGCGTGACTTTATGATTCATGGTCCTTGTGGTGTTCATAACGCAAATTGTCCATGTATGAATGATCAAAGAAGATGCACCAAAAGATATCCAAAGAGTTTAACCAGTCATACTACTATTGACAAAGATGGTTATCCAATTTATATGAGGCGTGATAATGGTAATGTTGTTGAAAAAAGTGGTGTCACCTTAGACAATGGATGGGTCGTTCCGTACAACAAATTCCTTCTAAAATGATATCAGGCACATATTAATGTGGAATGGTGTAATCAGTCTGGTGCTATAAAGTATTTATTTAAATACATCAACAAGGGTCCTGATAGAGTTACCGCCACTATTTATCATGGAAATAATAACTCAAATGATCAGGAAAAGGAAAATGTGGATGAAATAAAAGCATATTATAATTGCAGATACATATCTGCATGTGAAGCGTGTTGGAGGATTTTTTCCTTTGATATACATTACAGAACTCTTTCTGTAGAAAGGTTACCATTTCACTTAGAAGGTGAACAACAAGTTGTTTATGAAGATGATGCGGATCTTTGTGAAGTTGTAAATAAGCCATCAGTTGCTTCGTCTATGTTTACTGCTTGGATGGATCGTAATAAGTATGACAACCTTGCTAGAGAACTGACTTATGTTGAGTTTCCTAAATATTATGTATGGAAGGCTCAATCTAGATCTTGGGAACCAAGGAAACAAGGAATGTCAATTGAAAGAATACATTATGTTCCTCCATCTTTAGGGGACGTGCATTATTTGAGAATGCTCTTGAACAAAGTTAAAGGCCCCACTTCATGGAAGGATATATGTACAGTTGATGGTAAGCTCTATGCTTCTTACAGGGAAACTTGCTATGCGCTTGGACTATTAGATGATGATAAAGAGTATGTTGAAGCTATCGAAGAAGTAAGTGAATGGGCAAAAGCTACTTATCTACGCTTATTGTTTGCCATGATGATGTTGTCAAGTAGTATATCCAGACCAAAATCTATTTGGTCAAGAACTTAGAAGCATCTTTCAGAGGACATACTTTATAGGCAACGGAAGGTCAATAACAATCCAGGTGAATTTACGAGATTCTTTATTTTATGTCTTTTTTATACTATTCTGTATAAGTTGTTGATATATTTTTGAATTTTGATGCGCACAATAATCTGTCTAAGGTTCATAGAATAAGCTTGGAACAGAGAATCCCATTAAAGTTTCCCTTTCATCTTAGATTTACGTGATACTTACATTTGTCCATTTGTTGTAATGTCATTTTCCTACATTTCAGAGTCGACATTCATCATAGTTCGACCTGTTATAATTAACTTAAAAACTGAGGGATTCTATCTGTAAATGTTTTAGTATATCAGTTTTATTTGTTATGGTGAAGTTTAAAACTTATTGTGAACTTACCAATTCCAAAGTTATGTAATATTTGTTTTTTGCTTTATGCAGGTTTGGTACTTTCGGATGATGAGTTAAAATTTTTTGCTTTATATGAGATCGAGAAAATTCTTCGTAGCAACGGCAGTTTCCTTAAGAATTTCAAAGGAATGCCTCTCCCTGATGATGAGTACATATTATCTTATCATAACAGGTTGATTCATGATGAGCTTGATTATAACAGAGAGGAATTACAAGCTCAACATATTAAGTTTTTGGAAAGCTTAACTATAGAGCAAAAAGGAGTTTATGAAACCATCATATCCGCAGTTGACAAAGACGAAGGAGGGGTATTTTTTCTCTATGGTTATGGGGGTACTGGTAAGACTTTTGTCTGGAAAACTTTATCCACAGCACTGCGCTCAAAAGGTGAAGTTGTCCTCAATGTAGCTTCAAGCGGAATCGCTGCTCTTTTTCTTTCTGGTGGTAGAACTGCACACTCTCGGTTCATTATTCCTATAAATATCGATGAGGAATCATTTTGTTCAATTAGTCAGAATAGTGATTTGGCAGAATTACTAAAGAAAGCAAAATTGATCATTTGGGATGAAGCACCGATGATGCACAAGCATTGTTTTGAGGCTTTAGACAGGACAATGAGAGATATTCTTCGTTCAACTACACCAGGTAGTGAAGATAAGCTATTTGGAGGTAAGGTTGTGGTTTTTGGTGGCGACTTTAGACAAATTCTCCCTGTAATTCCTAAAGGAAGCAGACATGACATAGTCGATGCTTCTTTGAATTCTTCTTACATATGGGACCACTGTCGCGTACTTGAATTAACTGTCAACATGCGGCTACAGGTTGGAGCCACTAATTCAAATTTAGATGAAGTTAAGAAGTTTGCAGATTGGATTTTAGAAGTTGGCAATGGTACTCTTGGTGAACCAAACGATGGAGAAGTGGAAATTGAAATTCCTTATGAATTAACAATCAAGGATTGTGTCGATCCTGCAGCTTCAATTGTATCATTTGCATACAACAATATTCTCGATAGCCTTAAGGATGATTCATACTTTCAAGATAGAGCAATATTGGCTCCGACACATGAGATAGTTGATACAATAAATGACCGGTTGCTGTCAATGATTCCAGGAGAGGAGAAAGTTTACCTCAGTTCTGATAGCGTATGTGAATCTGAACAATTAAGTGAATTTCAGGAAGCTTTGTTTTCTTCAGATTATCTCAATAGCTTGAAATTCCCAGGTCTTCCACATCACAAACTAGCTTTAAAAGTTGGAGCTCCCATTATGCTATTAAGAAATATAGACCAACCGAATGGATTGTGCAATGGAACTAGATTGCAGGTAACAAGACTTGGTAAAAATGTTATTGAATCAAAGATAATAACAGGTACAAAGGTTGGTGAAATGACTTTGATTCCAAGAATGCGATTGACTCCATCTGATAAGAGGATACCGTTCAAAATAAATAGAAAGCAGTTTCCGGTCTGTCTTTGTTTTGCAATGACGATTAACAAGATCCAAGGACAGTCGCTATCACGAGTTAGATTGTATTTACCACGTCCGGTTTTTACTCATGGTCAATTGTATGTTGCTGTTTCTAGAGTCACGAGCAAGGATGGATTGAAGGTAGTAATTTGCGATGGAGACGGTAACACTACAAATAAAACCACAAATGTAGTGTATAAGGAAGTCCTTTAGAGGATGTAATGTATTCCAGGTTGTTGTGGTTGTTCAAAGAGTGGAGAATGATTATAACTCCAAAAAAGGTCTAGATGGAAAGGAATGATACTTTTCCATCTATCTGATATCTCTATGTCAGTGAACTTTATAATGTTCTTTTTGGTTGTCGCATGCCATTTCTTATGTTTGTTACTTTTCTTTCTGCAACAAAACTTTCATGTCGTCATTTCGTTGTTCTTAATGTAAGAAAGTTGATATTTATTGATGAACTTTTTGGTAAATGTCGCATTGCATTTCCTAATGTTACTTTTCGTGTTGCAACAATTTTCTTAGTTTAGTTTCCTGCCAACAATTTTTTGCAGGCTTTATGTTTCGATAAAAAAACCTATGGGTTGTGCTTGCTCCCAATTTTTAGGTCCATGTTCTACTTGACCTATGATTACTTCGCTTGTGGGACATGGTATATCTCGATTGGGTGGAAGTCGTTCTTAGATCACAGGTATGCTATTTCTTTTATATTTTGCTGTATTTTTCAGATGGTGCACTGCGGGTGCACTCTGTCTTTGGGTTCCATGGACTTTAAGTGTATTATATACAGAGGTGGGATCCCATAAAGTATAAACTGCAATAACACCTGGTCTTTCTTTTGTTTGTGCTTATGGTTGTTTTTCATATTTGTGGCAGTATCATTTGAACTCTTTGGTGTTGTCATTATAGTCTGCCGTCCACAAGTGGTATGCAGTCTTATGTTTTAATTTAATAAGTATCTTGTCCTTGTGTTTTGGTGTCATATTGTGGCATTTCATAATAAAAAACAACAACTAGATGCATACAAACAGAACAAACTTCATAAAATATTTAGTGTGCAATTTGTATGTGTTATTTTTTAATAATATGCGAAATTTTTATTTCAACAAGAAGAATAGGAAATGAGAAGTTTGAAAAAAGTAATGTATAAAATACACAATATAAGAATCAAACAATAGCATTTCTTTAGGTAAAAACATTATAAAATTAAAATAATGTTATTCACATTCCAAGATAAAAAAGATAAAAAGGTAAAAAGAAAGTGGCATGCTTGTGTAGACCTCATGATGGAATCAGACTATTCAAGGGAAAACTAAAGGGTTTTCATCTCTTATTGGCTTCTTTGTGAGGTGCAATTAAAAAAAGGCAGTCTATCACTAAACCTTAATAGTTTCACCCAGCTCTATTAAATGACTCCTAACATTTGGTTAACCTGTACATCCATATTTGTTAATTACTTTCTTGGTTTTGATCTGCAATTTTTATGGCTATTGTGGAGGGAGGATTCAATTTCATTTGTGACATCGACGGTAACAAAGATTTGTTGGAGACCAAAGTGCGAATAATCCGATTATGGAAACCGCCATGTTATGTCGCAAATGAAACATGTCACATAGGAATGGTTCTGATGGATGAGAAGGTATATTATTTCTGTTATATTTCAAATAAAAGTTTTAATAAGATGTTGTTTGAGATTTATACTGATTGTTTATTAATTAATAATTTTAGGGTGAAAGAATTCATGGGGTTGTGAAGAAGGAATTGATACCTATTTTTGAACATCTTCTTGAACAAGGTATGTGTGTTGTTATCAGCAAGTTTGGTGTAGTTAAAAATAATGGTAAATACCCAATCCTGAAACACCCTTTCAAGTTGAACTTCTGTCGCCAAACTACTGTCACAAAGTGCCCTGATTTTCAAGGCTCTCTCTAGGGTTTTTGCTTTGTTTCGTTTGCTGATATCTTGAACTTTGATGTTGCTGCATACGAATATGTTGGTAAGTATTAAACCTCTGCTCTTATACTCTTAAGTGAAAGGAAGTAGATGAAAATTATACATGTTTACTTTTGTAGATGTTATTGGCAATGTTGTTTCTTGTGGAAAGCTTGATGTTTGGAAGACCCGTGATGGTAAAGGGCTAAAGAGGGTGACTTTTCAGTTACAAGACTTACAGTATGATATTCTTTCCCTTTTAAAATATGTTACTACATCCTTTTTCCGATCCATTTTTGTTAACTTCAACTCAATATTTGGTTTCAATAGAGGCAAGATTGTGATCTGCACTTTATGGGATGCTTTGGCACAACAGTTATCAGACTTTGTAAGCACTCATGACAAGGAGGATTATGTGATAATGATTATTCAGATGGCCACGATTCATGAATGGAAATGTAATCATTTTTAAAACAACTAATGTTATAATCATATTGCCTGCTAAGTCATATTGCATGCTAAGCTGTTAAGGAAAAAAGGGTGGAACCAAACGATTAACTTTTTAGCCATTTGACATGAGATACATATTTATGTGTAAAAAATTTGTAAAATTTGTAACTATGCATGCTACGATGATGACTTACAATCCTACAATGAGTTTTTCATATTAACATATGTATTTTTTTAATCTACTTACTTTTGACTTACTATTATAACCATTAAGTTCTGGCTAAACTATTTAATATTAATTTTGTAGGCTCTCGAACTATTTGTAGTTCTCCTTGGACTGGTCGTCTCTTTATAAACGAAGACATTCAAGAAATTGCTGATTTTCAGAAGATGTATGTTCTTATAATTCTGTTTCCTCCTAAGCCAATCTCATAGCATTTTTTTAACTATAAAAATCAATTTCCCAGGCTGATTATTAAGGATGGTCAAGGCTCATCACCTCGAAAATTCCGAAAAATATCAAGCGAGCATATTACCACGGTTGGTGATGACCTTCATAACAGTGGTCAAGATTCAACACCTATAAATTCAAGTCACAAGTCTAACAACACAATGTGCTCTATTCGTGATGATTTTCTGTTTAATACTAAGAGAAAATATATTAATGAGCTCGGTCAAATTGAAAGGGTAACAAATATTTTCTTACGAAGCCAGAACCTTTTTTAGTAGCTAAATGTATGTTTAATAAATCTCTGAAACTTTGCAGGAAAGTACATGTGTAGTGATGGGCACTGTTACAATCATTGAACCAGAGATAGATTCGTATTATCTTGAATGTGTAAACTGTGCCAAAAACAAAGTTCGTAAATCCCAGGTTGCTTATCTTGGGGACATTGATGTCATCGACGAGGATGGTGTTACATTAATTTGTCGTAAGTGTAAAACTATTAAACCTGAATTTGTTCAAAGGTAAATAAGTTGATGCGTTTTTATATTGTTATTTTATAAAAATATTATGTTTTATTGTTGTATCTAATAGTCTCTATGTAAAACCCGCATGCTTTTACCATGAATAGTGCCCTTAAGATCGTACGTCCTAGATTAAAACTTACCTCATTTAGTATTGATCACATTCATGTGCTAATAATCAAGCAAGTGCATACGTGTATGACATGACAAGTATCGATTACGTACGAACTCATGATAAACAGTTAATAATTATATCACGTGAACATAATTAAATCATGATCACCATTTAAAATACGAACTAAAATAATTACGTAAATACATATAATATAATTACGAGCGTTAAGTTTACGATAAACGACACGTTAGATTTAACAGAAACACTTTAAACACGAGCACGTTTAACCACGAACGAACACGAAACATCGGGACACGAGAAAGGTACGGGTACCCCATGTGGGGCCCCCATACCCACGGCACACAACAAGTAATGGGCTTAGCCCATGGACTTTTACAAGTTAAGGGGGGGTTATGGTAAAAACATGTTTTCATTTCACTTTTACAAGAAAATAAACAAAAACCCTAAAAGAGTTTTTCTCCTCTCCTTTTTCTCCTTTTGTGCCTCCACCTAAACACCACCATTGGAGGGTGATTGTTTGATTTTGATCTTAAAAACAAGTGTTAGAATCCGTGTTTGTTCATCCTTTTTCCAAGCTACATAGTGGTATACCTTTCTAACCCTTCTTTTTAATTCTTTTTAATTCTTTTAATCTTTGATTATTTTCATGAACATGTTATTATTTTTTTGATTTAAACATGATAATTAATCATTGATCTAACATGTTTTGGTATTAAATAAAATCAAAGAATGATTTAAAAGGGGTGTTATGTTTGGCCGCCTAGCAAACAAACCCGAGGGGGGTTTGGTTTGCTATTGCCGCCACCACCAAGACCATTTTTGGTCTTGGTTGGCTCATGTGGGACCCACGGCAGCAAGGAGACACATGTGCCCCGGGTTTGGCTCGGGGTACGATGTCGAATTCATGCCCGATTCATGGTTCGTTGGTTAATTCATGATTCATGCTACATGTTAATTTTTATGAATTATGAACTTAGGATATAATTAATTAATAACATGAAATATTAATTAAATCATGACTTAGGTTATTTTAATTATTAGTTTAACATGACATTAATTTAACCTACGTATTTTATGTTGTAAGTTATAATTAATTAATTATTTAAAACATGCCTATAATTAATTAATTTAGACATGACTTAGGTTATATTATTTATAATAATAATACACATTTTAACCTAAGTATTTTCATTTCATTTTAATTAAAACATGTTATACTTTAATTAAAATGCTTAACCTATAGTTTAATTAAAATACATGAAATAATAATTAAACTATATACTATATCATATGACTTAAGAAACAAGCTTATAAACACTTAGACTTATATGATAGCTTATGTAACCAGCTTAATTCTAAATATGGAAACTTCTATTTATAGAAACTTAATTAAATAAGGCAACTAATCTAATTATGGAAACCTTCTATATATGGAAATCTATCTATTTCAGGCAGCTAATCTAATCATGGAAACCTTCTATATATGGAAACTTATTTAATTAAGGCAGCTGATCTATTTTTGGAAACTTTCTATTTTTGGAAACTTTCTATTTTGGTAACTTTCTATTTTTGGAAACTTTCTATTTTTGGAAACTTTCTATTTTTGGAAACTTTCTATTTTTGGAAACCTGCTATTTTTGGAAAGTTACTTATTATTACACAGTAAGTATATTAATACATGAAACACCAGTAATACTTAATTAGATAAATCAGAATACAAGATAAACACAGTTTAAGGCTTTAAACAGTGAACCATGACCTAAAACATACCAAACCAGCTATAACGAGACATAAAAACCCAGTACGTAATCAGTGAATCGATACTTATACACGTGTGTATTCATGTAGCGTTAGTGATCCAGAAGTAGGAGTCTTCCTTCCGTTCATTCACTGGACTTGAGGTACGGATTCCCGTCCTTTCAGTATGGACATTCTTTCCTTATTAGGATTTCCCCGTATGCAGCCAACTGTTTTCCCCAGCATTTGTTTTATTGTTTTGAACTGCTTATGTTTAATTAGCATAATCTATAGCCATATACAAGCATGACCAGTTTCACCTAGTTATGGAGGTACCATAACCATAGCATTGGAGGCACCGATGTTATGACTTCCCCACGGCGGAGTGATTGCTCGTGGCGTCCCTTTTCAGTTTTGGCCATATTATTATATCAGGTGGGGCGTATGGGTGCATCCTAGTTACATGTTTTATTCAGTTTATCATGGTGAATGTGGTGTGTGCCTTGCACCCTTCACAAGGAGTTGATCCCTCCTACCCAAACCAGTATATTGATTAGAGGCATCCCCTCTAGTCAGCATGATGAGGTCACCCCTCCAAGTATTCATGCACGTGACCTTTTCATGACCTATATGGGCTATGGTATATATATGTTAAAACAGTTTTCACAAGATAAACATAAGGCTTTTCAAACTATAAAACCAGTTTTCTTGATACTTAACCAGTTTACTCAGAACTTAGTCTTCCGCTGTTATATGTTACATGCTTATCCTATTCATGCTATATTGTACATCCGTGCACTGAGCGTCTTGCTCAGCCGTTACTTTCCTTTCCATGTCCCAAAACGGCAGGTACCCAAGACTCGAGCATTTGGAGGACGCGCATAGGATGGAAGCTGCCAGAGACTTCTTTTCCTTTTTGCCTTCATATAGTTATGCTTGTTTAGTCTTTATTCAGTTCATTTCCTTTATTTATGTTTTGGGCTTATGTTTGGGAACCGATGTTTGATTCCGGTTTTCCCTTTGGTCATGTATGTTTTACTACATATTACCTTGCATGCTTTGATGACACGCCATAATTACGCGTGACATTCCATTTATCAAAATGGGGTGTTACAATTATGGTATCAGAGCCAAGGCTTCGACCTGTAGGCTCTAAAACTCGACCTGTGACTAGTGGGTAGTCACCAGGAGCTTCCTAAGCCAACGATTGTTATTCCACGTATTGATGTTTCAGCGCGTTGTTGTTTTAACCATTATGTTTTCAGCACCTTTTTGTTTTAGCCATGACGTTTTCAGCACCTTGTTGTTTTCACCATGATGTTTTCACCAGTATCGTCTTACTAATATGGAATGAACAACCGTCATCCATACTTAGTTATGTGTCAGTGTCTATGCATGATGTTCCTAGTGAACTGTGATTATGTGAACTGAACCCCAGTAGTTCATAATTTTCACATAAAATTTTTTCTGTTAAGTTTTGACAATGACTTTTAATTATTATGTTCCATGCATTCATGCATTTACATCATATGTCATCTGTTGCAGGAATTTTGACTAAGTAATGGTTGGTACAGGACTGGCCCTATTTATTCGCATGTGCTTTTATCGAAACTTTTAACTTTGGGACCGACCCATAGGCGTCCCCTCGCCATGTCTTTTGTTTTGGAACCGACCCATAGGCGTTCCCTCGCACATATAAAGGTTTTATAAACTACATTACGCATTCATGCACTGTTTTCTTGCATAAAATTTTTCTCATGATTTAAATTGGCATAAAATTTTTTTTTCATGTCCCATCATAAATTATTATGTCTTTATGTCAAGTATGCCTTCATACTGTCATGGTTAACTTCAGTTTTATGCTGATTATGTTATACACTTCTTCGTAATAGATGGTTTCGTGTTTCCTCGTGATAATTACGTCTTCATGTTGATTATGTTTCACGCCTCTTTTGTTATTTACGTTGTCCTGCAAGACATTGTTAGATTTCTTGAATCATGCTTTCATGATAGTCATGGTTGGTTTCCATTGATCATGCTGTCAGGCAAATCATCGTTGAATTTTGTGTAACCACACTTTAGCGTTTCTCTATGCAACCAGAATGATGTCTATGCTAATACTGTCAGGTTATCATGATGGTTTTCTTAACCGTTTAACCGGTTTACTTTCCTTAAATCATGACTAATGAACGAGTCCATACCGATCATTTCATGTGCATTCCATGTGTACTCCACGTACCGTAATTCATGTGTATTAATCCATGTGTATTCTACTTGCAATACTTCACGAGTATTCGCTAGTCGATTCTAAATCATCTCAGGCGTATGTTCACTTGCTGATATTCTACAAGGTTGTCGATGCCGCTCATAGCTTGGAGATGTTACTGAAGGTTGATGCTGCTGATGTTGGGAGACGCTACGAGATGCTGATGCTGATGCTGTTCACAACCTGGAGATCCTAAAAGACGAAGACAAAGGCGTCGGAGCAAAGCAATTGGACGAGAAGATGCTTCACCATCAGACAATTCCCATCAATCATTGTCCCAAATTCATAATTACATGTCACACGTCGTTCGGCTGTCATTTCAGCCATATGAGTGCAAACCAGTACCAGCCGGCCACTCAGCTAAATAGTTACATGAGTCACTGTCATGAGAATGACCGTCATGGAACCGACAGACAAGATGATAGTAACCACTACTATGACAGCAACTATCCTAGAAATCACAACCGAGGCTCCGGCCACGAACGTGATCAGACATACAAATGATCAGTAACCCAACCGATCCGCCAATTCTGGCATTTTAACCTAATATTTGTAGTTCTAATTGTTTCACATCTCGAGACACATGTCAAGACATCAGTCAAGACACATGTCTCACGTATACTTTCTAAGGACACATGTCAAGATACCAGTCAAGACATATGTCACGCTTACATTTCTCAGGACACGAGTCAAGACACATGACTCACGTCTAATTATGGAACATTTCTAAGAAATTCAGGGTACCCTCCAAGGGTATATCCATTTTGTTGTGCCATGTATTAATCAGGACACAAGAATTTCAATACCATTACCGGCGCATAAGTGAGAACTGTCACGTTGCCGATGTCACTTTCATTTCTTTCACCATATTTCATGTATTCATGACCATGAAGGACGCCTTTCGTATTCCCACGCATACGAAGGTTTTCCTTCAGCTTAAGGATAAGACCAAGCTGCTAACGCATTTCCTCGGACAAACACGAGATGAATTTTATCCTAATTATGTACTATGAACACCACACCATGCTATGATTCATAATTATGTACAGTAATGTTCAGGCTCCTGAATACATTCAGCTTGATTTTCCATCAGGAAAATCTGTACAAATTATCTATGCTTTTCAAGCACGTGCTTTGTTAGCCATATTGCTAAAATTTTCTAGCTGTCAGTAACACACGACTACTAAGGTCCTTTTACGCATAACCAACGGATTATTCCAAAAGTGTTCCTTACACTCCAGAAGAACCTTCAAGGAGAAGGATGATACCATGAGATTATGTGTCAACTACCGTCGACTTAAACAAATCACCATTCATGACCGTTATCCTCCTCCACATATTGACAACATGTCCAATCAACCGTATGGTGTTAATCACTTTTCCAAGATCGAACTCACGATCATGCTGCCAACAGTGACGAGTGAAAAAGCAGGACATGTCCATGACTGCCATTCGTACACGACTCGGTCATGCTAGATTTATGATTTTGAATTAGTCTCATCAATGCTCCAACCGCATTATGGACTTAATAAATTGAGTTTCCATGAACTCCTAAACAAATTCATCAGCGTTTTCATTGAGGATAACCTGATTTCCTCTAAGCCTAGAGAAGAACAGGAAGACCCTATATGCACTATGTTGAAAATTCTATGACAAGTGAAATTTTACCCTGGAAATTCTTTCCGGTATCAATTCTGTTTGATTTCAGTGACACACTGAATCACATGGGTTTCTATGGTTAATCTTACCATGACTCAGCTTATGCGTAAAGGAGAGAACCCTACACTACATTAGGTGTTCTAGAAAACTACACGCTAGGAGAAGTCTAGATTCAGAGACTCAGAGTTTCGCAAACTCCTAGGTATCAAGTTCTAAGAAGCAAGATACAGTTACGTTCATATCTAGGTACCTGACATATCAACAGGTTAAGATAGGACACCAACAAACTGGGATGTTTTCATCATATGAAATTGTGAATCAAAAGGGACAAGATCTCCATGGATTTTAGTTACCAGATTTCAGCAAACTCAGAAGAAGCATGATGCTATCTGGGTTATTGCCAACAGTTTGATCAAGTCTGCAGAATCCTTACATCCGTACGGATTTCGGAACCAACAGATTGAACAAACATGTTCCAGCCAAGGCTCATCCATCACTTGGCAATCCCTCAGCTATCGGGCCAGACAAAGATTCGTAATTGTACTCCTAACTTACTTCACGTCTTCATTCTAATTCCACGACTTGCTTTCGCGCTCACGTTCATGACACTATTCACGTTCATGATCGTATTTTGGCTTACGATTCTATGTTCATTTCTTTTCTCGTTCTGGAAGTTGCAAGAACTTGTGAGACCAGACCCAAGTTTAGTATAACTCTCCATCATCAGATAGACGTTTCACGTCATATTCCACGTCTCACCTTGTAGCGTTTGGCGTTACCGCCATTAGATTCTATGATCACGATATGTCTCACATGTCATGTTCATTCCACGTTCCTCATATCATGATCAAAATAGGTTACACGTATCATGTATCACGATATGTTTACTCATACTACACTCGCCATATCTCCACGTAGCACGTTCAAAATTTTTCACGTATCACGTTCAAAATTTTTCACGTGCTACGTTTCTTTATGTCTCGCGCATCGTTTTAATTATCAGTTAAGTCAGATTGTCTTGCATCGTAACGTTTCAGCTACCCTTGCACGTTAACTCTTATTTTCCTCGATCGAATTTAGGGGATCTACCTTCCGTTGATAACCAAGAATTTCTTCGTATTCCAAGTCAAGGTCAGGAGGACCAAGATTTATCATTAGTGTCAGGATCTTCTGAAGGAACCGTTCCAAGAGGGAGGCCACTTGGAAACGGACAAGTTCATCCGGACTTCTTATCCATTTTTCTCTTATCGATTAGATATGTCCTTTCAGTCTCGTCACGTTCCATGTCTTTTCAAGACATGTCACGTTCCACGTTCCCTTCTACCATGTCACCTTCATTTCCGTTATTTTGCATACCTTTCCAGTTTGATTCGGGTATGTTTCGCTTCCAGTTACTTTATCTATAATTCGAGGACGAATTATTCTTTTTAGGGGGGAAGAATTGTAAAACCCGCATGCTTTTACCATGAATAGTGCCCTTAAGATCGTACGTCCTAGATTAAAACTTACCTCATTTAGTATTGATCACATTCATGTGCTAATAATCAAGCAAGTGCATACGTGTATGACATGACAAGTATCGATTACGTACGAACTCATGATAAACAGTTAATAATTATATCACGTGAACATAATTAAATCATGATCACCATTTAAAATACGAACTAAAATAATTACGTAAATACATATAATATAATTACGAGCGTTAAGTTTACGATAAACGACACGTTAGATTTAACAGAAACACTTTAAACACGAGCACGTTTAACCACGAACGAACACGAAACATCGGGACACGAGAAAGGTACGGGTACCCCATGTGGGGCCCCCATACCCACGGCACACAACAAGTAATGGGCTTAGCCCATGGACTTTTACAAGTTAAGGGGGGGTTATGGTAAAAACATGTTTTCATTTCACTTTTACAAGAAAATAAACAAAAACCCTAAAAGAGTTTTTGTCCTCTCTTTTTTCTCCTTTTGTGCCGCCACCTAAACACCACCATTGGAGGGTGATTGTTTGATTTTGATCTTAAAAACAAGTGTTAGAATCCGTGTTTGTTCATCCTTTTTCCAAGCTACATAGTGGTATACCTTTCTAACCCTTCTTTTTAATTCTTTTTAATTCTTTTAATCTTTGATTATTTTCATGAACATGTTATTATTTTTTTGATTTAAACATGATAATTAATCATTGATCTAACATGTTTTGGTATTAAATAAAATCAAAGAATGATTTAAAAGGGGTGTTATGTTTGGCCGCCTAGCAAACAAACCCGAGGGGGGTTTGGTTTGCTATTGCCGCCACCACCAAGACCATTTTTGGTCTTGGTTGGCTCATGTGGGACCCACGGCAGCAAGGAGACACATGTGCCCCGGGTTTGGCTCGGGGTACGGTGTCGAATTCATGCCCGATTCATGGTTCGTTGGTTAATTCATGATTCATGCTACATGTTAATTTTTATGAATTATGAACTTAGGATATAATTAATTAATAACATGAAATATTAATTAAATCATGACTTAGGTTATTTTAATTATTAGTTTAACATGACATTAATTTAACCTAAGTATTTTATGTTATAAGTTATAATTAATTAATTATTTAAAACATGCCTATAATTAATTAATTTAGACATGACTTAGGTTATATTATTTATAATAATAATACACATTTTAACCTAAGTATTTTCATTTCATTTTAATTAAAACATGTTATACTTTAATTAAAATGCTTAACCTATAGTTTAATTAAAATACATGAAATAATAATTAAACTATATACTATATCATATGACTTAAGAAACAAGCTTATAAACACTTAGACTTATATGATAGCTTATGTAACCAGCTTAATTCTAAATATGGAAACTTCTATTTATAGAAACTTAATTAAATAAGGCAACTAATCTAATTATGGAAACCTTCTATATATGGAAATCTATCTATTTCAGGCAGCTAATCTAATCATGGAAACCTTCTATATATGGAAACTTATTTAATTAAGGCAGCTGATCTATTTTTGGAAACTTTCTATTTTTGGAAACTTTCTATTTTGGTAACTTTCTATTTTTGGAAACTTTCTATTTTTGGAAACTTTCTATTTTTGGAAACTTTCTATTTTTGGAAACCTGCTATTTTTGGAAAGTTACTTATTATTACACAGTAAGTATATTAATACATGAAACACCAGTAATACTTAATCAGATAAATCAGAATACAAGATAAACACAGTTTAAGGCTTTAAACAGTGAACCATGACCTAAAACATACCAAACCAGCTATAACGAGACATAAAAACCCAGTACGTAATCAGTGAATCGATACTTATACACGTGTGTATTCATGTAGCGTTAGTGATCCAGAAGTAGGAGTCTTCCTTCCGTTCATTCACTGGACTTGAGGTACGGATTCCCGTCCTTTCAGTATGGACATTCTTTCCTTATTAGGATTTCCCCGTATGCAGCCAACTGTTTTCCTCAGCATTTGTTTTATTGTTTTGAACTGCTTATGTTTAATTAGCATAATCTATAGCCATATACAAGCATGACCAGTTTCACCTAGTTATGGAGGTACCATAACCATAGCATTGGAGGCACCGATGTTATGACTTCCCCACGGCGGAGTGATTGCTCGTGGCGTCCCTTTTCAGTTTTGGCCATATTATTATATCAGGTGGGGCGTATGGGTGCATCCTAGTTACATGTTTTATTCAGTTTATCATGGTGAATGTGGTGTGTGCCTTGCACCCTTCACAAGGAGTTGATCCCTCCTACCCAAACCAGTATATTGATTAGAGGCATCCCCTCTAGTCAGCATGATGAGGTCACCCCTCCAAGTATTCATGCACGTGACCTTTTCATGACCTATATGGGCTATGGTATATATATGTTAAAACAGTTTTCACAAGATAAACATAAGGCTTTTCAAACTATAAAACCAGTTTTCTTGATACTTAACCAGTTTACTCAGAACTTAGTCTTCCGCTGTTATATGTTACATGCTTATCCTATTCATGCTATATTGTACATCCGTGCACTGAGCGTCTTGCTCAGCCGTTACTTTCCTTTCCATGTCCCAAAACGGCAGGTACCCAAGACTCGAGCATTTGGAGGACGCGCATAGGATGGAAGCTGCCAGAGACTTCTTTTCCTTTTTGCCTTCATATAGTTATGCTTGTTTAGTCTTTATTCAGTTCATTTCCTTTATTTATGTTTTGGGCTTATGTTTGGGAATCGATGTTTGATTCTGGTTTTCCCTTTGGTCATGTATGTTTTACTACATATTACCTTGCATGCTTTGATGACACGCCATAATTACGCGTGACATTCCATTTATCAAAATGGGGTGTTACACTCTAAAACCAGGTTCAAAGTATCTATGAAGGTGGAAGATTGTACCTGGTGTGCTTCATTTGTTCTCCTTGATTCGAACCTCATTAAGATGGCTGGTTTCGCTAATGCTCAGTTTCGTGAAATACACCAAAAGGTTATTTTTTGAGTTGATATATATACTTAAATATAATTAGTACTTTGTTATCTTATTGTTAAAACACTAAAAACTCTTGATCGTAGGATTGTGAAATAATTTCTTTGTTGTTTATGTGCATTAGTTAATTGGCAAGAAGCTTCTTTTCAAAATTGACATATCAGAGTACAACATTACAACTGGGTGGAATGTGTATACGATTATGAGATTGTGCGATGATGACAATATTATACAACAAATGATCAAAGATGATGCTACAAAGGTGGAATTTTTCGCTTTGTCTAAAAGTAACATAATAATGCATCAAAATTTGACATTGTTTGTTTTTACCTAGGTTGTCGAGGCACATGTTGATCTCGAAATGTTGAAGAAGGACGAATCCGATGGAGGTTGTCTAGACAAAAAGGTTGTACATTTTAAAAATTGCACTATTCAATTATAATGACATGATTTCCTATTTCTAAAAGAAAATAATTTTATTTTTTTGTCAATTCTTTGAAGGATGTGGATTTTGGTAATTGAGGTCTCAGATGTTGATCTAGACAATCCATCAAGTTTTATGGCTAAATGTGAAAGAGACGTCCCCTGGTGATTCTTCAACAAATAGTCAATCCTGAAAGTTAATGGGATTTACATTATCAGATGTTATTTTGGCAATGGTGTTTCTGTTCGAGTAGCATTTGGGATGTTTGTTATTTTTGTTGTTATTTTGTTAAAGTCGATGAGCAATTTATCTATTGTAACTTGGCTAAACTTTTAACTGAGTTCATGTATTTTGGTTGTTATTTTGTTTCTGTTCATGTTTACAATAGGAATGCAATCGCCAGACATCTTTCTTTGTGCCATTGTTTAAAAAAAATACAAGTAACGTATTGTTTTCAAATGTTCTTTTGATGTGCGTATTGCTTGAAAGAAGTTGATCATTCCATGCCATTATTTTCGTTAAAAAGATAAAATAAATGGTGATGTAGTTGATTACGACTGTCTAAAAATATTAATCAAAGCTTAGCAATAAATATAACAACAAACACTAATAATATTAGATGATATTCATTTATATGATCATTAAAAAAAATATGTTTGTACTGCCCGTGTATTACACGGGTCTTAAACTAGTTACTAATATAAGAAAGATTTGAAAGACAAATATTCCACTTGAAGTTTTGCTATATTAAGTAAAAGATATTGTTTGAATAAAGTGAAGGGTGAAACAGAAATAAAATAATATATTATTTATATATTTAAGTTCACATACTAAACTTTATTTAGATACTAAGGACTAATCTCCACATTCTATATCTATTTTAATTTAATGGATAAGATTAAATACAAAACATATATTTTAACTTTTTTTCAAACATTAATATCTCTTAAACCGTTAATCGTTATGCGAAAAAATATACCGTAACGAAGAGCATTTAATTATCTATATATATGCTATATGATATACTTTCGACAATTTTTTTTTCTTCATTTTTTCACGTTTTAAAAAATTATCATATATGATACTAATATATATATATATATGATGTAACACTAATATCATATATAAATAACCTATCATATATAATATAACCTACATATATGATATAAACCAATATCATATATGATTTAACACTGTTATCATATATGATGAAACAGTATTATCATATATGATATTTCACGTAAATTTTAATAAGAAGAAAAAAAACAAAAAAATTTTCTTCGAAAGTATATCATAGTGCATATTGGTAGAAAAATAAATAAACACTCGTCGCGATGGTATAATTATTTTCGTTTAACACTTAACGGTTTTGGAAATATTTAAATTATAAAAAATAGGTAAAAAATAAAATATATTTAATCTCATTCATTATTTAGAAATGAGATCGATTATGGAGGATTGTAGAGATTAGTCCCATCATATCCAAGGAAAAATATGGTATCCAAAATAACTTTTCTCTTATTTATATTATAAATGAATTTAATTTATAAATTTGAATTTGTTATTATAATAAAATGAGAAAAAAATATGAATGGTTAATGTAAACTTTGGACTCATTTTAAGGGTATGTTTGGTAAAAATAGCAGGAGTTGTGAGATGTGGTTGTGAGCAGTAGCTGTGGTTTTTAATAAAAACGTTTGGTAACGTAGCTGTAGTTGTAATTAAAATGTGTAAAACAACTCCTAAATGCTCAAAGCTCTTAAATGCTATTTCATAGAGCATTAGAAAAAGAGCATTCCGAAAAAATAGCCACCGCTCTTAAATGCTTGCCAAACAAACATTAAAATTCACAACGCCTAATACTCACCGCTCCTAAATGCTCTTAAAAGCTCTTCACCGAACACATCCTAAATGTAATTATATAAAAAGGAAGCATATGGGTTGAGTTTAACACATAGTAAAAAATTATGGTAATCATTTTTATTTTTTAGGCCCACATAAACTTATCACCGACAAATCCTAACCTTACCCGTCAAACTAAGCTGCACCTAAAAACTACTTGCCTCACTCTTTTTTTTTCTCTCGGTTGTAGTATAATACAGTTCAATTTCTATTTTGTGTTTTTTGACAGTTTAATACTTTGAGCAATGCTAAATCATCCTACTAATTGTGCCTACATATATTACTACCCATACAATTATGTAACATGTGTAATGCACTAATTCTTTCTCTTATTTTCATTCATTGATCTTTCCACTTGTCTCAATTTCATGAGTAGGAGGTTATGTAGGAACAAAAAATAGGAGGAACAATCATTTCCCTAATACTTTTGACTTTTCAAACATTATAATTTTTATTTCGTACTTTTTGTTTCACAATTTTATAATAAAACAAAAACTCTAAAAAAATAAAAAAATAAGAGGGAGGGGAGGTATTTGCAACAAATAAAGGGAGTATTAATAACCACCCCTAGTTATTTTACATGAATTAAATTAGGGTTGTTCCTTATTTGGATAATATCCGATAAATTGAAACTGCACCGAACTGAAAAAACTGAATCGAATTTATAATTTAATCAAATTCGCCGAACTGATTAAACATCGGGTTTTCGATTTGGATATGATTTTGACAAAATAAAAACCAAATGGAACCACAAACCGAACTCACTTTAATATTCATTATTGTGGTTTAAACTTTTTGTGGCCTTATCAGAAATTATTAGCACCTTGCATCTTTCATTAGGAAAACATTAATCACACATGTGATTTGTGAATGCGTTTTTGGTCTTGAAAAAAATAGTGTGTTTTGCTTAAACTTTATTCACTGAGAGGGTAAAATAGTCGTTTTGCATGAATGAAATTGGTTGTGACTGAAAACTGAAATCGAACGGGACCGAAAAAAGTGCATCATGTTTATATCCTAACTCAATTCGCCAAAACGATTTAAACATTGGGTTTTCGATTTGGATATGATTTTGATAAAATAAAAACCAAATTGGACTCAAAAGAATTCACATAATTAATATATACTTTCTTAAAGTAAACTGCAAAAATATCAAGAGGACTTGTCAAAAGTATATAAAAGTGTCCTTTTGTACGAAGATAATTTTATTTGCGTCAAAAGTATATAAAATTGCCCTTTGTAAGAAGATATTTTTATTTCCGTCGCGATGGTATGGTTAATTTTGTTTAAAGACTAATGGTTCAGAGATATTTAATATAAAAAAGTTGAAAATGAGTTTTTTTAATCGGATAAAAAATAAACGGTTAAAACTAGCAGGGTACCCGCGCGATGCGGCGGTGGGTACCCTGTGACTAAATTTTTAGACGCAATAATTTGTTTTTCTTGGTTACAATCTGAATCAAAAGTTTATTCAAAAACATGTCCTAAAATCGTAATTTCAATCGAGGGATATTATTACTTTTGGCATTATAGTAGGGTACCTGCGCATTACGACAACGGATACCATGTAATCAAATCTCTTGTCGGGAAATATTTTTCAATCAAATGTTTTCAGTGATAATAGTTTTGTACATGGCGAGAATGTTTAAGAAATAATTTTATTATAATTCTATATACATGTGCATCAAGACGATATCGAAACGGGTTAGTAGTATTACGAGGTTGTATTGAATGACGGTGAAATGCACTTGTGAATAAGTAGATGTTGCGTAATATTCATCACATTATATAACATGTAAATATTTACGTACTTAATATTTTACATGTTTTCATACTTTGTAAATTACTAAATTATTTGAAAATGTGTATTGGCGTGGACAATTCTTTTCAATTGAATTATTTAGCAAAATGATTATAATTTTACTAAGCGTTCACTAATATACATATACAAATGATAGATAATTTTACTATAGCGTTACATATACAAATGTATAATATGTATTATAGATAAATATACTTTTATTTGTTGTACAATAAGAATATATGATTGTACTTTTAAATAATTGAGTGTATTAATTATATATTAATTAATGTTATATTGTTTTTATTTAAAGTATGTATTAACTATTATGTATTAATTTAAACATTTATTATTATGTATTAATTAGTATTAATATAAACATTAAATTTGAAAACTTAAGTATTACTATTTTAATTTTTAAGCTTGTTTTAGTTGTACATAATGTATTAAAACATGTAAGTTGAATTTTTAAGTTTTTATTTATAAAAGCCATTATGCTTTATATATAGTTATGATTATGATTATGATTATGATTGTGTGTGTTTTATTTGTTTGTAAAATAAGTATCATAACATGTAATTTTTATTTAAAGAGTATTTTAAAAATACATTAACTATGGTGTTTAATATTTTAACTAATGTATATTTGTAACATATAATTTATTATAATAAATTAATGGGTGGATTTAATAATTGTACCATAAGCTATGTTATACTTAAAGTTTAGAAAAATAATGTTTAATTAACTTGTACATTAAACTTTTATATTTGTACTACTTAAACATTAAATAAGAGAGAGATATCAATCTCTTTTATAAAGGAGTTAGATTTATTTATTAGGTCTTTACTAATATAATGATGATTATTTAACTTTGCTCGTAGTCAACAATTATTTCCGTGTCAAGAGGACTACGTGCTTTCAGGGGCATAACTAGCAAGTGCAAAAGATATCATGGCGTATAACTATGTAGAAAACGTTGCAACAATTTATTTATTTAACGCTATAATTTGACCAAATATTAATACATGATAATAAAACCGGACATTAAACTATACTCCACAATTTTACGGCTTTGTTGGTGAGCCGTGGCGCACCCTGCACTCCACGTAGCTATGCTTCAAAATTACACACTTGTTTAAGAGTTTGGTTGCAACTTTTTTTTTCTGTGAGAAAATATTACTGGACTATATAATACAGTACTTTTTTAAGACCATTTGTTTATTAAACCAGTGACATGATTTTTTGGTATCGAATAAATTGGATCATACTGGGCATATCCACAACCTCTGTACCTAGTAGGCTAGTATTAGTATACAATTTGCATTTTCACTTTGTTTTCTTTATCTTTTTTTCTATGCGAAAACCCTAAGAGAACAATCAAACAAATGTTACAATAAATTAAGCCTAAAACACTCTTATGCACTTCAAACCTCAAAATCCTTGGACCCTAAAGTAGAGATCCTGCTTACAGGAAGACCTCAAAAGAAGAAAAAAGCAAAGTTAGATCGTTGAGTGACAAATGGGAAATTTATGGAAAGTTACAATCCCTACCGCTGAATAGTGCACCTACACGCCTTCATCGACGTTGTTTTTCAACAGGAAGTCCAAGAGCTAACTATCGACAGTATTTGAACCATTGTTAACAGTGTATATCATTTAGAATGAACAAAGTAACAGAAAGCATCCAAACATAAGTTACAAAAATTCTTGAAACACAAGTTACATATCAAGACAATATATTGTCTTGGATTCTAAAGCAATATCTTAGTTAAACAAGAGGGAACATATACTTTGAAGCATGCCATCTTCACATCAATGTCACCAAGCTTTTCGAAGTTTTTGCCTGTCTCTGTCTCTTTAATTATCCCATTTGCATGAGGAGAAACAAGGCTATGCACAAATGTAGGAGCACAACTAATATCAATAATCCTTGACATAATTAACTCATCTTTGATTGGTAAGTTTTGCAAGGATACCCAAGATTCTCTTACATTGTAGTTTCTCATTACCCATATGGGATTGTGAAGATCACATATGCATAAGCATTCTTCAATAATCCCCAGGTAGTAAGATGGGTCAAATTTGAATTCACCAGGTTGAGAGATCTCTTCAAATTTCTCTGTAGATAAATCAAAAGAAAGAATTACGACCATCTTCTTTTGATCTTCCATAAACCAGTGAAGCTTCCCATTTAATAAGATACCAACTTTCTGGAGATTGAAACAGCTATACTTCAATTTTCCAACATCTTTCCAAATATTTGTTTTCAAACTTAACACTAGAAAACTCATCCAACCTAAACCTAAGTAAGAGCCTGCTATAACCTTGTAATCGTCGATAGACGAATCATAACCAAAACCCCAACATGTTGACCTTTCAAATCTCTTATGAAGATTTGGACTGGGTAGTTTTTTCAAGTCTTTAGTCGACGGATTGGTTACAAAAACTTGGCCATGTGGATCAGAGATGCATACTAAGCCATTGGAAGAACCAAGAATATTCCATTCATTGTTAGAATAATATCTGCATAATGCAAAATTGTAAGGCATGTTGCTATCTCTTAATATAACAATCCTTATGTCTCCTCTTTTTTGATAATTGTGATTCAGATGAGCTTTAATAAAACGATCGCCCGATATCAAAGATTGCCATGGCTTACATACGCTCTTGAATCGGGTGAGAGGCTTCACATCCGCTCTTACGAGTATCTGCTCTATGATATCATGAGGAACAACAACCTCTAATTCCATTGAAACCCTAGTCAGCAAACAATAATTCGAATGTAGATCCTGGGGAGTAAACTACAATGATAATGAAAAACTTATCTGTATATATATGGTTTTAACCAAAACTTGTAGAGTGATATAAAAGGAAAAGATAATGATCACTAATATAAAGCCTAATTTTTTTTAGTAACTCTTGTTCTAAATTAGGTGTATATTGAATTGTGAATATAGATTAAGTTTAAGGTTATAAGAAATCCAGAAGGCAAGGAAATATGAGATATTTACTCCTTAAATTATCTACGTCAAATACAGTTATTTTCCTCAATCTTGCAATAAAATATACTCAGGTGGTGTTTGTTAATGACTTAAAGAGTCTTAACTAAAAAATTAATAAATAAATTAAGTCATTAGAAACTTGTTTGTTTTGTGCTTAAAATTAATAAGTCACTTTCTAGATTAAGCCACACTGAGAAAGGTCTCCATATTAAGTCCATAACTTAATTAATAATTTTACATATTTACCCTTCCACTTCTTCTCTTATAAAGTAACATAACTTCTTTTTAAGGTATAAAAGTAATTTTCTTGTATTCAGACACTCTATTCATCACTCAAAACAAACAACCATATATTCATCTATAAACAGACAATATATATTTAAACAGACACTTTTATTTAACAGGACTTAATTAAAAAATTAAACAAACAAGCCCTCACTCTATTAGTTTTTACCCTTGCATTTAAGGCTTATCATATAAACATACGAATTTAATTTTATCATAAATTCGTATCTTAATGACTAGACATAAATTCGTATCTTAATAAAGTAACAGAAGAACTTTAGTTCAAAAGAAAATTAAAGATGGTTTATGTCTTGTTTAAATGGTGTTTATGATAAAATTATCAAACAAAAAACTAGGAATTAGGGCATAACTTTTATAATAGGTATTTGTATGTTTAGGGGAATTGACAAAGTCAAGGGTGTTCTTGGTTTAAATGGTTTGGAAGTGAAAAATAATATGTCTTACAAGGATAAGATGGAGTCGGACGTAATCACCAAGTCTGAGCGAGTCAGACGTCCACCATGTATTTATGTTTGACTGTAAAAAAAAAACAAACAACAAAAAGGTTTGACCGCGTCTGACCAGTCAGAGTCAGATGCGATTCAGATGTTTTTTGCAAAAATAAACACCACCTTAATGTTCTTTGTTTATGTAGGGTGCTTTAGTTGACTTTATTGACCGACAGAGTAAAATAACTTTGGTTCTCGGTGTTAGTCATACTTGTTATGGGCTAGGCCTAATTATTCTAGTTTGTCGTTAATAATAACAATCTAAAACCCTATGTGTGCATAAGTGCATAAATTACTTAACGGAAAATAATTTAACGATATGCTAATTGACTTGGTAGTCGAACTGGTAACCCGCTGATTTGACCAGATGGACCCAACAGTTGAATCAGTGAACCGATGACTCGACCGTGTTAACTCAACGGAAACATAAGTGAACCAGTGACTCGAGTGGGTTAACCCGGTGGTCAAACCGTGACTCAGTGACTTAACCGAATTGACCCAATGGTCGATGCACTCATGCTAGTGTCCTTCATGATAGTAATATCAATTCTCTTCATGATAGTAACATGGATTCTGAATTGGAATTTAGGCTTTTTTTTTAGAACGACATTTCAATCTCACTGAAATCTAACCTCGAGTTCTACCATCCATAGCGGGCAGGCCCCGGGACCCGAACCACTAAGGGAAACCCTTAAAACTCACGGCTTCACACTAAGGAGTAAAATCATGAATTTTTGTCTCTTGCAAGACTTGAACCCATGATCAAATCCCCTCCTCAAGCTCCAAGAGGAACCCACGTGGCTAACTGCTCTAGTACACCGCGTGGCTTAGAGTTTCGATGGTCTTGGTACAGATACCTCGATCTCCAAATGAACTAGAAAACCTTAGTAGTCTAGTTGAACTCATAACTCATCTTCATCTGAAAATGACCCAGACAAGTGGACTTAATGACTTAAAAGATCTCTCGACTAAGGCAATGCGTATCCACATATCAAAGACCAGAAGCTTTATCCCCTAAGGTGTCGTATCGCTTAAATTATTCATCTCTCGACTAAGGTAAACATCTCATCTTGTCGAATTATTTATAGGTGGCTTCCCACTAGACTTAATCTTGACAAACGTGGAATAAATCTTGATTTCATCCTTTGCCCCATTTGCAATGACTTGCCTGAATTAGAGGACTACGTCTTCATTGAGTGTTGCATCACTAAGTCAACTTGGTTGGAGACCCTTAATTGGTGGGGTTTACATATCTTTAATATTTCAAGCCTTAATGATGCGGCAAGCTTGGCGAACCAGATACAATTGCCTCCCAAACAAATCAAAATCTTTGATGTCGTGGTTTAAACGACTTTATGGGTTCTTTGGATATATAGAAACGAGATGGTCTTTGCATCAAAGAAACCGAGAAAAGACATGATTTTCAACGACATCAAGCTCAAGTCTTACACTTGGATTCAATCGAGAGCAAAAAAAAAACTCTCTTAGATAGATAGATTAGTTCATTAATCTTGCTATGATGGTTTTTTTATTCGATTGTGTTGTTTCTAAAAAAACATGTTATTTGTAATTGGTTCTCAGTCTTAGTCATATGTGTAACGAGTTAAGCTCGATTATTCTAGTTGGTCACTATTAGGTATTATGACCTAGTATTTATGTTTGGCTTTAAGCTCAATGAGATTCATGACACTTTTCATATTCCTTCAATCAGTTTGAATATGATTTTGACATAATAGAAACTGAGTCGAATCAAAGATCGAATTCACATAAAATATATGTATTTTTTAAGTAAACTGCAAAACACGTGGTTTAAACATATGGAGACCTTACATCTTTATCGGGAATTATTGGCACCTTGCTTCCTTTATTAACAAAACGTTAATCACGTGATTTTATTATACATAACTCACTACAACAAATAAGTTGATTTTTCACATTTACTATGTCACTTGTTCACACTTTAAGATGTGTGCATTTGAATAGTTCACCATTTCATTAGTGTTTTTGGTGTGAACAAGTTGGATGTAACAAATAACTTCACACTTTTAAATGTAAAGATTTTTAATATTTCACACTTTTATGTGTCAACTTCTTAATTCTTCACATTTTTACTTGTGAAATTTTTAATATTTCACACTTTTTAATACTTCACACTTATAAGTGTAAATGTTTTACAAATAAAGTTTACGGTTTTAAAAGCGTGAAAAAAAGTGAGAATAAAGGCTAAATTTGTTGTAGTGACTAAAATAAATAAATAAATAAATACTCTTCGAAACTATATAGAAGTGCCCATTTATAGAAAAATAATTTTATTCCCGTCGTGATAGTATGATTAGTTTTGTTTAACAATTAAGGGTTTGTAAGATTTTTAATGTAAAAGAAGATAAAAATAAGTTTGCTCGTAGTCGACAACTGTTACACTGTCGAGAGGACTACGTGCTTAGAAAATACACACATACTTGTTTGAAAGTTTGGTTCAACCCTTTTTTTCTGTGAGAAAATATTACTGCAGTGGAGTAATAAGTTTTTAGGACCATTTATTTCCCATTAAACCAAAGGGTAGATTATGTTTCATTTTTAACCACATAGTAACATGTGCTTTTTTGGTATCGAACAAATTGGACGATATTAGGTTGTACGTTTGGTGTACGTGGAGCCACAAACTTTTGCTCGATGGGCACACTTTAATTTTTAGAAACGACATTACAAAATGGTTCAGGAGAAGAAGTAAATTGTAAAAAACCCACATATTTTAGATTTTTTACATTACAGTTTTTTTGCTAGAGGAGCACGTGACTCTCGAGACCCCTCCGTATCTCCTGAAAGTTTTATGGACTTATATTTAAATAGTCGTGTGTTAGGATCGAACTCGGGAATACGTGATTACACACATTACGTAAAGGGTTAATTTATTTAATAAATATATTTTATGTATTTATTAAATTAAACCGAAGCTTAACTAACGATCGTTAATAATTAAAAGTTAAGTATAAACGACCGTTATAGAATTAAATAGAAGAGAAAAGAAGAAAAAGGAAAAGTTCCGGAAGCCCCATGTGGGTGGGTTTAGGCCGACGGCTAGAAGGCAAGAAAAGGGGAAAGGAAAGATATTCTTTCCTATTTGGTTTATTACTTGGAGAATAAGATTTGCCAAGGCCTATTAAATAATCCCAAAGCCTTCATAATTTTTAATCCCATTCTCTTTTCTTTATCTCTTCCTACGACTAAAACCAAAGGCAAACACCCTCTTTGGGGTTCCTTTTAACCTTTGGTTTTGGTTTCTTTATTTGATCAACTCCAAAGGAAAAACACCTTTTTTAGGGTTCCTTTTATCCTTTGGTTTTGGTTTAGCAATAATCTAGTCCTAGCCCCTCTCTAGGGTTGTTGGGTAGATATTCCACAAGCATAGAAGCTCGGTTTACACGTGCTAGAATCACGCTTAGCTCGTTGTATTATGTGTGTACAAGAACGTAATATAGCCTTACTTTAAGCTATATCTTGGTAGTGTTCATCATAAACCCTAATTGGTGATTCGTTGGTTATCTAGTGGATCTTCGCTAAGATAAAGGTATGTAACCCTAATTTGATTAATTATAATTGTGTTATTAATTATGATCTTGTTAAATCGCTTCCGCTTTGTGTGCTTTAATCCATATTATGGTTTTTAATAATTGTTATGACTTATATAAATCTTCAGTGGCATCGAGAGCCGTTTTAACATGTTATAATTATCGAGATCTAAAGAGTGTTTTTAACTAATAATTGTTTTGAGTTAAAACTACATGTTTTTTTTGAAAAGAAAATTTAGGGTTTTCGTTTTGTTTTTTTTAAATTCGATTTAAAAAAAAAGAGGTCGGTTTGTTTTTTTAGCCGATTATAAATTAAAAAAAAAGATCGTTTATTTTTGTGAAACCCTAAAATTGCATGTTTTGATCTTTAGATAATTACATGATTAATTGTTATGTCATGTATTTGAGGTTACGATCCGTAGTGATTTAATTAATTTGTTAAGTGATTTGGGTGGAACTTTGATGAATTGCATAATTAATTGTTATGTTATGTGAATTCATGTTTCGATCCGTAGAGATTTAATTGTTAAGTTATGTGGGAGATCCGTGATGAACATGCATGTTTTTCATGGATCATATGTTTTATGTGGTAATTGTTACGTGTTTTGCTACATGCTTTTTTTAATTCAATAAATCTAAAATTAGGGAAGACTTTTATATGAATATAAAAACCTAGGTTTGATATTATTTATTGAATAAATCGTATGCATGTGGCTATTTGATTTATTTATTGCACATATAAATTGTTATAATGTGTTTATGATTTAGTTTTTTTTGTACCTACTTGTATTTCATACGTTTTATATTGATTGTATGTTGTAAACAAGGGTAATTTTTTTTAAAAGAAAAATAATATGGACTAAATCATATCAAGATTAATGAATTGTTTTGAGATCTAAATTACATATGTTTTGTGTTGATTGGAATTGCAATAATAACTTAACGGCCTACTCAACTTTGACAAACTATAAAGTGGGTATAACGCACTGCTGGTCATGATCCCGGTTAAGGAAGGAGGTTTATGCTTCAACGCTGACCAAATTCCCGGCTTGCCTGTGCGTCAAAGTTGGAATTACCTACGGTTATTATTTACATAATTCCTTAAGGTTGATTTGACCGCAAATTCACATCCGAAACACAATGAATAAGGTTATTGCTTTGTGCTCTAGCTGAATTCTAGGAGACGTACGTTGTGAATAGTTGTGGGTAAAATCTTTAATTGGTTTAACCAATACCTCAACTTGCAATATATATGTCGAAAATTTAGTCTCACCAAAAAGTTTATTAAAAGTTTTATTAAACTAATGCTATGGAGATGTATGCATGCTTCTCCATGCATGATTTTGACATCGAAATTTATACCCTAAATTTAAAGTCATATGCCATCTAATTGACGAACACTTGAAGTTACAATTTCGTCATATAAGATTCTGGACGATGTTGTAATGGAGAGAAAACTTCATGACTGAATAAGATTGCACATGAAGGTTTTACGTTCTTTAGATTAGTCGACTTAATAGAGTTACTCACTGAGATCTGGAAACTTAAGGCATAAAGAAGGGATGAAACATGTTTACAATGCAAAATGACTTTTGGCAATGTAAATCCCTTAAATATCTAGAAATTTCAAATTTGTTTGTCAATCATTGTTCGACAAGTTACCATCTTGAATACTTTCATTGCTAGCAGATCAACTGATGTGATGAAATTATGTCATTTTGGATTCTAGTTTTCAAGGAAAATACTATGGTTATTATTACCGAGGTAATTTTATTTCTTGAATGGTATTACTGAAAATACTAAGATTGAATTTTGTAAATTCTTTTACAAATGTAGTAATGTAACGTTACATCGTAAACGTGGTTTATTCATTTATTGATCTAAAATCGTATGGTTGAGGATATAGTCAATTTAAAAGATAAACCTGAACTCTTTTCCATGAGTGAAGAAGCAGTAATGAGGATTTTAGAAATGTCAAATTCAAATCCATAACTCATAGCAAACTTTAAAAGTTAAGAAAAATGCATATTTTAAGTTATTAAAAGTTACCGCTAATTGGTTATAAGGCAAACTAGCATTTTGTCTAGTAGTTGTGCTTTTACCATTTATAGGCACTACGTACCATTGTGGGGTTGGTAGACCTATTAAGGAATAAATTGCATGTCAATTCTTTCAAGTTAAAAAGCATTTGATGGATAAGTCATCATTTACGAAGTAGAGTACACTGTTAAACACTATAAGTAATTGTTACGAATGTGTTTTTCAAAAGTGTAAGAAAGTAAATACAACACTAATTAGTTTCACCAATTATGAAACATTTTCAATGTTGTCAAATTCAATGGGAGAATTGTGTTGTATTACTGAATCTGAGTCTATTAAAACATTCTCTAATTCAGTGGGAGTTACAAGCCTTGTTGTCTTGGTAATAACCCATGTTATCTTTAATATGTCCTAAGATAATTACTTTTGAATTGTTGACACTATTATCTTCAAAGGATATTCATGTATTGATTATTGTTGATTAAGTGGTTCTACATCTACTTGTAAAAGCTAATATATGTGGCACAATCATCTTTTGTATAGACGGACGTTAGACGTGATGTTTATCTAATATGAGGTTGTTCCATGCACAAGTGGGAGAAGTGAACATTGTGTGCAAGAAACAACTCATAAAGATATGATTCTCTTGAATTCAAGATAAAAGACTAACAATCTAATTAATAATTAGATGAAAGTTAGATCATGTGTCAATATGATTAAAAGACTACTTAAAAGTATATATATCATTCACGTTAAGATACACTTCTTGTTTTGATTTAGTCATGTGAAAGTTTGGACTAAATTGGAAACACAAGGGTAAAGTATCCATATGTCGTAAGATCGGGCGTGGATTATTTTGCGGTTTCTTAAAATGGACAATTCCTTGAATGACATAAATACATAGAGTAATCTTATTCTACTAAAGTTAAATATTTGTGTATTCTTGAAATTACATAAATATGCATAGTAGTAAATTAACTTAAAAAGATTATTGAAACCTAGTGGTGTTCATGATTACTTTAATTATACATGTTTATGATTTATTGAATAAAGTCACAAAATAAAGTCTTGAAAGACGTATAATATAAAGTAAGACGTTAATGTATTGTCTCTATTTCACTAAGACATATACATGAAACGTGTAATGGACTTATAACTTTTATGAAGTGACTTTGTATTATAAGTACTTGAGTTATAAAGCATGCAAAATGGTTAGAAAATATATTATACCATTAAAGTTATTTAGTTGGTATATAGGTAAACTGAAAGATATATATTTATCTTAATATTGTTAAAATTGACTTAAAATATTTCCCTAAGTGAATTACAACATTATGATGGTATGTTCAATAGGAGAATCAAGCTCTCAGTTTGATGGTGATGATTGATTCAAGATAACTATATCTTCTTTTCTTCCAAAAGATATCAAGGTTAGAAAGTTGAGTATGACTTGAGCTAAGAAGATTAATAAGATACCATTATATATGGAATGTGATGAATCACATTATATCTTAAATGGAGTTTGGATTTTGCTAAACTACTTATGAAAAGTGGATTGTTTAGAAAATAAAGAGTATGGAACTATCATTGTGTTTTGTAATGTCCCATAAAGATAACGTTGGAGTGTTAATCTATTTGCTATGTATTTAAAGAGTAATTTTAAGTTACTAAAAGCAAGTGGGAGTTTTGATCTTGAAAGATAAAATTACAAGATACATAATCTTCTGAAATACACTAGTAATTATCATGAGGAAGGCTTGTAAATGCTAACTCTCAAGATAAAGGAATTTACATCAGAGGTCCGTAAGGATATCTCGGATATGCGATTAATATGCTGAGCATTATGAGTTACAAATAATTGTTATGATTTGTTACCAAACATTGATTTGGGTAAATTACTCATACTATGAACGTTATAGATGTTGTCCAATAAGATAATCAATTTTAGATTTGTTTTATGTTAAAATAGTTTGACTAGAAATTGGAGATGAGTTTCGTCAAAAGAAGAAAAACGCCAATTGTGGTGGTTTAATCTTTGTGTCGAAATTATATGGACAAAATTGTACACATATTTAATGTATGTATTATGAATAGATTATTAATCACACTTAAGTAATTAATTATGATTGAGTATTCTTTCCTAAACACATTAAATGTATAAAGATTTTGATGGTCATATTTTAAATTGAAAAATTGGATATGTATTTCTTAAATGACTAGTTGAGGAAGGACTTAAGTAATCGAAATGAGTTTATTACTTCAAAATAAATCTTTGGAAAAGTACAAAAATACAATTATCCATTAATGGATAAAAGCATGCATCTAGGAGATTATTCTTATGTTTAATTTGAAATTCAAGATTGGATTTAAATTTGAATAAGATGATTTCTGAGTATTCCTAAAAGCTAGTGGGAGTATTATGGTTATTTTCTTAAATTATATATGTCAAATAGACATGTAAGAAAGTAAGAATTCATTCAAGTTAAATGTTGATTTGGTTTACATTTGAGATGAAACTTTGCTTTGGAGATTTAGAAAATAAGATATACATAACCTTGGAACAAATAAATTTATTTATTTATGCGGTGGAAATACAACATAATATGCCATGTAGTAAATTTATATGGATATTTAGAACATGGAGAAATCTAAATCTGGTTTGAGAAATTCTCATGTGTGTCGTGTTGTATTTATATCATGCTTAAAATGCATGATGATTTGAATATATTAATCTATTTAAATGTTATTAAATAACTTGTGTAATGAATATTCTGAAGGAATATGTTTGGAAATAGAATAACATCCTAAATCTTGGATCGGCTTCCATATTCTATAGATGAATAATTTGTCAATCGTTGTGCAAATTATCATAGCCAACAAACTTGGAGCTTTGGTTGGAATCAAACATTACATAATAGATATTAAAGGTAACGTATTTATATTTTTACGACAAGTTGTAAAACTTGAAAAGATATAATTGAGGTAACACTTAATATTAGTCATGGGATCTTTTGGAGATGACATGTTGATTAAAGTTGCATTATACATTAAAGAATTAGAATACTTTGAACTTCAAATGTGTTTTGGAAGTTTAGGAAATTGGTGATCTAGGATGTTTCACAATTTTGATACTATGTGGCAATATCAAATTGTTTGAATGCACATGTACAAGAGTTTCAATGAATTGAATTCTTTAAGAATGTATTCTCAAAATTCTAATAGGTCAAGATTGGTTATTTTATTCTTTGCCAAACAAGTGCAAGTGTCATTGTTAGAGGCATAATGCATCGACCATGTTTTCATGTATTGATCTATTAAGTATTTGGATAAAGGATGTTCAGACATTATTATTTAACAAAATAAAGATTGAGTTTCGTTTATTCTTGTTATCTAATTTTGTATCCTATTTTACATGTTTTAATCCATTAATATTATGATATTTTTAAATGTCCATTGTCGATTGATAATATGGGAATATTGTTGAACTAAGACAACTCAAAATAGTGACAGAGTATACTTGAAAGTATATTGGTCAATTTTGGATGATATTTGATGAATCAAATATTGGACTTATCCCAACTATATGATTTTACTTTATGGATCTTCGTCATCAAGTAAATCATAAATAGTTATCCTTAGACCTGGGAGATACCAGGAAACTGTCGTGGACCTAGTGCATTTCTGTGAAATAATCTAACGCTAAACGTAACTGGTAGCTATAAGGGTTATTTTCAGAAGTGTTGCAAAATTCATAAGTTTTGCTTGTAGTCAATATGGGATTTGTTTCCTTCAAATTATTTTGAAGTATAATACAGCTGGGCCCCTCGGGGGAGTAGTAAGATATTTGTGCGGCCGCACCCAAATTTGTTTTGGTGATCTTGCTATATCCGTAAACGAGAAACAGAATGGTTAATGTCAGGAATGACTGAGATCCATATCCTATTAACGTTGTATTTGAAATGAAAGGATAATAATAATGATAGTAACTCATTAAAAGGTTTTATCCAAGAGACCTTACTCGAGATCGGACTAGGGCATTGGCGTGTAACTAGACGCTAACCAATGTGATCACGATATTTTGAAATATGTCCAAGTGGGAGCTGAAAGTTTATATTTAAATAGTCGTGTGTTAGCACTACAAGAAAAATAAGGTTTCAGGACACCGGTTAGTGTCCTATAAAATATGTTTATAGGACCTTTAAGCTGATAGGACCAATAGAATTGTGTCCACTAGGTGAGGGTTGTAATAGATATCTAGGACACTTATGAGAGTCCTAACAAACATAAAACATTATGAAACCAATTATTTAGTCATATAACGTGTTTAGTAGACCAAAATGATGTTTTAATAAAATACATAATAGGACACTATACCGTGTTTCAATAAATCCTTACCCTTTTATTATATATTAGAACACGCTCATGGGTCCTAAAAGGTACTCAAATAAGGCAAAGCCGAAATGCATAAACTCTTATATGGGTACCGATAAAAGGGTTCTAAAAGAAGTGGCAATGATAGGACAAAATTTTGTGTCGTAAAGTGAACTCATAGAGTACATTTTTGTCCCATAAACATGTTTACTTAATGTCACTAGTGTCCTAATAAGTAAAATCATAAGACACTTCATTTTTATGTAATCACTATTCATAATAAACAAAGTACAAAACAAGTAATCTGGCAAATATTTGTAACAAAGGAATAATTCAATAAGAAAGGAAATATTTCATCACAAAGGTTTTCAACCAAATTCTAGTAAGACTTGAGATTCTTGAATAATTCAACATAAAAGAGAAGTAGAAGCACTACATTGGCATTTGAAGCTTCAACTGTTTGTGTAATTCTCCTTCATTAGAAAAGGAGGCATGAAACAACTTCTTTTTAGCCGGTTTATGTCCGAAGATTACCTACAACAAAAAAAACTATTATACATCCAAACAAGTGTTAATCCCAAGCAGCCTAATGAATCATTTATACATAAAAAAACACTAAAAAACTGTGAACATAGCGGACAAACAACCTCCTGATGTTGCATTAAATAGTGGAGTAACATGCAATTATAAGTGACCATTTTAAGAAGATACATGGAAACTATTTTCATAATGCAAGTAACATAAAGTTAAGCATATGTAAAAAAGATAAAGAAGATGATAAGATGGCAAAAAGAAGCAAACTTAATGCATGTTTTTAAAACACAGGCATGGAAGAATATGAAGTATGTCAATGATGCAGTAAAATATGATTCGAATCATGCCCAACAAACTTGTAATAATATAAAACAACACTTTATATGCAATCATACCTACATAACATTTTCGACTAAACTTCATATCAAGAACGGTTCAAATACTTTAAAAGCTGCTATTAATGAATGAGCCACGTCGCCTTTCCCTAAAACTGATGCTAAACCCCGATCACCAATCTTAATTTGAAGATATACATTAGAAGCAGTAATCATAAATAAAGAATGAATTAGATTGAAGTTACAAGTGGACAAAAGTTGTGTTCTATTGTTGTGCAAGATGCCTAGATGTGACTTAATAATTTACCTCTAATACCATCTTTGATACTAAAAAGAACTTACTTGAATAATGACCATCATTTTCAACAGATAGCAGCATAGCATCTATGGAGGATAGCGCGAGTCAAGCTGGTAACCTTTAGTTCAGTTTGAAACATACCTTGGCAAACCTTTTTTACTTTTATAATAAGCTTTATGTGCTAAATGTGTTTACAAATCCTATATTAGCATCAAGATAAATTAACAGCAACTTAAGAGCTTAGTTTTGGAATTTGGATAACTGATAACTCGTTCGCTCATTTTGAACCATTTTTTTAAACTTTAGTCCTTAAGCTTATAAGCTATACCCATTTGACACATAAGATATAAAACACAATCAAGTTAACACATCTTCCCAAACACTCCAATACAATTCCCATATTCTAACCAAACTCACATAATAAAGAATTAAAGCACAAGTAATATTGGAATTCAAAATTAGAGATTATAGTTTACCTTTCCAATATTGCCATTGATGAAGATGTTGCTACAATTGAGATCTGAACAGTATTTCTATGCGTGATTATAGGTCTTAAACGACTCTCCTTAGGGACGACCAAGAGGTTAGCCAATTCTAGGTTCTTGTAATATGCCTGCTTGATGTGGTGTAAGAATATGGCTTGAATGATGCATCCACCCTTCCATATTCTTGCCAACTCACCGAGCTTCAAACCCCAATCCTTTTCAATGCTCTTGCACGTATTAGGTTCATCCCGTGAGCGTAACTCCATATTTTCAATGCGTATACAGCTTGCCTTACATCCTTTATTAGTTTTTCCTTGTCCATTGTTTGATCAGCTAGATATCGTCAACCCCGCCTAATTTGAAGACCTTTGTAGCTTTGACACAATCACCTTTTAAACTGATAACAAAATGTGAATCTTTAGATACTGAAATAGTGGGAAAAAAACAAGTGACAGAGTAGTAGCCTGTTAGACAGTTCATTTTCGAACAAAACTGAAAAATATTAACAAAAGAATAAAAAAAATTCTTCACCTTTAATCTGAAGCAACACCCTCGATTCCTAGTTATGATACACTGGACCACTCTTGTAGAATTCCCAACGACCATTTCTTCTTATATGAGATAAAAGGAGTTGCAAAGTGCAATTATGTTATCGGGTCGAGTTAGGGTTAGATAATTATCGTGATCGGCTTATCGGGTCAACCCGATAGTGCATGAGTCGTTCTGTTTACCCATTCCATTGGTTTATATTTTTCTTCTATCAACACAATTTCGAAACTTGAAGACAATTGTTTAACTGAATACGGAAAATGACCATTATACCATAAATAAATATGAGAACAGGAACCTGCATTGCCTACACAATTCATGCATATACCAGTTAGTAGTTTCCTTTTATTATGGCCTATAGTTGATTGTAAAATCAAGTTACTAGCACAAACTTCCAAAGTGATAGGTTGCGTCTTGTTATCTCTTGATGAAAAAGCTAAAAACACAAATGGCTAAGTTGTATAGTACATCAATAATCAAAACTTAAAGGGTCTAGCAAAAACTGTTAGACACACAAACTTTATGCGATCATATATAATTTATGAGGTACGTAGATAATGTGTGCTTCTTGTCTACTTTCAGTTGCTTTAATTTTTGTGAAATTACACTTACAGTTTGACATAAGAGTTGTATGAGACAAGTAGGACCACTGTATGAACACAATCAACATAATGTAAAGAAGACGATAGTTTAGCTTTTAAAAATGGTAGGTGATTTATTTGGTCATTCGGAAGCTAGCTTACGAGTCCTTCACAAGCTGATATATTTTAGTCATTAAGAAACTCTCTTGCTAGTAGGGGTGTCAAAAGGGTTGATCCGACCCGAACCCAATAAAGGCTTATCGGGTCGGGTTCATTCGGGTCTAACTCCACTTATCGGGTCAACCCGACCAACCCGATAGCCTTATAGGGTCGGGTTAGGGGGTTATATTTTCATATTTTATCGGGTTCGGGTTCAACCCGATAACCTGATAATTTTTTACCAATCAGATACGAGATGTTTTAACATCAGTGGCATATGAGATGTAAATTAGTTAATACAGTTTTTGTTCAACAGATGTGAGATGTAAACTGGTTAAGATAATATAAATTATAACAACTTCTATCGAAATGCTTAGTTGACACTACATCCATATATTCTACTCAGGCAATCACTCATCATTATTGATCAACTGATAAGTTCAACCTCATTTTTACTATTTAATATCTTCTACTGCACTTTTCTTTGTTACTGTACTTTGCTAGTGGTACTGTTGAGCTCTTTGCTACTACATTTTTTTAAACTTTGCACTTTTAGCGTGTATCACTTCTTAAGTCAAGTAATGTATTATGTACTGTTATGTTAATAATTTTTCCTAAGGCCAATCTCCTTATTTTACATTTTGTCAATTTGTGATCACAGGTTATTTACCATGCTTAGTTGATGATGAAATAAGGTTATAGAAAATACTTTGGGAGTTATTTGTTCCACAATGTTTATATAACTATTATAAGAAGCATAAACGGTTTGTAATCATAAAAATAAAGGATAACTAGATTGTGAATTTATCAAAGAAATGATCAAAACGGTGAAGTAATATGGAGGATAAGTTTGTAACACATCAGTGATGTAATATTTTTCGGACAGTTGATCAGCAACAACCCGACAACCCAACCCGATTCGACCGGACTTGTTGTGACCTAAAACCAGATAGCCTGATATGTTATAGGGTCGGGTTAGGGTCAATATTTTGGACACCAAAACCCGAATCAACCCGACATGTCCAACCCGATAACCCGACAACCCGACTCGATAACACCCTTATTTGCTACTAGTCTCACCCGAATCACCCAATCCGAAGTAACCTAACCTCAATACCACCCGAACCAGAGAACCCCATTCCTTATCACTAACAGCAAAAAAACGCACTCTAAAGTGTTTTTTGTTTGTGCTAGAGGTTGGTAACTTTTTTCTTAAATTCTCACGCACACCCCTAGTTAGCACTAAATTATTTGGCTTAATTAATCTATTAAAAACATCACGTAACAATAACTACAACCTAACACAAAAGTTAATTAAAAACAATAAAACTATGTCTTATTAACTATGTTCTATAAAAAAACACAAAGGCAAACATCCAAGTACAGTAGGAAATTAATTAGATCTCAACAAACTGCTACAACATACAAAGTAAACAAGGTTTCATTATCAATTAAAAGTGACAATGATAACTTTACCTTCGAATACTGAAGACAAAGTGAAACCTTAGCTTTGATATGAGGTTCGAGTTCTACACCAAAACCGTTTCTGTCATTTAATTTAATCAATTAAATTGATCTTAAGGGTGGATGAAGAACGTGGATCCTTCAATCTCGTAGCGCCAAAATCAATTGCCGGTTCTAATTTTGGTAAATAAATTGGCGGGTTTTATTCCCCCAATCTTTAGGAGTTACAGAATACGATGTTTTACATTTTTATTTTTTAACATATATATATATATTTTCTTTTACCATCATTTTACTCGCGCAATACAGCAATAAATACTCGATAATTATTTTTTAGCTATCAAATTAATATTAAAGTATAAAAAAATTGCATTAAAATCAATTAAATTTGTAAATACATCAAAATGGATGTTGAATTAAAGAGAATAGAATTTTTAAAAATATGGTGAAATTAAATTATGAAAGAAATTAATAAATTAAAAAATATTTCAATTTACAAATAAGGATGTTTTTTTAATAAATTGTTACAAAAGTTTTTTATAAAAGAGATGGATGCTCAGCATTTGATTTAGAGTTAGGCTTATATTAAAAATAATATAATGGTTGAGATTTGAAATGCTTATTTAAAAAAAGAAATGCGAATGAGAGTCCGACTGGATTTCACAAAGCGTAGATGACATAGATAACCGCGAATCAACCCATATACTCCATACACAAATCTTATCTTGAGTCTTCAAACCTTTCTGCATTAGTAACAACATGTGGAATCTATAACGAGGGATGGCATGCGAGAACCACACAAGTTTATCCCAGTCCACCTCATACCCACGAGGCATAAACGCCTCCCACGATTTTTGCCTCGACACACAAATAAGCTGTCATTACTATCCCGTCAACGCACCATATCCATCAAATTATCAACCAAGACCGGATTGGTAATATTAGCCAGATTCGATGCCTTCAGCAACCAAGCACTCAACCAATTCCATTCGTTATTATGAATAAAACCATAAACCGTTTGCTTCAAATGATAACCCTCCCTAGTTTTGTCACGAGGGGCCAATACGGAATAAGGGGGCATTGAGCCTCCCACATGTCAAACCAAACAAAATCCCTCTTACCGATACCAATTTTAACCCAAATGAAAGGCCAACCAAACCACGCCAACCCCAATGCATATCAGCCCTAACCAGAACCTCCCACATTGTACGAACACCAACATATGAATCCAACGAACCCACATCGACTCTTTATTAAAGACTATATTCCAAATATGAGTAGTCATAAGCGTGACATTAAACACAACAAGGCTTCACAACCCTAGGCCTCTTTCGTTTATAGAAAGATAAATGTTATTCCATGAAACCTTAGCTCCCCCCCCCCCCCCCCCCCCCGCGTGCTTATATTCACCATTACACCATAGAAAACCACGCATAAGCTGTTGGATATCTTCAATAATACCCATTCGAATAACAAGAACCGAAGCCTAATACACATACATGGAAGATATAGCGGACTTACATAACTAAAGGCGACCCGTAAATGAAATAGTTAAGATATTAAGATCTAGTCTTGTTTTCTAGAGCCTAACGTGCAACTTCAAGGGTAATAAGGAAAAAAAGCTCACAACCATCCCACCTCCATCTCACATTTTCACTATCACTTTTATTTAATTTATTCATAAATTTAATACTTTTATTCGATCAAAATAAAAACGATTCACGCGGGTCAATAAAACCTTACACGGATGAATTAAAAACATAAACTTATATTTGGGACATAAATTTCGCACTATTTTTCATAATGTCCCAATAATGACGATAGTTGAAACTCTCTCCGACTCCAACTTCAAAGTCACGGATAAAATACTTTTATTAAAAACTTAAACAATACATGGATAAATAAAATGATACACACATAATTAAAAAACGTAAACGATACACGAAATTAAGGATTTAAATACGCATGAAATAGCGGATAAGTTTCAAAACCTCCTGACAATGGAGATGCTTAAATCGGTTCCCTTGTTGAGATTGATAGTCGCGAAGGGCGTTATTCGTCACATCCTCATTGGTTGCTCTAGTTACCCGTATACAACTTGTATGACAGTAACATTCAGCAAACAAGCTCACGGTGATCATTAGGTACTTCCATTTACCATGTATGCTATTGTACGATCGTTTCTCCGACTCCTCTAATTTTTCTTCCATTATTTGCACAACCCCAGCCAAAAAACTACGAGATTTTTTGTGTTTTATGGCATGTTGTTTGTTGCAACAAAGTTCCAAGCCTTACACAACACTATTTCTTCCTCGAGGGTGTATAGTAGCGACGTCGTTAGAGATGATATAAATTGTTTGTGTGAAATGTATAAATTTGAAAGAAGATATAAATTTTAGAAGAAGATATGAAAATTGTGAAATGTGTGTTTTAAAGAAAAAAATAGGGTTATTTTTTAAAAATGTTACTTATATAAATTGCGGTCTACATTTCGTTTATTCTGAACCGTTAGTGGGTTTTATTTTTCTTGGGAAGCCCAACACAGCATGGGGTTTGGGTGAGGTTAATGTTAAACTTGCGCGTGGCTTATAGCAAATGTACTCCACCCGTGGTTTTTTCTGCCCACTCCCCCCTCGCCTAAGTATTGGAGTTATTCATCGTGGAACGACTTCATGGCTACGACGAGGATTTTTCCTGAATTATGATTGGACTCAACCACATTATGTTCACGGCATCAATTATTCAAGCACCTTATGTTAAAGAAAAACCCTAACTTGAGCTTATCGTCAAGGCACCAAGTAACGTGTTCTTTAAAAGTGACTTGAAAATTTACATATTTTAAAAGCTAATTTATTAACAAGCATAAAATGAACAACAAGTACATTAAGTTCAAAAGATTTTATGTTCAAATGACCTTTCATGTTCAATAACAATAAAAACCTAGTTGAATAAGCTACCCATTAAATTAGATATAATGGGACCCATATAGTATTGGCGTCCTATAAATTAGATCTGATAAGACCCATATACTAAGTGTCATATTAAATTATAATCTAATAAGGCCAAACCGAAAAGCGTCCTCTAAGATGTAATCTAATAGGACTTTTGTATCAAATGTCTTATTATGTTATATCATAATGAGACTTTACTAAAAAAGTGTCCTATAAAATAGCTTAATAAGATTCATGTATAAAGTGTCCTATTATATGTTACTTTAATATGACTTAAAATTCAATTGGTCCTATAAAATGCTTTTTAGGACCTCATATAAAAAAATGTCCTAAAGAAAGGTCCTAAAAACCCTCTTTTCTTGTAGTGTAGGATCGAAATCGGGATTACGGGATTGCACACATTACGTAAAGGGTTAATTTATTTAATAAATATATTTTATGTATTTATTAAATTAAACCGAACATAACTAACGATCGTTAATAATTAAAAGTTAAGTATAAATGACCGTTATGGAATTAAATAGAAGAGAAAAGAAGAAAAAGGAAAATTTCCGGAAGCCCCATGTGGGTGGGTTTGGGCCGACGGCTAGAAGGCAAAAAAAGGGGAAAGGAAAGATTTTCTTTCCTATTTGGTTTATTACTTGGAGAATAAGATTCGCCAAAGCCTATATAAACAATCCCAAAGCCTTCATAATTTTTAGTCCCATTCTCTTTTCTTTCTCTCTTCCTGCGACTAAAACCAAAGGCAAACACCCTCTTTAGGGTTCCTTTTAACCTTTGGTTTTGGTTTCTTTGTTTGATCAATTCCAAAGGAAAAACACCTTTTTATGGTTCCTTTTATTCTTTGGTTTTGGTTTAGAAATAATCTAGTCCTAGCCCCTCTCGAGGGTTATTGAGTAGATATTCCACAAGCATAGAAGCTCGGTTTACACGTGCTAGAATCACGGTTACCTCGTTGTATTACGTGTGTACAAGAACGTAATATAGCCTTACTTTAGGCTATATCTTGGTAGTGTTCATCATAAACCCTAATTGGTGATTCGTTGGTTATCTTGTGGATCTTCGCTAGGATAAAGGTATGTAACCCTAATTCGATTAATTATAATTGTGTTATTAATTATGATCTTGTTAAATCGCTTTCGCTTTGTGTGTTTTGATCTATATTAGGGTTTTTAATAATTGTTATGACCTATATATAACCTTCGTCTCCGCCCCTGCCAAGTAGGCTTGTATTATAATTTATAGGTATACATTCTGCCTTCTCATTTTTTTTTTCTTTTTTCCTATGCGAAAAGCCAAAGAGAAACAAACAATGAATTAAGCCTAAAACACTCATACACTTCAAACCTCAAAATCCTTGGTGCACCCAATACCCATGGTACCTTCCGGTAACACATACACCAACCCAAATGGCTCACAATACAAGTGAATTGATGAACTTTCCGTAAAGGTGGAGTAGTCATGGTGTGTTTACTAGTATTGTTAAACTTACATGCAGTTGGCTTTGCTCAAGACTATTTTAATTTCAAACATTTAATTAACTATATCAAATACCTTACGAGACATGATTATTACAAACGGTTTTTGATAGCAGCGACTGTATTTGAACCATTGTTAACAGTATACCATCATTTAGAAGGAACAAAATAACAGAAAGTATCCAACAAAAGTTACCAAAATTCTTCAAACACAAGTTACATGTAACCATCAGGACAATATATTGTCATGGATTCTAAAGCAATATCTTTTTTAAACAAGTGGGAACATATACTTTGAAGTATGCCATCTTCACTCCGATGTCGTCAAGCTTTTCGTAGTTTTTGCCTGTCTCTTTCTCTTGAAATAGTTTCCCATTTGCATGAGGAGAAACAAGGCTATGCACAAATATAGGAGCACAACTAATATCTCTAACTCTAATAATCCTTGATTTAACTAAGTCATCTTTGGTTCGTCTCAAGTTGTTGTTGGATATTTAGAAGTGATATAAGAAGTGAGAATGTTTGCAATACGTGTTTTATTATCAATGAAAGTGTGCCTATATATAGGCATTACATGCAACAAGGAAATGGAATAAGTAAAAGATCTGTTGAGTAACAAACTCACAGATTAGAAGCAAAAGACTAGGAAACATAACGGAAGGAATATCTTCTTCCTTATTTGGTGATAACTACTATTATTCTCCTACAAATTCGGATGACAATTTCAACACACCCCCTTCATTCGAATTTGGCCAGACCCAATTTTTCACAGAATTCTTCATGCTTCTTCCTGCTCAGACTTTTGGTGAACAAGTCTGCAAGTTGTTGGCCAGTGGTGCAACCTTCAAGCTGTACTTCCTTTTTGCTCAGCAATTCACGAATAAAATGGTGTTTGATTTCTATGTGTTTGGTTCTACTATGAAAAACTGGATTCTTAGCTAACAAAATCGCAGACTTGCTATCACAGTAGTAAAGAGTAGTTGCATGACTTTGTTCCTCACTCAAGTCGCCTAATAACCTTCTCAACCAAACCGCTTGACACGCAGTGGCAGTCAAAGCCACATATTCAGCCTCTGTAGATGAAAGAGCAACTGTTGCTTGTTTTTTTGAACTCCAAGATATGATGCTTGAACCGAGCTTGAAACAATTCCCAGTGGTACTATGCCTACCATCAACTTCTCCTGCCCAATCACTATCACTATTGCCTTCTAGTTTAAACGAGTCATACTTTCGGTACCAAATTCCCAACTCTTTTGAACCAGCCAAGTAACGCAAGACCCTTTTTGCAGCTCCAAAATGATGCTTAGTTGGTTGATGCATATATCGGGAGAGAACACCAACTGCGAAGCTGATGTCAGGTCTTGTATGCGTCATGTATATGAGTCGCCCAATCAAACTTCGATATTTTCCACCATCTGCAAGTTGTGTCCCATCTTCAGCCTTAAACTTCTCTTCTGGATTCATTGGTGTATACTCTGTGTTGCAATTTAACATGTTGTACTTCTTCAAAGTATCATCTATATATTTCTTTTGAGATAGAAATATTCCTTCCTTTGTTTGAATCACTTCGAGTCCCAAGAAATAATGTAATTCACCTAAATCTGTCATCTCAAACATTGACTTCATAGAACTTTTGAAGTTTGAAATCAGCTTAGTAGACGAGCTAGTAAAAATCATGTCATCAACATAAAGACTCACTATTAGTAACTCATCAGTACCTTCTTTTTTAACATACAAGGTTGGCTCGTGCTGGCTCTTCTCAAATCCTTCCTTTTGAAAGAACTCATCGATTTTGCTGTACCACGCTCTTGGGGCCTGCTTCAGCCCGTAAAGAGCCTTCTTTAGTCGAAGAACTTTATCAGGACAACTTGCATCTTCAAAACCTGGAGGCTGGTCTACATACACTTCATCATGTAAATCTCCATTTAGGAAAGCCGATTTGACATCAAATTGATGTACTTTCCATTGTTTCTGCGCTGCCAATGCTAAGATCATTCGAACAGTTTCAAAACGTGCTACTGGTGAAAATGTTTCTTCATAATCGACACCTTGTTGTTGAGAACAACCCCTGGCTACCAATCTTGCTTTGTGTTTCTGAATGCTTCCATCAGAAAAGAACTTGGTTTTAAATATCCATTTCAAGCTAATGGTATTCTTTCCTTTTGGAAGATCACTCATCTCCCATGTATTGTTTCGTTGGATAGCCTTGAGTTCATCTTCCATTGCTTCTATCCACTCTTCCTTCTGCATTGCTTCTTCTACCGTTACTGGATCACCAACAAATAAAGCCATTGATTTTGTTACCTCTCCCTCAATCTCAAACCGTCTTCGAGGAATGTTACCACGCTCACTTCTGCGTAGATGAGGTGATATAATTGGAGATAGTTCATTAAAACTCGAGTCCTTAGGCGGAGAACTCGGAGGAGATTCAGCATATCGGAGTTTAGAACTTGAAGACTGAGGAGAACTTGAGGATTTGCTTGGTTTTGCTGGTGAACTGTTTAAACTTGATGAGTGACTTCCTGTTGGTGTAGCGTTCTGTGAGCGACTCAGTATTTCGCCTTCAGTTTGTACTTCTTCATCGTCTTCAGAAATTGATTTTTGATTACTGTTGTCACCTTCCCATTTCCAATCTGCATTTTCATCGAACACAACATTTCTACTAACACTTAACCTTTGTGTTAGTGGGTCAAATAGACGATAAGCTTTAGAATTAGTGCAATAACCCACAAATATGTACTTTTGTGACTTATCTTCTAGCTTATGCTTCTGACCTGTTCTCAAGCCATAACATACACTTCCAAATACACGTAAATGACTTACAGAGGGCTTGTTACCATACCACGCTTCATATGGTGTTTGATTCCAAACGGCCTTTGTAGGAGACAAATTAATGAGATACACAGCCGTTGCCACACCTTCTGCCCAAAAATTATTTGGAAGACTTTTTGATTTTAGCATCGACCGAGCCATTTCAACCACTGTTCTATTCTTTCTTTCGGCCACTCCATTTTGCTCTGGAGTATAGGGAGCTGTCATTTCCCTTTTTATGCCCTGCTCTTCACAAAAAATTCTGCTGCCTGATAATGATTCACTCTTCATGGGACCACATAAATCAGCATGAACTAACTCCAATACTTCAGTCGCCCGTCTCGAGTTTCCAACTGGAAAAGACTTCTTTGCTTGTTTTCCGAGCACACATCCTTCACAAACCTTTTTCTGGTCTTTAATAGAGGGAAGACCGCTGACCATTTCTTTGTTCTTTAACAATTGCAGACCGTTGCTATTTAAGTGACCGTACCGTAAGTGCCACAGATCAGCATCATTCATCTCTTGGTTATTGACCAACGCAACCTCTGTATCATCACTGAAAACAAGGGGAAACATTCTATTAGTAGACATAGTGGCATGCGCCAATAATTTTCCTGACCCCTTGCTCTTGATCACCCATCGTACACCATCAAACTTTACCGAGTGACCGAATTCAATCAGCTGACCAACACTGATCAGGTTATGAGCAAGACATGGAGCATATTGTACTTCTTTTATTAGCTTGCATTTGTCACCAAGAGTGATACCGACGGTACCACAACCTTCAATCTGAATTTGCTTATCGTCGCCTAACCGCACCCGAGATCTGATTGATTCGTCTAAGTCCTTAAACTTGGACTTATCACCTGTCATGTGGTTAGTGCATGCGCTATCAAGGTACCACACATCATTTGTCAGCACGTCACTAGATGTGTATGTCATGAACAAGTACTCCTCTTGTTCATCATCGCCTTCCTCTATGTAATTAGCTTCCTCCGGTTTCGACCAACAATATTTCTCAATATGTCCAGTTTTCCTGCAATATGAACATTGGACAGAACTGTTACGTCCTCTGCCTCTTCCTCTAAAACCTCCACGTCCTCGGCCTCTTCCTCTCGAACTAGAAAAATCACTTTCACCTTTAATCTGGAATGCCTTTTCTTCCTCTTTTCCTGCTGATCTATTGATTCTGACCTCATGAGCTTGCAAAGAACCCATTAATTCATCAAAAGTAAACTGTGAAAGGTCTTTTGATTCCTCTATTGCGGCTACAACATGATCGAACTTAGGGGCTAGGCTCCTTAGCACTTTAGCAACTATAGTTTCGTCAGATATCTTTTCACCATAAGATCTCATTTGACTCACAATAGCTGATATGCGTGCCAAGTACTCTTGAACCGATTCATTTCCTTTCATGTTGGAGGTTTCAAATTCACGACGAAAAGATTGAAGCTTGACGGTGATTACTTTTGAAGAACCCTGAAACTCATTCTTCAAAATTGACCACGCTTGTTCTGATGTGGTTGCTGCTGCTATACGAGAGAAGATGGACTCATCCACTGCTTGTTGGATGAAAAATAATGCTTTAGCATCACGTTTCTGATTCTCCTTCTTTTTTGCATCATCATCACTTGAATCTAAATCTCCTTTTTCCACCAATTCCCAGAGATCTTGAGATCGAAACAACGTCTTCATCTTAATGCTCCAATACTCATACGAATCACCTTTGAATATTGGAATCTGAGGTGTAGTTGCACTAATGGTATTTGAATTGGTTGCCATAAGGGAACAAAAAACTAAGAGGGTTTGAAGACTCAAATTAACCAGGCTCTGATACCAAATTTGTTGGATATTTAGAAGTGATATAAGAAGTGAGAATGTTTGCAATACGTGTTTTATTATCAATGAAAGTGTGCCTATATATAGGCATTACATGCAACAAGGAAATGGAATAAGTAAAAGATCTGTTGAGTAACAAACTCACAGATTAGAAGCAAAAGACTAGGAAACATAACGGAAGGAATATCTTCTTCCTTATTTGGTGATAACTACTATTATTCTCCTACAAATTCGGATGACAATTTCAACAGTTGTGTACAGCATCATTATCATTATTGGGAGGATATTGCAAGGATACCCAAGATTCTCTTACATTGTTGTTCTTCATTACCCATATGGGACTGTGATGAAGATCACATATGCATAAGCATTCTTCAATAATCCCCAGGTAGTAACATGGGTCATATTTGAATTCACCAGGTAGAGAGATTTCTTCAAATTTCTCTTCAGATAAATCAAAAGAAAGAATTAGTACGTCCTTCCCATTTTGATATTTCATAAACCATTGAAGCTTCCCATTGTATAAGATACCAACACTATAGATGGTGCAACACAGATACAATTTTGCAACATCTTTCCAAGTATTTGTTTTCAAACTTAACACTTGAAAACTCATCCAACCAAAACCTGAGTAAACGCCTACTATAACCTTGTAATCATCGATAGACGAATCATAACCAAAACCCCAACATGTTGAGCATTCAAGATTATGACTGGGTAGTTTTTTCAAGTCTTTAGTCGACGGATTGGTTACAAAAATTTGGCCATGTGGATCAGAGATGCATACTAAGCCATTGGAAGAACCAAGAATATTCCATTCATTGTTAGAATAATACCTGCATAATGCAAAATTGTAAGGCATGTTGCTATCTCTTAATATAACAATCCTTGTGTCTCCTCTTTTTTGATAATTGCGATTCAGATGAGCTTTAATAAAACGATCGCCCGATATCAAAGATTGCCATGACTTGCATACGCTCTTGAATCGGGTGAGAGGCTTCACATCCGCTCTTATGAGTATCTGCTCTATGATATCTTGAGGAACAACAACCTCTAATTCCATTGAAACCCTAGCCAGCAAACAATAAATCGAATGTAGATCCTGGGCAGTAGACTATAATGATAATGAAAAACTAATCTGTATATATATTGTTTTAACCAAAACTTGTAGAATGATATAATGATCACTAATATAAAGCCTAATTTTTTTAGTAACTCTTGTTCTAAATTAGGTGTATATTGAATTGTGAATAATATTTATGCGTCGTCGGTAAATATAGATTAAGTTTAAGGTTTTAAGAAATCCAGAAGGCAAGGAAATATGAGATATTTACTCCTTGAATTATCTACGTCAAATACAGTTATTTTCCTCAATCTTGCAATAAAATATACTCACTCTATTAGTTTTTACCCTTGCATTTAAGGCTTATCATATAAGTGTAAGATTATTTTCAGAACCAACTAAATGTACAGAATTGCGAGAACCACCTTTATATTCTTAACAATGCATATGTATTTTCATTATTATGTTTAAATTAACAATTAATAATTGTTTAATTGATTATAGATCCGAGTATTATGAGCGATATGAATAGTGCACATGTGTTTTCATATTATCCAACGAAAAGATAGTTATATTACATACAAAAAAATACATGTGCATGGTCCTAAGATACATGTTCCTAGTGACCTACGACAATAAAAATTTATGTATTTCTTCCTAATTAACTAACCCGATGAATATACATGTACATTTTAAGAGTAAAAAGGTGGTTCTCGCAGTTTTGTAAATTTATTTGGTTCTGAAAATAACCTCACCCTATCATATAAACATACAAATTTAATTTTATCATAAATTTGTATCATAATAGACATAAATTCGTATCTTAATAAAGTAACAGAAGAACTTTAGTTCAAAAGAAAATTAAAGATGGTATATGTCTTGTTTGGCCTTGTAGCTACACTAAGATTACGCGCTAACCAAAACCCTACCGTAAAGCGCGGGTTTATAATCTCGTTCTTTTAAAAATGTATCTCTTAACCGCGACTCTTACGCTGAGATGTGATTAGTCAAGAATGTTAGATGTTTAACTGATAGTGTATCAATACTAAAGGCCCAATCCCATTAATAATAAGCTCGAATCAAGCTCATCACCCAAAGATTAAACTGGGCATGCTTTGTTTGACTTGCAAAAATGTTGATACGACACTAAAATGCCTCACATTAGCAAAAAATTTCCTTAACACCACACACCTATTTCTTTATCTGACACATTTTAGTGTCATCGTGTATCCTTAGACCTCACACATACCAAACTAAAACATAAACACAATACCAAAAAAAGAGTTAATTGCATAAATCGTCCTTAGATCTCACACATACCAAACTAAAACACAAACACAACACAAAAAAAGAGTTAATTTGCATAAATCGTTCTTGTGGTCTGTCATGTTTAACGAAAAGGCATCCCCTCTCTCTCTCTCTCGTTGTCTCTTGGCCAATTTTTCGGTTAGTTTGACTAGTATTTGAAAGACTAAAGTGACTAAACTACCCTTATAGCTGTTCTTAAATGGTCCATATGGGCATTTGGTTTATTTTTATACGTTTTATTCTACCTATTTATAAGTTTCTGATACGTTTTTAAATGTTTTTTTTTTTATATCTGAACCGATTTTATTTACACATTTTTTGTAAGTATGTATGCTAATTTCTTATGCGTTTTATCTATATGTTTTTAACTTTTTATTTATACTTGAACCATTTTTTAAACGTTTTATTTGTACTTGAATCAATATTATTTATAAGTTTCTAGCGTTTTATTATACTTGAACCGACGTATTTATATGTTTTTTAATGTTTTCTTGTAAGTATACTAGCATGGACCCGCGCAATGCGGTGGCGAGTACTCATAATCATTTTTGAGGCTAACAAATATTAATCTCTTATCCATTAAGTTTGTATTGTTAATATTGTAAAAAAATCGAAAAAAACCTCTAAATTTTTAAAAAGTTATGAGTTAATAAAAATATAACAAAATGGATATTGAATTAAAGAGCATAAAATTTTAGAAAATATGGTGAAATTAGATTATAAAAATAATAAATTTATAAAAAGATTTTTCAATTCAAAAGAAAAATTTTTATTTAAGTAGGTTGTTACAAAAGTTTGTTACAAAAGGTTGTTACAAAAAGTTATAGTATATAATGTTGATGAAAATATCTAACAACTTACTTTATTTAGTAGGAAAAAAGCCTGAATTTTCAGCCTTCTATTTTAAGAAGGTCCAGTATAGATATAGTAGATACATTTGCTCAACGCTACTTAATTTCAAACATTTAACAATCTCAATACCACTGTACCGGAATTGATTATTCCAAACGGTCTTTGATGCAATGACAGTATTTGGAGCATTGTTAACAGTAGTATTATTTAGACTGAACAAAAGTAACAGAAACTACCCAAACGTAAGTTACCAAAATTCTTGAAGCACAAGTTACATGTAACCATCAAGACAATATATTGTCTTGGATTCTAAAGCAATATCTTAGTTAAAGAAAAGTGAACTTCGTATAATTTGAGGCCACCGGCTTCACTCCAACGTCATTAAATTCTAGCACTCAATCATGTAAGCGAATGATCTCCCTCAATCAACTGAAAAATGAAAATCAGTGGGAAGTGAGTAAATTTAGTCACATTATAAAGACGTAGCAAGATGTAAACGAAACTCACATGTATGATTTAAGGAAAAGCTAGTTGTACAAAGATTGTCAAACAAACATATGAACTACTAGCTGATTTAACTTCTCACCTAATTTAGCATACCACACACAGTACTTAAAGACAAGATGATAGTCTGATTAAGATACTAACCGGTAATATGCAGAAGATCAGAAAATTATATTAAATATCTGATCACCTATAGGAAAAAGTTCTACATATACCCTTTGTTTAGCATAGATCCAATCAACCAATTACAACCATCTATTTTTTTTCATCTAACAACAAAAATATATTTTTTAAAAATTCAATATCTCACAAACCGTTAATCGTTACGCAAAACGAAACATACCATCGTGACGAGAATTAAATCATCGTTCAAACGAGGGGCATATGTATATACTTTCGACAAACTTTTTTTTCGACTTTTTTTCTTAAGTCACGTCTGAGAGAATCATATATGATTCGTCACGAAACATATATGATTCGTCACGAAACATATATGATTCGTCACGAAACATATATGATTTTTAGAAAATCATATATGATTCATATCACGAATCATATATGATTTTCTGAAAATCATATATGATTCGTGACGAATCATATATGATTCTCTCATACGTGACTTAAGAAAAAAAATTGAAAAAAAATTCGTCGAAAGTATATACATGTGCCCCTCGATAGAAAGATGATTTAATTTTCGTTACAATGGTGTATTTTTTGTCACTTGACGATTTACCGTTTGTGAGTTATTTAACTTTTAAGAAAAATGTGGAAAGTTAATTTGAATGAATGTGATTGGTTGATATGGTCTATGCTAAAAAGAAGTCTATGTTGATCTCAACTCTCAACCTATAACAATGTTCTGATTAATCTCCGGTGGTCATATAACATCATTTACTAAGATCAAGGTACCATGTAGTCCACTAAATGCATGTATAATAAAAGGCTAATGGATCACGGTACTATGTTACAGATTTTGATTTTCCTTAAGAACTCATATGATATTATTAAGATGAAATGATACATGTATATATATGTCCTTTATTTTCCTTATATATAGGTAGGATGTATCAATTAACTTATTCAATATTGATAAGAAACGAAGGATGTTCGGCTATATAATACTGTATGTGATAACATGAAAATGCATCAATATTAGAACCAACCTTACCGGAAGTTTTTGCCATTTTCATGAGGAGAAACAAGGCTATGCACAAATATAGAGGCACTGTTAACACCCCTAGTCCTTGACATAATCAAATCATCGTTATGAAGGAATATGTACACGTAAATAATATATGTCCGGAAGTCGTCCCGAGCCTAAGGGGACGCACGCGTTAATACGTAAAACAATTATACTTTAATATATTAGGCGTAATATATTAATTAGTGGTAAGCTATTACGGACGTTAACTAATTAGTTAGTTGACGGGATTTTACAAATATTAGTTAAATGTTAATTGTATGTAATAAAAAATAAAACCAAATATGAAATAATAGTTTTTGCCTTTGATGTAAGTTTTGGTTTCCTACTTGACTTAGGATAACCGACTTTTACATGTATATATAATGGGAGATTCATTATTATATAAGGGGGCAATAGATAGCAAAGACATCTTAACGATTCAAAAGATAACATAAAACCAATTGTTGGTTTTATTCTTGTATTGCTATGCGATCAACTACTATCATACGAAGGTTTGTTTTGGTTGACTTGTTTTACGAAATCGAGTATTCATTAGCTTTATCACGACTTGGTACTAGCATACTTAATTGTTTGCTATAACGTATTGTGTGCGTACTCTTAGAGAGATCATTTTTTGATCTTTGGGTTTTCGTTTATATCGGTGGTTCGATAAAGGTGATTTATCCATTGCTAAAAGGTACGCAATTCTTTATCGTTTATGTTAATTACTTGTCTATATGTGATCCTATATTCCGCTGCATACTGGTGTATATTAATGTGTCAATATGATAAAAGATTTTTATAAATTCCAACAGTGGCATCACGAGCCGTTCGTATAGCTTTTAATTACATTAAAAATAACGAAAGAGATAAAATTGTATAAACTTACTATGATGGCGTTTGAATTATTTTATTTGATGATTAAATTTTCATAAACCCTAATTAGGGTTAATAAAATTAATTAGACAAACCCTAAGTTGTATGCAATTTTTGTTGATAAATATGTTGTTACTTGTTAATTAGTCGTTATTTATCACGTTGTTAATTGTTAAATTATGGTTCCATCCATGGGAATCATGCAAGTTTACCATGGATCATGTGTTCTTTATTAATTGATTAATTGAAGTCATGATAGATGTGGTATGCATGAAGTATGTGCTTAATTGTTAATTGGGTATATGTTTTAGGTTAATGTTTATTTGTTTTGCTTTTGATTATAATTGTTATATATCATGGTTCAAGCAAAGGGTTTTTCGAAAAATAAAAATAAACCAGACTAAAACTATATGAAATTTGATTTGTTATAATCTTGTTCTTGCACGATCATATGTGGCAACAAACGAGTCACCCTTACATGGTTTTAAATCTAACTCACGCCGTGATTAGCAAGAATCAAGTTTATAATTTGTTTTCTATTTTAATGTTGTAAAATTTTATTAATGACGTAATTTGCAAAAGTACTATCTAGTTGCAAGGCTAAGGTTCGGGAAGTCTCATCAAGACTTCGGTCTTGTAGATACCATTGCCCTATAATACCTGACTACTTGTAGTTTCCTTATCTTGCATACTTTTTAGGAAGCCGCGAATGGTCTAGGGTTTGAATGATTTTAATCATTCTTTAATCTTTTCCCATGATAAAATTAAACTTCTTTATATAGAATACATGTTGAATCGTCAACTTTTATGATATCACTATTTATACAATTGAATTGTGAGTTAAATAAGTGATGTCTATAATTAACGAATTGAGTAAATTTGTTAAAGTATCATGATACAAAGATGTTGCATGCATCTTTGTACATGTTTTGAAATTGTCAAAATTAATACCTTTTGAAATAAGTTTATTTGCCATCCAACGTGTAAAAGCACTTGCACTTACTCTTTCACCATACGTGAGACTGTGGTGATTTTGTAACCCAGGGTGATATAATTCACTTGATTGTGAGACGTCGGTGCTATATAATCATGGTTTTTGGTTGGACGACTTAAGCAAGTTAAGATAGGTGAGACCTTAACTCGTGGCAATAGATGGGATCAACATGTTCGCTTTTTCACTTTTGAATTGTCACAAGTGATGTATATAAAGTTGAGTCCCATAATTCTAGAAGTTGTATTGGATGCAATTATTGAACGTCAATTACCCCTTGAATATCATCATCACTAGCAGATCAACTGATGCGGTGGTGGTATGTCTTGGTGGATTCTAGCTTTTAGAAAATTAATTGTTTATTTATAAACATGGGTATTTAATTTTCTATAAAGATAATATTATCGAAAATACTAAAATTGAATTTTGTGATTCTTTTAAAAGTATTATTGCAACAAAGTTCCATAAACTAATGCTTGTTTGAGAAAAGAAGTCTATTTTCTTGTAAGAAAGAAAGATACATATACCTATCCTTTTTCGGTGCAAGGAAAAACTATTAATAGGTGCGATTGGATTATCGTAATTATCAATCTTTAAGTGAACTTAAATGGTTAAGTAGATTTGCACAACTTATTGTTTCAAGTAGATCTCATTAATCTTTTTGAGTTTTTTGAGCATCTTTCAAACTAATAAGTCTCTTAGCAATCTCTAGGCAAGCAATACGTCTTTTGTTCTTTACATGTCGATCCCCTTAAGGCTATAATCGATAGAACAAAACAAGTGTTTTATTTGTTTATTGTGATAATAATAACTAGCTTTATTTATCCTAGTTATTATGTTTTTAACCCAACGTAGGCACTAAATGCCCTTATTGAATGCTAGGCCTTATATGGAGGAAATTGCATGCCAATTTTCAAGTTAATGAAAGTATGATAGATAGTCTCTCATTTACATGGTAGAAATTCATACACTCTCTATAATACATAAGTAATTGTTACTTATGGGCATTTAAAGCGAGTAGGGAAGTAAATAAATCACTATCTGCTATTTACTGGTGAAGTAACATTTGTAATGTTGTCAAATCCAGTGGGAGCGTTGCGAAATACATTAATGTAATGTTGTCTAATTCAGTGGGAGTTACAAGCTTGTTTACCTTCATAGTAATCCATATTATTTCTAGTTTGACTTGAAATAATAATTTACTTTCAGAATATGAAGAACCAAAGTTTTAAGGATAAATGCATTCTATTTTATATGATTATCACTTTTGAAGTATTTTTCATATAATAATTATGCATACTTTATTATAAAACTACATGGTTGACATTCTACTAGTTATTCAAATATACACGACATTATCATATTGTTCACATAAACTGTTACGTTTCGTGGTTGTTTATATTCGTACGTGATGTTGTTCCGTGCACAAGTGAGAGAAATGTTTATTGTGTGCAAGGTACAACACATAACAATATGACAAATGGTTTCTTGACCGCAAGATAAGAATCTAATATTCTATTAAAGCTTATACATTTAATTGTCAATGTATGTTGTCTTGTTTAGAAAATGTCATGATATGAATAACAAGCTACTTCAACTAAATTATTTATATTTATTAAAATGTTTATTGGAATGCACAGTAATATAAATGAAGTAACCAATTAACTGGAAATAACTATTGAAGTTGTTCATAGTTACTTTATGAATGTTAATGTCTCTTGTAAAGCATAAGCATATAGTCTCTAATTGTTAAAAGACTTATAACATAAAGTAAATAGTCTACTTGTTATGTCTTCTTGTTAATGAACATGAAGTCTTTAAATTATTCAAAGGATAAATAACTATTTAAAGATGTATACATTAGAGCATGCACTAGGTTTTATATATTATATAATTTCAATTTTGTTTTGACACAATTGATAAGTATTTAACCTAAGGAGTCTTAAGTTATTTAGGAATTGTGATATTTTCCTCACAATTTCAAATACTCATAGAATGTCTTGAGTGATAAATCAAATTCTTTAGAATTATTTGATGTTGATAACTTGAAATACTTTACCTTCAAAAGTTGTCAAGGTTTGGAAATTAAGTATACAAAGTATATACTTAATTATTACTCCGACCTAGAAGGAAATTAAGACACCATCAAGCTATGGAATGTGATGAATCACATTGAGTCTTTAAAATTGAAGTTCTTAATTTGTCAAGAACTATCAAGCTATTTTGTGACGCGTCCCAAAAGATAACAATTTATTGTTGTCCTACATGCTAAGTATTCGAAGAATAGTCTATGATTACTAAAAACAAGTGGGAGGACTCGTAAATCTTTAAGAGATAAATAAAAAAATATGCAACCTTATAAATATACTAGCGAATGTCATAATGATGGTGAACATTAAGTGTTGAACATCGTGATGATAGAACTCACATTCATAGATCCGCAAGGATTTCTTTAGTACTTGAATGATATATTGATATGTCAATACTAAGGAATGTATGTTAGAGGATCATGGTGACCCTACTAGCCATATAAATATATTATTGAATCTTGAATGTCATTATTGAATAAGACTATGAATGAGTAGATGCAAGTCCATGGAAGATAATCAATTTTTGGAACCTTGATTAATCTTTAACCAATCGGTTAGACCGTGAGGTGAATATAAGTTTCTTTAGTGAAAGACTCATATGGACAATATTGTACACATGATTAATGCACAATATGTGATAGAAAAGTTCTACATGCATTAATAAAGATGATTTATTGTCATGATAGTTTTATAATGATAAATATGACAATGTAATATTTAAACTCTTTTTGTATGATTGCATTAGCGAGGACGATTGTAATCAAAGAGTTTATAAATTACAATAATCTTTATGAAGTGTACATAATGCAAGAATCCATGTATGGATTAATGCATGCATCTAAGAAATATATATCAAGTCTAATTATTAAATCCATGTTTTGATTTTTAATTATCTAAGATAACTTGTGAGTATATCTAAAAGCTAGTGGGAGTATTATGTTTATTTCTTAAATCACATATGATGTATAACATATGGAAAGCAATATTCCATGTAAGCTAGATGTTAAACCTTAGCTTGGAATAAGGTTTCATATGAAAGGGTTTAGAAATTAAACGTATGACCTTGATATGTATGTTTATTGTAATAAATATTTGTGGTTAACGAAATCCAACACAACATGAAATATCATTTAGAAAGTCTCAATGAATATATATATTATTTGATGAGAGTTGATATAAGATGAAAACTTAAGGGACTCATCATGTAAATCATATTGTGTGTATGGATAGTTGTAAAACTTGTATAAGTACAGGAAGACTTGACAACAACGATTGCTTAAAGAGAAAATCATTTAGATGATTAGTTCAAATGTTATGATAAGATTTGTTTGTGATAGAATAATTATTACAAACTTGAATTGTTGCAAGTAATGAATATTCTATATGATAATAAGATGTAATTATCATTTTCAACAAACTTAGAGTTTAGAAAGACACCAAATATTATCATAGTAATAATTTATAGTTTATGGATTATAATATATCATAGTGATGTTTCTAGACATGGATGATAGATTGATTGAGATAACACTCAATGCTAATCATGGTACGATTTCATCTTTGATGATGGCCATGTGGATTAGTTATGTTAAATTAAGCGTAATGTTGCAATACATATTAAAAGAATAAAGAATACTTTATAGTTTAAGAAGCTATTAAAGAAGATTGTTTTCAATAAGGTGTTTTGTTGGACTCACACACCTTATAGGATGTACAACAATGTTACTCCCATTTTGTTGTGTTCATATGTAGAAATATACATAATAACAATCATTATATATGTTCAGAGATTTTCACAATTGTGAATTTGAAATAAGTATTCTCAAAATTCCCAAGATCAAACCTAGTAGAGTTTTATGAAATATATGCCTTGACAACAAGTATGATCGTCATATCTTGAGGCATGATTTTTCAACTAAGGTTATCATGCATTGATCTTTTAGTATTTGGATAAAGGATATTGTTAAACAATATTTATTTTGTGAATTGAAGTATCGAATATATTCGTTTTCTTTAATACTTATTGGTCCTATTTTTGCATGTTTAAATCCTTAAATAATATGTTACTCTAAATTTTCTATGTCGATTGATTATATGGGAATATAATTAAATTAAGACATATATGAGAGATGGTAATATTCGTAGAATATGTAAGAACGGTTCACCAACTCATACGATATCCAAAAGTTGTATATCGGACATCTCCTACTAACAAGTCAATCACTTTATGGATCGGCGTCTTTAAGTGTAACTTGTAAATGATTTACATTACTAAATCCTTTGACTTGAGATGCAAGCAGGTCTTATATATGTGGATGGTACTTTTGCTATAGTTCTAACGCTATCCTGAATAAGGTAGTAATAAAGGCTATAATCATTTGTATCTTGAAGCATATAAGAGGCACGTGTAGTCAAGACAGAATTTGTTCATTCAACTAGGATTGAAGAATAATGCTACTGGGCCCCTCGTTAATTAATTAGATGTTTGTATGGCCATACCCAATGATAATCCAGATTTCTCTCGATTAGATTGGTAATCTATATTAATTATGTAGTGCGAGAAACAGAATAGTTAAAATGGAATGACTTTGATCCATATCTATTATTAACATGGCATTTGAGAAACAAAGGGATTGTAAATTTTTAAGTCATTTAAATGTACTTTATGGAAAACTACACTCGAGAACTTCCGGGAGCATTGGCGTGTTGCTAGACGCTAACCAATGTTATTATATTATATTATTGTACATGTCCAAGTGGGAGCTGAAAGAATATGTACACGTAAATAGATGTCCGGAAGTCGTCACGAGCATAAGAGGACGCACGCGTTAATACGTAAAACAATTATACTCTAATATATTAGGCGTAATATATTAATTAGTGGTAAGCTATTACGGACGTTAACTAATTAGTTAGTTGACGGGATTTTACAAATATTAGTTAAATGTTAATTGTATGTAATAAAAAATAAAGCCCAAATATGAAATAATAGTTTTTGCCTTTGATGTAAGTTTTGGTTTCCTACTTGACTTAGGATAACCGACTTTTTATATGTATATATAATGGGAGATTCATTATTATATAAGGGGGCAATAGATAGCAAAGACATCTTAACGATTCAAAAGATAACATAAAACCAATTGTTGGTTTTATTCTCTTATTGCTATGCGATCAACTATTATCATACGGAGGTTTGTTTTGGTTGACTTGTTTTACGAAATCAAGTATTCATTAGCTTTATCACGACTTGGTAGCATACTTAATTGTTTGCTATAACGTATTGTGTGCGTACTCTTAGAGAGATCATTGTTTGATCTTTGGGTTTTCGTTTATATCGGTGGTTCCATAAAGGTGATTTATCCATTGCAAAAAGGTACGCAATTCTTTATCGTTTATGTTAATTACTTGTCTATACGTGATCCTATATTCCGCTGCATACTCGTGTATATTAATATGATAAAATATTTTTATAAATTCCAATACGTTAGTGATCAAGAAACTTGTGTGTGATAAGGAATCCTTGATTGGACTCAAGTAGTGCACAACATCATTGTCATTATTGAGAGAATATCGCAAGGATACCCAAGATTCTCTTACATTGTAGTTTTTCAATACCCATATAGGATGGTGACGATGATCACATATGCATAAGCATTCTTCAATAATCCCTAGGTAGCAACATGGGACATATTTGAATTCACCAGGTTGCGCGATTTCTTCAAATTTCTCTGTAGATAAATCAAAAGAAAGAATTACGTCCTTCCCATTTTGGTATCTCATAAACCAGTAAAGCTTCCCATTGCATAACATACCAAAACTATTAGAGTTGTAACACATATACTTCAATTTTCCAACATCTTTCCAAACATTTGTTTTCAGATTTATTACTTGAAAACTCAGTGAACGACATTCCGATGAAGAACCTACTATAACCTTGTAATCATCACTAGACGAATCATAGCCAAAACCCCAACATGTTGACCATCCTAAATTATAAAAAAGTTCTGGACTGGGTAGCTTTTTCACGTTTCTAGTCAACGGATTGGTTACTAAAACTAGGCCACCATGTCTATTAGAGATGCATACTAAGCCATTGGAAGAACCAAGAAGATTACATTCATTGGTAATATATAGTGTTGAACACTCTAAGGCTTGCTATCTCTTGATACAACAATCCTTCTGTGTCCCTTTTTTTTTATTTTTTCGATCATTGTTGTACCTATTGTTCAGATGAGCTTTAACAAACCGATCTTCCGATATCAGAGACTGCCATGACTTACACGCTCTTGAATCGGCCGAGAGCCTTCACATCCGCTCTTACGAGTATCTGATCTATGATATCATGATGAAAAACAACCTCTACTGCCATTAGAACCCTAGTCGCCAAACAATAAATCGAATATATATAGATCGAGGGGAGTAGACTATATATATAATGATAATGAGAAACTTATTTGGACACATATAATTATGGAATTTAACCCAAATTTGTAAAGGGCTATAAAAGGAAAAGATTAAGATGACCGATATAAAACATGAGTAAATTACATAGTTCGTTACTTTTCCTCTTTTTAGTTTACGCACATAATTATTTTTCCTTTTTTTATTTTTCTTAAAATGGCTATTTTTCTTTCTCGTAATATTTTATCACAAACTATCTCACATATCCTTAGCGGGATTTGAACCGACAACCATTGATCGGAGAACTTTACACAGACACCATGAGGTACCATTGGGACACATGCAAGCCTTTGGTTATACGCATACTTTTTACGCACATAATTTTTCACTCTATATAAAGCCCCTTTTACACACAAATTGTTTCGCTTCTTTTCATTTCTTTATATGTCACAAAAAATCGCTTAAATTCCAAATGATCCGTTTTCTAATAATCTTCCGAGAAAGGCTATCACAATCGTGATCCTACTATTGATATGTTTTTGCCATTAGAAGAACGAATCGAGATCGAATGATCCTACTTATATGTTTAAAAGTCTTATTTTTGTAAGAACACGTATTAAAATGTGAATTTATAACAAACTTATGAAAAAAAATAGTTACTAAAGTTAAAATAATATGAAAATTAATATATGTTAATCTTAAAAAGCATTTATAATAATCCTGGTAAAATTACGTATATTTTATTGTTTTACCTTAAAATATCTCATTCCTTATAGTTTACTAGTTCATTTATTTAAGATCCTATGACTTTTAACTTTTAAGATCCTATGAAGGATCGACTCGTTTTTCCTTAATGAGATCGTAAAATCAGTTATATCGCGATTTTAACAGTTGTGCTCACAAGCTTCAAACTTGTCATCTTCGTCAAATCCCACTACTCCTTCGTCCGCAAACTCAATATCTCCGCAACCCCAATTTCGTCCGTTTGGTATAGCCACTATATTACGCCATCGTACGCACCCGATCAATATTTTCTTCAACAACAACTTTCTTCGATTACAATTTAGCTTTTGTCGATTAAAAGTTGACGAGGGTTTTTACTTCACGTAATTACCTTCATTTTTCTTGGATTCATTAATCAAAACCTTTGATTATTGGATAATTTGTGTGGATTAATTTCTACGTAATACACCGAAATCCAAAAAAAATTAAAAAACAATAAAAAGTGAAAAGTATTCTTCTTTCCCCTTATCAATTAATTCTTTTTCTAACCCTCTAGTATTTAATTCTCGTAACGCCAATCTTGTTTCGTCATGTCCAATGGTGGATATTACTCTTGTCCATATTGTGGAGGTCCGCCCGACGGTGGTAATTGCTTTAATTGCGAGATTTATGGAGGAAGGGAGGGGTATATCTACAACTCTCCTCAAAACGACCATGGTTACGGATTTCAATCCTATGACCAAACTTCACAACCGCCTTCGTCTTATTCGTGTTATTTTTGCCGTTTGGACCAAGATTTCGAATTTAGTTGTACGAATTATAATGACCCCGAACAGCATCCTAATTTGTTTGACCAATATTCGCAATATCCATCGTCATATTCATGTGAGTCTTATGGAAACGCACCTCATTATGGGTATGATTGTCAACCGATGAATCAAAATACGTCTTTCGACAATCAATTTTCCAGTTTTGACCAATCACCTTCACAAAAATTTTTCGATGATGATCTCGGTACAAGTCGCATTGACGAGGGATTTAAAGAAATCAAAATGCTTTTCCAACAAATTATGGAGAAAAAGGAACTTTCAATCGTCGAAGTGATCGAAAAAAGCATCTAAGACATCGAAGAGGAGAAACGACGAATCAATCAAGAAATAAACGATATCACTAATGAACTAGGCATTAGGAGATATCGTACCGAAGAAATAAGTGACGTGTTAACATAGAGTGTGAGATTAAAACTAAACAACTTTTACAAGATTACAATGGCTTAAGCATCGATATTCGTGATAAGAGACGAGAACTAGAAAGAGAGGAGCATCTAGCTAGATGTGATCTCACGCCTCCTATTTATGATGATGACGACGATAGCGACATTTTTGATCTTACGTCGTCTTGTGAAACCATTACTCTCATGCTCCCTACGGAACCTGATGTCTCTCTAAGTATGAGGGAGAAGAATCTTAGCACTAATACTAGTGTTGAGATCCCTATTCTAATCTAAAGTGAGCCTACGGTTTTCTCCGATGAGGAGTTAAGTTGTTTTGCTCTCGATGAATTTTTCCACGAAGATCCTAGCGAGGCAATTTATGATAGTGAGTGTGATTCAATTTCATATGATGATGTCTCTCCCAATGACACTTCGGGTAGAGAATCATTGACTTTTTAGAACCCACTTTTCGATGACGATTTTTCCACTCTACTCGATGAGAACGTTCGTGTCAATGAACTTAAAATTTACTTGAATCCCCTTTTCGAATTTGATGACGAGTTCATTTTCGGTGACGTAAATCCTCTTTTTGATGAGACGTTCGAGGACATCGAGAGCGAAGATCCTTTGGATCCTAAACTCGATGAGCCGGATTTGCTAGTCACCCTCCCTAAGTCTCATTTGGATGAGCCTTCTTTTTTACATTGTGATGCTTCTATTATCGAGGGGTTCACCAATGGACCGCCCCCAATGAGAATGAAGATTTCAATGAGGCCTTTGCCTTTGAACCGGGAGGAGACTTTGAGACCCCATTTTTATTGATCCCCTTTCAATTTTTCCTTCTTCTCAAAGTAATCCTACCCACCCTGTCGGTTCTCATGACTACACGTACTTCAAGTACGTTGTAAGGATTTTTTTCCTTACAAAACGTATCCTCCTGCTTTGCCTTTATCATTTTCCACTAAATGTGAGGATACGATCTTTGATCCCGGTATAAAGGATTTGCCTTTATTGTCGGTTGTTTTTGGGCTTTATTTACATGTAAGACCCACTCATTAACTATCCCATGATAATCCCTAAATGATCACATTTATGGCGATTCAAGTCGAGCTCTTGACTTGGTTATCAAAAATGTGGTGCCTCGTGAGGGAAATCTCATGCCTATCATTTTATCGTTTCCATTGTCTTTTTTCTAATTAGTGTAGTGTGAGGGGACTTGTGCTCTTCCAACCTTTGTTCCGTGGTTGTTTGTGATTGTGATTTATTAGGTTCATTGTAATCATTGAAGCCTCACGTGTTTGTTTTACGTATCACTCGAGCTTCGATCGTTGCCTTTGAAGATTTCGATATCCGATGATATCCTTTTATGTTCTAACGTTTATCTTTTAGCATAATTCATAAACGGCTATATAGATTATTCATTTTACCTTTTCCATGCTCGAGATTAAGCATTCGACTTTTTTCGTCTCTAGTATGGGGGTGTTTCACCCGTAGACTCCAAAACGTTGAGGACAATGTTTAGTTTTAGTATGGGGTGAATAGATACTTTACCTTGCTCACGTCATCACGCAATCTAATTTTCATCCTTTTGTTATCATTATTTTTCAAAATAAGGAAAATTTTAAAATATTTCTTGTTTTTCATAAGTGTTTAAGATACTAATGTAGATTTTCCGGTGGTGAGAATAAAAGTAATTTTTGACTCGACCTTGCGTATTGAGCACTTAGCTTCGATTCCTTAACACTTATTAGGCTAAGTCTCACTAAATTGAGGACGAGAGATGATAGCATTAATTATAAGTTACTATGCTTAACGTAGAGTACTCGTATTCTTTCAAAAACTCATGTGTCCTAATTATTTGCTTATTCTCCCCACGCTTCTATAATAAATTGTTAATAAATATTGACTTAGCGGTTTAATCTCTATTGTTGGTTTCTAATTGATTTTAGTAGCTTCCATGTAATTAAATGGGGAAAACATTAAGGATTCATCAGCATAACGGTTTTGAAGTATTGACACCCGAATAATCAAAGGCTTCCCCAATAATAATTTTTAAGTTCCTCTTCACCTAAATCAAGCAAAAATTTGAAGCTCACAAGACCGAAAAATTTATACAAAATTGAAGTGAATGTCTTAATTCTTGAATCCTTAAAGATCCAAAATTCGCCTTAGCATGAGGATATACGTCAAGTCATAATAAACACCTCATGGTGAGGTTAAATAAAAGACAAGGGCAAGACCGAAGTCATAATAAAAGCTCCATGGCGGAGCTGAATAAAAGATGGAGGTAAACCATGATAATCAAAGCTACCAATGATGAGGTGGGTAATAAAATTCATGGTAATAAATCAAATGTTCAAAACCGTGTTTATCGATACTTTTTGTTGACTTAATTTTTTGACATCGTTGTCTATCAGGAGAAATTATTAATTTAACGATTTTGATTACACCGTTAAGACTCTATTTTTGGACCTAATCTCTATTCACGCATAAGTCAAATATGTATCCTCGTGATCATTAAGACAAAAATAAAATATAAGAGATACACCTTAGGAATAAGGGAGTTTAAGTACGTGATTAGAGCATATGAGTAGTGTTAGCATTACTAACTTATAATGAAAATGATCTTGTTTCACGTTTAGCATCGAATTGAGTAAAAATTGAGGATGACGAAATTATCTTTATGAGGCGTTCACGTGTTCTTATTCTTTGACCCTAAAAGTCACGTTCTCGTGATGAAAACAATACATTATGTCTAAAACGCAAGTGGTAGTTAAATTAAATTTACGTTTCAATAAATGTCAAATAAAAATGAATTTTAGAAGTGCTATGATACCAAATTATAGCATTGCGTGAGGGAACGACAATGATTTAGTATGGGGAGTGATGAGATTACATTTATACGTAGTCTCATCGTCCAAATCGGTCTTAAAATACTATAAAATGTCATAAAATATCGTATAATATGCGTGTGTTTGTTCATTGTGTATTTTAGGTACGGATATCATGAAATCAACAAAAGATAACAAGAATCAAGCAAAAACGAACATGGGAAATGAAACCGCACAAAGAACCAGACCCGAGCATTGATTTTCTAAAAATACCCTTGAAGAATTACAAGTTTGGTCCCTCAAGTTTGGAAGAATTATATTTTATGCCCCCAAGAATCCCACAAATACAAATGGGGTCCCTAAAGATTGAATACTTTACAAGTTCAGCCCCTCAATATTGAAGAAAGTTCCAAGAATAGTCTTTATATACCATTTGTTAACAAAAGGACTAAAGTTGAAATGCCAAAAGGACTAACAGGGCAAGATGTTTAAGGACTGCCAGTTAAAAGAAGAGGGGTCAAAACTGCCAAGTACCAAATGTTATTCTATTGCCTAGTCAATATGGATCAAAGGAGAAAATTGCAAATAACTAGACTCGGCTTAATAAATCAATAACAACTTTTAAACTATATTAATTCATTACTTCCCTCCTAAACACTCCCATAAACCCCAATATATATCAAATCATCTAATGTACACTCACCAAGAAACTTAAATCACCATTATCTTTAACCCACGAGTTAGAACACCATCTTTTGCATATCCTTAATTCAACTAAACTTAAACACAACCCCACCCCTAACTTGCATTCACACTCACCCAATGGACCCATACGCATGTGCCCTGCCCCATCGCTTGTTCAAAAATGGCAAACTTCGAATCAAAACAGAAAATCAATGGTCCACACTTAATACTTGCTCACAAAGGGTCTTTGAATGGCCATGATTCATCTACAACAGCTCAATCACATCAGGCATCACATGTTGGCCATTTGAGCAAAAAAATTGAAATATTCATCAAGGGCATATTCGGAATTCATTAGCTTAGGGTTTTTCACAATTATTGTTAGTCTAGAATCTTTAGTAGCATAGTATATAAAGACCACCCAACATGTCAGATGGCTTTGTTCCAACTTTTTGTAAAGTTTTTAAATTAATGAATATTTAGAGTGTGGTTTTTAATCTTGCAAAAAGTTGTGTTCCATTTACTTTTTAGTTGTTTCGTGTTTGTTTAATTGAGTGGAAGTGATTTCCTTTTTACCAAAAGTTTTTATCAAAGATATTTTGAAGAAATTTTTGGGATCCTTAGATGTATAGATGATCATGGTTCAGTGATTTTGACAAAATCAAGCCATTGTGAATCTATACTTTGAGTTATTCATTCTTGTTTTGGTTATTTCAAGCTTGCAAAACTTCTTTTCCAAATTTGTGGTTTTGAGAAAAGTCTACTTATTTTTCTTTGTCTAACTTTAATTGTAGCATAAGCTCCTTCAAACGTTTCTAACAAAAGCTTTTGAGGTGCTTTGTTACTTGTTTTTTTGTGTTGTGTTCGCCGTAGGTACAAGCAAGTTGGTTTTTAGTTGATGTTTGAAGTCATATGGTCACCTTCTTGTATAAGTTCTCCACAGCCTTCCAAAAGCCCAAATCCCTAGCTTATTAGGAGATAGCATCAGCCATAGTGGGGCCTGGATGTAGGTCCCACAAGGTATAAGCCGGCTTGAACCCTCCTCTTTGTTAAAACTTTGTGATTTTTTGAAGATTTGTGAAAAACTTGTATGTGACTGTTTTTGTGAAGTATGCATGTTATTTTTGTGTTTTCTTATGATTTATGAATTATTCATGTTAGTTTAAGTTGATTTGAGTTTGATTTGTGATAAAAGTCTTTGTAAATTTTCATTTTCTTAAAGTTTAGGGGGTGTTTGGTTTGAAAGATTAAACCCTACTAGGGTGACAATTAGGTAGAGTTTTTAATCTGAACACCTTGGTTTTTTGTGTGTTTGTAAGGTTTAAGTGTTGGTGGATATTGGGTAGTACAAAAATGAAGTTTGTAAGTTAAAGTTTTTTTAGCTAAAACTAGCAAAAATCCAACAGTAGGGTCTATAGAATATAATTTAGTGTTTCATGTTGTTAAATCTTGGAATCTGTTAAAGTTTAGGGTATTTAAAGTGTGTATAATCCAGGGTTTAAAAATTGGTAGCTTATTGTAGCTTTTTGAGCTTATCAAAATCCATTTTTTCTGTCTTAATTTTGTCTGAGAACGCTATAGACTTTTCCTTTTTTGGTGTTGTCCGATATCGGCCAGCACTAAAAAGGTTGTCTGATAGAGATCGGACAACACATAAAAGGTTGGGACAACACATAAAATGTTTCTGATGTGCTGTTTTTAATTTAGCTTATTTGTGGCTTATTTAGCTTAAAGGTCTGTGTGTTTTTTGCTTATTACTGACTCCCCACAACTCATTGGTTGTGGGGGTGCGGTTTGTTTCACAAGAAACCACCAAACGAAGAAAAAAATGGCAAAAACCACTTTTTGGCTAAAAATACACTAACAATATTGCAATTGTTTGACCAAAAAGGTCAACAACTTGCTGTTTTTGTCTTATTAGGCAAATTTCCAACTTTTCTTGCATTTTTATTTTTCCCAAGTTATTTTTAGTATTTTAGACTTTTCAGAGAAGTTATTTTAATTTTCTATTATTTTATTATTTTTTAGCGTTATTTTAATATTAAAATAGTTTTTAGTGATTTAAAAATAGAAAATTAGTGTTAAAAATTTAAGAAAAATACTTTTTAGATTTTAATTAATATAAGTTAGATATTTTTTTGATAAAATAATATTTTGGACTTTTTTTATTTTATTCAATTTTTGGGCTTTAATTAGCATTTAAAATTAAATATTAAATCAATAATAAATTTTAAAATATATTTATTGAGTTTTTATTCTTATTTATATTATTTTAGACTTAATTTTGATTTTTAATTAACTTTTAGTTTAAATTTTTAATTTCGTCACGTTTTGTACGTTTTTACGTCATACGTTTTATTTTTACGTCGTACTGTAATTGAGAGTAACTTGTCTTCAATTTTTTAAATCTTTCTCAACCAAAAACGTTACTAATACAAACATCATTTTTATATTATTGGCGCACATTACACACTTCCTTCGAGAACGAACTTGGACTTTTCGTCTTTACGGTTTTCCTAAACCGTATCGATTAATACTTTCCGCTTATGTTATTTCTTTTTCCTAAAAGAAATATATACAAAAAGCTACATCAGCACCGCGGTTTCATTCATCAAATCATTAAACTTTGTAACCGCGATATTCATTGGAGTCCACTTTCCCGTTATCATGTTTTTGGTACGTATAGGATAAACTTCTTTCACGGCTTTTTCATTGAAGACGGCTTGAATTCGGTACCAAAAAGTATTCTTTTTTTGATCGGTTCCGGTCTTCGGATCCTCGGACAATTGAATATAATATTTCGCCAAAATCTCCTCCTCTTCTTGTGCCCACACACTACGAAATCTTTTTTTCTATGGAACGACTTCTTTCTCTTTGGTTTTTTTCAACGCGGTCTTCTTACGTCTAGGCTTCGATGTAGGAGTCGGGACCGGCGTTTCTTCATCATCGGTATCTTGAACTTCTTCAACATGGTGCGATTCATGCTCGGATTGGGGTTGGGAAGTTGGATACGGTTGTTGTTTTGTTGTTGTGATTGTTGTTGAAATTGTTGCATTTGTTGCATTTTGAATTGTTTAAACATCAACAATTCCTCTTGACTTTGAAATTAGGGGCGAAATTAGAAAAACAATTCGGTTGGGAGTTCGGATTTGAAGAAGAGCCCATCATTTGGTTGGTCGGGTCGTAAAGCATACCGAAAATCCAATTTTGGTTGCTGTTGGAATTAATTTTTTTTTTGGAAGATAGAAATGAAGAAGATGAAGTAATGTGTGGGAAGTATGGTATTTTAGGTGGTATTTATAGGATTTTTAGAAGTGTAAAAATGAGTTTTAGGGGTTTTTTTAAATACGCTCCCCCCAACGGCTAGAATACCGTTTGATTCAAAAAAATTAAAATATATATATATTTTCAAACCGCGTGGGCTGGTCCGGATGGCGCCAGGCTCTTGGGGCGAGGACACGGAGTTGTGCGTCGTTAAGTTTCTCGCGCGGACGAACGACACCAGCGAAAAATACCACCACTCCCCCTGCTCTTATGATTTAGTTTTTCTTTGTTTGCCTACTTCTTTTTATAAATTACATGAATTGTTGTAAACAAGGGTATTTTTTTAAAGAAAAATAATACGGACTAAATCATATAAAATTAAGAATTATTTTGAGATCTAAATAATACTAAATTGCGTTGATTGGTAATTTTGAAATAATAATTAGAAAGGCTCATCTAATTTGACAAAATGTGTGGTGGGTGTAACGTGTCGCTGGTCAAGAACCCGACTAAGGAAAGAGGTTACACCATTTCTCGCTGACCAAATTCCCGGCTTGCTTGTGCGTCAAATTAGAGTTACCTACGATTATTTATTTGCATAATTACTTTAAGATTGATTTGCCACAAATTCACATGAAACACAATGAATAAGGTTATTTCTTTGTTGTTTAGAAGAGTTCTAGAAAAAGTACGTTGTGAATTTTGTTGCGGGTAATTCTTAATTGGTTTAACCAATGCCTCAACAATAATTTTTATATATTTATTCGTGCCGAAAAAGTTTACTAAATATTTTATTAAACTTATGTTGTGGAGATGTATGCATGCTTATCCATACATAGATTTTGATTCATCACATCAAAAACTAATACCGGAAAATTTAAGTCAAATGCCATCTAACTGACGAACACTTGAAGTTACAATGTCGTCATGTGAGACCATGGACGAGATTGTGATGGAAAGAAAACTTTTGTGATTGAATGAGACTTCACATGAATAGTTTTACGTTCTTTAGATTAGATAACTTAATTAAGTTACTTAGCGAGATCTAGAAACTTAAGGCATTAAGGGGATGAAACATGTTTACAATGCAACTATTTTGGCAATGTAAGTCCGTAAAGAATCTAGAAATTGAAAATTATTTGTCAATTAATTATTCGACAAGTTACCATGTTAAATACATTCATTACTAGCAGATCAACTGATATAATGAATTTATGTTAATATGGATTCTTTTCAAGAGAATATTATGGTTAAATTTTATTTATCAGAGTAATTTTATTTTCTTGAAAGTATTGTCGAAAATACTAATCTTTGAACTTATTTCTGTAGAAAGGGCTCAACCCGAAAACAACAACTTTTTAAGTTCGGCATTCAAAATTGTTTTTAAAAGTCAAGAACTGACTGGTCAAAACTTCAACGATTGGTACCGCTCATTAAGACTTGTCTTGAGAGTTGCGGGTACTTATGAATACTTGTCCATGCCAGTTCCTCCAAAACCCGCTGAGGGGGCTTCCGACGCTGATAAGCTAGCATGGAAACCTAAATACAAGAAGTGTAATGATGTGGCTTATTTAATGCTTGGGAAAATGTCACATGCTCTTCAAAAGCAGTTTGAGCATCATACTCCATAAAACATGCTTGAAGAACTAAAAAAAATGTTTGAGAAGCTGCAAGCTATGGAGACCTACGATTTAGTAGATGTTTTGCACAGATGCAAACAAGCCACAGGAAAATCCGTAAGTGCTCAATATTTGGAAATGAGAGGTTTCATGGACTAACTACATGCACTTGGGAAATCCTACGACAATGATATGGAGATTAACTTAATCAATAGGTCCATTAACAAGGATTTTGGTGATTTTGTTATAAATTTCAATATGCATTGCGCGGGGAAGACAGTGAGTGATTTGCACGCAATGTTCATTAACTTCGAAAATGGTTTAACAAGGCACCGGCCTCTACTCCTCAAGTACTTGACATACAAAAGGGTAGAGTGAGTAATCAAAAACGGCAAACGAACAAAAAGATGAAAGGAAAAGGCAAAGGTGATAAAGGCAAGCAAGTTACGACTTATTAAAAGCCTAAGCAAAACTTTGCTAAGAAGAATCAATATCAAAAGGATGAGAATTGTCACCACTGCGGCGCCAGTGGTCTCTAGAAGAGGAACCGCCCTCTGTATCTCGAAGAGTTGCGAGAAAGTAAGAACAAGGAGTTTGAGCACAGTGATTCAGCTTCAGGTAACTCATTTAAAAATGAATTATTTAATTTAACATAAAAATTAAATTCATGCGTATATGATACGAGATGCGGTATTAACATTTATAATACGCTTCAGGGGTTTAAGATGGAAAGGAAGCTATCCTATGGAGAGCAATATTTGCAAGTGGGCAATGGAGCACAAGTAGTTGTTGAAGCCATAGGAGTGTTTAATTTAGTTTTACCTTTGGGTTTAATACTGATCTTGAACAATTATCATTATTCACCTTCCATTGTTAGAGGTGTCATTTCCTTTTCTTGTTTGTTGGATCTTGGATTTGTTCACACTATTGATAATAATAGAATTTCTGTTTTCAAAAATGGTATTTTCTATTTTAATGCAACTGTTGTGAATGGTGTGTTTGAAATTAACATGTATGATAATGTTTCCAAGTATAATAATAATTCTATCTTTAGCATGAATAAGAAGAGAAAGTTAGCCTCGAACTATTTTATCTTTGGCATTGTAGACTTGCCCACATTAGGAAGACACGCATACAAAAGCTTCAACATGAAGGTCTTTTGGAAAATGTCAGCGAGAATCATTTGATAAATGTAAGTCTTGTATCTCTAGAAAGATGACCAAGAAACCTTTAATAGTAATATTGAAAGAGCTACAGATCTACTTGGCTTAATACATACAGATGTGTGTGGACCACTTACACACGTGTCAAGGAAAGTTGCTAGCTACTTCTTAACATTTACGGATAATTTTAGCTGTTATGGTTATGTTTATTTACTTAAGCATAAACATGAGTTATTTGAAAACATGTAAAGTGTTTAAAGCTGAAGTAGAACTGAAACTAGGAAAGAAGATTAAAGCTCTTCGTTCTGATAGAGGTGGCGAGTACTTAAGCCAAGAGTTTAAAGATTATCTATGTAAGAATGGAATTGTTCAGAATCTTACTTCTCTTTATACTCAATAACAAAATGGTGTATCCGAAAGGAGAAATTATCCATTATTATATATGGTGTGATCTATGTTTAATCTTACAACTTTACCATTATTCTTTTGGGACTATGCCTTAGAATCTTATGTTCATATTCTAAATACGGTTCCCACAAAGAAGGTAAATAAGACACCATATGAAATATGGCATGGAAAATCGCCTAACTTGTCTTATTTAAAGGTCTGGGGTTGTGAGGCGTATGTTGTTGGGAATAAATTATGGCCAGTCTACTTGAGCGCTGACAAGAGTAAAACAAGCGTTGACAGGAGTAAAACAAACGCTGACAGATCAAGCGTTGACAAGAAGAAGTCAAGCGTTGATACACTGAAGACAAGCACTGATGGAAGATTTAGTCTACGCGTTTATTATGTTCTAGATTACTTCTAGTAAAGATAGGAACAACAATGTATTTTCTATATTTATCTTTACCTAGAATAGTTGATACGTAGATTACTGTACAAGGCTTCTTATGTCTATAAAAGAAGACCTTTAGGTTAATGTTTAACATAAGTTTTCATACGTTAAACACTTTCATTGTAAGCAAGTTTGATATCTTTAATCAAAGTGAAAGTTTGTTTACATCTTGTGTGTTCTTGTTTAAGTGTTAATTCCGCATAACACTTAGATTATCATATTTATATACAAAGGTTTCTCTAAGTGTATTACTTGATCTAATCTCGTATACATAAAGCTAAATCGATCTAAGTTTGGGATCAACAAGTGGTATCAGAGCTTGTTGAGAAACTTTTGATCTTAAAGAACACAAGAACCCTAAAATCACCAAACCCCTAATTTTCCCAAAACCCTTAAAACATCATGTCAAATTCGGAAGTAACCTCCTCCTCCTCACCTTTACCAAACATCAAGGTTCCCATGCTTGATGCAACCAACTTTGAGTTGTGGAAATTCAACTTTGAGCAATATCTGGGGATCTATGACTACACTCTCTGGGAGATTATTGAATATGGAAACACATTCAATAAAGCTCAAAAGATTTCTATTGCTATTGCTGCAAGAACAGCTGTTGCTGGATGTTTAGAAGCAGATAAGCGAGAAAAACCGGGTGATGGTAGAGCTGTGGCTGCTGATGACATAGCAAAGAGAAGGGTTGATATGAAAACCCTAAACATTCTGAAACTCTCCTTGGGACAAGAGAACCAACATAAATACAGAGGTTATGACTCTGCAAAAGATCTTTGGGCAGCTCTTGAAGTTGCATATGGTTGCAATGAAGATACTAAGGAAGAAAAGAAAAAGCAACTTTTGCATGATTATGCTGTCTTCAAAGCTCAACCTAATGAGAAGCTTAGCAGTGTGAGAAGCAGATTGCTTGACATTACAAGCAAATTGTCCTTCATGGGGATTGGTGATGTTGACATTAATGCCACTTTTCTTAAAAGTCTTGGTGAGGCGTGGAAGATTGAGGCAATATCTATACTTGCCAACAACACTCACAAAAGTTCTACTTTTGATGATATCTACAACAAACTGAGGCTGTTGGAAGATGAAACTCTTTTAGAGCATGGAAGCAAGTCTACCAGCAGTAGTATGGCCTTCTTCTCATATAGTGAAGGTCAATTTAATCAGAAGGACTCTTACATGCACCCAGTTACTGGATCATCATGTGTCAACGCTGGAATAAGTCCTGTCAACGCCTCCTTTTCAGACGCTGACACATACAAAAGTGACTCACCAAGATTTAAACCTGCTGGTTTGGATCTAGATACTGTATGTGCTTATATTGCTTCTTTGACCAATGGTTCAGTGATTACATATGAGGACCTTAAGCAGATAAGTGATGAGCACTTGGAAGAGATGTATATTAAGTGGAACATGGCTCTTGCTAGTATAAGAGCAAACAGGTGGAATAGAAGGTTTAAGAAGAAGATGACCTTCAATGCAAAGGACACTGCTGGATTTGATAAATCCAAGGTTGAATGCTACAATTGTCATCATATGGGCACTTCATGAGGGAATGCAGATCTCCTAGAAGATCTGATGCTGGCAAACCCTCAAGCCAAATTGTTAAGGCTCAGGATCCTAAGGCTATGGTTGCAGTTCAAGAAATTGATGGCATTGGATGGGACTGGAGCTATCTGGTCAAGAATGATGAAGAGGATAAAGCTTTGGTTGCTGAGATAGAAGAAGAAGAGCATGTTCAATATGCTCTCATGGCACACTCCTCCTCTTCATCAAATAATGAGGTATACGATGATGCTTTTTGTAGTAAGGGTTATAGGTTAAATACTGAGAAACTTAACAAAGAGGTGTTAAGATTATTAGATGATGTGAGTACTGAAAGATGCAAACTGTCTAATTACCAACTAGCTCTCACTGAAACTGAGAAGACAGTTTCTGAATACAAGAAAATGGAATTTGATTTAAAAGATAAAATAAATATCTTAAAACATGAGTTAGATGCTAGTAATGATATTAGGAACATTATGGAAAGGGTTAATGGTGAGCTACAAGCTAAGTTAGATGAGGCTATTAAGAATAAAGATAATGTTGGGCTTAAAATTCAGAGATTTGATAGGGCCACACAAACCCTAGGAGAATGTGTTAATAAACAAAGGGATCCTAAGGACATGACTGGGATTGGGATGAAAGACTATACTCTTGTTCCACCACCAACTGGTGACTTCTATGGTGTCCAACAAAAGGACCTATCTTGGACTGGTATTCTAGAACTCCAAGAGGAGGAATTTATTCCTCCACCAAGAGTTGTTACTCCAGTTGAAGAGTATCAACAGAAGTTGACTGCCTTAAATGAATGGAAGAAAGCCAACCCTACCTTATTTGTTAAGGGTGGCCTATTATGTGAAAGTCCTAATGAGTCAACCCCTATTAAGGTAACAAACCCAATCACTAGTAAGGCTGTTGACCTTGGCTCAAACACTGTTAGAAAACCTAGTGTCAAGTATGCTGAAATGTATAGGAATACTAGGTCACCTAAAAGCCAAGTTAGTAATGATGGAACAGGCTTCTTCTCTTCTAGACCTAGGGTTATGTCTAGAAAAGCCTGTTACACTTGTGGTAGCTTTTCACATTTAGCATATAAGTGTGTCAACGCTTCCAATGTCAACGCTGTTAGAAAGTCAAATGTTGTCAGACCCAAACCTTGTGTGCAGCAAAGTCCATAAGTTGTTAGACCTGCCCCATTCTTTACTAGAGGGTCTAACACTCATGGACAAAGACCATTTCAAAAGACAAATACTTGGTCTAATAGGCAATGGGTTTCTGTAGCAAACCCTAGGACCAACGCTGACAAGGGTAATTTCAGCGTTGACAAGACCAAATCCAACGCTGACAGAAACGTGTCCAGACCTAAATATTTGCAACCACAAGGTAAGGGGTCTAAAGCTTCTTCAAGCTTGACATGGAGACCAAAGAAAGATCAAAACCCTAACAATAATGGGATTTCTATGACCTGCAACAGATTTAATTACATTTCAAAGGTCATTACAAAACCTATTGGGGTTAACTGGGTATATCATCCAAAGAGGGATGAAAATGGGGTTGTTATAAGAACTAAGTCTGTTCTTGTTGAACAACCAGATGAATCCAAGTCTGCTAAGGCTTGGATTCCCCAAGAAAACTAACTTGTTTTCTTTATGTGCAGGGCATTCAAAGACAGGTCAATGATTATGGATATTGGGATAGTGGATGCTCAAGGCACATGACAGGGAAGGAAGATTATCTCACTAACTTCACTCCCATTAAGGATGGTGATAAGGTTTACTTTGGAGGCGGATATGGTACTATCACAGGCAAAGGAACACTTCTCACCAAGAACTTACGTTTTGAGAACGTATTTTTGGTAAAGGAACTTGATTACAATCTCTTTAGTGTATCACAAGTTTGTGATAACAAAAATAAAGTTCTGTTTACTGATACTGAATGCTTGGTGTTAAGCAAGGATTATAAGATCCCTGATGAGAAATATATTGACTATAGAATACCTAGGCATAAAGACATATACAATGTTAATCTAAATGGGATTATAATGAATAACAATATGTCTTGTTTTTATGCTAAAGCTTCAGTAGATGAGAGTAATCTATGGCACATAAACTTTAAGAATATAAACAGACTTGTGAGACTTGGCTTGGTTGATGGTTTTCCTGAAAAGGCTTTCCACAATGACCACTCTTGTGTTGCATGTCTTAAAGGCAAGCAACACAAGGTCTCATTCAAGTCCAAACAGGTTTACTCTAGTACTAAACCTCTTCACTTGCTTCATATGGACCTATTTGGTCCAACCAATATAGAGAGTTTGAATGGTTAATCATATTGCTTTGTCATCATAGATGACTTTTCTAGGTTTACTTGGACTTTCTTTTTAGCTATGAAGAGTGATACTACTGACACTTTAATTGATTTTATCACTCAGATTGAGAAAAAGACTGGAAATCAAGTTAAAATGCTTAGGAGTGATAATGGTGGTGAGTTTAGGAATAAAGTGTTAGATGATTTTTGTGCCATGAAAGGGATTACTAGGCAGTTTAGCGTTGCCAGAACCCCACAACAAAATGGGGTTGCAGAAAGAAAGAATCGAACCCTAATTGAAGCAGCCAGAACCATGTTGGCTGATGCTCATTTCCCCATAGCTTTTTGGGTTGAGGCTGTGAATACAGCTTGTTATGTTCAGAATAGAGCATTGGTCAACAAGATACAGAACAAAACACCTTATGAGTTACTTTGGGGAAGGAAACCTAATATTGGTTTTCTTAAGCCTTTTGGCTGTCATGTAGTTGTGTTGGATACTAGTGATGCCTTAGGTAAATTTAGTGCAAATGGTGATGAAGGCTACTTCATGGGGTATTTAGTGCAGAGCAAGGGATATAGGGTTTATCTTTAAAAGGAAAAACGTATACTTGAAAGAGTACATGTTAGGTTTTTAGAGAGTAAACCTAGTGATCCTGAAAGTGGTCCAAATTGGTTGTTTGACTTGGAACCTCTATCTAGGACTTTAAATTATATGCCTGTCACTAATCCAGACATTGTGAAGGTAACTTCAAATGTTATGGAAGAACAAGTTGTGGTGTTTCAGGTACACAGATTAATGAAGAGGTTGGATCACAAGCAGAAAAGTCTTCTCCTATAGAGGAGTATGTTACAATTCCTATATGGACAGATGCTTTTGCTGCTGGAAAGGAAAATGGTGGTTCCCAAATACCACCAGTTAACAACATGCATGGTTCCTCAGACGCTGACAAAGGCAAATCTAGCGCTGACAGGACAAATTCAGACGCTGATGGCTCAAACGTTGACAACAACATTTCAAGCGTTGTTAGCCCAGTCGCTGACAACCAAGGTTCAGACGTTGACAACACTTATGAGCATCTTTTCTCTTCCAGTTTTGAACAAGGTGGACCTTCCAATACTCATGAAGAAGTTCATATTGATGAAAGAGAGTCTGATGAAGATATTAGCAATATGGAAGATGAGATTGTAGACACCAGACTTTTTGAAGGAGGAGTTCTCACTTCTACTATGAAGAATCACCCTACTTCTCAAATCATTGGTGATATTACGACTCCTGTTTAAACTAGAAGATCTCATCAAGGTCTTGGTGGATTTATTGCTAATATTCACAAGAAGGTTGATACCCCTCTTGTACAAGCATGTTTGTTTGCCTGTTTTCTGTCACAACAGGAACCCAAGAAGATATTTGATGCTCTCAAAGAACCAAGTTGGGTGGAAGCAATGCAAGATGAGCTTCACCAATTTGCCATTCAGGATGTTTGGGAGCTGGTTGATTTTCCCAGATATGTCAGACCTATAGGGACAAGATGGGTTCTAAGAAACAAGAGAGATGAAAGAGGTATTGTGGTCAGAAACAAGGCAAGATTAGTGGCTCAAGGATATACACAAGAGGAGGGGATAGACTATGAGGAGGTCTTTGCACTAGTTGCAAGGATTTAAGCTATAAGGATTTTTCTAGCCTATGCATCCTGCATGGGCTTCACTGTCTATCAAATGGATGTCAAGAGTGCCTTCCTCTATGGAACAATTGTTGAGGAGGTGTATGTCATGCAGCCTCCTGGTTTTGAAGATCCAGAGAATCTAGACAAAGTGTATAGAGTCAAGAAGGCTATGTATGGACTTCATCAAGCCCTAAGAGCATGGTATGGTACTTTGTGTACTTATTTGGTGGACAATGGATTCAAAAGGGGGACCATAGATCAGACACTATTTACAAAGAAGAAAGGTAAGGATGTTTTACTTGTTCAGGTCTATGTTGATGATATCATCTTTGGATCTATTGATCCAAAGATGAGTGAGGATTTCTCCAAGCTTATGACAGACAAATTCAAGATGAGTGCTATGGGGGAGATGAACTTCTTTCTAGGGTTACAAGTTCAGCAGAAAGAAGATGGTATCTTCATCTCCCAGGATAAATATGTGGCAGAGATCTTGAAAAAGTTTGGCTTTTCTCCACATGAAAAGAGGGCCAATACTCCTATGGATAGAGATTACCCTTGGGGAAAGATTGGAGATGGGAAAGAAGTTGATGTCAGGCATTATAGATCAATGATTGGTTCATTGATGTATCTGATAGCCTCCAGACCTGACATCATGTTTGCTATGTGTGCTTGTGCACGCCATCAAGTGACTCCCAAAGAATGTCACCTTTATGCTGTCAAGAGAATCTTTAGGTACCTAAGATGTTATCCCAGTCTTGGCTTGTGGTACCCAAAAGATTCACCTTTGGAGCTTTTTGCATATTCAGACAGTGACTATGGAGGTGATAAGTTTGATAGGAAATCCACAACTGGTGGATGTCAGTTTCTTGGGAGCAGGTTGATATCTTGGCAATGCAAGAAACAAACAGTAGTGGCTGATTCTACAACTGAAGCAGAGTACGTGGCTGCAGCTGCTTGTTGTGGACAAGTTTTATGGATTCAGAACCAGCTGTTGGATTATGGGTATAATTTCATGCATACCAAGATATTTGTTGACAATAACAGCACTTTATGCATTATTAAAAATCCTGTGCATCATTCTAAAACTAAACACATAGAAATTAGACACCATTTTATAAGAGATTGTTTTGAAAAGGGTTTAATACAACCAGATAGGGTTGACACAGAGGAGAATGTGTCAGATTTACTAACTAAACCTTTTGATGCTGGAAGGTTTCAATACTTGGTATCAAGTATTGGAATGATCAATCTCACATAATATGTGTTTTGGAGTCTTTTTGTAAAAGTATGTACAAGATAATGATTGTTATTGGTCTTTTTGAGGATTTAGATTTTCCACTATCTTTTTCTAACACTGACAAAGGTTACTTCAAAGCTGATAAGTGTTATTGTGATGTTGTCAGCAATATATTTGTCTAACGTTGACAAAGCCTTTCTTAACGCTGATAAGTGTTATCGGGGCGTTGTCAGCAACAAATGTTAGTTTTGTGGTTTTTATTCTAAATGTGCAGGTGGTGTTAGCATTATACCATTGGATACAGAGTTGCTTATGGATCATTAGAGAAGTATTTGAGCATGTTTTTGTTTATGGATGATGGTTGGAATTTTCAATTCATATCTTGACATAAATTTTTTATGTTCATGCATATTTTTGGCAACATATGTATCATAGTTTAAGGGGAGGCTTTAGGAACCTTTAGGATTTTTGGGTATCCTTATGATACTCTTATCACAATTCTATATTGTGTCCACAGGTGAGTATGAGTTAGTTTTGCTAAATCATGAGGCACTGTAGCATGCAAAGTTGACATACTATGCATGCTGCCAAGACATTTTTGGCCTAGAATTGGTTGTGGTCTGTTGGGAGACTTGGGAATGATTTTATCATGGGGTTTACTTGGGAGTAACAAAGAATTTTATAATGTAACTTAGTTGTTAAGAGTTTTGGTTAGCAAGGGACACTAGAGGACTGTTATGTCTATCTTGCATAAGCAAGTGTGCATAACTGGACAGTGCTTTCCGCCCTATAATAATTATCAACTTTTTGGTTATCTTCTCTAGGATAAAATTACTTTGTTAAGGTCATTTTTCATTTTTAAACATTTTTATTTCTAGACGCTGACAAGTATTTTTCCAAGCGTTGTTGTGACCAATTTAGACGCTGACATGGCTTTGGCAAACGTTGACAAGAATATAGCCGTTGGGCGTTGATAGGTTATTTTTGACCGTTGACACTCAATGGGACCTACCCAGTTGTTACTTTTTGATATATTTTTAGGCCGTAATTTTGGAGAGCTGATAACTTTCATTTAATGCATGAGATAAACTTATTCTTTTTCAATATTTTCATGATTGCATTTTGAAAATACTTGCCTATTTTTGGGCCAATCACATGCATTTTTCTCTCCTATATATTTGGCTCCTATTTAAACAGGGTACCTATTATTCTTGTCTAACACAATTTTCTCTTATAAACTTCATCTTTATCAATCATTCAAACAGCTTTCCATAATGGCACCAAAATTCAAACCAAGTGATTTGGAATTGGGGTTCAGGAGTCAACACAACATGGTAGCATATCTTGAAGCTGATGATACTCTGTTTCCCCAATACACACAAATGGTGGCGTATTTGAACGCATCCCCAATTAGGTATGCTCTTTCTCATGCACCACTCATTCCTGTCACACATATTAAGCAGTTTTGGAACAATGTTAGTTCCTCAACAATTAATAGAGTGACTACATTATCATCTATTGTTCATGGGCGCACATGGGTGGTTACTGAAGCTCTGGTTCGCCAAGCTTTGCATCTTGATGATGCAGATGGTATAACCACCCTTCCTATACATGAAATAGAACATTGACTAAGGGCTTTGGGTTATCCTTTTCCTGCTGAAGGAACTTTAAATAAATATCATAAACAGGAGTTTCCCCCAGCCTGGAAGTACCTAATACATGTCCTCTTGCAATGTTTGAGTCCCAAGTGTACTGCACACAATGAGATTAATCGATCCATTGCTAGTGCTATTGTGTGCATTGCTACTGGGCAAAAGTTTAATTATTCTAAAATGATTTTTGAGGGCATGTGTAAAAATAAAGGGAACAAAATGACTTTAGCTTATCCCAGATTTTTACAAATTATTTTTGATGACCAAGGATACTACACAAGGGATCATGATGGTTTTTATGAGATCCCTGTGCAAAAGAAAGCAATTTTTATGAAGATGAACTCACCCCCACATCGTGACCTACCCTAACCCCAGCTATGCTTGCTGTCATTGAAGCATCTCAACCACAACCAGACCCCCAACCTCAACTTGACCCAATACCTGAACCATTACCTTCACCACAACATATGCAAATTGACCAAGAACCCTTTAACACTGACATGTTAAATGTTGGCGTTGACATGCCTATTCCAAACGTTGACACCAACCCTTCACAGACCCAAACACCCCTTAACCAACCAACCAACATCCACCCAATCCACATCATCTTCTCCCCCAACACATTATAGGTTTCAAAGACGCCAACGGACTACTGGAGTGTTCTCCTCTAGTGGTCCTAGCCATGTAGCAGAGAGAACCACCACCACAAGTGTGGTTGGTGCTATGGATGAGGCTGGGACTATTGGTTCTGGCTTAGAAGCTGGCCAAGACAGTCCTACCATAATTAAGACCTCATCCATGCCCAATGAATCTAACTTGGGAGGTCAAATACCCATTTTAGAAGAGGGCAGATTGGAACCACTGACTTTGATGGAATTGACGGCTGTCTGCATAAGCTTGCAAAAGCAAAATGCAGACTTGCTACATATTGTCAGTACACAAGGCCTTGAACTCAAGCAATTGAGGGAGAGGATTGTTGTCTTAGAGAATGCTAGCACAAGGAGAGGGATGGAGGAATCTTCCAAAAGGGAGGATGAACAAGTGAATGTGAGTGATAAGAGCTCACATGATGGTGAATCTTTGGGCATTGCTGAGGCCCTAACAAGTTTGAAGAAACAGACAGGTTTTGATACGTCACTAGTCTCTCCTACAAACTTAAATTTGTCATTTACAGCCATGTTGAAGGAAATCACAAGAGGCGCTGAGACAGGTATTTTGGGCGTTGACAAGACAGATTTGAACGCTGACATGAGTAACTTGGGCGCTGACAAAGCAAAAGTGAGTGTTGACAGACCTGCAGATGAGGTTGATGTATTCCAGTCATCATCCATCATCAAAGATGTTTCTTCACAGGTATTACCATCTTCCTTACCCACTTTGGATCCATTAGATAAGGGTAAGGGTATTATGGTAGAAGAAGTTGTTCCAAAGAATGCAGCACAGATTGAATTTCATAGAAGGTTGGCTGCACAAATTGTGGAACAAGAAAAGAAAAAGGTGGGTGAATCACCTTTTGTTGTCACTTCAGAAGAGCAAGAAGAAAGTGATGAAGCCAGTTCAGACTCAAGTGTAATGATCATAGAACAACCAGAAAGACTTGAGTATGGGGATGAGTTGGAAAAAGAGAAGTTGAATGAGTTGAAATTGCAGGTTGATTTTGATATGCCAGAGGTTGTTCAGATGTATCATGCCTGGGAAGATAGGTGTGGAGAATCCACATTTGACCATTTCAGATCAGATATGGGGTTTGGAGATTCTTCTCAGAGTACAAAAGGATTGCAAGGTTATTCTGAAACACAAAGCAAGCAATGTTCTCTCACATTTGAAAAGGGATAGACGGGAGTTGTACTACATGCTACTCAGGTGTCATGGAACAGGATGGACTTACAAGAAATTGTTAGCTTTGACATTTGAAGAGTTGGAGTGCAGGGCATATCCCATTTGTGTTAGAGTGCAAGAATCAAACACTCTAAGACTTCTTTCTGATGAAAGAAAAGAAGAACTTGCAGAGGAAATGGAGCTTAAGAAGGCAATGTTTGTTCCCAGACCTGTGAAAAAGGGAATTCCTCTTGAGTTTCCCAAAGATATGGATCCATTACATCCAAGTGAAGCTGTTATAAGAAAGAGTCTCAAACTCTCACCATTAGAAGCTTCAGATATGGTACAAGTGTTACCACTTGATTCCAGAATTCCTATTATAAGCTATGAAGAAGATGAATGTGGTTTTTGGAAGATTGGCAGGTATGGAAAAGAGGTTCACACTTTTACCACTCTTATATCTTTGTTTGCAAGTTGTGATAGAGAAGACTTGGTAGACCTATGGAGGCTGTTAGAGGCCAAGTATGAGACTGAAGATCCCACTTCAGTCAATGCAATAAAACTGTGGTCAACATTCAAGAGAATGTGTGGACCAAAAGATGAAGATCCTGCTATTTGGAAGGATCTTGAAGATGACCTTAGTGGTCTTCAATGGAGATTGTATTCAGCTGCTGGTGTTTATTATTTGAGTTCTACAAAGTTTGCTGAGTATCTACTTGTAGATGGTCAGTATTTCATGTCTAAGGCAATCTTGGAGAAGATGAAGAACACACAGCTGGAAATTGATTATTCAAGTGATGTGGCAAAAGATTTGATCAGATTTATTTATTACCAATATGATAAGTGTTGTAAGATTCCTCCTAGTTCTTAATGTTCATTCAGAAACTTGATCACTAGAGTAGATATCAAGTTTAGGGGAGGATTGTTGGGAATAAATTATGGCCAGTCTACTTGAGCGCTGACAAGAGTAAAACAAGCGTTGACAGGAGTAAAACAAACGCTGACAAATCAAGCGTTGACAAGAAGAAGTCAAGCGTTGATACATTGAAGACAAGCACTGATGGAAGATTTAGTCTACGCGTTTATTATGTTCTAGATTACTTCTAGTAAAGATAGGAACAACAATGTATTTTCTATATTTATCTTTATGTAGAATAGTTGATACGTAGATTACTGTACAAGGCTTCTTATGTCTATAAAAGAAGACCTTTAGGTTAATGTTCAGTATAAGTTTTCATACGTTAAACACTTTCATGGTAAGCAAGTTTGATATCGTTAATCAAAGTGAAAGTTTGTTTACATCTTGTGTGTTCTTGGTTAAGTGTTAATTCCGCATAACACTTAGATTATCATATTTATATACAAAGGTTTCTCTAAGTGTATTACTTGATCTAATCTCGTATACATAAAGCTAAATCGATCTAAGCTTGGGATCAACATATGTGAAACATGACTCAACTGATAAACTCCAACAATAATCTGTGAAATGTATCTTTGTAGGATACCCTAAGGAAACTATGGGTTACTACTTTTATTTTCCACCTAAAAAAAGTTATTGTTGCAAGGTATGGAGATTTTCTTGAAAGAGATCTCATATCTCAAGAATTCAGTGGGAGAACTTATAATCTTGAAGAGGATCATATAGATACATTAACTTCTGAAAACAGTAGCGAAATTCATGTAGAACCAGAAAGTCTGAGTGTTCCACCGAAATTAGTTCTTGTCTGTAGATCCGAAAGGACTATACGTGCACCCAACCATCTATGTCTTCACATAGAGGATGAAGATGATGAAGTAGGGGATCTTGGTGAACCTCCTAATTATAAGTCCACCATGCTTGATCCTGAAAAGGTTAAGTGGACTGGTGCAATGGATGAGTAAATGAACTCCATGAAAGTAAATGAAGTTTGTATTCTTGTAGATCCACCTACAAATGCTAAAGTAGTGAAATGTAAGTGGATATTCAAGAAGAAAACTAACATGGATGGCAAAATACAATCTTATAAAGCTCGTTTAGAAGCTAAAGGTTTTACTAAGACTTTTGGCGTTGACTACGAGGAGACGTTTTCTCTAGTAGCAGACATAAGCGCTATTAGGATTCTCATAGCTATAGCAGCATACAGTGATTATGAGATATGGCAAATGGATGTTAAAACTGTCTTCTTGAATGGTCGCTTAGATGAAGATATCTATATGCAGCAACCTGAAGGGTCCGTTACTCCTAAGTATCCAAAACGCGTGTGTAAACTTCAAAGATCTATTTATAGTTTGAAGAAAGCATCACGTCAATGGAATACGTGATTTGATGAAGAAATTAGAAAGTTTGTATTTGTTCAAAATTGTGATGAGCCATGTGTATATCGCAAAGCTAGTGGGAGTGATGTAGTGTTTCGAATCTTATATGTCGATGACATTTTAATCATGAGAAGTAACATTCCAAGACTTAAAGAAGTTAAGGATTATCTTGGCAAATGTTTTACTATTAAGGATTTAGGAGAAGCTTCATACATTTTAGGAATTAAAATCTATAGAGATAGAAGTAAGCGGTTAATTGGTCTTAGTCAAAGTACTTATCTTGACAAGATATTGAAGAAGTTTCATATGCATAACTCCAAGAAAAGTTTTCAACCTATGGAGGTTAAGCATGATTTAAGTCATGAGATGGATGCATCAACACCTAAATAGGTGGAATACATGAAGAAAGTGCCTTATGATTCGGTTGTAGAATCTATCATGTATGTTGTAAGATGCACAAGACCAGACGTGACGTTTGCTCAGAACTTAGTCAGTCGGTACCAATAGAATCCATGGAAGCTACACTGGGTTGTTGTTAAACATATTCTAAAGTACTTAAGGAGTACGAAAGATATGTTTTTGGTAATTGGAGGGAAACTAGACACAAAACTGTATGTTATAGGTTTCTGTGATGCGTCTTGGCAATGTGATAAAGATGATACGAAGTCTCAGACGGGTTAGGCGTTTGTCATTAATGGAGGAGCAGTTGACTGGAAGAGCAAAAAGCAGACAATGTTTGCAATGCATACTACTCAATCTGAGTACATGGCTGCTTTAGAAGCTGCAATGGAAGCTGTTTGGATTAGGAAGTTTGTTGAAGATCTTGGAGTGATGCCTTCAATCAAAGAACCTATTAATATGTATTGTTACAATTTTGTCGCAATCATATTCACCAATGATCCTAGCTTCATGAAGGGTGCTAGAAACTTTAAACGTAGATATCACTATGTTCGAAAACAAGTCAAAGCTGGTGAAATCGGATTAATAAAAGTTCACTCAGATAATAACTTAGCTGATCCTTTTACTAAGGCTTTGCCTATAGGAAAGATCATTGAACATGCTAATGGAATTGGACTTCATTTAGCTAGTGATTTCATGCAAATCTATGATTAGTATTTGGATAAAGGATGTTAGACATTATTATTTAATGAAATAAAGTATTGGTTATGTTTATTCTTGTTATTTAATTTTGTATCCTATTTTACATGTTTTAATCCATGAATACTTGTTATCCCTATATTTCATATAGTCGAACAAGAATGTAATAGGTCATCTTAGTTGATATTAGCATTTTGTATGGATGGGGTTCTATGTTATTCTCTCGATATCCTCTCGAATTGATCTCAGTTCTAAGTGGAATGATTGTTCTTGGTTACTAAAAAGGGGAGTGATTTTCTAATCTAATAAAAGTTTTAAATGCATCAAAATGTAAACTTGAATTTAAGAGCAATTAAATTAATAACAATTAATAAAACTTGAATTAAAATTAAAATTAAAATTAAAATTAAAATATAAATAAAAATGAAGAAACAGTAAGTAATAACTAAAACAGAAAAAGTAAATACCACTTAACTCTTAGTTGAAATGCTCAAAAGAAAAACTGATCCGGAACTTTGGTTGTTGATTCGGAACTTTCAAAGTCTCTTGATTCGGAACTTTACTCGGAACCTTCATCCGGAACTTTCTTCGGAAGTCGATTCGGAAGTTTCACCCGGAACTTTTTTCGGAAGTTCACTCGGGAACCTTCACTCGGAACTTCACCCGGAACTTCGTTCGGAAGTTGATCCGGAACTTTGTTCGGAAGATTGATTCGGAAGTTGGTGATCCGGAAGTTGGTTCGGAACTTTTGGCTCGGAAGTTTATTCGGAAGATTTGGAAATAAAACTCATTCGGAACTTTAAAAACTCATTCGGAACTTTTTAACTAAAATGATTCATGCGGAAGTTTTGTTCATTCGGAACTTTTAGTTCATTCAGAACATTTGGTTCATCCGGAACTTTTGTGTTCATCCGGAACTTTTGTGTTCATCCGGAAGTTTTGTTCATCCGGAACCTGGGAACACTCAAGAACAGTAACTATGCAGAAGAAACAGGGAGATGCGATTTTAATCCAAAATCTAACTAAATAAATAAAAAGGTTTTACCAAATTAACCACAAATCATCTACCAACTACAAGGATCAAATCCCAATCACAAAAACACAAATTCAACAACTTTTTAAAATCAAAACTCAATCAAATAAGAACTTAAAAACTTGAAATGAAAGATGATGATGAACAAGATGAAATGGAAAGATTAAACAAGAACTTGTATTGATGATTAAGGTTTTAACAATCACAAAACAAAGATTAAAATTACAAGATTTGAAACAAAGATCAAAATCACCAAACACCCTAGTGGTGTTGGTGATGCTACAAACAAGAAGAGAGAAAAAATAGGAGAAAAGAAAAAACTAAAAACTGAATGAAAAGTGTGAGGGGGGATTCCTTTTATAGGTGTCCCCTTTGGTTGGTGAGTGGGCTTTCTCCCGTTCTTCTTGTCTTCTCGTCTTTTCAGAAAAGTTGACGTTTTCGATTCTAATTCGGGATTTATCGTCGATTAAATTCAACTCGTCTTTTAATTTCTTCGTTTAATAGACTTGAGTTTCTTCGACTTGTATAAATCTTCCATCTTTGGTCCTTTTCTTCGATAAATCTTTAATTAGGCCAAATGACTTCAAATCTTTTGCATCTCTTGGACAATAAACTCTGTCTTGAGTCTTTTTCTTCGATAAATCCTGTGCAATCCCATGTTTTCTTCAATATTCATCCGGTTGGCTCTGAAAACACAATAGACACAAAAACCACGCATAATTCCAAACAAATGATATTAAATACGCGTTTTGGTCTCGTTTTAGCCAGAATTAAGTGGTAAAAGGATGGGTGTTTACACACCTATCAAATCCCCTACACTTAACCATTGCCATGCCATCATGCAATGCTTAGTGATAAAGCAATTTTACACTTTTCTCATAATTAATCAACCTTGGCCTTATTCAAATACTACTAAACAAAAATTAAAGTACTAAAAGAAATTGAAATTTTAAAGAAAACAAAAGGATAGAAAACCATTTTCACTTGAAAATAGCTACATGGGAATAACTTGCAAAGAGATCAAGGACTTACATTAGGGCTTTGGTGCTACGAAGATTTATCACCCTCAAGTTTCACGTTCCCCAAACTAAGCTTAAAAACGAGATCATTGTTATTATAAGTTAGTAAATCAAACACTTACACACATGGCTTAATTATATGCTTAAACTCCCTTATTCCTAGGTGTATCCCTTATATTTTATTTTTATCTTAGAATGATCATGAAGATGCATTTTTGGACTTATTTCGATAGTTTATTAAGGCTGAAAGCAAAGCAGGACGATTTGATCAATAGTTAGCTAAAGGACAAAATCTCTTAAAACTGCTTCTCGGGATATCAAAAAGTTCATATCTTGGCATAACTCGGTTCACAATTTGAGACCTTTCTCGGGCCGATATTTGGCATGTACTTCATTCTTCATATCTTGAGAGACGTGCTTGAGATAATGGTCTTCTCATCGTTAATAGAGTTTCTTCACTTGGAGACTTTCGAGGGGTTCTCCAACTTTGTTGACCACGACTTCATGATTATTCTTCAATCTCTAATTGGGATTTTGAGATACAACGATCCGCCTCCTTTTCGGACTTGGATCTATTTATCCTCATACCTTGTTAGGGTCTTTTCGGATAGACTTCTCCATGATCTTTATGGGAGTTGATTGCTTTTCGTCGTGAGTCTTGATCCTTCATATTGACTTTGGGAATAATGATTTTCACATCACTTTGGATACTTAGCAATAAAATGGAATCCTCATGCCTTGTTAGGGCCTTTTCGGACTCGCCAATCTTCGCGCCCCGCTTCATAAGTTATGCCTTGGCTATGAACTCTTATCATTACCGAGCAAATTTTAAACGATCTTAGGCTAGAAGCTAAGTAACTTTTCAAATCGTACGACCTTACTTATTGCAGATAAATTATTAGCAAGTGATGGGAGAATAGGCAAATAATTACACCAAGTGAGCTTGTGCAAGAATACTGACTTATAATTGACTCTATCATTTCTCGTCCTCCACAATTTAAAATCTCAAGTAATGAGACTCGTGGATACATAGCCTAATAAACCAATTAAGGTCTACATGGTTAAGGATACTAGCTAGAATAAACTTAGATAAGTCTATTCGGGTTGAGTCAAAATAATCGCAACGAGCCTAATATGTCAAAGATTTCAAAACTAGCTAAACCACATTATTAAAATTTGACTTTATTGCGGGATATATACATACGAAAGCAACGATAAAAATTTAAAAATTACGACTAAATGGCCAAAGTTAATAAAAAATTTGAAAAATGTTGAAAAAGATGATTTTCCGGTTAAATGAAGGCATATTCATGGAAAAGTCCACTTAAAACTTCGATAGAAGTCCCCCCTACACTTAAGATAAACATTGTCCTCAATGTTTAAGCATTTGGGAAAAGTCTCCCCTACACTTATGACATTGTGCACGTTGGTTAAATCAAGTTAAGGAAGAGACGACTAACGTGATCAATTTCAAATTTGAGTATGAAGAAAATTGAATCACGATAGTGGAGAGATAGAACCGGATTTCGGATAACACGGGAGCACGGTTCTTCAAAGATTCCAAGAGTGCACTAATCCCTGTAATCACATCACCACACAAAGACAAATACCTATACAGGCCCCCTACACTTAGGAGGTTAAAACATAAAAGGATAGATACTCGGGTTGCCTCCCGAGGAGCGCTTGTTTTTGATAACCGAGTCACGAGCCTGTCTCGACCCAAAATTAGTTTATGGGGAACGTGGTGAGGGATGGAATCACCTCCTGAGAGGTGTCCTCACCAAAGTACAATTTCAAACGCTGGCCATTCACCTTGAAGTTGGGCCCATATGGCTGAGAAAGCTCAATGGTGCCATAGGGAAAGACATTGGCGATGGTGAATGGACCAGACGAGCGGCTCTTCAACTTGCCTGAGAAGATCTTCAACCGAGAGTTAAAGAGTAAGACTTGATCACCAACGTGGAACTCTCGGTTCTTGATTTTAGCATCGTGGATAATCTTGGTCTTCTCCTTGTAGATCAATGAGTTCTCGTAAGCTTGATTCCTCAATTCTTGTAGCTCGTTGAGTTGAATCTTGCGAAAATCACCGGCTTTGTTGATGTCGAAGTTAGCCCATTCAAGGCCCAGTATACCTTATGTTCCAGCTCGATAGGGAGGTGGCAAGCTTTCCCGTACACAATACGATAGGGCGTACAGCCGATCGGGGTCTTGTAAGCAGTACGGAAAGCCCACAGAGCATCATCTAACTTATCGGCCCACGCGGCGCGATGCTCTCCCACAGTACGCTCCAAAATTCTCTTCAATCCACAGTTGGATATCTCGGCTTGACCGTTGGTTTGAGGATGATAAGCGGTGGAAAGACGGTGATTGACACCATACTTCGCCATGACTCTTGCAAATTGATCGTTGCAAAATGAGTCCCGCGGTCACTGATAATAGCACGAGGAACACCGAATCGAGCAAACAGTTGTTTCAAGAATTTACAAACCACCCTCGCGTCGTTAGTGGGTAAAGCCTTGGCTTCAACCCATTTGGAAATGTAGTCAACAGCGACAAGGATGTATTTGTTGCCTTTAGAAGAAGGGAATGGCCCCATAAAGTCGATGCCCCATACATCAAAGATTTCACATTCTTGTATGAAATTTTGAGGCATCTCATCTTTATGTGTGATCTTGCCTTGTTTTTGGCAAGTATCACAATGTTTAACCATCTCGTGAGCATCACGGTAAATGGTGGGCCAATAGAATCCCGAATCAAACACTTTTTTGGCGATGTAGTTGGGACCAAAGTGACCACCGATGGGTCCTTTGTGGCAAGCTTGGAGAATGTCCAAAGCGGCCGGTCCATCAACACATCAGCGAATAATCAAGTCAGCGCATTGTTTGAATAGAAAAGGGTCATCCCAAAAATAAGTCTTAACATCGTTCAAGAACTTCTTTTTTTTGTTGGGATGTTAACCCTTGGATGAGAACACCACCCGCTAAGTAATTTGCAATATCGGCAAACCACGGGGTGCCATCAAGATTGAGATTTATAGACAGAAAGGTCTCAAGGGGGAAAGAATCATTGATCTCTTTGGTCGGATGATCCCCTTGATATGGATCCTCAAGTCTGCTCAGATGATCCGCGGCCAGGTTTTCGGCTCCCTTCTTGTCACGAATTTCAATGTTGAATTCTTGAAGGAGTAAAACCCAGCGAAGAAGTCTTGGCTTAGAATCATGCTTTGTCATCAAGTACTTCAACGCGGAATGGTCTGTGTATACGATTGTGGTGGAAAGGACAAGATAGGGGCGGAACTTTTCAAAAGCATAGACAACAGCTAAAAGCTCTTTTTCGGTTGTCGTATAATGCAATTGTGCCCCCGTCATTGTCTTGCTAGCATAGTGGATTGGTTGGAAGTGTTTATTCACTCTTTGGCCCAAAACCGCACCAATAGCAAAGTCGCTAGCATCGCACATCAACTCGAAAGGCAGCTCCCAATTAGGGGTAACCAAGACGGGTGCCTTAGTAAGCTTATCCTTAAGCAAGTTGAAGGCTTCAAGGCACTCTTTGGAAAAGATAAAAGGAGTGTCTTTTTCCAAGAGGTGGGTCATCGGGCGAGCGATTTTAGAGAAATCCTGAATGAATCGACGATAGAAGCCCGCATGACCCAGAAAGCTTCTCACACCCTTCACGGTTGAAGGTGGAGGTAATTTGGCTATGACATCTACTTTAGCACGGTCAACTTCAAGACCGGCGTTAGAGATTTTGTGTCCTAGCACAATGCCTTCATTTACCATAAAATGGCATTTTTCCCAATTCAGAACAAGGCGAGTATCTTCGCACCGCTGAAGCAGTCGTTCCAAATTGGCAAGGCAAGAAGAGAAGGAATCCCCAAAGACCGAGAAATCATCCATGAAGACTTCCATGGTTTGTTCAACCATGTCATGGAAGATAGCCAACATGCACCTTTGGAAAGTCCCGGGGGCATTGCATAAGCCAAAAGGCATCCTTTTGTAAGCAAATGTGCCATAGGGACAAGTGAATGTTGTCTTCTCTTGATCTTGGGGATCGCTGGGTATTTGGAAATAACCCGAGAAACCATCAAGAAAGCAGTAATATTCATTACCCGCTAAACGTTCAAGCATTTGGTCCATAAAAGGTAGAGGGAAATGATCCTTTCTCGTGGCATCATTGAGTTTGCGATAGTCTATACAAACTCTCCACCCAGTAACGAGACGGGTAGGAATCAACTCGTTGTTTGCATTGGGCACAACGGTGATGCCGCCTTTCTTAGGCACACAATGGATTGGACTAACCCATGGTGAATCCGAAATAGGGTAAATCATACCCGCATCAAGAAGTTTGATAACCTCTGTTTTGATGATGTCATGGATTTTTGGATTCACGCTTCGTTGGCTTTGAATTGTGGGCTTAAAGTCGTCCTCCATGAGAATTTTGTGTGTGCAGAAGTGAGGATCAATTCCACGAATGTCGGAGATTTTCCAAGCGATAGCTGTTTTATGCTTCTTCAACAGGGCGACAAGTCGGGCTTTTTCTTCTTCTTTTAGGTCCTTTGCGATGATGACGGGCGACTTCTCGTTGTCTTCAAGGAAAACGTACTCAAGATGAGGAGGTAGGTCCTTAAGCTCAAGAGTGGGAGGATCCTCAATAGATGGTGAAACTAACGATGGATCATCATTAGTCACCTCTTTAGGAGAAGGAGGATCAATAGCAGTAACCGTCGGAGATGGTGGAGAAAGATTGTCTTCTTTGAGAAGGTTTTCAATGAGGCGGAGATCTTCATCCCAATTGATGGTAGAATCGTCATTAGCTAAGTTCACGTCTCCCATGGTGGCTTTCAAATCTTTCCAAAGGAAATCACTTTCTCCAAATAGAGATAGTGAGGAGTCAATAGAGGAAACGGTCTCAACATTGGGAAGAGAGGTAGGAATACTTTTACAAGCATCTTTGAAGTGTTCTTCACAAGCCTCATCAAGAACGTCAATACAATTAACACTCTCATATGAATAAGGCTGTTTAGAAAGCTTTCCCATGTTAAAGACGATCTTATCGTCACCCACTCGCATAATAAGCTCACCGGCTTCAACATCGATTAGAGTGCGACCGGTCCTCCGGAATGGACGACCAACGATCAATGGCACACGAGGGTCCATGTCGTAGTCAACAACGACGAAATCAGCAGGAAAAGTAAATTTGTCGACTCCTACAAAGACGTCTTCGGCTATCCCCACTGGATAAGCAACCGTACGGTTAGCTAATTCCAAAGTCATTTTGGTGGGGACTAGCTCAGGGAGAGATAATTGCTTCCAAACGCTTAAGGGCATTAAGTTGATACTGGCACCTAGATCGACTAAGGCCATGCAATTCTCTACTCCCGGGAAGTTGCAAGGGATTAAGAAACGACCCGGATCACCAAGTTTGGTGGGCAATTTCCTTATGAGAACAGCGAGAAATTCTCATTAAGTTGGGTCTGAGCAATGTCAAGAAGCTTCTCCTTGTCACTTAGAAGATCTTTAAACATCTTAGCGTATTTGGGCATGTGAGCGAGAGCCTCGGCAAAGGAGATGTTAAAATTCAATTGTTTAAACATTTTGATAAAGTTTGAAACTTGAATATCATCCTTGCTCTTTTGCTTCTCTTTCCTCAACCTTGAAGGATAAGGTATATTGGATGAAGAAGAAGGCTTTAGGGGAATAGGATCACTCACAACCACGGGTGGTGGGGAAATGGGGGTGGAAGGTGAAGGAGGCGGAGAAATTGGGGAAGTAGAAGGATGAGGAATAGGAGCATGTGACTCGTTCTCCTTAGTCACAACCACCGGTGGAGGTATAGGAAGCTCGGGTTCCTTGGTACCTTTGCCACTGCGAGTGGTGATTGCTTTCATCTCCCCTCTTGGATTCGCAACGGTGTTACTCAGAAGAGTACCCGAAGAAGAGGGTTGATTACCTTGGAAGAAACTAGCCATCATGTTCTTCAAGTCATTCGTTTGACTATCCAACGTGTTTCTCATGTCGGCTCTCAGATAGTTCCCTTGTTTGACCAGGTCTGCTTTCAAGTTACGCACTTCCTGTTGGAGATTTTCCACGATCACATCATTGGTCCTCATGTAGGTTACAACCTCTTGATGTAATGTGGTGGGTTGGTTGGAAGGAGCATTGTATGCTGGTGGTTGATAAGCAGGTTGCTGGTAAACTTGGTTGTTTCTTTGAGGTGGATGTGGTTGTTTGTGAGGTGGGATGTATGGTGTACAAGGTTGTTGTTGTTGTTGAGGAGGGCGATTGAGGTTTTGTTGTTGGTTTGGGTTGTTTGGAGGAAAACCGGGTGGTGAAAGATAGTTGTTGGAGCGGTAGCTAAGCAAGTTACGGTCACCTTGAGGTCTAGCTTGATAAGCAGGTTGAGGATAGGTGCCATAAGCTGCGTTCACATTCTCAAAAGGGTAGTCTTGGGTGGCAGTACAAGTGGTGTAAGAGTGAGGACCCCCGCATATCTCGCATGGTTGGCTAACAGCATTGACTTGAGCGTCTTTAGCGTTTCTAGCGTTGATGATGTTGGTGTTGCTGGCGGTTTGGGTAGCAAGCGATTCAAGAAGCGTAGTGATTTTGTCAAGTCGCTTATCGCTGTCACTAGTGCTAGCACTAGCGACATTGGTCCGAGCACTCTTGGTTTGCACACGAGACTTATTCTCAATGATATCCCAAGCAGCATTGGAAGTCTTAGCCAAAAGATTACCCCCCGAGGCACTGTTTAGTGAATCTTGGTCATTCATGCTTAAACCATTGTAAAAAGTGTTAATTTGGTGCACTTTGGTAAAACCGTGTTGTGGGCATTTTCTTAAAAGATCTTTAAAACGGTCCCAAGATTCACTAAACGACTCATCGTACTTTTGTTCAAAATTGATAATTTCATTCCGCAAAGCGGTAGTACGAGAGGGTGGGAAAAAGTAATTGATAAACTTGGTTTCCAAATCCGTCCACGAGAGAATACTCTGTGGCGGTTCCTTAGCAAGCCAATGTCGGGCTTGTCCCTCTAAAGAAAAGGGAAAAAGTTGTAGACGGATTACCTCTTGTGGAACACCATTGAACTTGACCGTATTAGTGAGTTGCAGAAATCTCTTGATGTGGTCATGTGGATCGTCAATGGTACGCCCCAAGAATGGTTGAGCAGAGACCATCTAGATAAAGCGGGATTTAAGCTCAAAATTGTTGGCGGCAATTGGGGGTATGACAATTGGATCATTGTTGCCGTCTACATGAGCTTGCAGTAGTTCAATCATCGGGCGATTATCCGGTAGAGGCTCATTGTTGTTGTTATTATTCATGTTGTTGAAAGGTGGGTTGTTGTTGTTATTATTGTTGTTTTGAGGTGGTATGTTGTTGTTGTTTTGTACACCGGCCATGTCTAAGGTATCGAGAGGCTCGGGCTCTTGATAAGACGTTGATCGAGTGCGCATACACCTGCAAAAGAACTAACAAAAGAAAAACAAAGCAAAAATATTTTTGGTTTTTTTATGTTTTTTTAATTTTTTGTATTTTTGAAAATATTATATTTTTTTGTGTTTTTGAAGATTTTTATGAAAAAGTAACGTTCACGGGGAACGGATCCCAAAATACAAGTTCTCACAAAAAACTTTTGATCTTAACGAGAAGAGCCGGCAGCGGCGCCATTTGATATTTAGATTTTTCAATGAGTTCTTCTATAAATTCTCTCGATATCCTCTCGAATTGATCTCAGTTCTAAGTGGAATGATTGTTCTTGGTTACTAAAAAGGGGAGTGGTTTTCTAATCTAATAAAAGTTTTAAATGCATCAAAATGTAAACTTGAATTTAAGAGCAATTAAATTAATAACAATTAATAAAACTTGAATTAAAATTAAAATTAAAATTAAAATTAAAATATAAATAAAAATGAAGAAACAGTAAGAAACAGTAAGTAATAACTAAAACAGAAAAAGTAAATACCACTTAACTCTTAGTTGAAATGCTCAAAAGAAAAACTGATCCGGAACTTTGGTTGTTGATTCAGAACTTTCAAAGTCTCTTGATTCGGAACTTTACTCGGAACCTTCATCCGGAACTTTCTTCGGAAGTTGATTCGGAAGTTTCACCCGGAACTTTGTTCGGAAGTTCACTCGGAACCTTCACTCGGAACTTCACCCGGAACTTCGTTCGGAAATTGATCCGGAACTTTGTTCGGAAGATTGATTCGGAAGTTGGTGATCCGGAAGTTGGTTCGGAACTTTTGGCTCGGAAGTTTATTCGGAAGATTTGGAAATAAAAATCATTCGGAACTTTAAAAACTCATTCGGAACTTTTTAACTAAAATGCTTCATGCGGAAGTTTTGTTCATTCGGAACTTTTAGTTCATTCGGAACATTTGGTTCATCCGGAACTTTTGTGTTCATCCGGAACTTTTGTGTTCATCCGGAAGTTTTGTTCATCCGGAACCTGGGAACACTCAAGAACAGTAACTATGCAGAAGAAACAGGGAGATGCGATTTTAATCCAAAATCTAACTAAATAAATAAAAAGGTTTTACCAAATTAACCACAAATCATCTACCAACTACAAGGATCAAATCCCAATCACAAAAACACAAATTCAACAACTTTTTAAAATCAAAACTCAATCAAATAAGAACTTAAAAACTTGAAATGAAAGATGATGATGAACAAGATGAAATAGAAAGATTAAACAAGAACTTGTATTGATGATTAAGGTTTTAACAATCACAAAACAAAGATTAAAATTACAAGATTTGAAACAAAGATCAAAATCACCAAACACCCTAGTGGTGTTGGTGATGCTACGAACAAGAAGAGAGAAAAAGTAGGAGAAAAGAAAAAACTAAAAACTGAATGAAAAGTGTGAGGGGGGATTCCTTTTATAGGTGTCTCCTTTGGTTGGTGAGTGGGCTTTCTCCCGTTCTTCTTGTCTTCTCGTCTTTTTAGAAAAGTTGACGTTTTCGATTCTGATTCGGGATTTGTCGTTGATTAAATTCAACTCGTCTTTTAATTTCTTCGTTTAATAGACTTGAGTTTCTTCGACTTGTGTAAATCTTCCATCTTTGGTCCTTTTCTTCGATAAATCTTTAATTAGGCCAAATGACTTCAAATCTTTTGCATCTCTTGGACAATAAACTCTGTCTTGAGTCTTTTTCTTCGATAAATCCCGTGCAATCCCATGTTTTCTTCAATATTCATCTGGTTGGCTCTGAAAACACAATAGACACAAAAACCACGCATAATTCCAAACAAATGATATTAAATACGCGTTTTGGTCTCGTTTTAGCCAGAATTAAGTGGTAAAAGGATGGGTGTTTACACACCTATCATTAGTCATTAAAGGTCTTGTATAGTAATAGGCTAGCCGGGATAACCGGGCTTGGACTTTAAGCTAATATTGTCTAAGTTAGGGGCTTTATGTCCAATTTAATCGAAGCCCGATCCAAGTGACAAAGCCCACGAGCCCACCAAGCTTGTGGGTATATAAACCTTCTTCCATGTGTGATACTTTCTCTCTCTAGTTTATTAACCTTCCACCATTCTCTCTAGTTTCTCTCTCTACTTTCTATCTCTAACTTCTCTCTATTTTCTATATATGATTTGTGTTATGGATTGAGATAGGATTTTCATTTGGTATAAAGAGCCTATATTAATAGGTGATTGAAGTTGTTGAAGCATAGTTAGGTTGGGCCGGTTCGACGACTCTCCTGGGTCGTTCGTCATCTTCTTGAATCTTGAGTGATGCTACAAACAAAGGAAAATCGGTTAGGAGTGGACCAGAGGCCGGAGCCCCAGGGTCCACCTCCGAAGGTCAAGTTAGTATCGGGATGATATATAGTAAAAGAGGTGTAAGTATGAGAGATAACCTATTGTAGTATGAGACCCCTACCCTTGTTTATATAGTGTTAGGGTTCTTGAAGGTTAAGTAAGGTGTTGGTCGCAGGCCTGTCGGGTCGGGGCCCTTGACCGACTATACATCGACATGTCCCCCAGTCTAGTATGACATGGTTCATGATCATGCTATGCTAGACTCATTTATGTATCATGCTCACTAACAACTGTGTGCGGCTTATTGTTAGGACATCCTCGTGGGTCGTCCGTAACAGATGGCTCTACTCGTAATGGGCTACCTTTAGCAAAAAGATGATGGGATGGGGTTACGAATAGTGAGCGTAGCCACTATACGTCATCATGTCCCCCAGTCTAGTATGTGAGGTTGTCACCATGGTTACTATACTTTTACACCATATCCGCTACATGTAAGCGTATCCACGACGAAAGAAATGGGAGAACACGTATACATAAGACGGGTGGTTGTGCCAGAATGCTTGGTTTCCCGTTACGTGACGGTAAAGACCCTGTAAAAAAGAATATGTTTTCTACACTCGGGGTAACACTAGCATTTGCAAGGTATCATTCTTGTTCATCCCTAACATGAGGATGGCAAGAAGGTTTTATGAAGGTGAAGATGAAGGTGGAGATGGAACCCGTATGCTGCATCGTGAAAATTTTGAAGGCGTACTTCTTATCCCCACTAATGATGCAGCATAGTGTGAATATTGCATTAGTCTTAAGGCCAACGGAAGCCGTACGTATGTGACAGGGTAATGCGGATATTATATCCATCTTATGGCCACGACATTTGATAATGAATTCCTAAATTTGTTACGCTTTTTCATGAACTAAACGTAGTTAATCAGGCTTCGTTCAATTAAGGTCAAACGATGTAAACTTTGAAAAATCACTCCATGGTCGGGCAAATTAATTCGCCGTAGAAGGCGTACTTCCACAGCAAATATATGAGCCAGCGGAAGGAGTACTTCCGCTGCGAAGATAATGAGCCAACGAAAGGAGTACCTTCGTGGCGAAGACAAAGAGCCAACGGAAGGAGCAATTCTGTGGCGAAGACAACGCGCCAGTGGAAGGAGTACTTCCACAACGAAGGATAATGAGCCAACGAAAGGAGTACTTTCGTGGCGAAGACAATGAGCCAGCGGAAGGGATACTTCCGCGACGAAGACAATGCGCCAGTGTAAGGAGTACTTCACGCGGCGAAGACAATGCGCCAGTGGAAGGAGTACTTCCACGGCAAAGGATAATGATCCAATGAAAGGAGTACTTTCGTGGCGAAGACAATGAGCCAGTAGAAGGGATACTTTCGCGACGAAGAAAATACGCCAGTGGAAGGAGTACTTTCGTGGCGAAGACAATGCGCCAGTGGAAGGAGTGCTTCCACGGCGAAGGATAATGAGCCAACGAAAGGAGTACTTTCGTGGCGAAGACAATAAGCCAGCAGAAGGAGTACTTCCGCGACGAAGACAACGCGCCAGTGGAAGGAGTGCTTCCACGGCGAAGGATAATGAGCCAACGAAAGGAGTACCTTCGTGGCAAAAACAATGAGCTAGCGCAAGGAGTACTTCCGCGGAAAAGACAATGAGCCAACATAAAGGAGTACTTCCGCGGCGCAGACAATGAGCCAACAGAAAAAGTACTTTCGCGGCGAATACAATGCGCCAGTGGACGGAGTACTTCCATGGCGAAGGATAATGAGTCAACGAAAGGAGTACTTTCATGGCGAAGACAATGAGCCAGCGGAAGGGATACTTCTACGACGAAGACAATGCGCCAGTGGAAGGAGTACTTCCGCGGCAAAGATAATGCGCCAGTGGAAGGAGTACTTCCACGAAGAAGGATAATGAGCCAACGAAAGGAGTACTTTCGTGGCGATGATAATGAGCCATTGGAAGGGATACTTGTGCAACGAAGACAATGCCCCAGTGGAAGGAGTACTTCCACGACGAAGGATAATGAGCCAACGAGAGGAGCACCTTCGTGGCTAAGAGAATGAGCCAGCGGAAGGGATACTTCTACGGCGCGGGGATAAGCCCACGGAAGAGATACTTCCGTGGAGTAGGAATATGCCAATGGAAGAGGTACTTTCGCGACAAAGGAATAAGCGCACGGAAGGTGTACCTCCGCGGCTGGTGCGGATATTACATCCATCCTTGTACCGGGCCTACAATGTCTCGTACCTAATATATCCAAAGATATTTGCGTGTTGTGCACGAAAATAGTGTTATTATTATACCCTGGCAGCCCCCCAAGTTTGATGGTGTTATTCCTGATTAGTAGTATTAAACTTAATCAAGTATTCAAAAATTTACGGTCACGTAGACCGCGCGAGCAGACGTACCATAATGTGTAAAAGATACAAATTGGGTCCGAACGTGCGAACCAACACGAAAGGGCGAGCCGTAACCGCGAATTTTCCTAATTGGTGCGGTTAATTCATTACGTGCGGCGTACCGATACTACCACAAGGATGGTCAAGGACTTTGACCAGTTTTTAGGTGTGCACAATGTGTCTTTTACAGGCCCGGCTTGGAATGTATTGGTTGCGTTAACTTGCTACGACGTCAGATTAGCAAGGCGTCTAATATGGATACCTGATCCGTGGCCACTGGGGTTGCATCCCTCTTACGTGACAAGTTTAATGAGTAGATTCAACTCAACCCTATTATTCTGTCTGGGAGCTGTAAGTTTATGGACTAAATTTTAATAGTCGTGTGTTAGGATCGAACTCGAGGTTACGGGATTGCACACAATACGTAAAGAGTGAATTCATTAATAAATGAATTTATATATTTATTAATTAAAACGAGCTTTAAACATTTAACGGTCGTTAAGTTTTAAACGTTAAGGACTAACTAATAACGTGGATTAAACTAGAAGTGAAAAGAAGGATCCGAAAACACACTCTAGAAGGGAGTTCCGATCGGTGGGCTTAAGGGAACAAAGAGGAGAAGATTTTCTTTCCTAATTTACGATTATTGAATCTTGGGCTTCAAGTATAATATCCCTATAAATACCCATTGTGTCACACCCCACCATGGCGGAATATGGGGTGCGACGTTTGGATATCATCACAACAACAACGTGTCTATAGAGAGAACTAAATAAAATTGAAATATCATAAATGGCGTCACAAATGTCGTGACAATATCTCAACAATGCAGGCGTCTGGGTAAGTAGGTAACATGCCTACCTCTTACCAAAGACATACAAATGAACAAACATTAAACATATAGGTACCACGAAGTTCACTTAATCAAAACACAAAATAAAATCTAAGAGGAAAGGGATTCCTCCTAATGCTATCCTAGCAGCCTCTATACTTTAGCCACTACTAACCTCATCCTTCTCTACTACCTCACCTGAAAATGACACTAAAATCTGTCAACATAAAGTTGGTGAGAACATAGGTTTAAGTTATCTAGAACATCATAAGAAACTTGACATCCGTTGTAAATAAGTTGAAGAAATACAATTTATAGTAATGGACCATAATGCGATAATCATGCTACATGCATCCACAACAAAAGTCAATCCAAGTACCAATCACATCTACAGTTCACAAAGCACACTATAACAATCAAGAAGTATCCCGTCACACGCACAAGAACACACACCACACTATCCGGATCTTTCCCACACCACCTGTGGAAGATGAACTATATCCCCGTCGTGATATCTTGCCTCCGAAGAGACGATGCACAAGTACCCAGGACGGATCGTGCCCCACGAACCAAGAACTCAGAACCAAGAACTCAGGACGGATCGTGCCCCACGCTCCACACACATCACAACTGGTCCCATAGATGCCCATACATCTATGTACCAAATCCAATCACAACCCAAACAAGATTCACATATCAAAGCACATATGAGAACACATAAGCACGCATGTCACACAATAGCACATCTATGTCCAAATATTTATAAGAAAAATATCGTACCAAAACATTTTAAGAACACCACAAGTGTCATCTCCATCCCATACTAGAAGAAAACATTTAAAAACTCAATGAAAATGGGACTATGAACTCACCTGATTGCTTCTCCAAAGTCCTTGCTCTAGCAACAAGCTAACAAACCAAAAACACGCAATCAATACATGAACCAATCACTAAGATGGCTCATCAACCTATGATGGACATCTAGTCTATTCCCGTATAAATACCTCATTGATAAGCTCTAATCACCCCATTACCCTTCCTTAACAAGTCCTTAACCTTGTTAAGTTTAATAACTATCTCGTTCATATTTTACACAAAACAATCCCAGTTTTTAGGTCTCAAAACTTTAAGTCAAACGTCCATTAAATATACCCATGGTTTCTGTAAAAGGAATATTCATACCCTTACATATGTTGGCCAACACCTCCCACTTGCCCTAACCTTAAAGCTACTGTTAAGGCCCCGATATATATATATATATACTTTCGTCATTCCAGATTTCCTGATTTTAAACATACTAAAAGTGTGTTACAATTAAGGGATCTTACCCTAAACCACAACCTTAGCCCAAGTTCAGATACTTACTACAATATATAAACCATCTCTCATGTTCTTGAGAAGATCCCAATGCAACCCTAAGTACCCCAAACAACCCAAAACTTAAAAAGAAAACAGGCTGACTTCAAAACAGTTTTGACCTCCGACTGTTGTAACCTGTTTTTTACCCACTTCCCGACCTCCAATTTAATTCTCGTTTCTTACATTGGAAAACCACTTCAATAACAGTTTTAGGGATACTTGGATTGCATCTTGAATGTTCCTAGAACTCCCGATATGATCAAAACAATTGACTCAAAATTCTGCCTAGTTTTTAAAAACGGGTTTAACAAAATCAACCATATTAATTAACCCTAATTCCTCTAATTACAAGCCCTAATTCATGTAATCATTATAACACCATTAATATAACATTAATTTACTGTTTTTAAATTAAACCCTAACCTAAATCCATCATAAGATGATTAAACAAAACATAAAAACAATTTAATTAAAAAGGGTTATGAAAGTTTTACCTTTGATTTATGAAAACCCCCAAAATTTATGAAGAACCCTAAAATTTTATATAACTCACGAATTTTCTTAACCTCCAGGAGAAAAATAATGAATTTAGATTGTGATTAAAATAATATATAGGGTGTACATAAAATCCTAGTCCAAGAATAAGCTCACTTTCCTTTTTTCCCTCTTTTCCCTTTTTTCCTTCTTTCTTGCGTCTACCAAACCGCCTATACATTCTTTTTCTTTTATTTTTTTCTTTTATTATTAATTAATATCTTATTAATATTACCTTAATTTACCTTAATTTATTTCAGCTCCTAAAGCTCCCAAAACCTCAAAACCGTAAAACTAGTCAAATTTACGCGTTTTACCGTAAAAGACGTAAAATATACACTTTTATAAAAAATCTCAAATTTTGAAATAAACTTTATAACTAAGTCCTAAATGACTTAAAACCATCCCGAAAAATATCCATATGACTAATTACCTCATCCGAACCCTCTAAATGCTAAACCGTAAATCCTAAAAAAAATACTATTACTATAATACTTACACGTATACGTAAACACCAAAATATCACCATTTCATTTCATAGTCACAACTTGTAAGCTCATGAACATGGAATAACCGTTCCTCGATTTACTTATGAGTACTTCTATACTCATAAACGATAACCACACCAACCTTAATCACTCAAAATAAACACGTAATCACACAAATTAAGTAAGCACACATAAAATAACCTAAAAGTAAGACCAAGTGACAAATCCAAAACCTAGGGTTGTCACATCACCCCCTCCTAATAGAAATCGCGTCCCGAGATTTACTCCCAAACTCAAACTTATTCTCAGCAAACAAACGAGGATACATATCCCTGATAAAACCTTTACGTTCAAGCGTAAACTTAATTTATAATGAATAATCTCAACCAACAACACATGAGCCTTAACCGTCTACGAGGAAACTTATTAAAACCATAAAGTTATGTAATTAACCTAACTAAATCTCGCAACTCATCAAACAAGAACTATCTTGAAACCAAGTTAGGAGCCATCACATAACTCGACGGGTTTAAAACTGTCACCCCGATTTCAGTCTTACTCATAAATACCATAAATCAAAACTCATCAAATATAACCACGTATTCTTACGTCTAAAGAACTCTCAAATTCCATCCCAACTCATCTCTATGTTAACCCTCCAAGTGTTTATTACCCCAAATAAACAAAGACAATGGAATTCTTAAACTATCTCAATAACATTTACGCTAAAAGTACCGTACAAACGAACACCTGAAATGAGGACTCGATAAATGTGCTATTACGGAAGTTAAACATCTCGAAGAGGAACGAGCTAGCAAACCATCATAAGAAAACAACCGATAAATAGAAAAGATATATACATATATAGGCATACACGTACATACACTCAAGTCCATCCAACATATACTATACAAGCATGTATTAACCCTCTTTCATGCAACCATACTTAGGAATCCATTGATGTCGTGGTACTTGTATAACTATGTTGGCCCCCTTATACAAGTCCCCTTTCACCAATGCACTCCCTCCTATGATGACACTTATAAGAATTAATACTACACATAACACATCGGTCTACCAACTCAAATAAGCACATAGATCCTACAACTCATATAAGCACATAACTACAACATAAAATAAGATCCAAAATCCATGTATTAAAATAACGTAGCCAATGCATAAAACATATAAACTCGTAATCCAGCTGAACCACCGTAGATAAAATTCAAAATGTATAAAGAACATGAAAACGTAATTAAAGGAAATCCAACAATGACTAGCGTATACGACTATAGTTCAACCCGCACTATTCAAAACTCGAAAAGAAAATAACATGTAGCTAAGTATGAACTAACTATGGTTCAATTCATACTAGTCAAAACATCGCAATAAATAACATCCAAACACATCAATTAATATAAAATGCACACATACTCCTATGACGCCTATATGCAGGGACCCTTAAGCTATAGACTAGACTACGCGACTAGGCAACCTAATTCTCTATAACCATTGTCTCTGATACCATTCTGTCACACCCCACCATGGCGGAATATGGGGTGCGACGTATGGATATCATCACAACAACAGCGTGTATATAGAGAGAACTAAATGAAACTGAAATATCATAAATGGCGACACAAATGTCGTGACAATATCTCAACAATGCAGGCGTCTAGGTAAGTAGGTAACATGCCTACCTCTTACCAAAGACATACAAATGAACAAACATCAAACATATAGGTACCACAAAGTTCACTTAATCAAAACACAAAATAAAATCTAAGAGGAAAGGGATTCCTCCTAATGCTATCCTAGCAGCCTCTATACTTTAACCACTACTAACCTCATCCTTCTCTACTACCTCACCTGAAAATGACACTAAAATCTGTCAACATAAAGTTGGTGAGAACATAGGTTTAATTTATCTAGAACATCATAAGAAACCTTGAAATCCGCTGTAAATAAGTTGAAGAAATACAATTTATAGTAATGGACCATAATGCGATAATCATGCTACATGCATCCACAACAAAACTCAATCCAAGTATCAATCACATCTACAATTCATAAAGCACACTATAACAATCAAGAAGTATCCCGTCACACGTACAAGAACACACACCACACTATCCGGATCTTTCCCACACCACCTGTGGAAGATGAACTATATCCCCGTCGAGATATCTTGCCTCCGAAGAGACGATGCACAAGTACTCAGGACGGATCGTGCCCCACGAACCAAGAACTCAGAACCAAGAACTCAGGACGGATCGTGCCCCACGCTCCACACACATCAAAACTGGTCCCATAGACGCCCATACATCTATGTACCAAAGCCAATCACAACCCAAACATGATTCACATATCAAAGCACATATGAGAACACATAAGCACGCATGTCACACAATAGCACATCTATGTCCAAATACTTATAAGAAAAATATAGTACCAAAACATTTTAAGAACACCACAAGTGTCATCTCCATCCCATACTAGAAGAAAACATTTAAAAACTCATTGAAAATGGGACTATGAACTCACCTGATTGCTTCTCCAAAGTCCTTGCTCTAGCAACAAGCTAACAAACCAAAAACACGCAATCAATACATGAACCAATCACTAAGATGGCTCATCAACCTATGATGGACATCTAGTTATTCCCATATAAATACCTCATTGATAAGCTCTAATCACCCCATTACCCTTCCTTAACAAGTCCTTAACTTGGTTAAGTTTAATAACTATCCCGTTCATATTTTACACAAAACAGTCCCAGTTTTTAGGTCTCAAAACGTTAAGTCAAACGTCCAATTAAACATACCTATGGTTTCTGTAAAAGGAATATTCATACCCTTACATATGTTGGATAACACCTCCCACTTGCCCTAACCTTAAAGCTACTGTTAAGGCCCCGATATATATACATATATATACTTTCGTCATTCCATATTTCTTGATTTTAAACATACTAAAAGTGTGTTACAATTAAGGGATCTTACCCTAAACCACAACCTTAGCCCAAGTACACAAACTTACTACAATATATAAACCATCTCTCATGTTCGTGAGAAGATCCCAATGCAACCCTAACTACCCCAAACAACCCAAAACTTAAAAAGAAAACAGGCTGACTTCAAAACTGTTTTGACCTCCGACTGTTGTAACCTGTTTTTGACCCACTTCCCGACCTCCAATTTAATTCTCGTTTCTTACATTGGAAATCCACTTCAATAACCTTTTCAGGGATACTTGGATCGCATCTTGAATGTTCCTAGAACTCCCGATATGATCATAACTATTGACTCAAAATTCTGCCCAGTTTTTAAAAACGGGTTTAACAAAATCAACCACATTAATTAACCCTAATTCCTCTAATTACAAGCCCTAATTCATGCAATCATTATAACACCATTAATATAACATTAATTTACTGTTTTTAAATTAAACCCTAACCTAAATCCATCATAAGATGATTAAACAAAACATAAAAACAATTTAATTAAAAAGGGTTATGAAGGTTTTACCTTTGATTTATGAAAACCCCCAAAATTTATGAAGAACCCTAAAATTTTATATAACTCACGAATTTTCTTAACCTCCAGGAGAAAAATAATGAATTTGGATTGTGATTAAAACAATATAATAGGGTGTACATAAAATCCTAGTCCAAGAATAAGCCCACTTTCCTTTTTTCCCTCTTTTCCCTTTTTTCCTTCTTTCTTGCGTCTACCAAACCGCCTATACATTCTTTTTTTTTATTTTTTTTCTTTTATTATTAATTAATATCTTATTATATTACCTTAATTTACCTTAATTTATTTCAGCTCCTAAAGCTATCAAAACCTCAAAACCGTAAAACTAGTCAAATTTACGCGTTTTACCGTAAAAGACGTAAAATATACACTTTTATAAAAAATCTCAAATTTTGAAATAAACTTTATAACTAAGTCCTAAATGACTTAAAACCATCCCGAAAAATATCCATATGACTAATTACCTCATCCGAGCCCTCTAAATGCTAAACCGTAAATCCTAAAAAAAATACTATTACTATAATACTTATACGTATACGTAAACACCAAAATATCACCATTTCATTTCATAGTCACAACTTTTAAGCTCATGAACATGAAATAACCGTTCCTCGATTTACTTATGAGTACTTCTATACTCATAAACGATAACCACACCAACCTTAATCACTCAAAATAAACACGTAATCACACAAATTAAGTAAGCACAAATAAGATAACCTAAAAGTAAGACCAAGTGACAAATCCAAAACCTAGGGTTGTCACGCATTGGATTAAGATATCCCTCATAACTTCCACCCTCTTTTCTTTTTCTCTTTTGCCGATTGGACCAAGCCCTTCTCTAGGATTGTTTGGTTTATTTTTCCACTAAACGTATTGCTCGTTTTATACGTATTGGTATTACGGTTAATTCGTTATTATACGTGTGTACAAGAACTTAATATAATCTCATTATAGATTATATCTTAGATCGATTAACAAAACGATTAGGGGTTTAATATTTCCGTTTTTAGTACATCGTTTCGTCTCGGTATCTAATCGAATTGATATAACAATCTCAAGTATGACTTTATTGTTTTTGGTTGTAAAATCTTGTTTGGAATTTATGTCTAATTGGCACAAAGCATTCAAAAAGGTAAAAATATTAATCTCTATACTATGTATACGTACTAACTAAAACACATTGCAAATACCACATTTAAATGCTCGAAATGTAAAGAATGTAAAATACAAATTTAACTAAGTGAAAAATTTCAAAATATAAAACTGAAGTAATTTTTTACCAAAGATATAATGTCTACTTTACAAGATGTATAACATAAAATGGTATATTTCATGAAATCTATTACTATTAAAATTCTAGTACTAGTATTTGGGCCTATATTATACGAGTGTTAAAACTAAGCTAATACAATTAATAAACCAAATACAGCCCAAACAACTAATTCATGTCCAATATGAGGTCACTAATAGTCTAATGTATTTGGCCAAAAATGAAATGTGAATGTTGATTTATAACAGATTTGACAAACAGTAACAAATTAGCAAATCCCAAAAGCTTATCCCAACTGACGTGGCAACTATTGACCAAAAGTAAACAATATGGACTTAACGAAGATGGACTTAACGAATATGGACTAGTAACTAGAAATAGACAACAACATATCAACTACTTTGAATGCTTAACAAAAACTCACTGAACTTAAAAGTGAACATATGCTAAACTCCTTAAAAAAACGTGGACAATGGAAATTAAGCTACAAGTTATAGCACTACTAATCTCAGCCAAAACTTAGAACAAATTCAAATCACATACAACATTCAGTTAAGTTCTTAAAACAGACTACAATCAACAATTTTCTCAAGAAAAACTAAGTAGCAGATCTAACTATATTATGCAGAAAATGAACGCGCTTAACCTGCACTTCCAGGCCTAGTCCGTTGTGGGCGAAGCGGAGCGCTGGGCTCGCTTAAAACCAAATGCACCTCGAGTACAACTACTGAACTGAACTGCAGCCAAATCCAAAGTTCTGAACAAATGTTATGAAAAGAAAGCAAAACTTCTGAACTCTTATGTATCAAACCATAAACCTGCAATAGCTGGTTAGCGTAATTAAGCTAAAAGAACTAAACTCAAAAACTCCACTAAAAATGAAATGATAAGCAATAATCTGCTCATTACTTAACAGAACCAAGCACACCTCACCGAAAGTAAGACTATGCGTACTAGATTTCAAGTGAAAAAGCATCGAACTCTAACTAACATTATACTATTGTAACTACTTCTATCTTAGCTATTCATCATAAAGCTGCTTAAACTGAATCTTCAATAAGCTAACATCAAGCTTATCGTATAAGCTGTTCCAAAACAGTATATTCAAAATGCTCTAACTCAAATCACAATTCACTAAAAGTTTTGTGCAAGATCTAATAATAAGCTCATTCGAGGTTTTGAACTTTTGGCTTGTGAAAACTGAAATCGAAACAGAACTTGATAAAGCTTATAACGAACTGAAAATAGATCCGAAATCAAACTCAAATTGACAATGTCAAATCATTTAGAGTAACAGTATCAAGACTCACGCTAGCAAAGACTGATGAACAATTAATCAAACAGTTTAGAAAGATATGAATTGAAGAAGATTAGAATTTCATTAATGGCAGAAAAGCGGTTACAATCTCTAACAAACTATAACAGAAAGTTTAACATCTGAAGCTTTGACAAAACTAAACTAACTACTCCTAACTAACTATGTGTAAATCTACACCTAGCTAACCGTGTTAGGAATAAATTAAGGCCAGAACACTTGAGCGCCAAAACACTTGAGCACTGACAAGAACAAAACAAGCGTTGACAAGAACAATACAAGCGCTGACAGCTCAAGCGTTGACAAGTTAAAGTCAAGCGTTGACACATTGAAGACAAGCACTGATGGAAGATATATTCTACACGTTTATTATATTCTAGAATACTTCTAGTAAGGATAGGAACGACAATGTATTTTCTATATTTATCTTTACCTAGAATAGCTGATACGTAGATTATTGTACAAGGCTTCTTATGTCTATAAAAGAAGACCTTTAGGTTAATGTTTGATATAAGTTTCATATAAGTTTTTCATTCGTAAACTACTTTAATTGTAAGCAAGTTTGATATTGATAATCAAAGTGAAAGTTTGTTTATATCATTGTGTGTTCTTGTTTAAGTGTTAAATTCCGCATAACACTTAGATTCATAAGCATATACAAAGGTTTCTCTACGTGTATTACTTGATCTAATCTCGTATACACAAAGCTAATCGATCTAAGTTTGGGATCATCAAGTGGTATCAGAGTTTGTTGAGGAACTTTTGATCTTAAAGAACACCAGAACCCTAAAAATCACCAAAACCCTAATTTTCTAAAAAACCCTAAACAACATCATGTCTGAAGCTATAACCTCTTCTTCCTCAGCTTTACCAAACATCAAGATTCCCATGCTTGATGCAACCAACTTTGACTTATGGAAGTTCAACTTTGAACAATATCTGGGGATCTACGACTACACACTCTGGGAGATCATTGAATATGGAAACACATTCGATAAGGCTCAAAAGATTCTTACTTTCATTGCTCAAAGAACAGCTGTTGCTGGATGTCCTGAAGAGGATAAGAAAGAAAAACCTGGAGATGGTAGAGCTGTGTCTGCTGATGACATAGCAAAGAAAAGGGTTGACATGAAAGCCCTAAATATTCTGAAAGTCTCCTTGGGACAAGAAAACCAGCATAAATATAGAGGCTATGAATCTGCTAAGGATCTTTGGGAAGCTCTTGAAGTTGCATATGGTGGCAATGTAGACACTAAGGAGGAAAAGAAAAAGCAACTCCTGCATGATTATGCTATCTTCAAAGCTCAACCCAATGAGAAACTGAGTAGTGTGAGAAGCAGATTGCTTGACATTACAAGCAAGTTGTCCTTCATGGGGACACAAGTTGGTGATGTTGACATCAATGCTACCTTTCTTAAAAGTCTTGGTGAGGCATGGAAGATTGAGGCAAGATCTATTCTTGCCAACAATACTTACAAGAGCTCCTCGTTTGATGACATCTAGAACAAACTAAGACTGTTGGAAGATGAAACTCTTTTAGAGCATGGAAGCAAATCTACCACCAGCAACATGGCCTTCTTCTCTCATAGTGAAGGTCAATTCAATCAGAAGGACTCTTATATGCATCCAGTTACTGGATCATCATATGTCAGCGCTGGAACAAGTCCTGTCAACGTCTCCTATTCAGACGCTGACACATTCAAGAATGACTCCCCAAGAGTTAAACCTGCTGGTTTGGATTTGGATACTGTTTGTGCTTACATTGCTTCTTTGCCCAATGGTTCAATGATTACATATGAGGACCTTGAGCAGATAAGTGATGAGCACTTGGAAGAGATGGACATCAAGTGGAACATGGCTCTTGCTAGTATAAGAGCAAATAGGTGGAACAGAAGGTTTAAGAAGAAAATGACCTTCAATGCTAAAGACACAGCTGGATTTGATAAATCCAAAGTTGCATGCTACAACTGTTATCGTATGAGGCACTTCATGAGGGAATGCAGATCTCCTAGAAGATCTGATGCTGGTAAACCCTCAAGTCAGGTTGTTAAAGCTTAGGATTCCAAAGCTATGGTTGCAGTTCAAGGAATTGATGGTACAGGATGGGATTGGAGCTATCTGGCTAAGAATGTTGAAGAGGATAAAGCTTTGGTTGCTGATATTGAAGAAGAAGAGCATGTTGAATATGCTCTCATGGCACACTCCTCCTCTTCATCTGATAATGAGGTATATGATGATGCTTTTTGTAGCAAAGGTTGTAGGTTAAATACTGAAAGACTTAACAAAGAGGTGTTAAAATTAAAAGATGATATGAGTACTAAAAGATGTAAATTGTCTAATTACCAACTAGCTCTTACTGAAACTGAGAAAACCGTTTCTGAATACAAGAAAATGGAATTTGATTTAGAAGATAAAATTAATATCTTAAAACATGAGTTGGAGACTAGTATGGATATTAGAAACATCATGGAAAGGGTTAATGGTGAATTACAGGCTAAGTTAGATGAGGCCATTAAGAATAAAGATAATGTTGGCCTTAAAATTCAAAGATTTGATAGAGCCACCCAAACCCTAGGAGACTGTGTAGCTAAACAAAGAGATCCTAAGGACATGACTGGGATTGGGATGAATGATTACTCTTTGGTTCCACCACCAGCTGGTGACTTCTATGGTGTCCAACAAAGGGACTTATCTTGGACTGGTTTGCCAGAGCTCCAAGAGGAGGAATTCATTCCTCCACCAAGAGTTGTCACTCCAGTTGAAGAGTATCAACAAAAACTGACTGACCTGAATGAGTGGAAGAAAGCTAACCCTACTTTATTTGTCAAGGGTGGCTTGCTATGTGAAAGTCCTAATGAGTTACCACCCATTAAGATTACTAACCCAATCACTGGTAAAGCTGTTGACCTAGGCTCAAACAATGTTAGAAGACCTACTATTAAATATGCAGAGATGTATAGGAATACTAGGTCTCCTAAGAGTCAAGTTAGCAATCATGGAACAGGCTTCTTCTCTTCTAGACCTAAGGTTGTGTCTAGAAAAGCTTGTTACACATGTGGTAGCTTTTCACACTTGGCATACAAGTGTGTCAACGCTCCCAAAGCCAGCGCTGACAGGAACAATTTCAGCGCTGACAGAAACAAAGTCAACGTTGTGAGGAAGTCAAACGTTGTCAGACCCAAACCTTGTGTGCAGCAAAGTCCACAAGTGATTAGACCTGCCCCATTCTTTACCAGAAGGTCTAACACTCATGGACAAAGACCATTTCAAAAGACAAACATCTGGTCTAATAGGCAATGGGTTTCTGTAGCAAACCCTAGGTTCAACGCTGACAAGGGTAATTTCAGCGTTGACAGGACAAATTCTAACGATGACAGAAACGTGACCAGACCTAAATATTTGCAACCACAAGGTAAGAGGTCTAAAGCTTCTTCAAGCTTAACATGGAGACCCAAGAAAGATCAAAACCCTAATGATAATGGGATTTCAATGACTTGCAACAGATTTAATTACATTTCAAAGGTCATTACAAAACCTATTGGGGTTAACTGGGTATTTCATCCTAAAAAGGATGAGAATGGGGTTGTTGTGAGAACTAAGTCTGTTCTTATTGAACAACCAGATGAATCCAAGTCTTTTGAGACTTGGGTTCCCAAAGAAAACTAATTTGTTTTCTTTATGTGCAGGGCATTCAAAGACAGATCAATGATTATGGATATTAGGATAGTGGATGCTCAAGGCACATGACAGGGAAGGAAGACTATTTGATGAACTTCACTCCTATTAAAGATGGTGATAAGGTTTACATTGGAGGAGGATATGGTACTATCACAGGCAAAGGAACCATTCTCACCAAGAATTTGCGTTTTGAGAACGTCTTCCTGGTAAAATAACTTGATTACAATCTTTTTAGTGTATCACAAGTTTGTGATAACAAAAATAAAGTTCTGTTTACTGATACTGAGTGTTTGGTGTTAAGCAAAGATTTTAAGATCCCTGATGAGAAATATATTGAGTATAGAACACCTAGGCATAAGGACATATATAATGTTAATTTGAATGGGATTAAAATGAACAATAATATGTCTTGTTTTTATGCTAAGGCTTCAGTAGATGAGAGTAATTTGTGGCACAGGAGACTAGGGCACATAAATTTTAAAAATATAAATAGACTTGTGTGGCTTGGTTTAGTTGATGGTTTGCCTGAGAAGGCCTTCCACAATGACCACTCTTGTGTTGCATGTCTTAAAGGCAAGCAGCACAAGGTCTCATTCAAGTCCAAACAGGTGCATACTAGTTCCAGACCTCTTCATATGCTTCACATGGACCTCTTTGGTCCAACAAATATAGAAAGTTTGAATGGTAAGTCATATTGCTTTGTTATCACAAATGACTTTTCTAGGTTTACTTGGACATTCTTTCTAGCTATGAAGAGTGACACAACTGATATTCTTATTGATTTTATCACTCAGATTGAGAAGAGGTCTGGCAATGAGGTTAAAATGCTTAGGAGTGATAATGGTGGAGAATTTAGGAATAAGAAGCTAGATGATTTTTGTGCCAGGAAAGGAATTACTAGGCAATTTAGCATTGCTAGAACCCCACAACAAAATGGGGTTGCTGAGAGAAAAAATAGAACCCTAATTGAAGCAGCCAGAACAATGTTGGCTGATGCTCACTTTCCTATAGCCTTTTGGGCTGAGGCTGTTAATACAACTTGCTATGTGCAAAATAGAGCATTGGTCAACAAAATTCAGAACAAAACACCTTATGAGTTACTTTGGGGAAGAAAACCTAATATTGGTTTTCTCAGACCCTTTGGTTGTCATGTAGTAGTACTAGACACTAGTGATGCCTTAGGGAAATTTAGTGCAAAAGGTGATGAGGGCTACTTCATGGGGTATTCAGTCCAGAGCAAGGGTTATAGGGTTTATCTTAAAGAGGACAAACGTACAGTTGAAAGTTTGTTTATATCATTGTGTGTTCTTGTTTAAGTGTTAAATTCCGCATAACACTTAGATTCATAAGCATATACAAAGGTTTCTCTACGTGTATTACTTGATCTAATCTCGTATACACAAAGCTAATCGATATAAGTTTGGGATCACCAAGTGGTAACCTAGTGATCCTGAAAGTGGTCCTAATTGGTTGTTTGACTTGGAACCCTTATCTAGAACTTTAAATTATATGCCTGTTACTAATCCAGACATTGTGAAGGTAACTTCAAATGTTGTGGAGGAACAAGTTATTGATGTTTCAGGTACACAGGCTCATAAAAGGGTTGGATCACAAGCAGAAAAGACATCTCCTATTCAAGAATTCGTTACAATTCCCATTTGGACAGATGCTTTTGCTGCTGGACAAGATAATGGTGGTTTCCAAATACCACCAGATACAAACATGCATGGTCCTTCAGGCGCTGACAAAGACAAATCTAGCGCTGACAAGACCAATTCAGACGTTGATGGCTCAGACGTTGACAACAACAGTTCAAGCGTTGTTAGCCCAAGCGCTGACAAACAAGGTTCAGACGTTGACAACACCTTTGCACATCTTTTCTCTTCCACTTTTGAACAAGGTGAACCTTCCAATACATATGAAGAAGGTCATCCTTATGTTGATTTAAGAGAGTCTGATAAAGAAGATATTGGCAACTTGGAGCATGAGGTTGAGGACACCAGACTTTTTGAAGGAGGAGTTCTCACTTCTACAATGAAGAATCACCCCCCTTCCCAGATCATTGGTGATATTATGACTCCAGTTCAGACTAGAAGATCTCATCAAGGTCTTGGTGGGTTTATTGCCAATATACACAAGAAGGTTGATACCCCTCTTGTGCAAGCATGTTTGTTTGCATGTTTTCTGTCACAAGAAGAACCCAAGAAAATATTTGATGCTCTCAAAGAACCAAGTTGGGTGGAAGCAATGCAGGATGAGCTTCACCAATTTGTAATGGATGTTTGGGAGCTGGTTGATTGTCCTAGATATGTCAGACCTATAGGGACAAGATGGGTTCTAAGGAACAAAAGAGATGAAAGATGCATTGTGGTCAGAAACAAGGCAAGGTTAGTGGCTCAAGGGTATACACAAGAGGAGGGGATATACTATGAGGAGGTCTTTGCACCAGTTGCAAGGATTGAAGCTATTAGGATTTTTCTAGCCTATGCCTCCTGCATGGGCTTCACAGTCTATCAAATGGATGTCAAGAGTGCCTTTCTCTATGGCACCATTGTTGAGTAAGTATATGTAATGCAACCTCCTGGTTTTGAGGATCCAGAGCATCCAGATAAAGTGTATAGAGTCAAAAAGGCTATGTATGGCCTTCATCAAGCCCCTAGAGCATGGTATGGTACTCTGTCTACCTATTTGGTGGACAATGGATTCAAGAGGGGCACCATGGATCAGACACTGTTTACAAAGAAGAAAGGAAAGGATGTGTTGCTTGTGTAGGTCTATGTTGATGATATCATTTTTGGGTCTACTGATCCAAAGATGAGTGAGGATTTCTCAAAGCTTATGACAGACAAATTCAAGATGAGTGCTATGGGGGAGATGAACTTCTTTCTTGGTTTACAAGTTCAGCAGAAAGAAGATGGTATCTTCATCTCCCAGGACAAATATGTGGCTGAAATCTTGAAGAAGTTTGGCTTTTCTCCACATGAAAAGAGGGCTACTACTCCTATGGATAAAGAATACCCTTGGGGAAAGATTGGAGATGGGAAAGATGTTGATGTCAGGCATTATAGATCCATGATTGGATCCTTGATGTATCTTACTGCCTCCAGACCTGACATCATGTTTGCTGTGTATGCTTGTGCACGCCATCAAGTGACTCCCAAAGAATGTCACCTTTATGATGTGAAGAGGATCTTTAGGTACCTAAGATGCTATCCTAGTCTTGGTTTGTGGTACCCAAAGGATTCACCATTGGAGCTGATTGCATATTCAGATAGTGATTATGGAGGTGATACATTTGATAGGAAATCCACAACTGGTGGATGTCAGTTTCTTGGGAACAGGTTGATATCTTGGCAATGCAAGAAACAAACAGTGGTGGCTAATTCTACAACTGAAGTAGAGTATGTGGCTGCAGCTGCATGTTGTGGTCAAGTTTTGTGGATTCAGAACCAGCTATTGGACTATGGGTACAATTTCATGCATACTAAGATATTTGTTGACAATAATAGTACTTTATGCATCATTAAGAATCCTGTACATCATTCTAAAACTAAACACATAGAAATTAGACACCATTTTATAAGAGATTGTTTTGAAAAAGGTTTAATACAACCAGATAGGGTTGACACTGAGGATAATGTGTCAGATTTATTAACTAAACCTTTTGATGCTGGGAGGTTTCAATACTTGGTATCCAGTATTGGAATGATCAATCTCACATAATATGTGTTTTGGAGTCTGTTTGTAACAGTATGTACAGGATGATGCATCATTATTATTGGTCTTATTGATGATTTAGATTTTCCACAATATTTTTCAAACACTGACAAAGGTTGCTTGAACACTGAGAAGTGGTTTTGTAACGTTGTCAGCAATATAATTGTCTAACGCTGACAAAGCTTCCCTCAACGATGTCATGTGTTATCGGGGCGTTGTCAGCAACAATGTTAGTTTTGTGGTTTTCAATCTAAATGTGCAGATGGTGCTAGCAGTATACCATTGGATACAGAGTTGCTTATGGATCAATGGAGAAGCATTTGGACAAGTTTTTATTTATGGATGATGGTTGGAATGTTTCATTCCTATCTTGACATAAATTTTTTATGTTCAAGCATGATTTTAGCAAACTTTTGTATCATAGTTTAAGGGGAGGTTTTAGGAACCTTTAGGATTTTTGGGTATCCATATGATACTCTTATCACAATTCTAGATTGTGTCCACAGGTGAGTATGAGTTAGTTTTACTAAATCACGAGGCACTGTAGCATGCAAAGTTGATATACTATGCATGTTGCCAAGACATTTTTTGCCTAGAATTGGTTGTGGTCTGTTGGGAGACTTGGGAATGCTTTTGATATGGGATTTACCAGGGAGTAACAAGGATTTTATAAGGTAACTTGGTTGTTAAGAGTTTTGGTTAGCAAGGGACACTAGAGGACTGTTATGTCTATCTTGCTTATGCAAGTGTGCATAACTGGACAGTTCTTGCCGCCCTATAATAATTATCAGCTTTTGGTTATCGTCTCAAGGATAAATTACTTGTTAAGGTCATTTTTCACTTTTTAAAATATTTTTATTTTTGGACGCGGACAAGAATTTTCCAAGCGTTGTTGTGACCAAATTGGACGCTGACATGGCTATAGGCAAACGTTGACAAGATTATAGCCGTTGGGCGTTGATAGGTTATTTTTGACCGTTGACACTCAATGGGACCTACCCAGTTGTTACTTTTTGACATATTTTCAAGCCGTAATTTTAGGAGTTGTTACTTTCATTTAATGCATGAGATAACTTATATCTTTTTCAATATTTTCATGATTGATTTTTGAAAATATTTGCCTATTTTTGGGCCAATCACATGCATTCTTTTTCTCTTATATATTTGGCTCCTATTTTAAACAGGGTATCTATATTTCTTGTCTAACACTTTTCTCTTATCAACTTCATCTTCTTCACTTAAAATTAACAGCTTTCATCAATGGCACCAAAGTTTAGACCATCAGACTTGGAATTGGGGTTCAGATCTCAACACAACATGATTGCATATCTTGAAGCTGATGATGCTCTGTTTCCCCAATACATACAAATGGTGGCGTATTTGAACGCATCCCCATTAAGGTATGCTCTTTCTCATGCACCACTCATTCCAGTCACACACATTAAGCAGTTTTGGAACACTGTTAGTTCCTCAACAGTTAATGGAGTGACCACATTGACTTCTATTGTTCATGGGAGATCTTGGGTGGTTACTGAGGCTTTGGTACGCCAAGCCTTGCATCTTGATGATGCTGATGGTATAGCCACCCTTCCCATAAATGAAATAGAACAAGGGCTTAGGGCTTTGGGATATCCTTTTCCTGATGAAGGTACTCTAAACAAGTATCATAACCAGGAATTTCCCCCAGCCTGGAAGTACCTCATACATGTCCTCCTTCAATGTTTGAGTCCCAAATGTACTGCACACAATGAGATCAATAGATCCATTGCCAGTGCTATTGTGTGCATTGCAACAGGGCAAAAATTTAACTATTCTAAAATGATTTTTGAGGGGATGTGTAAAAACAAGGGGACAAAAATGACTTTAGCTTATCCCCGTTTTCTACAAATGGTTTTTGATGTTCAAGGTTACTGCTCAAGGGATCACAATGATTTTTATAAGATCCCTGAGCAAAAGAAAGCTATCTTTATGAAGATGAATTCACCACCCAATCGTGACCTACCTTTAACCCAAGCTATGCTTGCTGTTATTGCAGCAGCATAACCCCAACCAGACCCCCAACCACAAATTGACCCTCAACCACAACTTGAACCAATTCCTGAACCTTTACCTTCACCTGAACAAATGCAAATTGACTCAGAATCCTTCAACGCTGACACACTCAATGTTGGTGTTGATGTGCCTATTTCCGACGCTGACACACAACCATCACAATCCCAAACACCCCTTAACCAACCCACATCTACCCATTCTTCCACACCATCTTCCACACCCCCTGAATATAGGTTGATGAAACGCCAAAGGACTGCTGGAGTGTTCTCCTCTGGTGGTCCTAGCCATGTAGCAGAGAGAACCACCACCACAAGTGTGGCTGGTGACCTGGATGAGGCTGGGACTATTGGTTCTGGCTTAGATGCTGGCCAAGGCAGTCCCACCATCATTAAGTCCTCATCCTTGCCCAATGAATCTGACTTGGGAGGTCAAATCCCCATTTTAGAAGAGGGCAGACTGGAACCAATGACTCTTTTGGAATTGACGGCAGTCTGCATTAGCTTGCAAAAGCAAAATGCAGACTTAGTACAAGTAGTCAGCTCACAAGGCCTTGAACTCAAGCAATTGAGGGAGAGGATTGTTGTTTTGGAAAGTGATCGTGCTAGGAGGGGTATGGAGGAATCTTCCAAAGGGGAGGAAGATCAAATAAATCTGAGTGATAAGGGCAGCCATGATGGTCAATCAATGGATGTTGTTGAGGCCCTTACAACTTTGAAGAAACAAACAGGTTTTGATACGTCCTTAGTCTCTCCTACCAACTTAAATTTATCATTTACAGCTATGTTGAGAGAGGTTACAAAAGGCGCTGAGGGAGGATATTTGGGCGTTGACAAGGAGAATTTGGACGCTGACAAAAGTATTTTGGGCGCTGATAGGACAAAATTGGGCGTTGACAGACCTGCACATGAAGGTGATGTATCCCAGTCATCATCTATCATCAAGGACGTTTCTACTCAGGTATCACCATCTACCTTACCAACCATTGCACCATCAGATACGGGTAAGGGTATAATGGTAGAAGAGATTGTTCCAAAGGATGCAGCTCAAGTTGAGTTTGATAGAAGATTAGCTGCACAGATCATGGAACAAGATAAAAAGGAAGAGTCACCATTTGTTGTGACTTCAGAAGAAGAAAGTGATGAAGCTAGCTCAGACTCAAGTGTGATGATAATAGAACCAGAAAGACTTGAGTATGGGGATGAGTTGGCTAAGGAGAAGCTGAGAGAGTTGAAATTGCAGGTTGACTTTGACATGCCAGAGGTGGTTCAAATGTATCATGCTTGGGAAGACAGATGTATGGAGAATCCAGACTTGACCATTTCAGATCAAATATGGGGTTTGGAGATTCTTCTTAGAGTTCAGAAAGATTGTCAGGTAATTTTGAAACACAAGGCAAGCAATATTCTCTCAGAATTGAAAAGGGATAGAAGGGAGCTCTACTTTATGTTGCTCAGATGTCATTGAGTTGGATGGACATATCAGATGTTGAAGGCTTTGACATTTGATGAGTTGGAAAACAGGGCTTATCCCATTTGGGTGAGAGTGCAGGAAGCAAACACTCTCAGACTTCTTTCAGATGAAAGAAAGGAAGAACTTGTAGAAGAAATGGAACTCAAGAAAGCTATGATTGTTCCCAGGGCAGTGAAGAACCCAAAGATATGGATCCACTATATCCAAGTGAAGCTGTCATCAGAAAGAGTCTCAAGCTCTCACCTTTAGAAGCTTCAGATATGGTGCAATGGTTACCATTAGATTCCAGGAACCCAATTGTGAGCTATGAAGAAGATGAATGTGGGTTTTGGAAGATTGGCAGATTTGGCAAGGAGGTACACACTTTTACCACTCTCATATCTTTGTTTGCAAGTTGTGATAGAGAAGACTTGGTGACTCTTTGGAGGTTGCTGGAGACCAAGTTTGAGGCTGAAGCACCAACTTCAGCTAATGGAATAAAACTTTGGACCACATTCAAAAGAATGTGTGGACCAATAGATGAGGATCCTGCAATTTGGAAGGATCTTGAAGATGACCTCAGTGGTCTTCAATGGAGGTTATATTCAGCTGCTGGTGTATACCATTTGAGTTCTACAAAGTTTGCTGAGTATCTACTTGTGGATGGTCAGTATTTCATATCCAAAGCTATTTTGGAAAAGATGAAGGACACTCAGCTGGAGATAGATTATTCAAGTGACGTGGCAAAAGGTTTGATTAGATTTATTCATTACCAATATGAGAAGGTTTGTAAGATTCCTCCTAGTCCTTAATGCTTATTCAGAAACTTGATCATAAGAGTGGATATCAAGTTTAGGGGAGGATTGTTGGGAATAAATTAAGGCCAGAACACTTGAGCGCCAGAACACTTGAGCGCTGACAAGAACAAAACAAGCGTTGACAAGAACAATACAAGTGCTGACAGCTCAAGCGTTGACAAGTTAAAGTCAAGCGTTGACACATTGAAGACAAGCACCGATGGAAGATATATTCTACACGTTTATTATATTCTAGAATACTTCTAGTAAGGATAGGAACGACAATGTATTTTCTATATTTATCTTTACCTAGAATAGCTGATACGTAAATTATTGTACAAGGCTTCTTATGTCTAAAAAAGAAGACCTTTAGGTTAATGTTTGATATAAGTTTCATATAAGTTTTTCATTCGTAAACTACTTTCATTGTAAGCAAGTTTGATATTGATAATCAAAGTGAAAGTTTGTTTATATCATTGTGTGTTCTTGTTTAAGTGTTAAATTCCGCATAACACTTAGATTCATAAGCATATACAAAGGTTTCTCTACGTGTATTACTTGATCTAATCTCGTATACACAAAGCTAATCGATCTAAGTTTGGGATCATCATAAATTTGATCGATACACGTGTTAAGGACCGGAACGCTCCCGAACACGGTGTATTGCCTCGGCAATACTTATGGAAGTAGGTAAACTGGTTGTTCGTATCTACGTATACTTATTTACATATAATAATATATCAAAAATATTTTTGTATTTATTTGATTTTTTAAGAAAAATACTATATGTACGTAAAAACCGATGAAAGCCAATAATATGTATTTTTGGGTGCAATCTTTTAGGAAAAAGATTGCTTTTTGGATTTTTTTATTTTTTTGGTTCAATTCTTTAGGAAAAGAATTGATTTTGTGGTTTTTTTTTGTATTTTTTTGTCTTTTTGATTTTTTATGTTTTTGATTTATAATACGTAAAAATAACGTTCACAAAGTGAAGGAATCCCAAAATCCAATCGTCTCACTCGAAACCGTTAATCTTCACGAAAAGAACCGGCAGCGGCGCCATTTAATAATTCTATTTTTAGTACATCGTTTCGTCTCGGTATCTAATCGAATTGATATAACAATCTCAAGTATGACTTTATTGTTTTTGGTTGTAAAATCTTGTTTGGAATTTATGTCTAATTGGAACAAAGCATTCAAAAAGGTAAAAATATTAATCTCTATACTATGTATACGTACTAACTAAAACACATTTCAAATACCACATTTAAATGCTCGAAATGTAAAGAATGTAAAATACAAATTTAACTAAGTGAAAAATTTCAAAATATAAAACTAAAGTAATTTATTACCAAAGATATAATGTCTACTTTACAAGATGTAAAACATAAAATGGTATATTTCATGAAATCTATTACTATTAAATTCTAATACTAGTATTTGGGCCTATATTATACGAGTGTTAAAACTAAGCTAATACAATTTATAAACCAAATACAGCCCAAACAACTAATTCATGCCCAATAAGAGCTCACTAATAGTCTAATGTATTTGGCCAAAAATGAAATGTGAAAGTTGATTTACAACAGATTTGACAAACAGTAACAAATTAGCAAATCCCAAAACCTTATCCCAACTGACCTGGCAACTATTGACCAAAAGTAAACAATATGGACTTAACGAAGATGGACTTAACGAATATGGACTAGTAACTAGAAATAGACAACAAAACATCAACTACTGTGAATGCTTAACTAAAACTCATTGAACTTAAAAGTAAACATATGCTAAACTCCTTAAAAAAACATGGACAGTGGAAATTAAGCTACAAGTTATAGCACTACTAATCTCAGCCAAAACTTAGAACAAATTCAAATCACATACAACATTCAGTTAAGTTCTTAAAAAAAACTACAATCAACAATTTTCTCAAGAAAAACTAAGTAGCAGATCTAACTATATTATGCAGAAAATGAACGCGCTTAACCTGCACTTCCAGGCCTAGTCCGTTGTGGGCGAAGCGGAGCGCTGAGCTCGCTTAAAACCAAATGCACCTCGAGTACAACTACTGAACTGAACTGCAGCTAAATCCAAAGATCTGAACAAATGTTATGAAAAGAAAGCAAAACTTCTGAACTCTTGTGTATCAAACCATAAACCTTCAATAGCTGGTTAGCGTAATTAAGCTAAAAGAACTAAACTCAAAAACTCCACTGCAAATGAAATGATAAGCAATAATCTGCTCATTACTTAACAGAACCAAGCATACCTCGCCGAAAGTAAGACTATGCGTACTGGATTTCAAGTGAAAAAGCATCGAACTATAACTAACATTATACTGTTGTAACTACTTCTATCTTAGCTATTCATCATAAAGCTGCTTAAACGGAATCTTCAATAAGCTAACATCAAGCTTATCGTATAAGCTGCTCTAAAACAGTATATTCAAAATGCTCTAACTCAAATCACAATTCACTAAAAGTTTTGTGCAAGATCTACTAATAAGCTCATTCGAGCATTTGAACTTTTGGCTTGTGAAAACTGAAATCGAAACAGAACTTGATACAGGTTATAACGAACTGAAAATAGATCCGAAATCAAACTCAAATTGACAAAGTCAAATCGTTTAGAGTAACAGTATCAAGACTCACGCTAGCAAAGACTGATGAACAATTAATCAAACAGTTTAGAAAGATATGAATTGAAGAAGATTAGAATTTCATTAATGGCAGAAAAGCGGCTATAATCTCTAACAAACTATAACAGAAAGTTTAACATCTGAAGCTTTGACAAAACTAAACTAACTACTCCTAACTAACTATGTGTAAATCTACACCTAGCTAACCGCTTGAAACTGAAGTCTTGATCCTGTATTTATAGACATCGAAGATGATGAGATGATGTGTTGCTTCCAATCAGGTTGTGCCACGTGTAAATACGAGGTTTATCAATTAGGGTTCTTCACATCCCAAATTGGGGGTTTCTTCATTCTTGACTCTTGATCGAATTGGTCTTCTTGTAGAGGAGAGCAAGAGGATCATCTTTGCCGTTAAAAGCTTTACTTGAATCTTCTTAGATCTCCATTAAAATTGAGTTGCAGGTAAATGGTGGAAAAGTGATAAACTGTCTGTTTATTTTCTCTCTCTTGTTTGTAGACGAAGGAGAAAGACAGACGTCTTATGTTTATGAAGTATTGACTGGTCTTTTGACCAAGTAGATAAGCATTTCCATTTGTTTATATTTAAGTCCTTCACTTTTCATATCTTTGTCAAATGTGTATGAAAGCTTTTAAGCAAATCTCCATTTTCATCCTTTAATTTCTAAAAGTTACACTTTAAGCCCTCGATCTTGGTAAATAATGGCAAGTAAGGTCCTTCAAATCTCTTTCGTCCTTTTCGTCGTCTTTTCGTCAAATAAATCCTCGAAATGCGTCTTTGCTTCAAAATGTATCTTGTTTACCTGAAAACACATGAAACACAAATACCAACGTAATTATGATATTTTTCAGTTAATATAATGTATTTGACTGTGTTTTGAGTGGTTTTAGGATCATTATTGATGAGTGTTTTCACACTTATCAGGGTTAATCATTGATCCTCATAAACCCTAATTTGGAGATATGTTCTTGTTCATTGGAATCGCGTTGCAAAATGTACGTAACCCTAATCGATTAATTATGAATAGGTTATTATTATGATTTTTTTAAATCGCTTCCGCTATTACGTGCTTTGATCTTTACTTGTGTTTTTATAATTGTTATGAACTACATAAACCTTCACTTTACACACACCATGGTTGTGTTTGGTAACACCTATATGAAGAGCGTTTAGCATTTAGCATTTTTGATATAAAAACTTGTTTGGATAAATTGACTAGCATTAGCATTTTGCATAAAATGCTATTTTTTCATATGCTCTTTCAATCATCATTTTTAGAGCATAAAAAGTGGTGGGCTAAATAAATTACTCAAATAACCTATTCTTATAACCCAATTCATATACGTTTATTATAAACCCTACTGGCCGTACTTTGTAGAATATCATCATTCCAAAACCTTGTTCATTCTGTTGCAATAAACATGATTGGAGGTTAGTATATGATTTTGATTTTTGTCTTTTCTCTTATCATGCATGTTTCCTTTGTAAATTGCTTAATGCATGTGCCCTTTTATTTTCTCACCTCTCCAACGTATCTTTATAAAGTTACATGCATTCATAGCACTCTTTTTGTCCTAAACATAGGTATTAGATCCATGGTTGCTTAATAATCATGCTCCATATGGATTGAAATTTGATATATTACGTAGAGTTTCAAAGGTGTATCTAGTAAATCAAAATACCAAAGAACGCAATGTTGGGATTTAGAAACTAGTTAAACCATTAACTAGAAGTACGCAACAGAATGGATATAGTATAACAAACATGATTAACACATAATAAAAACAATATTAAAACCAAGCTATAATTAATTGAATAAATCAATTAATGATCTTGATCTTGAAGCTATAACGGTAAAGTAACCATTCTCTAATGATTGCTCACACGACACGTCAAATGAACACATCACACGTCAAATGAACACACCACGATGCTAGTGGTAACTTCACTTTAATAGATCTTGCAACTAAAAAACCTTAGATCCGAAACCCTAAGTGGGATTACGTAAGGATCGATTTTGTAGACGTTACAAGACTCTTGGAAAAATCACCGGAAATCCTAATTGGGGTTTATATCTAGTCGAACCACAAGGGAGACTAAAACCTAGATTTAGAGATCTAGGCTTTAGTTATAAAGCTTAAGACTTTATAAGAAAATCACCAAAGATGATAGATCTTATAAAGGTTAAACCTTTATGTGATTTTAGGTTAAAGGGAAAAAAATTTGGTTTGTGTGTGTGGTGTGGGTCGATCGGACACAAGGCACAAGAGGGAGAGACAAAAAATTATGAGGGGTTTAGGTTTGTATTTATTCACAACCTTGCACCTCCTCAAATCTTAAGGCCCAACCCACACACCTAGATTAAGTAACTAAATATCTTAATTAGTAAACCAAAAATCCTTCTACAACCCCTAATGGGTATTCGGCCGCCTATAGGGTACCAGGAGGTTCTAGAAGCGTTTTTCCTTCCAAAATTCAATACCGCACTCGCATTAAAATAATTAAATCCCATTAATTAATTTAACCACCATTAATTAAATAAAACGTGAAGTTTTTATTAAACGTTTAATTATAAATAATAAAACGTAAATAAACGTGTGTTCTCTGTATTGAGTGTATGCCCCCGATAGGCTCACGCATTTACCGATGGCTAAATGATTGCATATCTCAACAGCTCCCACTTGTGAGAGTTTAGACATACAACGTCCATAATGAAGTATCTAGCAACACTTCATTATAACCGGCAAATGTTGAGTTAGATAGTTTTAAGAATAAGATCTTAAAAGCTAGTAATGGTGTATGACTATTAGAGCTTTCTGGTAATCATCCCTTCATTTCAATGTACCGGTTAAACCATAGATATGGATCCTAACTCATTCCATATACTTTAACTTTAATTCCTCGTGATCAAATTAATTTAGATAGTCCAAATTATAACAATCATCATCTTGATTACACTTTGGGTACGACCATACAATTACCTAATTAATTCTGGAGGGGATCCAGGGTACTTCATCGCACTATATCAGAGTGGAGGAACAAATTCTATATTGACTGCAAGTGTCTGTGGATGCTGTTTCACAACACTTCCAATTAGAGTCGTTATAGCTAGATCTGGCGAACTAGCGTTTGACATAGAATCAAGAAGCGTTATTCACACATGCACACTTGTTTGCATCTCAAGTCTAAGGATGACCTAATCCTCACCATTTATATATTCGAATTTACTCATGACAACGGATCCAAAAGTAAACATTCGAAAGTTCGGGGTGTCCAATATTCATATCAATGAATAACATATGAGTTTGGTTGGAACCGTCCACCATATATACTAGTATCTTACCAACACTCATATTTGCCTTAATGTATACGATATTCCCATATTGTTTAACCGACAATGGACATGTTTAGAATAATTAAATATTCAAGGATTTAAACATACAAACATAGGGCAACAATAATTATATGAAGATAACAAACATCAAATGTCTTTATTCATCATAAAGTAATAATTGTCTTACAATCCCAATTATCCAAATACTACGATAACACAGATTACATGAGACCATTAGCTGGAAACGAACCAGTTCCATGAGTTAACATGGAATGCCTTTTGAGGTCTAACGCCTTTGTGAAGGGTTCAGCTAAATTGTCGTCTGTGTGAACTTTCTCCAGACTAACATCACCCAGTTCAATCACTTCTCTGAGGTAGTGAACTTTGGAACGATATCGCACCTTTAGTGATTCCTGGTTCATTAGCTATAGTAATGGCTTCGGTATTGTCACAATACATCGTTATAGGTTCATTATTTGTGGGAACAACACCAAGCCCAGAAATAAACTTCCTAATCTAAACTACCTCTTTAACAGCCTCCGAAGCGGCTATATACTCAGCCTCTGTAGATGAGTTTGCATGGATGGTATGCTTTGCACTTTTCTAGCTAACAACACCTCCATTTAACATGAAAACATATCCCGTCTGAGACTTCGTATCATCAGCATCCGTAAGATATCCAGCATCAGTGTAGCAAGCAACCCTGAGCTCTTTTTTCATATCTCCTCCATAAACCAGAAACATGTCTTTAATATGCCTAAGATACCTCAGAATGTTCTTAACAGCAGTCCAGTGAGAATCACCAAGATTTTGCTAAAATCGGCTTGTCATGTTCTGAGACAACGCAATATCTGGTCTCGTACATCTAACAGCATACATGATTGATCCTATTGCCGAAGCATAAGGAACTCTCTGCATGCGTCTCACCTCATCAGGTGTAGATGCTCCTTGAGTCTTAGATAATTTTGATTTAGTTTGCATAGGAATAAAGCCACGTTTGGAATTATCCATGTTATACTTCTTCAAAATCTTATCTATGTAAGAACTTTGACATAAACCAATTAACCGTCTAGATCTATCACGTATGATCTTGATTCCAAGGATATACGCAGCACCTCCCAAATCCTTCATGGAAAAACACCTTCCAAGGTAAGCTTTTACACTTTGTAACATTGGAATGTATTTTCCCATCAACAATATGTCATCAACATACAAGACAAGAAACACTACGCTACTCCTACTAGCTTTGATATATACACATGGCTCATCAGGATTTTGATTGAAACCAAATTTCTTGATTTCATCATCAAACCTCTTGTTCCATTTCCTTGATGCTTGCTTAAGTCCATAAATGGATCTTTGAAGCTTGCATACATGGTTTGGATACTTTGAATTGACAAAACCTTCAGGTTGCTTCATATAGACTTCTTCGTAAAGCAGTCCATTGAGGAAAGCGGGTGGGTAGTAGAAGGAGTAACCCATCGTTTCTTTTGGGTAACCTACAAAGATACACTTAACTAATCGGGGCTCAAGTTTGTCCGGTTTGATAAGCGTGTCACGCTTAACAAGAGCCTCACATCCCCAGACCTTTAAGTAAGACAACTTAGGGGCTTGCCCATACCATACTTCGTATGGAGTCTTTTCAACCTTCTTAGTTGAAACCATATTGAGTATGCGAGCATCAGACTCAAGAGCATAATCCCAAAAGGATTTTGGAAGAGTTGTTTGGGCCATCATGGAACGAACCATATCAAGTAGGGTTCTATTTCTCCTCTCAGACACACCATTATGTTGTGGTGTATATGGAGGAATTCTTTGGGAAACTATTCCATGTTCCTTAAGATGCTCTAGAAATTCATAACTCATAAATTCACCTCCACGATCCGAACGGAGTGCCTTTATGGTTTTACCGAGTTGATTTTCTACTTCCTTTTTAAACACCTTAAATGTTTCAAAAACTTCATGTTTATGCTTTAGCAAGTAAACATAACCATAACGACTAAAGTTGTTAGTGAAAGTGACGAAGTAACTTGCACCTTGTCTTAACACGATTCTAAATGGACCACATACATCGGTGTGGATTAGTCCAAGTAGATCTTTAACCCTCTCCACTTGATGTGAATAAGGTTTACGTACCATCTTTCCAAATAAACATGAAACACACTTGTCAAAGGAATCATCATCGTTTGACTTAAGCAATCCATCATATTGTAATTGATTAATGCGCTTTTTGCTTATGTGGCCAAGGCGACAATGCCATAACAATGTAGAGTCCAAATTAAATTTGGCCCTTTTGTTGCTTATAGCATACATAGAACTATTGTTTGCATTAGAATCACACATATCAATTTCATAAATACCATTACTAGGAATAGCACTAAAATAAAACATATTATTTTTATAAACCGAAATACTTGCATTATTCTCAAAACGATTAACAAAACCATCGTCATACAAACATGAAACTGAAACAATCCCTCTAGAAATAGAAGGTGCGTAATGACAATTATTCAACATAACAACTAGTCCACTAGGGAGAAATAATTGAAAAACACCAATGGATTCAACAACTGATGTGACACCCCAGGCAAATCCCACATCGGCTGTGGCCAGGAGAGATCCATGGTTCATAAGATAACAGTCGCCTTCTCATGACACAACGCGTTTTGTGGTCTACTGCAAGTGGGGTTCTTAGGAACTGGCAGTTAAGCGTGCTCATGGAAGAGTAGTACTGGCTTGGGTGACCTGCCGGGAAGTCTTCACAAGAGGGCCACAAAGCAAAGCCGTGAGCCTACGGGCAAAGCGGACAATATTGTGGTCTGAGTAGGCGGGATGTTACAAGTGGTATCAGAGCCACTCCTGAGCCGTTCGGGATGGTGGGGCAAACCTCATCGAGGACGATGAGTCCCGAAGGGGGGGTGATTGTGACACCCCAGGCAAATCCCACATCGGCTGTGGCCAGGAGAGATCCATGGTTCATAAGATAACAGTCGCCTTCTCATGACACAACGCGTTTTGTGGTCTACTGCAAGTGGGGTTCTTAGGAACTGGCAGTTAAGCGTGCTCATGGAAGAGTAGTATTGGCTTGGGTGACCTACCGGGAAGTCTTCACAAGAGGGCCACAAAGCAAAGCCGTGAGCCTGCGGGCAAAGCGGACAATATTGTGGTCTGAGTAGGCGGGATGTTACAACTGCACGATGAACATTGCCCACGTACAGGTTTAAAGCTCCTGGCTTCAGCTTTTTACTTATCCTTAGACCCTGAGTAGTATTACAGATGTGAGTACCACAACCAATGTCATAAACCCAAGATTTATTAGGAAAAGTAAAGAGTTCTATAGTGAAGATACCTGAAGCGCTAGCTCCTTGAGAGGACTTCTTTTTCTTCCACAACTCAGCGAGATACTCTGGACAGATTCTCTTCCAATGACCAATGTCACCGCATTGGTGACAAATGGCATCCTTAGCACGATTCTCTCTTCTTGGTGGAGGGGGAATCTTGGTTCGCGGAGTAAAGTTTGCTACTTTCTTCCCTATGCCACGATTCTTACCCTTCGCAACATTAGACGGTTTAGCCTTATTAGGATTTTGGATCCTTCCTGCCCTAATAGCATTGATGGTATTAGGAGTAGCAGGTGAAACCTTCTTTGGCAACGTTTTCTCATGTAGCTTTAACATGGCATGCCATTATGGTATTGTCTTCCCAGGCCATGCATATTGTAATCTTGCACGAACCTATCATAGTCCTTGTTCAGTGAGGCTAAAATTAGGTTCATTGCAAGTTTCAATGACACAGGGTGACCCAAACGTTCCAAGTTCTCTATGTAGCCCTTCATCTTTAAGACATATGAGCTCACAGATTGTCCATCCTCATGTTTACACGCGTGAAAGGCACGTGCAACATCAAGGAGTTCTTGATCAGCTTGTTCAGTGAACATAGTTTTTAATTCTTCCATCATTGACCATGCGCCATGACCCTCTAAAAGTTTCTGAAGTTCAGGGGACATAGTCATTAGCATAAGGCCAGCGATTTCTCTAGACCTTTTGACCCAAGTTGGATGTAAATCTGGGTCTTGCTCTGCGCCAAAGTGACCATGAGGCAGAACTTCTGATTGATCAAGAATTAGTTTCTCAAGGTATTGAATCAAGTCATCAGTTTCGAGCGCTATCCTAAGAGCACGATACCAATCAACGAAGTTATTTTCAGTCAACTTCATCTTTTCAAGGAATGACTTAACAACCGTGTTGTTTAAGCAAGAGTTTTGATTATTATTCATCTACAAAATAAAAGTTCAACGATTAGTATTTTCGATAATTACATTCTCAAAGAATTAACTACCCAAATAATCATTATGAGACTAAGATCCTTGTTTGAACTCCCACTTAATATTAGAGGTCTGACCGTCTAATATCAATTAGGGCAAGAGGTAAGCGACGAGCGTTAATTACATTACAAGTGCAACTCATAGATTTATGAGACGATTCATGAAGTTTATTTGTTGTAAAGTGTTTGAATGGGATGTTCTCATAACTCTTTCGAGTACCACTGAACATCTCAAACAAACTTGTTCTACACGTAATAAAGTCATGAGTATGTTTCATCTCATCTTATGCCTCGGGTTCCAGATCTGACCGAGAACTCGACTTAAGTCGTACCAATTTGAAGCATGAAATTATTGGCAAAAACCAATGACAAAGATCGCCTCGGGTATGTAATTCGCCCTATATCTGACTAGACGACGAAAAACAACTACAAGTGCTTCTAAATTGGATGGCATAGACTTAAAAATTCAAATAGGTAGCACATAAGTTTGGAAAAACAAATGTCAAAGTGTGTAAAAGAATGCATGCAATTCATTCTCTTAGCACAAGTTAAGAAAACAATTTATTAACTTTTTGGTTTCGGCATGTTTTACCGTGGGAAAAGATTAAAGAAATATCAAACCCTATATCCTACTCTTCATGCGCCCGAAGGTGCAAGTGCTTGAGATAATTATCCCATAAGTGCCAAAAAACCTATGGAACACGTGAGAAGATTAAAGATCCCTCAAACCCTAGATATCTCGACTAGAGCACGAAGTGTAACACCCCATTTTGATAATGGAATGTCACGCGTAATTATGGCGTATCATCAAAGCATACAAGGATAAATGTCTAAACATTACATGACTATAAAAGGAAAATACCGGAATTAAACATCGGTAGTCCAAAAGTAAAGCTCATCACACACAAACATAAGTACTGTAAATGAAAGGACTAAACAATGTCCATGGCAAGAGTATCAAAGTAAAGATAATGCATAAAGTAAAGAAAGGCTAGAAAGCTTCCAATCCATATGCACGTACGCTTAAAGTCTATGAGCGTCCCTGAGTACCTACCGTTTTGGGAACTTATAAAAGGAAAACGGCTGAGCAATACGCTCAGTGCACGGATGTACAATAAAGCATGAACAATATACGCATATAAGCATATAACAGCGGAAGAAACTAAGTCCCGAATAACCTGGTTAAGTCTTGGTAAAACTGGTTTTATAGTTTGAAAAGCCTTATGTTTATCTTATAAAAACTGTTTAACATAATCTACCATTAGCCAATATAGGTCATGAAAATCCACCGTGCATGAATACTTGGAGGGGTGACCTCATCATGCAAATTAGAGGGGCTGTCTCTAATTTAATATACTGGTTTAGGTAGGAGGGATCAGCTCCTTGTGAAGGATGCAAGGCACACACCACATTAACACTGAGTAATCTACTGAAAAACATGTAACTAGGATGCACCCATACGCCCCACATGATAAATATAATAATATGGCCAAAAGCTGAAGAGACGCCACGAGCAATCACTTCGCCGTGGGGAAGTCATAACACCAGTGCCTCTAGTGTTATGGTTATGGTACCTCCATAACTAGGTGAAACTAGTCATGCATGTATATGGCTATAGGTATTCTAAATTAAACATAAGCAAATCAAACATATAAACTTATACTACGGGAAAACAGTTGGCTGCATACGGGAAATCCTAATAAGGAAAGAATGTCCATACTGAAAGGACAGGAATTCGTACCTTATGTCCAGTGAACGAAGAAGACGAACTGAAGAGAGTCCTACTTCGGTATCACTAATTCTACATAAATACATACGTGTATAAGTATCTGATTACTAAATACGTAACTGGTTTTATGTCATATCTTAGCTTATTTTATACGTTCATGCCATGTTTTACTATTTTAAGTTTTAAACTGGGTGTTCATCTTATATTCTGTCTATTCTGATTAAGTATTACTTGTATTTCATGTATTATTATACTTACTACGTAATAATAAGTAACTTTCTAAAAATAGCAGGTTTCCTAAAATAGAAAGTTTCCAAAAATAGAAAGTTACCAAAAATAGAAAGTTTCCAAAAATAGAAAGTTTCCAAAAATAGAAAGTTTCCAAAAATAGATTAGCTGCCTTAATTAAATAAGTTTCTAAAAAATAGAAAGTTTCAATAAATAGATATAAGCTGGTTAAATAAGCTAATTATATAAGCTTAAGTGTTTTCTGGTTATTTTTCTAAGTCATATAGATATAAGGTATAGTTTATTAATTATTACATGTAATTTAAATAAACTATAGGTTAAAAGTATTTAATCAAATATATCATGTTTTTAATTAAATAAAGTTAAATACTTAGGTTAATACATGTATTATTAATTATTAATAATATCACCTAAGTCATGTTAATTAATTAATTATAACCATGGTTTTTAATAATTAATTAATTATAAAGTCTAGAAAATATAAATACTTAGGTTAAAAATTCATGATCTAGTAATTAAATTATAACCTAAGTCATGTTTATTAAATTAATTATGTCATGCTTTATTAATTTAATTGTTAACATATGATTATTAAAATCATAAACCTTAACATAAACAATGAACCGGATCGTGACTAGAAACCATGAACCGGACCCGTAATCAACACCATACCCCGAACCACTTCGGGGTATCCCCCTGTTTGCTGCTGCCGTGGGACCCACACCACCAAACCGAGACGATGAGGTCTCGGTGGTGGTTCACAAGCCAAACTGAGACCCCTTGGGGGTTCGGTTTAGGCGCCGGCCACATCAAACACCCCTAAATCCCTTGTTTTGATTTACCCCATATCCATTTACATGTTTAATTAATGTTTTTAATTAGCTTTTTAAAAACATCTTGTTCTTATGTAATTTATTAAATCAAAACATAAAAGAAAAGGATTAAAAAGGTATACCGAATGCGTGGATCAAACGAGGATGAACACACACTACAAGAAAAACAGCCTTTAGTGACCTATTTTTTTGTGACCACTTAATATTTGGTCTCTATTATGCTCGTTTAGTAACCAATATACTTGTGGTCACTGCATTCTAGTCATTCTCATAAATTTAGTGATGGTTTAAAATTTGTGGTCATTAAGTTGTCACAAATGACAACTATTAGTGACCACAAAATAATGGTCATTGAGTTTCAAAATTAGAGACCAAGAATAATGGTCACTACTTTAGTATATGCTATTGGCAAGGTTTGAGAGACCAAATATTAAGTGGTCATTATGTTCCAGGTTAGAGACCAAGGTTCGTGATCATTTATTAATAAATTAACCATGTTGGTGCAGTTGTAGCAATTTGTAGAAGATTGCACGAGAAAATTATGGCTCTTGGGGCTCCTATGAGAGCAAGATTCAACTCTCACTGAGCGTTTAACTGCTTTACATTCCGATTTTCTTCAAGTTTATTTGTCGCGCGCTATATATGGATACTAGTGGGTGGGTTGGGTAGCACATCAAAAGTGCGTTAACTTGACTACCCAACATTTTCGTCCATTCTTTTATCTAGTATATTGAATCTGTTTTACAATTTTTGATCGGTCTCCTTTATGGATAACTTTTTCTGGTTATCTAATTATATCTGTTATATGTTATTTCATTTACTGGATTTCCTTCGAGCTCAAGAAAGACCCGTAAATACTCATTTAGCCTTCTTAACAGAAGGATCAGAAACCGCCATATTCAAATCATATTTTGATGATTGGCCTCAAACAGTGGAGACCAAGCTATACAAAGAAGGTCGAGGGAAATTAGCAGGTTATTTTTCTCTTTACACCAACTTTATGAAAATTAATTAAAAATGCAGTAGCGATTAACAAAGTTATTTTATGGCGATTATTTATGGTTATAAATATATTTCATGGTCTTTAAAAACATCAGCGATGTTCGAGAAAACTGGTTATGATGTGGAGGAGCTCCCTGATTAAGATGAGAGTATACACATTGATTGCAATGGTACACTAAAGGTTACTCTCTACCAGTGATACTTTGTTGTCACGATACAAATGTAATATACTTTTACAAGTTAAAACAGGTCAAATTGTTTGTGCATATCAAATCCCATAAACCAAAAACACTTTTATCTCCATTTTTTTATTTTTGATAAATTGTAAGACATTAAAAATGATTGCAAAATAGTGCTAATCTGAACCATAAAGTAAACAAAATTAGGAGGCCCCATGCCTTGTAAAATACACTTTTGACTATTTTCAACCTGTTTGGCCCATTCCTATTTAGTTGCTCTTCTTTATTTGAGCATGTCAATGGAATATACAGTCGTAATCTTTCTTTGGGTTAGCTTACTAAATTACATTGATTTGCCTTTTCTCATGGTGCAGGGTTAGCATATATACCAGCTGCTGTACCTTTCAGATCCAAGATTACATGCTCTTGGACATTGTGGTTCATTTAAGGTTGATACTATTGAAGACATGTTTTGTTTGCTAATAAACGCTATGTTAAACATCTATACGATTGAACGTTATGTTTCTTTTAGATGTAAAAGATTATATATTACAATTTATATTTTTTTCTATGTTATGAACATTTGATATATTTTTCTAAGGTTTCAATATTTTTTGCAATTATGCTTTTTGTAATATTGCTAAATTGTTTTTGAATAAGTGACCATCTATTATTATTAAGACTATAGGTGGTGACCACCGGTTGGTCTCTAAATTCTGTAGGTAGTGACCACACATATTGTCACTGATGGTCGTTAAAGGAGTGTTAATGGGTCGGTTATCTTTAACAAAACAGTGACCACTTTCACGACCACACTTATCCGTCACTATAAATCGATTCAGTGACCACCTTCGCTTATTAGTGACCAAAATTAGTGACCGAATATATCGTCACAAATATAGTGACCACTATATTTTCGTCATTGGTTAGAGACGGATTTTAACTTTTGGTCTCTAATAGAAATAGTGACGGAGCTATAGTGACGAAAAGTGACCACCCAGGGTTTCGTCACTAAAACAGGTTAGTGACCACCTTTTATAAAGATAGTGACAATTTTCGTTTCGTCACTAAATCCAGTTTTTCTTGTAGTGACATACGAATGCTTGCACAAAATTCAAGATCAAAAATCAATCGAACACCCCCTTTTGTGTCTTTATATCCGGCGGCCAAAGAGAGAGCAAGGAGAAGGAGAAAATCTTTTTAGGGTTTTTGTTATTTTACTGTAATATGAAAAATGACTAAAAGATTTAACCATAACCCCTTGTTAGTAAAAGTTTGATGGGCTTGGCCCATCCCCTTGGTGTAGCCGCGGGTAGGGGGCCCCACATGGGGTACCCGTACCTTTTTCCGATTCTAATTATTTTAGTGTTCGTTCGTGTTTTATCGTGTTCGTGTTTTATGTGTTCTAGTTAATTATTAACCGTGACTTAATATATTTATTCGTATTCGTAATAAATATATATACGTAATTAATATTAGCTCGTGATTAATTTACGTTCATGATTTCATGATCGCATGTTCGTGATTAATTATTGTTTAAATAATTATTGTACGTTCATACGTAATAAATACTTATCGTGTTCTAACGCGTATGTAATACTTAAAATTCTTATACGTGAACGTAAACATACTATAAAAGGAAAGTTTTAATCTAGTACGTGCGATCTTAAGGGTACTATTCATGGTAAAAGCATGCGGGTTTTACAACTCTTCCCCCCTAAAAAGAATAATTCGTCCCCGAATTATAGATAAAGTGAACTGAAGAAGAAGAACATACTCGAATTCAAAATATGAAATGAGGGTAAGAAGCCCAGATAGTCGCCTCTGTTTCCCAAGTGGCTTCCCGCTCGGTATGATCCCTCCAAAGGATTTTGACGAATGGAATCGTCTTCCTTCTCATGACTCGTTCTTGTCTGTCAAGAACTCGTTCGGGTTCTTCTATGAAGGTGAGATCTTTACGTATCTGTTCCAGTAGATACTGAACCATGTGAAGGGGATGATACTGGTACCCTCTGAGTAAGGACACATGAAACAGATTGTGTACATGCGAAAGCTGTGGAGGTAAGGCTAACCGGTAAGATACTTCACCGACTCGTTCAATGATATCAAACGGTCCAATGAAACGAGGACTGAGCTACCCTTTAATCTCGAAGCGTCTAACACCACGTGCCGGCGAAACCTTAAGGAAGACGTGATCTCATACGTTAAAATGTATGTCCCTACGATGCTTATCGGCGTAACTCTTCTGACGTGACCGTACTTCCTGAAGTTTCTGCTTAGCTACTGCGATCCTTTCATTGGTCATCTCTATGATTTCTGGTCCTTCAAGTGTTCGCTCGCCAACCTGATCCCAGCAGATTGGGGCGCGACACTTTCTGCCATACAACATCTCGAAAGGAGCACACTTGATACTTGCGTGCGAACTGTTGTTGTATGCAAACTCCACCAAACAGATGTAATCGTCCCAATCACCCGTCCATTCCAATGCACATGACCTCAACATGTCTTCCAATATTTGAATCGTTCGCTCCGACTGCCCGTCTGTTTGAGGATGAAAAGCCGTGCTAAGCTTAAGTTGTGTACCCCAAGCCTTCTGCAGACTTTTCCAAAATCGCGAAGTGAAACGAGGATCTCTGTCTGAGACGATGCTGGATGGAGCACCGTGGAGTCTCATGATCTCTCTTCTATACGTATCGGTGAGTTTACTTACCGGATCTTCCTTGCGGATCGGCAAGAAATGAGCTGATTTGGTAAGTCGATCTATGATAACCCAAATTGCATCGTGCTTCCTCTTGGTATGCAGAAGACCAGTAACAAAATCCATGGTGATTTTGTCCCACTTCCACTCTGGAATATCTAACGGTTGAAGGAGACCGCCAGATCACTGATGCTCGATCTTAACCAGCTGGCAGGTAAGACATTTGGAGACGTAAGTGGCCATATCCTGTTTCATAACACTCCACCAAAAGTACTGCTTGATGTCGTGGTACATCTTAGTCGAACCAGGATGTATAGAGAATGGGGAGCTATGAGCTTCAGCTAACAAGGCTTCTCGGAGTTCTTGATCATCAGGAACACAAAGTCTCATGCCCTGCCATACGATACCATCTGCATCTACTATGAATTTCGTCTGTTTCTCCAAATTCTGAACTATCGCCCAGATTTCTCCATCATCTTTCTGAGCTTCCCTGATCTTAGAGAGTAACTCGAGTTCTACTCTAAGATTAGCCCAGTAATCGTGCTGTCCACGTACCATGATCTCGATGTCTAGTCGCTCTAAGTCTCTTATGATTTCCTCCTCGATTTTAATGTCGTTGATCATTCCGGACTTCCTGCTAAGTGCATCTGCTACTACATTCGCCTTTCTGGGATGATACTGTAGATTAATGTCATAATCCTTCAACAGCTCTAACCATCTCCTCTGCCTCAAGTTCAATTCACGTTGAGTGAAGATATACTTCAAGCTCTTGTGGTCCGTGAAAATGTCACATGATTCTCCATATAAGTAGTGCCTCCATAACTTCAATGCAAACACGACTGCAGCAAGTTCCAAGTCATGCGTAGGGTAGTTTTCTTCATAAGGCTTAAGCTACCGTGAAGCGTACGCGATCACTTTCCCATGTTGCATGAGAACACAGCCAAGTCCCTTCCCCGATGCATAACTGTAGATTTGAAATCCACTCGTACCAGATGGGAGAGTAAGAATAGTTGCAGATACTAGTTTTTGCTTCATGTCTTCAAAGCTCTTCTCTCGTTCTTCAGTCCAGACGAATTTCTCCCCTTTCCGCATCAGTTTGGTCAATGGTAGTGCTAAGCGGGAAAAGTTCTCCACGAACCTACGGTAATAGTCGGCTAAGCCTAAGAAACTACGGACTTCCGTTGCTGATGTCGGCCTCGGCCACTTAGTAATGGCCTCAACCTTCGCTGGATCCATAGTGATTCCTTTTGCTGATACAATGTGACCTAAGAATGCCACCTTGGCTAACCAGAACTCACATTTGGAGAATTTAGCATACAGCTGCTTCTGGCGAAGAATCTGTAGTACTGTACGAAGATAGTCTTCGTGTTCCTCCTTGGACTTTGAGAAAATCAGGATGTCATCGATGAAGACAATGACGAACTTGTCCAGAAATTCATTAAAGATTCTGTTCATCAAGTCCATGAACACTGCTGGAGCATTGGTCAGGCCGAATGGCATAACTACAAATTCGTAGTGGCCATAGCAGGTACGAAAAGCAGTCTTGGCGATGTCCTGCTCCTTAACCCGTAGCTGATGATAGCCTGACCTAAGATCAATCTTGGAGAAGTGTTTGGCCCCTTGGATTTGGTCAAACAGATCGTCTCTACGCGAAAGTGGATACATATTCCGGATAGTAATCTTGTTGAGCTCGCGGTAGTCTATGCAAAGACGCATACTGCCGTCCTTCTTTTTAACAAATAAGACCGGTGCGCCCCATAGAGATGCGCTCGGTCGAATGAAACCTCGTTCTAGAAGTTCTTGCAGTTAATCCTTCAGCTCCTTTAACTCTATGGGAGCCATACGATAAGGAGCTTTGGAGATCGGTTCAGCTCCTGGAATAAGCTCGATATTGAATTCCACTTCTCGTGCAGGTGGTATGCCCGGAAGTTCTTCTGGAAATACATCTTGGAATTCTGACACTATTGGTTGATCCTGAATTGATGGAGATTCAGCATCCATGTCGTGAACCGTAGCTAGATAACCCTCGCAGCCATGTGACAGTAGTGCACGCGCTTGCAGGGTAGATATGATTTGTACAGACCGTCTGGGTACGAACCCGTTATGAATGTACTCTGGTGCATTAACATCACCAAAGACAACTCGATATGAATGGCAGTCTATTGGTAGCATGATGCTTGGATAGCCAATCCATGCCCAAAATTATGTCAAAGTCATTCATGTCCAGCGGAAGTGCGTCAACAGGACGAACCTTATCGTCAAATTCTATGGGAAGACTCTTGTTTACATGGGTGATTAATACAGAGTCCCTCAAAGGCGTGGAAATAGTAAGTCTATTCTCTAGTGGAATAGGGAGCATCCTAATGTTCTTAGCATAAGTAGTAGAAATGACCGAGTGAGTAGCACTCATATCGAAAAGAACACACGCAACTTGACCATACATATACAAGATTCCAGTGATGGTACCTCTAGACTTGTTGGCCTGGTCTCGAGATGTCGTGTAGACACGTCCAGTGGTAGGAGGCGGCTTGGTATTAGCATGTCCTGATGTGCCCTCCATCTCGCCCTTACGGCAATCCTTCATGATATGGCCAGGAAGACCACACTTGAAGCATGTGTCAGTGTTACGACTACATGGCCCTGGGTGCCTATGGTGGCAAGTAGAGCAAAGAGGATGAGTATATCCTCCAGCAGGTGCTCTGGCTGGCTGAGGACCTGATTAAACATTTTTCATAATACATGATAATAGGGTACAAAGGACAATGCGAATAATCGTAAGATTGAATACCAGTGATAGCTGGACGTCTAGGCTGTGAACCTCTCTAGTTCTGGTCCCTACCGTTTCCATGGTTCCTGGTAGAAGATTTGCTAAAGTGTCAGAATATGAGTTATAACATGAAATCTTAAGAAAATGCGTAAGTATTAGGACCTGCTGCCGTTGGAGTGTCCAGCGTTGTTACGGTAATTATCATTACCGCCACGCCTATCCATAGCAGAATGATTGTTAGTCTGACCGTTTCCCTTGGGCTGATGAGGCTGCTGCTGAGTAGCCGGCTGAGACCGGTCCCCAGTTTTCTGCCTGGAAGATACAATTTAAGAGATGAATAATTGACATATAGAAAGAATACGGATTGGTCACCGCTTGAATACGAATGTTTACCTCTTCTCGGGTCTCTCAGCTTCCCCGAACTCATCTCTCCCCTGCAGCATATCCAGCCTACGTGCTGCATCGGCCACTTGTGCTACCGTATCCAACGGAGCACCTCCTAAGTTATTGGCGATCATTGGATTAAGAGCCCAACGAAAATGTAGTGCCTGCTCTTCAGTGGTGCCCACAGCTGCTCTCAGGACACCGGCAAAACGAAGAAAACGCTGCATGAAGTCATTGCTGCATTCGTCAGGTCGCTGTCTAATGGTATAGTATTCCCTCATGAGCCGATTCCTTCCTTCCATGGAGAAAATGTTAGGCGGGGGAGGATAGTTGTCGTTCTGATGAAGGACGTCTTGCATATCTGCATCAGCAGCTGCAAACATCTCCCAAAGATTGTTTGTGTTTGCCATCTGACAATATAACATAGAACATATGATTAAACAGATCAAAACATAAAATATATATACATGAAAAAAAATTATACTCATAAATCCAGAGAAAAATTTTATGCAAGAAAATTTATGTATGAATGCATGATGCAGTTTTATGAAAACTTTTGTATGCTCGAGAGTGAACGCCTATGGTCAGTTCACCCAAAATAAAAGACATGGCGAGGGGACGCCTATGGGTCAGTCCCAAATTTAAAAGTTTCGATAAAACACATGCGACTAAATAGGGCCAGTCATGTACCAACCGTAACTTAGTCATAAACCTGCGACGATGACATATATATGTATGCATAAAAATGATGAATGCATGAAAACGACTGTCAGTTCTAGGAAGACCATAGTGACTACCCACTAATCACAGGTCATATTTTGAGAGCCTACAGGTCGAATCCTTGGCTCTGATACCACAATTGTAACACCCCATTTTGATAATGGAATGTCACGCGTAATTATGGCGTGTCATCAAAGCATACACGGATAAATGTCTAAGCATTACATGACCATAAAAGGAAAATACCGGAATCAAACATCGGTAGTCTAAAACTAAAGCTCATTACACACAAACATAAGTACTATAAATGAAAGGACTAAACAATGTCCATGGCAAGAGTATCAAAGTAAAGATAATGCATAAAGTAAAGAAAGGCTAGAAAGCTTCCAGTCCATATGCACGTACGCTTAAAGTCTACGAGCGTCCCTGAGTACCTACCGTTTTGGGAACATAGAAAAGGAAAACGGCTGAGCAATACGCTCAGTGCACGGATGTACAATAAAGCATGAACAATATAAGCATATAAGCATATAACATCGGAAGAAACTAAGTCCCGAATAACCCGGTTAAGTCTTGGTAAAACTGGTTTTATAGTTCGAAAAGCCTTATGTTTATCTTATAAAAACTGTTTAACATAATCTACCATTAGCCAATATAGGTCATGAAAATCCACCGTGCATGAATACTTGGAGGGGTGACCTCATCATGCAAATTAGAGGGGCTGCCTCTAATTTAATATACTGGTTTGGGTAGGAGGGATCAGCTCCTTGTGAAGGATGCAAGGCACACACCACATTCACACTGAGTAATCTGCTGAAAAACATGTAACTAGGATGCACCCATACGCCCCACGTGATAAATATAATAATATGACCAAAAGCTGAAGGGACGCCACGAGCAATCACTCCGCCGTGGGGAAGTCATAACACCAGTGCCTCTAGTGTTATGGTTATGGTACCTCCATAACTAGGTGAAACTGGTCATGCATGTATATGGCTATAGGTATTCTAAATTAAACATAAGCAAATCAAACATATAAACTTATACTACGGGAAAACAGTTGACTGCATACGGGAAATCCTAATAAGGAAAGAATGTCCATACTGAAAGGACAGGAATCCGTACCTTATGTCCAGTGAACGAAGAAGACGAACTGAAGAGAGTCCTACTTCGGTATCACTAATGCTACATAAATACATACGTGTATAAGTATCTGATTACTAAATACGTAACTGGTTTTATGTCATGTCTTAGCGTATTTTATACGTTCATGCCATGTTTTACTATTTTAAGCTTTAAACTGTGTTTATCTTATATTCTGTCTATTCTGATTAAGTATTACTTGTATTTCATGTATTATTATACTTACTGCGTAATAATAAGTAACTTTCTAAAAATAGCAGGTTTCCTAAAATAGAAAGTCTCCAAAAATAGAAAGTTACCAAAAATAGAAAGTTTCCAAAAATAGAAAGTTTCCAAAAATAGATTAGCTGCCTTAATTAAATAAGTTTCTAAAAAATAGAAAGTTTCAATAAATAGATATAAGCTGGTTAAATAAGCTAATTATATAAGCTTAAGTGTTTTCTGATTATTTTTCTAAGTCATATAGATATAAGGTATAGTTTATTAATTATTACATGTAATTTATATAAACTATAGGTTAAAAGTATTTAATTAAATATATCATGTTTTTAATTAAATAAAGTTAAATACTTAGGTTAAAACATGTATTATTAATTATTAATAATATAACCTAAGTCATGTTAATTAATTAATTATCGCCATTGTCTTTAATAATTAATTAATTATAAACTCTAGAAAATATAAATACTTAGGTTAAAAATTCATGATGTAATAATTAAATTATAACCTAAGTCATGTTTATTAAATTAATTATGTCATGCTTTATTAATTTAATTTTTAACATATGATTATTAAAATCATAAACCTTAACATAAACAATGAACCGGATCGTGACTAGAAACCATGAACCAGACCCGTAATCAACACCATACCCCGAACCACTTCGGGGTTTCCCCCTGTTCGCTGCTGCCGTGGGACCCACACCACCAAACCGAGACCATGAGGTCTCGGTGGTGGTTCACAAGCCAAACCGAGACCCCTTGGGGGTTCGGTTTAGGCGCCGACCACATCAAACACCCCTAAATCCCTTGTTTTGATTTACCCCATAACCATTTATATGTTTAATTAATGTTTTTAATTAGCTTTTTAAAAACATCATGTTCTTATGTAATTTATTAAATTAAAACAAAAAAGAAAATGATTAAAAAGGTATACCGAATGCGTGGATCAAACGAGGATGAACACACACGAATGCTTGCACAAAATTCAAGATCAAAAATCAATCGAACACCCCCTTTTGTGTCTTTATATCCGGCGGCCAAAGAGAGAGCAAGGAGAAGGAGAAAATCTTTTTAGGGTTTTTGTTATTTTACTGTAATGTGAAAAATGACTAAAAGATTTTACCATAACCCCTTGTTAGTAAAATTTTGATGGGCTTAGCCCATCCCCTTGGTGTAGCCGCAGGTAGGGGGCCCCACATGGGGTACCCGTACCTTTTTCTGAGTCTAATTATTTTAGTGTTCGTTCGTGTTTTATCGTGTTCGTGTTTTATGTGTTCTAGTTAATTATTAACCGTGACTTAATATATTTATTCGTGTTCGTAATAAATATATATACGTAATATTAGCTCGTGATTAATTTACGTTCATGATTTCATGATCGCATGTTCGTGATTAATTATTGTTTAAATAATTATTGTACGTTCATACGTAATAAATACTTATCGTGTTCTAACACGTATGTAATACTTAAAATTCTTATACGTGAACGTAAACATACTATAAAAAGAAAGTTTTAATCTAGTACATGCGATCTTAAGGGTAATATTCATGGTAAAAGCATGCGGGTTTTACACGAAGTGCAATAGCAAATCCATCATTAGTAAAAATACAAAACGGTGTTGTAATTTAAGGTATTATAAACCAATTGATTTTACAAATCACGTCGTTGAGAAGATAGTTTATAAGCCATCATTACGGTATGTAAGCCCAACTCGAGTGACAATATGATTTCGCAAAATAATTAGAATACAATAAAACCAAGTTTCATAGATCTTATGTCAATATTAAGATTTGTTCAAAAATCAAGATTTTAACGAATAAACACATAGCCGATTCGCAAGGAAAATATGGTGTATTAATATGACATAATTTTAAAGCTAGTTTCGATCTAAGTAGAATCCGTTTTATGATTCCTAGAATCTTGAATATTACGTTTTTCAATTGATAATGGAAAACAAATAAGCACATAAAAACAGACTAGAAGGGGGTAGAAGCAGAAGATAGACTCTATATGAAAGCGATAAATCATATAAGATCCAAGTCTCGAATGAGTCTTCCCCAAATTGAGGACCAAATACCCTCATCAAGTTTTCGAGCAAGGTAATTGATGACGTGCAAAGTATCATAAAAGCGACATGCAAAGGTCTTTGACGGATAATAAAAACAAGTGTAATTATTAATCGGTTCAATTTTAACCTACCTAATTTTAATAGATCTAGATCAAGATTAAAACTTTATGACTTGTATGCATGTAATTGTCATAAAAACAAAATAAAAGAGATTTTAAAGCGAAGCAAGCGTGTTTTATTCTATGTGTAACCCATGAATGCCATACGATTTGACTCGTAATGCCACTGTTGGGATTTAGAAACTAGTTAAACCATTATCTACGAGTACGCAGTGGAATGGATCTAGTATAACAAACATGATTAACACATAATAAAAACAATATTAAAACCAACCTTTAATTAATTGAATAAATCAATTAATGATCTTGATCTTGAAGCTATAACGATAAAGTAACCGTTCTCTAACGATTGCTCACACGACACGTCAAACAAACACACCACGATGCTAGTGGTAACTTCACTTTAATAGATCTTGCAACTAAAAAACCCTAGATCCGAAACCCTAAGTGGGATTACGTAAGGATCGGTTTTGTAGACGTTACAAGACTCTTGGAAAAATCACCGGAAACCCTAATTGGGGTTTATATCTAGTCGAACCATAAGGGAGACTAAAACCTAGATTTAAAGATCTAGGGTTTAGTTATAAAGCTTAAGACTTTATAAGAAAACCACCAAAGATGATAGATCTTATAAAGATTAAACCTTTATGTGATTTTAGGTTAAAGGAAAAAATTGTTTGGTTTGTGTGTGTGGTGTGGGTCGATCGGACGCAAGACACAAGAGGGAGAGACAAAAAATTATGAGGGGTTTAGGTTTGTATTTATACACAACCTTGCACCTCCTCAAATCTTAAGGCCCAACCCACACACCTAAATTAAGTAACTAAATATCTTAATTAGTAAACCAAAAATCCTTCTAGAACCCCTAATGGGTATTCGGCCTCCTATAGGGTACCGGGAGGTTCTAGAAGCGTTTTTCCTTCCAAAATTCAATAACGCACTCGCAATAAATTAATTAAATCCCGTTAATTAATTTAACCACCGTTAATTAAATAAAACGTGAAGTTTTTATTAAATATTTAATTATAAATAATAAAAGGTAAATAAACGTGTGTTCTCCGTATTGAGTGTGTGCCCCCGATAGGCCCACGCATTTACCGATGGCTAAACGATCGCATATCTCAACACGCAGTACCTTGGGCGCATTGAATACAAAAGGCTCGTTCATGTCATTCGATATGTTATGATATATGTTAACATAGCGTGGAAACCCAACATGATGTAACTATAAGTGCATTTTCCTTGCATAACTACATCCGTAATAATGACAAATAAGACATGTTGTTTATTACGTTTGAACAACATCCAAATTATATAGGAGGTGATGATTTTGGTGATGTGTGTGGCTGAAGCACAAATAACGATGATACTCAGAGTGGAACATCCATCGAGATGAAGTTAATCCGAAATGATATTGCTACGTCATTATGGAATGCGCATCGCAAATAATTTATGAATAATAAGCTTGTAAAAAACTCTATTACTAAAGAGAGATTTCTATTTATATATGCATCCCCTTTACGTCTTTTTACATATTTAAGTTATAGCTACTGCTAATCTACCAAACACTACTGCTAACTTCTAACTTCTAATTGCTACTGCTAACTGCTACCAAACACACCCCCATGAGGTACCATCGGGACACAAACCCTTGGTTATACACATACTTTTTACACACATAATTTTTCACTCTATATAAACCCCTTTTTTACACACAAACTGTTTCGCTTCTATTTCCACTTTCATTTCATTACTGTATCACAAAAAATATCTTATATTCCAAATGATCCTTTTTATAATAATCTTAGCAAAAAGGCTATCAAGATCGCGATCTTACTATGGATCATTTTTGCCTTTACAAGATCGATATTATAAGATCGAATCAAGATCGAAGGATCCTACTTACATGTTTAAAAGTCTAATTTTTGTAAGAACATGTATTCAAATATGATTTTATAAGAAATTTATGAAAAAGAAATAGTTATGAAAGTTAAAATACTATAAAAAACCTAATATACGTTAATCTTAAAAAACATTTATGACAATTCTGATAAGATTACGCTTGTTTATTGTTTTACTTTAAAATGTCTCATTCATCATAGTTTACTAGTTCAATTATTTATTTAAGGACAGTGTGATCGAATTCCATCGAGATCTTACGCCGAATTTCTACTTTAGATCTTATGGCTTTCAAACTCCTATGAATGATCGACTCGTTTTTCCTAAATGAAATCGTAAAATCGAATTATCTTAAGAGTTAGATCGCGATTTTAATAGCTATGCTTCCCACGATGTCACAAGCTTCAAACTCATCATCTTCGGCAAATCCCGCTACTCCATCCGAAAACTCAATATCTTCACAACCCCAAATACCTCCGTTTGGTAGCCAATATATTATGCCATCATATACACCCGGTCAATATTTTCTTCAACAACTACTTAAATTAAAATTTAGCTTTTGTCGGCTAAAACAACATACAATCATTCCAAATAGTGGATATTAGAAATCAAGTTGGAAGATTTTGTGGAACCCTAGTTAAATAGATAGAAATCAAGCTCGAAGATTTTGTAAAAAAATGTGGCATTGTTAAACAGTTAACTATGGGGTGTTTGGTCAAGCTTATGAATTGTGATTAGGCTTATGTTCTATAAGCGACTTATGTTATATAAGCCGTTTATGGCTTATATATAATGAGCTCATAAGTCTTTGCTAAAGGTTTGGTTTAGCTTATATATATAACTACTAAGATATGATATGATTAAAAAAATACATAAAAATAAACTGAGTGTAATTAATTAAATAAAAATATAATTTTTTATATAATATTCTTAAATAAGCCTACATTTCTTTATATTGGGAGTGTTTATTTAGCTTATATAATGGGCTTATAAGATTATATAACGGTGGTTTGGTAAGCCAAAAAAATTGTGGCTTTTATAAGAGCAATGGGCACGGTGGTGTGGTGCCATAGCCAAAAGTAGTGTCATAGTTAACACGTAGACTATGACACAAGAATGATATGACATAACATTTAGTGGGATAAGTGAGCCATGTTAAAAGTGACGCCATAGGGGTAAAAAGTGGTATAAGTTGTCCATATACACCCCACTTTGTGAACGAAAGAAAAAAAAAGAAAAAACCAAAACGTCACTTTTCGTGGGCTAGAGATTACGACGTGAGGGCTACGACGCCACTCGCTGGTTTGGTGAGCCATGCATTAGTTGGGCTGTTAAGCTATGGCGCTAGGGACGGGATCATCGTACCCCTGTAAAAAATGATGGGCTAATATAATAAATTAATAATAATATATAAAAAGACTTTTATACTCACATTTAATAACTAAACCATTTAATATTTATGTACTTTTTTATCATTTACCTTATTAATTTTAATAAGCTAAAAATCCAACTCATAAACTTACCCCGATAAGCTACAAAGTTTTGAATTACTAAAATCCCCTTATATAAGCTCATAAGCCATGTTATATAAGCTAAACCAAACACTTAGTTTCGGCTTATTTAACACATATAAGTTTAATAAGTCTTTCATATAAGCTTTAACCAAACACCCCATATGTATGCCACTTGAGCCAAAAGTTTCATTTTCTGGTTCAATGTCTCGAGTTGCTTATCTAAGTTTTCTTTCAGTATGTAACTTGTCATACGACCAAACCGATCTTTGCAGCTGAACCCAATTGTTTTTTTTTACAGTTATCTAGTTTTACCCATTTTTATAAGTAACACTGAAAAATAAAAGATATGAAATTTGATTCGTTATGGCTTTTCAAGTACAAAGTAAGGCTTATTCCCCCAATTACAAGCATATAATTAACCACATTACTATCAGAACTTAATAGCAGACCTTCGTTAATTAGAACATACACCAACCCACCATAGATACAACAATCTTCAAGTCTTTACCTCTCTTCTGCAAGAAACCCGTAATGTTCACAAAGATTAAGCATACATTTAGCCGAAATCTTAATCATCAGTAAGAAACGGCGACGTACCATTACCATGTCTCTTAAGAAGATAAACTCAATAGATTCTGAATATCTTTCTGATAAGGATCAAAGAAATTTCGAGAAATTAGCAATGGAGAATTCCAGAAACATACAAAACATATATTTTTGTTTTCTTTTATTTAGCTAACCTCGAATTCAAGAGGTGGTGTTCGAGGACCATATCTCAAGATAACTTTTCCTTCTTTGTTCACCAAGAACTTGGTGAAGTTCCACTTGATCCCTTCACTTATAAAACCACTTCTCCGGATTTTAGATACTTTTAAAGGGGTGCTGCATTGTTTCCATTTACCTCCACCTGCAACAATTCAAGTACGGTTTCCTTAAAGTTACAAATATGTTCTTCTATCCCGTGAAAACCACGATACTTTCTATTTTAAACTTCCCTTAACTAACAGTATCATTTGTTTCTTTTTTGACGAAATTCAAGATAAAATCACCAATACTTGTAAAGAAGAATTTCTAATAACACAAAGCCATAGATAATTACCTTATCAAATAGGGAACTTGGCTTTGAATCTGTCCCAGAGAGGGTGAAAAAGAAGACTGTCGAAGGCGTCAGTGGTTGTGGATCACCTATCCACATCGCATGGATTGTTGGGTGCAAAGGTGGAAATGTGGGGTGATCGGCGCGTGGCGCATGTGGTGCGACATTAGAGAAATGGTGACGGTTGTCGGATAATTTGGAAAGTGATGTGGCTTCCATTTTCCGACAGCCTTTTAAAGAAGATGGGACTCAACTAGAAAATAACAATACCTTGTTGAAAGGTAAGGTATTGTTATGTTCTAGTTGAGTCTTGGAATGTTTACTAGTATTGTTGAACTTATGTGAACTGTTTAACTTTTGAATTGTATGGATTCAAGTTCAATACATGATAGTCTTCAAGTATAGATACATGCAGTTGGCTTTGCTCAAATGCCATTGTAACATAATTTATTATTTGAAACGGTCTTTGATATTGTTTACTGTAGTATCCAAACATAATTTACCAAAATTCTTCAAAAACAAGTTATATGGAACAATTAAGAAAATATATTGTCATGGGATCTAAAGCAATGTCTTAGTTAAGGAACAAGCGAACTTCATGTAGTTTGATGGCGTCTTCACTCCAACGTCATCAAATTACAACTCTCTCAATCATGTAACCAAATGATCTTCCTAAATCAACTGAAAAATCAAAATTAGCGGGAAGTGAGTAAATTTAGTCACATTATAATACAGACTTAGCAAGATGTAAACGAAAGCCAAATGTATGATTCAAGGAAAAGCTAATAGTACAAAGATTGTCAAACCAACATAAGCACGTACTAGCTGATTTAACTTCTCACCTTAAGCAAACCAAGATGATAGTCTGATTAAATTACCTGTTCTAATATGGAGAAGATCAGAATATCATATGAACTAATCAAAAGCTTGAGTGACTAACCTATAATTATGATCCGACTAATCTTCAGTGGTCATATAACAGGATTAAATAAGATCAAGGTACCATGCAGTCCACTAAATGCATATAGAATAGAAGGTTAATTAATGGACTTAACCAAGATCACGGTACTGTCTTACGGATTATGATTTTCCTTAAGAAAATACTCATATACATATATGTGTTGGGTTTAATCGGTTAAATGCCGGGTTTTACGTACGAATGGTTAGAGTTTACTCTAATAAGTATTTGAAGTCTATAATCTGCGTATGCATGGAGAGTAGACATATAACTGATACTTTGAAATGGTATTATAGGTTGACCGTGTATTATGGTAGTGTACCATAAGAGTGGGTCACATTTATCCGGTTCTTTAGGATAGATTAGCAGTTTATTTGTTACTTATGTTTCCATGTAAGGCTATAAATAGGCCTCCTTTTATGAATGATAATAAATATTCCAGTAGTTCTCTTTCAACACAGTAAGTTAGTTTCATCTCAAATCAACATTTGGTATCAGAGCGTAGGGCTCGTACCGGGGAAGCCTCCGCCGCCGGCGGGTGTGTCGGTCGGTGGAGGGCAGGCGTGAAAGATCCGTTCGGAACAGTAGGTGGCTGTTCGGGACTGTGTTGCAGCAGAAGACGGAGGCTTTATGGTGGTGTCTTTTTGGCCAGCGGAGGAGTGCCGGTTAAGATGGCAGGGCTATGTTGGATCGAAGGCGGGTTTGATTTCGGATCAAGAAAGAGAGGACCGATTTCAAACCTTATGCAACTAATTCGAATAAAAGAAAGACGTAGCAGCAGATTGTCGAATGGCAGCAAACAAGAAAGAAAGAAAGAAATAAAGAAAGAAAGAAAGAAAATCGACAGAAAGAGTCGACAGAAAGTGTCAGACAGAAAGAGTCGGACAAGAAAGTAGTCGACAAGAAAGTAGTCGACAAGAAAGTAGCAAGATTTTTCTTGCAAGAAAGAATGAAAGGAAGAAGAGGCGTCACAAGAAAGAATGAAAGAGGCCGGTGTCGCTTCGCAAGAAAGAAAAAAGGCCTCGAAAGAAAGAAAGAATCTGACCTTGGTATGAGAAAGACGAAAAGTTAACCGAAGAGACCATAGACCGAAAAGACCGAAGATCGAAGGAGAAAGAAATCGTAGAATCAAAGGACCCAAGCAGCGGCTTTGATCCGTTGTGCGGATGACCAGAGAGAATTCAACCTAGGTTGTGTTGAATCATGATGTGTCCGGGGAAATGTCGAGAAACGAGATGTTTCGAAAGTATGTGTTCGGGATGTGACCGGGTGCCATGAATAACCGATTAAGGGGGTGATTGTTGGGTTTAATCGGTTAAATGCCGGGTTTTACGTACGAATGGTTAGAGTTTACTCTAATAAGTATTTGAAGTCTATAATCTGCGTATGCATGGAGAGTAGACATATAACTGATACTTTGAAATGGTATTATAGGTTGACCGTGTATTATGGTAGTGTACCATAAGAGTGGGTCACATTTATCCGGTTCTTTAGGATAGATTAGCAGTTTATTTGTTACTTATGTTTCCATGTAAGGCTATAAATAGGCCTCCTTTTATGAATGATAATAAATATTCCAGTAGTTCTCTTTCAACACAGTAAGTTAGTTTCATCTCAAATCAACAATATGTATATGAACTGTTTTTTCCTTACAAGCAGGAAGCATCGATTAATATTATAAGAAAAGAAGGATGTACGACATCAATATTTTGGTAAAGGGATCACCCCGGTAAATTGTATTCATCACATAAAAAAATGTTAATTAAGTGGTTCAAATACCACATTAACCTCAATCCACGCTTGAACTACTCATTCAGGACGTGCCCCAAACGACTTACAAAAGAAATAAAATAAAACGAGATAATGAAATAGAGACTAGTGCATATCCCAAGTCTTCATGTCAAAAACGCCACCGAGACAAGTCATGATCGACACACTATCCATCCTTTAAGCGCCATATAGGTGAAAGACTCGGCATATTCCATTTAGCAAGCATTTCCTTCACCGTAGAGACTACGACATCAATATTAGAATCAACCTTATCGGTAATTTTTGCCTCTCTTTCTCTATAGTTTCTCGTTAACATGAGGAGAAACAAGGCTACGCACAAATATAGGATCATAACACTACAAGAAAAACCACCTTTAATGACAAAACATATTTCGTCACTAACTGTATTAAAAGTCGTCACAAAGTCAATTAGTGACAAAATTTATAGTCGTCACCAGTCGTCACTATAGCCCCGTCACTAATCTTTTAGTGACCGACTATATGTCGTCACTGCTTTATGACGAAAATAGTGGTCACCGTATAGCCCTATTAGTGACGAGCAAATTCGTCACAGATAGCTAAGTGACGAAAAAGTCGTCACTGCTATATGCTATTAATGACGAAAAAGTGGTCACACACAGTGGAATTAGAGACCAAATAAATGGTCACTAATAATGAACATATAACAAAAAAAAATTCGGGAACCAACATTTGTTTCACTGCATAATTACTTTTGCAAACAAGCTAAAATCTACAAATCTCTACAGAAATACAAATACGATCATAAAACACAGTACTGTTGTAACTGGACCTAAAAAGACACCTTTGCCTATGGTCAACATACAGGAAACGGGTATGTGATCACAAAACACATAGTATTGTTGTTGTAACTGGGCCTAAAAAGAAACTCTGTACCCATGCTCACGTCCAGGAGTCGAGTTTGTGTTTCAGGTTCGATCGATCTGCAAACGCATATAATTAGTATATCAAGATTCAGGGAGCTGATTTCTTTATACATGGAAATAAACAGTTTGCCAGTAATTTGTACAAGTTGCAATGAGAATTTGTAACGTACCTCATAGCATAAATGGAAAAAGTTTGTCCATTGATCCATGTTTATCACCTTATACGTTTGAATCTGACACATACATACACCTGTAAAGTGGTTAATAAAAGAACCAATTTTCCTTTTCGAGATATGCTACATCCACAAAATATTTACACAAAGAAAATCCACAAAATGTCATTTTGCCATATTTCTAATGCGGGTAAAAAAATAAATCAAATAAGTTATTGGGAATGACCTTTTCCACTCGGCAACATAATTATTTGGAATTATGTCAATTTTCTTGTTTGTCTCGTCCGTGACAGCATGAAGAGCTTCCTTGCCCATACTTTTTACAGTCAACGTACCACTGAGGCTTTATCATTGGCTCAACCACGTCACCGGTTCTAGAACAAACCCCTAGCCTCATTTCATTTTTCTCTTCCCCTCTGTAGAGTCCCTACATGTAAAGAATAGATAGATATTGAAACACCGGAGAAACCCTTATCAGATCATATTTTACAGATGGATAATGAATGATTACCTTATCCCGTAAGGCCTTAGTTACTGCCACACGAGCTTCAAATCGTGGCATCCCTACAAAATCTGAACCTCCGTCACTGTTAATCTTTCCATCATCAGTGAAAATGTTAATGAATTTCAGGTTATGTCGTTTTCCAACTTCAAAATCATTTGGATCATGAGCTGGGGTTATCTGCAATAACACCCTTTTAATCATCATAATGAAATAAGCAACTAAAAGACCAATCGAAATTAGATGTGATAAAATTGAGTTGCTTTGGGTTATATTCTTATCTCAAACAAGTCAAACGGGCTGACAATCATTTGAAGTGTATTCAAATGTGTAAAAAAAACGTCCAAAGTCACTTGATCAATATAAGGTATGATCCTATTTATACTTTTGAAAGTTGATCCCTTTTGACGAAGTGTAAAAAGTAGTGTATAAAAGAGTGCACCATCTAGTTTTTTAACAAATCGTTTTACCTTGACTGCACCAGATCCAAATTTTGGATCAACAAGTTTAGCATCACAAACTATAGGAAGTTTCCTTCCGTTAAATGGATGACAAGCAAAATTTCCATGAAGATGTTTGTATCTTGGGTCTTCAGGATAAACAGCAATACGAGTATCTCCGAGCATTGTTTCAACTCTAGTGGTAGCCACGACAATCTCACCAAGACCTTCCTCCTCTAGTGGGTATGCAAATGATGTCAAAACACCAAATTCCACCATGTTTTCATACCCTGGAACCTTCCGATGCGTCTTCTCTTTAATATCAATATAATCCACCTAAAACAAGATCAGCACGACTTTAGAACAGATATCATTTCGCACCTACAGGGGTAGATTTCCATAATAAGCCTGATTTTCGTAATTGACGTTTGGACTCCCATTTATTCGAATAACATAAACACTTCTAAAATGAACATGTAACACCCGTTAATCATAAAGAGAAAGTGGCATTGCCTACCTCAATATCTGATACAGCTGTCCTCAGACTACAATCCCAGTTGACTAATCTTTTGCTTCTGAAATTAACAAAAAAGGTATATATCCATATACTTAAGTCGAAGTACAAAAAGAAAGCCAGTCAAAAAATTATAGGAACAATAATTGGAGGTGTACCAAACTGCCAATTCCAACTTAAGCTTAATCTCAGTCTCATGCATAAATTGATTAACATAAAAAAATCAAGTTTTTATTAGTGCCCAGTTTGTGGGTTTAGTGTCCACTAATAGTTTTTTTGTACGGAATCTCTAGCAGGTTGATTAGGTCAAGAGTTTCTCAAAGTGTATTTTTATGCAAAAAGAAAACTTCGTAGACCAATTTTTATGCAAAAATAAAACTTCATAAGATTACTGGTGAATCAACATTTCTTATCATAGTTGGTACACTTATCAATACATTTTCGATAAAAAAGCCATTTGGGTTAATCACCGCGACCCCATACAAAGATTATCTGTCTTTGCCCAAGCCTCAACAAACTAACATGCGAGACAGAAAAAAATATACTGATACAAGAAAAGAAAAATGAAACCCCAATTTGACAAACACCAGGAGGGATAAAATCTTATAATGTCAATGGTACCTATAAATAAGTTTCTCCTTATAAAGCCTGATAAATGCTTCTGTTACAGCTTTTGACCTTTTATCATCCATTGTAAAGCACTGCCATTAAAAACCAAAATAATTATGAACATAAACGCTTGGTTCAAAATTCAAACGAAACCTGCAACAATAATCAAGAAAGAAAAAAAATCTAAAGTTTGCTTACTGAATTTTACCTCACGTGACCAATCTAATGATGCACCCAAACGCCTGAGTTGTCTTAATACCCTGTGCTCCTCTACCCACTTCCAAATCTATCACCAATACCAAAATAAGATATAACAATCATAGCGTCTAATGAATAATATATGGGAGGTGATAAGTGACGTGCACATGTGTGATGCACACCACAAATAACATATGTGGTTTTTCGGTGTGTGCATCACTTTGTGTGGTGTGCATATCACCTCCCATAATATATATGTAAGTCAAACTCACTTCTTCTACAAACTTCTTTCGGCCCATATCGTGGCGGGTTGATTGGCTTTCTCTCTAGATCTTTTTCTCTGTCACAACCTAAAATGGAGGCAGTGTCATAGGAATGTAAGAAACTAACAAGTAACAAGACACATATTGGAAGACAAAAGATATACTCCGTATAAAAAGTAGTAGTAACTAACAAAAATAACTTCAGAAACTTAAAAAATATCAGTTCAAAACCTTGTGCCTGTTCTGACCCGTGAGGCCGTGACACAACCCACCCGCCCCATTTTCCGCCTAAAATATCAGCACTAGATTTTTAGAAGTCAAATGAACTAACCTGAGTTGCTATCCCTGCATGGTCCAATGCAGGCACCCATGAAGTGTTGTATCCTGACATTCTCTTATAAAGAACAAGTGTGTCCTGTATAAATGGTAATCGTCATGAGTTGCTGATAAGTAAAAGACGGAAACTGAAAACAAACAATTACTAGTGTAGTATATAAACGGTGTAAGTCATGAAACCTGGATAGCAGCAGTAAGAGCATGACCAACGTGTAAATCTCCAGTTACATTAGGAGGTGGAAGAAGCTGCATTTAAATTTTCTCATAAATTAAACAAATTATAATGATTATAGATGTGAATAAAATGTTGGAAAATATCAGTGCAAGAGTCTCACGATCATGAAGGGCGGTTTATCTCTGTTAGCATCTGCCTCAAAGAAACACGAGTTTTCCCAATATTGATACCATCTGCCAATATATAAACACAAAATGCTAAATAACAATTGTAGTGTAGTAGAAAAAGAGGAATGCTGATGTAAGTAAGAACCAACATACGATTTCTCCACTTGATCGGGATGGAACGTACCTTGATCAGCCAAAACCTGTGCTTCCGAGTAATACAATGGCCCCCGCTCATAACCAGCACCATTAAGATAATACCAATCACCAAGATGTAACTGCAGGTCCTCCTCAGTGAAAGATATTGAACCAAATTAGATGCAAAACTTCTGAAACTATAATATAACGGCAACAAACACATAGATATCAGGTGTACAGGTAAAATGGCTGATTCTGCACATATGGAACTCAAAACCAAAACAATTAATACAAGATATTCTGTATGCACTATCAATGCACATAACCGATTGGGCAGAAATTGACATATCTAGATGGTATTAAATTAATCATATAGAGAATACATGAAGAAGAAAAACATGATTATTCTAAGTAAACATGGAAAACAATGACAAAGAAAGACAAGATATCCGGCAAAAACACATATATTAGGCATATATTAGACAAGATATCCGGCAAAAACACATATATAAAAGACAAGATGTCCTAACACCATCATGTCACGTTTCTTAGCATATGTAACCTACAGTATGTCATATGCTTCAACACCATCACGTCACGTGTTTTATACATAGGTAACCGACAATATGATCTGTCATATCATCGTCATGTGCTTTATTTATATATATAAAGACATCAGCAAAGTGTGTCGACCTCTAGACAGATCATGTTTTACTTCACGTGTAACATCACTATGGTTTGATATTTAACCGAGATTACCAACTTTTTTAAGGGAATTAAATATCTAAGAGTGGTACCTTCAGGAAATCCCCATCTCTGCAACTCACCAAGGTTAAAAGTGATTTGCAGCACGCAAAACCTCTTCATTTGTCTGATTACTGGCTGGAACCAACTCACCGCCTCTACTAGCAAATTTCCTTAAGAAGTCTTCATCACTTTCATTCTGAAACAAATAAACTAAATTTAGTAAAGAAATCAATCAAGACTCGTCTGGCATGACTTTCGCTAACGGAAACTTTGAAAGATGTACACTTGCCAATGAAAAATCAATTGCAGGAAACATGCGTTCGTATTCGCTGACACTTTCCCTACGATCACAAGGATGAACACCCTGACAACCAAAGAAAAACTGCCAAAGGTCTAGAATTCAGATGAGTATATAGAAATTGCATTTAAATGGTAAAATTCAAAAATTTTATCTACCTAAAAGGAATATTTTAACCTCCGAAAACAAACTTGTTATGTTATATATAGACATACCAAATGTTCTCGACAGAGTTCGACTGCAACAATATATACCTTTTGCTTCCACGATACCTATTGCCTCCACGATACTAAGATAGCAAAATATATACCTTTTACAAACGCATTCATATCAACAATTGAGCGTAAAATTATCATGAGCATGAAAACTATTGCTTCCACAATACCTATTGGTGGTCATCTCTTATTCTATAGCAGATACTTCAATAAGAGAATAATATTCTGTTGTAAGTTTTTGACGAGTAACTGGATACAATCCTAATAAACTATTGATTCGATACAAAAGATCTTTGCAGTAAAAATGAACGGAAACTGGAATAAGTTCACCCAGGAGCTACAAACCGAACATACTAATGAGAACAATTACACGAGGTGTACGCATATATAACAGTGTTAACATCGATGATTACCTGCCCAGTATAGAAGCCACTTTCGTTGCTCATCTAGATTTTTTGTCTCTATTGCTTTATATGTGGAGTAAATTCCAACTCCCACAGTACAGCTGCAGAAAGAATATAATGTGTTATTTTAACGAATAACTAGTTCCTGTATTTCCGTTCACATCAATTTACGAGATTGCATTCACTTAAGTAGGTGGACCAATTATATGTAACTTTGAGATAAAATATTTCAAGTGTGGCACATTCCCCGGGCATCAATATTTGTTTCACGCATAATACACAACTAGCTAAAGTTTCTAGTTAACCATTTACTACGCAATAGTAACATAAATTCTAGTGCTTCAGGTTTTGATTACTTGAATGTAAATGCGATCATGTAAACACACTTTTGTACCATAATTATACGAGAACATCCATAAGCACAAGCCAAGAACTTACAACTTCTTTATAAATCGGCTGGAAATGTGGAATATCTGGCTGCTAACAACTGTTAACGAGCTGTAATAACTAAAACGCAACTTCCAATCCGAACAGAATACGACCTAATTCCACCTGAAAGCACATCTATCGAGTCAATAACACATAATGTTTTCATTGAAGGATTTTATCAAACACTTCGGCCACAACTACTTTCACTGAATCATTTTATCAAACACTTTGCGCACGCGTATTAAATAATTGCGAAGCTAATATTAGAAGATACCTTACCAACTACTATTTTATTAGCTAATATTATATGTGATTGTTGGTACATTTTCGATTAAAATCCCCAACATTCCTTTTAATAAAACCGCCGGAGAATGCGGTGAAGCCGCCGGAGAATGCGGTGAAGCCGCCGGAGGATGCGGTGAAGCCGCCGGAGTATGCGGCGGTTGGTGGTGGCGTATGTGGTTACGACTTTGTGAAACTGATTTTGTGAGGATGATAGACTGGGATTTGTGTTAATCGATTTGTGGGAGGAGGATTTGATCTTGTCAGAAAATAAATGGGCCGTTTTTGTTAACTAAACGGGCTGGCCTTTTTTCATAATTATAAACCTGTTGGTCTCTTTTTTTAACTAAACGGGCTGGTCTTTTTTTCAACTAAACAGACTTATCTTTTTTTGTATCTTAAGCTCAAAGTAGTTCTGTGTTATTTTTTTTATGTAAGAAAATGTGTTAATTTAATTTGTTGTCCAACTTATAAAGTAAGAAATATGTGTTAATTTAATTTAATTTTTTTTTTGGTAACCGTGATTTCCGACTCATTGGCCGACTAATCTACGGGTTTGAGCCCACCGCCACACAGACTCAAACCAGGTAAAGCCCTTCCTTTTCAGGAGGTTGGCGTGGCCACTTCAAGGTTGTGTTAATTAAATTTGATAGTGTATTGACAAATTTTTTATCACTGCTTATGAATAAAAATAATTAAAATCGCAATTTAGTGACTACATAGTGACCACTTATAAGTTTCGTCACTGACCTTGTACTAGTGACGAGAAATAGTGACCAAGAATTTATTTCGTCACTATTTAGTGACGAAATAAAAAAATGGTCACTCAATTTTGGTCACTAAAGCCTTTTTTTCTTGTAGTGTAATAGTAATCGAAATATCTAAGACTTGACATGATCAAGTCATTGTTAGTGAAGAAACTTGTGTGTGACAAGGAATCCTTGATTGGTCTCATGTAGTGTACAACATCATTATCTTTCTCGGGAGCCTTTTGCAAGGATACCCAGGATTCTCTTACATTGTAGTTTTTCATCACCCATATGGGATGGTGAAGATTACATATGCATAAGCATTCTTCATAAATTCCCAGGTAGCAACATCGCTGATATTTTAATTCACCAGGTTGAGAGATTTCTTCAAATTTCTCTTTACGTAAATCAAATGAAATAATTATGTCCTTCTCGTTTTGATCCTTCATAAACCAGTGAAGCTTCCCATTGCATAAGATACCAACATTATAGCGGTTGTAACACATATACTTCAATTTTCCAACATCTTTCCAAATATTTGTTTTCAAACTTAACACTTGAAAACTCATCCAACCAAAACTTGAGTAAGAGCCTACTATAACCTTGTAATCATGGGTAGACGAATCATAACCAAAACCCCAACATGTTGACCATTCTAATCTCTTCAAAAGATTTGAACTGGGTAGTTTTTTCACGTCTCTAGTCAACGGATTGGCTACAAAAACTTTGCCATGTGAAGGAGAGATGCATACTAAGCCATTAGCAGAACCAAGAAGAATACATTCATTGATAAAAGAATACCGTTGAACATTGTAAGCCATGCTATATGTTGATATAACAATCCTTCTGTGTCCCATTTTTTTATTTTTTCGATCATTGTTGTAGCTATTGTTCATATGAGCTGTAATAAACCGATCTTCCGATATCAGAGACTGCCATGACTTACATACGCTCTTGAATCGGCCGAGAGCCTTCACATCCGCTCTTACGAGTATCTGCTCTATGATATCTTGAGGAACAACAACCTCTGCTGCCATTAGAACCCTAGTCTGGCAAAAAATAATTCGAATGTAGATTGAGGGGAATAGACTATAATGATAATGAGAAACTTATTTGGATATATACTGTATATAGTTTAGATTTTAACCAAAACTTATAAGGTGATATAAAAGGAAAAGATATCGATGACTAAAATTGAAATAAATAAACCTTGGTTTATGCGTAAGGTTTCATTAATTCACTAGGCAAAGAAACTGTATATTTAAGAGTAATTTGAAGCCGAAACTACATAACCTTAATTAAACAAACACCCCCTGAACAAACTTAAAATGAAAACCTATAAATAAACAATTTTTAATTAATTACATACAGTGTAATTGCCAGCATTAAAGTGAATAGCCTCTTTAGTAATATGAATTCTGAAGAGCACGAATAGATCGTTCATCGGATAAATAAACAGCTCGGAAGTAACACCTCGTCTCTGTAAACATTTGTGTGTATTGGATTGGGACAACAGGGTGATTTTAGTCTATCCCGTTACCGATAAAAAATGAATGCATCCTCTTCATTTATTCGGTCACCCCGACCGAGTAAATGGAGAGGTTTGTGTGTGTGTGTTTTTTTTTAATTATTTTGTGGGGTTATTTTTTTGTTGTTTGTGCGGTCTCCTTGCTACGAGTATTTAGTTTTGGTGTGGTTTAAGAGATAAAGCTGAGTTGACGATGAGGTGACGATTGCCTGTGCGGTCAGCACTACTCTTAGCCTAAGAATTTGAATTTATACGCATTGTCATATTTCCTTTAAGCCGGAGGGAGTGGTAACAAAACTCACCCGTGACTTGATGACATGGAGGTGTGTTCCCCTTGGTGTGTTCCCATTCTTTTCAAAAAAACCAACGCGTGACATAAAGATTTTGAGAGGTGAATGGTGAGTTTTTCACCACTCGGTTATATCTAGGGTTATTTAGTGTAGCAAATCATCAGTTACTTGATTTTAGTCTCTAGCCTATTGGTTACTTTTTTGATGTTCAATTGTTGGTTTTATATTTTAAACGTTAAGTGAATAGTTGGTGATTTTAGTCTACAATGACATCCAATCGAGAGTATGCAATTTTTGAACTTTTCGTTCTGAAATGGGACATGATGAGACTCGAGCATGAGACCTTTACAAAATACCTCCTCAATGTCACCTTTTATGACTACGTGAGCTTTTGTTTTTGTGACTTTGGTCTTTACCTATAACTTTTCAAGGTAAAAAGTTGTACTTTTACGGTATATTATGAGTAGTATGTGTGATTAGGGGTGACCATTTTGGACTGTAGATCGGACCGGACTGGAAAATCAGAACAAACCGAATCGACACGGGCTGGACCATATAATTTTAGTATGGTTCTCGGTCCGGGGTTTTGGAATATTTTGGTCCTTGGTCCGGTCGGGTCTTGCCAAAAACTCGTCGATTATGCCTAATAAGAGTGGAACGGATCGAATACCGGACCCACCCGTACCGGATCAGGGTTTTGAACCATTTTGACCCTCGGTCTGGTCCGATCTTGGCCTATCCGGTCCGGGCCCGATGCTCACCCTATGTGTGATGCGTTTGTGCATATATGTTACTAACATTTTAGATCGATGACTGTGATTTCATACAAACAGGGCCGGCTCGTGGATTTCGGTGGCCCTGTACCACGGCTATACGGAGGCCCTCCTAAATACTAAAAGTAAAGGTAAAAACAAATATGTCCATTGATGACGCGTAAAAGGTATTACTAAAATGCGAAAAAACGTTAGACAACGATACTAATAAGATCTATCGTGTTCAGGGCCGGCTCTATGGAGGTGCGAGCGGTACACTAGCACAGGGCCTCCTGACAAGCAGGGCCTCCAAATTCTAAAAGTCCATTGTGTATATCAGTATATATATACGGTATTGTATAGACATATACGGACTATTTACTTTCTTGTTTTAAGAGCATCAGGTATCACAAAGAGGTGTTTACCTCTTCACTGCGCCACATCAGCGCCACGTCATACCAACTAATCTCTCTCATCTTCTCCAAAAACACCCCCTTTATCACAACTAGTCTCTCTCCTCTTCACTTGGGTCCCACCACTCACCATTTTATTTACTTTTTCAATTTTCACACAAAATAAAAATTCATTTCATAAAATAAAAAATTACAAAATACTTCAAATAAAAATACAACTACTTAAAAAAAAAATACAATACGGTCGATTATTCATGGTTGATCTTGTGCCCAAACATGCTTAATGAGGTTCCGTTGAAGCCTTGAATGTACGTCTCTATCTCGGAGTTCTCTTTGTCTCCTGCGACGTATTTCACATCGCTCGACCCATGACCTTAACAAATGGTTCCCAGGAGGGATGTACATTTCAACTGCTTCGGAAATCGCATACCCTTGATTCTTCAAAATCATATTATGCAAAATGATGCACGTGTACATGACCCTGCGTAGCTTGTTCACAGTCCAAGCACGCGCCGGTTGAGCAATTATACGCCATCGTCCTTGTAGGACACCAAATGCCCTTTCAATATCTTTCCGGGCACTTTCCTGACGCCGTTTAAACGCAGCGATTTTGTCATCACGTGCTTGGCTGAACGACTTAACAAAACATGACCATCGAGGGTAAATACCATCTGTAAGGTAGTACCCTCTTTCGAATAGCTGCCCGTTTACAAGATATGGTGCCACTGGTTCGTTGTCAGCCAAAAGGTCGTCGAACAATGGTGAATGATGCAGCACAGTAATATCATTATTCGAACCTGCAACCCCGAAAAATGCATGCCAAATCCACAAATCGTATGATGCAACGGCTTCTAGAATGAGGGTTGGGTGTTGTTTATCACCTCTCCCAAATTGCCCGTGCCACGCTTTAGGACAATTAATCCATTCCCAATGCATACAATCAAGGCTACCTAGCATACCCGGTAACCCGTGAATCGTATTATGTGCGTTATATATGTTTTAAACGTCATTTGGTGTAGGCTTTCTTAAAAATTCGGGCTTATACAAATCTATAACGCACATACAAAAATAGTCTAGACAATCACGGGCACAATGTTCACCCATTTGCAAGTATTCATCTACCCCATCCGCCACCGTGGCGTTTGCCAATTGGCGAAGAGCGGATGTGCATTTCATGATGACACTCATACTTTTCATACCCGTAGCATCATATCGAATAGTAAAAAAATGAAAATGCTTGGGTAAAGGATTATTTGTTGCACAATAAGTTTCAATACCTTCAACAATTTCCAGAAACAGCTCCCGTCTCATCCGATATCGTAATCTGAATTTTTCTGCCGGGTATTTTGGATGTGGACCAAAATAATCTTCCATTAAACGTTGTTCGGCGACGTCACGTTCACGCCAAATGTATCTGCGATGTGAATGAACTTCATCTTCTTCCTCTTCGTTAATCTTCCACACCATTTCTACTTCTTCCATTTCTTCGATGACTGGTACGAATCCGACGAGGTGCTTATATTGAAGTTTTTTGTGAAAGTTTAATTGAATGTTTTTGTTGTGTGTGGTTTTTAAAGAAGTTTGGGTGGTATTTATAAGAATAAAAAGTTCAAAAAAAATTTTTTTTTTTTTTTTTAATGAAATTAGCCGTTTGAAAACGGTAATAAAAAAATGGGCCCCACCTTCTTTTCCAACGAGCAATGTCACAAAGTGACATTTGAATACCGGCGAGATGAGGGGTCGGTGTAGCGGCGAAGGGCGGCGAGCGGCGGCGAGCCTGCCACCTAGGCACGGCGAGCTAAGCTCGCTGCCATACCGTTCCCTCTAAAAGCAAATGGCAAAAATATAGTACGACCAAATCTGACAATTGGGCTAGGGCCCAAACTTCTGTCCCCATCAAAACCTATTTCAAGGTAAGTGAATAATCTTTACATTTTTTTGTAACAATTAATCTATTGTAAAAATCGATTTATTGATTAGGTATGTTTTTAACTTCTTGATTCTTATAATAAATTTTGCTTTCCAATCATTTTATGATTTAATCAATAATTTGCTTCTAAGAATCTTTAAAAAAATCACACTATTCAAGAAGTTAATTTTGATTTTGTAAACAAATACAGTTGCTCGAGACGGTACGCGAGCTCACAGGAAGGTTGAATAAATCCGAAATTGCTATTGACATCTAACAGCCAAGGGGCTGTTTTTATTTTATTCTTATATATGAAGTGGATATGTTTGGGACAAATACCAGTGTTTCGAGTAAGAGCATGTAAATAGTGGGGTTTTTTTTCGAGTCTTTCAATGTCTACAAAAGAGTATTGGGCAAATGACATAAAAATATAACGAACTTAGTAGCGATAGTATTGAACCATGTTTAACATTAGTATTATTTAGAATGAACAAAGTAACAGAAAGTATCCGAACATAAGTTACCAAAATTCTTCAAACACAAGTTACATGTAACCATCAAGCAAAGTGAACTTCATATTGTTAGCATTCTCACTCCAACGTCGACAAAATTCGAGCACGTACTCAATCATGTAACCAAATGATCTCCCTCAATCAACTGAAAAATCAATTAGTGGGAAGTGAGTAAATTCAATGACATTATAAAGACGTAGCAAGATGTAAACAAAACTCGATGATTTAAGGAAATGCTACTGGTGCAAAGATTGTCAAAAGAGCATATGAATGTACTAGGTAATATAACTTCTGATCGAGTTTAAAGACAAGGTGATCGTCTGATTAAAATACTATACCCGTTCTAATATGGAGAAGATCAGAAAGAAACCAATCAAAAGCTTGAGTGATCAACCTATAATTATGTTCCGACTAATCTTCAGTTGTCATATAACAGGATTAAATAAGATCAAGGATACCATGTAGTCCACTAAATGCATCTAGAATAGAAGACTAATCAATGAACTTAACCAAGATCACAGTACATGTATGTATATGAACTGTTTTTCCATTACAGATAGGAAGCCTCGATTAACATAAATAAGAAAAGAAGGATGTACAACATCAATATTTTTTTGGTTAAAGGGATCATGCCCCAAACAACTTACAAAAGACATAAAACAAAACGAGATAATAAAATAGAGACTAGTGCACATCCCAAGTCTTCATGTAAAAAACGCCACGGAAACAAGTCATGATCGACACACTATCCATCCTTTAAGCGCCATATATGCAAAAGCCACTAGACATATTTCATTTAGAAAGCATTTCCTTCACCATAGGAACTACGACATCAATATTACAACCAATCTTACGTGTAATATTTGCCTCTCTTTCTCTTTAGTTTCCCGTTAACATGAGGAGAAACAAGGCTACGCACAAATATAGGACAATAATAGTAATTAACATATCTAGAACTTGAGATGATCAAGTCATTGTTTGTGAAGAAACTTGTGTGTGACAAAGAATCCTTGATTGGTCTCATGTAGTGTACGAGATCATTGTCATTCTGGAGAGGATATTGCAAGGATACCCAAGATTCTCTTACATTGTTGTTTTTCATTACCCATATGGGTTTGTGATGAAGATTACATATGCATAAGCATTCTTCGATAATCCCCATGTAGCAACATGGGTCATATTTAAATTCACCAGGTTGAGCGATTTCTTCAAATTTCTCTGTAAATAAATCAAAAGAAAGAATTACGACCATCTTCTTTTGATCTTGCATAAACCAGTGAAGCTTCCCATTGAATAAGATACCAACTTTGTGGAAATTGAAACACATATACTTCAATTTTCCAACATCTTTCCAAATATTTGTTTTCAAACTTAACACTTGAAAACTCATCCAACCAAAACCTGAGTAAGAGCCGACTATAACCTTGTAATCATCAGTAGACGAATCATAACCAAAACCCCAACATCTTGACCATTCTAATCTCTTCAAAAGATTTGGACTGGGTAGTTTTTTCACGTCTCTAGTCAACGGAGTGGCTACTAAAACCTGGTCATATGAAGTAGAGATGCATACTAAGCCATTAGCAGAACCAAGAAGGTAACATTTATTAATAAAAGAATACTGGTGAACATTGTAAGCCATGCTACCTCTTGATATAACAATCCTTCTGTGTCCCATTTTTTTATTTTTTCGATCATTGTTGTAGCTATTGTTCATATGAGCTTTAATAAACCGATGATCTTCCGATATCAGAGACTGCCATGACTTACATACGCTCTTGAATCGGGCGAGAGCCTTCACATCCGCTCTTACGAGTATCTGCTCTATGATATCATGATGAAAAACAACCTCTGCTGCCATTAGAACCCTAGTCTGGCAAAAAATATTTCGAATGTAGATTGAGGGGAATAGACTATAATGATAATGAGAAACTTATTTGGATATATACTGTATATAGTTTATATTTTAACCAAAACTTATAAGGTGATATAAAAGGAAAAGATATCGATGACTAATACATAACCTTAATTAAACAAACACCCCCTGAACAAACTTAAAATGAAAACCTATAAATAAACATTTTTTAATTAATTACATACAGTGTAATTGCCAGCATTAAAGTGAATAGGATCTTTAGTAATCTGAATTCTAAAGAGCATGAATAGATCGTTCATTTGTAAACTCTTGAGTGTATTGGATTAGGACAACAGGGTGATCTTAGTCTATCCAATTACCAATTAAAAAATGAACGCGTCCTCTTCATTTATTCGGTCACCCCGACCGAGTAAATGGAGAGGTTTGTGTGTGTGCCGTCAACGCTACTCTTAGCCTAAGAATTTGAATATAGACGCATTGTTATATTTCCTTCAAGCCGGAGGGAGTGGGAACAAAACTCACCCGTGACTTGATGACATGGAGGTGTGTTCCCATCCTTTTCAAATAACCAACGCGTGACTTAAAGACTTTGAGAGGTGAATGGTGAGCTTTACCACTCGGTTATGTCTGGGGTTATTACTTTTTTTTTATGTTCAATCGGTTTTATATTTTGAACGTTAAGTGAATAGTTGGTGGTTTTAGCTTACAATGACATCGAACCGAGAGTATGTAATTTTTGTTGGACCAGGACGCCAAAAGGGAATAGAGTGTGCGAAAGACATCAGGAAGGAAAAATTAGGAGGAAAGAAACGGACTGTTAGGCCCAGACCCGAAACCATTAGATGACAGTTAGGGATATAACGCTTTGATTAGAGATTGTGTCTTTTACGTTTAGGAAACGGTGTATCCCTTCATATGAGGCACCGATTCACATATTATAAATAGATAGGAATTTTTGTAATTCAATCAACCTTTTTTATTCAATGTAGCATATTAATATTAGGGTTCACAATCCCATCTTCATCTTCTTTGTTCTGTTTTCTGAATGTTTTGATGATGATGAAGGGCTGTGTTGTTTGATCATGATACGATCCTAGAAACACGAATCAAGAACCTGTGAAACATTGGTATTAGAGAGAGGGATCAAGCAACAAACGATTCATGTTTGAGACATCATTCAAGAGATTCAAGATTCAGAAAAGAAGGAAAAGAGCAGAAAGAAGAGAAAACATGGAGGAAGACCTGCGTAAGGCTAGTTAGGATTAACAGCGGGGAAGCAGGTTTGATTGTCAGAAATAGAGAAGCAGGATTGTTTGTCATTAGCAGAAGGCCGGATTGACACATCATTGGCGAGACGAGTTTGACTTTCAACAGCAAGGTAGGTTTAATCAAGAACTAGAGGGAACATTGTTGTGGAAGAAATACTAGAGGAACAGAAAGAAGTTTGATCAAGGGATTGAGATCATTAGCCAGAAGGCAAATTGATCAAGATCAACAGCGGAGAAGCGGGTTTGATTGTCATTAGCATGAAGCGGACATAGTTGTCATTAGCAAGAAGCGGACGTGACAATTATTTGCTAGGCGGATTTGACTTTCAACAGCGAGGCGGGTTTGAGCACATACCCAGATTGCAAATAGGCGCAGGGAGTGCAGATTGCAAATAGGCGCACGGAGTGCATATTGCAAATAGGCGCAGGGAGTGCAGATTGCAAATTGGCGCAGGGAGTGCAGATTCCAAATAGGCGCAGGGAGTGCAAGGAGATTTTTGGCATCTCGACACTAGGGGGACTGTTGGACCAGGCTAATGTCTTAGAAGCCAAAAGGGAATAGAGTGTGCGAAAGACATTAGGAAGGAAAAAGTAGGAGGAAAGAAACGGGCTGTTAGGCCCAGACCCGAAACCCATTAGATGACAGTTAGGGATATAACGCTTTGATTAGAGATTGTGTCTTTTACTTTTAGGGAAACGGTGTATCCCTTCATATGAGGCAGGATTCACATATTATAAATAGATAGGAATTTTATAATTCAATCAACCCTTTTTATTTAATATAGCAGATTATTATTAGGTTTCACAATCACATCTTCTTTGTTCTTATGTTTTCTGAATGTATTGATGATGGTGAAGGGTTGTGTTGTTTGATCATGATACGATCCTGGAAACACGAAGAAAGAACCTGTGAAACAATTTTTAAACTTTTAATTTTAGGGGATAAATCTCACTGGTCTCCTAAAATAGGATATGATGAAGCTCGAACATGAGACTTTTACAAAATATCTCCTCAATATTACCATTAGTGACCACCTGAGTTTTCATTGTTGTGACTTTAGTCTTTACCTATAACTTTTCAAGATAAAAAATTGTACTTTTACGGTATATTATGAGAAGTGAGGTGAAATCCTTATAGAATATGCATCAAAAAAAGAAGGAAGGAAACAATCTCAACCATCCATTCAAGTTCCATCTAATGGTTTATATTAATCTTTTTAAATTTAATTTAAAAACCCATTTTCATCCTATTTCTTAAAAATTAAATATCTCTCAAACCGTTAATCGTTAAGAAAAACTAATTATACCATCACGACGGGAATTAAGTTATCTTTCTATAGATAGGCACTTCTATACACTTTCGGCAAACTTTTTTTTTTAAAATTTACGCATAAAAAATTACATGTGATTCTCGAAAATTACATGTAATTTTCGAAAATTACGTGTAATTTTTTTGGCGAGAATTTTTAACACTGTAAATCGTTAACTTTTGTGTGAATTACATGTAATTATGTGTGAATTACATGTAATTTTTGTAATAAAATAGTTTATTAGTGTTAAATGCAAATCACATGTAATTATGTTTGAATTACATGTGATTTTTGTAATAAAGTGGTTAGTTAGTATTGAATGAAAATTACATGTAATTTTGTGTGAATTACATGTAATTTTGCTCAAATCACATGTGATTTTATAAATAATTACATGTAATTTTGCTCAAATTACATGTGATTTTATACAAAATTACATGTAATTTTGCTTTAAATCACATGTGATTTTATAAATAATTACATGTAATTTTGCTTTAAATCACATGTGATTCATGTAGACTGACATAACTTTACATCTAACTTTCGTCCCATTTGACGCGTTAGTCTTTTTTTTAAGTTACATGTTTTCATAGATTTTTATTTTCAACTTTAATACCAATAATCTAGAAACCAAGTAAATCACATGCGATTCGTGATAAATCACATGTAATTCGTGGTAAATCACATGTGATTCGTGGTAAATAACATTTTCTCTCCATTCCTTACATCATCCATCCTTCCGAAGTGGTCTTGTGATCCATGTATGCTATCTAAAGTGGTCTTGTGATCCATGTATGCTATCTTGTGATCCATGTATGATAATTACATGTGAATTTGCTTGCATTACATGTAATTCGTGGTAAATTACATGTGATTCAAACAAAAGCACATGTGATTCATCTAAAGTGGGTTTGTTAGAAGAAGTTAAAGTTTTGAAATGTTTGAATCACATGTAATGCAAGAAAATTCACATGTAATTATCATCGAATTACATGTGATCCAATGCAAGCAAAATCACATGTAATTATCATCGAATTACATGTAATTCAAGCAGACAATTTAATATATTAACAAGATTACATGTGATTAAAAAAATCACATGTGATGCATCTAAAGTGGGTTTGTTAGAAAAAGTTAAGGTTTCGGAATGCTTGAATCACATGTAATGCAAGAAAAATCATATGTAATTATCACCGAATCACATGCAATTCAAGCAGAATTACATGTGATTCAAACAAAATCACATGTAATTTAGAAGCCAATTTGTTTTATATATTTTACATAAATGAAAACATAATACGTGATTAAAAAAATCACATGTGATTCATCTAATGTGGGTTTGTTAGAAAAAGTTACGGTTTCGGTATACTTGAATCATATGTAATGCAAGCAAAGTCACATGTAATTATCACCGAATCACATGTAATTCAGAAGCCAATTTGTTTTACATATATTTTTTTGGGTAAAGGGGACTCCACCCCGGTAAAATGAACATATTTTATATTAATGGCAACAAACATTTTAATATATTAACAAAATTACATGTGATTCAAACATTTTAATGTAATTCACATAAATCACGTGTGGTTTTAAAATAATAACGAAAATATTTTTGTCATTTAATAGACGGTTATTTTCATATACTTTTAACGATTTTACAATGTTGAAATTCTCGTCAAAAAAAATACACGTGATTTCACAAATCGCATGTGACGTTACAAATTCAAATGTGATTTTTAAAATAATTAATCAAACATGAGTTTTCGAGAATTACATGTAATTTTTCGAGAATTACATGTGATTTTTTTACGAAATTTTTTAAAAAAATTTCGTCGAAAGTATATAGAAGTGCATATCTATGGAAAGATAATTTAATTCCCGTCGTGACGGTATAATTATTTTTTTATAACGATTAACGGTTTGAGAGATATTTAATTTTTAAGAAATAGGATGAAAATGTGTTTTTTTAATTAAATTTAAAAAGATTAATATTGGATGATGGAGATTGCTTCCTTTGTTCTTTTTTGGATGCATGTTCCTTATAGAACTTTTCTCTAGTTACATATTGAGCGGAATACAAACTGACTCAATTCTATCACTAGGCCACTCAAGGTACCTAGTAATCGCCAATTAGTCGGCGCGCGTCTAACAACACTGATTTATACTATTGAGTATTTATACAAACTATAAATAGCAAAACCTATATGCTTTAAACAACAAAACCTAAAGGGAACTCTTCAAATTTAACGTCTTAATTGAACAACACAATTGAGTTCTATCACTCGCACAATAGCACAATTATACAACTAGCATCCTAATTCGAAATAAAACGATACATATATTTATGAGTATCCTAGGCACCGCAACCCATTCCAGTTCCGGATGGTGAAATCGTGTTTTAAAAAGACCAGGTGCCAAATGTTTTTAACTCTAATACGAAAAGATACAATTTTTTGAACCCGTACAATTAAGAAAAACCATAGTTTATGTGCGAGAAAATTTGTTATCTTTTATAAGCCGAAACAAACACCCCAATAATAACCAATTTGCTTTTTCCACTCAACAAAACCACCATGGACATTGTGAGTGGCCTTTTCACCTCTGTGATCAAATTGCAATTCTATCTTCCAGCTGCCTCAACTTGTGGGTTCAGTGCGCTTCTGATATCAACTGCAATTGAAAGGATGCTCCAAACTCTCAAGATATGTTGGCCTTTTCACCTCTGTGATCAAATTACAATTCAATCTTCCAGCAGCTGCCTCAACTTGTGGTCTATAACCGCACACATTAATATGCATATTTTGGTTCAGTGCAATCTGATATCAACTGCAATTGAAAGGGATGCTCCAGACTCTTCGGATATGTTCATCAACATAGTACCGCTAAACCCCCTTGTTACTCCAACTACGTCACGAGACCCCACTGAAATAAACAGATGACAATTACGCGTAGCTGGCAAATGGTAAGTATCGTTCTCCATTAATAATATTTGCAAATTATATGTCAAATATTACATTAGTCTCGTTCTCCCTCCTGTCCCTTTTGTCAATTACTGTATTACTAAACTAGCAATAATACCTTAAAAAGTGAGATACCTCAAGCAACATGTTCATAAAATTCACAAAACCATCAAGAAGTACAAATGACCTCTCAAACATCACATATTTTTTAACCCCCTATCTGATATTTTCATTTCCTTTATAAAATAATTAGCCACATAACTGAAAATAAGCTAAATATAATGAAAATATGTGACATAAAAGAAGATTATTAAAGCCATACCAAGATACAGAAGAACAGAGAGCAACTCTCATTTAAACAGAAGAATCAAGGTGTAAAAACATGTAGGGCAAAACCATCTCTGCGAAAAAAAAAAGTCCGCTAGAAGGACCACAAAACGAATCAACCGAGCTTTCATCACCATTATTCAAGCAGTGAATATTGCAAAAGGAGTTTCAGATGAGATGACTTTTTTTTAACTGAGAAAGAAAAGAGAGGCGAACGCTTTGATGAACTAGGGTTAGGGTTACTACTTCTTACATATATATATAGGCTGAGCTAATGAGTCTCTATACTACAGATCATCACATGTCACAACAAAAACACTAGAGCCCAGGCTGTGTTAGCCCAACTTAAACAACCATATTATGGGCTCTTCTTACATCATGGGCTCCTTTTGTTTACTCTCAGCCATATAAACATGTTTTTTTTGTTAAGATCGAGATCTTATTATAAAATGTTTTCGTCATTTCAATATCAAAATCAAAAGATCGGATTGAGATTTTAAGATTCTAGTATAATGTTATTTTCTTTTAGTTTTTGTAAAATTATGTAAATCTGAAAACTTTTATATATCACCAACATATAATAAATATATGAACTTGTTTTAAATTATAATTATAAATTTATAAAAGATTAAAATAATCTTTTATAAATTCTACAAGACGTGACCAATAAGTTTGTAATTTTTTAGTTTGTGGTTCGAAAAACGTAAGATGGGATCGTAGTAGATTCTAACATCATATGGTGGCCAGGATCGGGATCTTATAAAATCATATGTAAGATCCTGGTCGTTTTTGCTTTGCGGTACCTTAAAGTTGTAAGATCTTAAGATCAGGATCGGGATCTTGACAACCATCGTTTCTAAGGTACTAAGAAGGTGTTTGAGGTTGCGTTTGTAACTAGATTATCTACTTATTTCATTTTCAAAATAAAGATTGGCTGGGATAATAAAAGAAAAAAAAATGATTATTGCGTTTAAAAGCTTGTAAAATGGAGTTTAAAAAAAAGTGAGGAGGTTATTTTTGAGAATAGAGTTTTTATAAATGTAGTCAATTGACATAAATGTCTATTTTACCCATTAATGTTGTAAAGTTTATTCATTGACAAATATATAAATGTTTGTTTTAGTCATTTTAATTAAACAAATAATTTGATTTGTCAAATATTAAAAACATTGATAATCTGATTACTCTGATTTCAAACAACATAATCAAATACAAATATTATTTATCAAAATTATATTTTTTAATTATTAATTATTTGATTATTTATTTTCAAATCACATAATATATTTTCAATAAACAATTTCAAACACTCCTTAAGTCTTTTTGGATAGAAACTTCCATGTTTATGTTTGATTTATTCTTATCACAAATTACTAATGTTTTTTAGAACGTGGGCTACACTTGCTAATGTTTGTACGATATTATAAAATTAACATTCACTATCCTTGCGTACATTTTATATCCATAGTAGCATTACCATAACTTATTACTTTAAACTTGCTTATTTTGTTATGAAAACTAAGAGGAAGCTATACATCATGTCTGCTTGCATAGACATATTATACATAAATTTATACAAGATCTAATACTAACTGTACCATACATATACTTTTCAGGACCATGGCAACAACTAAGGGCCTGTTTGTTTAGTTTTTTTATTAAGTTCTGTAAAATTAAAGTGTCTGTAAAAATATATGTCGTCTGTTTGTAGACGAATATATGACTGTTTGTTTTGTGTGCTGAATATAGTGTCTGAATCAGAGTAATTTACTATTACGTCCTTTTAAATTAAATAAATGAAGAAGTTAGAGGGTAAATATGTAAAATAACGATAATAAGTCGTGACTTAATATGGAAAGCCTCCTCCTCCTGGCTTATTCTAAAAATTCATTAATTAATTTTAAGCACAAAACAAACAAGTTATTGATGACTTAATCCATATCTTTAATTTCTAATTAAGACTCTATAAGTCTTTATCAAACACCACCTAAGACACACAAAGAAAAAAAACGACCATCACCAACGAACACAAGGGAAAAACGATCGTCGTAGAACCGGAGATTATGTCCATAGCAGACTTAAAAGCAAAACATTGTAACACATGGTTGAACAAATGTATCCCACAATGAATGCGTAATCTATTTATGTATGTATCCACTAGAAACATAACCGTATAACTTCCATCTTTTGTACAACTGGAACTTTAAATGTATCCGCTTGGAACATAACAATGTAATGTAACTTCTAACTTTTGTGCACCCACTGCATAAATTTATGTTTGCCAACATATTGCAACGATAAAGTATTCTCCCGTCGCAACGCGCGCGTCACATACCACCTCGTTTGTTACTAAATGAAATTTTGCTACATGTTTTACATAGTCATTTTACTAGTATCTCAACTAGTAATTTTATTGATTAGTTAATATGTTGTTATAATGAAAATACTAGTTTGGTTATAATTTTATTAATTGTGTGGCCGATGTTGGTGAGTTCTTAAGTTTTGGATGTGGCTAAAAGTGTGTTGCCATAGAATTCAAAAAGTCCTAGTTGGAGTGCAAGTACAACTCGTTTTGTATATTAGATTAATAATTTTCTATTTTGGATATGTCTAATGTAATAGTCTAACGCGTCTATGTTAGTCTATATGTACTATATTTGGTAGGGGTTACATTGGAGTTTTGAGTTAGTTTCTTCAGTAATATAAATATACGCGGCCTGTGTCGAGTATAAAAAACAAACATTATTTTATTTAGATTCATACTTTATGGTCACCTCTTATCAATAAGATTTGATAGTCAGATTCAGACTCAAAACATAATAGTAAAACAAACACATCCTAAATCTTGTAAATATCGAATAAAGGCGGACAAAAGAAAGATAAATACATATTTTTTATACAAACCAATCATCGATCTTTGAAAAATCAAAATTTAAGATCAAAAAACCTCTCTAGCCATGAAATATTCAATGAAAAGAATGACAATTCGAATTAAAGGGTTGATTTGGTTTGTGTTTCGAAATAAATAAAAGACTGTAAAGTATCTCATTTATGATGAGGTTTACATAAGGTAGTACAGTAACAAAGAGAGAAATGTCACCCGGTTTGTGTAGCGTGCGTGTGTTTGTGAAGACAACCGAAAATTAGGACACTATTTAGTTTTTTTTAACGACAACTTTTATTAAAAAAACTAGCAAGAAGCTAGACAATTACAAAAAAATTAAATACGGATGTTGTAGCCAAATATCCCTATTCAACAAGTGTTTTCCCCTAGCTAAACACCAATTATATGAGCGTAAAACAATGTCATCAATAATGGTATCTTTACGCGGCCGTATAGAGTGAAAAAGAAGTTGATTCCTAAAGTTCCACAAACACCACTAATAAGTATAGAATACACCTTCCAACATATCTTTAAGACAAGCTTTCAAGCGAATTAAACCACAGAAGCCAGTCTGCATAGGAAGAAAGCTGGTGCACCCCCAAATTCCACCAACGGCTTACGAGGCTCAGCATCCCTCTCACTAACGTGCATGAAAAGAAAAGATGATCCACATTTTCTAGAGACGCCTCACATATGGGGCAGACCATAGAGTTTGTCGCTATATTTCTCTTAACCAAATTAACACGCGTAGGCAGGCGATCAAGACATACCTTCCAAGCTAAGATATTAATTTTAATCGGAACATTTTTTATCCAACGCGTTGGGACATCAGACTTAGGAAGGAAAGCTTCATCCAGCATATTTCGAACATCCTTCACTCGAAAAGCTCCCTCTCCGTTCAAGTCACAAATCCACCGATCATTCGAATTAGATAAAATAACAGGTTCAAGCAAGGACTTAATATTCTCCAGCTGTTCCCACTCCAGCCCCCCTCTGGTAGCCCGATGAAAAGAAGCATACACCTCAATTTGAAGTTTATCAGCAACCAAAATATCTTTAGAAGATTCAAGAGCATAAAGACGTGGAAATAAGAGGTGAAGTTGCGTATCACCAATCCAAGTGTCTTTCCAGAATTTGGTATTCAATCCATTGCCAATCCGAATCTTAAAATGAGATAAGATATCAACCCCTTGTTCCTTGAGAGAGAACATCTCTTTTGAGATGGAGTTCCAAAGTAAAGAGTAACCTGATGTAATGTGAAGAGAACGAGAACCATGAATAGCATGAATAACTCGACACCATAGGGATGGCTCATTAGAGGTATAACTCCATATCCATTTAGTAAGAAGCGCTCTGTTAAGAGCAAAAAAGCTGGATACCCCCAAAACCTACAAATTTCTTAGAAGCCAGAACTTAGTCCATTTGACGCAAGAAACCTTCCTATCCCCCTCTTGCACGCCATTGAAAAAATTCCTACGAAGACTCTCCATTTTATTAAGAAACGTCTTAGGGGTTTTAAGGAGTGACATATTGTAGATGGGTGTAGAACCTAGAACCGACTTGATGAGCGTAAGCCGACCATCAATGGAGAGCGTTTTAAGCTTCCACTTAGATAACCTTTTCTTAATGCTATTAATCGATTCATCCAAGGTATTAATGGAGTAATACCTAAATGTTTGAATGGGATTTTCATCGCTGAACAACCAAGAGAGACTGCCGCCTCATTTGTAACAACATCAGACACGCCAAACCCAAGGATCTGACTTTTTTTTAGATTGATTGATAACCCATAAATCAAAGAGAAACATCTAAGAATACTCAAAATGCCACTAAGATTTGCATTGCTCCATTCACCTATAAACACTGCATCATCCGCATAAAATAAATGTGAGACCGAGAGAGAAGAGTTGAGCTTAATACCCGAGAACATACCCGCCTCTATTGCACGACCGAAGGATAAATGAAGAGATTCCATGACCAGTAGAAATTGAAAGGAGCCATAGGATCTCCCTGTTTAAGGCCACGATGGAGAGTAAATTCAGATGTAGGAATACCGTTAACAACAATGGAAGTCTTACCTGAGTACAAACAACCCCGAATCCAAGACCGCCACTTATTCCTAAACCCAAAAGAATTAAGAACATCATCCAAATAGTCCCACCTGATGGAATCGTAAGCTTTGGCAAAGTCAACCTTAAAGATCATAGCCTGCTGATTTTTAACTTTGCACCAATCGAGGATCTCATTAATGATAAACGGACCGTCGAGAATCTGCCGATTAGGAAGAAACGTTGTTTGCACTTCCGAAACAAGGCCAGAGATTACCATCGATAATCTGGTAGCAAGAATCTTTGTGACGACCTTATAAAGGCTTCCCATAAGACTAATCGGACGGTAATCGGTAACTGATTTAGGATCTAAAGTTTTAGGGATTAGAGCAACAAATGAAGAATTACACCCCGTAGCAAAAGAACCATTATCAAAGAACCATTGGACCGTAGTGCACAAATCAGGCCCAATAACAGTCCAATACTTCCGAAAGAACTCAAAAGTGAAGCCGTCCGGTCCAGGAGATTTGTTTTCACCCCCCAAACCGTTTTGCGAATTTCTTCGATTGAAACTGGCCCCTCTAAATCTGTGACCTGATCGATATCAAGGCGATTAGGAAAACCGAAATTAATATGACCCCGACTAATACCCGGATCTTGAAACCTTTTGGAAAAATGTTTTTTTAAATTCCTCCTTAACGCGACTAGGTTCGTCCACCCATTCACCATCAATCATAATGCCTTTGACAGAAAGATTGACACGCTTTCTATTTATGACTCCATGAAAGAACTTGGAGTATTCATCTCCCTTGATGGCCCATCGGATTTTAGGCTTTTGAACCGAACCGCAATTATCTTCACGCCTAAAGTCAAGGAGCTGCTTCATAGCTTCCGTACGAGAAAGAAGAATATCATCCGTAATGCCACCTTGATCAAGAATAGTATCGATATCCTGAAGTTTATCCTTAATCTCACGGCAACTAAACTACTGTTTCTTCTTGTAATCAGCAACCCACACACGTAACTCTTTTTTCAGCAATTGAAGCTTCTTCTTGAACCTTATCATCCCATTTTTATTAGTAAGATCAAAGGAATTCCAAATAGCCTTGACTTTCTGCTCAAAACCTGATAAGTTAAACCAAGAGTGGTATAACCGAAAAGGAGTAGGGCCAAAGTCCGATTTAACCTCTCGAAGAAGAATGGGTCGGTGGTCCGAAAGATGTCTATCGAGACAGATGGCAGATAGGTAAGGGAATGAAGAAATAAGTCCGTTCGTAACTAGGAAGCGATCCAATTTACTCATTTTGGTGGCCGAGGGATGAGCCCACGTGAAGGAATAGCCTTCCAATTGCATATCATATAAACTTGAATTCAGAATAAAAGAATTGAAGTGGTTGGCCCATTGAGCTGAGAATGCAGACCCCCACCATTCCTCCGTACTCCTAACTTCGTTAAAATCTCCCATAATCAACGTCTCTCCGTTTCACCTGTTAATAAGGGAGGAGATGTAACTCCAAAGAAGCCGTTTCGCAGGAAGGGATTGAGGAGCATATATAGAAATAATTAACAATTTCAATCTTTTTGGAATCCACGTCCCGTATAAAGCCACAAAATTGTCAGAAATAATATGATGATCTTTGCAAAACGCGTTGGGGTCCCAAGCACACAAAATGCCTCCTGAATTTCCTAGAGCTTCACTAATAACAAATTCGAAGAATAATTACCCCATAAAAGTTTAACCTCTATATCAGAGAGACTCTCAGTTTTAGTCTTTTGAATAGACAAGAAACTAACATTGTGTTTCTCTGATAACTCCTTGATCCATAACTTTTTAGCCTTGGACCCGAGGCCTTGAATATTTAAAGATAAACAGTTCATTGGAACCCTTGTTGCTCTCCTTGATTTCCAATGATCCTCTCAACGTCCTTTGTGCACCCATCCATAGAGAAGCTCATGGTTTAACCGACTTTGATCATGCCTTCTAATACCTCTAGAAATGAGCCTCCTTCTTTACCAATAGCCTTAATACCACAACTGTCAAGGATAGACAAGTCACTGATATTGAATTTCTCCGTGCGTTCAAAAACATTAGAGTTACATCCATCAGACTTGCTATGTGAACTGTGAGTCTCGACCTCAGGTACATTAGGACCATCCTGAACTGTTCGCTATTTGCAGGTGTAAACCCCGCGGGATGTTGTAAGCTGTTATCATATCCAGTATTAACAACAAAATTGTCACGTTTCGCGAGTAGATCATACTCGTTAAAAGGGTCAGGCGAAATCTTCTTGTCAAAAACCATTTGTTCCACCTCATTGATACCCTCTTGTTAAGATGGGATGACGAGATGTTAGGATTAAGGTATATAGTAGGTTCGACTAAATATTGACTTATTAATTTATGTTAGTTGGGCCAAAAAATTATGTCTAAGTGGTTTTAGGTAATTGTTAGTAAAAGAATATAACACACAAAGTAAAGCGTTTAAATCTATGGTATAAGTTATATGTCCGTTAAGCTAAATTCGACGAATTATAGTGACAATCATAAAATGCTTGTCGATAAGAATGAATCAAAATAGTATATTTATAAACTTCAAGATTGATTTATTTTCAAATATTAATCCTTAATGTTATATTTAAGCTATTTATTTATCGTATTTGAATCATTTATTATATACTTAAAAATTAGGCGGTGAAAATCATTCAGACGATTTAAAAAAATAAATAACATTATTTTATTCAGATTCATACTTTATAGCCACCTCTTACAATAAGATGTGATAATTAGATTCAGACCCAAAAGATCTTAATAAAACAAACACACCATAAGAGGTGGTTGCAAGTGAAAAGTGGTGGGTGTTTTATATGTGGGAGAAGAATATTTAGGGTTATATTCTTAGATAAGTGGGTTACATTGGGTTGAACTGGATTAATGGAGACTAATTAGAATTTTGGTCTTAATTGATTGGACTGATTGGATAATTAGTAGTTTTTGGTAGTTAACAAAGTTAGTTTTATTTTTTTTATTGATTTTAAGTAGTTAGATTAAAAATAAAAATAAAAAAGTTATTTGTTAGGTTGGGTTGTAGATAAATTATAAAAAAACTTATAGATTTGTTATATATATATTGGTTATATATGTGGAGGAGTATGAAAATAATATATTAATAGAAGGATGGGTTGGATGATATCGTAAATAAACATAGTCTGAAGTATTTACTTCTTCACCAACCAAGAATTTACTTCTTCACCCAACACACTGACATTAATCATTTTTTTTTTAAATTAGAAGGTGAGGGAATAATGGTGTATACATGCCCTACGATCATTGTGTTATGATATAATGGGACCTACACATTTCATCTTGCATTTTCTATTATTTGTTTACTACATTTGATTGTTGAAAGGAATACCAAGTCAGATAGATTGTTGTTGAAAGACTTTTTACGTGCTTAATCGACTTTTCCAAGTTAGTCGACCAATATAAGTAAACTGACTACATATTTCAGATATAAGACATCATCTAAAAAAAGTTACATTGTTTGATGTTATGTTGACAGAATTCGTATAGTGATTGAAACTTAACCCATTGATAGCTAAGTCAAGTAAGTTTTGTTGTTCATCAAAAAACAAAAGTTAATCGATACTAATGTTTGTATTTTCAAGTGAACAGTTATTTACCCAAGCAAATAAGTCGGTCAAAGTACTATCTGTACTGTTTGGATATCGACAACCGTGACATTTTCTTTCACAAACACTTGTCTGAGTATTACATTTGTCACGTTTCTTTTCTTATCAGCCTCGGACAATTCTTTTTCGAAATGCTAAGAAGGAGGATCATTATATAGTGAGTTCAAACAGGTACAACTAAAAGATACTTAACATATTTCAAACGAAAGGTAAATATTTGACCATAACCGACATAAGATCTTAACATAATGTGGACTGATGAGATATCAATCGAGCTTCATTGTCACTCGTTTGACAAGGATTATATTGAACTTCAGTATAGTGAAAATTATTATGTATGTTGTCAAAGAACTTTTTACTACATATGAAAATAGTTGTTCGAGAACTTCCATGTTTGTGATCAAGTAATAATCTCTAAAGATAAAGTATGAACCATAAAGTATGTATTACAAATAAGGACCATAAAAAACAACATAATTGAACCCACCTTTTAATTCGTGTTGCTATTATGAGCATCATCCTTTCTCTTTTGTATACCAATGAAATGGGAAGATATAAGGCTATATACAAATATAGGGGAACCAATAAAATATAGATCATGTCTATGTTTGATGTTCTCATCTAAGATACTCATGTTTGAAACATAACCCTTGAGGTTTTTCTAGTAGTATTCAACATCATGATATTTGCGAGCACACCTTAACGGAACCTTTGTGGAAGAGTGTTGTGCATAATAGTTTTTCATTGCCCAAATGAGAGAGTGCATATGAAAAGTATAATAGTATATGCATAAACATTCGTTGATAATCCCAAGTTTATTATAGTTAGCGGCTTCATAAATTGCGTAGACGGATTTATGTTATTTCTTCTGAAGTTTGGATAAAATAAATAATTACTTACTTGTTATTTCGATCCTTCATAAACCAATGAAGAGCCCATTGCATACCGCACCAATATTGGTGCTGAGCCACACATTATCTAACTTTCCAACATCTTTCCAAATAATTGAGTTTAGAGTTAGCACTTGAAATAATATTGGATTGTTAACTATCATGGTTCTCACTACAACCTTGTAATCATCTGTTGAAGCATCATAACCAAAACCCTAACATGAGTATGATGTGATCGCTGAACCAATATCATTCATAAACTTGTTAATAGTGCAGGATTATAAGGTTATTATACAGATAAATACAAAAGACAAAATATAAAATTTTATGTATATATTAGCAAAAATAAAAGAAATGGCTTCACAACATTACAAAGGATTGTCAATTAGTTACCTATTAAAATAGTTATTCTAAACAAAATTTAGTTCGCACCATGTTTTGTGTAAAGTGTAAACGAGCTAAGCTCAAGATTGGTTAAGTGTGCCAAGCTCGAGCAAGGAGTATTTTGAGCTTTATTTGTAAAGATCTAGCTCGGTTTTCGGGTTATGTTTTGCTTAGGCTCAACTCGTTTACGAAGTAAATTTAGTTTTTAAAAACAAAAATGTATAAACTATATGATGTATGTATAATTATAATTAAATATTTGTGTATGATATATAAGTAAAAGCTCGTGTAAGTTCGTACCTTAAATCATGCATGTTGTATGAAGCTTAAAACCTAATTATCAAATGAGCATTTGTTAAGCTAGGGCTCAAATCTAGCTTTAAGCAAACTTGGCTTATTTACAACTCTACTTATAAAGGTGAGTGGTCCATGTTTAGGTCTTGAACTAAATATCAACAAAACATATATATTTTGGCTATCGTGTAATGGTGTTAAGCTTCGTGAGGGTTTAGTTTATGTCGATATTTAGAGATTGTTTTTGGGAGTGAAGCTTCATAGGGGTGCTGTTATTAAATACCTAGGTTTTATTAGTGTGATGGCTATGAAGAGTGCTATGAATGTTGTTGATTTTATGAACCTTCTTCCATAGTTACATGACCTATAAAGTGAGCTTCTTTTGCTTCGATCATATATGAGCAATGTTGTAAGACAAGGGCTACGCGGCCGCCTAGGCGACCCTAGGCGCTAGGCGGTCATACTCCGCCTAGGCGGCTCCTAGAGCTAGGCGGTCAAAAAAGTCAAGAAAGTTAACAAAAAGTCAATACTTTTTTACATAAAATTAAGGGTTTTCTTTCTAATATATAGTGCTGATATTTATTTTAACGTAATATCTTAAAATAAGAGACAAATGAATGATTATAAACATAAAGTAATGGTTTTTTCGTATGAAATTGGAACCAGTTGAATTATATATTCACGTTTGAAGTTTTAAACATATGTTTTATTTGTCTATTTTGCAAGAACTTCCATTTATTTGAAATTAGAAGTATTTTTTTATGTCATACATATTATTTAAAATATTTATATGCATAAAATTCCAATCCGCCTAAGCGGCGCTCGCCTAGATGAATTCCGCCTCGAAGGTCGTCGACCGCCTTATTAGCGCCTATCGATTTCTACAACCTTGTATATGAGTATTGCTAAACTCTTTTTTTGTTTAAGGACTTATCAACCTATATACATGGAGGAGGCGACCTTGTTTTTTGTAAAGTTTTCCGTGTATATATTAAGAATATAGTGGTTTGTTGAGGACCTTTATTTGGACACTTACAATGGAGACTTACTTCTTTACCCATTAGCCTTGGGCTCAATCAAAAGAGGCTTCCTCGTATACTTTTTTGGCCTCATGGGCTCAAACTTGGGGCGCTACAAGACCATGTGATAGTGGCATATATGGTATGGATGATGATTATGCTTATGCTTTGGCTTGTCTACGTGATGTGATTCCAAGCTTTAATTTTATTTGTTTCACTAATAAGGACACTGTCCCCTCTAAAGCCTAACAAAAAATGGCGACTGCTCTTTATAGGAAAATGGGAAAGGATATGGAAGTGCACTTTGACATGATTATTAGACATAAAGTGATTTTTGAGTGTTTGCTCGCACCACATATTTAAGATTTCTTCTAGCTATCCTCATAGATGGTATCGGTTAACATATGTCGCTAATCAAATACCGTACTATCCATATGTATCGCCTAATGATTCCATTATTTTTGGTCGATGCGATATGTTCTGTTTGTCGTAAGGCATATTTGAATTCTTTTGTGGACCATGTGGTTCATTGTAAACAGATCTCAGGATTCACGTACAAAGATATTCTCCGATATATGTAGACGTGTTGGCATATCTAGAAAAAAGAGGCACTTGTGAAATTTTTGATTGATGTATCAGATGAAAAATCGACTCAGATCGACCGATATTTTGGTTTTTTGATGGGTTGGAGGGAAACACTCGTGCATGGATATGACCGGGGTTTCGCCTCATGGGATTGAGTAGTCGGGGTCTTACGGTGGGTCAAGCTGCTTTGAAAGCCGCCTCATGCAAAGTGGCTAAGCACGAGAAAGCATGTATTGAAAATTAACATGTGTTTATTACTTTCGCATTTGATATTTTTTATTTCCCTACACCTAAGGGGGTCGAGCTACTTAATAGAGTTCAACGAGGTATGAACAGTAATGTTATGACCTCTACATCGACAAATGTGGTTTCATAAGATTAGCTTTTATAGCAACACAACTTGTTGCTCGGTTGTCATTAAACACTATGTAAATAATTGCTTTTATAATAATAATAATTATAAAAGAATATATTTGGCTCTACTTTTAAAGGGTACGATTCAACATTTAAATGTGTTTTGAACTCACTAAAATCTACATAAAAGGGTATTAATTTGGTGTCCTATTTAAAAAATCAAATTTTGTCTTTAACCCCAAAAGAGCTTTATTACAAAGTAATGAATATCATTACATCATTGTCTTGTCTTCAATCACAGTTTAACAATGATATTCTTGTAGGTATAATAGAAGGAACGGAGGACGTTGAAGGTTTGACCAATATAGTTTAACTTTTGTTCACCGTGTTGTAATAATATTATCTATTCATTTATCATAAGTTGAGTACAAATACGAATTTTGTAGCATCATATGTTAGGATTGGGAGATATATATTCAAAAGTAAAACATGAGCAAAGAGCAACAAATATGAAACATGACAAATTAAAACATCATATGGTAGTAGAAAAAGAAGGATTTCTATTATCAAAAATGAAGTGCTACAAATTTCTATTATCTACTATTGTTGTATAAAAGTATTAAACCGACCTACAATTTGCTCAGAAAAAAAATCGACCTGCAAAACTTAAGCTAAAGTATTTACTACTTAAGTTACATAAACAAAATGACAAAATTACCTTTATATTAAGACCAAATTTACCAAAATACATGTAGGAGGTCAAAGTCAAACTTCTAACATCATCCTTAAAAGCAAACTATTTACCTTTCTTAGAGAATACGGTATTGTTGCATTATAGGCAAAAATCCAGTCCTATGACATGGCATCGTCACACGCCTCCATTTGTCGGGTATTTCGCCAACACACATATTTTAAATTGACCCAAACACTTTTTTTTAAGATGTTGCGAAAATTCAAGATCGCCACTGAAACCGGACATTATTACTGCCAACCACCATGAGCGTTGGTCATTATATTTTGAACGGCTTGAATATTTAAAAGCGAAGCAAGACACTAAGCAAACCAATTACAAAATATCGAAAATAGATTTAAATGGGATAGATAGCCAACCCAACCGGTTGAGGGGTGGGGTTAACAAAAGGAAAGTGGTTTACATCATTAAGATGCAAAACTTTTGTTCGGCTTTGAAGATGCAAAACATGAGTCGTTCCTGAATTTTCAAAGGATCTAAAGAGTTGAATGAACAACGACATGGATGCCGTTAGTGTGCATGGGGATCGGAACATGTTTGAACGTTTCGCAATAGTGAAGAAGACATCATCAAGGTCTTGAATTCTAATGTTAACAAGACTCCACCATTTAAGAACTTTCTTTCCAAGTACTGCTACCCCACCTTAAAAGAATATTCTCTTCCGTCTCTATATCATTGTCACAAACCGGTCACCTAACAAAATAGAGGTCGATTGTAACATCCCACTTGGATAAGTCGACCGTTACGTGTATTTATGGCGTGTCATCAAAGCATAAGGTAAATGTCCTAAAACATTAACTGACCATAAAGGAAATACCGGAATCAAACATCGGCAATCCAAACATAAGCCCAAAACATGAAAAATAAAATACTGAATGAAAGGACTAAACAATGTCCAAATAAGCAGAATACTGTAAGAAATGCATAAAGTAAGAAGTCTGGATAGCTTCCATCCAAATGCACATGCTCTTAGAATCCTAAAAGCGTCCTGGTGTACCTGCCGTTAGAACATGAAAGGAACTACGGCTGAGCATAACGCTCAGTGAACGGATATAGCATGATAAGAATGTACTGACAGTAATGGAATAGAAGGCAACAATGAAGCTATAAGACTGATATTTAACATGTGGTAGAACTCTGCATAAAATCTGAACAGAAACCTGATTCTTAAATACTGCAACTGAAATATAACTATTAATTCTGAAAACATGCATTTACTGTATTTTAATTGCCAGAGCTTATATAGGTCACGTGCTGTAACAACCGTGCATGAATAACTGGAGGGGTGACCTCGTCATGCTGTAGAGGGGTGACCTCTAAATAATTGTGCTGGGTGGAGGGATCAGCTCCAATGTGAAGGATGTAGAACACACACCACATTCACCTGCTAAACTGTAAACTGTAGCCTAGGATGCATCCATACGCCCCACTAATAATACTGATAAAATGGTCAAGCTGAGCTGAGTGGGACGATGCAGGATATCACTCTCCTGCATGTGAGTCACGACACTGGTGCCTCTAGTGCCGTGGTTACGGTACCTCCGTAACTAGTACATAAACTGGTCGTGCTTGTATATAATGCTCAGGCAATTTATTTAATTCTTAACATGATTACTGATAAGTTTAAACATATACTGGGGAAAAACATTTGGCTGAAGATGGGGAATCCTAATCATGCATAGAAAGGAAGTCCTTACTGAAAGGACGGGAAATCCGTACCTCTAGTCCAGTAACTGACTGAATGGGAGACTGAACGAATACTACTCGGGCTTCACGCGTGCTACATGAATAAAGGACGCGAATAAGTTAACTGACATTCGTTTATTTAATTTTACTAATCTTATTGGCTTCTTATTTATTCATTTTATTTTGATTCTAAAATTCTGTACGTATACCAACTGATAAATCTGAACTTATAATAATTCATTTTAAGGTATTATCGTTCTACTATTAGTTACGGTACAACGTATTTCTGACGATATAGTATTACTATAATAAGTATCCCGCTAAATTAGAAAGTTTCTTAATTTAGAAAGTTCTCAAATAATTTAATTCATTTCCTAAAATTATACCCCTTTAAATATTAAAGAACTATTTTAATTTAATACATTTAAAATATATTTTAAACATTTATAAAACAATTTAATTAAAAGGTATAATATAAGAATATTTATTTTATTATTTTTAATAATGTCCCGAGCTTACCGAACGGAAGGAAAATATATTACCACAATCGGCAGAAGATAAGAATATCATATGGATTAATGAGATATCAATCGAGCTTCATTGTCGCTTGTTTGACTAGGATTATATTGAACCTTCGTATAGTGAAAATAGTTGTTAAAGAAGTTTCACATTTATGATGTATATAATCAAGTACAGTAATAACCTGTAAGGATAAAGCATGAACCATAAACATTGGTCTATGTTTATAGTCTACTACTATGTACTGTTTAAGAAAGGATCATAAAATAACATCAGAACTTGAACTCACCTTACTCGGTGTTGCTATTATGAGCATCATTTTTTCTCCTCTGTCTTCCATAATAATGGGGAGATACAAGGCTTTGTACAAATGTAGGGTAACCAATATAATCCCAACATCGTCTATGTATGATGTTCTCATCTAAGATACTCGTGTTTGGAACGTAATCCTTGAGGTTTTTCAAGTAGTGTTCAACATCATTATGCTTGCGGGCACACTTAGACGGAACTTTTGTCCAAGAGTGTTGTACATTATAGTTTTTCATGGCCCAAATGGGAGACTGAAGATAGAAAGTATTATATATGCATAAACATTCATCGACAATCCCAAGTTTGTTATAGTTTGTGGCTTCATAACTTGGGTCATTGGGTGTAGGGATTTCTGTTATTTCCTCTGTAATTATATTGAAAGAAATAATTACTATCTTATTATTTTGATCGATCATAAACCAGTGAAGAGCCCCATTGCATAACGTACCAATGGCCAGGCTGTTTACAAATTTATAATTTAGCATTCCAATGTCTTTCCAAACATTTGATTTTAAAGCTAGCACTTGAAAACATATTGGATTGTTGTTATAATCTATCATGGATCCGGCTACAACCTTGTAATCGTCGGCCGAAGAGTCATAACCAAAACCCCAACACGAGAATGTGTTTCCTTGTATGGACCTTTTCTGTAATTTTTTCACTTCTCTTGTAGTGGGATTGGCTACAAAAAATTCCAATCTAACCTTAATGCATACGAGGCCATTAGAAGAACCAAGAATATAACAATTATAGTCACCACTCGACATAAGGATCCTTCTATGTCCAAATTTATAATTCATATGATCATTGTTGTTAGCATGGCTCATATGATCATTAACGAAACGGCTACTAGAGATAAAAGAATACCAAAACTTACACACGCTCTTGCATCGGATGATATCCTTCACATCCAATGTTAGCAATATCTTCACGAGAACATCAAGAACAAGCTCTGCCATTGAAAGTTCAAGTTGAAATTGTCAAAATAGGGGTATAAAAGTTTACAAAATTCCCCTGAAAAAGTTTAAATGAGGCCCATTTTATGTCGCCAATGGCTACCTGCCAAAGCCCACGTTTTTATCTTCTATTTTTTAAATTCATTCTCCCGCTCTGGCGCGTGTTTCTAAGAAACAAAACTCAGAGCGTCTTGCTACATTTGCCGATGGCTGTATCGCTAATGTGGACGAACGCATCTCCAACCATTCGTACGGTGAGGTATCGTCTTCGGACATACATCGTATGTTAATGGAAAATTCGCCACCCGACAAGCACGGCGGAGCCACGATTTAAGTTAAGAGAGGCCGATTTTACGTCGTCGTAAGACAGTAATTGCCAAAATGAGACTACAAAATTATTTTAACCCCTCCAATTTAAAAAGCATATGTTAATGCAAAAATAGACGAAACATAAAGTAGAGTAAAAGTATGTTGAAGCTTGACCAAACACATTTTTTAAATTGGATACGTCCAGTTTAAAACTAGACAAATAAGTTTTTTGATAATGGTTGCGTCACAAGTGAGACATATATGTGTAAATCACTTCGAAAATCTAGAAAATATGTAAAACTTGATAAGGGTCAACACGATAAATTGCTCATTAGTTGAAACTTATAATTTGAGAGAGGGTGACGGAGCTTGATCGTCTTGTTTGAGGGAGACAAAAATTCACGAGAGAAAGATGTAATAGAATAGTGAAACTTAGGCTCCGTTTGTTTTTTTAAAACTTTTTCCACTTCATCTGCAAATCATGTCTTTATGTGCAAAAAGAAGACTGTTTGTTTTTTTGTTTGCTTTTGAAGAGAAGAAGAGAAGAAAATAGGCGGTGTTAGGATAGTGGTGATAGGGTTTGTATTTTAAGAAGACAAGAAAAGAGAGGAAAAAAAAATGATAGTCTATATTGTGAAGAGGAAAAAAGAAATTTTTAGCTCTTTTGTTTGAAAAAAATAAACAAAAAACCTTTGTCCGTTTCAAAGAAAAGAAGAAAAAAAGTAAAAAGAGGTTTTTTTTTTTAAAACAAAGCGTTAATGTAAAAGTTAGGGGCTGTTTCTTTTTTTCTTTGCATTAAGTGCTCTATGCATATGGTGTATGTTTTGATACACCAACTGTTAGTAAACAAAATCTCATGTGAAAATGTTGTTTCTTTTTTTCACTAAATATACCTCTTAATATGTAGTACTAAATTATTATTGTTTTATGTTACTACTTTTTGTGGAAACCCATGTATCTTCTCAACACCATGAATCCAAGTATCCAACTATTGAAGAATCTTAACACAAAAAACTAAACTGATAATTATAATAGTGGTGGGAGATGTTATGGAGTTGGTGATGGGTGTAGATTGTGGAAGAAGATTGGGTTGAGATGGGATAAAATAATAATATAAAAATTATGTAGTTGCCTTGTTTTGCCTCTTGTTGGGATGACATTCAATTTGATACTCATTAACTCTCACACGTTCATATAGAACAAGTAAAAAAAGAAACACGACATATATGTGACCCTACCACTATCTAGTTCCATAATATTATTAGAAACAGCCCCTTAGATTGCTAACGAAAATGGGCTTTAAAAAATTTGGTACATTAATATTATAAGAGGGCTGGGAGTGTGGCGCCGTGGGGTGCTAAACCCACGGCGCGAGTGACGCGATGACTCCCCTGGTGGGCCAAAACCGCGGCGTGGGAACCCTACGTGGGTATATTCACGTCGCGTAAACATGTTTTTTAAAAAAAAAATTCATTTTACCCCCCCAAACGGTTAGTTTTTGAAAAAATTTCATTTCAGCCCCCCCCCCCCCCCCCAAACGGCTAGTTTTCGAAAAAAAATTCATTTCACCCCCCCCCCCCCCCCCCCCCCAACGGCTAGTTTTTTGAAATTCGAATTATAACGGCTATATTTTTCGATCCGTCTATCAATATAACTCAAAATCAACCATTTCTTACACACCAAAACACAAACACTCTCTACAAACAAATATGAATCCCGATCACGTTCCGTCAGTTTTTGAAATCGATGAGGAATTCGATGCTTACTTCTTGCCACTAGCACACGATCATTATCAACGGTTGCTTGAAGAAGTGAATCGTCTAAGACTATCTCGGACCCCAGTCAACCGTGACCGAGAAGGTGCTGAGGAACGGCTCATGAATGATTATTTCGTTGAGAATTGCAGGTATCCTTTGTTTAAGTTTCGTGAAAGATTTCGAATGAGCCGAAGACTATTTTTAAAAATAGTTAACGGCATAAAAAATTATCAGGCCGATCCTCTTCCTGCGCATTTTAATTATTTTACTTCTCGAGCCGATGCTACGGGTCGAATGAGTATTAGTGCTATTATGAAGTGCACAATGGCTATACGTCAATTGGCATACGGCAACACGCCGGATGCATTTGATGAATATTTACAAATTGCTGATCGAACCGGACGTGAGTGTCTAATGTATTTTAATATGTGTGTTATTGACTTGTATATGGCCAAGTATTTAAGAAAACCAACTCCGGCCGATGTTGATCAAATATATGATCTACATCTTACGAAACATGGTTTTCCGGGGATGCTTGGCAGCATTGATTGTATGAACTGGGAATGGAAAAATTGTCCAGTTGCGTGGCATGGACAATACACTGGTGGTTATAAAAGATACCCTACTTTGATGCTTGAAGTTGTTGCTTCGCAAGATCTGTGGATTTGGCATGCGTTTTTTGGGATGGCAGGTGCGAATAATGATATTGATGTTTTAGATAATTCTCCGTTATTTGATGACCTTCTGAATGACGAAGCACCGGTAAAATCGTATACGGTTAACGGAGTTGAGTATCAAAATGGGTATTACTTAGCGGATGGTATTTACCCACAATGGGCGAGTTTCGTGAAGTCTTTCACGGTTGCAACTGACGCCAAACATGCTCACTTCAAAAGGCGTCAAGAAGGTGCACGGAAAGATGTTGAACGTGCATTTGGTGTTCTCCAATGACGTTGGAGAATACTACGTCAACCAGCACGCGCGTATGAAGTAAACACCTTATGGCGACTCATGTATACGTGCATCATACTTCATAACATGATTTTGAAAGATCAAGGTATGTAGGTTTTAGATTGGAACCAAAATTACGTTAACCCGTCAAGAAATATGCAACGAACATGGGTTGAACAATGTGAAGTTTACCGCCGAAAAAACAAAGAACTACGTGACCGACAAACCCATCAAAGTCTTCAACAAAACCTTATGGATCATATCTGGAATCAAATTGACCACGGAGATGAAGATGCATATGAAGATGAAGAAAACTAAACAGCGGGTCGTATGATTTTTTTTTTAATTTTCGTATGTTTTTTTAATTTTCGTATGTCTTTTTTTATTATGTTCGTTTTATTTTAAAAGTATTGTAATGTTGGTTATGTTTAATGAAATATTTAAGTTTGTTTAGGGGGTGTTTTGTAAAATTCTGAAAAATTGGAAATCACTTGGAGTGATGACTCCCCTGTTTTTTTCATGTGAGTGAGTGAGTGAGTTTTGTTGACGTGGCACCCCAAAATACACTCACTCCAAGCTATGACTCCTTGTGCTCTAAGAAAACTGTTATGGGCCTACACTTAATAAAGAAAACAAGCAGAACCCTGTTGGAATCAGTCCCTTCACCCCCGGACTCACACCACCCGAACACCAATCAAACCGGCAATATGAGTGTTCAATGTTTTTGTTTATTGATAAAGAGAAAACTGACTCAATTTGCTAGACAAAATTATGGCTATTTATAGCCTACAGATAATAAGACGTGTGCTACAACACAACTAAAATACACCTAACTGACTTCCTAAAGAACTGGACAAATGTGACCCACTCTTATGGTACACTACCATAATACACAGTCAACCTATAATACCATTTCAAAGTATCAATTATATGTGTACAGTCCATGCATACGTAGACTATACGCTTCAAATACTTATTAGAGTAAACTCTAACCATTCCATGGATACGTGACATAAACGATTTATCCAACATTCACCCCTTAATCGTTTATTCACGCTACTCATAGCATCGAGTAAGATCTTTCCCGGACACATCGTGAAAACACCACGTGGGTCGGAGACTTGGATTCTGTCGAGTCATCCGCCAAAACCAACGGAATCAAATCCGCCTGATTTGATGTATTCCTCTTCCACGAGAACTACTCTTCACACGTCTCCTCCTTGCTCTTGCCATCTTCCCTTTCGTTATACTTCTTTCTTTCTTTCCCATTCTTGTTTTCTCTTGAGAGAAAACTTTGCTCGGTCTTTCTGTGAATCTTCGGTCATGTGATTCAACAGTATTCGGTCTACTCGATCTTCGGCCTTCGGTCTTCGGCCTTTCGGTCTTCGGTCTTCGGTCTTTCGGTCTTCGGCCTTTCGGTCTTCATATCAACAGTATCTTTCGGTCTTCAACTGTTGAAACTTCGGTCTTTCTTTCTTTCTCGGTCTCACACTTTCTTATTCAAGTCACGGCACCTGACTTTCTTTCTCTTTCTCAGGGCACCTGACTTTACTTTCTTTTTTCTTTACGGCATCGAACTTTCTACGACACCCGACTTTCTTTCTTTCTGTTTTTCTTTCTTTCTTTCTGTCTTTCAGTCTTTCTTTCTTTCCTCTTGCTGATGCCTTCTTTCTTTTGATCACTACTAACAGTCTCGAAACACAAGTGTTTATCACCGGTCACCCCTGTCATCTCAACCGGCACTCCGTGATAACGGCCAACCGAAAACACCATAATGTCTCCATATACGACTGTTAAACAGTCTGAAACAGCCCTGTTGTCCTAACCTTCTTCTACTATAAAGCCCTTTCAACACGTGCCCTCCACCGACCGACACACCAAACCAGTGACGACTAAGGCTTCCCCGGTAACGAGCCCTACGCTCTGATACCAAATGTTGGAATCAGTCCCTTCACCCCCGGACTCACACCACCCGAACACCAATCAAACCGGCAATATGAGTGTTCAATGTTTTTGTTTATTGATAAAGAGAAAACTGACTCAATTTGCTAGACAAAACTATGGCTATTTATAGCCTACAGATAATAAGACGTGTGCTACAACACAACTAAAATACACCTAACTGACTTCCTAAAGAACTGGATAAATGTGACCCACTCTTATGGTACACTACCATAATACACAGTCAACCTATAATACCATTTCAAAGTATCAATTATATGTGTACAGTCCATGCATACGTAGACTATACGCTTCAAATACTTATTAGAGTAAACTCTAACCATTCCATGGATACGTGACATAAACGATTTATCCAACAAACCCTTCCCATGTCCAGCGCCTCCTATTCTGGTCGTCTTCTTCTTCACGACTGGGAAACAGAAAATTAAGCTATACATAGTATCTTTTTCTGTCATTAACTGTAATGCAAGTTATAAGGGAGGCTAGCACCCGTCCTGCCTACTACACAGAATAAAATTTGGGCTGATGAGGGGGCCCCAACACCCACCCGTCACGCCATCAGCTCCGCCCCTGCGGCGACAAGGATGCCCATCGTCGGATTAATATTGAATTGCATCCGGTGGTGGTGGCTGCAAGATATAAGTGGCAACCGCGCCGCGGATGTACGTGTCACCACGTAAGTGTTTACTCAGTTAGCCATTTTAGTTCCAATTCATGTATGTCCTTACTAAGTCCTTTCCTAATACATTTCATTCATTTAGTAGGAACCAACATCTAACGTTGTCTTGATTGTTTTTTGTTACAACTATTTGTTGCTATCGTGTGCCACGTACCGGACATATTCGAGTCCGGGCATTCGATAGCTTTTTATTTTCCAATGAACGATTGTATTCTCTTGACGAATGAAATGTACTATTTGTGGACATCCATTATTTTACACAACTACCGAACTATGGGTATCCGGAATTCACCTTAGATGTTGCTTTCAAACGAACGACACAACCGGTTCTCAGTTTACCGACACCTGAAACTACGACACCACCTCCTCCAGAAATTCTCCAACAGACATCTTCAATGATGGCAAAAACAGCAAAAAAGATGACTACTCTCCATCAACAGAAGACGTCGGCCAAGAATCACTGACCAAGCTAGAAGAAACAAAGAAAATGACAAGAAAGGAACTCATCACACACAAGCAGTCCTTGGAGAAGAAACCCAGGCAAAAAAAGTAATAAGCACTCATAAATAGTATTTTGTTCAAAACAAAAGTAATATGCTAACGTAGCAAACAACTGAAAGGAGAATCAATGATAGGATATGATGACACCGAATAAACTACTTAATGCTAACTTTCGGCGGCCGAAATGGTCTATATATAAGGTTTATTCCAACTATTGTACCGACTGGGTTCATTAATGCTACTCTGAGGGATAGCAGAAGGGCTAATTAGTGTGAACTATGGTTGGACTGTAGTACATTACAGTGTTGATCCCTGTAAATTATTGAAAATGCCTGCACATGTACAAGTGTTCTTTAGAATCATGAAATGACGATTTGGTATGCTGATCATGCATTGTTACAATGGGTAGAGAAAAAGTTGAAAGTTGTCCCAAATGTATTTTAAGTAAATCAAACTAAACTTGAAATAGGGTCTATAATGGTCGAAACGCTAAACTTTCACCGAACCCGTTTCATCCGTAACAATGTGCCGGTACAACCACGTGATTACGTACCTGAAGGCCGGCTCTAGCAAAGCATGCAGCTCTTATTTTTTTAATTCTGAAAATATCCAAGTAACTGATGGAGAGCTTACGTTGTTTTTGTTCCTCTAAGTTAGTGGACAGCTGGTCAAGTTCCTCTTCTAACTCATATGGTTCATAAATTTTTGACAACACAACAATGGCCTCGTATTTGCTCTTTTGCATGTATCACATAACATCATTACATACTAAAGAATAAAATGAGCCGAGGAAAGACTGGAGTTGGATGTAATTATTTAAATATTACCTTCATGCAAAGCCAACGTGGAAACAGAGGCAATTGTTGAACCCTATTCGTCATACTTGATCTGGTTATACATCATATACGGAGATATTGATGTCTCAATAACCAACACCCCCGCGGATGATTCTGATCCATTGAATTTCTCGCCAACAAGATGTCAAACAAAGGTTAGTTATTTGTTTATATATATGAATATAGCTATTTGAAATTGTGTGTGTATTCTCACTTAATTTTATTATATGCATAGCATGGTCGTATACCATAGTATAGTATTGGAAAACAATGTCGGTCCCAGTAACGATGTTCCACCTCAACAAGTGTAATATCTCCTTTCACGCTACACTTGGTAATTCTTCTGGGAAAGTGAACTCCTTGATCATGTCAAAGTTTAAAAAACTAGATTGCAACTTTAAATAAGTGTTTTTATTCAAAATTATCTTTCTAGTTACTCTTTTATATCAAACTCACAAAAAAGTATTAGACACTTTTTCAATATTTATTAAGGTGGATTTTTCTTTGATATGTTGTGCATGAGGTAAAGGAATGGGCCTGATGGCATGACATTCATCAAGCTTATTATGGTGGGCTTTGCTTCTATGCATTGTATATGTTGGTTGTTTTCCACTTACAAACGTATGTCCCTCCCTTGTTCCCGCCACTATCATGCTTGTGCACACATGATATTATGAAAAATATTGAAAGTATGTTTCCTTGAAAAACAGTTTAAAATTAATATTTCGTTCAATTTTAAAGTAACAATGATATATTGAATGTCACAAAAGGATATTACATGAGAGACAGATTTTAACAAGAACATTAAGACGTATACAGACAATGAGCAAAAGAAGGACCTCTTCTATGATATTTTCTATGACTTTATCACAATCGTATGTATATTTTCTATGACTTTTTAATTTACTTGTTTCATTCTTATAATTATTTTTATTTATTTGTTGTTTAAAACTATCATAGTTTAGGAATATTAAGCATCACCCAACTAACCAACTGGCTTAGCTCAGTTGGCCACCAAGGTTCCACTAAATAGTTTCCTTGAGGGAGGATTCCTAGAGTTCTTGTGTTCAAGACCTGCAAAGGGCCTTTCAAGTGAAGCGGATAAGGAGTCTAACATAACTAGGCGAGGGTTCGAATAAGATATTCTTCCGCTTTGATGTCATTGCACGACTCGACCCACTAAAAAAAAGCATCACCCAACCGAGTCGTATCTAAATATAATAAGTGGAACATGGAAAACAAGGAAACCAATCGTATTTTCTCCTTGCATGGTTGGTTCCCTTATTTTCCATGTTCCACTTATTGTACTTTAATACGAATCAAAAAATTCTTATGCTTTATATTCTAAACCTGTTATAGTTTTAAACAACAAGTAAATAAAAAACTTATAAGAATGAAACAAGTAAATTGAAAGTAATAAAACATATATACCTTTGTGATAAAGTTATAGAAAGTATCATAAAAAAGGTCCTTCTTTTGCTCTTTGTTTGCGTACTTTTTAAAGGTCTTGTTATATCTCTCATTTAATCTTCTTATTAGTTGATTACTTTAAAACTAAGGAAAATATTGATTTTAAACCGTTTTTCATGGAAACATACTTTCAATCATTTTCACAACATGAGGTGTGCACAAGCATGAAAGTGGCGGGAATAAAGGAGGGTTATACGTTTGAAAGTGGAAAACGACCAACGTATACAATACATAAAATCAAAGCCCATCGTAATAAGATTGATGAATGCCATGGCCCATTCCTTTACCAGTTGCACAACATATAAAAAAATCCATCTTAATAAATATTGCAAAAGTGTGTAAGACTTTTCATTTTCTTTATTTTTTAAGAGTTTGATATAAAAGTGTAACTAGAATGATAACTTATAAGGAAAACAGTTGGTTTAAAGTTGCAATTTATGTCTTTAGTTAAACTTTAACACGATCAAGTAGTTCACTTTTTCAGTAGAATTACTAAATGTAGTGTCAAGGGAGATATAACACCCGTTTAGGTGGAACACCGTTACCAGGACCGAAGTTGTTTTCCTATACTCTACTAGGGTATACGACCATGCTATGCATATAATATAATTATAGTTATAATACACACATAATTTCAAATAGGTATATTCGTATATATAGACAAACAACTAACCTTTTCTCGGATATTTTGTTGGAGAGAAGTTGCAATGAATCAAGACCATTCGCGAGGTGTTGGTTATTGAGACATCAGTATCTCCGTATACGAGCTTTGATCAACATCATTCAACCCAATAGACGATTTTTGGAACCACTATGTAGTTCAAAAGGATAAAAAAATGCATTCAAATGAGAGTATGCTGATGAATGATATGAAGAAATTCACAAGGTCATTAAAAATTACCTTTTCACCAAAACACTGACATTAAGTTACCTTTTCACCAACCAAACATTTAAATCACACTACTACATTCATTGATGACCCTCAACCAACCAGTAGGTGGGTCCTGATATTAGAGAAGTATATTTCATTTGCAAAATTGTATTAATATTGTGCAACTTTCACCAAACCATTTGTATCATGATCTTTAGATCATACAACCAATTTGCCAAGTGTCATCTTCTTATTTGCCTTCATGTTTTCATTTATTACTTTAGAATTACGTAGTGTATAGATAAGTTTATATATAATGTTTATTAATTTTCATTTTTTTAAATAATAATTATACCATTGATTTTAGTTTTTTGTTTCTATAAAAAGAGTTAAACATTGACATATAGTTATATGAAAATTATCGATTTCTAATTTATTGACTCTCTTATATGTTTATCTATTATGGATCCTACCCATCCAAATTATTTCCAAACTCTTCTAAACTCTCAATATCATGAAAACTATCAATTTACTCTTCCAAATTTTCAATCTAAACAAAACTATCTGTTTTCTCCGGATCTAAATAATATGTCTAATATACCAAATCGTGAAACTTCACAACGTTTTTCTATTAATTTGTTTGAAGGTTCTCATATACCGAGTAAAAGTACCGAAAAAGTTTCATATGGGAAACCAAAGAAGATATATTGCTAATGTCAGCATGGTTTCATGTTAGTTGTGGTTAAACACGTGGAAACAATCAAAGAAAAACTTTGATGTGGGCAAGAATTATTCAAGAGTACGTTCTGATCAGAGCTGAAAACCCAAATGATATCGACCCTCAGAATGAAAATCAGATGAAAGGTTGTTTTAAGTGACTTAGCGAAAATGGAAGTAAGTGGTCCGTTGCTTACACGGCAACATATAGTAAAAAAAACGAGTGGAATAAATTTGAAAGATGTCGAATTTGATGCTCATAAAATTTATGAGGGAGATGGAAGCAAGTTCTTAGGTTTGATTTTATTTAACGAAGTTATATGTAAAATTCCCAAGTGTAAGTTAAACATAGATCGTGACAAGACATGTTTACAAGAACCTAACGACGAAAGTGGTGGCAGTACGAAAAGATCGAGAACCAGTGGAGAAGGAGATTATGTTGTTCATTCCAACCAAGAAACACCATATAGTGATGGATCCACTATTCAACAACCTATTGGTAGAGACGCTGCTAAAAAGAAAAGAAAGAGCTTGTTATCCTTTAATAGAGAATTTGTTGAAGAATTACGTGCAATGCGAATAACTGGAGAAAGTGAAATCGAAATCATGAATAAACGGCTTGAGATAGATAAGAAAAGAGAAGAAAGAGAGATAAAAGGGGAAGAAATGGAGCTCAAAACAGAAGAATGGAAGACTAAAGAGATGTATCTTTTGCATCTGAATGCTTTGTTTGCAAATATAACATAAAAAATTTAAATGTGTTTTTATTAACACAATTATTTTTAAAAAATATTTTTATAAAGTAAATACTTTTTTTATATCAAATATCTAAGTATTTAATTTGTTTCGTTTGAACTACACCAAAAAAGGTTATCATAGTTCCGACGAGGTGTGAATAGAAATCCACGTTTACATTTTTTTGTTTTATGCTCGAATAAATAGGTTTTGACTTTGATATTAAAACCACTAATTTTAATGACTAAAAATATATTAAACGGCCTAAAAGCAAAAATTACGAATATTAAGCTACAAATACCAACTAACGATGATAAAGATTCTAAACTAAGCTAGCATAATTAAAACTACTCTAATCACGACATTGAAACTAAACATCAACAAGGCAACAATAACCATATTTAAGCTAATAAAATGACGATAAAGAAAAGTGATAGAGATTAGAACCCGAAACAAAGAACCGGAGATGACAAATTAATCAGCTGATATAGTAACTAAATTAAATCTAAATTCTATTACTTCCAAAATGATTATCAAACTAACTAGCGATAAAGTTGTCAATTTTATCAACTAACTACTAAGATAAAAACAAATCGAGCTTTAAACTTTAAATTCTAATTTAGTTAATAAACATGTTAAGCTCCTCACCAAAAAGGATGAATCAAATACGCTGAAATCACAAAACAACAAGCGGTTAAAACGAAATATATAAGCTACGCGACACTGTTTAAGAACTATTTTAAAAGTAATTAAGAAAACCTTTTGTAAACTAATTTTATAAATTATTTTTAAAACGCATTAACTAAAGAAAGCTAACTAGTGCAAATGAATTCTAGCTGAGTTGGATGGATGCATTTGGTTATAGTCTCCATATGGGGGAGGTTAGGAGTTCGACTCCTGTCATTCCCCATGTGAGGGATTTTTCCATAATTGGTAGCCGGGTTTGAATCCCATCGCAATGCCTTGAAGACCCTTAATGGGAAACTGGATGGCTAGCATTGGAGTTGGTATTCTCTTCGTGAGATGATTCGAACTCGGGTCGAGAGACTTGGTGCCTCGGTGACACGCAAGATACTCCACTGCACCAAACTGCCGTTCAAAAAAGAAAAAAAAATTAACTAGTATTAGGTATTTAAAACAATTTGAATTATGTTATAAACTAAATCTAGTAAACCATAAAAAACAATTAATCTTCTTTTTGCTCTATGTTTCACCAACAGTCTCACACACAATTAATAAAAAAAAATGAAAGACAAAACTATTTAATCCTAGATCTGAGAAAATAAAGTTGGAATATGGGTTTTTTTATCTAACATGGGCTTTGTCCCTTCTTTATTTCGGGCCTGAAGCTGCTAAATGGGCCAAGGTGTGAAGTGTTGGGCTAATATAGTTAAAAGAGTCTATATCTATACTATTGGGTCGGTCTGATCCATTTAAATGGTGTCGGTCCGGCCTAATAAAATATTAACACACCGTTAGACTCGTTTTTTCGTGCTCTTTCCATCCATGTTCATTGGTTATTTTTACGACTTCGTCTTGATTACATCGAGTCTGAAAATCGGCGTTTTTGCATTGTTCTCAATTCTTTGTACCGGCAAGATAAAATAACACAAACGAAACATATTGATAATTAAGCATATTTAATTGTTATTTGCATTTTTGGAGGGGGTTTTGGGTACAATGAAGACGCGTGTTTAACACAAAACAAAAATTAAATTTAATATAAAAGAAATAATATTATATGCTATGTAGGGTTGTTGATAAATGGATCGAAAAATATAGATTGGTTATATGTATTGATTATGTAAGTGGAGTAAAAAGAAAATAATATTTTAATTAGAGTTTAAGTTGTGAAAGGTCGGAATAAACATATTCTTATTGTGTTACGATATAGCGGGACCTATACATTTCATCTTGCATTCTTTTTCATTTGTTTACAACATTAGGTTGTTGCAAGGCATACTTTCGATGACAATGTTGTATTAAGAGGTTGTGTACATTCGTGTTAAATTTATTTAATAGTATTGAATTGGTAAGTTCCAAGTTAATAAACGTCACAAATGGACACATTAATGTAAAAGAATTATATTCTGTTGAATTAAAACGGAATATTAAGAGGTACAAGCAAGTTAAAGGCCTTCACATAAAACTCCTGTAACACAACAAAGGCACCATGTGCCACGACATCCCGTATACATTATTGTTGCATCTTCAGGCACCATTAACGGGCAATCTTGTTCGCACACCCAGTCAATACATTGATGAGGATCATAATTACGCACATATGGGCAATAATGGTCATCTGCGTCGTTTACAAATTGTTAAATAGAGTAAAAAGAAAATAAAAAAAGTCAAAAGAATTGCAGGTATATACTAAGGTATTGAATATAAAAATCATGCTTACACAAAATGTATAATATTACCAATTTTCTTGCATTCACAGATTATCTCAGCCACGCCAATTGTAAATAACATGAAAAAGAATAAAAAACATAAAGTTCTTTTCTCCATCCTTAAACTAAAATATTTAGGCTAACTTCTAGTAGGTACTTATAACATGCATGCATCGGTTTATAGATTATCATAATAATTATTTAATTATTGTTTATTACATTATATTCTATTTTATTATATAATATTATATCATACATACATATGATAATTGGTTGGCTGGATTATTAATTTGATCCTAACTCTCTCTCTCTCTCTCTCTATATATATATATATATATATATATATATATATATATATATATATATATATATATAGTGAAGTGCTATTTGCAGAACCTGATTTTAGGTACAGAACCTACATAACCTTTCTAAACCAATCAGATTTAACCATATATCTTTTTATTTTTTAATTTATCTTTTAAGTTAAGGGCTATTTATGGAATTTTACATTTACCTAATTTTGAAAACATCCTATAACTACGTTATTGATAGACATGATTAATTGTTTAAATTATTCATCCTAAAAATCAGAATCATAAACAGAAAAAAAACCCTAACCGTATTTTTCATTTGTTATGCATTCCCAATACGAATTTGGTCAGTGTTCATCTACTATGGAAGATCATAATGAGAACACGATTGTGTTATTGCCTGAACATGATTAAAATTATGGTATTTTTAACACGTATATTTTTTTATACGAATCTGTGTACATCATTGATAATCATGAATTTTTTTTTGTGTTTTGTTTATTTTATTTTATATATAATGGATCTGGTGAATAAAATTTTGTATATGCATACATGAAAACCTACGAGTTACTGTTTTCGTATATATAACATGCATGTAATATTAAAAAAAGCAAATCACGCTATGTACTTCCTAATTATTAATGAATTATAAAGTTTCGTTTTTTGTTCATTGTTTATTGTTATATGATTCGTATAGTTAATTTGTAATAACATTTTTATGCAGATGATGCTGATGTTCAAGTTTTTGAACTCGATCCTGAGTTTCAGCCTAGTCCAAGAGGGACACATTACTGGATACCAGATGTTCCAGTAGATGAAAAACCTAAGAAACATGATTTCTTTGACACCTTTGAAGAGGCTTATAACAGGTACAAGATATATGCTGAAAAAGGAAGGTTCAACATACGAAAGTCCGGAATTATATATAAAAAGGGTTAGATTGTATACAGGAATATTGAATGCAACAGAGCTGGTAAGGCAAGAAAAACAAAGGAAGTTAATACTCTAACTGGGTCGAATGAAAAAGATGATGATAATGATGAGGATAAAAGGAAAAAACATTGGTCAACATCACAGGCTTGTAAATGTCCTGCAAGGATGGGTTTAAAAAGAATTCAAGGGACAGAGACATATAAGGTCTATGAGTTTGTGGAATATCACAACCATAAACTTATAAACGTTAATAATATGGACCTTTCAAAAGCTAGGCGTCAGTTGGAATATGGCGATTATGTTTTTATACATCGTGCGTCAATGTCTAGTATAGGTCCTACAGTAGCTCATAGATTGAAGGTTGATCTTGTTGGTGGTTATGATAATATGCGTGGAACACCCACACAATATCGTAATTTTAGGACGAAGGTCAATATATTTATCGAGATAGGGATGCGCAGATGTTAGTCGATAAGATGTTGAAGAGGAAGAAACATGTTCCTCAATTTTCGTTTGAATATCACACCCTTCCTTCTAAAGAGTTGGTTAGATTATTCTGGGCTGACGAAACAATGAAGTGCAACTATGTTGCATTTGGTGACGTTGTTTCATTTGACGCTACATTTGACACAAATAAGTAAGTTAACATGTTTGTCCTAATATTTTTAAGTTGATTAAAAAAAATTTCATGTCAATATACTTATTGTTTAATTATGCAGGTATGGATACAAATTTGTACCATTTACCGGGATTGATCACAACCAACGGAGTGTCACTTTTGGTGCTGCATTATTATCCGATGAAACAACAGAATCTTTCTCTTGGATGCTAGAGGCATTCTTGAAAGTTCATAAGAAACAACCACCATTCGTTGTAACAGATCAAGACGGAGCATTAAGGAATGCGGTTCTTGCAATGTTCCCCGAATCCCATCATCGTTTGTGCATGTGGCACATTACTTATAAATTACCGGCGAAGGGATATATCTTAAATACGTTCTGATTTCCAGTATTTTTATAATTCATTGACACTTTTGCAACATTTGCATATATTATAGGTATTGGGAGACCTCGAAGCTAATTCCAATTTTAGAAAAGATTTCAACAAACTAGTATGGAATGTTACATTAGTCGTGAAATCTTCGAGCAATGGTGGGATGATTTGATAACTCGGTACGAGTTGCAAGACAACAAATGGCTTTCTGACATGTACCAGATTAGAGAAAGGTGGATACCTGGTTATTTTTGCGACATTCCTATGAGTGGTTTGATGAAAACCACGTCTAGATCAGAGAGTAGCAACTCTTTCTTCCAGATTTATTCCCATCCGGGTAACACACTTGTTCAATTTATGTTGTGTTTTGAGTCTGCTATGGAGAAACAAAGATACAGTCAGCGTGTTATAGATAATGATGCCGATGGAACCACTCCGTCCATGTTTACTGAATTACCAATTGAAAAACATGCTTGTGAATTGTATACACCTTCCATATTCAAATATACAAAGGTTTTACAGCATGTTCGCAAACTCGTTCTAATACCGAAGGTAGCGTTGAGACATGCATCACACCTACTGTAATACACAGAAAAACATGTTTAAATAAGTTCAATAGCCGCATAAGAAAAATTCTTATCCAATGTCAATTCCATTTGTGCAAAAATACTGTAACAATCGAATATTTAAGAAAATGTCTTTAAATATATTATGAAGCTTTTTGGCCAACTCCATTTCACATTATTGTCTCAGAACTACTAGACCACAATCTCTAAGTTGTGGCTTCAAAAAAATAGAACATGATTATAGTATTGCCCGCTTTGTTGTAGATTTTGTCCAGAATGACAGCGTTTGAGGGGAATTTGTAACAAAGTATCTTATAGTTACTTCAGGATACATATAAAGTAGCCAGATAAAAGCTCTTTGTTATCTACTGAACCATGTTCTTAAATATAAGTCTCTTACCTATCAGGATACAAATGCTTAGGACTTAGATCACATAATCCAACAAGCTTCAGAAACCTACTGTTCTGCTGCTCGCCGTTGCTCCTCAGAAGGTCGTTTTAAAACCATACCTCCAAATAAGTTTTTAATGATCGGCACCAAAGGTACCTATAAATTTTTATCTGGAATCCATCATCCCTACCATGCGAATGAATCTAACACACAACACATGAACACATAGCAGTAAGTAGTCTAGTATTATACTAATAAACTCATCTATAAATTTAAAAGAAAACAAGAACAAAAGAACCTATTTGCACACTTTAACATTTTTATAAAAATAACCTAAAAAGCTAGATCTATAAAAACAAGGCAAAAGTACCTTAATGGAACCATGGACATTGTCAGTGGCCTCATTCTGAAACACAAGAATATATAGCAGCATACTTCAATATTCAAACAAAACCTAGAAAAAACAACATATACAAAACTTACTTTCACATTTTTTATAAAATAACATAAAAAAAGATAGAGCTATAATAACAAGACAAAAGTACATCAGTTTTGGTCGGCGGCCTCGTCCTGCAAGCATTATACGGCACATATGATACGGATTCGTATATGAATTGGATTAAACGATAAACCTAGGCGTAACCCTAGCGGCAATTGTTCTTGGCCAACCAAGTAACAGATTGACGGCGTTGTTCTTCGGCCAACCGAACAAACAAGAAAACAAAAACTGTTTCTGAAAGAGAAGTTCTTTATTCAAATCTGCCAATCCAACCAGGAATTACAACCCCTTAAATAGGCAAAAGTGCAAACAATTACAGAAACATAATTTGATACAAAAGTAAACGATATCAATGAAATAAAAGACTAAAATAAATAACTTGGACAGAAAGTTTTCGGTTGGATTGGGTCTGCAAAACATACAGCTCACCTAGCCACTTTTAGTGGGCTCGGCCCGGGCTGGGCTTCCACCTGGATCCGTATCATCCTCCCCTTCTAAAAAACGACTCGTCCCCGAGTCATCATCAAAGTCCGCGTCGCCCGTATACGGAGAAAGGTCAGCAACATTGAAAGTAGCAGATACACCATAGTGACCGGGCAAGTCCACTTTGTATGCATTATCATTAATTTTCTTCAAGATACGAAATGGCCCATCGTCGCGCGGGTGGAGCTTACCAAAACGACCCCGGGGAAACCGTTCATGGCTTAAATGTATCCACACAAGATCACCCTCCTCAAAAAGGACCTTCTTACGATGCTTGTTCGCACGACTTTGGTATTGTAGATTGTGCTTGATGATCTGCTCGCGGACTTGTGCATGTAACTCCTTAATCTGAGTGGCACGTTCGTCCCCTTCGGCACTAACAGCTTGATCACCTATCAGAGGAACTAAATCCAGAGGAGTAAAAGGATTGTGTCCATACACAACAAAGAATGGACTACGGCCTGTAGAGCTGTGATTAGATCGATTATACGCGAACTCAGCCTGTGGCAAAATGGCATCCCACTGTTTCGGTTTGTCACCAACTAAGCAACGAAGTAAACTTCCAAGACTCCTATTGGTCACCTCGGTTTGTCCATCCGTTTGAGGATGGTGCGAACTACTAAAGTTAAGCTTAGCCCCCAAACGCTTCCACAATGTACGCCAGAAATGGCTAACAAATTTAACGTCACGGTCAGAGGTGATAGATCGTGGCACACCGTGTAAGCGCACTATTTCCGCAAAATATAGGCGAGCTACCTGGGAGGCGTCAAATGTCTTAGAACATGGAATAAAATGAGCCATTTTGGAGAAACGGTCAACGACTACCATGATGGAATCCTTCTTGCGTTGTGTTAATGGCAGACCAAGGACAAAATCAATACTAACGTCTTCCCAAGGACCGTCAGGCGTAGGTAAGGGAGTATAAAGACCCTGATTAGTGTGTTGCGTCTTGGCTATATGGCACACACGACAACGACTAATAACTTTCTGCACATCCTTAGCCAATTTTGGCCAAAAGAATCGATCCTCCACCAAAGCGACTGTTTTTGCTCTCCCAAAATGACCAGCAAGCGCACCCTGATGGCATTCTAATATAATAGCTTCCCTTGAAGAAGAAACGGGAACACATAAACGACACCCCTTGAATAGAAAACCATCCCGCCGCACAAAGTCGCGAAAAATACCACTACGACATTTGTCCCACAACGCCTTAAAATCAGGATCATCCTGGTACAAGTGTACAAAAGGAGCAAACCCTGAAACCTGAAAAGAAGTAGAAGATAATAACGCTGGTCGGCGACTCAGAGCATCAGCTACCGAGTTGGCGGATCCGGCTTTATGTCGTATGACAAAAGAAAAATCCTGAAGGGTTTCCACCCACTTGGCATGCCGAGGACTCAACTTAGCCTGACCTTGAATAAACTTGAGGGCTTGGTGGTCGGTATACAAAATAAACTCAGATGGTAAAAGATAATGACGCCAATACTCGAGACTGCGAACAATGGCATAAAATTCCTTATCATACGTGCTATAGCGCCGTCTTGTGTCGTTGAGTTTTTCACTGAAAAAAGCAATAGGCCTATTCAATTGACTGAGAACACCACCAATTCCGAGCCCCGAAGCATCACACTCTACCTGAAAAACGTGTTCAAAGTTGGGCAATGCCAAAACCGGAGCCTTAGTGACAGCGGTTTTGAGCTGCTCGAAGGCCAATTGGGTTGCGGTATTCCACACAAATTGGCTACTTTTTAAACATTCCGTAATCGGGGCAACAATCGTACTAAACCCTCGAATAAACCGACGATAAAACGACGCCAACCCATGAAAGCTACGCACGTCATGCAATGATGTAGGTGGCGGCCAGGTGGTAATGGCGGAGATTTTTGTTGTATCCATACGGATGCCTGTTCCTGAAATCAAATACCCCAAAAAAATAACTTCCCGAGTTAGAAAGTGACATTTTTTCGGTTAGCAAACAACTTCTGAGCACGTAAGACCAAAAAAATTTCTCGTAGGTGGCGGAGATGATCATCTTCATTGTTGCTAAAGACCAAAATGTCATCGAAATAAACGACAACACACCGACCAATAAATGGCTTAAAAATATGATTCATCAATCTCATGAACGTACTGGGCGCGTTAGACAACCCGAATGGCATGACCATCCACTCGTACAACCCATCCCTTGTTTTGAACGCGGTTTTCCACTCGTCCCCGGGACGCATGCGGATCTGATGGTAGCCACTTCGTAAGTCAATTTTAGAAAAGACACATGCCCCATGAAGGTGGTCAAGAAGATCATCAAACCGTGGGATTGGAAAACGATACTTGATAGTAATTTTATTAACCGCCCTACTATCAATACACATGCGAAACGTACCTCCTGGTTTAGGAACAAGTAAAGCGGGTACGGCACACGGACTCATGCTTTCCCGAATAAGCCCTTTCTCCAATAATTCGGTAACCTGCCGATGCAACTCTGCGAATTCTTTAGGATTCATCCTATAAGCAGGCTTATTAGGTATACTGGCGCCGGGTAAGAAGTCTATACAATGTTGAATTTCACGTATCAAAGGCAACCCGGGTGGAATTTCTTCCGGGAACACATCTTGAAACTCGTTGAGCAACGGAACCACCGAAAACGGGGTAGCTTCATTGACGGGGTTTTCTTCAACCACTAGCAGCCCAAAGACAACGGGTTGCGGGGACACCTTAGCAAGCCCGACAAAGTCAGTTTTTGATAGTAGCACACGATCAGGCGGAGCATCTTTCGGATGTAAGGGTGCTAACGTGATACTAACACCATCTTTTTTAAATGTGTAAGTGTTACGATAGCCATCATGTTTTACTCGACGGTCGTATAACCATGGACGCCCCAACAAAATATGACATGCGTCCATCGGGATAACCTCACACCATAACTCGTCCATATACTTATTGCCAATGGAAAATTGTACGAGACAATGGTGAGTAACTTTGACAAGATTGCCCTTTTTGAGCCAAGTAAGTTGATACGGGTCCGGATGAACCTGTATTGGAAGACCTAATTTTTCAACCATGGTGGTAGACACCATATTCTCACAACTTCCGCCATCAATAATGATAGTGCAAACCTTGCCTTTAGCGGTGCACTGGGAGCGAAAAATATTAGTGCGGAGCCATGTGGTATCGTCGTCTTGGTCAAGGGCAGCGGCGTTAAGCAATCGGCGGGTAACAAGGAGTTCACCCCGATCAGGGTAAACAACTTCAGTCTCAACCTCGTCTTCAGTGTCATAAACTGTAGCAGGTTCATCAACAACTGTATCAAAAAGTGCGAGGGTTTGTTTATTTGGACAATCCCTTTTTAAGTGACCTATTCCTTGACATTTAAAACAACGGAGTGAGGTGGTTGTTGGCGTTTGTGAGACGTCAGTAAGGGTTTGTGGGTCAGTTTTGATTGGTGTGACCCGAACAGGGGTTGTGGCCGACTGAGGTACGCGGCTGGAAGAGCCGAAACGAGTTGTTTTTTGTCTTGCCGATAATTGTTTTTCCACCTTGAGTGCCAACCTACAAACATCATGAAACGAGTAATATTGTTGTAAACAAACAACATCAGAAATATCAGTACGAAGACAACCCAAAAAATGTGCAATAGTGTGTTCTTCGTTTTCCTGTACGCCACAACGCATACGGACACGCTCAAACTCCGCAATTAATTCTTCGACCGTAAGGGTTTGTTGTTTGAGGTTCTGAAACTCCACGTACGAATCTTGTGTGTGAGTTACGGGTAAGAACTTTTTTTTCATGAGCCGCTTCATCTTATCCCACGAGTCAACCCGATGTTTTCCCTCTCGGTACCTTTGATTTTCCACATGCTCCCACCACAAAGAAGCAGATTTTTTTAATCGAATAGCAACGAGTTTTAGCTTGAGTTGTTCAGGTGTGTCACGAAGATCGAATATACGGTCGACCGTGCGTATCCAATCAAGAAAATCATCCGGACATAAACGTCCTTCAAATTCTGGTATTTCGGTGCGAATACCCAAAGAGCGGATAGGATCAGCCTGTTGTAGTGCGGGTGGTGTGCGACGATGGCGTGGTGGTGGTGGTGTTGCTGGGGGTGGCCGGCGGTCTCGTGGATGCTGCTGGTAAAAAAAAATTTCGAATTCACTACCTTGGTTTTCATATTCTTCCGCACTTGACCCGGTTGGTGTGTTTTCAAACTGTCTTTCATACCTATTGAATGGATTGATTTCTAGTTCACGAACCCGTTGACGAAGTCTTTCAATCTCGACATCGCGAGGATCACGCATGTCCTGCCCGTTGCCTCCGGCGGCGAATCTACGGTCTTGGCGACGATGATCTTCTTTTTGCGACATCTTGAGATAAACCTGAGCTCTTGATACCACTTGATACGGATTCGTATATGAATTGGATTAAACGATAAACCTATGCGTAACCCTAGCGGCAATTGTTCTTGGCCAACCAAGTAACAGATTGACGGCGTTGTTCTTCGGCCAACCGAACAAACAAGAAAACAAAAACTGTTTCTGAAAGAGAAGTTCTTTATTCAAATCTGCCAATCCAACCAGGAATTACAACCCCTTAAATAGGCAAAAGTGCAAACAATTACAGAAACATAATTTGATACAAAAGTAAACGATATAAATGAAATAAAAGACTAAAATAAATAACTTGGGCAGAAAGTTTTCGGTTGGATTGGGTCTGCAAAACATACAGCTCACCTAGCCACTTTTAGTGGGCTCGGCCCGGGCTGGGCTTCCACCTGGATCCGTATCAACATATCTTTGAGGCTATGATATATTATCACCATGGTCACCGGTTGAAAGAAGGAAAAGGAAATATATGGGGTTATTAAATGGATATGTGTGTGATGTTTGTTAAAAATGAAGTACTGTATTTATTTTTTGGAGAGTTGGGTTGCGTGAAATTGGTGACAAACTTTAACATTATTACTAATGTACTAGGAGTGTAGGAGGTAGCTACATATGGTAGTTGTGTATTGAATGTAGTAGGAACAATTTTTTAAAGCTAGTTGGATTAGAACTAGCGAGTTGGATTACAGTTATAGTGTTATACATTAGTTTTTTTCATTGTTTTCAAACTCGGGTTGATTTAGGTCGATTTAACTGTGGATCTGGTTTCGGTTGAAAAAAATGAGTCATTTTGACTTGGATTTTGTATTTTTGAAACCCGGCTAAATCCGTCGGGTTTGGGGTGACCCGGGTCAATTTGATTCTCGACATTTGGCCGAATTTCGATTTTTTCGTGTTTTTTCACAAAAAATATCTAAATTTTACATAGTTGCGATAGAATTTTAATTTTACATATTATATTGTTTGGAATTGTAAAGAAATGAAAATGGTAGAGAATTTCTTAGTAACTCCACTGTTTGGTAAAATTGAGAAATACACGGGGCCAAATATTAGTGATATAAATATGTTCGTGGACCAGGGCCAGGGCACGCCACTTAAATACGTTCGTGGAGCAGGGACAGGGACAGGGGTGCCTTGCATCTTGGTTTCTGGAAATACTGGGAGACGTATAAAATACATAGTCGAAATGTAGAAAGATTTTTAGTACTTTAAATTCAATGATGCGTACATACATCTTTCATACGTATTATGTATACTGTTGCCACTCCTGGAATTTGATATGGACCTGCTTCATATGCAAAATCAGTCTGCTTTCATTTTTAAAGGGTCTTGTTTTCAACTGTGCACTGGCATCATAAAGTTTTAGCCATATTAGGACTTCTATGCATAACAATGCCATCAATTTTCATCTACCAATCTTGATACAGCCCGAACTTACAGTATACAATCCAGAATATACAACCACAGGGCAAATGATAACATGCTCTCAAGAGTTTTGTGCTGATGGAAGCTACGCTATTGGCCACTTGTTGTGGTTGCTGTCATATTTTGACAGCGTATCAGGCAACTTGTAAACAGATTGTATCTCGCACTTACTACGGGTTCAGTGACACTGAAATAACACGGATATAATGATGTATCATATATTCTTCCTATCAGATTCCACTGAGAGGGAACCATTTATCCCATTTTTCAGCATTAGCATGTTAACAACGGTAGCTAGGTGCCTAGCGACGGATAGCTAACGATCTGCTATTTGATCTGGTGGGCTAGTCATAACTCAATAACTCGACCGATGTGACCTGGTAGTCGAATCCGTTACTCGATGATTCGATCGGGTTGACTCGGTGGTCGAACCCATGACCTTGTGACTCGACTGGGTTAACTCAATTGACCCCGTGATTAAACCAGTGGTCATATTAATATATCATTAATATAACATATAAATATTTCTTATTTACACAATTGTTGAAATTTTCAACAACAATTTTTTTTACATATGTTATAGAAAAGGTTTGGTTCTGAATTTTAAACATCGACAACTAGATTTAAACATCCGTATAACGTAACAAGACAATAAACTAAAGTGCAACAAATAGTTACATAGAGATGAGATCCTTATAGAATATGCATCAAAAAAAGAAGGAAGGAAACAATCTCAACCATTCATTCAAATTTTATCTAATGGTTTATATTAATCTTTTTAAATTTAATTTAAAAACCCATTTTCATCCTATTTCTTAAAAGTTAAATATCTCTCAAACCGTTAATCGTTACGAAAAACTAATTATACCATCGCGACGGGAATTAAGTTATCTTTCTATAGATAGGCACTTCTATACACTTTCGGCAAACTTTTTTTTTAAAATTTACGCATAAAAAATTACATGTGATTCTCGAAAAATTACATGTAATTTTCGAAAATTACGTGTAATTTTTTTGGCGAGAATTTTTAACACTGTAAATCGTTAACTTTTGTGTGAATTACATGTAATTATGTGTGAATTACATGTAATTTTTGTAATAAAATAGTTTATTAGTGTTAAATGCAAATCACATGTAATTATGTGTGAATTACATGTGATTTTTGTAATAAAGTGGTTAGTTAGTGTTGAATGAAAATTACATGTAATTTTGTGTGAATTACATGTAATTTTGCTCAAATCACATGTGATTTTATAAATAATTACATGTAATTTTGCTCAAATTACATGTGATTTTATACAAAATTACATGTAATTTTGCTTTAAATCACATGTGATTTTATAAATAATTACATGTAATTTTGCTTTAAATCACATGTGATTCATGTAGACTCACATAACTTTACATCTAACTTTCGTCCCATTTGACGCGTTAGTCTTTTTTTTAAGTTACATGTTTTCATAGATTTTTATTTTCAACTTTAATACCAATAATCTAGAAACCAAGTAAATCACATGCGATTCGTGATAAATCACATGTAATTCGTGGTAAATCACATGTGATTCGTGGTAAATAACATTTTCTCTCCATTCCTTACATCATCCATCCTTCCGAAGTGGTCTTGTGATCCATGTATGCTATCTAAAGTGGTCTTGTGATCCATGTATGCTATCTTGTGATCCATGTATGATAATTACATGTGAATTTGCTTGCATTACATGTAATTCGTGGTAAATTACATGTGATTCAAACAAAAGCACATGTGATTCATCTAAAGTGGGTTTGTTAGAAGAAGTTAAAGTTTTGAAATGTTTGAATCACATGTAATGCAAGAAAATTCACATGTAATTATCATCGAATTACATGTGATCCAATGCAAGCAAAATCACATGTAATTATCATCGAATTACATGTAATTCAAGCAGACAATTTAATATATTAACAAGATTACATGTGATTAAAAAAATCACATGTGATGCATCTAAAGTGGGTTTGTTAGAAAAAGTTAAGGTTTCGGAATGCTTGAATCACATGTAATGCAAGAAAAATCATATGTAATTATCACCGAATCACATGCAATTCAAGCAGAATTACATGTGATTCAAACAAAATCACATGTAATTTAGAAGCCAATTTGTTTTATATATTTTACATAAATGAAAACATAATACGTGATTAAAAAAATCACATGTGATTCATCTAATGTGGGTTTGTTAGAAAAAGTTACGGTTTCGGTATACTTGAATCATATGTAATGCAAGCAAAGTCACATGTAATTATCACCGAATCACATGTAATTCAGAAGCCAATTTGTTTTACATATATTTTTTTGGGTAAAGGGGACTCCACCCCGGTAAAATGAACATATTTTATATTAATGGCAACAAACATTTTAATATATTAACAAAATTACATGTGATTCAAACATTTTAATGTAATTCACATAAATCACGTGTGGTTTTAAAATAATAACGAAAATATTTTTGTCATTTAATAGACGGTTATTTTCATATACTTTTAACGATTTTACAATGTTGAAATTCTCGTCAAAAAAAATACACGTGATTTCACAAATCGCATGTGACGTTACAAATTCAAATGTGATTTTTAAAATAATTAATCAAACATGAGTTTTCGAGAATTACATGTAATTTTTCGAGAATTACATGTGATTTTTTTACGAAATTTTTTAAAAAAATTTCGTCGAAAGTATATAGAAGTGCATATATATCTATGGAAAGATAATTTAATTCCCGTCGTGACGGTATAATTATTTTTTTATAACGATTAACGGTTTGAGAGATATTTAATTTTTAAGAAATATGATGAAAATGTGTTTTTTTAATTAAATTTAAAAAGATTAATATTGGATGATGGAGATTGCTTCCTTTGTTCTTTTTTGGATGCATGTTCCTTATAGAACTTTTCTCATATGAGAAGTATAGTTCCTTCAAGTTATATTTGTATTTGTCTTTTCTACTTGAAATCGTTATTTTTTGTGTATTTGTGATTAGGGGTGAGCATTTTGGACTGTTGATCGGGCCGGACTGGAAAACCGGAACGAACCGAACAGTACAATTAAAGTCTGGTCCTCGGTCCGAAGCTTTGGATCATTTCGGTCTTCGGTCCGGTCTTGTCAAAAACTCGTCGAGTATGCCTAATAAGACTGGACCGAATCGAAGACCGGACCGATTTGTACTGGACCTGGGTTTTGAACCATTTTTATCCTCGGTGTGGTCCAATCTTGGCCGGTCCGGTCCGAGTCCGATGCTCACATCTATGTGTGATGCGTTTGCGCATACATATTTTACTAACATTTTAGACGATTGTGATTTCATATACAAATATAGTTGCTCGAGACGGTACACGAGAGCTCACAGGAAGGTTGAATAAATCCGAAATTGCAATTGACATCTAACAGCCAAGGGGCTGTTTTTATTTTATTCTTATATGAAGTGGATACAAATACCAGTGTTTCGAGTAAGAGCAAGTAAATTGTGGTTTTTTTATTGGGCAAATGACAAAAAAAATGTAACCAACTTAGTAGTGACAGTATTTGAACCATGGTTAACATTAGTATTATTTAGAATGAACAAAGTAACACAAAGTATCCAAACATAAGTTACAAAAATTCTTCAAACACAAGTTACATGTAACCATCAAGAAAAGTGAAATTCGTATTGTTTGATGCCATCTTCACTCCAACGTCATCAAAATTCGAGCATGTACTCAATCATGTAACCAAATGATCTCCCTCAATCAACTGAAAAATCAATTAGTGGGAAGTGAGTAAATTCAATGACATTATAAAGACGTAGCAAGATGTAAACAAAACTCGATGATTTAAGGAAATGCTACTGGTGCAAAGATTGTCAAAAGAGCATATGAATGTACTAGGTAATATAACTTCTGATCGAGTTTAAAGACAAGGTGATCGTCTGATTAAAATACTATACCCGTTCTAATATGGAGAAGATCAGAAAGAAACCAATCAAAAGCTTGAGTGATCAACCTATAATTATGTTCCGACTAATCTTCAGTTGTCATATAACAGGATTAAATAAGATCAAGGATACCATGTAGTCCACTAAATGCATCTAGAATAGAAGACTAATCAATGAACTTAACCAAGATCACAGTACATGTATGTATATGAACTGTTTTTCCATTACAGGTAGGAAGCCTCGATTAACATTAATAAGAAAAGAAGGATGTACAACATCAATATTTTTTGGTTAAAGGGATCATGCCCCAAACAACTTACAAAAGACATAAAACAAAACGAGATAATAAAAATAGAGACTAGTGCACGTCCCAAGTCTTCATGTAAAAATCGCCACGGAAACAAGTCATGATCGACACACTATCCATCCTTTAAGCGCCATATGCGAAAGCCACTCGACATATTTCATTTAGAAAGCATTTCCTTCACCATAGGAACTACGACATCAATATTACAACCAATCTTATGTGTAAATTTTGCCTCTCTTTCTCTTTAGTTTCCCGTTAACATTAGGAGAAACAAGGCTACGCACAAATATAGGATCATAATAGTAATTGACAAATCTATTACTTGGCATGATCAAGTCATTGTTAGTGAAGAAACTTGTGTGTGACAAAGAATCCTTCATTGGTCTCATGTAGTGTACAACATCATTATCGTCCTCGAGAGACTTTTGCAAGGATACCCAAGATTCTCTTACATTGTAGTTTTTCATTACCCATATGGGTTTGTGATGAAGATCACATATGCATAAGCATTCTTCAATAACCCCCAATCTGCAAGATGGGGCAAATTTGAATCCACCAGGTTGAGCGATTTCTTCAAATTTCTCTTTAAGTAAATCAAAGGAAAGAATTACCTCCTTGTTTTGATCCGTCATAAACCAGTGAAGCTTCCCATTGCATAAGATACCGGGACTGGAGTAGTAACAGATATACTTCAACTTTCCAAGATCTTTCCAACCATATACTTCATTTGTTTTCAAAGTTAACACTTGAAAACTCATCTCACAAGAACGTGAGAAAGAGCCTACTATAACCTTGTAATCATCAGTAGACGAATCATAACCAAAACCCCGACATGTTGACCATTCAAATATCTTCAAAATATTTGGACGGGTAGTCTTTTCACGTCTCTAGTCAACGGATTGGCTACTAAAACTTGGCCATATGAAGTAGAGATGCATACTAAGCCATTAGCAGAACCAAGAAGATTACATTCATTGATAAAAGAATACGGTTGAACATTGTAAGCCATGCTATCTGTTGAAATAACAATCCTTCTGTGTCCCATTTTTTGATTTTTTCGGTCATTGTTGTAGCTATTGTTCATATGAGCTGTAATAAACCGATATTCCGATATCAGAGACTGCCATGACTTACATACGCTCTTGAATCGGGCGAGAGCCTTCACATCTGCTCTATGATATCTTGAGGAACAACAACTTCTGATGCCATTAGAACCCTAGTCGCCATACAATAATTCGAATGTAAGTCGAGGGGAATAGACTTCAATGATAATGGGTAACTTATTTGGATATATATAGGTTTTGGATTTTAACCAAAACTTGGAAACTTATTATGGAATTTATATAGATCCAGGGGAGTAGACTATATATATAATGATAATGATAAACTTATTATGGAATTTAACCAAAATAAAACATAATAAACCTCGTTTAATACTTGAATTAATTCTAGTACAAATAAATTTGGGTTTCTGCTAACAACATTCTTTTTTACTTTCAATAAATTAAAATATTTCTAAATATAAAGTGCTTCTTAGAGCATCGCTTTTGCAAAGGTTAAAAGACTTCTAATTCTCCAAATGGTTTGAGAAAAGGTTTTGCAATAAATGCTTCTTTGTTTTACATAGAGTAGTGCATGTTTATTTTCTTCATTTAAAAAGTTTTTGTCAAAATCTAGCATTGGAGCAAGTTTGTTAAATGACTTTTTGAAAAAAAAATTTATTGAAAAGTTTAATGCAATAATTGAAAAAAGTCTTTTTAGTTTTTATCATTGGGCATGCTCTTAGCAAAACGCATATTTATACTACATATAATACATATTAATAACTATTTTCTCATTAACTACAAAAAATTAAATTGTACAATCTTTTTAGCACACTATATAACCCTAATGCAATAAACTAAAAATAAATATTAAAATATCTTTCTTTATTAATGCAAAAATTAAGTAATACATTCATATTATGCATATTGTACTATATACACAATCTTTTATTCAAAAAATAATACTTCATGCTATTTTATAAAACATTGTATTCACTCTCTCTTCATTAAATTTTGAATAATTTTAAAAAAAATATATTTTCCATATCATTTAAGCATATCTTATAAACCATCTTCTACACTCTATCATCATTTAATTAAATTTAATCAACACGTATTACAAAACATAAGTTAAAAGTACACATTAAATAATATATTAAAAATCCTAACTAATAATATTTTTAAAATACTCCTAAAATGAAAATTACATCTTATTATACATATTGTACAACTAATAAAACAAAAAAATTCATATAACTTATAAGTTGGTGGTACATATGGTTTTAAAAACGGACCAGGTCAACGAGTTTAACTGGAGTTGTCACCCGTTCGGCTAGCCAATACAAGTCGTGCGAAAAGAAAACATAGATAACCAGGCGAACTCGGCATCAACGGGTGAACCAGATCGGACTATGATTAAACAATTTATAATTTTTATTACGTGACACATAAAAATTAACCACAAAAGTTAAAAAAACGATCTTTCATATACAATCGGAATAATTGTTTGAAGACAAACGATGCAAAGATGTGAGATCACAACTGAAAATTCCTCGATTGAAATTAAGTTTTATTACATATAATTCTAAAAGTAATAATATCCCTCGATTAAAATTATGTTTTTAAAATTACGTTTTTAGGACATCTTTTTAGATTAAAACTATCGATTCTGAAGTACTAACTAACAAAAAAAATTATTGCGCTGAAGAATTTAATCACAGGGTATCCGCCACTGCATCGCGTGGTTACCCTGCTAATTTTCTTTAAAGTTGATAACCTTTAAGGTTTCATACATTAGGCAAAACACATATTTTCTTTAAAAGAACACCACGCTACTCACTTACCTTGATATCTTTAGTATTGGGTGCAGTCACTTGGCACCCTCGACAAGTTGACATGATTTTTGCGTCAAGCCACGCATAGTGGCACAACCAGTTTTATACACAAATTTTCACTTCTATGTCCATCCACTTTCATTTCTTTACTATATCACATAAAATGTCTTGACATCCAAATGATCTTTTTTCCAAAAACCTTCTTGGGATGTCGCAAGCTTGAAACTCATCGATCTTCCTCAAATCCCGTTACTTCTTAATCTGCAAACTCGATATTTTCACAACCCTAATTTCTTCCGCTTGGTAGCCAATATACTATGCCATCATAATACACCCGAACAAATCTTCATCAATAACAAGTTAGCAACTACTTAGAAAAAATTCGCCTTTGTTAGCTAAAACAACATACTACCTATAACATCCCACTTTGATAAGTGGACCATTACGTGTATGTATGGCGTGTCATCAAAGCATGCAATGTAATATATAGTAAAACATACATGACCATAAAGGGAAAACCGGAATCAAACATCGACTCCCAAACATAAACTCAAAAATCTACATAAAGTAAATGAAATGAAAAAGGAATAGAAGTATAAGGTAGCTCCCATCCTATGCACGTCCGCTAAATGCTCAAGTCCGTCCTGAAGTTCTGATGGTTACTGACTGATTTATTCTTAGCACGGTGGTTGTCACTACCGCCTTGTCTATCAGTTCTATGACGGTTGTCATTCTAACCGTGGTTCATGTAACTATTCTTCTGGGTGGCCGGCTGGGTACCGATTCCCACACTTCCGACTGAAAGAATAGTTGAGTGATGTGTGACGTCTAACAGAGGAGGTAAAGGCATGGAATGGGATGGTAGCGTCTGATTTGTGGAGTATATTCTTTGTCTGGAATTTCAAATCTATAGTCTTCGTCCTTGCTTTGTAGAATATTCATGTTATGAATAGTATCAGCATCTTGTGGAATCTCCAAAGTATCAGCAACATTGATATGAGTGTAATTATTCATATCATTTGTATCATAAAATGAGCCTAAAATGCCTAAAATTCCTAAAATGTATGAAAATGGCATTGTATATGTATATTTCATGTTTCATGTGTGTAGGTACCCAAGATCACGAAAACTGACAATATCGACACGAGTTTGAAGATTATTTCAAGAAGCCAAGAATCAAGTTCGTTTTTAGAGGATTTAACTTTATCAAAGTTATTGGGCTTTGTGGGTCCCACAATTGCTTATTGGGCCTAAAAGCCCAATAGTGGATGAAATCTACTTACTTTTTATACCAAGGCCCAAAATAGCCCAAATTAATAAGTTATGGACGAATGGAAAGTTCATATTTTAAACCCCAAGCCCAATTCATATTTATATAACGGTGGGAGTATAATTATGGGCCCAAGCCCAACTGCTTAAAACAAGACGTGAGGAAGTAAAGGATTACAAGACCCATTAGATACTTAATAATAGAGGGGAATCACGTTCCCCTAGGAACAGTGATCCCCTCACAACCCAAATATTTTATTCTCCTTCCTCACACATTATACCAACCTCTCTCTCACAGTAACCCTCACAACATAACCAAAAAATATAATCCTTTTATCTCTCTGCCTCACTCCCACCTAGGATTTTCCGCCACTCTTACTTTTGATCGATTGATCCAGATCTAACCATGATTTCATCCGGATCTAAGCATGGTTAGATCCATCCATTATTAAATCAGGTAAATCAAAGAATTTGTGATTTTTTTTTGTTTTACAGTTACTAATCATGTTTTATGAGTCTTGCTTCAGTCGATAGAGAAGAGGACATTCATTGAATCTTCATATTAAACAAAGTTATGGCACGGTGATTTCAGGAATCAAATTGGTTATGTAAGTTTATGAATTCTAATAAATTTTAGAGTTGATTGTCCTTAAATTTTTATGGTTTTTTATTTGAATTTTGGTTTTGGTTACGAACCTTGGTGGCCGGAATATCAACTGTTTAAAGTCTGCTACAAAAATCATGTAGAGGATGGACTGATGAAGAACCTGAAACGCATATGTAAGTCCAAAATTTTGAATTATTAAGTGAGCAATGTGAGTTCTTGGTAATGGATACACTTTTTGATACATCACGGTGTTAATTATGATGATGTTACGTATTCATGCGTATCAAGTGTTTGTTTGTATGTCGTGGTGAAAAAAAGACGTTTTCTTTTTGTACTTTTGTCAGCTATAAGTTATAACTTGCACGAGCCGTAAACTATTTGTGCAACTTGATTTGTGTTTTAATAGAATCAAAGATATATGTCCTAATACCTAAAATAATGAGATAAAAAGCTTGATGGTTTAAGAGTTAGAATAGGATCAATAATAGCATAAAAGGTGCAATAAAGCTTTATATTATGCTTTTCGTTATGCCGAAGTAGCCATTTTGATTGGTCATTAAGACACGTGTGTTTATTTAATGTAAAAAAATGTATTTTCAGATGATAAACAACAGGTTCCTATGCTTTCTAAAGTGTAAAGCAGGTTGAAATCTTGGTACAAGTTTTTTTGATAAAGTATACACAATGAATATCATGCTTTATGCTCTTTTCCTTTATCGACTGATGGAAGTGAATTAGGGAAGTGTTGTTCCTAGGTAAAGTGTGTTTGGCTTTTCTACGTATATTTAAAAAATAACTACGATAAACATGTGTTTACAGTCTAGCCGCAGGCTGATTAAATACATACTAAATACAATACATGTTTCACGTTTTTTTGACCAAAAACTAGGTTTATGATATTTTTGCTAATCATTATAATCTTTATCTGTTTATGGTAGAGTGTGATACTCACAAATGCTACAGTAGACATTATTTAATGATTATTTCTGGTTATGGCGGGAAAATGTTTCAGCCATGTGTCTTGGACAGACGCTACACGCGTATAGTAGATCTAACTCCCTAGATATCTCATATGTTCTCTAGAGGTTTTAACCGCCCAAAACACACACACAGTAACTCCTTCCTTCCGAGTAATCCCAAACACATATCCTAACACACTCATTTGGAAAACCCTAAACCAGACCAGGAATCATGAATAAGATAATAACATATGTCAATTTTTAGTGTTGATTTCATAAATCCGAAATAAGGTAAGACTTAATCTTCATCCCTAAAATCGGTGTAGGTCTACCTTAATTCATCATAAATGGTTTCGCTCTTGATTTTGGTTAGTGCTTTTCACCAGTTTAGGTTTTCATTTGTTTACGGAAAAAAAACCGAAGTGGAAAAATAGTATTTGTTGCGTTGCCTTTCGTCTGCAGACTGTGGTGCCTAATTTCACGACGTACAATTGGTAAGTCCATTTTTTAAATGTTATAGTTTTTGTGGTTAAATTTTGGATCTTGGTGTGTTTCATGTTAGTTGTTTATAAGAATATGATTTTTGAAGGCTATTTGAGGACTTCAGTTTAAGATAATTGCTTTATAAGTTTGTGATTATGTTTTTTGTGGATTGCTTGGTCAATTTTGTTAATGGTTTTAGATTAGGTGTTTGTGATTCGTCTATGATAATCTGTCGCTTTTCAGGTTGTTGATGGTGATGGTGGTGTTTTTTGTAAGAAGGATGTTTATGCCGGGTTGTGCGGGCCTAATTTAATTCATGAGCATACTAAGGTATGTTATTTTTGTTGGTTACAAGTTTATAGTGATGTGAGATCTTTGTATTAATGGTGTTTGGTTAGTCAACAATTACGAGGGTAAAAAATGTCTCATTTTGTTTGTATGATTTTGGGGTTTTAAAGAGGATAAAATTACTAACTTGATTGTGTCTATGAAATAGAGGTTTTATTATAAAGTTTTTTATTATGGTGTATAATCGACAAAACGGCGTTAGTTTCGGAGTAATTGACACAGTTCTTATAGCACCAACAACAATGTTACACAGTTGAAGCACAGGAACCCCAAGCTATGACTAGAAGGGATATAAAGACTATCTAAGATGGTACTTTCTAGCATAAATTAATTAGCAGGCGATATAGCATACATTAATTACCATCACCCAGTTTTGTTTACACTTAAACTTTTCATGAAGATATTTATGTGTGGATTGGTGGTTGTATCCAGATCTATCGACTTGATGCTTTACTAGAGGCAAAATCCAAGTAGAATGTTCACGTAGGCTGCTTATTTTATAGGTTTGCCTTAGAGTGTTTTGGGTCTGAATATCTTATATAAATATTTTGTGTAGGAAAAAGAGGCTTATGCTTACATCTTATATGTTCTTGCTCCCGAGCATAGTAACCTATCAAACTTGGTCATCATAGATCCTTTAAAAAGAGTAACAATAGTTCTTGAACATGCTGATAAGATGGGTTGTAAGAAGTACTTGACAGCAAAAGACATTGTGGAAGATTCTCCTAACCTTAATCTTGTTGTTGTGCTCATATATTCGAGCACAAAAAAAACAGAATCGCCTTTGTTTGAATGCCTGCAGAGTTCTACTTCTTATCTAAGGTACGCTTTTTTACGACGTGTGTTATGTGGTTAGTCATAAAGACCGACAAAGATGTGTGAAAGAGTTCAGAAGCATATTCGATTTTCGTAGTGTGTTGGTGGTGATCAGGATGGTGAACGAAATTATGTTGTCCTACATTTGACGTGATTGAGCCAGTTTGATATTTGATGTCTCAAGAGCTCTTGGGCTGAGGTTCAATCGTTATTGAATGAGGTACACTAGGGCAAAAATCATAACACAACTTTCATACTCATTAGTCGTTTTGAGATTGAATTAAGCATGTGGTTTTAGCATTATATAGTGATTTTAGAGGGGTTGCACAGTTCTTTTAGTACATTTTAGTGTACTGAGAGGGAATAGCTACTGCTAATGCTACAGGATACCACAATTAAGCAAAATAAGTACATTTTTAGTATGACTTTGAAATTTCTCTGAAAGAACGAGCCACAACCAATAATCAACATGGTGATTTAGTTGCGTTTTTTAAAATTCCATTGGTGAGAGGAAATACATATTGCTAGATGAGTTCAGTTTCAGCTGTTTTGGGTTTGGTTTTAAAAAGTATATTAATGTCGTATACAAAAATAATTATAGTACATTAAATACTAAAAAATTGATGTGATTATATACAATTGTTAGCATTTTGTACTAAACTGATGGTGGTATATTAGGTACTAAATCATGGTTATGCTATTAAATAATAGCACAATGTAAGTCCCTGTTGTCTTTCTTATATATTTTCATAAAATATAAAATTAGGCTTCTTTTATGTTGAGTTCCTTTTTTGAAAGCCTAGCTTATCACTATTTCCTATGGCTATGCAGGTCACCGGAGAACCTCATATGACAATTGGCGAGAGCACAAGGAGTTGAAGAAGGTGAAAATTTGAGTTGGAAAGTGTTAATACCGTCATGCACGTGCTGGTGTTTAACCCGCATTATATGAACTTCAATGTATACTTTGGGGATGTGCATCTGTCTCACATGGCAAATTAGAATTCTAAAAGACTCATTGTGGGTTTGCTTGACTTTAATTCTTTAGAATATGCAATCTCTTCTAGAATTTAAGACCTCCTTTTAATTGGAGTGCGTTAGTTATAGCTGATACAACTATCATTACAACTTAGATGTTGCATGAGTTGTGTTGTGTAATTTTAAGTTGAAAATTAGTTTTTTTGATTTTCTAGATGTTTTCATAGTCCTTGCAATAACTTTTTCACCTGATCAAACCATCTGACATCAAGTATGATACAGTATTGAAATTTTACATACTAATAATTTTGTGTCATTCATCTTGCACATGGTCAATGTATTTTATGAAGTCTATATGCAATAGTCACCCTTTTTTTGTTTTTTAGAAAAAGAATCGAATTAAGAAAATGTGTTCTCGGTAAACATTGCTCAAAAGTATGAACAACTAAACATATATTTCTTTATTGGTGCAGGTGAATATAGACTGGATTAAGGTTGACTAAGGAACTAGAGTGTTCGTAGACGTCGGATTTTGCCATCCACCAAAATTTCTACAGAAAACGCAAACAAAACACTCGCGGCGAAGCACGGGCAAAAGCCCTAGTTAGGGTTAAAAAAAGAATGTAACGGTGAAAGAGTTATATAAAGTGAAAACTATTATTCACTTTTGGTCAACATCACTCCTTCGTTACTAACAAGAAAAAAACACAGAGAAAAAAAACTATCGCAGCCACACCCACCAAACAAACCCTAGCAATTGGGACTTTCTTAAATCAAGAGAAGTGAATCACACGCGCCTATATTAATTCCCTACTATATAGGGATGAAGAAGATGGTCATATCATACACACGTGGCATCTCATCTTGTCACCCATTTCTTTTGATTGATGGATTTCATCACCACCAATCAATTGGCCAATGATTTGTTGCCACATCAAATTCGAACTAGCACAACAAACACATATGCCTGCCACGCTGGCGATCCGAGGCAGAGAGGCATCTTTTCAGCCATTTGATCAAGAAAGAGAAAGAGAGATGAAGAATCAAAGGCCAAGATCGATTTCTGCTTTAATAAACTCACCTCAAGAAGGCTTGGGCTTGCCTATAAAAACCCCCAATTAATTTTAATTTTTCATCCCATTCTTTATTTACTGTTATAATGTCAATTTAGGAGTAGAATAATGGTAATTTTATATTTTATAGTATTGTAACAATTTTCAGTAATTAATAAAAGTGATTTCAAGTTCAATCTTCTCTTGAGTTTATTTTACTATTAAAATTATTGCATTTATTCTCCAAGTTTTTATATTGATATTATTGAAATATTATTTGGATTAGCTTAAGTAATAGCTATTTAAATGATAATGTAAGATTTAGGATTAAAAGATTTTTCCCACTAGAAAAGTAAAAAAGAAATGGAAGCTGTGATGATCGAATGGTGGAGTTTGTGGTTCGTTATGGTTCGTTTTGACTTCAATGGTGGTTTTACTTGGTGACGAATAGTTAAAAAGGAGGCTCAGCGCCTACCTTCAGCTTCAAAGGTCTCTAAAAAATAGGTTAATTTTGTTTATTTTTATAAGTTTAAGGTTAATTGATTGGATGCTTAATTTGTTAAGTAATCTGTTATATAGATTAAATGTTTTAATAAATCTGCTTTGATTATTTGATAGTTGTTGATTTTTGGTTAAATCTGATAATACGGGATTTGTCACTTATGTTTAGTGTAACTGAAAATGAGTTTTCATGTAATGAATTCATGAAATAGAAACTTGGGAGAGTGCTTAAAATATCTTGCTTAACTTTTACTGAATGTTTGGGATACCAAACTGTTGAATGATTGAAAGATAATGCTGAGTTTTACATAGTCTGTGATTTCTGTTTGCTGAATTCACATAATCTGTGAAGATACATTAATTAGTTTTTCAAGTTTTTACCTTGTATTCTAGACTCATAAAAGTGAATCTAACTTGTTACTGTATGTTTACTGAATGTGTTTAAAATGTTATAAGTATCTGTATTAATTATTTTGAATTGCTGAATTTTGGTCTGTTTTATCTGAGTAGTTTTTTCACTGTGTAAATTTTTGGTTAGCTATATCATCACTGATATTATTTTTTTGAATCAGTATTGATGAATCTGCTTTTGCCTGTATCAACTAGCTATTAGATTTTGGTTTAGCTGATAAATGGGAGAATTTATTCATGTCTGTGATTATTTTTAATTCAGTAGTATTTCATATCTGTTATTATATCAGTTACCCAAACGAATTGTTTGGGTACGGTGATGTTTATTCTGTCAAAATCTTACAAATCCAAAAATAATCATTCCAAAAAAGTCCCCTGTGGGACTCGAACCCGTGACCTCACGGACAACTGTTAAACATGTTATCCACTTGAGCTACATGCTCATTTTATTATATAATCTGTTTCAGATTTCTTTATACTAATTTTATTTCAATAACTTTTAGTTAATATTAAACGTCTCATTTGTTTTTACAAATTTTGAAATATTTTATAAAAATGTTTTATTAAACATTATTAGAATATTGATTAAATATAATTTCTAATAAAAGAAAAAAAAACAAATATATAATAAAAAATAATAAATAAATAAATATTTTATTACTTTTTAGAAATTTAAATTGTTTTAAATTTTGTTTTTAAATAATTTAGTTTTAATTAATTTTGTTTTAGATAAATTTTGATTTAAATAGATTTTGTTTAATTAAAAGTAAACTTTTAAATAGATTAATTTAATTCATAATTTTAAATAGTTTTAAAATTGTTTTTAATTAAATAGATTAATTTTAAATAGATTATAAATTTAAATAGTTTAAATAATTGTCTAATATATTTAATTTGGGAAACGATTCATGCACATTAGGATTAAAATTTGTTAATATTAATTTAGATAAAAACCGAAACCCAATTCAAATCAATTGTCCAAATTAAAACGAACGTCTCAATTCATAAGGTCCTTGTGTACAACGAACCGGGATCACTCTCGTATTTAATTGAATTCGTCTTTAGCTTATTTATGGATTATTACCTTTTCCTAAAGGTAATTTCCTAAATTTGCTCTATAACGTACTTAATTAAAATACACCGACATTTCCCAACACATCAAAAAATTTGGTGCCGCTGCCGGGGATCTTGTGTGCGATTCGTTCGTGAAAATTTGTTGATCATTGATTTGAAGATCCTTTCCGTCCTCGAAAAGTTTGTTATTTTTCTATTATTATAGTATATATCGTTTTTCGTGTTTTTTGTGATTACTATATTGTATTACGTAGAACAATAAATTTACCTACTTCTAAATAAGACCTTAGTTGGGATTTCATCACCTAGTTATTGTATTCAAATCCAAAACGAAATAAAAAAGGCAAAATAGATAAATACTAATAAAAAGTTTGAACTCGATTTATACAAACTATAAGGTGGGTATAAGGCGACGAGCTATAAAAGGCCGTCTAAGGAAAAAGGTTTTTAAGTGCTTTGTGTCACCTCGTTCCCCCGCTTGCTTGTACGTATATTGAGAGGGAGGGCCGATTATTGGTTTGCCGACTCAAGTAGTATTAAATCTTATTTTTGTAGTTTACTTATTGAACCTCGAGACATTTAGGTTTTCACCTACGTTTCAAAGTCGTCCGAGGGTAGATTACTTCCATAGTAATTATCCTTATTCCTTGTTTTCATCAATCTTTTTGATTGAGCAATACCAAATAAAATACCAAAAATAATGTTCTTTTTATCTAATTTCTTTTCTTCAATCCTCTAAAATTCTCGTCACTTTGGTTTATGCAATTACCATCTAATCGACTTTTGATTAATCATGATAGGCTTGAAAACATTCCTCGTAGAAATAGAAATCGTCAAAAACGAATAGTGGAACCCGAGCTTCCACTTATTGTTGTAGAGATGGCCGATAACCGAACAATGGAGGAATTACTCCGTGCACCCACCGAAGGGTATGGAGAAGCAATCGCTGTGCCGGCTATTTTGGCGGATCATTATGAGATTCAGACGGGTCTTTTATCACTCATTCGTGCCGACCAATTTCGTGGCAATGAGACCAATAATCCGCACTCTCACATTCGGAATTTTCTTCGTATCACCTCAACTCTCAAGTTTAGAGATGTGCCGAATGACGCGATTAAGCTCAAGCTTTTTCCGTACTCGCTCGAGGGGAATGCTAAACGTTGGTATGAAAAAGAACCACCAGGTTCGATTTTGACATGGGGTGATTTAGTGTCTAATTTCATGGATTACTTCTTTCCACCATCTAAAACAACTCACTTTAAAAACGAGATCACTAGATTTGAACAAAAAGTGCATGAATCGTTTGGAGATGCTTGGGAAAGGTTTAAAGATTTGTTGAGACAATATCCACACCACGGTTTCACAGACTTACACCAAATCAATACTTTTTATAATGGACTTAATATGGTTGAACAAGATTCTTTAAATGCCGCCGTGGGTGGTAATATTTTAAGAAAAACTCCGAGAGACGCGTGTGGTATCATTGAGAATAAGTCTAGAGTGCAATATTCACGAAACACACCAGTTGTTTCTAATGTGAATTCATCTAATACCGAGATTGCTAGATTGGACTCTAAGATTGACACAATTTTGTATGAGATTAGGAAGAATCCTCATGGATCGATTAATATGGTTGAGAATTTTTGTGTATCATGTGGTGGAGCACATCTGAATTATGCTTGTTCAACCACGGGGTTTGATCAAGCTAGTGCTTTTGCCGTGACGTGAACTTATGGCCCTAACGGTCAAGCTCCTCGTCAAAATCATGTTGCTCTACCGGTTCAAAATAGATACAACAATAGAAATAATGGGAATAATTTTAACCGTGGTAACCAAGGGAATTTTAATCAAGGAAATGGATTTCATGCTAATCAAAACAATCAAGGTTTTCAGAACAATCAAAATAATTTGTCAAGCTACATTAAAACGAATGAGGCAAATTTGAAAGCTTTTCAAAATAATATTCAAGGACAAATGAACACTTTGAAACTTGATTTTCAAAATTCGATTAAAGGGCAAAATAACAAGATTGAGCTTAACCAACAAAGATTAGAGCAAAGTCAAATGCGTCGTCAACCTTTCGGTAACACATACACCAACCCAAATGGCTCACAGTTCAAGTGAATTGATGAACTTTCCGATAAGGTGGAGTAGTCATGGTGTGTTAATACTACTAGTATTGTTAAACTTACGTGAGCTCTTAAACTTTTGAAATGTATGATTCAATTAGTACAAGACACGATAGTCTTCAAGTATACATACATGCATGCAGTTGGCTTTTCTCAACACTACTTTCAAAAAATAACAACAACATACCGAATCCCATCGAGGCATGGGGTGTGGGGGCGGTAGAATGTAGACAGCTCCAACTCCAACCTTAGGGTAAACCCTAAAGTAGAGAGCCTGCTTACAGGAAGACCTCCGACAATGAGAAATCTATATAAAAAGCCCAACACTATATACTTTCAAACAGTAGGCAAAAAAAAGTTTGAGTCAGACGGTAAAGAAGAGGCAAAAATTGGAACAGGAATATCATTTGATTCCACGATCCTCAAAAGAAGAAATAAGCAAAGTTAGATCGTTGAGTGACAAATGGGAAATTTATGGAAAGTTACAATCCCCACCGCTGAATAGTGCACCTACACGCCTTCATCGACGTTGTTTTTCAACCGGAAGGCCAAGAGCTAACTATCGACAGTATTTGAACCATTGTTAACAGTGTATATCATTTAGTAGGAACAAAATAACAGAAAGTATCCAAACAAAAGTTACCAAAATTCTTCAAACACAAGTTACATGTAACCATCAAGACAATATATTGTCATGGATTCTAAAGCAATATCTTTTTTAAACAAGTGGGAACATATACTTTGAAGTATGCCATCTTCACTCCAATGTCGTCAAGCTTTTCGTAGTTTTCGTCTGTCTCTTTCTCTTGAAATATTTTCCCATTTGCATGAGGAGAAACAAGGCTATGCACAAATATAGGAGCACAACTAATATCTCTAATAATCCTTGATTTAACTAAGTGATCTTTGGTTCGTCTCAAGTTGTGTACAGTATCATTATCATTATTGGGAGGATATTGCAAGGATACCCAAGATTCTCTTACATTGTTGTTTTTCATTACCCATATGGGTTTGTGATGAAGATCACATATGCATAAGCATTCTTCAATAATCCCCAGGTAGTAACATGGGTCATATTTGAATTCACCAGGTTGAGAGATTTCTTCAAATTTCTCTTCAGATAAATCAAAAGAAAGAATTATTACGTCCTTTCTATTTAGATCTTTCATAAACCATTGAAGCTTCCCATTGTATAAGATACCAACACTATAGATGGTGCAACACAGATACTTCAATTTTGCAACATCTTTCCAAGTATTTGTTTTCAAACTTAACACTTGAAAACTCATCCAACCAAAACCTGAGTAAAAGCCTACTATAACCTTGTAATCATCGATAGACGAATCATAACCAAAACCCCAACATGCTGAGCATTCAAGATTTGGACTGGGTAGTTTTTTCAAGTCTTTAGTCGACGGATTGGTTACTAAAACTTGGCCATGTGGATCAGAGATGCATACTAAGCCATTGGAAGAACCAAGAATATTCCATTCATTTTTACAATAACACCTGCATAATGCAAGATTGTAAGGCGTGTTGCTATCTCTTAATATAACAATCCTTATGTCTCCTCTTTTTTGATAATTCCGATTCAGATGAGCCTTAATAAAACGATCGCCGGATATCAAAGATTGCCATGACTTACATACGCTCTTGAATCGGGTGAGAGGCTTCACATCCGCTCTTACGAGTATCTGCTCTATGATATCTTGAGGAACAACAACCTCTAATTCCATTGAAACCGTAGTCACAGCAAACAATAATTCGAATGTAGATCCTGGGGAGTAAACTACGATGATAATGAAAACCTTTGTATAGTTTTAACCAAAACTTGTAGAGTGATATAAAAGGAAAAGATTATGATCACTATTATAAAGCATAAACTTTTTTAGTAACTCTTGTACTAAATTAGGTGTACATTGAATTGTGAATAATATTTATGCGCTAAGTAAATATTGATAAAGTTTAAGGTTTTACGAAATCCATAAGGCAAGGAAATATGAGATATTTACTCCTTAAATTATCTACGTCAAATACAGGAATTTAAGGCTTATCATATAAACATAGGAATTTAATTTTATCATAAATTCGTATCTTAATGGCTATAAAGTAGCAGAAGAACTTTAGTTCAAAAGAAATTTAAAGGTGGTTTGTGTCTTGTTTGGCAAAGTGAACCAAACATGAGACAAAGAACACACAAAGTGAACCATTTTTTCAACGTTTTATTTGTACTTGAATCGATATTATTTATAAGTTTTTAACGTTTTTATACTTGAACGGACGTATTTATATGTGTTTTAATGTTTTCGTTTAAGTACATGCACTTGGCTATGCTCAACACTACTTTCAAACATTTAACAATCTCAAATACAATGTAATTGATTATTCCAAACGATCTTTGAAGCATTGTTAACAGTAGTATTATTTAGACTGAACAAAAGTAACAGAAACTATCCAAACACAAGTTACATGTAACCATCAAGACAATATATTGTCTTGGATTCTAAAGCAATATCTTAGTTAAAGAAAAGTGAACTTCGTATAGCTTGATACCACCATATCGGAATTTTTTGCCATTTTCAAACAAGGCTACGCAGAAATATAGCAATTAACGCCCCTAGTCCTTGACATAATCAAATCATCGTTAGTGATCAAGAAACTTGTGTGTGATAAGGAATCCTTGATTGGACTCAAGTAGTGTACAACATCATTGTCATTATTGAGAAAATATCGCAAGGATACCCAAGATTCTCTTACATTATTGTTGTTTTTCATTACCCATATGGGACTGTGATGAAGATCACATATGCATAAGCATTCTTCAATAATCCCCAGGTAGCAACATGGGTCATATTTGAATTCACCAGGTTGCGCGATTTCTTCAAATTTCTCAGTAGATAAATCAAAAGAAAGAATTACGTCCTTCCCATTTTTGTCTCTCATAAACCAGTAAAGCTTCTCATCGCATAAGATACCAAAAGTATTGGAGTTGTAACACAGATACTTCAATTTTCCAACATCTTTCCAAACATTTGTTTTCAGATTTATTACTTGAAAACTCAGTGAACGACATTCCGATGAAGAACCTACTATAACATTGTAATCATCAGTAGACGAATCATAACCAAAACCCCAACATGTTGACCATTCTAATTTCTTAAATAGTTTTGGACTGGGTAGCTTTTTTCACGTTTCTAGTCAACGGATTGCTAGTTACTAAAACTAGGCCATGTCTATTAGAGAGATGCATACTAAGCCATTGGTAGAACCAAGAAGATTACATTCATTGGTAATAGCCAAGACATGCTATCTCTTGATACAACAATCCTTCTGTCTCCCATTTTTTATTTTTTCTGATCATTGTTGTAGCTATGGTTAAGATGAACTTGAATAAAACGATATTCGGATATCAAAGATTTCCATGACTTACATAGGCTCTTGAATCGAGTGAGAGCCTTCACATCCGCTCTTACGAGTACCCGCTCAATGATATCTTGAGGAACAACAACCTCTAATTCCATGGGAACCCTAGTCATCAAACAATAATTCGAATGTAGATCCTGGGGAGTAGACTTTAATGATAATGAGAAACTTATTTTGATATATAGTTTTTGGATTTCAACCAAACTTGTATATAGTGATATAAAAGGAAAAGATATGGATGACTAAAATGAAAATTGGTTTAACACTTACGAGTAATATTTATGCGTTAGGTTTCATTTATTAGCAAAGAAACTGTATCTTAGAGTATTACCCTCGCCAAGTTGACTGAAGGTTATCAGCCTCCTTGGACCCGGACTCACACCACACAAACGCCAATCAAAACGGCAGACTTGCTTTTCAATGCTTGTGTTTTATTAGAAACCGATACTTGCATACAATATGAAACCTACTGACCTATTTATAAACTAAATACACATAACTTGCATAAAAGGAACGTGGGTATACCACCCCCATGATCTCCTGAATAATTGGTAAACCAAGAACTAGTAAAACCAACTATGTAAAATATCCTAAAGACTAGGTAACCAATCAAGATTATCCAACATTGACATGACCTTAGATCTCGCACATATCAGAAACAAACACAATAAAAAAAAAGGAAAAACCAACTATTAATTGGGTTGCCAACGACGATGCGAGACGAGAAAACGTAAGGGACGTTTGGTTATTAAGGTTGGTATGTTTGGAGGTTTTGTGTTTTTGTGGTCGTATGGTTTACGGGTCATGATGAGACCTCTCGAAAGATACCTTCCCAATGTTACCCTTTGGCCAACTGAGCTTTGATTGAGTAGCTTTAGTCTTTGCCTGTAACTTTTCGAGGAAAAAAATGTACTTATACTAGTATATTAGTATAAGAAGTATAGCTCCTGACTTTTAAGTTAAATTCGTCTTTGTCAATTTTACTTGAAAGTGTTATTTTGGTGTATGTGTGATGCATTTGTGTATGTATGCTAACATTTTAGATAATTCTGATTTCATATACAGATACAGTTGCTCGAGACGGTAACGAGCTCACCAGAAAGTTGAATTAATTTGAAATTGCAGTTGACATAAAAAAGCCAAGGGGCTGTTTCTATTTTACTTTTATATGAAGTGGGATATGTGTGGATACAATTAACAGTGTTTCGAGTAAGAGCATGTAAATTGTTATTCGTTTGTTGAGTCTTTTAAAGTCTAGAAAAGAGTACTCGGCAAATGACACAAAAATGTAACCAACGTATCATTTATTGTTTTTTTGTGTAGCCGTTTTTTATTGTATACATCACACTTTTTGAATTTCGTCCATTGCATGTATTTTGCATTTTGTGACAATTTTACTCTTCTCGTTTATTAATATTAATTATGAATCCTGAGACCTGTGCGGGCAAAAGTGAAGACTGTCGAAGGTGTCGGTGGTTGTGGATCCAGATCGCGTGGATTGTTGGGTGCAATGGTGGGAAATGTTGGGTGATCGGCGCGTGGCGCACGTGGCGTGACATTAAAATATCGACAACCTTTTTAAGAAGATGGGACTCAGCTAGAAAATAACAATACCTTGTTGAAGTCAAGCAAGGTATTGTTATTTTTTAGTTGGCTTTGATAGCAGCGACAGTAATTGACATTGTTAACAGTATTATTTAGAATAAACAAAGTAAGAGAAAGTAACCAAATAAATTCTTCAAAAACAAGTTACATGTAACCATCAAGAAAATATATTGTCATGGATTCTAAAGCAAGGTCTTAGTAAAGGAACAAGCGAACTTCATGTAGTTTGATGGCGTCTTCACTCCAACGTCATCAAATTCTTGCACTCGATCAATTATGTAACCGAATGATATCCTCCCTCAATCAACTGAAAAATTAAACTTAGACAATATAATAAAGATGTAGCAAGATGTAAACTAAAGCCAAATGTATGATTTAAGGAAAAGCTATGAAAGTACTAGGTGATTTAACTTTTCACCTTTAGCGTACCAAATAACTAAGATCACGGTACTGTGTTACGAATAATGATTTCCTTAAGAAAATACTCATATACTTGTATGTCTATGAACTGTTTATTCCATACAGGTATGAAACATCGATTAACACTGACAAGAAAAAGAAGGATGTACGACATCAATATTAGAACAAACCTTATCGGTACTTTTTGCCTCTCTTTCACTTTAGTTCCCCGTTAACACGAGGAGAAACAAGGCTACGCACAAATATAGGATCAGAATAGTAATCGAAATATCTAGAACTTGACATGATCAAGTCATTGTTAGTGAAGAAACTTGTGTGTGACAAGGAATCCTTGCTTGGTCTCATGTAGTGTACGACATCATTATCGTTATCGAGAGCCTTTTGCAAGGATACCCAGGATTCTCTTACATTGTAGTTTTTCATTACCCATATGGGTTTGTGATGAAGATCACATATGCATAAGCATTCTTCAATAACCCCCAATCTGCAAGATGGGGCAAATTTGAATTCACCAGGTTGGGCGATTTCTTCAAATTTCTCTTTAAGTAAATCAAAGGAAAGAATTACCTCCTTGTTTTGATCCGTCATAATCCAGTGAAGCTTCCCATTGCATAAGATACCGGGACTGGAGTTGTAACACATATACTTCAATTTTCCAAGATCTTTCCAACCATATACTTCATTTGTTTTCAAAGTTAACATTTGAAAACTCATCTCACAAAAACCTAAGAAAGAGCCTACTATAACACTACAACAAATTAGGTCATTGTTGACGTTTTTTTCTTCGCACTTTATAAATTGTGAACTTTTTTTTTATAATATTCACACTTATAAGTGTGCAAATAATGTTCACAGTAATAGGTGTGATAGACATTAAGTGCTACAAAAAACTTCACACTTTTTATTGTGAAAATAAAAGCTCATATTTAAAAGTGTGAAGTATACAGATTTTTTATAATAAAATAAACTTCACACTTTAGAATGTGAACAAATAAAATAAACTTCACACTTTAGAATGTGAAAAAAGTCATAGTTTAAAATGTCAAAATTAGTGTTACTTAGACGTGGGCAAAAAAATCGGTTTATGATCGATTTGAGAAAAAAAAACCGAAACCGGTTTTAAAAAAGCCGTCTTTTTAAAACCGATTTTTCTCAATCTAATTTAGCGGTTCATAACTTGTTTAATAACACAGTTGGACCTAACGGGTTAAAACAATTTCAAATTGATTTGATTAATTAACTGATTGACTTAAATCGAACCAGTTTAAAAACGATCTAATTTTGAAAAATGTCCGATTTATTTACTATATTGATGTTACTTAAAAAAAGAAACACATTTTTTTATCCACATACTTTATTCGGATATGAAACAAATCCAAAAATCAGATACTCATTTATTAATTATGATAACCATACCCACGCATATTTTATAACCGGTATTAACAAATCCAAAAATCAGATGCTCATTTATTCATTTATTCACAGTCATCAAATCCAATTCAATCCCTAAATCCATAAACATGTTCGATCCATAAACAATTAAATCGATCCCTAATTCAATCCAATTCAATCCCTAAATCATCAAATCCAAATCAATCCAATTCAATCGATCCATAAAGAGTTAAAATAATGAAAGTACGGTAGCTAGGTGAGGTTGTTGCGGTTGTTTTACGGCAGGTGCGGTTGTTTACGGTAGCTAGGCGTGGTTCCTTTACGGCAGACGTGGTTCTTTTATGGTAGCTAGGTACGGTTGTTTTACAGTGGGTGTGGTTATTTTACGGTAGCTAGTGCGGTTGTTTTGCGGTTGTTTCGATCATCGCACACGCTCACAGGTAAATTAGTTTGCGGTTGCGAGTTGATTATGTGATTTTAGCTGCCATTAATGGATTTGTAAAGCTAATTTGCGTGATAAATAGCCAATACGCTTATGTTCTAACTTTTGAGCTAAAGCTTACCTAAACAGCTCGAAGATACGAGTTTATTTTGATTTTAGTTAATAAGGTTTATGGATGGCGTAGATTCTGTTATTGCAACTCACTGATACATAATGGTGATTTAGTAAGATAGAAAACTTATTGGTTTTAAAACTGTGATGGTACTACAAGTAGTCGCACCAGGACCTGGCTGCCTCTTGATTTCTTCCCATGTATTGAGAGTTTCTATGATCAGTTAGTTGAAAACATATGTTAGTAAATGATACAAGAAAGCAACACATTAAAATTATATGTATTTGACCTTGATAGAAATCTTTTTTAAGTTCAGATCTAGTCTTGAAACAATTAAGAAGATGTGAAACTATCAAAACTCTTAGTAGCATATCTAAAAATAAACGAAATATGTTACAGTATTATTTTATATCTTTTTACCTGTTCATCACTTTACCTATTCATCACTTTACGAGGTTTAATATGAGACAAAAACATAATAGATTGATATTTTATAGCTTTTTAACCAAACTATTAAAACAAACTTAGATATTTAACGAAGTATATCAAGTCCTACCATAGAGTTGATAGATTCTCTATATTTCTAATTCTATAGCTTTGAAAATAGCCATGGATTCCTTCTAATATGGGCATACTGCATATAGTTACTTCCTAAAGTTTTTAGACTTTTAGTTCGAGGTAAAATCACTATATCACACGGTACATATAGAGGCCAGCGGGTTACCATGGTTAATAGGTGGAGGCAAAATCACTAGATCAACCCATCTAGCTTTCTCCGTCACCTAATCTAACTTTAGCACCCACCTGATCAAATAACTTTAGCACTCACCTGATCAAATAAATTTAGCTTTTATATTTTAATTTCTAATCACCGGATCGTAAACAATATCTCGACATGCTCAAGATAATATCATTTTGGTTAGTTGTAGAAAACATGTTTACTTAACAATGCTTCATGTTGTACCAAAATCGGATTCGGGAACAAACTTGCAAGCACACAACACTCCACCATACTTGATCATTTGAGTTTTCGAAAACATTATGATATCATTTGAGTTTTCGAAAACATTATGATATGATCGAAAAAGTAGAAGTCTAACAATTTAATGAAACTAATAGCTAGACAACCAAGCATGAGGTCGTTTTATTTGTTGTGATTATTGCCAATTAATTAGTTAGTTTTATTTTTGTTATTTTTTTCATCAGGCGTTGTTACACATATAAGGGTCAGCCACTAAAAATCAACAACAGGAAAATCAACAACATGAGCTCTGTCCGATTATAAACATTTATTATTTTTTTCCGTCGATTATTTTCTCGTCCGGTTTGTTAGCATGATGATAATATGTGAGAAATTGTAACCATATTCGATTATAACTTTGAATAAGCGCCTCCTGGCAGAGCAAGCTCACCAAGTTTGCAGCCATGGACGCTATACCCTCATATCTAACTGCTCCATTATCTGAGCCTAAAAGACAAGTTTGAAGACAAAGTCGCGTCGTTGGATTTTGAAGCCATTAATATTGTGGTAATTAGATTTTTATCTCGCTGTAAAATAATTGAAGTCAAAAAATGCTTCCTGCTATGCTTATATGCCTGATGCCTGATAGTAAGTAAATTCTAGATTGACATACACGTGATGTTATAAATTCACATCGACACTAATTGTGACAGAAGTAAACCCACAAAAAAGCACTCCTTGCTAGATTTGAAATGATATCACTAAAGATGGAGTCGATAAAACCATATGTTCAGTAATAATAAAGAACTGAGCGGCAAAATATATTTCATTCAAAAAACTAAATAACATATCAAAATTTTGAATAGTTTTCCAAACTCAAATAAAACAATCGAACATGCTAGCTTGTAATGGAGTTCCATTTATAAATCCTCAAAGTACCTCTTTGCTTACGGAACAACGACTCACTCAAGAGAAGATAAAGCAGCTGAAACATACAAGAGTGACTAATATGATAACATTGTATAGGAGACATTATGATAACTTAGTATGGTCGAAACTTTCTTGCAGCCCTCTCAGTTCTTGTATTCTTTTCTTGTCTTGCTCGAATTTGCTTTGCAACATCAGTGATACTGCAATGAGTAAGACTTTTTTAACATAAAACCGTAATTGTAAGTGAATTTCTGACCTATTCCGTTATAAATGGATAGATTGAGGTTGTATTATTGGGTCCAAGTTTTATTCTTAAGGCAATGAAAACCCCGAAATCATTTTATACACAAAAAAATAAGAATCTTGACATCTTATCAGTATAAGTATTAGGAGAAATCCATGTTTTGAGACAAAAACTGACCCAGAACGTTTTGAACCATTTGACCCGCACCTTTAACAAACTCTAGCTGAAAGCAAACATGTAAAAAGTAATGAGCATACCGTTTCGTTGTGCCTCCCTTCTCTGAAAACGATAGAAAATGTGGCCAACTTGTTTATGTTTCATATTAGACAGTTTATCCATGACAACAGCCGGAGCAACTGAACCAACAGTCATACCACTTTCTGCCTCTTTTGTTTTCTTCCTACCCTTATATGTGTAACAACCGTCCATCCTCCTTCTGCCACTTCTTCTTCTATTTCTTCCTTTTCCTGCACATTTCATATATTTATCTCCATGAGAAAAAGATAAAAAGTACAGAAATAAAACTAACAGAGCTCATGTGTAACAACGCCTGATGAAAAAAAAACAAAAATCAACAACAGGTCTTACATTCCTTTCGGCAACACGAGCTCCACCCCCTATGAGTTGATTATCTAATATTTTAGCTGCGATTTGATTATGTGATTAATTAGTTTGAGCTTTTTTATTCTTATGCGAGTTGATTATGTGATTTTAGCTGCGAGTTGATTATCTAATATTTTAGACAAAAGTAAATAAATGTTTCTAAACATGTGATTTTAAGTAATATTTTAGACACAAACGGTTGTTGCGTAAGTGGCTCATGAAATTTGAAGTGAAAGAAGTAAAAAAGGTTTAGTAATAGTTGAGTTACGTGTTAAATTTTTATGTCAAAAGTGATTAGGTGATAAGATGTTTTGAATGTCAGTATATATTTTCTGATTGAAGTTGTGATCATTAGATAATTAGCGTGTTTTTGTATACAATTTCAAGTGAAAGATAGTTTATATTTATTTTTCGTGAAAGTAATAGTAGTTGTATTGTTTTGCTTGTTTGAGTTGATTAGGTATTATATATAAATGATGGACAAAAGTTGGATGAAAGCTAATATAATAATTAATACTTTTAAAGATGGAGTGAAGTCTTTTATCGAATTTGCTCGTATTGGAGCTATTAGAGGTGGAATTTCATGTCCGTGTAATAAATGTGCTCATTGTGAGTGGTTTCTTGTGGATGTTGTTCATGGCCATCTATTACGACATGGTTTTTTTATCGGGTTACACACATTGGACATTCCATGGAGAGCTTGATACACCACCACCAATATCTCAATCTGCTAGTGTTTGGGGAACTTCTACGGCTATAGATGACATTAGAGGCTTAGTTCGGGATGCCTTGGGTGTAAACTCTTTAGATTCGAATAGCGAAGAATCTACTGAATCGAGGCTTGAAATGGATATTGAAGGAGATATTGAAGAATAAGGTGAAGAAGATATTGGGGAAGAAAGTGAAGAAGATATTGAGGAAGAAAACGAAGAAGATATTGAGGAAGAAAGCGAAGAAGATAGTGAAGAAGATGTTGGTGATAAGGAAATTCGATATAGGAAGTTATTAGAAGAATGTGAGAAAGAGCTTTATCCGGGGTGCAAGTTGATGAGACTGCTTTTATACATAGTCTCATCGTCCAAATTAGGCTTAAAATGAATTAAATATCATTAAAAATGCCAAATATATGCTCGTGTTTGTTGCTTGTGTATTTTAGGTACGGATATTGAGGAAATGACAATAAAATCACAAGAATCAATAAAAAACGAACACGGGAAACGAAGCCGCACAATGAACCGGGCCCAAGAATGGAATTTCCAAAATACCCTTGAAGAATTGAAGATTGGCAACATTGGTCCCTCATTTTTGGAGACTTGGCAATTTATACCCTTACAATACTCTCTATTTGCATTGGGGTCCCTAAATTACCAAGAATATACAAGTATGGCCCTTGAAGATCTCAAAAGTTACAAGTTAAGCCCTTGTGTTCATCATATTAAACTTGGAGGGACTAAATTTGCAAAGTGGCCAAACTTCTTTACAAAGGAAACAAGTTTATGCTGTTTAAATACTAATTGAAGAAAGGAAGAAACTTGGGGGGCCGAACTGGCCAGACAACCAAAACCATCCCCTCCACTCACCTTACGCCACGTAACCCCATTTCAACCCCTCAACCAATCAAATCCCATCCTCCATCCACGTCAGATTCCACCACCACACCTTTTTAATTTATTAAACAAATTTTAAACCCGTTTTAATATATTAAACTTGGGGGGGGGGGGGGGGGGGAACAGACACTGTACATCATCCCACCCTAATCCACCCCTAATCCCCTCCCACGAACCCTAATGACGAATTTGCCTCAAAACAAAGGGCTTTGCCCTTATTACTTCCATAATAGCTATTAACCCTCACCTAATCAAAACCCACTACCCAAACCACCCACAGACACACCCATGTGTCCCGTGGGGACCTCCCCTGCCCATCACTTTCTTCCCAAATACCAACAGCAGACAAGATCAACGTTCCAAAAGTATTCTTGGTCCCAAAGGAATGCACCAACGTCCCTGATGCACCCATAACAGCTGTCTCATCACATGTTCAATTTGACCAAGTTTGAAGAATCAAGACTCAAGGGCTTTTAAGGAATTTACAGGATTAGGGTTTAACAAATGTATTATTTTATTCAGTATACTAGAATCTTCTCTTGTAGCTTATAAAAAGGGCATTCGCATGTGAATGCACCTTTGTTCCAGATTTTTCGAAGCTTTTGTAATTCCTTTTTAATATTAATGAAAGTTGGTGTTTTGGTAAAAAAGTAATTCCTTTTCCTTTTTTTTAAAAGTTGGTATTAGCTTGTGAAAATTCTAAGTTCCATAACATTTTGAAGTTTCAGTTTTCAAATAGTTTCAAAAAGGTTTTTAGATTTTCAGAAATCCAAGATTCTAAAGAAGTGAAAATGTATTTGGATTCTTGGTTTTGCTGAAGTTGTTCTTGTTTAAAACGTGTTCAAAGATTTCGAAGTTGGTTAAATCAGTTTTCTAAAAATTCAGTTTTATAAGATTTTCTCAAAATCTTTTACTTTTTTATAACCACTTACTGTAGCAAAAGCTACAAGCTTGTAGCTTGAAGCTCTTGCTAATTGAAGCTGTTCCTTGTTTGTTGTGATTGTGCAGGAACAAAAAGGCAAGCAAGCTACTCCATTTCATCCTTGTTTTTGAAGATATAGGGGTGTTTGGGACTGCAGTAGTCCTCACCCAATCTCTCTACTACAACAGCTCTTCCCATAAACCCTAGCATAGCTTTTAAGCTATAAGGAGATGGCATGCAGCCATTGAGGGGCCTAGATGTGGGTCCCTTAGGTAAATTGGGCTTGATCCCTTCCTTTAAGCTATTAAAGTAATGCCTATGTGATTTTTGGTGAGTTAGTTGTGTAGGAGATTGATTGATCATTGATGCATGCTTATTTGATGTTTTCTTGCATGCTAGAAGTGATTTAGGTCTGTTTTGTTAAGTTTTATAAGATCTTGGTTTGATATAAATTGTTGTTCAGTTATAAGGGGGTGTTTGGATTTGCATTTTATCTAGCCTTTGTGACACGTTTTTGGCTTGAAACCAGTCTTGACACACTCTTGTTGCTAGTTTTAGGATGTATTAGTCTTGGGTTGTTAGTTTGAGTAGGATTCAAGTGAAGTTGCATGTTAAAATTGGTGAGTAGCATAAAAAACAGCAAGTCCCATTTTTTGCCAATTTTTGTGAAATTTAGACTTTTAAATCTTGCAAATTTGTAGAAGTTTGGTTAAGTAGGGTTTGTAGTTAGCTTATATGCTACTTGGTTGGATTGTATGCTAGATTTGAGCTTTCAAAATTCACTTTTGTGCACATAGCATTAGTGCACTGTTCATCAGAAACATATAAGCTATCACATTCACCCTCTTGTGCCTATTGTGTTTGATTCTTGTGAAGAACTTGTTTGTTTTTTAGCATAAACTGACTCCCTACACTCCACTGAGTGTAGGGGTGCCTTATTGCCCAAGAAAAAGCTCAAAATAAGCTTTCCTAAGCTTATTGGTCAACTGACCTGTTTTTAACACTAACAGTGGGAACAAAGTTCCCCCTGCTAGTGCTTTGGTTTCCACTGCTCAGCAAAAGGACAAAACCTATGCACATGTCACTTTCAGAAGTTTAATTTTTTGTCTTTAGTGCCTGAAATTAGGAATTAGACTTTGAAATTAGTTTCAGTATTTTTCTTATTTAATTTTTGATTTTTATGTTTAATTAGATTTTTTGTTACTGTTCATTTAGTATTTTTTACATTTAATAGCTATTTTAAATTACTTTTTAATTTCTGACTTTTGTCTTTTAGTGGTAAAATTAAATATTTTTCAGTTTTAAAATTTTTCTTATATTTAGAAAAATAATTTAAGATTTTTTGTTTAAAAAATTTTTACTGTTCACTTTTTATTTAATTTTTAGAATTAATTTAGTTTAATTAGGGTTTAATTTCAATCTGTTTTTGTCTTTTAGTGAAAAATTTTATATTTTTCAAGCTTTTTGATTTTTTACTGTTCTTTAGTATAATTTAGGATTTTTAAAATTGTCAAATTATTTTTAGCATTATTTTATTATTTTTTATGATTATTTTAGTCTAAAAATAGTTTTTAGTGTTTTAAAAATAGAAAAATAGTTTTTAAAAACTAGGAAAAGTACTTTTTAGTCTTTAAATAATATAAGTAACTTATTAGTTCAATAAAATAATATTTTGGACATTTTGTTAATTATATTTGATTTTAGGGCTTTAATTAGCATTTAAAATTGAATATTTAATTAATAAAAGGGTTTAAAATATTTTTGTTGAATTTTTATTCTTATTATATTATTTTTGACTTAGTTTTATCTTTTAATCAATTTTTAGGTTTAATTTTTTTAATTTGGTGCTTTTTACGGTTTTACGTGAACGACCTTTTCGTCTTAGTGTAATCCGTCATCGTAACCGTCATTCTCTTCTTACCCTATTTCTATTCTCTTTTCTCATAATCTTATAATCTCAAACCATTAATCATTTCTTAACACAACGCACTAGCCTCCTCGAGAACGAACTCACTTTAGGGTCGTTTACACACGGTTTTCCTAAATCGTCGTGCTTACCCTATTTTGGTACTCTTTTCCTAAAGGGTATACAAAAACTCAACCATCATTTTGGCGCCGCTGCCGGGGAGGCGTGTTGTGTTTTGATTTGAACAATTGTTGTTTTTATATAGCCATAATAAGTATTTGTATTAGTAGCACTCTACTAATACGTATTATCGGTTTTTCATTTTTTGTGAATACTATTACTATAGTGTATACGTAGAACAATAAATTCACAAGTACTCCAAATACGTGAGAAATCACAACCTTGACTTGGGAGGTTATTACCCAATCATTGTATTCGAATCTCAAACCAAAGAAAAAAGGCAAAAATAGATAAATACTTTCGAGAAGCTCGATTTTGAAAATACAAACTATAAGGTGGGTATAAGGCGGATATTATAAAATATATCCTAAGGAAAAAGGCTCTTAAGTGCTTCGCGCCGCCTCGTTTCCCCGCTTGCTTGTGAGTATTTGATTTTGAGAGCTAATCGAGGGTTTTGCCGCCCTAAGTATTAATACGTATCATATATATTTTCTTGGTTTCATTGATTAAACCCTCTTGAACGTTTTGGTGTTCCACCAACGTTCTAAAGTCATCGAAGGCGTTCACTTCACGTGATCGTTTTCATTCCTTGAGGCTTCTTTAATCAAGAGATTTGATTAAGGAGGAGATTTGTAGATTTATTGTCTACCTAATACAATTCCAAAATCCAAAAAAAAGTAAAAACAATCAAAAATCCAAAAAATTGAAAAAGGTAAAAGCACCAAAAAGAATCTTCTTTGCTCATCCCCACGTTGTACGTGACGTTTATGCTTACTCGTAATCAAGCAAGACGTGCACGTAAACGAAGAAACAAAAAGGAGGCAACACCTACTCCTAATCTTTCTAGTGAAGAGACTCCAAGTGAGGAACCTATTGTAGAACAAGAAGCTATCATGGCTAATCGTACTATGATGGAGTTGCTTCAAGCACCCACCGAGGGTTTTGGAGAGGCCATTGTGATTCCCGCCATCCTTGCGGAGAACTTCAAGATCAAGACGGGTTTAATGTCTATGCTTCAAGCCAACAAGTTTCGCGGACACGAGAAAGACAACCCACATGATCACATTAGGCAATTTAATCGTCTCACCGCGACAAGCAAGTTTAAGGATGTACCACACGATGCCATTAAGATGATGTTGTTTCCATACTCGTTAGATGGACCCGCCAAGATATGGCTCGAGAAAGAACCCCCAAATTCGATTTTGACATGGGGTGATCTCGTTTCGAAATTCGTGAATCAATTTTTTCCACCATCTGAAACAACACATTTGAAAAACGAGATTTCACGATTTACACAAAGATCTAATGAAAGTTTTTCAATGGCTTGGGAAAGGTTTAAAGAAATGTTACATGAATGTCCACACCATGATTTTTCCGAATTGTATCAGATTGACAATTTTTATAATGGGCTTAATGATCATGAACGAGATTACTTAAATGCCGCCGTGGGTGGTAATTTTTTGTGCAAAACGACCGAAGAGGCTTTGAAAATCATTGAGAATAGGTCTAAGGTTTATAGCCCTCGTAACACACCGAGTGTTACCAATTTGGGTTCGTCATCGTCTCGTAGCATTAATGCCTTGCAAGATGAAGCAAATGAGGAGAATCAGTTTTTCGATAGGTTTTCGACTCTTATGACTCATTAGAAAGCACAAGATGATTTGAATTCTGCATCGGTTAGGGCGGTTGCCAAGAGTTGTATTTCGTGTGGTGGAGCTCATGATTTTTCCGAGTGCATTACCGCGGATGGTAACACTTCGAATGTTTATATAGTCACGGGAACTTATAACCAAAACGGCCAAGGTTCCCGCCAAAATCAAGCTCCACAAAATCAAAATGCTAACAACTATCGAAACAACAATCAAAGTGGTGCTTATCAAGGAAATCAACGTAACTACAACAAGGGTAATTATCAAAGTGGAAATGGGCAAATTTCAAACCAAAACCAAAACCGTGATTTTCAAACTACCACACAAGGTTTTCAAAATGATCACACCAAAAATCTTCAAGGAGAATTTTTGAATTATGCTAAAGCAAACGATGCTAAGTTTGATAATATGCAACGTGAAATGGTTAGCTTAAGATCTGAGTTGAAAAACGAGTTGAAAAACGAGTTGAAAAATGAACTTGCTAATGAACTTAAGACTCATGATAATAAAATGGAAGGAAATGTTCAACGTCTCCAACAAAATCAACAAAAAATGGAGCAAGGTCAACATGAGATTAAGCAAGAGTTGTTAAAAGCGGATGCTAGGCAATCTAAGTTTGAAGATCGAATGGGAAAAATGTTTGAAGCTATCATGTGTAAACCTTCTTCTTCGGGTGGTCTTCCTAGTGATACCATCGTGAACCCGAAAGGAGAATTGAAGGTTATTACTACTCGTAGTGGTAAAACTTTCAAAGAACCCATTTCTCGTCCAAGTACTTCTATGGAGAAGGAAAAAGAGAAAGAACCCGAGGTGGTGGTAGAAAAGGAGCAAATTCCAAGCCCACGAAGTACCGCTCAAACCACACCTACGGTTGAACCAATACCAATAGTGGAACCCGAGATTCCAAGGCTGATGCCTATGCCCCAACCCACACCACCCTTACCTTACCCTTCAAGATGAAACAAGGAAAAGGCACAAGAACGAAATAATTATCAATTTGAACTTTTTATGAAAATGTTTCGTGACTTGCATTTTAATATAAGTTTTGCCGACGCCTTGGTCATGATGCCTTGATTTGCCGCGAACTTCAAAAGTATGTTGAATAACAAAGAGAAATTACAAAAGTCGTCTAGTTGTTCTTCGGTTTTTCTTAGCCTCATGCATCAAAAAGTCGGTGATCCCGGCAAGTTTTTAATCCCATGTGCTATACAAGATATGGAGGAATGCTACGCCTTGGCCGATCTTGGTGCTAGTATTAATTTGATGCCTCTTGAGATTTTTAAGTCGCTCAATCTTCCAAATCTCACTCCTTCAAGAATGTCAATCGAGATGGCCGATCATTCTATGATTCTAGCTTGTGGAGTAGCCGAGGACGTCTTCGTGAAAGTTGGAAAGTTCTACTATCCCGTGGACTTTATTGTTGTTGACATCCCCATCGATCCTAAAGTTCCTCTAATTTTAGGTCGATCATTTTTGGATACCTCGAGAGCACTTATCGATGTGCATGCTAGGAAAATCACTCTTCGTTTCAATGAGGAAGAACTCATCATAAATGCAACTCAAAATTCCACACTTTCTCATGTGTACTCTATCACGTCTTTGAACAATGTTAGTCCCATAAAAAACATTTGTAAAAGGATTTCAAAAAGAGTTTTAGAAGTTGATGATAAAAATGATTTTCCGTCCCCTCCGCCGGTGGAGGTTAAGAGTGTTAAGCCTACGATTCCAATCACAAATGATTCTTCGGATGATGAATATGTTGATCCTAATGGGGAAGTTTTCTTTGTTGACAAACGTTTTAAGAACTTACCACCACCTAAACCAAAACGGTTTTCAAATGTGAGAAATTTTAGTGTGACTAACATTGCTTTAGAAAAACCAAATACTTTTGACATAATTAAGTCGGGTTTTCATAAGGAGAGTTTAAAAGATGAAAAAGGGAAAGATTTTAAATTGGATTTAAAAGATTTTTCTACAATGCTAACTCCGTCATCACCTCGTGTTTTGAGTGCTACAAGCTCGTCTTCTCCTTTTGACGATGCTTTGTGTGGACTTAGTGTGGGGGAAGCCCCTTATGTTCCCTCCCCTTTCTCCACCGAGGACGAGATATTTGATCCCGGAATTGCTTATAAAGGGAAATCTCGGTCTTCCACCGATGCAATAAATGGAAAATCTTTCTATTTGATTGGTGCGAGTCTACCTCGAGTAGCTCATGGTTTTTATGACTTACCTATTGTCCCACCCTTCTATTTCTTCTCATTTATTTTCTTGAAACCCTTTGGGTTTGTGTTGACACATGACGAAGTGGCGTTGATTTGTTTTTTCAATGAAAACGAGAACGCCATCTTCGATCCCGATATTTTTCACCATCAAAGGACTTAGTCCTTAATACCGGTTGTTTTTGGGCCTTGTTTATCATGTAAGCCCCACCAAAAATTGACCACACCATGATTATCCCTAAATGATCACATTTATGGGGATTCGAGTCGAGCTTTTGACTCGGTTATCAAAAACAAGGTGCCTCGTGGGGGAAACCCATGCTTATCCATGTATATATTATTGCTTTCTAATTAGTTTAATGTGAGGGGATTTGTGCCCTTCCAACCTTTGTTCCGTGGTTGTTTGTGAATTGTGGTTTTTAGATCATAATCTTCACGATTGGAGCCTCTCGTGTTCGTTTTATGGGAGCACTCGATCGATTGCTTTGAAGACTTTCTCAATATCCAAATGATATATCCTTTGATGTTCTAACCTTAGGTTTATAGAACACTTCATAAACGGCTATTAATTTATTGGTTACACCCTTTCCATGCTAGATTAGGCATTCGACTACGTCTCTAGTATGGGGGTGTTTGCACCCCTAGACTCGAAACATTGAGGACAATGTTTAACTTTAGTATGGGGGGGGGGGGTGAATAGATACTTGCCTTGCCAAACCTTCACGCTTTCCAAAGTTTATCTTTTTGTTTATCGTTTTGTTGCAAAATAAGGCTAAAAATGGCCAAATTTTTAAAAATTTTTCTCATGTTTTATAAGTGTTTAAAGACACGAATGTAGGTTTTCCGATGGCGAGAATAAGAGTAATTTTTGACTCGACCGTGTGTGTTGAGCACTTAGCTTTGGTTCCTTAACTACACATTAGGCTAAGTCTCTTAAATGAGGACGAGAAATGATAGGGTTAATTATAAGTTACTATGCTAAACGTAGAGTACTCGTATTCTTTCAAAAACTCATGTGTTCTCGTTGTTTGCTTATTCTCCCTTCGCATGTAAATATTTTTTGCTTAATAAATATTGACTTAGAGGTTTAGTTGGGATTGTTGGGTTTCTAGTCTTTTCTAGTAGCTTCTGTGTAATTAAATTGGGAAGACATTAAGGTATCGCCAGCGTCACGGTTTTGAAGTATTGGCACCCGAATAATCAAAAGCTTCACCCAATAATAAGATTTCAAGTGCTCAACTAAATCAAGCAAACAATTTGAAGCCCCACAAGGCCGAAAAATCTATGCAAAATTGAAAGTGAATCAAGCCTTAATCTTCGAAGCTTTAAAGATCCAAAATTCGCCTTAGCGTGAGGATATACGTCTTTGGCTAATAAAACCACCGATGAGGCGGATAATAAAAGGCAAGGCAAGACCGAAGTCATAATAAAAGCTTCATGGCGAAGTTGAATAAAAGATGGAGGTAAACCAAAGATAATAAGGCCCTTCCGTTAGGGGGCGTATAAAAGTCTTGGTAATAAGTCTCATGTTCAAAACCTTTATAAAACCGTGTTTATCGATCCTTCTTGTTGACTTAATTTTTTTAACATCGTTGTCTATTAGGAGGGGTTATTGATTTGATGATTTTGGTTACACCGTTAGGACTCTATTTTTAGACCTAAATCTCTATTATCGCATAAGTCAAACAATGTATCCTCGTGAAACATTAAGACAAAATAAAATATAAGAGATACAACTTAGGAATAATGGGAGGATAAGTACGTGATTAGGGCATATGAGTAGTGTTAGCATTACTAACTTATAATGACAATGATCTCGTTACACGTTTGGCTTGGAATTGAGGTAAAAATCGAGGACGATGAAATTATTTCTAACGAAGCATTCACGTGTTCTTATTCTATGAATCTAAACGTCCCATTTTGCGATGAAAATCATACATTATGTCTAAAACACAAGTCGTAGTAATAGTAGTAGTGTAGCTAGTTTATCGTTCAAATAAAATGAATAAAAATGAATTTTGGAGATGCTACGATACTTTATTCTAGCATTGCGTGAGGGCACGGCAATGGTTTAGTATGGGGGAGTGATGAGACTGCTTTTATACATAGTCTCATCGTCCAAATTAGGCTTAAAATGCATTAAATATCATTAAAAATACCAAATATATGCTCGTGTTTGTTGCTTGTATATTTTAGGTACGGATATTGAGGAAATGACAAAAAAATCACAAGAATCAATAAAAAACGAACACGGGAAACGAAGCCGCACAATGAACTGGGCCCAAGAATGGAATTTCCAAAATACCCTTGAAGAATTGAAGATTGGAAACATTGGTCCCTCATTTTTGAAGACTTGGTAATTTATACCCTTGCAATACTCTCTATTTGCATTGGGGTCCCTAAATTACCAAGAATATACAAGTATGGCCCTTAAAGATCTCAAAAGTTACAAGTTAAGCCCTTGTGTTCATCATATTAAACTTGGAGGGACTAAATTTGCAAAGTGGCCAAACTTCTTTACAAAGGAAACAAGTTTATGCTGTTTAAATACTAATTGAAGAAAGGAAGAAACTTGGGGGGCCAAACTGGCCAGAGAACCAAAACCATCCCCTCCACTCACCTTACGCCACGTCACCCCATTTCAACCCCTCAACCAATCAAATCCCATCCTCCATCCACGTCAGATTCCACCACCACACCTTTTTATTTTATTAAACAAATTTTAAACCCGTTTAAATATATTAAACTTTGGGGGGAAACAGACACTGTACATCATCCCACCCTAATCCACCCCTAATCCCCTCCCACGAACCCTAATGACGAATTTGCCTCAAAACAAAGGGCTTTGCCCTTATTACTTCCAGAATAGCTATTAACCCTCACCTAATCAAAACCCACTACCCAAACCACCCACAGACACACCCATGTGTCCTGTGGGGACCTCCCCTGCCCATCACTTTCTTCCCAAATACCAACAGCAGACAAGATCAACGTTCCAAAAGTATTCTTGGTCCCAAAGGAATGCACCAACGTCCCTGATGCACCCATAACGGCTGTCTCATCACATGTTCAATTTGACCAAGTTTGAAGAATCAAGACTCAAGGGCTTTTAAGGAATTTCCAGGATTAGGGTTTAGCAAATGTATTATTTTATTCAGTATACTAGAATCTTCTCTTGTAGCTTATAAAAAGGGCATTCGCATGTGAATGCACCTTTGTTCCAGATTTTTCGAAGCTTTTGTAATTCCTTTTTAATATTAATGAAAGTTGGTGTTTTGGTAAAAAAGTAATTCCTTTTCCTTTTTTTTAAAAGTTGGTATTAGCTTGTGAAAATTCTGAGTTCCATAACATTTTGAAGTTTCAGTTTTCAAATAGTTTCAAAAAGGTTTTTAGATTTTCAGAAATCCAAGATTCTAAAGAAGTGAAAATGTATTTGGATTCTTGGTTTTGCAGAAGTTGTTCTTGTTTAAAACGTGTTCAAAGATTTCCATGTTGGTTAAATCAGTTTTCTAAAAATTCAGTTTTATAAGATTTTCTCAAAATCTTTTACTTTTTTATAACCACTTACTGTAGCAAAAGCTACAAGCTTGTAGCTTGAAGCTCTTGCTACTTGAAGGTGTTCCTTGTTTGTTGTGATTGTGCAGGAACAAAAAGGCAAGCAAGCTACTCCATTTCATCCTTGTTTTTGAAGATATATGGGTGTTTGGGACTGCAGTAGTCCTCACCCAATCTCTCTACTACAACAGCTCTTCCCATAAACCCTAGCATAGCTTTTAAGCTATAAGGAGATGACATGCAGCCATTGAGGGGCCTGGATGTGGGTCCCTCTAGGTAAATTGGGCTTGATCCCTTCCTTTAAGCTATTAAAGTAATGCCTATGTGATTTTTGGTGAGTTAGTTGTGTAGGAGGTTGATTGATCATTGATGCATGCTTATTTGATGTTTTCTTGCATGTTATAAGTGATTTAGGTCTGTTTTGTTAAGTTTTATAAGCTCTTGGTTTGATATAAATTGTTGTTCAGTTATAAGGGGGTGTTTGGATTTGCATTTTATCTAGCCTTTGTGACATGTTTTTGGCTTGAATCCAGTCTTGACACACTCTTGTTGCTAGTTTTAGGATGTATTAGTCTTAGGTTGTTAGTTTGAGTAGGATTCAAGTGAAGTTGCATGTTAAAATTGGTGAGTAGCATAAAAAACAGCAAGTCCCATTTTCTGCCAATTTTTGTGAAATTTAGACTTTTAAATCTTGCAAATTTGTAGAAGTTTGGTTAAGTAGGGTTTGTAGTTAGCTTATATGCTACTTGGTTGGATTGTATGCTAGATTTGAGCTTTCAAAATTCACTTTTGTGCACATAGCATTAGTGCACTGTTCATCAGAAACATATAAGCTATCACAGTCACCCTCTTGTGCCTATTGTGTTTGATTCTTGTGAAGAACTTGTTTGTTTTTTAGCATAAACTGACTCCCTACACTCCACTGAGTGTAGGGGTGCCTTATTGCCCAAGAAAAAGCTCAAAATAAGCTTTCCTAAGCTTATTGGTCAACTGACCTGTTTTTAACACTAACAGTGGGAACAAAGTTCCCCCTGCTAGTGCTTTGGTTTCCACTGCTCAGCAAAAGGACAAAACCTATGCACATGTCACTTTCAGAAGTTTAATTTTTTGTCTTTAGTGCCTGAAAATAGGAATTAGACTTTGAAATTAGTTTCTGTATTTTTCTTATTTAATTTTTGATTTTTCTGTTTAATTAGATTTTTTGTTACTGTTCATTTAGTATTATTTACATTTAATAGCTATTTTAAATTACTTTTTAATTTCTGACTTTTGTCTTTTAGTGGTAAAATTAAATATCTTTCAGTTTTAAAATTTTTCTTATATTTAGAAAAATAATTTAAGATTTTTAGTTTAAAAAGTTTTTACTGTTCACTTTTTATTTAATTTTTAGAATTAATTTAGTTTAATTAGGGTTTAATTTCAATCTGTTTTTGTCTTTTAGTGAAAAATTTTATATTTTTCAAACTTTTTGATTTTTATACTGTTCTTTAGTATAATTTAGGATTTTTAAAATTGTCAAATTATTTTTAGCATTATTTTATTATTTTTTATGATTATTTTAGTCTAAAAATAGTTTTTAGTGTTTTAAAAATAGAAATATAGTTTTTAAAAATTAGGAAAAATACTTTTTAGTCTTTAAATAATATAAGTAACTTATTAGTTCAATAAAATAATATTTTGGACATTTTGTTAATTATATTTGATTTTAGGGCTTTAATTAGCATTTAAAATTGAATATTTAATTAATAAAAGGGTTTAAAATATTTTTTTTTGAATTTTTATTCTTATTTATATTACTTTTGACTTAGTTTTATCTTTTAATCAATTTTTAGGTTTAATTTTTTTAATTTGGTGCTTTTTACGGTTTTACGTGAACGACCTTTTCGTCTTAGTGTAATCCGTCATCGTAACCGTCATTCTCTTATTACCCCATTTCTATTCTCTTTTCTCATAATCATATAATCACAAAAGTTAATCATTTCATTACACAACGCACTAGCCTCCTCGAGAACGAACTCACTTTAGGGTCGTTTACACACGGTTTTCCTAAATCATCGTGCTTACCCTATTTTGGTACTCTTTTCCTAAAGGGTATACAAAAACTCAACCATCACAAGTATTCTAACTTGTCATTCATATTGCGCTTATACCACATCAAATGTACGGGTGTAATATCTAACCAGTCTCTTAGCATGATTTTGGAGCTTATAAAAGATGCATTTCATCATTTATCATCATTACCTTTATCTAATAATGAAGCAAAAAAGTTGACTAATGATTTAAGGCTTGGTTATAAAAAGATCGATGCATGTCCTAACGATTGTATGCTTTACTATGGTGCGCGAAAATCTCAACAATCATGTCATATTTGCAACGCTTCTCGGTATAAAAGTGATCTACGTGATGAAAGTGGAGAGACTTCGAAATCACATAAGTCAAAGAAGCCTGCAAAAGTTTTGCGCTACTTTCCCTTGATTCCAAGATTGAAAAGGTTATACATGTCAGAGAAAACAACAAAGGATATGAGGTGGCATGACACGGGATTAACAAAAGATGGAAAGTTAAGGCACCCAGCAGATGGTCTTGCTTGGAAGGCATTCGATGCTCGGTATCCAAAGTTTGCCTCCGACCCTCGTAGTGTAAGGCTTGGCCTTGCTAGTGATGGATTTAATCCTTTTCGTACGATGAGTTCAATGCATAGCACGTGGCCAGTCGTGTTGATTCCTTATAATTTACCTCCTTGGATATGCATGAAACAACAATCTTTTATTCTTTCCTCGATTATTCCGGGAGAGAAAGCTCCTAGAAATGATATAGATATCTATTTGATTCCTTTAATCAAAGAACTGAAATTGTTATGGAAGGGTGTAGATGCTTACGATGCTTTTTCGAAACAACATTTCAAGTTACGAGCTTCTCTTTTGTGGACCGTGAACGATTTTCCCGCTTATGCCAACTTATCTGGATGGAGCACAAAGGGTCGCGTGGCATGTCCAGTTTGCACAAGTTCTACTCGTTCAACTTGGTTAAAGAATTGGAGAATGTTTTGTTATATGGGACATCGTAGATGGCTTGAGCCAAATCACAATTATCGATCTCAAAAGGACCGCTTTGATGGTACAGTCGAGGCAGAGGGCCCCCCAAGTGTATTAACGGGATCTGATATTCTCAAGGAGTTAAGAGGCACAACATTCAAATATGGTAAGCTTGATAAATCTTCTAAGAAAAGGCCAAGAGATCATATAGAGTGTGCAAATGACCAGTCTAGTGCATTTGATGATCAAAATGATTTTATAGAAGAAAAGAATGACAGTGAACAAATATTATGGAAGAAAAGGAGCATATTTTTTAAATTGCCATATTGGGAGTACAATTTACTAAGGCATAACTTAGACGTGATGCATATCGAGAAAAACATATTTGATAATCTACTTTGGACTTTAATGAATTTGGATGGAAAAAGTAAAGACAATGAAAATAGTCGCAAGGATCTCAAGGAAATGGGAATAAAGCATGAACTTTACATTGTAAATTTGCCTAACAAGAAGCCATACTTTCCCCTAGCATGTTACTCTATGTCCAATGTAGAAAAGACTAGCTTTTTACAAGTCTTAAAAAATCTTAAGGTCCCCGATGGGTATGCTTCAAATATATCAAGGGGTGTAAGCTTGAAAGATCGTAAGATCTCTAACCTTAGGAGTCACGATGGCCACATATTAATGCAAGATATATTGTCGATTGCTTTGAGAGCTTCAATGGTTTCCCGATCACAATCTCGAGTAGTTAAAGCGGTGTCTGATTTTTGCTCCTTTTTTAAGGGGTTGTGTGCTAAAGTTCTTGATCCGAAAGAATTAGAAACATTAGAGCATCAAGTTGTGCAAACATTATGCGATTTGGAACAACTATTTCCTCCCAGCTTTTTCACGATCATGGTTCATTTAAGTGTTCATTTAATATCGGAGGCGAAACTCAGTGGACCCGTTCAATATAGGTGGATGTATCCAATTGAACGGTAAGATTACCATTCTTTCCTATTAGTTAGCGTATATATACAATTTTACCCTAAAAACCATTCGTTATTATATTTGAAAGTTACTTGATGCAACTGAAGTCGTACGTTCGCAACAAAGCTCGATCGGAAGGCTCAATTGCAGAAGGGTATATTAGAGAGGAGTGTCTTACTTTTTGTTCAAGATATTTTGAAGGTGTAGAGACTTTCATGGATCGTCCTCGTAGGAGTGATGACATTATCCCTACAAAAGAGATGTACATGCTTAACTCAAGTGGTCGCAAATTATTAAAAGTTGAGATTGTTGAGCTAGATGGAACTTTACTTGACCAGGCACATCATTATGTGTTACTTCACCATCCTAAGATTCAGCCGTTACGTATGTAAGTATATGTTATTATATTTGGTATTAGGATAATAGATTACAGAATATAAGATGCTATATTTTTGTAGTCGCTTTTACAATGAACAAGCAGCCATAAGGAATGAACAATTGAGCTTGAAGACAATGGAGAAGTTGTTTGTTGAAAAATTTTCATGGTGGCTTAAACAACAGGTTAGACAACTTATAGTAATGCAAATAATTATGCTTCTAGGTACATAAAGGTACATAAACTGACATTTGTATATAATACATTTAATCGTAGGTTCCTTTGTTAGAGACACAAAAGTTCGATCAAGAAGTGTTATCCTTAGCTATGGGCCCGAACACTTACGCTAAACAATATAAAGGGTTCATCACAAATGGTTTTAGATTCCTCACAAAGAGACGTGAAGAGTTTAGAAAAACCCAAAACTCGGGAATTATGGTGGAAGGCGAAGATCAAAACTATTATGGCCAATGCTACTCCAGTTGGCCCTAATGCTACTCCAGTTGAAAGACTGAATTATGAGATAGAGGTTAAGAAGCACAATGATGTGGCTTGTTTAATGCTCGGAAAAATGGCTCCTTTCTTGCAAAGGAAATTTGAGCTATTTACTCTAAAACAAATGCTTGAAGAGCTCAAGGCAATGTATGATAAGCCTTAGGATGTGGAGATCTACGACTTGGTAGATGCTTTGCACAGTTGTAAGCAAGCCCTTGGGAAATCCGTTAGTGCACATTATCAAGAGATGAAGGGCTACATGGAACAGCTCATCGCACTAGGTAAAACCTACGACAATGATATGGCAATTAACCTAATCAATAGGTCTCTTAATCGGGACTTCAATGATTTTGTTAGGAACTTTAATATGCATTGTGTAGGGAAGACAGTGAATGACTTGCACGCAATGCTCATTGAATATGAAAAGGGTCTAAAGGACAAGGCAAGTACATCTACTCCTACCCCTCCTGTGCTTTATGTACAAAAGGGTGGAGTGAATAAGCCAAAACCACACAAGAACAACAAGAAGGGCAAAGGCAAGGGTGATAAGGGCAAACAAGTTGCGACTTATCCTAAACCCAAGCAGAACTTTGTCAAGAAGAAATCTCAGAAGGATGAGACTTGTCACCATTACAAAGCAAGTGGTCACTAGAAGAGGAACTGTCCTCTTTATCTCGAGGAGTTGCGAGAAATAAAGAAAAAGGCTGAGCTTGGTGCTGTAACGTCTTTAGGTAACTTATATTTGATAGAGTTATTTAATCTTACATACAAATCAAATTACTGGGTATATGATACGGGATGTGGTATTAACATTTGTAATACTATGCAGGGGTTTGAGTTGGAGAGGAAGCTTACCTATGGGGAACAATTTCGGCATGTGGGCAATGGCGCACAAGTAGCGGTTGAAGCTATAGGAATATTTAATCTAGTTTTACCTTCGGGTCTAGTACTGAGATTGAATAATTGTCATTTTGCACATAAAATTGTTAAGGGTGTTATTTCCTTTTCTTGTATGTTGGATCTTGGATTTATTCACACTATTGATAATAATAGAATTTCTGTTTTTAAAGATGGTTTATTCTATTTTGATGCAATTTCTGTGATTGGTGTTTTTGAAATTAACATGCATGGTAATAATTCCAAGAGAAAGATTGATTCTGTATTTAGCATGAATAAGAAGAGAAAGTTAGACAAGAATTATTCTTATCTTTGGCATTGTAGAATTGCCCATATTGGGAAGACTCGCATACAAAAGCTTCAACGTGATGGTCTTTTGGAAAATATAAATGATGAATCATTTGATAAATGTGAGTCTTGTATCTCTGGAAAGATGACCAAGAAACCTTTTAATAGCAATATTTAAAGGGCTACTGATCTACTTGGACTTATACATACTGATGTGTGTGGACGACTCAGACATGTGTCAAGGAAAGGTGCTAGCTACTTTATAACATTTATGGATGATTATAGTCGTTATGGTTATGTTTATTTACTTAAGCATAAACATGAGGTATTTGAAACATTCAAAGTGTTTAAAGCAGAAGTAGATCTGCAAATAGGAAAGAAGATTAAAGCTCTTCGTTTTGATCGAGGTGGTGAATATTTAAGTCAAGAGTTTAAAGATTATTTAAGTGAGAACGGAATTGTTTAGAAACTTACTTCTCCATATACTCCACAACAAAATGGTGTATCCGAAAGGAGAAATCGTACATTATTGGATATGGTGCGATCTATGTTTAGTCTTACAACTTTACCTTTATCCTTTTGGGATTATGCTTTAGAATCTGCTATTCGTATTCTGAATATGGTTCCCACAAAGAAGGTTGATAAGACACCATATGAACTATGGCATGGAAAGAAGCCATATTTCTCTTATTTAAAGATTGGGGGTTGTGAGGCGTATGTGAAACGTGACTTAGGAGATAAACTCCAACAACGCTCAGTAAAATGTATCTTTATAGGTTACCGTAAGGAAACTATGGGTTACTACTTTTATTATCTGGCTGAGAACAAAGTTGTTGTGGCTCGGTATGGAGACTTCCTTGAAAGTGATCTTGTAAATCAAGAATTCAGTGGGAGAAACTATGATCTTGAAGAAATTCAAGAAGATACATTGTCTTCTGAAAATACTAGCGAAGAAATTCCAATAGAGCCAGAAAGTCTGGGAGCTCCACCGGAATTAATTCCTCTACGTAGGTCTGCAAGGACTATACATGCGTCAAGCAAACTATGTCTTAACATAGGGGATGATGAGGAGGAGGAAGTAGGGGATCTTGGTGAACCTGCTAACTATCGATCCGCAATGCTTGATCCAAAAAAGTTAAAATGGATAGTTGTGATGAATGAGGAAATGAAATCCATGAAAATCAATGATGTTTGGATTCTTGTAGATGCACCTAAAAATGCTAAAGTAGTGAAAAATAGGTAGATTTTCAAGAAAAAAACCGACATGGATGGTGAAGTACAATATTATAAAGCATGTTTAGTAGCTAAAGGTTTTATTCAAACTTTTGGCGTAGACTACGAGGAGACATTTTCTCCGGTTGCAGACTTACGAGCTATTAGGATTCTCATAGCTATAGCAGCATACTATGACTATGAGATATGGCAAATGGATGTTAAAACTGCCTTCTTGAACGGTCGCTTAGATGAAAAAATCTATATGCAACAACCGGAAGGGTACGTTGATCCTAAATATACAAAACGTGTGTGCTAACTTCAAAGATCTATTTATGGTTTGAAGCAAACATCACGTCAATGGAATAAACGATTTGATGAAGAAATCAAAAAGTTCGGATTTATTCAAAATCGTGATGAGCCATGTGTATATCGCAAAGCTAGTGGGAGTGATGTAGTGTTCCTAATTTTATATGTCGATGACATATTGATCATGGGAAGTAACATTCCAAGACTTAAGGAAGTTAAGGATTATCTTGGTAAATGTTTTTCTATGAAGGATTTAGGATATGCTGCATATATTCTGGGAATTAAAATCTATCGAGATAGGAAAAGACGGTTAATTGGTCTTAGTCAAGATGCTTATATTGATAAGATATTGAAGAAGTCTAACATGCATAATTCCAAGAAAGGTTTTCAACCTATGAAAGTTAACCATGAATTAAGTCATGAGTTAGATGCATCAACACCCGAAGAGGTGGCTTACATGCAGAAGGTGCCTTATGCTTCGGCTATAGGATCTATTATGTATGTTGTAAGATGCACAAGGCCTGATGTGGCGTTTGCTCAGAACTTGGTCAGTAGATACCAACAGAATCAAGGGAAGCTCCACTGGACTGCTATTAAACATATACTAAAGTATTTGAGGAGTATGAAAGCTATGCTTTTGGTATTTGGGGGTAAACCAGACACAGAACTGAATGTAACCGGTTTTTGTGATGCGTCCTGGCAATGTGATAAAGACGATACGAAGTCTCAGACGGGGTACGTGTTTGTCATCAATGGAGGAGCAGTTGACTGGAAGAGCAAGAAGCAAACAACCATTGCTATGCATGCAACTGAATCGGAGTACATGGCCGCTTCAGAGGCCGCAATGGAAGCTGTTTGGATTAGGAAGTTTATTGGAGATCTTGGAGTGATGCCTTCAATTAAAGAACCTATTGATATGTATTGCGAAATGAAATTGAGATTTTGCTAGTTGAAAAAGTTCGTTTTCTCGGTGTCTAATCGAATTGATTACCAGTTTAAAGTGTGACTCAGTCATTTTTGGTTAACAAAAAGAAAGTTGATTATCTATAACTAATTAAAAAGTAAATGCGGAAAGTATTTAAAAGCAAATTAAAGACAGGTACAAATAATAAAAGTAAAACAAGGTGAAAAATTAAACTAGAAAATTACTAGAAAAACACTTAAATAAAATGCAATCTTAAAATAAAACTAAAATAAAAACAATTTAAAATAAAGTTTAAGAAAATGACGGGAAATATAAAATATTGATTTGAAAATAAAGATAAGAAATAAAAACTAAGACTCCATCGGAATCCCAGATCTGAATCCCAGATCCGAATCCCAGATCCGAATCCCATATCCGAATCCCAGATCTGAATCCCATATCCGAATCCCAGATCGGAATCCCAGATCGGAATCCCAGATCGGAATCCCAGATCGGAATCCCAGATCCGAATCCCAGATCCGAATCCCAGATCCGAATCCCAGATCGAAATCCCAGATCCGAATCCCAGATCCGAATCCCAGATCCGAATCCCAGATCAGAATCCCAGATCCGAATCCCAGATCCGACTCCCAGATCCGAATCCCAGATCCGAATCCCAGATCCGAATCCCAGATCCGAATCCCAGATCGGAATCCCAGATCCGAATCCCAGATCGGAATCCCAGACCCGAATCCCAGATCCGAATCCTAGATCCGAATCCCAGATCCGAATCCCAGATCCGAATCCCAGATCCGAATCCCAGATCCGAATCCCATATCTGAATCCCAGATCCGAATCCCATTCCGATGGAATGTAATACAAAATAAGCAAAACCAATAAGGTAGTACTAATAAGCAATTACCCTAAAACTTAACTGAAATGATGATAAGACGAGATAATAAGCAACAAATCTGATAACTTTCAAGACACAAAATACGAAAACTTTATAAAATGGATTTTAAAAAGACAAAACTTTTAAAAAAACTTAAAAACAAATAAGCTAAACACAAAATAAGACAATAAGATTGTCAAACTTATAGCTTAATTCGTACAAAAGCTTAGATGGAAATGAAAAGACAAACTTTTAAATCAAATAAGCAATGAGATTAAGCAAAAGATTGCTTAATCCGAATTTGTAATAAATCAAAACAAGAAAAGTAGGATGAGAATGATAAAGAAAAGCTTGATTAAAGAAAAACAAAGATTAAAAATTAACTTACTTGGAATCAAAGTGCACGAAAATTAAAACATGAATTTAAAGAACAATTTAGTAAAAATGACATGGAAATGGAAATGGTGCAAATAAGTAAAGGTGGAAAGACTAATTGTCAAATTAGCTAACAAAGAGAAATAAAGTTAAATGGGTGCTATATATATGGAGAAGGGAAGGATGCATGTGTTTCTCCTTCTTTCTTTCTTTCTTCACGTCTTTTCGTCTTCTAAACTCTTCGACTTTTTCGATGTTGTCTCGGGATTGATTAAACTCGTCTTGAAAATTCTTCATTAATTAGACTTGAGTTACTCGGCTTTATTAAACTCCCGTCTTCAGACTTGTTCTTGATAAATCTTCAGAATAGGTCTTGGACTTCCGTTCTTTTTGCACTCTTGATCTCTTGACTTCGTCTTTTGTCTTTTTCTTCGATAAAAGCCCGTGAAAGCCGGTGTTTTCTTCCATTTTCACATTTTGGTCCTAAAACACAACAAAAACACAAACCACACATAATTCCGACATTTACGACATAAAATACACGTTTTGGCTTGGTTTTTATTATAATTAAGTGGTAAAAGGATGGGTGTTTTCACACCTATCACGACAATTCTGCTGCAATTATGTTCGCCAATGATCTTGGAGTCATGAAAGGCGCTAGACACTTTAAACGTAGATATCACTACGTACGAGAACAAGTGCGTGCTCGTGAAATAAAATTAATAAAAGTTCACACAGATGATAACGTAGCTGATCCTTTTACTAAGGCTTTGCCTAGACCAAAGGTAGTTAAGCATGCCAAGGCAATTGGGCTGCAACTAGCTAGCGAATTCATGCAATAAATCTGTTGATTAGTATTTGGATAAAGGATGTTAAAGACATTATTAAATTAATGAAATAAAGATTGAGTTTCGTTTATTTTCTGTTATTTGATTTTGTATCCTATTTTACATGTTTTATATCCATGAATAAATTGTTATGTTCTAAATGTCCGTTGTCGATTAATAATATGGGAGTATTATTAAACTAAGGCAATTCAAAATAGTGACAGAGTATACTTAAAAGTATATTGGTCAATTTTGGATGATATTTGATGAATCAAATATTGGACTTATCCCAACTATATGATTTTACTTTATGGATCTTTGTCATTAAGTAAATCATAAATAGTTATCCTTAGACTTGAGAAACCAGGAAACTGTCATGAATGTAGTGTATTTCTGTGAGATAACCTAACGCTAAACGTAACTGGTAGCTATAAGGGTTATTTTCAGAAGTGTTGCAAAGTTCATAAGTTTCGTTTGTAGTCAAAATGGGATTTGTTTCCTTCAAAATTATTTTTGAAGCATAATACAAATGGGCCCCTTAGGGGAGTAGTAAGATGTTTGTGTGGCTACACCCAAATATGTTTTGGTAATCTTGCTATATCTGTAAACGAGAAACAGAATGGTTAATGAAGGAATGACTGAGATCCATATCCTATTAACGTTGTATTTGAAATGAAAGGATAATAATAATGATGATGTATCATTAAAAGGTTTTGTCCAGGAGACCTTACTCGAGTTGTACTAGTGACATTGTTAGTGTAACTAGACGCTAATCAATGTGATCACGATATTCGAATTTTGTCCAAGTGGGAGCTGAAAGTTTTATGGACATAAAATTAAATAGTCGTGTGATAGGATCGAACTCGGGATTACGGGATTGCACATAATACGTAAAGGATTAATTAATTTTAATAAATATATTTATTATATTTATTAAATATAAATCGAGCTTATTTAACGATCGTTAATAATTAAAAGTAAAGTGTAAACGAGTGTTATAGAATTATATAGAAAAGAAAACAAGAACGGAAAGTTTCGGAAACCACTTGGGGGTTATATAGCCCTCGGCTATATAGGGAAAAAAGGAAGGGGAATAGTTTCCTAATTTTAATTAGGACTTGGAGCACAAGTTTGTAATCCTATAAATACCCCATAATCCCCTCATAATTTTTTGTCCCTCCCCTCCTTGTTCTCTCCTGCGATCGCAAGCCACAACCCACATAGGGTTTCGGTTTGATTTTTGATTTAGCTATAGTTCACAAGTATTGAAGCTCTTGTTTATTAATGCTAGCCTCACGATTGATCCGTTGCATTACGTGCGTACAAGAGCGTAATATAGTTTCATTATAAACTATATCTTGGTGTTCTTCATATAAACCCTAATTTGTGATTCGCCGGTGTTCTTGAAGATTTGCTCTAGCTAAAAGGTATGCAACCCTAACTCGATTAATTATGAATGTGTTATTAATTATGATCTTGTTAAACGCTTCCTCTATATGTGCATTGATCTTAATTAGGTTTTTACGTAATTGTTATGGGTAATATAAACCTTCAGGGATGTCGCAAGCTTGAAACTCATTGATCTTCCTAAAATCCCGTTACTTCTTAATCTGCAAACTCGATATTTTCACAACCCTAATTTCTTCTGCTTGGTAGCCAATATACTATGCCATCATAATACACCCGAACAAATCTTCATCAATAACAAGTTAGAAACTACTTCGAAAAAATTCGCCTTTGGTAGCTAAAACGACATACTACCTGTAACATCCCACTTTGATAAGTGGACCATTACGTGTATGTATGGCGTGTCATCAAAGCATGCAAGGTAATATGTAGTAAAACATACATGATCATAAAGGGAAAACCGGAATCAAACATCGGGTCCCAAACATAAACTCAAAAATCTACATAAAGTAAATGAAATGCAAAAGGAATAAAAGTATAAGGTAGCTCCCATCCTATGCACGTCCGCTAAATGCTCAAGTCCGTCCTAGAGTTCCGACTTACTGGCTGATTTATTCTTAGCACGGTGGTTGTCACTACCGCCTTGTCTATCAGTTCTATGACGGTTGTCATTCTAACCGTGGTTCATGTAACTATTCTGCTGGGTGGCCGGCTAGGTACCGGTTCCCACACTTCTAACTGAAAGAATAGTTGAGTGACGTGTGACATCTAACTGAGGAGGTAAAGGCATGGAATGGGATGGTAGCGTCTGATGTGTGGAGTATATTCTTTGTCTGGAATTTCAAATCTATAGTCTTCGTCCTTGCTTTGTAGAATATTCATGTTATGAATAGTATCAGCATCTTGTGGAATCTCCAAAGTATCAGCAGCAGCAGCATCAGCATTCGTAAGGGCTCCGAAGTGTTAGCAACATCAGTATCTGGTAAAATCTTCAACTTCGAGCAACATCATCAGTATCTTGTAAAATTTCCAACTTACGAGCAGCATCAACATCTGGTAGAATATTGACAAGTGGAAACGCTTTGGCTATTTTCTTCCCACTGCTAATGTAGTGATTCCCACTGTTTTCTGACTAAGACCCACCGAGAGTCTTAGGGACTCTCGGTTGCTACTGCTTCAAACAACCACCCCCCGCTGAGTTGTTTTACCACTGTTTTTAATCCCAAACACCCCCTTTAAATGCGACTCCCTTGTTTGGGTTGTTTAAAGGCTACGGCTGGCAAAACCAAGCACCACGACCCCTGTGTGGGTCACGACTGCCACAAACCACACACACCGAGACCTGGTGTCTCGGTATTCGTGTATTAACAAAACCCGACACCCCTCTTTTGCTTATTAAATCATGTTTACTTTACTTGGATAAGTGGATTGTTACGTGTATTTATGACGTGTCATCAAAGCATATAAGGAAAATGTCCTAAAATCCTAACTGGCCATAAGGAAATACCGAAATCAAATATCGGTAATTCAAACATGACCTCTTATAAAGTTTTTGACAAGTATGGATTGGACTACACCATCCATATTTAGTCCCAGATTGTTAGTTTCTATACATGACAGTTCTCGTAAAATTCTGACAAGTATGGATCGAATCAGAATCGTCCATACTTAGTCACATGTCTTCTCTTTTGAATTTTGTGGATTGAACCATAGCCATCAACATCAATTGATGTTAAACCTCAGTTGATTACCTTTTATATTCTTTGTGAAAGTCACGTTTTCAGCTCTCACGTGGATGTCGTTTTTATGCTGATTACGTTTCACGTCTTCTTACGAGGATTATGTTTTCAGCAAAGTGATGGTGTTTTTTTATGCTAAGATACGGAAGGATTTCAGTAAAATCCTATTTTCATGATAAATCATGTTTGCTCTTCATCAATCATGTCTTCATGTTGATCACTGTTGTAACTTCGTTTAAATCATACTTTTGAGCCCTCTATACAACCAGCATTAAGTCTACGCAGAAATTGCCAAGCTATCATGTTACGCGTTTCAGTTCGGTTTGCTAACCGTTTAAATCAATTTATTTCCTTTGATCATGTCAGACGATTGACACAAGTATCGATCATATCATCAAATTTTTATCGGTGCCATATACATAGTTTCATGTGTACTCCATGTACAGTATCTCAGGTGTACTAGATGTACAGTATTCCGTGTGTACTTCATGTACATTATTCCAGGTGTACTCCATGTACCTTACTCTATGTGTATTGTTAATCGATCCTCAATCATCTCAGGCGTTTCCACTTGTCGATATTCTACTAGATGCTGATGTTGCTCGTAAGTTGGAAATTTTACAAGATACTGATGCTCCTCGTAAGTTGAAGATTTTACCAGATACACTAATGCTGCTAACACTTTGGAGACCTTACGAATGCTGATGCTGCTGATACTTTGGAGATTCCACAAGATGCGGATACTATTCATAACATGAAGATTCTACAAAGCAAGGACGAAGACTATAGATTTGAAATTACAGACAAAGAATATACCCACACATCAGACGCTACCATCCCATTCCCTGCATTTACCTCCTCAGTTAGACGTCACGCGTCACTCAACTATTCTTTCAGTCAGAAGTGTGGGAACCAGTACTCAGCCGGCCACCCAGCAGAATAGTTACATGAACCACAGTTAGAATGACAACCGTCATAGAACTGATAGATAAGGCGGTAGTGACAACCACCGTGCTAAGAATAAATCAGTCAGTAACCATCGGAACTCCAGGACGGACTTTAGCATTTAGCGGACGTGCATAGGATGGGAGCTACCTTATACTTCTATTCCTTTTGCATTTCATTTACTTTATGCAGATTTTTGAGTTTATGTTTTGGAGACGATGTTTGATTCTGGTTTTCCCTTTATGGTCATGTATGTTTTACTACATATTACCTTGCATGCTTTGATGACACGCCATAAATACACGTAATGGTCCACTTATCAAAGTGGGGTGTTACACTACCATTCCAGATAGTGGAAACCTAGGTAAATAGAAAGAAATCAAGTTCAAAGATTTTGTAATAACTTGTGGCGACTTTGTTTAGCCGTCAGCTATGTATGCTACTTGATGAGTAAAAAGTTTCATTTTCTGGTTCAATGTCTCGAGTTGCTTATGTAGTTTTTCCTTCAGCATGAAACATGTCATACGACCAAACCGATATTTGCAGATATCTATGTAAAGACTATGACCAAACTGATCTTTGCAGCTGAACCCAATTGTTTTTTACAGTTATCTAGTTTTACCCATTTTTATAAGTAAAACTGAAAAATAAAAGATATGAACTTTGATTCATTATGGCTTTTCAAGTACAAAGTAGAATGCTTATTTCACCAATTACAAGCACATAATTAACCACATTACTATTAGAACTTGATAGCGGACCTTAGTTAATTAGAGCATACACCAGTCCCCATAGACAACAATCTTCAAGTCTTTATCTCTTTTTTGCAAGGAACCCGTAATGTTCACAAAGATTAAACATACATTTGGCCCAAATCTTAATTCATCAGTAAGAAACGGCGACGTACCATGTCTCTTAAGAAGATGAACTCAATAGATTCTGAATATCTTTCTGTTAAGGATCAAATAAATTTTGAGAAATTAGCAAGGCAAATTTCCAAAAACATACAAATATTATATTCTTTTTCTCTTTTACTTTGCTAAAATCGAATTCAAGAGGTGGTGTTCGAGGACCATATCTTGCGAAAAAAATTCCTTCTTTGTTCACCAAGAACTTGTTGAAGTTCCACTTGATCCCTTCATTTATAAAACCACTTTTTTCAGATTTTAGATACTTGTAAAGGGGTGCTGCATTGTTTCCATTTACCTCCACCTGCAATAATTCAAGTACGGTTTCCTTGAAGTTACAAATATGTTCTTCTATCCTGTGAAAACTATGATACTTTATATTTTAAACTTCCCTTAACTAACCATATTTGTAAAGAGGAATTTGCAATAACACAAAGACATAAAGATTACCCAGTAAAATAGGGAACTCGGCTTTGAATCTTGTCCCAGAGAGGGCGAAAAGGAAGATTGTCGAAGGCGTCAGTGGTTGTGGATCATCACATCGCATGGATTGTTGTGTGCAAAGCTATAAATGTTGGGTGATCGGCAAGCGGTGCACGTGGCGCAACATTAGAGAAATGGTGATGGCTGTCGGATAATTTGGAAAGAGATGTGGCTTCCATTTTTTGACAACCTTTTAATAAGACAGGACTCAACTAGAAAGTAAGTAAATAACATACCTTGTTGAACTCAAGGTATTGTTATTTTCTAGTTGAATCTTGGAATGTTTATTAGTATTGCTGAACTTATGTGAACTGTTTAACTCTTGAAATGTATGGATTCATGTACAAGACAGGATAACCTTCAAGTATAGATACATGCAGTTGGCTTTGCTCAAATGTCATTGTAACATAATTTATTTTGCTAAGCGGTCTTTGATAGCGGTGACAGTATGTGAACCATTGTTAACTTTAGTATCCAAACATAAGTTACTAAAATTCTTCAAAAAACAAGTTATATGGAACAATTAAGAAAATATATTGTCATGGATTCTAAAGCAATGTATTAATTAAGGAACCTGCGAACTTCATGTAGTTTGATGACGTCTTCACTCCAGCTTCATCAAATTACATCACTCAATCATGTAACCAAATGATCTTCCTCAATCAACTGAAAAATCAAAAATAGTGGGAAGTGAGTAAATTAAGTCACATTATAATACAGACTTAGCATAATGTAAACAAAAGCCAAATGTATGATTCAAGGAAAAGCTAATACCACAAAGATTGTCGAACAAACATAAGAACGTACTAGCTGATTTAACTTCTCACCTTAAGCATACCAAGATGATAGTCTGATTAAATTTCCCGTTCTAATGGAGAAAATAGGAATATCATATGAACCAATCAAAAGCTTAAGTGACCAACCTATAATTATGTTCAGCCTAATCTGCAGTGGTCATATAACAGGATTAAATAGGATCAAGGCATGTAGGCCATTAAATGCATCTAGAATAGAAGACTAGATAAAATGGACTTAACCAAGATTACGGTAGTGTGTTAAGGATTATGATTTTCCTTAAGAAAATACTCATATACATGTATGTATATGATAATATGAACTGAATTTTCCTTACAAGCAGGCATCATCGATTAACATTATAAGAAAAGAAGGATGTACGACATCAATATTTTGGTAAAAGGATCACCCCGGTAAATTGTATTCATCACATAAAAAAAACGTTAAGTAAATGGTTCAAATACCACATTAACCTCAAGCCACGCTTACAAAAGAAATAAAATAAAACGAGATAATGAAATAGAGACTAGTGCATATCCCAAGTCTTCATGTCAAAAATGCCACCGAAACAAGTCATGATCGACACACTATCCATCCATTAAGCGCCATGTATGCGGAAGCCACTCATCATATTCCATTTAGCAAGCATTTCCTTCACCATAGGAACTACGACATCAATATTACAACCAATCTTATGTGTAATATTTGCCTCTCTTTCTCTTAACCCGTTAACATGAGGAGAAATAAGGCTACGCACAAATATAGGATCATCATAGTAATTAACATATCTAGAACTTGACATGATCAAGTCATTGTTAGTGAAGAAACTTGTGTGTGACAAAGAATCCTTGATTGGTCTCATGTAGTGTACAACATCATTGTCATTCTGGAGAGGATATTGCAAGGATACCCAAGATTCTCTTACATTGTAGTTTTTCATTACCCATATGGGTTTGTGATGAAGTTCACATATGCATAAGCATTCTTCAAAAATTCCCAGGTAGCAACATCGCTGATATTTGAATTCACCAGGTTGAGCGATTTCTTCAAATATCTCTTCAGATAAATCAAAAGAAAGAATTATGTCCTTATTTTGATTTTGCATAAACCAATGAAGCTTCCAATTGAATAAGATACCAACTTTGTGGAGGTTGAAACACTTCAATTTTCCAACATCTTTCCAAATATTTAAATTTGTTTTCAAACTTAACACTTGAAAACTCATCCAACCAAAATCTGAGAAAGAACCTACTATAACCTTGTAATCATCAGTAGACGCATCATAACCAAAACCTGATACGACCCTCTCGGGTAGTATCGGGATAGGGCACCACTATAGCGTGTACTGGCTCCATAAGAAAGAGAGACAAGAAGACTTAGACAATTATTTGATTAACTTTGATTGACTGATAATAGAATTACATAACGAAACCTTAAATACTAGTTGTGTGATAAATACAAAGATAACCGATAAACATAAAAGATACTAAAGATAAACACAAAACACAAACATATATCCTAAGTAAATAGAAGATATTCTTGTCGTAACATTCCTCACTCCTTCGAATTCACCTTGCCCTCAAGGTGACGTCTTGAAAAACACTCTTGATTCCCGGATCCCAAATTTTGAGACGTCTCCTAAGCATTTGCAGACTCTCCTTCAACATGTTACTTGACTCGAGTAGTAACGATATTTGGACTCCTGTTCTACAGTCTTTCCGTTCAGATGAAACAAACCACGTGACCCTCTTAGGAGATTCATCAACAAGATGTGATTCACTAACCACAAGCTCAATGGGTTCCTTATTAGGTTCGGATGTAATATTCCCCATAACTTCTGGTGTAGCTTCGAGTGCAACGTCGGGTGCCACTTTAGTTGCAACTTCAAGTTCAACTTCTGGTGTTGTAAAAGAATCAACCGTTTTCTTTTCAGTAGTCAGCTCTTTCTCTACAATTGCATCAAGACGAGCCTCTACTATACGAGCAAAGTAGAAAGCTTCTCCTAACATTGTAGGTTTCGAGTACGACCTCAACAATTCGAGCTGCAACTTCACTTTAAGTCCAGATATATAAAACGAGGCAAGTAAACTTTCAGAGATACCCGTTACGCGAGTTATAAGATACTTAAACTCACTTTGATATTCGACCACCGTACCCATTTGCAAGAGTTTAGATAATGCATCCCGATCGCTAGTGTTCGATGCCATAACAACAAATCAAAAAAAAATAAAAATAACTTTTTTTCTGATGAATAGTACCGGATGAACAGTAGTCGATGAACAGTACCATCGGATGAACAATAACCTTGATGAACAGTACTTCCGATGAACAGTGTACCGGATGAACAGTGATCTCGATGAACAATGTTTTTTTTTTTTTTTTGAGATTGGAATCCTAAATAAAAACCCCCAACGAATTGAGGGCTCTCAATGAAAGCACCAATTAATACAACCCTCTCGGGTAGTATCAGGATAGGGCACCACTATAGCGTGTGCTGGCTCCGTAAGAAAGAGAGACAAGAAGACTTAGACAATTATTTGATTAACTTTGATTGACTGATAATAGAATTACATAACGAAACCTTAAATACTAGTTGTGTGATAAATACAAAGATAACCGATAAACATAAAAGATACTAAAGATAAACACAAAACACAAACATATATCCTAAGTAAATAGAATATATTCTTGTCGTAACAAAACCCCAACATGTTGACCATGCTAATATCTTCAAAATATTTGGACTGGGTAGTTTTTTCACGTCTCTAGTCAAGGGATTGGCTACTAAAACTTGGCCATATGAAGTAGAGATGCATACTAAGCCATTGGAAGAACCAAGAAGATTACATTCATTGGTAATAGAATAGCGGCGTTGAACACTCCAAGGCATGCTATCTTTTGATACAACAATCCTTCTGTGTCCCATTTTTTTAATTTTTCGATCATTGTTGTAGCTATTGTTCAGATGAGCTTTAACAAACCGAACTTCCGATATCAGAGTTTGCCATGACTTACATACGCTCTTGAATCGAGTGAGAGCCTTCACATCCGCTCTTACGAGTATGTGCTCTGTGATATCTTGAGGAACAACAACCTCTGCTGCCATTAGAACCTTAGTCTGGCAAAAAATAATTCGAATGTAGATTGAGGGGAATAGACTATAATGATAATGAGAAACTTATTTGGATATATACTGTATATAGTTTAGATTTTAACCAAAACTTATAAGGTGATATAAAAGGAAAAGATATCGACGACTAAAATTGAAATAAATAAGCCTTGGTTTATGCGTAAGGTTCCATTAATTCATTAGGCAAAGAAACTGTATATCTTAAGAGTAATTTGAAGCCGAAACTACATAACCTTAATTAAACACCCCCTGAACAGACTTAAAATGAAAATCTATAAATAAACAATTTTTAATTAATTACTTACAGTGTAATTGCCAGCATTAAAGTGAATAGCCTCTTTAGTAATCTGAATTCTGAAGAGCACGAATAGATCGTTCATCGGATAAATAAACAGCTCGGAAGTAACTCTTGGTCTCTGTAAACATTTGTATGTATTGGATTGGGACAACAGGGTGATTTTAGTCTATCCCATTACCAATTAAAAAATGAATGCATCCTCTTCATTTATTCGGTCACCCCGACCGAGTAAATGGAGAGGTTTGTGTGTGTGTTTTTTTTAATTAGTTTTGTGGGGTTATTTTTTTGTTGTTTGTGCGGTCTCCTTGCTACGAGTATTTAGTTTTGGTGTGATTTAAGAGACATAAAGCTGAGTTGACGATGAGGTGACGATTGCCTGTGCGGTCAGCACTACTCTTAGCCTAAGAATTTGAATTCATACGCATTTTCATATTTCCTTTAAGCCGGAGGGAGTGGTAACAAAACTCACCCGTGACTTGATGAGATGGAGGTGTGTTCCCCTTGGTGTGTTCCCATTCTTTTCTAAAAAACCAACGCGTGACTTAAAGATTTTGAGAGATGAATGGTGAGTTTTTCACCACTCGGTTATATCTAGGGTTATTTAGTGGAGCAAATCATCAGTTACTTGATTTTAGTCTCTTGCCTATTGGTTACTTTTTTGATGTTCAATTGTTGGTTTTATATTTTATACGTTAAGTGAATAGTTGGTGATTTTAGTCTACAATGACATCCATTCGAGAGTATGCAATTATTGAACTTTTCGTTTTAAGAGATAAATCCCACTCATCCCCTTAAATGAGACATGATGAGACTCGAGCATGAGACCTTTACAAAATACCTCCTCAATGTCACCTTTTATGACCACGTGAGCTTTCGTTGTTGTGACTTTGGTCTTTACCTATAAATTTTCAAGGTAAAAAGTTGTACTTTTACGGCATATTATGAGTAGTATGTGTGATTAGGGGTGACCATTTTGGACTGTAGATCGGACCGGACTGGAAAATCAGAACGAACCGAATCGACGCGGGCTGGACCGTATAATTTTAGTATGGTTCTCGGTCCGGGGTTTTGGAATATTTCGGTCCTTGGTCCGGTCGGGTCTTGCCAAAAACTCGTCGATTATGCCTAATAAGAGTGGAACGGATCTAATACCGGACCGGATTGAAGACCGGACAGACCCGTACCGGATCAGGGTTTTGAACCATTTTGACCCTCGGTCTGGTCCGATCTTGGCCTATCCAGTCCGGGCCAGATGCTCACCCTATGCATGTGTGATGTGTTTGTGCATATATGTTACTAACATTTTAGATGACTGTGATTTTATATACAAATACAGTTACTCGAGACGGTACGCGAGCTCACAGGAAGGTTGAATAAATCTGAAATTGCTATTGACATCTAACAGCCAAGGGGCTGTTTTTATTTTATTCTTATATGAAGTGGATATGTTTGGGACAAATACCAGTGTTTCGAGTAATTAAGAGCATGTAAAGAGTTGTGTTTTTTTCGAGTCTTTTAATGTCTACAAAAGAGTATTGGGCAAATGCCATAAAAAAAGTAACCAACTTAATAGTGACAGTATTTGAACCATGGTTAACATTTGTATTATTTAGAATGAACAAAGTAACACAAAGTATCCACACATAAGTTACAAAAATTCTTCAAACACAAGTTACATATAACCATCAAGAAAAGTGAACCTCACATTGTTTGATGCCATCTTCACTCCAACGTCATCAAAATTCCGGCACGTACTCAATCATGTAACCAAATGATCTCCCTCAATCAACTGAAAAATCAATTAGTGGGAAGTGAGTAAATTCAATGACATTATAAAGACGTAGCAAGATGTAAACAAAACTCGATGATTTAAGGAAATGCTACTGGTGCAAAGATTGTCAAAAGAGCATATGAATGTACAAGGTGATCGTCTGATTAAAATACTATACCCGTTCTAATATCGAGAAGATCAGAAAGAAACCAATCAAAAGCTTGAGTGTTCAACCTATAATTATGTTCCGACTAATCTTCAATGGTCATATAACAGGATTAAATAATAAGATCAAGGGTACCATGTAGTCCACTAAATGCATCTTGTTAGAATATTAGTAGTAAACTTAAATATAGTTTAGGGACTTAAGTATACTTTGTAATATAGATTAGGAATAGACTAGTATTAGGAAGTTTTTAGGTTAACCTCCTTAAGTTAGTTTATAGGAAGTTTTCTATTTAACTTAAGACGGTGCCTACCCCCTCATCTCTATAAATAGGGATGAGGGGGGGTCCTAGTTCATTGTATTCTTCTTTCTCAATGTAGTCTTTATTAGGGTTATTAATAAAGAGGTAGTTGAGGGTATACCGTGTGCATATATTTTTCGGTTCTTTGTAGTCTCTCGTGTTCGCTACTTGTGCTCGATACAACTAGCGATCTAGCGGTTTTGCGTTATCGAACTTCGGGTTTGTTGTCGGTATTGTACAACAAGTGGTATCAGAGATACGGTTAGTCGCGGTCTTCGAAGATCGAGCACTAGATCGGGGACAAGTCTTCAGAAGTATCGAGGTTCGGTTTTAGTTTTGAAATCGGGTTTTGAAGTTGTGATCGGTGAACGGTCGTGGTTTAAGTAGCGATAGTCCAAGTGAATAAGGAAAAAAAGACAAGGGTTTCGTCTTTTTATGAGGGACACGAGAGGTTTAACTTTGACGCAAAGGTATAATTAAGAAAGTTTACTTTCTTATTATAAAAGAAACGTGATAAAAGTTGGTCTTCACGTGAGTATTACTACAAAGTTGACAAGGAAGTTGATTAGAATATTAGTTCAATTAATCTTTGACTTCACTTAATCGGTTTTGGGATTTTAAAAATCGAAGACCAAAGATTCGTTGTTGTGGGATTTCTTGTGGTATAAGTTTTGGTCGTGGGTTTGTTTGGGTTTCAAGTTAGCGATCGGGTTGCTTGTTCATGATCGAGGGTTTAGGGTATCTAATAAATTCGTTTTGTAAGAAGGGTATTTTCTTGTGGTTCAAGTTTGATCGTGGTTTGCTTGGGTTTTCAAGTTAGCGATCGGGTTGCTTGTTCTGATCGAGGGTTTAGGGTTATCCTAGTTAATTCGATTTGCAAGAAAGGGTTTTAGCGACAACGGGGATATTGCACACGGCTTGTGAGGCTTGTCGGTAAAGTTGGTTAAGAAACAACTTGACAAGGTTTGTAGCAAGGTTAAAGAAGATTCAAGACTTGTCGAGGTTGCAAGATTTCTTATGATATTAGAAATCGGTTTTGCAAAATTAAAAGTACGACAAGGGTTACTTCAAAAGGAGTCGGGTACTTTCTTGATTCAAGGGTTGTCGATTTGTTGGATAGGTTAATTTCCAAGGCTCAATCGATATTTGAGTAAGAAAGGGTGTTCTTTTGAAGGGTTACTTGGTTTGATCGATTTCTAAGAAGGTTTCTCTTAGGGTTATGTCGATAAAGCAAGGGTTTTTCTTTATAAACGGGGACATCGTATTCGTGATTGTGAGGTTTAATATATCACAAGGTTTAGCGAATTATCCAAGGGACTTTGTCGGTTTGTGATTGTGAGGTTATTCACAAGGTTTAGCAAACAACAAAGGGATAAAGAAAAAATGGCTAGTTCTATAACTAGGTTTAACATCGAGAAATTAGGTGGATGTCATGTACATAAGCATGGAGGTTCAAAACAAGTTGGGTTCAAACAACTTGGTCCTGGTGTTAAAACAGGAGTCCATGGAGTACATGTTTATAAACGTGTTTGGTTTGAGGTGGAACTGCAGGGAGGTCAGGGGGGATCGTGAAGCTGAGGTTTTCAGGATAGTAACGATCATGTTGCAGTGGCTCGAATACGGTTTGAGGTGGAACTGCATGGAGCTCAAGAGGGTCGTGAAGATGAGGTTTTTCAGGTTAGTAACGATCATGCTGCAGTGGCTCAAAGACGGTTAGAGGACAAACAACCCGAAGAAAAGACAAACACGGACTGCTTGGTAAATGAGCAGGAAGAGGTACACCTTGGTATAAAGGTGGGGGCAAACATTACGGTAACCGGAGTACCTGGTCAAGAGGGTGCGAAGGGTAATGTTGCTGAGAAGAAGAACGTGAAAGAGTCTATGGAAGCTAATCTAGGAAAACTATATAAGTACAATGCCTGGTTAACAAGGTGGTCTCGGGTCCGAGGTTCCAACACCGGTAAAAAGTGTTGAGTATCGGTTATATTTAAGTGTTACTCCTAAGGTGGAAATTGTTGGAATATTAGTAGTAAACTTAAATATAGTTTAGGGACTTAAGTGTACTTTGTAATATAGATTAGGAATAGACTAGTATTAGGAAGTTTTTAGATTAACCTCCTTAAGTTTGTATATAGGACGTTTTCTATATATCTTAAGACGGTGCCTACCCCCTCATCTCTATAAATAGGGATGAGGGGGGGGGGGATCCTAGTTCATTGTATTCTTCTTTCTCAATGTAGTCTTTATTAGGGTTATTAATAAAGAGGTAGTTGAGGGTATACCGTGTGCATATATTTATCGGTTCTTTGTAGTCTCTCGTGTTCACTACTTGTGCTCGATACAACTCGCGATCTAGCGGTTCCGCGTTATCGAACTTCGGGTTTGTTGTCGGTATGGTACAACACATCTAGAATAGAAGACTAATTAATGGACTTAACCAAGATCACGGTACTGTGTTACGGATTACAATTTCCTTAAGAAAATACTCATATACTTGTATGTCTATGAACTGTTTATTCCAAACAGGTATGAAACATCGATTAACATTGACAAGAAAAGAAGGATGTACCTTATCGGTACTTTTTCCTCTCTTTCTCTTTAGTTTCCCGTTAACATGAGGAGAAACAAGACTATGCACAAATATAGGATCATTATAGTAATTATATCCGGAACTTGACATGATCAAGTCATTGTTAGTGAAGAAACTTGTGTGTGACAAGGAATTCTTCATTGGTCTCATGTAGTGTACAACATCATTATCGTTCTCGAGGTCCTCTTGCAAGGATACCCAGGATTCTGTTACATTGTAGTTTTTCATCACCCATATGGGATGGTCAAGATTACTCCAAGGCATGCTATCTGTTGATATAACAATCCTTCTGTGTCCCATTTTTTTTTATTTTTTCGATCATTGTTGTAGCTATTGTTCATATGAACTTTAATAAACCGATCTTCTGATATCAAAGACTGCCATGACTTACATATGCTCTTGAACCGGCAGAGCCTTCACATCCGCTCTTATGAGTATCTGCTCTATGATATCATGATGAAACACAACCTCTGCTGCCATTAGAACCCTAGTCTGGCAAACAATAATTCAAATATATATATTTATAGATCGAGGGGGTAAACTATATATAATGATAAAGAGAAACTTATTTGGATGCATATAATTTTGGAATTTAACCCAAATCTATAAAGGGATATAAAAGGAAAAGATAAAGATGACCGATATAAAACATAGAGTAAATTACATGGTTCGTTACTTTTCCTTCTTTCTTTTAAGTTTATACACATTTTTTTTTCTTTTTTTTTCTTAAAACAGAAATTTATCTATCGTGTAACAATTTATCACAAACTATCTCACATATCCTCAGCGGGATTTGAACCGACCATTTGGTTGGAGACTTTACACACAATACAACAATCCAGCCCTTCCCCATCGGGGTTTTCCCCAGCGACAACGTGTCGCTGGGGAAACAACGCTAAACGACAAAATGAGTCCGACGTGGCAAACTTGCTCGTAGAAATTTTGACCAAAAAATAAAGAAAAGTTTCCCCAGCGACATGTCGCTGGGGAAACGTTGACTGAACTTTGATCAAACATTTTCACAAAAATGCAAGCGGGAGATTATCCCGCCAAGTTTTCCCCAGCGACATGTCGCTGGGGAAACTTTCTTCCACGGACTAATCCGAGTGATTAATTTTAATGAATTGTTTATTTAAGGCCCAAAGTTTCCTCAGCGACATGTCGCTGGGGATACTTTCAGGATTCCCTCGAAATGCAATTTGACCAACCACTTTCACAAAAAAGTGTAATGTTTATTTAATATTCTAATAATTATAAAATATATATTAAAAATATAGTTCTTAAAATTTAAAATAGTATATGTCTTTTTATGATAAAAAAAAGTGAGACAAATGGTTAAATTTTCCCGCTAATGTTTTCCCGCCAATGTTTTCCCGCCAACATTTTGCCCGCCAAAAGTTAACATTCACTAATAATTGTTAACATTCATTGTTAATATTAATTAAAAATTGTTAACATTCATTGAGGCTTACAAACAGACACGCCTAAACCTAGCTTTATTCTACACGGACACTTAACACGCGCTTAATTAAACATGGATATTAAACCGATAATAGACTCATAAACATGAAAACAGATACATCATAAACTAGTTCAAACGAATGTTCCCCATGTCATCGTAAAGGTTGGATGTAGTGCAGCTGAATCCATTGTGTGCCTATCGCAATTTTTGTACAACTCTACTGTACTCTCAAGTACCTTTATCATTCAAGTCAAGCGCACATAGTTTGCACACGTTGAAGAGCTTGGAAAAGAAATTGGAATTGTTGAAGGTCTGGGAGAAGAGCTTGGAGGAGAAAAGCTCGTTGAAGGTCTCGAAGAAGAGCTTGGAGGAGAAAAGCTCATTGAACCTCCAAGAAAGTTGATTAGTAGTTGGACGCGTTCGTCTTTCCATAAAAAAAATTGCATCCATATGAAACTGGACGTTGAACCCTTGAACGTGGACAAGCATAGTACAGTCTACCAAAGTATTCAGTTTGCCACAATTCTCGAAAAACTACATCTCCATGTCCACACTTGCACAGAAAAGCTTCATGCTTCAACATCTTCATAATAACAATGTGTTTGTGATAATAAGTGTGTGTGTGTATGTGTGTGTGATCTACTGGTGGTTGTTATGATAATAACAATGTCTTTGTGATAATAAGTGTGTGTGTGTGTATATGTGTGTGTGATCTGCTGGTGGTTGTTATGATAAGGAGTGTGTGTGGTTGTCCTTTTATGGTAAAAAAAGTGAGGGAAATGGTTAACATTTTCCCGCCAGTGTTTTCCCTCCAATTTTTTCCCGCCAATACTGTTGAACCCTATCTGTAAAGCCCGCATTTAAAATCCAATAACATTAATTAGACACCGTCTCAGTTTTATTTAAAACGTGACGTAATTAATTATTCAGAATAATAATTAATATTATATATTCAAGTATTCAGTATGTAATAATTACTCATTAAATAAACAAATCATGACAGAATAATCATAGAAGTTAAAACGTGAAATCACAAGACTAATACTCGAACTAAGACACGAGGGTTTAAAAGTTATTACGCAGTCTCAGTTTATTTAAAAGATACGCAAATTATAGATTATTAAAGTAAAAGGGCTTCATGTTAACTAATAAGCCTTGCAAGACTAAAAAGCCCAAAGCCCGGCCCATAAACAACATAACTAGCAAAACCCCCCAATCTATCTCATTTCACAAGTTACAAAGAAACACAAAGAAACCCTATATGGCATTGTATGGCTGCCAGGCTAAAGAAAGGAAATGGGGAGAAGAAGTTAACTTTGATCTGCTCAAATTTTGCTACTTAAGGTACCACTTAAGCCATGATTCATTTTTATACAAATCACATGTTCCCATCCAAATAATTCATATAGTATAAATTGTTCATGTCCTTAGTTCGGTCGCTTAATGGGATATGAACGACTACTATTTTCAAACTGATTTCTTATGCACATCTAAGTATTTTGAAGTAGTTATTTAAATGAAGACATAATTGATAGAAATAATTATTTTCGATATATGATATAAAATGAACTCTCGCATGTTTTTATAGTTGCCAAATTCAAACCAAGTTACAATAGTAAAACAAAAAAAAGAAGATATACTTTTCTCGTGAATAATGATGATTCAAACTTTCTGTTAGTATTCCATTATGTATGCTACGTAAATTTACAAGTGAGGTCATGCACAAGAATAATAAAAATGGGCTTATTTAAAATCGGCTTATTTAAAATCGGCTTATTAGGAAACGACTTATTGATTTTGACTTAATTAAATCACGACTTATTAAAAGGGCTTATCAAGTTTAAGACTTAATTAATAACCAAAGATAATTCATGACATGATATAAACTAATAAATCAATTATAAATTCATGACATATGAAGTTGTTGATTAAAATGGACTTTATTGATATGTGACTTATTTAATTCATGAGTTATTTAAATAATACTTATAATTAACGCTGGCTTAATAATTCAGGACTTATAAGAGTTAGCTTATTTAATATACTTATTAAATAATGACTTATAATCAGCTTATTCGATGGACAAGATAAATTAATTAAGTATATTAAACGAGCTTATTACTATTTATGAAAACTTTCTATTTTATGAAACTTTCCATTTTTAGCAGGCTACTTATAACAGTGTTATAATATCAGAATACAGTATAATATAATAATCAGAATACAGTATAATATACAGCAATCACAAGTACGAGATATACACCAATCAGTATATATTTAAAGACCGTTAGAGCTATTAGATTATATACACAGTCAGGTTTATCATAGATACATCAGACAATCAGATTAATTAGGTTTTACATAAACAGTAATGCAAGAATGAATAAATTAAACTAAGAACATACAAGATCAGTAAAACTAAACAGATATTATTCAACTCATTTCACGTCCCTTATTCATGTAGTAACCGGGAAGTCGGAGTTTAGCTTCATAATCTTTCATTACTGGACACGAGGTACGGATTTTTCGTCCTTTTAGTAAGGACTTCCTTTCTATGCATGATTAGGATTCTCCGTTTTCAGTCAAATGTTTTCCCTAGTATATGTTCAAGCTTATCAATAATCATGTTAATAACTAAATAAATTGCCTGAGCATTATATACAAGCATGACCAGTTTATGTACTAGTTACGGAGGTACCGTAACCATGGCACTAGAGGCACCGGTGTCGTGACTCACATGCAGGAGAGTGATATCCTGCATCGTCCCACTCATGTTCAGTTTGGCCATTTTTATATGTATGTTTAGTGGGGCGTATGGATGCCTCCTAGGCTTATAAGTTTACAAGTTATCAGGGTGAATGTGGTGTGTGCTCTACATCCTTCACATTGGAGCTGATCCCTCCACCCAGCACAGTATTTAGAGGTCACCCCTCTACAGTTATTTAGAGGTCACCCCTCTACAGCATGACGAGGTCACCCCTCCAGTTATTCATGCACCGTTGTTACAGCACATGACCTATATAAGCTCTGGCAATTAAAATACAGTAAATGCATGTTTTCAGATTTAACAAAGAACAGTTCAGCTTTATTATTTATAAATTAGACTTTACAGATTATACACAGATTTCCGCTGCAACTTTACTTATCAGTCTTACAACTCCAGTAGTTTATCATCTGTTTCATTTCAGTAATTCCTTATCATGCTTTATATCCGTTCACTGACCGTTATGCTCAGCCGTAGTTCTTAATGTTCTAACGGCAGGTACACCAGGACGCTCTTAGGATTCTGAGAGCATGTGCATTGAATGGAAGCTATCCGGACTTCTTACTTTATGCACTTCTTACATTATATCGCTTATGTGGACATTGTTTAGTCCTTTCCTTCAGTATTTTATTTTCATGTTTTGAGCTTAGGTTGGATTACCGATGTTTGATTCCGGTATTTCCGTTATGGTCAATTAATGTTTTAGGACATTTACCTTATGCTTTGATGACACGCCATAAATACACGTAACGGTCCACTTATGCAAGTGGGGTGTTACAATTATGGTATCAGAGCGCAAGGTTCGACCTGTAGGCTCTAAAACTTGACCTGTGACTAGTGGGTAGTCACCAGGAACTTCCCAGATTTTGGCGTTGTTATCTTTCATGTTTCTCATGTATTTTATCAGTCAGTTTTCTTCATTTATTAGTCAGTTTTCTTAAAGTTTTCTTACTAAGTAAAAGGTTGGTACAAGACTGGCCATATTTTGTCGCATGTGTTTTTCTGCGAATTTTGATTTGGTGAACCGACCGATAGGCGTTCACCCTTGCCTGTTCAGATTTTGTATTGGTGAACCGACCCATAGGCGTTCATCCTTACTCATGGCAGATTCATGTTTTCAGTTGAATATTACTTGGAGAACCGGGCCATATGCGTTCACCACTTCTCAAGTCAAATTTCATGTTTTTCAGTCAAATGATGTTTTGTGAACCGATCCACAGTTGTTCACCCTTGTCATATCAGGACATTTCATAAAACTTGACAAGTATGGATTGGACTACAGCCAACCATATTTACTCCCAGATTGTAAATTTCTATACATGACAATTCTCAGAAAATTTTGACAAATATGGACCGAACTAGAATCACCCATACCTAGTCACATGTTTTGTTCTTTGAATTCTGTGGATTGAACCATAGCCATCTACATCAGTTGATATTAAACCTCAGTTGATTAGACTTTTTATGTTCTTTGTAGCAGTCAAATTTTCATACCCTCACGATGATGTCGTCTTCATGCTGATTCAGCTTCATGTCTCCTTATGAGGATTTCATTACCAGCAAGGTGATGATGTTTTCATGCTAAGATACAAAAGGATTACATTAAAATCCTGTTGTTCATAATAAATCATGGTTGGTCCTCATCACTCATGTCTTTATGTTGACAATTGTTAAAATTCCGGTTAATCATATCCTTGAACCTCTATAAACCAGCATTAAGTCTACACAAAAATTTTTAGCCTATCATGTTAACTGTTTCGGTTCAGTTTCTAACAAGTTAAATCAAATTATCTTCCGTTGACCGTGTCAGATGGTTTACACCAGTATCGATCATATCAGCAAACCTTCAGCGGTACCACATGAATGGTATTCATCGTGTACTTCACGTACAGTATTTCAGGTGTACCCCATGCACCTTACACCATGTATACCGTTAATCGATCCTTAATCACCTCAGGCATTTCCGGTTGTCGATATTCTACCAGATGCTGATGCTGCTCGTGAGTTGAAGATTTTGCCAGATGCTGATGCCGCTAACACTTGGAAAACCTCACAAATGCTGATGCTGCTGATACTTTGGAGATTTCTCAAGATGTTTATGCTGCTTATACTATGAAGACTCTGCATAACAAGGACGAAAACTATAAATTTGAAATTGATGACAAGAATAAATTTCAACCATCGGACACTACCATTCCATTTCAAGCTTTTACCTTCTCGGCTAGATGTCACACTTCACTCAACTAACCTTTCATTCAGAAGAGTGGGAACCGGAACCCAGCCGGCCACTCAGCAGAATAGTTACATGAATCACGGTCATGATAATATTAATTGACAGACAAAGTAGTAGTGACAGCCACCGTGCTTATAATTAATCATTCAATAACCATCGGAACTCCAGTATGAATGTGACCAGAAATACAGAGGTCAGCAGTCTAACCGGTCCGCCAACCCTAGCAGTTACCAGAAATTCTCAACCTTATTCAGACTCTCCCATTAAAATACTTGTCCAGACAACAGTCAAGACGCAGGTCTCAGGTATCATTTCGGAAGACACATGTCAGGAAACCAGTCATAATACACGTCATATGATTATCTTCTCAAAGTATGAGTCAGATTCATAACACTAGTATGCCTTCTAAACCATGTCCTCAGAAATTCAGGGTACCCTCCAAGGGGGTATACCCGTTCTGTTATGCTACGCATAAATCAGACCAATACAATTCAGTTATCACCACCGGAGTACTATTCAGGTTAGACACAGAGTGTTCATTCTGTGAGGTTACATATGAACACAATCAATGAAAGTTGTCACGTTTACTTCACGTATTCTTATGTCAGTTTTATCTTAAATCATGTATTACCTACTTCCCAGGCAGAAAAGACTCCATAGTATCACCATATTTATAAAGGCTTTTCTTCCAGTTGAAAACGAGATTCGTCTCACTAATTCCTAATTTGTTCATTATATTTTGCTAGAAAAATCAGTACAAATTGTTTATGCCTTACAAGCGTGTGACCTATCAGTCCATAGCTGCGAAGACTTTCTATCAGTCCATCCAATTCTGAAGTTCTTAAAATTTATGATCAGTAGATTTTCAGCATTTCCAGGAGTAATTAAGAAGGTGTTCCAGAAATTCCTCCCTAACTACGAGACAAAATTTAACATCAAGCTTGTCTCAAGAATAGAACTTTTTTTTTTCAAAACTCTTTATTCCAGGGCTTCAGCTAAGTTAAAAGAGTTGCAGCAATTGCTGAATGAGTTATCGGAACGAGGTTTTATTCGCCCTAGCGCACCACCATGAGGTGTACCGTTTCTGTCTATCAAGAAGAAGGTCGGTGACATGAGATCATGTATCGACCACCGATATTTTGACAAGATCATCAATTTAATCGATGTCCATTCCACGAATAGTAGGTTATCTGATCTGCTATGACTTGTAACACCCCCAAATTTATACAATTCAATACAGCGGAAGACTAGTTGGTGTTACGGGATAGCACATTACTCACATCATAGACAACGCATAAAAATCGCGTCGTTTATTAATAAATCATTTCCATTCATAAATATCAAAGTTACATCGGTCCCAAGTCATTACATTTCTATAAAGTTTTACAAAATATTTGAATGAAAAATATTGTTTAAGTGCGGGCCATGAATTCTTGTCGTCTTCCCGAGAATTACCTTCAAGTACCTGAGATAAAACATGTTAAAAGAAAAGGTCAGCGATAACGCCGAGTGAATTCATAGAGTTTAATAAATTCCATCAATATAACTTTGGTATAAAATTAGTACCAAAAATCAATTCGTACAAATCATTGTAATAGGCCGTAAAATAGCCAAAAATCATTTTATACAAATCTTTGTAATAGGCCATAAAATAGCCAAAGTCATTTTATATAAATCCTTATCGAAAATCATAATATAGGCATCTGCCTTAAAAATTATTATACGAGCCAATGTCGTAAAAACATCATACAATACGTCTTATGACGTTGTATAAAATCAAATAAAAACCGTTATATGAATATGGTTATGAAAACCAAAACACAAACATAATATCAATAGTATGACCCTGTATTGCTAGTCAGGCAATACTTCGTAATTTGGAGCGTCTATTAGTATTTTGTAAATTTTGGATTATTATAAGCCGCATGACATTGTTACCTTACTAAACCAAAACGGGTAGCTAACCCGATACCAATTTTGCCCATCTAAAGTAGCGTGTCGTCACAAAGGTCACGCTATGGAAATCTTCTCATACATAAATTCGCTTACCAATCAATGTGGCACGACGGGGATCAACCGTCAAGGCGCGAACTGGGGTGATCGTCCCCAAATAGTACTATTAAATGCATAAGCGTCTACCAACTCCCGGTAGTTCACAATTCATGCTAATGGGACTTTTAGTGACATAACCTAACTTTAATAATCCATTTTTATTTCATCTATCGGGTCCTTTAATCATTCATAGGGTCATACAATCGGGTCATTCAATCATTCGGGTCCAAAATCAATAAACAAACAATCGGGACAAATGGTGTCCTAATTTTATAAAAACTAACATGTTATCTCCCTCGCGGGTTTATAAAACATTTATAAAAACATTTAAAAGAGTGCGAGGCTATGAACTCACGTTGATGTGGGAAGGCGGGTTATCGGCAATTCGGACGTACGGTACGTGCTACAATCACGGAAACCTATATAAATAATAATCGGTCTTAGACGTTTGTCCAGTGACTTTATAAAAATATCAATTATGTATACATATGATGATTATATATATATGATGATCAAGTGGGTTTACATATCCTCATTTACTCATTTTTGTGTTATGTGTCGATAACGTTCATACTAGTTTACTAGTTTTGCCTTTTTACGTGTTTTAAGTCCAATCAACTTATTATAAGTTCTTTAACTCTTATTAATCCTTTTAACACTTATATTATCAGTATTTAAACTTTCAAGTTGGGCCCAAATGGGTTAAGCCCCATAAGTTCTTTTTATGAGTGTTTGTCTTATTTAGTCCAATTATTAGCCCAAGTATTAGTCCAATATGTTTACTTAGCTCGTTAATGTCCGTATGCCCTATAGTTCGGGTTTTATCGGTTTTTACTTGTTATACATGTCTATATATCAGTATATAAGTTTTATAAAGTTTTCATTAGACGGGTCCAACCATCTAAGTTTTATTTAACAAAAACGTTAATTTTACGGCAATAGCCGAAAAAGTCGTAAAAATCATGTTTATAGTTTTATAACTTATAAAACTTAACAAGTTACCATTTTTATAAAATTTTCACTTATTTAACCTTTAACATATTTATATAAATAAAGTTCATGAGTTAGTGGGTTTTAACTTTACATTTTATACAATATAATTTTGAGTGCTTATATAATAGTATTATACTTTATTTTTCAAAAATCTGATTTTTATCTTCACTTTCACCAAAACTGCCATATCTTGAGTTCTATATGGAGATAGAAGCTCAAATTTTTATCACATAAACTACATGATATGTGCTACAATTAACTCTTCTACAGCTACTGTTGACTCATCTTCTAAATATTTTCTAAAAATCGTCCAAAACAGTAACCTCAGATTTATACCTTAAACTTGTTTTGATCATATCTCACTCATTACAATGATTCCATTGCATGGCCAACTCTCACATGTGTACAAGACTCATAGCTTACTGTAAATCCATTCTACTTCATCATTTTATCAGTTCATAACATGTTTCTTTACTGTTTTATACAGCCATCAAATTTAACCAAGATTTTATCCTTGTTTCTTATAGTTTTCACTTTTTTAATCATATTTATCAACACCTAATCCCCACACAACATTTTTATCATCATATAATCATCATACACATATACAATAGGAAATAAAATACATGTTTACATAATCAAAATAACAAGAAGATGAGGAGGACAATCTTTATATCACCATGATGATGTAGGTTGATCAAAACATGGATTTTTGATGGAGATACTTGTGATGCACCAAGACCTTCTTCATGACCACCAATCTTCATAAACTCCTTGTGGAAAATCAGCCCCAAGATACCATAAAAACTCCTCCATGGATGTTATAATCACCACCATTCTTCATCTTTTTGAATGGAGATTAGCATATGTAAGTTATAACATATTTTTATGGTTAAAATTGATCAAGTGATGGAGGTTTGGAGGTGTAGATGGGACGGCCAAAATGGCTTAGAGAGAGAGAGTATGTGTTTTGCATGGATGGAAAGTGAGTTGCTAGTTTGATAACTAGTGGTTTTTGTGTTAGGATGGTTTTAAGAGAAAACATGGACAAGTGTCCTTGTTTTGACACAAGGGTGGTATGTGGTGGCTTATGTTAGACGCCACATGTAGGGGGTGGGACAAGTATAACTTGTTTCATCCCCTTATTAATTTACGGGTACTCCTCGATTCTAGTTTCCTTGATTTGCGTGCCCTCGGGTCGTTTTACGAAAAACGTTTTTATAAATTATGAATCATCGTCACAAAACGAATCCAATAAAAATTGTCTCATCAAAAACGGAGTTCGAAAACATAAATACGTAATCCTAGGGTTTCCGGTTTAGTCGTAAAGGACGTTAAAATAAAATCGTAAGTCCTAATCTCTTCTCGTAAATTTGTGAGTTTATGAACCAACACAAATTTAAAACTCCAAAATAATATTCACGAATAAATTTATTTTCTGAAATGTCGGACTGCCACCAAAGACGGTGTATGTAAACGTAAGCACGTAACGTTGAATCCTCCGGTTTAAACGTAGTCGACGCTACTTCAAGATGTAAATCCAAATTTCTTCCCAAAAATATGTGAGTTCATATTATAACATTAAAATAATGTTTTTAAATAATATTCGAGAATAAAATATCAACCATAAATTGACGGATTGTCACAGCATTTACCCCTAAACAGGATCTTTGTCCTCAAAGATCATCTTACTTTACTACTCGCTTCTTATAGAGTTAAATCCATGTGGGTATTTCCTCTACATTCGGTCTTTTCTCACAAGTGTAATCCATTACAATACGCGAGTTTCATCAAACATAACTACGGGAATAAGATCAGGCTTAATGTTGACTTACTTTCTCTATCCATGATGTTCACGGGTTTCTGATGAATGCAACTTTTCGCCGATCTAAGCTCTATTAAGAATAATCAGAATTTCACTTGATAGATATGCCATCATGTGCGATTTACGAAACATAATTCACGCGGTTCTTGAAGTCCTAGGGTAGATCCAGCTTATATGCCTTTCAATCCCAACTTTTACATCATTTCAATGGTCCCATACAACGGGGACTTATATCCCATGATTTGTCAGATCATGAATTCATTTTTTTCTAAGGTTAAATTGTGGCATAACTTCGCTACCCATTTGGCACTTCAAGATCTACATTTCACATTCACATAACCTCTTGCCCACTACCGGCGGTCAATAATCAAATCCTAATTTCAACAATCATTTCAAATCTCGCGGGTCGGGTATTTTGCAAGGTTAGGTTTGCCATCATAGGAAACCTTAAACCTAAAAGACATATCCAACTCACAATGGGTGTATGTCGGATGTCTTTATCTCAACTCTTGCTTACAGATGCTCTAAGATTTAGATCCTAACAAGATTCGATCTCAATCCTAACAAGATGATTATCAATGATAATCTTTCCAAAGGAAAACGATTATATGGTTCATTACCAAAGGTCAATCATTCAAACATAAAACAACACTTATATTACTTTGTATCGTTACTTTACCTCGTCCCTTCGATTTGGGGTGGTATATAGTACTCTCATCAAGGTTCGTTCTCAATGATTTCTGAGCAAATCTCTAGAAATTCGATGCGAAGCGAGGATCTTGATAAAGATATTTGATACAGGCACACTATGTTTACATAATTCTTTTTGCATTTATCATTAACGGGAATGATATTACCAGATTTGGTCAGTCTGTCGACGATGACCCAAATCGAATCAAATTCAGATGATGACCTTTGCAATAGCTAGACGTTTACTAATGTATGAGGCGATGTCTGTCTTCATAATTGCCATCAGTACAACTTCTTCAGCTAAAGATACACTAAATTAGAAATGACAGGAATAGAATACTTATACTTACACAATTCCAACATAACTATATCTCACAATCCTCTATTTTTAGGCAACCACGAGTGGCCTTTTATAAATTTAACGCCATCGGCTTCTCAATCTTAATGATTCATATTAGTCGTGAATCCCCTTTTTATAATCTATATTATCCTTCTTACAATCATTGTTTATTTTTATATCGTTCGACAATTTATTTTGCATCGTCATTATTAAGCAATGTGTCCTAATTGGTTCTTTATCTTTTCTACATAATGCGTCGGTATCTATATTCACTTCTCATGATGATATAATTATCATGTCCACAATTCACTCAGATATTCTTTCTATATTATGAGTCAGTAATTACGTTCACTTTCTCCTGATGAAATAAATATCATAACTGTATTTATTCAAAATTCTTTCTTCTTATCTTTTATGTTTCAGTTTCGTCTCAACTATCATTTTTATCAGTTTTTCTCAATCCGTCGTCTAAAGCGTCGATAATTATTATAATTAATTAAATAATTATTAGTTAATTTTTATGAAGCGTAAACGTAAAAGTTTTAAATTTCTTAGTTCGACCAATTATATAAAATGTTCAAAAATAAATATGAATTTAATTAACAAGATTTTTGTTGATTTATCGAAAATATTTAATAAGATTTCATAAATGTTCGAAAAACCTTTGTTTATACTTTGGTCAAAGTTTTCTTAGTTGAAAAGCAAAAATTGTCGTTTCAAATTTTTAAGTCATGGTTTAAATAGTTTCCTCAATCCTTCTTAGGTTGTCTTATGGTATACACAAACATTTACCCCTAAACAAAAGTTTAGTTAAATGGTTTGTGTATAAGGGAATAATCCCTTAAAATCCTTTGTTAAAATATTTGTCAAAACATATTTGCACATTCTTTTTGGTAAAAATCCAAAGTCTTAAGAGGACTCTAATTCCTTGAAGAGTCTATATGCATACATCTTACCATCATTAATCCAACGGTCATTTTATGTAAAGGATTAAGTTTTTTTTTTTTCCCCTAAGCATTAATGGTTCTAATCTTAGAAAAGTCAATATAGCTTCCATTATCTATTAATCACACGGTTAAATCATATAAAGGATTAAGTCCTTAATCACATGTTAAATATTTAAGGTACATGTTTTCATTGTTCGGCCAGTTCAGGGCAATCTATAAATAATTATTAACTCATTCTTATTCTTATAAACAAACATATAATCCTTAATGATCACGAGCATGAATTTATCAAATTACAGCCTACACACGTGATTCACCAAATTTATGAATGCTACATGTGCATTGGTCAATCCAAACGACATCACGTGAAACTCATAACGTTCATTACAAGTACCGGATGTAGTGATTGGAATAGATAATCTTTTTCGCAGATGCGAAGTTGATGATAACCATGCTGAGGATCAAAAACCTTGTAAATGATCGAACAAATCTTCCATTTCGAGTTATGGATATCGTTTTCGATTGTCAATTTACTCAGTTCACAGTAATCTATAAATATAAGGAAAGATAACACCATAGCTCTTCAGGATGACAGGCTTGGTATAATAAAATCTTTCTCCGACAACTTTCTCAGTTGTACGGTAATTCCTTTAATTTAGATGGTGCTGACATATAGTGCACAAGCCACAAGTGCAGCACCGGAAATATAATCAATACCAATTTCTACTTGCCTTAATGGCGAAAGTCTAGGTAATTCATCAACAAATACTTCCTAAAGTTTCAGATAACCGAAACATCTTTTAATAAATTCATATTAGGTTCTTTTTAGATTACAATATCTATAACTAATTCACAACCATTCATGGTATAATTTCAAGTCTAAGTACAGGATAAAATCATCCATCAAGAATTATTTAGATCACTTTTGATAATCAACATCTTATCATTTAGGGGAATTCTACTCGATTTCCCATCAATTAAGTCAATGTCGTCATGTCATAATCAATCAATCCATTCTACTGGCACTATCAACTTTCCAGCTTCATTGCCGTCGATAAGATGTGAACTTCTCAAAAGACTAATAATAATTCATAATCCTTCACAAGTTCAGGGATATCAGGAGACACAACTACTATTAAAAGAGTAAGGTCAACGCATAATCTATGCGAGAGAATTTCAAATCGGATACAGATGAAAACATTTAACGAATATGAATATATTCCATGTTTTCATAATTTGAGTACGCATTCGAAAGCTCCTCGGATCATTACCCAGGTCATTCAAATGAAATCAAATCAAAAGAAATGATAGGAACGTCGATACATCCAATCGGGTATCAACACTCGGTAATCAGATATTTTTCCTAAGAATCTCACTACGGGATAATTGGACAAGAAAGAATTGTCAATTGCCAAATAAGGCAAGTTCCACAGATGAGTAAATTCAACTCAGAAGAATAGATGCTACAGGCACATATGTAGGTGTCCCTAACACTATGTCCCTATTTTTCACTTCTTGCAGATCTCATAAATTTTAATCTTTCACAATCTTCAAAGAAATTTAGCGTTTATTAATCAGTTTTATGGTGACTACTAATCAGTCTTGCATAGTCCATTCCAAATTGTATGTAGGCGCGCAACTATATACAATTTCAAGATTAACGATGCAATACTCAGTTCGTCAAAATTTTATCATCATGTTTATAATAAAAACATTTTCATGCTTAATTCAAAAATATATTTACTAAGGTTTTCTTTGTTATGGAAACAATTAGGTTTTCCAAAATGTTTTATAAACATCTTCATTTCAATAACAATCACTTATAAATCTCACTATGAATAATCCTTATAGTGATGAAAATTCAATTTTCTCAAAGGATACCATTTTAACTTTATAAAAATAATGTGTGATCTGCAAAAGAGTGATGAAGAGTTGTTCACCAAGAATTAACTACGATATGATAGGAAATGAGCTTAGCCAATTAATCATGAGGTTCATGATCTCGATGGCACTCAAAAGAATAATCCACAACGTAACTCAAATCAAGATGAGTACTTGTTCAATGGTTGCATCACTAATGCGAACATTAGAAAGAAGCAATAAAAGATAGATAACATCAATACATGTAGAATTTAGCAATCAAAGGTAGTCTTTTTATTAATCACAAACAAGTCAAAATTGTACCGTAACACATTACGTGTCACTATGTCATACAATTCTCAGAACTCATCCTACCAACTGATATCTCAGTTAAGTTAGGGATTATTTTTAAAAGATACTACAAGGAATACTAATCTACAAGAGTCATTAGGTGTCCTGCCTGTCCCGGAAGATCCATCGGTCCCAATTCAGAAGAAGATTTCTTCAAATTATTTCTTGGACACTGGGCATCCTCGTCAGTGGACAATGGCCTGGGAACAACCCTTAACACGAATCAACAATCAATTAAAACCTTAAAATTAAATCACAGAACTTAACGACTTCCTATTATCAATCTCATATTCCATACGGGTTAAATTTTACTTTATTCAAGTTTCAACCAATTTTATACTCAATTTAATATCCTACCTCATATTCCAATACTTTCAATCTTATTCTTAGGCCTTAATAGGCAATAAAAGCTCGATATGAACAACACTTAATTCCAATCCTATAACTTCTTTATCAATAACAATTATCAAATGAGTCACTAGTATGAAATGACTCGATCACTCAATTAGACTTCTCGGAAAGGTACTAGTGGCATGAGGCTTTTGGGTAATGGTTCCAATTACAGCCTCAAGTGCAACATTCACCCTTTCGATTTCAATTTAAGAATTGGATGACAACGAATCAGATGACATCTTTCCAGGTGATAACGTTTTGTTAAACTCCACTCTATAAGGAAAGATCGTCATGACATCGATATCATATTTAATCTCGCTAATTCTTTTTCAATATCACCATCAACTAATATCTACATTTCTATGAATATCAACCATTTGTCGGGATCATAAATATCCGCAACTTGGTTTAGATCTAGGATAGCTAGAATTCCTACGAGAATAGCTTCGATTAATTTACTAGGGGATTTAGGGTTACTTGTGACAATCTACGTCGTATAAATACCTCGTATAAAAATCAAAATAATCATCAAACAATCATGTAATAAAATTACATCATATATATATATATAATCCAAGTTATATATATATATTAAAATAACACTTCTCAGTCTTGGCCTTGTCGGTAACTCGGGAATTCTTCGGCACCGTTATAGTCAAAAGATTTTTAGACATTTTAGAAAAATGTTTATAGTTAAAAGATTTTGAAAAGTTTTATTCAAAACCTTGGTTTTAAAAATCTTTCGTTCTCTATAACGAGAGCTCTGGTACCAAACTGTAACACCCCCAAATTTATACAATTCAATACAGCGGAAGGCTAGTTGGTGTTACGGGATAGCACATTACTCACATCATAGACAACGCATAAAAATCGTGTCGTTTATTAATAAATCATTTCCATTCATAAATATCAAAGTTACATCGGTCCCAAGTCATTACATTTCTATAAAGTTTTACAAAATATTTGAATGGAAAATATTGTTTAAGTGCGGGCCATGAATTCTTGTCGTCTTCCCGAGAATTACCTTCAAGTACCTGAGATAAAACATGTTAAAAGAAAAGGTCAGCGATAACGCCAAGTGAATTCATAGAGTTTAATAAATTCCATCAATATAACTTTGGTATAAAATTAGTACCAAAAATCAATTCGTACAAATCATTGTAATAGGCCGTAAAATAGCCAAAAATCATTTTATACAAATCTTTGTAATAGGCCATAAAATAGCCAAAGTCATTTTATATAAATCCTTATCGAAAATCATAATATAGGCATCTGCCTTAAAAATTATTATACGAGCCAATGTCGTAAAAACATCATACAATACGTCTTATGACGTTGTATAAAATCAAATAAAAACCATTATATGAATATGGTTATGAAAACCAAAACACAAACATAATATCAATAGTATGACCCTGTATTGCTAGTCAGGCAATACTTCGTAATTTGGAGCGTCTATTAGTATTTTGTAAATTTTGGATTATTATAAGCCGCATGACATTGTTACCTTACTAAACCAAAACGGGTAGCTAACCCGATACCAATTTTGCCCATCTAAAGTAGCGTGTCGTCACAAAGGTCACGCTATGGAAATCTTCTCATACATAAATTCGCTTACCAATCAATGTGGCACGACGGGGATCAACCGTCAAGGCGCGAACTGGGGTGATCGTCCCCAAATAGTACTATTAAATGCATAAGCGTCTACCAACTCCCAGTAGTTCACAATTCATGCTAATGGGACTTTTAGTGACATAACCTAACTTTAATAATCCATTTTTGATTCATCTATCGGGTCCTTTAATCATTCATAGGGTCATACAATCGGGTCATTCAATCATTCGGGTCCAAAATCAATAAACAAACAATCGGGACAAATGGTGTCCTAATTTTATAAAAACTAACATGTTATCTCCCTCGCGGGTTTATAAAACATTTATAAAAACATTTAAAAGAGTGCGAGGCTATGAACTCACGTTGATGTGGGAAGGCGGGTTATCGGCAATTCGGACGTACGGTACGTGCTACAATCACGGAAACCTATATAAATAATAATCGGTCTTAGACGTTTGTCCAGTGACTTTATAAAAATATCAATTATGTATACATATGATGATTATATATATATGATGATCAAGTGGGTTTACATATCCTCATTTACTCATTTTTGTGTTATGTGTCGATAACGTTCATACTAGTTTACTAGTTTTGCCTTTTTACGTGTTTTAAGTCCAATCAACTTATTATAAGTTCTTTAACTCTTATTAATCCTTTTAACACTTATATTATCAGTATTTAAACTTTAAAGTTGGGCCCAAATGGGTTAAGCCCCATAAGTTCTTTTTATGAGTGTTTGTCTTATTTAGTCCAATTATTAGCCCAATTATTAGTCCAATATGTTTACTTAGCTCGTTAATGTCCGTATGCCCTATAGTTCGGGTTTTATCGGTTTTTACTTGTTATACATGTCTATATATCAGTATATAAGTTTTATAAAGTTTTCATTAGACGGGTCCAACCATCTAAGTTTTATTTAACAAAAACGTTAATTTTACGGCAATAGCCGAAAAAGTCGTAAAAATCATGTTTATAGTTTTATAACTTATAAAACTTAACAAGTTACCATTTTTATAAAATTTTCACTTATTTAACCTTTAACATATTTATATAAATAAAGTTCATGAGTTAGTGGGTTTTAATTTTACATTTTATATAATATAATTTTGAGTGCTTATATAATAGTATTATACTTTATTTTTCAAAAATCTGATTTTTATCTTCACTTTCACCAAAACTGCCATATCTTGAGTTCTATATGGAGATAGAAGCTCAAATTTTTATCACATAAACTACATGATATGTGCTACAATTAACTCTTCTACAGCTACTGTTGACTCATCTTCTAAATATATTCTAAAAATCGTCCAAAACAGTAACCTCAGATTTATACCTTAAACTTGTTTTGATCATATCTCACTCATTACAATGATTCCATTGCATGGCCAACTCTCACATGTGTACAAGACTCATAGCTTACTGTAAATCCATTCTACTTCATCATTTTATCAGTTCATAACATGTTTCTTTACTGTTTTATACAGCCATCAAATTTAACCAAGATTTTATCCTTGTTTCTTATAGTTTTCATTTTTTTAATCATATTTATCAACACCAAATCCCCACACAACATTTTTATCATCATATAATCATCATACACATATACAATAGGAAATAAAATACATGTTTACATAATCAAAATAACAAGAAGATGAGGAGGACAATCTTTATACCACCATGATGACGTAGGTTGATCAAAACATGGATTTTTGATGGAGATACTTGTGATGCACCAAGACCTTCTTCATGACCACCAATCTTCATAAACTCCTTGTGGAAAATCAGCCCCAAGATACCATAAAAACTCCTCCATGGATGTTATAATCACCACCATTCTTCATCTTTTTGAATGGAGATTAGCATATGTAAGTTATAACATATTTTTATGGTTAAAATTGATTAAGTGATGGAGGTTTGGAGGTGTAGATGGGACGGCCAAAATGGCTTAGAGAGAGAGAGTATGTGTTTTGCATGGATGGAAAGTGAGTTGCTAGTTTGATAACTAGTGGTTTTTGTGTTAGGATGGTTTTAAGAGAAAACATGGACAAGTGTCCTTGTTTTGACACAAGGGTGGTATGTGGTGGCTTATGTTAGACGCCACATGTAGGGGGTGGGACAAGTATAACTTGTTTCATCCCTTTATTAATTTACGGGTACTCCTCGATTCTAGTTTCCTTGATTTGCGTGCCCTCGGGTCGTTTTACGAAAAACGTTTTTATAAATTATGAATCATCGTCACAAAACGAATCCAATAAAAATTGTCTCATCAAAAACGGAGTTCGAAAACATAAATACGTAATCCTAGGGTTTCCGGTTTAGTCGTAAAGGACGTTAAAATAAAATCGTAAGTCCTAATCTCTTCTCGTAAATTTGTGAGTTTATGAACCAACACAAATTTAAAACTCCAAAATAATATTCACGAATAAATTTATTTTCTTAAATGTCGGACTGCCACCAAAGACGGTGTATGTAAACGTAAGCACGTAACGTTGAATCCTCCGGTTTAAACGTAGTCGACGCTACTTCAAGATGTAAATCCAAATTTCTTCCCAAAAATATGTGAGTTCATATTATAACATTAAAATAATGTTTTTAAATAATATTCGAGAATAAAATATCAACCATAAATTGACGGATTGTCACATGACTTCTTATATATTTTCCAAAACAATCCATGATCATGTCACCATCAGTGGTGAGAGAGACATATTATAGTCACTCTAAAAATATTTTTTCGAAATATACTTCTGAGCTCCCTAATGCTCCAGCTATAGTATGAAATTTATGAATAAATTTTTTTTATGACTTCGCAGACAAAATCTTCAGTATGTACTTTGATAACATTTTGATCTTCGAAACTCTAGAGAGGTACAAGATAATCATCTTCTCACAGTTGTATAAATTCTTCGATAGGAGAAAAATTATGTACGCAACTTTCTAGATATGAATCCCAGTAGAACAAGGTGGCATCTCTGGACCACACTATTTCAGCAGAAAGGAATTTCAGACAATCCTGCGAAGGTGAAGGCCATCACCAGATGGTCACGACCGACGCCGGTAACAGAAGTACAAAATTTCTAGAATGCAGTTGGCTACTACCGCAGAAATTGCTGAAAGTTCTCATGATTAGCATTCTATGGCTAAGCTTTAGCATAAAGGAGAGGACCTACACTAAAATTTTTTATCCCATAAGATCCTACGCTACGAGAGATCTATTTTACCCAGACTCAAAATTCTTTCATGACTAATCACTCAGATTCCACCATAAGGTACCGTAATCCCAGGCAGAATTTTGATAGAAGCAGTATAACATAATTGATATAACTATGTTCATATCTGGATGCCCGACATACCTCAGGTTCAAGATAGGACACCGACATGCTGTAGGAAATTCAGCAATATGTCGTATGATTCCAAAGTATTCCATCAACAATCTTGTCAGATCGAAATTAGCGTTCGCGAATCGCGCTCACGTTCATGTTCACAATCACGTGTACGTTCACATTTACGTTCACGTTTATTTTCACTTTCACATTTAAGTCTCATTCGCAGTATGATGCTGTTTCAGTTCATGCTTTGTGTTATCTTATGATTTAAGCTCACGTTAGCGTTCGTAACATTGTTCACGTTCAAGTTCGTGTGCCATTTCGCAATATACGTTTCACGGTTTATTACCGAATACGGATACAGAAAGCTTAAGAAACCAGACTCAAGTTAGCAGAGCTTCTCCATACACAGGCAGACGTTTCACGTCTCAGGTCATATCGTTTGTCATTCTTTCCTCAGTCAGCATATATTTATGATATATCCTAGTATCACGTTCAAAATATATTCCATGCCCAACGTTCCTCATATAATCGTGAACCACGTTCACAATTTCTCACGTAACACGTTCGAAATTGTTCACGTAGTTCGTCCCTATGTGTTTCAGCAGCTTGCTCAGAAGAATAAATGTTATCGTTTTAGGATATTTGTACGTACCGTTTCATGTATCTTACATGCTATAGCTTATTATTCTATCAGATTCAGAAAATCCATCTTAAGTATAGAAACAGACACTATTCAACATCACCGGGAACAGGGTCATAAGGACCAAGATTTTCATTATGTTTAGACCTTTGAGGAAATTGTTTCGAGCGGGAAGCCACTCGAAACGGAGGAGTCCATCCGGACCTCTTATTCTTTTTTTCCTTTAATAAATCCAGTTAAGTCCTTTCAGTCATGTCACGTTCCATGTTCTCTTCAGCCATGTCACGTTACATGATCATTTTAGTCATGTCAGGTTTATACCTATCAGCAACATTATGTCTTAATTAGAAGACAAATTATCCTTCAGCTTATTTGTCTTTTCAGTTTACGTTTTCTTTCAGTTCTTATAACTTCATCATCTTATTACCTTTAATTTGAGGACGAATTTTCTTTTTTAGAGAGGGAGAATTGTAAAACACGGCATAATCGTATCCTTAATTCGGGGACGAATTATTTTTTTAGAGGGGAAGAGTTGTAAAGCCCGCATTTAAAATCCAATAACATTAATTAGACAGCGTCTTAGTTTTATTTAAAACGTGACGTAATTAATTATTCAGAATAATAATTAATATTATATATTCAAGTATTCAGTATGTAATAATTACTCATTAAATAAACAAATCATGACAGAATAATCATAGAAGTTAAAACGTGAAATCACAAGACTAATACTCGAACCGAGACACGAGGGTTTAAAAGTTATTACGCAGTCTCAGTTTATTTAAAAGATACGTGAATTATAGATTATTAAAGTAAAAGTGCTTCATGTTAACTAATAAGCCTTGCAAGACTAAAAAGCCCAAAGCCCGGCCCATAAACAACATAACTAGCAAAACCCCCCAATCTATCTCATTTCACAAGTTACAAAGAAACACAAAGAAACCCTATATGGCATTGTATGGCCGCCGGGCTAAAGAAAGGAAATGGGGAAAAGAAGTTAACTTTGATATGCTCATATTTTGCTACTTAAGGTACCACTTAAGCCATGATTCATTTTTATACAAATCACATGTTCCCATCCAAATAATTCATATAGTATAAATTGTTCATGTCCTTAGTTCGGTCGCTTAATGGGATATGAACGACTACTATTTTCAAACTGATTTCTTATGCACATCTAAGTATTTTGAAGTAGTTATTTAAATGAAGACATAATTGATAGAAATAATTATTTTCGATATGTGATATAAAATGAACTCTCGCATGTTTTATAGTTGCCAAATTCAAACCAAGTTACAATAGTAAAACAAAAAAAAGAAGATATACTTTTCTCATGAATAATGATGATTCAAACTTTTTGTTAGTATTCCATTATGTATGCTACGTAAATTTACAAGTGAGGTCATGCACAAGAATAATAAAAATGGGCTTATTTAAAATCGGCTTATTTAAAATCGGCTTATTAGGAAACGACTTATTGATTTTGACTTAATTAAATCACGACTTATTAAAAGGGCTTATCAAGTTTAAGACTTAATTAATAACCAAAGATAATTCATGACATGATATTAACTAATAAATCAATTATAAATTCATGACATATGAAGTTGTTGATTAAAACGGACTTTATTGATATGTGACTTATTTAATTCATGACTTATTTAAATAATACTTATAATTAACGCTGGCTTAATAATTCAGGACTTATAAGATTTAGCTTATTTAATATACTTATTAAACCATGACTTATAATCAGCTTATTCGATGGACAAGATAAATTAATTAAGTATATTAAACGAGCTTATTACTATTTATGAAAACTTTCTATTTTATGAAACTTTCCATTTTTAGCAGGTTACTTATAACAGTGTTATAATATCAGAATACAGTATAATACAATAATCAGAATACAGTATAATATACAGCAATCACAAGTATGAGATATACACCAATCAGTATATATTTAAAGACCGTTAGAGCTATTAGATTATATACACAGTCAGGTTTATCATAGATACATCAGACAATCAGATTAATCAGGTTTTACATAAACAATAATGCAAGAATGAATAAATTAAACTAAGAACATACAAGATCAGTAAAACTAAACAGATATTAGTCAACTCATTTCACGTCCCTTATTCATGTAGTAACCGGGAAGTCGGAGTTCAGCTTCATTATCTTTCATTACTGGACACGAGGTATGGATTTTTCGTCCTTTCAGTAAGGACTTCCTTTCTATGCATGATTAGGATTCTCCGTTTTCAGCCAAATGTTTTCCCCAGTATATGTTCAAGCTTATCAGTAATCATGTTAATAACTAAATAAATTGCCTGAGCATTATATACAAGCATGACCAGTTTATGTACTAGTTATGGAGGTACCGTAACCATGGCACTAGAGGCACCGGTGTCGTGACTCACATGCAGAAGAGTGTCCTGCCTGTCCCGGAAGATCCATCGGTCCCAATTCAGAAGAAGATTTCTTCAAATTATTTCTTGGACACTGGGCATCCTCGTCAGTGGACAATGGCCTGGGAACAACCCTTAACACGAATCAACAATCAATTAAAACCTTAAAATTAAATCACAGAACTTAACGACTTCCTATTATCAATCTCATATTCCATACGGGTTAAATTTTACTTTATTCAAGTTTCAACCAATTTTATACTCAATTTAATATCCTACCTCATATTCCAATACTTTCAATCTTATTCTTAGGCCTTAATAGGCAATAAAAGCTCGATATGAACAACACTTAATTCCAATCCTATAACTTCTTTATCAATAACAATTATCAAATGAGTCACTAGTATGAAATGACTCGATCACTCAATTAGACTTCTCGGAAAGGTACTAGTGGCATGAGGCTTTTGGGTAATGGTTCCAATTACAGCCTCAAGTGCAACATTCACCCTTTCGATTTCAATTTAAGAATTGGATGACAACGAATCAGATGACATCTTTCCAGGTGATAACGTTTTGTTAAACTCCACTCTATAAGGAAAGATCGTCATGACATCGATATCATATTTAATCTCGCCAATTCTTTTTCAATATCACCATCAACTAATATCTACATTTCTATGAATATCAACCATTTGTCGGGATCATAAATATCCGCAACTTGGTTTAGATCTAGGATAGCTAGAATTCCTACGAGAATAGCTTCGATTAATTTACTAGGGGATTTAGGGTTACTTGTGACAATCTACGTCGTATAAATACCTCGTATAAAAATCAAAATAATCATCAAACAATCATGTAATAAAATTACATCATATATATATATATAATCCAAGTTATATATATATATATTAAAATAACACTTCTCAGTCTTGGCCTTGTCGGTAACTCGGGAATTCTTCGGCACCGTTATAGTCAAAAGATTTTTAGACATTTTAGAAAAATGTTTATAGTTAAAAGATTTTGAAAAGTTTTATTCAAAACCTTGGTTTTAAAAATCTTTCGTTCTCTATAACGAGAGCTCTGGTACCAAACTGTAACACCCCCAAATTTATACAATTCAATACAGCGGAAGGCTAGTTGGTGTTACGGGATAGCACATTACTCACATCATAGACAACGCATAAAAATCGTGTCGTTTATTAATAAATCATTTCCATTCATAAATATCAAAGTTACATCGGTCCCAAGTCATTACATTTCTATAAAGTTTTACAAAATATTTGAATGGAAAATATTGTTTAAGTGCGGGCCATGAATTCTTGTCGTCTTCCCGAGAATTACCTTCAAGTACCTGAGATAAAACATGTTAAAAGAAAAGGTCAGCGATAACGCCAAGTGAATTCATAGAGTTTAATAAATTCCATCAATATAACTTTGGTATAAAATTAGTACCAAAAATCAATTCGTACAAATCATTGTAATAGGCCGTAAAATAGCCAAAAATCATTTTATACAAATCTTTGTAATAGGCCATAAAATAGCCAAAGTCATTTTATATAAATCCTTATCGAAAATCATAATATAGGCATCTGCCTTAAAAATTATTATACGAGCCAATGTCGTAAAAACATCATACAATACGTCTTATGACGTTGTATAAAATCAAATAAAAACCATTATATGAATATGGTTATGAAAACCAAAACACAAACATAATATCAATAGTATGACCCTGTATTGCTAGTCAGGCAATACTTCGTAATTTGGAGCGTCTATTAGTATTTTGTAAATTTTGGATTATTATAAGCCGCATGACATTGTTACCTTACTAAACCAAAACGGGTAGCTAACCCGATACCAATTTTGCCCATCTAAAGTAGCGTGTCGTCACAAAGGTCACGCTATGGAAATCTTCTCATACATAAATTCGCTTACCAATCAATGTGGCACGACGGGGATCAACCGTCAAGGCGCGAACTGGGGTGATCGTCCCCAAATAGTACTATTAAATGCATAAGCGTCTACCAACTCCCGGTAGTTCACAATTCATGCTAATGGGACTTTTAGTGACATAACCTAACTTTAATAATCCATTTTTATTTCATCTATCGGGTCCTTTAATCATTCATAGGGTCATACAATCGGGTCATTCAATCATTCGGGTCCAAAATCAATAAACAAACAATCGGGACAAATGGTGTCCTAATTTTATAAAAACTAACATGTTATCTCCCTCGCGGGTTTATAAAACATTTATAAAAACATTTAAAAGAGTGCGAGGCTATGAACTCACGTTGATGTGGGAAGGCGGGTTATCGGCAATTCGGACGTACGGTACGTGCTACAATCACGGAAACCTATATAAATAATAATCGGTCTTAGACGTTTGTCCAGTGACTTTATAAAAATATCAATTATGTATACATATGATGATTATATATATATGATGATCAAGTGGGTTTACATATCCTCATTTACTCATTTTTGTGTTATGTGTCGATAACGTTCATACTAGTTTACTAGTTTTGCCTTTTTACGTGTTTTAAGTCCAATCAACTTATTATAAGTTCTTTAACTCTTATTAATCCTTTTAACACTTATATTATCAGTATTTAAACTTTAAAGTTGGGCCCAAATGGGTTAAGCCCCATAAGTTCTTTTTATGAGTGTTTGTCTTATTTAGTCCAATTATTAGCCCAAGTATTAGTCCAATATGTTTACTTAGCTCGTTAATGTCCGTATGCCCTATAGTTCGGGTTTTATCGGTTTTTACTTGTTATACATGTCTATATATCAGTATATAAGTTTTATAAAGTTTTCATTAGACGGGTCCAACCATCTAAGTTTTATTTAACAAAAACGTTAATTTTACGGCAATAGCCAAAAAAGTCGTAAAAATCATGTTTATAGTTTTATAACTTATAAAACTTAACAAGTTACCATTTTTATAAAATTTTCACTTATTTAACCTTTAACATATTTATATAAATAAAGTTCATGAGTTAGTGGGTTTTAATTTTACATTTTATATAATATAATTTTGAGTGCTTATATAATAGTATTATACTTTATTTTTCAAAAATCTGATTTTTATCTTCACTTTCACCAAAACTGCCATATCTTGAGTTCTATATGGAGATAGAAGCTCAAATTTTTATCACATAAACTACATGATATGTGCTACAATTAACTCTTCTACAGCTACTGTTGACTCATCTTCTAAATATATTCTAAAAATCGTCCAAAACAGTAACCTCAGATTTATACCTTAAACTTGTTTTGATCATATCTCACTCATTACAATGATTCCATTGCATGGCCAACTCTCACATGTGTACAAGACTCATAGCTTACTGTAAATCCATTCTACTTCATCATTTTATCAGTTCATAACATGTTTCTTTACTGTTTTATACAGCCATCAAATTTAACCAAGATTTTATCCTTGTTTCTTATAGTTTTCACTTTTTTAATCATATTTATCAACACCAAATCCCCACACAACATTTTTATCATCATATAATCATCATACACATATACAATAGGAAATAAAATACATGTTTACATAATCAAAATAACAAGAAGATGAGGAGGACAATCTTTATACCACCATGATGATGTAGGTTGATCAAAACATGGATTTTTGATGGAGATACTTGTGATGCACCAAGACCTTCTTCATGACCACCAATCTTCATAAACTCCTTGTGGAAAATCAGCCCCAAGATACCATAAAAACTCCTCCATGGATGTTATAATCACCACCATTCTTCATCTTTTTGAATGGAGATTAGCATATGTAAGTTATAACATATTTTTATGGTTAAAATTGATTAAGTGATGGAGGTTTGGAGGTGTAGATGGGACGGCCAAAATGGCTTAGAGAGAGAGAGTATGTGTTTTGCATGGATGGAAAGTGAGTTGCTAGTTTGATAACTAGTGGTTTTTGTGTTAGGATGGTTTTAAGAGAAAACATGGACAAGTGTCCTTGTTTTGACACAAGGGTGGTATGTGGTGGCTTATGTTAGACGCCACATGTAGGGGGTGGGACAAGTATAACTTGTTTCATCCCTTTATTAATTTACGGGTACTCCTCGATTCTAGTTTCCTTGATTTGCGTGCCCTCGGGTCGTTTTACGAAAAACGTTTTTATAAATTATGAATCATCGTCACAAAACGAATCCAATAAAAATTGTCTCATCAAAAACGGAGTTCGAAAACATAAATACGTAATCCTAGGGTTTCCGGTTTAGTCGTAAAGGACGTTAAAATAAAATCGTAAGTCCTAATCTCTTCTCGTAAATTTGTGAGTTTATGAACCAACACAAATTTAAAACTCCAAAATAATATTCACGAATAAATTTATTTTCTTAAATGTCGGACTGCCACCAAAGACGGTGTATGTAAACGTAAGCACGTAACGTTGAATCCTCCGGTTTAAACGTAGTCGACGCTACTTCAAGATGTAAATCCAAATTTCTTCCCAAAAATATGTGAGTTCATATTATAACATTAAAATAATGTTTTTAAATAATATTCGAGAATAAAATATCAACCATAAATTGACGGATTGTCACATGACTTCTTATATATTTTCCAAAACAATCCATGATCATGTCACCATCAGTGGTGAGAGAGACATATTATAGTCACTCTAAAAATATTTTTTCGAAATATACTTCTGAGCTCCCTAATGCTCCAGCTATAGTATGAAATTTATGAATAAATTTTTTTTATGACTTCGCAGACAAAATCTTCAGTATGTACTTTGATAACATTTTGATCTTCGAAACTCTAGAGAGGTACAAGATAATCATCTTCTCACAGTTGTATAAATTCTTCGATAGGAGAAAAATTATGTACGCAACTTTCTAGATATGAATCCCAGTAGAACAAGGTGGCATCTCTGGACCACACTATTTCAGCAGAAAGGAATTTCAGACAATCCTGCGAAGGTGAAGGCCATCACCAGATGGTCACGACCGACGCCGGTAACAGAAGTACAAAATTTCTAGAATGCAGTTGGCTACTACCGCAGAAATTGCTGAAAGTTCTCATGATTAGCATTCTATGGCTAAGCTTTAGCATAAAGGAGAGGACCTACACTAAAATTTTTTATCCCATAAGATCCTACGCTACGAGAGATCTATTTTACCCAGACTCAAAATTCTTTCATGACTAATCACTCAGATTCCACCATAAGGTACCGTAATCCCAGGCAGAATTTTGATAGAAGCAGTATAACATAATTGATATAACTATGTTCATATCTGGATGCCCGACATACCTCAGGTTCAAGATAGGACACCGACATGCTGTAGGAAATTCAGCAATATGTCGTATGATTCCAAAGTATTCCATCAACAATCTTGTCAGATCGAAATTAGCGTTCGCGAATCGCGCTCACGTTCATGTTCACAATCACGTGTACGTTCACATTTACGTTCACGTTTATTTTCACTTTCACATTTAAGTCTCATTCGCAGTATGATGCTGTTTCAGTTCATGCTTTGTGTTATCTTATGATTTAAGCTCACGTTAGCGTTCGTAACATTGTTCACGTTCAAGTTCGTGTGCCATTTCGCAATATACGTTTCACGGTTTATTACCGAATACGGATACAGAAAGCTTAAGAAACCAGACTCAAGTTAGCAGAGCTTCTCCATACACAGGCAGACGTTTCACGTCTCAGGTCATATCGTTTGTCATTCTTTCCTCAGTCAGCATATATTTATGATATATCCTAGTATCACGTTCAAAATATATTCCATGCCCAACGTTCCTCATATAATCGTGAACCACGTTCACAATTTCTCACGTAACACGTTCGAAATTGTTCACGTAGTTCGTCCCTATGTGTTTCAGCAGCTTGCTCAGAAGAATAAATGTTATCGTTTCAGGATATTTGTACGTACCGTTTCATGTATCTTACATGCTATAGCTTATTATTCTATCAGATTCAGAAAATCCATCTTAAGTATAGAAACAGACACTATTCAACATCACCGGGAACAGGGTCATAAGGACCAAGATTTTCATTATGTTTAGACCTTTGAGGAAATTGTTTCGAGCGGGAAGCCACTCGAAACGGAGGAGTCCATCCGGACCTCTTATTCTTTTTTTCCTTTAATAAATCCAGTTAAGTCCTTTCAGTCATGTCACGTTCCATGTTCTCTTCAGCCATGTCACGTTACATGATCATTTTAGTCATGTCAGGTTTATACCTATCAGCAACATTATGTCTTAATTAGAAGACAAATTATCCTTCAGCTTATTTGTCTTTTCAGTTTACGTTTTCTTTCAGTTCTTATAACTTCATCATCTTATTACCTTTAATTTGAGGACGAATTTTCTTTTTTAGAGAGGGAGAATTGTAAAACACGGCATAATCGTATCCTTAATTCGGGGACGAATTATTTTTTTAGAGGGGAAGAGTTGTAAAGCCCGCATTTAAAATCCAATAACATTAATTAGACAGCGTCTTAGTTTTATTTAAAACGTGACGTAATTAATTATTCAGAATAATAATTAATATTATATATTCAAGTATTCAGTATGTAATAATTACTCATTAAATAAACAAATCATGACAGAATAATCATAGAAGTTAAAACGTGAAATCACAAGACTAATACTCGAACCGAGACACGAGGGTTTAAAAGTTATTACGCAGTCTCAGTTTATTTAAAAGATACGTGAATTATAGATTATTAAAGTAAAAGTGCTTCATGTTAACTAATAAGCCTTGCAAGACTAAAAAGCCCAAAGCCCGGCCCATAAACAACATAACTAGCAAAACCCCCCAATCTATCTCATTTCACAAGTTACAAAGAAACACAAAGAAACCCTATATGGCATTGTATGGCCGCCGGCTAAAGAAAGGAAATGGGGAAAAGAAGTTAACTTTGATCTACTCATATTTTGCTACTTAAGGTACCACTTAAGCCATGATTCATTTTTATACAAATCACATGTTCCCATCCAAATAATTCATATAGTATAAATTGTTCATGTCCTTAGTTCGGTCGCTTAATGGGATATGAACGACTACTATTTTCAAACTGATTTCTTATGCACATCTAAGTATTTTGAAGTAGTTATTTAAATGAAGACATAATTGATAGAAATAATTATTTTCGATATGTGATATAAAATGAACTCTCGCATGTTTTATAGTTGCCAAATTCAAACCAAGTTACAATAGTAAAACAAAAAAAAGAAGATATACTTTTCTCATGAATAATGATGATTCAAACTTTTTGTTAGTATTCCATTATGTATGCTACGTAAATTTACAAGTGAGGTCATGCACAAGAATAATAAAAATGGGCTTATTTAAAATCGGCTTATTTAAAATCGGCTTATTAGGAAACGACTTATTGATTTTGACTTAATTAAATCACGACTTATTAAAAGGGCTTATCAAGTTTAAGACTTAATTAATAACCAAAGATAATTCATGACATGATATTAACTAATAAATCAATTATAAATTCATGACATATGAAGTTGTTGATTAAAACGGACTTTATTGATATGTGACTTATTTAATTCATGACTTATTTAAATAATACTTATAATTAACGCTGGCTTAATAATTCAGGACTTATAAGATTTAGCTTATTTAATATACTTATTAAACCATGACTTATAATCAGCTTATTCGATGGACAAGATAAATTAATTAAGTATATTAAACGAGCTTATTACTATTTATGAAAACTTTCTATTTTATGAAACTTTCCATTTTTAGCAGGTTACTTATAACAGTGTTATAATATCAGAATACAGTATAATACAATAATCAGAATACAGTATAATATACAGCAATCACAAGTATGAGATATACACCAATCAGTATATATTTAAAGACCGTTAGAGCTATTAGATTATATACACAGTCAGGTTTATCATAGATACATCAGACAATCAGATTAATCAGGTTTTACATAAACAATAATGCAAGAATGAATAAATTAAACTAAGAACATACAAGATCAGTAAAACTAAACAGATATTAGTCAACTCATTTCACGTCCCTTATTCATGTAGTAACCGGGAAGTCGGAGTTCAGCTTCATTATCTTTCATTACTGGACACGAGGTACGGATTTTTCGTCCTTTCAGTAAGGACTTCCTTTCTATGCATGATTAGGATTCTCCGTTTTCAGCCAAATGTTTTCCCCAGTATATGTTCAAGCTTATCAGTAATCATGTTAATAACTAAATAAATTGCCTGAGCATTATATACAAGCATGACCAGTTTATGTACTAGTTATGGAGGTACCGTAACCATGGCACTAGAGGCACCGGTGTCGTGACTCACATGCAGAAGAGTGATATCTTGCATCGTCCCACTCATGTTCAGTTTAGCCATTTTTATATGTATGTTTAGTGGGGCGTATGGATGCATCCTAGGCTTATCAGTTTACAAGTTATCAGGATGAATGTGGTGTGTGCTCTACATCCTTCACATTGGAGCTGATCCCTCCACCCAACACAGTATTTAGAGGTCACCCCTCTACAGTTATTTAGAGGTCACCCCTCTACAGCATGACGAGGTCACCCCTCCAGTTATTCATGCACCGTTGTTACAGCACATGACCTATATAAGCTCTGGCAACTAAAATACAGTAAATGCATGTTTTCAGATTTAACGAAGAACAGTTCAGCTTTATTATTTATAAATTAGACTTTACAGATTATACACAGATTTCCGCTGCAACTTTACTTATCAGTCTTACAACTCCAGTAGTTTATCATCTGTTTCATTTCAGTAATTCCTTATCATGCTTTATATCCGTTCACTGAGCGTTATGCTCAGCCGTAGTACTTCATGTTCTAACGGCAGGTACACCAGGACGCTCTTAGGATTCTGAGAGCATGTGCATTGAATGGAAGCTATCCGGACTTCTTACTTTATGCACTTCTTACATTATTCTGCTTATGTGGACATTGTTTAGTTCTTTCCTTCAATATTTTGTTTTCATGTTTTGAGCTTAGGTTGGATTACCGATGTTTGATTCCGGTATTTCCGTTATGGTCAATTAATGTTTTAGGACATTTACCTTATGCTTTGATGACACGCCATAAATACACGTAACTGTACACTTATCCAAGTGGGGTGTTACACTATCTAATACATTGAACCTCTAATGTTGAAACCTATCTAATACGTTGAACCTCTAATGTTGGAACCTATCTAATACATTGAACCTCTAATGTTGAAACCTATCTAATACGTTGAACCTCTAATATTGAACCCTATCTAATACGTTGAACCTCTAATGTTGAAACCTATCTAATACGTTGAACCTCTAATGTTGAATCTTATCTAATACGTTGAACCTCTAATGTTGAAACCTATCTAATACGTTGAACCTCTAATGTTGAAACCTATCTAATACGTTGAACCTCTAATGTTGAACCCTATCTAATACGTTAAACCTCTAATGTTGAACCCTATCTAATACGTTTAACCTCTAATGTTGAAACCTATCTAATACGTTGAACCTCTAATGTTGAACCCTATCTAATACATTGAACCTCTAATGTTGAACCCTATCTAATACGTTGAACCTCTAACGTTGAACCCTATCTAATATGTTGAACCTCTAATGTTGAAACCTATCTAATACGTTGAACCTCTAATGTTGAACCCTATCTAATACGTTGAACCTTTAATGTTGAAACCTATCTAATACGTTGAACCTCTAATGTTGAAACCTATCTAATACGTTGAACCTCTAATGTTCAACCCTATCTAATACGTTGAACCTCTAATGTTGAAACCTATCTAATACGAAGATTGGCGAGTATGAAAAGGCCCTAACAAGGCATGAGGGCTACATTTTGTTGCTAAAGATCCAAAAGTGATGTGAAGAATCATTTATCGAAAATCAATATGAAGGATCGAGACACACGACGAAAAGCAAATACTCCCCTAAAGATCATGGAGAAGTCTATCCAAAAAGGCCCTAACAAGGTATGAGGATAAATAGATCCAAGTCCTAAAAGGAGGCGGATCGTTGTATATCAAAGTCCAAAATAAAGATTGGAGAAAAATGAAGAAGTCGTGGTCTAAATATGAAGAATCTCTCAAAACTTCAAGTGAAGAAATTCCTATTATGAAGAGAAGACCATTATTTCAAGAACGTCTCTCAAGGATTCGAAGTATGAAGTCGCTGCCAAATATCGGTCCGAGAAAGGTCTCAAATCGTGAAGCGAGTTATGCCAAGATATGAACTTAATGAGGTCCCGAGAAGCAGTTTTAAAAGATTTTGTCCTTTAGCTAACTATTGATTAAATCGTTCACTTTATTTTCGGCCTAACTAACTATCGAAATAAGTCAAACAATGCATCCTCGTGATCATTCAAGACAAAAATAAAATATAAGAGATACACCTAGGAATAAGGGTGTCTAGGTGAATAATTGACCCACATGAATTCGTGTTAGTCTGCTAACTTATAATAGCAATGATCTCGTTTTTAAGCTTGGTATGGGGAACGTGAAACTTGAGGATGATAAACGTTCATGGCAGCCTAAACCCAATGTAAGTCTTTGATTTCTTTATTTGTTTCTATCTTTTATTGTTTAGTATTTAATAAAGGTCAAGGTGGGTTATTTATGATGAAGAATGTGAACCGTGCTTTAAAATTAATGCATTGCATGAGGGCATTGCAATGGTCAAGTGTAGGGGATTTAATAAGTGTGAAAACACTTATCCTTTTACCACTTATTTCCAATAATAACAAGACCAAAACGTGTAATTTATGTCGTAAAAGTCGGAATTATGCGTGGTTTGTGTTTTTATTGTGTTTTAGGACCAAAAGATGAAAAAGGAAGAAAACACGGGCTTTCACGGGCTTTTATCGAAGAAAACGAGAAAAACGAAGTCAAAAGATCAACAGTGCAAAAAGAACGGAAGTCCAAGACCTATTCTGAAGATTTATCGAAGAAAAAGTCTAAAGGCGGAAGTTTAATGAAGTCGAAGAACTCAAGTCTAATAGAAGAAGAAAATTACAAGACAAGTTCAATATATATCGACAAATCCCGAGACGACGTCGAGGAAGACAAAAGATTTAAATCGAGTCGAGAAGAAAGAAAGAAGAGGCAACACATGCACACCTTCCCATTTTCCCTATAAATACCCTCCTAATACACATTAGGAGGGTTGGTTAGTTTTTAGTAGTTAGTTTCATTTTTCATTTTCTTTTCTAGTTTTAAAGAGAGAAAGTTCTCAACTTTCTCTCACTAAGTTTTCATCTTTCTTTCTTTTAATCTTTCAAGATTAAGCCTTTTGTATTTGGATTCTCATTAATCAAGTTCTAGTTAAGCTTTTAATCTTTCATCTCTTTCTACCTTTCTTTGATTTTAGTTTACTTTTGGTGCGAATTACATTTGATCTGTGTTGTTCTTGATGTTTTCGTGCTTAAAAATTAATCTTTTTATTCACACTTAAACTTTCATACGATTAAGATTTAAGACTCTTGTGCTTATTGGCTTATTCACTTCTTTTAGCTTATTTACTTTTAAAGTTTTCTTAAAAAGTTCATCTTTTTATAGTTTGATATAAAAGTTTGCTTATTTTAAGTTAGAAAAGTTGTTATTTGTGCTTATTTAATCCGTTTCATATTAGATTCGTTCAAAGTTTTGGGTATTAGCTTATTCCTAATAGCTTATTTCCTAGCTTAGTTTCGAATCCCATATTAATCGGAAAAGGTAAACCCTTTTCCGATTTGAGTATTCCGACGTGCACCCCCCTTTATTCCGATCGTTTGATCGGAAAGGGTATTAGTATTCCGATTGGCAGCCTCCCTATTCCGATCACCCAATCGGATTAGGGTTTCAATATTCCGATTGGGTGTGTTGCTATACATTCCGATCTGAATCTCTTTCGTGTATTCCGATTGGACCTAGTTTCTAACATTCCGATTGCCTCCTTTTTATTCATTCCGATTGAGTTTTCCGATTGTAGCATTCCGACGAGGGTGTTGTTATTACTTTCCGATCTGGCCTGTTTCCGACCAAACATTCCGATTGTGGCATTTAAGATATTCCGATTTGGCTGTTTTCCGACCAACATTCCGATGGTTTAATTTCTTGTTTTTGCAAAGTTTTCAAGTGTTAGTTTTATTAAGTGTTCAAGTACTTTTCTAATCTTGCCTTTAAGTTTTCAAGCATTTATTTTTTAACTCGTCATTTTAGTTTAATCTTTAAACTCCTACTTTACTCAACGACATTTACATTTATTTGCTATTAGTTTAAAATAGATAATCAACCAAACCATTTTCATTTCTACCAAAAACAATTGAGTCGCACTTTGAACCAATAGTCAATTCGAAGAGATTCGGACGATAATATTTTATACTTGGTGTAAAAGCCGTGTATTAAATGGCGCCGCTGCCGGCTCTTTTCGTTAAGATTAAAGGTTTTTAGTGAGAGACGCGTTGGATTTTGGGATCCGTTCATCTTTGAACGTTATTTTCCTTGCTTTAAAAATTTTCAAAAATCCTAAAAAATATAAAATTTTCAAAAATACAAAAAATTGAAAAACCATAAAAACCAAAAATATTTCCTTTCTATTTTTCTAATCCTTTTGTAGGTGTGCATGCGTACTCGTTCTCTTAAGAAGAGAGTAGCTCAAGCCGAAGTCATTACTCAACCAATTGTCACCATGGACAATCAACCAATGATCGAGCTTTTGCAATCGCACGTAGAAGGCAACACCAATGCAATTGTCATCCCTGAGATTGGAGCCAACAACTTTGAACTCAAATCTGGCTTTATACAAATGGTCTCTGCTCAACCCTTCTTGGGGCGTTCACTTGATGATCCTCATGACCACATTAAAAGGTTTCTTCAGCTTACCAATACTGTTAAGTACAATGGGGTATCACAAGAAGTGATTCGCTTGCAACTTTTTCCTTTCTCTTTAGAGGGACAATCCCGGAATTGGCTTGATAAGGAACCGCCACAAAGTATTCTTATGTGGACGGATTTAGAGACCAAGTTTATCAACTACTTTTTCCCACCCTCACGTACTACCGCTTTGCGGAATGAAATTATTACCTTTGAACAAAAGTACGGTGAGTCTTTTAGTGAATCTTGGGACCGTTTTAAGGAACTTTTAAGAAAGTGTCCACAACATGGTTTAACAAAAGTACATCAAATCAATACTTTTTACAATGGTTTAAGCATGAATGACCAAGATTCACTAAACAGTGCTTCGGGGGGTAATATTTTGGTTAAGTCTTCTAATGCTGCTTGGGATATTACTGAAAACAAATCTAGAGTTCAAACCAAGAGTGTTAGAACTAATGTAGCAAGTGCTAGTACTACTGATGCCGACAAAAGAATTGATAAGCTTACTTCGCTTGTGGAATCGCTTGCTTTACAAACCGCCAACAATGCCAAACAATTCAATGCCCAAGCTAATGTTTGGAGCCAATCATGTGATATATGCGGGGGATCTCACTCATACACCGATTGTCCTTCGACTCACGACAATCCGGAAAATGTGTATGCCGCCAACGGTACATATGCTACAGGAGGCTATCAAGCACGTCCTCAAGGTGACCGTAACTTGCTCAGCTATCGCTCAAACAACTTTCTTTCACCTCCCGGTTTTCCCCCACAAAACCCAAACAACCTCAATCGCAACAATCAAAACCAACCACGTGCTCCAACTCCATATCAAAACCAAAGAAACCCATATCCACCTCAAAGAAACAACCAAGTTTACCAACAACCTGCTTATCAACAACCCGCCTACCATGCTCCTCCTCTCAACCAACCCACAGCCTTACACCAAGATGTTGAAACCTACATGAGGACTAACGATGTGATCGTGCAAAATCTTCAACGGGAAATGGCCAACATGAAAGCAGGTGAAGCAAGGGAATGATCTTCGAGCTGATATGCGAAACACTTTGGCAAGTCAAACGAATGACTTGAGGAACATGATGGCTAGTTTCTTCCCTAGTAATCAAGCCTCTAGATCGGGTTCTCTTCCGAGTAACACCGTTGCTAATCCAAGAGGGGAGATGAAAGCAATCACCACTCGTAGTGGAAAAGGTTTAAAGGAACCCGACCTTCCTACACCTACACCGGTGATTGTGACAAAGGAAAACGAGTCTCCTTCTCTGAATCCTCCATCTCCTATTCCTCCAACTTCTACTTCTCCAATTCCACCACCTTCTACTTCTACCCCTCCACCACCCAAGGATGTGAGTGCGAATTCTATCCCAAAGCCTTCATCTCAACCCAATATACCTTATCCTTCGAGGTTGAGGAAAGAGAAATTGAAGAAAAAGGATGATATTCAGGTTTCGAACTTTCTTAAAATGTTTAAACAACTGAATTCAACATCTCCTTTGCTGAGGCTCTCGCTCACATGCCGAAATACGCTAAAATGTTTAAAGATCTTCTCAGTGATAAGGACAAACTCCTCGATATCGCTCAAAGCCAACTTAATGAGAATTGCTCCGCAGTGCTCTTAAGGAAATTACCAACCAAACTTGGTGATCCGGGTCGTTTCTTGATTCCTTGCAACTTCCCGGGAGTAGAGAATTGCATGGCCCTAGCCGATCTAGGCGCTAGTATTAACTTAATGCCATTAAGTGTTTGGAAGCAATTATCTCTCCCCGAGCTAGTCCCCACCCGAATGACTCTGGAATTAGCTAACCGTACGGTTGCTTATCCAGTGGGGATAGCCGAAGACGTCTTTGTTGGTGTCGACAAATTCACCTTCCCGGCGGATTTTGTTGTCGTTGACTACGAGATGGACCCCCGTGTTCCATTGATCGTTGGATGTCCATTCCTGAGGACTGGTCGCACTCTCATTGATGTAGCCGCTGGCGAATTAATCATGAGAGTTGGTGACGATAAAATCGTCTTCAACATGGGTAAACTTTCTAAACATCCTTCGGAAAACGAGAGTGTTAATTTCATTGATGTTCTTGATGAGGCTTGTGAAGAACATTTCAAAGACGCTTGTAAAAGTGGTTCCTCTTCTCTACCTAATGTTGAGACCGTTGCCTCAATTGCTCCGTCATTGACTCCTTTTGGAGAAAGTGACTTAGATGATTTTGAAGCTAGCTTGGGTCCTCTCGATCTTAAGTATGATGGTTCTCCCACCGATTGGGATGAAGACATTCGTACCATTGAGAAACTTCTCAATGAGGACCAAACTTCTCCACCATCTCCTAAGGATATCTCTACCGATGATCCGAAGTTGACTACGCCGTCCATCGAAAATCCTCCAGATTTGGAGCTTAAGGATCTTCCGTCTCATCTCGAGTACGTTTTCCTTGAAGACAACAAGATGTTACCGGTCATCATCGCTAAGGACTTGAAAGAAGAAGAAAAATCCCGAGTTATCGCCGTGCTGAAGAATCACAAGAAAGCGATTGCTTGGAAGATCTCCGATATTCGTGGAATTGATCCTCACTTCTGCACACACAAAATTTTCATGGAGGACGACTTCAAACCCACTATTCAAAGTCAAAGAAGGGTGAATCCTAAGATCCATGACGTTATCAAAAAAGAGGTTATCAAACTTCTTGATGCGGGAATGATCTATCCTATCTCGGATTCACCGTGGGTTAGTCCCGTCCATTGTGTGCCTAAGAAAGGCGGAATCACCGTTGTTCCCAATGAAAACAACGAGTTGATTCCTACTCGTCTCATTACAGGGTGGAGAGTTTGTATAGACTACCGCAAACTCAATGATGCTACGAGAAAGGATCATTTTCACCTTCCTTTCATGGACCAAATGCTTGAACGTCTAGCAGGTAATGACTATTACTGCTTTTTAGACGGTTTCTCCGGGTATTTTCAAATTCCCATCGATCCCAAAGACCAAGAGAAAACCACATTCACTGCCTATAAAAGAATGCCTTTCGGCTTATGCAATGCTCCTAGGACATTCCAAAGGTGTATGATGGCTATCTTCCATGACATGGTTGAAGAAACTATGGAAGTCTTCATGGATGATTTCTCGGTTTATGGCGATTCTTTCTCTGCTTGCCTTGCCAATTTAGAACGTATGCTTAAGCGGTGTGAAGACACTCGCCTTGTTCTAAATTGGGAAAAATGCCATTTCATGGTAAAAGAGGGCATCGTGCTAGGACACAAAATCTCCAAAGCCGGTCTTGAAGTGGACCGTGCTAAAGTCGATGTTATTGCTAAATTGCCTCCACCTTCAACCGTGAAAGGTGTGAGAAGTTTCCTCGGTCATGCGGGCTTCTATCGTCGTTTCATCCAAGATTTCTCTAAAATCGCTCGCCCGATGACCCACCTCTTGGAAAAAGGTACTCCTTTCATCTTTTCCAACGAGTGACTTGAATCCTTCAATCTTCTTAAGGATAAGCTAACTAAGGCACCGGTCTTGGTTACCCCTAATTGGGAGCTACCTTTTGAGTTGATGTGTGATGCTAGCGATTTTGCTATTGGAGCGGTTTTGGGCCAAAGAGTGAACAAACACTTCCAACCAATCCACTATGCTAGCAAGACAATGACGGGGGCTCAATTGCATTATACCACTACCGAAAAAGAGCTTTTAGCTGTAGTGTATGCTTTTGAAAAATTCCGCCCCTATCTTATCTTTTCTACCACCATCGTGTATACCGATCATTCCGCGTTGAAGTACTTGATGACTAAGCAAGATTCTAAGCCAAGACTTCTTCGTTGGGTTTTGCTCCTTCAAGAATTCAACATTGAAATTCGTGATAAAAAGGGAGCTGAAAACCTAGCCGCGGATCATCTCAGTAGACTTGAGGATCCTTATCAAGGGGATCATCCGCATAAAGAGATCAATGACTCTTTTCCCCTTGAGGCCTTAATGTCTATCAACTCCAATCTCGATGACACCCCGTGGTTTGCGGACATTGCAAACTACTTAGCGGGTGGGATTCTCAAGGAAGGGCTCACGTCCCAACAAAAGAAAAAGTTCTTTAAAGATATTGAACATTATTTCTGGGACGACCCTTACCTTTTCAAACAATGTGCTGATCTGATTATTCGTCGATGTGTTGACGGGCCGGCAGCGGTACAAATCCTTGACGCTTGCCATAAAGGACCCACCGGTGGTCACTTTGGTCCCAATTACACCGCGAAGAAAGTATTCAACTCTGGATTCTATTGGCCTACCATTTATCGTGACGCTCACGATATGGTTAAACATTGTGATGCTTGCCAAAGACAAGGCAAGATCACACATAAAGTTGAGATGCCTCAAAATTTCATACAAGAATGTGAAATCTTTGACGTGTGGGGCATCGACTTTATGGGGCCATTTCCATCATCTAAAGGGAACAAGTACATCCTCGTAGCCGTTGACTACGTTTCTAAATGGGTTGAAGCTAAGGCTCTCCCTACGAACGATGCGAGGGTGGTTGTGAACTTTTTGAAGCAGCTTTTCGCTCGATTCGGCGTTCCTCGTGCTATAATCAGTGACCGCGGGACTCATTTTTGCAATGATCAATTTGAAAGAGTCATGGCTAAGTACGGTGTTAATCATCGTCTTTCCACCGCTTATCATCCTCAAACCAATGGTCAAGCCGAGATTTCGAACCGTGGACTGAAGAGAACTTTGGAGCGTACTGTGGGAGAGCATCGTGCCACGTGGGCCGATAAGTTAGATGATGCTCTGTGGGCTTTCCGTACAGCTTATATGACCCCGATCGGTTGCACACCTTATCGTCTTGTGTACGGGAAAGCATGCCACCTCCCTATCAAGCTGGAACACAAGGCATACTGGGCCTTGAAGTGGGCTAACTTCGACATCAACAAAGCCGGTGATCTTCGCAAGATTCAACTCAACGAGCTTAATGAACTGAGGAATGAAGCTTACGAGAACTCACTGATCTACAAAGAGAAGACCAAGATCCTCCATGATGCAAGAATTAAGAACCGAGAGTTCCACATTGGTGATCAAGTCTTACTTTTTAACTCTCAGTTGAAGAACTTCTCAGGCAAGTTGAAGAGCCGCTGGTCTGGTCCATTCACCGTCGCCAAAGTCTTTCCATATGGGACCATTGAGCTTTCTCAGCCAAATGGGCCCAATTTCAAGGTGAATGGCCAGCGTTTGAAGCTGTACTTTGGTGAGGACATCTCTCACGAGATGATTCCATCCCTCACCACGTTTCCCATGAACTAAATTTGGGTCGAGTCAGGCTCGTGACTCGGTGAACAAAAACAAGCGCTTCTCGGGAGGCAACCCATGATCTATCCTTTTCTGCTTTCATAATAAGTGTAGGGGGAGCCCCGTATGTGTTTGTTGTCTTGTTTCTTGTGCTGTGCAGGGATTAAAGCTTCAAAGAGCACCAAGATGACTTTTGACGACCCGTGATCCCGTGTTCCCATCTTCCCGGTTCTATCCTAAACTCTTGTGATTCAATATTTCATATCTTATATGTTCACATTGAAATCTGTTGGAAATACGTTTTACGTATATAAAAAGTCTCGGTCACTCCAATAATGTAGTTATAGGCTCGTAGTAATGTTAAGTGTCATTTATTACATAGCCCGACCCATGAGCATGTTCATGGGCCGGAAGCCCAAGTCCATTAAGGACTTGGGGTATTTAAACCTCTTTCCACCATGGAAAGAGGTGTTGGTTGTTTGTTTCTTTCATTTTAATATATGAGTTTTCTTTTACTAACTTTCTCTCTCTTGAAAAATATCAACCCTCTTGATTCATAAAGATTATCATTGTTCTACAATTGGTATCAAGAGCATGGGATGAAATAAAGGTTGGTTTTGTGTTGTTCATGTTCACTTTGGTGTGTTCATGTGTTTTTGATTGATCTTTACCCAAGTTTCAATTTTTTTTTCGTGTTTTTGACTCTCCAAGTGCTCCATATATCTTCTAAATACCTTTAGTAGTGTTTTGGGTTGGTTCAAATCACGGTTTTCTTGTCGAAAATCTCATTTTTTAACCTCAAAATTTCGTAACAGTACCGTTATTCCGATCAGCACAATCGGAAAAGGGTTTAGGGATTCCAATCAGTCAAATCGGAAAAGGGTTTACATATTCCAATCTGTATTCCGATCATACATTCCTATCTGTATTCCGATAGGAGGATAGTTAGGTATTCCGATTAGGGGGTGTATTTTCACATTCCGACCAGGTATTCTACATCATTCCGATTGGTAGTATTCCGACCAGGGTTCCGATCTCATTCCGATTGGTAAGTATTCCGACAAGGTTTCCGATTGGTAAGTATTCCGACAAGGTTCCGATTGGTTAGTATTCCGATTGGACGACATTCCGACCAGGGTACCGATAACATTCCGATTGGCTCATATTCCGATTAGGATTCCGAATAGCATTCCGATCAGAAAACATTCCGACCAGGGTTCTGTTATCATTCCGATTGGAAGACATTCCGACTAGGTTTCCGATTAGACAATATTCCGATCAGGGTTTCAGATAACATTCCGATTGGTTACTTTTAGCATTTCGACGGATTAATTTTGAGACTTACGACACTTTGAGATTTTCACATTGAGATTAAGAAGTTTGGGTATTGAGATAGTATTTTCAACTTAGAGGATTTCGTTTCAAGTTTGTAATCTTTCACAAAAACACGCAACATCTTTGTTTCAACAACATTAAAACACTTAACCTTATTTCATTGTTCGGTCATCTTTGATAATCTTTTGTCAAGGGATCACAAAATGAATTCAAATTCTTTTATGCCAACTATGACTTCACTCACCGATATATCGATCATTTCGGGTACCGATACTCGCCCGCCTTTGCTCATCAAAGATCTATTTGAAGCATGGCAAGGCCGTATGAGAACATATATCATGGGCAAACAAAATGGCCGACTTATGCTTCAATCAATTGATAAAGGACCATTAGATTGGGGAGAGATTACCGTCAACAATGTGACAAGACCAAGGGAGTATCATGAGTTAATCGATGCCAATAAAATCATTGCAGATGCCGATGAAAGGGCTGTTCAGACAATTTTTCAAGCCCTTCCGCCCGATATCTTTCGAATGGTGAGTGAACATACAGTAGCAAAGAATCTTTGGGATCGACTTGCGGTGTTGCTACAAGGGACATCTCTCACAAAGCAAGAACGAGAGTGTCAACTGTATAATTTGTTTGATAGATTCACATACCTTCCAGGGGAGACACTTCATGATTTTTATTGGCGTTTTACCACTTTGATGAATGACATGAATGTCTATAATCTAAGGATTGAACAGTTTCAGTTAAACACCAAGTTTTTGAACACACTACCCCCTGAATGGAGTCAGTATGTGACTGATGTCAAGATGATTCGTGATCTACACAAGTCCAATTTAGATCAACTTTATGCTTTCTTACAACAACATGAGAAACATGTGATCCAAAACCGAATATCTCAAGGACCTTATCATGAACCAATGGCATTATTGGCAAACCATCCTACACTGTCATACCACAACTCTCAGCTTGCTTTAGGACACAAATCATCATATCAACCTGTGTATCAAACACCAAGCTTCCTACAGTACTCGATTCTGCCACCGCCCCCAACATCTTATCACCAACCAGCAACATCATCATCACAAGGAGATTCACACCCATCACCTTATGCTTCACACCAGTATTCACCGTATCAACCTCCCACCAACCTTTCTAGTACCTATCCACAACTCGAGGCTCCTCAACATCATTACTTACATCAAGCAAGTGCTCCAACCAATCAGTTTGTTGCTCAACCAGCATCAGCATTGTACTGTGAAGATGACATCCCTGTCCCTGAATTTAGACAAGGAGATAGCCCTACTGAAATCCTTGCTCTGATGTCTGCATATTTAAGTCAAACTTTGAACAAACGAGGTTACCGAGGTTCAACACCAACTAACAATCAGTTAAGGAACTCGTCTAACTCTCGACAACAGGCAACAATTCAGGACGGAAGGGTCATGGTGCAACCACTTCAAGGGAGATCAAATTCGTCCACTGCTGGTGCACGTTCATCCAATACTAATGCTACAAGGGCTAACAACACTGGTAAAATGAAGGTGGTTATTTGCTACAACTGCAAAGGGGAAGGGCACATGGCCTGAGAATGCAAGCAACCTAAGAGGAGAAGGGACGACACATGGTTTAAGGAGAAGATTTACCTGGTGAATGCTTAAGCCCAAGGTCGTGAGCTTGATGAAGAAGAATTCGCATTCCTTGCAGATCCGGGAGTAGCGGAAACTGATGGTCTCACAACAGTCATCACCAACAATGCTGCATATCAATGTGATGATTTGGATGCATATGACTCGGATTGTGATGATCTTAACACCGCCAAAGCAGCTCTTATGGCAAACCTTTCACTCTATGGAACTGATACCATTTCTGAGGTACCAAATACTGCTACATATACTAGTATTGTACCTTACCAAGTTGAGCAAATGTCTGAGTATTCGGAACAGCCTCTGGTGGTTAGTAACTCAATTGACGAGACAAACAATGATAGCAATAACATTGCAAGTCCTCAGACTTTGAGTGAACCACAACCGGGAGCTCTTACGACTATCAATTCGTCTGCTCAACCTGATTTGGTTATGGTCCCTGCATCTTTGCTTAGCCAAATGAATAATGCGGTCCTTGAAACCCTTAATGCTAATCAGACTTTATCTGCCGAGCTTGCTTTGCATAAGGACAAGGTTCAAACCTTGGAAATGACTCCTGTGTCCACTACCTTAACCAATCCTGAATTTGATAGGTTTAGGAAAGTTCAAATGGACAATCTGCTAGAAATTGAAAGTTTAAGAGAAAATCTTTCGAATGAGCTTAAAGAAAAAGAGTCAGTCGTTACTAATTTTCAACAACTTCAAACGGATTTTGAAATTCTTGAGTCCAAACATCTTGAAACGGAAATTAAGACGTCTGAAAGAATAAAAGAAACGGAACTTAAGCTTTTAAAACAATATGCTGCTTCACATCTAGTACACTTGTTTCATGCATCATTTAAAGAGTTCAACCTATCGCGTCTCATAGACTTACCACCTAACCCGGGTTATGCAAAGCAAGCACTTAACCACAACCCATGACTTTATGATGCAACAAAGTTAGGATTGGTATTAGATCCGATAGTGTTCTCAAGTGATTCTATGACACCATATGATGAAAAGCAGTTAAAATTACTTTCTACATATCCTGAATATGATTATGCTTCAATGAATGCAAAAAATGCCACAATAGATCTTAGAACTCGTTTTAATATGAAAAAGAGAACTCTCCAAACATCCACTTTCATGCCGACTAGAGAATGCCTTAGTATAATTCCTACATTTGTCAACTCGGACAAACCAAAGGAAATTCCTAAGAATCTTCCCCCGGTTAGTACGGTAAAGCTCAGCTTGGAAGAGATTGGGCAATACCTTACCGATTTTGACAAGGTCATCTTGGAATGTACGACTTCAACGACTCATTTGGAGAATGGGCGTTCGAACACATGAAAACGGTGTTTGAAGAAGCGATCGTTCCGTTTGTGGACCATATTAAACAAGGAGTCTATGATCTAGCGTGTAATTTAAGCTTTGAAATTGGTGAAGTTCAAAAAGTTTTCAATAAAATGGATGATGCTTATGAACAACACTTAATTGAAAAGGAAAAGATTTTATCAGAATATGACCGCTTTTTAGAACATATGGTGTCTCTCGAAGTGATGCAAGTTGTTACTGTTAAATATACTCATGAAATTTCATCTACTGTGAATATTTGTGATGATGTGCATGAATCTGTGAATATTGTTGAAAATGTGAATACTGTAGAAAATCATTCTTGTCATGAATCCAACGCTGAATTTTTAAAGCTTCAAGATTCGTATAATACACTTTCAAAAAGTTTTAACGAGCTTCAACAACATTCTATATCTCTTGAAATTGAGAATCAATCTAAAAATGTAACTCTTTCAAAACTAAATGATGGTGGAAACTCCGTTGAGACAAGTGACAAGATGATTCAGATGGTTCAGAATTTAGAAGAAGAGATGATGAGACTTAAGAGAGAATTACTAGAAAGAAAACGGAACTAGAGGCTGCAGAGACTAAGAATCATGTCCTAGAAAATAGAATTAATTCTATACTAGGAGAGCGTGAACAAGTAAGGCATGGAGACTCACAAATTTCTGGTTCAATAGAAGAACACCTCGCGTTTAATGCGACAGAGCAAAAGTCTTTAATTGACAAACTGAACAAGAAATGTGAGGAAACCTCTGACCTAAAAATTCAGCTCATGGACAAAAACATGGTTTTGGCCGAGTTAAAGGAGACACTTCTTCTCACCCGACAAGAAGTTGTAAATAACTTAGCTACCAACTCTGCACCATCCTCTAGTGCTCCAACAACCAAGTCAGTAGTGCTTTATAAGAACCCGCTCCATAAGAAAAACCCGGTTACCTACGATGATTATATGAGGAATGCAACTAAGCACGTAGATCTTGTTAGGGATATTTTAGATGATTTGTATGCGTTAGATCCCTCAAGCAGTTACTACTATTCAGCTCATGAATATATTAAGCGTGTTCAATATTGCTTAGCATATTTGCAATACATAGGAAAATCGGGTTCTGCACTACTCACTAATCGACCCATTGCTGTAACTCCATTCAATAAGACCCCAGGAGCAAAACCGTCATTGGCACCATCAAGTAAGGCACCTTTAAAATCTGTAACTAATGTTCCCTTGGCTTCTACAGGAGTAACTGTATCCACTAAGGCTAAAGGATCTCGAGGAAAGAAAGATAGGATCAAGCCTTCCACTAATAGGACTGAGAAGAAGAAAGTAGAAGTGCACCCTAGGAACGTTATTTCAGTTTTAAATAAAAAGAATCATGTAGCTAAGACAAAAGGTCCTCTTTATGAGTGGAAACCTAAGCAAAATGTGAATTCTAATGCGAAATGTTGGAATTGTAATAAATGCATGTTTTCTCAGCGTCATGATTTATGCCTTGTTGATCACGTGAATGAAATGCATGCTATTAAGAACAATCTTGAATGGCCTCCAACAGGGAAGAAATTTACCCAAGTTGGGTGGCAATGGAAACCCACTGGTAGGACCTTTACTGCAAATGGAACTAAGTGCCCTTTAACTAGGATCACATCTACGGAAGTTAGGTCTAAGCGTCCTTTAAATAGGAACACTAGCACTAAGAAATGGAAAAAGCGCCCTTTAACTAGGTCTGCCCCCACTACTGTGCCTACCAGTGGTAATGTCCCCAGTCAAAAAGTACCTCAGAATACTAGACAACTAGAATCTAAGCCAACCACTAGTAAGAAAATCTGGAAACCTAAAGTTTCGTCTGATAGAAAATCTAAGATAACTGTATCTGTACCTGCTAACTCAGAAGAACAATTAGAATCCGATACATCGTCTGTGTTTGGTAATATTTTCAGGTCGTCCAAATTATTCTTTGGTATTTGGACTCGGGGTGCTCCAAACATATGACTGGAGACCGCTCGATGCTCAAAAATTTCGTCAACAAGTTTCTAGGAACGGTAAAATTCGGCAACGACCATATTGCAAAGATTATGGGTTATGGTGAATACCAAATTGGGAATGTCACGATTTCAAGGGTTTACTATGTGGAGGGACTTGGTCATAATCTATTCTCAGTAGGACAATTCTGCGATTCTAACCTTGAAGTGGCCTTTCGACAACACACTTGCTTCATTCGCGATCTTGCAGAAAATGATTTGTTAAAGGGTTCTCGAGGGGATAATCTCTATACTTTGTCTATTCAAAACATGATGGCCGCCTCTCCTGTTTGCCTACTCTCCAAATCATCTAAGCCCAAGTCATGGTTGTGGCATCGACGGTTATCTCATCTTAACTTTGATGCTATTAACCATTTGGCTAGAAACGAACTTGTTCGTGGTCTTCCGAAACTTAAGTTCGACAAGGATCATTTATGTTCCGCGTGTTCATTGGGGAAAAGCACCAAGAAATCTTACAAACCTAAAGCAGAAGACACCAACCAAGAACCACTGTATCTTTTGCACATGGATCTTTGCGGGCCAATGCGTACAGCTAGTGTGAGTGGTAGAAAATACATCCTCGTTATAGTGGATGATTTCTCAAGGTTTACATGGGTAAAGTTTTTAGCATCCAAGGATCAAGCACCAGAGTATATCATTACTTTCTTAAAGATGATCCAAGTACGTCGTAATGCTACTGTTCGCCGCATTCGGACTGATAACGGCACTGAGTTCGTTAATCAGACTCTTCGAACTTATTATGAAAAGGTTGCTATTTCTCATGAAACATCTGTGGCTCGCACTCCACAACAAAATGGTGTCGTTGAAAGACGTAACTGTACACTTATGGAAGCTGCTCGAACTATGTTGATTTATACGAATGCTCCTTTATTCTTATGGGCAGAAGCAGTGGCAACCGCATGTTATACCCAAAACCGCTTTGTCATTCGCAAACGTCATGGTAAAACTCCATATGAGCTACTTCATGGACACAAACCCGATATTTCATATCTTCATGTGTTTGGTGCACTTTGCTATCCAAATACAAATAGTGAGAATCTGGGAAAACTTCAACCGAAGGCTGATATTGGAATTTTCATTGGATATTCACCCGCAAAGAAAGCTTACCGGATTTATAACCGTCGTCTTGGCAAGATTGTAGAAACTTTGGATGTCGATTTTGATGAGCTGACAGTGATGGCTTCTGAGCAACACAGCTCTGAACCCGCATTACACGAGATGGGAACCGGTACAATCTGTTCCGGCTTAATTCCCAACAACCCTACTTCTCCATCATTCATACCACCAACAAGGTCCGAGTGGGATAAGTTATTTCAACCTATGTTTGATGAATTCTTTGATCCACAGAGTAATGATTCTCCAGCATTAGTAGCAGTAGCTCCGATTCCCGTAGTGGTTGCTCAAGATAATGGAAATCTATCCGAGGCAACTACTGTTACTCTTGAACAAGATGTACCATCCCCCACCAATTCTCAAACAACACCTGAATCATCACCCCCACTCGTTCCTAATGATGTTGAAGAGGATCTGTATGATCACGATCTGGAATATGCTCACTTACAAGAGCTTCCCTTCTTTGGTTCACATATACCTGAAGACCCTACCGGCGTCTACCTCAGAGGAAGCTCCTGTAATCGTTCACCCCCGACCACCACAGATTGAAACTCACAACACTAAATGGGACAAAGGATCACCCAATCCGCAATATTATTGGTGACATCGATCGACCAGTCTTAACACGCCATCAACTTCAAGAACATGCATTATATTGCTATTTTGATGCATTTCTTTCAGACACTGAACCTAAAAACTGGCAACAAGCCATGACCAAATCATCATGGATTGAAGCCATGCAAGAGGAACTTAATGAGTTCCAACGTCTTGAAGTGTGGGAATTAGTTCTGTTACCCAGCAACGTTGAAATCCTGACATTGTTGTGGGTATACAAGGTTAAGCTCGATGAGTTAAGAAGTGTGCTGAAAAACAAAGCTAGATTGGTTGCTAGAGGTTACAAACAAGCTTTGGGTATCGATTTTGAAGAATCCTTTGCTCCTGTTGCACGATTGGAGGCAATTAGACTATTCCTTGCATATGCTGCTCACATGAATATGATCGTCTACCAAATGGATGTTAAGACGGCATTTCTCAATGGTGAATTAAGGGAAGATGTCTATGTAAGCCAGCCGAATGGATTCGTCAATTCAGAGTATCCTAATCACGTGTACAAGCTCAAGAAGGCTCTTTACGGGTTGAAACAAGCTCCACGCGCGTGGTACGATCTCTTATCGTCGTATCTCATCTCCAAAGGCTTCTCCAAAGGCAAAGTGGACCCCACATTATTCATTCTCAAGGAGGACAACGACATGATACTGGTACAAATTTATGTTGATGATATAATATTTGCTGCTACTAATCAACGTTTGTCTGACCGTTTTGAGAAAATTATGTCCACACGCTTTAAGATGTCGATGATGGGAAAATTTTTATTTTTCTTAGGGTTGCAAATTTCTCAGAATCCCAGAGGCATCTTTATTAATCAATCCAAATTTGCTCTTGAATCCTTAAAGAAATATCACTTTGAAAACTGTGACCCTGTGGATACTCCAATGGTGGAGAGATCCAAGTTAGATGAAGATAAGGAAGGGATAGCTGTCGATCCTAAACTTTACCGTGGAATGATCGGCACCCTTCTCTATCTGACTGCTAGTAGGCCTGATTTGCAATTTGCTATAGGCATGTGTGCCCGGTATCAGGCTCGGCCTACCGAAAAGCACTTACATGTTGTGAAAAGGATCTTTAGGTATCTAAAAGGAACACTTCATCATGGTATGTGGTATCCGAAGGATTCCTCTATTGCACTAATTTCATATGCAGATGCAGATTATGCCGGGTGTCAAGATACCAGACGTAGCACTTCTGGTAGTGTGCAACTTCTTGGAGATAGACTTGTTAGTTGGGCATAAAAAAGGCAGAAAAGCGTTGCGATGTCAAGTACTGAGGCTGAATACATTGCTATGTCCGGTTGTTGTGCTCAAGTTCTTTGGATGTGGTCACAATTGACTGACTACGGTCTTGGATTCAACAAAATCCCGATGTACTGTGATAACAAAAGTGCAATCGCTCTATGCTGCAACTACGTTCAACACTCTCGAGCAAAGCACATTGACATCCGCTACCACTTCATCAAGGAGCAAGTGGAAAATGGAGTGATCGAACTATACTTCGTCAACACTGAGTATCAGCTGGCAGATATATTCACAAAGGCCTTAGATCGAGGATGCATCGAGTTTTTGATCGAAAAGCTAGGCATGAAATCATTTTCACCAGCGACACTTAAGGAGTTGGCAGAAGAATCTGAAGAATAGTACTGGTAAACTATTCTCGAGTATCCTTTGATCGTGATCTTGTATATTGTACATACTTAAACCATCAAAAGCAAAATACAAAAGTATAAAACCAAGAAAAACCATAAAAAAAATATAAAACCAAGAAAAACCATAAAAAAATATAAAACCAAGAAAAACCATAAAAAATATAAAACCAAGAAAAACCATAAAAAAAATATAAAACCAAGAAAAACCATAAAAAATATAAAACCAAGAAAACCCAAAAATATTTTTCTTTTCAAATCGGGCATGTCTTTTAGTACGGTAATATTTACGGCCTTAGAAATGTCGATCAAAATTGACACGGCGCCATAAATAGAGTCCGTATAAAAGTTGTACATTTTTAAAACATGCCCATTTTAGCTTGTAGTTATTTCAGACTGCAACCCGCTTTTCGTATTAAAGTCACGTATTTCTTTTGAAAACGTTGGCTCCCAACGGGAATTAATTTTCTCGGGCAAGGTTTACTTGAAAACCTTGTAAGGGACTAAGTTTACTTCATAACTTGGTCTAACACAAATCAGTGTACGTGTCAGTGCACTTATTTTGTTAAAATAAGAGAAATCTTATTGCCCCTAGAATCGTTTTTAGAAAATCATTAAACAGAAAAGGTCTTCATATGATAATTGTCCCATTAAATTCCATGACTACAGCTCTTTAAATAGAAAACGGGTCACCAATTGAGGGGGAGCAAATATCATATCATTTTGAACATGATTTGGTCTTCATATTATCTTGTCTGTCATCTTTCTGTATGTGCATTATGTGCAATGTGTGCCTTGTATGGAGTTTATTTTGAGTTGGCATTAGGTTTTATTGGCGTGTCTCATTTGTCGGGATATTGGCTAGAAAGGATAACCTTAGTGTGTTGTTAACTAGTTTTATGACATCCATCAAAATTGGGGGACCAATCTGCAATTTTCGCAAAAATTGGTTAGAAACTTTGACCTTAGTCAAAACTTCCACTCCCATTTTTTGCTTATCCTGCAAACGATTCACACACACCAATCCTCTTTTTCTGTCGCCATTGACATTATCCAAAGAACTTGTAACAGTTCGTTTCTTGTGCGTATTTTTGCTGTGATTTCGTCTAAGGTAAACTTAGAAAACATGTGCTATTTCTCTTGCCTATGATTTCTGTGCCTATAATCTTTGTTCTTCTCGGTTTGAATCATGTGATCTAGGGTTTCTATCTAAATGTGAATAAACATCATGTTTAACTGAGGGGATTTAATCTTTATCATGTTTTATACAATGGTTTTGAATTAAATTGCTTAAAACAGCCTAAAAACCATAGAAATCGCTAAGTTTAGATCCACCTCGAAAAACCCGCCCAGATTCCGATGAAGAAAGGCTTAGATTCCGATTGGTCATTCCGATCGGTTATTCCGATCGGACATTCCAATCGGATATTCAGATTAGACATTCCGATTAGCCTGTGATTAAGTCATTCCGATCGGTTCATTCCGATCAGACATTCAGATTGGATATTCCGATTGGATTTTTTAGATTATCCCGATTAAGTCATTCCGATTGGATATTCAGATTGAACATTCCGATTAGCTTTTTATTAGTTCATTCCGATCGGTTCATTCCGATCGGACTTTCAGATTGGATATTCCGATTGGTCCTTTCCGATTGGTCTTTTCCGATTGGTCTTTTCCGATTGGTCCTTTCCAATTGGTCCTTTCCGATTGGTCTTTTCCGATTGGTTCTTTCCAATTGGTCCTTTCCGATTGGCACATTGTCATTCCGATGAGGTGTATAGCATTCCGATTTGGAAATATGAGATTAGAGATTCTTCTTTGCTTAGACTTTCCGATTAGGTCATTTCCAAAGGGTATTCCAATAAGATAAGTGCCCTTGTGTTGCTAGATTGTTTCCTATATAAGTGGACTTATAGTATTTGCGAAAAAAGTGTTGTTGCACCATCACTTTAAGCTAGCATGCCTTTACACTATGCAATTGCTTTAGACTATCTAATGATTTCGACCTAGATTGCATTATTTCCTTATTAGGCTTTAAGTAAATTAGGGCCACTTTCACGAAACCAAGTTTTATTGAAATTAATTAATTTTATCTCTTAAGAATACTTGAAAGGTTTCTTATTACAGAAGTTCCTCTTATTTAATAAGTTGACTCCTCTGTAAACAAAAGAGATAAAAATTACTTATTCAATGTCTTGCGTTTTGTTTCCAGGCCATGGAAGACAAAGTTTCATCATTGTCTTGCCCTATGTTCAAGCCTTCTATTGTTTGGGTTGAGTAAAATCCTACAATTCCTGATGTAGTGGTTGAAACTAAAACAAAACCCACTGAAGTTTTGGTTGAATCTAAACCAAGACCTACTGAGGTGTTAGTAGAAATGAAACCTAGACCTACTGAGGTTTTGGTTATGACAGCCAAGATATCCAAATATTTTAAGAATTAATGCTAGGTTGTTATCCATTTAGAATAAAATGTCTTTGGCATGTCTGTGTGTTGTTGAATGTAAGGACCTAGTCCATCTGAACCATGGTTGTATGTTGCTTCTCTATTATATGTGGTAATAATTGTTATGTTTTATTCCCTATGCTTCAACTTGGTATAGACTTAAGATATATATATTTTGTGTATATCATTTGTGCTTATATCATCAAAGCAGGAACCATGTCAATCACCAGAGAACAACAACAACAATCAGACCTCGCATTAGTACCACTAAATGTCCGACTACCACTTGCAGAGAACAACTTTTGTCTGAGAGAGGATTTTGATCCAAAAATTGTCGCTTTCAAAGTTGCAATGGACATTCTTGACATGTCACCCATTAAAGATGCACTTAGAGCTACTGCATCAGTTCCTGAAATCTACATTCATGAATTTTGGGCCACAGCATCGATTACCGCCGCAAAGGAAGCATCTAAGATATCGATCACTTTCAACATCAACAGGCAAAATTTTACTCTTGATTTAAATCAATTCAGGAAATTGTTCAAGTTTCCCAAATTAGCAAAAGGAGAAAAGTTTGTGCCCAATCAAAAAATAGATGAAGTGCTTCGAGTAATTAGAGCTCTAAACTATGAGGGTAACATTCAACATCTATCTCAGTTCTCCACTGCATGCATTGGTCAACCATGGAAAGCAATCGTCATCATCATAACCAGGTGCCTCACTTCAAAGGCTCGTGGTTATGACCAACTGAGACCACCTCAGGCTCATATACTTTGGGGCCTATACACTGCATCTAAAGTAGATTATGCTCTACTTCTTTGGCAAGAAGTGTGTTACCAATTCACCGGTACCAAGAAGAAATCACTGCATCTTCCGCTTCCAAGGTTCACAAAACTTATCATCAACCATTTCATAAAGAGTGTTCCTTCTATTGACAAGCGTGGAAACTTCTTCTACCATACATCAGATGATGACCATGTGTTGGATCAGATGGGTGACGAGAAACATCCCAGTAAGTACTCACTGCTTCTAGCTTTAGTGCCTGACACCATGATCAATGACGGGATCAAGGACAGTGAACCTTACAAACAAATGCTTCTGGACATTGAAACACAATTTAAAAGGGAAAACGCAGATCCATCCGAAAAACAAAAGGGTAAAAGGAAAAAGACTGTTGTCAAACGCCAAAAGACTTCTTCACCCCAAACCAAAGGTAAAGCTAAAGGGAAAGATAAACTACGTGATGAAGATGTAGATGAACAAGATCCCTTAGTACAAATGTCTGAAGAAAAACAGATGCGCATTGCACAAAAGTTAAGTAGGATGGAGGCACAGAAAACCGGTAGTGATTCTAGATCAAAAACTCATGCCGAGTTAGCACTGGAAGCTTTTGGAGATCCAGGCGATTAAAATGATGAAGAGGAACAAGATCTCAGACTAGAGGAAGAACTCACAGACCCAACAAATCAAGATGATGACAACGTAGATGATTATATCAACTACGATTATGAAGATCAAAATTTAGAAGGTGGAACAGATATGGAAACAATTCTGTACGAGGACGTCAATCTTAGCAAACCACTTCCACCTCCTTCATCAATAATAGCAGCAGACGATGCTCATATGACGTTGTTTCCTATTCAACAACACATACCCCCTCCACCACCAGTCTTCAACACTGTTGTAACAACCGTCCCGCCGATTGAACCTACAATTGAGACCATTCAACCTGTATCAACCACCACCCCCGTAATTACACCCACTCCGTCACCGGTCATCAATCAACCTGTATCAACCACCATCCATGTAATCACACCTACGCCGCCACCGGTCACCCATCAACCTGTACTAACCACCACCCAAGTGATTACAACGATGCCTCCACCGATTGTCGATCCTTTTGTGCCAACAACTGCCCCAGTGATTGTACCAACATCGCCCCCTATCCTTGAACAACTTGTACCAACCACCATCCAATCCACAACCTCGTTAGCAGTTACAGTAACTCCTCCACCAACAACAACAACAGTACAACTATCATCCACTCCCACTCCATTTCTCACAACCAATGATCCACTCATTCAGCACCTCCAAAAACAACTGGAATCACTGGCAAATAATATTGCGGCACTGGAGAAAAGGATAAATCATAGTAAGTCACGTGACGAACGAGCACAAAAACGTGATGACAAAAAACTTCAAGAAACATTCGAAGGTGTCATAAGACTTAAAAAGCAACACAAAAAATTTCTTGCTGAAAAGGACGCACGTGACAAAGAAAATGCTGCATTTCTCGATTCCATCAATGATTCCATGACTAACAGCATTCAGCATGAAGTTAGGTCATGTGTACATCAGGAGCTTCCAGCATTATTCACAAATGGCCTTACTAACTTACAGTTAATGCAAACCTTGGAAACTCGGTTAACCAACATTGAGTCACCCATAACAGAAGCTCAACACGAATTACAAAGAGCTCTTAGTAAGGTCATAATGGAAGCTTCCAACACATCACCAGTAGAAGACACTGCAGTTCCCCAATCTTCCAAGAAACGGAAACGACAGGAGTCAGAAAATGAGGAAGAAGAGGAAAAGAATAAGGAGGAAGAACATTCTGATAAAAATGAAGAAGAAAAGGACGAGGACGAGGACGAGGACGAGGATGATGACGAGGACGAGGACGAGGATGAGGATGAGGACGAGGACGAGGATGAGGATGAGGACGATGGGGAGGATAATGATGACGATGAGGATGATGGGGAAGACGAGGATGACGATAGTGATGCAGATGACGATAATGGGAATGGTAAGGATAAGGAGAAAGGGGATGGTGATAAGGATGAAGGTAATGCCACCAATGGAGAAGAATCTAAAGAATCTGATGCATGCTCAAAAGAAAAAGTTGACGATAAACAAGCTGAGAGTGAACACATCACCACTGACGAGCATGGTGAAACCACTGACAAAACCACAGGTAAGTCATCTGAACCAATTCATACTAGTGTATCACAAGAAGATCCTGTACTACCACTAGTACAAGACGAATCAATGATTGAAGACGAACCATCACCGTCTATGGAACATCACTCTCCACCGCCTACTCTTGTTCAGCATCACACAGAAACAGCCACAGGTACTTCTTCTGTACCGGTTCCTACTAATGTCTCATCAACAGCACCTGTTGAACACGAACCTATGCAAGAAGATGACCCGATACCATCTGTGATACATAACTCTCCACCTCAGCACTACATTGATATGGATATTGACGAGTTAAATCAACCAGATCCTGAGTTTGCTGACTCGTTCGCTGTTGATGAGACGGTTCTTGTACAGCCATGGCTTATACAGGAAACAATCGCACGTACAGTTTCTGACAGTGAAAAGGCGGATCTCACACAATTCCTCAATAATCCTATCGACTTCTCTGGATTCTTGATGGATAAATATGGAGTGCCTAGCATTGATACAAATATGCTTCAAACAACGATCAAAGACAAGAACTTCTGGGCTTCCATGAAGATTGCCGAAACTGAGGGAGAATATCATTTTAATGAGCTCATGAAAGCAATCAAGTCAACAGCATCAGGTGAACAAGCTCCAATCCTTCTTCCACTAACACCCTCAATTATTGCAGCCGCCAAGGATCTGCCAATGCAATACTTCACCAACCGTGATCTTGACTACTTAGAAAACGGCGCGGACAAGTATGCTACGTCATTAACAATGGGCAAAGCAGTAAATTTGGAGGATATCCCTTGGATTGAAGATAAAGTTTCAAAACTATGGAGCAAAAAGCTTGTCAAAGAATATGATCAATATGCGGAATTAGGCATCTCACATTGGCGGGGCAACAAGAAGTCGGCTTACTACTTCTACAATCACACCAAGCAAGGTACACCTATAAGTGCAACCCGTCGAATCTCCAGCATACAGGGCGTTAACTTTCACCATATTTTCGGATATTCGTATTTGAAGGACATCATATTCAAGCGAGAAGACGGTAAGACTTATAGTGTCAGTGAAGGGGATCTTCAATTCCTACGACTTGAAGATATTGAAGATTTTCTACTCCTTTTGGTTCAAGGCAAGGTTCCTCACTTAGATCCCGATGAAGTCATTGCCCTAAGTTCCAACATTCGCCAATTCACTCGTCGAATTGTAATCAAGCAAAGGGTTGGGGATTTACAACTCGGGGTAGAGAGTTACCAATCCAGGCTAAATCTGGAACGACCTCACACAACACCAATGAGTCGTTTTCACCAAGATAAGGAACCATACATGGGTACACTTAAACCAAAGATGGGCATATTTTACCTGAATGAAGCAGAGGTCATGCAATACATGCGACTCTCAGAACTACACAAGTTCAGCGATGGCACTCTCAAGCATGTACGTGACAAGCTGTTGATGCTCAACTCAGGACAAGGTCTTCCAGAAGTAAAGTACCAATGGCTAGGCCGATTTAAGAAGAGTGCCAACCACACCATCCAGGTGATTGAGGAAAAGTTAAGGCACCGACGGTTGATCCGCAGTATTGAACGATTTGTGGGGGGCAGACCATATGGAGCACATCACAGGCTCGTGGACCGATCCATCTAATGGGTCGTACTATTTCAGGTCTACTCCATATTGGTTAATTTGTGAATATGTTAATATTGTAAATATTGTGCTTTTGTGGCTTGTTGTAGTGTGAAAGTATGAAATGTTTCAAGAATTTCTCACGAGATTCTAAATCTTTCAAAATCTATAATACTCAAGCACTACAACTTACCCTCATTAATTTGAGGGGGAGCATTTATATGTTCTTTGGCCAAACATCTAATTTCACTTTATTACCCAAAGACCGGTTAATCCATTAATATCCAAAATATTGATGGTTAACATTTTGGAAAGGGGAGAAAATGGGATTAAGGAGACTTAATGATACTTGGCTAAAACAAAGAAAAAGGCTTAAAAGATAAACCAACTTAACATGTGTAATGCACAAGTTAAGGGGGAGCGTTTTTGATGATAAAAACACTTAAGGCACAAAAACTTTGATTTTAATATCACAAGTGCTTTAAGTGATCTTTTCAAAGATTTTTCATGGTGACTATATCAACCCAAAACACACTTAACTCACGACGAATGTGGTGACAAAAGGGTGGTAGGTATAGGTATTAGTCCAATGATTCATCAGAACCGATGGAATCTTCCCAAGGACAACTCCCTAGATAGAACTAGAAGTCCTAGGAAAGATGGAGAATGAATGTGAACATAGCTGAATGCCGACCAAGTACTTAAGCTAGCACTGGAACAATCACAACAAGGTGCTAGTGATGACGTATTGGTATGCATTGAAGGGGTTGAAGAATGAAAAAGAATTGTAAAGATAAAGGGTGTAAAGAAAGAAGCCCTCCTTACAACTTAAGGCATAAACCGGGTCAATACATATGCTATTGAGATCATTAGTTAATGATTCTCGATATTGAAGAAAGCCATCATGGACCCAGTGATGCATTGCACAACCCTCCCCATCTAACTCAAATATCTCTCAAAAGGTATTTGTTTTAATCACACGGAGATCAACACGTTATCTATTGGTTTATTCACTCCGAATAGACTTATATTGAATAGGTGGCACTCCTCTCCAGCCATCGATCACTAAATCAAAATGCACTATCGAGTCTAGAGCCACGAGATCATCAAAAGTCTCATTAGGACACTTTCCATTTATTCCTTGCTTCTTCACACACTGTGAAAAGTAAGAGATCTTTTATGAGTCCTACGCAGTATTCTTGTAATATTGCCAGAACATCCGAGTGATACGCAAGTATTACAGTGAAGATGGAAATCCTGCTTGAGCCAACATCAAACAAGCTCATGGTAGGTAACACGTGCGGTTCTTTACGAACTAATCTTGTGACAACTGGAAAGAAACAGTAGTTTAATTCTTAATTGAACTTAAACTCGTTCCAGGCCTCTACGCATTATCGTATGATCTTGCCAGAACACTCAGAGTGACACTCTTTAGTGTTCACAGTGACGAGTGGAAATCCTTCTAGTGTTAACATCAAACAGCACTTGGTAGGTAACAAGCAAGATTCAATTTGAATCAAGTTTGTGACAACTGGAAAGCAACGATGGTGAATATCTTAATTGAAATTCACTTGTTCCAGGTTTTCATGAATTGACGGCTTCAATCATAAGGATTTTTAATCCAAATGATTCACTCTTTATGTTCGCAGTCAGCTTTGGACGGTCGAATAAAGAGAATGGGTTTACCCGTGAAATCCTGTCAGGAAGTTACTTAATTGAAACTCACGGGTACGATATCTAATATCGTCCAACGGTCTTCACCGACAGGAGGTAAAATGCTACCGAATTAGAATAAAATGTCAAAGCCATTTTATTCGTGTCGTTGCTGTGTACCTGTTAAAGACGGTGGCGTTGCTGTGTACCTGTTGAAGACGGTAGCGTTGCTGTGTACCAGTTGAAGACGGTGGCGTTGCGGTGTACCTGTTGAAGACGTCCTCACATGCTTATTCCTTCAGCATTAAATACTCCTGCAAATGCAAGAAAGTATGACCTAAAAGTCTTCCGCTGTATCGACTCTGAAACTTTCAAGAATTCAACAAAGGATAAGTGTGTGGGACATGAAGTCACAAAGAGGCAAACATCACAAGAAAATAAAGACTGCACGTGAAAGGCCAAAAAGAACGTGTTCCAAGCAAAAGGCTGATATCATTCAACACATATTCACAAAAGGAAGAAAAAGAATGAAAAGAAGACTACGAGCTCAAGAACAAGATCTAACATGCTAGATTAGGACTTTGTAAATTTGGAGTGACCTCCCTTTGGGGGAGATTGTTGGAAATACGTTTTACGTATATAAAAAGTCTCGGTCACTCCAATAATGTAGTTATAGGCTCGTAGTAATGTTAAGTGTCATTTATTACATAGCCCGACCCATGAGCATGTTCATGGGCCGGAAGCCCAAGTCCATTAAGGACTTGGGGTATTTAAACCTCTTTCCACCATGGAAAGAGGTGTTGGTTGTTTGTTTCTTTCATTTCAATATATGAGTTTTCTTTCACTTATCTCTCTAACTTTCTCTCTCTAGAAAAACATCAACCCTCTTGATTCATAAAGATTATCATTGTTCTACAAAATCACTTTAGTTGTCCTTCCCTTAGCAAGATTTAAACAAAGTGCACAATGTCCTAAGTGTAGGGGAGTTTACTCCCACATGCTTAAACATTGAGGACAATGTTTATATTAAGTGTAGGGGGGACTTCTATCGAAGTAAGTGGTCTTTTCCATGAATTTGCCCTCATTTTAACCGAAAAATTAGATTTTTCGACATTTTTCAAAATTTTTAATCTATTTTGGCCTAGTTGTATAGTTGTATTTTCCTTTGTTATGGTTATTTTCTTTCTTTGCTTAAATAAAGTGGTTTTTAAATTTTTCATAGTCATGAATATTTTGACTCAACCCGAGTTTACTTATCTAAGTTTACTCTAGCTAGTATCCTTAACGTGTTTAAGTCAAGTTTTGCTAGGCTTTTATATAGGGAGCTATAAAACGCGAAAGTCTTAACTCTCACGGGTTAAGAACAAGAACTTTTCGCAAGTTCCTATAATTGATCCTAGAGAGTCGTTTATTTAGGGAACTTTAAAATGCGATTTCTAAACTTGAAAAAGTCTAAGAATTTGCAAGATCCTATAGGCGACTCGAAAACCCAAAACTTTGATTTAATAGGCTAAGCATCCACGAGTCTCATTCCTTGAGATTTTAAACTGTGGAGGACGAGAGATGATAGAGTCAATTATAAGTTTGGTATTCTTTCGTGAATTTATTTGAGTTAATTATGAGCCTATTCTCCCATCGCTTGTTAATAAATTTATCTGCAATAAATAAGGTTGTACGATTTGAAAAGTTACTTAGCTTCAAGCCCAAGATCGTTTAAAAGTTTCTCGGTATGGATTAGAGTTCATAGCCAAGGCATAACTTATTGAAGCGGGATGCAAAGATTGGCGAGTCTGAAAAGGCCCTAACAAGGCATGAGGGCTACATTTTGTTGCTAAAGATCCAAAAGTGATGTGAAGAATCATTTATCGAAAATCAATATGAAGGATCGAGACACACGATGAAAAGCAAATACTCCCCTAAAGATCATGGAGAAGTCTATCCAAAAAGGCCCTAACAAGGTATGAGTATAAATAGATCCAAGTCCCAAAAGGAGGTGGATCGTTGTATATCAAAGTCCAAAATAAAGATTGGAGAAAAATGAAGAAGTCGTGGTCCAAATATGAAGAATCTCTCAAAACTTCAAGTGAAGAAATTCCTATTATGAAGAGAAGACCATTATTTCAAGAACGTCTCTCAAAGATTCGAAGTATGAAGTCGCTGCCAAATATCGGTCCGAGAAAGGTCTCAAATCGTGAAGCGAGTTATGCCAAGATATGAACTTTATGAGGTCCCGAGAGGCAGTTTTAAAAGATTTTGTCCTTTAGCTAACTATTGATTAAATCGTTCACTTTATTTTCAGCCTAATTAACTATCGAAATAAGTCAAACAATGCATCCTCGTGATCATTCAAGACAAAAATAAAATATAAGAGATACACCTAGGAATAAGGGAGTCTAAGTGAATAATTGGCCCACATGAATTCGTGTTAGTCTGCTAACTTATAGTAGCAATGATCTCGTTTTTAAGCTTGGTATAGGGAACGTGAAACTTGAGGATGATAAACGTTCATGGCAGCCTAAACCCAATGTAAGTCTTTGATTTCTTTATTTGTTTCTATCTTTTATTGTTTAGTATTTAATAAAGGCCAAGGTGGGTTATTTATGATGAAGAATGTAAACCGTGCTTTAAAATTAATGCATTTCATGAGGGCATTGCAATGGTCAAGTGTAAGGGATTTAATAAGTGTGAAAACACTTATCCTTTTACCACTTATTTCCAATAATAACAAGACCAAAACGTGTAATTTATGTCGTAAAAGTCGGAATTATGCGTGGTTTGTGTTTTTATTGTGTTTTAGGACCAAAAGATGAAAAAGGAAGAAAACACGGGCTTTCACGGGCTTTTATCGAAGAAAACGAGAAAAGACGAAGTCAAAAGATCAACAGTGCAAAAAGAACGGAAGTCCAAGACCTATTCTGAAGATTTATCGAAGAAAAAGTCTAAAGGTGGAAGTTTAATGAAGTCGAAGAACTCAAGTCTAATAGAAGAAGAAAATTACAAGACAAGTTCAATATATATCGACAAATCCCGAGACGACGTCGAGGAAGACAAAAGATTTAAATCGAGTCGAGAAGAAAGAAAGAAGAGGCAACACATGCACACCTTCCCATTTTCCCTATAAATACCCTCCTAATACACATTAGGAGGGTTGGTTAGTTTTTAGTAGTTAGTTTCATTTTTCATTTTCTTTTCTAGTTTTAGAGAGAGAAAGTTCTCAACTTTCTCTCACTAAGTTTTCATCTTTCTTTCTTTTAATCTTTCAAGATTAAGCCTTTTGTATTTGTATTCTCATTAATCAAGTTCTAGTTAAGCTTTTAATCTTTCATCTCTTTCTACCTTTCTTTGATTTTAGTTTACTTTTGGTGCGAATTACATTTGATCCGTGTTGTTCTTGATGTTTTCGTGCTTAAAAATTAATCTTTTTATTCACACATTAACTTTCATACGATTAAGCTTTAAGACTCTTGTGCTTATTGGCTTATTCGCTTCTTTTAGCTTATTTACTTTTAAAGTTTTCTTAAAAAGTTCATCTTTTTATAGTTTGATTTAAAAGTTTGCTTATTTTAAGTTGGAAAAGATGTTATTTGTGCTTATTTAATCCGTTTCATATTAGATTCGTTCAAAGTTTTGGGTATTAGCTTATTCCTAATAGCTTATTGCCTAGCTTAGTTTCGAATCCCATATTAATCGGAAAAGGTAAACCCTTTTCCGATTTGAGTATTCCGACGTGCACCCCCCTTTATTCCGATAGTTTGATCGGAAAGGGTATTAGTATTCCGATTGGCAGCCTCCCTATTCCGATCACCCAATCGGATTAGGATTTCAATATTCCGATTGGGTCTGTTTCTATACATTCCGATCTGAATCTCTTTCGTGTATTCCGATTGGACCTAGTTTCTAACATTCCGATTGCCTCCTTTTTATTCATTCCGATTGAGTTTTCCGATTGTAGCATTCCGACGAGGGTGTTGTTATTACTTTCCGATCTGGCCTGTTTCCGACCAAACATTCCGATTGTGGCATTTAAGATATTCCGATTTGGCTGTTTTCCGACCAACATTCCGATGGTTTAATTTCTTGTTTTTGCAAAGTTTTCAAGTGTTAGTTTTATTAAGTGTTCAAGTACTTTTCTAATCTTGCCTTTAAGTTTTCAAGCATTTATTTTTTAACTCGTCATTTTAGTTTAATCTTTAAACTCCGCCTTTACTCAACGACATTTACATTTATTTGCTATTAGTTTAAAATAGATAACCAACCAAACCATTTTCATTTCCACCAAGAACAATTGAGTCGCACTTTAAACCAATAGTCAATTCGAAGAGATTCGGACGATAATATTTTATACTTGGTGTAAAAGCCGTGTATTACCTATCTAATACATTGAACCTCTAATGTTGAACCCTATCTAATACGTTGAACCTCTAATGTTGAAACCTATCTAATACGTTGAACCTCTAATGTTGAACCCTGTCTAATACGTTGAACCTCTAATGTTGAAACCTATCTAATACGTTGAACCTCTAATGTTGAACCCTATCTAATACGTTGAACCTCTAATGTTGAACCCTATCTAATACGTTGAACCTCTAATGTTGAAACCTATCTAATACGTTGAACCTCTAATGTTGAACCCTATCTAATACATTGAACCTCTAATGTTGAACCCTATCTAATACGTTGAACCTCTAATGTTGAACCCTATCTAATACGTTGAACCTCTAATGTTGAAACCTATCTAATACGTTGAACCTCTAATGTTGAACCCTATCTAATACATTGAACGTCTAATGTTGAAACATATCTAATACATTGAACCTCTAATGTTGAACCCTATCTAATACGTTGAACCTCTAATGTTGAACCCTATCTAATACGTTGAACCTCTAATGTTGGAACCTATCTAATACATTGAACCTCTAATGTTGAACCCTATCTAATACGTTGAACCTCTAATATTGAAACCTATCTAGTACGTTGAACCTCTAATGTTGAAACCTATCTAATACGTTGAACCTCTAATATTGAACCCTATCTAATACGTTGAACTTCTAATATTGAACCCTATCTAATACGTTGAACCTCTAATGTTGAAACCTATCTAATACGTTGAACCTCTAATGTTGAACCCTATCTAATATATTGAACCTCTAATGTTGAACCCTATCTAATACGTTGAACCTCTAATGTTGAACCCTATCTAATACGTTGAACCTCTAATATTGAAACCTATCTAATACGTTGAACCTCTAATGTTGAACCCTATCTAATACATTGAACCTCTAATGTTGAAACCTATCTAAAACTAAAATATACAATTATATAAAATTATTATTATTAATCATTTAAAAGTAAATTACATAAATGGTATATAAAAAAATACAATTATATAAAACTTATTATTATTAATTATTTGAAAGTAAAATATACAATTATATAAAAATAAAATATATAACTATATAATACTTATTATTATTAATAATTTAAAACTAAATTACATAAATGTTATATATAAAAATATACAATTATATAAAATTTATTATTATTAATTATCTAAAAGTAAAATATACAATTATATAAAACGTATTATTATCAATCATTTAAAACTAAATTACATAAATATCATATATAAAAATATACAACTATATAAAACTTATTATTTTTACTTATATAAAAGTAAAATATACAATTATATAAAATTATTATTAATCATTTAAAAGTAAATAACATAAATGGTTAAAAAAAAGTTTCCCCAGCGACATGTTGCTGGGGTAAGTTTTGTTTATTAATTTTAGAAATCCCTCCAAAAATTTTCATTAACGCGCTTCTTTCACAAAACGACAAAATACATGTTTCCCGAGCGACATGTCGCTGGGGGTAGTTTTGTTAGAATCAGTAGGTTATTTAACAAGCTGCGCAAAACAACAAATTCTAAAGTTTCCCCAGCGACATTTCGCTGGGGAAAATTTCGTCAAAAAGAAGGAAAGATTCCCCAGCGACATGTCGTTGGGGAAAATATTGACCATATCTTATCCTCAAACGATTTACAGAAACTTCACTTATCTCTTTTTCTCATTCTCTCAAACAAAGGCTGCGTACAATCATCAATCATCACCACCATTCACACCACCAATCATCACCACCATTCATCACCACTACCATCGTCATCTCCAGCCATCCCCACCACATAACCCACCACATAACCCACCACGAATCACCACCAACATCGCCGCCAACACACCACCACCGAACGTCATCACCACCACCACCACATCACCCTCTTTTCTCTCTAATTGATAATTCTATAAACAAGTTTGTGGTGGTGGATTTACTTTATCTGTTTATTAAAGGTATATTTTTCTTAATTGAGTTATTTATAATAATTAAAATTCGTTTTTATATAATTAAAATTAATTTTTATATAATTTCAGCGGGGTAGGCAGCGTAGGTAGCAGTAGCAGTAGCCAGCGTAGGTAGCGGTAGGCAGCATAGGTAGCGGTAGGCGGCAGTAGGTAGCGGTAGGCAGCTTAGGTAGCGGTAGACGGCGACAGGCAGCGGTAGGCAACTGTAGCAGCGGCAAGCAGCGGGAAGGTTTATTTTATATAAAAAAAAGTCGTTTGGTTTACCCAACGACATGTCGTTGGGGATTTAAAAATGTTATTTTCTTGTGTTAAATTTAAATCCAAACACTCCTTATATATGATGCCTAACCGAAGAGAACACTTTATTTTGATATAAGCTGTTTTCCAACAGCTTATTCGTATAAGCTTATTAGAACAGCTTTTTTTGATAAGCTTATCAGAATAAGCTGTTTGAAAACAGCTTATTCTGATAAGCTTATCCGAATAAACTGTTTTCAAACAGCTTATCCTGATAAGCTTATCAGGATAAGTTGTTTGAAACAGCTTATTCTGATAAGCTTATCGGAATAAGCTGTTTGAAAACAGCTTATCAGGATAAGCTGTTTTCAAACAACTTATTCTAATAAGCTTATCCAAATAAACTGTTTTCAAACAGCTTATCCTGATAAGCTTATCAGGATAAACTGTTTGAAACAGCTTATCCCGATAAGCTTAGCGGAATAAGCTGTTTGAAAACAGCTTATTCTGATAAGCTTATCAGGATAAGCTGTTTGAATATAGTTTATCCCGATAAGCTTATCGGAATAAGCTGTTTGAAAACAGCTTATCCAGCTGTTTTCAAACAGCTTATCCTGATAAGCTTATCAGGATAAGCTGTTTGAAAACAGCTTATTCTGATAAAGCTTATCAGAATAAGCTGTTTGATATAAATGTTTTATTGAATTAAACCTTAGGAATGTTTTAGGATTTTAGAGATTAATTTTAGAAAATTCCCGTCTGAAATTAATCAACCTATAGAAAACCCGTCCGAAGTTAATTTAATAGGAATTAACTTCGGAAAGTCCCCTGTTTGGGACTGCTTTTTGATTGTCTTGTCTCATTTATGATATGAATGCGTATAACTGGTTTACTATTTGAGATGATTTCGACAGTGTTTCTCCTTTACTCCTATGAATATGTCTTTAAACACATATTTGGGGAGTTGAGAGGAAATGCTGCCGAAATTTTCTCAAATAGTAAATCGGTTATACGCATTCATATATGAGACGAAGCATCAAAGAGTGGGTTAGGATTGCCTTCCATAGTTGCACTAGGTTAACAAAACATCTAGGATTGCTTTTCATAATTGCCTTCCATGTAATAATAACTAAATATACGGATAAAACGCAGTTATGGAATTCGATGATAAGAGTTGGATAAAAAAACCGAATCTTTCCAAAGAATTTAATGACGGTCTCACAAAGTTCGTCAATCATTACCGGCCGTTGGTGAATTCTGCGGGGAAAATTAGATGTCCATGCAAAAAATGTCGAAATGTATTATGGAAACCCATCGAATGGATTGGACATGAAATTGCTATAAACGGGTGGGACCCACTTTATACTACATGGGTCAAACACGGTGAACCGGCTCCACGTGCGCCAGTTATAGATAACCTAAGAGAACCTATGATGAGTGACATGACAGCGTTACTCGATGATTTTAGCTATATTCCGTCGAATGAACCAACACAAGGAGATTATATTGGTGAGACTAGTAACCAAACGACTCAACCGCCTCAAGCCACTCGTACCGAGTTTGAAGAGTTGTATGCAATTTCCAACGAGGCGCTGTATGATGGTTGTGAACATGTGTCTCGACTAGACTTTATGGAAAAATTTACCTATTCTAAGGCTAAAGGCGAAATGCCAGATTCTTTATTCAATGAAATATTAGAGTTTCTCCGATATGCATTACCCAATAGTAAAGGATTCAAGTTCCCACCGAACTACTATGAAATAAAGAAGACATTTAAAACGATCGGGTTAGGGTACGAGTCGATACATGCTTGTGAACACGACTGCTGCTTGTTTTGGGAGGATAATAAAAATCTGCAATTATGTTCGGTGTGTAATACGAGTAGATGGAAAGACACTAACACACCAGGGAAGAAAGTTCCTAGGAAGGTGTTGCGTTACTTTCCGATCATTCCTAGACTACAACGTTTGTACAAGTCTAGACACACTGCAAAAGACATGACTTGGCATGCTACTGGAAAGTGTGCGGAGCCTGGTAAGATGCAACACCCGGTTGATGGCGCGGCTTGGAAGAAGTTTGACTTGAAGTATCCAGAGTTTGCAGCAGAACCAAGAAATGTTCGACTAGGGTTGTGTGCTAATGGTTTCAATCCGTTCGGCAACCTTAGTAAGACCTACAGCATGTGGCCGGTGATATTGGCAACATACAATCTGCCTCCTTGGTTATGTATGAAAGAAAGTAACTTTATGCTGACGTTGTTAATTCTTGGCCCTAAATCCCCGGGCAAGGACATTGATATTTACTTGCAGCCTTTGATTAAAGACCTGAAGACTTTATGGCACAAGAACGGTGTTGATACTACAGACATTATTTCACAAAAGCAGTTCAAGATGAGAGCGATGCTTTTATGGACCATAAATGATTTTCCTGCTCGAAGTAGTTTGTCTGGGTGGAGTGGGCAAGGTTACTATGCATGCCCTACATGTAACCTAGAAACTCCATCTATTCCTGTCACAAGTAAAATATCTTATGTTGGCCATAGAAGATGGTTAAAGAAGCCCCATAAATGGAGGAGTTCACGTGTTGACTTCAATGGCCAACCTGAACAGAAAGATCCACCTAAAGAATATAACCGGCCGAATGTAATCAATGCGCAACATGCTAGATTGCTAAGGCGTAAGCCGGGTAAACATCCAAAACATAGGGGTGTGAAGATTTCCCGCAATGTTACAGTCGAGCTTAACTGGAATAAACGGTCTATTTTTTACGAGCTTGAGTATTGGCCTTTTATTTCACTAAGACACAATTTAGACATCATGCATATCGAAAAAATGTGTTGGAGGCCATCTTGAACATTTTGTTAATGAATGACAAAAGTAAAGACACCGCAAAGGCAAGACAAGACTTGAAAAAGATGGGCATTCGAAGACCTTTGTGGCTAACCGTAAACCACAAGGGGAAGACTGTGAAGCCCCAGGCTGCGTATTCTTTAACACCAGAGAACCGAAAAAAGTTTTGTCAGTACATCAATAGTGTTAAACTACCAGATGGGTTTGGATCATGCTTCAAGCACAAAGTGACTGATAATGATACAAATATAACGGGCCTGAAGTCTCATGACTGTCATATAATGATGCAACGTTTACTTCCTTACGGACTTTAAATTTACTTGGCCGAACATATTGCAAAACCAATAATCAATCTGTGTTCCTTGTTTAAGCAACTCTGCTCTACAACTTTGATGGAGGAGGACATGTTGAAAGCTTCGGTCAAGGTGGTTGAAATTCTATGCGAGCTTGAGCGCATATATCCTCCTGCTTTCTTTGACATTATGATTCACTTGCCCATCCATTTAGCTCTAGAGGCTCTTGAAGGTGGGCCTATTCAACCCCGGTGGATGTATCGATTTGAAAGATTCATGAAGAAGCTAAAAGGTTATGTAAGAAATAAAGCTAAGTCGGAAGGTTCGATCGCGGAGGGTTATGTTGCAGAAGAAGCATTGACTATAAGTTCTCAATATTTCCGGGGTATTACCACGAAATTTAATCGTCCCGATCGTAATGTGGACCCCCTCCCTCAACGTGTAAGTTTCAGGTGTTCCGATCGGTATGCATGCCGATTGGTTTACTGTCCTTTCCTCATTTTCCTACCGACGAGCACAAGAAAGCGAGATGGTATGTACTTAACAACAGTACTGGGATCGACACGTACCAACACCAGTTCCGGAGGTACGTGTTTTTTAATTTTGTAACTTTTTTTTCTTAACTTATCATTTCGACGACTTATTCTAATAGCATGAACATTTTTCAGTTTATTTCCAGGAAAAAATGAAAAAGACATGCTAGAAGAATTCCCCCACTGGTTTAAGACGCTGGTAAACTAACACTTATTTTGTGTACTTAAGTGTAAAAATAACAATATCATATTTTTTGTTTTCTATCTAATCCTATCTTCTTCATAGATCTTTGAACGTCACGCATAAAATCCCCAAGACCCAGAGTTTAGCCCAACCAGCCAGTTATTCGCTTTGGCTAATGGACCATCAAAGGCTCCAATGTCAGTAAATTGTTGCGTAGTAGATGGTGTGAGGTATATCGTGCAGAGCCGCGATGAACGTCGCGTAACTCAAAATAACGGCGTTTGTTCGACTGACCCTGACGGGAAAACTAACACTTATGGTCAGCTTCAAGAAATCCTCGAGTTTGACTATTTGTCGTTTAAAGTTGCGTTGTGCAAAGTTAATTGGTTCGATACTCGCAACAACGTTGGTAGAGTCAAGAAACTTATCGTTAGAAACGGAATGACACAAATCGTCGGCTCTGGTGAGTGGTGGAAAAGTGAACAATACATCCTCGCAACACAAGTCAAACAAGTCTTCTACCTTGTAGATCCAGCCAAACCCAACGTGAAGGTCGTCGAACATGTTAATCATAAAAAGTTTTTGAACAACGGTGTAATCGTGGTAGAGAACGAACCTGATATTATACATTTGGACAACTCATCTGATCTCCCACCTTCTACTAGTGATCTCCCACCTTCTACTAGTGATCTCCCACCTTCTACTAGTGGGAATGACTTCGGTAATTACATCTTCTATATAGATTTGTATATAGATGGTGAATCAACGGAGGTTGACGCACCCCCAGATAACGATGATGTTCCTAGCGAAGACGATGATGATGAAGACCCCCTTCCTCATGATTTAGCAGATTCTGATGTTGAAGACCTCGTCAAAGATGATGATGGTGTTGAGAAATTTTATTCTGGTGACAAAGAAGATTAACTTTGTGTTGTAATGCAAAATACACTTATATATTTGAATGAATGAATGAAATTGTTGTGGATTGTTTAAATGTGTAAATTTATTTTGATATTTGGATTTGTGCATGCTTTTATTATTTTTTTTCATGAATTTCTACATGTTATGCTAATTGTACTTGTATACAGATGACTGATGTTGCACGGGGACACGGCGGGGACGGTGGTGGCGAGGATCCTTCACGTCCACGTCCTCCATCATTCGGTTACGGGGGTTGCTTCGTCAACCGGGGTAAGAATTTCTGGATTATTGTAATACAAATTTGATACACATATTGAACTGTTTGCCTTAACTTTTATGACTTTATCACTCACTTGATTTTTTAGGAAAAGGAAAGCAAAAGCCCAATTTGGGCGGGAGGAGAGCCGGCAGGGAGAATACCCGGGACAAGACCCGTTGCCTAAAATTACTGGATGCGGTGGCCGCGAATCACAACCGGCCAGTCGAGATCGACTTTGTACCTGCTAGAGATAACCTTGTTACACCTGTCGGCCCCTACACAGATCATTGGGGAAACTTATTCGGGTTGGTCGTTAGGGATATACCTTTGTATTACCCTTCGTGGAGCAAGGTCCCCGAAGGGCACAAGGCGGCGGCTAGGACAGCTATTGAGGTAAGTTATCATTTCATGTTTATTTAATTATCGTGTTCATTTATTTAATTGTGTATATTTAATTGTGTATATTTAATTATCGTGTTCATTTATTTAATTGTGTATATTTATTTAAATTCGTTTTTTTATTTATATCATATAATTAAATATATAAATTATATTACTAACTCTATTTTTAATGTGTTCTATTGTGTATATTTATTTAAATTCGTTTATTTATTTATATCATATAAATAAAGAAACGAATTTAAATAAATATATAAATTATATTTCTAACTCTATTTTCAATGTGTTGTATTGTGTATATTTATTTAAATTCATTTATTTATTTATATCATATAAATAAATAAACAAATTTAAATAAATATATAAATTATATTTTTAACTCTATTTTCAATGTGTTGTATTGTGTATATTTATTTAAATTCGTTTATTTATTTATATCATATAAACAAATTTAAATAAATATATAAATTATATTTCTAACTCTGTTTTCAATGTGTTGTATTGTGTATATTTATTTAAATTCGTTTATTTATTTATATCATATAAATAAATAAATGAATTTAAATAAATATATAAATTATATTTCTAACTCTGTTTTCAATGTGTTGTATTTGATTGCAGGAAAAATACGATCTCGCACCGCACAGGAGCACTCCTCGGTGGCCGAATATTTATAATACCATTAGTGCCCAGTTACAAAAATCATACAACACCAACAAGGCCAGTCTGAAGCGAGATTACTGTGTAAAAGACCCCGAGACTGGAGAATACGATGTGGATCGAATTAGGCGGAACAGACCCGACGAGTACATAGTTGAAGAGTGGGAGAAACAAATAGCGTTTTGGACTGACGCCAATAACAAGAAGCGATCCTTAACAAACAGCCAAAATCGGTCCAAGGCAACACTTATCTCACGGCATGGTTCTCGGTCGATCCCTCGCACTCGACAGCTCATGGTAATTATTATTATTATTATTATTATTGATTTTACATTATTATTGTTTTTTTTTATTATTATTGTTTTTTATTTTTATTATTTTATTATTATTATTATTGATTTTACATACATATTATTATTGCCGCATTTAATTAGATTGATCTTACTTACGTGTGTATGTACAGCAAAAGGCGTCCGAAACCCAACAGGAGCCTTCAGAGATCGGCATGTTCTATCGTTTGCACACAAATGAAGATGGTGTATTTGTAGATGAGCAGTCTCTCCAGTTGTATGTAAGTATTCTTTTCAAAACACACTTTAATGAATCATTGATTAATAATCTAGCAACCCGACTAATATATTTACTATCTTGTGTTATTGTCACCACACAGGATCAGATGAGGGAGCTAGAGGCGACGGGTGATGATACAGAGATTTTGCTAGGTTGAAAGTTAGTTTCTCGGTATCTTCTCGAATTGATTAAGGTTTAAGTGTGACTCGGTCGTTCTTGGTAACGAAAAAGGAATTGTTTGGTGTAGAAAGCTAATTAAAAATAAGACTTGAAACAATAAAAAATAAAAACGGTAAAAAGAAATAATAAAAGATAAAAACTTGACGGGAAATTAATGACGAGAAATTAAAGGCAAACTTAAAAGTAAATAAGGCAAACTTAAACTTAAACTAAAGGCAAGTAAATTAAAGGTGCGACTAAGGAAGAAGGCGGGAAAAATAAAGTTTAAAACTTAAAAACATAAACTTAAAATAAACTAAAACTGAAATTACAAAACTAAGAAAACCTGCTTATTCGGAAAAAGTCCTTCATCCGGAATAAAAACCTTCATCCGGAATAAATTGCTTTATCCGGAGTAAGTCCTTCATCCGGAATATTGGCTTCATCCGGAATAATCAAACAAGAGGTTCATTCGGAATACTAGGCTCATGCGGAATAATCACTTCATCCGGAATAAGTAGCTGACGCGGAATAAAGGTTGGTTCGGAATAAAAATGCTCATCCGGAATAAACTCTTCATCCGGAATATAAAGCTTCATTCGGAAAATCTAGTTGATCCGGAATATCCCCTTGGTTCGGAATAATTGCTCATCCGGAATAAAATGTTCGTTTGGAATAAACTGTTGATGCGAAATAAAAACGTTCATGCGGAATAATTTAAACAAAAGCTTCATCCGGAATAAACAGACTCATTCGGAATAAAAGAAAGAAAATGCTGGTTTGGAATAAAGTGTTGATTCGGAATCTGGGCAAAGAAACAGTACGAAGAACAGGGGAATAATAAAGGCTATGAATCTAACCAAAACTTACTATAATCAACCTAAAGATTAAACCAAAATAACCACTAATGATCGACTAACAATAATCAATCAAAACAAATCAACAAAACTAACAAATATAACCGAATCAATTAAAACCCACTTGATGAAAAACCATAAAACTCAAGAACACAATCATGAACAAAAGCAAAGATTAAACAAGAAAGGTAGAAGTAGATTAATTAAAAACTTGATTAAGAAGTAAATGATTCAACAATTAAAAACATGAAAATTAGATCTTACCTATTAAATCTTGAGAGAGAAAGCATAAATTTAGAGAGAGAAAGCGTAAAACTAAACTATTCCTAATCTACTCCTAAAACTAACCAACCCTCTCCTAACAAATGAGGGTGGTATATATAGGAGAGGAGAGTGGTTGGTGGCTTCTCCTTTCTTTCTTTTCTTCCGTCTCGTCTTTAAAGTCTCGACTTTTGGCTCGAGATTTCTTTAAACTTGTCTTGAAATTTCTTCATAAATAAGACTTGAGTTCTTTGGCTTAATTAAACTTCCGTCTTTGGACTTTTTCTTTGATAAATCTTCAGAATAGGCCTTGGACTTCCGTTCTTTTTGCACTCTTGATTTCTTGACTTCGTCTTTTGTCTTTTTCTTTGATAAAAGCCCGTGAAAGCCCGTGTTTTCCTCCCTTTTCACATTTTGGTCCTAAAACACAACAAAAACACAAACCATGCATAATTCCGACATTTACGACATAAAATACACGTTATGGTCTCGTTTTTATTATAATTAAGTGGTAAAAGGATGGGTGTTTTCACACCTATCAGGTGAGCACACCACTGCCGAGATCAACAGGATGGTGCGAGGAGGCAAGTTTCGCGGCCACCATCCTTGCGTGGTATGGTATTGCCGGGATACGCCAGTTCTACCCCGAGCTTTTCGTCACCACCCCCTGAGACTCGTTGGGATCGGGATGTTGATTTCATGATGGGCCTGCTGAGAAACGACGGCAGGTATCAAGATTATATTTCGAGATATGAGAGTGCTGGTGCCAGCGGGAGCGGGAGTCGCCCGGGTGATGATGCTGATGATCGGGAGGGTGGCGAGGATGGTGGCGATGACGCGAGCTAGTCGTGTCATATATGTGTTTGTTAGTATGGTACATTGTTTATTTATGTTCATCTTGACTTGTTTCCCTATTATCCTAAATTAGAACGCTTGTTTCCCTAGTATCCTTAACTATCCCGACTTATTCCTAGTATCCTTGACTAAATTAGAACGTTATATTATATTTTGGTGCAAGTTTGAACTTATTCCGCGTTTGTGTTGATTTGTATTCCAAGTTTACTTTATATGTGTCTTTTGGTGAGCAAATACAGGTTTTTGTTACAGGTTTTGGTAGATTTTTTCCGGAAAAATTCCAGAAAAAATATGGAAAACGCCTGCTGTGCAGGCAATTTTAAAAAAAAACCTGCAGAGGTTTCCCCAGCGACATGTCGTTGGGGAAACTTTGGTTAATCGTTGCCAAGTCAAACGCAAAGCGTTGACAAGTCAAACGTATCAAAAGTTTCCCCAGCGACATGTCGCTGGGGAAACTTTGGAAAATCGTTGAAAAGGCAACGACAACGCGTTGACAAGTCAAAAATAAGGAAGTTTTCCCCAGCGACATGTCGCTGGGGAAACTTCGTAATTAGCTAAAAAGATTAAGTTCAACTTAATTTTTGCTGATTTAATAACGATTTTCCCCAGCAACATGTCGTTGGGGAAAATATTGCCACCGTGGCAATCTATTTTTCCATGAAAAGTCTGTGGGGCCCGCAAGTCGTTGGGGTAAGTCGCTGGGGATACCTTTCTCATCGAGCTTACCCCAGGGAATTTCCCCCAGCGACATGTCGCTGGGGAAACGTATCCCCATCTAAAAGTCGCTGGGGAAAAGCCCAAAAAATCGCTGGGGAAGGAGTCGATTGTTGTAGTGACACCATGAGTTACCATTGGGACATAAACACTTTTGTTATACACACAATTGTTGATAAAGATAGAAAACCCATGGGTGTGATGCTTTATTCAATCACAATATATAGAGTTACATGAAACATAAATGAAACCCTAATGGACCTTAAGCCCACATACAGGCTTGGATCGACTAACCTAATCTCGTCTAATACTCCCCGCAGTTGGAGTGGAGGTCTTCGAGATATTCTATCTAACTATTGTAAACTTCGCAAGAGGCAATAAATTAAAAAGAAATGTAGCTTTCCAATGCATTAAGAACCTTGATATGACGTTCTTGTTATGATCGTCTACATGCTTCAGAACAGTGGTAAGATGAAAAAACCGTAGCTTCTTGATTTTTTTTTAAAATAAGATAAGAGGAATTAATAAAAAACCTTTCACGGAAAATGGGTCCGGAAGGAAGGTAAATGACACTATTTTTTTCTCTCTTTTGTTTGATTAGAAGAAACCATTAATTTAAAAGAAGAACAATGAAAAATCAACATTGAGTTGACAAACAGTTGCACACTTGATTAATAAAGAAAGGAAAATAAAAACAAAGAAAATGAAATTGAAAGAAAAACAAAACGCAACATTAGCGTCGTCAATTGGACCATTCTTTAGTTAATTGACTTTTTAAAAGAAATACTACATTTTAGAAGATAAATCGACTCATGATTGGCCGACCATTAGGTTTTTAGAATAGAGATGTTGACAGCTTATGATTGCCGACTAGGGTTTGAAGATCAAGATACATATATTTGGTTTTAAGAAGCGACTCATGGAGGCCGACATTAGGATGATGGAGATGAGAGTTTTGACGGGGTAGTAGAGAGACAATGACGAAGCGGCTCATGGTGGCTGACTAGATCCACCTGTGCTCATGATACCATGTTAGAAGATAGAAAACCTCATGGTCACAATATATAGATTTTCATGAAACATAAATGAAACCCTAATGAACCTTAAGTCCACATACGGGCTTGGGCCGACTAACCTAATCTCGTCTAATAATTGTTACACACAAAATTTTTCACTTTATAAAAAGCCCCTTTTACACACAAATTGTTTCACTTCTATTTCCACTTTCATTTCTTTACTAAATCACAAAAAATATCTTAAATTCCAAATGATCCTTTTTCTAATAATCTTCCCAGCAAGTCTATCAAAATCGCGATCCGTTTTTGCCTTTACAATATTAAATCGAGATCGAAAGATCCTACTTATATGTTTAAAAGTCTTATTTTTATAAGAGCACGTATTCAAATGTGATTTTAGTTGTGAAAATTAAAATAATATGAAAAATATATGTTAATCTTAAAAACCATTTATAACAATCTTGGTAAAATTATGCTTATTTTATTGTTTTACCTTAAAATATATCATTCGTGATAGTTTATTAGTTCATTTATTTAAGATTGTATGACTTTTAACTTTTAAGATCCTTTAGAGGATTGACTCGTTTTTCCTTAATGAGATCGTAAAATCAAATTATCTTAAGAGCTAGATCACGATTTTAAGAGTTATGCTCACAAGCTTCAAACTCTTCATCTTCATCAAATCCCGCTACCTTTGTCCGTAAACTCAATACCTTCACAACCCCAATTTCCTCCGTTTGGTAGCCTATATATTGTGCCATCGATATCATACACACCCGATCGATATTTTATTCTACAACTTCGATTAAAAACTAGCTTTTGTTGGCTAAAACAACATATAATCATTCCGAATAGTGGATTGTTAGGTAAATAGTTAGAAATCAAGTTCCAATATTTTGTGGAACCCTAGGTAAATAGATAGAAATCAAGTAAAAATTGTGGCGTTGTTAAGCCGTTAACTATGTATGCTACTTGACGAGTGAAAAGATTCATTTTCTGCTGGTTCAATGTCTCGAGTTGCTTATGTACTTCAGCATGAAACTTGTAATACAACCAAACGGATCTTTGCAGATATCTATGTAAAGAGTTAAAGACTACGACCAAACCGATCTTTGCAGCTGAACCCGATTGTTTTTTTACAGTTAATCTAGTTTTACCCATTTTTATAAGTAAAATTGAAAAATAAAAGATATGAACTTTGATTCATTATGGCTTTTCAAGTACAAAGTATAATGCTTATTTCACCAATTACAAGCATATAATTAACCACATTACTATCAGAACTTAATAGCAGACCTTCGTTAATTAGAACATACACCAACCCACCATAGATACAACAATCTTCAAGTCTTTACCTCTCTTCTGCAAGAAACCCGTAATGTTCACAAAGATTAAGCATACATTTAGCCGAAATCTTAATCATCAGTAAGAAACGGCGACGTACCACTACCATGTCTCTTAAGAAGATGAACTCAATAGAATCTGAATATCTTTCTGATAAGGATCAAAGAAATTTCGAGAAATTAGCAATGGAGAATTCCAGAAACATACAAAATATATATTTTTGTTTTCTTTTATTTAGCTAACCTCGAATTCAAGAGGTGGTGTTCGAGGACCATATCTCGCGATAACTTTTCCTTCTTTGTTCACCAAGAACTTGGTGAAGTTCCACTTGATCCCTTCACTTATAAAACCACTTTTTTCGGATTTTAGATACTTGTAAAGGGGTGCTGCATTGTTTCCATTTACCTCCACCTGCAACAATTCAAGTATGGTTAATATGTCCCTCTATCCCGCGAGAACTACGATACTTCTATTTTAAACTTGCTTAACTAATCATTGCATTTATTTCTTTTTTGACGAAATTAAATATATAAAATCACGAATACTTGTAAAGAGGAATTTGCAATAACACAAAGCCATAAAAGATTACCAGGGCGTAAAAGAAGACTGTCGAAGGCGTCAGTGGTTGTGGATCACCTATCCACATCGCATGGATTGTTGGGTGCAAAGGTGGAAATGTGGGGTGATCGGCGCGTGGCGCATGTGGTGCGACATTAGAGAAATGGTGACGGTTGTCGGATAATTTGGAAAGAGATGTGGCTTCCATTTTTCGACAACCTTTTAATAAGACACGACTCAACTAGAAAGTAAGTAAACAACAATACCTTGTTGAACTCAAGGTATTGTTATTTTCTAGTTGAGTCTTGGAATGTTTACTAGTATTTCTGAACTTATGTGAACTGTTTAACTTTTGTATGTATGGATTCATGTACAAGACATGATAATCTTCAAGTATAGATGTAGTTGGCTTTGCTCAAATGCCATTATAACATAATTTATTATTCCAAACGGTCGATCTTTGATAGCGGCGACAGTATGTGAACCATTGTTAACTGTAGTATCCAAACATAAGTTACCGAAATTCTTCATGTAGTTTGAAGACGTCTTCACTCCAGCGTCATCAAATTACAGCACTCAATCATGTAACCAAATGATCTTTCTCAATCAACAGAAAAATCAAAATTAGTGGGAAGTGAGAAAATTTAGTCACATTATAATACAGACTGCAAGATGTAAACGAAAACCAAATGTATGATTCAAGAAAAAGCTAATAGTACAAAGATTGTCAAACGAACATAAGAACGTACTAGCTGGTTTAACTTCTCACCTTAAGCATACCAAGATGATAGTGTGATTAAATTACCCGTCTAATATGGAGAAGATCAGAATATCATATGAACCAATCAAAAGCTTGAATGATCAACCTATAATTATGATCCGACTAATCTTCAAGGGTCATATAACAGGGTTAAATAAGATCAAGGTACCATGCAGTCCACTAAATGCATACAGAATAGAAGGCTAATTAATGGACTTAACCAAGATCACGGTATTTTCCTTAAGAAAATACTCATATACATGTATGTATATGAACTGTTTTTCCTTACAAGCAGGAAGCATCGATTAACATTATAAGAAAAGAAGGATACCAATATTTTGTTAAAGGGATCACCCCGGTAAATGTATTAATCACATAAAAAAAACGTTAAGTGGTGCAAACACCACATTAATCTCAAGCCACGCTTGAACTAATCATTCAGGACATGCCCCAAACGACTTATAAAAGACATAAAACTAAATGAGATAATAGTGCACATCCCAATTCTTCATGTCAAAAACGCCATCGAGACAAGTCATGATCGACACACTATCCATCCTTTAAGCGCCATATAGGTGAAAGCACTCGGCATATTCCAGTTAGCAAGCATTTCCTTCACCGTAGAGGCTACGACATCAATATTAGAATCAACCTTATCGGTAATTTTCGCCTCTCTTTCTCTATAGTTTCTCGTTAACATGAGGAGAAACAAGGCTACGCACAAATATAGGATCATAATAGTAATCGAAATATCTAAAACTTGACATGATCAAGTCATTGTTAGTGAAGAAACTTGTGTGTGACAAGGAATCCTTGATTGGTCTCATGTAGTGTACAACATCATTATCTTTCTCGGGAGCCTTTTGCAAGGATACCCAGGATTCTCTTACATTGTAGTTTTTCATCACCCATATGGGATGGTGAAGATTACATATGCATAAGCATTCTTCATAAATTCCCAGGTAGCAACATCGCTGATATTTGAATTCACCAGGTTGAGCGATTTCTTCAAATTTCTCTTTACGTAAATCAAATGAAATAATTATGTCCTTCTCGTTTTGATCCTTCATAAACCAGTGAAGCTTCCCATTGCATAAGATACCAACATTATAGAGGCTGTAACACATATACTTCAACTTTCTAACATCTTTCCAAATATTTATATTTGTTTTCAAAGTTAACAATTGAAAACTCATCCGACCAAAACTTGAGTAAGAGCCTACTATAACCTTGTAATCATCAGTAGACGAATCATAACCAAAACCCCAACATGTTGACCATTCTAATCTCTTCAAAATATTTGGACTAGGTAGTGTTTTCATGTCTCTAGTCAACGGATTGGCTACTAAAATTTCGCCATGTGAAGGAGAGATGCATACTAAGCCATTAGCAGAACCAAGAAGATTACATTCATTAATAAAAGAATAGCGTTGAACATTGTAAGCCGTGCTATCTGTTGAAATAACAATCCTTCTGTGTCCCATTTTTTTATTTTTTCGATCATTGTTGTAGCTATTGATCATATGAGCTTTAATAAACCGATCTTCCGATATCAGAGACTGCCATGACTTACATACGCTCTTGCACCGGCCGAGAGCCTTCACATCCGCTCTTACGAGTATCTGCTCTGTGATATCATGATGAACAACAACCTCTGCTGCCATTAGAACCCTAGTCTGGCAAAAAATAATTCGAATGTAGATTGAGGGGAATAGACTATAATGATAATGAGAAACTTATTTGGATATATACTGTATATAGTTTAGATTTTAACCAAAACTTATAAGGTGATATAAAAGGAAAAGATATCGATGACTAAAATTGAAATAAATAAACCTTGGTTTATGCGTAAGGTTTCATTAATTCACTAACTGTATATCTTAAGAGTAATTTGAAGCCGAAACTACATAACCTTAATTAAACAAACACCCCCTGAACAAACTTAAAATGAAAACCTATAAATAAACAATTTTTAATTAATTACTTACAGTGTAATTGCCAGCATTAAAGTGAATAGCCTCTTTAGTAATCTGAATTCTGAAGAGCACGAATAGATCGTTCATCGGATAAATAAACAGCTCGGAAGTAACTCCTGGTCTCTGTAAACATTTGTATGTATTGGATTGGGACAACAGGGTGATTTTAGTCTATCCCATTACCAATTAAAAAATGAATGCATCCTCTTCATTTATTCGGTCACCCCGACCGAGTAAATGGAGAGGTTTGTGTGTGTGTTTTTTTAATGATTTTTGTGGGGTTATTTTTTTGTTGTTTGTGCGGTCTCCTTGCTACGAGTATTTAGTTTTGGTGTGGTTTAAGAGACATAAACCTGAGTTGACGATGAGGTGACGATTGCCTGTGTGGTCAGCACTACTCTTAGCCTAAGAATTTGAATTCATACGCATTGTCATATTTCCTTTAAGCCGGAGGGAGTGGTAACAAAACTCACCCGTGACTTGATGACATGGAGGTGTGTTCCCATACTTTTCAAAATAAAAAAACCAACGCGTGACTTAAAGATTTTGAGAGGTGAATGGTGAGTTTTTCACCACTCGGTTATATCTAGGGTTATTTAGTGGAGCAAATCATCAGTTACTTGATTTTAGTGTCTTGCCTATTGGTTACTTTTTTGATGTTCAATTGTTGGTTTTATATTTTAAACGTTAAGTGAATAGTTGGGGATTTTAGTCTACAATGACATCCAATCGAGAGTATGCAATTTTTGAACTTTTCGTTTTAGGGGATAAATCTCACTCATCCCCTGAAATGGGACATGATGAGACTCGAGCATGAGACCTTTATAAAATACCTCCTCAATGTCACCTTTTATTACCATGTGAGCTTTCGTTGTTGTGACTTTAGTCTTTACCTATAACTTTTCAAGGTAAAAAGTTGTACTTTTACGGTATATTATGAGTAGTATGTGTGATTAGGGGTGACCATTTTGGACTGTAGATCGGACCGGACTGGAAAATCAGAACGAACCGAATCGACACGGGCTGGACCGTATAATTTTAGTATGGTTCTCGGTCCGGGGTTTTGGAATATTTTGTTCCTTGGTCCGGTCGGGTCTTGCCAAAAACTCGTCGATTATGCCTAATAAGAGTGAAACGGATCGAAAACTGGAACGGATCGAAGACCGGACCGACCCGTACCGGATCAGGGTTTTGAACCATTTTGACCCTCGGTGGTCCAATCTTGGCCTATCCGGTCCGGGCCCGATGCTCACCCTATGTGTGATGCGTTTGTGCATATATGTTACTAACATTTTAGATGACTGTGATTTCATATACAAATACAGTTGCTCGAGACGGTACGCGAGCTCACGGGAAGTTTGAATAAATCCGAAATTGCTATTGACATCTAACAGCCAAGGGGCTGTTTTTATTTTATTCTTATATATGAAGTGGATATGTTTGGGACAAATACCGGTGTTTCGAGTAAGAGCATGTAAATAGTGGGGTTTTTTTTCGAGTCTTTTAATGTCTACAAAAGAGTATTGGGCAAATGCCATAAAAAAGTAACCAACTTAATAGTGACAGTATTTGAACCATGGTTAACATTTGTATTATTTGGAATGAACAAAGTAACACAAAGTATCCAAACATAAGTTACAAAAATTCTTCAAACACAAGTTACATGTAACCATCAAGAAAAGTGAACCTCACATTGTTTGATGCCATCTTCACAACGTCATCAAAATTCCGGCACGTACTCAATCATGTAACCAAATGATCTCCCTCAATCAACTGAAAAATCAATTAGTGGGAAGTGAGTAAATTCAATGACATTATAAAGACGTAGCAAGATGTAAACAAAACTCGATGATTTAAGGAAATGCTACTGGTGCAAAGATTGTCAAAAGAGCATATGAATGTACTAGGTAATATAACTTCTTATCGAGTTTAAAGACAAGGTGATCGTCTGATTAAAATACTATACCCGTTCTAATATGGAGAAGATCAGAAAGAAACCAATCAAAAGCTTGAGTGATCAACCTATAAGTATGTTCCGACTAATCTTCAGTTGTCATATAACAGGATTAAATAAGATCAAGGATACCATGTAGTCCACTAAATGCATCTAGAATAGAAGACTAATCAATGAACTTAACCAAGATCACAGTACATGTATGTATATGAACTGTTTTTCCATTACAGGTAGGAAGCCTCGATTAACATTAATAAGAAAAGAAGGATGTACAACATCAATATTTTTTTGGTTAAAGGGATCATGCCCCAAACAACTTACAAAAGACATAAAACAAAACGAGATAATAAAATAGAGACTAGTGCACAACCCAAGTCTTCATGTAAAAAACGCCACGGAAACAAGTCATGATCGACACACTATCCATCCTTTAAGCGCCATATATGCGAAAGCCACTCGACATATTTGATTTAGAAAGCATTTCCTTCACCATAGGAACTACGACATCAATATTACAACCAATCTTATGTGTAATATTTGCCTCTCTTTCTCTTTAGTTTCCCGTTAACATGAGGAGAAACAAGGCTACGCACAAATATAGGATCATAATAGTAATTGACAAAAGTACTTGGCATGATCAAGTCATTGTTAGTGAAGAAACTTGTGTGTGACAAAGAATCCTTGATTGGTCTCATGTAGTGTACAACATCATTGTCGTTCTGGAGAGGATATTGCAAGGATACCCAAGATTCTCTTACATTGTAGTTTTTCATTACCCATATGGGTTTGTGATGAAGTTCACATATGCATAAGCATTCTTCAATAACCCCCAATCTGCAACATGGGGCAAATTTGAATCCACCAGGTTGAGCGATTTCTTCAAATTTCTCTTCAAGTAAATAAAAGGAAAGAATTACCTCCTTGTTTTGATCCGTCATAAACCAGTGAAGCTTCCCATTGCATAAGATACCGGGACTGGAGTAGTAACACATATACTTCAACTTTCCAAGATCTTTCCAACCATATACTTCATTTGTTTTCAAAGTTAACACTTGAAAACTCATCTCACAAGAACGTGTGGAAGAGCCTACTATAACCTTGTAATCATCAGTAGACGAATCATAACCAAAACCCCAACATGTTGACCATTCTAATATCTTCCAAATATTTGGACTGGGTAGTTTTTTCACGTCTCTAGTCAACGGATTGGCTACTTAAACTTGGTCATATGAAGTAGAGATGCATACTAAGCCATTAGCAGAACCAAGAAGATTACATTCATTGATAAAAGAATACGGTTGAACATTGTAAGCCGTGCTATCTGTTGAAAGAACAATCCTTCTGTGTCCCATTTTTTTTTTTTTTCGATCATTGTTGTAGCTATTGTTCATATGAGCTTTAATAAACCGATGATCTTCCGATATCAGAGACTGCCATGACTTACATAGGCTCTTGAATCGGGCGAGAGCCTTCACATCCGCTCTTACGAGTATCTGCTCTATGATATCATGATGAAAAACAACCTCTGCTGCCATTAGAACCCTAGTCGCCAAACGATAATTCGAATATACATAGATCGAAGGGAGTAGACTATATATAATGATAATGAGAAACTTATTTGGGAACATATAATTATGGAATTTAACCCAAATTTGTAAAGGGCTATAAAAGGAAAAGATTAAGATGACCGATATAAAACATGGAGTAAAATTACAAGGTTCGTTACTTTCCATTCTTTCTTTTATGCCCTGTTTGTCGCAAGGCATGTTTGGATTCTTTTGGGGAACATGCGGTTCATTGTAAAGAGCTCTCGGGCTTCAAGTATCGACATGATATGGTTAGGGACGTTCTTTTTGACATATGTAGGCGTGCTGGCATCTCCGCCAAGAAAGAAGCACCTGTGAACTTCTTGACTGACCCGTTAGATAGAAGATCCACACTCAGACCGGCGGATATTTTGGTTTTTTGATGGGCTGGAGGAAAACATGCGTGTGTTGATCTGACTGGGTTTCTCCTCTAGTGGGGTTGGGTAGCCGTTTTACAGCGGGTCAGGCTGCTTTAAAAGCCGCCTCATGCAAAGTGACAAAACACGAAAAATCATGCATTGAAAATCAACATGTGTTTATTCCTTTTGCATTTGATACATTCGGTTTCCTTGCACCTGAAGCGGTGGAGCTTCTGAAGAGAATTCAGCGCGTTATGAATAGCAACGTTATGACACCTAAATCCACAGATGTGGTTTTTCATAGAATTAGTTTCGCTATTCAGAAAGGGCTTGCGACGCAGCTTGTTGCTCGCTTGCCTTCTACAGCTGTGTAATTAAATATAATGTAGTTTATACTCTACAGTTTATACACATAAGTTTTTTACCTTTTTTAGTTTTCTTAATACGGCAATTTATCTTTCGCATAATATTTTATCACAAATTATCTCACATATCGACAACCATTTGGTTGGAGAGCTTTACACACCCCTTGGTTATACACATAGTACTAGGGATGGCAACGTGTCGGGTTTGGGTCGGGTTTTAGTAAACCCGTACCCGTTTATAATATATGTACCCGTATCCGCTCCATCACCCGACGGGTACCCGATTAGTACTAACCATCGGATTTTCGGACTTTACCCGCGGGTATCGGGTATCCACAATTAAATTTTCGTTGGCCACTATTGTGCGTATAATATTAAGAAAAACCACTCGAAAACGATCAAAATATCCTCATATATTTTTTAAGTGTTCAGAAGATAAAAAATATTTTTTAGTAATATTCACGCGATTTACTATATCGAATAAATCATGGTTTTTATTTTAAAATTACAAAATACAAATATAGTTGATCACAAACATGGTAATACACACAAAATGTAACTAATATGATCATTCAATTCGTTCAACATTCTTCATCTATTATTTCACACAAATTTAGAACTTATATAAAATAGCAACAAAAGCGGGTACGGATTCGGGTAAACGGGTACGGATTCGGATACGGGTAAATGAGGCGGGTATTAGTAGAAGCCGTATCTAAACCCGTACCCGCGAAAAAAGAGCATTAAAACCCGAACCCGTATCCAAACCCGCCAACCCGACTCTGAACCCGACCCAACCGGTTCGGGTTTCGGTTTTCTCTATCGGTTTCGGACGCTTTTGCCATCCCTACATAGTACTTTTTACACACATAATTCTTCACTCTACATAAAGCCCCTTTCACACACAAAGTGTTTCGCTTCTATTTCCACTTTTATTTCTTTACTATATCACAAAAAATCTCTTAAATTCCAGATGATCCTTTTTCTAATTATCTTCCCAACAAGTCTATCAAAATCACGATCCGTTTTTGCCTTTACAATATCGAATCGAGATCGAAATAACCTGAAAGTTTATGGACTTAAAATTAATAGTCGTGAGATAGGATCGAACTCGGGATCACGGGATTGCACACATAACGTAAAGGGTTAATTTATTTATTAAATATATTTATTAAATCAAACCAAAGCTTAACTAACGATCGTTAATAAATAAAAGTTAAGTTTAAACGACCGTTATGGAATTAAATAGAAGCTAAAAGAAGGAGAAAGGAATAGTTCCGGAAGCCCTTGGGTGGGCTTGTGGGTCGTCGGCCAAAGGGGGAAAAAGGAAGGAAATCAAAGATTTTCTTTCCTATTTTGTTTATTGCTTGGAGACCAAGTATTGTCAAGCCTATATAATCAAACCCCTAGCCTTCACAAAACACACACAATCTCTCTTTCTCTTGCTCTTTGATCGCCGGCCAAACACCCATTATTTTAGGGTTTCGGTTTTTGATTATTGCTATTTTAATATTATCTAGTCCTAGCCCCTCTCTAGGGTTGTTGGGTAGATATTCCATAAGCGTTGAAGCTCGGTTTGTTCGTGCTAGACTCACGGTTAACTCGTCGTATTACGTGTGTACAAGAATGTGATATAGTCTTACTTTAGACTATATTCTTGGTGGTGTTCGTGATCAACCCTAGTTGTCGTTCGTTCCGTCGTCTTGTGGATCTTGCTAGGATAAAGGTATGTAACCCTAATCTTGGTTAATTATAATTGTGTTAAATTAATGATCTTGTTAATTTGCTTCCGTTGTGTGTTCCTAGATCCATATTAGGGTTTTAAATAATTGTTATGGTAAATAAACCTTCAGTGGCATCGAGAGCCAGGTTAACATGATTATAATTATCAAGATCTAAAGTTTTTTAACTAATATTGATTTGTGTTAAAAATTACATGTTGTTTTTTAGGTTTTATAAAAATTAGGGTTTTTGTTTTTATTGTTTTTTAAAATCGGCTATGCCGAATTTTTTATAAAAAAAGTTTTTTTTGTAAACCCTAAAATTACATGGTAATTAACTTTAGATGTTTTGCATGAATTAATTGTTATGTCATGTGTGGCTAGGATCCGTAGTTTTTTTTAATTGTTAAGAGGAAGTGGGAGATCCGTAATGAACGTGCATGTTTTTTACGGATCATATAATTTTGATTGCTATTTGCTTTATTTGATTCAAAGTTTTAAAATTAGGTAAGACTTTTTATGTTTATAAAAACCCTAGATTTGATGTTCTTTGAATAAATTGTTATGCATGTGGCTGTTTGATTTAGTTTTTTTGTACTACTTGTTTTCATGCGTTTTTATATTGTATGTTGTAAACAAGGGTAATTTTTTCCAAGAAAAATAATATGGACTAAATCTTATCAAAATTAATGAATTGTTTTGAGATCTAAGTTACATATGATTTGCGTTGATTTGAATTGCAATAGCAACTTAACGGCCTACTCAATTTTGACAAACTATAAAGTGGGTATAACGCACCGCTGGTCATGTACCCAGTTAAGGAAGGAGGTGTTATGCTTCAGCGCTGACCAAATTCCCGGCTCGCCTGTGCGTCAAAATTGGAATTACCTACGGTTGTTATTGATATAATTCTTTAAGGTTGATTTAACTACATTAATTTACATCTGAAACACAATGAATAAGGTTATTGCTTTGTGCTTTAGCTGAGTTCTAGAAAAAGTACGGTATGAATTTAGTTGTGTGTAAAATCTTTAATTGGTTTAACCAATACCTCAACTTGCAAATATATGATCAACTTTTAGTCTCAACAAAAAGTTTACTAAACGTTTTATTAAACTTATGTTATGGAGATGTTTGCATGCTTCTCCATACATGATTTTGACACCAAAATCTATACCCTAAAATTTAATTCATATGCCCTCTAATTGACGAACACTTGAAGTTACAATTGTCGTCATATAAGATATCGGACGATGTTGTAATGGAGAAGAAAACTTCATGACTGAATAAGATTGCACATGAAGGTTTTACGTTCTTTAGATTAGTCGACTTAATTGAGTTACTCAGTGAGAAATGAAAACTTAAGGCGTAAAGTAGGGATGAAACATGTTTACAATGCAAACGATTTTGGCAATGTAAATCCCTAACGTATCTAGAAATTGCAAATTTGTTTATCAATTATTGTTCGACAAGTTACTGTGTTGAATAAATTTGTTACTAGCAGATCAACTGATGTGATGAATCTATGTCAATATGGATTCTAGTTTCAAGGAAAATACTATAGTTTTATTACCGGGGTAATTTTATTTTCTTGAATTGTATTATCAAAAATACTAATGTTTGAGCTTATTTCTGTAGAAATGGCTCAACCCGAAAACAATCTGACAATAAGCTCGGCGTTCAAAGCTTTCTTTGAACGGCCTGAACTTACTGGCCCTAATTTCAATAACTAGTATCGTGCACTAAGAATTGTTCTGAGAGCAGCTGGTACTATCAATATCTTGGAAACTCCTTTTCCAGAGGATCTTGCTGAAGGAGCATCTGATGCGGAAAGGCTTCAACACGTTGCTAACGTTAAGAAGAACCATGAGGTGGCTGCTGTAATGTTAGGGAGAATGGCTCCATCACTTCAAAGGAAGTATGAGCTATTTCCACCTCAGCTAATGCTTGAAGAACTCAAGGCTGTGTATGAAACGCCGCAAGCTGTAGAGATCTATGATTTGGTTGATGCTCTACATAGTTGCAAGCAAGCTCCTGGAAAGTCCGTAAGTGCTCATTATATGGAAATGAGGGGTTATATGGAACAACTCATCGCACTAGGACAACCCTTTGATCATAATATGGCTATTAACTTGATCAATATGTCCCTTAATAAGGACTTCAATGATTTCGTTCGTAACTATAATATGCATTGCACGGGGAAGACGGTTAATGATCTGCATGCAATGCTCATTGACTTTGAAAAAGGGTTAAAAGATAAGGCATCCACTGCTACTCCTCAAGTACTTTATGTGCAAAAGGGTAGAGTGACTAAACCAAAACCGCAAGTGAATAAGAAGCAGAAAGGCAAAGGCAAGGTTGATAAGAGCAAACAAGTTGCAACTACATCAAAACCGAAGCAGAACTTTGTCAAGAAATCTCAGAAAGATGAGACTTGTCACTACTGCACAATGACTGGACACTGGAAGAGGAATTGCTCTCTCTATCTCCATGAAATGCAAGAACATAAGAAGAAGGCTGAGCTAGCTGCTGCAGCACCATCTACAAGTAACTTATTTATGATAGAGTTATTTAATCTTTCATACAAATCAAACTCCTGGGTATATGATACGGGATGTGGTATTAATATTTGTAATACCCTGCAGGGATTTGAGTTGAAGAGGAAGCTTACCTATGGGGAACAATTTCTGCAAGTCGGCAATGGCGCACAAGCAGCGGTTGAAGCTATAGGAATATTTAAATTAGTTTTACCTTCGGGTTTAGTACTGTTATTAAATAATTGTCATTATGCACCTACAATTGTTAGGGGTGTCATTTCCTCTTCTTGTATGTTGGATCTTGGATTTAATCACACGATTGATAATAATAGAATTTATGTTTTCAAAGATGGTTTATTTTATTTTGATGCAATTTCTGTGAATGGTGTTTTTGAAATTAACATGCATGATAAAAATTCCAAGAGGAAAAATAATTATGTTTTTAGCATGAATAAGAAGAGAAAGTTAGACAAGAGCTCTTCTTATCTTTGGCATTGTAGGCTTGCCCATATTGGGAAGACTCGCATACAAAAGCTTCAACGTGATGGTCTTTTGGAAAATATCAATGATGAATCATTTGATAAATGCGAATCTTGTATCTCTGGAAAGATGACCAAGAAACCTTTTAATAGCAATATTGAAAGGGCTACTGAACTACTTGGTTTGATACATACTGATGTGTGTGGACCACTTAGACATGTGTCAAGGAAAGGTGCTAGCTACTTCTTAATGTTTACGGATGATTATAGCCGTTATGGTTATGTTTATTTACTTAAGCATAAACATGAGGTATTTGAAACATTCATAACGTTTAAAGTAGAAGTAGAGTTACAACTGGGAAAGAAGATTAAAGCTATTCGTTCTGATCGTGGTGGTGAATATTTAAGTCAAGAGTTTAAAGATTATTTAAGTAAGAATGGAATTGTTCAGAAACTTACTTCTCCATATACTCCACAACTAAATGGTGTATCTGAAAGGAGAAATCGTACATTATTAGATATGGTGCGATATATGTTTAATCTTACAACTTTACCATTATCCTTTTGGGATTATGCTCTTGAATCTATTGTTCGTATTCTGAATATGGTTCCCACAAAGAAGGTTGATAAGACACCATATGAACTATGACATGGCAAGAAGCCATATTTGTCTTATTTGAAAATCTAGGGTTGTGAGGCGTATGTAAAACGTGACTCTGGAGATAAACTCCAACAACGCTCAGTTAAATGTATATTTGTAGGTTACCCTAAGGAAACTATGGGTTACTACTTTTATTATTTGGCTGAGAACAAAGTAGTTGTGGCTTGGTATGGAGACTTCCTTGAAAGTGATCTTGTAAATCAAGAAATCAGTGAGAGAAATTATGATCTTGAAGAAATTCAAGAAGATATATTGCCTTCTGAAAATACTAGCGAATAAATTCCTGTAGAACCAGAAAGTCTGGGAGTTCCACCAGAATTAATTCCTCCACGTAGGTCTCAATAACCATACGTGCGCCAGACAAACTATGTCTTTACATAGAGGATGATGAGGAGGAAGTAGGGGATCTTGGTGAACCTGCTAACTATCGATCTGCAATGTATGGTCCAGAAAAGTCAAAATAGATAGTTGCGATGAATGAGGAAATAAAATCCATGGAAATCAACAATGTTTGGATTCTTGTGGATGCACCTAAAAATGCTAAAGTAGTGGAAAATAGGTGGATCTACAAGAAGAAAACCGACATGGATGGTGAAATACAATCCTATAAAGCACGTTTAGTAGCTAAAGGTTTTACTCAAACTTTTGGCATAGACTACGAGGAGACGTTTTCTCCTGTAGCAGACTTGCGAGCCATTAGGATTCTCATAGCTATAGCAGCATACTATGACTATGAGATATGGCAAATGGATGTTAAAGCTGCCTTCTTGATTGGTCGCTTAGATGAAGACATCTATATGCAACAACCGGAAGGGTACGTTGATCCTAAATATCCAAAGCGCGTGTGCAAACTTCAAAGATCTATTTATGGTTTGAAGCAAGCATCACATCAATGGAATAAGTGATTTGATGAATAAATCAAAAAGTTTGGATTTATTCAAAATCGCGATGAGCCATGTGTATATCGCAAAGCTAGTGGGAGTAATGTAGTCTAACACCCCACCAAATGCTATGCGCAGCGGAACTACAACATTTGGGTGCTAGGCAGTTATCATCGCACACAAGATATATCGAACGACTCCAAAGAGACGTCAATTTAAAACTTAAATTAAAAATTGTTAAAAGATACATGTCTACGGTTTTTCCAACCCCAATTGATACAACAGAGTTTAGCGTTTTCGGTCCCCATGAATCTCAACCCAAAAGTTACAGTTTTCACAACAACACAACATTAAAGTTAAAAATGTTTAAGTAATAACGGGAGGAAAAACAAGCAGACTCCAAGCCATACACACAACATCCATCCCATGCATGCTCCATGCTACACTTCAGCGGTTACCTGAAACACATGCTAAATTTGGTCAACGAAAACGTTGAGTGGAATTCATAGGTTTTACAATTCATTTTGAACATATGTGAAATAAAAACCATTCACGGTCATTCATAGACTTGTCGATCAAACAATCTATATTCAAGATACTGGCAATTGTGTTTAAGCTCATGACACTAAACCGTTAACTCAATCACCCGCGTAATAATTACCGGCGTGATTCAGATGAAACCAAGGCCCCTAATAAGGCATCAGTTGCAATTATACCTTATCTCTTATCATAAATTATCCGTCCGCAGGGGGTATCAACGTACTAGCCCTCGTCTCGGATAGGGTAGTCAACCCCATAGTACTATCACTTTGTATAAGCGGCTATTTCTAATCCATGCTAGGACTAAACAATAGTTAATAGTTCATGAATTTAGGGACTTTTGCAACTAGGTACTCAACACAATTTCAAAGGCAACATTCGGGTCCAACAATCATTCATGACATATGTTCATTTTTAAAAACTAGCATGCATTTCCCTCGCGGGTAAAACAGTTTGAAATAATAATAAGCGAGGCTATAAATTCACACCTTATATATCAAGTAGTCGATAGTTCGAGAGACGGTCACTGACGACGATATGGATGCCCGGGTAAATCAACACCTATCAACCAAATAACGCGTAATGAGTAATCTCATTTTAAGACCTTATGGTACTGTATAAAATACATAAATACTAGTCACTTATGACAATTACAACTCATGCCAAAACAAAACAACAAGCGTTACTCATTTTACACCATTTGTCCTTATTATTAACGTTATCCATTTTTATTCATTTTCGCCGATACTTACCAAAAGTACGGACTATTTTACTATACTTAACCATCTTTATAAAATTTGACAAAATTCTCAAAAATACTATAAGACCTGTAGAAAACACATATTTAATCCCAACAAAAATTTTTACTTCTACGACCCGTTACTCAACACTTTTCCAAAAACTACGTTTTTCGGACTGAAATTGTACTTTGACCAAGTCGGACTCATTTGACCCGTTTAAAACACTCCATTGACCCATTTGACACCTAAGTCCTATAATAGACTCAAATGTGCAGGTTTGACACCAAAATTCAACCCTTGACCATTTACCAAACTAGACTTATAGTCCCCGGGATTTGACCTAAAACCAAGCATAATTTCGGATTATGACGGTTTTCATCTCCCGGTACACGAATTTCAAAACGTCGTAACTTTTGACTCGTTAGGAGTCGTAAGCTCTACCTTATACCAAATCGAAGCTAAGAAAATGATCTACAAATCTATCCTATCCACAAGACCTGTTTTCAAAATAATTTTTACGAAAATGCCTTAAACTTTCTGCCTAAAATCAACCTTACCAAAATCACACTAACGCTCGTTTCCAAACCCATTTGTCATCACTAGACATCATCCTAAGCATCCCTAATCACAACCAAACAATGTTTTCAGTCCCTAACCCCTATTGATCATCAACCTTATAAAACTAAAATCCTAAAAACAAACATGCAAGTAAATTTACCCATGTACAACATCTAAAAACATGATATTATACACAAAATCAAGCTCAAAACATGAACCACCATGATCCCCAAACACCCCCCATTGAGCCGTGGGGTTTGGGTGATCAAAACCCACCAACCAAATTGATTTTGGTTGATTTGTTTGGTGTTCTAGCATCCTTTTAGCATGAATTAAACATGCAAATGCCCAATTAACATCAAAAACGAATTTGAAAAATCTTGAAATTTTTGGATGAATTTTTGTTAATGCATGTGTGAAATGAGCATAGATTAACACTCACTAGATGATTTTAGGAGGTGGTCTATGATTAGAATGGATCAAAACTCAAAAAAAAATGGTGTGGTGGTGGTTTTTGGGGTTTGGCCGTCGGCCTAAGGAGAAAGGGAAGGAGGGTTTGATCTTTTTTTTGTAAAAATGTGTTGTGTGTTTGTGTTTGTCCCCATTTTGTGAAATGGGAGGGACCTATGTGTAATTTCACCTTTCTTTTGGCCTTAAGCAAAAACGACACCAAAACTTTGCGGGATTGACTCACTAGTCATTTTAGAAAATTTTACGGGAGTCGGAAATTATTCCAAACACTCCAAAATACTTTTGGGATACTTTAAATGTACCCGGAAAGCAATAAAACTCACCCGACTCGACTTAACACGAACCGTAAGTAAAATTCTCGAAAAATTACATTATCGATAAAACGTCAATAATTATAGAAATTTGGGCATCCATCGGGATCGTATTCGTCATCGTCCTTCTTAAATCGTCAATCGTCAAAATTATAACCTCGAACATCGGTTTCAACCAAAATACTAAAATATATAGCAATTAATATTTATTAAAAATTTCAAAAATTAGCGTAATTTAGGGTAATGTTAGTGACCTCGGTTCTAGGGTATCACATCCACCCCTCCTTAAAGAGAGCGACGTCCCGGCGCTCGCCTCTTCTTATACTCACATTTCGTGTCGCTGGAACAGATGAGGATACCTTTCCTTGAAAAAGTCCTCACGTTCCCAAGTGTATTCCGGTCCACGCCTAGAATTCCATCGAACCTTCACAATAGGAATTCTACTACGCTTCAGCCTCTTGACCTCTCGGTCTATAATTTCCACGGTTTCTTCCACAAAATGCATTTTGTCGTCCAGTTGAATCTCGTCCAAAGGAATCACCAATCCCTTATCCGCCAAACTCTTCTTCAAGTTCGATACGTGAAACGTATCGTGAATAGCACTAAGCTCGCTCGGCAACTCTAACTTGTACGCTACTGGTCCAATTCGTTTAACGATCTTAAATGGTCCAATATACCTCGGACTCAACTTTCCTTTCTTCCCAAAACGAATTACACCCTTCCACGGCGATACCTTAAGCATAACCATATCTCCGACTTCAAATTCCAACGGTTTCCTTCTGTTATCGGCATAACTCTTCTGTCAGCTTCTCGCAGCAAGTAGTCGGTTCTTGATTTGCACAATCTTCTCGGTCGTCTCTAAAACCATTTCGGGTCCAGTCAATTGACTTTCTCCTACTTCACTCCAACACACAGGCGATCTACACTTCCTTCCATACAATGCTTCGAACGGTGCTGCCTTGATACTTGCATGGTAACTATTATTATACGAAAACTCCACTAGAGGCAAGTGGCGTTCCCAACTTCCTCCAAAATCAATCACGCACGCTCGGAGCATGTCCTCCATCGTCTGAATAGTTCGTTCACTCTGGCCGTCAGTCTCCGGGTGATAAGCCGTACTTAAATTCAATTCAGTGCCCATCGCACGTTGAAGCGATTTCCAAAATTCCGAAGTAAATCTACTATCGCGATCCGAAATGATCGATAACGGCACTCCATGTCTGCAGACGATCTCCTTCACGTACACACTGGCCAGCTTTTCCATACTGTCCGTCTTCTTCATAGGTAGGAAATGAGCAGATTTCGTCAACCTATCCACTATTACACATATCATATCACATCCACTAGGAGTTCTAGGTAAACCTGTCACGAAATCCATAGCGATTTTCTCCCATTTCCATTCTGGGATCTCTGGTTGTACCAACAACCCAGACGGTTTCTTATGTTCTGCTTTAACCTTCGCACAAGTCAAACACTTACTAACGTAACGAGCAATATCCGCCTTCATATTCGGCCACCAATAAACTTTCTTCAGGTCATGATACATCTTATCCGATCCAGGATGTATCGAATACTTCGACTTATGAGACTCGTTCATAACCAAATCTCGTACTCCAGGTTTTCCTTCCTCAGATGAACACAATGGTAACCAAATCCGATTCTCGAAATATCTCAATCCGTCTGACCTAATCACAAAAAGAGGTTTCAACATTCTTCCCAAGTTCTCAGCACCAACATTCCCTTTCATTATTCCCCTCTCTTGAGCCTTCAGTATAGTTTCGGTTAAATCAACGCTCTCAGTCATCACCAAAGCTCTGACTCTCAAAGGTTTCTCTCGATCCTTCCTACTAAGTGCATCCGCTACAACATTCGCCTTGCCAGGATGGTAGCGAATTTCACAGTCATAGTCACTCAGTAATTCTACCCATCGTCTCTGTCGCATGTTCAACTCCTTTTGATCTAAAATGTGTTGAAAACTCTTGTGGTCAGTGAATACAACACACTTCGTCCCATACAAATAATGTCTCCACAATTTCAACGTAAAAACTACAGCTCCTAATTCCAAATCGTGCGTCGTGTAGTTCTCCTCATTCTTCCTCAGTTGTCTCGACGCGTAAGCTATCACCTTTTCACGCTGCATCAATACCGCTCCATAACCTTTACGAGATGCGTCACAATACACTACAAAGTCTTCGGTTCCTTCAGGCAATGACAAAATCGGTGCGGAACATAACTTGTCCTTGAGCGTTTTGAAAGCGAATTCTTCCTCATCTCCCCATTCACACACCCTATTCTTTTCGGTAAGCTTTGTCAATGGCTTTGCAATCAACGAAAATCCTTCAATGAATCTCCGATAATACCCAGCTAAACCAAGGAATTGTCGAACTTCAGTCGGCGTTGTCGGTGCCAACCATTCCCTGATCGCTTCGACCTTGGCAGGATCCACGCGAACTCCTTTGCTATCAATCACGTGACCAAGGAATTGCACGGATTCTAACCAAAACTCACACTTCGAGAACTTCGCATACAGCTTCTCTTTCTTCAGCAGATCCAATATCTTTCTCAGGTGCTTCTCGTGCTCCTCCTTACTCTTAGAGTAAATAAGAATATCATCGATAAAAACAATAACAAACTTATCTTGATACGGCTTGCATACGCGATTCATAAGGTCCATGAATACAGCAGGCGCGTTTGTCAACCCAAACGGCATCACTCGAAATTCAAAGTGTCCATACCGCGTACGAAAGGCAGTTACAGGGATATCCTCCTCTCTTACACGTAGTTGATGATACCCTGATCTTAAATCGATCTTTGAGTATACACTGGAACCTTGCAATTGATCAAACAAATCGTCAATCCTCGGCAATGGATATCGATTCTTAACCGTCAGCTTGTTGAGTTCTCTATAGTCAATACACATCCGAAATGAACCATCTTTCTTCTTCACAAACAACACTGGCGCTCCCCATGGTGATGAGCTCGGCCTAATAAATCATTTATCCATCAACTCCTTCAGTTGATCCGATAACTCCTTTAACTCGGATGGTGCTAATCGATAGGGTGCACGCGCAACCGGCGCAGCTCCTGGCACCAAATCAATTCGAAACTCGACCTCACGGGTGGGTGGTAAACCTGGCAGCTCGTCTGGAAAAACTTCCGGATATTCGCAAATAACAGGTACCTCTTCAATCCTCGCCTCTAAATCACCATCACTCGAAACTTGTGCCAAAAACACATCGCATCCACTCTCTACATACTTCATCATTTTCAAACAAGAGACCACTTTCAAACGAGAAGTGCATTCGTCTCCCTTCACGGTCAAGACTTTATTCCTCAACGGGATCTGAACTAATCTCTCACCACAGATGATCATAGCATTGTGCGCCATCAGCCAATCCATTCCCACAATTACGTCAAACGATCCTAGCTCTATAGGCATCAAGTCGATTTTAAAAGCGTAATTTCCTAACTTCAGGGTACACCCCTTCAGTATAGAATTCGTACTAACAATTTTCCCATCGGCTAACTCAACATTATAACTAGTCGCTAACAACACCGGTTTTCTATCAATATGTCGACTAAATTCAACATCTATAAAACTCTTGTCGGATCCAGAATCAAACAAAACACTAGCATAACAAGCGTCTAGCAAAAACGTACCGGTAACCACGTTAGGACCCTGTGGTTTATCAGCCGTCCCTACTTGATACACGGAAGCAGCATTGTTACCTCCTTGCTTGTTTCCTGCCTTCGGGCAATTCCCTTGCATATGGCCTCTCTCTCCACATCCAAAACAACCCCTCACTCTTGTAGCATTCGCCCCAGTGGCTACCCCTTTCCTTCGGCAATCAGACATCCTGTGGCCCGCTTTTCCACATTTGCCGCATGCAGGCGGGCAATTCCCTACATGGTACAAGTTGCATCGACCACAGTGGGGATTCACCTTCGCTCCTCTGGGGTTTGTCACAGCTCTCATCCCTTCATTCCTTCGTTGGTTAAACTGTTGACTGCGGTTCTGACCATTGTTGTTTCGGTTTCCACCTCGGCTTTGACCCTGGGATTGATTGCTCTGTGCCGCTTCCCACTTCCTCTTATTTCCTTTAGCAATGAAGTTCTTCTTGTCTTGGAGTTTAACATCCATCAACACGTGAGCCATCTGGACCGCTTCATCAAACGACCCAGGTTTAGACGAAGTCGTCTCACCCTTGATATTACTGGATAGACCTTTGATGTACTGTTTCATCTTCTTGGTATCATCGGCAAAAGTGTCTGGACACAAAAGGCTTAGTTCATTAAACCTCCTGGTGTAAGCAGTGATATCATTGTTTTTCAAAGTCAGGTGCCTCAACTCATCTTCTAATTGACCTAACTCCTCTTCCGGACAGAACTTCCTGGTCAAAAGAGCTTTAGTTGCAGTCCATGTTCTTGCATTCGCTACTGCCAATCCAACAGTGGCTACTTGGGTGTTCCACCAACTCAATGCATCGTCCAGAAATGTAGCAGCCGCAAACTTGACCTTGTTCGCTTCTGAACAACCACTAATCTCGAAAGTACTTTCAACCTTTTCTAACCATCTCCTGAGTTCTAGAGCTCCACCAGTTCCACGAAATTGCGTGGGACCACATTTTATGAAACTAGAGTAAGTACATTCTCTTGGGGCTTGCTGTCTCCCCGCATTTCTGCCCTGGTCTGGATTCCTTCCTGCTCGGTCTGCTTCTAGCGCATTCGCAATGGCTTCCTGAATCATCGTGTTCACACGGGTTGCGGTTAGTTTTGGAGGCATGGTGCGTTATCAAATATACCTTTCTGCAAGACAGGGAAAATAGAAAAACAATGTAAGTATACACATCAAGATTAAGATGGATTTCTCTTTCAAGACATAATATAATTACAACGACACATCACTACAGAGTTACTAATATTCATCAATTCACATTACAAAAGATCAAATTTAAGACATATCACAGATCATGAAAGGTAAACATGGATTGTATTGATAATCAACCAAAATTGTGACAAGTATTGCCACTACAATCATTCACCATAAAACTTAAGTCCTCAAGTTTTTCGTCATAATGCCATCATACAAAAGTCTAAAACAGTTCTATTACAACGATCAAAGATAAAATACAAGACAAGCAACTAGGCATGTGGTGATCCACACGGCCTCTTGGATGGCGGTTCGTCATCATCTTCCTCGGGTTCCTCATCGCTATCATCCTCGTCCACATCATCCATTTTTCTCTTTCCTTTGTCGTTCGGACCACATTCAGTCTCCTTTTTCGTCCCTGACGTAGACCCACACTCGACCGCTACATGATTTCCCACAATGATACAAGAACCTCTGGCAGGTGGCTGGATCATGAAGTCATTAGCTTCCATTTCCAAATCGTCCACAAATCTCCAATCTGGGGGCAATGATGCTCTCCCTCGATGCTCCCAACTCTGCATCCTATACAATCTCACTTGATCTTCCCTAACACGATCAAGACTGGCGCTCAAGTTCGCGATCATCGATCTTAGACTGTTGATATCACTTTTGTTTGCATTTCCATCATACTCAATTCTTGAAGTTCTTTCCAACAGTCCTTGGTGTGCCCTTTCATTCTTATCAAACCTCTTAATTACCCTGGTCTCAACCACAAACCGCTCATACATCAACCTATCCATCCTCCTCAAACGACCCTCGGGATCCCAGTAGTGTCTTGGTCTCGGAAAGTAGACCCTTGCGATATTCTCATGAATAGATTGTGATTTTGATAAATTGCTGGACTCTGCACCACTCCAATTACTTACTCGAACAAATCCTGTCACTGTCCTCAAATAGTCCTTACAATTGTCCATCGGGCGACTAAAGGGTTGCTGCTCATATCGATCGGTCGGAGGCACTTCATAACCCTTTGGCGAATTCGGAGATTGAAACAAATCAGGTTCGGTCTGACCTACAGCATTCTCGGGAATGCCATCATCCATCAGTTCCTCGGGCTCTTCCTCAGAATCCTCACTCTCATCACTACTGATACTAAAGTTGTCCACCTCACTTTCATCATTGTCATTTTCCGACCCTATTTCTTCTTCTGGAGCGATCCATCCATTGTCATTATCCGGCGGGTTCGGAGGAAACGGCCCCCCTTCGTGACCCACGACGTAATCGTTTCCATTACCATTAGGCGGTACCTCGGCCATTCCTGCAATAACAACGAATTTTGGAGGGTACGTAAGATAACTATACAATATTTATAAATACATGCATGCAAATGCAATGCAAAGGTGGTACATATGCCCAAAATGCAATAATATGATGCTCATGCATGATTAATACAAAAATTACGGTGTCAGATATTCCACGTATAATTTCAACGTCTACATATAGTAATTTCCATACTTACGTAATAATTACCCACATATATACTTCAACTCAAAAGTATACGTCAAATGCTATGAATAAAAAAATAAATCTTACCGGAGCCATGCAGGATAGTTAAGTGTGCTTGGACAATTTCTTACGACACCAAAAGTTATAGTTTAGGTGTAAAACCCAGTACGCCGCATTTTAATTCGGGGACGAATTATTTCTTTAGAGGGGAAGAATTGTAAAACCCGTATTTTAAATCGAGAATTTATAAATACGCGGTTTATTATTATTTTACGCGGGATATTTTTCCTTAAAACGTACATGTAGCATCAATTGCGCCGCAGCTCATCGTCTTGCGCCGCAACTAGTGATCCGCAGCACCATGAACTGTAGCCCCTTCAGTTGCGCCGCAACTTATGGTTCTTGCGCCGCAACTCGTGAAAAGAGTTGGGCCAAGCCCGTGTGAAGAAATAAAACAGACGGGGGTTTTCTTTTCTTTTATGCCGACACATACACTACTCAAACAAAACCCTAATTAGAAAACAATCAGCCGCCACTTCTTGTGCCTCCTCTTCCCTGCCACGAATCACAAAAAAAAAAAAAAAGAAAGGGATTCGAGCTTTGTTTTATTCAAGAAAGTCGAGTATAATCACCTCTCGCTAACTAAATTCGTGTAGGTACATTTTTCCTTTATTTTCCATTTGATTATCACGAATTAATAGGTTTGTTAATCCAAATAAATGGGTTTTTAAATGGTTAATCATGATACAATAAACATGGGGTTTCGTGTATGTGTGGTTGCATCAAAAACCGAGACATGGTAATGTCTCGGTGGTTTTGTTTTATTTTCAGCCGCGAACCACAACCATCAGGGGGGTTTTCGGTTCATCAACAGGGTACGTTTGGGGTTAAAACGCAGCAACAGGGGGTGTTTGGGATTAGCAGGTCTTAAGGGTGTGTTTGGGTCTGCCATTAATGAAGACAGGGGGGGAACTTGAACTAGCAGTGGGAACCACTGCATAAGCAGTGGTAACCACTGCACTAACAGTGGCAAATTGCAAGCAGTGGGAACTTGGTTTCAAAAACAGTGGGAATTATCTTGGTTAAAGCATGTTATAAATAAGTTTTTGTACTATAAAAATATTTGTTATGTAATTAGTAAAATTAAATCGATTCTTAACACTCTCCTTCCACTATTAAAAGTCGGATTTAATTGATGATTAAATTAATAATTTATTTCAAGAAACTAAATTTGGAAATCTTTTTATTTTAGGAAACTTTCCATTTACAACAAGTTGCTATTTATAGTAATATCGGGATTGTTGGAACACGGTATAATACATAGTAACCATCAATAAGTATATAGTAATCAGTAAACTTTTAAAGATCAGTCAGATTATCAGAATTACACCGGACTATCAGATTAACCAGATTATACATAAATAGTAATACAGAAATAAATTAAATTAAAATTAGAACATATAAGAATCAGTAACAGCAAACGGTATTTAGACGACTTATTTTCCGTTCGTATTTATGTAGTATCCGTGAAGTCAGAGTCGATCTTTCAGCTTTCTGTCTTATTTCATTTCTGGACACGAGGTACGGATTTCCCGTCCTTTCAGTAAGGGTTTCCTTTCCTATGCATGATTAGGATTTCCCATCTTCAGCCAAATGTTTTTCCCCAGTATATGTTTAAGTTTATCAGTAATCATGTTAATAACTAAATGAATTGCCTGAGCATTATATACAAGCACGACCAGTTTATGTACTAGTTACGGAGGTACCGTAACCACGGCACTAGAGGCACCGGTGTCGTGACTCACATGCAGGAGAGTGATATCCTGCATCGTCCCACTCATGTCCAGTTGGCCATTTTTATATGTATGTTTTAGTGGGGCGTATGGATGCATCCTAGGCTTATAAGTGTTTCATGTTTATCAGGGTGAATGTGGTGTGTGCTCTACATCCTTCACATTGGAGCTGATCCCTCCACCCAGCACAGTTATTTAGAGGTCACCCCTCTATAGCATGATGAGGTCACCCCTCCAGTTATTCATGCACGGTTGTTACAGCACGTGACCTATATAAGCTCTGGCAAATAAAATACAGTAAATGCATGTTTTCAGAATTTAAAAGTTATATTTCAGTATCAGTATATATGAACCAGGTTTCTCAGATTTTATGCAGAGTTCTACCACATGTTGCATATCAGTATTACAGCTTCAGTATTCTATCGCCTGTTTCATTCAGTATATTCTTATCATGCTTTACATCCGTTCACTGAGCGTTATGCTCAGCCGTAGTTCCTTTCATGTTCTAACGGCAGGTACACCGGGACGCTTTTAGGATTCTCAGCGCATGTGCATTTGGATGGAAGCTATCCAGACTTCTTACTTTATGCATTTCTATTATTATTCTGCTTATTTGGACATTGTTTAGTCCTTCCATTCAGTATTTTATATTTCATGTTTTGGGCTTATGTTTGGATTACCGAAGTTTGATTCCGGTATTTCCTTTATGGTCAGTTAATGTTCTAGGACATTTACCTTATGCTTTGATGACACGCCATAAATACACGTAACGGTCCATTTATCCAAGTGGGGCGTTACAATTATGGTATCAGAGCGCAAGGTTCGACCTGTAGGCTCTAAAACTTGACCTGTGACTAGTGGGTAGTCACCAGGAACTTCCCAGATTTTGGCGTTGTTATCTTTCATGTTTCTCATGGATTATTCAGTCAGTTTTCTTCATTTATCAGTCCGTTTTCTTAAAGTTTTGACTAAGTAAAAGGTTAGTACATAACTAGCCATATTTAGTCGCATGTGTTTTAGCGAGTCTTCGTTTTGATGAACTGACCATAGGCGTTCACCTTTGCCGTTCAGATCTTGTATTGGTAAACTGACCATAGGCGTTTACCCTTACTCATGTCAGATTCATGTTTTCAGTCAAATATTACTTAGTGAACCAGCCATAGTCGTTCCTTATTTCTCAAGTCAAATTTCATGCTTTTCAGTCAAATGATGTTTTATGAACCGATCCACAGTTGTTCACCTTTGTCATATCAGGACAGTTCATAAATTTTGACAAGTGTGGATTGAGCTACAGCCATCCATATTTAGTCCGAGATTATAAATTTCCATACATGACAGTTCTAAGAAAATTTTGACCAGTATGGATCGAACCAGAATAGCCCATACTTAGTCTCATGTTTTCCTTCCTTGAAGAACGTGGATTGAACCATAGCCGTCCACATCAGTTAATATTACACCTCAGTTGATTTAACTTTTTGTGTTCCTTATAACAGTCAAATTTGCATACCCTCACGTTGATGATGATTCAGTTTCATGTCTCCTTACGAGGATTATGTTTTCAGCAAAGTGATGATGCCTTCAGGCTAAAATATAGAAGGATTACAGTAAAATCCTATTTCGTGATAAATCATGTTCTGGTCTTTATCAATCATGTCTTCTGTCTTCATACTGAACATTGATGAAACTCTGTTTAATCATACTTTCAGCCTCTATACAACCAGCATTAAGTCCATACAGAAATTTTCAGCCATCATAGTAACTGTTTCAGTTCAGTTGCTAACCAGTTAAATCAAATTATTTTCCGTTGAGAATGTCAGAAAATCGACACCAGTATCGATCATCCCATAAAATTTCCACTAGCCCCATGTACAGTATTCCCTATGTACCCCATGTACAGTGTCTCAGTTATACTCCATGTATAATATTTCACGTGTACTCCAGGTACAGTGTCTCATATATGCTCCATGTGCAGTATTCATTGTGTACTTCATGTACAGTAGCCCAGGTGTACTCCAGGTACCCTACTCCATAGATATTACTAATCGATCCTTAAACATCGCGGACGTTCCCACTTGTCGATATTTTACCAGATGCTGATGCTGCTAACACTCTGAAGACCACACTGATGCTGATGCTGCTGAACCTTGGAGATTTCTCAAAATGCTGACGCCGCGGAACGAGGACGAAAACTATAAACTTGAAATTTCTGACAAGAATAAATTCAACCAGCAGACGCTACCATTCGATTTTATGCTGTTACCTTCTCAGTTAGACGTCACACTTCACCCAGCCAACTTTCATTCCGAAGAGTGGGAACCGGAACCCAGCCGGCCACTCAGCAGAATAGTCACATGAATCACGGTCATGATAACGACCGTCAGGGGACTGACAGACAAAGCAGTAGTAATAATCACCGTGCTTATAATTAATCAGTCAGTAACCACCGGAACTCCGGAACGGACGTGACCAACAATACAAGAGGTCAGTAGTCTAACCGGTCCGCCGATCCTAGCAGTTACCAAAATTTTCCAGCCTTGTTCATATTCATCTATTAAAACACGTGCCAAGACATCAGTCAAGACATAGTTCCCAGGTATCAATTCGGAAGACACATATCAGGGCACCAGTCATGATACACGTCATACGAAATATCTTCTCAGAGTACGAGTCAGAGCTCCTAATACCAGTATGTTCCAAGCAAGACCCTCAGTAATTCAGGGTATCTTTCAGAAAAGGGTATACTCATTCTATTATGCCACGCATATATCAGGTCATTAAAATTCAGTCACCACCACCAGATTGTTATTCAGGTTAAACACGCAGTATTCACTCTATGAGGTTACAGACGAACCCATTCAGTGAAAAGTCTCCATGTCCACTGCATGTATCCCTATGTCAGCTTTATCTCAAACCAGGTAGTTACCTGCCTCTCACCCAGAAAGGACTCAACAGTACCACCATAATTATTAAAGTTTTCCTTTCAGTTAACAACGAGATCCGTCTTATTAAATCCCAAATATATTCATTATATATTTTGCCAGAAAAATCAGTACAAGCTATTTCTTCCTTACGAGCGCGTGACTTACCAATACATAGTTACGAAGACTTTTGGCTATCAGTTATAAATTCATTTCTGAAATTCCTCGAATCCATGACCAGCAGATTATCCTAAAAATTTTCCGATGTCATTCCAGAAGGTGTTCCAGAAATTCATGCCTACCCATGAGACATAATTTAACATCGAGCTTGCCTCAAGAACAGAACCTGTTTTCAAAACTCTTTATTACAGGGCTCTAGCTACGATTAAAAGAGTTGCAGCAATTGCTGCAAGAGTTACCAAAACTAGGCTTTATTCGCCCTAGCGCACCATCGAAAAATTTATCAGATCACCATTCCAAATCGATATTCATTCCACGAATAGAAAGTTTAATTGACCTACTACGAGGTGTCTTAAACATTCTTCCAGGAAAATTCAAGATCATGCTACCATCAGTGATGAGGGAAGAACATGATGATCTTCAGACCGTTGTTGCACATATTATAGCCACTCTAAAAATTTTTGAATTTTACTTCTGAGCTCCCTAATGCTCCAACTATAGTATGAAAATGTATGAATAAATTTTCCTTGAATTCTCAGACAAATTTGGCAGTACATTCGTTGACAAGATTTTGATCTCCTAAATTCTAGAGAAGGACATGGGAATCATCTTTTCACGACCCCGCAGATTCTCCGATAGGAGAAAATTTTATATACGCAAGCTTTCTAGATGTATGTTTCAGATGAACAAGGTGGCTTATCTGAACCACCCTATTTCAACAGAAAGAAATTCCAGACAATCCTGCGAAGGTGAAGGCCATCACCTGATGGTCCCGACTGACGACTGTGAACGCAGTATAAAATTTCTAGAACTCAATTGACTGCTACCGCAGAAATCGCCGACAGTCATCACTAGAAATTCTTTTATGACTATTCAACAAGATTTCCGCCAGAATGTTCCATAATCCCAGACAAAACACTGATAGAATCCGCATCACACGTTAATGCAGCTATGTTCATATCTAGATGCCTGACCTACTGCAGGTTCAAGATAGAACACCGTCATGTTAGTGAGTTACTGCAACCCTTGGAGTCTGAAACAGAAATGAGACGAAATTTCATGAAAAATTGTAATCAGTTTACCACAGACTCAGAGAAGTTATGATGCTATCTAAGTTATCATCAACCATGTAATCAGCCTGCGCGTCCCTTTCATCCGAAAGGAGCACGTAGTAGCAGATCTGCAGAAAATTTTAAAATTCAGCAGTAAATCGTACGAATTCAAGACCTTCCTTTGACCATCATATCAAACAGAATACATGTTCACGATCAAGTGTATGTTTACGTCCACTTTAATTTCATGTTTATTCTCACTTTCGCGTTTAAGTCTCATTCGCAGTATGATGCTATTTCAGTTCATCTTTTATGCTATCTCCTGATTTAAGCTCACGTCAGCGTTCATAACGTTGTTCACGTTCAAGTTCGTGTGCCATTTCACGATGCACGTTTCTCAGTTATTACCGAATACGGTTACAGAAAGCTTGAGAGAATAGACTCAAGTTTAGCACAACTATTCCATAACCAGGCAGACGTTTCACATCTCAGGCCGTATCGTTTGGCATTCATTCCTCAGTCAGCCTATGTTCATGATATGTTTTAGTACCACTTCTACAGTATGATTCACGTATTACATTCATGATATATTTCATTCCAAGCTCCTCATATTAATTATGAACCACGTTCACAATTGCTCATTTAGCATGTTCACAATTGTTCACGTAGTTCGTCCCTATATATATATTCTCAGCAGCTTGCTCAGAGATATAAATATTACCTTTTCAGAATATTTTACACGTATCGTTTCATGTATCATACATGCTATAGCTATTCAGTCTATCAGATTTAGCAAATCCATCTTAAGTATGGAACCAGAAACCAGTCAGCATCATCAGGACAGGGTCAACAGGACCAAGACTTTATTTATTATTTTAGACATTTGAAGGGATCGTTTCGAGCGGGAGGCCACTCGAAACGGAGGAGTCCATCCGGACCTCTCATTGTTTTCTTCAATAAATTTAGTTACGTTCTCTTCAGCCATGTCACGTTATATGATAATTCCAGTCATGTCAGGTTTATACCTATCAGCAGCATTATGTCTTAATTAGAAGACAATTCATCCTTCAGCTTAATTGTCTTTTCAGTCTACGTGTTCTTTCAGTTCTTATAACTTCGTCAGCTTATCATCTTTAATTCGAGGACGAATTTCTCCTTTTAGAGGGGAAGAATTGTAAAACCCAGTACGCCGCATTTTAATTCGGGGACGAATTATTTCTTTAGAGGGGAAGAATTGTAAAACCCGTATTTTAAATCGAGAATTTATAAATACGCGGTTTATTATTATTTTACGCGGGATATTTTTCCTTAAAACGTACATGTAGCATCAATTGCGCCGCAGCTCATCGTCTTGCGCCGCAACTAGTGATCCGCAGCACCATGAACTGTAGCCCCTTCAGTTGCGCCGCAACTTATGGTTCTTGCGCCGCAACTCGTGAAAAGAGTTGGGCCAAGCCCGTGTGAAGAAATAAAACAGACGGGGGTTTTCTTTTCTTTTATGCCGACACATACACTACTCAAACAAAACCCTAATTAGAAAACAATCAGCCGCCACTTCTTGTGCCTCCTCTTCCCTGCCACGAATCACAAAAAAAAAAAAAAAGAAAGGGATTCGAGCTTTGTTTTATTCAAGAAAGTCGAGTATAATCACCTCTCGCTAACTAAATTCGTGTAGGTACATTTTTCCTTTATTTTCCATTTGATTATCACGAATTAATAGGTTTGTTAATCCAAATAAATGGGTTTTTAAATGGTTAATCATGATACAATAAACATGGGGTTTCGTGTATGTGTGGTTGCATCAAAAACCGAGACATGGTAATGTCTCGGTGGTTTTGTTTTATTTTCAGCCGCGAACCACAACCATCAGGGGGGTTTTCGGTTCATCAACAGGGTACGTTTGGGGTTAAAACGCAGCAACAGGGGGTGTTTGGGATTAGCAGGTCTTAAGGGTGTGTTTGGGTCTGCCATTAATGAAGACAGGGGGGGAACTTGAACTAGCAGTGGGAACCACTGCATAAGCAGTGGTAACCACTGCACTAACAGTGGCAAATTGCAAGCAGTGGGAACTTGGTTTCAAAAACAGTGGGAATTATCTTGGTTAAAGCATGTTATAAATAAGTTTTTGTACTATAAAAATATTTGTTATGTAATTAGTAAAATTAAATCGATTCTTAACACTCTCCTTCCACTATTAAAAGTCGGATTTAATTGATGATTAAATTAATAATTTATTTCAAGAAACTAAATTTGGAAATCTTTTTATTTTAGGAAACTTTCCATTTACAACAAGTTGCTATTTATAGTAATATCGGGATTGTTGGAACACGGTATAATACATAGTAACCATCAATAAGTATATAGTAATCAGTAAACTTTTAAAGATCAGTCAGATTATCAGAATTACACCGGACTATCAGATTAACCAGATTATACATAAATAGTAATACAGAAATAAATTAAATTAAAATTAGAACATATAAGAATCAGTAACAGCAAACGGTATTTAGACGACTTATTTTCCGTTCGTATTTATGTAGTATCCGTGAAGTCAGAGTCGATCTTTCAGCTTTCTGTCTTATTTCATTTCTGGACACGAGGTACGGATTTCCCGTCCTTTCAGTAAGGGTTTCCTTTCCTATGCATGATTAGGATTTCCCATCTTCAGCCAAATGTTTTTCCCCAGTATATGTTTAAGTTTATCAGTAATCATGTTAATAACTAAATGAATTGCCTGAGCATTATATACAAGCACGACCAGTTTATGTACTAGTTACGGAGGTACCGTAACCACGGCACTAGAGGCACCGGTGTCGTGACTCACATGCAGGAGAGTGATATCCTGCATCGTCCCACTCATGTCCAGTTGGCCATTTTTATATGTATGTTTTAGTGGGGCGTATGGATGCATCCTAGGCTTATAAGTGTTTCATGTTTATCAGGGTGAATGTGGTGTGTGCTCTACATCCTTCACATTGGAGCTGATCCCTCCACCCAGCACAGTTATTTAGAGGTCACCCCTCTATAGCATGATGAGGTCACCCCTCCAGTTATTCATGCACGGTTGTTACAGCACGTGACCTATATAAGCTCTGGCAAATAAAATACAGTAAATGCATGTTTTCAGAATTTAAAAGTTATATTTCAGTATCAGTATATATGAACCAGGTTTCTCAGATTTTATGCAGAGTTCTACCACATGTTGCATATCAGTATTACAGCTTCAGTATTCTATCGCCTGTTTCATTCAGTATATTCTTATCATGCTTTACATCCGTTCACTGAGCGTTATGCTCAGCCGTAGTTCCTTTCATGTTCTAACGGCAGGTACACCGGGACGCTTTTAGGATTCTCAGCGCATGTGCATTTGGATGGAAGCTATCCAGACTTCTTACTTTATGCATTTCTATTATTATTCTGCTTATTTGGACATTGTTTAGTCCTTCCATTCAGTATTTTATATTTCATGTTTTGGGCTTATGTTTGGATTACCGAAGTTTGATTCCGGTATTTCCTTTATGGTCAGTTAATGTTCTAGGACATTTACCTTATGCTTTGATGACACGCCATAAATACACGTAACGGTCCATTTATCCAAGTGGGGCGTTACATTAGGATTTTCGAAACGACCTAGTTCTCTATAACTCATGGCTCTGATTACCAATCTCTAACACCCCACCAAATGCTATGCGCAGCGGAACTACAACATTTGGGTGCTAGGCAGTTATCATCGCACACAAGATATATCGAACGACTCCAAAGAGACGTCAATTTAAAACTTAAATTAAAAATTGTTAAAAGATACATGTCTACGGTTTTTCCAACCCCAATTGATACAACAGAGTTTAGCGTTTTCGGTCCCCATGAATCTCAACCCAAAAGTTACAGTTTTCACAACAACACAACATTAAAGTTAAAAATGTTTAAGTAATAACGGGAGGAAAAACAAGCAGACTCCAAGCCATACACACAACATCCATCCCATGCATGCTCCATGCTACACTTCAGCGGTTACCTGAAACACATGCTAAATTTGGTCAACGAAAACGTTGAGTGGAATTCATAGGTTTTACAATTCATTTTGAACATATGTGAAATAAAAACCATTCACGATCATTCATAGACTTGTCGATCAAACAATCTATATTCAAGATACTGGCAATTGTGTTTAAGCTCATGACACTAAACCGTTAACTCAATCACCCGCGTAATAATTACCGGCGTGATTCAGATGAAACCAAGGCCCCTAATAAGGCATCAGTTGCAATTATACCTTATCTCTTATCACAAATTATCCGTCCGCAGGGGGTATCAACGTACTAGCCCTCGTCTCGGATAGGGTAGTCAACCCCATAGTACTATCACTTTGTATAAGCGGCTATTTCTAATCCACGCTAGGACTAAACAATAGTTAATAGTTCATGAATTTAGGGACTTTTGCAACTAGGTACTCAACACAATTTCAAAGGCAACATTCGGGTCCAACAATCATTCATGACATATGTTCATTTTTAAAAACTAGCATGCATTTCCCTCGCGGGTAAAACAGTTTGAAATAATAATAAGCGAGGCTATAAATTCACACCTTATATATCAAGTAGTCGATAGTTCGAGAGACGGTCACTGACGACGATATGGATGCCCGGGTAAATCAACACCTATCAACCAAATAACGCGTAATGAGTAATCTCATTTTAAGACCTTATGGTACTGTATAAAATACATAAATACTAGTCACTTATGACAATTACAACTCATGCCAAAACAAAACAACAAGCGTTACTCATTTTACACCATTTGTCCTTATTATTAACGTTATCCATTTTTATTCATTTTCGCCGATACTTACCAAAAGTACGGACTATTTTACTATACTTAACCATCTTTATAAAATTTGACAAAATTCTCAAAAATACTATAAGACCTGTAGAAAACACATATTTAATCCCAACAAAAACTTTTACTTCTACGACCCGTTACTCAACACTTTTCCAAAAACTACGTTTTTCGGACTGAAATTGTACTTTGACCAAGTCGGACTCATTTGACCCGTTTAAAACACTCCATTGACCCATTTGACACCTAAGTCCTATAATAGACTCAAATGTGCAGGTTTGACACCAAAATTCAACCCTTGACCATTTACCAAACTAGACTTATAGTCCCCGGTATTTGACCTAAAACCAAGCATAATTTCGGATTATGACGGTTTTCATCTCCCGGTACACGAATTTCAAAACGTCGTAACTTTTGACTCGTTAGGAGTCGTAAGCTCTACCTTATACCAAATCGAAGCTAAGAAAATGATCTACAAATCTATCCTATCCACAAGACCTGTTTTCAAAATAATTTTTACGAAAATGCCTTAAACTTTCTGCCTAAAATCAACCTTACCAAAATCACACTAACGCTCGTTTCCAAACCCATTTGTCATCACTAGACATCATCCTAAGCATCCCTAATCACAACCAAACAATGTTTTCAGTCCCTAACCCCTATTGATCATCAACCTTATAAAATTAAAATCCTAAAAACAAACATGCAAGTAAATTTACCCATCTACAACATCTAAAAACATGATATTATACACAAAATCAAGCTCAAAACATGAACCACCATGATCCCCAAACACACCCCATTGAGCCGTGGGGTTTGGGTTATCAAAACCCACCAACCAAATTGATTTTGGTTGATTTGTTTGGTGTTCTAGCATCCTTTTAGCATGAATTAAACATGCAAATGCCCAATTAACATCAAAAACGAATTTGAAAAATCTTGAAATTTTTGGATGAATTTTTGTTAATGCATGTGTGAAATGAGCATGGATTAACACTCACTAGATGATTTTAGGAGGTGGTCTATGATTAGAATGGATCAAAACTCAAAAAAAATGGTGTGGTGGTGGTTTTTGGGGTTTGGTCGTCGGCCTAAGGAGAAAGGGAAGGAGGGTTTGATCTTTTTTTTGTAAAAATGTGTTGTGTGTTTGTGTTTGTCCCCATTTTGTGAAATGGGAGGGACCTATGTGCAATTTCACCTTTCTTTTGGCCTTAAGCAAAAACGACACCAAAACTTTGCGGGATTGACTCACTAGTCATTTTAGAAAATTTTACGGGAGTCGGAAATTATTCCAAACACTCCAAAATACTTTTGGGATACTTTAAATGTACCCGGAAAGCAATAAAACTCACCCGACTCGACTTAACACGAACCGTAAGTAAAATTCTCGAAAAATTACATTATCGATAAAACGTCAATAATTATAGAAATTTGGGCATCCATCGGGATCGTATTCGTCATCGTCCTTCTTAAATCGTCAATCGTCAAAATTATAACCTCGAACATCGGTTTCAACCAAAATACTAAAATATATAGCAATTAATATTTATTAAAAATTTCAAAAATTACCGTAATTTAGGGTAATGTTAGTGACCTCGGTTCTAGGGTATCACATGTAGTGTTCCTAATTTTATATGTCGATGACATATTAATCATGGGAAGTAACATTCCAAGACTTAAGGAAGTTAAGGATTATCTTGGTAAATGTTTTTCTATGAAGGATTTAGGAGATGCTGCATATATTCTAGGAATTAAAATCTATCGAGATAGGAGTAGACGGTTAATTGGTCTTAGTCAAGATGCTTATATTGATAAGATATTGAAGAAGTATAACATGCATAACTCTAAGAAAGGTTTTCTACCGATGGAGGTTAAGCATGAATTAAGTCATGAGAAAGATGCATCAACACCCGAAGAGGTGGCTTACATGCGGAAGGTGCCTTACGCTTCGGCTGTAGGTTCTATTATGTATGTTGTAAGATGCACAAGGCCTGATGTGGCGTTTGCTCAGAACTTGGTCAGTAGATACCAACAAAATCCAGGAAAGTTCCACTGGACTGCTGTTAAGCATATTCTAAAGTATTTGAGGAGTACGAAAGATATGTTTTTGGTATTCGGGGGTAAACCAGACACAGAATTGAATGTAACAAGATTCTGTGATGCGTCCTTGCAATGTGATAAAGACGATACGAAGTCTCAGACGGGTTACGTGTTTGTCATCAATGGAGGAGCAGTTGACTGGAAGAGCAGTAAGCAGAAAACCATTGCTATGCATGCAACTCAATCCGAGTACATGGCCGCTTCAGAAGCTGCAATGGAAGTTGTTTGGATTAGGAAGTTTATTGGAGACCTTGGAGTGATGCCTTCAATTAAAGAACCTATTGATATATATTGCGACAATTCTGCTGCAATAATATTCGCCAATGATCCTGGAGTTATGAAAGGCGCCAGACACTTTAAACGTAGATATCACTACGTTCGAGAACAAGTGGAAGCTCGAGAAATAAAATTAATTAAAGTTCTCACATATGATAACGTAGTTGATCCTTTTGCTAAGGCTTTATCTAGGCCAAAGGTAGTTAAGCATGCCAAGGCAATTGGGCTGCAACTAGCTAGCGAATTCATGCAATAAATCTGTTGATTAGTATTTGGATAAAGGATGTAAGACATTATTGAATTGATGAAATAAAGATTGGATTTCGTTTATTTTTCTGTTATTTGATTTTGTATCCTATTTTACATGTTTTAATCCATGAGCATTATGATGTTTCTAAATGTCCGTTGTCGATTAATAATATGGGAGTATTATTAAACTAAGACAATTCAAAATAGTGACAGAGTATACCTGAAATTATATTGGTCAATTTTGGATGATATTTGATGGATCAAATATTGGACTTATCCCAACTATATGATTTTGCTTTATGAATCTTTGTCGTTAAGTAAATCATAAATAGTTATCCTTAGACCTGAGATACCAGAAAACTGCATTGAATGTAGTGCATTTCTGTAAGGTAACCTAACGCTAAACGTAACTGGTAGTTATAAGGGTTATTTTCAGAAGTGTTGCAAAGTTCATGTGTTTTGCTTGTAGTCAAAACGAGATTTGTTTCCTTCAAATTATTTTGAAGTATAAATACAACTGGGCCCCTCGGGGGAATAGTAAGATGTTTGTGTGGCCACACCCAAATGTGTTTTGGTAATCTTGCTATATCCGTAAACGAGAAACAAAATAGTTAATGAAAGGAATGACTGAGATACATATCCTTATTAACGATGTATTTGAAATGAAAGGATAATAATAATGATATAATCATTAAAAGGTTCTTGTCCTGGAGACCTTACCCGGTTTGTACTAGTGACATTGCTAGTGTAACTAGACGCTAGTCAATGTGATCACGATATTAGAATTTTGTCCAAGTGGGAGCTGGAAGTTTATGGACTTAAAATTAATAGTCGTGAGATAGGATCGAACTCGGGATCACGGGATTGCACACATAACGTAAAGAGTTAATTTATTTATTAAATATATTTATTATATTTATTAAATCAAACCAAAGCTTAACTAACGATCGTTAATAAATAAAACTTAAGTTTAAACGATCGTTATGGAATTAAATAGAAGCTAAAAGAAGGAGAAAGGAAAAGTTCTGGAAGCCCTTGGGTGGGCTTGTGGGTCGTCGGCCAAAGGGGGAAAAAGGAAGGAAATCAAAGATTTTCTTTCCTATTTTGTTTATTGCTTGGAGATCAAGTATTGTCAAGCCTATATAAACAAACCCCTAGCCTTCACAAAACACACACGATCTCTCTTTCTCTTGCTCTTTGATCACCGACCAAACACCCCTTATTTTAGGGTTTTGGTTTTCGATTATTGCTATTTTAATATTATCTAGTCCTAGCCCCTCTCTAGGGTTGTTGGGTAGATATTTCATAATCGTTGAAGCTCGGTTTGTTCGTGCTAGACTCACCTTTAACTCGCCGTATTACGTGTGTACAAGAACGTGATATAGTCTTACTTTAGACTATATTCTTGGTGGTGTTCGTGATCAACCCTAGTTGACGTTCGTTCCGTCGTCTTGTGGATCTTGCTAGGATAAAGGTATGTAACCCTAATCTTGATTAATTATAATTGTGTTAAATTAATGATCTTATTAATTTGTTTCCGCTGTGTGTTCTTTGATCCATATTAGGGTTTTAAATAATTGTTATGGTAAATATAAACCGTCATAACCTATTTATATGTTTAAAAGTCTTATTTTTGTAAGAGCATGTATTTTGTAACAAATTTACGAAAAAAGAATAGTTGTGAAAGTTAAAATAATATGAAAAATAATATATGTTAATCTTAAAAACCATTTATAACAATCTTGGTAAAATTATGCTTATTTTATTATTTTACCTTAAAATATCTTATTCCTGATACTTTATTAGTTCATTTATTTAAGATCGTATGACTTTTAACTAGGGATGAGCATTTTGACCCGAATCCCGAATTCGAACCCGAACCGTTCCCGGAACCGTACCGATTCCCGATACCCGAATCCCGTTCGGTACGGGATCGGGACTACAAAATAAGGTGAAAAAAAATTCGGGACCACTAATTCGGTACGGGATCGGTACCAAATCGGGAAATTCCCGAAAAAAAAACGGGAAAATCCCGATTTCCCGGTACCGGTACCGATACCCGTACCGGTACCGATACCCGAATCCCGTTCGGGTACGGGATCGGTACATAACTTTTTAGATCGGGAAAAAATCGGGAGCACTAAATCGGGACGGGATCGGGACGGGATTGGTCCCGAGCTCATCCCTACTTTTAACTTTTAAGATCCTTTAGAGGATCGACTCGTTTTTTCTTTAATGAGATCGTAAAATCAGATTATGTTAAGAGTTAGATCGCGATTTTAACAGTTATGCTCACAAGCTTCAAACTCATCATCTTCATCAAATCCCGCTATTCCTTCGTTCACAAACACAATATCTTCACAACCCCAATTTCCTCCGTTTGGTAGCCAATATATTGTGCCATCATACACACCCGACCGATATTTTCTTCAACAACAACAACTTCGATTAAAAATTAGCTTTTTTGGCTAAAACAACATACAACATTCCGAATAGTGGATTCCTAGGTAAATTGTTAGAAATCAAGCTCGAAGATTTTGTGGAACCCTAGGTAAATAGATAGAAATCAAGCTCGAAGATTTTGTAAAAATTGTGGCGTTGTTTAAGCCGTTAACTATGTATGCTACTTGACGAGTGAAAAGTTTCATTTCTGCTGGTCCAATGTCTTAAGTTGCTTATGCAGTTTTCCTTCAGCATGAAACTTGTAATACGACCAAACCGATCTTTGCAGATATCTATTTAAAGACTACGATCAAACCGATCTTTGCAGCTGAACCGGATTGTTTTTTTACAGTTTTCTAGTTTTACCAATTTTTATAAGTAAAATTGAAAAATAAAAGATACGGAGTATGAAATTTGATTCATTATGGCTTTTCAAGTACAAAGTATAATGCTTATTTCACCAATTACAAGCACATAATTAACCACATTACTATTAGAACTTAATAGCGGACCTTCGTTAGTTAGAGCATACACCAACCCGCCATAAACAACAATCTTCAAGTCTTTATCTCTTTTCTGCAAGGAACCCGTAATGTTCACAAAGATTAAACATACATTTGGCCCAAATCTTAATTCATCAGTAAGAAACGGTGACGTACCATGTCTCTTAAGAAGATGAACTCAATAGATTCTGAATATCTTTCTGTTAATGATCAAAGAAATTTCGAGAAATTAGCAAGGGAAATTTCCAAAAACATATGAAAATTATATTTTTGTTTTCTTTTATTTAGCTAACCTCGAATTCAAGAGGTGGTGTTCGAGGACCATATCTTGCGATAACTTTTCCTTCTTTGTTCACCAAGAACTTGGTGAAGTTCCACTTGATCCCTTCACTTATAAAACCACTTTTTTCGGATTTTAGATACTTGTAAAGGGGTGCTGCATTGTTTCCATTTACCTCCACCTGCAACAATTCAAGTACGGTTTCCTTAAAAGTTACAAATATGTTCTTCTACCCCGTGAACACTACGATACTTTCTATTTTAAACTTCCTTTAACTAACCATAGTGTTGTTATCTTCTTAGACGAAATTAAAGAGAAAATAACCAATATATGTAAAGAGGAATTTGCAATAACACAAAGCCATAAAAGATTTACCTTGTCAAATATAGGGAACTCGGCTTTGAATCTTGTGCACACAGTTTCCTGAATTTCTTCATTTGTTCCCGGCTCTTGCCAAAGGAATTGGTTGCAAGGAAAAGCCAGAATTTCAAAATCTGTGAGCAAAGTGAAATTCATACAAATTAAAAACGAAATTGTCGAAGTTATAAGTAAATATGAATATGTTTTATACACAAAATCATAGACAAACCTTGATCTTTGTACTTTTGGTATAGTATATTCAATTCTTTGTAGTTCGACTCTGTTAATCCACTGTTAAAATTACAAAATGATTAGATACTGATAATAGCCAAAAACGTTGTCCTGTAAAAATAGAGCCATTACTCAAACCACCAAGTGAGTTATATACGACTCAGCCGTTGCTCGTCGAGCCTAGTACTTACCTTCTGTACCATGATAATAGTTCACTTCAAAAATTTAGAAAATTGATAAGTAAAAGTCTGATCTTGAAACTTCATAATTTAGGTTGATGTTTGAGGTATTTAGTACCATTTGGCTTTGTTTTGCAAAAACATGTTTTATTAGCCTTGAAGCTAATTAGTCAATCTATTTCGACCATTAAAGGTTTAAACCGAGAAATAGACTTTGATTATGGGTCCGATGTCTCGAAATAAAGTATAGATGACCTAATCTTGGTAAACCACATAACTTAAAGATGACTTATCTGCCGCTTGCAAGTCAAATATGGACTGTTTCGGGATTGAGGTGGTGATAAGTGATAATCATAGTCTCTCATCAATGAATCAATGAGAGGTATGCATACCCTCAACCACCAACTGTATACATTTCAACTATACATCATAAAGAACATGGCAACAATAAATTATACTCCGTAGCAAAATGATGCAACAAATTTAAGAGAGGTCTTTAATTTCTTTGATAAACGGCTACTAGATATATCCATTTAAATTTCAATATGTTACGCAGGTTCTTCCTTTGTGAAAGAACAATATGCAGAAATAAGGAAACCGGAAGACTCAAGAAGTATATAAACGTGGTAGTTAACAATTCATAAACAAAACCGAGAATCACTATACAGACTTATCAGGTCGCTTCAGTATATATTACTAGCATTCACTGTATTCATGAATTAGAGAATAACATAAATACGAGCTATTCGAAACATAAATTAAGTTATTTACCATTTTGATGCAACATTGACAATCAAAACGACCTTTCCCTTGTAAGAGCTCAAAGGCACCTCATTTCCACGAATATCCTACACAACCAATTTTGCTAAACCTTGAATATAAATCATCAAATTTAAGAACAAAATACATCAAATACATATTCTGAGTATTCAAAGAATCAAAGGGGTTAAAAAGTGTCGAACATTGACTTTTATCAGTCAAACTAAAAAGTAACATCAATTTAGTAATCAAACAAAACTCAACTTCACAGATTAACTACCTCTATTATATAGCTCAAATATGTTTTCATACTCGAATCAAATTTCAAAGAATTAATCACCAGTCTTTGGTTTCTAGTTTAGTTGCTTTGAACTAAATAAAGAGTTGAAACTTTTTACTAGAAAAGTTTATCACTTCTATCCGAATAGCTTAAAAATCTGACTTTTTTTAAAGTGAAAACTAGTAATCTCAAAATTAAAAATTAACATTAACATCGCAATCAAAGTAGATTCCAAATGCTCCATACATAACCACTGTCATATCATTAAAAATTTAAAATCCATCACTAAAAACTCCTCATAATCAAATTTCATTTTGAAATTCAGCTAGTTTGACTTATAAATTCTGCAACTTTTTCTCATATAAAAACAGTAAGCTAACAACAACCCTTAAACATGGTCATATAAATTTCTAATTTCAAGGTACCCATCATCAAATCTCACTCAAATTCAGCTAGTTTGACTTTCTAAAGTTAGTAACTTTTTTTTGCATATTATTCCAAGAAAACCAAAACCCATATCATAAATCTAACAACAACCCTTTAACATGATTATATAAATCTCAAATTTCAAGGTACCCATCATCAAATTTCACTCAAATTCAGCTAGTTTGACTTTTTTAGGCTAGTAACTAATTATTTCATACAATTCCAAGAAAATCAAAACATTCAATTCATCTTTATCCAATAATTAAGTATAATTTACAGAAGGCATACGAACAACAAGCTGCGCACAACTAGCCTTTTTTATAGCAAAACCAAATCTATTAACCACAATGTTTGTGGATTTAGGTGTCAAACCCCATATAAAAAACAATAATCTAGCAGCAACCCATTAACATGATTATACAAATCTCAAATTTCAAGATACTCGTCACCAAATATTACTCAAATTCAGCTAGTTTGACTTTCATAAGCTAGTAACTTATTTATTCATAAGCTAGTAACATGGTGAGATTTATTTTTTCATACTATTCCAAGAAAATCAAATTCCACATAAAAAACAGTAATCTAACAACAACTTCTAACCATGATCATATAAATCTTAAATTTCAAGGTACCCATTATCAAATATCACTCAAATTCAGCTAGTTTGACAGCTAGTAACTTATTTATTCATAAGCTAGTAACACTAACATGGTTAGATGGATTTACCTTAACAGTGAAATCATGAACAGTAATCTAACAACAACCCATTAACATGATCATATAAATATCAAATTTCACTCAAATTCAGCTAGTTTGACAACTAGTAACTTATTTATTTTTAACCTAGTAACATGGTTAGATGGATATTACCTTAACAGTGAAATCATGAACAGATTTGATGGAGTCTTGAGACATGTTTTTGAAAGAGAAAGAAGGGTGTTTGTAAAACAAGGAAAATGCAACAAGAATGAGTATAAAAGATGTTAAATTTGTGACTGTTGTTGTAGACGCCATTAGTTGTCAGTTTGTTTCTGTTTTTATATATGGAAAGAATTACGTGAACATTTGTTGGTTGAGAGTCAATACGTGTGTGCCTTGCCTATCTTATACATTAAAGTACAGTAAATACTAAATTTTATAATATTGGTACTTTTTAGTTCAGAGAAAATGTAACTTGTACTTTAGTTTGTGTAACTAACACAAAGATGTTTTTTAGTGTTCGTATAAAGTTAAACAGTTCGTATCTCTTGTACTAATGAACATTAAAAATAGCACACATGTTTTTTTTTTTTTTTTACTTAAGTTCTGATTTAACATTGCGAGTCGACTAATCTCGGTCGATTACCCTTTTGAATAATCAGAAGTCGTCGCAGGTGAACCTCTATGGCTACCTTCAAATGTACACACCAGTGTTGCAAAAATCAGCCTTGGCGGCTGATTAATCGGGGATAAATCGCTTGGCGGAGATTAAGTGCCACGATTTTCATTAATCAACTTTATTAATCGGTTTGGTCAAAATCGGTCAAAAATCAGATATATCGGGGATAAATCGGGCAAATCGGAAAAAAAGGATAAATCGGCCAACTCGGTTTCAATTATATATCGGTCAAATCGTAAAAAATCTGATAAATCGGCCTAATCGGATATATTTTTTAAAATTTTATAATTTTATACATAAAAAATCCAATCCGATTAATCATCGATTAATCCCCGCCAAATCGATTAATCGTTTGGCGGTACCCGACCGCCGAGGTAGGGCCGAACGATATTTACAACCTTGGTACACACCTAGTAAGGTTTGAACCTTTTACCTTTTGTTTGAGAGCCAATGACCTTACTGTTAGGAGCGGTTAGAGTCGAAGGAGGTTTCTGTGAGAAAATGATGTTACATAGATAAAACTAGATAAAAAGTGCTCATCATGTCACTTTGGTATCTTATCGTATTTTTTTGCAGTGGTCGATACCCGAGAATGGTGTTATAAAGATGTATTTTCTTAAAATAAAGTTAATTAAATAAAAACTATTTTATTAATTAAAAAAGTATTACAATAAGTAAAAATAAAATAAATAATAATAATATAAAACATTAAAATAAAAAATATTACAAAAAATAATTATTTGGTGTATAACGAGCCTCGATACCATTTTTTCGTTTACAATAGACGCGTCAATCAGATCCATGTTTATGGTGTCAATTTGTAACAACCTCATGTTTATAACAATTTTGACCACTGTTAATTATCATTGAGTGACATTAACTACGATTGACCAATTTATTTGACCGACATTAACCACGATTGACTAATTTATTTGACCGATTTACACAAATTAGAAAGATTGAATAGCTGAGAGTTAACGTCTAAACAACGATTAATTAGCTTTGTAAAATTTTCTTTGCAACACTACACACTATATCACTATAAGATACATAAACAATTGTTTCCTACGATATTGTTTCATTGTTATTATCACGTCCTTTTTAATACTTGTTGCAAAAATCGTGACCGTTAGTCGGTCGGTCGATTATTTTGTAATTTGTAATCGTTTCAAGCGGGATTACTCGGTGATTAATCAAATCGGCATTTTTAGCAAGTTTTAGGTATTTGTGACAAGTTTTGGGTATTTCTGACGAGTTTTAAATATTTTCGCCATTATTATTCATAAAATCCAGATTATCATACTTATAAATAGTTTTTATAATTTATAAGTGATAAATACAAGTTTATAGTGAGTTTTCGGTATTTTTGGCAAGATTTGCAGGTCTCGGCAAATTTGACCTCCCTTGACCCAAGTTGACCACTATTAATCGCTTTTAAATTAATCGACAAGGTTGATGGCCTTGTAGCAATTAAGCGACGATTAATCAGCCTTGTAGACTTTGTTTTGCAACATTGCTTGAAACTTGAAAGTACTTTTTTAATAATTTTTAAATCGAACTAGTTATAAGTTTTGTGGATGGAAGTGATTTATAGATAAATCAAATGCATTTTAATTTTTTAGTTTATTTAGATTTTGTATATTTTATTTTTTTTAATATAAAATAAAGAGAGAATAAGTGTAATAGATATTTGTTTATTTTCTAAATTAATTGAAAAATATGAAAAATTATAAGTTTAACTTAGACATAAGTTATTCAAAATTTAGCAGCTAAAGTCTATTAATGCCTTTCTCTTTTTTTAAATGTTTCTTTTTCACAAATTTAACACTTATATTTTCATGTTATTTTCATTCATCAAATTTTTCATCAATTCTTTTAATAACACAAACAAATTGAGAAAACTTTGGTCAAATAAAAATTAATTTATATTGTTGTGGGTTCGTTTGATCATTGCTATTCATGGTCAGAATGGAGATACTGGTAATTTTTTCCGCAATGTTAATAATCATGGTACTTGGGTAGAATTGTTGGCTCCATTAACACTATGCATGAGAAAAGGTATATACCTCATTATTTCATGCAAAGACATGTTAATAATGGTGTTTTAACAAAATTCTGGTATGATAATTGGGTTGGTAATTCTCTTTTGCAAAATCAATACCCTCGGTTGTTTCGTCTAGCTCTAAATAAGGAATGCACAATCCGTGATTGTTGGAACAATGGTTGATCCTTGAGCTGGAGTCGGCCTATTTTGGGAGGTACCAACGCTGTTCATATTGCCACTCTATACCATAATCTGGCTAATTATACCCTCAATGACTCGGAAGATAAATGGACATGGAATATTGGCAGATCCCCTTTTATGGTTAACTCCACCCATATCCATACTGATCCAACAATATCTACACAATGATGATTTGGTAACAAGATGGAACCGTTTTATCCTCAAGAAGATCAGCATTTTCATTTGGAGGGCTCGTTGTGACTGTCTTCCCACCAAATAGAATCTTAGTAGAAAAAGGATCGACGTTGATTCTCTTAACTGTTCGATTTGTGATTCAAGCATTGAAAACACTAACCACATCATGTGGTTCTGCTCCTTTGCCACTGTCGTTTGGAACAAGATTTTTGCTTGGGTTGATAACTCCTCCAAGTCCTTCAAATTTCCAAGAGGTTTTTAACAGGATTGATGAGCTTCCCATTTCTGCTTCTCACAAAAGTATTTCGGAAACGATATGTGGAGTTGTTCTTTGGTCCCTATGGAGTTATTGTAATGAGTTGATATTTGGCACCACCTCTCTTTAAATGGGGCAATTTAATGGATAAGATAGTCGATTCTTTTTATAGGTGGTACTCATCTAGAAACAATTTATTTATTATTTCTTGGAACAATTGGTTACGAAATTCTTTAGAGATTTTTACTTTATAATTGTTTTTTAGCTCCCTGCTAGGTTTTAATTCAATATTTATTGTTCGAATTATTTTTTTATTGTTATCTGAAAAAGAAGAAATTTTAAAAATATTTTTTATTTAAGAGTTTTTCTTGAAATAAAGTTCTCACTTTTCGTTTCGCCAACCGATAACAAAATCGAAACCGAAACCAAACAGTTTTTAAAATCAAAACCCGAAAACACTTGCACATACACGTGAGTAGGGGTGTCGGAAAAGTTGACCCGACCCGAACCCGAATAAGCCTATTCAGGTCGGGTTCTTTGGGTTTAAAAATGTATTCGGGTCAATTCGGGTTGACCCGATTTCTAATTAGCCTCGAGTTCGAGTTTATATTTTTTAGCCTTGACCCGAATTGACCCGACCCGAACCCGGCCAACCCGAGTTTTCTTAACACATTTTACATTGTAAATATACTTAAATAATCCGATTTTTAATTTTTTTACTTATACCTGGGTTGACCCGAACCCGAGTTGACCCGAACCCGACCAACCCGAGTTCTAATTCGACACGGATTCGGGTATTATTTTTTAGAATCTTGATCTGACTTACCCCGACCCGAATTACCCCGAACCCGATTGACCCGACCCGATTCGCACCCCTACACGTGAAATAACTTCAATGTGCAATTATCGAAAAAGTTATCCCACTAGAACTCAAAGGACCAAAACCATAACATCTCACACCTAACACCTATCCAAAAAAAAAAAAAAAAAAAAAAAAAAAAAAAACAAAACCCACCTTCCTTAAAACCATGTCCCTAACCCTAACCCCGCCGCCACAACCAACCACCATGTCCCCACCGCTCGCCGCCGCCACCTCACCGGAAGACCTCCATCTCTCCGCCGCCACACACCTCCACCGCCAACAAATCCTCCGTCGCCGTTCACACAACTTGAAGGAGCTTTCGAATTGTTACAGGGACCATTACTGGGCGTTAATGGAGGAGATTAGGGTTAGGTATAGGGAGTATATGTGGCAGTATGGTGTTAGTCCTGTTAAGGAAGGGGAAGGTGAAGGTGTTGTTGTTGTGAAAGAAGAGGGGGATGGGGATGGGGAGGGGAAAGATGGGGGGAAGTGTGCGTTTAACGCGTGTGCGGGTAAGGCGATGACGTTGACTAGGTTTTGTAGGATTCATATTTTGTCCGATGCCAAACAGCAGTTGTATAAGCCCTGCCAGTTTAATCTTAGGAGGTGAGGAGCTTTGTTTTATGAAAGTGTTTGGTAACGTAGTTGTAATCGTGATTATATAGTGTAGAATGAAGTAAATGCTACACTTGAGGTAAACGGTAATCTTGTTAGTTTGAATTAAGAGCGTTAAAACAAAACCAGAAAGCTAAACCACTTAAAAGTGTTTGGTAACGTAGTTGTAATCGCAATTATATAGTGTAGAATGACGTAAAAGTTAAACACTTTAGGTAAACGGTGCTTATGTTGGAATTTGAATTAGGAGTGTTTAAGCAAAACCAGAAAGCTAAACACTCGTTGCCTAATGAAATCACGTTTTATAAATTCTAGTATGTTTGGTGAAATTAGTAGTAGAAATTTGTTTTGTAAAAGTGTTTGGTAACGTAGTTGTAATCGTGATTATATAGTGTAGAATGACCTAAAAGCCAGACACTTAGGGTAAACGGTAATTTTGTTAGAATTTGAATTAGGAGCGTTTAAACATGATCAAAAAGCTAAACACTCGTTGCCTAATGATATGCATTTTATAATTCTAGTATGTTTGGGAAATTAGTAGTAGTAAGTCTTTGTTTTGTAAAAGTGTTTGGTAACGTAGTTGTAATCCTAATTATATAGTGTAGAATGACGTAAATGCTAGATACTTAAGGTAAACGGTAATCTTGTTAGTTTGAGTTAGGAGCATTAAACAAAACCATGCGAGTTTAATCTTAGGAGGTGAGGAACTTTGTTTTATAGAAGTGTTTGGTAACGTAGCTGTAATCGTAATTATATAGTGTAGAATGACGTAAATGCTAGACACTTTAGGTAAACGGTCATCTTGTTAGTTTGAATTAGGAGCGTTTAGGCAAAACCCTGCGAGTTTAATCTTAGGAGGCGAGGAACTTTGTTTTATAAAAGTGTTTGGTAACGTTAACGTAGCTGTAATCGTAATTATATAGTGTAGAATGACGTAATAAAAGCTAAACACTTAAGGTAAACGGTAATCTTGTTAGTTTGAATTAGGAGCGTTTAGGCAAAACCAGAAAGCTAAACACTCGTTGCCTAATGAATCGCATTTGTTTTCTAGAAGTGTTTGGTAACGTAGTTGTAATTGTAATTATATAGTGTAGAATGACGTAAATGCTAGACACTTAAGGTAAACGGTAATCTTGTTAGTTTGAGTTAGGAGCATTTAACAAAACCCTGCGAGTTTAATCTTAGGAGGTGAGGAACTTTGTTTTATGGAAGTGTTTGGTAACGTAGCTGTAATCGTAGTTATATAGTGTAGAATGACAAGAATCATATGTTATAAACCCTAAATGCTAAACGGCAAACACTATAGAGCGTATGGATTCAACTAATTCTTTGTATGTGATGAGATGCCAGTAGATTAGGAGGTGAGGAACTTTTAGTATGTATAAAAACTGTTTGGTAAGGTAGTTGTAATAGTAATTATATAGCGTAGAATGACGTAATAAAAGCTGAACGCTTAAGGTAAACGGTAATCTTGTTAGTTTGAGTTAGGAGCATTCAAAACCCTGCGAGTTTAATCTTAGGAGGTGAGGAACGTTCTTTTATAAATGTGTTTGGTAACGTTAACATAGTTGTAATCGTAGTTATATAGTGTAGAATGACGTAAATGCTAGACACTTAAGGTAAACGGTAATCTTGTTAGTTTGAGTTAGGAGCATTAAAAAAACCCTGCGAGTTTAATCTTAGGAGGTGAGGAGCTTTGTTTTATGAAAGTGTTTGGTCCGTTAACGTAGTTGTGATGGTAGTTATATAGTGTAGAATGACGTAAATGCTAGACACTTAAGGTAAACGGTAATCTTGTTAGTTTGAGTTAGGAGCATTAAACAAACCCTGCGAGTTTAATCTTAGGAGGTTAGGAACTTTGTTTTGTAAAAGTGTTTGGTAACGTTAACGTAGTTGTAATCGTGATTATATAGTGTAGAATGGCGTAATAAAAGCTAAACACTTAAGGTAAACGGTAATCTTGTTAGTTTGAGTTAGGAGCATTTAACAAAACCCTGCGAGTTTAATCTTAGGAGGTTAGGAACTTTGTTTTATGAAAGTGTTTGGTAACGTAGCTGTAAACGTATTTATATAGTGTAGAATGACAAGAATCATATGTTATAAACCCTAAATGCTAAACGGCAAACACTATAGAGCGTATGGATTCAACTAATTCTTTGTATGTGATGAGATGCGAGTAGAATAGGAGGTGAGGAACTTTTAGTATGTTTGGTGAAATTTGTAGTAACTTTTTGTTTTATAAAAACTGTTTGGTAAGGTAGTTGTAATCGTAATTATATAGCGTAGAATGACGTAAATGCTAGATACTTAAGGTAAATGGTAATCTTGTTTGTTTGAGTTAGGAGCATTTAAACAAAACCCTGCGAGTTTAATCTTAGGAGGTTAGGAACTTTGTTTTATGAAAGTGTTTGGTAACGTAACGGTAACCTTGTTAGTTTGAATTAGAAGCATTAGAACAAAACCAGAAAGCTAAACACTCGTTGCCTAATGAATCGCATTTGTTTTCTAGAAGTGTTTGGTGTTGTAATCCTAATTATATAGTGTAGAATGACGTAAATGCTAGATACTTAAGGTAAACGGTAATCTTGTTAGTTTGAATTAGGAGCGTTTAGGCAAAACCCTGCTAGTTTAATTCGAAGGAGGTGAGGAACTTTGTTTTTTAAAAGTGTTTGGTAACGTAGTTGTAATCGTATTTATATAGTGTAGAATGGCGTAAAAAGAGCTAAACACTTAAGGTAAACGGTAATCTTGTTAGTTTGAATTAGGAGCATTAGAACAAAACCAGAAAGCTAAACACTCGTTGCCTAATGAATCACATTTGTATTCTAGAAGTGTTTGGTAACGTAGTTGTAATCGTGATTATATAGTGTAGAATGACGTAATAAAATCTAAACACTTTAGGTAAACGTTAATCTTGTAAGTTTGAGTTAGGATCATTTAACAAAACCCTGCGAGTTTAATCTTAGGAGGTGAGGAACTTTGTTTTATAAATGTGTTTGGTAACGTTAACGTAGCTGTAATCGTAATTATATAGTGTAGAATGACTTAAAAGCTAAGCACTTAAGTTAAACAGTGCTTTTGTTAGAATTTGAATAGGAGCGTTTAAACAAAACCAGAAAGCTAAACACTCGTTTCCTAATGAATCGCGTTTTTTAATTCAGTGTATTTTTGCCGAAATTAGTAGTAGAGCTTGTTTTGTGAAAGTGTTTGGTAACGTAGTTGTAATCGTAATTATATAGTGTAGAATGACGTAATAAAAGCTAAATATTAAGGTAAACGGTAATCTTGTTTGTTTGAGTTAGGAGCGTTTAAACAAAACCAAAATTGTTACCTTAAGAATCATATATTATAAACCCTAAAAGCTAAACGGGAAAACGCTATAAATGAGATTAAGCCCTACGCGTTTAATCTTAGGAGGTGAGGAACTTTTTAGTAGTAGCTGTTTGTTTTTTAAAAAGTGTTTGGTAACGTAGTTGTATCTGAAAGTGTTTGGTAAGTAGTTGTATGTGTAATTATAAAGTGTAAAATGGTTAACATTAGCTTATGAGCTTACTCATCATAAGCCAGATATAGCTGGCTGATTTGGTTTTGGACTTATGTTTGTAAGCTCGCTTTTTGTGGCTTATTTTGATACTTTTCTGCTTATATAAGCTTATCATGTCATAATAAAGCTTACATGAGCTGTAAAGTTTCAAACTAAGCCATAAAAGGTGCGCTTATGATACATAAACTAAAAAACACATAAGTCGTAAGTCCGCTATATAAGCCAAAACAAACACCACCACATTTGAATTAGGAGCGTTTTAAAAAAAACCAAAAAGCTAAACATTCGTTGCATAATGAATCGGACTTTATGACAAACACTTCATAGCGCGTGAGTTAGGACTATTTGTGATGAATTTAGAAGTGTTGTATTGTGAATAGACTATGGCTATGTTTGGCGGAATTATCAGTAGCTGTATAAGCCGTGTGAGTTTTATCTTAGGAGGTGAGGAAGTTTTTAGTATTTGGCATATCGATGAATTGTAGCAGTTGTTAGTTGTGTAATTTTTGTATTTGGTAACATAGCCGTATGTGCAACTATAAAGTTTAAAATGATTTAAAAGCTAAACACTTATGCTAAGCGGTTCCTTTGTTAGCTTGTGAACTTATGTTTAGAGGAAGTGTAGAATTGCGTAATTTTGACGTTTTGTTTTATGTGAAGAATTGTGAGTAGATTACGCTAACTGTTTGGTAACATGGTTGTACCTGTAATTATAGATTGTAAAATGATTTCAAAGCTAAACACTTAAGCTAAATGGCATTTATCTTGGGTGAGGAACTATGACTTTTTACGTGGTGAATTGCGAGTAGATTATCAGTGTGTTTGGCGAAATTAGTAGTAACGTAGTTGTATCACTAATTATATAGTGTAGAATGACGTAAAAGCTAATCAGTTAAGGTAAATGGTGCTTTTGTTAGAATTTGAATTAGGAGCGTTTAAACAAAACCAAAAAGCTAAACACTCGTTGCCTAATGAATCATATTTTATAAATTCTAATAGCTAAACGTCAAACACTGTAGAGCGTGTGACTTGGGAGTTGGGACAGTTTCTGATGAATTCAGAAGAGTTGTAGAATTGTGTGAATTTGACTGGCTTTTTATTTGGTGAATTGTGAGTAGATTATGTCTGTGTTTCGCGAATTTAGTACTAGTTGTCTCTCATAAAAGTGTTTGGTAATGTGGTTGTGCCTGTGATTATAAAGTGTAAACTTATGTAAATGCTAAACGCTTTTTTTTACTAGTGTTTGAATTAGGAGAGTTGAAACAAAATCCAAAAGCTAAACGATCATTCGCAAAGAAATACCGTGTTGAGTTTTTGTCGTTTAGGGTTTATGAATCGTTGATTGGTGATATGGTTGTTAGATATGTGCAGGGCTGTTAACTTTTTTTTGTATATGTGCTTCGGAATTTTTGAATTCTAAATGGATGCCTTGATTAGTGATTGTTGCTGAGTTTGTGAATTGTCCGGGTGTAATGCTCTTGCTTGTCTGCCGGTGCTCTTTTGTGTATGATATGGGTCATTATCTATGAATTGATTCTCTCTATAAGTTACATGTTTTGTAATTACTGAACGTATGATATGTTTCTTTTGAATGTGTGAGAACCTATCTGGCTGTATTCATGTAGCGTGTATGAGTTATTGCAGGAGAAGGCTATGTTTTTAGAAATCATACGAAATTTATCTGACATTGGCTTTTCTTTCTCGTGTAAGACCCGTTACCAGTCTTTGTTACACATGGAATACACAAGTATTCACGCGTTATACAAAAGTAGAGTATTTGTCAAAAGTTCGTGTGACCAGGATTAATGCTTTTTAATAGGACACCTGGGCCAATAGGAACTTACGTAAGAACTATGCTCTCGTGGTTCACTGAAGTTTGTATAAAAGGCTACCCCGTGTTTTTTTCAGTTAAAATAAATTTTCTTCTCAGCTTTACAGAGTTTTGTTAGAATAACCTGCAAACTCACTGACTGGAAGCCTATTTGCATAATACATGCTTCCAAATTACGAAATTTAAAAAACTGGCTTTAAACGATTTAAACCTGTAGCTTGCTAACTTGTGGAATGTGGAATTGCAATGCTTATAACGATTTAGATTCTGGTCAACAATTCCTATTCTCACATCTACCTTTTTCTGTCTTTAAATTTAGTGCACATGGAGGACCCGTACCATGTGGGAAGCCGGTGCTACGCTCAGTTGTACCTTGTCTCTGCAGCATGCACTTCATGAAAGCTCAGCAGCACGTTGTTCGTGCCTTGAGGAGAGCCGGTCTAAACATAACTTCTGCCAACAAGGTTGCTCCAAAGTTCCATGTGATAGTGACAGAATATGTTCGTGAAATAAAGGAGAAGAGGAAGAAAGCTTTGAGGGGAAATCAGAATAAGATTGTGCCTAAGCTTGAAATCGAGAACTAAAGGCCTCATGCCTGTGCAGGTAGTATAAATCATTTACAGGGGTGCTGCCCCCTTTGCTGTGTATTGGCAATGTACAAAGTTTAAAGCAGAGTTTACTATCTCGATAGTTATAAATCATCTAATTGGTGGGCATTTCTTGACTTGAACGGGTTGTGAATGTGAATATAGAAGGTTGAATATCTCAGTATAGAGAGGTATATCAGGTTAACTACATCTGCGTGTGTTTTGGTTGAGTTTGATTTTTGATTGCTGTGTCTGTTAGTTATCTTAGGACGTGTAAATGATTATTGAACGATGGGTTGGATAGAGTAGGCAAGGCGGTAGGTTGGATGGGCCGGGCAACACCTAAAAATAGTAATTTGTACTACCGTGAAAACATGGCGGATTAATGGTTTGTTTGGGAGGGGTATACCCTGCTCTGAGGGATTTGGTATTGTTGTTGACGTTGTGTTAAGCTCACTACATGTGATTCAAGCTTGCTGTATTTTTAGCTTATTTTTACCCACTATATATCGGGATAGAGGAAATGCAGGCTGGTCTGTGTGTATTCTTACAAATGAGTATATGACCGTATAACGGAGCAACAGTGAATGTTATCTCGTTCACATCGGTTCCTCGCGTATGGTGCCAAACTAACAAAAATTTCTAGTTGAGAATCTTCTTGTGCACTTGATCGTTTAAGATTAAAGGTAATACCAAGGTTTTTAAGATCGGAATCTTATCTAGGATCGTTTTCGTCTTTGTAAGAATGAGATCGTAAAGTAGGACCGTGATCGTAAGATTCTACTATAATGTAATTTTCTTAGTAGTCTTTGTAATATTTTACAAATTTACAAATTAATATACGTCGTAAACACAAAACGATACGAATATTTCATAAAAATGTGGTCCTAAATTATGATTATGAAATGTATAAGAAGATTTACACGTTTTTTAAATTATACAAAACAGAAGCTATACATTTGTAGTTCTTTAATTTGTCGCTCGAGAAAAAGTAAGATCGGATCGTAATAGATCCTAAGATCAAGATTGGGATCCCATAAGATCTTAAGCTAGGTAAGATTCAGATCGTTTTTTCTTTTCAGTATCGTAAAATCGTAAGATCCTAAAATCAAGAGAATCTTGACGACCTTGGATAATACTCTGTAAATTAACATGAAAATAAGGAGCACAGAACAAACGATAACACAAGCCGATGAACCATATTAACACCAATTATAAACAGAAGTTATAATGAATCCAAACAGAGAGGTGTGAAACCGTTTATTTGTTTTAAAACCGGTTCGGTTTGTAAACTGGTTCGGTTCGAGTCAAATGGTCAACAAACCGGTTTGAAACTAGTTTTGCTTAGATTCAATTGATTTTAAACGGTTCAGTTCGGTGTTAACCGGTTTTTAAATCGGTCAGAGCCATTTTATGAAACCGGCTACAAACACGCTTGTTCAGTTGAGGAATCCGGTTTCAAAAAACCGGTTTTTTTCACTAACCGGTTTCAGTTTTCTCGGTTCAGTTCATGAACCGGTTTTTCTGCCCACCCCTAAATTCAAATGGAGATTGGTTTGTTACACTTGTTTGTAAAAGGTCGTGTGTTGCAACTGTTTGAAAATGGGTCAAACCGTGCAAACCCGTTTAAGAAATAATGTAGCTGCAACCTGCAAGTAAAGCACTGCATATAAATCGTGTGATGTGTGTTTTGAGAGGTTTATGTCTTAAAAAGATGGTGAATTTGGTTCCTCTATTTTTTGCAGAATTTTGAGCATGTCGCGGCCCCATAACAGCATGACAAGCCATACTCCTCACATAAAGATGATGTTCCCGAACAAAACTCCCCAATATACTGCTAATATAAAGTTTTTTTGGCGAATATCATGAATGTTGTAACTTCATAATACAAGTCGATAGATTGAAAATAAAAATCTAGCAAGTTAGTGATGACCTTAATGCAGTCAGCTATGAATACAGACCGCTCACCTCTCATAGTCTAATGTGTTCTTGATCTTGAAAATAAAGAATGAATCGCAGCACATACAACACACGAGAACAAAAATGAACAGCATGAATCGCTACAACAGACGAGAACAAAAATGAACAGCAAATATGATACACTATGGTGCAAATGTGCAATGAAACTGCAGAGATGCAGATAACACATACATGAAGAATATCTGATCAGTGACGTTATTGTGTAAAGTTTACGAATGGCATTATCATGAGTTTATGACAGATACCTCATAAGTGTGTATGTTCATAATGAACTCTATCTAAGCAGGTTGTACCGTCATAAGCCCATAATCAAGAGGCGACAAAATGTTAAAAGGATTCAAGAGTGTCAGAACTCAGATATTGGTGAAGCAAGAGCTTTTGCATAATTACTAAGCTAATCGGTATACTTTCACAAGCTAACATAAACCAATTCAAGCAATGTACAGATTTACCAAAACTAAATACCAGCTATTATTGAGACTCCATTTACACGAGAAATCGCTAAAGCCGGTTCTATAAGAATGCATCACTTTATATAACAAAGCAAAAATACGTGAAATCTTACAATCACGGCGCAAGCTTCCATCGTTTAAATCTATTAAAAAGCAACTCAATAGATTTCTGTACTCTTGAAATTTCGGTTTGTTCTACAGCTCGTGAAGCTTGTTGTAATCTTGCAATCCCACGGCCCAAACTAGCAATTGACCGTGCTGAAGGAACTGATTCGACAGCACATTCAATCCCGTCGCCATATGCAAGCAAACCAGTACAAGTCGCCACACTGCACCCAAACGTAGCCCATGGAAGCACCCCAATTGGCCTCACCTGTCTGCTTCTCATTATTTCATAAAATGCTGTTCTCATTGCTGACAGACTCGTCTTTTCAGCAGATGCTATGATACTGTGAACTACAGCTCTGATCTTCTCAGCAGATGCAGCTGCTTTCATCGAAGACGAGCCAGTCTTGAACAGACCGGGGACTAAAATTTTCGATGGACCGAGAAACTTGCTAATGGATATAGAGATAAGCTTTTGGGTCTGCGTCATTATCAGGTTCAAAGACCATGGAACCTTGAACGTAACAACTTTTAATAAGGTTGATGCTGGAACAGCTTTAGAAAGAGACGAAGCTCCTACTACAGCTGTTGCTCCTGCCCCAACTGCTACAACCGGCTTATTCTTTAATCCTCGCTTTTTGTCACTGTGATTATCGATTTCACCATCCTTTGTTGACCCGGCAATCAGCTCTTCGACCGTATCCTTAAGATCTGAAGGAACTAGAGTGTTCCAGTGTTTCCTTAAACCGGCCAAAGTACTAGCATCTAAAACAGCAACTATTGACTCAAAATTCTTTGTTTGACTACGAATTGCGTGTGCAAGAAGAGCATGCGCCTTTTCTTCATTAGGGAGAGTAGAAAAGTCGGCATTTTGATGGGCTTTTCCAGTTTTGCTGATAGGCATTCGACCAGCATTATTTAAAGCAATTCTTAATCCTTCAACTGCGATTCTAAATGCATATACATCTGATAAAAGATGAGTATCGATATTGTTACCATTACTTACATCATGAAACATCCGTTGTGCGTAAGCTAAAGCTCTTCCCATGGACGGTATTTCAGAAAATATACCATGCAAATCTTGAAGCAAGGGATAAACAGAACGAGCATATTGTGGGGCCTCATAATCATCTCTTGGCTGAATGTTCATATGACTAGTACCCGTAATCTGATCACCACTTAACTGAACCAAATGAAAGCATAACGATTTCAATACCTGAGAATGAATGTAATCATCTGATATAAAATATCTAGCGGAACCAGATGACATAACAGAACTCGCTTTTTGTGGGATCAAGTTATTAGGCAGTAAATGCAGAGCCTGAAAACTGTTACCCAACGCAACCCCACTCGAGGGATTATTCTCATTACTCACACTTTCCAATTGCACAGAAGACGATTCAAGCAACATAAACGACGAACCAACTTCTTCCGCCATTTTTTTCGCAGCCCAAAAATGTCCATTAAACCCCACACCAAAAATCTCCTTCAAAACTAAACTCCCCGCAACATTCTCATACGTATCCTTCCCAATCTTCTCCAAAAAACACCTCTTCACCACTCCCAACGACGACGTCGGAATCAAACACCCCTCTTCATCCCCCATATCATTATAATCAACCTCATTCACCTGCGCCACAACCGCACTCGGCCTAACACACCTAACAACATGTTCAACATCAACCGCAGACCTCTCAGACAAATTCTGCACACAAACTACATAAACCACCGCCTGCGTCTCCGGTTCCTTAATCGCATAAACAAACCGTTTACTCTCATCCGGTATCTCCAACCCTTTCACCAACTCATCCGACAACCGTAAATCCTCATTGTTCCTAAACCGCCACCAACTCTTCACATAACTCACTATCCCACTACCCATTATCTACCACAACAACAAAAACCCTAAAATCATACCCTAAACCCTAACTTCAAACCTAATCCATATTATCCAAATCTAATCAATACCCAGATCAATAATCTACAAAATAAAGATGGGTTTTAATCAGAATTGAATAATTTTAACAAATTGAAACCAAAACCTAATTTTTTTGATGATTGGAATTAAATTGAGGGCTAATTAGTGATTAAGAAGATAAAGGGTGTTTATAAATGTGATTAATTTATTTGATTAATTGTGATTAATGAAAGAATTTGGGTTACCTGATTATGAAATTTTCGAAAAATTAGGGTTTAAGGTTGTTGATTGTTGTTGGGTTATTATTAGAAAACATGAAAATTGAAGAAGTACTAGAGTCATCTAATTTTAAAGACTTTGAAGTTTTGAATTTTAGATTGATGAGTCTAATTACAAAATAATTAAAAAAATGTCATTGCATATAATTTTACTCTTCTAATTCTTGATTAATTTGGTAAATTACATTGTTGGTCCCTGAGGTGAAACCCGTTTCAACGTTTGGTCCTCGGTCCTCTGTTAGAACATAGAGAGTAGGGCCGAGCACGGTAGATCAAAAACCGATCCGGACCGAACAATTTTGGTCCGAGGTTTTGGACTAATTCGATCATCGGTCTGGTCTGCTCCGGTCTTGGTCCGAGGTTTCGGACCATTTCGGTCCTTGGTCCGGTTCGGTCTTGACCGGCCCGGCTCGGTCTGGTCCTGACCGATGCTCAGCCCTAATAGAGAGTGGTGATGCCAAAGGGTTTGGCGTTGGCATGCCTTTGGCTTACGCCACTCCTCCTGGTGTCAAAGCATCTCGTGTTAACCGCAAAACCCGCACCAAACTTTTTTTATGTAACTAGACGTGTGACACGCATAGCGTCGGGATTGTCTAGTAGCACATAGTTAATGATATGCTAACTGACTATATGATCGAGCAGGTGACATGACCGGGTTGACCCGATGGTCAAACCGTGGCCCGCTGACTCGATCAGGGCAACTTGGTGGTCAAACCCATAACCCGATTACTCTAACGGGTTGACCTCATGATCGAACCCATGACCCGGTGACTCGATCAATTGAGCTAGTGATCCAACCTGTGATCCGATAACTAATACAATTGTTTGCTATTATCTCCTTTATGAAAAAGTTCAACATAGACCCTTAGTTTATCATAAACTCAATCAACCAATCACAACCACCCATTTTTATCATGTAAAAAAAAATTCATTTTTTTAAAAATTAAATATCTCACAAACCGTTCATCGTTACGTAAAACAAAACATATCATCGCGACGAGGATTAAATCATCTATCTATCGAGGGGCACATGTATATACTTTCGACGAATTTTTTTTTCGATTTTTTTTCTTAAGTCACGTCTGAGAGAATTATATATGATTCGTTATGAAACATATATGATTTTCAGAAACTCATATATGATTCATATCAAGAATCATATATGATTTTCGAAAATCATATATGATTCGTGATGAATCATATATGATTCTCTCAGACGTGACTTAAGAAAAAAAATCGAAAAAAAGTTCGTCGAAAGTATATACATGTGCCCCTCGATAGAAAGATGATTTAATTCTCGTTGCAATTGTGTATTTTTTTTTTCGTTTGACGATCTACTGTTTGTGAGATATTTAAATTTTAAAAAAGTGATGGAAAGTGTGGTTTTTTTTTAAAATGGGTGATTATAATTGGTTGAACTGGTTTATGCTAATTTAAGGGTTTACATATATATTAACTCATCTTCTTTATATGCATTTAGCCACCTTTCAATATTTTCAACTATTTTGTTTAGATATTCAGCATTTCTATAATTAATCCATTTTTATCTATTTTATATAACTAGACATGCACTCGCGCATATCTGCGAAAATTACTTAGCAGCAAATAGTTAACGATATATAATTGATCCGGTGGTCGAACCGGTAACCGGATGACTCAGCCGGGTTGACATGTTGTTCGAATCAATGAACCCGTTACCCGACCGGGTTGAACCAGTGGTCAATCTTGTGGCCTAGTAACTCGACCAGGTTGACGCAGTGGTCGATCTTGTGATCCGATGACTCGACCCAGTCGAATCAATGAACTGGAGACTCGATCGGGTTGACCCTATGGTCAAACCCATGACCGGTGACTCATCCGTGTTGACTCGGTGGTCGAACCCATGACCTAGTGACTCGAACCGGTTGGCCTGGTGGTCGAACCCGTGACTCGGTGACTCAATCGTGTTTACCCGGTGGTCGACCTTGTGACCCGATGACTCGACCAAGTTGGCCCGGTAGTCAAATCCGTGACTGTTGACTTAACCAAGTAGACCCGGTGGTCGATCCCGTGACCCGATGACTCGACCGGGTCGACTCGATGTTCGAACTCGTGACCCGATAATATTGTGTAAAAAAAAATGTTGAAATATATATTAAGAAATGTTAGAATTTATATTAGGAAATATTTAAAATTTTCAACTTTTGAACAAAAGAAACTCACCCTTTATATATAGTAAAAATAAAAATAAAAATAAAGATAAAGATAAAATATGATTTTTTACAACCTTATAAAGCACAAAGCATTAAAAACCTATTTAAAACATTTCCATATAAAGATGTAGCATACAACATGTTTAAGTTACAAAGAATTAAAAACTTATTAGAATAAATGCAAAATACATCCTTGTGGTTTGAAGCTTCTCACACAATACATCATTTGATAAAAGTATTGACACTATTCATCACCCGTTAAGCAAACGTTTGTCACATTATATCCTTCGTGACTAACGATGCAATTTTTTCTCATTAACTTCTGACGATGGATGTATTTTGTAAAAAAAATCAACTTTTTTAAATCTTTTTTCGAAAATAAAAGTTTTAACTTTTTTCGGATAAATTTTTAAGTTTTCTTATTGAAAATAGTTTTAAAAAATTAGTATATTTATCTTTTTTCTTCGATTTTTTTAGAAAGTCTTAAAAATATTTTAAATTTTTTATAAAAAATTAATTTAATTTAAAAATTTTTTAACTGAATTTTTTCCTTCCAAAATTTTTTATAATTTTTTAACTAATTTTTTATAATTAACTGAATTTATATCTTCCAAATTTTTTTTTTTAATTTTTTAAAATGTTTTCGAACATTTATTTAAAAATTAAACATTTTATTAAAAAACAAAAAAAGTTCTTTAAACATTTTAAAAAAAAAAAAAAATTTTAATCTAAATTTTTTTTTCTTTAAACACAAAAAGAAAATTAAAAAGAAACATAAAAAATTTAAAATAAAAATGTTTAAAGAAATTTATTATTTTTTAAAAAAACGTTTAATTTAAAAAAATGTTTGAAAACATATCAATAAAATTAATTTTGTTTTATTTTTTTGATAGGAACAAATTCAGTTAATTTTAAAAAATTAGTTAAAAAACTAAAATAAAAGAATGTATTTTTGAAAGGAACAAATTTAGTTAAAAAATTAAAACATTTTACAAATAAATTATTTAAAAAAAATTAAAATTTTATTTGAAGACATTTTCAAAAAAAAATCGAAGAAGAACGATAAATATATTAATTTTTCAACCTCTGTGTTAAGATTAGTAATTTTGTCCCCTTGAATTTTTTATATAAGGAAAGTCCGCATTTGTTTACTTAGGCTAGGCGCAACGCCTCGGAAAGTTGTCGATCGCCGGTCGGTCGCGACCGAATCGCCGCGTTGCGGCGATTCGGTCGCCGGTGTAAAACTTGCGCAATTCGACCCTAACCGCGACCCTTTCAAAAGTGGTGTAAAATTTGACCGTTGGAAAATATAACCGTTTGATTTAAAAAAAAAAAAAAAAAATTTCAAATTTTTTTTAAAACCTATATAAATCAATACATTCTTTCACATTTCACACACAAATTTCAACACACATTAAAAATGTCTAGCAAGAGAACTCCCCAAAACAAAACCCCAAAATCCCGAGTTCGTCAAGAATCTGTTCCACATGTGACACCGGACTCGAATTTTCGATTATCCGGTGTGTCTCCACAATTCCGGTTTAGACCCACCGGTTTTGAATATCAATCACACCAACAACCTAACTATTCAAACCGTCCTTTTTATCCCCCACAACGTGATAACCAACAACCTAACTACGAATCGCCTTCGGGTGTGTATCGGCCTACTATGGATTCTTCCACTACTTCCTATCCAAACCAACAGTATTCTCCGATTAATCGTTTTGAGGTTGATGCACAATTTGAGAATATGATATACAACCAAGACAACTATGTGGGTGACGGGCCTAGCCAAGATCAATCTATGGGTCAAGGTTCGGGACACGGGTCTTTTCATGGTGCATACAACCTTGAAGACGATGTGGAAGAAATATCCCCAATCAAACCTAAGAAGCCCTCAAGACGTGCTACGAAAAAGAAACAGATTGATACAACTGAGCCACCAAAAGAATGGACAAGTGAGGAGGAGTGTGCGTTATGCAGAGGTTGGTGTTATATTTCTGAGAATTGCATCCAAGGAAACAGTCAAAAATCTAAGGGCTTTTGGCAAGATGTATTGAAGTACTATGAAACCGAGACGGGTTCTACAAGAGGGTATGACGCGATTGTGAGCAAATGGAAAAACAGGTTGCGTCCTAGTGTTGGTGCATTTTGTGGTATTATGAATAACGTTGAGCGTACTCATGATAGTGGTGCAAATGATCTCACTGATTTCCAAAAAGCTTGTGCTGAATACAAAGTGACTTACAATAAAGAGTTTCAATACCGGGAGGCGTGGAAGGTGCTCAAAGATCACCCGAGTTGGTTAGAGGTTGAAATGCCACGGTTTACAAAGAAAAAAGCCAAGACTTCTGAAACCACTTCTGGTTCTGGACACGCTAGTTACATGGATGTGCACGCTGATTCTGAAGAAGAGAAACAAGAAAATCGACCAATGGGTCGTGATCGTGCTAAAAAGAAGTCATCAACCTCTTCGTCAACTGGGAAGTCTTCATTTGTTGAAGCTGTAAGCTCCAAATGGGAGAAGATGAAAGACATTGGATGGGGAAAGAAGAAGCAACAACAAGATTCCTACTTTGACTTGAAGCAACGGGAGTTGGCTTTGCAGGAGAAAACCGCGGAAATCAAAAGAGAAAAGCTCGAGTTACAACGTCGGGCTATCGAGCTTGCTGAAGCAAAGAAACGAGATAAAGACTTGATGTTCTACAACTCGGAAATCGACCCCAACTTGCCGATAGCCAAACAGCAAGCACAACAAGAAATGAAGGACAAAATCAAGGAACGTTATAATTTAAATTACTAGGATTATTGTAATGTTTTTTAATTTCGAATAATTGTGTAATTTTTTTTTTTAAATAAATGTAATGTTTTTTATTAAATTTATTGTGTTTAAAAAAAAATTTTTTTTTTTTTTTTTTTTTTTGCAACTAGGTCGCACTAGGTCGCCGGGTTGTGGCAAATAGGTCGCACTAGGTCGCCGACCGAAAAAACTAGGTCGCGACCTATTAGCGTTGTGCCTAGCCTTAGATATTGTTGCCGGAATCACAACTTTCATGTTTTTTTGCAAAAAGATTATTGGGATTATAAGAGCAAGCGGTACGGTGGGCTGGTGGGGGGCTGGCCACGACGGCGCGAGGCCACGACGGCGCCAACCACACCGCGGCTCGCGTCGTCGGTTTTGAGCTGGTACCTACCAGCCGACGCCATGGTGACGGCGCGAGGCCACGGCGGCGCCAACCACACCGTGGCTCGCGTCGTCGGATTTTTTTTTTTATTTTTTTTTTTTTTTTTTTTTTGAAAGTTTAAAAAACTAGCCGTTGGGTAACGTTTTTTTTTCTTTTGCCCGTTTTTTGACCGTTTGAGGGTGAAAAAAAACCCCTTTTTCATCTTTTTTTCCTATAAATTCTACCTCAAATTACCCACAACTCACACCTTCTTCTACATCTAATTTCTCTATTTTTTCTATCCACCATGAGTCAAAATCCTAACCCAAACCAATACCCGAATCAATGGTTAAACAATTACTTTTCCGATCCTCAAAATCAAATTCCTTCTACTCAACTACCGAATTCGTCTTCTTCGTCTAACCCGAATACTCCCTCATCCGCAACATCTAGCACTTCACGAACATTCGCCAACTATAATCAACTCCCAAATCCATTCACTAACTTCCCACAATCACAACAAAACCCATTTCTTAATTGTACACCCGAGCAATTTAATATGTGGTTCCAACAATCCCAACAATCACAAATCTTCCAACAATCACAACAATTCCAAACCTTTCCTCAACACTCTTCACAAGAACCCGAAGAACCCGAACAAAACAATGAACCCGAAGAACCCGAAGAACAAGTCGATGCACAAGCGAAGAAAGGTTCGAGGAAGAAAAGTGTTGCTAAAAAAAACCCAAAGAACGAAGGCGTGGCCGCGGCTACACAACCACCTCCGAAGTCGGACCGTTCTTTTTGGAGCCAACGTGAGGAAGAAGTTTTGGCCGAGTGTTGGATTGAAGTATCCGAAGACCCGAAGGTCGGGACCGATCAACCACACGATACGTTTTGGTACCAAGTTATGGATTTGTATAACGATCGGCTTAAGGATGAGGGTTTTAAAGCTCAAAACAAAAATATGTTGACCGGGAAGTGGACGAATTTGAACCGCGAGGTTCATAGGTTTAATTCGTTTTATGAAAGCGCCAAACTTTTAAGTGGCGAAAATCAAGACGATTTGATGACTCGTGTGATGAGTTTGTATCGAGATGAAAACGGGAACAAGGAGTTTCCACACAAAAGTGCTTGGCTTGTTTTGAAAGACAAGTATAAATGGAAAAATCCCGATTCAACTCGAACACGCAGGGCACGAGGGAAGATAGTCGATCAAGATCCGGATCTTTTCAATGACGATGAGATCCCTCGTCCATCCGGTGCTCCAAGAAAGGCCAAGGTTCAACGCTCGACAAGCTCATCCGCCACTTCGGGGTCTCAAAAAGAACAATTGGTGGATATGCTACAACAACAAATGTTATCCGGTCGTGAAACTAAAAAGGAGCGATTGGACCGAGAGGTGGCAGCTAGACTAGAAGTGGTTGCACTTAAAAAAAGGAACGAGGATTTACAAATCCTTCGATTCGACACTACCGGATTAAGTCCACAAGACGCGGCGAGGATCGAGAAGCTCAAAGACGAGGCGCGTGCAAAATATTTTAATTTTTAAGTTTATTTTCGTATTTGTGTTGTTTTTTTTCGGTAATTTTTTTTTTCGTGTTGTTTTTTTTTCTATTAGTAATTGTATTTTTTTTATTAATGAAAATTTAAGTTTATGTTAATTAATTGTTGAAAAAAAAAGTTGGGTGACGACGACACGAGAATTCTCGTATTAACCAGGGAGGGGGGTTGAGCCATCGTGGGGTGTTTTGGTGTCGTGGGAGTAAAAAGTGACGTGGCATCACTTTTTGCCCACGACACGAGCACGACGGCTCAACTGTACCGCGTGCTCTAAGAAGCTATGAGATAAGAAGGTATGATTACATTTTTACTAGGAAAAAGACTAAAATGGTATCTACCCTCATGATTTACCACATGGTTATTTCAAAGATTTTAACGTATTTGGTCATACACAAATGCATAATTGCTCAACTCCATTATATTCATGCCATGTGTCATATGCCAAGTGATCAACTCGGTGCGCAACCACCAAGTCAAAATGATAGTTGAGTTTATGTATACCCTTTAGGAAAAGAGTACCAAAATAGGGTAAGCACGACGATTTAGGAAAACCGTGTGTAAATGACCCTAAAATGAGTTCGTTCTCAAGGAGGCTAGTGTGTTATGTGTGTAATGATTTGGATTAGATTTGAGATTATATTTTTGAGAAAGAAAAATAGAAATGAGATTAGAAGAGAATGACGGTTACGAAGACGGATTAAGCTAAGTCGAAAAAGGTGTACACGTAAAATCGTAAAAAGTACCAAAATTAAAATATTACCCTAAAAATTTCTAAAAATTACCAAAAATCCACAATAATATTATAAGAGTTTACAAAAAATCCAAACTTGCCAAAACCTTTTAATTAATTAGATAATGACTTTTTAATGCTAATTAAAGCCCTAAAAATCAAAATTAGTTATTAAAAAGTCCCAAACAAGATCTTAAAGTTTGTAAACCTCAAAAGTACTCTAATTAAGCTAAAAAGTATTTTTTAAAATTTTAAAACCACTAAAAACTATTTTTAAACAATTAAAAACTACTAAAATCAATTAAAACTTAAATTAATTCTAGAAAATAATTAAAAGACTCTAAAAATATTTGGAAAGTTGCAAAATTCCTAATTAAGTGTTTAGAACCTAGGAAAAATATAAAAACTTAGAAAATCAGACTTTTAATTTTTAACAATAAAATAATATTAAAATATTATTAAAAATCCAAAAATCATAAAAAATTCTAAAAAGTTGCAAACTAGCTTATTTTAACCTAAATAACTCAGAAATGAAAGTGAAATTACCTAAATACCCTTAATGGGCCTAGAAAATGGGCTAAACCCAAAACAGTCCACTATTGGGCCAAATTTGGGCCCAATAATAAAAAGTGTTCAAAATAAGCCCAAAAAGCACTGGTTGACTCAAAATTTGATTTTAAACAACTTTTTCCAAAGGCCCAAAAGCTGAAAGTGTGAAATAAGCTAGCTTATACCAAACAGCTTATTCTTAATGGGCTTTTGGGCCCATTAAGCTATAAGCCAATGCCATAAGCTGAAATTAAACACACAAGCTTCTTTTGTCCTAAGTAAGACTTCTGCAAAAAGAAATTTGAAATAAGCCCAAGGAATAAGCCTGAAAATGCAATAAGCAATCTACAGAAAACGACAAAATAGTCGTTTTTGAGTTCTAGGCCACCCCAAGTGCTGATTCAAGTTTCTATAGCTTTTAAATGACTTAATTAAGCAAAATCAACAAAGAGTTTTCAAATAAGCTGACTCAATAAGCTGGAAAAAGCAAATAAGCACTTATGTAAAAGTCAAATAAGTTGGTTTTCTAGCAAAAAGTTAAAGTCAAAGTCTGATAAGCTCCAGTCTACTCAAATGGGTCAAATAATGAAGACCTATCACAAAAATAAGTTGTTGCAAGTCTGGATAAGCTAAAATAGCTTATTGATAAGCTGAGTACAAGTTTACACTAGCAGGGGCTAGTTTTGGGTGTTGAGCAGTGGGAACTTTTCCCACTGCTTGACTATTAGACTTTTTTGTCTTTAGTGAACTTTTTTGGGATTCAGATTACACAAAGGCACCCAAATGATCTTTGGATCGTAAGGAGTCAATAACAATCAATAATTCACAAACACAATCACCCAATTTGCACAGATTAATCAATAAAGTCCCAGATATTGCACAGACATGAACAAATAAGCAGAACATGTTCAATAAGCACTTATAGCAATTTTCAGCCAGCCAAATTCTACCAAATGCATACACAAGCTATATTAAACTCAAATAAGCAAGTCTAAGCAGGTTTCATGCAATGATTCAAAGAATTAAGCAAGATTCAAGCACCTTAAGTTACTGATGAACACAAGAACATGCAATTTTTCACTTTGCTGATGTATTTGACACACAAGCCAGATTCAACACCTCAAATCTCACAAACAGGTTACAATAATGATGTTTTAACAGCTTTTAGCCCTAAGCATGCATAAACTCTAGGTTTTCCCAAATTCTTAGGTCAAAATCAGTCAAACTCACAAAGATATAGCAGATTGTTTGATTTTAAGGTTTAGTTCCAAAAACTTGCAGTAAAACACTCTCAACAAGGCATATAACAGATACCAAGCACAAATACTAACTTCTAACAACACAATACCAAGATTCAATCACAAACAGGTAGACCCAAACACCCCTTTATCTTTTCAAATCCAAATTTAAACAAGAAAAAGTGAGATTTAAGACCACCAAAGCACCAATTAACACAATAACAGATTAGAACAACAGATTCAAGCATGAATAAGCCACAAAATACACAAGAACACAGGCAACACTCAAATATCACAAATATCCAAAATATTTTCAGATTTTGGGATTAAGGGTGTGTACCTCATGGATGTACATCTACACCCACGGATTTTGAGCTTATGTGCTAGCAAGAACAAGCACAAGCTTCCACAACAAAGCCTGCTAAGAAGCAACAAGGTTAGAAGCACAAGTATACAATCAGAAATATGAAAAGTCCTTGATTGATGCAACTCTTGTCCTCCACACTTGATTATCCCCAAGTTATAAGCCTCACCACACCTTAATAAACACAATTAGGATGCTATGATCAGCCCTATAACCCAAGAATTCCAAGATAGACCAAGATCTTAGCAAAATATCAAGAAAATGAAGAAAATGTGCAAACTTTTGCACACTCTTCTTATTGAAAACAGGTTTTTGATTCAAATTCAGTAAACTAAGAACATAAACAAGCATAAATAAGATGGCACTTGGTCTTTCTTCAACACACTTAACTCAATTTCATAAATCTGAAAATAGGATTTACAAGTGCATGAACAAGGAAAAACCAAAAGCAGCTTGAATGTAAAGTCCTAGTGCCTTTATATAGGCTTATAATGTATCTAGAAGTGCAAAGGAAAACGTAAACCCTAGTTGTGAAGTCCCCATATTGCCCTTTGAAAATTTGAATATCTTAAAGATCATGTGACTCTTCTTGGCTGTTTGCATGAGTTGGTAGATGGAAAGTTGATCAAAGGGCTCACAAAGAAGCTTAAAATGAAAGCTGAATGAGGATGGTTGGATGGCTGTCATCTTTTTGGCGTTTTGTTTCTCCTTGGTGCAGGGGAATCTTGTGTGGGACAAGGGAGTGAGGTGGCAGCTGTTTTTAAGGTTGGGTTGTGTTAACATGATTATCAATCACTAATCTGCACCTTTTTGAGGTTTAATTACAAGTAATTAAGAAAACCCCAATTGTGTTCTTGGTAAATAGTTGAGTGTTTGATCCGGATTAGTGTTAGATTTATTTAAATGTGGTGTTAAGGCGCCAAGATTAATTAAGTAATTAATCTGGTGAGTGGAGGATGATGTGGAAGAAGGGTGGATGGTGATTGGTGGAAGTGGTGAGTGGGGTGAGGTGGCAGCCTTGGGTTGGTTAAGGTAAGAATCCTGTCTGGCCAGCTTTGGTCCTTCACTTCTTTTCTTCTTGTCTTTTCACTTATAAACTCTATCAACGCCTCATTCCTTCTTTGTCAACTTTTGTGTTTTCACACTTTTGCCCCAAAAACTTTTGCAAAGTAAATTCAGGGGTAATTCTTGCCATTTTGTGATTTTTGAGGGACTGTTTTGGCATTTTGTTGATGGATTATGGTCTTTACTTGTATGATTGGCATTTTGGAGGACTGAAATTGCCAAGTCTTGTTTGATGAGTGACCATTCTTGCCAAATGTTGAAAGTTAAGGGTCCTTTTTGTAATTTTGAGATTTTCAAAGGATCAAACTTGTAGTTTCTTGTGCTTTGAAGGACTTCATGATGGATTTGACTTTGTGGAGGATAATGGTTGACAATTTAGCTTTGTTGAGGGGCTAAACTTGCCAATTCTTCAAAGTGGAGGGCCCTTTTTGTAATTTTGACAAACTTTAGGGACCAAACTTGTAATTATGAAGATACAAGGGTATAAAGTGTCAATTCTTCCATGTTGGAGGACCCTTCTTCATAATTCTTCAGATCTTCAAGGGTTAATCTTGGGAAAGTCTTCATTAGGCCTTGGTTCATTGTGCGGCTTCGTTTCCCGTGTTCGTTTTTGTATGATTCTTGTGATCTTTTGTCATTTTCTCAATATCCGTACCTAAAATACACAAGCAACAAACACAAGCATATATATGGGTATTTTGATGATATTTAATGCATTTTAAGCCCTATTTGGACGATGTGACTATGTATAAAAGCAGTCTCATCACTCCCCCATACTAAACCATTGTCGTGCCCTCACGCAATGCTAGAATAAAGTATCGTAGCATCTCCAAAATTCATTTTTATTCACTTTATTGAATGATAAACTAGCTACACTACTGCTATTTCTACTACTACTACTTGCGTTTTAGACATAATGTATGATTTTCATCGCAAAATGGGACATTTAGGTTCATAGAATAAGAACACGTGAATGCTTCGTTAGAAATAATTTCATCGTCCTCGATTTTCACCCCAATTCCATGCCAAGCGTGCAACGAGATCATTGTCATTATAAGTTAGTAATGCTAACACTACTCATATGCCCTAATCACGTACTTATCCTCCCATTATTCCTAAGTTGTATCTCTTATATTTTATATTGTCTTGAATGTTTCACGGGGATACATTGTTTGACTTATGCGATAATAGAGATTTAGGTCTAAAAATAGAGTCCTAACAGTGTAACCAAGACCATCAAATCAATAACCCCTCCCAATAGACAACGATGTCAAAAAATTAAGTTGACAAGAAGAATCGATAAACACGGTTTTATAACGGTTTTGAACATGAGACTTATTACCAAGACTTTTATACGCCTCCTAACGGAAGGGCCTTATTATCTTTGGTTTACCTCCATCTTTTATTCAACTTCGCCATGAAGCTTTTATTATGACTTCGGTCTTGCCTTGCCTTTTATTATCCACCTCATCGGTAGTTTTATTAGCCAAAGACGTATATCCTCACGCTAAGGCGAATTTTGGATCTTTAAAGCTTCGAAGATTAAGGCTTGATTCACTTTCAATTTTGCATAGATTTTTTGGCCTTGTGGGGCTTCAAATTGTTTGCTTGATTTAGGTGAGCACTTGAAATCTTATTATTGGGTGAAGCTTTTGATTATTCGGGTGCCAATACTTCAAAACTGTGACGCTGGCGATACCTTAATGTCTTCACAATTTAATTACACGGAAGCTACTAGAAACCCAACAATCCCAACTAAACCGCTAAGTCAATATTTATTAAGCAAAAAATATTTACATGCGAAGGGAGAATAAGCAAACAACGAGAACACATGAGTTTTTCAAAGAATACGAGTACTCTACGTTTAGCATAGTAACTTATAATTAACCCTATCATTTCTCGTCCTCATTTAAGAGACTTAGCCTAATGTGTAGTTAAGGAACCAAAGCTAAGTGCTCAACACGCACGGTCGAGTCAAAAATTACTCTTATTCTCGCCATCGGAAAACCTACATTCGTGTCTTCAAACACTTATAAAACATGAGAAAATTTTTAAAATTTGGCCATTTTTAGCCTTATTTTGCAACAAAACGATAAACAAAAAGATAAACTTTGGAAAGCGTGAAGGTTTGGCAAGGCAAGTATCTATTCACCCCCCCATACTAAAGTTAAACATTGTCCTCAATGTTTCGAGTCTAAGGGTGCAAACACCCCCATACTAGAGACGTAGTCGAATGCCTAATCTAGCATGGAAAGGGTGTAACCAATAAATTAATAGCCGTTTATGAAGTGTGATAATAACCTAAGGTTAGAACATCAAAAGGATATATCATGGATATTGAGAAGGTCTTCAAAGCAAATGATCGAGTGCTCCCGTAAACGAACACGAGAGGCTCCAATCGTGAAGATCATGATCATCTAAAGTCCACAATTCACAAACAACCACGAAACAAAGGTTGGAAGGGCACAAATCCCCACATGTTAACTACATTAGAAAGCGATAATATGTACATAGGATAAGCATGGGACTCCCCCACGAGGCACCTCGTTTTTGATTACCGAGTCATGAGCTCGACTCGATCCCCTCAATACTAATTATAATTGGGGAAGGTGACTTGGTCGAGGTAGTTTAAGGATGGAACTTCCCCGCCAAAGTAGTGCTTCAACCTATGTCCATTCACCTTGAAGTTAGGACCATCATCTTGAGCTAGCTCGATGGTCCCATACGGAAATACTTGAGTCACGGTGAATGGACCGGACCGACGAGATTTCAACTTACCGGAAAAGATTTTTAAGCGAGAATTGAAAAGCAAAACTTGATCCCCAATGTTAAAAACCCGGTTTTTAATTTTAGAATCATGCAACTTTTTAGTTTTTTCTTTGTAAATCAATGAATTTTCATAAGCAATGTCCCTCAATTCATCCACTTCATTTAATTGCATTTTCCGGTGTTTTCCCGCGGTCTCCATATCATCATTACAATGCTTTAGGGCCCAATAAGCCTTGTGTTCTAACTCGATAGGCAAATGACAATTCTTTCCATACACAAGCTTATAGGGAGTGCACCCATTCTTATGAGCGGTCCTAAAGGCCCATAAAGCATCATCCAACTTATCCGACCATAATTGTCGGTTTTCCCTAACGGATCTCTCCAAGATCCTCTTCAAAGCTCGGTTTGAAACCTCGACTTGCCCACTCGTTTGTGGGTGATAAGCCGTAGAAAGCCGATGTGTAACCCCATATTTCCTTAGGACCCTTTCGAATTGGTCGTTACAAAAATGGGTTCCACGATCGCTTATGATCGCACAAGGGGTTCCAAACCGAGAAAACAAGCTTTTCAAGAACTTGACTACCACATGAGCATCATTGGTGGGCAAGGCTTTGGCCTCCACCCACTTAGATAGGTAGTCAACCGCAACAAGAATGTACTTATTACCACGAGATGATGGGAACGACCCCATAAAGTCTATTCCCCAAACGTCAAAGATCTCACGCACTTGGATGATATTTTGTGGCATTTCATCTTTTTGTGAGGCTTTTCCTTGTCGTTGGCATGAATCACACGATTTCACAAGATCTTGTGCATCTCGGTAAATAGTAGGCCAAAAGAAGCCGGCATCAAACACCTTCTTAGCCGTGAGATTAGCACCGTGGTGACCACCCGTGGGTCCCTCATGGCAAGCTCTAAGGATGTTAGAAGCTTCGGTGCCAAATACACAACGTCAGATGATTTGATCCGCACAAGTTCGAAACAAGTAAGGGTCGTTCCAAAAGTATAACTTGACGTCACGAAAGAATTTTCGTTTTTCTTGAGTCGTCATACCCTTGATGATGAAGTTACCCGCATGGTAATTTGCAAAGTCCGCAAACCATGGGGTGGAAGAATCAAGCTTAGAATTCACTACACCAAGTGTCTCGAGCGGAAATGTTTCGGTGATTTCCTTGGGCTCGTAAACACTTTGGTGAGGATCTTCTAAACGAGAAAGATGATCGGCCGCTAGATTCTCGGCTCCTTTTTTGTCAACGATTTTGTGATCAAATTCTTGAAGGAGGAGAATCCAACGAAGTAATCTCGGCTTAGCATCTTGCTTTGCCATGAGATACTTGATAGCCGAATGATCCGTATACACTATGCATTTAGCTAAGACGAGTGATACTCTGGTTTTTCAATGGGTTCAGATTTAAGTTCTCGGTATCCTCTCAAATTGATCTCGGCTCTAAGTGGAATGATTTGTTCTTGGTTAATAAAAAGGTGATGGTTTGTTTATCTATTTTAATCTAATAACAATTAATAAAGTGTCGAAGAGTAAACTTAAAGCTTTGAATGATTAAAGTAAAAAGACGAGTTTAAAAATAAGTGATTGGAAACTTAAAGATTATATGAGAAAAATAATTGAACACTTAATAAAAACTAACTCTTGGAAAACTTTGTAAAAAATATGAACTCAGTTGGAAAATACTAAAAGAAAGTAAGAGCGAAATATAGCAAAAAGTTCCAATCGGAATAAACAAACTAGGCTCAATCGGAATGTATTCCGATCACTTTGATCGGAATGTTGAGGAGTATGGTGATCGGAATAACACAAAGCATGCAATCGGAATAATGACAATTGGTTCTAATCGGAATGTTCAAAGGAAGTGCAATCGGAATATTCAACTTAGTACTAATCGGAATACAGGGAACTTACCAATCGGAATATCTAAAAATGGACAAATCGGAATATGGTAAAAAGGGCAAATCGGAATATGGAAAAAGGCAGCAATCGGAATACACTAAACCCTTTTCCGATCTAAGGATCAAAATAAAGGGGTGTCCTTGGTCGGAATGACAGGTCGGAAAAGGGCTTTGCCCTTTCCGAAATCAATGTTGATCCGAAACTTATGCTAGGGAAATAAGCTTATGGAATAAGCTAACTCCTAAACTAGCTCGAATCCAACAATAAGCTGATCAAATAAGCACTAAGAACACTTTATCTAAGCTTCAAATAATCAAAAACATAAATCAAGTGATAAAAAGATGAACTTTTTATAAAAACTTTAAAAAGTAAATAAGCTAAATCAACAAATAAGCCAATAAGAACAAGGATCTCAAAGCTTATTTGTGTAGAAACTTAGGAAAACATAAAAGATTAACTTTTTAAGCACAAAATCATTGATGAACAACACGGATCATACGAGATTTGTACCAAAATCAATCAAAATCAAAGAAAGGAAGAATGAGATTAGAGATTAAAAACTAAAAACTTGAACTTGATTAATGAAAGATAATACAAATGTTTGATCTTGAAAGAGAAAAAGATGAAATCTAGTGAGAGAAAGTTTAGAACTTTCTCTCTCTAAAACTAGAGAGAAATTGAAAAACTACCAAACTACCTAAAAAACTAAGTGTCCAATTTTTGTGAAGTAAGACCATATATATAGGCGTGTGATGTGGTGGTGGGCTTGTGATTGGGCTTTGGTTTGGGCTTCTTTTTTTCTTTCTTCTTTAGTCTTCACGCCTCTTTAAATAAACGTTTCCGACTTGGATTTGAGAAGTGTCGGTGAATAATTTCAACTCGTCTTATAATCTTTTGTTTAATAGACTCGAGTTCTTCGACATATATGAATCTCCCATCTTTGGCTCTATTCTTCGATAAATCTTCAAATAGGCACAATCACTTCAAATCTTTTGCATCTCTTGGACAATAGACTTTGTCTTGAGTCTTTTTCCTTGATAAAACCCATGCAATCCCATGTTTTCTTCAATATTCATCCGGTTGACTCTGAAAACACAATAAACACAAAAACCACGCATAATTCCAAACAAATGATATTAAATACGTGTTTTGGTCTTGTTTTAGCCGGAATTAAGTGGTAAAAGGATGGGTGTTTTCACACCTATCAAATCCCCTACACTTAACCATTGCCATGCCCTCATGCAATGCTTAGTGACAAAGCACATTTACACTTTTCTCATAATCAATCAACCTTGGCCTTATTAATATACTACTAAACATAAATGAAAGTACTAAAAGAAATTAAAACTTTAAAGTAAACAAAAGGATGGAAATAACTTGCAAAGAGATCAAGGACTTACATTAGGGCTTTGGTGCTGCGAAGATTTATCACCCTCAAGTTTCACGTTCCCCAAACTAAGCTTAAAAACGAGATCATTGTTATTATAAGTTAGCGATTCAAACACTTACACACATGGCCTAATTAAATGCTTAAACTCCCTTATTCCTAAGTGTATCTCTTATATTTTAATTTTGTCTTAGAATGATCATGAAGATGCATTTTTGGACTTATTTCGATAGTTTATTTAGGCTGAAAGCAAAGTAGGACGATTTGATCAATAGTTAGCTAAAGGACAAAATCTCTTAAAACTGCTTCTCGAGATATCAAAAAGTTCATATCTTGGCATAACTTGGTTTGCGATTTGAGACCTTTCTCGGGCCGATATTTGGCATGTACTTCATACTTCATATCTTGAGAGACGTTCTTGAGATAATGGTCTTCTCATCGTAATAGAGTTTCTTCACTTGGAGACTTTTGAGGGGTACTCCAACTTTGTTGACCACGACTTCATGATTATTTCTTCAATCTCTAATTGGGATTTTGAGATACAACGATCCGCCTCCTTTTCGGACTTGGATCTATTTATCCTCATACCTTGTTAGGGTCTTTTCGGATAGACTTCTCCATGATCTTTATGGGAGTTGATTGCTTTTCGTCGTGAGTCTTGATCCTTCATATTGATTTTGGGAATAATGCTTTTCACATCACTTTGGATCTTTAGCAATAAAATGGAATCCTCATGCCTTGTTAGGGCCTTTTCGGACTCGCCAATCTTCGCGCCCCGCTTCATAAGTTATGCCTTGGCTATGAACTCTTATCATTACCGAGCAACTTTTAAACGATCTTGGGCTAGAAGCTAAGTAACTTTTCAAATCGTACGACCTTACTTATTGCAGATAAATTATTAGCAAGTGATGGGAGAATAGGCAAATAATTACACCAAGTGAGCTTGTGCAAGAATACCGACTTATAATTGACTCTATCATTTCTCGTCCTCCACAATTTAAAATCTCAAGTAATGAGACTCGTGGATGCTTAGCCTAATAAACCAATTAAGGTCTACATGGTTAAGGATACTAGCTAGAATAAACTTGAATAAGTCTACTCGGGTTGAGTCAAAATAATCGCAACGGGCCTAATATGTCAAAGACTTCTAAACTAGCTACACCACTCTATTAATATTTTTTTGACTTTATTGCGGGATATATACATATAAAAGCAACGATAAAAATTTTAAAAATTACGACTATATGGCCAAAGTTAATTAAAAATTTGAAAAATGTTGAAAAAGATGATTTCCGGTTAAATGAAGGCATTTTCATGGAAAAGTCCACTTAAAACTTTGATAGAAGTCCCCCCTACACTTAAGATAAACATTGTCCTCAATGTTTAAGCATGTGGGAAAAGTTTTCCCTACACTTAGGACATTGTGCACGTTGGTTAACTCGAGTTAAGGAAGAGACGACTAAAGTGATCAATTTCAAATGTGAGTATGAAGAAAATTGAATCACGATAGTTGAGAGATAGAACCGGATTTCGGATAACACGGGAGCACGGTTCTTCAAAGGTTCCAAGAGTGCATTCATCCCTGTAATCACATCACCACACAAAAACAAACACCTATATAGGTCCTCCTACACTTAGGAGGTAAAAAACTTAAAAGGATAGATACTCGGGTTGCCTCCCGAGGAGCGCTTGTTTTTGATAACCGAGTCACGAGCCTGACTCGACCCAAAATTAGTTCATAGGGAACATGGTGAGGGATGGAATCATCTCCCGAGAGATGTCCTCACCAAAGTACAGCTTCAGACGCTGGCCATTCACCTTGAAATTGGGCCCATGTGGCTGAGAAAGCTCAATGGTCCCATATGGAAAGATGTTGGCGACGGTGAATGGACCAGACCAGCGGCTCTTCAACTTGCCAGAGAAGATCTTCAACCGAGAGTTAAAAAGTAAGACTTGATCACCAACGTGGAACTCTCGGTTCTTGATTTTTGCGTCATGAAGGATCTTCGTCTTCTCTTTGTAGATCAGCGAGTTCTCATAAGCTTCATTCCTCAGTTCGTTAAGCTTGTTGAGTTGAGTCTTGCGATGATCACCGGCTTTGTTGATGTCGAAGTTAGCCCACTTCAAGGCCCAGTGCGCCTTATGTTCCAGCTCGATGGGAAGGTGGCATGCTTTCCCATACACAAGACGATAAGGTGTACAACCGATCGGGGTCTTATAAGCAGTACGGAAAGCCCACAGAGCATCATCTAACTTATCAGCCCACGCGGCACGATGCTCTCCCACAGTACGCTCCAAAATTCGCTTCAATCCACGGTTGGATATCTCGGCTTGCCCATTGGTTTGGGGATGATAGGCGGTGGAAAGACGGTGATTGACACAATACTTAGCCATGACTCTTGCAAATTGATCGTTGCAAAAATGAGTCCCGCGGTCACTGATAATAGCACGAGGAACGCCGAATCGAGCGAACAACGATTTCAAAAAGTTACAAACCACCCTTACATCATTAGTAGGTAAAGCTTTTGCTTCAACCCACTTTGAAACGTAGTCAATGGCTACAAGGATGTATTTGTTTCCTTTAGAGGAAGGGAATGGCCCCATAAAGTCGATACCCCAAACATCAAAGATTTCACACTCTTGAATGAAATTCTGAGGCATCTCGTCTTTATGTGTGATCGTGCCTTGTTTTTGGCAAGCATCACATCGTTTAACCATCTCGTGAGCCTCACGATAGATGGTGGGCCAATAAAATCCCGAATCAAACACTTTTTTGGCGGTGTAGTTGGGACCAAAGTGACCACCGGTGGGTCCTTTGTGGCAAGCATCAAGGATTTCCAAAGCTGCCGGTCCATCAACACATCGGCGAATAATCAAATCAGCACATTGTTTGAATAGATACGGGTCATCCCAAAAGTAAGTCTTAATATCGTTAAAGAACTTCTTCTTTTTCTGGGATGTTAAACCGTCAACGAGAATTCCACCCGCCAAGTAGTTTGCAATGTCCGCAAACCACGGGGTTTCATCAGCAGTCGAGTTGATAGACATTAAGGTCTCCAGGGGAAAAGAATCATTGATTTCTTTGTTTGGATGATCCCCCTGGTAAGGATCCTCAAGTCTACTGAGATGATCCGCGGCTAGGTTTTCAGCTCCTTTTTTATCGCGAATTTCGATTTTAAATTCTTGGAGTAGCAAAACCCAGCGAAGAAGTCTTGGTTTGGAATCTTGCTTTGTCAACAAGTACTTCAACGCGGAATGATCGGTATAAACGATTGTGGTGGAAAGGACAAGATAGGGGTGAAATTTTTCAAAGGCATAGACAACAGCTAAAAGCTCTTTTTCGGTTGTCGTGTAATGCAATTGAGCCCCCGTCATTGTCTTGCTAGCGTAATGGATCGGTTGGAAGTGTTTGTTCACTCTTTGGCCCAAAACCGCACCAATAGCAAAGTCACTAGCATCGCACATCAACTCAAAGGGAAGCTCCCAATTAGGGGTAACCAAGACGGGTTCCTTAGTTAGCTTATCCTTAAGCGAGTTGAAGGCTTCAAGACACTCTTTGGAAAAGATAAAAGGAGTATCTTTTTCCAAGAGGTGGGTCATCGGGCGAGCGATTTGAGAAAAATCTTTGATGAATCGTCGGTAGAAGCCCGCATGACCCAGAAAACTTCTCACACCCTTCACGGTTGAAGGTGGAGGCAACTTAGCGATAACATCGACTTTAGCACGGTCTACTTCAAGACCGGCTTTGGAAATCTTGTGTCCTAGCACGATGCCTTCTTTTACCATAAAATGGCATTTTTCCCAATTCAGAACAAGGCGAGTGTCTTCGCACCGCTTAAGCATACGTTCCAAATTGGCAAGGCAAGAAGAGAAGGAATCCCCGAAGACCGAGAAATCATCCATGAAGACTTCCATGGTCTGTTCAACCATGTCATGGAAGATAGCTAACATGCACCTTTGGAAAGTCCCGGGGGCATTGCACAAGCCAAAAGGCATTCTTTTGTAAGCAAATGTGCCATAGGGACAAGTGAATGTTGTCTTCTCTTGATCTTGGGGATCGATGGGTATTTGGAAATAACCCGAGAAACCATCAAGAAAGCAGTAATATTCATTACCTGCTAAGCGTTCAAGCATTTGGTCCATAAAAGGTAGAGGGAAATGATCCTTTCTCGTGGCATCATTGAGTTTGCGGTAGTCTATACAAACTCTCCACCCAGTAACGAGACGAGTGGAAATCAACTCGTTGTGTTCATTGGGAACAACGGTTATTCCGCCCTTCTTGGGTACACAATGGACTGGACTAACCCATGGTGAATCCGAAATAGGGTAAATCATACCCGCATCAAGAAGTTTGATAACCTCTATTTTGATGACTTCATGGATTTTTGGATTCACCCTTCGTTGGCTTTGAATTGTGGGCTTAAAGTCGTCCTCCATGAGATTTTGTGTGTGCAGAAGTGAGGATCAATTCCGCGAATATCAGAAATTTTCCAAGCAATTGCCTTCTTGTGATCTTTAAGCACGGCGATGAGGCGAGATTTTTCTTCTTCCTTCAAGTCCTTCGCGATAATGACGGGCGACTTCTTCTCTTCTTCAAGGAACACGTACTCAAGATGAGGCGGCAGCTCCTTAAGTTCTAAATCCGAAGGATTTTTGATGGGAGGCGTTTTCAAAGTCGGAGTATCGATAGCAATAACCGTGGGAGATGGTGGAGAAAGATTGTCTTCGTTGAGAAGGTTTTCAAAGAAATGCATGTCTTCATCCCCATCGGTGGGAGAATCATCATTAGCTAAGTTCACATCTCCCATGGTGGCTTCAAGATCTTTCCAAAACAAATCACTTTCTCCAAATAGAGACAATGATGAATCAATAGAAGAAACGTTTTCAACATTGGGAAGAGAGGTAGGAATATTTTTACAAGCATCATTAAAGTGTTCTTCTCAAGCCTCATCCAGAACGTCAATACAATTAACACTCTCGTATGAATAAGGTTGTTTAGACAACTTTCCCATGTTGAAGACGATTTTATCGTCACCCACTCTCATGATAAGCTCACCGGCTTCAACATCGATGAGAGTGCGACCGGTCCTCAGGAATGGACGACCCACGATCAAGGGAACACGAGGGTCCATCTCGTAGTCGACGACGACGAAATCGGCAGGAAAAGTGAAGTTGTCGACTCCTACAAAGACGTCTTCGGCTATCCCCACTGGATAAGCAACCGTACGGTTAGCTAATTCCAAAGTCATTTTGGTGGGGACTAGCTCAGGGAGAGATAATTGCTTCCAAACGCTTAGAGGCATTAGATTAATACTGGCACCTAGATCGGCTAGGGCCATGCAATTCTCTACTCCCGGGAAATTGCAAGGGATTAAGAAACGACTCGGATCACCAAGCTTGGTTGGCAATTTCCTTAAGAGCACTGCAGAGAAATTCTCATTAAGTTGGGTGTTGGCAATATCAAGAAGCTTTTCCTTGTCACTCAGAAGATCTTTAAACATTTTCGCGTACTTAGGCATGTGAGCGAGAGCCTCAGCGAAGGAGATGTTGAAATTCAATTGTTTGAACATTTTAATAAAGTTCAAAACCTGAATATCGTCCTTGCTTTTGAGCTTCTCTTTCCTCAACCTAGATGGATAAGGTATATCGGAAGAAGAGGAAGGCTTTGGGAGAATAGGATCACTTACATCCTTGGGTGGAGGAGGGGTAGAAGTAAGAGGTGGAGAAATTGGGGAAGTAGGAGGATGAGGAATAGGAACAGGTGACTCGTTCTCCTTAGTCACAACCACCGGTGGAGGTATAGGAAGCTCGGGTTCCTTGGTACCTTTGCCACTGCGAGTGGTGATTGCTTTCATCTCCCCTCTTGGATTTGCAACGGTGTTACTCGGAAGAGTACCCGAAGAAGAGGGTTGATTACCGTGGAAGAAACTAGCCATCATGTTTCTTAAGTCATTCGTTTGACTATCCATAGTGTTTCTCATATCAGCTCTCAGATCGTTCCCTTGTTTCACCAGGTCTGCTTTCAAGTTGCGCACTTCCTGTTGGAGATTATCCATGAGCACATCGTTAGTCTTCATGTAGGTTCCAATGTCTTGATGTAATGCGGGGGTTTGGTTGGAAGGAGCATTGTATGCGGGTGGTTGATAAGCAGGTTGCTGGTAAACTTGGTTGTTTCGTTGAGGTGGTTGTTGCTGTTTGTGAGGTGGTATGTATGGTGTACGAGGTGGTTTTTGTTGTTGAGGAGGGCGATTGAGGTTTTGTTGTTGGTTTGGGTTGTTAGGAGGAAAACCGGGTGGTGAGAGATAGTTGTTAGAGCGGTAGCTAAGCAAATTACGGTCACCTTGAGGACGTGCTTGATAAGCGGGTTGAGGATAGGTGCCATAAGCTGCATTCACATTTTCAGAAGGGTAGTCTTGGGTGGCAGTACAAGTGGTGTAAGAATGAGGACCCCCGCGGATTTCACATGGTTGGCTAACAGCATTGACTTGAGCGTCTTTAGCGTTTTTAGCGTTGATGCTGTTAGTGTTGCTGGCGGTTTGGGTAGCAAGCGTTTCAAGAAGCGCAGTGATTTTGTCGATTCCCTTGTCGCTGTCACTAGTACTAGCACTAGCGACATTGGTCCTCATACTCTTGGTTTGCACACGAGACTTATTCTCAATGATATCCCAAGCAGCATTGGAAGTCTTAGCCAAAAGATTACCCCCCGAGGCACTGTTTAGTGAATCTTGGTCATTCATGCTTAAACCATTATAAAAAGTGTTAATTTGGTGCACTTTGGTAAAACCATGTTGTGGGCATTTTCGTAAAAGATCTTTGAAACGATCCCAAGATTCACTAAACGACTCATCGTACTTTTGTTCAAAATTGATAATTTCATTCCGCAAAGCGGTAGTACGAGAGGGTGGGAAAAATTAATTGATAAACTTGGTCTCCAAATCCGTCCACGAAAGAATACTCTGTGGCGGTTCCTTAGCAAGCCAATGCCGGGCTTGTCCCTCTAAAGAAAAGGGAAAAAGTTGTAAACGGATTACCTCTTGTGGAACACCAATGGTACGCCCCAAGAATGGTTGAGCAGAGACCATCTGGATAAAGCCTGATTTGAGCTCAAAGTTGTTGGCTGCAAACGTGGGTATAACAATTGGATCAGTGTTGCCATCTACATGGGCTTGCAGCAGTTCAATCATCGGGTGATTATCCAGTAGAGGCTCATTGTTGTTGTTATTATTCATGTTGTTGAAAGGTGGGTTGTTAGTGTTATTATTAGGGGTGAGCAAAACCGACCGACAACCAAAAACCGACACAAACCGACCGAAACTGAAACCGACCGACACAAACCGACCAAATTCGGGTCGGGATTCGGGATGGGTTTTTTATGATTTCGGGACTCGGGTCGGGTCGGGACTCGGGATTAATTCGGGATCGCACAAAGAAAACCACACAAATCGGGAGTAACTCGGGCTTAAATCGGTTCGGTTCGGGACTCGGGCCTAACTCGGGTCGGGATTCGGTTTGAGTTTTTCGTGATTTCGGTTTCGGGATAAGTCGGGATCGGGTCGGGACGGGTCGGTTTCGTCCCGATGCTCACCCCTAGTTATTATTATTGTTTTGAGGTGGGTTATTATTGTTGTTTTGTACACCGGCCATGTCTAGGTTATCGAGAGGCTCGGGCTCTTGATAAGACGTTGATCGAGTGCGCATACACCTGCAAAAGAACAAACAAAGAAAAACAAAGCAAAAATATTTTTGGTTTTTATGTTTTTTTAATTTTTTTGTATTTTTGAAAATTTTATATTTTTTTGTGCTTTTGAAAGTTTTTATAAAAAAGTAACGTTCACGGTGAACGGATCCCAAAATCCAAGTTCTCACAAAAACTGTTGATCTTAACGAGAAGAGCCGGCAGCGGCGCCATTTGATAAAAAGATTTTGCTATGGGGTTCAATTGTGGTTCTCGGTATCCTCTCGAATTGATCTCGGCTCTAAGTGGAATGATTTGTTCTTGGTTAATAAAAAGGTGATGGTTTGTTTATCTATTTTAATCTAATAACAATTAATAAAGTGTCGAAGAGTAAACTTAAAGCTTTGAATGATTAAAGTAAAAAGACGAGTTTAAAAATAAGTGATTGGAAACTTAAAGATTATATGAGAAAAATAATTGAACACTTAATAAAAACTAACTCTTGGAAAACTTTGTAAAAGATATGAACTCAGTTGGAAAATACTAAAAGAAAGTAAGAGCGAAATATAGCAAAAAGTTCCAATCGGAATAAACAAACTAGGCTCAATCGGAATGTATTCCGATCACTTTGATCGGAATGTTGAGGAGTATGGTGATCGGAATAACACAAAGCATGCAATCGGAATAATGACAATTGGTTCTAATCGGAATGTTCAAAGGAAGTGCAATCGGAATATTCAACTTAGTACTAATCGGAATACAGGGAACTTACCAATCGGAATATCTAAAAATGGACAAATCGGAATATGGTAAAAAGGGCAAATCGGAATATGGAAAAAGGCAGCAATCGGAATACACTAAACCCTTTTCCGATCTAAGGATCGGAATAAAGGGGTGTCCTTGGTCGGAATGACAGGTCGGAAAAGGGCTTTGCCCTTTCCGAAATCAATGTTGATCCGAAACTTATGCTACACACTCGCTAAGGAAAGAAAAAAATAAAACTCACGCAATAATTTACATCCTCCGCCTTTTTGAGACTTTTGGATCTTCAATCCCGCAACCCGTCAAGGTAATATTGGATTGGAGCAACTAAAAAATCCCCACAACCCGTTAAGGTAATATTAGAATCTAATAGTTATTAATTAACACTTCACTGCCCCTCTTGGGAGTCTTGTATAATTATTTTTTTTTCTTTTTTTTCTTTTTTTTTTCTAGCCACTTATTTTTTTGTAAGCCGCTCTTATTTTTCTTTATTCCTCACAAAGAAATTTGAAAAGAATAAAAGGAAAAACACCCACTAAATATTAAGCATGACATAAGTCTAGTACACATAAAACGTTCTAACTTAGAATCTTAAAACGTACTTATACCAACCATGAATGATTAGTCAAAAATGCATAAGAGATTACAAATCGATTAAAATCGTTCTTGATTATTTATTAAAATATATACATGCGAAGAAAATAGAGGTAAAGAAGAGAAGGGTTTAGCCACAAGTAATTATCATGAAGTTTATCTAGCCCTTTTATACTTGCTTCAACTCTATCATTTCCCATTCTCCACAAATTTAAAGTCTCAAATAATGAGAGTCGTGGATTCTTAGCCTAATAGACCAATGAAGGACTACATGGTTAAGGATACTAGCTAGAGGATGCTTAGATAAGCAAACTCGGGTTGACTCAAAATATCCATGGCGGGCCTAATATGTCAAAGAAGTCTAAATTTGTTAAACTATATCCTTATTATATTTTTTCTTTTTTATATATTTTTGATGAAAAATAAAAGAAGAAATATATACAATGCAAATGTGTTATGAAAATGAAAAATGATTGATGCAAAAATTATGAATGCATATTTTTGGTGGCCAAAGTAGATCAAAAATTTAAAAAATGTTTGTAAAATTAATTTTCCATGTTATCATGAAGGTCAATGACAAAGTCTAGGTAAGGTCACTTCGATAGAAGACCCCCTACACTTAAGCTAAACATTGTCCTCAATGTTTAAGAGCATGGAAGTATAAACTTCCCCTACACTTATGACAATGAATAGACTTTGCTTAACCCAAGCTAAGGAAAGATCAACTATAGTGAATTTATTTTTTAAGCACAATGTGTCCATGAAAAATCATAATAGTAACAAAGTGAACCGGATACAAGGGCCTCCTCCATAAGCTCTAAAGCACGTGATGAGTGAGCAACCCTATAAACAACATGAAGACAAAAGGAAGGTCTCCCCTACACTTCTCATCAACTCTCCATCCTTATTTCTAACCTACAACACTCTAAGTCTAAAACCTCTAAACCTAGTTATTCAAGCTTGATTTAAGGAGTCTCTAGCTCGACTCTTCCCATAATGAACTAATTCATGGGGAAAATGGGGATCTCTTGGACCATTTCCACGGAAATGTCCTCCCCAAAATAGTGCTTAACACGGTGACCATTCACTTTGAAATTTGGACCATCGGGTTGTAACAACTCAATAGTTCCATATGGAAATACTTGAGAAATAGTGAATGGACCGGACCATCTCGACTTAAGCTTGCCCGCAAAGAGTTTCAACCTTGAGTTAAAGAGGAGAACCGGCTCTCCAACTTTGAACTCACAGTTCTTGATCTTAGCATCATGCAATTGCTTAGTCTTTTCCTTATAAAGCAATGAGTTCTCATAAGCATTGGCTCTCAATTCATCCATTTCATTGAGTTGGTCCTTTCTATGTGAGCCGACTTGGTTTAAATAAAAGTTAGCCCACTTGAGAGCCCAAGAAGCCTTAAAAGCCGTCCTAAAAGCCCACAAAGCATCATCAAGCTTATCCGACCAAGAAGCTCGATGCTCTCCCACCGTTCTTTCCAAAATTCTCTTTAAACCGCTATTTATGACCTCGGTTTGACCATTGGTTTGAGGGTGATATGCAGTAGAAAGTCTATGATTAACACCATATTTCTTCATAACTCTTGTGAATTGATTACAAAAGTGAGTACCACGATCACTTATGATGGCCCGAGGTACACCAAATCTAGCAAATAATTGCTTCAAAAACTTTACTACAACTCGAGCATCATTAGTAGGTAAGGCTTTGGCCTCAACCCACTTTGACACATAATCCACCGCTACGAGTATGTACTTATTTCCCTTAGAAGATGGAAAAGGTCCCATGAAATCTATTCCCCACACATCAAAAATCTAACACTCTTGTATGAAGTTTTGTGGCATCTCATCTCGTTGAGTAATTTTTCCTTGTCTTTGACATACATCACAAAATTTCACCATCTCTTGGGCATCTTTGTATATAGAAGGCCAATAGTAACCCGAATCAAAGACTTTCTTGGCGGTATAGTTGGGCCCAAAATGTCCACCCGTAGGTCCTTTATGACAAGCTTCTAAAATCTTAAATGCCTCGGTCCCATCTACACACCGTCTAATGGTTTGGTCCGCACATTGCCTAAAGAGGTAAGGGTCATCCCAAAAGTAATACTTCACTTCCTTAAGAAATTTCTTCTTTTGTTGGGAAGTGAGACCCTCTATTAGCATATCCCTCACAAGATAGTTTGCAATATCCACAAACCAAGGGGTGGCATCCTCTTGAGAAGAGATGGACATGAGCTCCTCTAATGGAAAGGATTCATTGATTTCCTTATGAGGCAAATCTTCTTGAAAAGGATGCTCAAGTCTACTCAAGTGATCCACCGCTAAATTCTCGGCTCCTTTCTTATCACGAATCTCTATCTTAAACTCTTGTAGCAATAAAACCCATCTCAAAAGTATAGGCTTAGCATCTTGCTTTGTCATGAGGTACTTGAGAGCGGAATGATCCGTATACACTATGGTTTTGGATAGCACAAGATAGGGTCTAAATTTCTCAAAAGCATAGACTATAGCAAACAACTCTTTCTCCGTGGTGGTATAATGAAGTTGTGCTCCCGTCATGGTTTTACTAGCATAGTGTATAGGTTGAAAATGCTTATTCACTCTTTGTCCTAACACTGCCCCCACGACATAATCACTAGCGTCACACATAAGCTCAAAAGGCAATTCCCAATTTGGAGAAACCAAAACGGGAGCCTTAGTCAACTTTTCCTTAAGTATCTCAAAAGAGTCCAAACACTCTTGGTTGAAAATGAAAGGAGCCTCTTTTTCCAAGAGGTGGGTCATCGGTCTTGCTATATTAGAGAAATCTTGTAGGAAACGTCTATAGAACCCCGCATGACCCAAAAAACTTCTAACTCCTTTCACCGTGGTAGGTGGAGGAAGCTTAGCAATAACATCTATCTTAGCATGATCCACTTCTAAACCTTTGTTGGATATCTTATGTCCCAAGACTATCCCCTCTTTAACCATGAAATGACACTTCTCCCAATTAAGAACAAGACGTGTTTCTTCACACCTCTTTAGCATACGTTCTAAATGGGAGAGACAAGAAGTGAATGAATCTCCAAAAACTGAGAAATCATCCATGAAAATTTCCATAGTTTGCTCAATCATGTCATGGAAAATTGCCATCATACACCTTTGAAATGTCCTCGGTGCATTACACAAGCCAAAAGGCATTCTCTTGTAAGAAAATATACCATAGGGACAAGTAAATGTGGTCTTTTCTTGATCCTTAGGGTCAATGGGTATTTGAAAATAACCCAAAAATCCATCTAGAAAGCAATAGTACTCATTTCCTGCTAAGCGTTCAAGCATTTGGTCCATAAAAGACAATGGGAAATGATCTTTCCTAGTAGCATCATTGAGCTTCCTATAATCAATACAAACTCTCCAACACGTAACAAGTCTAGTAGTAATACGCTCATTGTTCTCATTGGGCACTACGGTGATTCCACCCTTCTTAGGAACACAATGTACCGGGCTAACCCATGGAGAGTCGGAAATGGGGTAAATCATGCCCGCATCAAGGAGTTTGATAACTTCCTTCTTAATGACCTCATGGATTTTAGGGTTAACCCTTCTTTTCCTTTGAATAGCGGGTTTGTAATCATCCTCCATAAGGATTTTGTGTGTACAAAAATGTGGATTAATTCCCCTTATGTCGGATATTTTCCATGCTATGGCTTGTTTATGTTTCTTAAGGACTTCTATGAGTTTTTCTTTCTCATCCTCTTTCAAATCTTTAGCAATGATCACGGGTAATTGGTCTTTACCTTCTAAGAAAGCATACTCTAGGTGGGATGGAAGGTCCTTAAGTTCAAAGGTAGGTGGACTCTTTATGGAAGGTTTTACTATGGATGGATCATCATTGGTAACTTCTTGTGGGATAGGTGAAGGAATGGGATCCTCATTGAGCAACTTTTGGATAGTGAGAATGTCTTCTTCCCAATTAATTGGAGAATCATCATTACCAAGGAAGTTGGACTCAAATTCCTCCAAGAGGAAATCACTCTCTCCAAAAGGTGTTAAGGAGGGAGCAATTGAGGCAACGGTCTCTACATGAGGCATGTCTTCACTCTTACTCTTACAAGCATCATGGAAATGCTCATCACACACCTCATCAAGTACATCAACTATGTTAATGGTTTCACAAGCTTGAGACTTCTTAGTCACTTTTCCTAGCTTAAACACCACTTTCTCATCCTTAACTCTCATAATTAGTTCTCCCTCCGCCACGTCTATAAGAGTGCGACCCGTCCTCAAAAATGGTCTACCAACAATTAGAGGAACTCTCGGGTCCATGTCATAATCAACCACTACAAATTCGGCCAAAAATGTAAACTTATCCACACCTACAAACACATCCTCCGCAATACCTACCGGCTAAGCTATGATAGGATTGGCTAACTCAAGGGTCATCCTAGTTGGAGTGATCTCGGGAAGAGAGAGTTTTTGCGAAACCGATAAAGGCATGAGATTTATGCTTGCCCCTAGATCCGCCAATGCCATGAATTTTCCACCCCGGGAAAATTATAAGGGATCAAAAAGCGCCCCGGGTCTCCAAGTTTTATAGGTAAGGTTTTGAGAAACACGGCGGAACAATTCTCATTAAGGGATGTGTTGGGCAAATCCACCAATTTTTCCTTGTTGGAGAGGAGATCTTTGAACATCTTAGCAAATTTTGGCATATAAGCAAGAGCTTCCGCAAAGGTAATGTTTATGTTAAGTTGCTTGAACATCCTCAAAAAGTTTGAAACTTGTATATCATCCTTGTTTTTCAATTTGTCCTTTCTCAATCTTGAAGGGTAAGGAAGGTTTGGTTTAGGTGTAGGTGGAGTAGGTGTTGTAGTGGAAGATTTTTCTTTGTTAGCTTCTTCATTGGGAGTCGTGGAAGGTAAAGGAGAAGTGGGTATAGGTTGAGAAGGTGTTGGTGATGAAGTAGTAGAGCTTGGAGGTGGTGAAGAAGATGTAGAAGGCTTATCACAAGATGGAATCATAGTAGGCTTAACAATAGAAGGTATAGGAGGTGAAGGATCATTGGTCGTTTTTCCACTTCTTGTTGTAATAGCATTGACATTGGCCCTCGGGTTTGTTTGTATGTTAGAAGGTAAAGCCCCTTGTGGTCTTTGATTATGCATAATTTGGTTGTGAAGAAGAGCAAATTTCTTGTTGTTTTCCTCTTGAGCCTCTTTCATTTGTCTTTCATAATAATTAAGCTTTTAAAGAATCAAATCCATGGGGTTAGGTTACAAATTCCCTTGATAAAAACCTTGGTTTGGATAGGGTAGGGGTGGTGGATTAAATCCTTGATTGGGTGGATGAAAGTTATTTCCTTGATTGTGGAAGTTGTTGGGTGCTTTATAGTTGTTCCTTTTGTATTGTAGCCTTGGCCCTTGGTTCCTTTGTAACAATTGAGGGGGATTGGGTTGAGTAAGGGTGGGTAGATGAGGTAGGAAACCCGGTGGAGCAAGGTAGTTTTGAGACTTGTAAGAAAGGTTGTTTGGATTGATGTTGGGTTTGAAACGTTCTCGATGTTCTTCTTGGTAAGCATAACACTCCCCTTGATAACCTTGAACCTTATCACATTGTTGGTAGGAATGGGGACCTCCACAATTCTCACATGAAAGAGCAATAGCATGCACATCATTGGTGGGATTGTTGCCCAAAGAAATTTTCATAAAGTCATTCATCATGGTTTGTTGCATCTTTTGGGTGTTTTGTAAAATTGTTTGACTTTCCTTTTGAGCTTGAGTCAATTCTTGCATTGATGAAAGGAGTTGAATCTCAAATGTTTTGGAACCACCCTCTTGAATCACATGGACTCTCTCATCAAATTGTGTGTTAGTTTGCACCATTGATTTGGTCTCAATAATGTCCCAAGCGTCTTGAATGGATTTAGAAAGAATATTTCCACCCGCAGAAGCATTGAGTGAATATTGGTGATGAGGTCTTAGTCCATTGTAGAAAGTATTGATTTGGTGAACTTCATCGAATCCATGATTTGGGCATTTTCTCAATAACTCCTTGAACTCCTCCCAAGCATCACTAAAGGTTTGACTAGGTTTTTGTTGAAAGCCTATAATTAAGTTCCTCAAAGTCGTGGTCTTAGATGGGGGAAAGAACTTGTTCAAAAACTTCTTAGTGAAACCATCCCAAGTGGTAATGCTCTCGGGTGGTTGTATATCTAACCAATACTTGGCATTGCCCTCTAATGAAAATTGTATGAATATCAACTTAATGGCATCATGGGGAACTCCATTGTACTTAATGGTGTTGCAAAGAGCAAGAAACTTCTTAAGGTGATCATGTGGATTATCATTCTTATTCCCAAAAAATGGTGTGTTTGAAACCAAGTTAATCATAGATGTCTTTAGCTCAAAGGTGTTTGCGGGAATATCGGGTATCTTGATAGCATCGGCATATCCTTGCACATTGGATTGCAAGTGCTCCATCAAAGTTCGAGTGTCAACGCCGGCCATGGATTCTTGTTGTGTGTGGATCAAAGCACGATTCTCGGGATCGGCTTGATGGACGGTGGTGTTTTTACTCTTTCTCTTTTTCTTCCTTTTGGGAGGAAGGGGTTGTACACCAAATGGTATTTGTGCACGTCCGCGAGTGAGCATGCAACTCAATACAAGGAGTGAGAGAGAAGCTCTCGTTCGACTTTGAAGAAGAAGGGATTATCCTCTTCGAGATTCAATATGAAATATCCACAAGAAAGTATAATATACATAATTACTACTTGGGTGCAAGACCCCCAATCAAGCCTTCCTTCTTAGAATACACATTAGTGAATGGGGGGTTAGGTGGCGCGAAGCACTTAAGTACCTATTAACCCTTAGATGACATTTTATAACACATCGCCTTTCTATTCACTTTGTAGTTTGTATTCTTCGAATTATTTCCTATTGGAAGTATTTATCTATTCTTGCTTAATTAAATTTGATCAATACACGTGTCAAGGACCGGAACGCTCCCTAACACGGTTTATTGCAAAAGCAATACTTATGGAGATATGTGTATTGGTTGTTCGTATACGTATACGTATCTACATATAATAATATAGAGAAAATACTTTTGTATTTATTGGGATTTTTAAAGAAAATACTATATGTACATAAAAACCGAGGAAATCCAGTAATATATATTTTTGGGTGAATCTCTTAGGAAAAAGATTGCTTTTTTAATTTTTTATTTTTTGGTCAATTCTTTAGGAAAAGAATTGTTTTTGTTATTTTTTAGTTTTTATATTTTTGATTTATGTTACGTAAAAATAACGTTCACAGGGTGAACGGATCCCAAAAGCCAATGAAAACCGTCAATCAATAGTCTCTCGTAAAGTCAAAGAACCGGCAGCGGCGCCATTTGATATTGAGTATATTGAAGTTCGTTTTCTCTCGATTCTTGACCAATTGAAAGTCCTAAAAATCTCAAGTTTATAATTGTTCTTGGTTGATAGGGTATTTGGATATTCTATGTCTATTTCAAACAAGAAGTAAAAAGGGTGAAAAATATTAAGCTATGTATCCGTAAAACACTTTGCAATTACCAAATATTATTCACAAAAGTTCAAATTGTAAAAACATGAAAGTAATGTGCTCAAAATGTAAAGTAATTGAAAGTACAAAGCTTGAAATGTAAAGTTCAGAAAGTAAAAGGGACCTAAAATGTAAATTCTAATAAACTTGTAACTAACTTTAACAAACTAAACAAACTACCTAACCAAATTTAGCAAATTCTGAAACTTTAAGGACTGATTTAATGAAAACCCTAAAAACTTGCAAGTTTAGCTACAAATGCAAACAGATACAATCCACAAGGACTAAAATGCAATTAATCAAAACTTATTAACAAAAACGGTCATTCAACAAAGAATAATCTCGTATGAGCTTATTTCTAAACCAATTAAGCTCAAACTGGTTTTAAAATGCTTAAAACTGAAAATCAACTAGGCTTGTATGAGGAAACTGCTTAAAACCAAGTAGAACTTAAGATAGCTTATTCCAATAAGCCAACATTAAGCAAACTGGAAATCCAGACATGCACAATCAGATTTTTATGCTCAAACTTGTTAAACAGCTTAATAAGAGTATGGAATGTCTTTCCTTTCTGAAAATGGTCCACTGAATAAGCTGGAAAATGGAATTAAGCTGAAAAGAGCTTATTTGACCAAGTTTGACCAAAATTATAAAAAAGCTGAAAAGTTCAAATTCTACTCAAGACATGTTTCTAAATAGGTTTATGAAGAAAAATGGGAACATTTATGAAGTAGAAATGGCTATCCAAGAAATCAGTCCACTTTCTATTACAGAAACTTGAGTTTGCTAAGGAGCTTATTAATAAGCTGATTTTTCAATCAAAACAGAATACTGTAGAATATCCTTGCACAGTCTTGATCTTAGGATGTTATGCTACAACTAGAAACTTGTTTCAATCAATTTGGTTAAGAAATGAAGAAATGGCATGGATTAGAATTGAGCAAGTTTTCTGAATGATAGTATTCACAGACCTTGACCCAAACCTTTTTTATATCATTTGCCTTTTTGACCTGAATTTTGACCACAAAACTAACACAAATGTTTCCACTGGTCACCAAATGGAATCAAGCTAATTTCAACTGATCTAACAAACTTAAATCACAAGAACAAAACAGATCCAAACACCAGTTAACAAGATTGATATGAACTTTTACAAAATGATTTTGATTAAAAGAGTGAAACAAGCTAAGTCTGATATCAAGACATGTTCTATGAGTAAAATGAAGGTAAATGTGACTGATTTTAGGCTTATTAACAGTCTACTAAACAAAATGATCTTAAAAACTAATTGCTTATGAAAAACAGAACTAAAATCAAGTAAATGCCAATTCAAGCTACAAGATTACTCACAAGCTATCAAATTCACAAGATTACACTAAAACAGAACCATACACATGATCATAGCAGCACAAAGTGTTTACACTAGGAATGAAGCATGCAAATTCAGTTTAGAGGAAATTAAACAAGAAAACAAATGCCTTTTAGCTAGAAGCCTCCATTGATGGAGTAGTGTGGCGCTAAGCCAACTAGAATCTACAAGAACAACACCAATTCACCACCATTAACCACATTAATCACCTCCATAAGCTATATCTGTTCAAACCAAACCAACTGCTACAATCTGCTACTCAGGTACTGGATAGGACTGCTAAGGCTGAATTGATCATAACAAGCTTCCACAATATCTCAAAAACACTTCATTGATCACTTAAGATCAATGAAATCACAAACAGTAACAGGATTACAGGTATGAGTAGGTAAATTGAAGATAAGAGAAGAGGAAATGGATATTTTTGTGATTTTTATTGATTTATGAAGGAAAATTGGTTACAACTGCTTAACTAACTTCTAACCAACTCTTAAGTGTGTGTCAAACACTTAAGAGTTGTTGGCTAACTGAATGAAAGAACAGATTTGAGAGAGAAAATCTAAAGTGTGTGTTTTTGCACACTTAGCTACACCTGATAATGAATGTACAATATCCTATTTATAGAGGTTGATGATGATGAGCTGGGGTAGCATGACGTGTCTTAGCCAATGAGGAGGTGCCAGGTGTCAAAATCTGGTCGATTGTAGATTTTACTCCAAGAACAAGGAAGGGGTTTTCTTCTCCTTTAATATTCAGTCTAATTGACTTATGTGGTTGCATTCGTCATCTCAATCCGAGTAAATTCCATATAGAAAGTTTGTTGTGAAACGCTTTTTAGCCAAATCCACGTTCTGGGTTTGTTGATAGTTGGAGATGACACGTGTCATGTTCTTGTTGGATGATTGCCCTTCACACGGATCATTATCCGTATTGGATAAAATATATCTTGCATGTAGAATTCTGATTGGCCAAGAGAAAATAAGTTCGCTGCACTGTTGTTGGCTTTATATATTTAATGAGAATGTGAGGTGGCAGTCCAGCTGGTGATCCACAACTCATTTTTCTTGCATTATGATTGGCTAAGAGGCATGTGACACGGATCAATATCATACTTGATGCATATTTGACACTTTCAGCCCCTTATCTTTAACAGATTATCAAAATGAGCTCCATTCTTCATTCTAATGGCGAATTTGATCCTTTGACTTGAATTCTTGTTTATTTGACTCCCTTGACTTGGTTGACTTGAAGTTTGACCAAGTTTGACATTAATCTTGACTTTTCCAAAGTTTGCATTTAAGTCCCTCAACTTTTGAGTATTGTCAAGATAGGTCCTTCTTCTTCAAATGACTTATCAACTTTGATCCTTCTCTTGTCTTTTCATCATAAATGAGCTTGATTTCTTCTTGTTTGCTTGAAAATGTATCCTTGTTACCTATTTAAGCACAAACACAAAACATACCACATAATACTGCTTTATCGCACAAAAGTTAGGTATTTTCTATGTGTTTTAGGGTGATTTGTTGATTAATTTATATGAGATTTTACTCATATCAATAATGTTGAAAATTTCAACATTAGATAACTCTTTTGTATATTACTAGACGTGTATTTGTGCATAACTACAAAAATTGCCTAGTGGAAAATAGTTAATAATATGCTAATTGATCCGATGGTCGAAACGGTAACCGGGTGACTCGACCGAGTTGATCTGTTGATCTAATCAATGAATCGGTGACTCGACCGGGTTGAATTAAATTTTCAACAAAATAGATACACCCTTTATATAATATAAAAGTAGAGATAGAGATAGAGATATAAATAGAGATAGAGATAAGTGAGGTATATGTAAACCTATTATATCACTTTTTTTTGTGTTTTGACACCATTCTGGTAATAATTACTCTCTTAAAAATGTGCTGTTAAAAGATTTTTTTAAGTGATAACACTTTTTATTTTGACAGCACACCACTACAACTTCCAGTGCTCTTAAAAGTTTCCACAAAAACAGTTTTGTCGTTATTTTTCCTCGTTAAGGGGCACATGGAAAACATAAGAGTTGATTGAGAAACCATTATTCGTAAGCATCATTTTTGAAGTTATTATCATAGGATAATAACCATTTTGTAATTAGTGGAAGACATCAGACATGTGTACAGAAAAAAACATTGCACAAATAAAAAGTAAAAATAAATTACAGCGTTGGTTCCTCAACAATTACTAATTCTTGCGTTTAGATTTAAAAAAAATCACAAGGTAAACCATAAATTGCGTCCTAAAAGTTTCTGATTATGTTTGATGAAGGTTAGGTTTTATTAAGAATCGTCTCCGGGTTTTCTTTTCGTCAGATATTTACACGTTTCTCTCAAAATAGCTTGAATATGAAAAATCCCAAACACTGTAATAAACCTACGACTGTCTTCGAGTGGCGTAAAATCATTTTCGAGATGATTACCAATATGGGAATCCGCCACGCGAAGACCAAACTTATGTGAACTCGCTTCCCCCCCTTCGCTAAACAAAATGTGAAGAATTTGCTTTGCGCCAAATAAATGTTTCGTTTTGTTTTTTGAAATTATTTTTTGTGATGATGCTTCGTGTTTTAAAGTGATATGATGAGTCTCAAAATCCCGCCGTTTGAGGTGTTTTTGGTGTGTGAGTGAAAGGGGAAAACATTAAGTTGGCGAATACGTGGCATTATAGCTTGAGCCTAAGTTGGCGAATACGTGGCATTGTTTTTTTTTTGAACGACAGTTTGGTGCAACGGAGTATCTTGCGTGCCACCAAGGCACCAAGTCTCTCATGTTTGATATTAACTTAAATAACTTAACATAAAAAAATCTGAATTTATTCGGTTATTAAAAATTTGTTTGTTTGTGACTTAATAGAGTAAGATGTGTAAAAATATTAAACAATAAAATTGAGATTATTAAGTCGCCTTTTAATTATACATAACTTAATTAAAAAATCTATCAGACTAGCCGTTATTACTTCTGGAGAGATTGACATCTCTAGAATTGCGTTTGCACCAAACAATGTAATATGAAACCTTTCGAATTCGAGTAAAAGTAACCAATTTGATCCACATGAATTGTTGATTAGTAGTTTTGTTGATCGGAAAGTATTTCAATACATGCATAACAACAAATAATTATAGCTTAGATTGTGATTAAGCTTTTTCGTGTCACGTTATTAACGGCATTATTAAGTAGTCTTCACCATCATCTGAGATGAAAACAAAATCCACATTTTAACAATCTGGGATCGAACAATAACTCTAATTTTCATCCAAAAGTTTTTTTTCATTTCCTCAACCAGCGCTAAACCGGACCATAGCTAATGAAGCCCGTTGACTCAATTTTTATATCCCTTGGCACATCGCACTTTTGCTATTCAATAATTTTACCGCAAAAAAATTATGGAAGAATGCAAGGTTTTCTGTTTTATTCGTGACTGTGGATTCGCATAGGTCTCAAGTGGCACGAGCTACACCTATTTTGAGGTCATGGAGTGAAAAAAACATTTACTGTCTTTTTTTGTATGTGCGTGCAACCCAAAAAATTTTGTGCTACCTTAATTATTGTGGGTATAATTTTAGTTAGCCTAACATTTTTATTCAGGCAATCAACCCGTTGAGAATTCTAAGTCCGCCCATGACTACGTATGTTCATTGTGCCTTTCAACTGGCCTTTTTAGTAGTGCTTGCAATCATCTTCCTTGTGATAGGAATCCAAGTAAGATCGACGACGCATTAAGATACCAACTTGCCTCTTTATATATCCCGGTGTCATGATCTTTATACCTAACTCTAAATGTTTGATTCTGCAAACATATAGAATGGTGCTTCGCTCATCTCATAGCCGTATTACTGCACGTGAGGTTCAAAAGTGTCTTATAATGTTTTCTAGCGCATATAGCATATTTTGTCAATTACAGTAATTTGTAGTAATAACTAATCAACACAAATGTGAGAAGCAACTAACTAAGTTATGAACAAAGTAAAAAAAACTCCTTGAAAGTCAAAACAAAATACACAACAGATAAATACCAAAAGATCCATACCATGACTAGCGTTATTTAAACAGATCTCATAAAAGTTTGGGCCTAAGCACAACACTTCTAATTAGCAGGCAAAGTACCACGAACGAAGGCATTAAAGAATTTGTCAGTCTTCCTCCAGAAGGTGCAAGTACGAAGTGTACAATGTCAATGACCACCAGGGGTGTCGCTGGGCTTGCAAAACAACTTCGCACACGATGGACAGGGCAGACATTTTGAGTGTGACTATGAATAGTTGTTCTGTTGGCACCAACACAGAGGAACAAAAACATCATCATATCAGAATCAATGAAGTCAATGGCAAAGGCGCACAAATAATTTGGATAGGCAAAACCACCCCGTGCACTTTCAAAACTGGTTGTGTGTGGGTGTCAAAACAGTAATATAATGAGTTTTAGTTCATTAAGACTGTCCCGATGTAAAATAATGGTGAAAAAGAAATATAAAGAAAAAAGGAATACACTTACGCGAAGAAACAACCGTTGTACCTAACATCCTGCATCGAGTAAATAGATGGATCTTTTCAGAACAAGCAAGGCTAATGCACCAATAGTAGTAGCTAGTAAACTTATACAGTTATGATAAAAAAACGTAGTATTTGTTTTTGTACAGTTAGACCAAGTTAACTAAACGCATATATGTACAAGTTATAGCGATTTGGTCTATGCAAGCAAGATAGAGGCTTAAGTGCGCGGGTAGTTCTTTTCAACTTCTTTTGGTAGGTAAATGGTTAGAACGGATGTATTCAAATAACTTGTATGATTATTAAAAGTATACTTCTGTATACAATTTTATACCAACTCTGGTACACAGGGACTATTATTGCCAATATCCATTCTTCAAGGTAAGTCAGGTAAGTGTTTTATACATTTTCTATATATGCAATGTTTGTTGCTTTGCAGGGACTAGATTATGCAAATTATGAGGGACTAAAGGTGTCATTGTGCTAAGATGCTAAGGACCAAGAGTCAAGTTGTATATATAGATGGTTAAGCGTATTGTTTACTCATTCAGTCTTGTTTACTCTTTCTGTTTTCACATAGTTGACTTAGTTCTCTCGTTTGTATCGTTCTTGATATTTGATCTCAATCTGTGAGATCTAGTTTGTTTCTTTCAGTTGTATGTTTTGATCACAAACCCAGATATTACATTTGAAGTAATAGTCTGAGGCTGTTAATAAGAAAAAGGGGAGGTTGGTTGTCTTATATCTTGATCTTTGTATAAATTTCCACATGGTATCAGAGCCAGGTTGGCTTTGATACAAGGATCTTGATCGGTTTTTAAAAAAAATTATTAATTAGGGTTTTTAAAATTGGGGGTTTTTCAATTAAGGCTGTTTTAAAGTAATTGTTGATAGAATCTGTTGATTCTTGGTGTTAATTGATCGTTTTCGTGATCAATTTGTTGTTTCTCAAAATTAGGGTTTGAACGATTTTTGGGGGTTTTTGGATATTCTTGTTATCTTGTTTAATTAATCAACATTGTAGTTGATTAATTAAGTTTTCTTGGTAATCTTGGTTGAAAACCCCAAATATCAGAAATTGGGGTGTTCTCATCTGGTAAGGTTTTGTATTGGATTTATTGTTTGTGTGTTTAATCTTGCAGGTTTAGCTTGATTTTGTGGTTGATTTCCGCTGCGTTCTTGGTTTAAGATCGTCTTGATCTTGATTTGTTTTTTGCTGGTTGTTGCGCGTGATAGTATCATCTCACGCTTATCTCTCTTTTTTATATCTGTTTAGTGGGTTTAGGTGTCGAAGGGAGTAATACTGTTTGATCTTGGTTTTGTGGAGTTATAAGGTGGTGATTGTTATTATTTCTTGTTTGGTTTGTTGTTTAGTTTGTTTTTTGTGTTGTTAATATGGCTCCTAAAGTTAAAAATAAAGAACAAGTGGGGGGATCTGGTAATAATGAAATTGATGTGTTTGATCCACTTTATTTGCACAGTAATGATACTAGTGGGGTTCCTCTAGTTGGGTTTAAACTAGAAGGAACAGAAAACTATAAGATTTGGAAAGCTGCTATGACCAGAGTTATCCATACTAAAAATAAATTGGGATTTATAGATGGTAATATTGAAAGACCTGAAGCTGCTGGTTTTTTACAAAACCAGTGGGATAGGTGTAATGCTGTTGTGTTAAATTGGATCTTAGGTTGTGTTTCACAAGATGTTTACATGGGACAAGTTTTTTCTAATAATGCTAAAGATGTTTGGGATGAATTAGAAGAAACTTATAGTAAAAAAGATGCTTCTGTCATATTCAATTTACACTATAAAATACATTCATTGACTCAATCTGGAATGGTTTTCTCTGAGTACTACCACAAGTTTAATGCTTTGTGGAGGCAATATGACTCTCTAGTCAATTTGCCAGAATGTACTTGTGATAATTCTGAAGAACTTGAAGCTCATAACCAGCTTATCAAGTTGATACAGTTTCTCATGGGATTAGATGAGGTCTATGCTCCTATTAGGAGTATAATTCTTACTAGTGATCCTATTCCAGATGTTAAGGGTGCTTTTGCTACTTTGTCTAGAGATGAATCACATAGGGGATCTTATTCCCAAAGTGAATCTAGAAGAAGTGGGACTAGTACTGCTTTTGTTGCTAGACCTAGTAATGGTAGACCTAAAAATGCTAGACCTAATAATACTAGGAATACTAATGGCTCTAATTGGAATAATAATAGGTCTGGTAATGCTAGATCTAATAACAATAATATTCTTCTTTGGTTTGTACTCATTGTCATATGAGTGGTCACACAGTTGATAGGTGTTTTGAACTTGTTGGGTATCCACAAAATTTTAGAAGAAATAATGGTGTTAACAGAGGTACTTCTAGTAACAATGTTGTTACTGGAAACACTGATCATATGAATGTTTCATCTAAGACTTTTACGGATGAACAGTATAAGAAATTGATGGATTTGATTAATAATAAGACCGGGTCTGAAAGCATATCTGCAAATGTTGCAGGTATTAATTGTGCTATTAGTTTCTGTTCATCTAGATTTTTTAATCATAATACTAATATAAGTACTTATCATGTTTACATTGGTTGGATAATGGATTCTGGTGCAAGTCAGCATATGACTTTCACTATTATTGGTATGGTTAATGTTGTGGATGTGTCAAAGCTTAACATGACTGTTGGTCACCCCAATAGTACTAAAGCTTTGGTCACACATATTGACAGTATTAGACTTACTGATACCATTATTCTTCATGATGTTCTGGTTGTTCCAGGATATCAAGTTAGTTTGTTATTTGTTCAAAGATTAAGCAAAGATAATAAGTGCGGAGTCATATTTGATGAAACTTCTTGTATGATTCAGGATTCTGTGCTAAGGACCCAAGTGGGGACTGGTAGAGAACAAAATGGTCTGTATTTTCTTAATACATGTAAAAGAATTGAGAATAATAATGTTCAGTTTTGTTGTTTGTCTAAATGCATATGGCATAATAGACTTGGTCATCCTTCAGACCAAGTCTTGCAAGTTCTTAAACAAAGATTAAATATAGATATGAGCAATAATAATAATGTTTGTGAGGTGTGCCATAAGGCAAAACAAACCAGAGAGCCTTTTCCACTTAGTGAACACAAGACCAAATATCTTGGTCAGATTGTTCATTTGGATGTATGGGGACCATACAAGGTTTCTAGTAGAGAAGGTTTTAAATACTTCTTGACTTTGGTTGATGATTTTACAAGGGCTGTTTGGGTGTTTCTATTGAGGGGGGAAAATGATGTTTTTGAACAAATTGTTGGTTTTTGTAATTTGATTAAGAATCAATTTGATAAATCTGTTAAGATTTTTAGAAGTGATAACGGAACAGAGTTTGTGAATAATAATATGACTGTTTATTGTAAAAACAATGGAATTATTCAACAAACTACATGTGCTTATACTCCTCAACAGATGGTGTAGCTGAGAGAAAACATAGGCATTTATTAAATGTTGCTAGGTCTCTCATGTTCCCGGGGGAATTCCTCTGAACATGTGGACTGAATGTGTTCTAACTGCTGTTTACCTTATTAACAGGACACATAGCTCTGTTTTGTCTGGAAAAACACCATATGAAATGATATATAAGACTGAACCTAATCTCTCTCATCTGAAATGTGTTGGTTGCCTTTGTTTTTCAATTGTTTTGAATAATTCTGATAAGTTTTCCTCTAGGTCTGAAAAGTCTGTTTTCATGGGTTATGCTTTTGACAAAAAGGGTTATAAGTTGTTTAGTCTTGAGAGTAAAAAATTCTTGTTTTTCCAGGGATGTGAAGTTTTATGAAACAGTTTATCCTTTCAAGATTAAATCTGAAAATAAGGATTTTCAATTTGAGTTTAAAAATGTTAATGGAATAAACTTTTTTAATAGTGATCTAGAGGGAAGTTTGTCAAATGATCCCTATGATGATAAGAGAGATAAAATAACTAAGAGAAGTGAGGGCACGGACCAGTTATCACTAGGAGGCACTGAGAATACTAATAGTGCTAATAAGGATGAAGGTAAGCATCCTAATGATAGCATTATAGAAGAAGCCACCAGTGAAACTTTGGATAGTGCAACATTTGATGAAAATGTAGATTCTGAGGGTGATGACATAAATTATCAAAACTTTAATGAGCAGTTTGTCAGCCCTGTTGAGAGTGTTGTTAGAAAGTCTGTTAGAAAAACAAGTATGCCAGTCAAACTTAAATATTTTCAAATTAACACAAAGGTTAAATATAATATAGATGATCATGTGAATTACTCTAAGTTGAGTGTTGAACACTTTAAATTTACTGTTAGTCTAGATAAAATTAAAGAGCCAAAAACTTATGCTGAAGCAGTTAAAGATAATAGATGGATAGAAGCTGTGAACTTAGAAATGGAAGCTTTGAATAGGAATGGTACTTGGATAATAACAGATCTTCCAAAAGGAAGGAAAGCTGTTGGACATAAATGGGTTTATAAAATTAAATATTTTTCTGACGGGAAATTGGAAAGGTTCAAAGCTAGAGTAGTAGCAAAAGGTTTTAACCAAAAAGAAGACATAGATTATGAGGAGACATTCTCTCCAGTTGTCAAAATTGTCACTGTTAGGTGTCTATTGACTTTGGCTGTTAATCTTAATTGGCCATTGTATCAATTAGACATAAATAATGCCTTTCTTTATGGTGAATTAGAGGAAGATGTTTACATGACACTTCCAGAAGGATATTTTGATAAGGATGATAAAAGAGTTTGTAAACTTGTTAAATCCTTATAAGGATTAAAGCAGGCACCCAGAAAATGGAATGAGAAACTTACTTCTGTTTTGATTGAAGATGGTTTTGTGCAAAGTAAGAATGATTTCTCATTATTCATTAAAAACAATAATGGTGTGTTTCTTGCTTTACTTGTATATGTGGATGATATTGTTATTACAGAAAATAATGTTGCTGAAATTGATAATGTTAAGAAATTTCTTAGTTCTAAGTTCCTTATTAAGGATCTTGGTAAGCTAAAGTATTTCATGGGAATTGAAGTGATAGATTCTAATAACAGTTTGTTTCTAACTCAAAGGAAGTATTGCTTAGAAGTGCTCTCAGAGTTTGGTATGCTAGCATGCAAACCTTGTGGTACTCCTATAGAAACAAAAGTCACATCTGTTAAGAATAAACCTGTTATAGACAGACCTTTGATTGGTATTAACAATTATCAAAAGTTGGTGGGAAAATTAATTTACTTAACTTACACAAGACCAGATATCAGTTATGTTGTTCATGTTCTTAGTCAGTTTATGCATGCACCTTTAGAATCACATTTGAAGCTTGCTTTTAGAGTTCTTAGATATTTAAAGAATTCACCTGGTAAAGGTATTTCTTTTTCTAAAAGTAATCTTGAGCTGAGTGTTTTTGTTGATTCTGACTGGGCAAAATGCAAGGCTACTAGAAGGTCTGTTACTGGATATTCTGTGTTCTTAGGTAGTTCTCTTGTATCTTGGAAAAGCAAGAAACAATCTATGCTTGCTAAGTCTTCTGTTGAGGCAGAATATAGAGCCATGAATACTGTAACTTGTGAAGTTATATGGATTCTTAAAATACTTACAGAATTGAATGTTGACATCTCTCTTCCAGTTCCTATACATTGTGATAACAGCTCAGCAATTCAAATTGCTGCTAATCCTGTTTTTCATGAGAAAACTAAACATTTTGAGATTGAGTTGTTTTTCTTAAGAGAAAAAGTTGCTGATGGTATTGTTAAAACATTGAAAGTGAAATCAGAAGATAATGTAGCAATATCTTCACAAAAGGGCTAAGTGTTCAGGATCATAATAAGTTTTGTGAACAGCTTGGTTTATATGACATGTACAAGAGTTAGTCTAAGGGGGAATATTAAAAGTATACTTCTGTATACAATTTTATACCAACTCTTGTACACAGGGACTATTATTGCCAATATCCATTCTTCAAGGTAAGTCAATTCTTCAAGGTAAGTCAGGTAAGTGTTTTATACATTTTCTATATATGCAATGTTTGTTGCTTTGCAGGGACTAGATTATGCAAATTATGAGGGACTAAAGGTGTCATTGTGCTAAGATGCTAAGGACCAAGAGTCAAGTTGTATATATAGATAGGTTAAGCGTATTGTTTACTCATTCAGTCTTGTTTACTCTTTCTGTTTTCACATAGTTGACTTGGTTCTCTCGTTTGTATCGTTCTTGATATTTGATCTCAATCTGTGAGATCTAGTTTGTTTCTTTCAGTTGTATGTTTTGATCACAAACCCAGATATTACATTTAAAGTAATAGTCTGAGGCTGTTAATAAGAAAAAGGGGAGGTTGGTTGTGTTATATCTTGATCTTTGTATAAATTTCCACAAGTTACAATGTTAAACACCGGTTCTAATTAAGCTAGTTTGATGAATGTAAATAGTAATTACTATACTGAAGGGAAATAAAGAGAGGTACCATGAAGTAAGAGCCTGGATAGTCGTCGAGAAGCTTGAAATCGAGCTCCCTATGCCGAATCAAACGCACCTTTTTACGTTTCTGTTTCATTGGTGCCTTTTGTTCCTGTGGTTTCATCACATCAACAACACATCTTCGTTCGGCGAAATCATCTGTTCGATTTAACAAGCACACCCCGTATAAATATAAGTTTACATAGTATTTGTTTTTGTACAGTTATCCCTTAAATAAAATCATAGTTGAGATTACTACAAACATAAATGAGTCATCTTTTGTGTTATTTGTTGTAGTTTCCATTTTCCAACATTGATGACTGCTACTGTTAATGTATTTCATATAATTTGTGAACATTAAGCAGAAATATCCTTTTACCACTCAGTAAGATGTATTTAGTAATTTGGATATGTAGAGTCATGTAAGAGTGTACCTTGTATAGCAGAAATCAACTAGTAAAGTTGACCCTCTATAAGTAGCACCTGCAAACCAGCACTTGGTGGCAATAAATATCCCTGTTATGTGAAGAAGTACACTTCTTTGTATTGCGAGTCTAATTTAATGCTACTCTGTAGGCTCACTAATTTTCTGTATAAGTATAGGCTGAACTTCTTAGTTCTTTATTGTAGTTAAAGGCAAAAGGTGAAGCTCACTTGACCAGCCCTATGCATGTGTTGCAATATCTTCATAGAAAAGCATACTTTGATCTGAAGTGAGCAATTTCAAAACTTAATGTGTTACTACAAGGTCAAGATCCACCTTAACAGATGCATAAACTGTTAAGCTTGCTTTTTAGTTATAAACTGTGAAGTTTGTTTCTTAGTTAAAAAGTGTCAGTTTTCGTGGATGTCAAACAAGTTGCTAACTTGTGGATGGTCCAATTCAATAATCAGGCCCCAGAACCGCGAAGAAAAATAGCGGAAAGGGGTAAGTCTGGTTGGGAGATGCAATTTGTAACCTTGGATTTGCGTGAGTTTGGTTGAGTTGGATCCAAACAATGGGTCTAGATATGGAGTCTTTTAGATATAGCCAACGTTTGGGTCCTTGTGGTTTTAAGTGAATATGGAGTGTTTGGTCAATGGTTTAGTTTAACTTAGCTGTGTTCGATATTTACAGATTTCAGAAAATGGTGGCCTAGGTTGCACCGAAACGGGAACGGAACGGGGATACGGGAACGATACGGGAACGGGAATCGGCAAAAATAAAAAAATCAAGATACGGGATCGGCATGGATACGGCAATAAAAATATATAAAAAAATATATATAGAAAATTCAAAATAAATATTTATTGATAGACCTTGTCTTTCTATTTTTCAACAAAATCCCACAATAGAGGTTGTTCATCGGTTGAAGATGATGCTTGTGTTTGTTGTGTTGTATTGTGGGAAGAAGATAATTCTGTTTGTTGTGAATTTGTGATGTATTCTGGGAAAACAATATGGTATACCGACGTCGATTGATTGGTGAATCGTTGATGTTGAATAATATGATATTGTCGTTATGTATTTATACTAATTAGCAGCCAATACAAACAGTGGCGAAGCCAGGAATTATGATCATAGGGGCGTCACGCGATAAAATGATGTTTAGTACTAAGACTTAAACTAATCGGGTCAAATCGGGTCGGGTTTGATTAATGAAAATAAAATTCCTCTATTCATTTTGTAGTGATATATTGTACTAGTTTCTATCAAAAGTACGTAGTAATTAAATCTATTACTCGGTATATGAAATAGTTTTGTCGTTTTTTTATGTCTAAATAAGTGACAAACCATAAGTAGCCCCACTTTTCCACATATTGTCACACTTTCCCATAAATAACTCTTCTTCTCCAAAATAATTCTGATAAACCAAACCACCGGAAAATGATGGTCATTAAAAACAACATCATTTTTGAAAACCAAAAAGAGTGTTGAGAGCATGCGAAAACTTTGTTGGGGGCGACGCCCCCCACTACCATACACATGGCTCCGCCCCTGCATACAAACCCTAAGAAAAACAGGCCAGTAAATGGGCTAAACATGCAGATCCGTTCCAGAATCGGTCAAGATTCGATCCCATGATTTGGGAGTCGGTCAAGATTCGATCCTCAGCCGAATCGCCAGCGATCCCGATCCCGACCCGCTCCCAAACGGATACGCCACCTTTCTGGGCGATCCCGTGCATCATAGGAAGCAGGCACCAAATTTTCACTTGACTTGGCAGTCGCTATAGAAGCCTCTAAAGAATCCTTGCGCAGGTTGTCAACTGAAATAGCAGGAGCTGTGCCCTGTAATGAATAAGAACAATAAAAACATCAATGTGAATCTAGGTTGCACTGATACGGGAACGACAAGTGGATACGGGAACGATACGGGAACGGGGAACGGCAAAAATAAAAAATTTAAGATACGGGAAGGGCATGAATACGGTAAAAAATATATATATAAATATTAAAAATATAATAACAAAAATCCTAAAATATAAAGCGTCAATACACTTAGTCAATATGTTAAACACGGGACATTTAAAAAATCACCAAGTTGTATAAATCTTGACGTAATAGTTAATAATTGGTAAACAAATACGTATTATATAAGAAGTTATTATGATATATAACTTTTAGGACACAATAAGAGGGAAAGGTATCACAAAGAGGTGTTTACCTCTTCACTGCGCCACATCAGCGTCACGTCATACCAACTAATCTCTCTCCTCTTCTCCAAAAACACCCCCTTTATCACAACTAGTCTCTCTCCTCTTCACTTGGGTCCCACCACTCACCATTTTATTTAATTTTTCAATTTTCACACAAAATAAAAATTCATTTCATAAAATTAAAAATTACAAAATACTAAAAAATAAAATACAAATACGAGAAATAAAATTACGCTACGAATATAAAAATACGGAAAAAAAAAGACAATACGAAATACAATAGGAAATAAAACTTGAGAATACTGAAATACAATAGGAAATGCAATACGATACTAAAAATAAAATTACATAATACGATATTAAAAATAAAATTACATAATACGATTAGTCAGTTCCCGGATCCGAATCCGATAACAGACCACAAGGAAACTCCCAACGCAATGTTTCTTCTTCATCTTCTTCGGCCATAATTTGCACCTCCCGCTCCCTTCTTTCCCTTTCTTCTTCTTCCTGAGTTTGTCTCAACACTTTTTGATCTAGGTATTCTTGATACACCTCAATGTCAGTCATTCTGCCATCTGTGAGGTTTGGAATTGGAAAGGGTAGATCGGGCGACTCATTTCTTATTCGGTGTTGTTGCGACGAAGGACCGATATGTGTTGTTTGATATCGGGACGAAGAACCAAAGTTATTCAACCATTTAGTATTTTCTTCAATTCTGGCCTCAAATTTTGTCGCCTTTCTTGCGCAAGATCTCCGGAGGCTGAAATCCAATTCAGCTTGCTTACTAAGATATGTGTCGATAAACTGACGCTCCTGTGGGGAGAGATCACGGCATTTCTTACATGCCGAGCTAAATTCCCTATTCTCTTCGGACGCAACATCGAAATCATCACCTAACTTCGTAAGCTGCTCGTAACGGCGTTGTTGTTGAAGTATTTGTCTGTTAACTATAGCCTTAATCTCGGCTTCGGTATGTGGGAATGAACATGCCATTTTTGATTTTTGAATGTGTGTGTGAAAAAACAGAGTTGTGTGTGAAAAAACTGTGTGTGAAAATATGGTATTTATAAAGAAAAAATATTGATTTTAAAAAAAAAATTTTTTTTTTTTACTAGCCGTTACAAACGGTAATAAAAAATTGTGGGTCCCACCTTTATTTTCCAACGAGCAATGTCACTTTGTGACATTTGAGAACCGGCGAGGGGGGGTCGGTGTAACGGCGAAGGGCGGCGAGCGGCGGCGAGCCTGCCACCTAGGCACGGCGAGCCTTCCTCGCCGCCATACCGTTCCCTCTAAGTATGGTCACCACTCACCACAACATGTGTACAAAACTTACTTCACGTACAAAATATATTTTAGTTTGAAAAAAGATAAAAAGAAAAGTTGAAACATAAGTTGCAAAAAAAACTTTTAAGTAAGTGAAAGAAGTAAAACATACCCACGTGATACAACTGTTACACAAAGACTTTTTATATTATTCTTTTATGTCTATCTTCTTCTCCAATCGTCTTCTTCCTAAAACAACTTTCATCTTCAAATTCAAGCTTTTTTTTCATCATAAATCTGCTTCATCAAATCACCGAAACCCTGATTAAAACCCTAAAAAAATATGGATACGGGCTTGGATTTAAGATACGGCAGTGGTTACGGGATTGATACGTTTCGGCCAAAAAGGATACGGGATGGATACGTTTCGCCGACGTTTCGCCGGCGTTCCCGTTCCCAAACCGTTCCCAAACGGGCACGGCACCTTAAACGACGTTTCGGTGCATCCTAGATGGTGGCTTCATGTATATTCCTAGTTCATTATGTAAATCTTGACTTTGAACTTGTATCTTCATTAACTGATCATTATATTGATCATTATGTAGGCTTATCCTATTTTCTTTTAAGTGTTGAATGACTGTATCAAACATGCCCAGTTAGCAAGTGAGCTTCCAAAAAGCGATGGAAACAACATATATTTGTTTCAAGGAAACTATTTGTATCTCAATGCCCTTTTAGGCGTAACGCTGTTGCAGATCCACTTCAAATATCAGTCGACTGATATCTTCTTATCAGCCTTCGTGAAAAGTGGCACCACCTTGCTCTGTGCACTCATATTTACCATCTTTAATTGATCTCACTATGATTTTTCTGACCACCCTTTGCTCAGTGAGAACCCACGCAGTTGCTTTCCACCGTTTGATCTCAACATATCTCGGGACTACGGAATGACATGATGTCTTGGTCTGTTTCCTTCACATTGCTACTCATTGTGCACATACTTTGTTTCCTTCAGCTGCCAAATATCCTTCTTTTGGTTGCAACTTTGTTTACGTGTGCAGGGATCCAAATGATATGATGTCTTGGTCTCCCTGTTTTACTTCAAAAAAGATAATATGAAGATCACCAGAACTACCTCCTCTTTGATTCGATTAAGCTATGTTCTATATATGAGGGTACATTTGAATATGAGAGTTATATTGGGATAATGTGTGGTGGTATTGGGGGAGTCCGAATATGAGAGTAACTAACTGCTTTGAGACTTTGCCAACCTCTTCCAATAGCTTATTCCACATAGGTAGTTCAACTTAGGGAGCCCTGTTTGCGCAACATTTAAGATAATTTTTTTGATTTTTTGTGTTCTTTGTACATGTTATGTGGGTATAAGTTTTTCTTTTACTTTTAACCATGCGTGTTACAATTTGGCAGTTGTAATGTGGTTGTGTTGGAAGGCTAGTTTGTAAAGGGTGGTTCGAGGGCGGGTTGTGCGTGCTCATGTGGTCGTGTTTGTAGGCTAGTTTGTAGATGGAGGTTCGAGGCAGTGTAGTGGTCACGTGGTCGTGTTTGGAGGCTGATTTGTTAAAGATCGTCTAAGGTAGTGTACTTGTCCGGTGTTTGTAAGGGATGGTTCGAGATCACGAAATGATCATGTTGGAAATTTGTTTGTAAAGGATGGTTCAAGGTAAGGTGATGTTCATGTTGTCGTGTTACAAGGATCTATAGAAAAAGTAGAGTACGTGAATTACGTAGGTGATGCGTGTAGATTACTCAAAACCAGGATTTACAAATCTCGTTTAGCGGGCCAAAAAGTTGAAAGTGTGGTTTGTCAAAATTAAGATGGACAAGTGAGCAAAATAAGAGCTTCTTCATCAAAGAAAAATTAGTTGAGTTCATCAAATTCAAACTCGTGGAGTGTTTTGGATTAAACTTCATCAATAAAACAACAAATAACATAGTCAAGTTTATGTTGAACTAGTAGTCATATCTGTTAAGTGTGTATCAATTAGACATATATCCTATCAAGAACCACAATCAAGATTACAAACTAGTCTCTCGAACTTTATTCTAGCTCCACCCCTGATGATGGATGAACTTGAACTTGAACTTGAACTCGAACTCGACGAGTGACCTTACCGTCTTAGTCCCACTTGAATTTTGTCGTAGCACGACCAATTTATCTTACATGTTTCTATATAGCGTACGACCAAGTAACCAGAATAATTAACAACCTTGTGCTTAATACTATGACATATCAAATTATCAATGGCCTCTTCTGCTTATTACTCAAAGAAGCCCAGCTCAGCCCAGTGGTCTAAACATAAATCCAAGTCAGTAACAGTCCAAAACACACTTTTTGCTCATAAAATCCTGTTCGTAACTTTCAATCGTAATATCTCCAAATTTGAAACCCTAAAAAAGTTCCTCAAACTCATAATGTCAGATGACATACCTTTTGATGTCCAATCAGAGATCATGAAAAGGCTTCCTGTCAAATCACTTGTACAGTGTCGATCCGTGTCCAAACAATGGAAGTCTTTTATTGATAACCCGGAGTTTATAAAAACCTACCACATCAATCACCCAAACCCTCAGCATCATTTACTTTTACAGTATACATTAGATTATGCCCAAACATATACCTCGATTATCGATGACAATTCTTTCCCCCAACAAAAGTTTCCTTTAACGGCTCCCGAGCCCCTTAACTTACTAACAAAGGCATTTACACTCGGTTCCGTTGACGGGGTGATATGTTTTTATGGCTTTTACAAACATACAGGAACTAAGTCAGGATATCGTATTGTTGTTCTCTGGAATCCGTTTATTAGAAAATCCGTTGGTATTCGTATCCCCAATGTTACTAAGTCAGATTATTGTATTGGTGTTGGGGTTTGTTCTCATACTAATGACCTCAAGCTTGTTAAGATTAATTTTGTTAAAACCCCGAGTATACGTTGGGAGGTCCAGGTCTTTACGTTAACTTCACGTGTTTGGAAAACTGTGTATACAGGTGCGCCTTTTAAGTCATGCCTATTCATGTGGGGCCATGTCTGTATAGATGGGATTATTTATTGGCTCAGTTGTTGTCGTAGTTTTATGATTTCGTTTGATTTGAAAAGTGAGAAGTTTGGTGAAGTTTGTCTTCCGGAGAGACTAGTAACCCCGTTGCTTGTGAAGGTGAATGGGTCCCTTGGTTTGCTTGAGTATTATAAAGAGAATGGGATGTCAGTTTGTGGTGTGTGGATGAGGAAAGATGGTATGAATCAACCGTTTACAAGGATTTATACCGTTAGTGTTGAGGGCAAGTTGGTGCCCAGCAGTGTATTGGGGTTTAGGAACAATGGTGAAGTTGTAATCGAAAAGGTGGACGATGATTTTATAGACTCTCAAATTGAAATTTGTGAACCCTCGTCGGGACGTCTTAATAGTGTTGGGATTAGTGGAGAATGTCATACGTTTACCGCGTGGTCGTACATGGAAACACTACTTTTGCTTGATCAGTCAAATTCTATCATTCATTGACAACGAAGATGGATTGCAAGGAGTTAGGATCAAGTTGTAGCTATCACCGTGAGTCTTTATTATGAGTATTTGGTTTAGTTTAGGGTACTACAAACGTCAATGCATCATCTTTATAGCTATGTTTGTGTTATTTGTTGTAGTTTGCAACATTAATGATTGCTGCTATTGTTAATGAATAATTTGTGACCATCAAGTACAAATATCTTTTTGCGAGTCAGTAAGACGTATTCAGTTATTTGGTTATGTAAACTGCCCTTATGCAGGTTTAGCTGTAATGTACGAAATTTATTGTCTAGCTTCAGGATTCATGTAAGAGTCATGTAAGAAGTCTACCCTGTATGTCAAGGGCTACACATAGTAGTAACTTGTAATGTTGACCATCTGTAAGTAGCAGCTGTTACTAGCCTGATGGGAGTGAAAATGACCCTGTTATGCCAAGCAAACACTGCTTTATATTGCCAGTCCACATGTTAATTCAATGCTGCTCTGTATGTCGCACTTCTTAGTTTGAAGTATTATGCTAGTTAAGGGCAAAAGGCGCAACTCAGTTGAATAGCCCTATCCCTGTGTTGCAATATGCTTATAAAAAGCATAGTTTGATATGAAGTGAGCAATTTTTGAATTTACTGTGTTAATGTGCTTAATGTAAGTGTTGGACATGTTAAACAAAAAATAAGGTTATACAAAAAGAGCGGAAATGGTCCCTTAATAAATTATAGTTTTTGTGTGTATGCATAAACAGTAGTGGAATTAATGGGAAGGACGGTACGTCTCCGTTTATACACTGTCAAATCACCTTAACAGAATTGAGTTTCAGGATTCATCACGAGATTGCAAATCATAAACTGTGAAACTTGAACTTAGTTAAAAAGTGGTAGTTTTCGTGGATGTCAAACAAGTTGCTAACAGGTGGATGATTCAATTCAATATTCAGGCCCCAAAACTGTAACAAAATAAGCTGAAAAGGGTAGTCTGGTTGGGAGATGCAATTTGTAACCATGGATTTGTGTGAATCTGATTTAGTTGGATCCGAAGATTAGGGCTAGATATAGTACTAGTGAGTCGTGAGAAACGAGTCTACTTAAATCTAGACAACGTTCCGTGTAGTTTTTGAAGTGAAATATCAAGTGTTTGGTTAATGGTTTCTACCATTTTGTGTATGCCACGAATTGAATACTAAAGTGGTCTTTGGTATGGTATTTAGTTTAAGGAAATGCAGTCCTTCGTTAATTTATAGTTTTTTCTGTCAAGTTGTATTCAGTTTTGGGGACTGTTTTAAAATATGTGACTTCCAACAAGGGTGTTCGAAAAAACCCTTTCTGACTCATATACATTCTGGAATAGTGCTTTTTATATTGAATGTATGAAGCCTATGGCTATTGGATTTGAATGAAGCCTTGTTGAGTGAGACAGTGGTTCTATTATTGCTTAGCTTAAAGAGTCTCGAGACTACTAAGAACGGTTTTTGATTGCTTCTATTCAATTAAAGGATACGTGTAATTCATATTCCATAGTTTTTCCTGCATTGGATTGTTTGAATATAGACTAGACTTGTTGTCCTACTCTATTATTCATTTGAACTGTTTAGAATTATGGGCATGTCCAAAAAAATAAGCAGCCAGCTTGTAAATCATGCTATGCTTTAGTGTTATGTATCAACAGGCTAAATGTTTGGAAGTTTTAATTAAAATTGTCCAGAGGTATTTCTTTTAGTTGTTGCTCATGCAAATCAGACTGGCCGAAGGAAGTAAGCCATAATTTACAAACAGGCCTCTCGTAAAGCTATTTTTTTATTAGAGTATATCCTTTAATGTGAACAGATTGCCCAACATCCTGGAATGTTTTTCGAGTAAATTGTATACTGTAAAGCAGTATAAAAACAAAATAGTGCCCAAACCTCAGGATATAGTGTTCTATTGTGTTTAGTGCCACCGAGCATAACCAAATTACGCTAGTTATTCATGTAAGTGATCATTTGCAAAGGTGTTTAGTTACTTTGTCCAATATTTTCCCAAGGCAACTGAGCTACACTAACATGCAGGATTTGTACACAACTGAATCTAACCACCAAGACTCTTCCTGTTAGAACCCGGCATTTGTATTGTATATATACATGATTACATCCACATAATTTTTTGTTGTATTTGTATTTGTAGTGTTCTAATAGACAACTTACTAGATCCGGCCAATCTCGTGCACATTCAAAACACCTCTAACGATAACTACTTACTTTAGGTGGAGTGCTTATCGGATATGATGGTGATTCCTTTAATCACTACGATCACATAGAAAGGTGTCTTCCAAACAACCGTAAAAAACCTTGAGAAAGTAACCGGACCTCAATGTGGTTAGTTGGGCTGCCAGTTCAGGCACGTGGTCCTGGGTTCAGATCTGATCAATGTGGTAAGTTGGGTCCGATTTAACCAAACTGGTCAGCCCACCCATTTTACACCTCAACGACGGCGCACTTATTGACTATGAGTTATAAATTTACAAACAATATCAACATGGATAAATGTTAAAAAAATTCCATTTAGAACCCAAATATTCACTTTACATGAGTTTTCCTACCCATAAAATTGGAAGAAACTACTCTTCAATACAGCAAATGAAATATTGAAATGATTAAATCAGCTTAAAGTGCATGCTATATCTAGTTACAGCCGACGTTTGGGTCTGTGTGGTTTTTGAAGTAAATATGGGGTACTTGGTTAATGGTTGCATCATTTTCAGTATGTCGTGGTTTTTTAAGTGAATATGGAGTGTTTGGTTAATGGTTTCTACCATTTTCAGTCTAAATAAAATTTGATTGGTACAGTGCCTAAATAACATGTGATTGTTGGTGTTTAAAGATAAGCGATATCAACAGATTTTCTTCCATTCATAACTTTCGGTTGTTGCATTTAACAAGATTCGCCATGGATGTATAGTCTGTTTCATTTTCTCAGTAGGAATATACAACATTAGATGTTTGTATTCTGATATGTAAACTCCATTTGTGCGTAAGTTTTGCTGCAGAGTCATGTAAGAGTTTACCTTGTATAGCATGGACTACAGATAGCAACTAGTATTATGTTGAACATCTGTTAGTAGCAGCTATCACTTGATGGGAGCGAAAATGGCCCTGTTATGCCAAGCAAACACAATGCTGCTATGTAGGCTCCCTGTATTTTCTTACAAGTATATGCTGAACTTCTTAGTTCGAGGTATTATGGTAGTTAAAGGCAAAAGGCGCAACTCATTTGTTTGGCTCTAAAGTTGAGTTAGAGAACCGACCTTCAGATGTATGGCGATTATGAAGACCGACCTTCAGATATTTGGCTCTAAAGTTGAGTTAGAGAACCGGCATTTCTTTTGTAAGGGTGAAGTTGGAGATTGGTAAAAGCACTTGATCGAGGAGATGAGAGGATGAATTGATCAAATCACCTATCGGGTTGGACAATTGGTACAGTGCCTAAGCAACATCTGATTGTTAGTGTTTGTAGATATGACGATATCAACTGAGTTTCTTCCATTGATCATAACTTGCGGTTGTTGCATTTAACAAGACTGCTTTGTGACTTGCGAACCTCTAACAAAAGTTCCGATAGCATTTTGTATGACTGATGTCGAGGGCAAGTTGATATCTTGTCCTTCCTCTTTTAGAGCTTTTGATATTGTTTTATTTAAGATTTTTTAAGGCATTACGTTGGATGTAGCAAACCTTTGTGCTGATATGTTTTTACGGAATGAGCTGTGTTCTTAGAATTTAGAAAATAAATTTACAAGAATGCTAGACTGTTTAAAGGCTAACGAGGCCAAGCAAAGTATAAAATTGTGCTATCAAATTGGATTATGCCATATTTCTATTTTTGGAAACTGAAAATGGTTAGTGTAATAGCTTGAATATACCAAGTAGTGTTTTAAAGCCCGGGTTGACCCGGCCGGTTGAACCGTCATTCGTCGTTCATTGGCCCCCGATTCTGAGCAAAAAACCCCGGTTGAACCGTGATCCGATAGCTCGATTTAAAAAAAAAACGATTTTTTAAACAATTGATACCAAGTCCACATATTTCTATCTTCAGGTAGTGCTTTGTCTAAACCTCTAATAAAAGTTTCAATAGTTCGTTACTTTATCCCACGTAGTTAGGTTGTGATGTGTTTATGAGTAAGAATCCGAAGGCTTTTAAGTTGTGTTTTTTTCTTTTTTCTTTAAATTTCAATCATGTGTGTCGTGCATCCAAATCTTTTGCTTGTGATATCACTGAGTTGGTAAAAAAATACTGAAAATGCAACATATATTAATAGATGGCACAACTATAAAGTTTTTATTAGTAGTATTTATTTTAGGGCAAATGACATAAAAATGCATCTAATTTGACATTTTTTTGTGTTTTGTGTAGCCAACTTTTTTCTTTCCCATTATGGTCATCAAACTTTCAAAAATCGATCATCCTGTGTATTTTGTGACCATTTTACCCTTAGTTTTTAAAAATTTTGAAGGGTAAAATCATCATTTTACATGGTAAAATAGTGACAAAATACACACAATGACCGACTTTTAAAAGTTTGATGACCATAATGGGAAAGAAAAAAGATGGGTACACAGAACGCAAAAAAGTGTCAAGTTAAATGCATTTTTAAGCCATTAGCCCTTTATTTTACGCTTTTATCAAGTTTTTTTTTTGGTACAACGGATACGGTAGAATGCTAAATGACCCGCTTCATGACTTTAGCTAATGTCGTGGCACAAGTTTTGTTAGATTTTTTATGGAATTTATTTGGATAAACTAATAATTTGAAGAAGCCGCAGTTAGGCTTGCCAATGTTAACCTTTTTTTTTAACTCTTCTCTTGAAATGCTATACAAGTTTATTGAAAGTACTTGAACTTATAATCTTTTACTTGTTAAATCACTTACATATCGCTATGGTAAAGACTACGGACTTTATTTTGTCTAATCAATTTGAACATGTTTGAGTTATTTTGGTGTAAAACTTTCAAAATTAGATGTTTCAACCTTGTACATTAATATTTTGTTATAAATTTTGCTTACCTCATGCAACCGGTTGCGATTTAATGTCATCAAACGAACGGTTCGTTACAATATATGTGCTTCACAAATAATCTTTTATTATTTTATTAATTTTTTATCACCAACCCAGGTTGGCTAGGGGTGCAAATCTGATCCGGATTTTTAAAATCCGGTCCAAAAATCCGATCTGGATTTTTAAAAAACCGGATTTTATTAATCCGATCCGGATTTTTAGATCTGATCCGGTTAGATCGGATTTCCAGATTTTCCGAAAATCGGATAAAAACCGGATCAATTATCGGATTTATCCGGTTTTAAAAAAATCCGGATCAATTATCGGATTTATCCGGTTTTAAAAAATCCGGATAAATCCGGTTTTTAAATATTTTATTTTTTTTATAAATATATTTGGTGTTTCTTGACCAGTTGTTTTGAGATTGGGATGATGAGGGATGAGTGGATAGTAAAAGTATGGATGAAGCAAGAGGGATGAGTGGATAGTAAAAGTATGGGTGAAGCAAGGGTTGGGGTAATAACGAGATGATGATTCATGGATGAAGAACTAGTTTGTAGCTTGTTGTTTGTTTGGGATGATAGTTATGACAAAAAGTCAAAGCATAAGTGAATCAAGTTTTGAGGTGATGATGTGTTTGGTTTGTGTAAAATGTGAAAATGGATAGATATACAAATGAAAACGTATGATTAATAAGTTGGTACACCGCCTTTATGCAGATTAGTTTTTTGTTTTGGCATAAAACAGGTTTGACTTGACGATTCAACAGGTTGAACCGGTAACTCGATGAACCACGATTTAACCGGGTCAACTAAAAAACCGGGTGTTAAAACATTGGTAATTTTTCTACAATTATTGAAAACACCGGGAAGAATTGGTTAATGGTGCATTTGCGCCCGAGCATCTAAAATCTAGTGGCATGATCCGGAATAACCTTGAAAAACAAAATAAAGCTTCTAACGTGTATTATGGTTGTATTTTTTTTTAATGTTTGTAAATAAATTCCGGGAAAAACCGGTACGAACACTTAAAAAAAACCCGATCCGAACATTTTTTTACCGAAAAAACCGATACGAAAAAAAATTCGATAAAATCCAATAACGAAAATTTTAATAAAAAAAACCGATGCGAACTTTTTTATCCGAGAAAACCGATTCGGAAAAAACCGATCCGATCCGAATCCGAATTTTCAAAAATCCGGTTTAATCCGGTTTATTTGCACATAGAAGGTTGGAACCTAACCAATAATCATGGTCTTATAAGTTTATAACATGCTTTTGTTTCTTTTTCTAGTACCCAATAGACTGCTTACTATTCAATGAAGCCCAGTAATGGTAAAGTTGAATCCAAGTGATGAATAGTCCAAACCCAGCATTACAACCATTCTCATTTCTTGTTTAGGTCAGTAGTCCACACACATTCATCATAAGATCCCCAAATTTGAAACCCTAATCAGAGTTTTTTCAAAATCAAAATGTCAGATTACATACTTTTTGAAATCCAATCCGAAATCATGAAAAGGCTTCCAGTCAAATCACCCTAATCCTAACCCTCACCATCATTTGTTTTAGAATACTTTATCGATAATGTCCCAAGATATATCTCGATTATCGATGACGATTCTTTCCCCAAACAAAAGTTTCCTCTAACCGCTCCCGAGCCTCTTAAATTACTAAGTATGGCATTTACACTCGGTTCCGTTAACGGTTTGATATTTTTTCTGGCTTTTATAAAGATACAGGAACTAAAATGGTTGTTCTATGGAATCCTTGCATTAGAAAATCGGTTGGTATTGTATCCCCAATGTATTGAATAAACCGCACGGATATACTCCTATTGGTTTTGGGGTTTGTCCTGATACTAATGACCCTAAGCTTGTTAAGATTGATAAGGTTGATAAAAACTATTGGGAGGTCCAGGTATTCACATTAAGTTCACATGTTTGGAAAACTGTTTATACAGGTGCGCCTTTCATAAAATCGTGTTATTCGACGTCGGATCATGTTTTTATAAATGGGATTATTTATTGGGGTACTAGTGGTAGTTCTATCCTTTCGTTTGATTTGAAAAGTGAGAAGTTTGGTGAAGTGTGTCTTCCGGTATCTACTTATAATTTGTGTTTGGTGAAGGTGAATGAGTCGCTTGGTTTGCTCGAGTATAATTATCAAAGGGGTGGGATGTCAGTTTGTGGTGTGTGGATGAGGAAAGATGGTGTGAATCAACCGTTTACAAGGATTTATACTATTCGTGTTGAGGGTAAGTTGGCGTCTAGCAGTGTATTGGGGTTTAGGAACAATGGTGAAGTTTTACTTCAATTGGATGATGGTTATGATTGGGGAGGGTCTCAAATTAAAGTTTATGAACCCTCGTCAAGACGTATTAATAGTGTTGGGATTAGTGGAGATCGTCAGGCATTTAGTGTGTTATCGTACATGGAAACACTACTTTTGCTTGATGAGACAAATTCTATCATTCAATGATATCGAAGATGGTTTGCAAGGTGTTTGGATCAAGCTGTAGCTATCACATTCAGTCTTTATTGTTCAGTTTAGTTTAAGGGTACTTCAATTACAAACATAAATGCCTCATCTTTATAGATATGTTGTGTGATTTGTTGTAGTTTCCAATTTCCATCATTAATGACTGCTAGTGTTAATGAATTTCACATAATTTGTGAACGTTAACTACAAATATCTTTTTGCGAGTCAGTAAGACGTACTCCGTATTCAGTTATTTGGATATGTAAACTCCCCTTGTGCATAGATTTAGCTGTAATGTACCAAATTTATTGTCTAGCTGCAGGAGTCATGCAAGAGTCTACCCTGAATATCACAAGCTACAGATTGTAACTAGTAATGTTGACCATCTGTAAGTAGCAGCTGTTACCAGCACCTGATGGGAGTGAAAATGGCCCTGTTATGCCAAGCAAACACTGCTTTATATTGCCAGTCCACGTGTTAATTCAATGCTGCTTTGTAGGCTTACTAAATTTCTGTATAAGTATAGGCTGAACTTATTAGTTTGAGGTATTATGCTAGTTAAAGGTAAAAGGCATAAATGTAGTTGAACAGCCCTATGCCTGTGTTGAAATCATAGTCACATGGATCGCCAAACCTTAGGCGAATTTCGATCTGGTATGAGCGATTCCAATCGCGGTACAGTCGCGATCCGGATCGCCATGGATCGCGAACCAAAACCCATAAAGTGTCGTTCCCAATCGTACCCAATTGGCGTTCCCAATCGTACCGGATCGCGATCGATCGGCTTCGAAAACGTGTCTGATTACTATCTAATACGAAGTTTGTATTTACATTGCTCTTAAATTTGTTTTTATGGGAAGAGTAAAGGTGTGCTTTCATGGGAAGAGTAAAGGTGTGTTTTCATGGGAAGAGTGAAGTTGTGTTTTCATGGGAAGAGTAAAGGGTTTTTTATATTTACAATGCACTTTTCTTTCTTAAAAAACAGTCATATCTTCAAAATGACATTTGGTCATCAAGCAAGTGGTCAAAAAAGATCTCTGGATCAACGTGAAAAAAGCATGACATAAGAGTTCTATGATCTTGAAGATGAACATGTGCTTGATGAGAGTATGACTCAAAGCGAAACACAATCTCGAACACATTTTCTTTTCAATTATGTTTTTCCTTCATCATTAAAGTATCAACGAATGAAATGTTTTATATTTATTGTTATTGTGCACGCCGTACCAAAGTATTTGGTACATCGAACCGAAATATATGGTACACCGAACCAAAGCGTACCGAAATGAGCCTACCCCACGTCGTACCAGATTTTGAGAAATAGCGAACCACGATCCCGTACCGCGATCCCGTACCGAAGCGATCCCCGTTCCATGTGACTATGATTGAAATATCCTTATAAAAAGCATAGTTTGATATAAAGTGAGCATTTTTTGAACTTAGTGTGTTAAACCGGACTCTTTGTTTTCCTTAGCGGCTTCATGTCTTCCTTGTACTGTGTTTTTATTTGTCTTTTCCGGGGTTATGCAGTTTCAGTGAAGTTTTTGATTTAGTGAAGCATTGAAAACAACAACCCATAGCAGATCTTTTGAAATCATATTTACCATTATCATCCTCTCTTTTAATGTCCAATTTCAGTGTTTCCTCTTCAAAAGAATTTTTACCACATTTTAGTTTTGTTTTTGAACGAGACTAGTACTTCCACTTCTCCATTTTTTGGGTTGTTTGTTTAAGGGTTTGTAAGTTCCGGACCTAGTTTTGTGGACATTAGTTTTGTGAGAACAGAAACAAGCATAACTTTTGAACTTCAAAGAATTAAACTTGATATAATAAATGTAAAATGTAAATAATCAGAACATAACATCAGTTAAACTGATTATCTTAGAACAAAATTTCACAATAGATCTGCAACTATTTTGTCAAAAAGGAACCCCTAGAAGTAAAATGGTGTCCCCCCAGTATAAAATTCTTCGAACAGTTTTCCGATCCCTACAAAGAAGGCAGAGCCACTGTCATCGGTGGAGCTAAAGCATTTGTCGTTGAATTATCGGTCCAGTTTGTTTCATCCCAATACCAAAGCATACTCTCCCAGAAACAAAAACTCTCGTAACAAGTCTCCAAGCGCGAATCATTTATCTTAATCTTACAATTTCCATCAGAATAGTTAGGTTTCTCAGCTTGTCGTCTATCCAATTCCACAGGATGGTGATAGGTTCATGATGCAATGCCTGGAAAATCTGCATAAGTACTGTTTGCTTAGACCAAGATAGTAGAAGGGTATAGACTATAGAGAACCGGGGTACTCTACTCAAAAAAAAGATGTAAGGAAATTGCGTTTGCCGGGAGTCGAACCCGGGTCTATTGCTTGGAAGGCAATTATCCTAACCGTTGGACTACAAACGCTCTTTGTTTTGTGAGTATTTGATTAGCATTGAAAGTTTAAATAGCTTAACAATCCATAAGATTCATTCACTCGGCAAACTTCCAATTGCTTAAAAGTTCCGTATTAATGCTGACATGGTGGCAATTTATTGGTTAGATATTACATCAGTCTATGTCTGTGTCATGTTCCTCGGTTTCTGTATCGCTAAACTAGCATTAACATCGTAAGTTATCATTCAACCATTTAAACTGACACACCACCTAAGAAATAAAGTCTCTTTTATCTACAACTTAGTATAGTAGGTTAACACGTAGCAGTAATGTTTGGTGATCTTAGATAACTATCAATTTGTTTTAAACAATCGACGTCTCCCAAGCCCTTATACCTTTGATTGATTTTGAATAATGGCCACTCTTTATCCTTCACTATCAAGTGTATACCTATTGTTCAAGTATAAACTGCAGTCGCCTGCGGATGTACAATGGTAATGTAAGGAAACAAGCCACGAGACGATACATAAGCAGGATACAAAAGCAAGCAGAGAAGATGTGACTTGGAACACAGAACAAGTAGTTACCTTAACCTCTAATGTTAAGTCTTTTGTCAGATTTAGAAAGTTCTAAACGCTTTAAGGAACTTCTTTCCTGTCAATTTTCATGGTTCGCCGGATATATTGGATTTTAAAGCATTTTTATAAACCTCGTCAGCTAAGCATTTCCTGTCATATGAAGTATATATTATACACTTTTCATGAAATTGATTTATATATGCTAGCTATGTATATCAAAAAGCAAATGCGAATAACAAACATTAACCAAGATTAGAGCATGAAACAATGGGTCAGGGGTTGGGTAACGGGTCAAATCGGGGGGAAATGAGCGGTTAGTAATGGGTCAAAATGGACAACTCAATTGCAAGAGTTGCCTGTTTTTTAGTATCGATGGATTATTCTTGACATGCTACTAGACAATGGACCCAGATCAATACCCGAGTTGTATTTCGCCTAATTCTTTGATTTGGCTATATATCATGTCCCAACATATACCTCGATTATCGACGACGATACTATGGAGACCCGTTCTTCTATATTTCTTCACAATATCTTTAGTTCTTCACATAGTGCTTTCATTCATATCATATGCTAATGGAGATTATGAACGCGAATGTTCATAGAATGTTGATGGAAGTAGAAGAAGACAGAAGATTTCGAAGTCGCACGTTGGATTGGTGACGACGGCACACTTGCTCAAGGGCTGGTGATCAAACTTCATGGTGGTGGTGATCGTGCAGAAAACAACAAGTTTATTAGTAATTACAATGACGTTTAACTTAGAATTGTTAGTTCATGCTCGTTGGAATGAGCCAAATGTGGCTAGAGGTGTGTGAGCCTATTGGGGACACACACACTAGAACACAAGAATGCGTTTGACATTTCACGTATAAAGCTTCTCAAATCAACCCGTTTGACCCGTTTTAGACATGAAAGGTTAAGACATGAATCTATTGAGTTCCTAAAGTCCCTGGCTGGCCAAGAAGGTTCTAGAAAGATAATAAAAGTGTCTACATTCGTTTGTATGCTGAGATAAGGAGAGATAAGGAGTAAAGTGGAGTTGTGATAAGTTAAGGAGTGTTTGGGATAAGGCTTAAAATTCAAGTTTAATCATTATCTCAACTAGGGTTTGAAGGGTATATAAACCCCTCACCCCTGCTCATAACTCACGACTAAAAACACAAAAACACAGCTATAATCTCTGTTTTCCCATCTCCTTCATTCAAATCAATAAACCTAATATTAGGGTTTATAGATTTTGAATTACATCTCAAGTCATTAACACTTGCATTCTATACAATCCAAGGTGGTTTGGTAACTTAGAATCAATCCTAAGGTTGCTAAAAGAAAGTCTTAAACGAAGGTTTACGAGCTGGTTAATCGTAACAGCTCGTCGAAGGTTTTGGTTGTTGTCTGGTCGTTCTCGGACAGAACCACTGTTTTTCTGTCGCAGAGTGTTGTAAGTTATTGGACAACACTGAGATCCAGGTTATTGGATAGAGAAGGATATCGGACAAAACTATAGTTTAGGCTATTTTAGGTTTTGATCCGTTTTGGGCTACGACACTTGGTGTTTGGGTATACGTGGAGTTCGGCTAGCAATCCGGACGTATTCGTTTAACGTGTTTGTGTGAGCAACCATAGAGGTGGTATATTTTATCACTCGTTTTAGTTTCATTGCTTTTGGACGAATGTTAGTTTTCGCGTTTACTTTATTGTTTATTATTAATTACGTGTTAATCATAATTGCTTAAACTAGATTCATTCTGCTGCGCACTCGTAGTTACATGGTTAACTAGGTATTAAATCCCAACAGTCGTATCAGAGCCATGCTCGTTTGGTGGTTATGGGTTACACATTTTATATAAACACGCGAAACCGTATGCATGAAACCTAATTTAGTTATTGGTTATATTTTTATTTGACAATTAAATTGTGTACTTGTCATTAATTATAAAAAATAACAAGATGGTAATTATTAAAATTAATTGTTAATTAGAAACATATAACAAAATTAAATGGTTAATTAGAATACATAAAATAATAATAAAAAAATTAATAGTTAATTGTTTTGCCATGATTATTTTATGTGTTATCCGGCTATAAGACTCGATACAATCACGTAATGTGATGCATGGGGCGATTTAGGTACTTGATGAAAACCTAATGAGAGTCTTATGGTTCTTCGTTTGGGGAAGAATCTTCGGGGTCTCGGATTTATGTGTTTATTTAATATCTTATATTTATTGTATTTGTTCTCCTAATTGCATTATTGTTACATGTTTTTCAAAACACCTAATTGCATGCAATATGGATAAATACTTATAGAGAAACATGACATTAAAATAGGTCAATATTTTACATGCCTAAATACATGCTCATTGTGACCGGTTATGTGTTACATGGAAAAGTGTTTTATAAAATAAAAGGACCTAAACACTATTGAAACACGCTTTCATGAAAATAAAAACTGGACGCTATGGACTCATGGGATGTACGGGTCACCCACTAGAACAAACTATAAGGCGGATATAAGCCGGTGCGCACAGTCACACCTAAAGGATATCCGACTATTGCCTTGCGCTGGTCTGGTCCTGCGCTTGCTTGCGAGTTCGATTGGAGCTACCGTGAACCATCATAGATCACTACAGTGTCATTACTAAAAGTTTTTAAAAATCGTGCTACAAAGTTGTTTACATGCTTCTTTGTACACATGTTTTACCACATTTATGTGTTACACCCTATGTGAAACTTAAGTGTATGCCAGCCAACTAAGAACACGTGCATTTGATTTAGCTTCTCTGGACAGTCCTAAGGGCCTTGTCAAACCCATGGCAAATTATTCACGATGGTCAGACCCTGTGTGATATTTGCATGTTCTTGCTTGGTTAACTTAACTCGAGTATGCACGGTCAGACCCTGGACCCGAGGCATAAGATGAGACTAAACATGCTCATGACACTACTACCGTTTTACTAGTGTCTTGAACGGTCTCATAAAGTCTAAGAGTTGCATGTTATGCAATTAACGCTCGTCGCTTACCTCTTGCCCCACTTGTTTACATATTGGACAGTCCTTTTGTAATGAGTGGGAGTACAAGATAGATCTTAGTCTTAATTAGTAATTAATTGGGTAGTTAATTCTATTAAGAATGTAATTATCGAAAATACTAATTGTTTGAACTTTTTAATTGTAGATGACTACCAATGTCGGAAACAATTCGGTACTCAGGAGTTTCTTCGAGAAACACAAACTCACTGGGCCTAACTTCATTGATTGGTACCGCCAATTGCGCATTATCCTATCAGCTGAAGACAAGGAACAATACTTGGAACATCCAATTCCTGCTGCACCTGTTGCAACTCCTGGTCACCAAGTCCCTCCCGATGCTCTTGCAGCTCATGCTGCTTGGGTCAAAGGGTCAAAGGACATTGTTGCCCTTATGCTCATGACTATGGACTTAGAGAACCCATCTCGGAGCATATGACATGTTGCAGGAGCTGAAAACCATGTTTTCTCAGCAAGCAGAACAGGAACTTCTTCAAACTGCGCGTGAATTTCACGCGTGCAAGCTTGAGGATGGTCAAAATGCAGGCTCATATGTTCTTAAGATGAAGGGCTACATTGGGAACTTGGAGCGTCTTGGTCACCCCGTGACTGTCAGCTATGGAATAAGCCTGATCTTGATAGGCCTTTCCAAGGAGTATGACAGTTTTGTTCAAAACTTCCACATGCATGGCATGGGGAAGACTGTGAATTCGGTGAATGAACTGCATGCCATGCTTAAAAAACATGAGCAAACACTTCCCAAGAAGGTTGTTTCACCTGCACTTCATAATGTGCGTGCAGGCAAGGTCCAGAAAAACCAAGGTAGAAAACCGCCTAAGGCTGCGAAGGGGAATTATGGTAATGGAAAGAATAAGCTGGCGTATGCTCCCGAGCACAAACCATCTTATGCTCCCAAGAACAGAAATCCTCCACCACCCAAAAAGGATAATCCTGCTAAGGACGACCCCTGTCACAAATGTGGTCAGATAGGTCATTGGAAACGGAACTATCCCGAGCACTTAGCCGAGTTGCAGAAAAAGAAGAGGTTGTCTCAAGAAGCCAACACTTCAGGTATTTTCACTATAGAACTATATTCCCTTCCGAGTAATTCATGGTTATATGACACTGGTTGTGGTACTCACCTTTGTAATAATACTCAGGGTCTAAGGGGAAGTAAGAAGCTGAATCCAGGAGCTTTGAATCTGTACATGGGCAATGGTCAACGTGCAGGAGTCGAAGCTATTGGAAATTATCATTTATGTCTCCCTAGTGGATTAGTTATTGTTTTGAACAATTGTCATTATGCTCCCTCTATCACTAGAGGGATTATTTCAGTTTCTGGTTTGTTTAAAGATGGTTTTGTAAACTGTTTTGATTCGAATAATGCAATTTCAGTTTCTAGGAATAACGTTGTTTATTTTACTGCTACTCCCCGAGGGGATGACATTTATGAAATTGATATGTCTTGTTCTAAAACAAATGAAAGTTCTATGTTTGCTGTTAGCAATAAAAGAGCCAAATTATATTTGGACTCTACTCACTTGTGGCATTGTCATCTTGGACACATAAGCATGAAACGCATGGATAAGTTGCAACATGATGGACTTCTCACCTCAACTGACATTAAGTCATTTGAAAAGTGTGTCTCGTGTATGTCTGGGAAGATGGCAAGAAAACCCTATTCATATCAAGTGGAAAGGGCTAAAGATCTACTTGGACTAATACATACTGATGTTTGTGGCCCATTTAGAATCATGTCAAGGCAAGGAGCTAACTACTTTGTCACTTTTACTGATGACTTTAGTCGGTATGGTTATGTTTACCTGTTAAAGCATAAACATGAAGTGTTTGAGACATTTAAAGTGTTTCAAAAGGAAGTAGAAAATCAACTCGGTAAGACCATAAAATCACTACGATCTGATCGTGGAGGTGAATATATGAGTCAAGATTTTTTGGATCATCTTAAGGAGCATGGGATTATTGCCCATCGAACTCCTCCCTACACACCTCAACATAATGGGGTGTCTGAGAGAAGGAATCGAACACTGCTAGACATGGTTCGATCCATGATGAGTCAAACTACTCTTCCAAAGTCCTTTTGGGATTATGACCTTGAGTCTGCTGCACGCATACTCAACATGGTTCCAAATAAGAAGGTTGAAAAGACACCGTACGAAGTATGGCATGGGCAAGCCCCTAAGTTGTCTTACTTAAGAGTCTGGGGTTGTGAAGCTTTGGTTAAACGTGATACGATGACCAAACCTGACAAGCTGGAACCCAGAGCTATTAAGTGTATCTTTGTAGGATACCCAAAGGAAACGATGGGATATTCCTTCTACTACCCACCTGAGAACAAAGTTATTGTTGCTCGGAATGCTGAGTTCTTTGAGAGTAATCTCTTAGATCAAGAAGCAAGTGAGAGTATAGAAGATCTTGAAATTATTCAAGATGAAGATACAAATCCTTCTGATGACACTGGCTTAGATCATGATGAGGATGATCAAGAAATTGAAGAACCTCAAAGTGATATCAATCCCATTCATAAGTCCTCTAGGACACGCCGTGCCCCAGATCGAATGTAACACCCCAGTTGGATAAGTGGACCGTTACGTGTATTTATGGCGTGTCATCAAAGCATAAGGTAAATATCCTAAAACATTAACTGACCATAAAGGAAATACCGGAATCAAACTTCGGCAATCCAAACATAAGCCCAAAACATGAAAATGAAATACTGAAAGAAAGGACTAAACAATGTCCAAATAAGCAGAATAAAGAAGTGCATAAAATAAGAAGTCTGGATGGCTTCCATCCCAAATGCACGTACTTTCAGAATCCTAAGAGCGTCCCGGTGTACCTGCCGTTAGAACACGAAAGGAACTACGGCTGAGCATAACGCTCAGTGAACGGATATAAAGCATGATAGGGAATTACTAAAATGAAACAGATGATAAAATACTGGAGCTGTAAGACTGATAAGTAAAGTTGCAGCGGAAATCTGTGTATAATCTGTAAAGCCCGATATATAAATAATAAAGCTGAACTGTTATCTGTTAAATCTGAAAACATGCATTTACTGTAATTTAATTGCCAGAGCTTATATAGGTCGTGTGCTGTAACAACGTTGCATGAATAACTGGAGGGGTGACCTCGTCATGCTGTAGAGGGGTGACCTCTAAATAACTGTGCTGGGTGGAGGGATCAGCTCCAATGTGAAGGATGTAGAGCACACACCACATTCACCTGCTAAACTGTAAACTGTAGCCTAGGATGCATCCATACGCCCCACTAATAATACTGATAAAATGGCCAAGCTGAGCTGAGTGGGACGATGCAGGATATCACTCGCCTGCATGTGAGTCACGACACTGGTGCCTCTAGTGCCGTGGTTACGGTACCTCCGTAACTAGTACATAAACTAATCATGCTTGTATATAATGCTCAGGCAATTTATTAAATTCTTAACATGATTACTGATAAGTTTAAACATATAATGGGGGAAAACATTTGGCTGAAGACGGGGAATCCTAATCATGCATAGAAAGGAAGTCCTTACTGAAAGGACGGAAATCCGTACTATCAATCTAAACGAAAGAGACAACTAATACTAGAGAGATAGGAATATCCGTACCTCGTGTCCAGTAATAAAATAAGAATGAAAGCTGAGGATCTACTCCGACTTCACGGATACTACATAAATAATGGACGCGAAAATAAGTTGACTGGTATTTATTTATTTTTACTGATTTTAATTGTTTCTCGTCAAATGATCTACATAAATTTATTGACTACAAATTAATAAAGATGCAAATAATTAATCGCTTAGCCTTATGGTTTAACACCTTTTACTTATATTAACATGAGCTTTGGCAACTAAAAGACCTAGCTTGTATCTAAAATTAATACCATTGTTATATATCCTTTAAGCACATTTATACTTCTTTAAAATCCATTAGACACCAAATGAGACCATCTTTAAAAAAAATAGTAGCTACGTTTAGATATCTAGGTACAAATTGTTAACTTATTATAACACTAAATATAAAATAACCATTTTCTTCTTGTTAGGTTTCCATTACTGACACAACGATCATGCATGAAATGTATTTTTTTATGCGTTTACATGCAAGAAGAAACCATGCAAACAATTTCATGCGCCCCATACCTCCGTACAGACCATCAGAAAAATCACGACTTGTTTTACGTTAAAGCTACAAACCCAAGTTCTAACCAGTTTTGTGTTTTTTCAAAAAAATTCATAGTCAATTAGTACCAACTTATTATTACACATACTTGTTAAATAGCATTTCTATATAGAATGGAAGATTTTGATATACAAAGATTCTAATCTACATCATTATTCATTAATTGTTCAAAAAAAATCTGACGTTTCCTTGCTAGTTATTATGGTAACATTATACCAACTATATCTTTCATTTAACTAATCACTAACAATAACCTATATGTATATGAATATAACCCTTAATCATGGAATAAATCATCAAACTGTGTATGTTATTTTAGATTTTACCTTCTAGTCAAACGAAGATAGATCGAGGTCGAAGTCGAAACACAGATATCGGATCAGCGCCAAACAAAATACAAACGGAGGATGCCACTATCCGATCACGAACAGATCCATACTCGAATATGAGTAAAAGACCCCATCGAACATAAACTAATCGAAACAGATTATGTGAAGCCAAACGAATCAATATCAACCCCTATGTTGTTGTAGAACAGCCTTGACGTGCACCGTACTCGGACTCCGATTTCGGTAGCCTTGATGGATCTTTTTTTTTTCCTTTTCGTAATGATGATGAAAGAATATATAATATGATCATGGGCCGATATATCGGGTCATGTATTGCCATGATTTACTCCTTCGGTTGACAAGTTATTTTCTATCCAAATTCATTGGTATTATATACCATTTACTAAATTAGTCTGAAACACTTACTTAATTTTCTCATGATTCTAATATACCACAAAAATAAAAACGCCAATTATGGCTATAAATGATGGCATACCAAAAACATAAGTTACGTATCAATAATACTTAAAACAATAAACAGGACATTTATATTTAATGATTATTTATCTTTTATTTTTAAACATAAGCGTACGTTCTCGAAAACGCGTATTTAATATTCTAAAATTAAATACGGGTTTTACAATTCTTCCCCTCTAAAAAGGAGAAATTCGTCCTCGAATTAAAGATACGACTGTACTGGGTTTTACAATTCTTCTCCTCTAAAAAGGAGAAATTCGTTCTCGAATTAAAGGTAATAAGCTGATAAAGTTATAAGAACTGAAAGAACACATAAACTGAAAAGACAAATAAGCTGAAGGATAATTTGTCTTCTAATTAAGACATAATGCTGCTGATAGGTTTAAACCTGACATGACTGAAATGATCATGTAACGTGACGTGGCTGAAGAGAAGATGGAACATGACATGACTGAAAGGACATAACTGGATTATTGAAGGAAAAGTGATGAGAGGTCCGGATGGACTCCTCCGTTTAGAGTGGCCTCCCGCTCGAAACGATTTCTTTAAGGTCTAAGCATAATAAAAAAAATCTTGGTCCTGTTGACCCTGTCCTGATGAATGCTGAACATTTTCTGGTTCCATACTTAAGATAGATTTTCTGAATCTGATAGAATGAATAAGCTATAGCATGTGGGATATATGAAACGGTACGTACAAATATCTTGAAAAATGGCATTTATATCTCTGAGCAAGCTGCTGAAAACATATAGGGACGAACTACGTGAACAATTGTGAACGTAGTACGTGAGAAATTGTGAACGTGGTTCACGATTATATGAGGAACGCTGGGCATGGAATATATTGTGCACAATGATACATGAAACATACTGTGAACGTGATGCTAGAACATATCATAAACATATGCTGATTGAGGAAAAAATGCCAAACGATACGGCTTGAGACCTGAAAAGTCTGCCTGAGAATGGAGACGTTGTACTAAGCTTGAGTCTGGTTTCTTAAGCTTTCTATAACTCTATTCGGTAACAAGCTGTGAAACATGTATCGCGATATGGTATGCGAACTTGAACATGAACAATGTCATGAACGCTGACGTGAGCTTAAATCATGGGTAGCACAAAACATGAACTTAAATAGCATCGCACTAGGAATGAGACGTAAACATGAAAGTGAAAATAAACGTGAACGTGAATGCAGACGTACACGTGATCGTGAACATGAATGTGAGCGCGATTTGCAAATGCTAATTGCTATCTGACAAGATTGTTGATGGAATACTTGGAATCATACGATCTATTGCTGAATTTCCAGCAGATTTATTATTGCGTAATTATTTGGATAAAAGAAGGCGTGAAGGCTGGGTTAATTGTTTAACAACGACTTAGATGGCATCATGCTTCGTCTGCGTCTGTGGTAACTGATAACAAAGGATTGTAGTAACTCACTACCACGACGGCGTTCAATCTTGAACCTGCGGTGTGAAAGACATATGGGTATGAACATATCTGCATCAATGTGTGATACTGCTTCTATCAAAATTTTACCTGGGATATATGACATTCTGGTGGAAATCTAGTTGAATAGCCATGGAATTTTTTTTTATTTTTTTTTTAGTGAGACTGTCAGCAATTTCTGCGGTAGCAGCCAATTGAGTTCTAGAAAAGTTTGTACTCCATTCACAGTCGTCGGTCGGGACCATCAGGTGATGGCCTTCACCTTCGCAGCATTGTTTGAAATTTCTTTCTGCTAAGGTAGAATGGCTCAGAAATACCACTTTGTTCAGTTGGAGTTCATATCTGGAAAGCTGTATGTAAAATTTTCTCCTATCGAAGATTCTGTACAACTATGATAAGATTATTCTCGTGTTCTTCTTTTGAATTTAGAAGATCAGAATGTTATCAAGAACATACTGACGATTTTGTCTGCGAAGTCATAAAAAAAAGTTATTCATACATTTCATACTATAGTTGGAGCATTAGGGAGCTTAGAAGTATAATTCAAAATTTTAGAGTGACTATAATATGTGCAACAACAGTCTGGAAAACATCATATTCATTCTCTCACCACTGATTATGACATGATCATGAATTGTTCTGGAAAATATATAAGAAGTCATAGCAGATCAGATAAACCTGCTATTCGTGGAATGAATATTAATTAATAATGGTGATTTGGTAAATTTTCCGGTGGTCGATATACGATCTCATGTTACCAGCCTTCTGTATGATAGATAGGAACGGTACACCTTCTTGTGGTGCGCTGGGGCGAATAAAGCCTTGTTCCGATACTTCTTGCAGCAAATGCTGCAGCTCTTTTAACTAAGTTGAAACCCTGCAATAAAGAGTTTTGAAAATAGGTTTCTGTTCTTGAGACAAGCTCGAGGTTAAATTACGTCTCGTGGTTAGGAAGGATTTTTTGGAAAATCTTCCAGAATGACATATGGAAACTTTAGGATATTCTGCTGATCATGAATTTAAGGAAATTCAGAAGTGGATTTATATTTGATAGCTATAAAGGTCTTAGTAGCTTTGGAGTGATAAGTCACTTGCTGTAAAGCATAACAGCTTGTATTGATTTTATGGCAGAAAATAACATTGCTATCTTTGGGAGTTAGTAAGATGGATCTTGTATTCCACTGGAAGGAAAAACGTTATAAATACGAGTGATACCGTGGAGTCTTTTCTGGCTGGGAAGTAGGTACCACCTGATTTAAGATAAAGCTGACATATGATCGTGTAAAGTAAACGTGACAACTTTCACTGACTGTGTTCATCTGTAACCTTACAGAATGAACATTACGTGTCTAACCTGAATAATACTCCAATGGTGGCTGAATCTTTTATGTTTTGATTTATGCGTGGCATAACAGAACGGGTATACCCTTTTGGAGGGTACCCTGAATTATTGAGGACCTGGTTTAGAAGACAATACTGATATTATAAATCTTGACTCGTGTCCTGAGAAGATATTCGTATGACGTGTACCCTGACCAGTGTCTTCCGAAATGATACTTGAGACATGCGTCTTGACTGTTGTCTGAACATGTATTTTAATGGGTGAGTCTGAATGAGACTAAGAATTTCTGGTAACTGCTAGGGTTGGCGGACCGGTTAGACTACTGACCTCTGCATTTCTGGTCACGTCCGTTCTGGAGTTCCGATGGTTACTGACTGATTACTTATAAGCACGGTGGTTGTCACTACTGCTTTGTCTGTCAATTTATGACGATCATTATCATGACCCTGATTCATGTAACTATTCTGCTGAGTGGCCGGCTGAGTTCCGGTTCCCACTCTTTGAATATACGGTTAGCTGAGTGGAGTGTGACATCTAACTGAGAAGGTAAAAGTATGTAATGGAATGGTAGTGTCTGATGGTTGAAATTTTGTCTTGACATAAAGTTCAAATTTATAGTTTTCGTCCTTGCTCTGTGGAGTCTTCATGATATGAACGGAAACAGCATCTTGGGAAATCTCCAAAGTATTAGCAGCATCAGCGATTGTGAGGTCTTCAAAGTGTTCGCAGCATCAGCATCTGGTAAAATCTTCAACTCACGAGCAACATCAACACCTGGTAAAATATCGACAAGTGGAAACGCCCGAGATGATTGAGGATCGATTAGCAATATCCATGGAGTAGGGTACCTGGTGTACACCTGGACTACTGTACATGAAGTACAAAATGAATATTGCACATGAAGCATATCGAGACATTGTACGTGGAGTACACATGTACCACTGTACAAGGAGTATAACTGAGGCACTATACAGAGGGTCCATATAGACTACTGTTCATGGCACTGGTGGGAATTTTATTGGATGGTCGATACTGGTGTCGCTTGTCTGACGTGATCTAGGAAATAAATTGATTTAAACGGTAGTAAACTGGTCTGAAATAAGTAACATGATAGCCTGTAATTCCTGCGTCGACTTACTGCTAGTTATATCAAGACTGAAAGTATGATATAATCGAAGTCCCAACAGTGGTCAGGATGAAGCATGATTAATGAAGGCCAATCATGATTTATCATGAAAATGGGTTTTACTGAAATTCTTGTATATGAGAACATCATTACTTTGCTGAAAACATAATCCTCGTAAGGAGACATGAACTGAATCAAACCTGAAGGCGACATCAACGGAGGATATGAAAATTTGACTGTTACTAGAACATAAAAGAATCTCAACTGAGGTTTAACATCAACTCGTGTGGATGGCTATGGTTCAATCCACAGAATTCAAGGAACAAAACATACGACTAAGTATGGGCGATTTTGGTTCGATCCATGCTTGTCAAATTTCTGAGAACTGTCATGTATAGAAATATATAATCTCGGACTAAATATGGATGGCTGTAGTTCAATCCATACTTGTCAAAATTTATGAAATGTCCTGATATGACAAAGGTGAACAACTGTGGATCGGTTCACAAAACATCATTTGACTGAAAAGCATGAAATTTGACTTGAGAAATGGTGAACGTTTATGGCTGGTTCACCAAGTGATATTTGACTGAAAACATGAATCTGTCATGAGTAAGGATAAACGCCTATGGGTCAGTTTACCAATACAAAATCTGAACGGCAAGTGTGAACGCCTATGGGTCGGTTCACCAAAACAAAATTCGCAGAAAAGGACTAAATATGGCCAGTCTTGTACCAACCTTTTACTTAGTCAAAATTTTTAGAAAACCGACTGACAACTGAAGGAAACTGACTGATAAATGCATGAGAAACATGAAAGATAACAACGCCAAAATCTGGGAAGTTCCTGGTGACTACCCACTAGTCACATGTCAAGTTTTAGAGCCTACAGGTCGAACCTATAGCTCTGATACCATAATTGTAACACCCCAGTTGGATAAGTGGACCGTTACGTGTATTTATGGCGTGTCATCAAAGCATAAGGTAAATGTCCTAAAACATTTACTGACCATAAAGGAAATACCGGAATCAAACTTCGGCAATCCAAACATAAGCCCAAAACATGAAAATGAAATATTGAAAGAAAGGACTAAACAATGTCCAAATAAGCAGAATAAAGAAGTGCATAAAATAAGAAGTCTGGATGGCTTCCATCCCAAATGCACGTACTTTCAGAATCCTAAGAGCGTCCCGGTGTACCTGCCGTTAGAACACGAAAGGAACTACGGCTGAGCATAACGCTCAGTGAACGGATATAAAGCATGATAGGGAATTACTAAAATGAAACAGATGATAAAATACTGGAGCTGTAAGACTGATAAGTAAAGTTGCAGCGGAAATCTGTGTATAATCTGTAAAGCCCGATTTATAAATAATAAAGCTGAACTGTTATCTGTTAAATCTGAAAACATGCATTTACTGTAATTTAATTGCCAGAGCTTATATAGGTCATGTGCTGTAACAACGTTGCATGAATAACTGGAGGGGTGACCTCGTCATGCTGTAGAGGGGTGACCTCTAAATAACTGTGCTGGGTGGAGGGATCAGCTCCAATGTGAAGGATGTAGAGCACACACCACATTCACCTGCTAAACTGTAAACTGTAGCCTAGGATGCATCCATACGCCCCACTAATAATACTGATAAAATGGCCAAGCTGAGCTGAGTGGGACGATGCAGGATATCACTCGCCTGCATGTGAGTCACGACACTGGTGCCTCTAGTGCCGTGGTTACGGTACCTCCGTAACTAGTACATAAACTAATCATGCTTGTATATAATGCTCAGGCAATTTATTAAATTCTTAACATGATTACTGATAAGTTTAAACATATAATGGGGGAAAACATTTGGCTGAAGACGGGGAATCCTAATCATGCATAGAAAGGAAGTCCTTACTGAAAGGACGGAAATCCGTACTATCAATCTAAACGAAAGAGACAACTAATACTAGAGAGATAGGAATATCCGTACCTCGTGTCCAGTAATAAAATAAGAATGAAAGCTGAGGATCTACTCCGACTTCACGGATACTACATAAATAATGGACGCGAAAATAAGTTGACTGGTATTTATTTATTTTTACTGATTTTAATTGTTTCTCGTCAAATGATCTACATAAATTTATTGACTACAAATTAATAAAGATGCAAATAATTAATCGCTTAGCCTTATGGTTTAACACCTTTTACTTATATTAACATGAGCTTTGGCAACTAAAAGACCTAGCTTGTATCTAAAATTAATACCATTGTTATATATCCTTTAAGCACATTTATACTTCTTTAAAATCCATTAGACACCAAATGAGACCATCTTTAAAAAAAATAGTAGCTACGTTTAGATATCTAGGTACAAATTGTTAACTTATTATAACACTAAATATAAAATAACCATTTTCTTCTTGTTACGTTTCCATTACTGACACAACGATCATGCATGAAATGTATTTTTTTATGCGTTTACATGCAAGAAGAAACCATGCAAACAATTTCATGCGCCCCATACCTCCGTACAGACCATCAGAAAAATCACGACTTGTTTTACGTTAAAGCTACAAACCCAAGTTCTAACCAGTTTTGTGTTTTTTCAAAAAAATTCATAGTCAATTAGTACCAACTTATTATTACACATACTTGTTAAATAGCATTTCTATATAGAATGGAAGATTTTGATATACAAAGATTCTAATCTACATCATTATTCATTAATTGTTCAAAAAAAATCTGACGTTTCCTTGCTAGTTATTATGGTAACATTATACCAACTATATCTTTCATTTAACTAATCACTAACAATAACCTATATGTATATGAATATAACCCTTAATCATGGAATAAATCATCAAACTGTGTATGTTATTTTAGATTTTACCTTCTAGTCAAACGAAGATAGATCGAGGTCGAAGTCGAAACACAGATATCGGATCAGCGCCAAACAAAATACAAACGGAGGATGCCACTATCCGATCACGAACAGATCCATACTCGAATATGAGTAAAAGACCCCATCGAACATAAACTAATCGAAACAGATTATGTGAAGCCAAACGAATCAATATCAACCCCTATGTTGTTGTAGAACAGCCTTGACGTGCACCGTACTCGGACTCCGATTTCGGTAGCCTTGATGGATCTTTTTTTTTTCCTTTTCGTAATGATGATGAAAGAATATATAATATGATCATGGGCCGATATATCGGGTCATGTATTGCCATGATTTACTCCTTCGGTTGACAAGTTATTTTCTATCCAAATTCATTGGTATTATATACCATTTACTAAATTAGTCTGAAACACTTACTTAATTTTCTCATGATTCTAATATACCACAAAAATAAAAACGCCAATTATGGCTATAAATGATGGCATACCAAAAACATAAGTTACGTATCAATAATACTTAAAACAATAAACAGGACATTTATATTTAATGATTATTTATCTTTTATTTTTAAACATAAGCGTACGTTCTCGAAAACGCGTATTTAATATTCTAAAATTAAATACGGGTTTTACAATTCTTCCCCTCTAAAAAGGAGAAATTCGTCCTCGAATTAAAGATACGACTGTACTGGGTTTTACAATTCTTCTCCTCTAAAAAGGAGAAATTCGTTCTCGAATTAAAGGTAATAAGCTGATGAAGTTATAAGAACTGAAAGAACACATAAACTGAAAAGACAAATAAGCTGAAGGATAATTTGTCTTCTAATTAAGACATAATGCTGCTGATAGGTTTAAACCTGACATGACTGAAATGATCATGTAACGTGACGTGGCTGAAGAGAAGATGGAACATGACATGACTGAAAGGACATAACTGGATTATTGAAGGAAAAGTGATGAGAGGTCCGGATGGACTCCTCCGTTTAGAGTGGCCTCCCGCTCGAAACGATTTCTTTAAGGTCTAAGCATAATAAAAAAAATCTTGGTCCTGTTGACCCTGTCCTGATGAATGCTGAACATTTTCTGGTTCCATACTTAAGATAGATTTTCTGAATCTGATAGAATGAATAAGCTATAGCATGTGGGATATATGAAACGGTACGTACAAATATCTTGAAAAATGGCATTTATATCTCTGAGCAAGCTGCTGAAAACATATAGGGACGAACTACGTGAACAATTGTGAACGTAGTACGTGAGAAATTGTGAACGTGGTTCACGATTATATGAGGAACGCTGGGCATGGAATATATTGTGCACAATGATACATGAAACATACTGTGAACGTGATGCTAGAACATATCATAAACATATGCTGATTGAGGAAAAAATGCCAAACGATACGGCTTGAGACCTGAAAAGTCTGCCTGAGAATGGAGACGTTGTACTAAGCTTGAGTCTGGTTTCTTAAGCTTTCTATAACTCTATTCGGTAACAAGCTGTGAAACATGTATCGCGATATGGTATGCGAACTTGAACATGAACAATGTCATGAACGCTGACGTGAGCTTAAATCATGGGTAGCACAAAACATGAACTTAAATAGCATCGCACTAGGAATGAGACGTAAACATGAAAGTGAAAATAAACGTGAACGTGAATGCAGACGTACACGTGATCGTGAACATGAATGTGAGCGCGATTTGCAAATGCTAATTGCTATCTGACAAGATTGTTGATGGAATACTTGGAATCATACGATCTATTGCTGAATTTCCAGCAGATTTATTATTGCGTAATTATTTGGATAAAAGAAGGCGTGAAGGCTGGGTTAATTGTTTAACAACGACTTAGATGGCATCATGCTTCGTCTGCGTCTGTGGTAACTGATAACAAAGGATTGTAGTAACTCACTACCACGACGGCGTTCAATCTTGAACCTGCGGTGTGAAAGACATATGGGTATGAACATATCTGCATCAATGTGTGATACTGCTTCTATCAAAATTTTACCTGGGATATATGACATTCTGGTGGAAATCTAGTTGAATAGCCATGGAATTTTTTTTTATTTTTTTTTTAGTGAGACTGTCAGCAATTTCTGCGGTAGCAGCCAATTGAGTTCTAGAAAAGTTTGTACTTCATTCACAGTCGTCGGTCGGGACCATCAGGTGATGGCCTTCACCTTCGCAGCATTGTTTGAAATTTCTTTCTGCTAAGGTAGAATGGCTCAGAAATACCACTTTGTTCAGTTGGAGTTCATATCTGGAAAGCTGTATGTAAAATTTTCTCCTATCGAAGATTCTGTACAACTATGATAAGATTATTCTCGTGTTCTTCTTTTGAATTTAGAAGATCAGAATGTTATCAAGAACATACTGACGATTTTGTCTGCGAAGTCATAAAAAAAAGTTATTCATACATTTCATACTATAGTTGGAGCATTAGGGAGCTTAGAAGTATAATTCAAAATTTTAGAGTGACTATAATATGTGCAACAACAGTCTGGAAAACATCATATTCATTCTCTCACCACTGATTATGACATGATCATGAATTGTTCTGGAAAATATATAAGAAGTCATAGCAGATCAGATAAACCTGCTATTCGTGGAATGAATATTAATTAATAATGGTGATTTGGTAAATTTTCCGGTGGTCGATATACGATCTCATGTTACCAGTCTTCTGTATGATAGATAGGAACGGTACACCTTCTTGTGGTGCGCTGGGGCGAATAAAGCCTTGTTCCGATACTTCTTGCAGCAAATGCTGCAGCTCTTTTAACTAAGTTGAAACCCTGCAATAAAGAGTTTTGAAAATAGGTTTCTGTTCTTGAGACAAGCTCGAGGTTAAATTACGTCTCGTGGTTAGGAAGGATTTTCTGGAAAATCTTCCAGAATGACATATGGAAACTTTAGGATATTCTGCTGATCATGAATTTAAGGAAATTCAGAAGTGGATTTATATTTGATAGCTATAAAGGTCTTAGTAGCTTTGGAGTGATAAGTCACTTGCTGTAAAGCATAACAGCTTGTATTGATTTTATGGCAGAAAATAACATTGCTATCTTTGGGAGTTAGTAAGATGGATCTTGTATTCCACTGGAAGGAAAAACGTTATAAATACGAGTGATACCGTGGAGTCTTTTCTGGCTGGGAAGTAGGTACCACCTGATTTAAGATAAAGCTGACATATGATCGTGTAAAGTAAACGTGACAACTTTCACTGACTGTGTTCATCTGTAACCTTACAGAATGAACATTACGTGTCTAACCTGAATAATACTCCAATGGTGGCTGAATCTTTTATGTTTTGATTTATGCGTGGCATAACAGAACGGGTATACCCTTTTGGAGGGTACCCTGAATTATTGAGGACCTGGTTTAGAAGACAATACTGATATTATAAATCTTGACTCGTGTCCTGAGAAGATATTCGTATGACGTGTACCCTGACCAGTGTCTTCCGAAATGATACTTGAGACATGCGTCTTGACTGTTGTCTGAACATGTATTTTAATGGGTGAGTCTGAATGAGACTAAGAATTTCTGGTAACTGCTAGGGTTGGCGGACCGGTTAGACTACTGACCTCTGCATTTCTGGTCACGTCCGTTCTGGAGTTCCGATGGTTACTGACTGATTACTTATAAGCACGGTGGTTGTCACTACTGCTTTGTCTGTCAATTTATGACGATCATTATCATGACCCTGATTCATGTAACTATTCTGCTGAGTGGCCGGCTGAGTTCCGGTTCCCACTCTTTGAATATACGGTTAGCTGAGTGGAGTGTGACATCTAACTGAGAAGGTAAAAGTATGTAATGGAATGGTAGTGTCTGATGGTTGAAATTTTGTCTTGACATAAAGTTCAAATTTATAGTTTTCGTCCTTGCTCTGTGGAGTCTTCATGATATGAACGGAAACAGCATCTTGGGAAATCTCCAAAGTATTAGCAGCATCAGCGATTGTGAGGTCTTCAAAGTGTTCGCAGCATCAGCATCTGGTAAAATCTTCAACTCACGAGCAGCATCAACACCTGGTAAAATATCGACAAGTGGAAACGCCCGAGATGATTGAGGATCGATTAGCAATATCCATGGAGTAGGGTACCTGGTGTACACCTGGACTACTGTACATGAAGTACAAAATGAATATTGCACATGAAGCATATCGAGACATTGTACGTGGAGTACACATGTACCACTGTACAAGGAGTATAACTGAGGCACTATACAGAGGGTCCATATAGACTACTGTTCATGGCACTGGTGGGAATTTTATTGGATGGTCGATACTGGTGTCGCTTGTCTGACGTGATCTAGGAAATAAATTGATTTAAACGGTAGTAAACTGGTCTGAAATAAGTAACATGATAGCCTGTAATTCCTGCGTCGACTTACTGCTAGTTATATCAAGACTGAAAGTATGATATAATCGAAGTCCCAACAGTGGTCAGGATGAAGCATGATTAATGAAGGCCAATCATGATTTATCATGAAAATGGGTTTTACTGAAATTCTTGTATATGAGAACATCATTACTTTGCTGAAAACATAATCCTCGTAAGGAGACATGAACTGAATCAAACCTGAAGGCGACATCAACGGAGGATATGAAAATTTGACTGTTACTAGAACATAAAAGAATCTCAACTGAGGTTTAACATCAACTCGTGTGGATGGCTATGGTTCAATCCACAGAATTCAAGGAACAAAACATACGACTAAGTATGGGCGATTTTGGTTCGATCCATGCTTGTCAAATTTCTGAGAACTGTCATGTATAGAAATATATAATCTCGGACTAAATATGGATGGCTGTAGTTCAATCCATACTTGTCAAAATTTATGAAATGTCCTGATATGACAAAGGTGAACAACTGTGGATCGGTTCACAAAACATCATTTGACTGAAAAGCATGAAATTTGACTTGAGAAATGGTGAACGTTTATGGCTGGTTCACCAAGTGATATTTGACTGAAAACATGAATCTGTCATGAGTAAGGATAAACGCCTATGGGTCAGTTTACCAATACAAAATCTGAACGGCAAGTGTGAACGCCTATGGGTCGGTTCACCAAAACAAAATTCGCAGAAAAGGACTAAATATGGCCAGTCTTGTACCAACCTTTTACTTAGTCAAAATTTTTAGAAAACCGACTGACAACTGAAGGAAACTGACTGATAAATGCATGAGAAACATGAAAGATAACAACGCCAAAATCTGGGAAGTTCCTGGTGACTACCCACTAGTCACAGGTCAAGTTTTAGAGCCTACAGGTCGAACCTATAGCTCTGATACCATAATTGTAACACCCCAGTTGGATAAGTGGACCGTTACGTGTATTTATGGCGTGTCATCAAAGCATAAGGTAAATGTCCTAAAACATTTACTGACCATAAAGGAAATACCGGAATCAAACTTCGGCAATCCAAACATAAGCCCAAAACATGAAAATGAAATACTGAAAGAAAGGACTAAACAATGTCCAAATAAGCAGAATAAAGAAGTGCATAAAATAAGAAGTCTGGATGGCTTCCATCCCAAATGCACGTACTTTCAGAATCCTAAGAGCGTCCCGGTGTACCTGCCGTTAGAACACGAAAGGAACTACGGCTGAGCATAACGCTCAGTGAACGGATATAAAGCATGATAGGGAATTACTAAAATGAAACAGATGATAAAATACTGGAGCTGTAAGACTGATAAGTAAAGTTGCAGCGGAAATCTGTGTATAATCTGTAAAGCCCGATTTATAAATAATAAAGCTGAACTGTTATCTGTTAAATCTGAAAACATGCATTTACTGTAATTTAATTGCCAGAGCTTATATAGGTCATGTGCTGTAACAACGTTGCATGAATAACTGGAGGGGTGACCTCGTCATGCTGTAGAGGGGTGACCTCTAAATAACTGTGCTGGGTGGAGGGATCAGCTCCAATGTGAAGGATGTAGAGCACACACCACATTCACCTGCTAAACTGTAAACTGTAGCCTAGGATGCATCCATACGCCCCACTAATAATACTGATAAAATGGCCAAGCTGAGCTGAGTGGGACGATGCAGGATATCACTCGCCTGCATGTGAGTCACGACACTGGTGCCTCTAGTGCCGTGGTTACGGTACCTCCGTAACTAGTACATAAACTAATCATGCTTGTATATAATGCTCAGGCAATTTATTAAATTCTTAACATGATTACTGATAAGTTTAAACATATAATGGGGGAAAACATTTGGCTGAAGACGGGGAATCCTAATCATGCATAGAAAGGAAGTCCTTACTGAAAGGACGGAAATCCGTACTATCAATCTAAACGAAAGAGACAACTAATACTAGAGAGATAGGAATATCCGTACCTCGTGTCCAGTAATAAAATAAGAATGAAAGCTGAGGATCTACTCCGACTTCACGGATACTACATAAATAATGGACGCGAAAATAAGTTGACTGGTATTTATTTATTTTTACTGATTTTAATTGTTTCTCGTCAAATGATCTACATAAATTTATTGACTACAAATTAATAAAGATGCAAATAATTAATCGCTTAGCCTTATGGTTTAACACCTTTTACTTATATTAACATGAGCTTTGGCAACTAAAAGACCTAGCTTGTATCTAAAATTAATACCATTGTTATATATCCTTTAAGCACATTTATACTTCTTTAAAATCCATTAGACACCAAATGAGACCATCTTTAAAAAAAATAGTAGCTACGTTTAGATATCTAGGTACAAATTGTTAACTTATTATAACACTAAATATAAAATAACCATTTTCTTCTTGTTAGGTTTCCATTACTGACACAACGATCATGCATGAAATGTATTTTTTTATGCGTTTACATGCAAGAAGAAACCATGCAAACAATTTCATGCGCCCCATACCTCCGTACAGACCATCAGAAAAATCACGACTTGTTTTACGTTAAAGCTACAAACCCAAGTTCTAACCAGTTTTGTGTTTTTTCAAAAAAATTCATAGTCAATTAGTACCAACTTATTATTACACATACTTGTTAAATAGCATTTCTATATAGAATGGAAGATTTTGATATACAAAGATTCTAATCTACATCATTATTCATTAATTGTTCAAAAAAAATCTGACGTTTCCTTGCTAGTTATTATGGTAACATTATACCAACTATATCTTTCATTTAACTAATCACTAACAATAACCTATATGTATATGAATATAACCCTTAATCATGGAATAAATCATCAAACTGTGTATGTTATTTTAGATTTTACCTTCTAGTCAAACGAAGATAGATCGAGGTCGAAGTCGAAACACAGATATCGGATCAGCGCCAAACAAAATACAAACGGAGGATGCCACTATCCGATCACGAACAGATCCATACTCGAATATGAGTAAAAGACCCCATCGAACATAAACTAATCGAAACAGATTATGTGAAGCCAAACGAATCAATATCAACCCCTATGTTGTTGTAGAACAGCCTTGACGTGCACCGTACTCGGACTCCGATTTCGGTAGCCTTGATGGATCTTTTTTTTTTCCTTTTCGTAATGATGATGAAAGAATATATAATATGATCATGGGCCGATATATCGGGTCATGTATTGCCATGATTTACTCCTTCGGTTGACAAGTTATTTTCTATCCAAATTCATTGGTATTATATACCATTTACTAAATTAGTCTGAAACACTTACTTAATTTTCTCATGATTCTAATATACCACAAAAATAAAAACGCCAATTATGGCTATAAATGATGGCATACCAAAAACATAAGTTACGTATCAATAATACTTAAAACAATAAACAGGACATTTATATTTAATGATTATTTATCTTTTATTTTTAAACATAAGCGTACGTTCTCGAAAACGCGTATTTAATATTCTAAAATTAAATACGGGTTTTACAATTCTTCCCCTCTAAAAAGGAGAAATTCGTCCTCGAATTAAAGATACGACTGTACTGGGTTTTACAATTCTTCTCCTCTAAAAAGGAGAAATTCGTTCTCGAATTAAAGGTAATAAGCTGATGAAGTTATAAGAACTGAAAGAACACATAAACTGAAAAGACAAATAAGCTGAAGGATAATTTGTCTTCTAATTAAGACATAATGCTGCTGATAGGTTTAAACCTGACATGACTGAAATGATCATGTAACGTGACGTGGCTGAAGAGAAGATGGAACATGACATGACTGAAAGGACATAACTGGATTATTGAAGGAAAAGTGATGAGAGGTCCGGATGGACTCCTCCGTTTAGAGTGGCCTCCCGCTCGAAACGATTTCTTTAAGGTCTAAGCATAATAAAAAAAATCTTGGTCCTGTTGACCCTGTCCTGATGAATGCTGAACATTTTCTGGTTCCATACTTAAGATAGATTTTCTGAATCTGATAGAATGAATAAGCTATAGCATGTGGGATATATGAAACGGTACGTACAAATATCTTGAAAAATGGCATTTATATCTCTGAGCAAGCTGCTGAAAACATATAGGGACGAACTACGTGAACAATTGTGAACGTAGTACGTGAGAAATTGTGAACGTGGTTCACGATTATATGAGGAACGCTGGGCATGGAATATATTGTGCACAATGATACATGAAACATACTGTGAACGTGATGCTAGAACATATCATAAACATATGCTGATTGAGGAAAAAATGCCAAACGATACGGCTTGAGACCTGAAAAGTCTGCCTGAGAATGGAGACGTTGTACTAAGCTTGAGTCTGGTTTCTTAAGCTTTCTATAACTCTATTCGATAACAAGCTGTGAAACATGTATCGCGATATGGTATGCGAACTTGAACATGAACAATGTCATGAACGCTGACGTGAGCTTAAATCATGGGTAGCACAAAACATGAACTTAAATAGCATCGCACTAGGAATGAGACGTAAACATGAAAGTGAAAATAAACGTGAACGTGAATGCAGACGTACACGTGATCGTGAACATGAATGTGAGCGCGATTTGCAAATGCTAATTGCTATCTGACAAGATTGTTGATGGAATACTTGGAATCATACGATCTATTGCTGAATTTCCAGCAGATTTATTATTGCGTAATTATTTGGATAAAAGAAGGCGTGAAGGCTGGGTTAATTGTTTAACAACGACTTAGATGGCATCATGCTTCGTCTGCGTCTGTGGTAACTGATAACAAAGGATTGTAGTAACTCACTACCACGACGGCGTTCAATCTTGAACCTGCGGTGTGAAAGACATATGGGTATGAACATATCTGCATCAATGTGTGATACTGCTTCTATCAAAATTTTACCTGGGATATATGACATTCTGGTGGAAATCTAGTTGAATAGCCATGGAATTTTTTTTTATTTTTTATTTTAGTGAGACTGTCAGCAATTTCTGCGGTAGCAGCCAATTGAGTTCTAGAAAAGTTTGTACTTCATTCACAGTCGTCGGTCGGGACCATCAGGTGATGGCCTTCACCTTCGCAGCATTGTTTGAAATTTCTTTCTGCTAAGGTAGAATGGCTCAGAAATACCACTTTGTTCAGTTGGAAAGCTGTATGTAAAATTTTCTCCTATAGAAGATTCTGTACAACTATGATAAGATTATTCTCGTGTTCTTCTTTTGAATTTAGAAGATCAGAATGTTATCAAGAACATACTGACGATTTTGTCTGCGAAGTCATAAAAAAAAGTTATTCATACATTTCATACTATAGTTGGAGCATTAGGGAGCTTAGAAGTATAATTCAAAATTTTAGAGTGACTATAATATGTGCAACAACAGTCTGGAAAACATCATATTCATTCTCTCACCACTGATTATGACATGATCATGAATTGTTCTGGAAAATATATAAGAAGTCATAGCAGATCAGATAAACCTGCTATTCGTGGAATGAATATTAATTAATAATGGTGATTTGGTAAATTTTCCGGTGGTCGATATACGATCTCATGTTACCAGCCTTCTGTATGATAGATAGGAACGGTACACCTTCTTGTGGTGCGCTGGGGCGAATAAAGCCTTGTTCCGATACTTCTTGCAGCAAATGCTGCAGCTCTTTTAACTAAGTTGAAACCCTGCAATAAAGAGTTTTGAAAATAGGTTTCTGTTCTTGAGACAAGCTCGAGGTTAAATTACGTCTCGTGGTTAGGAAGGATTTTCTGGAAAATCTTCCAGAATGACATATGGAAACTTTAGGATATTCTGCTGATCATGAATTTAAGGAAATTCAGAAGTGGATTTATATTTGATAGCTATAAAGGTCTTAGTAGCTTTGGAGTGATAAGTCACTTGCTGTAAAGCATAACAGCTTGTATTGATTTTATGGCAGAAAAAGACTGACATGGATGGCAAAGTACACACCTTTAAAGCTCGTCTTGTAGCAAAGGGCTTCACTCAAACCTAAGGGGTTGATTATGAAGAGACCTTTTCTCCTGTAGCAGACATTAGAGCTATAAGGATTCTTATAGCCATAGCCGCATTCTATGACTATGAGATTTGGCAAATGGATGTCAAAACCGCCTTCCTCAATGGACATCTTTCCGAAGAAGTCTATATGGTGCAACCTGAGGGTTTTGTCGATCCTAAATATCCTAACCGAGTATGCAACTCAAGCGTTCCATTTATGGACTTAAGCAAGCATCTAGGCAATGGAATAAGTGTTTTGATGATGAGATTAAGAAATTCGGTTTCACTCAGAATCAAGATGAGCCATGTGTATATCACAAAGCCAGTGGGAGTAATGTTACTTTCCTAATTCTATATGTTGATGACATATTGCTCATGGGGAACAATAACCCAATGCATGAAAGCCCTAAATTGAGTAAGTCACAATGTGCTGTTTCACCAGCTGAAAAGCAACGCATGCAGAATGTTCCTTATGCCTCGGCTATAGGATCAATTATGTATGCTGTGAGATGTACTCGTCCTGATGTTGCGTTTGCTCAGAACATAACAAGCCCATTTCAACAGAGTACTGGTGAACTTCACTGGATTGCTGTTAAAAATATTCTTAAGTATTTACGGAATACTAAGGATATGTTTCTGGTTTATGGTGGTGACGAAAAACGAGAGCTCAGGGTTTCTTGCTACACTGATGCTGGATATCTGACCGATGCTGATGACCTAAAATCTCAGACTGGATATGTTTTCGTTCTAAATGGAGGTGTTGTTGACTGGAAAAGCACAAAGCAAAGTATTTTTGCAACTTCATCTACAGAAGCTGAGTATATAGCTGCTTTTGATGCAGCTAAAGAGGCTGTTTGGATTCGTAAGTTCATTTCTGGGCTTGGTATTATGCCCACAATTAAAGATCCCATTGATATGTATTGTGACAATACTGGAGCCATTACTATAGCTAATGAAAGCGGAGTCACCAAGGGTGCTAGACATTTTCGCGCAAAAGTTCACTATCTTCGAGAGACCAAGATGGGTGATGTCAAGATAGCAAAAGTTCATACATATGACAATCTAGCTGATCCATTTACGAAGGCGTTAGCATTCCCTAAGCATTCTAAATTGACTCGGGGTATTGGTTTGACACCAGCTAGTAGTCTCATGTAAATTTGTATGTTAATTAGTATTTGGATAATTTGGAATTGTAAGACAGTTTTATTTTCTGATAAATAAAGATACGAGGTATTTGTTATTTCATTCATATAAAATTTGTTATTCTATATTTGCATGTTTAATCCATGAATGATTTAATCATTCTAAATATCCATTGTCGGTTAGCAATATGGGAATATTGTTTACATAAGGCAAATATGAGTGTTGGATATATTCTGTGAGAATGAGAATTGTTCTAAGCCAAACTCATATGTATTCATAAGGGATGCATACTGGATTCCCCAACTTCAAACATTTACTTTTGGATCCTTGTCATGAGTAAGATGTTGAAAATGGTCTGTTAAGTCATCCTTAGACTTGAGATGCAAACAAGTTCTGCATGTGTGGATATCACTTTCGTAATTATATGCAAAACGCTGTCCTGAATAAGGTAGTTATAAAATCTATTTTTCGGAGTGATGTGAAGCAGCATCCACAACACTTGTAGTCAATAAAGGATTTGTTACTCTACTTAGTATGTGCAGAATGATACCATGGCGCCTCTCTAGAATTAATCAGATAATTGTTTGGCCGAACCCAAATGGTAATGCAAGATGAATCTTGGTTACATTTGGTATATCTGAATTGAATTCAATAACGAGAATCTAAATGGTTAAACTATATGGAATGAGTTAGGATCCATATCCATGGTTTAACGGTATCTATAACAAAGGATGATAAAAGCAAGACATAAACGACCATGCTACTGAGAATGTTCTATGAAACTATATCTCAGACACCTCTAGTTAAATAATGAGTGTGAGCATTGCTAGACGTTTCCGTCGTTGACATTTGTGTTATCTACTCCAACGACCAAGTGGGAGCTGTTAGTTCATGCTCGTTGGAATGAGCCAAATGTGGCTAGAGGTGTGTGAGCCTATTGGGGGCACACACACTAGAACACAAGAATGCGTTTGACATTTCACGTATAAAGCTTCTCAAATCAACCCGTTTGACCCGTTTTGGACATGAAAGGTTAAGACATGAATCTATTGAGTTCCTAAAGTCCCTGGCTGGCCAAGAAGGTTCTAAAAAGATAATAAAAGTGTCTACATTCGTTTGTATGCTGAGATAAGGAGAGATAAGGAGTAAAGTGGAGTTGTGATTAGTTAAGGAGTGTTTGGGATAAGGCTTAAAATTCAAGTTTAAGCATTATCTCAACTAGGGTTTGAAGGGTATATAAACCCCTCACCCCCTGCTCATAACTCACGAATAAAAACACAAAAACACAGCTATAATCTCTGTTTTCCCATCTCCTTCATTCAAATCAATAAACCTAATATTAGGGTTTATAGATTTTGAATTACATCTCAAATCATTAACACTTGCATTCTATACAATCCAAGGTGGTTTGGTAACTAAGAATCAATCCTAAGGTTGCTAAAAGAAAGTCTTAAACAAAGGTTTACGAGCTGGTTAATCGTAACAGCTCGTCGAAGGTTTTGGTTGTTGTCTGGTCGTTCTCGGACAGAACCACTGGCTAGTTAACTTCCTCTCCTGCCTTCTTCATTAAAGCGAGCTTTTCCTCACCTGTTGAGACAGATAGTTGTTTTTCTGTCGCACAGTGTTGTCAGATATTGGACAACACTGAGATCCAGGTTATTGGATAGAGAAGGATATCGGACAAAACTACAGTTTAGGCTGTTTTAGGTTTTGATCCGTTTTGGGCTACGACACTTGGTGTTTGGGTATACGTGGAGTTCGGCTAGCAATCCGGACGTGTTCGTTTGACGTGTTTGTGTGAGCAACCGTAGATGTGGTATATTTTATCACTCGTTTAGTTTTATTGCTTTTGGACGAAGGTTAGTTTTCGCGTTTACTTTATTGTTTATTATTAATTACGTGTTAATCATAATTGCTTAAACTAGATCCATTCCGCTGCGCACTCGTACTTACATGGTTAACTAGGTATTAAATCCCAACAAGAATATCCCTTCTCAGATGCATCATAATTTTAGAATCCTACAATTACAATGACGTCTATTAGTTCCTAAACTTAAATATATATGGACAGTGCTATACAAGGCAAACTCAAGTACTTCTGGTATACAATTTGGTATAGTCAGGGGCGGAGCCAGTAGGGTAGCTAGCGGGTGCTCAGCTCCCCCTAACTGGCCCAACAAGCACCACTAGTAACTTGGTTTCCGGCGAAAGTTTTATGCAATCTTCAATTGAGCCCCTGCCAATAACTCATGAGTATTACCTTCTTAGAATAGTAACTGTTTAGTCACCTGCAAAATTGTTAAAAATTGAGTGAAGAAGATGACGGTTATTGGGGAAGAAGGAACGGTTGTGAAGAAAATAGTATTTTTGGATCTTTGTGTCTCACAAAGCATATTTTACTTTTTGCGTTGTTATAGAAAATAGTAAACTTATTTTTTTAATTTTTGACTCTAAACTTGTGTAGTACAGTATTTAATTTAAAGAGTTTATATAAAATTTATTAAATTTGACAAAATATTGTTAATGGGTACTACTTTGTTGATATTAGCACTGCTTTATAAAGGATTTGCACACTTATGATAACATGTCTTAATGTTTATGCTCCTTTAAACATGAACATAAATAAAAGTGATATAAAAGTATACATGTCAATATAATCTTTTTGAGAGTGTAAATTCTTTTAAGAAGCCCGTAAATTATCTTTTTTACAAAAAATTGTTATGATTTGCTCAAAACATAAAATTGCTCAAAACAAAAAGGTCAAAGTCAGTAGTTCTCATTTTCTTTAAATGATTATAACTTCGGTATCTAAAACAGTCGATTATAGCAAATTCAAAGTCATATATCGATCAAATATCAATGTAAAAAACTACCCAAAATAATTGTGTACTATTGTTTACTTTTGATAATTAACAGAACTGATAGCCAAATTGTCAACGTTTGATTTTTTTATAAGAATATATATGTCCGTTTCATTATTGATATCGCTAAAAAAATTCGGCCCCCCTTAACTCAAAATTCTGGCTCCGCCCCTGGGTATAGTAAAAAAGTTTTCCCCCTCAGGAAAAGTTACTGTCGCCTCACACCTTTTCAAAACGAAATGCCACCTTGGACTTGGCATATAACTCAATGATGATGTTTGACAATGAAGTAAGCAATGAATTCTATTCAAAATAGTTTTCTAGAGACGCTGATGTACAATTGCATTTGTTGGTATTCACAGAAAACCAAATTACTAAGTAATAAAAACTATGTGTTGTCTTGCTATAGGCACAGAGTCTGCAGATGTAAGTAGTTGTGGCATGCTAGATATTGATAGTATGTCTTAAGGGTCTTAAATTATGACCCATTTATTAGTGAATGGGCGGGTTCACGATACGACCCATTTATTAGCGTAGAAATACCATATTCAGAAGTCAGTAAAAAAACTAACATATATTGCTAGAACTGAAATCACAAGTCACTGTTATATATAATATAAGACATCTTATTGGAGGATTCATGGTCTAAATTACCAAGTTACAACAATGTAATAATTTGAACTATTAGTTAATTACCAGATCATTCAAAAAGTTGAGCAAGATAGACGAGGAAGGTCTTCAGTCTTCACAGTGGTATCACACATATTATGATACAGCACACGCCATCTTATAGATATACTTAATATAGCGACTTGATGAATCCAACGTTTGGCTTGAGGCCTATGCGCAGACATCTATTTTTGTATGGTATACCGTTTTCTTCAAGACATTGCTTTAAATAACTCTTTCAACACGAGTGCAGCTTAATCTTTCTAACCTTAATTGGTTGATAGCTGCAAATGATGTATAACTCAGTATCGATTCGTATTGGTTCACATACATCATATTTAGCCGAACTAAAATTGTTAAACGCCCTTACATTGCAACTAATTCCAGAAAGTGTTAAAACCCCCGCATAATGGGGGTATTATTCTCTTCTTAAATCCCTTTGTTGAAAAACTTCGAATTGCTTAAAAGTTCCGTATTAATGCTGACAGTTTTGACAGTGGTTTAAATAGCTTAACAATCCAGCAGATTCATTCATTCACTCGGCAAATGGTTACATTCTTTAAAGATTTTTGTGCAGAGATCACTAGTGGTGTGGTTACTGGTTGCTAGGCCGGCCAATGCATCTTGTCTATATACCGAGACTTATGGTTGCTATTTATTGGTTTGATGTTACATCGGTCTATGTCTGTGCAGTGTCATGCTCCTCGGTTTCTGTATCGCTAAACTAGCATTAACATCGTAAGTTATCATTCAACAGTTTAAAGTGGCACAAAAGTCTCTTTTATCTACAAGACTACAACTCAGTATAGTAGGTTAACACGTAGCAGTAATGTTTTGGTGATCTTAGATAACTGTCAATTGGTTTTAAACAATCGACGTTTCCCAAGCCCTTATACCTTTTATTGATTTTGAATAACGGCCACTCTTTGTCGTTTACTATCAAGTGTATATCTATTTGTTCAAGTACAAACGGCAGTCGCCCGCGGATTTACAATAGAACTCTAAGTTGATAAATTCTTTCCTTTTTGTACCAAAATCCAATAAATTCTACATGTCAATGCCATAACAGTCCTAAACAAATAACACGACAACTGTTTACTAAAATAGAATACTGATCCAAATTTACCTACGCGTCATATATTCATAGTTGCATTCTAGCATCTTAATAAGACGAGTCGTGACTTGGAAAACGGAACGAGTAGTTACCTTAACCTCTAATGTTGAGTCTTTTGTCAGATTTAAAAAGTTCTAAACCGAATCATGTCTGCATTGTGCTCATTAAAGAACTTCTTTCCTGTCAAAACTGGATGCCTTGCCAAACAGAACAGTAAGTGTGCTCAGTCAGTCCAACCTGATATCAAATTTCCATGGTTTCCCAGATATACCAGATTTCGAAGCACTTTTATAAACCTCGTCAGCTAAGCATACGGGTCAGGGGGTTGGGCAACGAGTCAAATTGGGGGGAAAAAACTAACATATATTGCTAGAACTGAAATTACAACTCGCTGTTATAGATCATATAAGACAGCTTATTGGTGGATTCATGATTTAAATTACCAAGTTACAACAATTTAATAATTTGACCTATTAGTTACCAGATTATTCAAAAGTCTTTTTAAAGAACCTGCACTTATACCGAAAGCCAAGATGAATTGTAACTTAGTAATATCTGTTATATACACCATTTGGTTTTTTTTAAAGAGAGCAAAGTTGACTTTGAAACACGAATAACACTTTTACTTGTTTGCACAGGTAGTGTTTTGTTCGACCCAATGTAATAGACTTGTACCTAAGTTACCCATTTTGACCCGATCTCATATCCATTTGCAGTCATAAAAGGATCTAAGCTTTCACTTAGTTTCTGCTTGAGGTAAAAAAAAAACTTTAGAGCAATATAGGTAGCAATCTTTCCAGGTGGTGTTGACAAAAAACAGCCTTTCCACATCGCCACCTACGTAAGCTTACCCAGAAAGTAATTATTACTGTAGAACCTATTTTGGTTAATCCAAGATACAAAATTACTTCACTCCATGACAATAAGCCAAGTTCTAGTGTTACTTAGTGAGACTACAGAGCGACAGACAAGGGGAAAAGTGGGGGGCCAAAATGGCGGCATGGCGCTATGCGACTTAGAGTGGCATTGGGAACTTTTGGAGATTGCAGCATCTTGTTGACAGTTGTTATTTCAAGACACTCATAATTAACAAAATAATTCGTACTAAATCCATAGAAAACTATTAAAAATTTAGTCAATCCATGTAGTTATAAAGTCTCAGATATAGTCTCAAGGAAAAAGTCGGATTGTTTTAAATCAAACCCGAGCTAGTTTGGTAGTTGTATTTGCATAAAGCACGATAGAAACTAAACTTAAACAAGTGCGCAGAAGTCAATACTACAATTTGTTCAAGATTCTGTGACACGACTAATGATGGCAACACATGTAATGTTGCAGTCATTGATGTCTAAATGCAACCTGCTTTAAAAGAGTAGGAGTCTCCGAATGCAGCAAACTAGTTACGAGAGACAGTTCCAAGCCTTCATATAAGTTGAAGACAAAAAACGCAGAAGGACACCTAGCTTACATGAAGTGTTAGAGTGTTGTTACTGACAAATGAACGTGCAATGTTAGTCATTGACATCTAACAGCAAGCTGCTATAACAGAGTAGGAGTCCCCGGATGCAGCAAACTAGTTACGAGACAGTTTTAAAGGTATATCGCATGATGCTCCCCTTTGGCTTCATTTTTCACATTAAGAGGATGGTCAAACAGAAAAGTACGAGGATGGTAGCAATCTGACAGCTTAACACCAAACAATCAACCGCACAGCGATTCATCGAGGAGGAGCACATGATTTACAACTACGTTATTATTTACGCAAATAGTGGACAATAGTGTTTTGATATATACTCTACATATAAAGACATCTAAGACCTCTGAAAAGATACCAACTTCCCGGTAGATACACTGCGTCCTACTAAACTGTGATTTTGGACAATAGTGTTTTGATCAACAACCGAACCTATTTTGATAATTATAAGTATCTTAGCTACCAGTTGACCCATTCACACTTGACTCGCCCATTATGAAAACTGACCAATACTAATAATAAAAAAAAAATCAAAATTTAACTGGCAACCGACCTTTGGTGCTATTTATGTGGGAACCCCGTTGTCGTTGAAGTCTAACAGAATCATTTGTGAGACTTTGACATTCCCGAGCTTTCGGCACCGGCACGAGAGGCAAGAGCTGATACATTTGCACTGGCGGCTGTGGTGCAACGACTGCTTCGGGTTGTTGTCGGCGGCAACCCCGTTGTCATTGAATCTTTATATCACGATGTATGTCATTCATGTTGTTTTATATGTAACAAAAAAACAGCCAGCATGCTCGTCTCCAAACCTTCACCACGAAAGGAGAATAAAAGTTACAAACAACTAAATTATAGAGTTGAATGCATCACTGTTTAATTGATATATTTTAAAACTAAAAGTGTAAAACATTTTTTAGAAAATTCGGCATAACCTTGCCATTTATAAAACGTTTTCCATGTATATAAAATACATAATTTTCCCCACTTTGATCAATCAATATCAAAACCAATTTTCGAATCTCATAAATTATAAATCCTCAATATTGAAAGCAAAGCCAAACACCCCCAATACAAAACAAATACTAGAAAACAGCCAACATACTTATCCATCCATCCATCCATCAATATTTAAAGCAAAGCCAAACACCCCCAATACAAAACCAATAGAAATCAACAAGGGTGTTTGTTTCAGCTTATATGTGAGCTTATTTGGTTTCGGCAAATGATATTTCGATAAGCCGAAACCAAATAACGTCTGACATACAAGCCACAGACAAACACTCCCAATACGGAAAGCAATAGAAAATAAGCTCATATAGTGAATCGAATTTAAGATCTGAGACGCATAATTAAAAAAGGAGAAAAGACAAACTTAAAAGGTTTCGGATAATGATTCTCCTCCGGCTGCCAATCAGACACCTTAATCTCCGCCTTGTTTTGGTTTTTTTAAATTCACGCTTCTCTCCTCGGCTTTTAACCATTTTTTACAGAAGCGATATAATAATAATTGGGTACTTGCCAGTGAACAAGTGGGAGCTACACAAGTGGTGCAAGTACTGTAACCATGTGTATCTTAGTACTGTAACCATGTGTATGGAGGTCTCATGTTTCAACAAAATAATCTTATTTATTTATTGGCAGCAGGTGGTGCTCTTTATATCATGATGTATGACAAGATCCATCTATAGGAAGAATTTAAGAAGAAGAAGCATGGTCGTCTCGAAACCTCCTACATCACAAAAAACAGATAATAACTAATTACAACCCAACTAACTAATTATAGATCTATGATTATCAATAAATGTTTTGTAAATTAAAAATATATAAGTACCTGAATTTACCAACAAAGAAAGAGTAGTGGCTGATGGTGTTTCTTGTTGTGATTTGGATTTACCAACAACTGGCGGCTGACTAGGTTTAGGGTTAGTTGGAGAGTGCTACTTGGATAAAATAACCCGGTTTCAAGTTTATACCGAACCAGGTTATATAAGGGTCGTTTGGTTCACTAAATCTGTTATGTGTTTGGTTCACTCAATCCGTTATGACCCCTTTATTCATTTGGCAGAATGAAAAAATGGAATAAAAAAATACTATAACTTTGTGAGACAGAACTAATGGGAGCCGTTCAAATTGAGTCAGATCTAATGGGAGTCGTTCAAAATAACGTCGCCCATGCCTTTCTCTGTTCCTGGTTTGAATATTCTTCCCCAAACACAACATAGGTATGCGTTCGCCCCATCTATCTCATCCCTCAGGCACACACACATAGTACACGAAAACCCCAATCCATATCATCCCCTCATCTAATTAAAAAGCACCCAATCCGATCTCATTTGATCTCTCTTTTTTATATATGGATACCAGATACAAAAAGGAATAAATCGATGTAAGTTTTGTGTTCTAATGCTTAAATAAAAATTAGAGGTTTGAGATTGATGGGTTGTATTGTTGATTTTTTATTTTTTGTTTGAATGAAAGGGTTTCCATCACATGATTGTATCTTTTTTTAAGTTTTTCTATGAATTGAGTTATCGGGGTGTAAATATTTGATGATTAAATATAGTACCTTTTTATGAATAGGTTATTGTGGCTTAATTATCTGATTTTAAGATAGTAATTAAGTTAAATTCAGAATTTATAAAATTAACAAGTTGGTTGCTTATTTATGTTAATGTTATATATGCAGGTTTCATTAGAGAATCTGATGTTGTGGGATTAACACGTGTTATGTGTTTCTGTTGCTGGATCGGGTGGCTACCAAAATAGCATGTGTCGGACATAATGGTTATGCTTTTATATCCTCGACATATGCTACTTAATACCTTTGCTTGTTCGTATGCTACGTCGTGTTAGCAGCCATGCTGGGTCGGATACCCGTATATCCAGTTTTCGCTTTTTTGTGTCATAAAACAAGTGTGAATCGTAAGCTCATTTTGATCCAGTAGTGTGTTTAATATGGACATATTATGTGTGGCTGCATAAGCGAACAATCGCTTTATCTGATGTTATCCGTTAACATATAAATTCACTTAATAAACACCATCCTAAATGCAGTTTTTTTTGTGCAGATACGTGGATTATCAAGTGACCACGTCGTAATGGAAAGAAAAGAAAAGCATTGTTGTGTAGATGGGAATATTGTTTTTTTTCGAGCAACCACCGATAATTGCTTTTATCACTTTAGAACCTTAGCAACTTTGCCCGTTCGTATGCTACGTCGTGTTAGCAGCAATGCCGGGTCGGATACCCGTGTATATCCAGTTTTCGCTTTTTTGTGTCATAAAACAAGTGTGAATCGTAAGCTCATTTTGATCCAGTAGTGTGTCTAATATAGACATATTATGTGTGGCTGCATAAGTGAACAATCGTTTTATCTGATGTTATCCATTAACATATAAATTCACTTAATAAACACCATCCTAAATTCAGGTTTTTGTGCAGATACGTGGATTATCAAGCGACCACGTCGTAATGGAAAGAAAAGAAAAGCATTGTTGTGAAGATGGGAATATTGTTTTTTCCGAGCAACCACCGGTAATTGCTTTTATTACCTTAGAACCTTAACAACTACCTTCTGTTGATTCAATACTGCATACTATACCTTTCCCTAAAAGACATTTTAGACGATATCAAATCCAGTAAAGTGCCTAAAAGACATTTTTATGGGACATATAAAAGTTTCCAGTCAGAGCTTGGGAGAACATGAAACTTTGGGTGGTGGTAGTAAGGGGAAGGCAGTAGATCGAGGAAGCGAGAGACAAGGTATGTAAACTCAGAGCGGTGTTACTTATTTCTTTGCCAAAGATGAGACGTATAAGCCAATTTCCGACTAACCGCTGGTATTTTTTTATCACTTTAGAACCTTAGAAACTACCTTATGTTGATTCAATACTACATCATGTTCCTTTTCCATGAATTCATATTTAAAGGGTGTTGAGGATTTCAAATGTTTGTACGTGATCGCTTATTTATGGCTGGTAAAGCAACTTCAAGTGATTAGATGAAAGAAATTACGTTAGATTAAATGAGATGAAAAAATATGTTTCTTTTACCTTATTTGCTGATCTAAACCTCTTGATTAGTACGATTTTGAATGGAATTGAATAATTGTTATTTGGTTAAGCTTGTAGTTTTTCATAAAACTCCATTTTTGGACCTCATCCTTTTAAGCTTATTTTTTACCTTAGATAATCTTTAAATACAGTTCAGAGACTCATCATGATTTTAAAGCATAAAAGTTTACTTTCTTAAATCAGTTAGAACTGGAATATATGCGAGTGATTTGAACCCCGGGTTGTTACATTACAGTTAAGCGAAAAGGGAACGTATTTTCTAAAAGACATGTACTTTGTTTTGGACACTGACTATGTAGGTTGCTTTCGGTCCATATCCTTTTAAAAAGAGGACACCAAGGAAAAAGTTGTTGGATGTCGTGGTGCAGGTGATTCTATTTTTGAAAGTTCCCGCGTGTGAGGTGACTGGCTGTTGCGGCTTTGCAACCTGTTATTGATACATGGAAAGCTTACATTACACGAAGAGAGGCTGATCATCAACCTTCATACCATTGTGGGAAACAAGTTAGTATTCTTCTCATTAGGTAATTTCTGTTAATAATTTTGTTTTAAGAGTTGACGCTTCATTTTCATTTCGAGTTACGCATTACTCTCCTCGACCCTTGAATGTTGCAGACCCTCAGGATTGGATGAGGGCATTCATAAACGCGCTGACTTTTGTGAGATCAAATGGATTCTCTGATGGCGGGAAACCAACAGAGCTTATTCAGGAACAAAACAATGGGAAAATGAAAAGATAACTACGACTTTGAGTAGTTAAAGTGACCAACAATCAACGAACCAATCAGAGTTTAACTCATTCAGATGAAAAGGAGTTCGAGTTAAATTATAATGTTATGATCCGTTGAAATTGTGTATGTTGTCATTCAAGTAGCATTTATAATGAACTAAAGTATAAAAAGATAGTTTCACATTAAATAATCAAATATTAAAGCGTTAATGTGCCTAATAAGTTAATAACAAGTGCAAGAAATAATGACTTGAAGTTTTATATGCAGGCAACCTCTTCAAAAATCAAAGCTACAAGCTACAAAATGCATGAGTAATATTTTGTTTCCTGGTACAAATTGCTTTTGAAACCTTTTCTCAAGAATCAAGTTGCTGATAACAATCTTAGTTCAGTGGCTGTAAAAGGATTGTCAATTGGTTATTAAATCTGCACAGGTATATTATTTCTTTAATACTGAAATGTGAACGTGCGTGTCTCCGATAATATGCCAAATTATTGTTTCTCTGCAGATAGTGTTGTATGGTTGTCTGCAGCATGGGTGGGAAAGCTTCCAAGAGGTACTGACTTGAACAACGTATATTTGTGATGTTGGCCTATTATATTTTGCCCTCTCAGACTGTTAACAGTTAAAACTACAACTCGATTTGTCTACAATAATCATTATAGGAAAACTGAACAAAGGAAAGAATAACATGCTTTAGACCTAAGAATGTAACCCAAAACTGTATTTTAAGTTGATTTACAATTAGTATATGTGTTCTACGAGTCAATACAAATGTTCAATGCTAGCACAAAGAAAGTGTAACTCGGGCCAAAAAGATAAGCTACCAACATAATATAGTACAAAATTAAAAAAACACGGCTCTTTTTAATCACTTTTTAGTGCTGCACTTTTACATAATGGCGGAATACAGTGACGGTAGGAAGTGTTCCACCCTTCCCAAACATTCCATGAGATACTATATACTGGTACTGAAATAACAGAAATTTGAAAAAGACTTCACCACCATAGGATCCTTTTGACAGTTCCTATATCTTTTTAGAACCATTAAACCATTATCATCTGTCTTATGTGAAAGCCAATCAAACATTCCACAGGAGAAGGTATGGGCAAAAAGTAGTTAAAGGAAATTCTCATCCAAGGTAGAATTCTTTTTAGAACCATTAAATCATTATCATATGTCTTATGTGAAAGCCAATCAAACAGAAGCTGTTGCACTAAACTGCATGTATCGACGTTGGTTCCACATATTAACTAACAAGTATAATGTATGTTGCAATTTTGTAATGTCATGTCTTACATGTTATCTTAGTGCACCCATCTGATATAAACTATCCAAAATTGTAAAATTAGTGCAACAAGTTTAGTTTCTGCGGATGCAATCATTATAAGTGCAGTGATGTCTCAATGCCAAACACCCCTTTAACTAATCATTATAGTAAAATGTATGCTACAGTTTGTAGCGAATGGCCAGCTTTTTTGGTTCATGAATGTTACCTATGGAAATTGGTGATTCGTTTCGTCTAATGCAGATATGGTTACCCATGGTGGAAAGAAAAGATAATAAGCTTTGATTTGAAAAGGAAAGACAGGTTATGTCCTTTGACTCCTAAAGAATCTGCGCTTACACTAAAGGTGATCATGATATCCTACGGTGGAAAAACAAGAATGGATAGTCTTATCTACAAGACGATCTCTATTTATGGAGAAACTGATGCAACTTCTACCGGGTCCAATCAAGTACTTCTTCTACAAAACAATGTCTTATAACAACGCCGTTTGTTATTATACCTGGTACATCTGGCTTAGACTATTAACTGATAATTTTAAAATGCAGGCATGTAGATTTTTAGCAAGACGTGAGTGTAGACCATATGGTCATATCTGGAAAGAGATTATAAAAACCATCCAAGTGGATCCTGACACCCGGCTCCAGTAAGGTTTGTTCGTTGATCCATGAGTTTAAACTTATAGTTAGTTATATTGTGCCCCTTATCCCGTCCTGTATCATATAAGTTGGAACTTGGTCATACGCACCACAAGACTCATATATTTAGGATTTCCATTTTGGTAGGATGAAAAGGAATGATAAGTAGAGACTGCAGGCAGTAGCGGTATAAACAGGTACATCCGAAAGCCTAAGCCACCTACTCAATGTTAGTTTTGACACGCGGGGTGAGTATTTCAACACTTTTTATTGCCGGTTTTGAGTTAACTTTTAATTCAAGATCAGGCGGGCTTATGTAATGGGACTTTTAATTGTATTCAGGTATTATATCGATACGGATGCCACCAGGTATAAAAGATTATAAGCGACGTTTGTGTCACCAACAAGAGCTAATTTTTGAAACAAATGGAATCCCTATTCCTTGCATGCCGATACACAAGATGCAGCAGGGTGCTTTTTTCACGTGAGTGCAGAACATATCCGGCTTATAGATTTTTAAGGTTTTTTATTATCTTTGCTTTGGTTACTACTACATTCAAGCTCTCTTTATATGGAATTGACATGATCTTTTTGTTCAAATATGATGCACTTTTCTGTATAAAATTCACTTTCTGCGCTCTTAATGCGTTTCAGTATATATCGCATATTAGCTTATGCAAGTTGTTTCTGTGTAAAAACGTTTTGTAGAACGTCTTGCATATCCAACCCGCGGCGAAGCGCAGGCACCAATCCTAGTGTAATTTAAGTTATGGAAATCTGTTATGTGTTTGGTGATAGTAATGTAATGTATTTCAATACAAATTAATTTACACAATTTTATTTGGTTTTAAAAAAATCATAAATAACATTTTATAAAATTACTCATTAATATTTGTGATTTATTTTCCGACTATATATGTTAATATTATATAATAATAAAATATTAATATCTATATCAAAATAAGTGTGTAATGACTATAGACATCCAACCGTGGCCTAGACGTGTTAAAACGTGGCCTAGAAAAGCGGTTAGAGATGTATTTAAAAACATAAAATGAGAACTTTTAAAAATTTTAAGTACAATATTAAGGTTGTGTAAATATATGTAGATTCCTTTGTAATGTTAAACTTTACGTTAATATAGCAATGTAATTGGAATTACATCCAAATGGTGGGTCTCATGTAATCGGGAACATTACAATTCCATTAGTTAACCAACCAAACAACTTATATAATTGTAAACTTAATTACAATTATACTAAATTACAATGAATTCGGTGAACCAAACACACCCTTAGGTTGACTTGATCGAGTCAACCAGTTGACCTAAAAAAACGGGTTTTATTACACTGGTATTCACTTTCAATATTCAGTTAGAGTCGGTAGATTTAGGATGATCCGGTTTTCGAGACTCGTCCAGTTCTTAATTATTTCATGTTTTTTCTAAATAGCAAGCAAATTATGCGTATTTGTAACGTATATATATTTTACATATTATATTTGTTGTTAAATAGTTTATATGTTCAATATATGAAAGATTTTTTTATGTTTTTTATATATTTTTTTTGTTAATTATTAAAAATATATTTTTCCCAAGACCGGTTTCATCTGAGTCGACCCGGTTCAACTGCTAACCCGTTAATCCAATAACTCAACCGTATCGATTTAAAAACCAGTTTTTAAAACATTGATTTTTAGTACTCGAAACATCAAATGAATCGTCTAAAAAATATGTAACCAATTAAGAACTGGTTTAAACCAATTTAAGTTAAACAATTTGATCATTTAGTTTGACTCCGTAATATTTATTTATTTTTGGACATTATGATGAATATATGTAGCGGATTTTCTTGAGGTTATTTATTTTCTGAAAAACTATATAAACGAGGATTAATGTCCGCGCTCAGCGGGGCATTTTGAGGCGATCTTTATAGAGTGACAGGCCGTGGAAGGAGGTGCTAACCGCCTCCCATTGCAAGAAAGCCATTTTTTAATATGGTTGCGACCTGGTATATAGCTTCAGAGCTGGTAGCAAGTGGTATAATAGTTAAGAGACTCAAAACTCATGAGGTTAATTTGTAAGTTTTTTTACATTTATTAATTAAATGTTAGTTCATTATTTATTTATTTTCTACTTGTTAATTGTTACATTATATGTTAGTTGTGAATTGTTGTTGTTATTGTACGAGTATGTGCTACTTAATCATTCAATTTTGATGCAATCCGCTTTAATAATTACTTTGTTTTTTAGTTAGCGTTTGGATGTTTAATAATTACTTAGTTTCTTGGAAAATCGTATTGGTTTTGGGGTTAAAACCCCGAGTATATGTTGGGAGGTCCAGGTCTTTACATTAAGTTCGCGTGTTTGGAAAACTGTCGATACAGGTGCGCCTTTTAAATCGTGCTAATAAGTTGATATCGAAATTCGTGTCGATGATCTGATCTCGACACCAGGAAATTAGATGACTTGGACTGTCGTCTGTCGAGCAGGCTCTGGTTTCTACAATGCATATGTTGGACTGTTAAGTAAGCTATTTTTAATAGTAACATATTTCTACTGTTTTCAATGGTTCCAGTTTGTGTATGCGCAACTAGGTTCTTCTTGTATGCTGTTTGGATTACAAATTTGAGCATAAACGATACACCCATTCACATGTACACACAACTAAGTCAACTGAAGGTACTTTAGCCTGCAGGCTTAGCAGCAAAATCTTTGAGTATACAAAAACTTCACAACTGGGAATGAAAACCATATACACTAGTGCTTCACTCATCTGATAGCTGTATAACTATATGAGCAGTTAAATGGGCGAGGGTGAAAAGTGATTCTTATATATTTCTGAGTGGGAAATGGAAAACTCTTCTACATATTAACTTTCGGAAAATATATACTCCCTTCGTCTCAAAAGAATTGTTTTCCGACTATCTACCTGTTAATTCAATGCTGCTCTATAGGCTCACTAGATTTCAGTATAAGTATACTTGTATAGGCCGAACTTCTTAGTTCGTGGTATTATTGTAGTTAAAGGAAAAAAGGCGCAACTCAATTGCCCAGTCCTATACCTGTATTTCAATATCCTTGTAAAAAGCATAGTTTGATTAAAACGACCAATTTTTAGACTTACTATGTTAATGTCCTTATCTTATGCCTACTCAGATGTCAAGTGTTTGGGACCTCTTAATAACAAAAGAGGAGCTTAATAAAAGAAACAAAAAAATAAGCTTATTTCAACAAAAGCGCGGAAATGGCCCTCAGTATTAACAACATTTAACATACAATTTGATGATAAATTACAGCTATTATGTGTATGCATAAACGGTACTGGAACTAATGAAAATATCAGTACGTCTCTGTTAATACAAGATTGATATCCACCTTAACAGAATTCAGTTTCATAATTCCTCTTGATTATGCAATCATAAACTGTGAAACCTGAACTTCTTAGTTAAATAGAGATAATTTGGATGTCAAACAAGTTTTTAACTTGTGGATGATTCAATTGAATAATCAGGCCCCAAAACTGTAACAAAAATAGCGGAAAAAGGTAAGCTTGGTTGGGAGATGCAATTTGTAACCACAAGTCTGTATGAATTCGGTTTAGTTTGACCCAAACATTGGGGCTTGATATAGTACAAGTGAGTCGTGAAAGACGATAGTGCTTAGATTCAGCCGACGTTTGGGTCTGTGTGAATATGTAGTGTTTGGTTAATGGTTTCTACCATTTTCAGTATGTCATGAGTTGAATACTAAAGTGGTCGTTGGTATATGCTATTTTGTTCAAGGAAATGTAGTCCTTTGTTTATTGTTTCTCCTGTCCAGTTGTAGTTGTATTCAGTTTTCTTTTGGGGACTGTTTTATAATATGTGACTTCGAATAAGGGTGATGGAAAAAACTCTTTCTGGTTATTCTTTTTTGCTTTAAAGTTTTGAATAATCGTATCAAACATGCCCAGTTAGCAAGTTAGCAAGTGACCCTTCAAAAACCGATTCCCAACGTTGTAGAAACCACTTTAAATACCCGTTTACTGATATCTTCTTATCAGCCTTCATGAAAAGGAGCACCACCTAGCTTCGCGTCCTCATGCTTACCATCTATCGAATGACCAATTTGGACGCCCTTCCTTTACCTTGCTACTCGTTGTGCACATAGTTTGTTTCCTTCTGCTGCCAAATATCCTTCTTATGGTTGCAAGTTTGTTTACGTGTGCAGGAGTCAAATGATATGATGTCGTGTCCTTGCTGTTTCACTTCAAACAAGAGAATATTAAGATCAACACTACCTCCTTTTTCATTCGATCAAGGCATCAAGCTATTCAGTTGTTTTATGGTGGTACTTTTGAATATGGGCTATATTGGGATCATGTGTTAGGGGTATTGGCAGAGACCGAATCTTGAATAACTAGATTAGATATATAATGGGGCTAATTACCCAAATAGACCCCTTTTTAAGTGGATTTGCCAAAATAGCCTAAGCGACTTTAAAGTTCCATCATATATAGACCAAGCGACCTCAAGCTACCTTATTCAACCTTATGCTACATTAAGCTACTCTAAGCTACTTTAAGCTACCTAAGCGACTTTAATATTAAATTAATAAAATTACTATTCATCCTAAGAAAGTACTCTTTTTGTGTAAGAAATGTGTAAGTGTACTTTTTATGCAACTTTTATTTTAATTAATTAAAATTGAATTTTATTTATATTATAATTAAAAAAAAACTATTTTATATTTAGTAAAACTAAATTTATTTTTATGCGACTTTCGGTTGCACAGTGATTTTGACACTATTTTGCACAGTGTTTTTGCCAGGTATTTTGAACTACTTGCACCCTAGGTCTGCCACCTTTTTCACCCAACCCACACATCTCTGACGATCCATCCACATTAATCTCACACAAACACATTTGTGACGATCCATCCACCTCCAAACCTTACCCCAATCCTTACCCCAATGACCCAATCCTTACCCCACTATTAATCATTCAAGAAGTTTGATAATTGTTAATCCGCCTAATTAATATCGATCCCCCAAATCTGTATCTATCTTTGATAATGTGCAGTTTCAATCCGGTGTAAATCAATTTCGTAATAGAGATGGATCCAATGGAGATTGGTCCAATGCCGAACTACGACGCGAAGGTAAGCCTTAGATCCAAGATGAAGTTTTTACCTATAATCAAGGCTAAACTTAAACAAAACCCCGCACGCCATTTATGTTTTAGAAACACTGTTTTTGGTCCATGGTTAGATGTTAATAATGACCAAAATGACAACCACTTGCTCAATTATATCCTACAACAACAAGAAATTGTAGATGTTCCCAGTAGCGATTGTCCCCCTTTTATCTTTAACATTGGTGGTCATAATCTTACTTTTGGGCGAAATGAGTTTTGTTTAGTGACTGGTTTTAGGTGTGGTGATGTATCTTTAGCATATAACCAAAATAGCTCATTCTGTTCCCGTGTATTTCCTGAAAAAAAACGGTTAAATGTTAAGTCTAGAGAGTTATTGGAGATTATTCAGAATGAAAAAAAATGGGCTGAATTAGAAGATATGGATGCAGTTAGGGTTTGTTTATTGTTTCTAGAGGAGGTTGTGTTTATGGGACGTGAGGAGTTTTTAAATATTCCAAAGCATATACTTTGTCTTGTTGATGATATTGACGCATGGAATGAGTATCCCTGGGGAGAATTCATGTGGCAGTATTATTATGAGAGGACATTGAATTTGGTTCCGAGATATGCTGCCAGACATTATAAGAGCAACACCCCTAGTATGCACATGGGAACATATAATCTCAATGGCTTTCAATGGGCCCTCAAGGTCATTTGTTCTACCTTTTTTATTAAAGTGATAATGCTGCCAAACATGCCCAACATTTAAAGTTAGCTTTTGTTTTGTTTATGCAGATGTGGATACTAGAAACATTCCCCAATAGCCATATTTGGTGGAGACAAGTACCAGGCAGAATTCCACGTGGATTTGGTTGGAAAAATGACAGGAGGTTTCGTAAGATTGATTACCCCTTGCTCTTCCCACATGTAAAGTGTTTATTTCACTGACAATATTTTATACCCTTTCTTTTTATTATTTTATATTTACATCATTTAATTATTATGTATTAGGAGATTCTCCCTACGTTTGTGCTCATTCCAACTGAAGAAGAGTTGAGGCAGACATGGCTTATACGTAGTATTGCTTTCTTCCGTGGAGACGAGGTTCCGTATATTCAAGCTGTTATACCGATTGTTCCACAGCATGGTGACATTCTACCAGTAGCTGTAGATGGTATTATACCTAATGAAGCACAGAATGATGGGGTAGTACCTTTAGCTGTAGAAGCGGTTAACCATAATGTGATGTTGGGTCCTCAATTAGATGAAGTAAGATTGTCACCCGTTCGTGAACCAGAAGATTTTCCATCATCTAATGTACCGAGCAATTCAAGTGTAAACCTAACCGATTCCCAAGGGTTACTGGATAATGTTGACTCAATATTTCAAGTAGTCCTTGATGTAAAACCAGATTGGGCTGGAAGGGTGGGCCACCTGAGATCGCAGCTAGTTGAAACCTTATTAGGTCCAGATAATACCCACCAAACACAAGTTGTGGATGTATGTGTGATCCAACTTTATTTGTTTACTTTAATATATTATGGATCTTTAACCTTGTTTGTTTACATACTAATTTCCTGGTTATTTCAGCAGTTGAAAGGTGATAATGTTGACCAGAATCGCAAGTCTGAAGGTTCTTCTAATGACAAAAACATAAATGACTCCAATGTTGCTGAATGTCGTACATCTGAAGTTATTGTGAACGCAGATCTTGTAGATGATTCCATAACAACAGAAGATTATGTGATTGAGGATAACTTGTTTTTTGATGGATCCAAACAGGGGTCTATGCAACAACTACTAAATGCAGTTGAAGATCTTGAATTGCCTATGGAGGTGATAATTACTGATTCCTTTTCCTATGTTAGTATACTTTACTTTCTCTTTAAGACAATATCTTATGTTAGTTATTCGTTTGTATATTTGTAGGACAACAATGTTATGGATAACAATTTAGGAGTGGATGGTAACTTTAGTTTAGATCCTACTTCTATTAGATTAGAAGATGAGAAGCAAAACAATGCAACAGAAGTTAGTAAAATTGATGGAGAAACCACCTTCGATTATGATATGAACGATGTTACCCACATGGTGAATAAGTCTGATAGGTCAGAACACACATCTGTTCATGACTTGGTGTTTGATAATAATTCTACAACTTCTAAGGGAACATCATCTTTTAAAGAAAGCACAGATACTACTCCGAAGGTACGCTTTGTCTATAATATCATTTCTCTAATATATGTAGAATTATCAATATATACGTGAGCTAACATTGATGTAATAATAATTTATGCCTTGTAGCCTAAAGTCCGTGATTTGGATCTGTTTTTAGCTGATTATAACCATGTTCAGAATACATCTTCAAGCCATGTAACTGAAGATGGGAACTTCATTGGAATACCTTCCTTGGAAACGGTTTTTGCTAATATTGGAAGAAAGAAAAAGCCAAGTAAGGCTTTCCAGGAAGCGTATGAGCAGCAATGTCCCACCAGACCTATTCCAAAAAAGAGGCGTAAAATTTCAAAACCAAATTCGGTGAAGTTTAGACTTGTATAGGAAGACGATGTTGCTGTGCCTACCCGTGAATATACCCGTACTGAAGTTATACCATTCGTAGAGGTGATCCATTTATAATTGAAACTAACTGTATCATACGATTACCCTTATTAGTATGTGCATATATTAATTGAGATATAATTCTTAAAGGTATTATCCCGACCCAAAAGAAGTAGCCCTTACAAGGTTAGTGTACCAAGTTTTATAAAAGATATGTTTGAAGCAAAAAAACAAGGGAGGCCAATAAAACTCTACCAATTAGCATGGGATCCATATGGACTGGTTGTCGACGATCGTGTATGGTTACCTTTTGTTGGTTTGGATGAAAAGAGATAGCATGGAATCATACAATGGATAGCATGGAATCATACAATGGAACGGAAGCAAATACATTCATTCTTAAACAGAAAGGCCTAAATATATTGGCCTACATTCATACTTAACATATATTGGCCTACATAGTCTAACACACGGTAAACTTAAGGAAACATGACAGAAGATTTGTGAGAGAGCACATGGTTGATATAGGAAAACAAGTCACTTGGGGCGAAGGGTGGCCATCATAGACATTCTTTTGAGAACCTGGAGCTGAACATGGTTGATTGCACCCAACAAGGCACGGATCTTGCCAAGATCATTGTTGTTGATCTCCTTTAGCAACTTTGAACATTCATATGCTACACTGCTATTAATGAAGCAGTCTAGTTCTGATATTAAGCCACAACGCTCGTTCACTCGAGCACCCAACATTTCGGCTAGGTGATTAAACTCATGCGCTATCAAATGATCTTTGTTATTTTCAGATTCCAATAGAACAAGCATCATGTGCCTGATGTCATTGGAGTTTGCAAGGATGGAAAGCTCATGTAGGGTAGACATTTTTTTTCAGGTTAGGGTTTGATAGTATATGAGTGTATGAGTCCTAGTAAGGCCATAACCATCCTTTTTATAGATGCATGTTCAACTAGTTGTCAAAAGGAATATATTAAATGCTTGGCAAGACTACACCAGGCTTTTTGGCAAGTAATATATGGCAGACAACTTCCAAATTACTATTTTTTGCCAATTTTGTAACAAAATGCCATTCTAAAACAAACTATATATTTTTAAGGTTCCCAATAAAGGAAATTTAGTATGCCTATTCAATATCAATCTAAATCTATTTTGGCAAGTAATATATGGCAGACAACTTCCAAATTACTATTTTTTGCCAATTTTGTAACAAAATGCCATTCTAAAACAAACTATATATTTTTAAGGTTCCCAATAAAGGAAAATTAGTATGCCTATTCAATATCAATCTAAATCTATTTTTTCCCAATTTTGTAACAAAAGGAAAATTAGTTCTTATACAGTACACATAAAAAAAATTTAAATAATCACACTTCTAATTTATATAATGTTAAAATTACATTGTCTCTAATTAATACAAGTTGGTAACAGCAATAAATTGATTGCAGTGAAAGTCGCATAAGTCTATAAAGCAAGATGGTGGTTTAACGTTATGTCACCATTAAATTACAAATCAGATATTACAATGGATTCAATACCAATATATATGCTTCAAAGATCATAAATCATATTTTAAACAACAATATCTAATCAATTTTAAATTTATCTAAAATTAAAGAATATTAAGAGAAGAAAACTGTTGAATTACATCTAACCTGTGCCCACGACATTGTTGGATTGAACGACGATAAAGACGGATTAACAATATGAATGATCTAAAAAAATGAATTTGTCGTTGGTAATTTCTGGGTAACAGTTATGAATGGGGTTTAAATTGGTCGATGGATTCTAGGAGATGGATAGGTGATGTATTCTAGATCTGCATGGGCTATAATGAAAATGGGCTGGGGTATTAGCCAAATGTACAAGTCAATATTGTAAATGTACAACTTACTAATCCATTAGCCAAATGTACAAGTCAATATTGTAAATGTACAACTTACTAATCCATTTATTTTTATATTTGTTAAAAATAAATACTATAAAAAAAATTATTAAATTATAAATATTATAAACTTTTATATTTAATTATAAAAGTACAAGTCGCTTAAATTGTACACTTACACATTCTTACACAATAGTGACAAGTCGCTTAAAGAGTACAATGACACATTCTTACACCAAAAGCAGAAGTCGCATAAGTTTAATTAAAGTAGCATAATATTTTTAATATTTAAAATATAATAAAAATATGTTATAAAAATAATATAATAAAAAAGTTGCATAATAAAATATTCTGAGTCGCATAAAAAGGTACCTTACACAATTGTACTTGTTTCTTACACAAATAGTACTTTTTTTGAAAAAAACACAAGTCGCTTAGGTAGCATATGGTAGCATGGGTTGCATAGTGTAGCATAAGTCGCATCGGTCTATTTTGGGAAAATGTCAAAAACAAGGGTTATTTTGGCAAAGAGATTTAATTACAAGTCTATTTGGGTAATTATCCCTATATAATGTCCTTGAGACACGCGGATATAAATAAGGATTCTCAGGTTCTGAGGTCCATGGCAACATACTGACCGAGTTCATGGGTGTCCCGATTTCAGTTGCGGGAGAATATAATTGTGTGGTGAAAAGATTCTGATGTTTGGACTTTGGAGTATTGATCTTTTAAAAGTTTTGGAGGTTAACAAGACCGGCCTTCAGATGTTGGCTCTAAAGTTGAGTTTGTTGGTTTAATCTTGATGGGTCGGGTTACAAGTCGGTTATTTGTTAGTTAGTATTATCAGTAAAGTATTTTAGTATTTGGATTAGTTTGAAATGGTAATAGATCATGGTATGATTTAGTCTAGGATAGGCCGAATGTTATGGAAAGGAAATCATACTAGTGCCTGTTTTATAGGAGTCATATGTACCCACGTTTTGTTTACTCACAAGGCTATATAAAGCCTGTATTACTTTAATGAAGTATAGCATTGGTAGTCCATCTTTCAATATATAAACACTTCAATCCATATTGCGGTTTTGATTGGTGTCGAGCGGAGTTGTGTTTTCGGGTTCGAGGGACCGAATCCTACAGAGTTAACGAACGGCATTTCTTTCGTATGGGTGAAGATGGAGATTGGTTAAATCACTTGATCGAGGAGATGAGAGAGCGAATTGATCGAATCAACCGAGATAACTTCAAAAACCCGGGTTCGATAATTGGTACGTACAATGCCTAAATAACATCAGATTGTGGGTGTATAAACATAAGACGATATCTAACAAGACATGCTCCATGGACGTACATGATCCTAGAAGAAATATACTGTACAACTTTAGATGTTTTTGTGACTTGCAATGGGGTGCGTTCATTTGAAATGTCGAACACTTCTATCAATTCAAGTGTGCTCTATTTGTGAGGCATTTAAGTGTTTTTTTTTTGGTTTATGTTTTCTTCGTAGATGTTATGTCACTGTGGTATGAATGATAATATCATAGTACATCACAATCATGAATTTAGTTTTCCTTTTACTTTTAACCATCCGTGTTGCAGATTTGGTAGTTGTAATATATATGGCCGTGTTTGAAGGATAGTTTGTAAAGGGTGGTTCGAGGTCGGGTAGTGGTCACGTCTCATGTGATCGTGTTTGAAGGCTTGTTTATGTTTGGCTCGGACCTGTTGGGATATGCGATCGTTTAGCCATCGGAAATGCGTGAGCCTATCGGGGGCACACACTTAAACACGAAGAGTACGGTTTATTACATGTTTAATATATACGGGTTATATATTTATTAAACGTTTAATAATGTTTCACGAAAATATAAACGGTTTTTAGTTTAATCGTTAGACGTTGTAAACTAATTAATACACGTTAAATAGAAAGAAGAGAGAATAAGTTTAAATATTTATTTATACTTTTGGTCTAAAATATACGTATGTGATATTTTAGAAAAAGATACTAGTTTTTCTTTTCCTTGTTGTATCTACGGCAATTATGTGTTGAGATTGCATTGTTTATTCTTTGTCGACAATTCATTGAATAAAAAAGAGAGATACTAAGACAATGAAATATTTGATTTGTTTCTTTGAAAAACTAGTTAGTATATATATATATATACATTCTTGGTGGGGCTCTCCATGATGAGACATACAACAGAAACCACAAGTAAAACAATTCGTTTCTCTACTTCATGAATGGATGGAAAAGTATTAAACCATTTAGTTGCTTTAATCTTTTGACATTCATTCGGCAAACAAATGCAAGAACAAGTAACTTTGTATTCCTTGTTTTTTTCCTTATACAATCGGACGAATACCATTCTTTTGGTATCCGATTGTGTGTTTTTCTATAACATCAAACTCTAGTTGTTTGTGATGTTTATTCGTGAAGCAACCACTAGCATCGTAACGTATTCATTTGACGTGTGTGTGAGCAACCTATAGAGACGGCATTTTAACCGTTAAGTTTCAAGATTCAAGATCAAGACCCGTTTAATTGATTTTAATCAATTAAACAAAAGGTTAGTATTTATGTTTATTTTATGTGTTAATTATAAATATCAAACTAGATCCATTCCGCTGCGCACTCGTAGATAATGGTTAACTAGTTCTAAAATTCCAACAGTGGTATCGGAGAGCCAAATCGTTTGGTGTTTATGGGTTACACATATAATAAACACGCTAGATCCGCTTAAATACACGCTTTATTTTATTTTCTATGGCAATAACATGCATTCTTGCCATAAATTTTAATCTTGATCTAGATCTAATAAAATTGGGTAGGTTTATTAAATTGGTTAATAAACAAAATTTTATTTTTATCCGTCAAAGACTTTAGCAATCACATTTGTGATGCATGCTCGTCACCAAGTACCTAGCAACTTGGTGAGGGTCTTTGATCCTCAAATTGGGGAAGACTCACTTGAGATCTTGGATCTTATATGATTTACTGCTTTCATATAGAGTCTGTCTTCTGCTTCTACTCCTTTCTAGTCTATTTTTATGTGCTTATTTGTTTTCCATTACGAATTGCAAAACGTAATAATACAAGATTCTAGGAATCATAAAAACGGGTCTCTACTTATATTGAAACTAGCTTTAAAATTATGTCATATTAATACACTTTTTCCTTGCGAATCGGCTATGTGTTATTTGTTAAAAATCGTTTTTTGGAACAAATATTAATATGGACATAAGATCTATGAAACTTGTTTTTCTTATAATCTAATTGTTTTGCGAAATCATATTGTCATTCGAGTTGGGCTTACATACCGTAATGATGGCTTATAAACTATCTTCTCAACGACGTGATTTGCAAAATTAACTGGTTTATAATACTTAAAAACAACTTTTTGTGCTTTGCTAATGATTGACTTGCTATTGCACTACGTGCTCTAGTCAAGCTATCTAGGGTTTGAACGATCTTTAATGTCCCCCCGTGTCATATACATGTTTCGGCATCTATATGATAATTATCCCAAGCACTTGCGCCTTCGGGCGCATGAAGAGTAGGATATAGGGTTTGATCATTCTTTAATGATTTCCCGCGGTAAACACGCCTAAACTAAAAGTTAATAAAAGGTTTTTCTTAACTTGTTCTAAAAGATGGTTGCATGCATCTTTTACACGTTTTTGACATTTGTTTTCTTAAACTTATGTGATACCTATTTGAATTTTTAAGTCTATGTCATCCAATTTAATAGCACTTGTAGTCTTTTTTCGCCATCTGGTCAGACCTAGGGCGAATCATGCACCCAAGGCGATCTTTGTCACTGGTCAGACCTTTGCCAACTATTGCATGCTTTAAATTGGTACGACTTAAGTCGAGTTCCCGGTCAGATTCGGAACCCGAGGCATAAGATGAGATGAAACATACTCATGATTTTATTAGATGTAGAACAAGTTTGTTTGAGATGTTCATTGGTACTCGAAAGAGTTGTGAGAACGTCCCATCCAAACACTCTACAACAATAAAATTCATGAATCGTCTCATAAATCTAAGAGTTGCACTTGTAATGCAATTAACGTTCGACGCTTACCTCTTGCCCTACTTATTATTATATGGTCAGCCCTCTAGTATTAAGTGGGAGTGCAAGTAAGGATCTTAGTCTTATTAGTAATTAATTGGGTAGTTAATTCTATTAAGAATTTAATTATCGAAAATACTAAATTGAACTTTCTATGTTCCGATTAATTGTGTTATTGCAACATAATTCGTAAACTAAAGTTGTTTTCTTATAGAAAAAAACATAGTCTCTTTTCCTGGTAAGAAAAGCGAGACTTACTCCTATTTCTTCTCATTAGTTGACAAGAATAAAATAGGATCATAATCGAATAATGATCGATTGTATTTAAACTCACTTTTAATATTTCATTATCCTAATCCGGTTCTGAAATCATTGAAAGATAACGTATTTTGTGTATCTAATGTCTATAGCTACCAAAATATATGAGATCTTGCACTTGTCACGATGTATGAGTTTAAACCGCAAAGAATAAAGAATTTACTAGCACTTCGCTAGGTATCTTTCTTGGACTCTTTTTATTCCTTAAAGTGCTAAAAACCCTTGTGGCTATGTAGACGATAAAGGAGGAATTGCATGCAAAATAGTCAAGTTAATTGAAAATATGAACGGCTAGTCCCTCATCTACACAAGTAGAATTTCATATACTTTGTTTAAATACCTAAGTACATGCATACTTGTAGGCATTTTTTCAGAAATAAGGAAGTCAATAAATTGCTTTTTGCCTTCTACTGGTGATGTAACATTTATAATGTCGACAAATTCAGTGGGAGCGTTGCAGTTTATTACTGAAATAATATCCATGTAATATTGTCAATTTCAGTGGGAGCTACAAGATTTATTTTCTTGTTTAGTCACCCGTATTATTTTAAACTTGCTTTGAAATATTATCACTTCCAAATATGAACGATCATTGCTTAAAGAAAAATTGCATTTTATTTTATAAGGTAACACGCTCCCTTTCTGATGTTGCCTTATGACACGTTATCTATAAAATAATAATCCACTATTCTTTATTTAATGTTATGGTTCTAAATCTACTTAAAATATCAATGACATTATCGTATTGTTTACACAATTAACCACATGTTGTATTGCTTGTCTTCATAATATGATGTTGTGTCTTACACAAGTGGGAGAAATTGAAAAGTGTATGCAAGGAACAACATATGATTAGTTTCATTTCCCCAAAAGGTAAGAAAGCTAATAATTCTACTAAGACTTGAACATACAAGATGTTTGTTGTCCTACTGCATTCAATGTCATGATATAGTGGAAAGCTACTTCGGTAATTTACTACATGTTATAGTAAATACAATTATGGTTAAGATATAATAATCATAATTTTGAAGTATTAAATTAACTTGAAATTACTATTGAACTCAAGAGTTTGCGTTCATGATTACTTTAGTTAGTATAATTATGTTTTTCCTTAATAACACATAATTATAAAGTCCTTGAATTACTCACCGACTTATAACATAAAGTATGTAGTAAAATAGTTATGTCTTCGTGTCAACACATAAACATTAGATCTTTGAATTATTTAAAGACTTACAATGTATACTTGATATGTTCTGTTTTCTTGAAAACACATGGACATATAATTCTTGAACTGTTATGTCTTCTTGTAAACACATGGTTCTCGCATTGTTCAAGAAATATACATTATAGCATGCACCTGGATTTAGAATACGGGTATTGTAATTTGGTACATGATCCAATTGACAAGTATTTAATCCAAAGAGTATTAAGTTATCTGTGGAATTCTGATGTAGCCTCACAATTCCAATACTCATAGAATACCAAATATTATGGTATGTCTAAAGAGTTGAAACAAACTATATTCGTATAGTTTGATATATGATAGCTTTAACTATTTTGCCTCCATGATCTATCAAGGTTATGAAATTGCGTGTGTCATTGATACACTCAATATAGTTCAAACCTAGAAGGTATTCAAGACAACCAATAACTGGAACCCTTAATTTATTAGGGATTTTTGGTTGTTCCACTCAAACCAATCAAATCCTAAAACCTTTTAGGTTTTTCGATTTCCTACACTTCCGTGCTTGACGATTGTAGTGTTGGTGTTCCTCCTAGCTTGACGTGACACAAACCTTTCTTGATTAAGGTTATTGGTTAAAAGTGATGCAAGAATTAGGGTTTATACTACAAACCCTAATTAGGGTTCTTGGGAGAAATCCCAATATGTCTTGATTAAAGTTCTTTAATTTGTTAATACCTTTTGAAGCATAATATTAACAAACTTGAGATAAGAATTTAAAATATGTTTTTGTAGTCTCTCTATTAACAATAATTTATTGTTGCTTAAATACTTAGTATTTAGAGAATGATCTCTACTTACAAAAGTAAGTGGGAGTTATAACAAATCTTAAAGATATTCAAGAGCAAAATACACAACCTTCAAAATCCACTTGTTGATGTCATATTTTGGTTAAGCATAGAAATGTCAAACCAAAGTAAATGTTACTCTCATTCATAAATCTGCAAAGATACCTCATCACTTGATTGATATTTTAATATCAATGCTGAGGAATATAAGTTAGGAGATATTTGTAATCTGCTAACTGCTAATGAATATTATCATATTTTGAATCTGATAAATGTCTTAGAACAATGAGTGATAAGATGCAGTCCTTAAAGGAAAAATCAATCTCTTTGATTGATGTTTATTCTAATTATAAACCTATGAGGTTGGTTGGAGTTTCTTTTGAAGAAAGACTCACAAGGACAAAATGGTATACATAATTAATGCATGGCTAATAATATGAAGCTTTTAATTATACTCAAGAAATTGACTATGATTAAATCATTCTTCCATGCACGCATTGATTAAATAAAGATAATTGATTGTCATATATGTTTCTATGTATATGGAATATGTCAATTAAGATTTATAGTTCTCCTTTATGATTACCTTTTGCAAGAATGGTATGTAATCAAAAGGTTTATGAGTCTATAAAATCTTTATTGAGTATACAAGATGATTAATTCAAGTATGGATTAAACCATGCATCTAGCAACTAAATCTGAAATTTAATTCAATATGATTTTGGTTAAATATAGATAGTTTGGAGTACACTTGACATTAAGTGGGAGCACTGTGTTTTTTCTAAATTCATATGTCGTATAACATAGTGAAGATATCATTCCATTTAAGCTAGATGATAATCCTTAAGATTGGAATAAAACTTTATTTGAGAATTTATGGAATAAAACAAATGACTTTGGAATAAATATTTATTGATATAAGCATATGCGGTAATTGAGTCAAACACAATGCAATACATCATTGAAGTAAGTCTTGCATGATATATTTCACTAGACATAATGTTGTACATGAATGGAAATCTTGTGTTTTTAACTAAGGATTCATTATGTATATATATATTATATTGTGTATATGACTTGTTGTCACTTTTGTACAAGAGCAAAGTGAGATGACAAAAACAATATCTAACTGAGGGTATTTAGATTTTTGTTAAAACAAATGTTTACGAATTATTAGTATAGTGATGTATGTGTACACTGATGCTAGAGGATAATCAATCTAGTAAAGTGAGATGTTATCATTTATGATAAATCTGCTAAACTAGATATGCTCACAATGAGCATTGTTGCATTACACATTAAGGAATAAGAATACTTTACATTTTAAGAAACTGTAAAGATGACTGTCAGTATATCGTTAATTTATATACCTTATACAAGGTATGACGATATCCTCATACTATGACACTTGCAATAGTATGTGCATGTAGGATGAGACACTCATCTTGTTTTTCAAATCTTTCACAATTTGTGAAGTTTGAAACAAGTATTCGGTTTGTTTACTTAGATGACTATTTAACATTCTTGTACAGAAAAGTTGAGAATGTTGGAAACATTTGACTTCAACTTGCTAAATTAGTTTCATGCAATCTATTTTAGTATTTGGATAATTGGGATGGTAAGACAGTTATTACTTTCTGATGAATAAAGATACTTGATATTTGTATTCATTCATATAATTAATGTTGTCCTATATTTGTATGTTTAATCCTTGAATATTTGATTATTCTATATATGTCCATTGTCGGTTAGCAATATGGGAATATTGTCTACATTAAGACAAATGTGAGTGTTGGTTGTATTCTTTGAATATATGGACGGTTCCCACCAAACTCATGTGTTATTCATAAGGGATGCATATTGGACACCCCGAACTTTTGAATCGTTACTTTTGGATCCTTGTCATGAGTAAGATTTCGAAAATGGTGATTAAGTCATCCTTAGACTTGAGATGCAAACAAGTTTGTGCATGTGTGAATATCACTTCTTGATTATAAGTTAAACGCTATCTCGCAAGCGGTAGTTATAAAGGCTATAATTGGAAGTGTTGTCAAGCAGCGATCCACAGACACTTGCAGTCAATATAGAATTTGTTCCTTTATAGTGCAGATTAGTACCACTGGGCCCTCTCCAGAATTAATCAGATAATTGTGTGGCCGCACCCAAAGAGTAAATCAAGATGATATTTGTTTACATTTGGTATATCTGAATTAACTTCTATAACGAGAAACTAAAAGTTAAACTATATGAAATGAGTTAGGATCCATATCCATGGTTTAACGGTACTAGTAACAAAGGGATGATTATTAGCAAGTCACATAATCATATACCATTTATACTTTTGAGATATTCTTCTTGAAACTATACCTCAATCATTTCTGGATATAATAAAGTGTTGCTAGATACTTATTATGGACGTACTATGTCTTAAACTCTCACAAGTGGGAGCTGTTGGGATATGCGATCGTTTAGCCATCGGAAATGCGTGAGCCTATCAGGGGCACACACTTAAACACGAAGAGTACGGTTTATTACATGTTTAATATATACGGGTTATATATTTATTAAACGTTTAATAATGTTTCACGAAAATATATTTAACGGTTTTTAGTTTAATCGTTAGACATTGTAAACTAATTAATACACGTTAAATAGAAAGAAGAGAGAATAAGTTTAAATATTTATTTATACTTTTGGTCTAAAATATACGTATGTGATATTTTAGAAAAAGATACTAGTTTTTCTTTTCCTTGTTGTATCTACGGCAATTATGTGTTGAGATTGCATTGTTTATTCTTTGTCGACAATTCATTGAATAAAAAAGAGAGATACTAAGACAATGAAATATTTGATTTGTTTCTTTGAAAAACTAGTTAGTATATATATATATATATATATATATATATATATATATATACATTCTTGGTGGGGCTCTCCATGATGAGACATACAACAGAAACCACAAGTAAAACAATTCGTTTCTCTACTTCATGAATGGATGGAAATGTATTAAACCATTTAGTTGCTTTAATCTTTTGACATTCATTCGGCAAATGCAAGAACAAGTAACTTTGTATTCCTAGTTTTTTTCCTTATACAATCGGACGAATACCATTCTTTTGGTATCCGATTGTGTGTTTTTCTATAACATCAAACTCTAGTTGTTTGTGATGTTTATTCGTGAAGCAACCACTAGCATCGTAACGTATTCATTTGACGTGTGTGTGAGCAACCTATAGAGACGGTATTTTAACCGTTAAGTTTCAAGATTCAAGATCAAGACTCGTTTAATTGATTTTAATCAATTAAACAAAAGGTTAGTATTTATGTTTATTTTATGTGTTAATTATAAATATCAAACTAAATTCATTCCGCTGCGCACTCGTAGATAATGGTTAACTAGTTCTAAAATCCCAACAGGACCAAAGTCCGAATAGGAGAGAAAGCACGAACAGAAGATGATATATGTTCGGCTCGGTCCGATCAGCCCCGGTGATATTAACTTGAACAATGAAGCGGGTGAGCCTGAAAAAGAGGAAGAGACTAAAAATACAACGACCAATTGGTTGTGAGCGAGCTAAAAAATCATCTCCCTCGTCGACATGACATCTTTTTCATTTGTTGACGATGTAGCCAACAAATTCACTGAACATTAAATATTTTTTATATAATTTTTAATTTTTTTTAATTTTTTTAGTTATTTTTAAGAGTGTGTTTCGACTCTTGAAATCTTGTTTATAATCTTTATACTACACTACAATGAAGCCCAATAGTCCAACTTATATCCAAATAACATTCCAGAAACACACACCTTTGCTCATAAAATCCTGTTCGTCACTTTCAATCATAAGATTCCCAAATTTGAAACCCTAAAACAAAAATCAAAATGTCAGACCACATACCTTTTGATATCCAATCAGAGATTATCAAAAGGCTTCCTGTCAAATCAATTGTTCAATTCCGATCTGTTTCAAAGCAATGGAAGTCTTTTATAGACTGCCCGGATTTTATTAAAACCTACCACATTAATCACCAAAACCTCCAGCGTCATTTGATTTTTAAGTACGAGTTAAATAATGTCACAACATATACCTCGATTATCGATGACGATTCTTTCCCCAAGAAAAAGTTTCCCCAAACCGCTCCCGAGCCCCTTAACATACTAAAATACACATCAATAATTGGTTGTGTTGACGGGTTGTTATGTTTTTATGGCTTATACAAAGTTGTAGATTTAGAAACTTATATGGTTGTTCTCTGGAATATTTCTATTAGAAAATCGGTTGGTATTCCTATCCCTGATGTTAACAAGTCAGGAGGATATATTCGTATTGGTTTTGGGGTTTGTCCTGAAACTAGTGACCCTAAGCTTGTTAAGATTAATGTTGTTCAAACCACGAGTATATGTTGGGAGGTCCAGGTCTTTACATTAAGTTCACGTGTTTGGAAAACTGTCTATACAGGTGTGCCTTTTAAATCGTGTGGTTTGATGTGGGGTCAAGTTTTTATAGATGGAATTATTTATTGGCGTACTAGTGGTAGTTCTATTCTTTACTTTGATTTGAAAAGTGAGAAGTTTGGCGAAGTGTGTCTTCCGGAGGGATCAGTATCTACTTATAATTTGCGTTTGGTGAAGGTGAATGAGTCACTTGGTTTGCTTGAGTATGATTATCAAAGGTGTGGGATGTCAGTTTGTGGTGTGTGGATGAAAGATGGTGTGAATCATCCGTTTACAAAGATTTATACCATTAGTGTTGGGGGTAAGTTGGTGTCCAGCAGTGTATTGTGGTTTAGGAACAATGGTGAAGTTGTACTTCAATTGGATGATGATGATGGTTGGGGAGGGTCTCAAATTAAAGTTTATGAACCCTCGTCAAGACGTATTAATAGTGTTGGGATTAGGGGAGACCGTCGTACGTTTACCGCGTGGTCGTACATGGAAACACTACTTTTGCTTGATCAGCCAAATTCTATCATTCAATGATAGCCAAGATGCCATCTGCAGGTGTTAGGATCAAGCTCTAGCTATCACATTCGGTTTTTATTCAGTTTAGTTTAGGGTAATACAATACAAATATAAATGCGTCATCTTTATAGCTATGTTGTGTTATTTGTTGTAGTTTCATCATTATTGACTGCTACTGTTAATGAATTTCATATAATTTATGAACATTAAGTTTGGATATCGTTTGCCATTTAGTTAGTATTTTGGATATGTAATCTCCCTTATGCATAAGTTTAGTTGTAATGTACCAAACATATTGTCTAGCTTGGACTACAGATATCAACTAGTAAAGTTGACCCTTTGTCAGTAGCACCTTTAAACCAGCACTCGGTGGGAATAAATATCCCTGTTATGTGAAGCAGTCGCCAAGCTGTCCACTGCTTTATATTGTGAGTCTATATGTAAATTCAATGCTATGTAAGCTCACTAGATTTCGGTATAAGTAATTAAGTATAGGTCGATCTTCATAGTTTGAGGTATTTTGGCAGTTAAAGGCAAAAGGCGCAATTCAGTTAACCAGCCCTATGCATGTATGTTGCAGAATCCTTATAAAAAGCATAGTTTGATATAAAGTGAGAATCCATATAATGTGCTTATCTCATGGCTACTGTGATATCAAGTGTTTGGGACCCCTCTTCATTACATAAAATAAGGTTATATAAAAAGTGAGGAAATGGTCCCTTCAGAAACTTTCTTGGTAGCCTTATGTCTGTCTTGTAAAAGTTTACTATGTAATAGAGTATTTGTTTAATTTGGCAAAGCTCATTATCAAATATAGTATACAATCGATTTCCAATTCTGAAAAACTTAGTAATTAAATAATAAGTTCATAACGAAATTTTGTGTCAGTGATCTGATCTCGACACTAGAAAATTAGATGACTTGGACTGCGTTTGTTGATTAGGCTCTGGTTTCTACAATGCATAAGTTGGACTCTCGAGTAAGCTATTTTAAAAAGTAACATATTTCTACTGTTTTCAATGGTTCCAGTTTGTGTGTGCGTAACGATACAAATTTGAGCATAAATATTTCTACAAATTGTATGCTGTTTGGAACTTTGGATTACAAATTTGAGCATAAACGATACACCCATTACCACATGTACACACAACACAACTAACTCAACTGAAGGTACTTTAGCCTGCAAGCTTAGCAGCAAAACCTTTTGAGTATACAAAAACTTCACAACTTGGAATGAAACCCATATACAGCGATGCTTCAGTCAGTCATTTGATAGCCATATAACTATATGAGCATTTAAATGGGCGAAGGTGAAAAGTTATCCATATATATTTCTGTAGGCAGCACATTTTGTCTATTAGTTTCAAGAGGAAGAAATGGGAAATGGAAAACTCTTTTACACGGAAAATATATACTCCGTTCGTCTCAAAATAATAAACACAACAAACTTCCCAACCTTGAGATACATGGAGAAAAGGAGCAAAACTAAAACATGCCAGACAAGATGACTGGATACACATAACAGACAACAATAGTTACACACGAACAAAAGAGTTAATAACAGCAAGATGACTGGATGTGCAGGGGCATATATAAACCCATTTGACTGTAATTCCAATTCCAATTCCAATTCACTTGGACCGACACCTCTTGACCGAACAGTAACTCGGATGTATTTTCCATGTCCCACCTAATCCACCATTTGACCAAATATGTCACATTCTCACTTATTCAGCAAACCACAGACCTGCAACTGCTATAACCTGAAGCTTACATTTTTCCCTTTTCCACCTCAAACCACACGAACAACAACTAAATATTACTCCGTATATAACCATAGCATAAAACTCATGTTCTACCGGACCATCAGTCCCTGCATGCAAATTTACAGGATCATTGTCCCACTTTTGCCAACCCAGTTGGTCTTTTTTCCCCTTCTCACAAACACATTTGTCATCTATCAAGCATAAGTCATCTCTGATCATGGAGAGTTTGAACTCATCTAATGAACCTTCGTGCACTTACAAATCTTGGCTTGGCGGATAGCATGAAAGAATTTAGATCTCTCTGTCAACTGTTTGCTTGGTTGATCAAACATTCGCTCCCCATGAGACGACTCAGACACGTCAGTCAAGTCAGCCCTATCAGTTGGCACATGAAACTTAAACTTCATTAACACAAGTTTAGGATTTCATCCAACGGTACCTCCGTTCCCTAGATAGGATACTTATCCTCAGTGCCTCTTCAATCGGTACATAAGGTGGAGTCTATTATGCCTGGAAGAAGGTTCATAATCCTATTCATCTGAGAATATTCGTTGCTGCATATTTGTTCAATACACACAAAAAATAAGTACACTAGTTGAAATTTGAGATAATACACAAGCTTTGAAACTGAATATGATGATAATTGCACTTTAATCTCCGATTCTCCATACCTTGCTTGTCTACTACAAACTTGAAACAGAAAAATCACTATAATTGCACTTATATTCGTTGTGTTATCAGAATTTTTCAGCATAACACTTCATTATCTATTATAAAAAATTTACAACTCGAAACAGGAAAATCAAACCCAAACACATACTATCGATTGCGGCTCATTCCAATTTTTATAATATCCCTTTCAAAACACATTACATCCAATCACCCCCTATTTGGCTTCGCCATATTCCCATCTGCTCGCTGAAAATGAGTTACGTGCCGATTCTGCAGCTGAACCTACTACTATTACTACTTTCGCAATATACTCGATAACAGTTTTTGTAACAAATAAGAATTTGAAATCACTTTCCACCTATAAATGTGGTTCCGAGTTCCTCACTTACCCTTATTCTTATTAAAGGGTACATATTTTATGTTTTTATTTGATTTAATGTACTAAGAACAGTGAAAAGATACTGTACTTGAAACTGAAAGCATATATTGCAGCAGATTCCCACACTATAGTCAAAGCCACAGATTAATTGGGCATTATATGTAGCGAAAGTGTTAATGCGAATCTTGTTTGAACAAAATTTCATCTATTTGTTATTGTGCTCTAACTTGAGATGCTAAGACCTAATAGACACTAGTCGATTAATACCTGTAGGATACAACCTAACTAAATCAGTATGAATTACAAATATAATTGAAATATGAATACATTACATAACTGGATTGTCTTTCAGCAAAAATCGTGCATAATTTTCACTCACAAAAAAATTTGACATCTGGAGATTGTTCTAACCGTCATAACAAACATCAATCTATATGTAATAGATCAAACTCTTCATTTACTTATTATAATCTGCACTATAGCTGCAATACGTTTGTTCTCGTACCTTGGTTGTCGACTCCAAAAGTCATGTTCTAAGCTCCAACTTCGCAAACTCACCATTATCTTTGGTCAATCTCATTGATCAAGCAAAAGTAGCGTCTCCATGTAGAAACACACAAAGAATATACATAGTCTTCCATAAATCCCGATGTTGTAGATGTGTTGTGAGTAGGGATCATAAACATGGAGTGAAGAATCTTCATTATCCATTTGAATTATAGGTTCCCCATTTTTCCTAAATCCATGTACCTTAGTTATCCATAGAGTTGATGCTTCAATATCATATACCTTTGTCAAAGATTTTGAAATACCCTTCTCCATCACCCACACACCATAAAATTGTGGACCACCCCTGCGATAGTGTTCAAGCACAACAAGGGACTCTTGTAACTTAAACAATGATATGTTATGGCCTACTACTCCATCAGGGAGATAAATTTCTGTAAACTTTTCAATTGTCAAATCAAACAACATAATTAGATCATCCATACGGCTACCCTTATATGCAAGCCAATAAATAAATCCATCTATAGCTACTTGGCTATCTTCTTTAAATCTAACTGATAAACCAGGAAAATTGATAGATACACTTCTCCAAACCCTTGTGCTTACTGTATAAACCTCTATTTGCCTTGGGATGCTAGTTTTTGTAATCTTTACAAGCTTAGGGTCCTTAGTCTCTCGACAAACCCCTAAACTAATAAAGTAATCGTGCCTATCGGACACAATAGGCACATTGATATCAACCGATTTTCTAATAGTAGGATTCCAAATAGTAGCTTTATCCATATATGTGCTGTAAAAACAGACCAAGCCTTGATCATGACCGCCTATTTTTAGATTTACAAGTAGCGTAAGTGATACGGGAACAAGTAGTGGAAACTGGTGTTGGGGGAAAGTATTATTGTCCACAATGGAAACATATATTTTCGTGTAGTTATCTTCTGGATCATTGTATCTTAAAAGCATATATTGGGGATGGTCATGGTGTGAGGTATGATCAATGATAAACTTAGAGCTATCGATAATAGACTTCCATGGTTTTGAAACCGACCTGAATCGAATCAGTGATTTGACGGGAAGTCTTTTCATGATATCCTCTTGGATTTCGAAAGGTATGTAACAGTTTGAGATCTTGTTGTGTTTTCGAACCATTGCTTTAGGGTTTGAACGTGATGATTATGGTTTTCGGTATTGATTTGTAGTATTTATACTTTTGGCTATATAATACCAATGAAAGCAAAACGGCGAATTTGGCCACTGGGCTTTAAATGTCATGGATCCATAGTGGGGTTAAATATATAGAGATTACTATATAATACCAGTGACTATCTATTTACTATATGCTAGTGTAAATAGAATTATGGATGAGTCTTTGTTTAATGGCGATTTTATTAATTCTAAACCAGAGCTAGAAACAAAAGAAGGCACAAGGGATTACAAGTATGAACAAACAATAACCGGATCACTAGTTCAATTGAACCAACAAGGTTTACAAATTCCGATTCCTATGAGAAATCCATAAATGGGAGAGGATCGAGTTCCATGTCATCGCCGATTAAGTCTTCCCTTAAAGGTTTAGTGTCGAAACATATCCTGTTATGGAGATACCAGATTGCCCACAACATTTTTTAAACTACCGCATCAAAGATCCGAGCAAATTAGGAAACACATAATCTATATGTGATAATGTATTAAACTTTTCATTAACTAAAAAGAATATGCACTATAATTGCACTTTAATCTCCATACCTTGCTTGTCTACTTCAAAGCTCATATGTTCTACTCAATATTCACACTTGAAACAGAATATAATTGCACTATAATTCGTTGTGTTATCAGAAATTTTCAACATAATAAAATTTTACAACTTGAAACAGGAAAAGCATCCAAATGTACTATCTCTTGCGGCTCATTTCATTACAGCCAACTATCCGAGTCTGATTATTTAACTTTTTCATCATCCCTTTCAAAAGACGTGTATGTCCAATCTTCCCCTATTTGGCTTCACCGTATTCCCCATCTGCTCGCTGAAAATGGTTACATGCTAATTCTGCAGCTGAACCTACTACTATTTCTACTTTCTCAATATACTCGATAACAGTTTTTGTAACAAATAAGAACTTGACATCACTTTCCACCTATAAATATGGTTCCGAGTTCCTCACTTACCCTTATCTTCTTAAAGGGTGCATATTTTATGTTTTCTCTTTGATTTAATGTACTAAGAAACTGTCTTTGAAACTTTAAAGCATATTTTGCAGCAGATTTCCACACTATATAGTCAAAGCCACTGATTATTTGGGCATTATATGTAGCGAAAGTGTTGATCCCAATCTTGTTTGAACAAAATTTCATTTATTTGTTATTGTGCTCTAACTTGAGATGCTAAAACTTAATAGACACTGGTCGATTAATACCTGTTGGATACAACCTAATTAAATCAGTATAAATTACAAATAAAATTGAAATATGAATATGTTACATAACTGGATTGACTTTCCGCAAAAATCGTGCATAATTTTCACTCACAAAAAAATTGACATAATAAATCTGGACATTTGTTCTAACCGTCATAACAAACACATCAATCTATATGTAATACATCAAACTTTTCATTTACCTAATATAATCTTTACTATAGCTGCAGTACGTTTGTTCTCTATATTGTCGACTCCAAAATTCATGTTCTAAGCTCCAACTTGGTATACTGACCATTATCTTTTGTCCTCAATGTATGTCAAACTGAATAATAAAATCTCATTGATCAAGCAAAAGTAGAGTTTCCATGTAGAAACACACAAAGAATATACATAGTCTTCCATAAATCCCGATGTTGTGGATGTGCTGTGAGGAGGGATCATAAACATGGAGTGGAGAATCTTCTATAGCCATTTGAATTATAGGTTTCCCACTCTTCCTAAATCCATGTACCTTAGTTATCCATACAGGTGAAGTTTCAATATCATATAGCTTTGTAAACGATTTTGAAATACCCTTCTCCATCATCCACACACCATAAAATTGTGGACCACGCCTTTCAAGCACAACAAGGGACTCTCGTAACTTAGACAAAGATATTTTACGGTCTACTAGTCCATCAGGGAGATGAATTTCTGCAAAATTTTCACTTGTCAAATCAAACAACAGAATTAGATCACACAGACGACTACCCTTACATGCAAGCCAATAAATAAATCCATCTATAGCTACTTGCCTATTTTCTTCGACTCTAACTGATAAACCAGGCAAATTGGTAGATACATTTCTCCAAACCCTTGTGCTTAATGTAAAAACCTCAACTGGCATTCGGTTGCTACCTCTTGTAAGCTTTACAAGCTTAGGGTCCTTAGTCTCTCGACAAACCCCAAAAAAAATAAAGTAATCGTCTTTAGACATATTAGGCACATTGATATCAACCGATTTTCTAATAGTAGGATTCCAAATAGTAGCTTTATCCATATGTCTGCTGTAAAAACATACCAAGCCTTGATCAACACCACCTAATTTTGGAGATACAAGTAGCGTAACTGACACGGGAACAAGTAGTGGAAACTGGTGATGGGGAAAAGTATTATTGTCCACAATGGAAACATATTTTCCATTGTATTTTATAAGCATATGTTGGGGATGATCATGGTGGGAGGCGTGATCAATGATAAATCTAGAGCTATCGATAAGAGACTTCCATGGCTTTGAAACCAACCTGAATCGGATCAATCGTTTGACCGGAAGCCTTTTCATGATTTCAGATTGGATTACCAAAGGTATGTAACAGTTTGCCATCTTGTGTTTTCGAACCAATTGCTTAGGGTTTGAACGTGATGATTATGTTTTTTTTTTTTTGGCATTGATACATGATTTTTTATACTAAAAGTACAAGTTTAAATTAATACATTATATTTTATACTAAAAATACAATATTCATTATTTTTAATGGTTAAAGAATATTTTGGCTAAATACGATCATATATTGTTTATGTTCAGTAAATATAATATTCACCTTTTTGTTTACTTAAGTACTCGATCATCCTACTTCCACACTTACGCCTAACATGCTCTATCATGTTCGCATATCAGAACAAGTCAACGACGATCTATGTCATCGATAGTTGAGTGGTCAACGATAAAGAGGATCACCATGTTATTGCCATTGACGGAGGTCACCAAGCCAAGAAGAAGATGTCACAAACACTCTGGACATGATTTGGTAGGCAAATAGTTAACTCTAATAAAAAGTTTTAATTGTTGTTTGTGATGTGAGTTTCTAGTTGCCGCAGCGCGCGGGCCGACCAACTCTCGAATTCGGTCGACCGAGTTCGACATTTCACCAATGAGACCAGCCTGATACATATGAAGAGTTCGTCTAAGAAAGAGAGAAAATCAAACAAAATATCTTGAACTTAAATATGAAGTAAAATACTGAATGGCATCACTTCTTCATGCCAATGTGCTTCCATCAGTGAAAGAATATGTATTGAAGGCATATATATATTGCAGCCAATTTCAAAACCATAGTCTAACGCCACTAGTTATTTGGGCATTATCAGTAAAGAGTTCATCGAAATCCAGTTTGAAGAAAGTTTCATCTATGTGTTATTGTGGAACTTAAGATGCTAAAATTTTATCGACATTAGTCGATTAGTAACTGCAATATTAATTTCGCAGCTAAGGTAACCTGCTGCGTAATGTGGCCACAACACAACCTCTTTCGTTTAAGATTGATTTTTATCCCTTTCTGTGTACAAACACCTAACTAAAGGTACCTCGTACAGGCTACCCCGATTTAACATATGTAGTAAAAGATAATAATGATACAAAACTAATTGAAATATAAATAAGTAATGTTACTGGATTGACTTTCAGCAAGATTGTGCATAATTTTCACACATACAAAAAATATTGAGACTCATCATAATAAATGTCGAAAGCATATTGTTCTGAGTTAGAAAGCACACATCAATCAATATGTACTACATCAAACTTCTCATTAACTTAATCTAATCTGCACACTGATCTCCGTACGTTGCGTGTCTACTCCAAAAGTCATGTTCTAAGATCAAACTTCGCAAAGTGATCATTATCTTTGGCCTCCAATGTATATCAAACTGAATTGGAAAATCTCATTTGTCAAGCAAAAGCAGTGTTTCCATGTAGGAACACACAAAGAAATTATGTGTCGTTCCATAAATCCCAATGTTATCGATGTTTTGTAAGTAGGGATCAAAGATAGAGTGGAGTATTTTTATAACCTTTATTAGCCATGATTTGAATTATAGGTACACCACTATTCCTAAATCCAAGTACGCCTCCCTTCGATAATCCAGGTCTTTCAATATTAAATGGCTTCCTAAACGAGTTTGGAATATCATTCTCCATCACACCCACAAACCATAAAATATTCGATGAGCCTTAACGTTATATTCAAGCAGATCAATAGAATCTCGTAACTTAGACAAAGTAATGTCATGGTTTACTGCTAAACTAATGGGGAGATCATCAATTTTTGTAAATTCTTCACTTGTTAAATCAAACAACATGATGAGGTAATAATACTCATCATACGCACCAGACGTGTTATAAGCAAGCCAATAAATCAATCTGTGTATCACCACTTGACTATTATAACACAGGTGAAAATGAGTTACATGCTAATTCTGCAGGTGAACCTGCTACTACTTCTACTTTCTCAATACACTCGGTAACTATTTTTTTAACAAATTAGAATTTGACCTCACTTTCCACCTATAAATGTGGTTCCGACTTCCGAGTTCCTCACTTACCCTTATTCTTATTAAAGGGTGCATATTTTATGTTTTTCTTTTGGGTAACCATGGTTTCCAACCTTAGGCCGAGTATTCCACGCATTTTAAGTTTTTCTTTGATTTAATGTACTAAGAACAGTGAAAGATACAGTATTTGAAAGCATATATTGCAGCAGATTTCCGCACTATAGTCAAAGCCACTGATTATTGGGCATTGTATGTAGGCGAAGTGTTAATCACAATCTTGTTTGAACAAAATTTAATCTATTTGTTATTGTGGTGTAGTCGATTAATTAATGCCTGTTGAGTGACCTAGTGAGTAATGATGTGCCTCATACAACCAAACTAAATAATACAGTATAAATTACAAAATCATGCATAATTTTCACTCAGCAAAAAAAATTGACATAACAAAACTGGACATTGTTCTAACCGTCATAACAAACACATCAATCTATATGTAATACATCTAACTCTTCATTTACTTAATATAATCTGGCACTATAGCTGCAGTACGTTTGTTCTCCATACCTTGGTTGTCCACTCCAAAAGTCATTATCTAAGCTCCATTTCGCAAACTGACCATTATCTTTTGTCCTCAATGTATGTCAAACTGAATAATAAAATCTCATTGATCAAGCAAAAGTAGAGTTTCCATGTAGAAACACACAAAGAATATATTTACTCTTCCATAAATCCCGATGTTGTAGATGTGCTGTGAGGAGGGATCATAAACATGGAGTGGAGAATCTTCAAGACCCATTTTAATTATAGGTTCCCCACTCTTCCTAAATCCATGTACCTTAGTTATCCATCCAGGTAAAGTTTCAATATCATATAGCTTTGTAAACGATTTTGAAATACCCTTCTCCATCATCCACACACCATAAAATTGTGGACCACGCCGTTCAAGCACAACAAGGGACTCTCGTAACTTAGACAAAGATATGTTACGGCCTACTAGTCCATCAGGGAGATGAATTTCTGCAAAATTTTCACTTGTCAAATCAAACAAAAGAATTAGATCACACAGACGACTACGCTTACATGCAAGCCAATAAATAAATCCATCTATAGCTACTTGCCTATTTTCTTCGACTCTAACTGATAAACCAGGCAAATTGGTAGATACATTTCTCCAAACCCTTGTGCTTAATGTAAAAACCTCAACTGGCATTCGGTTGCTACCTCTTGTAAGCTTTACAAGCTTAGGGTCCTTAGTCTCTCGACAAACCCCAAAAAAAATAAAGTAATCGTCTTTAGACATATTAGGCACATTGATATCAACCGATTTTCTAATAGTAGGATTCCAAATAGAAGCTTTATCCATATGTCTGCTGTAAAAACATACCAAGCCTTGATCAACACCACCTAATTTTGGAGATACAAGTAGCGTAACTGACACGGGAACAAGTAGTGGAAACTGGTGATGGGGAAAAGTATTATTGTCCACAATGGAAACATATTTTCCATTGTATTTTATAAGCATATGTTGGGGATGATCATGGTGGGAGGCGTGATCAATGATAAATCTAGAGCTATCGATAAGAGACTTCCATGGCTTTGAAACCAACCTGAATCGGATCAATGGTTTGACCGGAAGCCTTTTCATGATTTCAGATTGGATTTCCAAAGGTATGTAACAGTTTGCCATCTTGTGTTTTCGAACCAATTGCTTAGGGTTTGAACGTGATGATTATGTTTTTTTTCTTTTTGGCATTGATACATGATTTTTTATACTAAAAGTACAAGTTTAAATTAATACATGATATTTTATACTAAAAATACAATATTCATTATTTTTAATGGTTAAAGAATATTTGGCTAAATACGATATTATATTGTTTATGTTTAGTAAATATGAAATCCACCTTTTTTTAAAGGATTTAACATGATGTATGTCAACGATAAAGAGGAGCAGCATACGGAGGTCACCAAGCCAAGAAGAAGATGTCACAGACACTCTGGACATGATTTGGTAGGCAAATAGTTAACTCTAATAAAAAGTTTTAACTGTTGTTTGTAATGTGAGTTTCTAGTTGCCGCAGCGCGTGGGCCGACCAACTCTCGAATTCGGTCGACCGAGTTCGACATTTCACCAATGAGACCAGCCTGATACATATGAAGAGTTCGTCTAAGAATGAGAGAAAATCAAACAAAATATCTTGAACTTAAGGATGAAGTAAAATACTGAATGGCATCACTTCTCCATGCCAATGTGCTTCGATCAGTGAAAGAATATGTATTGAAGGCATATATATATTGCAGCCAATTTCAAAACCATGGTCAACGCCTCTAGTTATTTGGGCATTATCAGTAAAGAGTTCATGGAAATCCAGTTTGAAGAAAGTTTCATCTATGTGTTATTGTGGAACTTAAGATGCTAAAATTTTATCGACATTAGTCGATTAATAACTGCAATATTAATTTCTCAGCTAAGGAACCTGGGTGACCTGCTGAGTAATGTGGCCACTACACAACCTCTTTCGTTTAAGATTGATTTTTTTCCCATTCTGTGCACAAACACCTAACTAAAGGTACCTCGTACAGGCTACCCCGATTTAACATAAAAGATAATAATGATACAAAACTAATTGAAATATAAATAAGTAATGTTACTGGATTATTGACTTTCAGCAAGATGGTGCATAATTTTCACACATACAAAAAATATTGAGATTCATCATAATAAATGTCGAAAGCATATTGTTCTGAGTTATAAAGCACACATCAATCTATATGTAATGCATCAAACTTCTCATTAACTTAATCTAATCACTGATCTCACTACAACAATCGCGCCCTACCCCAGCGATATTTTTGGTGTTTCCCCAGCGATGTCGCTGGGGAAGCGTATCCCCAGCGACATGTCGCTGGGGTATATTCGCTGGGGTACGCTAGTTGTTAAATGTATCCCCAGCGACTCCCCCCAGCGACACGTGGGCCCCACAGACTTTTCCTGGAAGAACAGATGCCAGGGTGGCAAAATTTTCCCCAGCGACATGTCGCTGGGGAAAATCCTTATTAAATAAAAAAAATTAAGTTAAACTTAACCATTTTAGCTAATTACAAATTTTCCCCAGCGACATGTCGCTGGGGAACATTTCCTTTCGTTTGACTTGTCAACGCGTTGCCGTTGACTAGTCAACGCTTTCCAAAGTTTCCCCAGCGACATGTCGCTGGGGAAACTCTTGATACGTTTGACTTGTCAACGCTTTGCGTTTGACTTGTCAACGCTTTGCGTTTGACTTGTCAACGAATAACCAACTTTTCCCCAGCGACATGTCGCTGGGGAAGAGTCTGCAGGTTTTTTTTTTTAAATTGTCTGCACAGCAGGCGTTTTCCAGATTTTTTCCGGAATTTTTCCAGAAAAAATCTACCAAAACCTGTATTTGCTCACCAAAAGACACATATAAAGTAAACTTGAAATACAAATCAACACAAACGCGGAATAAGTTCAACTTGCACCAAAATATAATATAACGTTCTAATGATCACATGGATACTAGGAATAAGTCGGGATAGTTAAGGATACTAGGGAAACAAGCGTTCTAATTTAGGATAATAGGGAAACAAGTCAAGATGAACATAAAGAAACTATGTACCATACTAACAAACACATATATGACACGACTAGCTCGCGTCATCGCCACCCTCCCGATCCTCAGCATCATCACCCGGGCGACTCCCGCTCCCGCTGGCACCAGCATCATCACCCGGGCGACTCCCACTCCCGCTGGCACCACCACTCTCATATGCGGCAAAAAGATCGCCATACCTGGGGTCGTTTCTGAACAAGCCCATCATGAAATCAACATCCCGATCCCGACGAGTCTCAGGGGGTGGTGGCAGAAAGCACGGGGGAGTACTGGTGTATCTCGGCAATACCATACCCACGCCAGGATGGTGGCCGCGAAACTTGCCTCCTCGCACCATCCTGTTGATCTCGGCAGTGGTGTGCTCACCCGTCGCCTCTAGCTCCCTCATATGATCCTGTGTGGTGACAATAACACAATATAGTAAATATATTAGTCGGGTTGCTAGATTATTAATCAATGATTCATTAAAGTGTGTTTTGAAAAGAATACTTACATACAACTGGAGAGACTGCTCATCTATAAATACACCATCTGAATTCGTATGCAGACGATAGAACATGTCGATCTCTGTAGGCTCCTGTTGGGTTTCGGACGACTTTTGCTGTACATACACACGTAAGTAAGATCAATCTAATTAAATGCGGCAATAATAATATGTATGTAAAATAAATAATGATAATAATAAAATAATAAAAATAAAAAACAATAATAATAATAATAAAATAAAAAAAATAAAAAAAACCATAATAATGTAAAATCAATAATAATAATAATTACCATGAGATGTCGAGTGCGAGGGATCGACCGAGAACCATGTCGGGAGACAAGTGTTGCCTTGGACCGATTTTGGCTGTTTGTTGAGGATCGCTTCATGTTAGCTTCGTCAGTCCAAAACTCTATCTGTTTCTCCCACACTTCAGGTGTGTGCTCGTCGGGTCTGTTCCGCCTAATTTGATCCAAATCGTATTTTCCAGTCTCGGGGTCTTTTACACAGTAATCTCGCTTCAGACTAGCCTTGCTGGTATTGTATGATTTTTGTAGCTGGTGATTAATGGTATCATAAATACTCTTCCACTGAGGGGTGTTCACGTACGGCGTGAGATCATAATTTTTCTGCAATCAAATACAACACATTGAAAACAGAGTTAGAAATATAATTTATATATTTATTTAAATTCGTTTATTTGTTTATATGATATAAATAAATAAACGAATTTAAATGAATATACACAATACAACACATTGAAAACAGAGTTAGAAATATAATTTATATATTTATTTAAATTCGTTTATTTATTTATATGATATAAACAAATAAACGAATTTAAATGAATATACACAATACAACACATTGAAAACAGAGTTAGAAATATAATTTATATATTTATTTAAATTTGTTTATTTATTTATATGATATAAATAAATAAATAAATTTAAATAAATATACACAATACAACACATTGAAAACAGAGTTAGAAATATAATTTATATATTTATTTAAATTCTTTTATTTATTTATATGATATAAATAAATAAACGAATTTAAATAAATATACACAATACAACACATTAAAAACGGAGTTAGCAATATAATTTATATATTTATTTAAATTTGTTTATTTATTTATATGATATAAATAAAAAAACAAATTTAAATAAATATATACAATTAAATAAATGAACACGATAATTAAATAAATATAAAATGATAACTTACCCCAATAGCTGCCCGGGCCACCGCCTTGTACTCTTCGGGGACCTTGCTCCACGAAGGGTAATACAAAGGTATTTCCCTAACGACACACCCGAATAAGTTTCCCCAATGATCTGCGTAGGGGCCGATAGGTATAACAAGGTTACCTCTACCGGGTACAAAGTCGATCTCGACCGGCCGGTTTTGATTCTCGGCCACCGCATCCAGTAATTTCAGGCAGCGGGTCTTCTCCTGGGTATTCTGCCTGCCGGCTCTCCTCCCGCCCAAATTGGGCTTTTTCTTTCCTTTTCCTGCAAAATCAAGTGAGTGATAAAGTCATAAAAGTTAAGGCAAACAAGTTAAATATGTGTATCAAATTTGTATTACAATAATAAAGAAATTCTTACCCCGGTTGACGAAGCAACCCCCGCAACCGAATGATGGAGGACGTGGACGTGAAGAATCCTCGCCACCACCGTCCCCGCCGTGGCCCCGTGCAACATCAGTCATCTGTATACAAGTACAATTAGCATAACATGTAGAAATTCATGAACAAAATAATACAAGCATGCACAAATCTAAATATCAAAATAAATTTACACATTTAAACAATCCACAACAATTTCATTCATTCATTCATTCAAATATATAAGTGTATTTTACAAGTTACAACACAAAGTTAATCTTCTTCGTCACTAGAATAAAATTTCTCAACACCATCATCATCTTTGATGAGGTCTTCAACATCAGAATCTGCTAAATCATGAGGAAGGGGGTCTTCATCATCATCGTCTTCATTAGGAACATCATCGTTATCTGGCGGTGCGTCAACCTCTGTTGATTCACCATCTATATGCAAATCTATATAGAAGGTGTAATTACCGAAGTCATTCCCACTAGTAGAAGGTGGGAGATGACTAGTAGAAGGTTGGAGATCACTAGTAGAAGGTGGGAGATCAGATGAGTTGTCCAAATGTATAATATCAGGTTCGTTCTCTACCACGATTACACCGTTGTTCAAAAACTTGTTATGATTAACATGTTCGACGACCTTCACGTTGGGTTTGGCTGGATCTACAAGGTAGAAGACTTGTTTGACTTGTGTTGCGAGGATGTATTGTTCACTTTTCCACGCCTCACCAGAGCCGACGATTTGTGTCATTCCGTTTCTAACGATAAGTTTCTTGACTCTACCAACGGTGTTGCGAGTGTCGAACCACTTAACTTTGAACAACGCAACTTTAAACGACAAATAGTCAAACTCGAGGATTTCTTGAAGCCGACCATAAGTGTTAGTTTTCCCGTCAGGATCAGTCGAATAAACGTCGCTATTTTGAGTTACGCGACGTTCATCGCGGCTCTGCACGACATACCTCACACCATCTACTACGCAACAGTTTACTGACATTGGAGCCCTTAATGGTCCATTAGCCAAAGCGAATAACTCGCTGGTTGGGCTAAACTCTGGGTCTTGGGGATTTTGTGCGTGACGTTCAAAGATCTATGAAGAAGATAGGATTAGATAGAAAACTAAAAATATGATATTGTTATTTTTACACTTAAGTACACAAAATAAGTGTTAGTTTACCAGCGTCTTAAACCAGTGGGGGAATTCTTCTAGCTTGTCTTTTTCTGGAAATAACCTGAAAAACGTTCATGCTATTAGAATAAGTCGTCGAAATGATAAGTTAAGAAAAAAAAGTTACAAAATTAAAAAACGCGTACCTCCAGAACTGGTCTTGGTACGTGTCGATCTCAGGACTGTTGTTAAGTACATACCATCTCACTTTCTTGTACTCGTCGGTAGGAAAATGAGGAAAGGACAGTAAACCAATCGGCTTGCATACCGATCGGAACACCTGAAACTTACACGTTGAGGGAGGGGGTCCACATTACGATCGGGACGATTAAATTTCGTGGTAACACCCCGAAAATATTGAGAACTTATAGTCAATGCTTCTTCTGCAACATAACCCTCCGCGATCGAACCTTCCGGCTTAGCTTTATTTCTTACATAACCTTTTAGCTTCTTCATGAATCTTTCAAATGGATACATCCACCGGGGTTGAATAGGCCCGCCTTCAAGAGCCTCTAGAGCTAAATGGATGGGCAAGTGAATCATAATGTCAAAGAAAGCAGGAGGATATATGCGCTCAAGCTCGCATAGAATTTCAACCACCTTGACCGAAGCTTTCAACATGTCCTCCTCCATCAAAGTTGTAGAGCAGAGTTGCTTAAACAAGGAACACAGTGCAATTATTGGTTTTGCAATATGTTCGGGCAAGTAATTTTGAAGTCCGTAAGGAAGTAAACGTTGCATCATTATATGACAGTCATGAGACTTCAGGCCCGTTATATTTGTATCATTATCGGTCACTTTGTGCTTGAAGCATGATCCGAACCCATCTGGTAGTTTAACACTTTTGATGTACTGACAAAACTTTTTTCGGTTCTCTGGTGTTAAAGAATACGCAGCCTGGGGCTTCACAGTCTTCCCCTTGTGGTTTACGGTTAGCCACAAAGGTCTTCGAATGCCCATCTTTTTCAAGTCTTGTCTTGCTTTTGCGGTGTCTTTACTTTTGTCATTCATTAACAAAATGTTCAAGATGGCCTCCAACACATTTTTTTCGATATGCATGATGTCTAAATTGTGTCTTAGTGAAATAAAAGGCCAATACTCAAGCTCGTAAAAAATAGACCGTTTAGTCCAGTTAAGCTCGACTGTAACATTGTGGGAAATCTTCACACCCCCATGTTTCGGATGTTTACCCGGCTTACGCCTTAGAAATCTAGCATGTTGCGCTTCGATTACATCCGGTTGGTTATAATCTTTAGGTGGATCTTTCTGTTCAGTTTGGCCATTGAAGTCAACACGTGAACTCCTCCATTTATGGGGCTTCTTTAACCATCTTCTATGGCCAACATAAGCTATTTTGCTTGTGACAGGAATAGATGGAGTTTCTAGGTTACATGTAGGGCATGCATAGTAACCTTGCCCACTCCACCCAGACAAACTACTTCGAGCAGGAAAATCATTTATAGTCCATAAAAGCATCGCTCTCATCTTGAACTGCTTTTGTGAAATAATGTCTGTAGTAACAACACCGTTCTTGTGCCACAAAGTCTTCAGGTCTTTAATCAAAGGCTGCAAGTAAATATCAATGTCCTTGCCCGGGGATTTAGGGCCAGGAATTAACAACGTCAGCATAAAGTTACTTTCTTTCATACATAACCAAGGAGGCAGATTGTATGTTGTCAATACAACCGGCCACATGCTGTAGGTCTGACTAAGGTTGCCGAACGGATTGAAACCATCAGCACACAACCATAGTCGAACATTTCTTGGTTCTGCTGCAAACTCTGGATACTTCAAGTCAAACTTCTTCCAAGCCGTGCCATCAACCGGGTGTTGCATCTTACCAGGCTCCGCACACTTTCCAGTAGCATGCCAAGTCATGTCTTTTGCAGTGTGTCTAGACTTGTACAAACGTTGTAGTCTAGGAATGATCGGAAAGTAACGCAACACCTTCCTAGGAACTTTCTTCCCCGGTGTGTTAGTGTCTTTCCATCTACTCGTTTTACACACCGGACAGAATTGCAGATTGTTATTATCCTCCCAAAACAAGCAGCAGTCGTGTTCACAAGCATGTATCGACTCGTAACCTAACCCGATCGTTTTAAATGTCTTCTTTATTTCATAGTAGTTCAGTGGGAACTTGAATCCTTTACTATCGGGTAACATATATCGGAGAAACTCTAATATTTCATTGAATAAAGAATCTGTCATTTTTCCTTTAGCCTTAAAATAGGTAAATTTTGCCATAAAGTCTAGTCGAGACACATGTTCACAACCATCATACAGCGCCTCGTTGGCAATTGCATACAACTCTTCAAACTCGGTACGAGTGGCTTGAGGCGGTTGAGTCGGTTGGTTACTAGTCTCACCAATATTATCTCCTTGTGTTGGTTCATTCGAAGGAATATAGCTAAAATCATTGAGTAACGCTGTCATGTCACTCATCATAGGTTCTCCTAGGTTATCTATCACTGGCGCACGTGGAGCCGGTTCACCGTGTTTGAGCCATGTGGTATAAAGTGGGTCCCACCCGTTTATAGCAATTTCCATTCCAATCCCATCGATGGGTTTCCATAATACATTTCGACATTTTTTGCATGGACATCTAATTTTCCCCGCAGAATTCACCAACGGCCGGCAATGATTGACGAACTATGTAAGACCGTCATTAAATTCTTTGGAAAGTTTCGGTTTGCTTATCCAACTCTTATCAGCGAATACCATAACTGCGTTTTATCCGTATATTTAGTTATTATTACATGGAAGGCAATTATGGAAAGCAATCCTAGATGTTTTGTTAACCTAGTGCAACTATGGAAGGCAATCCTAACCCACTCTTTGATGCTTCGTCTCATATATGAATGCGTATAACCGATTTACTATTTGAGAAAATTTCGGCAGCATTTCCCCTCAACTCCCCAAATATGTGTTTAAAGACATATTCGTAGGAGTAAAGGAGAAACACTGTCGAAATCATCTCAAATAGTAAACCAGTTATACGCATTCATATCCTAAATGAGACAAAACAATCAAAAAGCAGTCCCAAACAGGGGACTTTCCGAAGTTAATTCCTATTAAATTAACTTCGGACGGGTTTTCTATAGGTTGATCAATTTCAGACGGGAATTTTCTGAAATTAATCGCTAAAATCCTAAAACATTCCTAAGGTTTAATTCAATAAAACATTTATATCAAACAGCTTATTCTGATAAGTTTTATCAGAATAAGTTGTTTTCAAACAGCTTATCCTGATAAGCTTATCAGGATAAGCTGTTTGAAAACAGTTTATTCGGATAAGCTGTTTGAAAACAGCTTATCCTGATAAGCTTATCAGAATAAGCTGTTTTCAAACAGCTTATTCCGCTAAGCTTATCGGGATAAGCTGTTTCAAACATCTTATCCTGATAAGCTTATCAGGATAAGCTGTTTGAAAACAGCTTATTCGGATAAGCTTATTAGGATAAGCTGTTTTCAAACAACTTATTCTGATAAGCTTATCGGGATAAGCTGTTTCAAACAGCTTATCCTGATAAGCTTATCAGGATAAGCTGTTTAAAAACAGTTTATTCGGATAAGCCGATAAGCAACATAACGAGTGTTTGGGTTTGCGTTTTTTACAGTTAACGAGTGTTTGGATTTACGTTTAATGGAAATTAACTAGTTTATAAATCCCCAACGACATGTCGCTGGGGAAACCAAAATGATAAAAATAAGTAAATAAGTGTTATCAGTTAGAATTAAAAAAACATACTGTTAGTTGTGGTGGTCACTTGTGGTCGGCTGTGGTCGGTCGCTGTCGGCTGCGCTGTCGGCTGTGGTCGGCTGTGGTCGGCTGCGGTCGGCTGCGGTCGGCTACAATAACATAAAACATTAATTAAAAAAAAACCATTCAATTAAAAAAACTATAAATTTATATAAAAAACAATTGAATTAAAAAAAACCAAAACCTTTAATTTATATAAACTTAAAATGAAAGACAAAACCTTTAATTATGGCTAGTGGTGGTCTACTGCTATGGTGGTGGTGTGGGTGATTCGATGTGGTGGTGGTGTGGGTGATTCGTAGTGGTGACCGGTGGGATGATTCGCAGTGGTGATGGTGGGGGTGATGGAGATGGATATGGGTGATGGTGGTGGTGATTAGCAGTGGTGACTGGTGAGGGTGATGGAGATGGGTGGGGGTTTTACGCAGATGGGGATGGCTGGAGATGACGGTGGTGATGATTGGTGGTGTAAATAGTGGTGATGATTGGTGGTGTAAATGGTGGTGATATTGGTGGTGTAAATGGTGGTTATGATGGCAGCGTTTGTTTGAGAGAAGAGAAAAAGAGATAAGCTAAGTTTCTGTAAATCGTTGAGGATAAGGTCTGGACAAAAGTTTCCCCAGCGACATGTCGCTGGGGAAAATTTCCTTTTCTTGACGAACTTTTCCCCAGCGACATGTCGCTGGGGAAAGCTTAGAATTTGTCGTTTTGCGCAGCTGGTTTAATAAACGTTGGATATTAACGAAACTTACCCCAGTGACATGTCGCTGGGGAAACCTTTATTTTGTCGGTTTGTGAAAGAAGCGCGTTAATGAAATTTTTTGGAGGGATTTCTAAAATTGGTCAACGAAACTTACCCCAGCGACATGTCGCTGGGGAAACTTTTTTAACAATTCATGATATTTACTTTTAAATGATTAATAATAATAATTTTATATAATTGTATTATTATAATTTTATATAATTAAAAATAATAAGTTTTATATAATTGTATATTTTACTTTTATATAATTAAAAATAATAAGTTTTATATAATTATATATTTTTATATAAGATATTTATGTAAATTAGTTTTAAATGATTGATAATAATACGTTTTATATAATTATATATTTATATAATAAGTTTGATTGATAATAATACGTTTTAAATGATTAATAATAATAATTTTATATAATTGTATTATTATAATTTTATATAATTAAAAATAATAAGTTTTATATAATTGTATATTTTACTTTTATATAATTAAAAATAATAAGTTTTATATAATTATATATTTTTTATATAATGTATTTATGTAAATTAGTTTTAAATGATTGATAATAATACGTTTTATATAATTATATATTTATATAATAAGTTTGATTGATAATAATACGTTTTAAATGATTAATAATAATAATTTTATATAATTGTATTATTATAATTTTATATCATACGTTTTAAATGATTAATAATAATAATAATTTTATATAATTGTATTATTAGATAGGGTTCATCATTAGAGGTTCAACGAATTAGATAGGGTTCAACATTATAGGTTCAATGTATTAGATAGGGTTCAACATTATAGGTTCAATGTATTAGATAGGTTTCAACTTTAGAGGTTCAACGTATTAGATAGGGTTCAACATTAGAGGTTCAATGTATTAGATAGGGTTCATCATTATAGGTTCAACGTATTAGATAGGGTTCATAAATTAGAGGTTCAACGTATTAGATAGGGTTCATCATTAGAGGTTCAATGTATTAGATAGGGTTCATCATTAGAGGTTTAATGTATTAGATAGGGTTCATCATTATAGGTACAACGTATTAGATAGGGTTCATCATTATAGGTTCAATGTATTTGATAGGGTTCATCATTATAGGTTCAATGTATTAGATAGGGTTCATCATTATAGGTTCAATGTATTAGATAGGGTTCATCATTATAGGTTCAATGTATTAGATAGGGTTCATCATTATAGGTTCAACGTATTAGATAGGGTTCATCATTATAGGTTCAATGTATTAGATAGGGTTCATCATTATAGGTTCAATGTATTAGATAGGGTTCATCATTATAGGTTCAATGTATTAGATAGGGTTCATCATTATAGGTTCAATGTATTAGATAGGGTTCATCATTATAGGTTCAACGTATTAGATAGGGTTCATCATTATAGGTTCAATGTATTTGATAGGGTTCATCATTAGAGGTTCAATGTATTAGATAGGGTTCATCATTAGAGGTTCAACGTATTAGATAGGGTTCATCATTATTGGTTCAATGTATTAGATAGGGTTCATCATTATAGGTTCAATGTATTAGATAGGGTTCATCATTATAGGTTCAATGTATTAGATAGGGTTCATCATTATAGGTTCAACGTATTAGATAGGGTTCATCATTATAGGTTCAATGTATTAGATAGGGTTCATCATTATAGGTTCAATGTATTAGATATGGTTCATCATTATAGGTTCAATGTATTAGATAGGGTTCATCATTATAGGTTCAATGTATTAGATAGGGTTCATCATTATAGGTTCAACGTATTAGATAGGGTTCATCATTATAGGTTCAATGTATTTGATAGGGTTCATCATTAGAGGTTCAATGTATTAGATAGGGTTCATCATTAGAGGTTCAACGTATTAGATAGGGTTCAACATTAGAGGTTCAACGTATTAGATAGGGTTCATCATTATAGGTTCAACGTATTAGATAGGGTTCATCATTATAGGTTCAATGTATTTGATAGGGTTCATCATTATAGGTTCAATGTATTAGATAGGGTTCATCATTATAGGTTCAACGAATTAGATAGGGTTCAACATTAGAGGTTCAATGTATTAGATAGGGTTCAACATTATAGGTTCAATGTATTAGATAGGGTTCATCATTATAGGTTCAATGTATTAGATAGGGTTCATCATTAGAGGTTCAATGTATTAGATAGGGTTCATCATTAAAGGTTCAACGTATTAGATAGGGTTCAACATTAGAGGTTCAACATATTAGATAGGGTTCATCATTATAGGTTCAACGTATTAGATAGGGTTCATCATTAGAGGTTCAACGTAATAGATAGGGTTCAACATTAGAGGTTCAACGTATTAGATAGGGTTCATCATTATAGGTTCAATGTATTAGATAGGGTTCATCATTAGAGGTTCAATGTATTAGATAGGGTTCATCATTATTGGTTCAATGTATTAGATAGGGTTCATCATTATAGGTTCAATGTATTAGATATGGTTCATCATTATAGGTTCAACGTATTAGATAGGGTTCATCATTATAGGTTCAATGTATTAGATAGGGTTCATCATTATAGGTTCAATGTATTAGATAGGGTTCATCATTATAGGTTCAACGTATTAGATAGGGTTCATCATTATAGGTTCAATGTATTAGATAGGGTTCATCATTATAGGTTCAATGTATTAGATAGGGTTCATCATTATAGGTTCAATGTATTAGATAGGGTTCATCATTATAGGTTCAATGTATTAGATAGGGTTCAACATTATAGGTTCAATGTATTAGATAGGGTTCAATGTATTGGAGGGAAAACATTGGAGGGAAAATGTTAACAATTTCCCTCACTTTTTTAGCATAAAAAGAGAACCACACACACTCCTTATCATCACAACCACCAGCAGATTACACACACTTATCATCATAAACAAATTGTTATTATGTACATGTTGAAGCATGAAGCTTTTCCGTGCAGGTGTGGACATGGAGATGTAGTTCTTCGAGAATCGTGGACAACTAAAAACTTTGGTAGACTGTACTATGCTTGTCCACGTTCACGGGTTCAACCTCCAGTTTCATATGGATGCAAATTTTTTTTATGGAAAGACGAACGCGTCCAACTACTAATCAAATCTCTTGGAGGTTCAATGAGCTTTTCTCCTCTAAGCTCTTCTTCAAGACCTTCAACGAGCTTTCTCCTCCAAGCTCTTCTACCAGACCTTCAACGATTCCAATTTCTTCTCCAAGGTCTTCAGCGTGTGCAAACTGTGTGCGCTTGAATGGAATGATAATGGTACTTGAGCGTACGATAGAGTTGTACCGCAACTCCGATAGGCACACATTGGATTCAGCTGCACTACTTCACGACCTTTACGATGACATGGGGAACATTCGTTTGAACTAGTTTATGATGTATCTGTTTTCGTGTTTATGAGTCTATTATCGGTTTAATATCCATGTTTAATTAAGCGCGTGTTTAAGTGTCAGTGTAGAATAAAGTTAGGTTTAGGCGTCTCTGTTTGTAAGCCTCAATGAATGTTAACAATTTTTAATTAATATTAACAATGAATGTTAACAATTATCAGTGAATGTTAACTTTTGGCGGGCAAAATTTTGGCCGGAAAACATTGGCGGGAAAACATTAGCGGGAAAATTAACCATTTGTCTCACTTTTTTATCATAAAAAGAGATATACTATTTTAAATTTTAATAACTATATTTTTTAATATATATATTATATTTACTAAAATATTATATAAACATTACACATTTTCTAAAAATTGGTGGTCAAATAGAAGTCAACGTTTCCCCAACGACATGTCGCTGGGGAAAGTTTTGTTCCTTTTTTGTAAAATAGGCGCGTTAACTTAATATCTTTTGGAGGGAATCCTAAAAGTTTCCCCAGCGACATGTCGCTGGGGAAAAGTTTTGGCATAAATTAAACAACGCATTAACGCTAATCACTTGGATTAGACGTGGGAGAAAGTTTCCCCAGCGACATGTCGCTGGGGAAAAGTTGGCGGGTTAATCTCCCGCTTGCATTAATTGTGAAGTAGTTTGGTCAAAATTCAGTCAACTTTTCCCCAGCGACATGTCGCTGGGGAAAATTTTCTTTACTTTTTGGTCAAAATTTTTTCGAGAAAGTTTGCCACGTCAGAAATTTTTTGTCGTTTAGCGACTTTTCCCCAGCGACATCATGTCGCTGGGGAAAACCTCGATGGGGAAGGGCTGGATTGTTGTAGTGTCTCCGTACGTTGCGTGTCAACTCCAAAAGTCATGTTCTAAGATCAAACTTCGCAAAGTGGTCATTATCTTTGGCCTCCAATGTATATCAAACTGAATTGGAAAATCTCATTTGTCAAGCAAAAGCAGTGTTTCCATGTAGGAACACACAAAGAAATTATGTGTCGTTCCATAAATCCCAATGTTATCGATGTTTTGTAAGTAGGGATCATAAAGATAGAGTGGAGTATTTTATAACCTTTATTAGCCATGATTTGATTTATAGGTACACCACTATTCCTAAATCCAAGTACGCCTCCCTTCGATAATCAAGGTCTTTCAATATTAAATGGCTTCCTAAACGAGTTTGGAATATCATTCTCCATCACACCCGCACACCATAAAATATTCGACGAGCCTTAACGCTATATTCAAGCACAACAAGAGAATCTCGTAACTTAGACAAAGTAATGTCATGTTTACTGCTAAACTAATGGGGAGATCATCAATTTGTGTAAATTCTTCACGTGTTAAATCAAACAACATGATGAGGTAATAATACTCATCATACGCACCAGACGTGTTATAAGCAAGCCAATAAATCAATCTGTTTATCACCACTTGACTATTATAACACAGGTGAAAATGATTTACATGCTAATTCTGTAGGTGAACCTGCTACTACTTCTACTTTCTCAATACACTTGGTAACTATTTTTGTAACAAATTAGAATTTGACCTCACTTTCCACCTATAAATGTGGTTCTGACTTCCGAGTTCCTCACTTACCCTTATTCTTATTAAAGGGTGCATATTTTATGTTTCTCTTTGGGTAACCATGGTTTCCAACCATAGGCCGAGTATTCCACGCATTTTAAGTTTTTCTTTGATTTAATGTACTAAGAACAGTGAAAGATTGTTGTGATAAATCTGTGTGTGGATCGTTCAAACTTTAATCAGGATATACCGAAATATAAATTGTATTGATATATAATAAATCTGTATCATCTGTTGATTTACAATCTTTCCTATTCTATTTATATTATATGAAACGGTACGATGAATCGATATGTCGATTCATAGTGAACCGTTGTAACGGTTGGAAGTGTATAACTGCCTATAACCGTTCCTAAAATAACTGTCTAAATAAGGGATTTGGGATTAACCCATTGGGCTAAGAGAATCGGCCCAACATCTCCCCCTTAATCACAAATGCCATCGTCTTCATTTTCGTCGGGTCTTTTGAACCACTTTTGAAATAATAGTGCTCCAAAAGTGTGTCTTGACTTTAGGCTTTCTTTCGCTATTTCTTTGGACTTGTTGATCTTCCATAATTAATTTTTCAAGCTCTTGATCATGTCCTTCTTCAAATTTCTCTGATATAGTTTCTTCAAACATCGAGTATTTATCATAGTCTTTTGCAAAGCAAATATTTTTGTTTGTTGGTGTATCCTTGCTAGATTTCCTTTGAGTCTTGTTGAAGCTTGTGGATGCCATTAGCAAAGTTGGTTCTAAATCTTCTTCCACAAAGTTCAATGCTTCTTGTCTTCGATGTCTTTGATCCTTTTTTTGGCAATGTGAGGCATAATGTCTATATTCATTGCAATTATAGCATTTTATGTTGCTGAAGTCTCTAGGCTTTTTTATTGCTTCATTGTAATCTTGTGAGAAATTTTCCTCTTTTCCATGTTGTCTATTATCGTCATGATTTCGGTTATGTGGTGGAATGTATCTTCCTCTTCCTTGATTATCATAGCGATGTCTTTGACCATTATTATTGTGTTTTGCAAACAATAATTTATCGTGATCTTCAAATGTTCTTCCTTTCTTAATCTTTATTCTTTCTTCGTAGGTTTTGAGTCTTCCTATTGCTTCTTCGAGGGTCATTTTGTTTAAATCCGAGTATTGTTCGATTGATGCAATGATTTGAAGGAATTTTTCAGGTACTGCATTTAAGATTTTTCGAACTAAGGTCGAATCCTCAAATGTGTATCCTAAACCAGCGGCTTTGTTTGCATATGTGGTTATTTTTCCTGCAAAGGTATCGATTGATTCGTCTTCCTTCATTTGTAACATCTCAAAGTCGGATTTGAGTGTTTGTAATCTCGCTTGTTGGACTCTTTCTTCTCCCATATGCCTTATCTTTAAAGCATTCCAAATTTCTTTCGAGGTTTTATGCTTCGTTATTTGAAGCAGTTGTTCTTCATGTAAGGATTGATAAAGAAATGCTATTGCAGTCTTATCCTTCTTATTGTCGATTTGGGTAGTATCGGTTGGATCTACCATGTCCCATAAACCATTTGCTTAGAGAATGATTTGCATTCGAATTGCCCATAATGAGTAATTCGTGGATTTTAGCATAGGACATTGAAATTGAGGTGTACTTATAGTACTGACCTCTTTCTTTGAACCATTTCCTTCTTTTGTCATGTCTTTAGGATATTGACTAAAAACTCCAAATAAAATCTTTTATCGAGAAAAATTCTTTTTCTAGTGAGTACTTTTATTTTAGTACCTTAAAATTAATATAATCTTCTAATAAAACTTTTAAAATTTTGTTAATAACTTTAAAGTCTTATTATTAATTTTTTACTTAATAATGTAAATCTTAAAATCTTATAATCCTAAAAAAAACTGAAAAAGATAAATATCTAAAATTTTATATAATTCTTATCATAAACCAAATAAGAAAAGTCTTTAAAGCTCGTTTATTATAAAGCCAATAAAACTTAAATCGTTCTTATCATAAGCCAAATAAGATATCTTTAAAATTTTCTTATCGTAAAACAAATAAGATGTCTTTGAAATTTTCTTATCGTAAACCAAATAAGATGTTTTGAAATTTTCTTATCGTAAACCAAATAAGATGTTTTGAAATTTTCTTATCGTAAACCAAATAAGATGTTTTGAAATTTTCTTATCGTAAACCAAATAAGAAATCTTAAAATTATAAAAGCTTAAAATTCTAAAAAAACTTAAATTCTAAAAATCTTAAAATTTTAAAAATTTAAAATTCTAAAAACTTAAAATACTAAAAAACTTAAAATCCTAAAATAAAGAGTAGAATATGGTTTGTTTGAAACCTGTTGGGCTATGGCCCGAAGTCTATTTGTGATGTGGGCTTAAAAGGCCCGGTGTTCACTAATAGGTAATAATATATACCCCGCCCCTTTTGCTTTCTCCCTTTTTGTGTGTTAATAAATAACACTTCTCTTTCTGTCTTGGTTTCTCCGTCCTCTGTTCCTTCTCTCTTCTTTGTGACAAGATGATATGTACATCAATCTTGTCCTCTGATGATTATTTTGCGAATCAAAGATGGATTTGTAATCCTTCTTTGGTTCCTTAAGTGTTCTAGAGTTTTGATCCGCTTGATTTCTGAATCTGTTCTTTGCGAAAAATAAAGTTTTCGCAAGAAATTTGGGGATCTTCTCTGTTATTCGGATATGTTGAATCGTGATGATTCTAATTGGGTTATCGAATCCTTAATTATGGATTTGATTGAGTTTTACCCAATTTTTCGAGATGATTGTGTTATCCGAATCTGGTAAGTTTTCTGTCTATGTTTCGAATCCTAAAAAAAATCGTGCCTAATCCTTTTCTGGGTTTTTTTTTCGGTTAATTTTGCAAAAAAGATCGTGGGTAAAAACCCTTTTGTTGCCGGTGTAAAAACAATCACAAGGGTGATTGCACCTGGGTGGCAGGAGTAGGAAACCCTTTTCTATTTAAACACAAATATTGATTTGATTGAATTTGTGTTGTTCGTTGTTTTGCAAAAAAAATATGGCTCTGTTTTTTGATTCGAAATCTGGGCAGAAAAAATGATGGTATATGATGATTTGGTTTGATTAACCAAAAGCTCTGATACCAATTGTTGTGATAAATCTGTGTGTGGATCGTTCAAACTTTAATCAGGATATACCGAAATATAAGTTGTATTGATATATAATAAATCTGTATCATCTGTTGATTTACAATCTTTCCTATTCTATTTATATTATATGAAACGGTACGATGAATCGATATGTCGATTCATAGTGAACCGTTGTAACGGTTGGAAGTGTATAACTGCCAATAACCGTTCCTAAAATAACTGTCTAAATAAGGGATTTGGGATTAACCCATTGGGCTAAGAGAATCAGCCCAACAAAGATACTGTATTTGAAAGCATATATTTGCAGCAGATTTCCGCACTATAGTCAAAGCCACTGATTATTGGGCATTGTATGTAGGTGAAGTGTTAATCACAATCGTGTTTGAACAAAATTTCATCTATTTGTTATTGTGCTGTAGTCGATAAATTAATGCCTGTTGAGTGACATAGTGAGTAATGATGTGCCTCATACAACCTAACCAAATAATACAGTATAAATTACAAAAATCATGCATAATTTTCACTCGCAAAAAAAGTTGACATAACAAAACTGGACATTGTTCTAACCATCATAACAAACACATCAATCTATATGTAATACATCTAACTCTTCATTTACTTAATATAATCTGGCACTATAGCTGCAGTACGTTTGTTCTCCATACCTTGGTTGTCCACTCCAAAAGTCATTATCTAAGCTCCATTTCGCAAACTGACCATTATCTTTTGTCCTCAATGTATGTCAAACTGAATAATAAAATCTCATTGATCAAGCAAAAGTAGCGTTTCCATGTAGAAACACACAAAGAATGTATATACTCTTCCATAAGTCCGGATGTGCTGTGAGGAGGGATCATAAACATGGAGTGGAGAATCTTCAAGACCCATTTTAATTATAGGTTCCCCACTCTTCCTAAATCCATGTACATTAGTTATCCATCCAGGTGATGTTTCAATATCATATAGCTTTGTAAACGATTTTGAAATACCCTTCTCCATCACCCACACGCCATAAAATTGTGGACCACCCCTGTAATATTGTTCAAGCACAACAAGCGACTCTCGTAGCTTAGACAAAGATATATTACGGCCTACTACTCCATCAGGGAGATAAATTTCTGCAAAATTTTCACTTGTCAAATCAAACGATACAATTAGATCATACCGATGAACGCCCCAATCAGATTCATTATATGAAAGCCAATAAATAAATCCATCTATAGCTACTTGACTATTTTTTTGGAATATACGGGTAATTGATAAACCAGGCAAATTGATAGATACACTTCTCCAAACCCTTGTGCTTAATGTAAGAACCTCCACTTGCCTTGGGATGCTACTTATTGTAATCTTTACAAGCTTAGGGTCCTTAGTCCCTAGACAAACCCCAAAACTAATAAAGTAATTGCGTATAGTGGGCAGATTAGGCACATCGATATCAAGCGATTTTCTAATAGTAGGATTCCAAATAGTAGCTTTATCCATATATGTGCTGTAAAAACAGACCAAGCCTTGATCATGACCGCCTATTTTTGGATTTACAAGTAGCGTAAGTGATACGGGAACAAGTAGTGGAAACTGGTGTTGGGGGAAAGTATTATTGTCCACAATGGAAACATATTTTTCATTGTATTTTATAAGCATATGTTGGGGATGATCATGGTGGGAGGTGTGATCAGTGACAAACTTAGAGCTATCGATAATAGACTTCCATGGTTTTGAAACCGACCTGAATCGAATAAGTGACTTGACGGGAAGTCTTTTCATGATATCCTCTTGGATTTCGAAAGGTATGTAACAGTTTGAGATCTTGTTGTGTTTTCGAACCATTGCTTTAGGGTTTGAACGTGATGATTATGGTTTTTAGCATTGATTTGTAGTATTTATACTTTAGGATAAAAGCCATGAAAGCAAAACGGGTAAAGATATAAAAAATTGAGACATTGGGCTTCAAACCCATGGAAGCATACATGCAGTTTAAAAAAGTTATGAATATGATAAATCATAAGTTGTCCAGTAAACGTAAATCATAAACAAAAAATGTTTAACTTCTTTAAAAAAAAATACAGGCTCGCCATTTTTGTCGTACTCTCACACTTTTGCCGAACATGATCTATCGTGTTCGCATATCATACCCGGTCAACGACGAAGACGAGCAGCATGATATTGCCGTTGACGGAGGTCACCAGGCCATATAAGTGTTAGATTGATTTTTTTAGCGAACCACAAGGACAAAAAATATATAGTTATATAACTTCACTATTTACAACTAATAAAGAACATGAAAATTTATGAGTGTTGAGATTAGTTATAAAATTAGGGGGCGCTTGGTAAAACTGAGGGGAATGGAAAGGGGTAAGGGTAAAGGAATATGTTAGAATCGACACCAACAAATCTGAAGATCGATTCGCGGAACCTAGAACCCTTAAAGAAGATCGCAGAGTCGCAACAAACGAAACCCAGACGAATGACACACTACAAGGTAACCGAACGTTAACTTTATTGATTAAAGATCGATTACATAGAAAGAATAGAAGATACGTGTAATAAGTCCTTCACCCCTCATCTCTATTTATAGAGATGAGCGGTAATCCTAACCGAACTAGGATTGGGCTGCAACCCACATCCGACTCAAAACATACTACATTAAGAAAAGTACACTTAGGTACCTCCTACTTATCGTATACGTTAACTAGACTCGACACTAATACTAACAATTTCCACCTTAGTGACAAGACTAGTTAGCCCCGACTCCAAGTATCTCCATGCAATACTTAAACTTCAGACCAGGAACCACCTTTGTGAAAGCGTCAGCTGCATTATCTTCCGTGCCTATCTTTGCCACTTCAATCTCTTTAGATTCCATGATCTCCCTGATGAAGTGATACCTCACGTTGATATGTTTCGTCCTCTCATGAAACATTGCGTTTCTTGAGAGATGAATTGCCCCTTGATTATCACAATTCACAATCACTGACCTTAGGTTTATTCCCAACTCGATTAGTAGACCTTTAAGCCAAATGCTTTCCTTAACAGCTTCCGTAAGCGCCATATACTCCGCCTCTGTAGTAGACAATGCAACAACATGCTGCAGAGTTGCTTTCCAACTCACAACACAGGCATGTACCATAAACACGTACCCGGTTATCGATCTACCCTTGTCAGGTTCTTTAGTATAATCGCTATCCACGAAACCCTCAACATCAACGTGCTTCCCATTATCTCTACCATACACTAGACCTACATCATAAGTGACCTTCAAGTACTTCAAAATCCACTTCACCGCTTCCCAGTGATTTTTTTCTGGATTCGCCAAATACCTGCTCACAATGCTAACAACGTACGCAATATCTGGTCTAGTACAAACCATCAAGTACATTAAACTACCTACAGCATTCGCACTTGGGACCTTACTCATTCTTTCCACATCCCAGTCATTCGACGGATAATCCTTCAAAGATACCTTGAAGTGTGCTCCCAATGGAACAGAGACCGACTTGCCATTATCCACTCTGTAGTTATTCAGAATTTTCTACACATATCCTAACTGAGACACCTTCAGGGTTCGGTTACCCCTATCCCTGAAAATCTCCATACCAAGTATCTTCCTAGCTGGACCAAGTTCCTTCATATCAAACTCTTTTCGCAACAGTCCCTTGGTATATTCGATCTCAGACTTGCTTTTACAAGCAATCGACATATCATCTACATACAGCAGTAGATATATGTACATACCTGATGCAAACTCCTTGAAGTAAACACAGCCATCATAGTTGCTAGGGCTAAACTCATTGCTGACCATATACACATCAAACCGCTTGTACCACTACCTTGGGGACTGCTTAAGACCATAAAAAGATTTCTTCAACAATACTACCTTGTTGCCCGTTCCTTCTTTCAAAACCAAGTGGCTACCTCATGTAAATTGTTTCTTCAAGATTGCCATGCAAAAACACCGTCTTCACATCAAGTTGTTCCAACTCGTAATCTTCATAAGCAGTTAATGAAAGAATCACCCTAATAGATGTATGTCGAACCACGGGCGAAAATACCTCATTGTAGTCAATCCCTGCTCGTTGTGTAAACCCCCGAGCTACCAGCCTTGCTTTGAACCTTGGTTTCTAAACGCCTTCAATCCCTTCTTTAATCTTATACAACCACTTTCAGCTTACCAACTTCTGACCATGTGGTTGATCGACCAACTCCCAAGTATGATTCTTCTTTAAAGAACTCATCTCTTCCTCCATAGCACGAACCCACTCATCCTTTTCAGATGAATTAATCGCCTCTTGGAATGTGATTGGTTCATGTGTATCTTCTTCCTCAGCAATAACAAACGCATAAGCCGTCATATCATCGTCTTCCCTAGACCCGGGTGATCTAGACAATGATACATTACCTTCATTCCTATACCTCGCGGCTACAATAATTGTTCTCTTAGCTCTATCCCGCACCAGAACATAGTTGTCCAGATTCTGTTGTTGAGGCCTTGCATCTTCTGCATCTTCAACTTGATCCTCATATTCATCCCCTGGATTTACCCTAGTATGAGGATCCACAGTTGGTTCGACCTGACTGCCTTGAAGTTCCACCTTAAACTCAATTTCCTTCCCAGAATCTGCAACACCAGCACCCTTCAGAGTATCCTTATACATAAGTCTCTCATTAAAGACCATATTCCTGCTTATGATTATCTTCGGTTTAACATCATCCAACCTTCATATTCTGTATCCCTTCACACCCTTAGGATACCCCAGGAATATGTATTTTATAGCTCTAGGCTTGAGCTTCCCCTGATTCATGTGTGAATAAGCAACGCAACCAAATATCCTCAACATCTCGTAATTCGGCGGATGTCCTGACCATAAATTCATAGGTGTCTTCTTCTCCAATGCTTTAGATGGAGACCTATTGATTAGATATGTTGCTGTCACCGTTGCTTCAGCCCAGAATGATTCTGGCAAACCAGACTTAATTAGTAAACACCTAACCTTGTCCAAGAGCGTCCTATTCATTCGTTCAGATAGACCATTCTGTTGGGGGAAAGTATTATTGTCCACAATGGAAACATATTTTTCATTGTATTTTATAAGCATATGTTGGGGATGATCATGGTGGGAGGTGTGATCAGTGACAAACTTAGAGCTATCGATAATAGACTTCCATGGTTTTGAAACCGACCTGAATCGAATAAGTGACTTGACGGGAAGTCTTTTCATGATATCCTCTTGGATTTCGAAAGGTATGTAACAGTTTGAGATCTTGTTGTTTTTTCGAACCATTGCTTTAGGGTTTGAACGTGATGATTATGGTTTTTAGCATTGATTTGTAGTATTTATACTTCAGGATAAAAGCCATGAAAGCAAAACGGGTAAAGATATAAAAAATTGAGACATTGGGCTTCAAACCCATGGAAGCATACGTGCAGTTTAAAAAAGTTATGAATATGATAAATCATAAGTTGTCCAGTAAACGTAAATCATAAACAAAAAATGTTTAACTTCTTTAAAAAAATACAGGCTCGCCGTTTTTGTCGTACTCTCACACTTTTGCCGAACATGATCTATCGTGTTCGCATATCATACCCGGTCAACGACGAAGACGAGCAGCATGATATTGCCGTTGACGGAGGTCACCAGGCCATATAAGTGTTAGATTGATTTTTTTAGCGAACCACAAGGACAAAAAATATATAGTTATATAACTTCACTATTTACAACTAATAAAGAACATGAAAATTTATGAGTGTTGAGATTAGTTATAAAATTAGGGGGCGCTTGGTAAAACTGAGGGGAATGGAAAGGGGTAAGGGTAAAGGAATATGTTGGAATTGACACCAACAAATCTGAAGATCGATTCGCGGAACCTAGAACCCTTAAAGAAGATCGCAGAGTCGCAACAAACGAAACCCAGACGAATGACACACTACAAGGTAACCGAACGTTAACTTTATTGATTAAAGATCGATTACATAGAAAGAATAGAAGATACGTGTAATAAGTCCTTCACCCCTCATCTCTATTTATAGAGATGAGCGGTAATCCTAACCGAACTAGGATTGGGCTGCAACCCACATCCGACTCAAAACATACTACATTAAGAAAAGTACACTTAGGTACCTCCTACTTATCGTATACGTTAACTAGACTCGACACTAATACTAACAATTTCCACCTTAGTGACAAGACTAGTTAGCCCCGACTCCAAGTATCTCCATGCAATACTTAAACTTCAGACCTGGAACCACCTTTGTGAAAGCGTCAGCTGCATTATCTTCCGTGCCTATCTTTGCCACTTCAACCTCTTTAGATTCCACTATCTCCCTGATGAAGTGATACCTCACGTTGATATGTTTCGTCCTCTCATGAAACATTGCATTTCTTGAGAGATGAATTGCCCCTTGATTATCACAATTCACAACCACTGACCTTAGGTTTATTCCCAACTCGATTAGTAGACCTTTAAGCCAAATGCTTTCCTTAACAGTTTCCGTAAGCGCCATATACTCCGCCTCTGTAGTAGACAATGCAACAACATGCTGCAGAGTTGCTTTCCAACTCACAACACAGGCATGTACCATAAGCACGTACCCGGTTATCGACCTACCCTTGTCAGGTTCTTTAGTATAATCGCTATCCACGAAACCGTCAACATCAACGTGCTTCCCTTTATCTCTACCATACACTAGACCTACATCATCAGTGACCTTCAAGTACTTCAAAATCCACTTCACCGCTTCCCAGTGATTTTTTCCTGGATTCGCCAAATACCTGCTCACAATGCTAACAACGTACGCAATATCTGGTCTAGTACAAACCATCAAGTACATTAAACTACCTACATCATTCGCACATGGGACCTTACTCATTCTTTCCACATCCAAGTCGTTCGACGGATAATCCTTCAAATATACCTTGAAGTGTGCTCCCAATGGCACAGAGACCGACTTGCCATTATCCACTCTGTAGTTATTCAGAATTTTCTACACATATCCTAACTGAGACACCTTCAGGGTTCGGTTACCCCTATCCCTGAAAATCTCCATACCAAGTATCTTCCTAGCTGGACCAAGTTCCTTCATATCAAACTCTTTTCGCAATAGTCCTTTGGTATATTCGATCTCAGACTTGCTTTTACAAGCAATCGACATATCATCTACATACAGCAGTAGATATATGTACATACCTGATGCAAACTCCTTGAAGTAAACACAGCCATCATAGCTGCTACGGCTAAACTTATTGTTGACCATATACACATCAAACCGCTTGTACCACTACCTTGGGGACTGCTTAAGACCATAAAAAGATTTCTTCAACAATTCTACCTTGTTGCCCGTTCCTTCTTTCAAAACCAAGTGGCTACCTCATGTAAATTGTTTCTTCAAGATTGCCATGCAAAAACGCCGTCTTTACATCAAGTTGTTCCAACTCGTAATCTTCATAAGCAGTTAATGAAAGAATCACCCTAATAGATGTATGTCGAACCACGGGCGAAAATACCTCATTGTAGTCAATCCCTGCTCGTTGTGTAAACCCCCGAGCTACCAGCCTTGCTTTGAACCTTGGTTTCTAAACGCCTTCAATCCCTTCTTTAATCTTATACAACCACTTGCAGCTTAACAACTTCTGACCATGTGGTTGATCAACCAACTCCCAAGTATGATTCTTCTTTAAAGAACTCATCTCTTCCTCTATAGCGCGAACCCACTCATCCTTTTCAGATGAATTAATCGCCTCCTGGAATGTGATTGGTTCATGTGTATCTTTTTCCTCAGCAATAGCAAACGCATAAGCCGTCATATCATCGTCTTCCCTAGACCCGGGTGATCTAGACAATGATACATTACCTTCATTCATATACCTCGCGGCTACAATAATTGTTCTCTTAGCTCTATCCCGCACCAGAACATAGTTGTCCAGATTCTGTTGTTGAGGCCTTGCATCTTCTGCATCTTCAACTTGATCCTCATATTCATCCCCTGGATTTACCCCAGTATGAGGATCCACAGTTGGTTCGACCCGACTGCCTTGAAGTTCCACCTTAAACTCAATTTCCTTCCCAGAATCTGCAGCACCAGCACCCTTCAGAGTATCCTTATACATAAGTCTCTCATTAAAGACCACATTCCTGCTTATGATTATCTTCGGTTTAACATCATCCAACCTTCATATTCTGTATCCCTTCACACCCTTAGGATACCCCAGGAATATGTATTTTATAGCTCTAGGCTTGAGCTTCCCCTGATTCATGTGTGAATAAGCAACGCAACCAAATATCCTCAACATCTTGTAATTCGCCGGATGTCCTGACCATAAATCCATAGGTGTCTTCTTCTCCAATGCTTTAGATGGAGACCTATTGATCAGATATGTTGCTGTCACCGTTGCTTCAGCCCAGAATGATTCTGGCAAACCAGACTGAATTAGTAAACACCTAACCTTGTCCAAGAGCGTCCTATCCATTCGTTCAGTTAGACCATTCTGTTGCGGAGTTCGAGCAACCTTCAAATGTCTTGCTACCCCGCTCTCCTTGCACAAGTTATTAAACTCCTGATTACAAAACTCCAAACCATTATCCGTTCGAAGTTTCTTCAGTCGTCTACCTGTCTGGTTTTCTACCAACTGCTTCCACTCCTTGAACTTGCTGAACGCCTCACTCTTGTATCTAAGAAAATAAACCCAAATCCTCCTCGAATAATCATCAACAATCGATAAGAAGTAACGGAAACCACTCATCGATTCCACCCGAGAAGGACCCCATAGATCCGCATGGACATAGTCTATAACTCCCTCTTTTGTGTGTTGACCTCGACCAAAACTCACCCTGGTCGATTTTCCAAGAACACAATTTTCATAGAATTCGAGCTTACCTAGACCTTCCTTCCCCAACACCTCTCTTCTTTTGTGTTCATTCAAGCCTGCTTCACTAATGTGACCCAGGCGTTTATGCCACACCTGCGCAATACTTTCCTTTTCTTCTATAACTAGCTTCACTTGATTCAGCCCAACCATCCAAGGAGTACACACAATTTTCCTTTAAAGTTCCCGACAAAACCATCAAAAAACCCTTGATCACCTTTACTCTTCCATTCTGCAACTTCACGGTATAGCCCTCTCGATCCAGAGTGCCCAAAGATAACAAATTTCTTTTCAACTAGGGAATGTAACGCACATTCTCAAGCATAAAACTTGAACCATATTTCATTTGTACTCTCACCTTCCCTATCCCCTTGATGGCACATACTCTAATATCACCGAGCAAAACCATACCTCCATCAAGCTCCTTAAAATCAAACAAGAAGTCCTTCCTAGGCGTCATGTGATAGGAACCACCAGAATCCATGATCCACTCTAAGAACCTTTCCTCACTCACCGCCATCAACAAATCACCATTGTCATGACCCTTAGAATACGTCCCAGCGTCCTGTTTTGCATTCTTGTTGACAAAGCCAGTTGATTTCTTCTTGTTCCATTTTGGACAGTCTTTCTTAAGGTGATCCTCAGAATAGCATATGTAACACTTCAATTTATAAGTTCCTTTACCTTTTGACTTCGATCGCGAACTACCACGTCCTTGATTACCCTGATGCTCCGGCCTCCCCCTTACAAATAACCCATCACCATCATCATTTGCATCTGTCCTCTTTTTCAACTCCCATGAATTGAGGGTAGACAAGATATCTTCCAAAGTGAGCGACTCCCTTCCATAAAGCAATGTCTCCACAAAGTTATCATACGAGGACGGTAATGATCTAAGTAACATGAGTGCTTGATCTTCGTCATCAATTTCAACGTCTATGTTCGCCAAGTCACCAATCAACTTATTAAACTCATCTATATGTTCAGATAATTTCTTACATGAATGCATGTAGAAAGTGAACAGCTTCTTCTTCAAGTACAACTTGTTGGCTAAAGACTTTGTCATATACAAAGTTTCTAACTTTAACCAAATACCCGCAGCAGAATTTTCTTTGTTGACTTCTCTCAACACCTTGTTATCCAAGCACAAGAGTAAGGCACTGTGTGCTTTTTTGTAGACATTTGTCTTCAACACCGCAGTCTTATCAGCGTCCGTCATGGTATCCGGGAATGGATCTAAGGCAGCCTCCCAACCATGTTGAATTAATAGACACCGCATCTTCACACGCCACAACCCGAAGTCATTAGACCCGTTGAATTTTTCGACGTCAAACTTCGCTATCGATGACATATTCTGTTGGGAATTATTTGTTAAGTGTCAAGTACCGTTAGTGTTATTGAAGTGCTGTTAGTTATCTTTCAAGTACCATTAGTGTTAACGCGGTACATAGTAAGTACTGCTACTTATAAATTAAGTACTGCTATATTGATTAGGACGAATATATCTTTGTATAAGATATGTCATAGTTATAGTTAGAGTATATCTTATGTGATATACTTAAATAGTTAGAATATTGATAATATATCGTCTGTGATATAGTTATCTTTATAAAATATTCTAAGGTTTATAGGGTTTCTTACTGTATAAAAGGAACATAGGTACGATGTCATTCATGTACCTCATTCAAGTCGATTAATAAGAGAATCGAATAGTTAAAAGTAATTTTGTTCTTCTGTGCTTTATAAGTTAGATTCCGCACAACTTATTTAGCTTGAGTAAGAGTTCTCAAAGTGTTTTAGTTTGATTACAAACGACTATACTAGTTCTTAACAGAATATAGATCCAACCAAATGGATCAATAAGTGGTATCAGAGCTTGTTGAGAAACTCTGAAAAAGAAGAACACAACCCCAAAACTCCACTCATACTAAAACTCAATATCTCAACCTGGTGATGACCCTCACTTGGAAGATATTCCAAATCATGATCCAATACCACAGGGACAGCCTCAAGTTGTGCATCCTGCACCACCACAAGGTGTTCAAGCCATAGATGATGTAGCTACTTCAACAACTACAACACCTTTCCATACTCTTTCTGCTGTCAAACTCTAGTTCTCAAGGGCGATAACTATGAGACATGGGAATCTATATAATTTCACGTTTATATGACTTATTAATAATCATATACTGTTGTCATACTATCATTTCATATTTATTTTTACATTTATATGAACCTTTAGTCTTTATTGACTACGTTGGCAATTGACTGGCCACACCTTTAGTCTTTATTGACTACTTTGGCAATTGACTGGCCACATGATTGAACAAGGACGCATCACCTCAGTACACACTTTTGATACACTGTATCATTATTTACTTAATTTATTAAGTACATGGATTTATATTTATATGTATATGTTTACATATATTTCATACTATTAATAAACACCTATCACTTTAAAACAATGTACATTATTTCACATTGTCACTCATTTACTTTATTCAAGTAAAATACTTATAATGATATACTCATTGTATACTTTCACCAAGTTACCTAAAAGTTTAACCAAAATACCTAGAAACTTAACAAATGTATACACTATAATACATGGACTATTATTATCTCCAAACACTTGATACAAATTTACACATTTCCCCTAACAATGCATGTGAGTGCCGTGTGTAGGCATACATACACAAAAGAAAATTCTTACTTAGCTTGTAACTATGAAAACTAATCATATGGCCTTAGTCAACCCCCACCATGCAATCCATACACAAACCACTATTGAAGACATACCTTGTCCCCCTTACTCCACTTACACATGGCAGAAAGTAAGCAACATATAAGCACATGTGTTTTTGCCATTGAGGGATAAATCTTGCATATCTTACTATATCTAAAGAAGGTACTTCCATAGATCCTCTAGTACTAAATTTAGATACACCATATCTTGCATTTTCTTGATATAACCGAACCTCCCAATTATGATTCATAAGCTCATTTAAAATAATCATGATTAAAATAAACTTTATTTTTATTAAAATAATGTTATTATAAAACTTTTGGTGTTAAGAATATGATTTTATGAAGTTTTGGATTAAAATGGTAAATCTATAAAGTTTCGGATTAAAAATAATAAACATAAAGTTTTCGGATTGATTTTGTAATTATTATAAGTTTAGGGACTTAAATGGACACATTTAGAAACTCATTTTAGCAAAAGATAAAACAAAAGGACTTATATTGTAATTAGCCAAGAGTTTATGGTGGTATTTTAATACCATTCGAGACTTGAAAATAGTTGGAGGACTCAATTGTAATTATTAATAAGTTAGGATTAACTGTGTAACTTAGTTAGAAACCTAGGGCCCCTTTTTGCCACATACCAAAAGTAATAGGAACCCTAGGGGCCCTTTTTTCCAAGCTAGGAAAGTTGTTCAAACGCTAAACAAAGTGATGAGACTGTATTTATACATAGTCTCATCGTCCAAATCGGGCTTAAAACGCTTAAAATATCGTCAAAATACCCAAAAATGTGCTTGTATTTGTTCATTGTGTATTCATGTACGGATATCGTGAACTCACCAAAAGATTACAAGAATAGAGCAAAAACGAACACGGGAAACGAAGCCGCACAAAGAACCGGGCCCAAGTTTGGAATTTACAAAATTGTCCTTGAAGTTCTGAAGATTGGCAAGATTAGTCCCTCAAGAATTGAAGACTTGTCATTTTATACCCTTGTAAAACTCAAATATTACATGTGGGTCCCTAAAATGATAAGATATTACAAGATTGGCCCTTGAAAATTGCATTTCTTACACCATTGGTCCTTATCCAAAGTTTGGAAATTACTTGTGCCATTTTTGACAACATGGCCATAGTTGATACAAAGGAAAATTGAGTGATGGCTGTTAAATCTTATTATGCACACATAATGGAAGTCAGGGGACCTGTTTTGCCATAAAACAAACCCATATCCACCAAAAATGCAACCAAACCCGTTTCTACCCACCCATATTACCCTTTTTACCCAACCAAGCCCAAATCCCGGCCCAACACCATCACCCAGTTTATTAGTTAAACTGGTCAACCAGTCAAACCACCCACGTTTAAACTTGATTTTTTATAATTTAAAGACGGGGGAAACAATCACTATTCACTCACCTCCCCTAATCTTCCCCTAATTCGCCCTATAAACCCTAATCCACCACAACCTCAAAATAAAGGGGGTTTTCCCCCATAATCTCCAGTTTGCTAATTAAACCTCATAAAACCCAAACCCCACTCCCACAACACACTCACATGGCGTGTAGGTCCCCTCCCAATGGTCCCCTCCACAATTTTGGAGATGAAGACAAACAGTGGCAGACACATCAACGCCTCTCCTTCAATCCTTGGTCCCAAAGGATCCATATAACGGCCAAGATCATTTTAACATAGCTGGACATCAACATCATCACATGGGCATTGTTGACTGAATTTTCAAGATTCAAGACCAAGGGCCTTTCTGGAATTTCCTACAATTAGGGTTACGTTTTTTTCTGTTTACTAGAAGCTTCATGTAGCCATTATATAAGGCATAGGTAGAGTTTCATTTACTTTGTTCCAGATTTTTGTACAAATTTGAATTTCAAGTAATGAAAATGAAAAAAGTTTAAATTACATAATCTGAGTTCCCATTGTTTCCTCTTATCTGTTTAAGACTCATTTCTTGATTAAAAACATTTTTGGATGAAAAAGGTTTCATTTTTATCAAAAATAAGTTTCAAGAAAATCTGTTTGAAAAAGCCATTTTTTTTTCTTATCAGCTTAAAGAGATAAGCTAGCTTAATCAATAAGCTAGACTTATACTCTTATAAGCTTGTTTATCCAGGTCACTCTCTTTTCCTTGTTTGATATCAGCAGGTGCCAAATTTAGCATATTGGATGTGGTGACTTTTACTTGAAATCCATCATCATCATTCTTGTCATACCAACAAGTCCTTTCCTGAAGTTGTCAGCTCAAGCCCGGGCTTGATGGAAAAGGCTAAGCTGCCTTGGTGATCCCTGGATGTAGGGTCACAAGGTATAAATCTTGTCTTTCTATAATTGCTTGATTTGCCTTTGTTTTTGATGATTTTCAGAATTAGGGTGTTAGGATGAGGGTCAAATGCTAGATATTATTTATTTGTCAGGTTAGAACAGGTTAGGATAGAGTTGAATGGATTTGGTGGAAGTTTGGTCTTAAGTTTCTTGTTAATTTCAATTTTCAGTTTTTTTAAGGGGTGTTTGGATTCAGGTTTTAGAACCAGGTTTTGAGAAGCTTATGGTTTAAAATCAATTCAAATCCACTTACCTTGGTAGTTCTATACATATTCAGTTTGATGTGTTGTATTTGGCACCTTTTGGAAAGGATTGCATGCTAGTTTTGATAAAAACCTGCCAAAAAAAGCAGTAGAGGTTATAACTGCTTGTTTAGCTATAATATTGCCCTCAGTTTTTGTTGCCTGCTAGGTTTGGGTAGTGTCTAGGGCTTGGACCTGGTTTGAGGACATTTGTGAAGGATTTGAGTGAGTTTTGGTCAACCAAAACTCACCCAAATACCAAACACATCACCAAAACAGCCTAAGCCCTTTTTTCTGATTTACAGTAACTTACTTGGCCCATTTGTGCTTAAATTTTGTGAACAAGCTTGAATTTTTCTTGTTTATTTGACTCCCCACAACCCAACTGGTTGTGGGGGTGCCTTTGTTTGCCCATAAAACCAAGAAACAAGCAAGATCTAGGCACAAAAGTGCCCAGACCCATTTTTTTTGTGAAGGCAGTGGGAACTCACTTCCCACTGCTAGTGTAAAAGTTTCCCCTGCTAAGCAAAAGGACAAAAACAGCCAAATGTCACTTTCAGTAAACTTTATTTTTTGTCTTTTGTGACCAAAAATAGGAATTAGGTCTTGAAACCAATTTTGTTATTTTTCTCATTTTATTTTTGATTTTTCTGTGTATTTAATTTTTAATTACTGTTCATTTTCCATTTTTTAGGTTTAATTGCATTTTAAATACTTTTTAATTAACTGATTTTTGTCTTTTAGTGTAAAATTTAAATGTTTTTTAGTTTTAAAAATTTTCATAGACTTAGAAAATTGTTTTAAGATTTTTAGTTCAAAAAGTTTTCACTGTTCACTTTTTATTTAATTTTCAGAATTAATTTAGTTTAATTAGGGTTTTAATTGTATACTGTTTTGTCTTTTAGTGAAAAATATTTGAATTTTCAAACTTTTTCATTTTTCTACTGTTTATTAGTATAATTTCGGATTTTTAAAATAGTCAAATAATTTTTAGCATTATTTTATTATTTTTAATCATTATTTTAGTTTAAAAATAGTTTTTAGAGTTTTAAAAATAGAAAAATAGTGTTTTAAATTTAGGAAAAATACTTTTTAGTTTTTAAATAATATAAGTGAGTTATTTGTCCAATAAAATAATATTTTGGGCTTTTTCTTAATTATATTTAATTTTTGGGCTTTAATTAGCATTAAAAATTGAATATTTAATTAATAAAAGGTTTTAAAATTTATTTGTTGGATTTTTTATCCTTATTTATATTATTTTGAACTACTTTTTCATTTTAAATTTGTTTTTAGCTTAAAATTTTTAAATTTTCACGTTTTACGTACTTACGTTCGCGTTTTACGTCATTCGTCGTAGTTTAATTGTAATCGTAGTTCGTCTTAGTTTTTCTTTCTTTTCTCATCTAAAAACGATACTACCCCAAACTTTTGATTATACATATTGGCACATTAATCGACACACCTCCTCGAGAACGAACCCGCATTTGTTCGGTTTCGCGTTTTTCCTAAAACGTGCAACTTAATACTTGCCCCGTTTTATACTCCTTTTTCCTAAAAGGATATACAAAAACTCCAACTATCAAAATGGCGCCGGTGCCGGGGAGGTGTTTTTAGTGTGCCATTATTAGTATCGTGTTTTTGTGAGTGGTGCGTTTTTTCTTTTCTAATTTTGGAAAGCGTGAATATCAGACATACTCATTTTTTGTTATTTTTCTTTATTATATTATAGTATCCAAATAAATTGTGTTTAGTTTTCCTAAATTAAACACACAACAATCATTTTACTATATTGTAGATATATTGGTTTTCATTTTTATTGTGAATATTATTAATATATTGTACTTACGTAGAACAATAAAGATACAAGTACTCCAAAAGCGTGAAAACGCAACCTTGATTCGGGATTTCATCACTCGATCATTGTATTCGAATCCAAAGAAAAAGTAAAAGTCAAAATAGATAAATACTTTCGTGAGGCTTAATTTCAATTAACACAAACTATAAGGTGGGTATAAGGCGGTTGTATTTCACGACCTAAGGGAAAAAGGCTCTTAAGTGCTTAGCGCCGCCTCGTTTCCCCCGCTTGCTTGTGCGTGTTTTGAGAAAAAGGGCTAATCGAGGGTTTGCCAACCAAAGTATTATCTACGTATATATATTTGCTTGTTTTCAAGATTAAACCCTCTTGAACGTTTTGGTGTTCCACCAACGTTCTAAAGTCATCGAAGGCGTTCACTTCACGTGATCGTTTTCATTCCTTGAGGCTCCTTTAATCGAGAAAGTCGATTCGAGGAGAGATTTGTAGATTTGAGTCTACGTAATACAACAAAAATCCAAAAAAGTTAAAAAATCAAAAATCAAAAATATTCTTCTTACCCTTATCCATTAATTCTATTTCTAACCCTCTAGTGTTTAATTCTCGAAACACCGTTCTCGTTGCATCATGTCGAATCATGGTAGATATTATTCGTGTCCATATTGTGGAGGCTCGCCCGATGGTGCCAATTGTTTTTATTGTGAGGTTATTGGAGGTCGAGGGGGTTATATCTATAACCCCGCTCCACGTGATCTTGGTAACAATTTTCAATCTTACGACCAAGGTCACCCATCGTCTTCGTTTTATTCGTCATATGATCCGTCTTTTAATTGCAATGATGAGTCTATTCATAATGCCTTTAATGATTTTGTGAGACGAAATAATGAGAAATTAACGATGGTGGAAGAACAATTGTCAAGCCTTAAGGAAACTTGTAATAAACGAATGGCAACCCAAAGGGACACTTTCAAAAAAATGGAAAACGATTATGACACCCTTATTGAAGAGCAACAACATTTGTATGATCAAAATGAAGAGATGTGGAAAGGATATGTGGATAGCATTAGGGAAAATCATGCTAATGAAAGAAAAAATCATGATAGAGAGAGAGATAAAATTCTTTTAATGTTCGAGGGCTTAGTGGAAAAATTTAATTCTTTGTCTAATAACACCAATCCTAATTCCGAGGGAGAGGTTAAAGCCTTATCGACTCCTAAGACTCGTACGTCTCGCATTGATCCATATCTCTCGAATTTTAGAGTCGTGCAACCTTTATCGTCTTGCAACAACGTAGAGGAAACGAAAAAGTCATCCAACGAAGTTTTGAAAAATGTTTTTGAAAATAAACCAAAGGAAAAAATCGTAGGATACTTGGGAGTATTAAATCTAATACCTTGTGAACCTAATTTTTCTAATGAGGATGAAATTATTGAGGATTTTCTAAATCAATATACACTTAATTTTGACAAAGAAATTCCATTAAATGATTTTAAAGAAGAAAAACGTCAAAAGGTTTTAAAGGAAATCGTCGAACCCTCGTTTTTACAAGATGAACGAAAATTAACTCCGAAGGGACGTGTTAGTAGTTTTGCTAAAATGTTTGAAAACCCACGTTCGATCCCTTCGAAGGACAAAGTTGAAACCGTCAAGGCAAAACCGTCACGAGACGAGCCTTTTACTCCTAATCCCACATCGAGTGAGATTTTGGATTTATCGTGTGAGAAGTCCGCCGATGGCCTTGCTCACATCGATACGTTTTTCGATATCAAGGTCGAAACGACAAAGGCAAAATCTTCAATCGAAGAGCCTTCTTTTCCTAGTTTCACGACGGTTGAAGCTAGCGACTCGATTATCGACAATTTTATTGCTCAACCTCTTCCACGAGGAAGAGAAGACGTTTTTGATCCCGATGGCGATTTTTCCGAGATCAAACGTATTCTTGATAACCCACCTTCGATTTTCGAGTTTGATGAGGACCGTTGCGTTAGCCCGGAGGGGGATATTTTATTAGCCGACTCACGTTTTAAAAATTCAAATCCTCCTCCCGCCTTCAAGATAAATGTGGAAATTTTAAGTGTGCCTAGAATTGTTTTAGAAACACCAAATATTTTCAATTTAATCAACTTGGGTTTTCGTAACAAAGAGTTAAAAAATGAAAAAGGGAATGATTTTAAAATTGATTTGAAATTTTTTCCAAAGTTAACTCCGTCATCACCTCGCTTAATTGAGCTTGCTACAAACGCGTCTACTTCTTTTGACGACGTTTTGTGTGGATCTAGTATGGGGGAAGCCCCATTTGTTCCCTCACACTTCTCCACCGAGGACGAGATTTTTGACCCCGTTATCACGTTTAAGATAAAATCTCGGTCTTTTACCGAAGTAGTCACTAGAAGATACTTCTACACTTACGGTATGAGTTTACCTCGAGTAACTCGATTTATTTGCCCACCCAATGTCCCACCCTTCTCTTCTCATTCTATTTTCTTGTGTCCCATTGGGACGTTGTTACTTGAAGTCGTGTTGTTTCGTTTATCATCCAAAAACGAAGACACGATCTTTGATCCCGGTATAAAGGCTTTGCCTTTATTCACGGTTGCTTTTGGGCCTTGATTACATGTAAGTCCCACCAAAAATGACCATACCAAGATTATCCCTAAATGATCACATTTATGGGGATTCGAGTCGAGCTTTTGACTCGGTTATCAAAAACAAGGTGCCTCGTGGGGGATTCTCATGCTTATCCTTGCAAATATTATCGCTTTCTTAGTTTAATGTAATGAGGGGACTTGTGCTCTTCCAACCTTTGTTCCGTGGTTGTTTGTGATTGTTATTTAATAGGTTCATCGTCATCATTGAAGCCTCTCGTGTTCGTTTTACGGATCACTCGAGCTTCGATCGTTGCCTTTGGAGATTCCGATATCCGATGATATCCTTTTATGTTCTAACGTTTATCTTATTAGCATAATTCATAAACGGCTTTTAGGTTATTCGTTTTACCCTTTCCATGCTCGAGATTAAGCATTCGACTTCGTCTCTAGTATGGGGGTGTTTTCACCCCTAGACTCGAAACATTGAGGACAATGTTTAGTTTTAGTATGGAGGGGTGAGTAGATACTTCACCTTGCTTACGTCGCCACACTATCCAATTTTCATCTTTTTGTTATCATTTTATGCAAAATAAGGCTAAAAATGGCCAAATTTTAAAATTTTTTCTAGTTTTTCATAAGTGTTTAAGACACGAATGTAGGTTTTCCGATGGTGAGAATAACAGTAATTTTTTACTCGACCGTGCGTGTTGAGCACTTAGCTTCGATTCCTTAACTTTTTAGGCTAAGTCTCTTAAATGAGGACGAGAAATGATAGAGTTATTTATAAGTCTCGTAATCGTCACGATCTCATGTGTAGTAATTATTAGCTTATTCTCCCCACACTTTTGATAATAAATTGTTAATAAATATTGATTTAGCGGTTTAATCACTATTGTTGGTTTCTAATTTGTTTTAGTAGCTTCCATGTAATTAAATTGGGAAAACATTAAGGTATCGCCAGCGTCACGGTTTTGAAGTATTGGCACCCGAATAATCGAAAGCTTCACCTAATAATAAGATTTCAAGTGCTCACCTAAATTAAGCAAAAAATTTGAAGCTCACAAGGCCAAAAAATCTATGCCCAAATTGAAAGTGAATCAAGCCTTAATCTTCGAAGCTTTAAAGATCCAAAATTCGCTTTGGCGTGAGGATATACGTCTTTGGCTAATAAAACCACCGATGAGGCGGATAATAAAAAGCAAGGCAAGACCGAAGTCATAATAAAAGCTTCATGGCGAAGTTTAATAAAAGATGGAGGTAAACCAATGATAATAAGGCCCTTCCGTTAGGGGGCGTATAAAAGTCTTGGTAATAAGTCTCATGTTCAAAACCGTTATAAAACCGTGTTTATCGCTCCTTCTTGTTGACTTAATTTTTTGACATCGTTGTCTATTGGGATGAATTATTGATTTAATGATTTTGGTTACACCGTTAAAACTCTCTTTTTAGACTTAATCTCTATTCACGCATAAGTCAATGATGTATCCTCGTGATCATTAAGAAAAAATAAAATATAAGAGATACCAAGTAGGAATAAGGGAGTTTAGGTTCGTAATTAACACTCATGAGATGTGATCATGTTGCTAACTTATAATAACAATGATCTCGTTACACGCTTAGCATGGAATTGGGTGAAAATCGAGGACGACGAAATTATTTCTAACGAAGCATTCACGTGTTCTTGTTCTATGATCCTAAAAGTCACTCTATCGTGATGAAAACATTACATTATGTCTAAAACGCGTGTAGTAGTTTATTTAAATTTATGTCTTTAAAAAATGTCATCATAACATGAATTTTGGAGATGCTACGATACTTAATTCTAGCATTGCGTGGGGACACGGCAATGGTTTAGTATGGGGGAGTGATGAGACTGTATTTATACATAGTCTCATCGTCCAAATCGGGCTTAAAACGCTTAAAATATCGTCAAAATACCCAAAAATGTGCTTGTATTTGTTCATTGTGTATTTCAGGTACGGATATCGTGAACTCACCAAAAGATTACAAGAATAGAGCAAAAACGAACACGGGAAACGAAGCCGCACAAAGAACCGGGCCTAAGTTTGGAATTTATAAAATTGTCCTTGAAGTTCTGAAGATTGGCAAGATTGGTCCCTCAAGAATTGAAGACTTGTCATTTTATACCCTTGTAAAACTCAAATATTACATGTGGGTCCCTAAAATGATAAGATATTACAAGATTGGCCCTTAAAAATTGCATTTATTACACCATTGGTCCTTATCCAAAGTTTGGAAATTACTTGTGCCATTTTTGACAACATGGCCATAGTTGATACAAAGGAAAATTGAGTGATGGCTGTTAAATCTTATTATGCACACATAATGGAAGTCAGGGGACCTGTTTTGCCATAAAACAAACCCATATCCACCAAAAACCCAACCAAACCCGTTTCTACTTACCCATATTACCCTTTTTACCCAACCAAGCCCAAAACCCGGCCCAACACCATCACCCAGTTTATTAGTTAAACTGGTCAAACCAGTCAAACCACCCACGTTTAAACTTGATTTTTTATAATTTAAAGACGGGGGAAACAATCACTATTCACTCACCTCCCCTAATCTTCCCCTAATTCGCCCTATAAACCCTAATCCACCACACCCTCAAAACAAAGGGGGTTTTCCCCCATAATCTCCAGTTTGCTAATTAAACCCCAGAAAACCCAAACCCCACTCCCACAACACACTCACATGGCGTGTAGGTCCCCTCCCAATGGTCCCCTACACAATTTTGGAGATGAAGACAAACAGTGGCAGACACATCAACGCCTCTCCTTCAATCCTTGGTCCCAAAGGATCTATATAACGACTAAGATCATTTTAACATAGCTGGAAATCAACATCATCACATGGGCATTGTTGACTGAATTTTCAAGATTCAAGACCAAGGGCCTTTCTGGAATTTCCTACAATTAGGGTTACGTTTTTTTCTGTTTACTAGAAGCTTCATGTAGCCATTATATAAGGCATAGGTAGAGTTTCATTTACTTTGTTCCAGATTTTTGTACAAATTTGAATTTCAAGTAATGAAAATGAAAAAAGTTTAAATTACATAATCTGAGTTCCCATTGTTTCCTCTTATCTGTTTAAGACTCATTTCTTGATTAAAAACATTTTTGGATGAAAAAGGTTTCATTTTTATCAAAAATAAGTTTCAAGAAAATCTGTTTGAAAAAGCCATTTTTTTTCTTATCAGCTTAAAGAGATAAGCTAGCTTAATCAATAAGCTAGACTTATACTCTTATAAGCTTGTTTATCCAGGTCACTCTCTTTTCCTTGTTTGATATCAGCAGGTGCCAAATTTAGCATATTGGATGTGGTGACTTTTACTTGAAATCCATCATCATCATTCTTGTCATACCAACAAGTCCTTTCCTGAAGTTGTCAGCTCAAGCCCGGGCTTGATGGAAAAGGCTAAGCTGCCTTGGTGATCCCTGGATGTAGGGTCACAAGGTATAAATCTTGTCTTTCTATACTTGCTTGATTAGCCTTTTATTTTTGATGATTTTCAGAATTAGGGTGTTAGGATGAGGGTCAAATGCTAGATATTATTTATTTGTCAGGTTAGAACAGGTTAGGATAGAGTTGAATGGATTTGGTGGAAGTTTGGTCTTAAGTTTCTTGTTAATTTCAATTTTCAGTTTTTCTAAGGGGTGTTTGGATTCAGGTTTTAGAACCAGGTTTTGAGAAGCTTATGGTTTAAAATCAATTCAAATCCACTTACCTTGGTAGTTCTATACATATTCAGTTTGATGTGTTGTATTTGGCACCTTTTGGAAAGGATTGCATGCTAGTTTTGATAAAAACCTGCCAAAAAAATCAGTAGAGGTCATAACTGCTTGTTCAGCTATAATATTGCCCTCAGTTTTTGTTGTCTGCTAGGTTTGGGTAGTGTCTAGGGCTTGGACCTGGTTTGAGGACATTTGTGAAGGATTTGAGTGAGTTTTGGTCAACCAAAACTCACCCAAATACCAAACACATCAGCAAAGCAGCCTAAGCCCTTTTTTCTGATTTACAGTAACTTACTTGGCCCATTTGTGCTTAAATTTTGTGAACAAGCTTGAATTTTTCTTGTTTATTTGACTCCCCACAACCCAACTGGTTGTGGGGGTGCCTTTGTTTGCCCATAAAACCAAGAAACAAGCAAGATCTAGGCACAAAAGTGCCCAGACCCGTTTTTTTATGAAGGCAGTGGGAACTCACTTCCCACTGCTAGTGTAAAAGTTTCCCCTGCTAAGCAAAAGGACAAAAACAACCAAATGTCACTTTCAGTAAACTTGCTTTTTTGTCTTTTGTGACCAAAAATAGGAATTAGGTCTTGAAACCAATTTTGTTATTTTTCTCATTTTATTTGTGATTTTTCTGTGTAATTAATTTTTAATTACAGTTCATTTTCCATTTTTTAGGTTTAATTGCATTTTAAATACTTTTTAATTAACTGATTTTTGTCTTTTAGTGTAAAATTTTAATGCTTTTCAGTTTTAAAAATTTTCATAGACTTAGAAAATTGTTTTAAGATTTTTAGTTCAAAAATTTTTCACTGTTCGCTTTTTATTTAATTTTCAGAATTAATTTAGTTTAATTAGGGTTTTAATTGTATACTGTTTTGTCTTTTAGTGAAAAATATTTGATTTTTCAAACTTTTTCATTTTTCTACTGTTCATTAGTATAATTTAGGATTTTTAAAATAGTCAAATAATTTTTAGCATTATTTTATTATTTTTAATCATTATTTTAGTTTAAAAATAGTTTTTAGAGTTTTAAAAATAGAAAAATAGTGTTTTAAATTTAGGAAAAATACTTTTTAGTTTTTAAATAATATAAGAGAGTTATTTGTCCAATAATATAAAATTTTGGGCTTTTTCTTAATTATATTTAATTTTTGGGCTCTAATTAGCATTAAAAATTTAATATTTAATCAATAAAAGGTTTTAAAACTTATTTGTTGGATTTTTTTATCCTTATTTATATTATTTTGAACTACTTTTTCATTTTTAATTTGGTTTTAGCTTAAAATTTTTAAATTTTCACGTTTTACGTACTTACGTTCGCGTTTTACGTCATTCGTCGTAGTTTAATTGTAATCGTAGTTCGTCTTAGTTTGTCTTTCTTTTCTCATCTAAAAACGACACTACCCCAAACTTTTGATTATACATATTGGCACATTAATGCACACACCTCCTCGAGAACGAACCCGCATTTGTTCGGTTTCGCGTTTTTCCTAAAACGTGCAACTTAATACTTGCCCCGTTTTATACTCCTTTTTCCTAAAAGGATATACAAAGACTCCAAACTATCACAAACCCTAGGGGCTGTTTTGGCTTTTGTCGAAACCTAATTGAAGCCCTAGGGGGCGTTTATGAAACTTATGCTAACCTAAATATAAGCCGAATACTATAAGGACCAAAATTGACATTTTGTGAAACTTTAACAAACCCTAGTTACACGTGTAACTAGGGAGGGACTAATGTTGTAATTACTTGAAACATTTACAAACCCTAGGGGTATAATGGTAAATAACCGCGGGTAATTATATAAATCGTGGGACAAAAATGTAATTCATACAAACTATAACAAACCCTAATTTACTATATATTTATACCCGATATTAAAAACGTAAAACTAAAATAAACATGACACTCGTTATTTTTCCAAACTTATAATTTAATACACCCTACGAGAACGTTGAGTTAAATTAAAATGTTATACATTTTTACAAACGTTATTTATATACATTATATAAATTAAATATGTTTAACTTATAAAAATAAATATGTAATTATATTTATTCCTTTTCACTTCAAATATATAGAAAACTTCCTTTTATAAATATTTAAATTACTTTATAAACGATACAAGTACAAGGATATTAATTAAACAGATTAATTAATTAAACAATATTATTTATTTTACACTTAAAATAAATACTGCTATAACTCGTACAACGATGAACTAAATTAACAGATACCGTAATAAAATGCTTAAAACCAGTATAAGCATGCACATACTTGTTCTGAAACTTTTATGCATTATGTTATGCATTTACTAAGACCTTATAATTATTTAGGCCATTGACTGTATCGTGAGCATCACATCAGATTATCTTGTGACTATTTGCTGTACTACTAAGGTGAGTTCATGGCCTCAATTTTGTATATTGACAAACTTTTAAATTCTTTTATGGGGAAGAAAACATGAAACATATTTTATTTGATGGACAAAAACTGAACTACGAAACCTTGATTACATTTGCCTATTGTAGATAAACCCGCAAGACCAGAATTGTTGAATTGCGTGAATGTTATAAATATATCTATTTGGGATTGACCATCCCCATCTGGGTGAGTAGCGTTCACTACGCCTAGGCCAGGACAACAGATGTTTCACATGTCAGAACTTATTATTATTGGGTGCATTTAATGCGAAGGGTCCTCATTTGTTGAGGACTTAACTATCAAGTCTCAGTTTCGAGCAATATGGAAATGTAATTACTTTTAAGTGTTGATGCTTTGTGCATTACTACTTCAGTGAATGTTTATTGTCCAAACTCATTTTATTAAACCTGTGAATTCACCAACTTTATGTTGACCCTCTAAGCATGTTTTCTCAAGAAATTGAAGCAGGTATTGACGTGCATGGAATCAAGCATCATGATATGCTGCATTTATAGAGCTCATCTGGGGTTTTATAAACTGGGGAATGATTCCAAGCGCTGAATAATGTTTAAGACAATTTTAATAACATTTCCACTTTTATTCATGTAATAAATGTAATGATAATCTTTTATCTGTTGCTCTACATACTATCTGCTGTTGATCCACCTACGTGACACCCAAATATTATCTTCGTTGCATTTGACTCAATTTGGGGGTGTCACAGAATGGTATCAGAGCGATAGTTATAGAGAACCAGAACGAAAAATTAAAATAAATATAAACCTAAAATTTTTATATAAACTGGACTATAACTGCTTTAAAAATCTTTTGGGATTTTTGGGACTAGATTAGTTAAGCATATAGAGTGTAGAGCATACATTTTTGTGTGACTAACTGTGGATTGATTATTAACATCCGGTTGATTAGTCTCATAAGTATTAACATAACCTTTAACATCGCCATGTTAAACGACACTATTATATAATTTAATCATTATTCCTAAAAACTTTTAACTTGAGTAAGATTATACTTACGTCAATTAAAACGATATTATTTTCAGATTACTATGACATCACCCGCTGATACTCCTGCTGCTGTATCACCGACATCCGTCTTGCATGGATGGATATCTGCCAGTGAGACAGACGACAGTCACACTTCTGGTGACACCACTCTCGTTGCTGCACTCATCTCTACTCCACCTGTTTCACCTATATCCCCTGCTGGGGAAGAGGTTCAGCCGACTGCTGCCCTACCACCTTTACCAATAGCTTCCTCACTTTTGGGCTACGCACCCGAGTCTCTGCCGCCTCGTAAGAGGATGTACGAGGCACTTGTCGACTCTACTTTTAAGGTCGGCGAGGGTTCACATGCGAGGCGCGTGGATCCTATCCAGGCCCAGATTACTGCACTGGTCGCACGCCAGGCACAGGATGTAGCAGAGATTCATACTCTGCTATATGCTGGACAGCTTGGACGCATTGCTCTGCAGTCACGTCAGGACCTTCTGTGCTGGACTGTTAGTGTTGAGGCGCACGCTGCTCGAGGAGCGTGGTCTACGACTTACCATTCTCTGCAGTGGTTGCTGGAGGAGAATGAGTTCCTTCGTAAGCAGATCTACACACTGCAGAGTCAGCAGACTAAGACTCACGCCGCTCTCATGTCCATGGAGCAGACGCTTGCTATCTTCTTTGATCTCCAAGACGTTCGTCACCAGGGATTGACGGTAGAGACTTCTCATCTTCGAGGAGTTCAGCAGATCTTTAGAGACCAGTTCTTGGAGGCCCTTCGACTCCTTAAGGAGACCCGAGCCGCCATGACCTCGGTGTAGGATGCCATGCAGGCACCAGCCGTCTCATCACCACCAACAGCACCACCCATCTCAGAGGAGTCTGTCAGACACGATTAGACTAGATGTGCTAGATCTTTTGTACATCATGATAAGCTTTTGGGTTGCATCCCAGCTATCATGATATAGGACCTCATGTATTGTACTTTCTTTTATCAGTTGTATCATTGTACTGTACTATTTAGATTAGGTATTCGTAGATGATGTACTTTATATTATGTGTACCACTATCCCAGACAGGCGGTATGTGCTCTGTCTTGGATTGGTTGTGCAATTTGTGTTGTATTCCTATTCTAGAAATATGGCATGTACGCATTATCTTTTGTTATATTCTGTACTGTAACATATTATGAACTTTTAAACAGGTTATCCAATTTGTTGTGAAGTCTATGCATGAAGTTCTTTTCGTGCATTTATAAAAAACTGTGTTAACACCTTAAAATAATGATTTCATTTTAGTGTATAATTATAGAAAAAATGGTAATCACTAGAACGAACCCCAACAATGTCGACACTACCCAAAACGTCACTACTGCCCAACTAAGGGAAATGATTGATCAAGGCATCGCAACTGCGATGGCCGCCAGTAGAAACATGGACGATAGTCAAAACTCAAACAACCGCCAGAATAAGCAGACCACTAGGGGTTGCTCTTATCCTGACTTTCTAAAATGTAAGCTTTCCTACTACAAGGGCAAAGAAAGGGTGGAGGAGCTGATGCAGTGGTTTGAAAGGTTGGAGACTGTATTCCGCATCAGTGATTGTGCAGACGAGAAAAAAGTCAAGTTTGCCACCTGCACGTTGCTTGAGAGTGCTCTTACTTGGTGGAACTTTGTAGTTGACACTCTTGGACACGATGCTGCTTATGTTCTCAGCTGGACTGATCTGAAAGTGAGAATGACCGAGAAGTACTATCCAAGGGGCGAGATGAAGAAGCTTGAGATCGAGTTATGGGATCTACGATGCAAGAACAATGACATCATTGCATAGAACCAAAGATTCCAAGAGTTGACCCTAATGTGTACCAGGATGTTTGTTGAGGAGGATGAAAAGATTGAAAAGTATGTTGGTGGACTCCCAGACGTCATTCATGACAGCGTACTCGCATCTCGACCCACTACTGTTGAGAATGCCATTGAGTTTCGCTACTGAATTGATCAACAAGAGAGTTCATACCATGTCTGAGAGGAACACTGAAAATAAGCGGAAAGCTGATGAAAATTTCCGTAATCAGCACCAGCATCCTCCAAAAAGGCCAAATGCTGGACAAGTTTACAGTGCTACCACTGCATGAACTAGGTCATATGTGGGTGCAAAACCCTTGTGCTCAAGATGCAACTATCATCATACTGTTGATAGCCCATGCCAGACCTGCCACAGGTGTGGACAAGTTGGTCATTTCGCTAAGACTTGTCAAGTCAATGTTGTCACTCAGGTCCGATCCAACCAGAACACCGGAAACTACAACAACAGGGGAGGATAAAATGCCCGTGGGAACGAGAACGGACAACAGGGAAACCGCACTACTGCCGGAGGGAATGGCAATGGACCTAAGAAAGGAGTTGTATGCTATGAGTGTGGAGCACCGGGACATGTGAGACCAGGTTGTCCCAAGTTGTCGAACCATAACAAGAACAGTGGAGGAGCTTCGTCAAGAGTGTATGTGGTCGGCAATGCAAAAGCCAACCCCGATTCTAACGTCATTAGTGGTACGTTCCTACTAAACAATCGTTATGCATCTGTTCTGTTTGATACTGGAGCAGACCGAAGTTTTATATCCACTTAATTTAGCAAAGTACTAGAAGTCGTCCCTATAATTTTAGATCACCGTTACTCCGTAGAATTAGCTGACGGTAAGACTGTAGATGCTGACACTATCATTAGAGGTTGTACCTTGAATCTTTCTAAACATCCATTTAACATTGACCTTATTCCCGTAAACCTTGGTAGTTTTGATGTTATTATTGGTATGGACTGGTTAGCGAGATACCGCGCAGTCATTGTTTATGATGAAAAACTAGTCCGTATTCTGTGAGGAAATGAAACTTTAATCATTCGAGGAGACGGTAACACTGACTTTACTGACACTAGACTTAGTGTTATCTCTTGTACTAAAGCCCAGAAATATTAGTTGCGAGGATGTCCTATCTTCTTGGCCCATATTTCTCAAACAGATGAGGAGGACAAGCCCGATAAGAAACAAATCGAGGACGTACCTATCGTCCGAGATTTTCCCTAAGTCTTTCCTGATGAGTTGCCAGGCTTACCACCAACCCGACAAGTGGAATTTCAAATCGATTTGGTTCTTGGAGCTGCACCTGTAGCTAAAGCTCCATACCGATTGGCACCATCAGAAATGAAAGAGCTAGCTGAACAACTTCAGGAACTATCTGACAAAGGATTTATTCGACCCAGTTCCTCGCCATGGGGAGCTCTTGTGTTATTTTTCAAAAAGAAAGATGGTTCTTTCCGATTGTGCATCGACTACAGGGAACTGAATAAGTTAACTGTAAAGAATCGTTATCCGCTTCCTCGCATTGACGACCTATTTGACCAACTACAAGGGTCAAGTGTGTATTCCAAGATTGACTTAAGGTCTGGATACCATCAACTAAGGGTCAGGGAGGAAGATATTCCAAAAACAGCTTTTAGAACCGGTTACGGTCATTACGAATTCCAGGTTATGCCAATTGGGTTGACCAATGCACCAGCCATTTTCATGGATCTTATGAATCGTGTGTGCAGACCCTGCCTGGATAATTCGTGATAGTCTTCATTGACGATATACTCATTTATTCCAAGAACGAACAAGAACACGAGGAATACCTTGCACAAGTACTAAAGGTACTCAAAGAGGAACAACTTTATGCTAAATTCTCCAAATGTGAATTCTGGATTCCCAGAGTGCAATTCCTCGGTCATGTCATCGATTCTGACGGTATTCACATAGATCCAACAAAGGTCGAATCTGTCAAAGATTTGGTATCACCTAAGTCGCCGACAGAGATCCCCCAATTTCTAGGCCTTGTTGGGTATTACCATAGATTTATCGAACATTTCTCCAAAATAGCCAAGCCAATGACCAAACCCACACAGAAAGGAATAAAGTTCGATTGGGGAGAGAAGGGAGAATCAGCTTTTCAGCTGATCAAGCAGAAGTTATGTAGTGCACCTATATTAGCCTTGCCTGAAGGCAACGATGATTTCATGGTATACTGCGATGCTTCACATAAAGGTCTAGGTGCAGTACTAATGCAGAGAATGAAGGTGATCGCCTACGCTTCAAGACAACTAAAGAAGCATGAGAAGAACTACACCACTCACGATCTAGAACTTGGATCTGTAGTATTTGCTCTCATGATCTGGAGACATTACCTATATGGAACGAAGTGCACAATGCATACTGACCACAAAAGTTTGCAACACATATTGGACCAGAAGGAGCTGAACATGAGACAACACCGTTGGATTGAGCTGTTGAGTGACTACAACTGCGAGATCAAATCCGGTAAAGCAAATTTGGTTGCTGATGCTTTAAGTCGTAAGGAAACGGACCCTCCAATGAGAGTTCGGGCATTAGTTATGACGATCAGTTTGGATATACCCAAACAGATTTTGGAAGCTCAGACTCAAGCTCAATTACCTAAAAACCTCGTGAAGGATGACGTCAGGGGAATGCTCAGAACCAACCTTACTAAGGAGAAGCTAGAACCAAGAGCAGATGGAACCCTATGCCTTCACGGACGAAGTTGGTTACCTTGCTATGGAGAATTGAGGAACGTGATTATGCACGAATCTCATAAGTCTAAATATTCTATACATCCCGGATCTGAAAAGATGTACCATGATATGAAGAAATTATACTGGTGGCCGAATATGAAAGCTGACATCGCCACCTATGTGCAGAACTGTTTGACATGTTCACGTGTCAAAACTGAACACCAGAGACCATCGGGTTTACTTGTACATCCCGAGATACCGAAATGGAAGTGGGACAACATCACCATGGACTTTGTCACCAAACTCCCAAAGTCATCTCACGGTTACGATACTATCTGGGTAATCGTCGACCGACTCACCAAGTCCGCTCATTTCCTACCAATTCGGGAGAATGATTCCCTGGCAAAACTCGTAAAGACGTACCTGAAGGAGATAGTGACCAAACATGGAATACCAGTTTTGATAATCTGTGATCGAGACGGTGGGTTCACGTCAAACTTATGTAAGGCTTTCCAACGAGCCTTAGGTACCAATTTGGACATGAGCACCGCTTATCATCCACAGACTGACGGTCAAAGTGAACGAACCATTCAGACTCTAGAAGACATGCTACGAGCATGTGTGATTGATTTCGGAAATGGATGGGTTGACCACATTCCGTTAGTAGAATTCTCCTACAACAATAGTTATCATGCCAGTATTAAGGTTGCCCCTTTTGAAGCACTATACGGTCGAAAGTGCCGTTCACCTGTGTGCTAGGCAAAAGTAGGTGAATTTCAGCTCACTGGACCAGAATTAATCCACGAGTCTACAGACAAGATCGTCCTCATTAAGCAAAGAATCCAAGCTGCTCGCGATCGACAAAAGAGCTACGCGGACCAAAAACGCAAACCCATACAATTTGAAGTAGGTGACCGTGTTATGCTCAAGGTTTTGCCTTGGAAGGGTGTTGTACGCTTTGGCAAACATGGAAAACTGAATCCACGTTATGTCGGCCTTTCAGAGTAATAGCCAGGATTGGGGAAGTAGCTTATCGTTTATAGTTGCCCCAGCAACTGAGTCGGGTACACTCTACTTTTCAGGTGTCTAACCTGAAGAAGTGCTATGCTGAAGAACCATTGGCTATGCCATTGGTAGGATTTCAGTTTGACGACAAACTCTAGTTCATATAAGAACCTATAGAAATCATAGAGAGGACGGTTAAGAAGTTGAAACGCAGTCGCATCCCATTGATCAAAGTACGTTGGAACTCGAGGAGAGGTCCTGAGTTCACTTGGGAACGAGAAGACTCGTTCAAAACCAAGTACCCACACTTGTTCACCTGACCGGTGACTTCATCTTAATCTTTGAGGACAAAGCTAAAACAACGGGATGGTGCTGTAAAATCTTTGATTTTATCTTATTGAATTTATCAACGGTTGTACTTACTATTTTTGGAATCTACACAATTCCACTTTTATATGACTTATTAATAATCATATACTGTTGTCATACTATCATTTCATATTTATTTGTACATTTATATGAACCTTTAGTCTTTATTGACTACGTTGGCAATTAACTGGCCATACCTTTAGTCTTTATTGACTACTTTGGCAAATGACTGGCCACATGATTAAACAAGGACTCATCACCTCAGTACACACTTTTGATACACTATATCATTATTTACTTAATTTATTAAGTACTTGGATTTTGTTAACTTGGATTTACTATACACACGGGTAAAAGATCCGGAGGTCGGGGAGGATAAAAGTGGTGTTTAGCCATGGTAGAGAGAGAAACAAGTAAGAATAAAAGTATGTGTTTTATTCTAGTGAGAGAAAGGAAAGACAAGAAATGGTAAGCCTCACCCCTCCATGGAAGTATGGAAGGGTTTATATAGCCCGGGACTTGGACTATTACATATGACAATATTAGTCCCTACAAGTCCCGACTATGAAACTAATGTAATTCTGTTAGTCGCACACATTTTAAGGCTAACAATCTTCCCCCAATGTGGAGACATACGGAATTACTTACAATGTTCCTAACAAATGCAAATACAACAAAAATATGACAGTATTAAGTTTGCTTCCAATGCTGAGGATGATGTCGTTGTCTTCAAGTCTTCTAGAAAAACTTATACCCCAGTTTGAATCCTCTTTGTCTCTGCTTGTTGAGGAACCATTGTATCATGTATGAACTGGATTAACGTCCCCCCAATTCATACCACATGTCTTGAAAAGCTTTCTTCATAGACTTCTTTTTGACGAAGCTTCTGAATCAGCTTCCTCCCAAACCAATATCCCTGTCTTGAGCAGAACCTGTAGCTTGAGCAATCTTCTATCTTTGACATTTAAAGTGCACAGCGGAATTTTGTAGAAGAAGAAGCAAACCACACCAAGTAACTACTACCTTGACATTTTTGGTCTTAATGATTATGTGTTTGGGGGAACATGTAAGAAATCAGCAACAAATCTTCTCACGCTTGTAGAATACTTCCCCCTGGAAGTTGAACTAAGTACTCCAGAGTGGGAACTGAGTCTCCAAAGTAAACGTTCATCTGACGTGTACGGTCCAAATCACGAGATGTTCTTGTCGAAAGTATGATGGTGACGAACACTCAGAAGCATCATCTGACGTGTACGCTCAGAATCGCGAGATGTTCGTGTCTGAAGTAGAAGTCTTTGTTGACATTTTGTAGCTCAAGTTGCTCGTGAGAATTGTTTGCTGATCACATCTCTGCTCTTGTAATCTCTGCCTAAACTGACCAACCTCGTATTCTTTCGGCTATCTGTAGTGACCACTGGTGAAGTAAACCTGATATTCCAAACTTGAAACTGAAGGACAATCTCCCAAATTTGTTACTTATGCTTAGCACTTGTGTTGATTGACGAACGGTGTAGAGAAACGTCTCTTAGTACCTTATACATAAAAGAAGAGAGAAGTATAAGATGTAAAACACCTCTTGAAATACCCACAACTACAGGTGAGTGTGACACTAAGCACTACAACGTAACTCCTTAAGTGATAGTTGTCCATGTCTTCGACCATCCACCCCTTGACATTGGAAACTAGATAAATCAAGTCTCAATCATAAATGATGAAGCGAATCATCAATCGATAGAGGGGGTGAAAAGGCTCGATGATGTACTAAGTAGACGCCTTCGTGAAATTCCACTTCAATTTCAAATATTGAATACCAAATCTACTTCGTAATCACTTGACATTACTTTGCTCCGAATGCTAGCCGTTTTGACAATTTCAGTGAATCTTAAAAAGGATCGTTTTGGTGTTTGTTTGTTTTTGTTGTGTTTTTCGTGTTTGTTTGAGTGTAGTTAACTTGAGACCAACATTGACAAAAAGAAAGATAAGCCGTCAACATTGTCTAGCTAACTTTACGAGGGTTTTCTTACATAATACCAGTTTGGTTCATATAATAGATTTATAAAACCTAACGTTAATCATCATGACCCATTCACATTGTTCAGCCCTTAATCTGATAGTGTTGTTGGCCCATCACACAAACCAAATAGTTAGCCCGAAGCTCAACCTTGTCCAATAAGTCACTTATATATGTCATCCCACTAAATTAGGGTAACAAAATCTCACAACCCTAATCATACGTTAGATAACTCTTACCCCATCTCATTCCATCGTAATCTCCGCCCCCATCATATCTTCTCTCAAACTAACATCAACCATCTAAGAGATCGATATATCATCATCATCCTAATATCAACCAGTCAAAGACAATGATCACCATCTCAACCTTGTTATCTCCGTCACATCATATCTCAACACTTAGATCAAACAAAAAAATTTTGAGAGAGACTATCATAAAACCAGTCTCATCAAATATTTTCCATCTCAAACACGCAGTCACGTGTTTAGATCTCAATCATCTCAATCAAACAAATCAAAAAGACATCATCTCACATCGAATAAACCCTTACCCTGATAAGATATAAAAGTACCACAAAGATAAAGGTGCTGCAAGGTCTCTATCTTGGGGGTCTCGGGTAGGTTTCTTTTAAAAATAATCTATGATGAAATGAATGCGAGTGAGATCTATAAGGATCTTGACATGCATGTTGGTTTTTAACGAAGATCTATGATGTTGTTATATTAATCGAGACAAAATCTTGTTTAATAAACTGAGATCCTTTTTTATGTTTGTAAAATAAGTCTAGATGGGTATTAGGTGTCGATAGGTTAGGATAGATATTTGGTGTTGATGGGAGTTAAAAGGATGGTGTGAAAAATACTGGTTTTGGTGTTGATCTCGACACACTGAGTTGACCTGGTCAGCTCGGTAATTACCGAGTTGACTCGGTGTGTTGATGAACTCCTGGTTTGGTCATGATATTTTCAGAAATAAAACTTATGTCATTTTGTCGCATTGTCTTTCTATAAAATAACCAGTCATCGCAATGTATGTCTTAACCCATCGCAATGTCAATAATCATAATGCCATCACAGTCTAGTCAACACCCCATCGCAACATGGACACCATCGCAACATGGACACCATCACAACATGAGTGCCCCATCGCGATGGTACCCATCGCAATGGTTCCATTGCAATAGGCCATCAGAATGGTCCATCGCAACTAGGGGTGAGCAGAAACCGAACCGCGAACCGCAAAACCGCAAAAAACCACAAAAACCGAACCGCAGAAACCGCACCACGACAAAAACCGACGGTTTGTTTTTTAGATAAAAGAAAAACCGCAAATGCTGTTCGGTTGCGGTTTTCGTCCGTAAAACCGAACAGCAAAACCGAACCGCACCACACAATAATTATTTTATACTAAAAAACGTCACATCGACTATTTTATGCGAGTTATAAGACTTCTAGTGCATATTATCATTGATATTCATATAATTTATTAGTAAAGTGTTTGTTAGATTCAATTTATGCATTGTTATAACCGAATAAAATCAACATTTTAAACAAAAAAAACCGCAAAAAGCCACAATTATTATATAAGTCACAAGTAATGGTTCGGTGCGGTTAAAAACCTCAAAACCGCAGAAACCGCAAAAAAAACGCAAAAAAACCGCAAAACCGAAACCGCGGTTTTTGGTTCGGTGCGGTTTCTATTTTTATAAAAACCGCAAGTGCGGTTGCGGTTCGGTTTTTGTCAAAAACCACACCAAACCGAACCATGCTCACCCCTAATCGCAACAGACCATCGCGGTGAGCCATCGGAGTGGCTATCGTAAGTCATCGATCGCAATTAATGCGATCTTATCCAAAGTAGCGATCGGGACGAAACTAGTGTCACCCCATCGTAACTCACCATCGGAATGGGGTTATACAGCCGAAAATAGTGGAACTGGTCTCCATTTGAGTTGTATACTAAAAAACAGTATCTGGTCCACTTTTTTCACATCTATCAAGAAATGATAAAAAATGATAAAATCAACAGTTTTGGTAATGGTGACAAACCAAAAATGAGACTCACAACTGTATTAAACAAACAGAGTAACTAAACAAGGAACGTTAAAAAACAATTGGAAGAGAGGAAAAAAATTGAAACGGATTGAGATTTTGGGACAAGGACACAACAGCCAAGAAAAGGCATTATGAAAAGAATAAAAATGGCACAATAACTTTGTAAATCAGTGAGAAAGAAATAATTTTCTTTTTGAATCATATCAAACCAAGATCCGAAACTCGAATTTGACACAAACACAAACACGGATAAACAAAAACACGAAATACCCCCGGTTAGCTCTGATACCAATTGTTAACTTGGATTCACTATAAACATGGGTAAAAGATCCGGATGTCGGGGAGGATAAAAGTGGTGTTTAGCCATGGTAGAGAGAGAAACAAGTAAGAATAAAAGTATGTGTTTTATTATAGTGAGATAAAGGAAAGACAAGAAATGGTAAGCCTCACCCCTCCATGAAAGTATGGAGGGGTTTATATAGCCCGGGACTTGGACTATTACATATGACAATATTAGTCCCTGCAAGTCCCGGCTATCAAACTAATGTAATTCCATTAGTCGCACACATTTTAAGGCTAACAGATCTATATTTATATCTATATGTTTACATATATTTCATACTATGAATAAACACCTATCACTTTAAAACAATGTACATAATTTCACATTGTCACTCATTTACTTTATTCAAGTAAAATACTTATAATGATATACTCATTATATACTTTCACCAAATTACCTAAAAGTTTAACCAAAATACCTAGAAACTTAACAAATGTATACACTATAATACATGGACTATTATTATCTCCAAACACTTGATACAAATGTACACATTTCCCCTAAAATGCATGTGGGTACCGTGTGTAGGCATACATACACAAAAGAAAATTCTTACTTAGCTTGTAACTATGAATACTAATCATATGGCCTTAGTCAACCCCCACCATGCAATCCATACATAAACCACTATTGAAGACATACCTTGTCCCCCTTTACTCAACTCACACATGGCAGAAAGTAAGCAACATATAAGCACATGTGTTTTTGCCATTAAGGGATAAATCTTGCATATCTTACTATATCTAAAGAAGGTACTTCCATATATCCTCTAGTACTAAATTTAGATACACCATATCTTGCATTTTCTTGATATAACAGAACCTCCCAAATCATGCAACACAAACTATCTCTAAAGTCCTCCCTACTCTCTTTCTAGCTCACGGTTTTCCTTCCATCTTCACCAAGACCCACCAAAGATTCCATTAATACTATCTTTTACTATCCTAAAGCATGTCTCATACTACATAATTACAAATCATTACTCCTTGCTACACCTACTTACACTACACGGCAAGAAAAGAAACCCTAGATACACTAATAGAGGCCACGGGTTGGTGTTAGTTCAAGCTTTCCACCATTGTTGATTTATAAGCTCAAGCTCATCCTTGTTCCCTTGTCTTTTCCCTAACCTCGTTTAACAAGTAAGCATTTTGAAAACCTTACACTTATCTTATTTACTTACATCATACATTTACTACTCATCCACATGAACATACGCTATAGACATGTTAAAACTCAAAACTAAGTAAATCTATACTCATCATAAGCCACGGCTCATTTTGGTTAGTCTCAAGGTTTTGGTATAAAATTTATTGTCACTAAACACATGAATGTATAAACATGCTAGATCTAGAGAAATCATAAAATCCTTCCATGCTCATATTTTAAGCCGTGGGTTATATGTTGTGGTTTAAAGTTATACATACGTGGTCAACATGTTAAACTATAGAAAGTCTAATTTTTGACTTGAAATTTCACCCTTAGATTTGTAGCTGTGAGTTGTTAGGTTTTGATAATTTTGCTAAATCATGATAATCTTAGGTAGAGCCTTCGATCTAGGTAACTATCCTAAAAAATTTCTAGTTGCCTTGATGGACTAATGAGTCTAAAGAATAGTAACTAGGATTAGTTAAGCCCATTAGGCCCGATACACAATCTGAATATGAATAGAAGCCCACTAGGCCCAATTATGATTCATAAGCCCATTTAAAATAATCATGATTAAAATAAACTTTATTTTTATTAAATAATGTTATTATAAAACTTTTGGTGTTAAGATTATGATTTTATGAAGTTTTGGATTAAAATGGTAAATCTATAAAGTTTCGGATTAAAAATGATAAACATAAAGTTTTTGGATTGATTTTGTAATTATTATAAGTTTAGGGACTTAAATGGACACATTTAGAAACTCATTTTAACAAAAGATAAAACAAAAGGACTTATATTGTAATTAGCCGAGAGTCTAGGGTGGTATTTTAATACCATTCGAGTCTTGAAAATAGTTGGAGGACTCAATTGTAATTATTAATAAGTTAGGATTAATTGTGTAACTTAGTTAGAAACCTAGGGTCCCCTTTTGCCGCATAGCAAAAGTAATAGGAACCCTAGGGGCCCTTTTTGCCAAGCTAGGAAAGTTGTTCAAACCCTAAACAAACCCTAGGGGCTGTTTTGGTTTTTGCCAAAACTTAATTGAAGCCCTAGGGGGCGTTTATGAAACTTATGCTAACCTAAATATAAGCCGAATACTATAAGGACCAAAATTGACATTTTATGAAACTTTAACAAACCCTAGTTACACGTGTAACTAGGGAGGGACTAATGTTGTAATTACTTGAAACATTTACAAACCCTAGGGGTATAATGGTAAATAACCGTGGGTAATTATATAAATCGAGGGACAAAAATGTAATTTATACAAACTATAACAAACCCTAATTTACTATATATTTATACCCGATATTAAAAACGTAAAACTAAAATAAACATAACACTCGTTATTTTTCCAAACTTATAATTTAATACACCCTACGAGAACGTTGAGTTAAATTAAAATGTTATACATTTTTACAAACGTCATTTATATACATTATATAAACTAAATATGTTTAACTTATAAAAATAAATATATTAAATATATTTATTCCTTTTCACTTCAAATATATATAAAACTTCCTTTTATAAATATTTAAATTACTTTATAAACGATACAAGTACAAGGATATTAATTAAACAGATTAATTAATTAAACAATATTATTTATTTTACACTTAAAATAAATACTGCTATAACTCGTACAACGATGACCTAAATTAACAAATACCGTAATAAAATGCTTAAAACAAGTATAAGCATGAACAGACTTGTTCTGAAACTTTTATGCATTATGTTATGCATTTACTGAGACATTATAGTTATTTAGGTCATTGACTGTATCGTAAGCATCACATCAAATTATCTTGTGACTATTTGCTGTACTACTGAGGTGAGTTCATGGCCCCACTTTTGTATATTGACAAACTTTTAAATTCTTTTATGGGGAAGAAAACATGCAACATATTTTATTTGATGGACATAAACTGAACTACAAAACCTTGATTACATTTGCCTATTGTAGATGAACCCGCATGACCCGTGCATCCGAAACTGTTAGAATTATTGAATTGCCTGAATGTTATAAATAGATCTATTTGGGATTGACCATCCCCATCTGGGTGAGTAGCGCTCACTGTGCATAGGCGAGGAAAACAGATGTTTCACATGTCAGAACTTATTATTATTGCGTGCATTTAATGCGAAGGGTCCTCATTTGTTGAGGACTTAACTGTCAAGTCTCAGTTTCGGGCAATATGGGGATGTAATTACTTTTAAGTGTTGATGCTTTGTGCATTTCTACTTCAGTGAATGTTTATTGTCCAAACTCATTTTATTAAACCTGTGAATTCACCAACTTTATGTTGACCCTCTAAGCATGTTTTCTCAGGAAACTGAAGCAGGTATTGATGTGCATGGAATCAAGCATCATGATAAGCTACATTTATAGAGCTCATCTGAGGTTTTATAAACTGGGGAATGATTCCTAACGTTGAATAATGTTTAAGAAAATTTTAATAACATTTGCACTTTTATTCATGTAATAAATGTAATGATAATCGTTTATCTGTTGCTCTACATACTATCTGCTGTTGATCCACCTACGTGACACCTAAATATTATTTCCGCTGCATTTGACTCAATTTGGGGGTGTCACAGGTTGCCTGATGGTACATGCTATGCTCTACCTGTTGTGACTGCTGAGGAGGTACAAGTAGAGATCAGAGAAAGAAAGGCCAGAACTGCTTTGGCTATGGCACTTTCAGAAGACATCTTACCTAGCTTTCATCACTTTAAGGATGCAAAGGCTATGTGGATTCCATCAAACTTAGATTTGGAGGTAATGAAAAATCTAAGAAGATGAAGAAGATTGTTCTGAAACAATAATTCGATAACTTCTCAATATCCAGTATACAAGGAATCCATGGTGGCTATGGAAGGTTCAGTAAGCTGCTTATTCAATTGGCAGTTTATGGACAAATAATTCTTAATGAAGAAGCTAATCTGAAATTCTTAAGGAGTGTTTCACAAGAATGGAAAGCAATGGCTATGTGCTTCATCACAAGAGATGATCTGGATACAATTCCTTTTGATAATCTCTACAACAATCTTAGAGCTTATGAGATGGATGTAAAAGGCGTTGAGGTGACCAAAGAAACAGCAACAACAAATTCTAACTTGGCTTTTGTGTCAGAAGGTAACGGTGGTACTTATTTTCCAAATACCGCTAGTGGATCTAGCAGCGGTACTTACTTCCATAATATCGTTGAAGGACTTACAAGCACTACTTACTCACAAAGTACTAAAGGCATTCCCATAGTCTCTCAAAATCCACAAGGAAGATCTTCACCATTGTTTAGTGACAATGATGCCTTCTCATTCTTTGTTGGACAAGACAACAGGCCAAGACTAACACTCAATGACTTGTTCCAAATGGATGATGCTGATGTTGAAGAGATGGATCTCAAATGGCAAGCTGCTATGGTTTCTGTGAGATCTAATAGGTTCTTCAAGAAGACTGGAAGGAAGATGACTATTGATCCTAATGAGCCATTAGGATATGACAAGTCTAAAGTTGAATGCTATAACTATGGAAGGAATGGACACTTTTCAAGGGAGTGCACTAGAGACAAGGCTGAAAGTAGCAGTCAAAAGTCCAAAAACAGCTATGAACCAGTCCAAGAATTACTAAAAGCTTTCCAACAGTAAACAATAAGAGTCCCAAAGGAACCAAAGCATTGGTGACTATAGATGGAGTGGTGAACTGGGCTGAAGATAAAGAATAAGAAGAGCTTGGTTTGATGGCTCTCTCACATGAAGATACTGAGGTACATCCTTGTTCTAAAGATTGTTTTCTTAAATTTAATAGCTTAAAAGTAGAACTAGATGAACAGAATCAAAAATTCAACACTTGCACTGTAGAACTAAATGCTTTTAAACAAGGTGTTGATAAGTTAGAAGAAAATATAGTTTTGTATAAAAAAGGGTCAACAAAACTATGAAGAGAAAATAACAATTTTAACTCTTCAAATAAGGGAAAAAGATGTGGAAATTAAAGCTTTTGAAAAACAAATTTTGAAAGTATCAGCAAAAAATGAAGCTTTAAAAGCCAGTCTTTATAATGAAAGGGAAGTGATTAATCATTGGCAAAAGTCCTCTAAAGGATTCGGTAAATTGATTAACTCACAAATGGGGGGTATTATGATATGCCAGACCTAGGATATATTGAGGACCAACCTAGGATAACTTTAACTGATAAGGACTTATCAAATGGGATTTTTGATAGTTCTAGTGAGTCAAATAATACACCTGAAAATGATAGATATGCTGAAGGAATGAAGGCAGTTCCTCCACCATTATCAGGAATTTTCATGCCCCTAGTAATGATATAGGTATAGAGTTAGAAGAACCAGAGGCTGTTAATGATTCAAACTCTAGTACTTTGACCCAAGATAAATCTGTTGTGACCAAAAACATTGTTTATCCACCTTTAATGAACAACTTTGTTTCTGAAGAGTCTAAAACTAGTTCTGCTCCCAAGCAGGTAAAAACTCCTAGCAAGGCATTGGATAATGATGTAAAACATAATGAAACCAATAGAGAGGTGGGATAGCTTTTGATAAAATTAAGTTAAAACAACATTTTAGGTCTTCTTTTAGAAGAAAAGGATGTTATGTTTGTGGTATCTAAGTCATTTTTACCAAAGATTGTACTTTACATGAAGATAAAATTGTGAAACAAAAGGCTGCACAAAAGGCCACAAGAAACAGTAATGGGAAAAATGCACAGGTTAATAGGCAACAGAGATCTAAAGATGACAAACCTAAGTTTGATCATTAAAAGGGTAGCTAAAAAGGTTACAAACAACTCTACCAAGAACTGTGTTCCTAGAGCAGTACTTATGAAACAAGGTATGGTACCTTTGAAGTCTGGTAAACCAAGTACCGGCAAGTCTAGAACTGCAAGTACTGCTAGACCAAACTCAAGTACCGCTGGTTCAAATTCTCTCAAACCAAAGTCCCACAAGACTTCTAATAATGTTATTGAGAAAGCCAAAACATCTAGAAGTAAGCCTAATAAAAAACCAGTGCAAATGTGGGTTCCTAAAGGTGAAAAACCATGTGTTCAAACGAGTACTGCTAAAACAGTACTTAGGCAAAAAATGTACAAAGACAGCAAACCTACCTATGTCTTTGACTATGTGACTGGAACCATGAAATATAAGAGTGTATGTAGTCTTACTGGAAAAACTACCTATAAAACTCTTATGTATGTAGGTCCCACAAGATCCGAGCCAAATGTGGCTTGCGTCCCTGTTAAAAACTAATAAGTTTTGTTTATGTGCAGGGGCATCTAATTGATGAATTAAAATATAAAGGTATAGTAGATAGTGGATGCTCAAGAATAAAGATTTCCTTCCTGAATTTGAAGAATTCATAGGTGGACCAGTAGCCTTTAGAGGTAGCAAAGGTAGAATCACTAGCAAAGGGAAAATCAATACAGGGAAGTTGGAATTTGAAGATGTGTTCTTTGTGAAAGAATTGAATGAATTCAATCTCTTTTCTATATCACAAATGTGTGATAAGAAGAACAATGAGTTGTTTACAGACACAGACTACTTGGTGCTCTCCAAATACTTTGAAATGCCTAAAGAATCTCTAGTACTGCTTAAAGTACCCAGGCAAGAAAACATGTACACTTTTAATCTTCATACTATTACTCCAACAGGTGGTATTACATGTTTGCTAGCTAAGGCTTCTAATGATGAGTCTAACTTATGGCATAGGAGGTTAGGTCATGTGAATTTCAAGAATCTTAACCGATTAGTAAATAGAAATTTGGTTAGAGGGTTACCTAACAAATCTTTTCAAAATGATTTCACATGTGCTGCTTGTCAAAAAGGTAAACAACATAGAACCTCTTGTAAGACCAAGACTATCAATACTGTGACGAAGCCTTTATAACTTTTGCATATGGATTTGTTTGGTCCAGTTTCTATAAGAAGCATTAGTCATAAGACCTTTTGTCTAGTCATAACTGATGATTATAGTAGATTCAGTTGGATTTTCTTTTTAGCTCTTATGAGTGAAACCAATGAATTACTTAAGGATTTTATCACTTTAGTTGAAAAGCAGTTCACTAAACAAGTCTTGATCATTAGGACAGATAATGGGACAGAATTCAAGAATGCTGAATTTGATGAATTTTGTAGGTCTAAAGGAATTAAGAGACAATTTAGTACTCCTAGGACTCCACAACAAAATAGAGTAGCTGAAAGGAAGAATAGGACACTAATTGAGGCTGCTAGAACTATGCTGGCTGATTCTCTTTTTCCAAATACATTTTGGGCAGAAGCAATCAATACTGCATTTTATGTGTTAAATAGAGTCTTAGTGACCAAGCCTCAAAACAAAACACCTTATGAAATTTTGACTGGTATTAAGCCAACCATAAGTCATTTAAGACCTTTTGGGCTTCATGTATCTATACTAAATACTCTTGATCATTTGGGGAAGTTTGATGGAAAATCCGATCCCGGATATCTTGTAGGATATTCATTGGAAAGTAAAGCATATAGGGTTTACAATTTGGCATCTAAAAAGGTTAAAGAAAATGACCATGTTAATATCTTAGAAAATAAACCCAATGTCCCAGGAATAGGTTATGCTTGGATATTTGATTTAGATTATCTAACTAATTTCATGGATTACTATTCTATGCAAAAGGATTGTCAAACTAACAATGCAGGTGAGGAGTCTGGTACAACTAAGTCAGGTACTCAAGGAGAATTCTCTTCATCGGATGATGATGTTCACATCTATGTACCTAATATGCCTACTGTTACTCCCATGTCTGCGACTCCCTAGAAGCAAACTATGCCATCAACTGATGATCAAGCCTCCCAAGAGCTTCAAATGCTTCAAGATCAAGAAACAAATGCTACATTTGTTAATAAGCATTCAGGAGAAGAATCTTTTGAGTCACAACACTTAGCAGTACATACTACACCTAGCGGTACTTCATCTGCAAGTACTGCTAAGCTAAAATCTACAAAGTCTGCTGATTCATTAGAAAATATTTTACAAGATATGGACGATGAAGACATTTATGCTAGTCCAGCTGAAGGAATCTTCTCCAAAGCTTCCTATGATGAGCAGGGTGCAGTAACTGATTTCAATAATTTGGAAACTGAAATTCTAGTCAGTTCTATTCCCACTCATAAAGTCAACAACAACCATCCTACTACTCAGATTATTGTAAATCCCAAGTATGTTGTGCAAACCAGAAGACAACTTCAAGACAATACTGAAACTCATGCACTTGTGAGTTATGTCAAACAACAGCAGAGAACTAATCATAAGGATACTCACCATTGTTTGTTTGCCTGCTTCTTATCACAAGTAGAGCCAAAGAATATTTCTCAAGCTCTTGATGAAGAAAATTGGGTAGATGCCATGCAAGAAGAATTAACACAATTTGAGCTACAAAAGGTTTGGATTCTTGTAGATCTTCCCTTAGGTAAAAGAGTTATTGGTACTAGATGGGTTTTTAGGAACAAGAAGGATGAAAGAGGTGTTGTTGTGAGAAACAAGGCAAGGCTTGTTGCTCAAGGCTATAGATAGGAAGAAGGGATAGACTATGATGAGGTTTTTCCACCAGTGGAAAAGATAGAATCCATTAGGTTATTTTTGGCCTTTACATCATATATGGGTTTTATAGTCTATCAGATGGATGTGAAAAGTGTCTTTCTCTATGGTACTATTTCAGAGGAGGTATATGTTTCACAACCTCCAGGTTTTGTAGATCTTAAGTTCCCCAACAGAGTCTACAAGGTTATCAAAGCACTTAATGGTCTGCATCAAGCTTCAAGGGCTTGGTATGCCACTTTATACAATTTTCTCTTAGAACATGGATATAGGAGAGGGACCATTGACAAAACCATGTTCATCAAGATGAATGCTAAGGATATTATTCTATTACAAGTCTATGTTGATGACATCATTTTTGGTTCCACCAAGAAATCATAGTTTGAGGCTTTGATGAAAGGAAGATTTCAAATGAGTTCTATGGGAGAACTTACTTTCTCTTTGGGACTACAAGTCAAACAAAGGAAAGATAGAATATTCATCAGTCAAGATAAATATGTTGCTGAAATCTTGAAAAAGTTTTCAAGTATGGATTCAAGAAGTACAAGCACACCTTTTGAAGCTAAGAAGTCTTTGTCAAAAGATGAACATATTGAAAATGTTGATATTCATCTATACAAGTCAATGATTGGTTCATTGATGTATCTTAATGCTTCAAGACCAGACATCATGTTTGCTGTGTGTGCCTGTTCAAGGTTCCAAGTTAATCCAAAGGTGTCACATCTACATGCTGTGAAGAGGATTTTTAAGTATCTTAAAAGTCAGCCTAATTTAGGATTATGGTATCCTAGAGATTCAACCTTTGAATTGGAAGCTTACTCAGATAGTGATTATACTGGAGCTAATCATGATAGGAAATACACAATAGGAGGTTGTCAATTCCTAAACAGAAGACTCATATCATGGCAGTGTAACAAGCAAACAATTGTTGCTACTTCTACAACTGAAGCTGAATATGTAGCTGCTGCTCATTGCTGTGGACAAGTACTTTGGATTCAAAATCAGTTTTTAGATTATGGGTTCAACTTCATGAACACCAAGATTTACATTGATAATGAAAGTACTATATGCATTGTCAAGAATCCAGAATTTCACTCCAAGACCAAGCATATTAAAATAAGACATCACTTCATAAGACATGCCTATGACAATAAGCTTATTCAAGTCTTGAAGATTCATACAGACCATAATGTAGCTGATTTATTGACCAAGGCATTTGATGCAAAGAGATTTAAATTCTTGGTGACACATATTGGTATGCTCAACCAATAGACTGTTGCATATGTTGAGGGGAGGTAATAGTTGTACAATTTTTATGCTAATTTTTATTGTATAGTGTATGTTTTTGTGTTTTTGATGTGATTGCAGGTTGATAGAATAAGATAAAAGATGTTATAATGATAGTGGAATACATGAACTGGTCAAAATTGTGAGGTACCATTGTGGATCCAAGTACCGCTAGCACAAATCCAAGTACCGAGTATGTTCCATGTACCGCTACAAGTCCGTTGTACCGTCAAGGGTCTCTTTTGTAAATTTGGCGGTTTCTTCGTGCTTGGGTTTGTTATTTACATAAATACTTACTCCAATTATACAAATGATTCACCTAATCTTTTATTCTTATCTCTTAATTCTATAACCTTCTCTCTAATATTTCGATCATCAAAAATACTAATGGCTGCTTTACAAGTGATCTCTAAGCATAATTTGGTTACGAATCTTGCTCTGAATGATGACTCTCTTGGATTCCATGAGATTCTTGGATTCTTATCTCGAAGTCATATTCGTTTCGCACCCACTGTATGTCCCATTGTCTCTGTTCCCATTGTTGAACAATTTTGGAATACTGTTGTGTTAGGTACTCGGTTTGATCAACCTTGCATTAAGGCTAGGGTAAATCATAGAAATATCTATGTAACTAAGGTACTGCTAAGGGCTAGTTTGAGATTAAATGATGAAAATGGACTTAGTATGCTTACAAAGAGATACATGATGGCCTTGCAGCCATGGGTTATAAGGGTGGTAGGGAAAGTCTTACTTTCTATAAAGCTTTGTTTTCACCACAATGGAAGTTACTTTTTCATGCTATTATTCACTGTTTAAGCTCTAAAAGTACTTCTTTTGATCAAATTTATGTTGCATTGGCATCAACTGGTATTTGTCTAGCAAATAACAGAGTTTTTAATTTTTCAAAATTAATTTTTAAAGGCATGACTAGGAATTTGGAAGGAACTAAGAAGTTTTTAATGTATCCTAGATTCATTCAGACTTTAGTTAGTGACCAAATCCCTAACCTACCAGAGTTAACAAATACATGGGATGTTCCTACCTTCACAAATAGAACTTTCTCTTTCTTGACCAAACAAGGCAATGCCTTCACAGGAATTGTTACACAATTATTTGCTCATATGATAGCCCAACTTGCCAACCAAGAAGGTGAGGAACCTAGCAATACCGGTGCTTCTCAGCAAACTCCTTCTACCCAGAGTTCCCATTCCTCAAAAGATTCTCAATCTTCTTCTCACAATATTGGTGTTCAACCAACTATTGATGAGATGATCTATACATATGTTGCTTCTATTGCTACTAGTGGTTCACCACAAGCACAGGCACCAGAGGTGGTGGATGTTGCAATTTAACTGCTTTTTGCACTAGTTTGTCCCAACAGGTATAGGTGTTGCAAAAGGAAAAGCTTGTTCAAGACAAGAAAATTACTGCATTGGAGGCCAGCCTAATCAAGTTAAGGAATAAAGTATCTCCTTGGATGAGGCAGAATAGGTCTATTCATAAAGATGCACTTAAAAAGCAAAGGTTCAAAAATCTCAAGAAAAGGCAACTAAATGCAACCAAACAGGAGAGGAATTATGAAGAACCAATACCTTCTTCTGATAATCAAACAAGGGTCTTTGGAAATGACATCAACTTTGAACTGGATGATGATGTCATTGGAAATTATGAAGATGGCAATGGTTTAGAGACTGGTGTGGATGAACCTACTAACATGGAGTTTCAACGGGAAGAGCCACAACCTATTTATGAGGAACCACAAATTGAAGAAATGGTGGTAACTCAGCTAGAGCCATAACCTCAATCACCACAACTTCAAGTAAATTGGAGTACTTTCTATGAGAAGCTGGAGGATATTAATGTTCAATTTCCCATATCTTCAACTCCACCACAAAGACAATTCTGGTTTCACAAGAAATAGTCTTTACAAGTACTGTCAAGATCAAGAGTGAGCTATGAATCAGACAAGACTAAGGAGTTACAAGTTGAGAAGATAGCTTCACTAGAAGAAAAGGTATATTTGAGATACTCTAGTGATTGAAGAAACAAGTGTGTCTAACACTAGTGAAGTCAACATTGTTGAAGATCCAAGTACTTCTAGGCCAACTAAGCTGACGGCAAGTACCGCTAACATTGTTGAAGATCCAAGTACTGCTAAGCCAACTAAGCCGAATGCAAGTACCGCTGGTGATCATCCTTCACTATAAAGTCAAACTCCTTTTGGAGAGGATGAGACTTTAGCCCAAATACTGCTTGATATAAGAGAAAAGAGTTCATTTGAGAAAGCAAAACAAGCTGAGTTTGAGAAGAAGACACAACAAGATGTTTATGCCAAAAAGGATCAAACAAAAGGTAAGAAAGTTTTTCAGCTTCTCGTCCCACTAAAGGTATAGTTATTCAACAGCAAGCTGATGAGGAAAGACCTTCCAAGCTAAAGAAGAAGTTACCAAAGATTAATCCAAAGGATAAGGGAAAGAAGCAATTACAATCAGAATCTGAAAATGAAAGTGATTCAGATGAAGATATCAGCAAAGTCATGTATAGATTTAATCAACTAGACCATGATGAGGAATATGCTCTCAGAATGCAAGCTCAAATTCGTGAAGAAGACTTACAAGAGGAACTTGCAGCAAAGCAGCATTTGCTAGAAGCTAGGAGAATACAGCAAGAATGGAACATGCAAGAGTATGATAGGATTCAAGCTGAATTACATGCAAGTGAGCTTCTTGCAGACTCATTGTTAGCCGAAGAAAGAGACTGCTCAAAGAATGAATGAAGGAGATAAAGCTCAAGATGTTGATAAGACTGAAAATGTACCAGCAGTACAAACACAGTCAACAGTACATACTGAAGAAACGGTACATACAAACTTGGAATAAGGTTCAATGGAATTTGAAGGAACCTCCAAGGGTGTTAAGAGGAAAAGATCAACAAAGAAGAAGTAGAAAGCCAAGAAAAAGGCTAAGTCAACAACAGAATATAGTGATGATGATGAGAGTTTGAAAAAGTACTTGAAAATAGTAAGTTTTGAAGATCAATGTATTGATACAGAGATTTTTGGAAATAGTCATCAATTGCTAGATGGATATACACTATGGATCAAGGACTGGAAGCTCATGGAATACAAAGAACTGATGGCACAACAAGAATGTTCAGACTTTTGGAAGACATTCTTCATATTCTTGACAGACAAGATATTCAAGATCTTTTCACATTAGTTCAAGAAGCCAATGCAGGTAAAACAGAGGTATCACTATTATACAATGAATTTCTCTTCATGTATGAGCCACACAACTGTGCTCAGAAAATGTTGAAGGTATTAGAGAATCAGGTTCCTAGTTACTGGAGATATTATAGGTCATGTGGACTGCATATTTTGGATATAGATGATGTTACTTACAATATACTATAAGAAAATAGATATACATTTGAGAGAAGATTGTTGGAAAGTATGTTGGAACAACAATTAGAAGTATCAGAAGAGTCTGTTGGTGGTTTGGAGTTGATCAGAATGGTTAAACATCAAATCAAGGATTTGGAGCAAGAGGAAGAAGCTGAGAAAGAGCCTTAAGTGTTTGAATTTCAGTCACACTTCACAAATGGTTCTCAGTTCACCATGTCTAACACACATAAGAACTGGCTAGTCCATAAGCAAACGGTTTGTGGTAAAGACTTCTCAAATCCGTTGAAAGCTGATAGTTTGCTAAAAACTATATGGTTCTGACTCACCTTGTTTCGAGACAAAGAGTTGGCTATCCTAGACAAACGGTACTAGGTAAAGACTTAATCAAATCCGTTGATGGTTGACAATTTACCAAAAATTGTAGTGTTATCAGTACACCTTATTCTTTATGAATAAAGTATTGGCTATTCCAGAGGGTACGGCTAACTGGTAAAGAATATATCAAATCTATTGATAGCTGGTGATTTACTAAAAATCATGAAGCCAATACAGACTAGTTTTTGTTGTTAACTGTTTTATTTCAGGTATGAAGATTGCAAGCAAAGAAGTATTAAAAGATACTTAGAAAGTTTTGTCTCATCAAATCAAGACTGAAGTTCATGATTCATAGTTCATAGATTTAACTCAAGAAGACAATTACTATTGCTGCAAAGTCAAATGAATGTTTAAAAGACACAAGAAGATCATAGTTTGAAGACAAAGATGATGTTCATGATGCTTGAAGGTTATCTTATCAGAAGAAGATCTACATTGAAGTGTTTAGCTACATTTAGTTGGGTACAAATACAAATTACCAAGTTCAATCCAAAGTTGAAGAAAAGACTGAAGACATGTATTCTCAATACATTCAGTACAAAGAGAAACAAGAAGACAACAAGTTATCATTCTTGTTTGGGGGAGGATTGTTGGGAATTATTTGTTAAGTGTCACGTACCGTTAGTGTTATTGAAGTACTGTTAGTTATCTTTCAAGTACCGTTAGTGTTAACGCGGTACATAATAAGTACTGCTACTTATAAAGTAAGTACTGCTATATTGATTAGGACGAATATATCTTTGTATAAGATATGTCATAGTTATAGTTAGAGTATATCTTATGTGATATACTTAAATAGTTAGAATATTGATAATATATCGTCTGTGATATAGTTATTTTTGTAGAATATTCTAAGGTTTCTAGGGTTCCTTACTCTATAAAAGGAACATAGGTACGATGTCATTCATGTACCTCATTCAAGTTAATTAATAAGAGAATCGAATAGTTAAAAGTAATTCTGTTCTTCTGTGCTTTATAAGTTAGATTCAACATAACTTATTTAGCTTGAGTAAGAGTTCTCTAAGTGTTTTAGTTTGATTACAAACTACTATACTAGTTCTTAACAGAATATAGATCCAATCAAAGGGATCAACATATTCTTTCTCCCTTGTTGCATAAAATACCTTCTTGCAAATCGAATTAATTAGAATAACCCTAAACCTCGATCTCGAACAAGCAACCCAATCGTAAACTTGAAAACCCAAGCAAACCACGATCAAACTTGAACCACAAGAACCCGCAACAAGACGCCTTCGTTTTATTGAATTATTACTAATAAAAACGACTTCGAGTTTTAATTATTAAATTCAAAACCCTCTGACAGAATAATACTCACAATTTGATAACTATGCTTTTAATTCTATTTGTTTAAAATACAAATTAAAAATATGACATAAATTGTAAACCAAATTGCCTTTCGTCAAAGTAACTCACGTGATGTACTGACCCACGTGAAAGAGTACTAAGTACTCTTTGTTTTCTAAAAACAAACCCACGTCCCCAAAAAGGCACACTTCTTCTTCTCCGTCGATAACACCTACAACTCGAAGGAAAAACAATCCGACCAAACCTCGAACCTTTTTCCTTCCACGAATACTTCTTGATCTAGCACCGATCCTTGAGAGCAACGACTAACCGTAGCTCTGATACCATTTGTTGGAATCGAAACCAACAAACCTGAAGATCGATTCGCGGAACCTAGAACCCTTAAAGAAGATCGCAGAGTCGCAACAAGTGAAACCCAGACGAATGACACACTACAAGGTGACCGAACGCTAACTTTATTGATTAAAGATCGATTACATAGAAAGAATAGAAGATGCATGTAATGAGTCCTTCACCCCTCATCTCTGTTTATAGAGATGAGGGGTAATCCTAACCGACCTAGGATTGGGCTGCAACCCACATCCGACTCAAAACATACTACATTAAGAAAAGTACACTTAGGTACCTCCTACTTATCGTATACGTTAACTAGACTCGACACTAATACTAACAATTTCCACCTTAGTGACAAGACTAGTTAGCCCCGACTCCAAGTATCTCCATGCAATACTTAAACTTCAGACCAGGAACCACCTTTGTGAAAGCGTCAGCTGCATTATCTTCCGTGCCTATCTTTGCCACTTCAATCTCTTTAGATTCCATGATCTCCCTGATGAAGTGATACCTCACGTTGATATGTTTCGTCCTCTCATGAAACATTGCGTTTCTTGAGAGATGAATTGCCCCTTGATTATCACAATTCACAATCACTGACCTTAGGTTTATTCCCAACTCGATTAGTAGACCTTTAAGCCAAATGCTTTCCTTAACAGCTTCCGTAAGCGCCATATACTCCGCCTCTGTAGTAGACAATGCAACAACATGTTGCAGAGTTGCTTTCCAACTCACAACACAGGCATGTACCATAAACACGTACCCGGTTATCGACACTAATACGTTAACTAGACTCGACACTAATACTAACAGAATACAAAGGAATGCAATGAGCATTCCCTAGTATTATCATTATCATTATTAGTGCTTGGTTAATATAAGTTGCGGTGGTGATTGGAGATGGTGGCAACAACGGCTAGTGTGATATTCAGGGTCGCGACGATGACGATGTTGGTATGGGAAGCAAGAATGAAAATTAGTGGCGGCTAGTGGTGATATTCACTTACGAGTTACAAATTGCATAAGTTATTGATTTAAGTTCATTTAAATAACAAACTTTTGGATATAAAAGGATAAATCTTCACTCTCTACATTCATTTTTATCTAATAAATGAGATTAAATCAAAAACTCACTTTTACTTATTTTTCAAACATTTATATTTCTTAAATCGTTAATCGTTACGCAAAACATATATCATCACGACGAACAAAACTTATCATATGTGATTCAAATATCATATATGATGTTACACAACATTTTTTTTTTCGTTTTTCAACGCTTTTTCGTCATATATGATACTAATATCATATATGTTATACCACGAGTATCATATATGATATAACTTATCATATAAAATATAACAATAGTATAATCTGCTATTTAACATTAATGTGTGATTTAAAATTAATATCATATATGATTTAATTATAATTTGTAATACTATTTCACATATGATAACTGACGCGAGTTTTACTAACGAGAAAAAACGATTTTTTCCTTATAAAGTATATCATAGTGTATATATGTAGAAAGATAATTAAATGCCCGTCGTGATGGTATATTTTTTTCATTTAACATTAACGGCCTAGAGATATTTAAATTATAAAAAAATAGGTAAAATAATAAAGAACTTTAATATTATCAACTAGATTATACAGAGATGGATGATAATGATGAGTCCCCTAATATTCATGAAAAGTATGATATTCAGGTTACTTTTCCTCTAAATTATTAGAAAAGTTGAACCACTAAACAATCTATCAATCAAATATCATACTTATCCATTATCTAAATATACTAGACGTATATCCGTGCATAACTGTGAAAATTGCTTAACGACAAATACTTAACGTTGTTTCAATTAAGCCAGTTAAACCGGTGATCGAAATCGTGCATCAGTGACTCGACCGGGTTGACCCGGTGGTCGACTCCATGACCCAGTGACTACGCGAGGTTGACCCGGTGGTCGAACACATCACACGGCAACTCGACCAGGTTGACTCGATGATCGATATCGTGACTCGCTTACTCGGTCGGTTTGACCTGGTGGTCGATCCCGTGACCTGATTACTCGAACGGGTTTATACGCTAATCGAACTCGTGATCCGGTGATTCGACCGGGCTGACTCGTTGGTCAATCTCGTCACCGGGTTGACCCGGTGGTGTAACCCGTGACTCTGTATATTGTGTGAAAAAGTAAACATAGAATATTTATATAAAAAATATTAAAAATAACATCTCAGAAAAAAATACACCTTTTATATACTGTATTATAATAAAGATCGTGATCTCTATTATATTATAATAGAGATCGCAATCTCTATTATAATAAATATAAATAATCTAGATAGATATTATCTAAAGACTATGGTAATTAACTACGATGTTTTGTTTGGTGTATTCAGACGCAACCAAGAAAACAACCCAAATATCCCACAAACAAGTTAAGAAAAAATGCATTTAAACTTGTAGAAACTAGAAGGGGGGGTTAAATAGTTTCTCTTCGATTGGTGACCAAATTAAAATTACTTTCAATTTGGTTTGTATCAAAACTATCTTTTACTTGAGGCTAAGTTGCATAATGATTAGGTTCAATTCAAATGCACTAGCAAAGATAATAGGTAAGTATAATGATAATGAAATAAGTAAAGAGTAAGGAAGGAGACAACCTAGTGGGAAGACACCAAGATTTATAGTGGTTCGACAACGAGGCTCTATCCTCGTTTCTACTCCACTCCTCGAGTACACCTACTCGAGATTTCCACTATATCCACAAGCTCCCTTCTCGGCGGAGAAAACCTTACATCGTTGCTTACATTATTTTCCGACACTAAGCTAAATGTCGAGACCTAATCTTTAGCTAGGACCAATCTACACAACGTTGCCTACTTCACAATTTAACGACACAAGGCTAGATGTCGGGTTCTAATCTTAAGGTAGAACCAATCTTCACGACGTTGCCTACTTCACCATTTTACGACACAAGGCTAGATGTCGAGTTCTAATCGAAAGCTAGAACCAATCTTCACGACTCTTTACTTTGAAGCTAAGTGAGAACTTCACACAACACAACTACTAATCACTTTTAAGTTTAGTGAGAACTCACAAGACAAAACCACATCACTTTATAGTTTAGTGAGAACTCCTAATCAAATCTATTACAACTCAACTAGACTTATCCAAGTACACACATGTAGCTTGGATTTACACAACACAAATCCAAGCAAACACATATGCAATGGATGTACACAATAAATCCAAGTATCCACAAATAACTTGGATGAACACAACTAGTCCAAGTATTCATAAATACATTGGATTGACCTAAAACAAAAAGGGTATCATGATTAATATGACTAGCTCATAGATTCATCTTTATCACAACACTAGTGAGTGAGTGATCTTCTCATTGGACAAGGTAAAGGAGGGGATCAAGAGGATAATCATATGTAAACATCCTTAACAATTTAAGTGATCATTTACTAATGATTATGCTATAGAAAATAGAAAGAGGGCTGAGAAAAACGTCCAAGAGGCTTACTGGAAAATGAGATTTGACCCACTATTTAAAGGAGACAAAGTATAACGGATCTATAACGGCTAGCTGTGCGCGGTACCTTATCTCACCCCTGCGGTTCCATATCGCTAAGGTACCGCGTAGGTACTTAAGGTACCGCCACTAGACTCTGCTTCGTTTTTTGTCTTTTAGTGGGGTGGGAATATCTGAGGTATTTGAAACCTTCAAATTATATTTTAACAGCATTTGGAATATGCTATTTTCAAATTTTCATTTTCCATTTTAATAAAACATTTTCTAAAAAAGAAAGTTTATTAAAAAGTCTTTTGTCATATTAACAAAAGTGAGTTTTAAGGATAATCATTTTGATGATCACTAAGTATGATTAAGAAAGGTTAGTGATATGATTATTACCTTGATGATAGTGTTAGTTAAATAATTCATTTTGTGTTTTACACTAAATGTGTTGTATGGTTTGTCGTGATCAAAACTAAGAAAGACTAGTTAACACTAATAATGTTTTTAGGCATCACTTGCATTAACAATCTCCCCCTTTTGATTACGACAAACGATAAACTTATTTACGTAGAAACACAAAATATGGAATTATTAACTAGTTTATCACTATCATTTCTCCCCCTTTGTCGTAGCAAAAAGGTTAGCACAAGTCTTTGAAGAACATCGAACTTTGCTAGTAGCTCCACCTTGGTGGTTGCTCCCCCTTGCTTGGGGCACCAAGTTTGTGAGCTAAGGTGACATGCTACACAAAGGTTAGTAGAAAGGAAAGAAACACCAATGTATATATGATCACTACCTACTAAGTAACTTGAGAGGGAGAGAGAGAAGAAATCTCAAATTAGAAGCAAGTATTTTGCTAAGTATGTCCAAAGAGGTAATTGACAAAATCAAACTTCAATCCAATGAAGATGATAAGCTTGTCAATGGGTTAAAGCTTAGAATTGATGGAATCACCCATAAGCAATTGTAAAAATTAATCATGATCAACTCAGAATAGAACAAATGAAAAAGCACACAAACAACACAAAGGTTACATAAAAAAAAGACACAACAAAGAAGATAGTCATACACACAATATGAGTATCTAAAAGCAATAAATATGGAAAATAAACCACTAAGCATAAGCTAGTCTAATAGTGATATTTTCCAAGATTGCTTAAAAAAATAAAAGACTAAAAAGACGACGATGCATCATTCGAAGTTTTGTCCACCGGAACGAAAACTTGAAAGAGGAGGTCGAGTGAGGAGGAATTCAAGAAAATTCAACTTCTCATACACATGAGCAAGTTCAATTTGTTGAAATCGGAAACAATAACACGAGGATCCATGATGCAACACAAAATCGTTTGATGGGGGTATGGCATCAAACTTAGGGTTTGGTGGTGGTGGGGTAATGGGTTTGGGAATGTTTTCACAATGCCTTGTGAGGTTTGGGAAGGTTGAAAGGTCATTGAGTTGAGGGGTATTGAAGGATTGTGGTGGTGGTGGAACTTTTTCTTTAGCTCCGGTGATGGGGTTTATGGTATAAGTCTCATTCCAATACTTGATTGTAGAGAAGGTAGGGTTTTTGGGTGGTTTGGACGAAGATGGTTCATTCTTCTTAACCTAAATAGGTCGAACCGAGATTTTCGGTTTCTTTGAAAGCTTGGATGAGGAAGCTTTGGGTGAGTGGGGTTGTGACAAAGAAATGTCAAGGTTATGAATGTAGGAGTTAGGCATTGTGAGAGTGTGAGAATGATATCTCAAGGTTATGTGAGAATAAATTCTCAAGGTTGGGAAGGTGTGAGAATGAGATCTCAAGGTTGTGTGAGAATGAATTCTCAAGGTTGGGAAGGTGTGAGAATGAAATCTCAAGGTTGGGGTATAAGTAAAGAGTAAACAAGGTAAGAGTTTGAATACAAAATGTGTAGTGTCAAGGAATGTTTAGTCAATTTGAGTAAACAAGGAATCTTGACAGGGTATAGGGTTTTAAAAGTTTTGACCAAAAAATTCGTCAAAAGCCACTTACTGTCCGCGGTACCTTATAGGGACCGGCGGTTCCATATCGCTAGGGAACCGCGGGACTTTAAGGAACCGCGTCCAGTGGACTTGAAACCATGTTTTTCCTGGGTTTTGGGAAAAACTAAGACTTTTTCAAAAAGTTGCAAATCTTGGAATTTTACCTCTATTAGCACCAAATTATGCTAGGGTTGCATAAAGCAACACATTCACAAAGAATGTCTTGACAAAGGGTGACAAAATAATTTAGATATCATTTTGAACCAATTTTAGTCAAGTTTAGAGGTTGTGATAGATTTAAGTTCAATTTTAATTTCAAATTAAAGTTGATTAGTGTGCACAAAAGGATAGAAACACACAAAGCTAAATCCATAGATCAGCAACATGAAACATTCATTAAGGAAGCAAGTACAAAGACAAATAAAAAAGTAACTAATACATAGCTAGCTTAACATTAAATCTAGATAAGTAGTTTTCTTTGGCTTGGTTTTGTTGAAAACTCTTATTAAGAAAACTCCATCATTCATCTCCTAGGAGGAGGCATGGAGAACAAGGCAAGCAAGAACTCTTGCAACCTCCTATGTAGTCCATACATATCCATCCTAAGGTTATGGATGATGTAGTGGTTGTAAAGACAACATGGACAACTAGGACCATGAGTTTGTTGAAACCCATAGTATGGATCACCCAAAAGGAGGGAAAGTGGAACACCCAAAATTGGAATGTTTGAGTTGGGTGGAGGTGGAGGAGGCATGTTCTCCAAGGGTGATGTGGGTGAAAGTGGAGGCATGTTCCCAAAAGGGGAAATGGGAGAGTGTGGAGGTAAATTCTCCAAGGTTGGTGAAATGGGTGAGTTGTGAGGGGTAAATGGTGAAGTCACCAAAGTCATTCACAAAAGGAATGCTTTGGATTGGTTGGGGTTGTGTGGTCACTTCCAAGGGCGCACTTGGAGTGAAGGGTGAAGAGAGCTCATTCATTCTTGAGTTGAATGAAGAGGAGGTAGAACCAATGGAGTGGTTAGTACCATGGGTGGATGATGTCTTGCATGGTGCAAGAGGTGGGGAAGGTGATGAAGAAATGAGGATAGGAGTCATCTCATTCTTTGGTGTGTGAAAAGGTGAGGAGTTAGGCTTGGCTACCTTAATCCTTATTTTGAGTGTTTTCCTTGGGGTGGAGGTCTTGGAAGTGTTTGAGGTTTTGGTACATACCATGGTTATTTAGGGTGGTTTAAGATTTAGGGAAGTATGTTTGATGTGTGAAGAACATGGCAAACAAGGTGGGTTTAAATGGGTGAGGGGATGATCCAAACTAGTAATGGGTTAAAATCATTTTAGGTGAATAATGAATTTAGGTAAGCTAGTTTAGGAAATGTGCAGTTTATTACTGAAAATCATGCAAGGTTTACACAGATTTAAGAAAACAGTGTAAAGCAAAGATGTTGTCGTGCACAGTGACCGGCGGTTCCTTATCTAGGACCAGCGGTACCTTATCGATAAGGAACCGCGGGTCGATATGGAACCGCGACCAGAGGGTTTTCAAAAATTTCCCATCCCAGTTTTTGATAAACCCAGATTTTTCCCAAAAGATTCACAAGCCAAATTTAACTACAGATCATAATCTAATAAGCTAACTATCATAAGGCATGCACAAAGCTATGTAAATCACAAACATGATGGCATAAGCAACATTTAGGATCAAAATAGATAATAATTCAAGCATGCAACCAAAGTTAATAAACAACTAAACCAAAGTGTTAATAACCAAATGTTTAACCATCAAATCCAAACTTTGACACAACTTCAAAGTCTTCACCTCCTTTTCTTTCTAAACCCTTGATCATCTTTCCCAAATACTTGAATCCTTTTCTTGACTCCACTCGGTGTTCATGTAATTCTCCCCGAGTTCTAAGATTCTCACGATAAAGATGCTCCATATTGAGATCTTCCGGAACATCACTAGAAGGGTGAGGAGGAGGAGCTAAGTCTTCAAAATCATCCTCGAATTGATTTGAGGATGGATGGGAGTTACTCGAATAGTCAAAATGAGAACTAGGACCGATGCCATCACCATCACTTGGTGGCATATCGGTGTCCTCCTCATCCGGCTCTTGATGGTCGGATTTTCTCGAACCACGGTCACTTCTTGGCTTTCGTTCATACGCCTCTTGAATAGGCATCATAACCCGTTGAACCGGGTGAAAGCGAGAAAGATCGAGTTGAGGAAAATCTTGACCAACCCTTCTAAAGAGGCGAGTAAGAAGCATAGCATAAGGGAGGTTTGTTTTGGGTTTGGAAAGAGCATAATTTATACGTCGAGCGATGTAATATGCAAGATTGTACTTGGTGGAAGTAAACAGGCAAAACAACATATGCCCCATGCAAGCCGGGATATGATCTCGGTTCCCACCAAGACAAAACACATTTTCCCTAAGGATGTTTGCCCATTGGAGCATGTAATCCTTAAGGTCGCTTGAGAGCACTTCATACCTATTCACATTTCGCACATTTGTATGAAGGCTTCTCACAACGTTTCCACTACGCTCTTTCGTGATGATTTCAAGGATGAAATTTAGATCAACTTCGGTGGTGTCATTTGGAGGTTTATCGTTAGACTCCAAGAGAGCATCTAGTCTCCACTTATCCGTAAAACAACAAGTGCCTTCAAATGGCACACCAAGAATATCACCAAAATCATCGAGGGAATATTGAATGATTTGACCATTCAACAAGAAACGAATAAAGATTTGGTCGTTGATTTCAAGCATGGAGTAAGTACTAAAGAACTCAAGAAGAAACAAGGGATAAATTACCTCGTCTATGTAGAGTAAAAAATCAAACCCAATAAGCTCGAATATAGAGTTGATATAATTATCTCCCGCTATTCTTGAATCTACAATCCTACCCTCATGGAAATTACGAATGGAAAAAGGATGGGTAATAGTTTTGGAGTTGAGGGGAAACAAAGGTTTGGGAAATGTCCGGCATATAGTTTCTAGTGAATTGATGATCTTTTTGATATTGAGAAGGCATGATTAGTACCTAAATAAACATAAGACAATATTTTTCCAATCACTCATATGAAAAATAAAATCTAAAATTGAAAATATGAGAATGTGTTATATCAATTTCTTGACAAACAAAGGATTGAATCCATAACATCCTCATGTTCACAATGCATCTATTCCATCATTAACCAAGAACACATGAACTATGTTGGATCAACAATGGATTAGAACATTGGTTTTTCAAAACAAGGTTTTTAGGTAAGCATTAACAATGTCATTACCTACTTGTTCATGGGTTCATCTCAAATCCATCATTCAACCAAAATCATTTAGCCTAAATTCGGATTTGTTCTACAAGTGGGTTTTAGTGAAATCTTAATGAATATGAACCCAAGGAATCACAGTAAAATAACCATGTCAACCCACATTCCTATTAAGGTTTTAATTCAATTTCAATTTTAAAAATCCCCAATTATGAAAGGATGAACCCTAGAACAAAATAGATGAAATTGAAAGAAAATACTTACAATTAATTGATGTTAGATGAAGGATGAGTGAAACCCACAACTTGGAATCAATTAATTTGAGTGATTGAAGGTTTTAGAAGCTTCAACAATGGTGGAAAAGGTAAAACCCGTCGGCTGTGTGTTTTTGGGAGAGAGAGATAGTGGTTTGAAAATGAATAAAATATTTAACCTGGCGCTCTGACTCAACTTACTGCCCGCGGTACCTTATCGATAAGGAACCGCGGGTTTGAGCCGCAGAGATAAGGAACCGCCTACAGAGGCAGGTTTTTATCTATGAAAGACGCCAAATTTTAAAAACCAAGTTTTTCTAAAATACTTAAAATTAAATCATGAGCCTTTTAGAATATCATTGGATCATCATAACACTAAGCAATATGTTTTAATGAAGGATTACGAGTTGAATCAAAATCGAAAAGAACCGAAACGGACAAACGACTACTCGTAGCAAAACGACTAAGTGGAGAGAAGTCAAGGGAAGTGAATCAAGACTAGGACCAATTCTCAAGGGATTAATGACAATCTTCAAATAGTGGTAACGAAGAGCTTGTGTCATATATAGTGGTTTAAGACGTGCCTTTCCGGCGAAACGTTAAACGGCTTTGGTAATGAATAAGCACAAAGCAATTATTCAAGTATAGACTAAGATCACTTTCAATAATAGTCTTAGTCTAAACCAAAATATGAGCAAGGTATTAATTCACTTTCTCTCCCATAAAGGGCCTACTAACCGTATGGGTGCAAACCATGGAAATCATGCTTGATACTTTAAGCTTCTACTAACTCACTCTACATCACCATAGTGAGTCAAGTATCCAAGCAATGAAGGTTTGAGAGGATAAAGGAAAATAAGTAAAAACCACAAATAAATGTCAAGGCAAGGATGCCGAGAGCAAGCACATAGTCAAGTAATGATCAAAAGAATGATCAAAGGGCGTGTGGAAGAACGAAAGCGTACCTTGGCCACATAGAGCAATCCATGAAGGAATAAGTGCTATGCCCAATCAATGACTATGATGAGTACTAAGTCTTCAAGGACTAGTATCATTCCCAATCATCTTGGTATCATCATTCAAAGATGTTAAAGATCAATGAAGATGAGTCTTCTACAAGTGCAAGTAACTCAATCCACAACCAATTAAGTGATTGATCTTCATGAGTACCTACACAAAGCAAGATGCAAACTAGTAGATAAATTTCAAGAGTATATCTAAAATGCATAAAGGCTACTAATCTTAAGTGGGGTGCAATATTATCAATTAAAAGACCTATTTTCAAAGAAAACATAGTTTTGACCAAAGAGAAACTTTAGTACAACTAGACCTTCTAATTTGAGAAGACAATGGATCGATCCAAGTTTCAAAGTACAATATACTTCAAAGATCTTGAGTGACCATCGCTCTGATACCAATTGTAGAAACTAGAAGGGGGGGTTGAATAGTTTCTCTTCGATTGGTGACCAAATTAAAATTACTTTCAATTTGGTTTGTATCAAAACTATCTTTTACTTGAGGCTAAGTTGCATAATGATTAGGTTCAATTCAAATGCACTAGCAAAGATAATAGGTAAGTATAATGATAATGAAATAAGTAAAGAGTAAGGAAGGAGACAACCTAGTGGGAAGACACCAAGATTTATAGTGGTTCGACAACGAGGCTCTATCCTCGTTTCTACTCCACTCCTCGAGTACACCTACTCGAGATTTCCACTATATCCACAAGCTCCCTTCTCGGCGGAGAAAACCTTACATCGTTGCTTACATTATTTTCCGACACTAAGCTAAATGTCGAGACCTAATCTTTAGCTAGGACCAATCTACACAACGTTGCCTACTTCACAATTTAACGACACAAGGCTAGATGTCGGGTTCTAATCTTAAGGTAGAACCAATCTTCACGACGTTGCCTACTTCACCATTTTACGACACAAGGCTAGATGTCGAGTTCTAATCGAAAGCTAGAACCAATCTTCACGACTCTTAACTTTGAAGCTAAGTGAGAACTTCACATAACACAACTACTAATCACTTTTAAGTTTAGTGAGAACTCACAAGACACAACCACATCACTTTATAGTTTAGTGAGAACTCCTAATCAAATCTATTACAACCCAACTAGACTTATCAAGTACACACATGTAGCTTGGATTTACACAACACAAATCCAAGCAAACACATATGCAATGGATGTACACAAAGAATCCAAGTATCCACAAATAACTTGGATGAACACAACTAGTCCAAGTATTCATAAATACATTGGATTGACCTAAAACAAAAAGGGTATCATGATGAATATGACTAGCTCATAGATTCATCTTCATCACAACACTAGTGAGTGAGTGATCTTCTCATTGGACAAGGTAAAGGAGGGGATCAAGAGGATAATCATATGTAAACATCCTTAACAATTTAAGTGATCATTTACTAATGATTATGCTATAGAAAATAAAAAGAGGGCTGAGAAAAACGTCCAAGAGGCTTGCTGGAAAATGAGATTTGACCCACTATTTAAAGGAGACAAAGTATAACGGATCTATAACGGCTAGCTGTGCGCGGTACCTTATCTCACCCCGCGGTTCCATATCGCTAAGGTACCGCGTAGGTACTTAAGGTACCGCCACTAGACTCCGCTTCGTTTTTTGTCTTTTAGTGGGGTGGGAATATCTGAGGTATTTGAAACCTTCAAAGGGTATTCTAACAGCATTTGGAATATGCTATTTTCAAATTTTCATTTTCCATTTTAATAAAACATTTTCTAAAAAACAAAGTTTATTAAAAAGTCTTTTGTCATATTAACAAAAGTGAGTTTTAAGGATAATCATTTTGATATGATTAAGAAAGGTTAGTGATATGATTATTACCTTGATGATAGTGTTAGTTAAATAATTCATTTTGTGTTTTACACTAAATGTGTTGTATGGTTTGTCGTGATCAAAACTAAGAAAGATTAGTTAACACTAATAATGTTTTTAGGCATCACTTGCATTAACAAAACTTTTTTTACAAAAAAAACCTCGAGTTTTTACTGTTTTCGATTTATATTTATCAAATGTCTAACAAATATGTAGTGATTCTTTAGATTAAAAAAATGTCGATGAAAAAGCTGCTAGATTAAACAAAACAAACTCAATATTAATACGTTTTAGACGTGCAAAAAATTTTATAAAAAAAAATAATGAAGTTTAAAATTTTTTTAACGAAAAATAACTTTCAGAGTTCATGCTGACCTATTAATTTAAAAAAAAACCTTGAAGTGTATTTAAAAATAAATTTAACAAAAGAAAAAAGTTTCACAAATTTTAAAATAACGAACTTTATTTATATCGTATATTTTAAAATAGACATCATAAAGTTTGTCAAGAATTTCAGCATGATTGAGTATAAATAAAGCTCTCCTGCGTATTTTCTCGTTACTATTTAAACGCGGTGGATGCATATTTTCTTGTTATTATTCAAACGCATCGGATGCGTATTTTCTCGTAATTATTTAAACGCATCGGATGCGTATTTTACGTTATTATTTTGATTGGTTGAAACAGAAAGTAAAGTACATATTTGTTCTAGGACTCTATTTTGAGATGAATGAAGCATCATTTTTAATGTTACTTAACGAAAACTTAAAGGGTAAAAGACATAAATTAGACACATACTTTTCATTTTGTGCCGTTTTGACAAACTAACTATTTTTTGTACTCATTTTACCAAGTACATTCAAATTTGACTCTGATATCACCAATATAACAATGAAATGAATAAAAATATCATTTTAAATTACTAAAATACCTTCTATATTCTTCCATTTCTTTTTCATTCAAATTTTTAATTTCTCATCTACACAAACACCACATATTCAATAGTAACACTTTCACCATTCAAATCAACCAAAAACATATATACAAAATTAAGCAAGAAAATCTTGAACCAAGTTTTAAAGAATTCTCAAGATCTTGAATTAATTCCCCCTTTGTTATGGCTGCACATAACCGAAACAAACGCACCACAAACGTGGTGACCAACTGATGGTGGTGTTATAGTAAACAACTATGGAATGAGCATAGAAGAGAAAGAGAAATAAGACTTATATGTAAACGGTGGTTAAATGGGTCAAGCAGGTTGTCTCTAAAGTGTATTCTTTATGAACGAGACGTCCTAAATAGTTTTATTTAATAGTTGGATAGTGACCGTAACAATATAGCCGGTTCGTGGTACGGGTAGTGGTGGTTCATTTAAAAGGTTATTTTAGTTATTTCATTGTCATATTGGTGATATCATAGTCAAATTTGAATGTACGTTGGTCAAATGAGTACAAAAAATAGTTCGTTTGTCATAACGACGAAAAATGAAAAACACGTGTCTATTTAATGGCTTTTACCCCAAACTTAAAATAGATAAATGTAGTAAAGAAAAAAAATGGTGAAATACCTTACTGTAACACGAGTTACAAGAAGGTAAGTCATATAAGTCATGTACTAAGAGCATCTACAATGGTAAAAGCTACCAAAAGCTTTTTACTATTCTGACAAGTCTTTTGGGGAGCTTTTTGGCATTGTGACAAAAGCTTTTCAATAAGCTTTTTACTAATGACTTGGTGTACTCCAAGTCTTTCTTGCAAGTTTTAGCCATTTAGTGAGTATGCATTAAAAACATTAAATGCTTCAAGTCTTTCATGGCTTAAGAATTGTGGATGCTCTAATCTGGAGATAAACTAAAGGTCAAAACATAAGTAGACAGGTCAAAAATGAGATATGATCCATTTGGCCCGAGTTCTTTTTAAAAGGGTCACGTCATATAAGACGGTCAAATTAAAGATTGGTTCACAGGGTTTTTCTAATTACTGGGTTCACAAGGGGTCTAATCATGGTTAATACGGGGGTTGATAGTGCATTTTTCTCCTTTTCTACTGGACACGGTAACGTTGGGTTTCTTCTAGTTTCGTGTAACCGGTTACCAGTTCAATATATGGTTTTAATATTTAATATTAGTGTAGTATTTTTTTCTATGACACAATTTTATACAATTATAATCATAAAAAATAAAAATAAAAAACTTGATTGTTTAAAACTCTCACTGTGTTAATTTAGTTACTCACTTTTTCTTATTGAAATGTTTAATTTAAAAATTATTATTAAAATTAAATGAAACATTAATTATTTAAAGATAAAAGAGGCATATTTAAAATAAAAAATGATATGTTAGTGCTTGGTAGATCGTGTAACACATTATGAAAACAGTAAAGGAAATAAATCAGTATAATTATGTTTTTTAAATGTTGTTTTTCTATCGGATAACAATTAATTTAAGATGAATAAGTATGTTTTGACTTTTTACTATTTACTTATTAAAATGTTGATTTAAATAAATATTTTTTTTAATTAAAGTGTTTTGATTTTAAATTTATATTTTATTAATATTAATGTATTAAATTGGAATACTAAACTTTAAACATTTAAACAAAATGTATCGATATAATATAAACTTGTATTGCTACTTTCGTTCCATATTCAATGTTTCTATTTGACGTTCAGAATATATTTTTTTAACTTTGACTATAACTAACTTTTATGTGTTATTTAATATACTTAATAAAAATTATACTAATAAAAAATACATTTAAAACACAGTCTATCCATATATGTATATAACTCATATGAAATCAAAGTGGACATTTAAGCTCTTCGCGGGCACCCTCTTCTTGATGTAAACAATCCTCAAATGTATATGTTATCTTCTTCAAGTCGTGTTCTTTGATCTTTGTTTTTATCCGATATAAGCGATCCTCTAATGCATTCACTTTCTTTTTGGTGAACTCGTACTTTATGATCTTGTTTTTCATGCAATATGAGCGATCCTCTAATGCATCAACCATCTTCTTTGAGTCGTACTGTTTGATCATTTTTTTCGTTAGATATAAGTAATTATCTCATGGTTACCTTTACATCTAGCTTTTTCGCCTTGATACACCTTTAATGTTTCACTAGATTGGTTGCCACAAACTGTACCGTAAATCATGGATTTCCTCGTAGAGTCGTAGGTATCTGACTATCTGAGTATTCCTTGGGACCACAACACTTACTGCTTCTCCATATACTCTTATACCAAGTGACAAAGGAGTGACGTCCATGAGCATCAAATCACTGACATTTTTACTACCACTCAGTTTTGTAGCCATGACGGCTGCACCATATGCTACAGCCTCATCAGGGTTCACACTCTTGCATAGCTCCTTCTCATCAAAATACTCCTACAACATGCCATTGGTATCCTAGTTGAGCCACCGACTCAAATTGTAACATCCCACTTGGATAAATGGACCGTTACGTGTATTTATGGTGTGTCATCAAAGCATACAAGACAATGTATTAAACATTAACTGACTATAACGGAAATACCAGAATCAAACATCGGTAGTCCAAACATAAGCTCAAAATATAAAGATTAAGTACTGAATAAAAAAAGGACTAAAAAATGTCCAAACAACCAAAGTAATGTATGTGTGCATAAAGTAAAGGAGTCTGGATAGCTCCCATACAATGCACGTACTCTCTTAGAAGTCCTAAGATCGTCCCTGTGTACCTGCCGTTTGGAACATGAAAGGAAACTACGGCTGAGCATAACGCTCAGTGAACGGATATGAAGCATGATAATAATATACGGGAATTGAACTGATAACAAATACTGAACTAAAACTGTAATGAAAATTTGGAGTAAACTGTGTAAAATCTAATATGTCTGATTTATAAATAATAAAACTGGTTTACTAAATGTTAAATCTGAAAACATGCATTTGCTATATTTTAATTGCCCAGAGCTTATATAGGTCATGTGTTGTAACAACTGTGCATGAATAACTAGAGGGGTGACCTCGTCATGCTATAGAGGGGTGACATCTAAATAACTGTGTTGGGTGGAGGGATCAGCTCCAATGTGAAGGATGTAGAGCACACACCACATTCACCTGATAACTGTAAACTGAAGCCTAGGATGCATCCATACGCCCCACTAATAATACTGATAAATGGCCAAGCTGAGCTGAGTGGAACGTTGCGAGATATCACTCTCCTGCAGGTGAGTCATGACACTGGTGCCTCAAGTGTCATGGTTACGGTACCTCCGTAACTAGTACTACTAACTGGTCATGCTTGTATATAAGGCTCAGGCAATATCTTAGTTATTAAAATAATTTCAGACTATTTATAACATGTACTGGGGAAAACATTTGGCTGCAGACAGGAAATCCTAATCATGCATAGAAGGGAAATCCTTACTGAAAGGACAGGAAATCCGTACCTCGTGTCCAGTAACCGACCAAGATCAACTGACAGAAAGTCTACTCTGTCTTCACGCGAGCTACATGAATAAAGGACGCGAATAAGTTAACTGATATTAGTTTATTTAATTTACTGATCTTATTGGCTTCTCATTTATTTATTTTATTTCTGAAATTTTGTACGTATATTAACTGATAAATCTGATCTTATAGTAATTCCTTTTAATGTATTATCGTTCTACTATTAATTACGGTACAAGCGTATTTTTGACGCTATAGTAATACTATATTAAGTATCCTGCTAAAAAAATAGAAAGTTTCCTAAATTGGAATGTTCCCAAAATAATTTAATTCATTTAATAAATTATACCCTTTTTAAAATATTATAAAACTATTTTAATTTAATTCATTAAAAATATACAATTAAAACATTTATATAAAAATAATAAGTACTAAAAAGGTCTAATCTAAAATCTTCCTTTTTATTTTTATAACTATATCCCGAGCCTACCGAGATACCCTTCTCGGTCGCACTAAAACAATTCAACCAAACTATATAAAATCTGCCTGAATGAATTAGTGACAGAAATCTGTGTCACTAAAAGTGTCGCTAAAAACTGAGTTTTTAAAACTGTCAATAAACAAATTCTGCGATAGAAATTATTGTCACTAAACTGTCGCTAATTTCAGAACTAAACCCTTTTATTTTCTGATTAAAAATTTCCCACTGCTCTTTAATTTCTTCCCACTGTTTCTTAAGGTTTCTCACTGTTCATCACAGTCCCAAACGCCCCTTTAACAGTTTACAGCCCGAGTGGGTTTTGACAACTTTTGGGTCAAAACACGGCCCTAGCCGCCCCTGTGTGGGTCACGGATGGGCAAGGTTGAGACCACCGAGACCTTAGGGTCTCGGTTCATATAGACCAAACACCCCCGATCATCAATAGCTAAACAAATACGCCCCTTTTGGGGTTTTCTGACCCTCGGTCGACCCACAGCAAACACCACCGAGACTCTTTGAGTCTCAGTTGGATCAAAATCCCACACCCTCGGTTTGTGTGCAGCCCCAAAAACCAAACCTCCCTTTTCATTATTTCTCATTTAACATGTAACTTCCTTTTCTTTTTTTTTAGATCCAAACCCTTATACGTGATTTACAAAAAAAAGTAAAAGAAGGAATCAATACCGTTGAGGATTACAATAAGAGATGAACACACACACGATATTCTTGAAGAATTAAACCCGAGAATCCCCTTTTTTCTTCTCTATAGGTGGCGGCACAAAAGGGTTTCCAAAACCCTAATTTTGTTTTTTTCTGTTTTCTCTTTTTATTTCTAAACATATAAACAAATGGAAGCTGTGTTGTTTGTTTTCAAGTAGTGTAGTAGTGGAGTGGGTCGTGTTGAGCCCATGTTCTCCTTTTGTTTAACAAGCAAACCTCCACCCCTTTCATTTCTATAAGGGTTTTCGTTTTTTTCGGTTTAACATTTTCTATTCTCGTAACTCGTAATTTACTCTTTCTCTCTGTATCATAAATATTTTATACGTAATATCTTTCTGAAAGACCTATTAATTATTTCTGAATTTTAATATTTATAATATTTAACTGAAACTGAGCTTGAGTATTTAATAATCTAAAATTCTTAAATACGGGTTTTACAATTCTTCCCCTCTAAAAAAATAATTCGTCCCCGAATTAAGGATACGAATGTACCGGGTTTTATAATTCTCCCTCTCTAAAAAAATAATTCGTCCTCGAATTTAGGGCACTTTAAGCTGAGAAATTTTATCTAAACTGAACGACACATGCACTGAAAGAACGAGAAGCTAAAAACATATAAGCTGAAAGACGTGTAACTGAAAAACATACCCGAATCAAAATTGGAAGTGAGGATAAGAAGTCCGTATAGACTCCTCTGTTTCCCAAGTGGCTTCCCGCTCGGTATGGTTCCTCCACAGGATCTTGACGAAAGGAATGGTCTTCCTTCTCATAACTCGATCTTGGCGATCTAAAACTGCTTCGGGTTCCTCAATATAAGATAGGTCCTCCCGAATCTGATCGAGTGGATAATTCACTTTGTGAAGCTCATGATAGTTGTACCCTCTAAGTAGTGATACATGGAACACGTTATGAACGTATGAAAGCTGAGGTGGTAATGCCAACCGATATGATACTTCACCGACACGTTCAAGGATTTCGAATGGTCCGATGTAGTGAGGGCTGAGCTTGCCTTTGAGGCCAAAACGTCTTACGCCGCGTGCGGGTGATACTTTGAGGAACACACAGTCCCTATTCTGAAATGATAGGTCTCTGCGATGCTTGTCGGCGTAACTCTTCTGGCGAGTACGCGCTTCTTGCAGCTTTGCCCTGGCGATGGCGACCTTTTCATTGGCCAATTCTATTAATTATGGTCCTTAAATCAAACGTTCTCCAACCTGATCCCAACAAATAGGAGCACGACATTTCCTGCCGTATAACATCTCGAATGGAGCACGCTTGATACTGGCATGCCAACTATTGTTGTAGGCAAACTCGACCGAGCAAATATAGTCATCCTATTGCCCTGTCCATTCTAATGCATAGGCGCGTAGCATATCCTCAAATGTCTGGATGATACGCTCTGACTGACCGTCCGTCTGCGGGTGGAAAGCTGTACTGAGCTTGAGCCTGGTTCCCCAAGCTTTATGCAAACCTCCCCAGAAGTGAGAAGTGAAACGTGGATCTCTGTCTGATATAGTTTCAGAAGGTGTACCGTGTAACCGTACAATCTCCTTGGTGAATAGATCTGCTAATTTACTGACTGCGAAATCTTTACGGATAGGAATGAAATGTGCTGAGTTGGTCAAGCGATCGACAATAACCCAGATTGCATCATGTCGTCGTTGAGTCTGTGGTAATCCGGTAACAAAATCCATAGAGATCTTGTCCCATTTCCACATTGGAATATCTAATGGCTGGAGAAGACCGCTGGTACAAAAATGTTCTATCTTAACCTGCTGGCAGGTTAGACATTTAGAAACAAAGGTGGCGACATCCTGTTTCATGCCGCTCCACCAGAAATGCTGCTTAAGATCGTTGTACATCTTGGTGGAACCTGGATGAATAGAAAATGGAGAGCTATGAGCCTCAGTCATTAAGGCTTCTCTGAGAGCAGGGTCTTTTGGAAGGCATAGTTTGGTACCCTGCCATACGATACCATCGTCATCTATACGAAATTCAGTCTGCTTGTCAATGTTCTGGACAATCTCCCAAATTTCACCATCATCCTTTTGTGCGGCTTTAATCCTAGAGAGTAAATCCGGTTCTACCCTCAGACTAGCCCAGTATCCCCTATGTCCGCGTACTAAGAGCTCAATATCATACCGATCTAAGTCCTGAATAATTTCCTCCTGAACCTTGATGCCATTTATCATTCCTGACTTCTTGCTAAGGGCATCTGCTACTACATTTGCTTTACCTGGGTGATACTGAATATTAGTGTCATAGTCTTTCAGTAGTTCCAACCATCGCCTATGTCTCATGTTCAGCTCTCTCTGTGTAAATATGTACTTGAGGCTTTTGTAGTCGGTGAAGATATCACACGACTCGTCGTATAAATAGTGCCTCCAGATTTTAAGGGCGAAAACGAATGCTGCGATCTCTAGGTCATGCGTAGGATAATTTTTCTCATACGGCTTTAGCTGACGCGAAGCATAGGAAATGACTTTCCCATGCTGCATAATTACATAGCCTAAACCCTTTCTTGAAGCGTCACTGTAAATCTGATAACCACCTGTACCAGATGGGAGAGTAAGGATCGGCGCTGAAATTAAACGATGCTTGAGTTCCTCGAAACTCTTTTCTCTCTCCTTAGTCCATATAAACTTTTCCCCTTTACGCATAAGTTTGGTCAATGGTAATGCCAAACGTGAGAAATTTTCTACAAATCTGCGGTAATATCCCGCTAACCCAAGAAAACGCTGTGTAAATATGTACTTGAGGCTTTTGTGGTCGGTGAAGATATCACACGACTCGTCGTATAAATAGTGCCTCCAGATTTTGAGGGCGAAAACGAATGCTGCGATCTCTAGGTCATGCGTAGGATAATTTTTCTTATACGGCTTTAGCTGACGCGAAGCATAGGAAATGACTTTCCCATGCTGCATAAGTACATAGCCTAAACCCTTTCCTGAAGCGTCACTGTAAATCTGATAACCACCTGTACCAGATGGGAGAGTAAGGATCGGCGCTGAAATTAAACGATGCTTGAGTTCCTCGAAACTCTTTTCTCTCTCCTCAGTCCATATAAACTTGTCCCCTTTACGCATAAGTTTGGTCAATGGTAATGCCAAACGTGAGAAATTTTCTACAAATCTGCGGTAATATCCCGCAAACCAAGAAAACTACGGATTTCTATGACAAATGTCGGTCTCGGCCACTTAGTGATAGCCTCCACCTTTGCAAGATCCATGGTGATCTCTTCTGCAGAAACAATATGGCCAAAAAACGCCACTTTATTCAGCCAAACTCGTATTTAGAAAATTTAGCATAAAGCTTCTCTCGTCAGAGAATCTGTAAAACTGTACGGAGATGATCTCATGTTCCTCTTTAGATTTGAAGAAAATAAGGATATCGTCGATGAATACAATCACAAATTTGTCTAAGAATTCGTGAAAGACTCGGTTCATCAAGTCCATAAATACTGTAGGCGCATTCATGAGACCGAATGGCATAACCACAAATTCGTAATGACCATACCTCGTGCGAAAAGCAGTTTTGGATATATCCTTATCTTTTACACGTAACTGGATCGTAAATCAATTTTTGAGAAGTGCTTGGCACCCTGAAGCTGATCAAATAAGTCGTCAGTACGAGGAAGTGGATAACAGTTACGAATAGTGACCTTATTCAGCTCACGGTAGTCAATACACAGCCGCATACTATCGTCCTTCTTTTTGACAAACAAAACTGGCGCGCCCCAAGGTGACACGCTTGGACAAATGAAACCTCTTTCTAGAAGTTCCTGAAGCTGATCTTTCAGTTCCTTAAGCTCTACAGGAGCCATACGGTAAGGAGCTTTAGATACTGGTTCTACACCTGGAATGAGATCGATGCTAAAATCTACCTCTCGCATGGGAGGTATGCCTGGGAGTTCTTCTGGAAAGACATCTAGAAAATATGACACAATTGGCTGATCATGAAGTGAAGGTGTCTCAAAAGCAGTGTCATGAACTGTAGCTAGAAAACCCTCACAACCATGGTATAATAGAGTACGGGCCTGTAAAGCTGAAATGATCTGAAAATGTTTTCCTGGTAGGAAACCCCGGTGAATATACTCTGGTGTCTGGACATCACCGAAGATGACCCGGTGAGCATGACAATCTATGGTGGCACGATGTACTGACAACCAATCCATACCTAGAATAATATCGAACTCGCACATATCTAGAGGAAGGGCACAGACTGGATGGATTTTATCGTCAAACTCAAGAGGGAGGTCCTTGTATACCTGGGTAATAAGTACGGAGTCTCGCATAGGTGTAGATATACTAAGTACACTGTCTAGTAGCGTAGGGGTCATGTTTATTCTAACAGCATATGAAGTAGATATGACTGGGTGTGTAGCGCCTGTATCGAACAGCACGCAAGCAGCCTGTCCATGTATAAACAAAATGCCAGTAATGGTACCTGTGGTCTTATTTGCTTGCTCACGGGTAGTAGTGTAGACGCGACCAGTGGTTGTTGGTAGTGGTGGTGGTGGAGGTAAAATCTGAGGAATCTGGCCTGAGGTACCGGCAGCATCCCCGCTCTTGCAATCCCTCTTCATATGGCCCGACTGACCACACTTGTAACAACCACTCGAACCACGACGGCAAGGTCCCGGGTGTTTCTTCCCACATGTGATGCAAGTGGGATAAGAATAACCGGTAGAAGCAGCTCTGGTTTTCTGAGAATCTGATTTACGAAGATGTACACGTGTCATAATTCTGATAACAAACTGAAATAAGGCTGTTTGGCTGAAATCAAAAATTACCAGAATTTGATGGTCGGGCAAACTGCTGACCTTTGTAGTTTTGGTCACGCCCCTGTCCAGCATCTCTGTTGGCATATATATAGTTAGAATCTGTTATACACGATAGTTTAGTGTTTTTGGAGCTTAAAGAATCACCTGTAGTTGTCAGATGAGTTTGAGCTACCGCGGTAGTTATCACCACCGCTTCTCTTATCTGACCGATTACGGTCATAAGATTGACCGTGGTTTCTGTAGTTATGTTGTGGAGTAGCCGATTGGGATCGGTCTCCTCCTCTGTGTCTGCAATATTATAATAGGATAAGGCATGGTATAAATTTGACAAGTAAAATCGGAGTTAAATTGTTTTAAGTCTGCTGAATAGGATATACCTCTTCTCAGGACGCTCTACATTCTCGTGCTCATCCCTCTCGAAAAGCATCTCAATATCACGAGCTGCATTAGCTACTTGTGACACATTAGTAAACGTGGCACTCATCAGCCTATCTGCAGTCCTAGAGTGAAGGGCCCAGCAAAATTGTTTCGCTCGCTCCTTCGTGGTACCCGCAACCTCTCCTAAGATTCCAACCATCCTGAGATATCGGTGCATGAACTCTATATTGTTCTCGCCATGATTCTGACGAATGACGTGAAAGTCCCTCTTTAGTTTAGCTTGCTCAGCATGCGGGAAAAACTGGTCATAAAACATTGTCTTGAACTGTGCCCAGTTCAATGTAAGCACCCACGCATCTCCCCCATTTGACAACTTCTAGCCCCTCCACCAGTGTAGAGCATGACCCTCAGTTTGTAAACTACAAGCCTAACCTTGAAAGCATCACCACAACCCATAGCCCCAAAAAATTTATCTACATGATAAATCTAGTTTTTTGCGTCTGTTGGAGCTACAGTCTGTTCAAAAGGTCGGGGTTTCTGTTTGTTAAACAATTCTAGCCAGGTGGCTAAAGTGGCAGGTGGTGGATTAGAAGGGTTGTTATTCTACTGAGGTCTGTTTTGGTATTTAGATCAGATCTCATCACGAATTTGGGGTAACATGGCTTGTAGAGCCGCCTGAACAGCAGCAGTAATAGCAGCTGCGTTAGCATCATTCTCATTTTCGCGTCTGGGTGGCATCTGAAATGAAGAGGATAAGTTGATAAATCTATTAGAACCTGGAGTAACAAATCTGAATATGCATGGTGTCGTTCATGAAGCCATAGTCAACAAAATATGACATGAATACTGGTGAACGCATATGGTCAGTTCACAAAATGACAATTTACTAAAATATAAATCTGACATGAGTAAGGATGAACGCCTATGGTCAGTTCATCTATACAAAATCTGAACGGGCAAGGGTGAACGCCTATGGTCAGTTCACCAAAACGAAAAGTTTGCTGAGAATCACATGCGACTAAGTATGGTCAGTCTTGTACCAACTATGTACTTAGTCCAAATTTAGAAAACCCGACTGATGAAGTGTATAAGCAACATGAAAGATAACAACGCCAAAATATAGGAAGTTCTTGGTGACTACCCACTAGTCACAGGTCAAGTTTTAGAGCCTATAGGTCGAACCTTGCGCTCTAATAACATAATTGTAACACCCCACTTGGATAAATGGACCGTTACGTGTATTTATGGCGTGTCATCAAAGCTTACAAGGCAATATATTAAACATTAACTGACCATAACGGAAATACCGGAATCAAACATCGGTAGTCCAAACATAAGCTCAAAATATAAAGATTAAGTACTGAAAGAAAAGGAAGAAACAATGTCCAAACAACCAAAGTAATGTATGTGTACATAAAGTAAAGGAGTCTGGATAGCTCCCATCCAATGCACGTGCTCTCTTAGAAGTCCTAAGATCGTCCCTGTGTACCTGCCATTTGGAAACATGAAAGGAAACTATGGCTGAGCATAACGCTCAGTGAACGGATATGAAGCATGATAACAATATACGGGAATTGAACTGATAACAAATACTGAACTAAAACTGTTATGTCAATTTGGAGTAAACTGTGTAAAATCTGATATGTCTTATTTATAAATAATAAAACTAGTTTACTAACTGTTAAATCTGAAAACATGCATTTACTGTATTTTAATTGCCCAGAGCTTATATAGGTCATGTGTTGTAACAACTGTACATGAATAACTGGAGGGGTGACCTCGTCATGCTGTAGAGGGGTGACCTCTAAATAACTGTGCTAGGTGGAGGGATCAGCTCCAATGTGAAGGATGTAGAGCACACACCACATTCACCTGATAATTGTAAACTGATAAGCCTAAGATGCATCCATACGCCCCACTAATAATATTGATAAATGGCCAAGCTGAGCTGAGTGGAACGTTGCGGGATATCACTCTCCCGCAGGTGAGTCATGACACTGGTGCCTCAAGTGTCATGGTTACGGTACCTCTGTAACTAGTACTACTAACTGGCCATGCTTGTATATAAGGCTCGGGCAATATCTTAGTTATTAAAATAATTTCAGACTATTTATAACATGTACTAGGGAAAATATTTGGCTGTAGACGGGAAATCCTAATCATGCATAGAAGGGAAATCCTTACTGAAAGGACGGGAAATCCGTAACTCGTGTCTAGTAACCGACCGAGATCAACTGACAGAAAGTCTACTCTGATTTCACGCGAGCTACATGAATAAAGGACGCGAATAAGTTAACTCATATTCATTTATTTAATTTACTGATCGTGTTGGCTTCTCATTTGTTTATTTTATTTCTGAAACTTTGTACGTATATTAACTGAGATCTTATAGTAGTTCCTTTTAATGTATTATCGTTCTACTATTAATTACGGTACAAGCGTATTTCTGACGCTATAGTAATACTATATTAAGTATCCTGCTAAAAAAATAGAAAGTTTCCTAAATTAGAAAGCTCCCAAAATAATTTAATTCATTTAATAAAATTATACCCTTTTTAAAATATTATAAAACTATTTTAATTTAATTCATTAAAAATATACAACTAAAACATTTATATAAAAAGAACAAATAATAAAAAGGTATAATCTAAAATCTTCCTTTTTATTTATATAACTATATCCCGAGCCTGCCGAGATACCCCTTCTCGGTCGCACTAAAACAATTCAACTAAACAATATAAAAGCTGCCTAAATGAATTAGTGACAGAAACCTGTGTCACTAAAAGTGTCGCTAAAAACTGAGTTTTTAAAACTGTCAATAAACAAATTCTGCGACAAAATTATTGTCACCAAACTGTCGCTAATTCAGAACTAAACCCTTTTATTTTCGGATTAAAAAGTTCCCACTGCTCTTTAATTTCTTCCCACTGTTTCTTCAGGTTCCCATTGTTCATCACAGTCCCAAACGCCCCTTTAACAGTTTCACAGCTCGAGTGGGTTTTGACAGTTTTTGGGTCAAAACACGGACCTAGCCGCCCCTGTGTGGGTCACGGCTGGGCAAGGCTGAGACCACCGAGACCTTAGGGTCTCGGTTCATATAGACCAAACACTCCCGATCTTCAATAGCTAAACAAACACGTCCCTTTTTGAGGTTTTCTAACCCTCGGTCGTCGCAGCAAACACCACTGAGACTCTTTGAGTCTTGGTTGGATCAAAATCCCACACCCTCGGTTTGTGTGCAGCCCCAAAAACCAAACCTCCCTTTTCATTATTTCGCATTTAACATGTAACTTGTTTTTAGATCCAAACCCTTATACGTGATTTACAAAAAAAATAAAAGGAAGGAATCAATACCGTTGAGGATAGCAATAAAAAATGAACACACACACGATATTCTTGAAGAATTAAACCCAAGAAACCCCTTTTTTCTTCTCTATGGGTGGCAGCACAAAAGGGTTTCCAAAACTCTAATTTTGTTTTTTCTGTTTTCTCTTTTTTTCTAAACGTATAAACAAATGGAAGTTGTGTTGTTTGCTTTCAGGTAGTGTAGTAGTGGAGTGGGCTGGGCTAAGCCCATGTTCTCCTTTTGTTTAACAAGCAAACCGCCACCCCTTTCATTTTTATAAGGGTTTTGTTTTTTTTCGGTTTAACATTTTCTATTCTCGTAACTCGTAATTTACTCTTTCTTTATGTATCATAAATATTTTATACGTAATATCTTTCTGAAACGTTCTATTAATTATTTCTGAATAATTAATATTTATAATATTTAACTGAAACTGAGCTTGCGTATTTAATAATCTGAAATTCTTAAATACGGGTTTTACACAAATCAACTCATCTATGCCTGATTTATCCATACTTGCATCCTGTAAACACTTGTTTAGAGTTGTGAGACAACTACTGAACAAGCTTATGTTAAGCTCTTCAAACTTCGCTCGAGTCAATTTTATGGATATAAGAATCCCCTCATGCAAGCATTCTGAAATTCTATATATGTCTCAGTAGCAGATGAGAGAATCCTTTTTGCTTTCTCACAAGCTACTCTCAATCTACTTAATGCTCGTTGGTTCCCTGTTAATTACTTGTTATATCTCATATCGTATACTTGAACACAGTAATCTACCGTGCAGTTATCAGAATCCTCACCATCTAAACGAGAGTCACGAGAAACAACTATCACCTCAAAGTTGTTGCGACTCCCTCCCTCAATGGTCATCAAAGAAACATCAAAAGTACCACCACCCAAGGTCAAAGACCACACATTCAACTTACTAGACTTCTTATTGTCCAAGACATAAGTTATTGTAGCTGCAGTAGGCTCGTTGATCATGCGGATGATTTTTAAGCAAGCTAAACTTCTTGCAGCCTTTGTAGCTTTACATTGTTAGTCATAAAAATAAGCCAAGACCGTTATTACAGCATTTTCCACATATTCTCCAAGGTATGCCTCGGCGGATTCTTTCATCTCGGCTAGAATCAATGATGAAATCTCTTCGTCCATAAGTTTCTTTTCTTGACCTTTGTAGGTGACAACAACGTTTGGTACGTCGGAAGGCCCTTGTATCACATTAAAAGGCTATAACTTCATATCTTTTTGCACTTTGAATCACTATATTTCCTTCCAATTAGCCTCTTAGCATCTGAAACTGTATATATTTCATGTAAACATTATATAATATGAAAAATAAAAAGAAAATGTGTTTGTCGGGAGTCGAGCCCGGGTCTATTGCTTGGAAGGCAATTATCCTTGCTTCGATGGAGTTATTATCATTGAAATAAAACCAATACACAAATTGTTCGTATGTACGAATCTGCATTATAACAAAAAGTTATTCAAATATTGATACACATATACAAAGTACAAATATTAATATGGGTACACAATTTGATACAACACAAATGATTACGACCACAATCATACTATTTTAAATGACCTTACTCAAACCAACTATACCAAAACTTGACACCGGCACCGGAAGCATACAAAAACTCATACACTTTTACCCAACACTTACAAACAAACGTGTTTAACAAATTTTCCTCACAACTAAACGGATTCCCATTCAATAAACCACTACGTCTCACATACTCAAATGGGTGGTTTGTCATCACAACCACATACATAACCACCCATGTCTCTCATTCCTTAATTTCCAGCAAATCATATGTACACACCTTAATTTTTAGACTCTTATCAATACACCAATCGTGAGGACTCTCCAGTTAAAGTCGCAGCCCCGCGACCAATTTCGAAGCCAACAAGTGTTGGTCAAAAGAAGACACTAATTTCTAGGAAGTAACGATAAAGAAGCTATCACAAGCGAAATTAACAAGGAAGGTGAGATGTTTTGGGGTTTTGTTTTCCTCAAGGCGGTTTTGTTTGAAGTTTGAACTACTTTTTTTAACTTAAACTTTATTAGAAAGAAACAAAGGTTCATACAAGAAACAACCTAAAAATCATACATATCACTCCTCGAAAGAGAGGAAAGTTCATAAGGAAACGAACCATCCCATCTACAGGGTAAAGATGATGAATAAGCATATCGAGTGACCCAATGAGCAACTTTTTTGTATTCACGCTTAGTCCGCGAGAAGTATAATTGCAGATTGCTAGCCCACAAACGAATATCATATATAAGAACAACAAGGCTCCATGGTGGTATCTCTTATGTAGATGAAAGGGTAATGGCCGTTTGGCAATCTGATTCTATAATTGCTTTAGACCAACCTCGTCGAAGTGCCAGTTGACATGCGTAGTGCACTAATAAAACTTCTGCGTGAAGTGGAGACATAGAAGAACAAGGCACATCATTGACATAAAGGAGAGAACTTGTAGAATCGCGCGTAACAACAGCTAGAGCGTCCTTGGAGTCCATAAGAGCATTAATAAGTGTGAAAACACTTATCCTTTTACCACTTATTTCCAATAATAACAAGATCAAAACGTGTATTTCATGTCATAAAAGTCGGAATTATGCGTGGTTTGTGTTTTTATTGTGTTTTAGGACCAAAAGATCAAAAAGGAAGAAAACATGGGCTATCACGGGCTTTTATCAAAGAAAACGAGAAAAGACGAAGTCAAAAGATCAAGAGTGCAAAAAGAACGGAAGTCCAAGGCCTATTCTGAAGATTTATCGAAGAAATAGTCTAAAGACGGAAGTTTAAAGAAGTCGACGAACTCAAGTCTAATAGAAGAAGAAAATTACAAGACGAGTTCAATTTACATCGACAAATTCGGAGACGACGTCGAGAAAGACAAAGAATTTAAATCGAGTCGTGAAGAAAGAGAGAAAGAAGGAAACACATGCATCTTCCTACCTCCTATAAATACCCTCCTAATCACATTAACAGGGTAGTTAGCTAGTTTATTTTTCTTTCTTTAGTTTTAATTTTAGAGAGAGAAAGTTATTAACTTTCTCTCACTAGAACTTCATCTTTTACTTCTTTTCATGTTTAAGCTTTGATTTTAATCTTGTATCTTTGAATCTTTAATCTACAAGTTCAAGTTAAGTTTTTTTTTATCTTTAATTTTCTTCTACCTTTCTTGATTTTATTTTACTTTTGATTCGTATCATCTTTGATTTTGTTTTCATCTTGATGTTTATATGATTAAAAAGTTTATCTTTTTGATCATATCTAAGTTTTTATACGGATTGAGCTTTGAGCTTTTCATGCTTATTGGCTTATTTTGTATTTAGCTTATTTGTTTTTAAAGTTTTTCCTAAAAGTTTCATCTTTTTATTGTTTGATCTAAAAAAGTTGCTTATTTTAAGTCTAAAAAGTTCTTAATTTATGCTTATTAGTTCGGCTTATTATTAATTCGATCAAGTTTTTGTTTGAGCTTATTCAAAATAGCTTAAAACTTAGCTTATTTTCGAATACATACCATCGGAAAGGGTAAACCCCTTTCCGATTAATCATTCCGACTGCATCACCATCATTCCGATCATAGTAATCGGAAAAGGGTTTTGTTTTTTTCTGATTGGGATTCCTTTTTGGATTCAAATTGTGTCATTTCAGCTTATTCCGACCAGGATTCTTTCTTGTATTCCGACGTGGATTCCTTTTACACATTCCGATTGCACTATTTTAGCTTATTCCGATCAGTTTCCTTTTACACATTCTGATTGTTTTCCTTTTTGGCCTATTCCGACAACATTCCGATCAGTAGTGTTCCGATGGGGTTCCATTTTGTTTTTACAAAGTTTTTATTTGTTTAGTTTTAATTCCCAAAAATTGCACGCTTACCGAAATCTCTATTTTTACCAAGTATTTTTCTAATTTTGTTTTTAAGTTTTCTATCATTTATTTTTAACTCGTTATTTTAGTTTAAATTTTTAAGGCTTTAATTTTACTCAACGACATTTTCATATTTGCTATTAGTTTAAAATAGATAATCAAACAAACCCCGAATTTATTTTTCCACCAAGAACGACTGAGTCGCACTTTCAACCAATAATCAATTCGAAAAGATCGGAACAACGAACTTTGATACTAAGTGAGAATTTAGTTATTAAATGGCACCGCTGCCGGCTCTTTTCGTTAAGATTAACGGTTTTTAGTGAGAGCCGCGTTGGATTTTGGGATCCGTTCTTTTAGGAACGTTATTTTCAAGCACATCAATTTTCAAAAAAAAATCCATAAAAATTAAAAAAATTTCAAAAATACAAAAACATTAAAAAAATCATATAAAAGCATTTCTTTTCCAAAGTTTTGCACCAAAAAGATTTTATTTTTATAACTATATATATTGTCTATTTTTTTTGGTATCTTTTTCTTTTGCTTTTGCAGGTGTATGCGTACTTATCTAGAGCCCGAGACTCGTGAAGATTTAGATATGGCAGGTGTGAACAACAACAATAATCCACCACACCTCAACAATAACAACAACAACAACAATGTTCTCCCACCCGACCTACGAACAATGGAGGAGCTTTGTCAACCAACCATGAACGGACGCGGAGGACCGATTGCGCCGATGCAAATTACGGCTCCTGAATTTTCGTTGAAGCATCACATGATCCAGCAAGTTCAAAACGCTTGCCCGTTTAGCGGATTACCGGATGATGATGCCAACAAACATCTTGACAAGTTCATTACCGTCACCCAAAGCATGAAACTTCCAGGTGCTTCCATGGATTTTCTTCGCCTTCACCTTTTTCCACACACTTTATCCCATCATGCCGAGAAATGGTTTGATCGTCTTCCCAAAAACTCAATTCATACATGGAATGACATGACTCAACGATTTTTGTCGCGCTACTTTCCACCATCCATGGTCACTAGTCTTCGCAACCAAATCAGTGGATTTACTCAAGAACCTGATGAGTCGCTTTTCGATGCTTGGGAACGTTATAATGTCTTAATCGACCGTTGTCCAAACCATAACATGCTCCCCGTTACTTTGATTGATACCTTCTACAATGGTTTAACTATTCGTGATCGTGATACGATTAATGCTGCCGCCGGTGGTACATTCATGAAGAGAAGACCTGAGGAGTGTAGAGAGCTGATTGAGAACATGACCACTCACCACAAAAATTGGGATTCATCCGCATCCTCAAGATCAAACCCGAGAGTCAATGTTTCTTCTACTTCTTCAAACCCTGATATTACCGAAATGTCCCGCGCAATAGTCGAAATGAGCAAAAATATTGAATTTTTAGCCACAAACCAATTTCCACAAGCTAAAGCTGTAGCCACGTCTTGTGAGATTTGCGGGGATTCTCATTCATACACCGATTGTCCTTATACTCATGACAATCCGGAATATGTGTATGCCGCCAACGGTAACTTTTCTATGGGAGGCTATCAAGCACGTCCTCAAGGTGACCGTAATTTGCTTAGTTATTGTTCGAATAACTTTCTTTCACCACCCGGTTTTCAATCCCATAATAGACCACCACCACCTCGATTGAACAACACACAATACCCACCAAGGAACCAAGGCCAAAGAAGTAACTACCAACGGAATTCTTCTAATAATCAAAGGAATTATAACTCCAATCAAGGGAATTTTAATAGTCAAAATCAAGGGGCTTTTAATGGGCAAAACCAAGGGTTTTAAAATAAAAACTTTAACCAAGGTTTTAATAATAACAATGCTTATCAACAATATCCAAACCAAGGTTTTCAAAATCAAGGACAAGACACGAATTCCCCTTCAATGGACTTGGTTCTTCAAAAGTTGACTGATAAGTTGAGTGAACATGAGAAAATCATGTCTGCTATGCAAGAATCGAGTGATAAGAAATTTATGCTAATGTTTCAAGCCATTAATCCCCAAGGCCCACCCCAAGGTACTCTCCCTTCTAACACCGTGACCAATCCTAGGGCCAACGTTAATGCCATCACTACTAGGAGCGGTAAGATCATCGTTGAACCTTCTTCTTCACCAACTAACCAAGGACCCGAGATTCCTTCTACATGTGATATACCACCCGTTATGCCTTCGCATGCACCTTATGTCCCACCGATACCTCAAGTTTATACCACACCTTCGGTTCCAAAACCGGTTCCTCCACCTTCCACTTCTACCCCTCCACCACCCAAGGATGTGAGTGAGAATTCCATTCCAAAGCCTTCCTCTCAACCCAATATACCTTATCCCACAAGGTTGAGGAAAGAGAAGTTGAAAAACAAGGATGATATTCAGGTTTCTAACTTTCTTAAAATGTTTAAACAACTGAATTTCAACATCTCCTTTACTGAGGCTCTCGCTCACATGCCTAGGATTGGTCTTAAGTGATAAAGAAAAACTGCTCGACATCGCCAATACCCAATTAAATGAGAATTGTTCTGTCGTTCTTTTGAGAAAACTTCCAGTTAAGTTAGGAGATCCCGGTCGCTTTCTAATTCCTTGCAACTTTCCTGGGGTAGAGAATTGTATGGCCCTAGCCGATCTAGGTGCTAGTATAAACTTAATGCCTTTAAGCGTTTGGAAACAATTATCTCTACCCGAGCTAGTCCCCACACGAATGACTTTGGAATTAGCCAACCGTATGGTTGCTTATCCGGTGGGGATAGCCGAAGACGTCTTCGTCAGTGTCGACAAATTCACCTTTCCGGCGGATTTTGTTGTCGTTGACTACGAGATGGACCCCTGTGTTCCATTAATTGTTAGACGTCCATTCTTGAGGACCAGTCGCACTCTCATTGATGTAGCCGCGGGCGAATTAATCATGAGAGTTGGTGACGATAAAATCGTCTTCAACATGGGTAAACTTTCTAAGCAGCCTTCTGAAAACGAGAGCGTTAATTTCATTGACATTCTTGATGAGGCTTGTGAAGAACATTTCAAAGACGCTTGTAAAAGTGGTTCTTCTTCTCTACCCATTGTTGAGATTGTTGCCTCTATTGCTCCATCACTAACTCCATTTGGAGAAAGTGATTTCCTTTTGAAAGAATTTGAAGCAACCTTGGGAGATGTGGACTTGCAATATGACGATTCTCCCTCCAATTGGGACGAAGACATTCGTACCATTGAGAAACTTCTCAATGAGGACCATATTTCTACACCATCTCCTAAGGATATCTCTATTGATGATCCGAATTTGACTACGCCTTCCATCGAAAATCCTTCGAATTTAGAGCTTAAGGACCTACCGTCTCATCTCGAGTACGTTTTCCTCGAAGAGAATAAGAAGCTACCCATCATCATCGCAAAGGACTTGAAAGAAGAAGAAAAATCTAGACTTATCAACGTGCTGAAGAATCATAAAAAAGCGATTGCTTAGAAAATCTCCGATATTCGTGGAATTGATCCTCACTTTTGCACACATAAAATTCTCATGGAGGACGAATTTAAACCCACTATTCAAAACCAACGAAGGGTGAATCCTAAGATCCATGACGTTATCAAAAAAGAGGTTATCAAACTTCTTGAGGCGGGAATGATCTACCCTATCTCGGATTCACCATAGGTTAGTCCGGTCTATTGTGTGCCTAAGAAAGGCGGAATCACCGTTGTGCCCAATGAAAACAACGAGTTGGTTCCTACTCGTCTTGTTACAGGGTGGAGAGTTTGTATAGACTATCGCAAACTCAATGATGCTACGATAAAGGATCATTTTCCCCTTCCTTTCATGGACCAAATGCTTGAACGTCTAGCGAGTAATGATTATTACTGCTTTTTAGACGGTTTCTCCGGGTATTTTCAAATTCCCATCGATCCCAAAGACCAAGAGAAAACCACATTCACTTGCCCTTATGGAACATTTGCTTATAAAAGAATGCCTTTCGGCTTATGCAATGCTCCTGGGACATTCCAAAGGTGTATGATGGCTATCTTCCATGATATGGTTGAAGAAACTATGGAAGTCTTCATGGATGATTTCTCGATTTATGGTGATTCTTTCTCTCGTTGCCTTGCCAGTTTAGAACGCATGCTCAAACGGTGTGAAGACACTCGTCTTGTTCTTAATTGGGAAAAATGCCATTTCATGGTAAAAGAAGGCATTGTGCTCGGACATAAAATCTCCAAAGCCGGTCTTGAAGTGGACCGTGCTAAAGTGGATGTCATAGCCAAATTACCTCCACCTTCAACCGTGAAGGGTGTGAGAAGTTTCCTTGGTCATGCGGGCTTCTATCGTTGATTCATTCAAGATCTTTCTAAAATCGCTCGCCCGATGACCCACCTCTTGGAAAAAGATACTCCTTTCATATTTTCCAAAGAGTGTCTTGAATCCTTCAATCTTCTTAAGGATAAGCTAACTAAGGCACCGGTCTTGGTTACCCCTAATTGGGAGTTAGCTTTTGAATTGATGTGTGATGCTAGCGACTTTGCTATTGGAGCGGTTTTGGGCCAAAGAGTGAACAAACACTTCCAACCAATCCATTATGCTAGCAAGACAATGACGGGGGCTCAATTGCATTATACCACTACCGAAAAAGATCTTTTAGCTATAGTGTATGCTTTTGAGAAGTTCTGCCCCTATCTTGTCCTTTTCACCATAATTGTCTATACCGACCATTCCGCGTTGAAGTACTTGTTGACTAAGCAAGATTCTAAGCCAAGACTTCTTCGTTGGGTTTTGCTCCTTCAAGATTTTAAAATCAAAATTCGTGACAAGAAGGGAGCCGAAAACCTAGCCGCGGATCATCTAAGTAGACTTGAGGATCCTTATCAAGGGGATCATTCGAATCAAGAGATCAATGACTCCTTTCCCCTTGAGGCCTTAATGTCTATCAATGCCAATCTTGATGACACCCCGTGGTTTGCGGACACTGCAAACTACTTAGCAGGTGGAATTCTAAAGGAAGGGTTAACGTCTCAACAAAAGAAAAAGTTCTTTAAAGACATTGAACACTATTTCTGGGACGATCCTTACCTTTTCAAACAATGTGCGGATCTTGTCATTCGTCGATGTGTTGATGGGCCGGCAGCGGTACTTATCCTTGACGCTTGCCATAAAGGACCCACCGGTGGTCGCTTTGGTCCCAACTACACAGCAAAGAAAGTGTTTGATTCGGGATTCTATTGGCCCACCATTTGTCATGACGCTCACGAGATGGTTAAACATTGTGATGCTTGCCAACGCCAAGGCAAGATCACACATAAAGATGAGATGCCTCAAAATTTCATACAAGAATGTGAAATTTTTGATGTATGGGGTATCGACTTTATGGGGCCATTTCCATCATCTAAAGGGAACAAGTACATCCTCGTAGCCGTTGACTACATTTCTAAATGGGTTGAAGCTAAGGCTCTCCCTACGAACGATGCGAGGGTGGTTGTGAACTTTCTAAAGCAATTATTTGCTCGATTCGGTGTTCCTCGTGCTATAATCAGTGACCGCGGGACTCATTTTTGCAATGATCAATTCGTAAGAGTTATGGCTAAGTACGGTGTCAATCACCGTCTTTCCACCGCTTATCATCCCCAAACCAATGGTCAAGCCGAGATTTCCAACCGTGGATTGAAACGAATTCTGGAACGTACTGTGGGAGAGCATCGTGCCTCGTGGGCCGATAAGTTAGATGATGCTTTGTGGGCTTTCCGTACCGTATATAAGACCCCGATTGGTTGTACACCTTATCGTCTTGTGTACGGGAAAGCATGCCACCTCCCTATCGAGCTGGAACACAAGGCATACTGGGCCTTGAAGTGGGCTAACTTCGACATCAACAAATCTGGCGATCTTTGGAAGATTCAACTCAATGAGCTAAATGAACTAAGGAATGAAGCTTATGAGAACTCATTGATCTACAAGGAGAAGACCAAGATCATCCATGATACAAGGATTAAGAACCGAGAGTTCCACGTTGGTGATCAAGTTTTACTCTTTAACTCTCGGTTGAATATCTTCTCGGGAAAGCTGAAGAGCCGTTGGTCTGGTCCATTCACAGTCGTCAAAGTCTTCCCATATGGCACCATTGAGCTTTCTCAGCCAAATGGGCCCAATTTTAAGGTGAATGGCCAGCGCGTGAAGTTGTACTTTGGTGAGAAGATCTCTCATAAGATGATTCCATCCCTCACCACGTTTCCATTTAATTAAGTTCTGGGTCGAGTCAGGCTCGTGACTTGGTTATCAAAAACAAGCGTTTCTCGGGAGGCAACCCGTTGATGTATCCTTTACCGTTTTCATAATAAGTGTAGGGGGAGCCTCGTATGTGTTTGTTATATTGTTTCTTGTGTTGTGCAGGGATTAAAGTTTCAAAGATCCACTCTTGATGACATTTGACGAACCGTGATCCCGTGTACCCGTCTTCCCGTTTCTATCCTAAACTCTCGTGATTCAATATTTCATATCTTATATGTTCACATTGAAATCACTATAGTTGTCCTTTCCTTAGCAAGATTTAAACAAAGTGCACAATGTCCTAAGTGTAGGGGAGTTTACTCCCACATGCTTAAACATTGAGGACAATGTTTATATCAAGTGTAGGGGGACTTCTATCGAAGTAAGTGGTATTTTCCATAAATTTGCCCTCATTTTAACCGGAAAACTTGATTTTTCAACATTTTTCAAAAAATTTAATCTATTTTGGCCTAGTAGTTTTTCCTTTATTATCGTTATTTACTTTCCTTGCTAGAATAAAAGTTTAATAAAGTGGTTTTAAATTTTTCAAAGTCGTGAATATTTTGACTCAACCCGAGTTTACTTATCCAAGTTTACTCTAGCTAGTATCCTTAACGTGTTTAAGTCAAGTTTTGCTAGGCTTTTATATAGGGAACTTTAAAACACGAAAGTCTTAACTCTCACGGGTTAAGAACAAGAACTTTTCGCAAGTTCCTATAATTGATCCTAGAGAGTCGTTTATCAAGGGAACTTTAAAATGCGAATTCTAAACTTGAAAGAGTCTAAGAGTTTGCAAGATCCTATAGATGACTCGAAAACCCAAAACTTTGATTTAATTGGCTAAGCATCCACGAGTCTCATTCCTTTAGATTTTAAATTGTGGAGAACGAGAGATGATAGAGTCAATTATAAGTTTGGTATTCTTTCGTGAATTTATGTGAGTTGATTATAAGCTTTTTCTCCCATCGCTTGCTAATAATATTAATTGCAATAAATAAGGTTGTACGATTTGAAAAGTTACGTAGCTTCTAGCACAAGATCGTTTAAAAGTTGCTCGGTATTAATTAGAGTTCATAGCCAAGGCATAACTTATTGAAGCGGGATGCGACGATTGGCGAGTCCAAAAAGGCCCTAACAAGGCATGAGGGCTACATTTTATTGCTAAAGATCCAAAAGTGATGTGAAGAATCATTTATCAAAGATCAATATGAAGGATCGAGACACACGACAAAAAGCAAATACTCCCCTAAAGATCATGGATAAGTCTATCCGAAAAGACCCTAACAAGGTATGAGGAATAATAGATCCAAGTCCTAAAAGGAGGCGGATCGTTGTATATCAAAGTCCAAAATAAAGATTGGAGAAAAATGAAGAAGTCGTGGTCCAAGTACGAAGAATATCTCAAAACATCAAGTGAAGAAATTCCTATTATGAAGAGAAGACCATAATTTCAAGATCGTCTCTCAAAGATTTGAAGTATGAAGTCGCTGCAAAATATCGGTCCGAGAAAGGTCTCAAATCGTGAAGCGAGTTATGCCAAGATATGAAGTTTAAGAGGTCCCGAGAAGCAGTTTTAAAAGATTGTATCCTTTAGCTAACTATTGATTAACTCGTCCTACTTTATTTTTTGGCTAAATAACTATCGAAATAAGTCAAACAATGCATCCTCGTGATCATTCAAGACAATATTAAAATATAAGAGATACACCTAGGAATAAGGGACTCTAAGTGAATAATTGGGCCACATGAGTTCGTGTTAGTTTGCTAACTTATAATAACAATGATCTCGTTTTTAAGCTTGGTATGGGGAATGTGAAACTTGAGGATGATGAACATTCATGACGGCCAAAACCCCAATGTAAGTTTTTGATATCTTTACTTGTTTTGTTCTTTTAGTTTCCTTAGTATTTAGTATTTAATAAAGGCCAAGGTGGGTTATTTATGATGAGAAATGTAATATGTGCTTTGAAATTAATGCATTGCATGAGGACATTGCAATGGTCAAGTGTAGGGGATTTAATAAGTGTGAAAACACTTATCCTTTTACCACTTATTTCCAATAATAACAAGACCAAAACGTGTATTTCATGTCATAAAAGTCGGAATTATGCGTGGTTTGTGTTTTTATTGTGTTTTAGGACCAAAAGATGAAAAAGGAAGAAAACATGGGCTATCGCGGGCTTTTATCGAAGAAAATGAGAAAAGACGAAGTCAAAAGATCAAGAGTGCAAAAAGAACGGAAGTCCAAGGCCTATTCTGAAGATTTATCGAAGAAATAGTCTAAAGACGGAAGTTTAATGAAGTCGACGAACTCAAGTCTAATAGAAGAAGAAAATTACAAGACAAGTTCAATTTACATCGACAAATCCCGAGACGATGTCGAGAAAGACAAAGAATTTAAATCGAGTCGTGAAGAAAGAAAGAAAGAAGGAAACACATGCACCTTCCCACCTCCTATAAATACCCTCCTAATCATATTAGGAGGGTAGTTAGCTAGTTTATTTTTCTTTCTTTAGTTTTAATTTTAGAGAGAGAAAGTGTTTAACTTTCTCTCACTAGAACTTCATCTTTTACTTCTTTTCATGTTTAAGCTTTGATTTTAATCTTGTATCTTTGAATCTTTAATCTACAAGTTCAAGTTAAGTTTTTTTTTATCTTTAATCTTCTTCTACCTTTCTTGATTTTATTTTACTTTGTATTCGTATCATCTTTGATTTTGTTTTCATCTTGATGTTTATGTGATTAAAAAGTTTATCTTTTTGATCATATCTAAGTTTTTATACGGATTGAGCTTTGAGCTTTGAGCTTTTCATGCTTATTGGCTTATTTTTTATTTAGCTTATTTGTTTTTAAAGTTTTTCCTAAAAGTTTCATCTTTTTATTGTTTGATCTAAAAAAGTTGCTTATTTTAAGTCTAAAAAGTTCTTAATTTATGCTTATTAGTTCGGCTTATTATTAATTCGATCAAGTTTTGGTTTGAGCTTATTCAAAATAGCTTAAAACTTAGCTTATTTTCGAATACATACCATCGGAAAGGGTAAACCCCTTTCCAATTAATCATTCCAACTGCATCACTATCATTCCGATCATAGTAATCAGAAAAGGGTTTTGTTTTTTTCCGATTGGGATTCCTTTCTGGATTCCGATTGTGTCATTTCAGCTTATTCCGACCAGGATTCTTTCTTGTATTCCGACGTGGATTCCTTTTACACATTCCGATTGCACTATTTTATCTTATTCTGATCAGTTTCCTTTTACACATTCCGATTGTTTTCCTTTTTGGCCTATTCCGACAACATTCCGATCAGTAGTGTTCCGATGGGGTTCCGATTGGTATTATTCTGATGGATTTGAGTTTTGTTTTGCCAAGTTTTTATTTGTTTAGTTTTTACCAAGTTTTTATTTGTTTCGTTTTAATTCCCAAAAATTGCACGCTTACCGAAATCTCTATTTTTACCAAGTATTTTTCTAATTTTGTTTTTAAGTTTTCTATCATTTATTTTTAACTCGTTATTTTAGTTTTAATTTTTAAGGCTTTAATTTTACTCAACGACATTTTCATATTTGCTATTAGTTTAAAATAGATAATCAAACAAACCCCGAATTTATTTTTCCACCAAGAACGACTGAGTCGCACTTTCAACCAATAATCAATTCGAAAAGATCGGAACAACGAACTTTGATACTAAGTGAAAATTTAGTTATTAAGCATCATCACAATTAATATTCACCTGAGAGCTGTTGGGGGGGGGGGGGGGGTGGGGATCCACCACAGTGAAGTCTGAGATGTACACACCACAACAACCGACTCCTTCCCCAGCAATTTTTTTGGTATTTCCCCAGCGACAAGTTGATGGAGATAAGTTTCCCCAACGACATGTCGCTGGGGAAATCTCGCTGGGGTACGCTCGATGAGAAAGGTATCCCCAGCGACTTATCCCAGCGACATGTGGGACCCGCAGACTTTTCCTGAAAAAATAGATTGCCACAGTGGCAAGCTTTTCCCCAGCGACATGTCGCTGGGGAAAATCTTTATTAATTCAACAAAACATAAGTTAAACTTAATCTTCTTAGCTAATTACAAAGTTTCCCTAGCGACATGTCGTTGGGGAATCTTTCCTTACGTTTGACTTGTCAACGCTTTCTCAAAGTTTCCCCAACGACATGTCGATGGGGAAACAGTCGATATGTATGATTTGTCAACGATTTGTGTTTGACTTGTCAACGATTTTCCAAAGTTTCCCCAGCGACATGTCGCTGGGGAAAAGTCTGCAGGTTTTTTTATAAATTGTCTGCACAACAGGCGTTTTCCAGATTTTTTCCGGAATTTTTCCAGAAAAAATCTACCAAAACCTGTACCAAAAACCTGTATTTTACTCACCAAAAGACACATATAAAATAAAATTGGAATACAAAACAACACAAACGTGGAATAAGTTCAAACTTGCACCAAAATATAATATAACGTTCTAATTTAGTCAAGGATACTAAGAATAAGTCCGGATAGTTAAGGATACTAGGGAAACAAACGTTCTAATTTAGGATAATAGGAAAACAAGTTAAGATGAACATAAAGAAACAATGTACCATACTAATAAACACATATATGACACGACTAGCTCGCGTCATCGCCACCATCCTCGCCACCCTCCCGATCCTCAGCATCATCACACGGGCGACTCCCGCTCTCGCTAGCACCCGCTAGCACCCGCACTTCATATCTAGAAAAATGATTGGCATACCTGTCGTCGTCTCTCAGTATGCTCATCACGAAATCAAGATCCCGACGAGTGTCAGGGGGTGACGAAAAGCTCGGACTAGAACTGGCGTATCCTGGCAATACCATACCAACGCCAGGATGGTGGCCGCGAAATTTGCCTCCTCATACCATTATGTTGATCTCCGAAGTGGTGTGCTCACCTGTCGCCTCTAGCTCCCTCATTTGATCATGTGTAGTGACAATAACACAAGATAGTATATATATTAGTTGGGTTGCTAGATTATTAATCAATGATTCATTAAAGTGTGTTTTGAAAGAATACTTACATACAACTGGAGATCGTCCGGATCTGCAAATACACTGTCTGCATTCATGCGCAAACGAACATATCGATTATCTGAGGGCTCCTGTTGGGTTTCGGACGCCTTTTTCTGTACATACACACGCATATAAGATCAATCTAATTAAAAACGGCAAATCTTAACACACCAAAATGTATAATGAGATATATATGTATGTAAAATCAATAATAATAATAATAAAAATAAATAAGTAAATAAAAATAAAAAAACAATAATAATAATAATAATAATTACCATGAGCTGTCTAGTGCGAGGGATCGACCGAGAACCATGCCGGGAGGGAAGTGTTGCCTTGGACAGATTTTGGCTGTTTGTTAAGGATCGCTTCTTGTTATCAGGGTCAGTCCAAAACGTGATTTTTTTCCCACTCTTCAGCTGGGTACTCGTCGGGTCTGTCCCGCCTAATTCGAGCCACATCGTATTCTCCAGTCTCGGGGTCTTTTTTATAGTAATCTCGCTTCAGAGTGGCCTTGTTGGTGTTGTATGTTTTTTGAAGCTGGGCATTAATGGTATTAAGAATACGCTGCCATCGATTGGAGCTCCTGTGCGGCTCGAGATTGTATTTTCTCTACAATCAAATATAAGACATTGAAAACAGAGTTAGAAATATAATTTATATATTTATTTAAATTTGTTTATTTATTTATATGATATAAATAAATAAACGAATTTAAATAAATATATACAATACAACACATTGAAAACAGAGTTAAAAATATAATTTATATATTTATTTAAATTTGTTTATTTATTTATATGATATAAATAAATAAACAAATTTAAATAAATATACACAATACAACACAGTGAAAACAGAATTAGAAATATAATTTATATATTTATTTAAATTCGTTTATTTATTTATATCATATAAATAAATAAATGAATTTAAATAAATATACACAATACAACACATTGAAAACAGAGTTAGAAATATAATTTATATATTTATTTAAATTTGTTTATTTATTTATATGATATAAATAAATAAACGAATTTAAATAAATATACACAATTAAATAAATGAACACGATAATTAAATAAACATAAAATGATAACTTACCCCAAGAGATTCCCAAGCCGCCGCCTTATGCCCTTCGGGGACCCTGTTCCACGAAGGGTAATGCAAAGGTATATCCCTTACGACCAACCCGAATAAGTTTCCCCAATGCTCTGCGTAGGGGCCGACAGGTGTAATTTGGTCATCTTTAGCGTCTACAAAGTCGATCTCGACTGGCCGGTTCTGATTCGCGGCCACCACATCCAGTAATTTCAGGCAAAGGGTCTTGTCCCGGGTCTTGTCCATGTCGGCTCTCCTCCCGCCCAAATTGGCCTTTTGCTTTCCTTTTCCTACAAAATCAAGTGAGTGATAAAGTCATAAAAGTTCAAGGCAAACAAGTTCAATATGTGTATCAAATTTTTACTTGTATTACAATAATCCAGAAATTCTTACCTCGGTTAACGAAGCAGCCCCCGCAATCGAATGATGGAGGACGTGGACATGAAGGATCCTCGCGCCACCACCGTCCCCGTCGTGTCCCTGTGCAACATCAGCCATCAGACGGGAATTTTCTAAAAGTAATTGCTAAAATCCTAAAACATTCCTAAGGTTTAATTCAATAAAACATTTATATCAAACAGCTTATTCTGATAAGCTTATCCGAATAAGCTGTTTTCAAACAGCTTATCAGGATAAGCTATTTTCAAACAGCTTATTCTGATAAGCTTATCAAGATAAGCTATTTTCAAACAGCTTATTCTGATAAGCTTATCAAGATAAGCTGTTTTCAAACAGCTTGTTTTGATAAGCTTATCAGAATAAGCCGGTTGAAAATAGCTTATTTTAGTAAGCTTATTCGGATAAGCTGTTTTCAACCAGCTTATCCTGATAAGCTTATCAGAAAAAGTTGTTCTGATAAGCTTACGAATAAGCTGTTGGAAAACAGCTTATATCAAAATAAAGTGTTCTCTTCGGTTAGGCATCATATATAAGCAGTGTTTGGATTTGAATTTAACACAAGAAAATAACATTTTTAAATCCCCGACGACATGTCGCTGGGGAAACCAAACAAATTTTTTTATATAAAATATACCTTCTCGCTGCTTGCCACTGCTACAGTTGCCTACCGCTGCCTGTTGCCGCCTACCAGTACCTACGCTACCTACCGCCGCCTACTGCCACCTACCGCTACCTACTGCTACCCCTGCTATATTTATATAAAAATGAATTTTAATTATATAAAAACAAATTTTAATTAATATACATAACTCAATTAAGAAAAAAAACCTTGAATTAACAAATAAAGTAAATCCACCACCACAAACTTGTTTATAGAATTATCAATTAGAGGGTTTAAGGAAGAATTATCAATCAGAAATTAGAGGGTGTTGTGGTGGTGGTGGTGATGACGCTCAAAGGTGAAGGCTGGCAGTTGTTGGTGGTGATGAGGTTCAGAGGTGGCGGTTTTTTGTGGTGGTGATGAGGTTCAAAGGTGGGGTTATGGTGGAGTGGTGGTGCTGTGGTGAATGGAGTGGTGGAGGTTTGTGGTGAATTGAGTGGTGGTGGGTGTGATGAGTAGAGGTTGTGGTGAATGGGGTGGTGGTGGGTGTGATGAATGGAGGCTGTGGTGAATGGGGTGGTGATGTTGTGGAGGCTGTGGTGAATGGAGTGGTGGTGTTGTGGTGAATGGAGTGGTGGTGGGTGTGATGAGTGGAGGCTGTGATGAATGGGTTGGTGATGTTGTGGAGAATGAAGTGGTGATAGCAGTGGTGTAGATGGTTGTGGTGGTGGTAGCAGTTGTGATGTGATGATTGGTGATGATGGTTATACGTAGAGAAGAGAGAAAAGAGATAAGATGTGTTTGTGTTTCTAAGATTCGTGTATCTGAGGATAAGAGATGGTCAAAGTATCCCCAGCGACATGTCGTTGGGGAAACTTTGACCATTTCTTATCCTCAAAAATGGTCAAAACTTTCCCTAGCGACATGTCGCTAGGGAAAACTTGTAGTTTGTCGTTTTGTGAAACAAGCGCGTTAATGAAAATTTTGGAGGGATTTTTGAAAACATTAAATGAAAGTATCCCCAGCGACATGTCGCTAGGGAAACTTAATTATTATATGACATTTATGTAATTTAATTTTAAATAATTAATAATAATGAGTTTTATATAATTGTATATTTTTTAAATAATAAATAATTTTTATAAATAATAACTCAATGTTTTTTATTATTGTTTATATAATAATTCGGCTTCTCGGTTCATTCTGGTAGAGTAAACCGGTTCGTTCGATTTGGTATGAGTTATGGTTCAATGTATTAGATAGGATTCAATATTAGAAGTTCAATATATTAGATAGGGTTATACATTAGAGGTTCAATGTATTAGATATGCTTCAACATTAGAGGTTCAATGTATTAGATAGGGTTATATATTAGAGGTTCAATATGTTAGATAGGGTTCAACATTATAGGTTCAGTGTGTTAGATAGGGTTATACATTATAGGTCCAATGTATTAGGTAGGGTTTAACATTAGAGGTTCAGTGTATTAGATAGGGTTATACATTAAAGGTTCAATGTCTTAGATAAGGTTCAACATTATAGGTTTAATGTATTAGGTAGGGTTATACATTAGAGGTTCAATGTATTAGACAGGGTTCAACATTAGATGTTCAATGTATTAGATAGGGTTCAACATTAGAGGTTCAATGTATTAGATAGGGTTCAACATTAGAGGTTAAGTGTATTAGATATGGTTCAACATTAGAGGTTCAATGTATTAGATAGGGTTTAACATTAGAGGTTCAATGTATTAGGTAGGGTTCAACATTAGATGTTCAATGTATTAGGTAGCGTTCAACATTAGAGGTTCAATGTATTAGGTAGGGTTATTCATTAGAGGTTAAATGTATTATATAGGGTTCAACATTAGAGGTTCAATGTATTAGGTAGGGTTATACATTAGAGGTTCAATGTATTAAATAGGGTTATACATTATAGGTTCAATATATTAGATAGGGTTCAACATTATCGGTTCAATGTATTAGATAGGGTTCAACATTAGAAGTTCAATATATTAGTTAGGGTTATACATTAGAGGTTCAATGCACTAGATATGGTTCAACATTAGAGGTTCAATATATTAGATAGGGTTATACATTAGAGGTTCAATGAATTAGATAGCATTCAAAATTATAGGTTCAATGTGTTAGGTAGGGTTATACATTATAGGTTCAATGTATTAGGTAGGGTTCAACATTAGAGGTTCAATGTATTAGATAGGTTTATACATTAGAGGTTCAATGTATTAGATAGGGTTCAACATTATAGGTTAAATTTATTAGGTAGGTTATACATTAGAGGTTTAATGTATTAGACAGGGTTCAATATTAGAGGTTCAATGTATTAGATAAGGTTCAACATTAGAGGTTCAATGTATTAGATAGGCTTCAACATTAGAGGTTTAATGTATTAGATAGGGTTCAACATTAGAGGTTCAATGTATTAGGTAGGGTTCAACATTAGAGGTTCAATGTATTAGGTAGGGTTCAACATAGAGGTTCAACATTAGAGGTTCAATATATTAGGTAGGGTTATACAGTAGAGGTTCAATGTATTAGATAGGGTTATACATTATAAGTTCAATATATTAGATAGGGTTCAACATTATAGGTTCAATATATTAGATAGGGTTCAACATTAGAGGTTCAATTTATTAGGTAGGGTTATACATTAGAGGTTCAATTATTAGATAGGGTTATACATTAAAGGTTCAATATATTATATAGGGTTCAACATTATAGGTTCAGTGTGTTAGGTAGGGTTATACATTATAGATTCAATGTATTAGGTAGGGTTAAACACTAGAGGTTCAATGTATTAGATAGGGTTATATATTAAAGGTTCAATGTATTAGATAGGGTTATACATTATGGGTTTAATGTATTAGATAGGGTATATACATTAGAGGTTCAATGTATTAGATAGGGTTCAACATTAGAGGTTCAATATATTAGGTAGGGTTCAACATTATAGGTTCAATTTATTAGGTAGGGTTCAACATTAGAGGTTCAATGTATTAGGTAGGGTTATACATTAGAGGTTCAATGTATTGGATAGGGTTATACATTATAGGTTCAATGTATTAGATAAGGTTTAACATTATAGGTTCAATGTATTAGATAGGATTCAACATTTGAGGTTTAATGCATTAGGTAAGGTTATACATTATAGGTTAAAGTATTTGATAGGGTTATACATTAAAGGCTCAATGTATTAGATAGGGTTCAACATTAGATGTTCAATGTATTAGGTTGGGTTAAACATTAGAGGTTCAATGTATTAGGTAGGGTTATACATTAGAGGTTCAATGTATTAGGTAGGGTTCAACATTAGAGGTTCAAAGTATTAGATAGGTTTATACATTAGAGGTTCAATGTATTAGATAGGGTTCAACATTAGAGGTTCAATGTATTAGATATGGTTCAACATTAGAGGTTCAATATATTAGATAGGGTTCAACATTAGAGGTTCAATGTATTAGGTAGGGTTCAACATTAGATGTTGAATGTATTAGGTAGGGTTCAACATTAGAGGTTCAATGTATTAGGTAGGGTTATACATTAGAGGTTCAGTGTATTAGATAGGGTTATATATTATAGGTTCAATATATTAGATAGGGTTCAACATTATAGGTTTAATGTATTAGATAGGGTTCAACATTATAAGTTCAATATATTAGTTAGGGTAATACATTAGAGGTTCAATGTATTAGATATGGTTCAGCATTAGAGGTTCAATATATTAGATAGGGTTATACATTAGAGGTTCAATGTATTATATAGCATTCAACATTATAGGTTCAATGTGTTAGGTAGGGTTATACATTATAGGTTCAATGTATTAGGTAGGGTTCAACATTAGAGGTTCAATGTATTAGATAGGTTTATACATTATAGATTCAATGTATTAGATAGGGTTCAACATTATAGGTTTAATGTATTAGGTAGGGTTATACATTAGAGGTTCAATATATTAGACAGGGTTCAACATTAGAGGTTCAATGTATTAGATAGGGTTTAACATTAGAGGTTCAATGTATTAGATAGGCTTCAACATTAGAGGTTCAATGTATTAGATAGGGTTCAACATATAGGTTCAGTGTGTTAGGTAGGGTTATACATTATAGGTTCAATGTATTAGGTAGGGTTCAACATTAGAGGTTCAATGTATTAGGTAGGGTTCAACATTAGAGGTTTAATGTATTAGATAGGGTTATACATTAGAGGTTCAATGTATTAGATAGGGTTATACATTAGAGGTTCAATGTGTTAGGTAGGGTTATACATTATAGGTTCAATGTATTAGATAGGGTTCAACATTAGAGGTTCAATGTATTAGATAGGGTTCAATATTTTAGGTTCAATGTATTAGGTGTGGTTGAACATTAGAGGTTCAATGTATTAGATAGGGTTATACATTAGAGGTTCAATGTATTAGATAGGGTTCAAATTATAGGGTCAATGTATTAGCGGGAAAATATTGGCGGGAAAACACTAGCGGGAAAATGTTAACCATTTCCCTAACTTTTTTACCACAAAAGGACAACCACACACACTCCTTATCATAACAACCACCAGCAGATCACAAACACACACACACACACTTATCATCACAAACACATTGTTATTATGAAGATGTTGAAGCATGAAGCTTTTCCGTGCAAGTGTGGACATGGAGATGTAGTTCTTCAAAAATCGTGGCAAACTTAATCCTTTGGTAGACAGTACTTTGCTTGTCCACGTTCACAGGTTGAACCTCCAGTTTCATATGGGTGCAATTTTTTTATGGAAAGACGAACGCGTCCAACTACTAATCAATTCTCTTGGAGGTTCAATGAGCTTTTCGCCTCCAAGCTCTTCTTCGAGACCTTCAACGAGCTTTTCTACTCCAAGATCTTCTCCTAGACCTTCAACAATTCCAATTTCTTCTCCAAGCTCTTCAACGTGTGCAAACTATGTGCGCTTGAATGGAATGATAAAGGTACTTGAGAGTACAGTAGAGTTGTACAAATAGTGGATTCAGCTGCACTACTTCACGACCTTTACGATGACATAGGGAACATTCATTTGAACTAGTTTATGATGTATCTGTTTTCATGTTTATGAGTCTATTATCGTTTTAATATCCATGTTTAATTAAGCACGTTTTTAAGTGTCCGTGTAGAATAAAGCTATGTTTAGGTGTGTCTGTTTGTAAGCCTCAATGAATGTTAACAATTTTTAATGAATATTAACAATGAATGTTAACAATTATCAGTGAATGTTAACTTTTTGCGGGAAAACATTGGCGGGCAAAATGTTAGCGGGAAAATATTGGCGGGAAAATATTGACGGGAAAAGTTAACCATTTCTCTCACTTATTTTTATCATAAAAAGACATATAATTTTTTTAATGGTAAAATAGTATTTTAAATTTTAAGAACTATATTTTTTATATATATTATAATTTTAAATATACATTACATAAAGAATATTAAACATTACATGTGAAGTATCCCCAGCGACATGTCGCTGGGGAAACATTTTGTTTGTCGTTTGTAAAAAAAGCGCGTTAACGAAATCTTTTGGAGGGAATCCTGAAAGTATCCCCAGCGACATGTCGTTGGGGAAACTTTGTAACATTAAATAAACCATTCATTAACACTAATCACTCTGATTAGTCTATGAAAAAAGTTTCCCCAACGACATGTCGCTGGGGAAACCTGGCCGGGATAATCTCCCGCTTACATTTTTGTTGAAAATTTTGGTCAAATTTTAGTCAACGTTTCCCCAGCCACATGTCGCTGGGAAAACATTTCGATATACTTTGGTCAAAATTTCTACGAGCAAAGGTGCCACGTCGGGCTCGTTTTGTCGTTTAGTGGGTTTTCCCCATTGACATTTTGTCGCTCGGGAAAACCTCGATGGGGAGGGTTGAATTGTTGTAGTGACATTAAGAACCGACCGCCTTTGCAATGATATTTGAGGCTACCATCAGTATTTGAACTACTCAAGTATTTTGCTTTGTTTGGATTTTGTTTTGTTAAGGTTGTTTTCTTTTACCTTAATAAAATGTTTACTTTTCTTTGGATTTTAAATACAGAGAGACCTCCAAAAGTGTTGACCTGAAGTGTTGACCACCAAAACCCAAGTTTATGGCGATTTTTTGTTATGTTTGAATATTGTTTTGTTTATGTTGTTTTGTTTTAATTGAATATTTTTGTTTTCTTTGAATTTTAGATGGAAAGAAACTAAGATAACCGTGCTCATTTGTATCTCTTTCGGGAGTTGGTCGTGTATTTTGTTATGGGGTATGGTGCTATAGATGGAGACCAAAGAACCCACCCCATATGGATACTCGTATCTCCCGTGCAAATTACACACTTTCTGGTGAACTTGATGAAGGATTCGATACATTTCGAACTTGTCGTGCTGCTGATATAACAAGTATGCGATATGATCATTTGAGTAGGGCTGAGCATTGGTCCAGGACCGGACCGAGGACCGAAATGGTCCGAAACCCCGGACCAAGACCAGACCGAAATGGTCCGGTCTGGTCCGGGTTGGTCCGGTCCGGTTCGGTCATCGGTCCGGTCCTATTAGGCATAATTGACGACATTTTGGTAAGACCGAACCGTACCAGACCGGACCGTGGACCGAATTGGTCCAAAACCCCGGACCGAGGACCGGACCGAAATTGTTCGGTCCGGTTCGGGTCGGTTTTGGGTCTGTCGTGCCCAGCCCTACATTTGAGAAATATTTCTGGTATTATTGTGCTCTTATTGGCGATTTAGCAACACGGTGTGAGTGACTTAAATCTTTACTCTGCTAAAGATACCCCCAAACTTCATGATTATTCGCGATTTTTTATTTGATTGCGGCTATCGTTCTACACGTCACACCTTTTAAGATTCTGGAACTTCTGACGGGCTTATGTGTTCAGACACCCGAGGTGCCGTCACAACGTGCCTAGCTTATGTGTTCATACATGACATATGAATGTACCTAGGGTGGCAATTCGGGTCGGGTTCAGGTTAGCGGGTTCGGGTTGTTAGGTTGACGGGTCAGAAAATCCCAACCCAAACCTAGCCCATTTAAATAATCGGGTCAGTTATGTCAACCCTAACCCATTTACACATAACCCAAACCTAACTCATTTAACCCATATATCTATGTGGGTTGACGTTAAATATGTTACATAAGTTGAATAGGTTAAATGGGTTTCGGGTTGACCCTTTTAACAAGTTTTATATATATATATATAAGTAGACACATTACACATGTTAAACATGTTAAATGGGTTTAGGTTCGGTATGATTAACCTAGCTAACACGTATGGTAAAATATTAATCATTTTTAATATAAGGAAAAAAAATCTTAAACGAGTTATCGGATCGACCAGCTTAATTTATTTCCAACCCAAACCTAACCTGTTTAATAAACGGGTCAGATAGGCCGACCCTAACCACACCCAAGATATAATATACTCAACCCGAACCTGTTAATTTTCGTGTCGGTTTCAGGTCGGGTTTCGTGTCAGGTCAAAAATTGTCACCCCTAAATGTACCAATGTAAGTAAACATTTTTATTTTCCAATGATCAATTGGTTTGCGTTTGATTGTAATAATGTGCTAAATTCTATTAACAATTTTTTTTAAGCTTAATCCCAAACAAAAATCGATGCTTGACTAACTAAAAAAGTAATAACAAATAATTAAAGTTGCATGTCGTCTCTTATGGTGAGTCAATAATGTGTAGATACGAGGCTTTTAGACCCGAGGATAGCTCGGCTATGTCGTGAACCTTATATAAAAAGTCTATAGAATATACAATACACGTCTTCATTATTTTTACGGTGCGTGTTGATTATAACAGTTGAAATAGTGGATAGTTATATGGGCCAGATAGATCCATGAAGCAAATCCAACAAGCCATCCTAAAAGCTAAAAACATATTATGAAGGCCCATATATATAAGAAAAAAAGAAAGAGAAGCCAGTAGTAAACCCTAATCACTCTTCTCATAATCCATTCAATAGTTTAACAACAATACACCCCTTGCTTCTTATTATGGTTGTTTGCAGATCCTTATATTCCGGAAGAAGAAGGTTGTTGTTGTTACATTCAAAACAACAACATGAATGACGAATCAAACGTCATACATCATGACATAAAGATTGCTCTACTTACCTTTCCCACGATCCATGCAAAACTTGAGGTATGTCTTTTTTTATGTCTCTCCTTGCAAACAAACAATCACTCTAAGTGGAGTCGTGTGAAATAGTAATCCGAGGGCCGATTTGAAATCCAAAGGTTGTTTGCATTCTAATCTCCATAAGTGCTTACTAATCTTTTGGTAGTAATAGTCATTATCAAACTTTGCAGACATTGAGTTTAACAACTTACTTTCCTGTATTATGTTCCTGGTTATGTGTGCGACTTTTTTTCTCAGGCACATAGCAAACTGACTGTTAAGTGTTAATACTAGGATCAGTGAGTTTTGTAGCTGAGCACTAAAACACGATCAATGTGAAACCCTAGAAGTGGAATAGAGTGTGTCCACCTGAAACTGTGACCAAATCTAATATGTCGTCCTCTTTTAGCAAAACTTTGAATAAGTGTCGTGGTTGGAAAGTGGAGATGGTAAATTTATAGTTTCCTTCACTCGCCCATTATCACTACATGCGAAAATCTAGACACGATTTAGGTAAGCAATAAGCGGCTACAGGGAAACTCTCCTTTGGCATATCGTACTAGACCAGTACGAGGTGTATGATTAAAAAACCTCATGCACCCACATTATCATTTCAACATTCATATTGTTACAGCACCAAAAGCCAGTACCATTATGGGATCTATGTACGAGCTCGGTACCACTCCCGTACCAAATAGGTGAACCGTTCTTTTTCCGGGCATGAAAGGGTTGTACCGATACCATACCGAACGGGATCCCGGTACCAGGACATCGGCACCTATCCGTTTTATTTCTATCGGCTTTAGTACCAAAACATTTTTCATTGTCATGGTAGTAAGAATCAGCAGTCTGCTTGTACGTGTATCCAATGATTGGAAAAAAGCTCCTGATGCTTAATAACTCACGCACCGCTAGGCTATAGCTCTGATCGACTGACCGTGACAATTTTGATCTTTATCTTGGGTTATCCTAGTTTGCTAGTATTTAGTAAAATGTTATAATCATGTATCTAATGCTTTCTTGGCACCCATTATCGAGTACAAAACACACTTCTAGATCGTGAGAAACAAAATGGCTAGATTTCCCTGTCTATGTAAATGAGGTGTGAGCAAATGTTGCTACCTCATTTTGTTAAAAATCGTTATCTTTGCATAAAACTAACCCTGCGTTAAATTGGTTTTGTAGGTCAGATGACTATCTTGGGGCTATATCTTTCACGGGCATTGTTACCCTTGTTATCATGGCCGAATGCTTAATCGGATATCTGCTAAAGGGGTAGAATACTTCTGAATATATGTGGCTGGAGGCAGCGTTGTATCAGTGACGTTGCTCAGCCTTGCCCCTGTCTCTTTTTATATCTGCAAACTTTGATCAAACATGAGACAAGGGAGGTCATCTACAGCATTACCCTGAGGGAAGTGGTAATTCATCGAATTATCAAATTCAGTATATTGTCTCCAAACAAGTTATATTGTCTTAGTTTCTTAATATAATGTGATTATACGGTATTATTATTTGTATCTTACCGGTGTCACTTGTTAGTATCAGTTGTTTGCGAGTTACTCCTGTTTTATATATATATATATATATATATATATATATATATATATATATATATATATATATATATATATATATATATATATATATATATATATATATATATATATATATATATATATATATATATATATATATATATATATATATATATATATATATATATATATATATATATATATATATATATATATATATATATATATATATATATATATATATAGGGGACTTTATTTACAAAACTCATCTTAGTGACAGAACTTGCAGAACTCTTGTTTTTTAAAGGAAACATATATGTCTGAAGGAGTACATGCATGTTTTTGAAAGCGTTACATGTATGTTTTTGGATCGGTGCACATACATGCATGCACGCTTTCAAAAATGTATGTTTTTTAATGTGTGCACATACATGCATGCACGCTCTCAAACATTTATGTTTTTTGATATCTTTTTTTTTAATTTTATTTAATTTTGACAAAAAGAACTTCAAATATGCTTTGCGAATACAAATATTCTCTAAAAACATACATGTCTCCGTCAAACATACATGTTTGCCTTCTAAAACAAGAGTTCTGCAAGTTCTGTCACTAAGATGGGTTCTGTAAATAAAGTTACACTATATATATATATATATATATATATATATATATATATATATATATATATATATATATATATATATATATATATATATATATATATATATATATATATATATATATATATATATATATATATATATATATATATATATATATATATATATATATATATATATATACGGAGTATATGCTTATCACTGTATAATCTATATTGTTTGTATTTTCTCACTTTGATTACGCTTCACGACATATGTTTATTAGATACTTGAGCAAAATACGTTACTTAGAAGTGTAGTGATCGAAAGAGGATTAATTTTCTTTTTTTAAATTCGAATTTTGGACTTTCATTTTGGAAAGCTAACTTATATTGTTATCGTTGGGTCATTTTTTATGGGTTTTTCTTGTTGATTTTTTTAATCATGTTAACAAAATTTTACATGTTTATAAAGGCAAACATTTCGATAAAATCTTACACACCATTTAACTTAAAGTGTGTAAACAAAGAGTGAAGAAATTAGTAAGCATATATTTAAATGTATAAACTTTAAAGAAGATGATATGTCTACAACATTTTGGAAAAGCCGTGAATGGAAGGTTGATAAACAGGCCCGGCTTTGAGAGTATGGAAAATGAGCGACCGCACAAGGTTCCAAAAAACTTAGAGGCCCTAAAATTTGTTTCATTAAAAATAATATGCGTGTATACATGTATTTTTCTTATAAACGATGACACGTTAAATATAGAGTTTCTTCTCGAAAAGACTCAATATGACCTTGTTGAAAAGGCAACGATGTAGTATTGCTCATAAATTGCGGCAAGGTTATGTACTTGTTTTGAATTGTGTTGATATCGTGTCGGAGGATGCGGCTTGTGAGACTTGAAGCATTATTATGAATCACCAAAATAAAAATTTGGGAATCTTAAAATGCGTTTGCCGGGAGTCGAACACGGGTCTATTGCTTGGAAGGCAATTATCCTAACCGTTGGACTACAAACGCTTCTTTGTTTGAAAATATTTGTTAATCATACTTGATATAAAGTAAAATAATAAGATAGTCTTTTTCAAACCGAAATATACGTCACTTTATAAAAGTTTACTACACAATTTTATATGAGCAAGTACTAATTACTGGATAAACTAATATCATATGTGATCACAAGTTTTATATGAGATATGATTTTTTTTTTCTTTTATTCGCGTTTCGGATAGGAGATGCTCTCAAGATTTTTGTGCTGAGATCATGGTGGTGCAGTTACTGGTTGCAAGGCCAATGCATCTTGTCTATTTACGGAGACTTATGGTTGCAATTTATTGTCTATCTGGCTGTGTCATGTTCCTCGGTTTCTGTATCGTTCAACAGTTTAAAGTGGCACACCACCTAAGCAAAAAAGAAATAACTTAGCATAGTAGGTGAACACTTAGCAGTAATGCTTTGGCGATCTTAGATAACTGTCAATTGGTTTTTAACAATCGACGTCTCCCAAGCCCTTATACCTTTTATTGATTTTGAATAACAGCCACTCGTTGTCCTTTACAATCAAGTGTATACCTTATTTTCAAGTACAAACTGTAGTAGTGTAGTCGCCCGCGGATTCACAATGTAAGCAACATATCTTGTAGGCATAGCATGACACCTGACTATTTATAGTCTATCAATTGGCATACATGTATTATGTGTGTGCTGGTTATGTGAGCTTTGGAAAATCCATAAATAAGTGTACAAGCTTGTCAATATATACTCAGCAAGTGATTTAAGATAATTGTATTTAGGGGACGTTTGGTACGACTGAATCAAATGAAGTTGTTGTGAAGAATGGATTCGAGTGTTTGGAGAAATTAAGGAATAGAGTGTCATTTCCTGCCTTCCTGGGTAAAGTTTTCGGCTTTCGTGCTTGAAGTCTTTAGCCACAAGACATTGTAAAAAGAAATAAAATTGCGTTTGCCGGGAGTCGAACCCGGGTCTATTGCTTGAAAGGCAATTATCCTAACCGTTGGACTACAAACGCCTTCATGTCTAAAATAAGCTTTTTAATTGTCATTTATAATTATTCGATGTGATTTTCACTGTTGAAGTTTCCAATAAACTTTTTAATTTTGGTTTATACTTATTCGAAAATTGCTTAAATGGGTATAAGTTAGAGGTGGTAAAACGGGCGGGTGGGCGGACGGGCAACGGGTTAAACGGGTACGGGTTAAATGGGCGCGGGTTAAGCGGGCGCAAGCTAAAACGGGAAAAAAAATATAAAAACGTAGAAATAAAAAATATAAAAACTTGTTTAAAAGTCGGAAACAAAAAATTAAATATAAACATTCGTCGAGTAGCTTAATTAGTATTTTACATGGGCGCCCATTAAGCCCATTTAGTGTTTACATGTGCCCCGTTTAGCCGATCAATTATAATGAATGGGTAAAAAGTGCCATATACTTTTTTTTAAACGGGCGAAAAATACCCATATTTATGAAAATGGGCAAAATTTGCATTGGATTTTGGATCCACTACTAATTGGAACTAATTTTGGCTTTCTTTTGAGAATATAACTTTTAATGTATGACAACTTTGTAACATTACGTGGAATCCATCACCAGAAAACTAAATGTATCAAATCCGATTCTTTCTTTCGTCATGTGTTGGCTCCTTTTCCATCATCAAGCTTATGTAAATTTTAAAAAGTTCATAAGCTCTTGTTAGCTTGTGAGCTAATCAGGTTGATCGAGTTTATGTGCATAAATCTAAAGACTGTAATGACAACTAACTCTCTTCGTCCCAAATTAAGTGTCCATGTTTCTATTGTTCAAGACATACAACCCGGTTTTGAGCTAGTTTATCAACTTGACTTGGTGTGGATCATATGTAGTCAAATCAAGTAATTAATCAACTACAATGTAATGTATCAATAGTTCAATAATACTACAATTAACTCCTGTTTACCAAGCAATTTTGCAGATCCTTTTGGCGATTTTCTTTTTGATCTGCAATGAGAGCAACTTGTTCCTAATTCCTGTAGAAATAACATGGTGATTAATAAGGATCTGTCAACTTTCGTTTTAACGCCTGCCATAGAGTTTAGTCGACATGAAATGACGAACAAAAAGACGTTTGTACATACATTCTCCGATCTTATGAACTCGATTGATGAAATTGTGGCTAGAAACAAAGATACGTGTGTTAAATATTGAAAAGAGATTAGATTCATAAGACATGATCATCAAGTGGAGTTAAATTAAGGAATCAATTCCTCCATCCAGCAACCTTGGACTAATTGCTTTCACTGCATCATACGCAAAGAATATCTAATTCTGGAAAAGTTTTTTTTTTTTGTTTCTTATATTTTTGGATTGTTGGATAATTACCTAAATCAGCAAATATTTAAAGCTTGTCTACTCGTTTTCGTGTGAGATTTATCGAATCCAGCCGATGTTTGGTTTAATTTATAGCATATTTGTATTTTGTCACTGTCGATCGTGTAAGTATATATAAATGCATGTAAACGTGGATGTAAGATTATTCGTCTAGTCGAACAAGCCGTTCATTCGCATAAACTGTGTCTTAATTTCATACTTTAGCTTTTGGTCTCATGATAATTGTCCATCTTACTGTTTTAGTTTGCCTATTTGTTAATCAAATAATTACATAAAAGTAAATATCACATTTTATCAGTTGCATATTATGAAACATCATTCAATTCTTTCTAAATATCTAGAAAGTTAGAAGTGCAATAAGGGAGGCTCATGACCGCGGTCATTTTTGTCACATAAGCGTCAATTTAATTTTCTCTCTTTAAAATCAACTATACGATAACTTAGTGTGATAAGACAACCGAGAAATATTTCTCACTATATATGTTTACGTGAGAAATGTTTCCACGGTTGTCTTATTACGTGAGAAATGTATATATACCCTACAAACACCCTTTAATAAAAACACACCCAACAAACATCCACCTTGGTCGGCCTTTGAACGCCCGAGTCCCTCCCAAACAAGATCATAGAACACGTCTTCTAGGTAATATGTAATAAGCATTAACACGCGTTGTGGGTGACAGCTTGGCAATTGACGCGTCTTGGGGGTGCTTGTTACGGATGATTGTAGTTAAATTAAAGATCGTTTGGTCTTTTTGTGAAAGAAAACGTAAACGTAAGTTAACTTTTTTATAATGGTACACACACGTACAGTACTATGATTAGCCTTTAGCAAAGATGGTATTCACCTAAACTTATCTTGATTAAGTTATGCTAATGGTTACTTAAAACGTGATTATACTCGATAATACGTATGTCTTTTTATAAAATTTCTGAAAATGCTTTATTCTGGAATCAATGCTTGGTTTGGTTTGGTTCATTACTGTTGTTGGAAATGAGTTAATTTGTTCGGTGGCATCCAACATGTGAGCACGAATTTGGGCCATTTTAGCATGATTCTCATTTCGAATAACACTAGTTTAGCATCAGAAATTCTTAAAATCGAAGAATCGAAAGATGCAATTAACATCATGTGAGAATGTATATATATATATATATATATATATATATATATTTATTCGATTCTATTTCTCTTTTGATGTCATCTTAGAATCTTATTTTAGAGAAGCATCTGAATTTGCTTCATTTCGGTAATTTCTTGATTTACCGGCCCGGCCAACAAAGTTGGATACTATGTGTCGATTTCTACGACGAGCAGGAATATTCACCTCTGTTTGGCAGACACATTCGAAGCAAGAGTTGTGGTCGTCACACGTTGTTGGCAAATCAGACCAAAACAAGACACACAAAAGGTCATCTATATGATTAATTTCGGCAAATTAAAGGGCCTTACTATGAGTTCCATTACTCAACAAGTGTCGTAATTAGTACTACATTTTATCCAAATTTATGCATATTAACGCGTCTTATAATTGCTGTTAGCCAATTAGTATGCCATTAAGTCTATACTTTAATGCAATATGTTGTTAAAAAAATGTCAATTTAAAGAAAACGACAAAGAAAAACAATTGCTTGTGGGAAAGATAATCACCAAGTAAGAGACATACGTAATTTGTTATTGCCCTTTCTGTTACTAGTAATATTAAAAGAACTTTACAATTCATGTATAAAGTTATGGATTCGACTTTTAATGCAATATGGTATAAAGTTGTTTATATCAAGATATTAAGACATTAGTTTGTGCCTTGTATACCTTAATTAAAAAGTTAAGACCACCAAAGAAAAATTAAATCCTATTTAGGTGTCAAACACATATATAACCTCTAACTTTTTTCATTAAAGGAAAGTAAAGTAAATGTAATAAAAATAATATTGTGTTTTTAAGTTATTTAACAAAGAAAATGATAGGAAAAAGAATGAAAAACTAGTGTAACTTGGGTGATTTTGGAAGAAAAATGTTTCCTTCTAAAATGGAGTGAAATAATTTACTTTCATTCTCTTTTCTTTCATTTAATGAAGCAACTTAAGAACACAGTGTTAGCTAATGTCGTATGAGTTAGAATGAAACGAGTCGTATAATTAAATACATTTATAAAATAAAAATTTGATTTAAAATGTGTGCCGCGCGCACTCTTCTCGGTCTATTTTTTCTTCTCATTAGATCTATTCTTAATCCCTATGAGCTTTGTGCCGTTTGTGTTGTTCACAAGTTATTTATGTGTAACATGTTTGTAACACAACCAAAAAACATCCTCTTCAATAACAATCATATAACTCACCACTTAAAAACCCTAATTTACATTAGAAAATAAAATGTAAAAATCACACACACACTACTACAAAAAAGAGGATAGAGCCCGGTGGAAAAGCATCAGAGTTCCCGGTTTTGCCTGAGGGCTTAAAGGGGTAGGGGCTTTATGAAAAATCCTTATAGATCCCGGTTTGAAAAACGGGCTCTTTTATGTTTAATAGAGCCCGGTTCTTTAATGGTAAACCTTGCTATATTCTGTTAAAAAAAGTATTATTTTTTTTCAATGGTATAGAGCCCGTTTTACAGTTTAAAAACATGGCTTTATGAAGAAAAAAAATTCATTGAATACCATATTGCATTTCCAGATATGTATTTCCAGACATGCATTTCCAGATTTTCACTTTCATATAATAGCAAAAAAAAGCAATACCAAAACAACAATTTAAAAAAAATAACCATGAATATAAATATCTAAAAACAGAATTTCCAGATACAATATAACACAGAACATGTTACACCAAAAGCTATGGATTGAAGATCCAAGTTCAGTTTCACAGTAGCACTATTAAACAAGACAACATATCCAGAAACAAGTGTTTTGTTGAGCGGGAAATGAGATATACAAAAAGACATGGTCACAAAGTCATCCGACTCCTTCGTTCCTAAACACGAACATGATTGATAATTAAATGCCGCACACAGAAATGCAGGAGCTCACAATGTCGTCCAACTCCTTGGTAGTGAAAGGCGCCTTATCGTTCCACGACATCTATAAAAAAATATCCATGAATTCTATGTTAGATAAAACAAAACATAGTGCGATATAAAGCTACAAGTCATATCTAAAAGAAAGGGAAAAACAACTGTACTTAAGCCTATTTCCAGGGGTAAGCCCTAAACTTGTACAAAATGAAACCGAGCTAGTTCTATAGGCGGAACTGTACTCATAGGCGGAAGTGTACTCATAGTTCTAACAGGGGTAAACCCCAAACTTGTACAAAATGAAACCGAGCTAATTCTTGCAGCAAAACACTTGTGACGTCACAAACTAATAGTATAACACTAGTCTAATGTCTAACAAGAAGAACAACAACGATTTTCTTATTTCTAAATTATCAATAATAACTAGAATAAAATAAGCAACCAATTGACAAGATACTATCTCCTCAAGACCATTAAAGTAAGTAGATCCAAATACACAAACTCGATTTCTAACTTTTTTAACCAATCTACATGGCAAACAAAATAGTCACAAAGAAAAATATTACATTCGCCTATAAGAAAGTTTTTAAAAGTTACTTACTGTCTTTGGGAATGAATGTTGTTGATGCGTTACAAATTGATGAATCCACTTCATTACAAAGTATCCACACTCCCAATAATGGCGTTGTTGGTTACACTAAAAAAAAGTTGCAACAAATTTGTAAGCATTAAACAAAAAAAATAACATACATGCATCGAATGAGATTATTTACCTCAACGAAATTCCATTTCATATTGCCAAACGCCCTAAAAGAAATCAACGAATGGTAGAGTTGTGTCAATATTAGATATAAAAGCGAATTTTATGCTAATGCTGAAAGTTCTTAATTGTTTACAACTTTGGTGAATCCATAGCTCTCCTCGTTCTTTCCTTCCATATCCGAATGCATATAAACAAAACAGAAGTTTTACAACTAGAAAGTAACTATTGTAGTTCCATTCCAAATTCAAGGTGCCAAAAATGCTAACGAAAAGTATATTAAAATCAAGGCAGTTATGTATGTGACAGAAGGCGTTGTTCTGCAGTTGTGTAGTAAGCATCTAGTGTTATTTATAATTTCTTGAACGTAGTTTTTTTTTACCTAAGCCTCTAGCTTGTGTATTAGTTGAATTCAGTATATGCAAAATATATGTAATTGACTTGGTTATATTCAATTATTTTGCAATGATACTAAGTTTTTTTTTATATTTTTGGTATCATTTATGGTGATATATGATAAGTATAAGATAGTGTTACATACCTTTAATATCACTTGGAGTAGATCATTTAAAGCTTCATTTATTGAAGGTTTGAATAATAAAGAGTGTATAAAGATAATGTGCAGGGAGGATGTGTATAAAAATATACAGGTAGGCCAAAAATGGTAAGAAATGAAGAAATTGGTGTTTCAGCCCGTTAGTATGACCTGTTTGGGTATTGGCCGTTTGAGGCTACAATAGTGCCCGGTTTTCTTTAGGGAAAAGTGGCTCTAAAGGCTTACTTCATAAAGCCATGTCCTATGAATGAAAACGTGGCTCTATTAGGGTAAAATAGATCCCGGTTTTTAAAAGGCGACATGGGTTTATGGGGTTACTCAAATAGAGCCCGGTTCCATAATAACAAACATGGCTCTATAGCTTGAAAAAAGAAGGGAGTTCTTTTAGAGCCCGTTTTTCACAAATAAGGGGCTTTAATAGGGGGGCTTTATTCTCATTTGTGTAGTAGTGACACAAAACGCTCGTTGTCACCATGGTGACCGGGGATACCTATGACACGCCTATGATGCACGAGGCAGTGCATGCAGTATGGTGCCGTTATAGATACCAAAAATGCCCTATAACGTCCCTTTAACGAGTTGTATCGTGCAATCTAACAGCTTATGAATTTGAGACTATAGAAGCCATAAGCTGAATAGCTATAAGTTTAGAAATTAAAAATGAGCTTAACAATTCTAAATTTAAATAAGCCGATACACCAACAAAATAAGCTAATCTAAAGGGTGTTTGTTTAGGCTTACCATACATAAGCTCATTTCGGCTTATATTTTATAAGCTTCGATTCTGTGGTTTATTTTGAGACTCATGAGCTTATATAGGTTTATTATGATAAGATATACTTATATAAGCCCATAAGTCTCAAAATAAGCCATAAAATTGGAGCTTATGGAATATAAGCCAAATTTCAGCTTATAATTCATAAGCCTCAATTTTGTGGCTTATTTTGAGACTTTTGAGCTTATATAAGTTTATCATATCATAATAAACTTATATAAGCCCACGAGTCTCAAAATAAGCCATAAAATTGAAGCTTATGATATATAAACCGAAATGCACTTATGTTCATAAGCATAAACAAACTATTCCTAAGCACCACCACTTAAAAATACATAAGCTCCTAGTTTGGTGTTATATACTAAACAACACACAACTCTTTGTTATAACCAAAACTTGGTAAAGTTAATAGCAAAAGTTAGTGACGCAAACAAGACTCAAACATGATATACCGCATAATTTATCGACTTAAATAGCATACTCCTAACAGATTGATAAAGGGTTCTTACGTGGGATTATTCTTATACGTGTGTGTGTTTCACACTTCATTTGAAACCTATAAATAACCTCCTACATTTCATTTTCTAAGACATGTACACTCAAGAAACATCAAAACATATAGAGAATCTAAGTGTAAACTTTCTCCAAACTTTGAGGAAAAGATGAAAATGAACATATGGAAAACGAGTACCGATTGTTCTAAGGAACAAAAGGTTGTAGACGAGCCAAATCATGGAGCGAACTTTGCAGTGAAATGGGTCGATAGCTGTGAAACATGTTTAGAGAATGGTAAGAATTTGTGTAAATGTCAAAACAACGATGTGTTGCAGTTTGAGGTTAAGGATGAGAATAACGAAGCTGACGTACTTCCTGAAGCTAATAGTTCGTTTCTTAGTTCTGTGGTTAATATGATCGGAATGCTCATAGGTACGTAGATATGTCTTTGTTTTTCCATTTCTCTTACGCATGTAGTGTATATTGGACTGTTTCGGAAGGGGTTTTGGTTGATAAAAAATAAGAATCTACTTCAACCGATGTGCCCTTAGGCACGGCCATACATAACATAGAAATCACACTTGGAAAGGTGGACAATTAGCTAGCTACGGTATGAAATTTTACGTAGTAATATGCTACGGTTTAAATTTTTTGTGCACCTGATCCTTTATAGTTCTGGTTCCGCGCCATTCATAGCACATAAATATTTTGCTATGGACATGTCTAAATAAACACTAGTTGTAGTCATTGAGTCCGAGAGATTTCTGGCACGGCTCCTATACTAAATGTGGTTTATCATATCTAACAGGTCTTGGCCAACTCTCAACCCCATATGCACTAGAAAATGGAGGGTGGGTTTCTGCATTCTTACTCATAGCCCTCGGAATCGCAGCTGCATACACTTCTCATCTACTTGGAAAATGCCTTCAAAACAACCGGAAAACAAGAAACTACCCCGACATAGGCTACCACGCCTTTGGGACTAACGGAAGAGCCATAACCGCCACGTTCATCTACATAGAAATCTTTATGGCTCTTGTTTCCTACACCATATCATTACACGATAACTTGAACATGGTCTTCAGGGGGACCCATGTCCAATTCTCATGGGCCCATCATTTATCGACATCTCAAGTTTTGACTGTGTTCGCTGTCTTGGTGGCGCTTCCTAGCCTCTGGCTAAGAGATTTGTCCTCCATTTCGTTTCTTTCAACTGGTGGAATAATTATGTCAGCAATGATTTTTGTGACGGTCATGTGCACGGCCTTGTTTGGAGGCGTGTCTGCTAATCATGCGATTCCAGCTCTTCGATTGGGAAACATACCTCATGTATCTGGCTTGTATATTTTCAGCTATGGTGGCCATATTGTTTTCCCTGATATACACAGGGCCATGAAAGACCCATCCAAGTTCACAAAGGTATGTAGAAATCTGTGTCTCGTCCGCAAGGGCAAGTTTAGACATTTCACTTCGAGTATCTGACGTCGTGTTTCTACTTCTACCCTTTTCAGGTATCAGTCGTGAGTTTTACATGTGTGACATTGCTATATACATCCTTAGGTTTCATGGGAGCCAAACTATTTGGACCAGAAGTAAACTCCCAAATCACCCTCAGCATGCCAAGAGGTCTCATATTCACTAAAATCGCGTTATGGGCTACAGTCTTAACTCCAATGACCAAATACGCACTAGAGTTCGCACCACTAGCTATACAATTAGAACATCGGTTTCTTTATTCCATGACGTCACGAACCAAAATGATCGTAAGGGGCACCGTAGGCTCAATCTTGTTGCTACTCATACTCGTTTTGGCTCTAACGGTCCCATTCTTTGAATATGTGCTTGGTCTTACGGGTTCGCTTGTTACTGTGGCAATTGTACTAATTCTCCCATCGGTTTTCTACCTCAAGATCTTTTGGAACCAAATATCAAGGCCTGTTGTGGCTCTAAACGTATTCCTCATTGCAATCGGCTTTCTTCTTGGGGTCTCCGGTACAATCTCCTCTATGAAGCTGCTTGTGGAACAATTTGAGAGGATCCACTCAGCTTCGTAATCAGAACGGCTTTTAGTATGTTTATGTGTCGTATCAATCCTTTTGATGCAACATGCTAAGTTTATGTTTGTGTGTCGTGTCCTTTTGATGCAACATGCTAAGTTTAACGTTAGGTTGCGACGGATAATATCAATAATATGTAAATCTAGTTATAAGCCACAATACATTGGCCAGATGAGCCAAGTAAATGAGTTGTCTAAAAGTGTAATAATTCGACTGTTTTGATTGTAACGTGATAACACTTTGAAGTTTGTAATATAAGAAACTAGTTGAACCTCGTCTATAGCTAGCGGCATTCGATCATTTAGATTTAAAATTAATAGCAATATTGTAATTAGGACACAATGTATTTATGAATCTGGTTCCGATAAAAGGTACCATTGGGCTCCCAGGCAAGTCCAGTGAGCTTCTAGTCTAAAACTTGAGAAACAATCTCGAGCCCGGCTCAAGCTTCACTTGAAATTTAACTTTAGAAACAAGCTTGAGCATGAGCTTCGAGCATTGAGCTGGATTAGCCTAGTAAAGCCTAAATGAACTTTTACATCTATATCATATAAATGTCATAACTGAAACAATCTCGGGCATGGCTCATCTCATTTACATACCTAACGTTAACACGCACTCATTCTAAACACTAATTGCCAGCAGCAAACACATTGGATACTGCAATTTAGACGCAGTGAACTGTTTGTTTTCTGGGGCGTTTTTTTTAGCACGTCGTCAAGGATCAACAAAAAGCGGTAAGTCAAATATTGTTTTTCACCATTATCACTATCTAAAGGTATACAAAGTTACAAACTAACAAATGCAAAAACGAAAAGAGACGGGAGAATGAACTTCCATGAAAATTGGAGATTACTATTAACAGGCTTCTTAGGAAGAATTGCAGGCAAAAAGACCAAAAACACCTTTACGGTTTTATTTACAAAAATCACCTTTTTGCAGGGTAGAGTTCAATTCTATGATGCTGCCTGGAGCGTTCTGGACATGCTACCAGACAATTGGTTCAATATATTTTTTTTGTTTGCCTAATCCTTTACTGTGTCTGTATAATGCGTGTTAACGCTAACTACCTTTAGAGATAATGGGAATTAAGATATCGTATAGTGAAGTAGCGCAATCACTAAAAATGATATCAAATATCTACAGTGAATACTTGTGCCAGCAGATGATATGGAATGTGGACCTACTAAATGCACTGAACCAGTAATTTCATCCCTCAGTTTGATGGTAGAAGAACCTGTAATCATAAAAGTTATAAATTAGAGCAATAATTATAAAAAACAACAGCTAGAGTAAGCAATCATGAAAAAATAAAAACGAAACCTTTGGTATAATGTATATTTGTAGAAAATGCATCTTCGTAAATCAGTATAAGAAAAAATATAACAAAATTTGCTAAAACCAAAAGGACAACTCACAATTATACTCGGTCCACCCAATTGTTTGGTTTTCGAGATCATATAATACCAGCTTATTTGATAGAACCAGATCTGCAGAACAAAAGATAAAATATGTTGAGTGCGATAAAACCTTTGGTTTCATATATGCAAGTACAACTCGAAGTTACAGCAATTGGATCTCTCTAAAACAAATAAAGTTGTATCGTGATGGGAACAATACGATTATACAAACTATACAGTTTTTGTTTATACTCCAGTCTGAAATAAGTGAAGTCGACTTTTTTTTCTATAAAACAACTACATTTACATTCAGCTGCAGGGTTTGTAATAAGCTTATTTGTTCATCTGTTCTCTGAAATTACATTAAACACAAGACGTAGTGCAGTCAATGGTGAAACTTTAAAAGATTTTGTATTGATTTTGAACTTGGAAAGTACTACGATGATTGTTTATAAAATGAAGGTACAATATGGATTTGAAACCAAGAAAAAGAATCACAAGAAAGAACTTAATAGTGAAGATAATATTGCTCACTGATCAGAACCGCGAATGTCATCTTATTATGTATAATTAAATCAGAGCATACCTCCTAGTAAGATTGTGTCCATTGTACTTAATGAATCCATGCCATAGTTTTGCCAGCCAAAACATAAGGAATCTTCCTGCAACATTTGAATACAGTATTGAAGTTATAAAAACAGCGTAAAAGGTATATTAGCATGTAATAAGTGTTTAAAATGGGGGAAAAAAATTATGTGAGGGTCCTTTGAACAACTCCTTAAACCAAATGATCGGGCAACTTGTGAGTTTTAACTTGTAAGTAACAGGTGAGAAAAAAACTGGATCAGATATACTTGTGCATAAATGATGCCAAATAAAGAGTAACGCTATAGTACAAAACTACAAACAAATGCACACCGGAAACACATGTAACTGAGGCAATTAAGTTATATATCCAGCCATAAGATGGTTGTTGTGGATTAAAAGTATACTCAAAAGGGTGGGCGTGTCAAATTTGGGCAAATTGTCAAAAATTTAAAATGATCAAATGCATGCCTTCACATACAAAAAAGAAGACCAGGTGGTGAAGCAAAACATAATATCGCCAAAGTTGGGAACTAAAGTTAAGTCCTAAGTACAGTAGCATATATGACACAAAAATAAAAAGATTGTTTTAGTAGAGATACTTACAACGGCAAATAGATAATCATGAGGATAAACTGTCAATGTAAGTGAATTTTCAAAATAGAATGTAACCGCAGGAAATCCTTCATCAACACTGCAAACGTATAATAAAAAGTTAGAAAGTTTTTCAATTTTAGTGTTCCAAGAAAATAAGGCTTACATATACTAAACCCACGTGGTAAAAATCCCAGTTGGTAATGATTCAAGTCAAAACAGGTCAGGTTGACCCCCCAAATAATTTTTGTCAAAGATCTTAAAAAGAAATTATGACCAAAAGCTATATTGCTTCAATAGTACACTGGTTTTTGAATAATATGGTTTTTACATGTTTATGCGTCAAAAGGACACTTTCAGCAACTTTCTCCCTTTTTTGTGAAGTTCTTTTTTGGCTAGTCAGATATAGAAAAATATCCAGAATCATCCCACCAAGTGATTGTATCAAAATTGCCACCTCTCTACCAAATTGGCTTATAAAGCATAAAATCTCAAATAAGCACCGGTGCTTATTAACGATACATATTATTGCATCAGCATAAAATAAAAACTTAATATAAAAGCCCCTGCATTTTGGTAGATATAAAATCTATTTCTTCATAGAGAAGTTTATAGACGTTTCATAAAAAAAATTAAGCACATTATATAATTACTATGTCCACTATACCTTTCTGAGAATTCAAAGCATGTATACTGGTCATGAAGAGTACGTAATCTCAAATCAGGCTGCCCTGCAACTATCTATACAAAAAAGGAGATAAAATAAAAACAAAATTAATTATACAACTTCTAAAAAAACAATCTATTCACTTTGATGCACACCAAATGCATTAAAAATTTACCTCCTTCACCAGGGGCCTGTAGATCGCATCAGGAAGATAAGCCAGCGTTGTACCACTATCTATTATTGTTCTTTTAATCTCCTCTGAACCACTTGTATTGGATGATAGATTTAGAAACTGGGCACCAACTGAAATTCCCGTAAGATTTGCAGCGTAATGAGGCCTGTAATTTTAACATGAGCTATAATTAAGTGTGATAAACTTAATTTGATTTATAAGTATTAGCTTAAATGCTTGGTAATAAAAATGCACCAGCAAATCTAAGGCAAAAAAAAGACGGAACTAATAAGAGATAACACGTACTCATCTGGAATCAAAGGAGTTGAGTTAACTTTCGGCTGAACAACATGCCCAATTGCAAAAATGCCACCACCATTGTCACCATCTAGACAATGCGCAAACATCTTTTTCACCTTCCCAGATGACGACAGCTGTGAAATGATGGATGAATTTGATTTTCCAAAACCAAAAATCCCATCAAGTGCGTCCTCAGGAGCGCCTAGGTTCCCAGATTGTCTAGCACCACACCTGTTTAGAAACAATAAGATACAACAGAAAAGGTACAAGACATCAAAAGTATATCAAAAGCATGGGCCAGATATAAAAAACGCTGATAGAAGGTTATAAAAAAAGATGGAAAAAGCACTTCCACATAGACCCCTCAAACATGAAGTATAGGGTAACCTGAGAACTCAGTAAGTAAACTATCACATATGCTTGCAAGTAAAACCTTTCCAGCATGAAGAGCATAAGGAGAAAAACCTTAGGTGTTCAAAATTCAAATACAAGCTCTGTAACTACTTGGTAAATTGTAAACCTTCTATTTTGATCAACTATTACGGAGTTTAAAAAAAGGCTCTTTGAGGAAATGACTATTTTCCGGGGAAGTCCTATGTCAGTTGATTGCTCCCTCTGGTGTCTACTAAATACAATTAGCAAATTATATGTATTGATGCCCCTAATGCGATTTGCACCCAATATTAACAAACCAAGACACGTCTAACCATCTAAGTCACTTAATGAATATATATTGATGAGCTTGTACTCTGATTTGAATTATCCAAAGCTCACATAACCACAACTTTAAGTTGTGCAGGGAAAAAAAGGTATACAAAAACAAACCAGCACATACATGTATGCCGATTGGTAAACTATAATATACTCAGGAGTCATGCTACGCCTACATGATATGTTGCTTATATTAGAAATCTGCGGGCAACCACAGTTTGTATTTGAACAATAGGTATACGCTTGATAAAAGGACAAAAGGTTGCCGTTATTCAAAACCAATAAAAGGTATAAGGGCATGGGAGATGTACATTGTTCAAAACTAATTGACAGTTGTCTAAATCACCAAAACATTAATGCTAACCTAATATGCTAAGTTTTAGATAAAAGAGACTATCTATTTTCTTTGCTTAGGTGGTGTGTCACTTTAAACTCTGAAATGATAACTTACGATTTTATTGCTAGTTTAGAAATACAGAAACCCAGAAAGGGGACACGACCAGATAGACTGATGTAACATTTAATTAAGATATTGCACCCATCATTCATAAAGAGGAAAACGTACCCAAATATAACACTTCCATTTGCCTGCTTAGTTTCCAGATCACCTGACACACCGTCATATTGGACAATATCCTCTACGAAGTAGCCAATACTGTAACTCCCATCACCATAAGTCTCAGTATACAGACAAGATGCATTGGCCTTGCAACCAGTAACCGCACCACCATTGATCTCAGCACAAAAATCTTGAGAGCATGTAACCGTTTGCCCTGTGAATGAATCTTCTGGATTGTAAAGTGTCAGTTCCAGCTGTTTAAACCACAGTTTGTCAAAAACTGTTAGCATTAATACGGAACTTCTAAGCAATTCCAAGTTTGCAACAAAGGGAATTAAGAAGAGAACAATACCCCATGATAGCCTCTTCTCGGGCATTCTCGACATTGTATACAGTTGATCCACATTATATCACTTCCTGTGTCTACTTGCACATAGTACTGCTTCGGCGGTGTTCCGATTGCAATTCTCGCATAGTACAAACTGCAGAAACAAACACGCCTCACAAGTCAGATAGGCTGTGTCTAGTGACGAGCTTATAGAAGCATTTGGCGTTTAAAATATAATGAGTGTAGCTTTTGGATATGGCTTAAACGCTCCTATCCGAAACACTGACAAAAGAAACATTTAGCATTGCGTCTTTTATTCTTTATACTTAGAGCCACATGTATGTTACCAGGCATATTCATAAACATAAAGCTAATGGCAACTGCTTGAAAACCTGCTGCTAGTTCTGCTAAACATAGCCATAACTGAACCCCGTAAAAATAGGTATTGTTAGGTGGTGCTTTTATCTGTGGAAATGAAGGACATGAAACAAGCTGTGTTTCTGTAGTGGAATTGGAGTGTATTGTGTCTTATGTTATTCCCTTAGTAAAAGAAGCATTTAGCATTACGTCTTGAAAATGGCTTGCCAAACATAGCCAAACTTCCCGATCCACTAAACATAACACACAACACAATACACTCCAATTCCCAAACAATTTTTTTTTCACGTCCTTCATTTCCAAGCTAAAACTGCCACCTTAAACACCTAAATTTCGGCATTCTAAATCAGTACTACCCCACATTCAATTATTTAGCCTAAAACAGCTAATCAAAATTAACCCAATCATAACTTAAAAATAAATCAGAGCCATATAAACCAACACATATACACAAACAAACAGTAACAGAATAGTATCAATCAACAACAGTGTGAAATAGTGTGCGCGTGCGTGTCAACATCCAAACGTAATAACGAATTCAGTGGATAAAAATGCCACCTAACAACGACTAATTCAATCATATTAAACAGCACCCAATTAACCTAACAACACCTACATTTCGACTAATTCTATAAAGACCTATAAGAGCTAATCTTAATCAGCCTGGCCATATACATCATGAATGTCTGTTTAGCAGTACAAACTAACATTGGCAAACATAAACAAGCTCAGTTTTCTAACACACGAACAAACAAGAAGATTCATAGGTAAGCTCCCTTACAAACAAAACTTGTTTTCTGGCTTTCCAAACAACGTGTAAACCGCCACCTAACAACACCTAGTCTTCGGCACTCTAAATTATGACTATTAACATTCACTTAACCCAATCCTAATCCTCCTCCAGTTATATATAAACCTTATAACGTTAATTAAAATCAACCTAACAACTCACAATAAATCACAACAATATAAGCTAACACATATACACAATCTAACAACAATAAATAGTATCAAACTATCAGAATGTCTTAAAGTGTGCGGACGTGTGTTCTACCAAACAGCATCCAAAATGAAACCATGAATTCACTGCATAAAATGACACCTAACAACGCCCATATTTCGAATAATTTTAAAAAACATAATAATAGCTCATCTAAATCAACCTAAAGTCACAGTAAATAACAATCATATAAACTAACATATATACCCAAACAAACAGCAAAACCTTGTATCACTCGACAAGTGTTAGTAAAAGTGTATGTGCATGTCTGTTTTACTGAACTGATCCGCATAACTGAACCCCGTAACTGAACCTACATTTCGACTTATTCTATTAAAAAACCTAACATTAGCTAATCTAGCTCAACCTGCTTAGTCACAAAGTGCGCCGAAATTACTAACTCACGGCATAAAAAAAAGGCACCTATGTTTTCACTAATTCTATATAAACCTAAAAAGTGTGCCAAATTTACGAACTGGCGGCATAAAAATGACACGTAACAACACCTCTATATCAACTAATTCTATAGAAACCTAACATTAGCTAATCTAACTCAACCTGTTTAGCCAAGTGCGCCAAAATTACAAACTCACGGCATAAATATGATACCAAACAGGGCCTATATTCCAGCTAATTCTATAAAAAAACTACAAACACACGGCATAAAAATGACACCTAACATGGCCTATATCCCAGCTAATTCTATAAAAAATTACAAACTCACTGGATAAAAACGCCTCTATTTCAACTAATTCTACAAAAACCTAAAAATGTGCCGAAATTACCCACTCACGTCATAAAAATGTCATCTAACAAGGGCTGTATCTCAACTAATTCTATAAAAACCTAATAACAGCAATCTAAATCAACTCACAATCACATAAACTAACTAATAACAACTGTGTTTTTAGTGTGATTATATCAACTAATTCTATAAAAACCTAACAAGGCTTACATATCGACTAATTCTATAAAAACCTAAAAGTATCTAATCTAATTCAACCTATTTAGTCACAAAGTGTGCCGAAATTACGAACTCACGCCATAAAAACAACACCTAACCACGCCTGTATTTCAACTAACTCCATAAAAACCTAATAACAGCTAATCGCAATAAATAACTCACAGTTACATAAACTAACAACTGTGAGTTTTTAGTGCATGTCTTACCGAATGGATTACGAACTCACGGCATTAAAAATGACACCTAACAAGGCCTCCATATCAACTAATTCTATAAAAACCTAATACCAGCTAACCAAAATCAACAACTCACAATCACATAAACTAACATATAAACAACTATGTGTTTTAAAGTGTGTGTTTTACTGAACGGCATCCGGATGATATCATGAACTCACTGCATAAAAATGACAGCTAACAAGGCCTACATTTCGACTAATTCTATAAAAAAACTAAAAGTGTCTAATCTAAATTAACCGGGTTAGTCACAAAGTGTGGTGAAATTACGAACTGACCGCATAAAAAAACACCTAACAAGGACTCTATATAGACTAGTTCTATAAAAACCTAAAAATAGCTAATCTAACTCAACCTGTTTAGCCACAAAGTGCGCCGAAAATTACGAACTCACAGCATAAAAATGACACCTAACACGGCCTATGTTCCAACTAATTCTATAAAAAGTTACAAACTCGCTGGATAATATTGCCTCTATATAGACTAATTTTTATAAAAACCTAAAAATGTGCCGATATCACGAACTCACGGCATAAATACGACACCTAACAAGGGCTATATATCCAACTAACATCCATTTAACCTAACAACTCCTGCATTTCGACTAATTCTATCTAACTCAGCCTGTCTAGTCACAAAGTGCGCCGAAATTACGAACTCGCGGCATAAAAATGACACCTAACAACGCCTATATTCTAACTTATTCACAATTATAAAAACCTAACGCGGCCTATATTTCGAGTAATTCTATAAAAACCTAATAACAGCTAATCAAAATCAACAACTCACAATCATATAAACTAACAAATAAACAACTATGTGTTTTAAAGTGTGTGTTTCTACGAACTCACGGCATAAAAATGACACCTAACAAGGCCTCTATCTCAACTAATTCTATAAAAACCTAAAATGTGCCGAAATTACAAACTCACGGCATAAAAACGGCACCCAACAAGGCCTGTATCTCAACTAATTCTATAAAAACCTAAAATGTGCCGAAATTACAAACTCGAGGCATAAAAACGACACCTAACAACGCCTATATCTCTTTTATAAACACCTAAAATCAGCTAATCGAAATCAACAACTCACAATCACATAAACTAACTAACAACAACTTGTGTTTAGTGCGTGCTATTCCAACTACTTCTAAAAAACCTAAGAATGTGCCGAAATTACGAACTCACGGCATAAAAATGACACCTAACAACGCCTATATGCTAACTTATTCACAATTATAAAAACCTAACGCGGCCTATATTTCGAGTAATTCTATAAAAACCTAATAACATCTAATCTAAATCAACAACTCACAATCATATAAACTAACTAATAAACAACTATGTGTTTTAAAGTGTGTGTTTCTACGAACTCACGGCATAAAAATGACACCTAACAAGGCCTCTATCTCAACTAATTCTATAAAAACCTAAAATGTGCCGAAATTACAAACTCGCGGCATAAAACCGACACCTAACAACGCCTATATCTCTTTGATAAAAACCTAAAATCAGCTAATCGAAATCAACAACTGTGTTTTTAGTGTGATTATATCAACTAATTCTATAAAAACCTAAAAGTATCTAATCTAATTCAACCTATTTAGTCACAAAGTGCGCCGAAATTACGAACTCACGGCATAAAAACAACACCTAACAAGGACTCTATATCGCCTAATTCTATAAAAACTAATTCAACCTGTTTAGTCACAAAGTACGCCGAATTACGAACTCACGACACAAAAATGACACCTACAACGCCTATATTCTAAGTTTCTAACTAATTCACAATTATATAAACCTAACGCGACCTATATTTCGAATAATTCTATAAAAACCTAAAAATAACTAATCAAAATCAACAACTCACAATCATATAAACTAACACATAAACAACTATGTGTTTTAAAGTGTGTGTTTCTACGAACTCACGGCATAAAAATGACACCTAACAAGGCCTCTATCTCAACTAATTCTATAAAAACCTAAAATGTGCCGAAATTACAAACTCACGGCATAAAAACGGCACCCAACAAGGCCTGTATCTCAACTAATTCTATAAAAACCTAAAATGTGCCGAAATTACAAACTCGAGGCATAAAAACGACACCTAACAACGCCTATATCTCTTTTATAAACACCTAAAATCAGCTAATCGAAATCAACAACTCACAATCACATAAACTAACTAACAACAACTTGTGTTTAGTGCGTGCTATTCCAACTACTTCTAAAAAACCTAAGAATGTGCCGAAATTACGAACTCACGGCATAAAAATGACACCTAACAACGCCTATATTCTAAGTTTCTAACTAATTCACAATTATATAAACCTAACGCGACCTATATTTCGAATAATTCTATAAAAACCTAAAAATAACTAATCAAAATCAACAACTCACAATCATATAAACTAACACATAAACAACTATGTGTTTTAAAGTGTGTGTTTCTACGAACTCACGGCATAAAAATGACACCTAACAAGGCCTCTATCTCAACTAATTCTATAAAAACCTAAAATGTGCCGAAATTACAAACTCACGGCATAAAAACGGCACCCAACAAGGCCTGTATCTCAACTAATTCTATAAAAACGTAATAATAGCTAATCAAAATCAACAACTCACTATTATATAAACTACTCCGTAACTAAAAACCTAAAAGTATCTAATCTAACTCAGCCTGTCTAGTCACAAAGTGCGCCGAAATTACGAACTCACGACATAAAATCAACACCAAACAACGCCTCCATCTCAACTAATTCTATAAAAAAACCTAAAAACATCTAATCTAAATCAACAGCTCACAATCACCTAAACTAACAACAACTATGTGTTTTTAAGCGTGTAATTAAAGCGTGTAATGAAAGTGTGTGTGAGAGTGTTATATACCCAACGGCATCAGGACGACCGGTACCACCAAGAGGCAGATCAACACCAGCTGCGAGAATCTGAAGATGCCGTAAATTATCATGAGCTTTTAACAAACTTAACGACCTTTCTTTCCCTGAGAATTTCGAATTCACTCCGAACACTGCGCCGCTAAACTGTTCGTCTCCGGTTGATGTCTGGAGGAAGGTGCAGATCAGAATTATGAGGGTCGTTGCGATGAGTTTGGACATGGTTTTGGAGCGTGGGGTTCACGCGCCGTCGTGAGAGAGGGTTTGGGGATGAAGGTGTTGACTGGGAAATAATGAGAGGGTGTTTTTGAAGGTTTTAATATTCCATTATTTTTAAGCGTAAAATTGTTATTTATATAAAAAAATTATAGGGTGTTTGGTTAAGCTTAGTAGTGAGTGGGCTTAAGCTTATATAATACTCCTTATAAGTTATTTATGGTTTATATTATGCTAGTATGGACCGCGTAATGCGGCGGCCAGTACTAATAATCATTTTGAAGCTATTAAATATTAATCTCTTATCCATTAAGTTTGTATTGTTGAAGTTGTAAAAAAAAAACTCTAACTTTAAAAAAAGTTAATAGTTAATAAAAATATAGTAGCAAAATGGATATTGAATTAAAAAGCATAAAATTTTAGAAAATATGGTGAAATTAGATTATAAAGATAACAAATAAATAAAAAGATTTTTTAATTTAAAAGAAAAAATGTTATTTAAGTAGGTTGTTACAAAAGTTTTTTACAAAAGGTTGTTACAAAGGATTATAGTATATAATGTTGATGAAAATATCATAACTTTCTTTATTTAGTAAGAAAAAAAAGTCTTGAATTTTCAGTCTTACTATCTTAAGAAGGTCCCAAATACTTTATATAGTAGTATAGATATAGATATATATTTTTAGTCTAATATTATATAACACAAATGGAAATATATATAATCAAAGTAAAATAAAGAATTTCGAGAACAGAATCCTTACACAATTATATAAGCGAAAATATTAATGATCATGTTCAATCATCATTTCTTGTCATTTTAGCTTCTTTTTTTTCTTCAATTATTTATAGACGATTTGTTTTCATATCAAAATCACTCACATTATAAAAAACATACCTCACTAGAATACGTTTTCATTTAGTTAACCAACACTAAGTCACACATAAATTACATATACCAAATAGGTCGTCTACTCGATCTACTTGGGGTCCAAAGGGTCGATGGCATCACCGCGTCAAGGGGATCGAACAGAACAAGTCGATAGACCGACACTAATGATCTGCGATGCAAACAACCTAAATAAAAGTAGCATCTAACATTAATCGACGGGCTACTTAATAAAATAACTGTTTTGAGATTAGTTGACTCGTAATATTAGAAATTTAATTATACCAAAAAGAAAATAAGACATAACGTGTTTAGCATCAGTTGTTATCCACACAAAAATACCTTAATTTAATCAATCCACAAAATACATTAAAATGATTTACGATATAAAAAAGATATCACACAAAGTAATTATTTTTTGTTATTTCATGTTACAAAATCATTATCCCAAATCATAGTTAGTAGTTATCATTATGTAAAGGCCATAGCCAATGGTTAAAGGTCACTTTCGTAATAACCTTAAATCATTATTCAACACATTATTGAACCATTAAACCAGATATATAAGATTATTTGACATTATATAAAGATACTCGTAAATACAAAAGAAAAAAATAGTATGGTGAACCGTTAATCGGTGCAAACCACCAGTGGCGGAGCTTCAAAATATATTCTAGAGGGCAAACTGTATATAAACGTATCTATGAGGGCCAAAATCATAAGTGTCTATTATAAATTTTGTTTACATGACAAATAAGTAATGTATTTTAGTACTAGAATCTAGATCTAGGAAGGGCCACAACCCTCTTATGTCCTAAGCTCCGTCCTTGCAAACCACCAAACCGGCGGCAAAATAAAAAAAACACACACGCTATTTAGCACTAACTTTCTTATTATTTATAAAACCACTTGATTGTATAATCGTATTTACGTAAATTGTGAAATGATAGACCTACATATCTATCTCTACTTACATTATAAAACATGTATTTTATGGTTGAAAAGTCTTATTTAAAGAATGTTGAAAAATATTGTTAATTAATTTAGAATATATTGAAAATGCATATTAGAAAATGTTAAATGTTAATTAATTTATTATTACAAGTTTGTGGGTTTTATTTTATATGAGTCGATTCGGTCGAATTATTGGGTAACTGATTCGATCACTGGGTTATCCTATCTACTTACAGAGTTACCGGTTCAACTACTAAATCAATTAGCGTATCGTTAATTATTTGTCGATATTTAATTTCCGCAGTTATGCGCGGACACACGTCTAGTTTCATTAGTTTTTAAGGCGAATGTATCAAGAATATTGAGAAGCTTAACGCTCATAGTCAAACTAAGGCTATGTTTAGTAAAAATAGTTGTAAGTTGTTAACTGTTAACTCTAAGATGTAACATGTTAATTATAAAGTTGTTAACATTAGCTATAAGCTGTATTATTTTCTAATAAATGTGTTTGGTAATTAGCTATTAACTGTAAAATTAATATGTAAAATGACTTAAAATGACATATTTAGATAAATTATAATATGTTTTGAGGGTATATCCGTGATTTACAACTTTTAAGGAACTGGTTATTTAAAAAGTTGTATGAATCAGCTTTTCATTTAAAAGATACTTGTTTAAAATGAATGCATGATCAAAAACTATAACATACACGCGACAGCTAATATAACCAACAACTAACATTCCGATGTATAATAGCTTCAACCAATCGAATCATTACAAAAACTAAATGAATCTTCATACAATAACTACTTATGTAAATGTTAAATCTTATAAACTAAACAATGATCCAAGAATTAATAACCACTTAGGATTAAGTATACATCAACAAACAAGAAAACTCTAATATCCTTTCAAGTATCATTCTATATCCAATGTGTATAAGGTTCGCCTTCTTCATACTTATGAAAGAAGTTGCATCGTATTCTTGATGCCCAGATTGGTTGGAGGGTAAAGGTGAAGAAAGGAACAAATTGTGGAGCACTTGTGGTAGATAAGATCTTCATACAAAGATTGGAGGGCAAAAGTGCATAAAGATATAACAACATCTCACTTACTGGTTCCACGACCTATGATCACTCGCCAGAGAAGATGACATCATCGTCGCTGTATTTCGCTTCCATACCTCCGTCTGAAAACTAATAATAGGCCTTTCTCTTCGTCGTCATCGTCGGAAGCAACTCATTAATCCACTTTAAACATGAAAGTATGTAATTTCGTCGCGTAAAAAGATACACAAATAAATAGATCTGGGGGCGTCGGTGATGTGGATCGATGGTGTATGATCTATGGTGGGGTGCGACGGCGAAGTTGGTCATGAGTTAGGGTTGTGTGTGTTTTGGGTGTGAATGGTGTGTGTGTGCAGTTGGAAGAGAAAGAGAAATGAATGAATTTGAGATAAATATGAGCCGTAGGATTAAAGTTTAGATTAAAGGCTTAGATATGTTCCCCTGAAATTTTTTTAACACTTGTTTCTTATTGAACTTTTGTCATCTAGACTAATTGTATTTATTTGACTGGCAGATTATGACTATTAAATCAAATAATTTATCTGCTAAGAGGACAAGGAGTCATCACTCCAAGTGAGTCGAATTTGGGGTGTCACGTCAGCGAAACTCACTCACTCACTCACATGAAAAAAACAGGGGAGTCATCACTACAAGTGATTTCCAGTTTTTCAGAATTTTACAAAACACCCCCTAAACAAACTTAAATATTTTATTAAACATAACCAACATTACAATACTCTTAAAATAAAACGAACATATAATAAAAAAGACATACGAAAATTAAAAAAACATACGAAAATTAAAAAAACATATGAGAATTAAAAAAACATACGAAAATTAAAAAATCATACGACCCGCCGTTTAGTTTTCTTCATATTCATATGCATCTTCATCTCGTGGTCAATTTGATTACAGATATGATCCATAAGGTTTTGTTGAAGACTTTGATAGGTTTGTCGGTCGCGTAGTTCTTTGTTTTTTCGGCGGTAAACCTCACACCGATCAATCCATGTTCGTTGCATATTTCTTGACGGGTTAACGTAATTTTGGTTCCAATCTAAAACCTCCATACCTTAATCTTTCAAAATCATGTTATGAAGTATGATGCATGTATACATGATTCGCCGTAAGGTGTTTACTTCATACGTGCGTGCTGGTTGACGTAGTATTCCCCAACGTCCTTGGAGAACACCAAATGCACGTTCAACATCTTTTCGTGCACCTTCTTGACGCCTTTTGAAGTGAACATGTTTGGCGTCAGTTGCAACCGTGAAAGACTTCACGAAACTCGCCCATTGTGGGTAAATACCATCCGCTAAGTAATACCCATTTTGATACTCAACTCCGTTAACCGTATACGGTTTTACCGGTGCTTCGTCATTCAGAAGGTCATCAAATAACGGAGAATTATCTAAAACATTAATATCGTTATTCGCACCTGCCATCCCAAAAAACGCATGCCAAATCCACAAATCTTGCGAAGCAACAGCTTCAAGCATCAAAGTAGGGTATCTTTTATAACCACCAGCGTATTGTCCATGCCACGCAACTGGACAATTTTTCCATTCCCAGTGCATACAATCAATGCTGCCAAGCATCCCCGGAAAACCATGTTTCGTAAGATGTAGATCATATATGTGATCAACATCGGCCGGAGTTGGTTTTCTTAAATACTTGGCCATATACAAGTCAATAACACACATATTAAAATACATTAGACACTCACGTCCGGTTCGATCAACACTTTGTAAATATTCATCAAATGCATCCGGCGTGTTGCCGTATGCCAATTGACGTATAGCCATTGTGCACTTCATAATAGCATTAATACTCATTCGACCCGTAGCATCGGGTCAAGAAGTAAAATAATGAAAATGCGCAGGAAGAGGATCGGCCTGATAATTTCTTATGCCGTTAAAATAGTCTTCGGCTCATTCGAAATCTTTCACGAAACTTAACCAAAGAATACCTGCAATTATCAACGAAATAATCATTCATGAGCCGTTCCTCAGCACCTTCTCGGTCACGGGTAACTGGGGTCCAAGATAGTCTTGGACGATTCTCTTCTTCAAGCAACTCTTGATAATGATCGTGTGCTAGTGGCAAGAAGTAAGCATCGAATTCCTCATCGATTTCAAAAACTGACGGAACGTGATTGGGATTCATATTTGTTTGTAGAGAGTGTTTGTGTTTTGGTGTGTAAGAAATGGTTGATTTTGAGTTATATTTATAGACGGATCGAAAAATATAGCCGTTAGAATTCGAATTTCAAAAAACTAGACGTTGGGAGAGTGAAATGAAAAAAATTTCAAAAAACTAGCCGTTGGAGTGGGTGAAATGAATTTTTTTTTTAAATCATACCCACGCGACGTGGGTTTACCCACGTAGAGTTCCCGCGCCGCGGATTTTTTCGTTGCTCGGAGTCATCACGCGACCAACGCCGTGGGTTTGGCACCCCACGGCGCCACCACTCCTGGTGCTCAAACATGCATATTTGGTCCATGATTATCCATTCAAATAAAATAGCGTATTTTGTATCTTTGACAAAAGGTTAAAGGTTGACTTGGACTTTTAAGGAAATTATCGTATAATTACAAAGGTCAACGCTATGCTCCCATTATTATAGTGAATTCAAGTTATGCAATGTAGAAAATCTTTAGATTTGTTATTATTTCACAAAGTTGTTTTAAATGTTTTTATTGTAACAAGAGCTTTTTGAGCTAATTTTTTATAATCATTTGATGAATATTTAAAGGTGTTCAGAAAAATCGAGAAATTGACGAAACCGAGCCGAACCACTCAATCTGAAACCGGAAAAATTCGAAACCAAAATCGAAAAAAAACCAAAACCAGAGAAACCCGCTTATCACGGTTCGATTTCGATTTTTATTTTTAGATATCAGCGGTTAACCGAATCAAACCGCATATATTATACATAAAAAAAGATTTCATCTAAATAAATTATAGGGTAAAAGTAATACAATACGGTCGTACTTATTAGGATGTGCCGACTTTAAACACTTACTAATTAATCTCGTGACTTTACCATTGTACGTACTTTCAAATTTGTTTCGAATATACCAATATAAGCGAAAAATGACTATATTACCTTTTGCTTCTTTAACATAATTACAATTATGTCAAATCTGCTTCTCACTCCTCTCTTCTAATTTCTCTCTTTAAAAAATCATACCATTCTTTCATTAAAATTAGAAATCCAATAGCTGATGAATTCCATTCTATTACGATGTTACCAATATTGTATATTATACACCATAACATATAGTAGAACAATATGCGTATACTGTTAGTAAGCACCTGGTTATTGTTTTTGTTTTGATGAATCATGTTACATAAATTTTTAACATTAACAAAAAATGGTGTGAGATGTAAGCGAAACTAATAAAGAAATTATATATAACTTCTTTGTCATGTTAAAAGAATCAGAGGTCCTTTCAATGGATGACTAATACAAAAGAAAACTTGAAATTTTTGGAATAGGTGACGTTTGACGAATGTGGCATAAGTTTCTTATGAACTTTCCGACATTAGTTCTTTAAATTTTGTTATAGTATTGGGTTTAGATGTTGCAACGAGGTGTGGATTCCTTCAAGTAACAGTGTGATATATAAAGTTTCAATCAATTTATTGGTGCCTCGACGTGTGTAAGATTTTTTAAAATAAGAAAATGGGTATATTATTCATTTAAAAGGGTAATACGGTCGTTTCAGACTTATATTGGTATAGTCGGAATAAATTTGAAAGTACAATGGTAAAATCATGAGATTAATTAGTAAGTGTTTAAAAGTCGGCACATCCTAATAAGTACGATGATATTGTATAGTCTAATGGTATGCAAGTGTTTTTATTTTGCTTATAGTCTAATTGTATAGTTTAAAAAATCGGCACATCCTAATAAATTTTTTTTTCTGTCATTTGATTTGGCTTAAACTAAATAAGAAACACCAACATGTTTAGTCTAATGGTATGCAAGTGTTTTTATTTTGCTTATAGTCGCTGACTCATCATGAACCCCATTATCATAATGTCTCGTTGTATGTGATATCGAACTTGAATAATTAAAAAGGTACCGAATATTGTACCAAAATACATTTGGTCTGATTCAGTTAGGTTTGATCCGATTTCTCGATTCGGTCCAGTCCGCGATCAATAAGTTGAACTTGGGAATTTATCTTAAGTTGAATTATCGTATATTACGAGACTTTCCATTGCATTTTAGTCTTACTCGAAGTATTGTTTTGTTAATTATCTGCCGCCAGGCAATTTCGCAGTTATGCGCGGGTAATCGTCTAATTCTGTATAAAAGTTAAAAACAGTTTCAATCAGTAATGAATCTAAGTTTATCCATAGAGTAACTAAACATTATAATTTTCACTAAAGTTGGAAACAAGCTAAACTCTATCAAATAAATTGAACTCGAGCTAAAACTTGACTAGATTGGTTCAAGCTTTTATCGAGCTCAAGTCAAGGCTGATAAACTAGCTTGATACACATAACAAGCTGAACTCGAACTCGAGTTTTTATCTAACTTTTCAAGCCTTGAAAAACGTGTGCATTTTTATTATACATATACATTACGTATCTTCGAGAATTTATTGATGCGTTTCACTATTGAATTTAATGTTTATATATAAATTCAGACTTTTAGAGTTTTACTCAAATCGAGCTCAAGCCTGAGTTATTAAAGCTCTTTAAATTATAAAGTGAAGCTAAAGCCTGTTTCATTACTTTTAAGCCAAACTCAAAACTCCACAGAACCAAAGTGTAACCAAAATAAAGCGTGAAACCTTATCTTTAAGGTTAACAAAAATGACTCTCAAATACATGAACAAATAAGCGTTTGTAGTCCAACGGTTAGGATAATTGCCTTCCAAGCAATAGACCCGGGTTCGACTCCCGTCAAGAAGGAAGAAGACGCGAAGCTGACCACTAAGATGTATATTGTTTCATAACCCCTAAACTAACAAGATGCCTGAGATGTCTAAAATTTTAACTTGTGCTTTGGCAGACAAGGAGAAGCCCAAGAAAACCACCAAGAACAAGGATGTCGAGAAGGAGAAGAAGAAAACCACAACCATGGGGTTTCTCTAGTATCTGGTGATACAAGGTATGATAAGTTTTTCTATTTCCTTGAGTGTTTATCCTCATGATTATATATATTCGCCTTAGTTAGTATCTCCACTAATGCAATCCTTTTATTCTTCGCTTATTAATACCTCACTTTTGGTCTGCACTAGCATATCGCCTTTCAGTTTGTGTTATGAAAATGGTTAATATCAGTTTCATAATGCTCTTTCACGTTTTGACTCTGAAATACGTACTTGATGATATGATGAGTTTATCACTTCTGTGAGAAGTGCAGTTTTAGTTCAGATTAATCTGTAAATCCTTAGTAGAAAAGAAGCATACATCCATTAGCGAAAGTTCTTACGAGAGACTTTTGAAATAAGTTGTGGCTACTTCAGCATTGGTTACACATGTGGATGTTTAAAACTATCATCTCCTAGTCATCTATGGCCATTCTATCACTGAAGGTTGTGTGTTATCTTGTACTAATATATTCAGGAAGGGTTTTCTCAAGTTAAGATCTTTAAAAATTTGGTTTACATATCGTTGTGAATAGAGGCATACGACTCCTTTTAGTCAAATAATTGTCTTTGATTAATTAAGTTCACCAAGTTTCCGTGCCATAGTATTAATCAGCCATGGTAGTGCCTACAAGTGAATAATGAAGCTATGTGACACCATGTTGTGGCAATTTTAGTATTCTACAAGCATGGTTAGAACCGTGGAGTGTCCAAGAACTTGTTAAATTAACTCACTTACCTTCATCTATCTGACGGCATCTCAATGGCTTGGAAAGTGTCGAAAATGGTGAATGTTATTCCCATTTGTGAGTTTTAATGCTGCTAAGCCTGCAGTGTCGTCAATTGACCGAGTTGTGTGTCCATGTGGTGGTGGGTGCATCATTTATGCTCGAAAATGTAACCCAAAGATCAGGAGTACGTAATAGTTGCGTTAGTGGCATTAGTAAGTATAAGCTTTCTTAAACAGCTACTAGAAGAACCTAGCTACGCTTCACAAACTGAAACCATAGAAAACAGTGGAATTATGTTACCTCCGAAAATAGCTTACTCGACAGTCCAACATATGCGTTGTAGAAAACCAAAGCCTACTCGATAGTCCAACATTACTTTTTTGTGTTAGGCCTCCTTTTTGGGCAATCAAGATTAGATCATCAAGCACCAATTTATTTAAATGCCAAGTGTTTAAGAACTGGAAATCGATCTTATACTATACATAGTAACTAGCTTCGCACATGAAATGTAACTTCTTGGTTACGTAAATCAAGACTTCTACCTGACGGGCACAAGGACCAACAATTAAAGTTTCTGAGCGAACCTTCCTGATTATTCTTTTGTAACGTGATAACCTACAAATGATCTTATTTTTATGGACTCCATATACTCTTTTCATGTTTTCTACTGTAATGTTCATGTCTTCAAATTCTGTGAGTTGCAGAATCTCCTTTCATGTGCCTAGCCATGCATTGTAACTTTCGTTCGTGATTTTATATATAATGCCTTAAACCAGAAACTTGATTCAGAAATTCTCTAAATGCAGGTATGCCTTTTATATGTTCATCTGATAAATGTGAACAATTAATGAGCTCAACGAGTTTCTGCTAGTGAGGATGGCGGTTTTTGTCTCTTTTATATTAGTTTCTATTGGGCGAAGATAACTGAATGTACGATTCACAGAGATGTACCATCCTTTTAATTAATTCGAGTAATGTTTATGCATACACATAACAACTCTAATTTATCATTCAAGTTGTATGTTACCATTAATGGACCATGCCCGCTCTTTTTATAGTAACCTTATTTTTGTTCTCTTTTTCTGTAAGCTTACTTTTTGTTATTAAGAGGTCCCAAACGCTTGACATCAAAGTAGGCATGAGATAAGCACATTAGCACAGTAATTAAAAAATTGCTCACTTATATCAAACTATGCTTTTTATAAGGACGTTGCAACACATGCGATAGGGCTGGTCAAGGGAGATGCGGGAGATGCACCTTTTGCCTTTAAGGTTTATTTGGTTCTGTTATTTTCTTTCCTACAGGTTTGTTGGGTTCGAATTCAGATAATTTATCCTCATCCCACTTCACAGATTTGATACTGCTTACAGTAAACAATAACATCAGAAGTCAGAACCTATTCACTCGAAAAACACGCTAGCAATCTGTTCACATTTAAGGATATACTCTAATTAAAAACACCTGCAAGAGATGTCTGTTTGTAAATTATGGCTAACGTCCTTCGGCCAGTATGATTTGCCTAAGAGTGGAGAAATGTGAATAATATTCACATTTTCTTTTGACCCATTGACCCGTACTCATCCTACATATAAATATGACATTTTCTTTTGACCCATATTAACAGCACTCTCCTCTCAGCACCATCAACAGAAGAAAAAACATGAAGAACTTCAAAGCAATTATGGCGGGGATAAGAAAACCCAAAAAAGAAGTTCAAAGCAAATATGGAAGCGAAACTGAGACCCAGAAGACGAATAACAGAACAATTGGTGCCAAGTATGATACTATTGATATTGGATGCTTCAAACGTGTATTTTTGCTTAAAAAGATGTCACTGAAAGGCATGGACAAAGATTTCACCAATGTAAACATCAATCCTCGTTGTGACAAGCGAGTCTCTATTTGTTTTGGCGAGAATGGCTAGGATCAAGAGAAGAATAACAAGCTAGAGGATGAGGACGAGGACGACAAGCCTGATATCATAAGGCATGAATACCATCACCACTACTACTATACTAGTGGTGAAGACAGCAACCACTACCATAATGGAAATGTATGCTAATGGTGAACACAACACTGATTACCATCATCTTTATCATATAGGATATTATTAGTCGTACGTAGATTATTAAGTAGACAAATTTCATACAAGTATGATACTGTGCTATGTTCTCCTTATTATTTCATCGACAAATTTGGGCGACAGTCCAAGGACATTTTTCGGACATCTTGCCCATGGCATAAAGAAGTCAGGGCCGGCTTTGGTACCACTCTCAGGGTGTTGATAGATCGACCCGGCCTATATGAAGAGGAGTCTAAACGTTAAAAATTGTAATACTTCTTTATTTGCTTATGAAATGAACTCTCGGACTTGGCACAACTTGTTTCACCCTTGTGTTCATGCAAAATCTATTGGTTAAAGAGAAATGGTAAATTTGGAGTGTTTTTTTTAAGTGTTACTGGTATCTTTTACAATGTTACATAATAGTTTTTGAAAATTTGTATGGCAATATATATGACGTCATGTTCAAACCAATAATTTCATGCTTTAAAATTACTCCATCTTTTTTACTTTAATCTCAAAAATGGGGTCTTTCTTCCCCAAGTGTGCAGGTCTCACAGCGAACCATTTTCAGCTTTGCTTTTAATTTACAGCTACCCACTACCAACTAGTGCACTTTGGCCGATTTCCAACCCAATTTCTATAGGGATACTTATATCCTAAGTATAAAATTCTTCTAACGGTTTTCTGAATCCCTACAAAGAAGGCAGAGCCACTGTCATCGGTGGAGCTAAAGCATTTGTTGTTCAATTATCAGTCCAGTTTGTTTCATCCCAATGCCAAAACATACTCCCCCAGAAACCAAAAATCTCGTAACAAGTCTCTAAGCGCGAATCATCTATCTTAATCTTCCAATTTCCATCAGAATAGTTAGCTTTCTCAGCTTGTCGTCTATCCCATTCCAATGCTGCCTTTTGTTCTCATTCAAGCAAACAGTACTTATGCATATTTTAGCCACGTTCCAGTTGCAGTCTTAGTCACTGAAGCATAACTATGGTTTTAGACCAAGATAATGTAGAACGTATAGAACCGGTTCCAATAAAAGATAAAGAAAATGCGTTTGCCGGGAGTCGAACCCTGGTCTATTGCTTGGAAGGCAATTATCCTAACCGTTGGACTACAAACGCTTCTCTGTTTTGTAAGTATTTGATAAGACATTGTCCCATTGACAGTGTACAATGCCGAGAGTGCCCGAGAAGAGGCTATCATGGGGTTACTATTCTCTTGTTATTGCTTGCATGTTCCGTATTAATGCTGACAGTTTTAATAAATTCTACATGTAAACGAAATAAACATTGAAAAGATGAAGCGTAGAATATTTTCTATGCTTTTGATTCAGTTTGGCCCCTATTCGTCAAGCGACGGTGTCTAGTTTTTCCTCTTTTGCTATCATAAGCTTAAATGGGATTTTAGTTTTTCCCTTGTGTATCCTAACTCTTGTATCTAGCTTTGATTCATGGTCAGTGCCCATATGGGAACCCAGTCCTAAAGAAATAACACGACAACTATTTACTAAAATAGAATGCATTCATACTTGCATTGTAGCATCTTAATAGGACCAGATGTGACTTGGAAAACGGAACAAGTAGTTACCTTAACCTATAATGTCTCAATTGTGTGCATTAAAGATCTTCTTTCCTGTCGAAACTGGATGCCTTGCCAAACCTGATAGAACAGAATGAGTGTGCTCAGTCAGTCTAACCCATGTCCACTTTTAATGGTTTGCTAGATATACCAGATTTTGAAGCACTTTTATAAACCTCGTCAGCTAAGCATATGTCATATGAAGTATATATGGTTTGGCTATGGATCATGCACTCTAATATGTTATGTAGGTTTGTTTTGCTATAAAGTTCGCGGCTTCTGTGGCTCCCAGGTGTTTGAAATACTTTGTATGATTTGGCTATGAATTAAAATGGCAAGCAAGTAGACGATGATGCTTACCTAAATTTGTCAAAAATACTCAAACTCATAATCTTCTACTTGTCAAGTGAATTTGAACATGTTTTAATACAAATGTTTTTTAAAAAAAAACTTTTTACAAACATGTGCAACAATCCATTATAACATGTTGTTCATGTTTTTATATAGCAGATACTTATTAATCTAGTACCCAATGGACTGTTGGCTTATTATTCAATGAAGCCCACTAGTCCGAGATAAAGTCACAGTAACTAACAGTCCAAAACAGGCACACACGCTCATTTCCTGTGTTGGTCACTTTCATCATAAAATCCAAACCCTAAAACAAAGTTTCTCAAAATCAAAATGTCAGACCACATACCTTTTGATATCCAATCTGAAATTATCAAAAGACTTCCTGTCAAATCAGTTGTTCAATTCCGATCTATTTCCAAACAATGGAAATCTTTTATTGATAACCCGGAATTTATAAAAACCTACCACATCAATCACCCAAACCCCCAGCATCATTTACTTGTACGGTATAATAGTATCCGGGAATATACCTCGATTATCGACGACGACACTTTCCCCCGACAAAAGTTTGACTTGATTGCCCCCGAGCATATGTCTCTTAACTTAATGAGACACCCATTTACACTCGGTTCCTTTAATGGTCTGGTAGGCTTTTATGGCTTTTACGATGGTGTTGATTTAAAAACTAATATGGTTATTCTCTGGAATCCCTGTATTAGAAAATCACTAGGTATTCCTATCCCTAATGTATTGCATTCACCGCACGGATATACTATTATTGGTTTTGGGGTTTGTCCTGATTCGAATGACCCTAAGCTTGTTAAGATTAATATTATTGAAACCCCAAGTTTATGTTGGGAGGTCCAGGTCTTTACATTAGCTTGTCGTGTTTGGAAAACTGTCTATACAGGTGCGCCTTTTAAATCGTGTGGTTTGATGTGGGGTCAAGTTTTTATAGATGGAATTATTTATTGGCGTACTAGTGGTAGTTCTATTCTTTACTTTGATTTGAAAAGTGAGAAGTTTGGCGAAGTGTGTCTTCCGGAGGGATCAGTATCTACTTATAATTTGTGTTTGGTGAAGGTGAAGGTGAATGAGTCACTTGGTTTGCTTGAGTATGATTATCAAAGGTGTGGGATGTCAGTTTGTGGTGTGTGGATGAGGAAAGATGGTGTGAATCAACCGTTTACAAAGATTTATACCATTAGTGTTGAGGGTAAGTTGGTGTCCAGCAGTGTATTGGGGTTTAGGAACAATGGTGAAGTTGTACTTCAATTGGATGATGATGATGGTTGGGGAGGGTCTCAAATTAAAGTTTATGAACCCTCGTCAAGACGTATTAATAGTGTTGGGATTAGTGGAGATCGTCAGGCATTTAGTGCGTTATCGTACATGGAAACACTACTTTTGCTTGATCAGACAAATTGTATCATTCAATGATATCGAAGATGGTTTGCAAGGTGTTAGGATCAAGCTGTAGCTATCACATTCGGTCTTTATTGTTCAGTTTAGTTTAGGGTACTACAATTACAAACATAAATGCCTCATCTTTATAGCTATGTTGTGTGATTCGTTGTAGTTTCCATCATTAATGACTGCTAATGTTAATGAATTTCACATAATTTGTGAACATTAAGTACAAATATCTTTTTGCGAGTCAGTAAGACGTATTCAGTTATATGGATATGTAAACTCCCCTTATGCATAGGTTTAGCTGTAATGTACCAAATTTATTGTCTAGCTGCAGGAGTCATGTAAGATTCTATCCTGGATATCACGAGCTACAGATAGTAACTAGTAATGTTGACCATCTGTAAGTAGCAGCTGTTACCAGCACCTGATGGAGTGAAAATGGCCCTGTTATGCCAAGCAAATGCTGCTTTATATTGCCAGTCCACATGTTAATTAAATGCTACTTTGTAGGCTTACTAGATTTCTGTATAAGTATAGGCCGAACTTCTTAGTTTGAGGTATTATGCTAGTTAAAGGAAAAAGGCGCAAACTCAGTTGAACAGCCTATGCCTGTGTTGAATAATCCTTGTAAAAAGCATAGTTTGATATGAATTGAGCAATTTTTGAACTTACTCTGTTAAACCGGACTCTTTGTTTTCCTTAGGGGCTTCATGTCTTCCTTGTACTGTGTTTTTATTTGTCTTTTCCGGGGTTATGCGGCTTCAGTGAAGTTTTTGATTTAGTGAAGCATCGGATACAGCAACCCATATGCAGGTCTTAGAAATCATACTTACCATTATTATCCTCTCTTTCAATGTCCACATTTTAGTTTTGTTTTTGAACGAGACCGGTACTTCCACTTCTCCATTTTTTGGGTGGTTTGTTGAAGGGTTTGTAACTTGCCAGTATAAAATTCTTCGAACAGTTTTCCGATCCCTACAAAGAAGGCAGAGCCACTGTCATCGGTGGAGCTAAAGCATTTGTCGTTGAATTATCGGTCCAGTTTGTTTCATCCAAATACCAAAGCATACTCTCCTAGAAACAAAAACTCTCGTAACAAGTCTAGCTTTCTCAGCTTGTCGTCTATCCCATTCCATTGCTGCCGTTTGTTCTGATCTAAGCAAACATTACAGTTGCATCATGAGCCTTTCACCATCTTGAGTTTGCAACGCGCTAGCGAACTCCTAAATCTTACCCACGTTCCAGTTGCAGTCATAGTCACGGAAGCATAACCATGGTTTTAGACCAAGATAATGTAGAACGTATAGAACCGGTGAGTCTGCTCCAAAAAAGTATATTAAAAACTGCGTTTGCCGGGAGTCGAACCCGGGTCTATTGCTTGGAAGGCAATTATCCTAACCGTTGGACTACACACGCTCTTTTGTTTTATTTACATCTGATACTGAATTCTTTTATCAGTGAAAGTTTATTACCCTCTATTTCTTTCAAAAATGATACAGTAGCAGTAAAAATATGAAAAAGTAGTAATTAGTGATATAATGTGGATCAACTGTATACAATGCCGAGAGTGCCCGAAAAGAGGCCATCATGGGGTTACTATTCTCTTCTTAATGTCCTTTGTTGCAAACTTCTAATTGCTGACAGTTTTGACAAACTGTGGTTTATACACGCTGGAACTGACACTTTACAATCCAGTAGATTCATTCACACGGAAAATTGCCACTCTTTGTCCTTTACTATCAAGTTATCCCTCTTGTTCAAGTACAAACTGCAGTCGCCCGCGGATTTACAATGGTAATGTAAGGAAACAAGCCACAAGACGATACATAAGCTCTACAAAAGCAAGCAGAGAAGAGAAACACCAGTCCGTAAAATTGTACTAAGAACTCTAGGTTGATAAATTCTTTATTTTTTGTACCAAAATCCAGTAAATTCTACATGTCAATGCCATGGGAATCCAACAACAGTCCTAAAGAATTAGCACGATAACTGTTTACTAAAATAGAATACTGATCCAAATGTACCTATGCATCATACATCCATACTTGCATTCTATCATCTTAATACGACGAGATGTGACTTGGAAAACGGAACCAGTAGTTACCTTAACCTCTAATGTTAAGTCCATGTCTCATTTGGGTTCATTAAAGAACTTCTATCCTGTCGAAACTTGCCAAACCTGATAGAACAAAATATACCGGATTTTGAAGCATTTTTACAAACCTCGTCAGTCCAACCCAAATCCAATTTTCATGGTTTGCCAAATATACCGGATTTTGAAGCATTTTATGAACCTCGTCAGCTAAGCATATGTCATATGAAGTATATATTATATACTTTTAATGAAGTTGATTTATATATGCTAGCTATGTATATCAAAAAGCAAATGCGAATAACAAACATTAACTAAGGTAAGAGCATAAAACAATGGGTCAGGGGCTGGGTAACGGGTCAAATTGGGTAGAAAACGAGCGGTCAGTAATGGGTCAAACTGGACAACTCAATAGCAAGAGTTGCCTGTTTTTTAGTGCTAGCCCGAGTTAAACGTTATAGTATCAATGGATTATGTTATCTGTTGTATGTCTTAACATTGTTAGTTCAATCCTTTAGTGGTGTCCGGGCGTTCTTGACATGTAAGACAGCTTATTGGAGGATTCATGCTTTAAATTACCAAGTTAAAACAATGTACGTAATAATTTGACCTATTAGTTACCAGATCATTCAAAAGTGTTTTTAAAGAACCTGCACTTATACCGAAAGCCAAGATGAGCTCTTAATCTGTTATATACTCCATTTGTTTGATTTTTTAAAACGAGAAAAGTTTACTTTGAAACACAAATAACACTTTTACTTTCAGGTTCAAAACAAAACGAAACAAAACGCAGTGTTGTTCAAAAAGTTTAGCAAGATAGATGAGGAAGGTCTTCCCAGTGGTATCACATGTATTATGATATTAATCATCTACATGGAAAAGAGTGCTTATTAATACAACACATGTCATCTTATAGATATACTTAAAATAGCGACTTGATGAATCCAAGCGATCGTTTTGCTTGGGGTCTATGCACAGACACTATATGCTATATGACTACCCAACTTGTTTGTTTTGACGAGTGAAAGTGATCACTAGATAAATATAGTAGTAGGGCCGAATGAACGATGTACGTGTATGTCTTCAGGCTAGTCATCGTGTACAAGTTGATGAAAACGTCTCTTCATTGTGTTTAAATTGACCTCAAAGTAAGTTTTGAAACCTGCAACAAATGACCATTCTAATCGCATCATAAAATATCTGATACTTGCTTCTAGCGTGAAAAATCACTTTTTTCATATTTAGAATGGTTACTGTATAATGTTTACAGTTTTATAGCGAGTCTTGTTGATATTTAATTAGGAACCCTCTTTTGGATTTTATGTTGTACTCTAGATGTGATTGCTTGATAATTTGGGCAGTAAGGCGGGTTTGTTTACAGGTCATTTATAACGGGCGATTTTTTTAATGAGTTGAATTGCAGAAGCTGTTATATATATGTAAGTTCTGAATTTAAGGTATAGTTAAAAGAGGCATTATTGCTGCCCAATCATGTCGTTTGTTTGGTGCTCATGGGTTAAGAATGAAGACAAAAGATGGAAGAGAAACAACGGATGCATTCTGTGTAATTATGGAACAAAGTCAGTCAGAAGTAGAACAATAATGGACAGTTTTACGCCTAAATGGAACGAGCAGTATACTTGGGAAGTTTTTGACCCGTGAACAGTTATAACTATTGGTGTGTTTGATAACTGTCTTCTTTTCCAATTTGAGTCTAAGGCGAGAATGGAGCAGGTTATTCAAGATGGCCCATGGCGAATCAAGTTGGTACCTATTATGCTCAATGTTTGGACCACCACTACGCTAATGAAGATTAGTGTAATTGGTCGCTGCGAGGCTATTACAAAATTTTGTATGTTCGCTCACCTCGACAACCTTCAGGGATTCTATTAAAATCATTACATGTACAAGAAAGTAGCAACAAAGCTTGAATGCATAAAATGTTGCATTCCAATTTACTGCAACAAATATGTCTACTAGGAACAGTAAGATCACTCGAAGTTGCAAATATTGTTTCGTTATTCACGACAAACTGAAAGATATGTAACACGCCAATCCCAACGTAACTGCATCCCATGTTCTCAAACCAAAAAATATAATGCAAAGATATAAAACCTATTTATATGCCTCAATCAAACCAAAATCTACAGTAACAAAGCTGCAGACACAATTAAGCATTCACTAGAATTCGTTTTGTTTTGTTGTTCTTTACATTACACTTCTGGAGCAGCAGCTGGTGCAGGAGCCCGCAATAGTGGTTGAAGAGCCGTCACCACGATGCTCATATTTGGCCTAGATTGGGCCTCGTACTGCACGCACAAAGCCGCAACAGCCGCCAGCTACAAAAATACAGCAAATGTTTAGCTAAGCAAATAATGATCATTTTCAAACGTTGTTGTTCTTCAAAGATATAATACCTTAGCAACTGCCTTTGGAGGGTACTCTCCCTTGAGCCTTGGGTCAACACATTGCTTAACTTTGTCTTCGCTTAGCCTCGGTGTAGCCTATATGTGACAAAATGAAAATAAGTTAAACTTGATATTTTAACATTGTTTCTGTTAGGGGACTTTGAATCTACTTGCCTCATTTGTCATTTTCATTTTTAGCTATTTTTTATTTTGTTTGACCCATTTGAATAGTGGGAACATAACTGAATCAACCTGTGTAATGGGTCAAAGTTGCCAGCTTATATTTCATTAAGTTGCGCTCCGCTCCGGGTCCCATCTTCAATTAAGTGGAAGATTTTTTTTTACAGGTTTCTTTATTCGGTGTTCCTATATTGTGGAGTCCATGTTTGTTTCACCTTCGTACGACCAATCTCATTACATGACCCACAAAATGAAAATGTCAAAAGAAGTACTCACCCAAGTGACAAGACTCTGCTGTCCACGTGGCATTGTGTGATCAACAGGTTTCCGCCCAGTTAGAAGTTCAAGCAGAACAACCCCAAAGCTATACACATCACTTTTTTGTGTCAAGTGTCCGGTCATTGCATACCTACAAAAAGGTTCCATAGTTAGTTATCGGTTATTGTATAAAGGAATAATCTTTGAAGGTACATTTTAAAGCAAAAGATTCTTTTTAGAGATTATTAACACGGTTATAGATTCTGGCACTTCTTGCGGTCTAAAACTAAAAAGCATCTAAGCTGGTGCTTTCTTTTCCCTGTTATTCTTTGCTACAGTATCTTTTATAATGACCTGTAAGGACCAAGATTAAAAGTATATAATACTAATGATATGGAAGTATTATTACTCTGGTGCGTGGTAGCCAAAAGTTCCTAAAACACGAGTAGAATGCAAGCGAGCTGCCATATCTGGAGCCTGATTTGAAAGGTTAAAATCGGCAATCTTGGCTCTCAAATCCTCAAACAATAGCACATTGCTGGACCTAATATCTCTGTGAATTATGGACGGTTGGACCTTCTCATGCAAATAATCGAGTCCCTTTGCTGCATCAACGGCAATCTTTACTCGCTGCATCCAATCAAGCACGGGTCCAGGTTGTGCTCCTTGCACACCCTTCCTACCTGCATATGCACACGTACAGATATATATATTTAATAACTGTGATACCAGCTAACCTGTAACTTTTATAAACCCATTAAACCAAAAGAGAAGTTCTAATACCGTGCAATATGTCGTGTAGAGATCCCATGGTTGCGAATTCATAAGCCAAAACACGGGTATTTCCTTCAACACAGTAACCGCATAGCTCAACAAGATTGTCGTGCTTCATAGTTGAGACCATGGAAACCTTAAATAATAAGATAAACGGGTCAGATAAAAGGCACAGCTAGAAACTGAATCCAGTACAAAAATTTGGTTTTATTTAAAGATTGAGAAGTAATTTACCTGAGTCAAAAACTCGTTATTTGATTCAGCTTCAGTAGAAACATCGAGCTTTTTCACAGCCACACTTTTTCCATTATTTAAGTTTGCAAAAGAAACCCTTCCATATGAACCTTCACCGATCAATGCCTTTGATCCAAAATTCTCGGTTTTCTCTTTCAGTTCATCAAGTGAAAGTGAAGGCACTTCTATTGCTGGCACTGCTTTTTGATGATCAAACTTGGGAGTAGGTTGTACTTTGTTGTTATGCCCTCCTACATTACACATACGTAAAAAGCGTTAACATATAATCAAATTATCTGATAATTAATAAGAAACATTAAATAACTAGCATTCATGACACGTGGTGTTTGGATAAGCTTCTGGTGCTTTCAACATTGCTTTTTTTGAAAATTAATCTTGTTTAAGAAGAGTAATAAACAAACACGAGTAAATAAGTAATTTTAATCTGCTCTTTAATAATCAGTCAAACTAAATAATCAGATAATCACTTTGAGCCAACATATCCTAACACCCCGCGTAGTCAATTAAGTTCCTAATTTCACTTTTTCAGAAAATCAAACGCTATTACAAAAGCACGGACAGGAGCTAACTAAAACTCAAAATAAATCACTTGGTTGCAAATATTGAAATAATTTACAGAAAACATACCATCAGCATGACCACTATGGCTTTTTACCAAGCCATTGTCGTTTGAGGGGTAAGACTCTTCAACTTGACAAGTACAACACAACCACCTCCGCATCCTATCTCTCTTCCTCAAAATTAAATCGTCTTGAGCCCTTTGTTTCCCCAACCGTCGAAAGTATCCAAGAGGAGGCGATCATAACAAAGATCAAAGCACGTTATAGCGGAAGCGATTTAACAAGATCATATTAACACAATTATTCTTAGGCACGTTTGGCATGGAGAAAATCAGTAACATGAAATGAGGCACATTTCAAGTCTTTTGATGTAAAGATGTTTACAAGTGTTTTGAGGCACATTTCATGGTTCTTACTCGCATACCTAAATTTTTCTATTGCTGTCCACATAAACAGCATTGGAAGAGGAATCTGCTAAACCTAAACTGCAATTAAACCGTAGTATAGTGGTTTTGTCGCATTATAGTGGTTTTGCAATTCAGAGACCGTCCAGTCGAAAAATCATACGAAGAGCTGTCTTGTCATCTATTTCTATTACCATTAAGCAAAATAAAGCCCTACGATTCATCACGTTCATCGTCATTTTCGGCAGAATCAGAACCGCCTTTTGAAGAGGCCACATGGAAACCGATTCTGTTATAATTGTCAACGGCAGCTAAAATCTTGGCATATTTGTTATAAACAAAATTTTACATTAGATTCTGTGTCCGTGGGAAAAAAAAGGTCCAACGAAGTACACAAATGATTGGATGTTTCTCCTACAAGTGATGTCGTTTTCAGCACTTAAGTTATTACAGTACATTACAGCTGTTTTGTATATAAATGACAAACTCTGAACGGTCATGTGTGTTCAACATGGTACGTACTGTTGTTAAACATTGAGGTTACAAGTGGTCAAGTTGACTCCTATTTCATATGTATTTGAGGTTTATGATCTATTACATTGAATTGTGCATTCAAAGTTTTGTTTATAATAAAAGTAGTACGTGTTTCTTATGCTTGGGGATATAAAGGAGATATAAATATGCTGGGCAAATGCGAACAGGTATGTAGTCTTCATTATGGCCTTGTTATCATGGAAAGGATTAATGTATTCAATTTAACATAATTATATGGATTAATGCAAATCATAACACATTCCCTTTGGTACGCCGTATGGGAACGCAGAATATAGCGATCCACATCGCGATACCGATCGATAGATCGGAACACTTTTTTTTAGCATTAATCTAAGCTTAATCATCACTTAACAATCAAGTCACGAATCCTTCCTAACAACTAACCGAACTAAATCACTTGTTTTAGATATGCAGTTTTTACTATCTATATATAATAAATTAACAAATCCTTCCTACTGTATCAAATCACAATCAAACTCCAAACCTAAGACCATTTAGCATTTATCAATAAGCTAATATACTCAAATGCTAACTGAATTAAATCACTTAATCTCATATAATCAAATGATTTAGCAATAAATTAAATTAGGGCAAAATTTAAATCGATTTCGGACCTTTAAATTAGGGCAATCGACGGAGAGCAATGGTTGGAGACGATGATGATTGAAATTAAAGTGTGAGACGATGAAGTGATTTACGTTTAAGTGTAAAAATTCTGTGAATATTTAATACGTGAAGTGTTTATAAGCTTTTTTTTAAGTGTTTGTAAAAAGTTAAGTGATTTTATGTTAAGTCTACTTTTTTTTAAAAAAGAGGTGATTTTGTGCAAAATCTTTTTGTTTTTTTAGTGTGAAAAGTGATTTTATGCAAAGTTTTTTTAAGCAACAAAATTTTATAAGTTTTAAAAAGTGATTTTGATAATAATTTCTCGTAATAATCTTATAAGTTTTTTTTTTCTTGTAATTTCTCGTAATAATTTCTATAGTCCGATACCAAATTTTTTTTTTTCAAGTTTTAATCAGTTGTCATTGTTTTTAACACATTTTATATATAGTTTTAATGCTAACTTTTATAAACTATAAGTGTCAGAAAAATAAAGACGTTAATGGGTCAATTTTGACTATTATTAACTGTGAAACTTGAACTTAGTTAAAAAAAAAAGTGACAGGTTTCGTGGATGTCAAACAAGTTGCTAACAGGTGGATGATCCAATTCAATATGCAGGCCCCAAAACTGTAACAAAATAAGCTGAAAAGGGTAGTCTGGTTGGGAGATGCAATTTGTAACCATGGATTTGTGTGAATCTGATTTAGTTGGATCCGAAGATTAGGGCTAGATATAGTACTAGTGAGTCGTGAGAAATGAGTCTACTTAAATCTAGACAACCATCCGTGTAGTTTTTGAAGTGAAATATCAAGTGTTTGGTTAATGGTTTCTACCATTTTGTGTATGCCACAATTTGAATACTAAAGTGGTGTTTGGTATGGTATTTTGTTTAAGGAAATGTAGTCCTTTGTTTATAGTTTTTTCTGTCCAGTTGTATTCAGTTTTGGGGACTGTTTTAAAATATGTGACTTCGAACAAGGGTGTTCGAAAAGACCCTTTCTGACTCGTATACATTCTGGAATAGTGCTTTTTATATTGAATGTATGAAGCCTATGTCTATTGGATTTGAATGAAGCCTTGTTGAGTGAGACAGTGGTTCTATTATTGCTTAGCTTAAAGAGTCTCGAGACTACTAAGAACGATTTTTGATTGCTTCTATTCAATTAAAGGATACGTGTAATTCATATTCCATAGTTTTTCCAGCATTGGATTGTTTGGATATAGACTTTACTTGCCGTCCTGCTCTATTGTTCAGTTGAACTGTTTAGAATTATGGGCATGTCCATAAAAATAAGCAGCCAGCTTGTAAATCATGCTATGCTTTGGTGTTATGTATCAATAGGCTAAATGTTTGGAAGTTTTAATTAAAATTGTCCAGAGGAGTTTCTTTTAGTTGTTGCTCATGCAAATCAGACTGGACGAAGGAAGTAAGCCATAATTTACAAACAGACCTCTCTTGCAGCTGTTTTTTTATTAGAGTATATCCTTAAATGTGAACAGATTGCCCAACATTCTGGATTGTTTTTCGAGTATATTGTACACTGTAAAGTAGTATAAAAACAAAATAGTGCCCAAACCTCAGGATATAGCTAGTGTTCTATTGTGTTTAGTGCCACCGAGCATAACCAAATTACGCTAGTTTGTTATTCATGTAAGTGATCATTTGCACAGGTGTTTAGTCACTTTGTCCAATATTTTCTCAAGGCAACTGAGCTACACTAACATGCAGAATTTGTACACAACTGAATCTAACCACCAAGACACTTCCTGTTAGAACCCGACATTTATGCATGATTACATCCACTTAATTTTTCGTTGTATTTGTATTTGTAGTGTTCTAATAGACAACTTACTAGATCCAGCAAATCTCGTGCGCATTCAAAACACCTCTAACGATAACTACTTACTTTAGGTGGAGTGCTTATCTGATATGATGGTGATTCCTTTAATCACTACGATCACATAGAAAGGTGTCTTCCTAACAACCCTAAAAGAACCTTGAGAAAGTAACCGGACCTCAATGTGGTAAGTTGGGCTGCCATTTCAGGCACCTGGTCCTGGGTTCAGATCTCAATGTGGTAATTTGGGTCCGATTTAACCAAACTGGTGATCAGCCCACCCATTTTACACCTCAACGACGACGCACTTATTGACTATGAGTTATAAATATACAAACAACATCAACGTGGATAAATGTTAAAAAATTCCATTTAGACCCCAAATATTCACTTAACATGAATCTTTCTACCCATAAAATTGGAAGAAACTACTCTTCAACACAGCAAATGAAATATTGAAACGATCAAATCAGCTTAAAGTGCATGCTATATCTAATTACAGCCGACGGTTGGGCCTGTGTGGTTTTTGAAGTAAATATGGAGTAGTTGGTTAATGGTTGATATCGTTTTCAGTATGTCGTGGTTTTTTAAGTGAATATGGAGTGTTTGGTTAATGGTTTCTACCATTTCTAGTCTAAGTAGCATTTGATTGGTACAGTGCCTAAATAACATGTGATTGTTGGTGTTTAAAGATAAGATGATATCAACAGATTTTCTTCCATTCATAACTTTCAGTTGTTGCATTTAACAAGATGCGCCATGGATGTATAGTCCGTTTCATTTTCTCAGTAATATTGATTCTAGTAGGAATATACAACATTAGATGTTTGTATTCTATATGTAAACTCCATTTGTGCATAAGTTTAGCTATGATGCACATTGCTGCAAAGTCATGAAAGAATTTACCTTGTATCATGGACTACAGATAGCAACTAGTATTATGTTGAACATTTGTCGGTAGCAGCTATAAACCAGCACTTGATAAGAGCGAAAATGGCCCTGTTATGCCAAGCAAACACAATGCTACTCTGTAGGCTCCTTGGATTTTCTTACAAGTATATGCTGAACTTCTTAGATCGAGGTGTTATGGTAGTTAAAGGCAAAAGGCGCAACTCATTTGTTTGGAACTAAAGTTGAGTTAGAGAACTGACCTTCAGATGTTTGGCGATTATGAAGGCCGGCCTTCAGATATTTGGCTCTAAAGTTGAGTTAGAGAAACGAAATTTCTTTTGTAAGGGTGAAGTTGGAGATTGGTAAAAGCACTTGATCAAGGAGATGAAAGGATGAATTGATCAAATCACCTATCGGGTTGGACAATTGTTACAGTGCCTAAGTAACATCTGATTGTTGGTGTTTAAGGATAAGATGATATCAACTGAGTTGCGAACCTCTAACAAAAGTTCCAATAGCATTTTGTATGACTGATGTGGATTCTTTGACAAGGCTTTGACCAAGAAGTCTCCAGGTATTAGGTTTTTTAGATACCTCAATGAAGTTGTTTTTTTAGAATCCTAGACTAAAGAAGAAGGCTCCTGAATCAGCGCAGGAAAAAATCCGCAAGTAGGTGTGAAGTTTGGTGAAGTGTGTGTTCCGGGGATATTGGTGGCTCCTGATTTATGTGTGGTGAAGGTGAATAGGTCGCTTGCTTTGCTCAATTATTATTGTGAGGGTGAGATGTTACTTTGTGATGTGTGGATGATCAGGAAAGATGGTGTGAATCAACCGTTTACAAAGATTTATACCATTAGTGTTGAGAGTAAGTTAGCGTTCAGCAATGTATCGGGGTTTAGGAACAATGGTGAAGTTGTTATTGAAATGGAGGATGATGATTATGAAGAATCCCAAATTCAAGTTTATGAACCCTTGTCAGGACGTCTTAATAGTGTTGGGATTAGTGGAGCATGGCATACGTTTACTGCGTGGTCGTACATGGAAACACTACTTTTGCTTGATCAGTCAAATTCTATCATTCTTTGATAGCGGAGATGGTTTGCAAGATGTAAGGATCAAGCTGTATTTATCACATTCAGTCTTTATTGTTCAGTTTAGTTTAATAGGTACAAACATAAATACGAGCTATGTTTGTGTTATTTGTTATAGTTTCCAACATTAATGAATGCTAATGGTAATGAATTTCATATAAGACGTATTCAGTTATTTGGATATGCAAACTCCCCTTTTACATAAGTTTGCTGTAAGAGTGTACCATGTATAGCAAGGAGTACAGACATCAACTAGTAAAGTTGACCCTCCGTAAGTAGCACCTGCAAACCAGCACTAATTGGTGAGAATAAATATCCTTGTTATGCCAAGAGTCTACATGTGGGCTCACTAGATTTCCGTTTTAAGTATAGGCCGAACTTCTTAGTTCTGAGGTATTATTATTGTAGTTAAAGGCAAAAGGCACAACTCAGTTGACCAGCTCTATGCCTTTGTTGCAATATCCTTGAAAAAACATAGTTTGATATGAAGTGAGCAATCTTTAAACTTACCGTGTTAATGTGCTTATTTCATGCCTACTCTGATGTCAAGTGTTTGGACCTCTTGATAACAAAAAATAAGCTTACAGAAAAAGATAACAAAGTTAGCTTATATATAAAGAGCGGAAATGGTCCCTTAATGTTAACAGCAGGTAATATACAATTTTGATGATAATTTAGAGAGTTATTATGTGTATGCATAAACAATACTGGAATTAATGAGAAAGATGGTATGTCTCTGTTAATACAAGGTCAAGATTTGCAACTATTTTGTCAAAAAGGAACCCCCTAGAAGTAAAATGGTGTCCCCCAAGTATAACATTCTTCGAACAGTTTTCCGATCCATACAAAGAAGGCAGAGCCACTGTCATCCGTGGAGCTAAAGCATCTGTCGTTGAATAATCGGTCCAGTTTGTTTCATCCCAATGCCAAAGCATACTCTCCCAGAAATAAAAACTCTTGTAACAAGTCTCCAAGCACAAATTATTCATCTTAATCTTCCAATTTCCATCAGAATAGTTAGCTTTCTCAGCTTGTGGTCTATCCCATTCCGATGCTGCCGTTTGCTCTGATCTAAGCAAACAGTACTTATGCAGATTTTCAGGCATTGAATCATGAACCTTTCACCATCTTGCGTGTGCAACGTCGCTAGAGAACTCCTGAATATTAGCCACGTTCCAGTCATAGTCACGGAAGCATAACTATGGTTTTAGACCAAGATAATGTAGAACGTATAGAACCGGTTCCAAAAAAAAGATATAATAAAATTGCGTCTGCCGGGAGTCGAACACGGGTCTATTGCTTGGAAGGCAATTATCCTAACCGTTGGACTACAAACGCTTCTCTGTTTTGTAAGTATTTGATAAGCCATTGTCCCATTGACAAATTCTTTCCTTTTTGTACCAAAATCCAATTAATTCTACATGTCAATGCCATGGGAATCCAACAACAGTCCTAAAGAATTAGCACGACAACTGTTTACTAAAATAGAATACTGATCCAAATGTACCTATGCATCATACATCCATACTTGCATTCTATCATCTTAATACGACGAGATGTGACTTGGAAAACGGAACCAGTAGTTACCTTAACCTCTAATGTTAAGTCCATGTCTCATTTGGGTTCATTAAAGAACTTCTATCCTGTCGAAACTTGCCAAACCTGATAGAACAAAATATACCGGATTTTGAAGCATTTTTACAAACCTCGTCAGTCCAACCCAAATCCAATTTTCATGGTTTGCCAGATATACCGGATTTTGAAGCATTTTATAAACCTCGTCAGCTAAGCATATGTCATAGGAAGTATATATTATATACTTTTCATGTATATATGCTAGCTATGTATATCAAAAAGCAAATGCGAATAACAAACATTAACTAAGGTAAGAGCATAAAACAATGGGTCAGGGGCTGGGTAACGGGTCAAATTGGGGAGAAAACGAGCGGTCAGTAATGGGTCAAACTGGACAACTCAATAGCAAGAGTTGCCTGTTTTTTAGTGCTAGCCTGAGTTAAACGTTATAGTATCAATGGATTATGTTATCTGTTGTATGTCTTAACATTGTTAGTTCAATCCTTTAGTGGTGTCCGGGCGTTCTTGACATGTAAGACAGCTTATTCGAGGATTCATGCTTTAAATTACCAAGTTAAAACAATGTACGTAATAATTTGACCTATTAGTTACCAGATCATTCAAAAGTGTTTTTAAAGAACCTGCACTTATACCGAAAGCCAAGATGAGCTCTTAATCTGTTATATACTCCATTTGTTTGATTTTTTAAAACGAGAAAAGTTGACTTTGAAACACAAATAACACTTTTACTTTCAGGTTCAAAACAAAACGAAACAAAACGCAGTGTTGTTCAAAAAGTTTAGCAAGATAGATAAGGAAGGTCTTCACAGTGGTATCACGTATATTATGATATTAATCATCTACATGGAAAAGAGTGCTTATTAATACAAGGGTTAAGTCCATATAATAGCAAGATACTTTTCAAAATGTACGAATATCATACGTGAACTTTGAAAATTACTAATATCGTACATGTATTTTAAGAATTAGTCCCGATATCATACCTTAGTTGATGTGGTATAACTTGTTACATGGTATACTTCGTATGTATCGTTACAAACACACTTTATATACCCAAATATGAATCTTAATAAACATAAATTGATGCAAATAAACGTTAGGTTTGTTGCAACCTTAGACTAGATAACAGTTTATGATTTTAGAAGCTATAGAAAGCATAGGACTAACATATCTTTCCGGTGTCTACCAGAATAAGGTTACATATATCTTGTAGTAGCAGAATTTATTTTGGAATTAATAAGCATTAGTATTTGCATACTTTGATTACTATATAATAGTTTTGAAAGGTATGATATTGAAACGAATTTAGAAAGTACGTATACGATATTAGTATTTTTTAAAGTTCACGTATGATATTTGTACATTTTGAAAAGTATCTTACTATTGTATGAACTTAACCCTTAATACAACACATGTCATCTTATAGATATACTTAAAATAGCGACTTGATGAATCCAAGCGATCGTTTTGCTTGGGGTCAATGCACAGACACTATATGCTATATGACTACCGAACTTGTTTGTTTTGACGAGTGAAAGTGATCACTAGATAAATATAGTAGTAGGGCCGAATGAACGATGTACGTGTATGTCTTCAGGCTAGTCATCGTGTACAAGTTGATGAAAACGTCTCTTCATTGTGTTTAAATTGACCTCAAAGTAAGTTTTGAAACCTGCAACAAATGACCATTCTAATCGCATCATAAAATATCTGATACTTGCTTCTAGCGTGAAAAATCACTTTTTTCATATTTAGAATGGTTACTGTATAATGTTTACAGTATTATAGCGAGTCTTGTTGATATTTAGGAACCCTCTTTTGGATTTTATGTTGTACTCTAGATGTGATTGCTTGATAATTTGGGCAGTAAGGCGGGTTTGTTTACAGGTCATTTATAATGGGCGATTTTTTTAATGAGTTGAATTGCAGAAGCTGTTATATATATGTAAGTTCTGAATTTAAGGTATAGTTAAAAGAGGCAATATTGCTGCCCAATCATGTCGTTTGTTTGGTGCTCATGGGTTAAGAATGAAGACAAAAGATGGAAGAGAAACAATGGATGCATTCTGTGTAACTATGGAACAAAGTCAGTCAGAAGTAGAACAATAATGGACAGTTTTACGCCTAAATGGAACGAGCAGTATACTTGGGAAGTTTTTGACCCGTGAACAGTTATAACTATTGGTGTGTTTGATAACTGTCTTCTTTTCCAATTTGAGTCTAAGGCGGGAATGGAGCAGGTTATTCAAGATGGCCCACGGCGAATCAAGTTGGTACCTATTATGCTCAATGTTTGGACCACCACTACGCTAATGAAGATTAGTGTAATTGGTCGCTGCGAGGCTATTACAAAATTTTGTATGTTCGCTCACCTCGACAACCTTCAGGGATTCTATTAAAATCATTACATGTACAAGAAAGTAGCAACAAAGCTTGAATGCATAAAATGTTGCATTCCAATTTACTGCAACAAATATGTCTACTAGGAACAGTAAGATCACTCGAAGTTGCAAATATTGTTTCGTTATTCACGACAAACTGAAAGATATGTAACACGCCAATCCCAACGTAACTGCATCCCATGTTCTCAAACCAAAAAATATAATGCAAAGATATAAAACCTATTTATATGCCTCAATCAAACCAAAATCTACAGTAACAAAGCTGCAGACACAATTAAGCATTCACTAGAATTCGTTTTGTTTTGTTGTTCTTTACATTACACTTCTGGAGCAGCAGCTGGTGCAGGAGCCCGCAATAGTGGTTGAAGAGCCGTCACCACGATGCTCATATTTGGCCTAGATTGGGCCTCGTACTGCACGCACAAAGCCGCAACAGCCGCCAGCTACAAAAATACAGCAAATGTTTAGCTAAGCAAATAATGATCATTTTCAAACGTTGTTGTTCTTCAAAGATATAATACCTTAGCAACTGCCTTTGGAGGGTACTCTCCCTTGAGCCTTGGGTCAACACATTGCTTAACTTTGTCTTCGCTTAGCCTCGGTGTAGCCTATATGTGACAAAATGAAAATAAGTTAAACTTGATATTTTAACATTGTTTCTGTTAGGGGACTTTGAATCTACTTGCCTCATTTGTCATTTTCATTTTTAGCTATTTTTTATTTTGTTTGACCCATTTGAACAGTGGGAACATAACTGAATCAACCTGTGTAATGGGTCAAAGTTGCCAGCTTATATTTCATTAAGTTGCGCTCCGCTCCGGGTCCCATCTTCAATTAAGTGGAAGATTTTTTTTTTTACAGGTTTCTTTATTCGGTGTTCCTATATTGTGGAGTCCATGTTTGTTTCACCTTCGTACGACCAATCTCATTACATGACCCACAAAATGAAAATGTCAAAAGAAGTACTCACCCAAGTGATAAGACTCTGCTGTCCACGTGGCATTGTGTGATCAACAGGTTTCCGCCCAGTTAGAAGTTCAAGCAGAACAACCCCAAAGCTATACACATCACTTTTTTGTGTCAACTGTCCGGTCATTGCATACCTACCAAAAAAGGTTCCATAGTTAGTTAATCGGTTATTGTATCAAGGAATAATCTTTGAAGGTACATTTTAAAGCAAAAGATTCTTTTTAGAGATTATTAACACGGTTATAGATTCTGGCACTTCTTGCGGTCTAAAACTAAAAAGCATCTAAGCTGGTGCTTTCTTTTCCCTGTTATTCTTTGCTACAGTATCTTTTATAATGACCTGTAAGGACCAAGATTAAAAGTATATAATAAAAATGATATGGAAGTATTATTACTCTGGTGCGTGGTAGCCAAAAGTTCCCAAAACACGAGTAGAATGCAAGCGAGCTGCCATATCTGGAGCCTGATTTGAAAGGTTAAAATCGGCAATCTTGGCTCTCAAATCCTCAAACAATAGCACATTGCTGGACCTAATATCTCTGTGAATTATGGACGGTTGGACCTTCTCATGCAAATAATCGAGTCCCTTTGCTGCATCAACGGCAATCTTTACTCGCTGCATCCAATCAAGCACGGGTCCAGGTTGTGCTCCTTGCACACCCTTCCTACCTGCATATGCACACGTACAGATATATATATTTAATAACTGTGATACCAGCTAACCTGCAACTTTTATAAACCCATTAAACCAAAAGAGAAGTTCTAATACCGTGCAATATGTCGTGTAGAGATCCCATGGTTGCGAATTCATAAGCCAAAACACGGGTATTTCCTTCAACACAGTAACCACATAGCTCAACAAGATTGTCGTGCTTCATAGTTGAGACCATGGAAACCTTAAATAATAAGATAAACGGGTCAGATAAAAGGCACAGCTAGAAACTGAATCCAGTACAAAAATTTGGTTTTATTTAAAGATTGAGAAGTAATTTACCTGAGTCAAAAACTCGTTATTTGATTCAGCTTCAGTAGAAACATCGAGCTTTTTCACAGCCACACTTTTTCCATTATTTAAGTTTGCAAAAGAAACCCTTCCATATGAACCTTCACCGATCAATGCCTTTGATCCAAAATTCTCGGTTTTCTCTTTCAGTTCATCAAGTGAAAGTGAAGGCACTTCTATTTGTGGCACTGCTTTTTGATGATCAAACTTGGGAGTAGGTTGTACTTTGTTGTTATGCCCTCCTACATTACACATAGGTAAAAAGCGTTAACATATAATCAAATTATCTGATAATTAATAAGAAACATTAAATAACTAGCATTAATGACACGTGGTGTTTGGATAAGCTTGTGGTGCTTTCAACATTGCTTTTTTTGAAAATTAATCGTGTTTAAGAAGAGTAATAAACAAACACGAGTAAATAAGTAATTTTAATCTGCTCTTTAATAATCAGTCAAACTAAATAATCAGATAATCACTTTGAGCCAACATATTCTAACACCCCGCGTAGTCAATTAAGTTCCTAATTTCACTTTTTCAGAAAATCAAACGCTATTACAAAAGCACGGACAGGAGCTAACTAAAACTCAAAATAAATCACTTGGTTGCAAATATTGAAATAATTTACAGAAAACATACCATCAGCATGACCACTATGGCTTTTTACCAAGCCATTGTCGTTTGAGGGGTAAGACTCTTCAACTTGACAAGTACAACACAACCACCTCCGCATCCTATCTCTCTTCCTCAAAATTAAATCGTCTTGAGCCCTTTGTTTCCCCAACCGTCGAAAGTATCCAGGAGGAGGCGATCATAACAAAGATCAAAGCACGTTATAGCGGAAGCGATTTAACAAGATCATATTAACACAATTATTCTTAGGCACGTTTGGCATGGAGAAAATCAGTAACATGAAATGAGGCACATTTCAAGTCTTTTGATGTAAAGATGTTTACAAGTGTTTTGAGGCACATTTCATGGTTCTTACTCGCATACCTAAATTTTTCTATTGCTGTCCACATAAACAGCATTGGAAGAGGAATCTGCTAAACCTAAACTGCAGTTAAACCGTAGTATAGTGGTTTTGTCGCATTATAGTGGTTTTGCAATTCAGAGACCGTCCAGTCCAAAAATCATACGAAGAGCTGTCTTGTCATCTATTTCTATTACCATTAAGCAAAATAAAGCCCTACGATTCATCACGTTCATCGTCATTTTCGGCAGAATCAGAACCGCCTTTTGAAGAGGCCACATGGAAACCGATTCTGTTATAATTGTCAACGGCAGCTAAAATCTTGGCATATTTGTTATAAACAAAATTTTACATTAGATTCTATGTCCGTGGGAAAAAAAAGGTCCAACAAAGTACACAAATGATTGGATGTTTCTCCTACAAGTGATGTCGTTTTCAGCACTTAAGTTATTACAGTACATTACAGCTGTTTTGTATATAAATGACAAACTCTGAACGGTCATGTGTGTTCAACATGGTCCATACTGTTGTTAAACATTAAGGTTACAAGTGGTCAAGTTGACGATAGTTTTTGTCACTCCTATTTCATATGTATTTGAGGTTTATGATCTGTTACATTGAATTGTGCATTCAAAGTTTTGTTTATAATAAAAGTAGTACATATAAAGGAGATATAAATATGCTGGGCAAATGCGAACAGGTATGTAGTCTTCATTATGGCCTTGTTATCATGGAAAGGATTAATGTATTCAATTTAACATAATTATATGGATTAATGCAAATCATAACACATTCCCTTTGGTACGCCGTATGGGAACGCAGAATATAGCGATCCACATCGCGATACCGATCGATAGATCGGAACACTTTTTTTTAGCATTAATCTAAGCTTAATCATCACTTAACAATCAAGTCACGAATCCTTCCTAACAACTAACCGAACTAAATCACTTGTTTTAGATATGCAGTTTTTACTATCTATATATAATAAATTAACAAATCCTTCCTACTGTATCAAATCACAATCAAACTCCAAACCTAAGACCATTTAGCATTTATCAATAAGCTAATATACTCAAATGCTAACTGAATTAAATCACTTAATCTCATATAATCAAATGATTTAGCAATAAATTAAATTAGGGCAAAATTTAAATCGATTTCAGACCTTTAAATTAGGGCAATCGACTGATAGCAATGGTTGTGAGACGATGAAGTGATTTACGTTTAAGTGTAAAAATTCTGTGAATATTTAATAAGTGAAGTGTTTATAAGCTTTTTTTTTAAGTGTTTGTAAAAAGTTAAGTGATTTTATGTTAAGTCTACTTTTTTTTTTAAAAAAAAAAGGTGATTTTGTGCAAAATCTTTTTGTTTTTTTTTTGTGTGAAAAGTGATTTTATGCAAAGTTTTTTTTAACCAACAAAATTTTATAAGTTTTAAAAAATGATTTTGATAATAATTTCTCGTAATAATTTTATAAGTTTTTTTTTTTTCTTGTAATTTCTCGTAATAATTTCTATAGTCCAATACCAACTTTTTTATTTCAAGTTTTAATAAGTTGTCATTGTTTTTAACATATTTTATATAATTTTATATATAGTTTTAATGCTAACTTTTATAAACTATAAGTGTCAGAAAAATAAAGACGTTAATGGGTCAATTTTGACCATTATTTTTAGTTAGCTATCTCGTATTCGTTTATAACAATAAGGTTATAGAAAAAGAGCGAAAATGGTCCCTTAATAAATTATAGTTTTTATATGTATGCATAAACAGTAGTGGAATTAATGGGAAGGACAGTACGTCTCCGTTAATACACTGTCAAGATCACCTTAACAGAACTGAGTGAGTTTCAGGATTTATCACGATTGTGCAAATCATTAACTGTGAAACTTGAACTTAGTTAAAAAAAAGTGACAGGTTTCGTGGATGTCAAACAAGTTGCTAACAGGTGGATGATCCAATTCAATATGCAGGCCCCAAAACTGTAACAAAATAAGCTGAAAAGGGTAGTCTGGTTGGGAGATGCAATTTGTAAGTTGTAACCATGGATTTGTGTGAATCTGATTTAGTTGGATCCGAAGATTAGGGCTAGATATAGTACTAGTGAGTCGTGAGAAATGAGTCTACTTAAATCTAGACAACCATCCGTGTAGTTTTTGAAGTGAAATATCAAGTGTTTGGTTAATGGTTTCTACCATTTTGTGTATGCCACTATTTGAATACTAAAGTGGTGTTTAAGGAAATGTAGTCCTTTGTTTATAGTTTTTTCTGTCCAGTTGTATTCAGTTTTGGGGACTGTTTTAAAATATGTGACTTCGTATACATTCTGGAATAGTGCTTTTTATATTGAATGTATGAAGCCTATGTCTATTGGATTTGAATGAAGCCTTGTTGAGTGAGACAGTGGTTCTATTATTGCTTAGCTTAAAGAGTCTCGAGACTACTAAGAACGATTTTTGATTGCTTCTATTCAATTAAAGGATACGTGTAATTCATATTCCATAGTTTTTCCTGCATTGGATTGTTTGGATATAGACTTCACTTGCCGTCCTGCTCTATTGTTCAGTTGAACTGTTTAGAATTATGGGCATGTCGATAAAAATAAGCAGCCAGCTTGTAAATCATGCTATGCTTTGGATAACATGTTATGTATCAACAGGCTAAATGTTTGGAAGTTTTAATTAAAATTGTCCGGAGGAGTTTCTTTTAGTTGTTGCTCATGCAAATCAGACTGGCCGAAGGAAGTAAGCCATAATTTACAAACATACCTCTCTTGCAGCTGTTTTTTATTAGAGTATATCCTTAAATGTGAACAGATTGCCCAACATTCTGGATTGTTTTTCGAGTATATTGTATACTGTAAAGTAGTATAAAAACAAAATAGTGCCCAAACCTCAGGATATAACTAGTGTTCTATTGTGTTTAGTGCCACCGAGCATAACCAAATTACGCTAGTTCGTTATTCATGTAAGTGATCATTTGCACAGGTGTTTAGTCACTTTGTCCAATATTTTCCCAAGGCAACTGAGCTACACTAACATGCAGAATTTGTACACAACTGAATCTAACCACCAAGACACTTCCTGTTAGAACCCGACATTTATGCATGATTACATCCACTTAATTTTTCGTTGTATTTGTATTTGTAGTATTCTAATAGACAACTTACTAGATCCGGCAAATCTCGTGCACATTCAAAACACCTCTAACGATAACTACTTACTTTAGGTGGAGTGCTTATCTGATATGATGGTGATTCCTTTAATCACTACGATCACATAGAAAGGTGTCTTCCTAACAACCCTAAAAGAACCTTGAGAAAGTAACTGGACCTCAATGTGGTAAGTTGGGCTGCCATTTCAGGCACGTGGTCCTGGGTTCAGATCTCAATGTGGTAATTTGGGTCCGATTTAACCAAACTGGTGATCAGCCCACCCATTTTACACCTCAACGACGACGCACTTATTGACTATGAGTTATAAATATACAAACAACATCAACATGGATAAATGTTAAAAAATTCCATTTAGACCCCAAATATTCACTTAACATGAATCTTCCTACCCATAAAATTGGAAGAAACTACTCTTCAACACAGCAAATGAAATATTGAAACGATCAAATCAGCTTAAAGTGCATGCTATATCTAGTTACAGCCGACGGTTGGGCCTGTGTGGTTTTTGAAGTAAATATGGAGTAGTTGGTTAATGGTTGATATCGTTTTCAGTATGTCGTGGTTTTTTAAGTGAATATGGAGTGTTTGGTTAATGGTTTCTACCATTTCCAGTGTAAGTAGCATTTGATTGGTACAGTGCCTAAATAACATGTGATTGTTGGTGTTTAAAGATAAGATGATATCAACAGATTTTCTTCCATTCATAACTTTCAGTTGTTGCATTTAACAAGATGCGCCATGGATGTATAGTTCGTTTCATTTTCTCAGTAATATTGATTCTAGTAGGAATATACAACATTAGATGTTTGTATTCTATATGTAAACTCCATTTGTGCATAAGTTTAGCTATGACGCACATTGCTGCAAAGTCATGAAAGAGTTTACCTTGTATGGCATGGACTACAGATAGCAACTAGTATTATGTTGAACATCTGTCGGTAGCAGCTATAACCCAGCACTTGATAAAGAGCGAAAATGGCCCTGTTATGCCAAGCAAACACAATGCTACTCCGTAGGCTCCTTGGATTTTCTTACAAGTATATGCTGAACTTCTTAGATCGAGGTATTATGGTAGTTAAAGGCAAAAGGCGCAACTCATTTGTTTGGAACTAAAGTTGAGTTAGAGAACTGACCTTCAGATGTTTGGCGATTATGAAGGCCGGCCTTCAGATATTTGGCTCTAAAGTTGAGTTAGAGAAACGAAATTTCTTTTGTAAGGGTGAAGTTGGAGATTGGTAAAAGCACTTGATCAAGGAGATGAAAGGATGAATTGATCAAATCACCTATCGGGTTGGACAATTGTTACAGTGCCTAAGTAACATCTGATTGTTGGTGTTTAAGGATAAGATGATATCAACTGAGTTGCGAACCTCTAACAAAAGTTCCAATAGCATTTTGTATGACTGATGTGGATTCTTTGACAAGGCTTTGACCAAGAAGTCTCCAGGTATTAGGTTTTTTAGATACCTCAATGAAGTTGTTTTTTTAGAATCCTAGACTAAAGAAGAAGGCTCCTGAATCAGCGCAGGGAAAAATCCGCAAGTAGGTGTGAAGTTTGGTGAAGTGTGTGTTACGGGGATATTGGTGGCTCCTGATTTATGTGTGGTGAAGGTGAATAGGTCGCTTGCTTTGCTCAATTATTATTATGAGGGTGAGATGTTACTTTGTGATGTGTGGATGATCAGGAAAGATGGTGTGAATCAACCGTTTACAAAGATTTATACCATTAGTGTTGAGAGTAAGTTAGCGTTCAGCAATGTATCGGGGTTTAGGAACAATGGTGAAGTTGTTATTGAAATGGAGGATGATGATTATGAAGAATCCCAAATTCAAGTTTATGAACCCTTGTCAGGACGTCTTAATAGTGTTGGGATTAGTGGAGCATGGCATATGTTTACTGCGTGGTCGTACATGGAAACACTACTTTTGCTTGATCAGTCAAATTCTATCATTCTTTGATAGCGGAGATGGTTTGCAAGATGTAAGGATCAAGCTGTATTTATCACATTCAGTCTTTATTGTTCAGTTTAGTTTAATAGGTACAAACATAAATACGAGCTATGTTTGTGTTATTTGTTATAGTTTCCAACATTAATCAATGCTAATGGTAATGAATTTCATATAAGACGTAATCAGTTATTTGGATATGCAAACTCCCCTTTTACATAAGTTTGCTGTAAGAGTGTACCATGTATAGCAAGGAGTACTTATGCAGATTTTCAGGCATTGAATCATGAACCTTTCACCATCTTGCGTGTGCAACGTCGCTAGCGAACTCCTGAATATTAGCCACGTTCCATTCATAGTCACGGAAGCATAACCATGGTTTTAGACCAAGATAATGTAGAACGTATAGAACCGGTTCAAAAAAAAGATAAAGAAATTGCGTTTGCCGGGAGTCGAACCCTGGTCTATTGCTTGGAAGGCAATTATCCTAACCGTTGGACTACAAACGCTTCTCTGTTTTGTAAGTATTTGATAAGCTATTGTCCCATTGACAGTGTACTATGCCGAGAGTGCCCCAGAAAAGGCTATACTATTAGTGAAACCTGAACTTCTTAGTTAAATAGTGATAATTTGGATGTCAAACAAGTTTTTAATTTGTGGATGATTCAATTCAATAATCAGGCCCCAAAACTGTAACAAAAACAGCGGAAAAAGGTAAGCTTGGTTGGGAGATGCAATTTGTAACCACAAATCTGTATGAATTTGGTTTAGTTTGACCCAAACATTGGGGCTAGATATAGTACAAGTGAGTCGTGAAAGACGATAGTGCTTAGATTCAGCGGACGTTTGGGTCTGTGTGGTTTTTGAAGTGAATATGTAGTGTTTACCATTTTCAGTATGTCATGAGTTGAATACTAAAGTGGTCGTTGGTATATGCTATTTTGTTTAAGGAAATGTAGTCCTTTGTTTATAGTTTCTCCTGTCCAGTTGTAGTTGTATTCAGTTTACTTTTGGGGACTGTTTTATAATATGTGACTTCGAATAAGGGTGATGGAAAAAACTCTTTCTGGTTATTCTTTTTTGCTTTAAAGTTTTGAATAATCGTATCAAACATGCCCAGTTAGCAAGTTAGCAAGTGACCCTTAAAAAACCGATTCCCAACGTTGTAGAAACCACTTCAAATACCTGTTTACTGATATCTTCTTATCAGCCTTCATGAAAAGGAGCACCACCAGCTAGCTTCGCATCCTCATGCTTACCATCTTTAATCGAATGACCAATTTGGACGCCCTTCCTTTACCTTGCTACTCGTTGTGCGCATAGTTTGTTTCCTTCTGCTGCCAAATATCCTTCTTATGGTTGCAAGTTTGTTTACATGTGCAGGGAGTCAAATGATATGATGTCGTGTTCTCGCTGTTTCACTTCACAAAAGAGAATATTAAGATCAACACTACCTCCTTTTTCATTCGATCAAGGCATCAAGCTATTGAGTTGTTTTATGGTGGTACTTTTGAATATGGGCTATATAGGGATCATGTGTTAGGGGTATTGGCATAGACCGAGTCTTGATTAACTAGATTAGATATATAATGTCCTTGAAATACGCGGATATAAATAAGGATTCTCAGGTTCTGAGGTTCATGGCAACATACTGACCGAGTTCATGGGTGTCCCGATTTCAGCTGAGGAAGAATATAATTGTGTGGTGAAAAGATTCTGATGTTTGGAGTATTGAGCTTTTAAAAGTTTTGGAGGTTAACAAGACCGGCCTTCAGATGTTGGCTCTAAAGTTGAGTTAACGAACGGCATTTCTTTCGTATGGGTGAAGATGGAGATTGGTAAAATCACTTGATCGAGGAGATGAGAGAGCGAATTGATCAAATCAACCGAGATAAATTCAAAAACTCGGGTTCGACAATTGGTACGTACAATGCCTAAATAACATCAGATTGTGGGTGTATAAACATAAGACGATATCTAACAAGACATGCTCCATGGACGTACATGATCCTCGAAGAAATATACTGTACAACTTTAGATGTTTGTACTTACTCCTTTGTGACTTGCAATGGGGTGCGCTCATTCGAAACGTCGAACACTTCTATCAATTCAAGTGTGCTCTATTCGTGAGGCATTTAAGTGTTTTTTTTTTTGGTTTTTGTTTTCTTCGTAAATGTTATGTCACTGTGGTATGAATGATAATATAATAGTACATCACAATCATGAATTTAGTTTTCCTTTTACTTTTAACAATCCGTGTTGCAGATTTGGTAGTTGTAATATATGTGGCTGTGTTTGAAGGATAGTTTGTAAAGGGTGGTTCGAGGTCGGGTAGTGGTCACGTCTCATGTGGTCGTGTTTGAAGGCTTGTTTATGTTCGGCTCGGACCAAAGTCCGAATAGGAGAGAAAGGACGAACAGAAGATGATATATGTTCGGCTCAGTCCCATCAGCCCCGGTGATATTAACTTGAACAATGAAGCGGGTGGCCTGAAAAAGAGGAAGAGACTAAAAAGACAACGACCAATTGGTTGTGACCGAGCTAAAAAATCATCTCCCTCGTCGACATGCCATCTTTTTCATTTGTTGACGATCTAGCCAACGAACATTAAATATTTTTTATATAATTTTTAATTTTTTTAGTTATTTTGAAGAGTGTGTTCGACTCTTGAAATCTTGTTTATAATCTTTATTTATACTACACTACAATGAAGCCCAATAGTCCAACGTAAATCCAAATAACAGTCCAAAAGCACACACCTTTGCTCATAAAATCCTGTTCGTCACTTTCAATCATAAGATTCCCAAATTTGAAACCCTAAAACAAAAATCAAAATGTCAGACCACATACCTTTTGATATCCAATCAGAGATTATCAAAAGGCTTCCTGTCAAATCAATTATTCAATTCCGATCTGTTTCAAAGCGATGGAAGTCTTTTATCGACTGCCCGGAGTTTATTAAAACCTATCACATCAATCACACAAACCCTCAGCGTCATTTGATTTTTAAGTACGAGTTAAATAATGTCACAACATATACCTCGATTATCGATGACGATTCTTTCCCCAAGAAAAAGTTTCCCCTAACCGCTCCCGAGCCCCTTAACTTACTAAAATACACATCAATAATTGGTTGTGTTGACGGGTTGTTATGTTTTTATGGCTTATACAAAGTTCTAGATTTACAAACTTATATGGTTGTTCTCTGGAATCTTTCTATTAGAAAATCGGTTGGTATTCCTATCCTTAACAAGTCAGGAGGATATACTCGTATTGGTTTTGGGGTTTGTCCTGGTACTAATGACCTCAAGCTTGTTAAGATTAATGTTGTTCAAACCAGGAGTATATGTTGGGAGGTCCAGGTCTTTACATTTAGTTCACGTGTTTGGAAAACTGTGTATACAGGTGCGCCTTTTAAATCGTGTGGTTTGATGTGGGGTCAAGTTTTTATAGATGGAATTATTTATTGGCGTACTAGTGGTAGTTCTATTCTTTACTTTGATTTGAAAAGTGAGAAGTTTGGCGAAGTGTGTCTTCCGGAGGGATCAGTATCTACTTATAATTTGCGTTTGGTGAAGGTGAATGAGTCACTTGGTTTGCTTGAGTATGATTATCAAAGGGGTGGGATGTCAGTTTGTGGTGTGTGGATGAGGAAAGATGGTGTGAATCAACCGTTTACAAAGATTTATACCATTAGTGTTGAGGGTAAGTTGGTGTCCAGCAGTGTATTGAGGTTTAGGAACAATGGTGAAGTTGTACTTCAATTGGATGATGATGATGGTTGGGGAGGGTCTCAAATTAAAGTTTATGAACCCTCGTCAAGACGTATTAATAGTGTTGGGATTAGGGGAGACCGTCGTACGTTTACCGCGTGGTCGTACATGGAAACACTACTTTTGCTTGATCAGCCAAATTCTATCATTCAATGATAGCCAAGATGGTTTGCAAGGTGTTTGGATCAAGCTCTAGCTATCACATCGGTCCTTATTGTTCAGTTTAGTTTAGGGTACTACAATTACAAACATAAATGCGTCATCTTTATAGCTATGTTGTGTTATTTGTTGTAGTTTCATCATTATTGACTGCTACTGTTAATGAATTTCATATAATTTATGAACATTAAGTTTGGATATCGTTTGCCATTTAGTTACTATTTTGGATATGTAATCTCCTTTATGCGTAAGTTTAGTTGTAATGTACCAAACATATTGTCTTGCTTGGACTACAGATGTCAACTAGTAAAGTTTTTGTCAGTAGCACCTTTAAACCAGCACTCGGTGGGAATAAATATCCCTGTTATGTGAAGCAGTCGCCAAGCAGTCCACTGTCTTATATTGTGAGTCTATATGTTAATTCAATGCTATGTAGGCTAACTAGATTTCGGTATAAGTATAGGCCGAACTTCTTAGTTTGAGGTATTATGGCAGTTATGGCAAAAGGCGCCATTCGGTTAACCAGCCCTATGCATGTGTTGCAGAATCCTTATAAAAAGCATAGTTTAGAAGCATAGTTTGATTTAAAGTGAGAATCCTTATAATGTGCTTATCTCATGCCTACTGTGATGTCAAGTGTTTGGGACCCCGTCATAACATAAAATAAGCTTATATAAATAGTGAAGAAATGCTCCCTTCAGAAACTCTTGGTCCTTATGTCTGTCTTGTAAAAGTCTTGACCAAGTAATAGAGTATTTGTTTAATTTGGCAAAGCTCATTATCAAGTATAGTATACAATCGATTTCCAGTTCTGAAAAACTTAGTAATTAGATAATAAGTTCATATCGAAATTTTTGTCAATGATATGATCTCGACACAAGAAAATTAGATGACTTGGACTGCATGTGTTGATTAGGCTCTGGTTTCTACAATGCATAAGTTGGACTGTCGAGTAAGCTATTTTTAAAAGTAACATATTTCTACTGTTTTCAATGGTTTCAGTTTATGTAAGTAGCTTGGGTTCTTCTTGTATGCTGTTTAGATTAACTAAGTCTTTGGATTACAATTTTGAGCATAAACGATACACCCGTTCACATGTACACACAACTAAGTCAACTGAAAGTACTTTAGCCTGCAGGCTTAACAGCAAAATCTTTGAGTATACAAAAACTTCACAACTGGGAATGAAAACCATATACACTAGTGCTTCACTCATCTGATAGCTGTGTAACTATATGAGCAGTTAAATGGGCGAGGGTTAAAAGTGATCCATATATATTTCTGACTGTAGGCAGCACATTTTGTCTATTAGTTTCAAGAGGAAGAAATAGGAAATGGAAAACTCTTCTACATATTAACTTTCGGAAAATATATACTCCCTTCGTCTCAAAATAACTGTTTCCCGACAAAGAAACACATTCTTAGAAAAATAAAATAGATACAAACTTCGAAACCTTGAGATACATCAAGAAAAGAAGCAAAACTAAAACACGCCCAACAGACAACAATGTATTTTCCATGTCCCACCCAATCCACCATTTGACCAAATATGTCTTTCTCACTTATTCGGCAAACCACATACATGCAACTGCAACTAAATCTTATATAACCATAGCAAATCCTTAAAACTCATGTTCTATCGGACCATCAGTCCCTGCATGTGAATTTACAGGATCATTGTCGCACTTTTGCCAACCCACTTGGTTTTTTCCCCGTCCTCACAAACACATTTGTCATCTATCAAACATAAGTTATCTCTTATCACGGATATTTTGAGCTCGTTTAATGAACCTTCGTGCACTCACAAATCTTGGGGGATTGCATGAATGAATTTACATCTCTCTGTCAAGTCAACTGTTTCAAATTTTTCTTTTTGCTTGGTCGATCACATTCGCTCCCCATGAGACAACTCAGACACGTCAGTCAACTCAGCCCTATCAGTTGGCACATGAAACTTAAACTTCTTAAACACAAGTTTAGGATTTCATCCAACAGTACATCCGTTCCCTAGATACTATACTTGCCTCGGTGCCTCTTCAATCGGTAGAAAACGTAAGGTGGATTCTATTGTGCCTCTTCAGTCGGTAGAAAACTAAAACTGCTAAATTTTGTGTCATTGTAAACAATCAAAGATCCTTAGTTTCTAACACTAAACACTAATATGTGTAACAACTAGCCAAAGAAAACCTTCATACGCATGGCCTGTAATTACTGAAAGTTGGCTGATCATCAAGATTGCACCCTTTTGACACATAGTTCCGTTAAATGACGGAATAAGAAAAAAAGAGATGGGTAGCTTATAGTCATAGTTAAAGCCAAGCCTTAGTCTCTTGACAGTATTTTTCCTCGATAAGTGAAATACTATAAGATCAATCGCAGCAGATGATCTAATTGTGTTTATGGAATGGCTGAACTCATTTATTGGACGGACCTGCATGCTAAACAGCACAGATTAGTTTAAACCTTTCAGATGGCTCAGCTCCAGTGGTTGGTACTCCACTCGTATTGTCAATAAATTCAAGTTTAGAAATGTTGATCCAAGGGTACCTCCAGTCTCTAGAAAGGATACTCGACCTTACTGCCTCTTTAGTAGTTAAATGACATAAGATGGTTTCTATTATGCATAGAGGAAGCTTGCCGAAGTGCCGAACATATCCATCTCTCTTATTCTTGTTGCTGTAAAAAGTTCAAATCTATTAATGATAAACTTTGTTTAACAACCTGTACACAAAGCATCAAAAGTATTAAGACATGGCAGATAATAAAAAGCCATAGATACTCTGAACGGAAGCAGGAACAAACACTATAACAAGTTACTATGATATATTGGTGTGTTTGGTGTTCTAAATTATTTTCAAACCAATATCATTTATGTTTTAAACACAAACTTCATCAACTACAACTAGTACTAGTAATGAACTCAATGACATACTTCTTTAATCAAAATCCTCATAAACATACCTGACTAGCTACATATGTTTTATTCGATAAAAAAGTAAGTACAGTAATAAAAATGTTTTACATAGATTTCTTACTGTACTTTTTCTTACTTTTTCAGTTTGGCTCATGTCACTGAATCATTTCTGATATCTAAATCTCTAACGTACGTTACTACTCTTTAGATCAAACTAAGCAGCTACACCGGCTACTTAACCAAGTTTTTAAGCTCGTCGGGGGACACCCTCTTCTTGAAGACGTGTTCTTTGAACTTATGTTTCATACGATGTCATATCTTCTTGAGCCATTGGGCCTCAAATGGCAAATTGGACAATAATGGGCCCAGTTTAAAAAAAACTTATGAATAGCCGTTGCACATTTTTCATTACACATACATAATCTTTCAAAAAGATACAATACGGGATTTTATCATAACGGGTAGTAAGTTCGTTTAGGCTTGTAGCTCCTGCAACTAATTTAGGTTTTATAGTTGTTTTTGCCAAAAATATATCTTGTTAAAGAATGTTAGTTGTAAAAAATCATGTGATCCATTATAAGATCCTTGTAGTTGAAAAAGGATCATCTGAGTGTATTCACTACAACAAAATCAAGGTTTAGGGTCGAAAATTTCGACCCTAAATACAAAGGGCATTCGACCCTAAATTTTAGGGTCGAAATATTCGACCCTAACTGTTCGACCCAACAATTTTGACCGTAAAAAATTAGGGTCGAAATACCTTATGTATTTTAGGGTCGAAAAAATGGGGCCCACCACTTTTCAGCAAAGTTTTTGACCAACATTTAGGGTCGAAACCCTTTGTAATTTAGGGTCGAAAATTTCGACCCTAAATATTATCCACGTGTAAATTAAAAAAACATTGTGAAAACGTTTTTTTTTTAATTTATTAAATTAGGGTCGAAATACTCTTTCAAATTTAGGGTCGAAAATTTCGACCCTAAATATTATCCACGTGGAAATTTAAAAAACATTGTGAAAATGTTTTTTTTAATTTATTAAATTAGGGTCGAAATGTTTTTCAGGTTTAGGGTCGAAAATTTCGACCCTAAACATTTTATATTAATTTTATTTTGCAAAATCATGTGTGCAGGTAATAATTAGGGTCAAAATTTAGGGTCGAAAATTTCGACCCTAAAGCTTAGGGTCGAAATTTCGACCCTAACTATAAGTTTAGGGTCAAAATTTTGACCCTAACTATATGTTTAGGGTCGAAATTTCGACCCTAAATGGCGCCTGGGCAAAAAAAAAACTGCATTGAGCAGCTTGTTTCCAGATTTTTTTCCGGAAAAAAATCTATATTTCAACACATCCACAATATTACAAATCACTAAACAGTACAATACTAATAATTTACAATACGTTAAATAGCCAAAACGTTAGAATACATTTCACCAAATCCTTATTTCACAAATGTAACAAGTCTAAAATTATTACACATCACAATAAATCCATGTTTCACAATTTAACAAGTCTTAAGTTATTACACATAATAAATCCATGTTCCCTGTGCCAATATTGGTACACTTATTCTTAAACAAGTTGGCTTTTGCTAGTTACGTTTACACTTTTAGTGCGGATAAATACTTGATTAGCTAAACAATCTATATCTAATTATGTACTTGTTAAGTTCCAGGATCTCTGAATGTTATTAGTGTGTATGAGAAGAGTGTGTATGAGAAGACGCAGCAATTAACTAGTAAGCAGTGTGAAAAATGGTGACTTCACTGACTTGGATGAGGAAGGTACACCTAGCATAGTTAAACACACTGCTTCTTGTTTTTCTAGTTAACATATGGTTTGTTTTTCTATTAATAACTGCGATATTATTTCCACCTAGGAAACCTGCAGGTAGCGGCTACCTTGAAACATGATGTATATCTGATACATCAAGTCATACGACTGAGGTCAAAAAAGACAAGAAATCAGACCAAATATCTTGAAATATGAAGTAAGATATTGAATGGCGTTACTTTTCTTTTACAAGCATAAAGCAACAGAATTAATGAATTATAGCTGATCCAAAATTACTATCAATATACGATAGGTGATATTCATAACTTTGACACACACACACAAAATTGAGATTTATCAAGAAAAATGTGGAAAACGTGGTTCCGAGTAAGCACATCAATCTATATGTAATGCATCAAACTTTTCATTAACTTAATTTAATCTGCAATCTAATCTCCATACCTTCCCTGTTTACTCCAAAAGTGGTGTTATAAGATCCAACTTCGCAAAGTGGCCACAATCCCTGTCCTCAATGTAGGTCAAACTGAATTGTAAAAACTCATTGGTCAAGCAAAAGTAGTGTTTCCGTGTAAGAATGCACACAGAATTTATTTGACCCCAGTCTATAAACCCTAATGTTATCGATGTTTTGTGAGTAGGGATCATAAACACCGATTTCACTGATTTTATAATCTTTATCAGCCGTCTTCCGAATTAGAGGTTCACCACTCTTCCTAAATCCAAGTATATTTCCGCTCGGAAATCTAGAACTTTCAATATTAAATAGCTTTGTAAACGAGTTTAGAATACCATTCTCCATCACCCACACACCATAAAATATTTGAGCCTTCTCACTAAATTCTGAAAGTTTATGGACTTAAAATAGATAGTCGTGAGATAGGATCGAACTTGTGATCACGGGATTGCACACATTACGTAAAGAGTTAATTTAATTTATTTATTAAATATATTTATTATATTTATTAAATTGAACCAAAGCTTAACTAACGATCATTAATAATTAAAAGTTAAGTATTAAACGACCGTTATGGAAATTAAATAGAAGCTAAAAGAAGGAGTTGGAAAAGTTCGGGAAACACCCCTTGTGGGCTTGTGAACCGTCGGCTAAGAGGACAAAAAGGGGAGGAGAAGATTTTGTTTCCTATTAGGTTTATATAACTTGGAGAAAAAGTTTATCCAAGGCCTATATAAACAAACCTTAGCCTTCATAAAAATCATCACAAATCTCTCTTTCTCTTGCTCTTAAAACCACCGGCCAAACACCCCCTCAATTAGGGTTTTGGTTTTCGATTTTTGCTATTCAGTAGATCTAGTCCTAGCCCCTCTCAAGGGTTGTTGGGTAGATACTCCATAAGCGTGGAAGCTCGGTTTGTTCGTGCTAGACTCACGATTAACTCTCCGTATTACGTGTGTACAAGATCATGATATAGTCTTATTTTAGACTATATCCTGGTGGTGTTCGTGATTAGCCCTAGTTGCTGTTGTTCCGTTGTCTTGTGGATCTTGCTAGGATAAAGGTATGTAACCCTAATCTCGGTTAATTATAATTGTGTTAATTATGATCTTGTTAATTTGCTTCTGCTATATGTGTGCTTTGATCCATATTAGGGTATTTAATAATTGTTATGAACTTTGTAAACCTTCAGTGGCATCAAGAGCCGTTTTAACATGATTATAATTATCGAGATCTAAAGTTTTTTTAACTAATATTGATTTGTGTTAAACATTACATGTTGTTTTTTAGGTTTTATAAAAAATTTAGGGTTTTGTTTTTATTGTTTTTTAAAAATCGGCCATGCCGAATTTTTTATTAATTTTTTTTTGTAAACCCTAAAAATACATGGTAATTAGCTTTAGATGAATGCATGAATTAATTGTTATGTCATGTGTGGTTACGATCCGTAGTATTTAATTGTTAAGATAATGTGGGAGATCCGTAATGAACGTGCATGTTTTTTTTACTGATCATATAATTTTGTATGCTATTTGCTTTATTTGATTCAAAGTTTTAAAATTAGGGAAGACTTTTTATTTTTATAAAAACCCTAGATTTGATGTTCTTTGAATAAAATTGTTATGCATGTGGCTATTTGATTTAGTTTTTTTTTGTACTACTTGTTTTCATGCGTTTTTTTATATTGTATGTTGTAAACAATGGTAGTTTTTTCCAAGAAAAATAATATTTACTAAATCTTATCAAAATTAATGAATTGTTTTGAGATCTAAATTACATATAATTAGCGTTGATTAGAATTGCAATAACAACTTAACGGCCTACTCAATTTTGACAAACTATAAAGTGGGTATAACGCACCGTTGGTCATGTACTCGGTTAAGGAAAGAGGTGTTATGCTTCAGCGCTGACCAAATTCCCGGCTCGCCTGTGCGTCAAAATTGGAATTACCTACGGTTGTTATTTGTATAAATTCTTTAAGGTTGATTTAACTGCAATAATTCACATCTGAAACACAATGAATAAGGTTATTGCTTTGTGCTTTAGCTGAGTTCTAGAAAAAGTACGGTGTGAATTTAGTTGTGTGTAAAATCTTTAATTGGTTTAACCAATACCTCAACTTGTAAATATATGATGAAATTTTAGTCTCACCAAAAGTTTACTAAACGTTTTTTATTAAACTTATGTTATGGAGATGTATGCATGCTTCTCCATACATGATTTTGACACCAAAATCTATACCCTAAAAATTTAAGTCATATGTCATTGATATGAAGTATAATACATATATATAATATATCGTAACGTAAGTGATTCGACAAATAATTCCTTTAGGAAAAAGAATTATAAGTCAAAACTCACAAAATGATATATAATATATATATACCGAGCAAGTGATCACCCGGGTCGTTTCCCAACGAAGTGTGAAATTGGCGGTTTCGATATTGGTTTAACTTTTGGATGCTTGAATAACAAGGGAATTTTATTTTGTTTCCTAAACTACGAGAAAATCATTTAAATAACGAGAATTTAAAAAAAAATAATTAAAACTAAGGCATACTAAATTAAAGTTAAAATTAGGGCATACTAAATTAAACTTAAAACTAAGGAAAAACATAATAAGGCATCGAAATAGAACATGAGTCTATGTGAAACATAAATAAAGGAAAGGAAAAGTATATAAAGCAAACTATACTAATAAACATATGCAATTAAATAACGAAACGAATAACGGGAATTAAAGAAGCGACAAAATAAGCAAATTAAAGATTTTAATCCTATGAAAGCAAATTTAATTTTTCTATGTCATAAATAACAAAAGAAAATTTTCATAAAAAAATTATACTTTTTTTTAATTTCTAAATTATTTATAATGAATTAAAAACGATTTAAAATATTATATGATTTTGAAAAAAAATGAAAATTTGAATGAAAAATCTTAATACTAAATTACGTTTAGGAAAAATAAAAAGTTGAGACAAATAAGCCTTAATGAGTTGTTATTAAGCAAAATAACCTATAAAAGAAAATTGTTAAAAAGAGTACAAACAAAAGATTTTGTAAACTAAGACAAAGAAAGATAGTTTGCCCAGATGGTTTGGTGGTATGTATTTGAATTGAGAAAGTAACTGATAAGTGTGAAAACACCCATCCTTTTACCACTTAATTACAATAATAACCAAGCCAAAACGTGTATTTTATGTCGTAAATGTCAGAATTATGCGTGGTTTGTGTTTTTGTTGTGATTTAGGACCAAAACGTGAAAAGGGAGGAAAACACGGGCTTTCACGGGCTTTTATCGAAGAAAAAGACAAAAGACGAAGTCAAAAGATTAAGGGTGCAAAAAGAACGGAAGTCCAAGGCCTATTCTGAAGATTTATCGAAAAACAAGTCTAAAGACGGAAGTTTAATTAAGCCGAAGAACTCAAGTCTAATAAATGAAGAAATTATAAGACGAGTTTAAATTAATCCCGAGACAAAGTCGAAAAAGTCGAAGAACTTAAAAGACGAAAAGACGTGAAGAAAGAAAGAAAGAAAGAAAAGAGCAACACAAGCATCCCCTCCTTTCCTATAAATACCCTTCATTTCACCACATGAAAGGGTGTTAGTCATTTAGGAGTAGATTAGTTTTAGGAGTAGGAGTAGATTACTTTCTCTCTCTAGATTTCTTTCATGTTCTTAAGCTTTTCTTTCAAGTTTTCTTAATCTTAATCTTTAATCTTGTACTTTTGAATCTTTAATCTTAATCTTATTTCAAGCTTTTTACAATCATTCTCATTCTATCTTTCTTGATTTTATTTACCTTTGATTCGATATAATCTTTGATCTTGTTTAGTTTTGATGTTTGATTGATTAAAAAGTTTATCTTTTTATTCATCTATAAGTTTTAATACAAATGAGTTTTGAGCTTGACATGCTTATTGGCTTATTTTGTGTTTAGCTTATTTGTTTTTTCTAGTTTTTCTTAAAAGTTTATCTTTTTAAAGTTTATTTTATAAAGTTGTTTATTTTGTGTTTTTAAAAGTCTTTAAATTCTAGCTTATTAGCTTTTCTTAAACGTGTTTTGATTAGGTTTTTAGGCGTGTGCTTATTTGATTAGTAACTTATTAGATTTAGCTTATTTTATACATTCCTTTTACATCCCGATCATCTTGATTGGAAAAGGGTTTTACATTCCTTTTATACATTCATTTTACATTCCGATCATCTTGATTGGAAAAGGGTTTTACATTCCTTTCAGCATTCCTTTTAGCATTCCTTTTAGCATTCCTTTTAGCATTCCTTTCAGCATTCCTTTCAGCATTCCTTTTAGCATTCCTTTTAGCATTCCTTTCAGCATTCCTTTTAGCATTCCTTTCAGCATTCCTTTTAGCATTCCTTTCAGCATTCCTTTTAGCATTCATTTCAGCATTCCTTTTAGCATTCCTTTCAGCATTCCTTTTAGCATTCCTTTTAGCATTCCTTTCAGCATTCCTTTTACATTCCTTTTAGCATTCCTTTCAGCATTCCTTTTAACATTCCTTTCAGCATTCCTTTTAGCATTCCTTTCAGCATTCCTTTTAGCATTCCTTTCAGCATTCCTTTTAGCATTCCTTTCAGCATTCCTTTTAACATTCTTTTCAGCATTCCTTTTAACATTCCTTTTAGCATTCCTTTCAGCATTCCTTTTAGCATTCCTTTCAGCATTCCTTTTAGCATTCCTTTCAGCATTCCTTTTACATTCCTTTTAGTATTCCTTTCAGCATTCCTTTTAACATTCCTTTCAGCATTCCTTTTAGCATTCCTTTTAGAATTCCTTTTAGCATTCCTTTTACATTCCTTTTAGCATTCCTTTCAGCATTCCTTTTAACATTCCTTTCAGCATTCCTTTTACATTCCTTTTAGCATTCCTTTCAGCATTCCTTTCAACATTCCTTTCAGCATTCCTTTTAGCGTTCCTTTCAGCATTCCTTTTAGCATTCCTTTTAGCATTCCTTTCAGCATTCCTTTTAGTATTCCTTTCAGCATTCCTTTTAGCATTCCTTTTACATTCCTTTTAGCATTCCTTTCAGCATTCCTTTTAACATTCCTTTCAACATTCCTTTTAGCATTCCTTTCAACATTCCTTTTAGCATTCGTTTTGCATTCCTTTTACTTATCGCAATTTACATTTTCATTTTACTTAGTAATAGATAACCAAACCATTTTCCTTTCCACCAAGAACAATTGTGTCGCGCTTTCTACCAATAATCAATTCGAAAAGATCGGACGATAACTTTTCATACTTGGCTAAAACCTAGTTATTAAATGGCGCCGCTGCCGGCTCTTTTCATGAAGATTAACGGTTTATTGTGAGAGACGCGTTGGATTTTGGGATCCGTTCACTTTTGAACGTTATTTTTCTTGTCAAATTTTCAAAAAAAATAAAAAATAAAAAATAAAAAATAAAAAATAAAATAAATAAAATAAAATAAATAATAATAAAATAAAATAAAATACAAAATTTCAAAAATCCCAAAAACATTTTAAAAACCATAAAATGCATTTTTTTTCTAAGTTTTTGCAACCAAAAATATTCCTCTTAACCCTCTATTGTGTTTAATTCTTTTTCTCAACCCCTCTAATTTTAATTCTTCATGGATTCGTCTTGCGTACGGTGTGGGAGACCATGGCATGGTTATCAAACATGTCAATGGTGTACTTGTGAGCGGTGTGGCTCTGATATTGACGATACACAATTTGGATTTTGTCCATTTTGCAATTCAACAAATTCATACTTCTTCTCTTACAATACTTTCTCACCCTCTCCCGTATATGACAATCCTTATCCTAACAATGCACCAGGTTTTTCTCCATACCCGTGGTGCAATATTTGTGGGGGCCCTCACGATGCTTCTTCTTGTCAACCGATGAATATCTTTGAGCCAATTCCGTGCTATGATTCCGTTTTGTATAACTTTGAGCCCCCACATCACACCCTCAATCATCAATCCTCTCAAGGAATTAGTCTTGACCAATAACTCACTACTTTGAATGACATTCTTGAAAGTTTAGCTCAACTCCGAGCTGACTTACATCAGGAAAGGCAACCTTTGCTTGATGGTGACCAAATCTTGAAATCCACCTACACCTTTTTGAGCCAATTTGGTCGTTTTCCCTTCTTTTCTACACCAAAATGTTTACTTACAGCGTGGGATAGAATGGGTTTAATTGAACATACTCAGGGAGATGATCAACAGAAATTGCTTCATGAGCTTCTTAAAGATGTGGAGGTTATCAAGGAGGAGTTAGTGGACTATATCACTCCTAACTGGAATGGTCCAGTCTATTATGATGATGATGACGAGGATGATATCTACAATCTCAACCCATCTTCTGAGATTACTACTCCTACTCTTGTTATCCCTAATGCGCCGAAGGATTGTGATACATTGAGTAAGATTAGTGATTTTGGTCTTGATAAATTCTTTGATGAGGTTTGTGATGCATCGAATTTTGAGGAGCTTACGGAAGAGGTCGCTCTTAATGATGATGATTTTTCTCCATGCTATGAGAATTTCACTTTTGAAATTTATCCTTCTCCTCCGGGCGATGAAGGCGATGTTGATTTATTCTCTCCGACTTATGAGAAGTTCGCCCCTGAACTTGGTCTTTTAGATGAGGTGGAAGACGTTATTCTTCGCGACAAATTACTGAAAGTTCATCTTCTTATTGCTAAGATTGAAGCGTTGAATTCTGCTCCTATTAAAGAATCTTCACCTCCGTCTATTACTTCAGTTGAGAATAATGATACAGCTATAGAGGAAATCGACATTCACTCAATGCCTCCGGGTATTGATGATGATGACACGGAGGGGGAAATTATTTTTGATAATTTGCTGCAGGAAGGTATTGTCCCAAGTCTCCCTCCCGAGCACCTTTCATCCACGCCTTTTAACACCATTACGGAGGATGAGTGCTTTGACCTGGGAGGTAACATTGACCATTCCATGATTGACACCTTTATGGCTTTGCCGCTTTCTGAACATCAATTGTCTTTGGGGGATGACAATTTGCTTACTTTACCCACCCCACCTCCCGTGGATCATGACCTCACATACTTCTCGTATGTTGAGCGTACTTTTCTCTCATTCAAGACTTATCCTCCTGCCTCTCCTTTATTAATGTCCCCCGGGAACGAGGACAAGGTCTTTGATCCCGGTATTACATTCGAGGCTTCCCCATGGACCATTTAATTCGGGGACGAGTCAGGCTCGTGACTCGGTTAACAAAAACAAGCGCTTCTCGGGAGGCAACCTGATTATCTATCCTTTACCGTTTTCATAATAAGTGTAGGGGGAGCCACGTATGTGTTCGCTGTCTTGTTTCTTATGTGCAGGGATTCGAGCTTTCAAAGATCCCTTCTTGATGACTTTTGACGACCCGTGATTTCGTGTACCCGTCTTCCTAGTTCTATCCTAAACTCTTTTGATTCACTATTTTATATTCTTCAATGTTAAAATAGGAATCACTTTAGTTGTCTCTTCCTTAGCAAGATTTAAACAAACGTGCACAATGTCCTAAGTGTAGGGGATTTTACTTCCACATGCTTAAACATTGAGGACAATGTTTATATTAAGTGTAGGGGGACTTCTATCGAAGTTAAGTGGTCTTTTCCTTGCATTTGTCCTCATTTTAACCGGAAAATTGATTTTTCGACATTTTTCAAAATTTTTGATCTATTTTGACCTAGTAGTTTTTCCTTTGTTAGCGTTATTTACTTTCTTTACTAGAATAAATTTTCAATAAAGTGGTTTTAAATTTTTCAAAGTCATGAATATTTTGACTCAACCCGAGTTTACTTATCTAAGTTTACTCTAGCTAGTATCTTTAACGTGTTTAAGTCAAGTTTTGCTAGGCTTTTATATAGGGAGCTTTAAAACGCGAAAGTCTTAACTCTCACGGGTTAAGAACAAGAACTTTTCGCAAGTTCCTATAATTGATCCTAGAGAGTTGTTTATCAAGGGAACTTTAAAATGCGAATTCTAAACTTGAAAAAGTCTAAGAGTTTGCAAGATCCTATAGATGACTCGAAAACCCAAAACTTGGATTTAATTGGCTAAGCATCCACGAGTCTCATTCCTTGAGATTTTAAATTGTGGAGAACGAGAGATGATAGAGTCAATTATAAGTTTGGTATTCTTTCGTGAATTTATGTGAGTTGATTATAAGCCTATTCTCCCATCGCTTGCTAATAAATTTATCTGCAATAAATAAGGTTGTACGATTTGAAAAGTTACTTAGCTTCTAGCACAAGATCGTTTAAAAGTTACTCGGTATTAATTAGAGTTCATAGCCAAGGCATAACTTATTGAAGCGGGATGCGAAGATTGGCGAGTCCGAAAAGGCCCTAACAAGGCATGAGGGCTACATTTTGTTGCTAAAGATCCAAAAGTGATGTGAATAATCATTAATCGAAAATCAATATGAAGGATCGAGACACACGACTAAAAGCAAAAACTCCCCAAAAGATCATGGAGAAGTCTATCCAAAAAGGACCTAACAAGGTATGAGGATAAATAGATCCAAGTCCTAAAAGGAGGCGGATCGTTGTATATCAAATTACAAAATAAAGATTGGAGAAAAATAAAGAAGTCGTGGTCTAAGTATGAAGAATCTCTCAAAAACTCCAAGTGAAGAAATTCCTATTATGAAGAGAAGACCATAATTTAAAGAACGTCTCTCAAGATTTGAAGTATGAATTCGCTGCCAAATATCGGTCCGAGAAAGGTCTCAAATCGTGAAGCAAGTTATGCCAAGATATGAACTTTAAGAGGTCCCGAGAAGCAGTTTTAAAAGATTTTGTCCTTTAGCTAACTATTGATTAAATCGTACCACTTTATTTTCAGCCTAAAAAACTATCGAAATAAGTCAACAATGCATCCTCGTGATCATTCAAGACAAAAATAAAATATAAGAGATACACCTAGGAATAAGGGAGTCTAAGTAAATAATTGGCCCACATGATTTCGTGTTAGTTTGCTAACTTATAATAACAATGATCTCGTTTTTAAGCTTGGTTTGGGGAACGTGAAACTTGAGGGTGATAATCATTCATGACATTTCCAAAACCCTAAGGTAAGTTTCTTGATCTCTTTACTTGTTTTCTTATTTTTGAAATTTTCTATCATTTTAATAAACGCCAATGTGGATTGATTATGATGGAAAATGTAAAACTTGCTTTGTAACTAATGCATTACATGAGGACATTGCAATGGTCAAGTGTAGGGGATTTGATAGGTGTGAAAACACCCATCCTTTTACCACTTAATTACAATAATAACCATGCCAAAACGTGTATTTTATGTCGTAAATGTCAGAATTATGCGTGGTTTGTGTTTTTGTTGTGATTTAGGACCAAAACGTGAAAAGGGAGGAAAACACGGGCTTTCACGGGCTTTTATCGAAGAAAAAGACAAAAGACGAAGTCAAAAGATCAAGGGTGCAAAAAGAACGGAAGTCCAAGGCCTATTCTGAAGATTTATCGAAGAACAAGTCTAAAGACGGAAGTTTAATTAAGCCGAAGAACTCAAGTCTAATAAATGAAGAAATTATAAGACGAGTTTAAATTAATCCCGAGACAAAGTCGAAAAAGTCGAAGAACTTAAAAGACGAAAAGACGTGAAGAAAGAAAGAAAGAAAGAAAAGAGCAACACAAGCATCCCCTCCTTTCCTATAAATACCCTTCATTTCACCACATGAAAGGGTGTTAGTCATTTAGGAGTAGATTAGTTTTAGGAGTAGGAGTAGATTACTTTCTCTCTCTAGATTTCTTTCATGTTCTTAAGCTTTTCTTTCAAGTTTTCTTAATCTTAATCTTTAATCTTGTACTTTTGAATCTTTAATCTTAATCTTATTTTAAGCTTTTTACAATCATTCTCATTCTATCTTTCTTGATTTTATTTACCTTTGATTCGATATAATCTTTGATCTTGTTTAGTTTTGATGTTTAATTAATTAAAAAGTTTATCTTTTTATTCATCTATAAGTTTTAATACAAATGAGTTTTGAGCTTGACATGCTTATTGTCTTATTTTGTGTTTAGCTTATTTGTTTTTTCTAGTTTTTCTTAAAAGTTTATCTTTTTAAAGTTTATTTTATAAAGTTGTTTATTTTGTGTTTTTAAAAGTCTTTAAATTCTAGCTTATTAGCTTTTCTTAAACGTGTTTTGATTAGGTTTTTAGGCGTGTGCTTATTTGATTAGTAACTTATTAGATTTTGCTTATTTTATACATTCCTTTTACATCCCGGTCATCTTGATTGGAAAAGGGTTTTACATTCCTTTTACATTCTGATCATCTTGATTGGAAAAGGGTTTTACATTCCTTTCAGCATTCCTTTTAGTATTCCTTTCAGCATTCCTTTTAGCATTCCTTTCAGCATTCCTTTTAGCATTCCTTTTAGCATTCCTTTCAGCATTCCTTTCAGCATTCCTTTTAGCATTCCTTTCAGCATTCCTTTTAGCATTCCTTTCAGCATTCCTTTTAGCATTCCTTTCAGCATTCCTTTTAGCATTCACTTCAGCATTCCTTTTAGCATTCCTTTCAGCATTCCTTTCAGCATTCCTTTTAACATTCCTTTCAGCATTCCTTTTAGCATTCCTTTCAGCATTCCTTTTAGCATTCCTTTCAGCATTCCTTTTAGCATTCCTTTCAGCATTCCTTTTAACATTCCTTTCAGCATTCCTTTTAACATTCCTTTTAGCATTCCTTTCAGCATTCCTTTTAGCATTCCTTTCAGCATTCCTTTTAGCATTCCTTTTAGTATTCCTTTCAGCATTCCTTTTAACATTCCTTTCAGCATTCCTTTTAGCATTCCTTTTAGCATTCCTTTTAGCATTCCTTTTACATTCCTTTTAGCATTCCTTTCAGCAATCCTTTTAACATTCCTTTCAGCATTCCTTTTACATTCCTTTTAGCATTCCTTTCAGCATTCCTTTTAACATTCCTTTCAGCATTCCTTTTAGCGTTCCTTTCAGCATTCCTTTTAGCATTCCTTTTAGCATTCCTTTCAGCATTCCTTTTAGTATTCCTTTTAGCATTCCTTTTACATTCCTTTTAGCATTCCTTTCAGCATTCCTTTTAACATTCCTTTCAGCATTCCTTTTAGCATTACTTTCAGCATTCCTTTTAGCATTCCTATTGCATTCCTTTTACTTATCGCAATTTACATTTTCATTTTACTTAGTAATATATAACCAAACCATTTTTATTTCCACCAAGAAAAATTGAGTCGCACTTTCTACCAATAATCAATTCGAAAAGATCGAACGATAACTTTTCATACTTGGCTAAAACCTAGTTATTAGTAACAAGTGAGGTCAAGGGTTCAACCCCTGACACAGACAACATTTTTTTGAAAACAGTATTTTTTTTAATTATATAGATAAACTTGGTGAACAAACTAACTGCTACGCAAATGCTAACTAGCAATTTGAACCATCACCAAAACAAAAACACAAACTCATGTAAAACTAATTGGACCAAACAAAAATATCAACATCTAACATTAAGCAACATCAATAAAACATCTTTGAACAACGACTTATATAAAAAGTAAACTAATGAAAAGATAACATAGCAAGTTATATGTAAAAAAACAACCAAACTGAACAATTAACAACATTAAACAATAATCAATAACCAAGAAGTATAGTACCTGGTTTCGATTCGGATTCAACGCTACCATGAGTCCATGATCACAAAAAAAATTCGTGGGACCCTTTTGAAATCTAAAACCATCTCCATCCGAATTTTTTAAATTCTTTTTCTTCTTCTCTTTTGTTTTTCGTTAAATGAATAGTATCGTTAACTATGATTTTTTATCAAAGAAATTTAAACAATTGAAACTGTAACTCAAAATTAAAAACTAGACTACTTTGTTTTCTTCTTTTTCTCGTTGAAGCAGTAAAACAACAATCTTTAAAAAACAACACCAACAACAGTGAACAACAATCTTTAACAATCTTTTTTTTCTTTTTCGAATCAAAATTTAAAATAAACCTTCATCATTAACAACAATTTTTCGGATTCAAATTAAAAGCATAATAAAATTAAACAACTTTTAAATAAACAACAATAACTAAAAACCTTGAGTACAAATTAAAGAAAATAATAACTGATTTTTGGAATTAAATCAAAACAAGAAATTAAAAATTTAATTAAAACCTACACTAATAAAAATTAAAAGCCTAAAAAACTCCCGTCTTCATTCTTGTTCTTGCCTCTTTATAGCCAAATCTTGTAAAGAAAACGTCATTGGTGACGTTTTGATTTTTGACCTCTTCTATTCACGTGGGTTCTTGTCTTGAACCTTTGATGGGTCTTTATCACGTCTTGAACAAGCTATAAACATCACCAATCGTCACCAATTTGTTTGTATCTGTTTGAATACAAATCTTTTGATGTGGGGTAGAGGATTGAGATGGGTTTTGGATAGTAGCCGAATATGAAAACAAAAAGGAAGGATGATTTGGATCTAAGGATTTTGTGGCTGGAATAAGATATGTGGTGGAGGATGAGATGTTTGATGTAGATTTGACTGGAAACTCTAATCCCATTTCTTTGTAAATATCGAATGAAAAATAATGAATGGGGACCGGTGGTTATTATAATGGGCTGGGGGATGTTAAAACAAAATGAACATAGTGGGCTCGAGTGTTATGCTGGCCCAAATTCAAATTCGGTTGTAGTAACTTGGGCTTCATTCACCATTAGTAAAAAATGGACCGAGTGTGGCTGGTTTGTTTAATTTTGGTTGATTGTTTGTGTAATAAAAATTGACGGGCTGACTCGGCCCGTTAAACGGGTGCGGGTTCGCCCGTAAAATTAAATAGTGGGGTTCAGATCGGTTTTCAATGCTCATTCCATTTTCGTATCTCGGGGTCGACTTCGACTTCGTCTTAATCTTAATAAATTCTACGAACGTTGTCGAGTCGATCCAAATTGTCCGTTTTGCTCCGTTTTCAATCCTTTTGTACCTATTAGACATAAAACACAAAACAAAGATATTTGCAATATAATATGATATATTCTAGTGTTTTAAGTTATTTTTTCAGATTTTATGGGTATCAAATGATGAGTAAATGGACTCTCATCACCCCTCCCCCCACACTATCAATTGCTAGTCCCTAGCAATCCGATCATATGAAGTAATGAAAGGATCAAAAGTATACACCCCATTTCGACTCTTATTCAAAATTTAAAAAGACAAGACAAAATTATTAAACTACCAAGGTTCATCCATCGTCCCCGATTTTCACCCATTCCATGCTAAGTGTAAAACGAGATTATTGTCTTTTACTAGTTAGTAATGCTAACACTACTCATATGCATTAATCATGATACTTAAACTCCCTTATTCCTAATTGGTATCTCTAGATTTTATTTTTGTCATGGATCACGAGGATTCATATTGACTTATTTCGATATTTCTTAAGTCCTAAAATAAAGTAGGACGGTTTATTTGATAGGTAGCTAAAGGACACGATCTTTTAAAATATTCCATATAATTATCTAAAGTCCATATCTTGGCATAACTTTGATCACGACTTGGGACCTCTCCCAGACCGATATTTGGCATTTATGTTACAAAACTTTTTATAAAATATTTAAGCAAATGGTCATGGTCTTTTATTCATTCTTAGCGTACATCTTTTGGATGCCTTTTTTCGAGATGCTTTATTGTGACCATGACTTTTTAATCCCTTCTTGGATTATTCAAAAATTTTGCATCCTCAACTCTTTTGAGTGTTTTTGGATAGCACAAATCCTCATGCCTTTCGAGCCTTTTTGGATTAAAACGAGTCCTCATACCTTTCGAGTCTTTTTGGACTTTATAACAAACACTTTATCCTCAACTCTCTTGAGTCTTTTTGGATAGAAAATCATGCCATCATGCCTTTCGAGCCTTTTTGGAACATGGTCCTCAACTCTTTTGAGTATTTTTGGACATTTACAAAATATAATCCTCATGCCTTTCGAGCCTTTTTGGATTTACCAATCTTCACATCCCGTTTAGATAAGTTATGCCTTGATATGTACTTTATCTAATCATATGTAACTTTTAAACGATCTTGTTCTAGAAGCTAAAAACCTTATAAACCGTACGACTCGATTTATTAAAAATTTATTTATATACATGAGAGATGGGAGAAAAAGCACACAACTAAAGCACATGAGTTTTTGAAAGAATATGAATATTCTATGTTTAGCATAATAACTTATAATCGACTCTATCACTTCTCGTCCTCAATAAAGAGACTTAGCCTAATATAGTTAAGGAACGAAGCTAAGGGCTCAACACGCCCGATCGGGTCAAAATTAAACCTAGACACAAAAATACTTAACAAAATGTGCAAAGCACTTCTTTTTATTAAATAAAAATGTAAAAAAAATTGGTCAAAATGGGGGTGCTAGGGTACGAGTAGGTACAAATGTGATCAAATTCGGCTAGAATTCCCCCCCCCCCCCCCCCCCCCCCCCTCCACATTTAGAATTGAATATTGCCCTCAATATTCAAAGTACCGGCCGGAGCCGACACTATAGAACGTAAAAGGGTAACACTACTAGCCAAGTGTGCGAACGAAAAGCTTTTTTCACAAAAAAAGATTAATAGATATCCCTAGATAAACGTTAGTAACAAGATCGGATATTGGGCGGCCGGATTGAAAACGGGCGCTTCAATCATCTCGATCACGGGAATCCTGAAAATATAGAGCAAACACACGGCAACAAACAATGGAAGAGGCATCTCCCCCACACTTAGTGTTAGCAAAAACTAAGAAGAAGAACCACAAAAGATCCTCGGGTTGCCTCCCGAGAAGCGCTTGTTTATTAATGAGTCGTTAGCTTGACTCGCCCCGAATTCAATGGTCATGGGGGAGCAAGTGGAAAAAAAATCTCCATCGGACTTTCATTCAAGATGTTTGGATAAACGTTAAATTTCATGAAAGTTCCACACCGATGAGATACACCCGGCTCAAGAGAATAAAAAATGTACATGGAGATGCCGGGTTCAAAAATGGTATCCTCATTCCCGGAGGAGAGAAGATATAGAGGAGAATAAGTAAGAAATGGAAGAAAGGTCCGGATAACGAGTTTATAAAATTCCTCATTCTCATCGAAAGGCGGTTCATCGGTGAATCCCTTAAGAATGGAAACTAAACTCATCACGGAAGAAGATGGATGATCACTATTCTCAACGGGTGGGAGGGTGGGAATAGCAATATCATGAATGGTCACCGAGTCAACGAGAGAAATATCAAAAGTGAATTTATCGAGCTCGGGACCAAGAATAGTCATACCATAATTCTTAAGAGGATCCGGATCAAATGTGAATTGATCATAATCGGGATCATTAAGATGGTTATCAACATCTCCCGGTGGAGATGGAACAAATGAAGTAGATTCAAAAGTGAATCTCTCAAATGTGTTATCAAAATCAATCTCATTTCCCGGTGGAAATGGATGAAGAAGAGTAAGTTCATCCGTGAACTTCTCATAGACGGGCTCATGAAAATCGGCATTTAGTGCCTCGATTTTAGCAATTAAAACATTGATCTTTTATAATTTTTCACGAAGCCCAACATCCTTGATTTCTCCCCCTTTCGGGTCAAAATCTTTCACCTCCTCTAAGCTTATGGGCTTGGAATGGGAAGGTGATGCCTCAACATAATCGATATCCTCAATAGAGAAAGAACCGTCATCACTCGAAGTAGAAACATCGTTAGAATCAGAGAAAATCTCAAATTGATCTTTTGAAATGTCAAGAGGCGGAGGATGATCACAAATAGGCACATCACACAAATTGTCGGGAATACCCTTAGGCTCACTTGGGATTAGGACAAGATCCTCAACACTAGACTTTATGAATTCGTCCGATTCCGTTGCCGGAATAGTGTCAAGATGCTCATCCTCCATTATGAGAGAGTCAACGGGCTCCTCGGGTGTGACTGCAATGGTATAATCCTCGTCGTCATCATCATCACGGTATAAGGTAGGATGGTTGAAATTCGGAGCATTAATATATTCTGCCAACTCCTCTTTAACATTTTCTACATCCTCGAGAAGTTTTCGAAGCAACTCTTGTAGTTGCTTTTCTCCACATGTATGCTTAATCTCAAAAAATATATCCCATGCTATCAATAAAATCTTCGACTTTCTAAAACAAAACGATTAAACTTCTTTAAAAATGTTTTCGTAGAGGTCAAAACGTTGTCTCTATCTAGCAAAGCTTCATTACTTGTTTTATTATATTTTTTCATTTTTTGTTGAACTAATTCGTAAATGAATAGCTCATGTTCATTAAGCTCATTTTCAGAAGCAATGGATTGATGATGAATGACAGGATGATGTGGGGGCTCAAAATGGTCATAACCAGAATCATAGCAAGGATTTGGCTCATAAAAATTCTTCGTTTGACATAAATAAGTATCATGAGGGCCCCCACACTTTTCACAACAAGGATATTGTTGTGAAAAAACTCGGTGAATTTTGTGGATAATTATTTCTATTGTAGTCATAATTGCACCCCGGCTCTTGCTCGTTGTTAAACGAGGGATGAGATGGACAATCGATAGTAAAATGGGAATCATTTCCACAATGCGCACACGAGTATGGCAAACGAGTGGGTTGTGGTGGATTTTGAAAAGTTTGTGGGAGTTCTTTAACGATATGAGTGTAGCAAGGTCCCGGAGTAGAAGTAATCGGGACTTGCGGCAGACAATTATAGCCGTGATGAGCACCGTTCCCACAAGACTTGCAAGTATATTGCCGACAAAAAATACCATTCATCGAGTCATCACACTCATAACATAAATGATGGCTAACAAGAGGAGGACTTTGTAAAGTAGTTTTAATGGGGTCTTTATCGAAGACACATGGCTAAAAAAGTGTGACAACGACATTAGTACGATCATTAGAGGACGAAAATTTCTTCATCATTAGCAAAACAATCTTCGTAAATCACCTTACGTATAAAAGCACATGGTCTACAAAATACACCATCCACCGAGTCGCCACAACGGGGGCAACGAGGTAGACGAGACGAGTCGGACGGAACACGATCAATTCCGCCGACGGTACTCCCATTAGAAAAAATACACTGTCGGCTATACAAAGATCCACAAGACGAACACTCTTTAAAATCGGAGAGTGACGTCATAAGAATTAAACAAAACAGAGGGTATAAGAAAAAGAATTAAATGAAGAGAGGATAAAGAAGATTATTTTTTTATTTTTCTATTTTTTTTGTCTTTTATATATAATAAAAAGAAAGGAAAAATATTTTTGTATTTTTTTTATTTTTTTATATATTCACAAATAAAGCAATAACTTCACGAGGAAGGATCTTCAAGTCACTAATCGTCAAACGTAACGAAATTGTCGCAACACACTTCCCCGGCAGCGGCGCCAAAAATTTGATATGAAGTATAATACATATATAATATATCATAACGTAAGTGATTCGACAAATAATTCCTTTAGGAAAAAGAATTATAAGTCAAAACTCACAAAATAATATATAATATATATACCGGGCAAGTGATCACCCGGGTAGTTTCCCAACGAAGTGTGAAATTGGTGGTTTCGATATTGGTTTGACTTTTGGATGCTTGAATAACAAGGGAATTTTATTTTGTTTCTAAACTACGAGAAAAACATTTAAATAACGAGAATTAAAAAATAATTAAAACTAAGGCATACTAAATTAATGTTAAAATTAGGGCATACTAAATTAAACTTAAAACTAACGAAAAACATAATAAGACATCGAAATAGAACAGGAGTCTATGTGAAACATAAATAAAGGAAAGGCAAAGTATATAAAGCAAGCTATACTAATAAACATACGCAATTAAATAATGAAACGAATAACGGGAATTAAAGACGCGACAAAATAAGCAAATTAAAAATTTTAATCCTATGAAAGCAAATTTAATTTTCCTATGTCCGAAATAACAAAAGAAAATTTTCATTAAAAAAAATTATATTTTTTTTAATTTCTAAATTATTTATAATGAATTAAAAACGATTTAAAATATTATATGATTTTAAAAAAAATGAAAATTTGCATGAAAAATGTTAATACTAAATTACGTTTAGGAAAAATAAAAAGTTGAGACAAATAAGCCTTAATGAGTTGTTATTAAGCAAAATAAGCTATAAAAGAAAATTGTTAAAAAGAGTACAAACAAAAGATTTTGTAAACTAAGACAAAGAAAGATAGTTATCCCAGATGGTTTGGTGGTATGTATTTGAATTGAGAAAGTAACAAGTGAGGTCAAGGGTTCAACCCCTGACGCATACAACATTTTTTTGAAAACAGTATTTTTTTTATAAATTTATAGATAAACTTGGTGAACAAACTAACTGCTACGCAAATGCTAACTACCAATTTGAACCATCACCGAAACAAAAACACAAACTCATGTAAAACTAATTGGACCAAACAAAAATATCAACATCTAACATTAAGCAACATCAATAAAACATCTTTGAACAACGAATTATATAAAAATTAAACTAATGAAAAGATAACATAGCAAGTTATATATAAAAAAAGCAACCAAAGTGAACAATTAACAACATTAAACAATAATCAATAACCAAGAAGTATAGTACCTGGTTTCGATTCGGATTCAACGCTACCATGAGTCCATGATCACAAAAAAAATTCGTGGGACCACTTTGAAATCTAAAACCATCTCCATCCGAATTTTTGAAATTCTTTTTCTTCTTCTCTTTTGTTTTTCGTTAAATGAATAGTATCGTTAACTATGATTTTTTATCAACGAAATTTAAACAATTGAAACTGTAACTCAAAATTAAAAACTAGACTACTTTGTTTTCTTCTTTTTCTCGTCGAAGCAGTAAAACAACAATCTTTAAAAAAACAACACCAAGAATAGTGAACAACAATCTTTAACAATCTTTTTTTTTCTTTTTCGAATCAAAATTTAAAATAAACCTTCATCATTAACAACAATTTTTCGGATTCAAATTAAAAGCATAATAAAATTAAACAACTTTTAAATAAACAACAATAACTAAAAACCTTGAGTACAAATTAAAGAAAATAATAACTGATTTTCGGAATTAAATCAAAACAAGAAATTAAAAATTTAATTAAAACCTACACTAATAAAAATTAAAAGCCTAAAAAAACTCTCGTCTTCATTCTTGTTCTTGCCTCTTTACAGCCGAATCTTGTAAAGAAAACGTCATTGGTGACGTTTTGATTTTTGACATCTTCTATTCACGTGGGTTCTTGTCTTGAACCTTTGATGGGTCTTTATCACGTCTTGAACAAGCTATAAACATCACCAATCGTCACCAATTTGTTTGTATCTGTTTGAATACGAATCTTTTGATGTGGGGTAGAGGATTGAGATGGGTTTTTTATAGTAGCCGAATATGGAAACAAAAAGGAAGGATGATTTGGATCTAAGGATTTTGTGACTGGAATAAGATATGTGGTGGAGGATGAGATGTTTGATGTAGATTTGACTGGAAACTCTAATCCCATTTCTTTGTAAATATCGAATGAAAAATAATGAATGGGGACCGGTGGTTATTATAATGGGATGGGGGATATTAAAACAAAATGAACATAGTGGGCTCGAGTGTTATGCTGGCCCAAATTCAAATTCGGTTGTAGTAACTTGGGCTTCATTCACCATTAGTAAAAAATGGACCGAGTGTGGCTGGTTTGTTTAATTTTGGTTGATTGTTTATGTAATAAAAATTGACGGGCTGACTCGGCACGTTAAACGGGTGCGGGTTCGCCCGTAAAATTAAATAGTGGGTTTCAGATTGGTTTTCAATGCTCATTCCATTGTCGTATCTCGGGGTCGACTTCGACTTCGTGTTAATCTTAATAAATTCTACGAACGTTGTCGAGTCGATCCAAATTGTCCGTTTTGCTCCGTTTTCAATCCTTTTGTACCTATTAGACATAAAACACAAAACAAAGATATTTGCAATATAATATGATATATTCTAGTGTTTTAAGTCATTTTTTCGAGTTTTATGGGTATCAAATGATGAGTAAATGGACTCTCATCAGCCATCTAATTGACGAACACTTGAAGTCACAATTATCGTCATATAAGATTCGGGGCGGTGTTGTGATGGAAAGAAAACGTTCATAAGAATGAGAATTCTCAATGAATGTTTTACGTTCTTTAGATTAGTCGACTTAATTAAGTTACTCAGTAAGAACTAGAAACTTAAGGCGTAAAGTAGGGATGAAACATGTTTACAATGCAAATGATTTTGGCAATGTAAATCCCTAACATATCTAGAATTTGCAAATTTGTTTGTCAATTATTGTTCGACAAGTTACTGTGTTGAATACATTTGTCACTAGCAGATCAACTGATGTGATGAGTCTATGTCAATATGGATTCTAGTTTCAAGGAAAATACTATGGTTTTTTTACCGGGGTAATTTTATTTTCTTGAATTGTATTATCAAAAATACTAATGTTTGGAACTTATTTCGGCATTCAAAGCTTTCTTTGAACGTCCTAAACTTACTGGCCCTAACTTCAATGACTGGTATCGCTCATTAAGAATTGTTCTGAGAGCAGCCGGTATCATTGATATCTTGACTACTCCTTTTTCGGAGGATCTTGCCGAGGGAGCATCTGATGCGCAAAGGCTTGAACACGCTGCTAACGTTAAGAAGCACCATGAGGTGGCTGTTGTAATGTTAGGGAGAATGGCTTCATCACTTCAAAGGAAGTATGAGCTATTTTCACCTCAGTGAATGCTTGATGAACTAAAGGTTGTGTATGAAACACCTCAAGCTGTAGAGATTTATGATTTGGTTGATGCTCTACATAGCTGCAAGCAAGCTCCTGGAAAGTCCATAAGTGCCCATTATATGGAGATGAGGGGTTATATGGAACAGCTCATCGCACTAGGACAATCCTATGATCATAATATGACTATCAACTTGATCAATAGGTCCCTTAATAAGGACTTCAATAATTTCATTCGTAACTATAATATGCATTACACGGGGAAGACGGTTAATGATCTGCATGCAATGCTCATTGACTTTGAAAAGGGGTTAAAAGATAAGGTATCCACTCCTACTCCTCAAGTACTTTATGTGCAAAAGGGTAGAGTGAATAAGCCAAAACCGCAAGTGAACAAGAAGCAGAAAGGCAAAGGCAAGGTTGATAAGAGCAAACAAGTTGCGACTCCATCAAAACCAAAGCAGAACTTTGTCAAGAAGAATCAATCTCAGAAAGATGAGACTTGTCACCATTTCAAAATGACTGGACACTGGAAGAGGAATTGCTCTCTCTACCTCCATGAGTTGCAAGAACATAAAAAGAAGGCTGAGCTAGCTACTGCAGCATTTTCAGGTAACTTATTTATGATAGAGTTATTTAATCTTACATAAAAATCAAACTCTTGGGTATATGATACGGGATGTGGTATTAAAATTTGTAACAACCTACAGGGATTTGAGTTGAAGAGGAAGCTTACCTATGGGGAAAAATTTTTGCAAGTGGGCAATGGCGCACAAGAAGCGGTTGAAGCTATAGGAATATTTAAACTAGTTTTACCTTCGGGTTTAGTACTGTTTTTAAATAATTGTCATTATGCACCTTCGATTGTTAGGGGTGTCATTTCTGTTTCTTGTATGTTGGATCTTGGATTTATTCACATGATTGATAATAATAGAATTTCTGTTTTCAAAGATGGTTTATTCTATTTTGATGCAATATCTGTGAATGGTGTTTTTGAAATTAACATGCATGATAATAATTCCAAGAGGAAAAATAATTCTGTTTTTAGCATGAATAAGAAGAGAAAGTTAGACAAGAACTCTTCTTATCTTTGGCATTATAGACTTGCCCATATTGGAAAGACTCGCATACAAAAGCTTCAACGTGATGGTCTTTTGGAAAATATCAATGATGAATCATTTGATAAATGTGAGTCTTGTATATCTGGAAAGATGACCAAGAAACCTTTTAATAACAATATTGAAAGGGCTACTGAACTACTTGGTTTGATACATACTGATGTGTGTGGACCACTTAGACATGTGTGAAGGAAAGGTGCTAGCTACTTCTTAACGTTTATGGATGATTATAGCCGTTATGGTTATGTTTATTTACTTAAACATAAACATGAGGTGTTTGAAACATTCAAAATGTTTAAAGCAGAAGTAGAGTTACAACTAGGAAAGAAGGTTAAAGCTCTTCGTTCTGATCGAGGTGGTGAATATTTAAGTCAAGAGTTTAAAGATTATTTAAGTGAGAACGGAATTGTTCAGAAACTTACTTCTCCATATACTCCACAACAAAATGGTGTATCTAAAAGGAGAAATCGTACATTATTGGATATGGTGCGATCTATGTTTAATCTTACAACTTTACCTTTATCCTTTTGGGATTATGCTCTTGAATTTGTTGTTCGTATTCTGAATATGGTTCCCACAAAGAAGGTTGATAAGACACCATATGAACTATGGCATGGCAAGAAGCCATATTTGTCTTATTTGAAAATTTGGGGTTGTGAGGCGTATGTGAAACGTGACTCTAGAGATAAACTCCAACAACGCTCAGTAGAATGTATCTTTATAGGTTACCCTAAGGAAAGTATGGGTTACTACTTTTATTATCCGGCTGAGAACAAAGTAGTTGTGGCTCGGTATGGAGACTTCCTTGAAAGTGATCTTGTAAATCAAGAATTCAGTGGGAGAAATTATGATCTTGAAGAAATTCAAGAAGATACATTGCCTTCTGAAAATACTAGCGAAGAAATTCCTGTAGAACCAGAAAGTCTGGGAGTTCCACCGGAATTAATTCTTCCACGTAGGTCTAAAAGAACCATACGTGCGCCAAGCAAACTATGTCTTTACATAGAGGATGATGAGGAGGAAGTAGGGGATCTTGGTGAACCTGCTAACTATCGATCCGCAATGCTTGATCCAGAAAAGTCAAAATGGATAGTTGCGATGAATGAGGAAATGAAATCCATGGAAATTAACGATGTTTGGATTCTTGTAGACACGCCTAAAAATGCTAAAGTAGTGAAAATTAGGTGGATCTACAAGAAGAAAACCGACATGGATGGTGAAATACAATCCTATAAAGCACGTTTAGTGGCTAAAGGTTTTACTCAAACTTTTGGCATAGACTACGAGGAGACATTTTCTCCTGTAGCAGACTTACGAGCTATTAGGATTCTCATAGCTATAGCAGCATACTATGACTATGAGATATGGCAAATGGATGTTAAAACTGCCTTCTTGAACGGTCGCTTAGATGAAGACATCTATATGCAACAACCGGAAGGGTAAGTTGATCCTAAATATCCAAAGCGCGTGTGTAAACTTCAAAGATCTATTTATGGTTTGAAGCAAGCATCACGTCAATGGAATAAGCGATTTGATGAAGAAATCAAAAAGTTCGGATTTATTTAAAATCGTGATGAGCCATGTGTATATCGCAAAGCTAGTGGGAGTAATGTAGTGTTCCTAATTTTATATGTCGATGACATATTAATCATGGGAAGTAACATTACAAGACTTACGGAAGTTAAGGATTATCTTGGTAAATGTTTTTCTATGAAGGATTTGGGAGATGCTGCATATATTCTGGGAATAAAAATCTATCGAGATAGGAGTAGGCGGTTAATTGGTCTTAGTCAAGATGCTTATATAGATAAGATATTGAAAAAGTATAACATGCATAACTCTAAGAAAGATTTTCAACCGATGGAGGTTAAGCATGAATTAAGTCATGAGAAAGATGCATCAACACCCGAATAGGTGGCTTACATGCGAAAGGTGCCTTATGCTTCGGCTGTAGGATCTATCATGTATGCTGTAAGATGCACAAGGCCTGATGTGGCGTTTGCTCAGAACTTAGTCAGTAGATACCAACAGAATCTAGGAAAGTTCCACTGGACTGCTGTTAAGCATATTCTAAAGTATTTGAGAAGTACGAAAGATATGTTTTTGGTATTTGGGGGTAAACCAGACACAGAATTGAATGTAACAGGGTTCTGTGATGCGTCCTGGAAATGTGATAAAGACGATATGAAGTCTCGGACGGGTTACGTGTTTGTCATCAATGGAGGAGCAGTTGACTGGAAGAGCAGTAAGCAGAAAACCATTGCTATACATGCAACTCAATCGGAGTACATGGCCGCTTCAGAAGCTGTAATGGAAGCTGTTTGGATTAGGAAGTTTATTGGAGATCTTGGAGTGATGCCTTCAATTAAAGAACCTATTGATATATATTGTGACAACTCTGCTGCAATTATATTCACCAATGACCCTAGAGTTATGAAAGGCGTCAGACACTTTAAACGTAGATATCACTACGTTCGAGAACAAGTGGAAGCTCGAGAAATAAAATTAATAAAATTTCACACAAATGATAATGTAGCTGATCCTTTTACTAAGGCTTTATCTAGGCCAAAGGTAGTTAAGCATGCCAAGGCTATTGGGCTGCAATTGGCTAGCGAATTCATGCAATAAATCTGTTGATTAGTATTTGGATAAAGGATGTAAGACATTGTTGAATTGATGAAATAAAGATTGGATTTCGTTTATTTTTCTGTTATTTGATTTTGTATCCTATTTTATATGTTTTAATCCATGAGCATTATGATGTTTCTAAATTTCCGTTGTCGATTAATAATATGGGAGTATTATTAAACTAAGACAATTCAAAATAGTGACAGAGTATACTTGAAAGTATATTGGTCAATTTTGGATGATATTTGATGGATCAAATATTGGACTTATCCCAACTATATGATTTTACTTTATGGATCTTTGTCATTAAGTAAATCATAAATAGTTATCCTTTGACCTGAGATACTAGAAAACTGCATTGAATGTAGTGCATTTCTGTAAGGTAACCTAACGCTAAACGTAACTGGTAGCTATAAGGGTTATTTTCAGAAGTGTTGCAAAGTTCATGTGTTTTGCTTGTAGTCAAAATGGGATTTGTTTCCTTCAAATTATTTTGAAGTATAAATACAGCTGGGCCCCTCGGGGGAGTAGTAAGATGTTTGTGTGGCCACACCTAAATGTGTTTTGGTAATCTTGCTATATCCGTAAACGAGAAACAGAATAGTTAATGAAGGAATGACTGAGATTCATATCCTATTAACGTTGTATTTGGAATGAAAGGATAATAATAATGATGATATATCATTAAAAGGTTTTGTCCAGGAGACCTTACTCGAGTTGTACTAGTGACATTATTAGTGTAACTAGACGCTAATCAATGTGATCACGATATTCGAATTTTGTCCAAGTGGGAGCTGAAAGTTTATGGACTTAAAATTGATAGTCGTGACATAGGATCGAACTCGGGATCACGGGATTGCACAAATTACGTAAAGGGTTAATTTAATTTATTTATTAAATATATTTATTATATTTATTAAATCGAACCAAAGCTTAACTAACGATCGTTAATAATTAAAAGTTAAGTATTAAACGACCATTATGGAAATTAAACAGAAGCTAAAAGAAGGAGTTGGAAAAGTTTCGGAAACACCCCTTGTGGGCTTGTGAACTGATAGGTGTGAAAACAGCCATCCTTTTACCACTTATTTCTGGCTAAAACAAGACCAAAACACGTATTTAATATCATTTGTTTGGAATTATGCGTGGTTTTTTTGTTTATTGTGTTTTCAGAGTCAACCGGATGAATATTGAAGAAAACATGGGATTGCACGAGTTTTATCGAAGAAAAAGACTCAAGTCGAAGTCTATTGTCCAAGAGATGCAAAAGATATAAAGTCATTGTGCCTATTTAAAGATTTATCGAAGAATAGAGCCAAGGATGGAAGATTCATATATGTCGAAGAACTCGAGTCTATTAAACAAAAGATTATAAGACGAGTTGGAATTATTCACCGACACTTCTCAAAATCCAAAGTCGGAAACGTTTATTTAAAGAAACGAGAAGACTAAAGAAAAAAGAAGAAAAGAAGCCCGATACCAAAGCCCATTCACAAGCCCATATCACACGCCTATATAAAGTTTCCACTTCACAATTTGAGGGAGCTTTAGTCTTTGTTTTAGTTAGTTTTTCATTTTCTCTAGTTTTAGAGAGAGAAAGTTCCAAACTTTCTCTCACTAAACTTTTCTTTGTTTTCATCTTTTAAATTTAAGCTTTCTTTAATCTTTGTACTTTGGATTTCATTAATCTTATTTAAGTTAAGCTTTTAAATTCTTTAATCTTCTTCTACTTTTCTTAGTTTACCTAAATCATTGATCCGTTTGTGTCATTTCATACGGTTCGGATTTGTGGAAAGAGTTTGTGATTAAAGCTTAATCTTTCTTGTTCTCTTTTAAGGTCTTACGCGAATAGGCTATAAGCTCTCCATGCTTATTTGCTTATTTCTTGTTTAAGCTTAGTTATTTCGGATTTCATCAAGGTTTTAGTCATTCAAAAGTTCCTTTCACAAAGTTTAAGGTTTTACGTTTTTCAAAAGTTGTCTAATTTAATCCTTTTGAAGAGTTTAAGTCCCTGTTAAGATAGCTTATTGCATGTTCTTATTGAAATTTCAGCTTTTCACCATTTTCGGATTGATTTTGTATCCATCGCAATCCAAGGGTTTATGCACATTCCGACGGTTTCATTGGTTTAGATCGCAATAACCCTTAAGGGTTTTACTTTGCGATCGGGTGGTCTTTACCCCTTATTCCGATCTGGGATTGCGATCGTACATTCCGACGGGATTAAGGTCCTTTTTAAGTCGAAACTCTGGCCATTTTTAGTTTACAACTTTCTGATAGTAAGTCATTGCGACAGAAGTGTTTACGATATTCCGATCAGACTTTCCAATCTAGAACATTCCGATAGAACTGCATTTCGATAGACCATATTCCGACAGCTTTGATTTTTAGTATTCCGATGGTGACTTACATGAACATTCCGATGGAGTCCACTTTGACATTCCGATGGGTTGTTTTAGTTATATTCCGATGCTTATGTCTTTGATGCATTCCGATAGAAATTATTTTCAATATTCCGATAGAACAAGTTTTTAAGCATTAGTTTAATTAAGTTTCAAAGTATTTTTCTAATCTTTTCTTTACGTTTTCAAGCATTTACTTTTAAGTTTTCAATTTAGTTTAATCTTTCAAAGCTTTAATTTTAATCTTTGACACTTACTTATTTGTCATTAGTTTAAAATAGATAAACAAACCAACACCTTTTTATTAACCAAGAACAAATCATTCCACTTAGAGCCGTGATCAATTCGAGGAGATACCGAGAACTAAATCTAGAACCCCATACAAAACATTTGTATCAAATGGCGCCGCTGCCGGCTCTTCTCGTTAAGATCAACAGTTTTTTGTGAGAACTTGGATTTTGGGATCCGTTCGCCGTGAACGTTACTTTTTCATAAAAAATTTCAAAAATACAAAAAAAAAAAAACATAAAAACCAAAAGTATTTCTTTGTTATTGCCTTGTTAGTTCTTTTTCAGGTGCATGCGTACACGATCAACGTCTTATCAAGAGCCCGAGCCTCTCGAAGACTTAGACATGGCCGGTGTACAAAACAACAATAATAACCCACCTCAAAACAACAATAATAACAACAACAATGAGCCTCTACCGGATAATCGCCCGATGATTGAACTTCTGCAAGCACATGTAGATGGCAACAATGATCCAATTGTCATACCCGCGTTTGCAACCAACAACTTTGAGCTCAAATCCGGCTTTATCCAGATGGTCTCTGCTCAACCATTCTTGGGGCGTACCATTGATGATCCACATGACCACATCAAGAGATTCTTGCAACTCACTAATACGGTCAAATTCAATGGTGTTCCACAAGAGGTAATCCGTTTACAACTTTTTCCCTTTTCTTTAGAGGGACAAGCCCGGCATTGGCTTGCTAAGGAACCGCCACAGAGTATTCTTACGTGGACGGATTTGGAGACCAAATTTATCAACTACTTTTTCCCACCCTCTCGTACTACCGCTTTACGGAATGAAATTATCAATTTTGAACAAAAGTACGATGAGTCATTTAGTGAATCTTGGGACCGTTTCAAAGATCTTTTAAGAAAATGCCCACAACATGGTTTTACCAAAGTGCACCAAATTAATACTTTTTATAATGGTTTAAGCATGAATGACCAAGATTCACTAAACAGTGCCTCGGGGGGTAATCTTTTGATTAAGACTTCCAATGCTGCTTGGGATGTCATTGAGAATAAGTCTCGTGTGCAAACCAAGAGTGTTCGGACCAATGTCGCTAGTGCTAGTACTAGTGACAGCGATAAGCGAATTGACAAAATCACTGCGCTTCTTGAATCGCTTGCTACCCAAACCGCCAGCAACACCAACAGCATCAATGCTAAAATGCTCAAGTCAATGCTGTTAGCCAACCATGTGAAATATGCGGGGGTCCTCACTCTTACACCACTTGTACCGCCACCCAAGACTACCCTTCTGAGAATGTGAATGCAGCATACGGTACCTATCCTCAACCCGCTTATCAAGCTCGTCCTCAAGGTGACCGCAACCTGCTTAGCTACCGCTCCAACAACTATCTCTCACCACCCGGTTTTACTCCTAACAACCCAAACCAACAACAAAACCTCAACCGCCCTCCTCAACAACAACAACAATCTCGTGGACCATACATACCACCTCACAAACAACAAAATCCACCTCAAAGAAACAACCAAGTTTACCAGCAACCTGCTTATCAACCACCCGCATACAATGCTCCTTCCAACCAACCCACCGCATTACACCAAGACATTGGAACCTACATGAGGACTAATGATGTGATCATAGACAATCTCCAACAGGAAGTGCGCAACTTGAAAGCAGACCTGGTGAAACAAGGGAACGATCTGAGAGCTGACATGAGAAACACTTTAGATAGTCAAACGAATGACTTAAAGAACATGATGGCTAGTTTCTTCCAAGGTAATCAACCCTCTTCTTCGGGTACTCTTCCGAGTAACACCGTTGCGAATCCAAGAGGGGAGATGAAAGCAATCACCACTCGCAGTGGCAAAGGTACCATGGAACCCGAGCTTCCTATACCTCCACCGGTGATTGTGACTAAGGATAACGAGTCACCTGCTCCTATTCCCCAACCTTCTACTTCCCCAATTTCTCCACCTCTTACTTCTACCCCTCCTCCACCCAAGGATGTGAGTGATCCTTTGATCCAAAAGACTTCCTCTTCTTCCGATATACCTTATCCATCTAGGTTGAGGAAAGAAAATCTCAAAAGCAAGGATGATATTCAGGTTTCGAACTTTCTCAAAATGTTTAAACAATGAATTTTAACATCTCCTTCGCTGAGGCTCTCGCTCACATGCCTAAGTACGCAAAAATGTTCAAAGATCTTCTTAGCGACAAGGAGAAGCTTCTTGATATTGCTAACACCCAACTTAATGAGAATTGCTCTGTAGTACTCTTAAGGAAATTGCCAACCAAGCTTGGTGATCCGGGTCGTTTCTTAATCCCTTGTAACTTCCCGGGAGTAGAGAATTGCATGGCCCTAGCCGATCTAGGTGCCAGTATTAATCTAATGCCTCTAAGCGTTTGGAAGCAATTATCTCTCCCCGAGCTAGTCCCCACCAAAATGACTTTGGAATTAGCTAACTGTACGGTTGCTTATCCAGTGGGGATAGCCGAAGACGTCTTTGTAGGAGTCGACAAATTCACTTTTCCTGCCGATTTCGTTGTCGTTGACTACGACATGGACCCTCGTGTGCCATTGATCGTTGGTCGTCCATTCTTGAGGACCGGTCGCACTCTCATCGATGTTGAAGCCGGTGAGCTTATCATGAGAGTGGGCGACGATAAAATCGTCTTCAACATGGGAAAGTTGTCTAAACAACCTTATTCATACGAGAGTGTTAATTGTATTGACGTTCTGGATGAGGCTTGTGAAGAACACTTTATTGATGCTTGTAAAAATATTCCTACCTCCCTTCCCAATGTTGAGATCGTTTCCTCTATTGATTCATCACTGTCTCTATTTGGAGAAAGTGATTTCTTCTGGAAAGATCTTGAAGCCACCATGGGAGATGTGAACTTAGCAAATGACGATTCTCCCACCGATTGGGATGAAGACATGCCTTTCTTTGAAAACCTTCTCAAAGAAGACAATCTTTCTCCACCATCTCCCACGGTTATTGCTATCGATGCTCCGACTTTGAAAACGCCTCCCATCGAAAATCCTCCAGATTTAGAACTTAAGGAGTTGCCGCCCTATCTCGAGTACGTGTTCCTTGAAGAAAACAAGAAGTCGCCTGTCATCATCGCGAAGGACTTGAAAGAAGAAGAGAAATCTTGCCTCATCACCGTGCTTAAAGATCATAAGAAGGCAATTGCTTGGAAAATTTCCGATATCCGCGGAATTGATCCGAACTTTTGTACTCACAAGATTCTCATGGAAGATGACTTTAAACCCGCAATCCAGAGCCAAAGAAGGGTTAATCCTCGAATTCATGACGTCATCAAACAAGAGGTTATCAAACTTCTTGATGCCGGCTTGATTTACCCTATTTCGGATTCACGGTGGGTAAGTCCCGTTCATTGTGTGCCCAAGAATGGCGGAATAACCGTTGTTTCCAATGAACACAACGAGTTGATTCCCACTCGTCTCGTTACTGGGTGGAGAGTTTTTATTGATTACCGCAAGCTCAATGATGCCACGAGAAAAGACCACTTTCCTCTTCCCTTCATGGATCAAATGCTCGAGCGTCTAGCTGGTAATGACTATTACTGCTTCTTAGACGGTTTCTCCAGGTATTTTCAAATTCCCATCGATCCCAAGGACCAAGAAAAGACCACATTCACTTGTCCCTATGGAACATTGCTTACAAACGCATGCCTTTTGGTTTATGTAATGCTCCTGGGACATTCCAAAAGTGTATGATGGCTATATTCCATGACATGGTGGAAGACACTATGGAAGTATTCATGGATGATTTCTCGGTTTATGGCGATTCTTTCTCTGCTTGCCTTGCCAATTTAGAACGTATGCTGAAGCAGTGTGAAGACACTTGCCTTGTTCTTAATTGGGAAAAATGCCATTTCATGGTAAAAGAGGGCATCGTGCTAGGACACAAGATCTCCAAAGCCGGTCTTGAAGTAGACCGTGCTAAAGTCGATGTTATCGCTAAGTTGCCTCCACCTTCAACCGTGAAGGGTGTGAGAAGTTTCCTTGGTCATGCGGGCTTCTACCGTCGATTCATCAAAGATTTTTCTCAAATCGTTCGCCCGATGACCCACCTCTTGGAAAAAGATACTCCTTTTATCTTTTCCAAAGAGTGTATCGAAGCCTTCAACTCGCTTAAGGATAAGCTAACTAAGGCACCCGTCTTGGTTACCCCTAATTGGGAGCTGCCTTTCGAGTTGATGTGCGATGCTAGCGACTTTGCTATTGGAGCGGTTTTGGGCCAAAGAGTGAATAAACACTTCCAACCAATCCACTATGCTAGCAAGACAATGACTGGGGTTCAATTGCATTACGCGACAACCGAAAAAGAGCTTTTAGCTGTTGTCTATGCCTTTGAAAAGTTCTGCCCCTATCTTGTCCTTTCCACCACAATCGTTTACAGCGATCATTCCGCGCTGAAGTACTTATTGACTAAGCAAGATTCCAAACCAAGACTTCTTCGTTGGGTTTTGCTACTCCAAGAATTTAAAATCGAAATTCGCGATAAAAAAGGAGCTGAAAACCTAGCCGCGGATCATCTCAGTAGACTTGAGGATCCTTACCAAGGGGATCATCCGAACAAAGAAACCAATGATTCTTTTCCCTTGGAGACCTTAATGTCTATCAACTCGACTGCTGATGAAACCCCGTGGTTTGCGGACATTGCAAACTACTTGGCGGGTGGAATTCTCGTTGACGGGTTAACATCCCAGAAAAAGAAGAAGTTCTTTAACGACATTAAGACTTACTTTTGGGATGACCCGTATCTATTCAAGCAATGTGCTGACTTGATTATTCGCCGATGTGTTGATGGACCGGCAGCTTTAGAAATCCTTGACGCTTGCCACAAAGGACCCACCGGTGGTCACTTTGGTCCCAACTACACCGCCAAAAAAGTGTTTGAATCAGGATTTTATTGGCCCACCATTTACCGTGATGCTCACGAGATGGTTAAACATTGTGATGCTTGCCAAAAACAAGACAAGATCACACATAAAGACGAGATGCCTCAGAATTTCATTCAAGAATGTGAAATCTTTGATGTTTGGGATATCGACTTTATGGAGCCATTCCCTTCATCTAAAGGAAACAAATACATCCTTGTAGCCGTTGACTACGTCTCCAAATGGGTTGAAGCCAAAGCTTTACCCACTAATGACGCAAGGGTGGTTTGTAACTTTTTGAAATCGCTATTCGCTAGATTCGGTGTGCCTCGTGCCATTATTAGTGATCACGGGACTCATTTTTGCAACGACCAATTTGCTAGAGTGTGACAACCGTGGTTTTGAGGTTCGTCACTTGGTCTTATTTTTAGGTTATTTTATGTGTGATTACTTGATTTGTGTGTTTACGTGTTTATTTTGTGTGAACGAGGTTGGTGTGGTTATCGTTTATGAGTATAGAGTACTCATAAGTAAATCGAGGAACGGTTATTTCATGTTCATGAGCTCACATTTAGTGACTATGAAATGAAATGGTGATATTTTGGGGTTTACGTATACGTATACGTATTATAGTAATAGTATATTTTTTTTTAGGATTTACGGTTTAGCTTTTGGAGGTCTCGGATGAGGTAATTAGTCATATGAATATTTTTCGGGATGGTTTTAAGTCATTTAGGACTTAGTTATAAAGTTTATTTCAAAATTTGAGATTTTTTTAAAAGTGTATATTTTACGTCTTTTACGATAAAACGCGTAAATTTGACTAGTTTTACGGTTTTGAGGTTTTGGAGGCTTTAGGAGCTGAAATAAATTAAGTAAAATTAAGGTAATATTATTAATACAAATATTAATAATAAAAAGGAAAAAAACGAAATTAAATGGGTATAGGTCAGTTATGTGAAAAAAAGAAAAGAAAAGGGGAAAAAGGGGAAAAAGGGAACCGGGCTTTTGTATTTGGGCTAGGACTGGTTAGGATTAATTATATATGGTTTTTATTTATCAAAACACTTCATAAAATCCCTGGAGATCAATAAGGAGTCGAAATATACAAGGGAGGAATTAGGGTTTTCATAAAAATCTTGGTTTTTCATAAATCAAAGGTAAATCTTTATAACCCTTTTTAATTAAATTGTTTTTATGTTTTCTTTAATCATCTTATGATGGATTTAGGTTAGGGTTTATAATAAAAACAGTAAATTAGTGTTATATTAATCATAACATGATGATTACATAAATTAGAGCTTGTAATTAGAGGGATTAGCGTTAATTAACGAGGTTGATTTTGTTAAACCCGTTTTTAAAAACTGAGCAGAATTTTGGGTCATTGTTTTGATCATATAGGGAGTTCTATAAACTCTTATTTTACGATCCAAGTACCCCTGGAAATATATTTGAAGTGGCTTTCCAATGCAAAAAACTAGAAATAAATTGGAGGTCGGGAAGTGGGTCAAAAACAGGTTACAACAGTCGGAGGTCAAAACAGTTTTGAATTCAGCCTGTTTTCTTTTTAAGTTTTGGGTTGTTTGGGGTACTTAGGGTTGCATTGGGATCTTCTCACGAACGTGAGAGATGGTTTATATATTATAGTAAGTATCTGCACTTGGGCTAAGGTTGTGGTTTAGGGTAAGACCCCTTAATGGTAACAAACATTTAGTACGTTTAAAATCAGGAAATCTGGAATGACAAAAGTAGATATATGTATATCGGGCCCTTAACAGTAGATTTAAGGTTAGGGCAAGTGGGAGGTGTTAGCCAACATATGTAAGGGTATGAATATTCCTTTTACAGAAACCATGGGTATGTTTAAGTGGACGTTTGACTTAAAGTTTTGAGACCTAAAAACTGGGACTGTTTTGGGTAAAATATGAACGGGTTAGTTATTAAACTTAACCAAGTTAAGGACTTGTTAAGGAAGGGTAATGGGGTGATTAGAGCTTATCAATGAGGTAAATATGTGGGAATAGGCTAGATGTCCATCATAGGTTGATGAGCCATCTTAGTGATTGGTTCATGTATTGATTGCGTGTTTTTGGTTTGTTAGCTTGTTGCTAGTGCGAGGACTTGTGAAGAAGCAATCAGGTGAGTGTTCATAGTCCTATATTTATTATCGTTTTTGACTTCCAGATGGGATGGAAGAGACACTGTGTGGAGTTATTTATAAATTGAAGCTGTGTATGTTTTTAAGGTTTGAGATTGGACTTGTGTGTACAGTATGTGTCTAACTGCTATGTGGTTCTTGTTTGTGTATGATCTGGATTGGAAAGGTACATAGGTGTATGGGCGCCTATGGGACCAATGGTTAATGGCAAGGTAGTGGCCTTGGGATAGGTACATAGCGTGATCGTCTATGGGACCAATGGTTAATGACAAGGTAGTGGCCTTGGAAATTGTGATTGTTGGTAAGGCGTGATGCCTTGGAAATTGTGATTGTTGGTAAGGCGTGATGCCTTGGAAATTGTGACTGTTGGTAAGGCGTGATGCCTTGGAAATTGTGATTGTTGGTAAGGCGTGATGCCTTGGAATTGTAATGATTGATTGAACTTGAATGCTAGTTGTTAGTACATAATTGTAGCGCATTGTCCATATGTTTATTGGTTTATGGTATTCACAGCTTATGACTTGTTTTGTGTTGGAGTCTAAACCTATGACTCTCACCAACTTTATGTTGACGTGTTTTAGTGTCTCTTTCAGGTGATACTATGGTTAAGCATGAGAACATAAGTGGCTAGGATTGGAGAAGCTTAGGAATGCATATAGAAGGAGAATCCCCGTTTCCTTCTTAGTTTATTTTCTTTCTGATTGTTTCGTAGTGATATTGTTGGCACCTATATGTGATTGTTAGTGTTATTTATTTGTCTTGGGTAAGCGGTAGGACTGTTACCTACTTACCTAGACTCCTGAGTTTGATGAGATATTGTCATGACTTTGTGTCTCCATTTTATGACATTTCTTATTTCATATAGTTCTCTCTATAGACACACTATTGTTGTGATGATATCCATACGTCGCGCCCCATATTCCGCCATGGTGGGGTGTGACAGAATGGTATCAGAGACAATGGTTATAGAGAATTAGGTTGCCTAGTCGCGTAGCCTAGTCTATAGCTTAAGGGTCCCTGCATATAGGCGTCATAGGAGTATGTGTGCATTTTATATTAATTGATGTGTTTGGATGTTATTTATTGCGATGTTTTGACTAGTATGAATTGAACCGTAGTATGTTCATACTTAGTCACATGTTATTTTCTTTTCGGGTTTGTGACTAGTGCGGGTTGAACCATAATCGTCCACGCTAGTCACTGTAGTATTTTGCTTAAATTGTACATTATAGTACATAATTTAGTACAAGGTAGATTCTTTCTTTTATCGAGTTATTTTACATACCTGAGGTATGTTATTTTCTTTTGATGTTTAAGTCATGTTCCCTAAGAATCGTGTGGTGGTTCGAGTTACTAGGAGTAGGTGGATAGGAAGGATTTTAAGCTGTTTCCACTCTTACGGGCGACATGACTTATAACTGATTATGTTTTCGTTTTGGACTTAGTCTATGCTGTTTTAGCTAGACTATGGATTTACGTATTTCAAGAGTATTACTATGTTATTTTAATAGATGGAGTTTTGGACTTTATTGTTTTTGTGGTGATGAGCTTATGTGAGTAGATGGATTTTTGTGTTATATGTTGTATTGATTCTTATAAGTGTCATCATAGGAGGGAGTGCATTGGGGAAAGGGTAATTGTATAAGTATGGTGGCCAACATAGTTATACAAGTACCACAACTTCAATGGCTTCTCAAGTATGATTGCATGAAAGAGGGTTAATACATGCTTGTATATGATGAGATATAGAATTTGGGTATACGTATATATATGGGTTTATGTAATGGCTGCCTATGATATGGCTATTGTTCTTTTTGTGTTATATGTTTTGGGATTATAGTGGTGTTGTGTGATTATGGGGTCACACGATATGGTTTGGTTTTGGAGGTGGGCTTTATGCCTTGTTGTGGCACGGTTAGATGGTGATTACTCGTATGGAAAAACGAGCGTATAAAGCGATTGATTGACTTGACATGTATGATAACGAGTATGTTTGGGAGATTCAATAGGTATATATATGCGGATGTATATATACTACTACGTGTTGGGTTATGGTATATGGTCGTTCACTAGTTATTATAACTTGAACTTACCTCGTGTTTGTCGTGTTTTATGATGCTGGAGTTTGTTGGAGTTCCACCGACGTTTTGAATCTTTTGAAGTGTGTCTTGTAGCGTATTCTTTGAGTCTCGTATTTCACGTGTACGTTTTAAAATGGTGTTTTTGGTTTCAAGTCTACTGAAATAACTTGGGATTTCTTTTGAGATAATGAAATCTTTTGTGTTGGGTCTTGCATTTCTTTTGGTCGGTATATATTGAGTTAGATGGTTGGTTGTATTCGGTAAATAAGGGTAAGGTGTTGGAGTCGTGTTTGAAACAAGATGTAACATAAGATATCTTTGTAATCAACACTTATATATTTCAAATTCTAAAGGACTTTCTTCAAAATAAAGCGAAGTAAAATTTCTTTCTACTTACATAGTTTATATAACTGGGTTTAACCGATTCACGTCATTTATAATTATTAATACAAGGTTAAATTGAGTTTATGAAGGTTACACATACAATTATATCTGTCATTTAAAAGGATTACATTAATCACTAAGTTTAATCTTTAGTTCTTTTAAAAAACAACTAGTATAAAACTGTTTTGGTCATAACTTGTTCATTTTTTTAGAGTTTTTTTGAGTGATTCAAAAGCCAAAAATTATGTACTCGGAACGTACTTTTCAAATATTCATAAAGTATAGTCATGGGAGGTCAATGGACTGGTCGGAATTGTTGTACAAGTGTCGGGTTCAAGTTTGAGTTTTGAATAGTAGTTTATTTTTATTTGGGGTGCACGGAATACCTAGTCTTTGGGTTGAGTTTTGAGATCGCCTAGAAGGTTGTTGGTATATTGTTCGAGTCACATGGATGTGGGAGGTAATAATAAAAAAAAGATATATATTCTTTTGGAAAATTCGATCTTTTGCACGGTTTAAATAATATGTTGCGGGGCGTAATCTGTTTGGTTGCCATTGGGTGTTTCTTGGATTATTTTTCGTTGTCATGGGTCATTTTGAATTGATACACATTTTGGGTTTGAGTTTTCTTTCGAGTCTCATGGTTTTGACTTGTTTTAACTGGTGCACGTGAAATGTCGTTAGTTATCCGTTGGTTTGATTTGTTGATCGTATCTGATGGATTCAGGATGTAGTTTTGGTTTCGTATTGTTCGGGAGCGTTGAGGTAGTCATATGAAAGACTTGGTCGCGCCTACACGCTTAAGTAGGTGACCATGAGAGAATGGTCGGAATGCCCTTAGTGGGGAGGAAAGGAGTTCGTAGACGAACTAAGGTGGTCATGAGGTCTCTTAGGAGTACCAAGGAGATAAATAGAGATTTGTGGGATACTAGCACAAGTACCGCGCCATAGAGGGTGTTGGAAGGGGATACAATACCTCAAAGGTATTTATGATTGTTCGTAGGGTATGTAAGTTTTCCGAAAATTTCCTGAAATTTAGTAGGTTTGCCTATTACGGTGAGGTAGAACCATAAATAGAGCAAGTAGGGGAGGTGAGAGGAGTTGTAGTTAGTGCCTTTCCAAGGCAAATCGTTGATGGAGTGATTTAAAAACAAGATCTGTTAGAAATTGCAGGGAATGCCAGATAAAAGTTGAGTTGCTTAGTAGTAGATTGGATGTGGAAAGTGGTTGAGTGATTTGATGAGAGGAAGCATTGGTCTTTTAAAATGCGTGTAGAATTTTGCAAGTAGAACGAGGTAGGAATTTATTCGTATTGCCGCTAAGAGAGGGTGCAAGGAGGACATAGTTGAAACTGCTAAGGATGTTGTATGAACGCTTTGGGTTTACGGTTATGCATTTGGCTTCGCCAAGCACTAGCGGATTTCATGGAGACAATGAAGCGAGTGTGCATGAACGTATATAAATGAGTTGTCATCGGGAGTATCGACGACATCTTAATCTACTCAAAGTCTAAGAAGGAGAGTGAGGCGAAGTATGTGTTGGTTTTGGAGTGGAAGTATACGTGAGATTTTCAAAGTGTGAGTTTTAGTATTAAGTCTACCGTGATGAGTAGTTAGAGATGATGGCATATCATGGAACCAGCAAGGGGCGAAGTGAAGAAGGATGAGGAAGCATTTTAGAGGATGAAGAGGTGGATTGGATAATGAGCGGATCTTGGCATTATCGGAAGGACTGGATGAATTCGCGAAGCATGACGATATGTGGAGCAAGGATTTGGATGCGTACGAGGACGACAAAGAAAGGCGATTGCTTATACGTTGCAGGAACTGAAGATTTGGAAGAACTGGATAGACTTAGTTAGTGGAGCTGGATTGTTATATCTGCCTAGAATGCTAGAGGCATTTGGGGTACGAGACGTAGAGAATGATCTATACGGATCATGAACGTCTCCAACACGTATTCAATCACCTTGATTGAACATTTTGCAAAGGTGGTGGGTGGAGTTAAGTGACGAAAGAAAATTGCATGGCCAAGTACCATCTGGGAAAGGCAAGCATGGTCGATGAGACATGGAATAAGAAGGATGAGGCGAAACTAAGACGAACTTGAACTATAGGGATGACGTATTAGGGCGGTTTGGATAAAGGATATAGGTTGCACGAGTTGAGTTGTCTAAAGCAGAGAAAGCGTCAACATGTATGTTGCGTGGCTTGGATAATCATATGAAGAAAAGTGACGTAGACTATACTTCCTACATAGTTAGGAGTAGCTTAGAAAGGGCGATGTAAGGACGAAATTGGTGGAAGGGATACATAATGCGATGGAGGAATAAGTACGACGAGAGTTGGGTGATAGTCGATAGACAGACTAATTCATCTCACATTTCAAGAGGAATGAGAAGTTACGTAGTTAAGAAGTTGGAAGGATTGCGTACGGATGTGATGGAATAGAGGGTTTTACGTAAAAGTTAGTCCGATATGTATGGAATGCCTTATAAGGGATTATGGAAAGGGAAGAAACGATGGGAAGCATCACATCGTGATGTATGGCATGAGTTAAGGAGGAAGAAGGAAGTGTGTATAGAAGCGAAGCATAAATGAAATAGGTCGAGATAGGAATCGAAGGTAGAACTTTGGTAGAGCCTAATGAGTAGAATAAAGCACAAAGCATGCTACTAATGTGGTAATGGTGTTTGTGGACGGGATGAGAGCAGCAAGAGATGCTATGTAGAGATGGAGGAAACCACTAGAGTTAGTGACAAAGTTGTGTATGAAGTTTCACCCATAGTAACAGGTGGTATGTTTTGGTAAAATAGAAGAGTTGACGTAGAGTTTTGGAGGTCCATTTATGATCTTTAGAATATGAGCATAGAATTACCTGGGAAAAATAAGTTGTATACATGATACATTTCATGTATTGGGATTGGTAAAGGTTGTTTGAGAATGCATTTTGCATGTACGGTTATTCGAGACTTGTGTTAATAAGAGTCTTTGTTTTATCAAAGAGTCATTTGTGAGATTTATTGACTGTGAGGTCAAGAGTTTGGCAATAAATTTAAATATTGTTGGTTAGTATATGTGGTAATTTGAGACTTGAACTAAAGTTCACATGGAAATGAGAGGAGTTCGTTTAGAACAAGTATCCTCGTGTGATTTGTTGTTTGTGTGTTTGATCCTAAGGAGTAAATCTCGGGACGAGATTTCTATTAGGAGGGAGTGATGTGACAACCGTGGTTTTGAGGTTCGTCACTTGGTCTTATTTTTAGGTTATTTTATGTGTGATTACTTGATTTGTGTGTTTACGTGTTTATTTTGTGTGAACGAGGTTGGTGTGGTTATCGTTTATGAGTATAGAGTACTCATAAGTAAATCGAGGAACGGTTATTTCATGTTCATGAGCTCACATTTAGTGACTATGAAATGAAATGGTGATATTTTGGTGTTTACGTATACGTATAAGTATTATAGTAATAGTATATTTTTTTTAGGATTTACGGTTTAGCTTTTGGAGGTCTCGGATGAGGTAATTAGTCATATGAATATTTTTCGGGATGGTTTTAAGTCATTTATGACTTAGTTATAAAGTTTATTTCAAAATTTGAGATTTTTTTAAAAGTGTATATTTTACGTCTTTTACGGTAAAACGTGTAAATTTGACTAGTTTTACGGTTTTGAGGTTTTGGAGGCTTTAGGAGCTGAAATAAATTAAGTAAAATTAAGGTAATATTATTAATACAAATATTAATAATAAAAAGGAAAAATACGAAATTAAATGGGTATAGGTCAGTTATGTGAAAAAAAGAAAAGAAAAGGGGAAAAAGGGGAAAAAGGGAACCGGGCTTTTGTATTTGGGCTAGAATCGGTTAGGATTAATTATATAAGGTTTTTATTTATCAAAACAATTCATAAAATCCCTGTAGATCAATAAGGAGTCGAAATATACAAGGGAGGAATTAGGGTTTTCATAAAAATCTTGGTTTTTCATAAATCAAAGGTAAATCTTTATAACCCTTTTTAATTAAATTGTTTTTATGTTTTCTTTAATCATCTTATGATGGATTTAGGTTAGGGTTTATTATAAAAACAGTAAATTAATGTTATATTAATAATAACATGATGATTACATAAATTAGAGCTTGTAATTAGAGGGATTAGGGTTAATTAACGAGGTTGATTTTGTTAAACCCGTTTTTAAAAACTGGGCAGAATTTTGGGTCATTGTTTTGATCATATAAGGAGTTCTATAAACTATTATTTTACGATCCAAGTACCCCTGGAAAGATATTTGAAGTGGCTTTCCGATGCAAGAAACGAGAAATAAATTGGAGGTCGGGAAGTGGGTCAAAAACAGGTTACAACAGTCGGAGGTCAAAACAGTTTTGAATTCAGCCTGTTTTCTTTTTAGGTTTTGGGTTGTTTGGGGTACTTAGGGTTGCATTGGGATCTTCTCACGAACGTGAGAGATGGTTTATATATTGTAGTAAGTATCTGCACTTGGGCTAAGGTTGTGGTTTAGGGTAAGACCCCTTAATGGTAACAAACTTTTAGTACGTTTAAAATCAGGAAATCTGAAATGACAAAAGTAGATATATGTATATCGGGGCCTTAACAGTAGATTTAAGGTTAGGGCAAGTGGGAGGTGTTAGCCAACATATGTAAGGGTACACTACAAGAAAAAGGTCTTTTAATGACAGACGAAAAGTGTGAGTAAATGTCCAAAAAAGTGTCACTAAAAAGACTTTTTTTCACCTACAGTTATAAAATGTGTGAGTTAAAATTCTGCTGGTAAAAGTATATAGTGACACCCTATACTGACACTTAAAAGTGGCAGTACAAGTTGAAACTATCTCTTACACACACAATCTGACATTATAAGTTGAAACTATGCCCTGCTATAAAAATGCTATGAAAATGCTATTTCGCAAAATATTCTATTCTAATTAGAACAGAAAAACTAATAATTAATAACAAAAAAAATCAAGAGTCAAATATATTTATTATTTAAACCACATCTCGATACCAAACCACAAACAAGAAACGAACTTTATAAGTGTGAAATACAAGTATGATTATCACAATTCATTGAAATACAACTGAGTTTAAACAAGAAAAAACTGGGCAAGTGCTCGGGCTTCACAATCCTCACGCTGCTTTAAATTTCATCGGTTCCTGTAAACAATAGGTAATCATGATAATAATATAACGGAAAATCAATAGAGAACCATGTATAGGTGCTGGAAGGTAATATTTAAGAGTCTACTCATGCCCCAATCGTTCCATCTGTCTACTTGGTAAGTTTGAACCAAGACCAAAATATACTATCCTAACAGCCTTTTGTTTTTGTATTACTAGTACCATTTTAAGTTTGTATCGAAAAACTGTCGGGGTTATTAAGGATAGTACTTTTGGCTAAAGTCATATGCAAACAGGGGATCTAGATACTCCCGAGTTGTTTTGACGATTATCAGCTTTGCAGCAGCTTCTATATTGCGCCTTGGGTTGTGAGGTGTTGTTAGCACATTTTTTACCCATCAAACAGAACAGTAGCAGGAGCCTTATTACCTACTTGCACTAATGACCTAACCCATTTACCCCACGACCCTTTTTACCCATTTCTAAAGGATGGGTTTGTTGAACCATTTGACCCACATCAGGTAGTTTAAAACTTATCTAAGCACATATAAACTGGTTAAACTAAACAACTACCTGATGTATTAAAGATGACTTGAGTAAGATTTGTTGACGCTGTCAGTTAAAGGCTTCCAAGCATTTTCGGATGATCTTATTTTTCCCTATAGCAGCTGTAAATACAAAAGCAGTTAAAAAGGCTTGCAAATACTATTTGATATATCAATAGGTTAACTAACATACTAAAAGACTACCTGATGTATCAAAGCTTGGTTTGTTGAGAGTGTTACGGACGGCTAACTTGTTTCCTGAAAAACTTGTGCCTGATTTGTTTAGAGTTGCACGGACACTTGATTGTTTTACTGATTTGTTTCCTGTAAAAGTTGTACAAAAAAAATCAAAAGGGGTGCAGTTATTGTCTAACTAAGGCTTGTTAAAGAAATTATAAATATAAAAACTATAAGAATTCACATTACCTGAAGTATGATGATCAACACATGGTTTTTTTAGAGCACTTTTTTGAATAGTTGATTCTTTTACCGGAAGAACTGCACACAAAAAAGCAATTGAAGTTGTGCACATATATAAACTATATAGATACATATTATTGATTGCAAGACTACTATAAAAATACCTGTAATATTTGCATTTGATTTGTTGAGATGATTCTCATGAACACTGCATACATAAATATCACAGTCACTTTCAATCTTAACCATTCTAATTCGAGAATTATCTATATTAACAAAGTTGAGCTAAAATCGGTGGTGTATATTAAATTTTAACCAACGTAAATTTAACTCTTATCTAAACCTAACAACTTTAAGTGAAAACTGCTGACTTTTTCTAACCTACGGTTCCAGTACCTAATATAAAGAGGGTATCTCTTTTTCACCGTCACTTCAAAGAGATTATCATCTACCACTTTCTAGGCAAATCTTCATGAAACTCATATATAGAGGGTTAGTTGCTGTTAGATGATTGGTCGGGTCAAAACCAACAACCACATGCTATGTACATAACATGTCAAGTGCTTATGCTTTTTTTTTGAAGTATCATTTTATTATATCATAGTATATGATCATCTAATAATTTTAACTAAAGGGCGTCAATTATTATATTGTTAGGTCTCAAAGAAACTAAGAAGTGCATGTCGATGGATAATGGGGGACGATCTGAACCACTTTCAAGCTATCATGATGGTCTGCCGATATGTTATTTGGCCTGAACAGATTTCAAGAATATAAAAGGAGACTCCCATGTCAAATGATCGAGGTAACATTTTATTAGATTTTGTGGCATTATCAGTTTATATTAGAAATTGTTTGAACTATTGGTGAAGATGAATTACTTAAATGTTGTTCCAAGTATGATATCATCAGTTTTTGTTTTATTAAGTTCCCCCAGATTGTTCATTTAAAAAGTTGTTACAAATTTATGAATTGAGGATTGAAGGATAATAATATTTACTGTTTAGTTTTTTGTTCACATGATGCTGAGTCTGCCGAAATGTTATTTGGCCTGAACAGCTTCGAAGGGAAAAAGAAAGATTCCCATGTCAAACTATGGAGATTTTAAGGATATATATGAAGAAAAAGAAAAGACACATCTTTGAAGAAAACAAATCACATGAACATGTAAAAACTAAAACCTGTTTAATTTTAAGACTTGATAAAACTGTTTATTAACTTACGTTATTAACAACTGTTTTAATAATGTCTTAAATATGCTTATCTGTAAAGGTTTTTTTTCTTATAACTTGCTAAAACTATATATTAACTTGATAAAACTTACGTTTATTAACTTTATAAAACTGTTTTAATAATGTCTTAAATTTGCTTATCTGTAAAGGTTTTTTCTTATAGAATTAAGTTGATAACCAAATCCAAACACGTGCATTGTGTTTGATACATATAAGATGTCTTTCTAATACATCCAGCAGTTGTTTAATAATAATAAAAAGCAATTGAGTTGTAATTTATGTTGTGTTCTTATAGGTTGGGATGGTAGTATTGAAGATATGAGGATGGATGAATGGAAGATTGGATCGGAAAACTACATGCTAGCAAAAGGCGAAGCTATTTATTTTATGTGTCATTTTTATAACAGAATATAGTGGAAAAATAAAGAAAGTAAGAGGTCGTGGATGTTTCGTTTATACCATACTACTGTAACGCATGGCATGTGAGGTGTGTCACGTAGACGAGAGGGAGTAGGTTGGAAGAAATAGCGTCTATTTAAAAAAAAATTATTGTGTTTGCACTTGGATATAGTTCATTTTCAATCGTCTTGATGTGTATGTTTAAATATTATTTTATAAAATATACTAGTAAATTCTTGTTGAAGAACTAAAAGAACTACACAAATACCTTAGCTGTGAGTTCTCATGGTGACTCGTACCAGATGTTGAACTTGGGTTTTTGCCAATCATAGTATCACTAGATACATCATCAACCTGACGTAATGTGAAAAAAGTAAATCGCGTAAGAAACTGTTTATATACATATAGAAGTCAAAAACAAAAAGGTAATGTGAAATTACCTTCTCATTGTGACTCGTACCAGATGTTGAACCTGGATTTTTGCCAATCATAGTATCATGAATACTATATACATCATCAACCTGAAGTAATGTGAAAAAAGTATATCGCGTAAGAAACTGTTTATATACATATAGAAGTCAAAAACAAAAATTTAATGTGAAATTACCTTCTCATTGTAACTAATCAACTAATCAGTGCAACTTCGGTATGAACTAATTTGATATTTAGCTTCAGAACGCAATTTCAAACACCTCTAGACTAATCTATATCTTCTGTTCCATTTTTTTTAATTGCATAAACAGACTTTGGTCCATATACTCTGGACTACACTGCAAGTGGTCGATATAGTCACTGTGTTTCCTTTTCGATATCTTGACCTTATTGGCTTTCTTAGGGGGTGTTTGTTTCGGCTTATATGTGGGTTTATGAGCTTATTTGATTTCAGCTTATTATATTTCATAAGCTTCAACGTTTTGGATTTTTTCAAGACTTGTGGGTTCATATAAGATTATTATGATATGATAAACTTATATAAGCCCGAAAGTCCCAAAATAAGCCAGAAAATTGGGGCTCTTATGAAATTTAAGCCAAAATCAAATAAGCTCATAAGCACACATATAAGCCAAAACAAACACCGGCTTAGACGCATACGCAGAAAAAAATCCTCTCTGTATGGAAAACAAAAGATTAACATTTACTTCAGATAGTTATCAAAGTTAACAAGTACGATAACACAAGGAAGCGTAAACCAGTTTTTCATACCCTAAAACGCATACATCTCTAGTAATAAGCCTATACGCATACATCTAGAGTCAATGGCCCCTCTCGAAAACCTCATCACCACCCGAACTACATCTAAATATCAGAACGCATAATTCACAAGTTACAAAATTCTGTCGTCTTCTAAATCTACACACATCTCTAGTAATAAGTCTATACACACATTTCATCTAATGTAACAAGCCTTCGCCACAATAAATTTTAAGCTAATAAATTTTAATCATAAATCAGATATCACACAAACAGATTAAGCTAATAAGCTAATCTGTTTTAATAAGCATACAACCTCAACTAAAAAAATTTAAAAAACTTATAAAAGAAATAGCTAATAAGTTTTAATAAGCTACTAAGTCATAACGTCGTGCCTTTTAGATAAGCTACCTTTAAGCTAATAAGTTTATAAAACAATTAATAAGCTAAAAAGTTAAAAAATAAGTTAAAAAATAAGAATTAATAAGCTACCTTTAAGCACGGATCGAACACCAAATCGATCACGGATCGAACACCAAATCGATCACCAAATCGATCACGATAAGCGCTTGAACACCAAATCGATCACGATCAACGATTTGGGGAAATAGGAACCATTTTGGATGTGTTTGTTTTAGCTTGTACGATTTAGGGAAATAGTGTTTGGGTATTTTTATTTGTGTTTAATCTGTTTGTGTGATATGTGGGGAAATAGTGTTTGGGTATTTTTCCTTTAGCTTTTTTTCGTTTTACTTTTTTATTTTCATTTGTGTTTAATTTTTATTTTCAATTTTACTTTTTTAGTTTTGAAAAAAGAAGTAAGTAATTTTGGTATTTTTATTTGTGTTTAATTTTTATTTGTGTTTAATTTTATTTTTTACATGTAAATTAAAATTTAGGATTGATTTTGAAATATTAAAAAAAAAAGAAAAAAGTATATAAATTGGATCGGTCTTTGGTGAAACTTTTTTCTCGTATTTGATCGTCGGTCCGATTTGATTTAATTTTACTCAATGTGTTTGGTACGGTTCAGTTTTTTGATATGTTTGCCTAAGACGTGTGCGTAAGATTGAACCCGATCGAACCAAATTGGACCGATAATCAAACATGAACTAAAGTATCGATCAAAGACCAATGAAAATCGAAATCGAACCTTAAAAATCAGATTGGGTTGAGAGCGATTTAGTCCAAAACCTCGACTCGAGGACTAAACCAAATGTGTTCGGTCTCTTTCAGTTGTTCAATCGATAGTGAGTAAGACCAGACCTTATCAAACCGAAAATCATCTATTAAGTAAAGTGTGAACAGAAGACCGGACTGAAATCGGTTAGGTCAAGTTCGAGCTCGAGGTGATTTATATATTGGAGTCAGTTTGTGGTCCGAAATGTTTAACTCTAGCCCGTACTCTCTATGGATAGCGGGTACGTAAAAAGGACTTTCGCTCACACTTTTTATTAAGTGTAGGTGAAAGTTGGACTTTCGCTCACACTTTTTATTAAGTGTAGGTGAAAGTTGGACTTTCGCTCACACTTTTTATTAAGTGTAGGTGAAAGTTAGACTTTCGCTCACACTTTTTATTAAGTGTAGGTGAAAGTTGGACTTTCGCTCACACTTTTTATTAAGTGTAGGTGAAAGTTGGACTTTCGCTCACACTTTTTATTAAGTGTAGGTGAAAGTTGGACTTTTACTTATATTTTGGTTAAAAGTGTAAGTGAATATACACTTTTACTTACACTTATTTTTGTGTGTCATTAAAAAATGTGTCACTATATGCCCTTTTTTTTGTAGTGGTATGAATATTCCTTTTACAGAAACCATGGGTATGTTTAAGTGGACGTTTGACTTAAAGTTTTGAGACCTAAAAACTGGGACTGTTTTGGGTAAAATATGAACGGGTTAGTTATTAAACTTAACCAAGTTAAGGACTTGTTAAGGAAGGGTAATGGGGTGATTAGAGCTTATCAATGAGGTAAATATGTGGGAATAGGCTAGATGTCCATCATAGGTTGATGAGCCATCTTAGTGATTGGTTCATGTATTGATTGCGTGTTTTTGGTTTGTTAGCTTGTTGCTAGTGCGAGGACTTGTGAAGAAGCAATCAGGTGAGTGTTCATAGTCCCATGTTTATTATCGTTTTTGACTTCCAGATGGGATGGAAGAGACACTGTGTGGAGTTATTTATAAATTGAAGCTGTGTATGTTTTTAAGGTTTGAGATTGGACTTGTGTGTACATTATGTGTTTAACTGCTATGTGGTTCTTGTTTGTGTATGATCTGGATTGGAAAGGTACATAGGTGTATGGGCGCCTATGGGACCAATGGTTAATGGCAAGGTAGTGGCCTTGGGATAGGTACATAGCGTGATCGTCTATGGGACCAATGGTTAATGACAAGGTAGTGGCCTTGGAAATTGTGATTGTTGGTAAGGCGTGATGCCTTGGAAATTGTGATTGTTGGTAAGGCGTGATGCCTTGGAAATTGTGACTGTTGGTAAGGCGTGATGCCTTGGAAATTGTGATTGTTGGTAAGGCGTGATGCCTTGGAATTGTAATGATTGATTGAACTTGAATGCTAGTTGTTAGTACATAATTGTAGCGCATTTTCCATATGTTTATTGGTTTATGGTATTCACAGCTTATGACTTGTTTTGTGTTGGAGTCTAAACCTATGACTCTCACCAACTTTATGTTGACGTGTTTTAGTGTCTCTTTCAGGTGATACTATGGTTAAGCATGAGAACATAAGTGGCTAGGATTGGAGAAGCTTAGGAATGCATATAGAAGGAGAATCCCCGTTTCCTTCTTAGTTTATTTTCTTTCTGATTGTTTCGTAGTGATATTGTTGGCACCTATATGTGATTGTTAGTGTTATTTATTTTTCTTGGGTAAGCGGTAGGACTGTTACCTACTTACCTAGACTCCTGAGTTTGATGAGATATTGTCATGACTTTGTGTCTCCATTTTATGACATTTCTTATTTCATATAGTTCTCTTTATATACACACTATTGTTGTGATGATATCCATACGTCGCGCCCCATATTCCGCCATGGTGGGGTGTGACATAGAGTCATGGCTAAGTATGGTGTAAATCATCGTCTTTCCACCGCTTACCGCCCACAAACTAATGGCCAGGCTAAAATATCCAACCGAGGATTAAAGCGAATTCTCGAAAGAACCGTGGGAGAGCATCGTGCCTCATGGGCTGATAAACTTGATGATGCTTTGTGGGCTTTTCGTACCGCATACAAGACTCCGATTGGTTGTACACCATATCGTCTCGTGTACGGGAATGCATGCCACCTCCCCATTGAGTTGGAGCACAAGGCTTATTGGGCCTTAAAGTGGGCTAATTTTGATATCAACAAAGCCGGTGACCTACGTAAGATCCAACTCAATGAGCTGAATGAACTCCGTAATGAGGCTTATGAAAATTCTTTGATCTATAAGGAGAAGACTAAGCTCATTCACGACTCTAAGATTAAGAACTGTGAGTTCCAAGTTGGAGACAAAGTTTTACTCTTTAACTCTCGGTTGAAAATCTTTTCGGGCAAGCTGAAATCTCGCTGGTCCGGCTCATTCACCATTGCCCAAATTTTTCCATATGGTACTCTCGAGCTCGCTCAACCTAATGGACCAAATTATAAGGTGAATGGCCAACGAGTGAAGTTGTACTTTGGTGAGGACATCTCTCAGGAGATGATTCCATCCCTCACCACGTTCCCCATGAACTAATTTTGGGTCGAGTCAGGCTCGTGACTCGGTTATAAAAAACAAGCGCTCCTAGGGAGGCAACCCGAGTATCTATCCTTTTCTGTTTTAACCTCCTAAGTGTAGGGGGACCTATATAGGTGTTTGTATTTGTGTGGTGAAGTGATTACAGGGATAAGTGCACTCTTGGAATCTCTGAAGAACCGTGCTCCCGTGTTATCCGAAATCCAGTTCTATCTCTCAACTATCGTGATTCAATTTTCTTCATACTCACATTTGAAATTGATCACTTTAGTCGTCTCATCCTTAACTTGAGTTAACCAACGTGCACAATGTCATAAGTGTAGGGGAGACTTTTCCCACATGCTTAAACATTGAGGACAATGTTTATCTTAAGTGTAGGGGGGACTTCTATCGAAGTTTTAAGTGGACTTTTCCATGAAAATGCCTTCATTTAACCGGAAAATCATCTTTTTCAACATTTTTCAAATTTTTAATTAACTTTGGCCATGTAGTCGTAATTTTTAAATTTTTATCGTTGCTTTCATATGTATATATCCCGCAATAAAGTCAAAAATATTAATAAAGTGGTGTAGCTAGTTTAGAAGTCTTTGACATATTAGGTCTGTTGCGATTATTTTGACTCAACCCGAATAGACTTATCTAAGTTTATTCTAGCTAGTATCCTTAACCATGTAGACCTTAATTGGTTTATTAGGCTAAGCATCCACGAGTCTCATTACTTGAGATTTCAAATTGTGGAGGATGAGAAATGATAGAGTCAATTATAAGTCGGTATTCTTGCACAAGCTCACTTGGTGTAATTATTTGCCTATTCTCCCATCACTTGCTAATAATTTATCTGCAATAAGTAAGGTCGTACGATTTGAAAAGTTACTTAGCTTCTAGCCCAAGATCGTTTAAAAGTTGCTCGGTAATGATAAGAGTTCATAGCCAAGGCATAACTTATGAAGCGGGGCGCGAAGATTGGCGAGTCCGAAAAGGCCCTAACAAGGAATGAGGATTCCATTTTATTGCTGAAGATCCAAAGTGATGTGAAAAGCATTATTCCCAAAATCAATATGAATCAAGACTCACGACGAAAAGCAATCAACTCCCATAAAGATCATGGAGAAGTCTATCCGAAAAGACCCTAACAAGGTATGAGGATAAATAGATCCAAGTCCGAAAAGGAGGCGGATCGTTGTATCTCAAAATCCCAATTAGAGATTGAAGAATAATCATGAAGTCGTGGTCAACAAAATTGGAGTACCCCTCAAAAGTCTCCAAGTGAAGAAACTCTATTAACGATGAGAAGACCATTATCTCAAGAACGTCTCTCAAGATATGAAGTATGAAGTACATACCAAATATCGGCCCGAGAAAGGTCTCAAATCGTGAACCGAGTTATGCCAAGATATGAACTCTTTGATATCCCGAGAAGCAGTTTTAAGAGATTTTGTCCTTTAGCTAACTATTGATCAAATCGTCCTACTTTGCTTTCAGCCTAAATAAACTATCGAAATAAGTCCAAAAATGCATCTTCATGATCATTCTAAGACAAAATAAAATATAAGAGATACACCTAGGAATAAGGGAGTTTAAGCATATAATTAAGCCATGTGTGTAAGTGTTTGATTTACTAACTTATAATAACAATGATCTCGTTTTTAAGCTTAGTTTGGGGAACGTGAAACTTGAGGGTGATAAATCTTCGCAGCACCAAAGCCCTAATGTAAGTCCTTGATCTCTTTGCAAGTTATTTCCATGTAGCTATTTTCAAGTGAAAATGGTTTTCTATCCTTTTGTTTACTTTAAAGTTTTAATTTCTCTTAGTACTTTAATTTTTGTTTAGTAGTATTTTAATAAGGCCAAGGTTGATTGATTATGAGAAAAGTGTAAACTTGCTTTATCGCTAAGCATTGCATGAGGGCATGGCAATGGTTAAGTGTAGGGGATTTGATAGGTGTGAAAACACCCATCCTTTTACCACTTATTTCTGGCTAAAACAAGACCAAAACACGTATTTAATATCATTTGTTTGGAATTATGCGTGGTTTTTGTGTTTATTGTGTTTTCAGAGTCAACCGGATGAATATTGAAGAAAACATGGGATTGCACGAGTTTTATCGAAGAAAAAGACTCAAGTCGAAGTCTATTGTCCAAGAGATGCAAAAGATTTGAAGTCATTGTGCCTATTTAAAGATTTATCGAAGAATAGAGCCAAGGATGGAAGATTCATATATGTCGAAGAACTCGAGTCTATTAAACAAAAGATTATAAGACGAGTTGGAATTATTCACCGACACTTCTCAAAATCCAAAGTCGGAAACATTTATTTAAAGAAACGAGAAGACTAAAGAAGAAAGAAGAAAAGAAGCCCGATACCAAAGCCCATTCACAAGCCCATATCACACGCCTATATAAAGTTTCCACTTCATAATTTGAGGGAGCTTTAGTCTTTGTTTTAGTTAGTTTTTCATTTTCTCTAGTTTTAGAGAGAGAAAGTTCCAAACTTTCTCTCACTAAACTTTTCTTTGTTTTCATCTTTTAAATTTAAGCTTTCTTTAATCTTTGTACTTTGGATTTCATTAATCTTATTCAAGTTAAGCTTTTAAATTCTTTAATCTTCTTCTACTATTCTTAGTTTACCTAAATCATTGATCCGTTTGTGTCATTTCATACGGTTCGGATTTGTGGAAAGAGTTTGTGATTAAAGCTTAATCTTTCTTGTTCTCTTTTAAGGTCTTACGCGAATAGGCTATAAGCTCTCCATGCTTATTTGCTTATTTCTTGTTTAAGCTTAGTGTTTTCGGATTTCATCAAGGTTTTAGTCATTCAAAAGTTCCTTTCATAAAGTTTAAGGTTTTACGTTTTTCAAAAGTTGTCTAATTTAATCTTTTTGAAGAGTTTAAGTCCCTGTTAAGATAGCTTATTGCATGTTCTTATTGAAAATTCAGCTTTTCACCATTTTCGGATTGATTTTGTATCCATCACAATCCAAGGGTTTATGCACATTCCGACGGTTTCATTGGTTTAGATCGCAATAACCCTTAAGGGTTTTACTTTGCGATCGGGTGGTCTTTACCCCTTATTCCGATCTGGGATTGCGATCGCATATTGCGATCGTACATTCCGACGGGATTAAGGTCCTTTTTAAGTCGAAACTCTGGCCATTTTTAGTTTACAACTTTCCGATAGTAAGTCATTGCGACAGAAGTGTTTACGATATTCCGATCAGACTTTCCGATCTAGAACATTCCGATAGAAATGCATTTCGATAGACTATATTCTGACAGCTTTGATTTTTAGTATTCCGATGGTGACTTACATGAACATTCCGATGGACTCCACTTTGACATTCCGATGGGTTGTTTTAGTTATATTCCGATGCTTATGTCTTTGATGCATTCCGATAGAAATAATTTTCAATATTCCGATAGAACAAGTTTTTAAGCATTAGTTTAATTAAGTTTCCAAGTATTTTTCTAATCTTTTCTTTACGTTTTCAAGCATTTACTTTTAACTTTTCAATTTAGTTTAATATTTCAAAGCTTTAATTTTACTCTTTGACACTTACTTATTTGTCATTAGTTTAAAATAGATAAACAAACCAACACCTTTTTATTAACCAAGAACAAATCATTCCACTTAGAGCCGTGATGAATTCGAGGAGATACCGAGAACTAAATCTAGAACCCCATACAAAACATTTGTATCATGAATCGTCGGCTAAGAGGACAAAAAGGGGAGGAGAAGATTTTGTTTCCTATTAGGTTTATATAACTTGGAGAAAAAGTTTATCCAAGGCCTATATAAACAAACCTTAGCCTTCATAAAAATCATCACAAATCTCTCTTTCTCTTGCTCTTAAAACCGCCGGCCAAACACCCCCTCTATTAGGGTTTTGGTTTTCGATTTTTGCTATTTAATAGATCTAGTCCTAGCCCCTCTCAAGGGTTGTTGGGTAGATACTCCATAAGCGTGGAATCTCGGTTTGTTCGTGTTAGACTCACTATTAACTCGTCGTATTACGTGCGTACAAGATCGTGATATAGTCTTATTTTAGACTATATCCTGGTGGTGTTCGTGATTAACCCTAGTTGCTGATTGTTCCGTTGTCTAGTGGATCTTGCTAGGATAAAGGTATGTAACCTA